>CM035130.1:15655209-20585209 GCA_020205605.1 Panax ginseng | reverse complement strand
TACAATAGACAACAAGTTTCAGATCAATATTTGCAATGAAAATAATAATTCATAGATGAGTTACGTAGAGAATGAAATCTACTATTATCTATGAATTTAAAAGTCTATCATTAATATTTTATCCCTGTAACATCAATTAATATTCATCTTGAATCAAATATTCATTTTTGCACTACAGGCCAAAGATATTCATCAGTTGGTCATGTTCATCTCAACACCTGTTCATCTTTGCACAACGGGCCAAAGATATTCATAAGAAAATCATTAATCTTTGTACTACGGGCCAAAGATATTCAGTAATATCATCATTTAGGACTGAGGATGATGAAAGATATTTTAAAGAAAATGAATCCAGTGAAACAAAAGAACAAATATTAAGGATTCGTACTTTAAAAAGTCCAAGTTCAAAAATACTTCATTAATAATCATAGTGAAGTAAAATTCAAGAATGATCAAAACATGGATACAATCAAAGCTAGTATCTATAATAGATATTTTGGATAAAAAATAAAAATTTAATTTTTACGTGAATAGTCTTAGTATTCGTGAATAGTGTGTAGTATCGTGAATAGTCTTGATATCGTGAATAGTAACCCCCAAACACAAAAGTTCTAAATTTGATTAAAAGTTCGGATCAATACTTCTAACATAATGATATTGAAAGAAATAATATCATATATGAAGAAAATAACATCCCTTACCTCGAAAAAGATAAGACTTGATTAGAATACTAGATATAGTCTTTGAAGGAACTTCAGATCAGATAAAGAACACTCAAAGTATTAAAATACTCACAAGAATACGCTCGATAATATAGAGAGAGAAAACTTTAGTTTCTGGTGCGATTTTCAATTCTAACCTAAGCACCCTATTTATAGGAAAATGCTTAGAACACCAAAGCAAAAAATTTAATATAATAACATTATTTTTACTCAACATTCATACGCACACCTAAGACAACTGAATTCAGCAACTAACATGTGCAAGTGAGGCCCATTAAATGGAAAAAACGTTTTTCTTAATAAACAAAATTAAAACTTCCAAAAATCAATTATTTCGGAACTTCGGAACTTCGGAACTTCAATAATTTATAATAAATAGCCCTTTTATCACAAAAATTCAAAACTTATGTCTTTTCCATAGTAAATTCCATTATCTACAACTTTGCAGAAGAAAGTTTTTCCAAATTCCAAAATGAAATTGGACCAAAGAAATCCAAAGCAGGCGATTTTTCTGTGGTATAATCAAATTTCAGTCAAGAAATGGGGTCCACCGACATGTTTAACATGTTTTAAACATTAATTGTAACAAAAATACTCCTCCTCCTCATATACTCATATATCCCACATTCATTATAAAAATATCACAATTATTATATTATTAAAATATAATAATATATTTAAATGAATTATTTATCAGAAAAGATAAAATAATAATTTTTCAACAATTGTCACATTAAAAATTTTCTCCATCTATATCCACATAAAATGAATATTTTCCTTATCATATAAATCAATAATTAATTATTCACAAATAATATTGCAGAATCACAATCATCGTGACAACCGATTCTAGGAAAGAGGGGCTTTCAATAAGGATTTCTCTCATTGGTAGCGCAATTAGGTGACCAAACCTCTCCTTGAGACAGAACTTTCTAGACATTGCCAATAATGTTATCTAATAATATTATTCAAATAATATGAATTATTGATCGATAATGAAAAATCGTGTGTAGTGACAATTATTGAAACAACAATAATATAAAATATCAATGTAGCAATTATTGAATCAATAAAATAAAATATTGAGCAAGAATTCATCTTTGTAACAATTATTGAGTAATGCTTTCCTACGTAAGAGTCGATAATTGATGCAATCTGAGTGTCTTCTTGTGTTTTAACCACCGGGTATTCCAACAAGATTAATCAGTAACAACTACGCCAGATTATTTATAAACAACTTATACTTATCGTTTTCTTCATCCAATCGCTTTCAAGTTATGGGGCCAGACGAAATTTAGCTAGGCCAAATAAATTTAATATTCTCCCAAGTAATAAGAATATTCCACGACCAAACGAATATTCTCCGATAAAAATGAATATTTTATAACCACTTGCATATTTAAAATATTTGCGCATTTTACCCATAACTAACCACATTAATCAAATCAACCCTTACTATTTCAAAATAATAAATAGAGGAAATTTGATTTTATTTATAATAAGTTGGGGTCTTACAAAAGATGACCGAGGCGTTGATGCCAAAGTCTCGGGGAATGAGAGGCTGCTGCGGTGACTGAGCTGCATCTGGGTTTCTTTGAAGTATCAAGGTAGTAAAGTCCACCTCGTTCAGTTCCCGTCCTAATCATCTTCCCCAATTGTTGGTCTTGAAACATACAAACATCATTAGTAAATATAGCAAGGCAGTGGGAACTTCGAACAAGCTTGCTAATAGAAATCAGGTTTAATTTAAAAAATGGAACACAGAGGACATCATGTAACGCAAAATCTTCAAAATGAATGTTGCCTGTGTGTGTGACGGCAGCCACTGCTCCATTGGGAAGGTGCACGGTTCGGTTGGTAACTTGTGAAGTTGTAGTCAACAAGTCTGGAGAGCAAATCATGTGATATGTGGCTCCTGTGTCAAGTATCCAACACATTCCTTTACCAAAAACAGAAGCACAAAAGGTTGTACCTGAGAGATCACCCATAGAGGATGCACCACCAACATGAGTAGCCATGGAATTGGGCTTATTATTATTGTTAAGCGTCATTAAATTGCAATCTTTGCTACTTTGTGAGGTTGAAGGAGGTGGGGGGTGTTGCTGTATTGGCATTGGCATGATGGACCTTAGAGGTAAAATTCTTACGCTCTTGTTGATCAAGTTTACCACCAGCGGAATTCCTTTTGTGTAACTTACTAACGGCATCGTCAATGGTGTGGCCACTATTCCACCACAATAATCACATTTAAGATGTGCTCAAGAGTCTCTAAGGTGTGCCCAAGTTTGCCACAAATTTCACATTTCAAATGAGGATTTTTTGGTGTGAATTTTTTTTCAGAATTTCGTGAGTTGTTTCTTACGGCAAAGGCCGCAATGTTAGACACGGGTGCATTTCCCTTTGATATTGTTCGTTGTCTTTCATCCTGAAGAATGAGAGAATGAGCTTTGTTAACAGTAGGAAGTGGATCCATGAGTAGAATCTGTCCCCGAATAGCAGCGTAAGTTTCATTGAGGCCCATGAGAAACTTCATAGTCTTTTGACTTTGTTGAAACTGCAGAACCTCTTTTATAGTGCCACAAGTGCAGGATGGAATAGAACACAGTGCATCTCGTTCATCCCAGAGGCCCTTTAGTTTGGTGTAATAAGCGCCAATGGTCATGTTGTCTTGTTTACAATCATGGATTCCTTCTTCAACATGAAAGAGATGGACACTATTGATGCGTGAAAAACGCTCCTCCGGTCATTAAATTTCATGAGGAGCCTCATTGTATACTACACTTGCTCCGATATCGTGTGAGATTGAATTGAGAAGCCATGATTTCACGAGATTGTTGCAACGCGTCCATTGTTGGAGTTCTGCGATGGATGTAATTGGTGGTTTTTGAATGGTGCCATTGATAAAGCCTTCTTTATTTTTGATGCTGAGGGCCATGAGCATGGCACGACTCCAAGTGCCGTAATTTTTTCATTCAATAGTTGAGTGACAAGCACAACTCCAGGTTGATCGGAGTGGTGAAGATAAAAAGGATCATTTGGATTGCCGTAGTTATCGGCCTCAGGCTTGGTTTGCTTTCCTGCCATAGATGACGGCTAAAAGAAAAAGAGAGAAAAACTATAGTTTTTTTTTTGTTTTTTGTTTTTTTTTTGCTGTCAGGAGCGTTCTTGCTTTGATACCATGAAAGAAATCAATATTCTACACTTGTATATATTCATTGGAAGAAAGAACTATATATATATACACAACATGGATCAATTTAGGATCCTCAATTAAAACCTATACATTGTCATTGCCTAATTTACGTTCCTACATAAAGGAAAATCAAACAATAAAAATTGATTGGGCATGAATCAAGGTTGGGCATAAATCAAGGAGATCACAGATTCACATTCCTTAACAGAAAATTGGGTAAAGGAGGAAAACCCGTTATCTCCGTTCAACTTCTTGGTGCTCCAAATTGGGAAGAGTGCAGTTTACTTGGAAAAATTGCTGTCAACTTGTCCGAATGGTCTGATCAAAGTCCAGGAATTGATTGTGAGATGACTCCGTGCACTCTTCCGGATAACCTACCACGTCCTTATGGGCAGTTTTATGGGATGTCTGGCTTCTATGTGGTTTATCGGTTTTTTAATCTAACTTCTGATGCAGCACTTGATGATGTGTTGGAGAAGGGTCAGGAATTCTGTGAAAAAACTTGGGACATTGCAAAGAATAGTGTTGCGCCGCAGCCCTTTATAGAACAGTATTGCTTCAGGGCACCTTACATGGTGTTCCTGCTGAGAGAAGGTTTGCACATAACAGATAGCCATTTAACCATTGGTTCTGGAAGTATTACCTGGACACTTGGGGTTGCCCTTATGGAAGCTGGTAAGGCCTTTACAACCAGAGTGGAGCTTCACAGTTACGAAATACTTCGAATGAAGATCAATCATGCTATTCTTTTTGTTATTCTGCTTGCTTCATTTGTTTTCCTAGCTTGTGCATTATCATGTACGGGACATTGGACTACAAGATTTTTCCATAGGCCATATCTCCCCCTATTTAGGCATAGTAGTGCCTCGGCGCCTCCAGCACTTCTGTTCTCAATATTCCAACTCCTTTTCGGTTCCAGAGATGGAGTCCTATCAGTTCAGGTAATTTCTTCTGTAAGACCTGTGACTTCTACAAACTTCTGAAACCAAACAATGAATCCTGTTTCAATACTCTTGAGACAAGATCTTCCTGCTTTTGGGTGAGATAGGGAAAGGGGGTGCGTTGTATTTTAAGAGAAATAGGCGCAAAGATCATATGGACATCGCAGTATTGAACAGGGCCATGCCGGCAACGATGGAAATTAAGATAAATCTTAATTTCAGGGTGACATTACATTAAATAGGACCCACATTCATGTGAGTGAGAGCTTGTGGAAATTTACATGATTTAGTATCTCATAATAGCAAAATCATTCTCTTTCTCTAACCCCTTCCCTTTTCAAAATCGTACTATTTTTTTTGTTAAATTCTTCCTTTCATGATATTATTTTGTGTGTTTTGTCAAATTATTTTTCGACAGCCCTATTTCAGTATTTGACCTTGGTGGACTATGTTAAATTTGGTGATTCAGGGGACAGAAGGGTTAAGATGCCATTGAGTCCAGTTGCAAGTGCCCAGAAAAGACCATTTGGCACGCCTCATGATTTCAGTGGTGGCTTTGAGCTCGCTGAATCTTCCTTGTACCCATCCTCGAGCAGTGTTGCACATAGTTATTCTTTAGGTAGCTTAGGGCAGATGCAATTTGACAGCAGTAGCATGGGTTCTTTCTGGTCCCCTCACAGAAGTCAGATGCATCTTCAAAGCAGGAGGTCACAATCCCGTGAAGACCTTAGCTCTTCACTTGCTGAGGCACACTTGGCAAAGACGTAAATCATCTTTAATTGTTGACACATCCATCAGGATTTAGCTTGCTCAACTTGTACTCGTCTCCGAATGCCAAGCCTCTTCATTTCTGTCAAAGATTTCTCCTCATCCGAGAAAATATTGGTGCAGATAAGTAGTCAAAATATTGTGGTTTAAAGGGGAGGCTGGACAAATTAAGCACTTAATCCACTTAATATGGAATCTAACCTTCAACATTACCATTAAAGCCGATCAGCATGGGGTTCAATGGTGGTCTGAGAGAAATGACTTGTGACTTAGAATCCTTTTGTCAAGCCCTTGTGTAGGTTAAACACTAAAGAAAAATGAGGGGACTTCAGCTGACGAGATCTCATCACAACGCCAGACTATTGAATGGTTTTGAAGACTCTAGTCCAATCTTTTTGTCTGATCCTTACAAGTGACTGGTATTAGATAATACTTTCCCCCACTGAGACGTGCTCCAAAAATTTTGGCACAATAACATGATATTCATTTTGCATCTTTTGTAGAGAAAAATGCTTAAAGGATTTATGACATTTGGATTCATACAAGGGAATGAAATGAGCTAAAACATTAACATATGAACCACTTTTCAGGTAATGTTTCATAGAATCAACTAAAAGAGGCCAGGAACAGAGGATACATAGATTTATGATATTGTAAAGCCACTAAACCATCTGAATAAAGGATATAAAATTCTTATATTCATAAAGCATACAAGGCACAGAAGTTGAATGAACAATTCCTACCTCAGCTACGCTTTGGTTAGAGTTTCTAGATCTGTTCATATAACTTAAACCATTTGTGACAAAACTTTGGTTGCATGTATTAGATAATACAACATGCCAGTAAAGAGCTCGCATTCATGGCTAAAACTAAGTTAATGACAGCCTCATTGCAAAAAAGACAAAAGGTAAACGTCAGATTTTCTCCACTGCTCGGAAGAAACTATAGGTCAACTTTCTGCGACTGTGTATCATCATTCTTCGGCAAGAAGAGCCAGGTGAACATTTGTGTGAACTTAGAGGTTAGCGACTTGTGCTGTGATGGTTCCAGCTTTATATTGCAAACTGTATTGTAGTCATGCTTCAGATGAGGGGCAGCTATTCTTTCCTGGAAAAAAGGGGAGATAAAACTTCAACAAGAGAAAGCAATCACTTCTACAACTAATTTCTGCATAGATACAAATTCATACCTTGAAAACTTCAAAAGGACAGAGGTTAGAATTGCCGCAACCCTGTTCATAGAGAGAATGTAAAGCTTAACATGTAACCCAAATGGTAAAATTAAAACATTTAACAAGGGATGACACAAAAGTTGAAATTTCCTGAGCTACCAAATCTCATGAAAGCAAACCAAGGAAAGGACAATAATATTCCCTGAACTGTAGACAAAAACAAAGAAACACACATCTCTAACAGGGGCTGGCTTCCTATAATTTCTAAATTTTTCTCTTCTCACATATCATTCTCTTTGTTTGTGTGAAAATGACTATATTTGAAACTAATTATCAATATATAGATATACATAATAGTCAAAGAACGATAATTTAAATCAGAAACTAGAAGAAACTTTACTCCATATTCAACTATTAGTCAAAGAAAGCTTACAGGCATTGGAACAGGATGTTCATTGTGCAGTACTTGCACCAAGTATTTGCTTGAGTTGTTTGCTGGACAGCTGTACAAAACCAGTATGTTATTCCCACCAAAAGGTGCCACTGTACTGCCTCTCCACTTTCTTGGCTGAGGAGGTTTTGGAGGGAGTTGCAAGGGTTGTTCTCTTCGTATTAATTCAAACTCTGGAGTGTCAGCAAATAACATATATTCTTAGAAGACAACATAGAGCAGAAGATGCTTGCAAAGAGTAGAAATGACTTCAATCACATCTAATAACTAAAGATTTTTTCCTGATTAATCTCATTGCCTGCGTATGGACCACTAACAATCCCTCCTTTTTTGTTCAAAAACAAAAGCACACCCTCACAAAATCAGAAAATATCTAATAGTAAAAGTACTGACCAGGTCCTTCAAGAAAAAGCCCAAGCAAACACGAGAAGGGCAGCAGAGTCTCTGCATGAGCAAATCGAAGTCTTGCTTTTTCATAACTTCCAGGAGCATGCTTTTCTATATGAAGACAAGGAAAAGTTTATCACAAATGACAAAATCTTAAGATTATTGTCTTTCAAGTTTCAATGCATAGTATAAAGAAGCCACAGTTTACAAACAAGATTAGCAACACCAAGATGCAAAGATGAATGACCTTATTAGATAGATAAATATTCTGCTATGACATAGTGAGTTGCTCATAAGATTACTTCACACGATAGAAGGCATAAGGCACAATTGAGAGAGAGATTATTGTGATGAGGCACCAGAGAAGATTTAAAATCCATCTGAAGTTTATAAAAAGCTGTGAACATTCATTGTGACTTAGAAAAATAGCAAAAGTAAATAATCGGTTTTATATGGTTGATGGCTTTGACCCATATCCTTGATAATGTGCCCATATTCAACCAATTTAAAAATGAGTCATGTATGACCCAACAGCCAATGCGTTAATAACCTTCAAACCATGAAGCTCTTTACCCATTAAATCCACCGACTAGTCACCTCTAATCTAGAACAAGCTTAGGCAAGAGAAAAAAGGGGGGAAATCAATCTTAATGTATTAACTAATATAGTTCTTTCAATGCATCTCATTCCATATTTAAATTATCTCCTTCATCAAATCAACTTCAATCAGGATGGATATGCTTTCAGAAATACACGACATGCAAGGATGAAACCAACTTCAAATGAAAAATGATGTAGTTTATATCACCTTCTTTAGCCTTGATGGCCTGCTCCATGGACTGAATGACATCTTCAAGTAAAGGCACTCCCATTCGATAGTTTAGTGCATTACCATAACCCTTCAATATGAACAACTCCAGGTCGTCTGTCCACTCCAACAAAGCAACCTAAGAATGCACACTTTTGTAAATCAATAAGCACAGAGAGCAAGAAACAAAAGAAGTGAAATTAATGATACAAAACTGCAATGATAGTAGACATGGAATCGTTCTCAAACTAACAAGCAATACGCATGGCCAAATCAATCATGCAAATATTTAAAGAATAGCAAACACGAAGCACAATATATATAGTCATGACCAGTTAATAAGTGTGGAACTTATGTACCTCAGAAGGGCTGAACATAGCACAAGCTTGATCAAGTATGTTTAATAGAGATGCTTGCTGCCCAATTTGCATCCAACATATGATGATCAGAATGGAAACAGTTTCAGTCAAATGAACCAATAAAATAGTGTTTCTGGTAAAAATGTTCAATTAATAGTCAATGGAGTACATGGGCAGATGGTGTATACCTGTTTGCAAAGAAACCAAAGAGAAGAAGTATCCTGTCTTGTAAAATTTAGCCCATAACGCTTCACTAATGAATTAGTAATTTCATCGAGGATAGGTTGCTTGAGCTTATCAACAGAAGGTTCCTGACTTTTTCTAAAAGCCTGCACCCACAGGCTAAAGGTAAGAAACAGTCTCCAATGATTGCAACTAGACATTATAGAGAAAGCAATATTTAGATTGGAATAGATTTTCTTTAATCGTATTGAGAAATATGAACTTTTCACCCTACCAGATCGACCAAGTGCACACCGACACGTATTTAACATGCAACTTCCACAAAAATCCAATCCAAATCCAGAGTGTGCAGCCTCAGTGCAGAAGAAGACTAGAAGAAAAATATTAAAAATAGAAGAGCCAGATTTTGTACCAATTGAAGTATTTAAAAAGTTCATAACTTCAGAAGTTTCTTGCACAGATAACTGTTGTTTGCAAGCTTAAAATTTAATCTTTTTTAAGCAAATCTGCAAATTATTTTGCTAGTATCACGGGCGCCTAATAACTGGTTAATAGACAATTATAGTGACCTAAATCCTGAAAGATACCACACGTTTTTTTGCGTACAAAAGCCAAAAAGTGATAGTGTGAGGACCATGGGTATGGTTTCTATCCACTCCGATATTAGCATTATAACCGCACAAAGTTTTCTTTTTTTAGTAATCAAAAGAAAAACAAAGTTGCTACTCGATGTAGGGATTGCTTATCTCCTGAGTAATGTGGGAATAATATTTTAATACACATTCAAACTCCATGCTAAAGTACTTATCAACTATGAGTTGCTTAATACAGACACAAAAAGACCAATGGGGGAGTATCATGACAACCAAATACAAAGTGTCAGCATAAGTTATTTATATACAGTGTGAAAAGGAAGTGTTCATTAACAATGAGATATTATTACTTCTTTTAAGAAGCACTACCAATTACGTCAGCAAATACATCCACAACGATGCATCCAGGTCTGCTATTGAGACTTTACCCTTATTATAGGTTGAGCAACAGAGGCAATTGAGAAGAAAAAAATCTCAACTACCTAATATTGTACGTCAATACGAGTACTTGTGGGAAGAAAACAGATCATCATATATACCTTGTAGTTCTGACAACAATCGTGAAATCTCAACATTGTATCACTTGCACGACTTTCGCTGCTAACTGCAAAAGCTCGATGATGTCCTGCTCCAAGATTTCCTCTCTCACTAAAAAGCCCCATGCCAAATGCCACTGCGCTAGCCGATGCTCGAGGAATCTATCTCACCGTTTAGAAGAGAGATTAATAAGATTGATAAAAATCTAAAAACAAAAAGAGAGAAGTAAATGAAAGTTTAATATCATTGTCAAATCTCATGGTTTGGGAAATTCCTTCTAATGTGGAAACCTTGACCATAAGGAATTCAGGGAATCTAAAGTAAAAGTTTCATCAATGTAACAATATCAAGACATAATACCTTTCGCACAAGTAATATTAAATAGATAAATAACTATAACCAACCTGAGTTGCCTTTATTGGATATACATCCGGGTGATAATCTTCATTAAAGAGTTCTGGAAAACTATCTCTGATTCTGATCCCAAGATTATACAGTTCAGTTTCTCCTTCACGAGTCAGTTCTCCACCCTTGAGCTTCCCCTTCCAAGGAGATTTCCATCCCCGGAGCCAGGAAGGAATTTTCTGCAAAGACAAGTTCTGCTCTTTTGCAGATTGTAGAAGGATTTCCATGTGACCGGATAAAGCTTCTAATGCTCTCATCTTCTTCTTCGTAGGAGCACGAGTTCCATGCCTGGCCTATGAACCAAAAGAAAATCCTAGGAATACATAAACTTTCCCCAGAACATTCACTTTATATATAAGCTAGAATCCGTATGTGAAACAACACTGTAAAACATGAAAGATAAAGTATGTAACCTGAAAGATGTTCAAACAAATAAAATTTCCACAGCCAGCATAGCAACAAAAGACACACAACCACAGTAGCAATAAAAGGCACAAACATTTTCTCCTCCTTCCATAAAGTGGGTTATGAAATCAGAAAACTCGAATGGTAATGATTACAAAAGATGACATTGTAAATTTATAGTAGAAATGTCATCATAAAAAGAATCAAACAAGACAGATTGTCTAGGTGAAATTTGGAACTCTTAACAAAAAAGTAGATGCTCTGGAATATTTCAACTGTTTCCAGGCAAGAAAAAAGAATTAGACAGACAGATAAAAAAACAAGTGCACGTCATATCCAATGGAAATACACAGCATATTTGGTTCTTAAAGAAGGGTTTTGTGTAGGGGATTGTTTGCAAGGATTTTGATTTGCCCAACTCCATCATTAGTTGCTCTAACCTCAGGCTGTCAGTGCTGTCTCACTCTGTGCTTGATCACTTGAAATACAAATGCTATGAGTTAGCTCAGTGATAGTAAGCCTAGTGATAAGTGCCTGAGAAGGCATAGGTGGGTTCAATACTCCAAAAAAGTAAGGATATTGAGGCCACCAAAACATTGTTTGCTATTGATTTACCTAATGTTTGTGGTTTTGTGGGGCACTGAGTGCACCCAGAGGTACGCACAACAGTCAACACACCCGAGGTCAACCGTCATAAATAAATAAAAAGTAAAAGTGAACTCACTTGCCAAGTTTCATGAAAGAAATACTCATGCAATTGACAGTGACTAGTGCTACAATTACTATTTCATATTTCAAGATTTAAAAGTTTAAAGAGTCATCTTTATAAATCCTGAAGTCAAAAAAAAACATGAAAACTGATCATTATGGAAGTTGAAATGTTACAATATGATTCTCAGGCATTGAATATTTGAATTAGCAAAAATCACAGGCTTAGGAATTTAGGGAGACTAAGCTAGCTCAATTTCCTTGTGGTTTACTTCATTAATCCTTTTTCTTTTGCATCTTCTTCCCCGTTTGTTTTTCTCTAGAAGATTAGAACTCCTACTTAAAAACAAGAACTCTCCGCATGCAGTTTTCATCCTTATGCAAAAGATGGAATAATGCCGCTACCCAATTATTATTTTTATTTAACATCTTTAATATTAGTCATTCTTTCTCAGAGAAATGATTTTTTTTATAAGAAATGAGTATATACAAATGAAAAGGATGACAAAACGTTCTCCAAATATAGCTATTAAAAAATCCGAAGTTCTAATGTATGAAGACCCCTTAAGCCCTATGTGATCTAAGATTCCAATTCCCAAGGCTCCTCAGTGCCGAAGCCCACAAACAAGGAAAATAGATTGGTCAAGCAACAAATGAAAGGGTAAATGAGACAAACCGACAACTGAAGATACAGGCATTCCTCTCCGTCCAAATGCCCAACAGAAAAAAACAGTAACTTTAGAAGATCTAGTCATCCTTACTCCCCCCAAAAAAATGAAATCGGGATATAAGAAGACCCTTAACTGTCTCAGCACAAACATAGAACCCCCACACTCCTTTCTTGATTCTGGTCATTTTCCGTAATATGTTTTCTCAAGTCAATAAGCACCATAGGTCCTTTAGATCATTTTCAAAAATTGCAAAAGTAAAAGCAAAGATCATAAATTATAAATCTCGAATAATGCCTACTGCGGGATATCTAAATTGTACACTAGCTAATCTAAACCCAGTCAACATGCAATATCATAAAATTCACTCTGTATTGATAATGATGTCCACCATGATACACTTCATGGTCATTTTTAGTAATAATACTTGCTGCACTTCTTTCTTTAGTTGGATTGTATATGCCCTAAATATTATAGCTTATACAAGCAGCAGGTGATTATGTGTAATAGCAATTAGGGGTTGTAATTGAAGAGTACCACAAGATTTAGATGAATAGGAGAACATTGATCTGGAATTTTGGAAGGTACAAATGAATTGTCCGAAATTTCTTTCGCAACATCATATCTGCATGCAAAAACATACAAAATAACATTAGCTAATATCATCAGTTGAATGCTCTCTTCTGATAACAATATGAGAAAGATACTTAAAAGAACACAATTCATGTTGCTTTGATTAATTAGTTAAATTTTTGAGTATGTTCTGTCAGGTTACTGGGAACACCTGGAATTGAAAGGAAAGCCAAGTAAAAGAAAAGAAAAATTAAATATAGAAGAGTCCACAAGGTTTAACATTTCCACTTGTTTCATAAAGAGAAATAGATAACTTCCTTCCTACTCACGGGATTCCAACAAACTCAAGCATATGAAACAAAATTCTCAAAAAATTACCATTCCGTGAACCAGTTTTTTCAAATTAAACAAAGATTGTTTCTCTTAAAACAGTGAAACAAACATCTTATTTGAAGCTCAAAAACCTTAATTTCCTCAAAATTGCTTCAACTTTTCATCTCCAAGTTACCCAGATTTCTACAGAAACAAAGCAAAAAAATTCCCAATTTGCTACCATGCCTTCACATTTTACAATCGATTGCAGAATCAAAAAGGCAATAGCAAAAGTAAAATTTTGTGGGTTAATCGGTCATTGAAAATGCAAAGAGACTCCATCACAAATTAAAGCAAGCCCTAAAGCAATCATCAATATAAGAAACTGTAAACATCATTCAGTTAAAAACAAATTTATTAGAGAGAAATAGACCTTGTTACAGTTGCGAGATGATGCCGAAAGTCGAAATCTTTTTCAGCGTTAGAATTTACCGCTCCACATAACAATATTAACACTAGAAATACTGTCATTCTCCTCTCTCTCTCTCTCAAAATGGGGGATTGAAGAAATACTGTAAGAAATACTTATGTCAAAGATTGTTTCTTGTTGATGGGATTAGTATATTATATATATTGCATAAATCATTTTGTTTCATAAGTATCTGTGAAAGTTCTAGTGATCTAAAGTTCTAAACTTTGCGTCTTCTCTGTCTCTTTCTCTTTCTCTTTCTCTTTCTCTTCTTAGGTATAAAAATACTACTAGATATTATATTTTATTTGAATATATTTTGGTATTTGATTTTGAGTAAAAATGTTTTAAAATTGACCTATGTAAATGTTTTGATCTTTATTTAACAATCTAATCCTCGTGTCACCTCAAATATAAAGTCGTTTTGATCCTTGGTTAATCAATAAGTCTCGGCAGACCGGTTAATAGGACAGGAAAATGAGACATTCTCAAATAATATATATAATATTTATTTTAATATAAATTTTTATAAAATATAGTGTTTTAGTTATAATTTGGATATATATACAAAAATATGGTTATACAGTCGGATAACAGACTGTATAACTATGTTTTTGTATATGTATCTAAATTACACCTAAAATATTATATTTTATAAAAATTCTTGTTAAAATAAATACTATACATTTTTTGAGTCACAATTAAAAAAAATAAAAATATCCAATTTTCAAATCCATGTAGAAGCACTCTTGGTTAATATTCTAACTATATGGATTCCAAGAAACAGAACATAAAAATAAAAATTAATATTTTTATATATTAAAATAATATTTTAAAGTTCACTTCAAATATAAAATCGTTTTTATTTTTATTTAATAATCTGAGTATATATATATATATATATATATATATATATATATATATATATAAGACAAAAAAGTAGCTATCAAAATGTCATCGTTTTACATAATTAAATACGAATTCGGTTAGTATAAAATTTATTTTTTGATAAGTTGATTAATTGGTCAATAAAATACTGACACATATAGAGCCAATTGACCAATTTACCAAAAAATGAACTTCATGCTAACTACTTACAACAAATACACTCCTTTACATGTTCGGCACACCGAGTAAAAAATAAATAAAACCGAATAATCGAATCGAACCAAAATTTTTTAATCAAATTTTTACGATTATTCGATTGTACCCGTTTTAATATTCGATTTTCGGGTTGAGGTTTGGTTTTAACCGAATAACCGAACTAGATATAAACAAAAATAAGTTCTCAAGGTTAAAACAGTAATCTCCAATACTCTCTGATGTCTCATAGTCTCACTTCCTTCCTTGGATCAACAATAAACTCTGTAAAATTTGTAGAAGTGGTGAGGAATCAATGGTCATCTTCCTTCCATTGAGATCTGCAATTGGGTTGCGTTAAAATTCATTCCTTCCTTCCACTAGTGGTTTATCTCACAACTCAAAATCACCAACTGAATGTTGTTGAAATGGGTACATGTAAATTTTAACTTAGATGATATTTCTCTATTTTTACTTCTGAGTTGTGTTGTATCTGAAATCAACTGTCTATTATGACTTCTGACTTTGAATTTTGCTGCTTCCTGATGTTACCGTTACTTGTTCAGATATTGAAAATATATTAATTTTTGGTTTTGCAATATTTTGGACAAATGTTTTCCTATCTTTTTAAAAATGGAATAGTATTAAATTTTAAATGTCTATAATATATGTATATATATATTAAGAAATTATTTTTAAAAGGAGTCGCTTTTGAATAGATATCTTAAAAAAAAGATTTAAGTTACATTAGAACAGGAAAATGGTGTAGACGTAAGAGATGGTTGATTTTCAAACGTTCATTTGTTAATGACAAAACTCACGTTAAGGGAAAAGAAATGACAATTAATTATGTCCTTGTTAGAGGGAACAAAAGATGAGTTTGAATAAAGCTTTTCATGATAGACAATTTATAGAAATAATAATTTATATTTATTAAATTAGGATGCTGAATTTGAATAATATTGTATAAATACGACTCTTTTTATATAAAATTACGATCAACGTGAATAAAAAAAGAACTAAAATGAAACCCTTAGGCTCAAATATCAAGTTGGTTGGTGCTCCAGGTAGTAGTATAAGTCGAACAAGGACTCGCAGAAGGTTGGATTTCACTACCCACATACACAATTCACATACAACTATTCCAAATAGAATTTTTGCATTTTAACCATGCTGCTACCTCATTTGTTTTAGTGGCATTCAGATCACCAAAAGGGACCGTTCAAGAAATGATTTAGGGGAGAATTAAATTGACAAGCAGTCCTAATCTTGAAACATAAACCACACAAGTATAGTATAGGCAACCACAGGATTTAGGTCCCAGTAACCGGGGCTGAGATTAATTCTATCAGTGTGTTGATATGAGCAAAGCAAACAGACGGATAATTTTTTTTATTTCACTTGCAAATTACTTGGGAAAAGCAACTAATTCTCAAGCATCTTGTAACTAGCATTACAAAATTAAGTCCGATACCCAATTTTCATCTACCATCGACACCAGTTTTTGTAACTAACCACACCCAAAATTTCTAGACAAGCAGAGGACCTAAATGATAGACAGCCACCGAGAGCATTGTTTCATGAAACAGGAGAAAAAGGACCATTTCTACTTCAAGCAGCAGCTCCTTCATGGAGGAGGAGCATCTGATCGAAATGCCAAACACCTGAAAATTCAAAGGAAACTAATATTAGATATAAACAAGAAAGACTGTATTTGTGGAGCAACAACTGAAGTGATTTCTTTTAGAATTAATTCTTACCATGTCCTTTGCCCACTCTTCTCAGCTGAGCAACATATTCAGAGATCTTCTTGATCGCTTCCACCTTGATAAAGGCAAAGAAAATATGTAATTTGTACATCAATTTTATGGGATCCAAAGCCCACTATGGTAAAGCAAAAAACACAAACAGAAATAACAACCACTTCCAGGTGGAATCATGTGTTAATTTTTATATTACCTGCTCAGTCAAAAACTCGCTTTCAACAAAATCAGCCAATTGGACATCATTGTTACGACTCGCCACCTATTGTCATAAGTTGGAATATGTCAACAAAAATTCAATCGCAAGATGTTTAGACAGGACTAAACCTCAAATACTGGATACCAATTTATTTTATTTTGTAAATTTTGCTTAAAAACTCCCTCTGTCCGTAAAAAGAAGTACCATTTTGGGTTATAACAAAAGTGGGACCGTCTTTTCTGGACGGAGGAAGTATTAAAATGCATAGACACAACAAACTACATTTCTAAATATGACTATGCAAAACAAGATGGATCTAAAAGAAAGGTTACCTCGTGCACGTGTAGAAGTTTTTCATTCGTCAATTTCTCCAAAGACAATGCAAGCTCCATTGCTGTATTGCAAGTAAAAGAGATAATTAGACCTACTACTTAAGAAACTAATGTTTCAGATCAATGCCCTGTATTAAAACTACAAACATGGGTGCAAGCAAACACGTAATGCAAAGGAACAAACTGCAATCAGCGTGAATGATTCTTGTTTCTCAGAAGACTACCCGACAAAACAAATTTGCATAATTGTTCACAATTATTTACATATTACGTGTGTCAAAGAGAGAGGGGAACAAAAAACACTAAAACAGGCAGCTCCTTGATGAACATATGATAAATTGTTTTACTGAAAGAGATATAAAAGTTTACCATCACTAGATGAGTAACATACTTCAGCATATTAGAATTTAAATGTACCAAGAACATAGAGAACTTACCATACAATGCATCTCCTTTTTCAGCATGATCAAACTCAGATAACGGCATTATGATAGACTGTAGCTTAACTTTCCCACCGCGTTTGTTCTGGAAAATTATTGAGCAACAAAAATTAGAAATTCAAATCTGTAACAGGAAATTACACCAAGTTTTCAAACAAATTTGCCAACTAAAAAGAAAAGCAATAATGAAAATTGTGAAACACCTGATACTCCATGATTTTTTCAGCATGTTCTCTTTCTTCTTCACTTGATTCCTTGAAAAACCTACATGGAAAATACCATACAAAAAAAATAGAAAAAAAAAAGATTATACCCAACAGTTCTGAAAAACCATATGAAAGAAACTACAATAGAATATGAAAAATCTGAAGCTTACTTACTTGGCCAAACCCTTGAGAGCAACGTTGTCCCGATCAAAGTAAGCAAACATGGCATGATACACATATGAAACATTGTACTCGACACTGAAATCATCAACAAATAGTCATATGTTATTTAACAGAAATGAAAATCTACAAAACAATTGCTCAGGGAAATTTAAATTAAATCAATTTAAAATAAGAAATTCTAGGTACCCAAAAACGAGGAATAAAGCTAAGCAAAAATCAACACCCACCACAGACTTTACAGAAACTACCAAAAAACTACAGAACAGAGAAAGACTTATCCAAGCCAAGCTCAAGCCAATCTTTAACACCAAAATAAAGTGAAATAAAGGAATTTCTGAATACTACATAATCACAGAGGACTAAATAAAAAACAAGGCACACAGAAAAGTATGCACCCTAATCAAACTAAAACTAAGCAGAACATTTTCACAAACACTAATATAGACATAATCTGTAATAACCGGATTTTTGTTATTAATAAAATAGTAATTTGATTTTTCCTTAAAAGTGCAATTGAATTAAAAAAGTAACTATTTTTTTTTAATTTCATTTGGAAAGTTAAATTCTTTTAGTAGATAATTAAATAATTGATTTAATTAAAATTAAAGACTCCATTAGGGCTTTGGTAACTCCTATTGTTTTCTTGTTATATTTAAGGAGGAGAGATGTAACTCTAATCTTTTGTTTTCTTGTTATATTTAAGGAGGAGAGATGTAACTCTAATCTTACTCTAATGGTTAATTTAATTCCTGAATAGAATTCTCATGTGCACTGCAATCCATTAGAAAACTCAATTCATCCGATGTTGGAATTGAGTGAATCCAAAGTCTGTTTCTTTAGTTTTTCGTCCTCTACAATTATGAAGAGAAGTTATTTGACGTCATCTTCATGCCTTATATTTCTGAAAACCGCAACATATCCTGATTCTTGTCACTATTTTCAATCCTAATTTTTGAAAATTCGCTCAGTCATACTAACTCCGAATCGAGCTACTTGTGAATCTTTTCGAGAGCTACAATCGTATTCGCTCATTCATTCGACTATTTTGGTTTCATTATATACTGTGGTATATTTGTGAATCTCTATATCCGTACTGGCCATTTGGCTAGTGCTATATTTTTCTTTAGGCAGATTTGCAGGGGCGGTTTAGGGTTTGTGTCAAGAGAACTAACTACCTTTGACTAATATAAGTTTATTTGATTTTAAATTTTGATTATTGTGAATTTTTTTTGGAGAATTAGATTATTAATCATTAAATATTTTAAAGTTATTAATTAATGCTTTATTTACTTATACTTTGTGACCTCCTTTCCTATTTGGGAAGGGGTGTTACATAATCATATTCACAACAAAAACAAATATTAACCATACAAACCTCTATTATTTACTTAAACCCTCACTAAAGCATTATTAAACAACAATTATTAAACGGAACAAAAACCATACTTGAAGCTGAAAAATAAAATGCGTATTTCTAATACAATATATATATATATATATATATATATATATATATATATGTATATGTGAAAGAAAAGAGAAATAAAAGCACCCACTTGATCTGTTCGTTGATAACGGATTCACAGTCATCCGCATACTTCTGGCGAGCAAGAGAATCTTGAGGGACACTGGGAACGAGCATAAGCTCCTTCTTCACCTCTTCAAAGGGTTCAAAGACAACCCCAGTAAGCGGCCGGTTGTTGGTATGCTTCGCCGCCTGACAAACAATTGACCCATTTCCCAACTTCGCCGGCGACAAGACGGAGGAGACCAGCGGGGTCAGATTCTCGCCGGAATTGGTGTTCAGGAGAGAGAAAGCTGGAGCAACTCTAAGCAACATGGTTATGGAGATACAGAGTTAGAAGAGAGATAAATTACAGAGAGAAATGGAGAGACAACAGAAGAGGGGAAAATGGAAATTGAAAATGATTGTGTGGTGTTGGGATGGGATATACATGGAATATATAATAGTCAGAAGAGGTATGTACTGATTGTGTACCGTTGGATGAGATGACACACGGACGGACGTGATTTAGCGGACAACGAGGGCGCGTGGCTAGCTCATGGCATATCTGAAAGATGCTGCTTTTGGTTGTGGTAGCTAGAATCCCAAGGTAAAATCTGGACCAGATTTAGCAGTACAACAGATTATTATTTTTAAAAAAAGGTACTATCATATAAAGGGAATGTTGGAATTATTTATGGCTTCGAACTCATTTGAAATAATTAAATTATTAAAATAATCAGATTATTATTAATTTAAAATTATTAGATAAATTGATGTGATTCATTTAATTATTTTATTTAAAAATAATTTTATGTGTATAAATTATTCGTAAAAGTGATGTACAAATTGTAGGACGCATATAATTTACATAGTAATTTTGTTTGGATAAATTATATACAATAAATTGTATACAAATTATATAAAAAGAAAGAAAATAGAAAGCGGGACATATCATGTGATGTTTTATACATTTTTATTGCATACATGAGTTTTATAGGCACAAAGTATACACAAAAAGTTATGCACAAGTCATAAAAAAAGAGAGAAAATAGGAAGCGAGACTTATCTTGAGATGTTTTATATATATTTTTTTATTGTATATACAATGACGGAATCAGAATATTTTTAGAGGGGGGAATACATCAATAAAAAAAAATTATTTATTGACGTTTGGAGTGCTTCTTTCAAATTCATTTTGCCCAATTATAATATTTCAGAACATCCTATCACAACCCTTGTTAACCTTTAAGCTGTGAGTCTAAAGGCTTTAAATACACACACACACACACACACACACACACACACACATATATATATATATATATTAATTTCCTCCGAACTATGGGACTATTAATCAGACTTTGAAATTTTTAGTCAACTGATTAGCTATTTTTATGGATAAATTACAAATTATAATTTTATATATTTAAAATCTTATAGAAAAGGGGAAATGCATAAATCATATAAAAAGAGAGAAAATAGGAAGCGAGATTTATCATGAGATGTTTTATATTTTTTTTATGGTATATACTGTGAGACCCCAAATTTTATGAATAAAGATTTAAATTTCTCGAAATATTTTTTTCAAAATTATGGTGTAGATTTGATATAATGTTATAGTTGTGGGTAATATTTATAAATTTTGCAAAGTATGCAAGTTGTTATATAATATTTGATTGGTCGGGAAATATTCATTTTAACAGAGAATATTTGTACAACGACACAATCATTGGTGGACCCCACAACGAAATTATTGTCGAGATTGAAAACGCGAAAAAATATTTTTTATGAAAATAACGACGGAAGTTTTACTAATTTAAACTGTTGAACTACTCGGTAGTAAAAGAAATAAAGAATCTGGCGTGGTTGCATAAGAAGTACACGCGGTATTGATTATTGATGCTTACGTGAGAAGTCACTCCGCTTTTTGTTCAATTATTACTTTAGTAATTTTGCATAAGTATCTCACGTTATTTGATTCAATTATTGTCGATATTTTATATATTATTAAATCAATAATTGAGATGACATAATTATTAATATTATTATTTGCAATATTAACGATGTCTAGAAGTTACGCCAAGGAGAGGTTTGATCACCTAATCAAGCTGGCGTCAATAGAGAAATCCTTATTGAAAAGCCCCCTCTTTCCGGGAACGAATTCGGTCGATTAATATTGTGAATTATAATAATGATGATAAATGTTGTTAAATATATTGAGGTGTCTTTTTATGAAGTCACGGAAGTTTTATATATATATATATATATATATATATATATATTTTATTTTATTAGTATTATTAATGTAATAAAGCAGAAAAGCTTTTTATATAAAGCATGTAATACTTTTATAAAGTTATTTGTTTTATTAGACTATAAATAGAATATATTATATTCTATTATGCATAATGTTTTGCATAGTAAAATCTTTTTATATAAAATGTAATACTTTTATAAAGTTATTTGTTTTATTAGACAATAATTAGAATATATTATATTTTATTATACATAGTGTTTTGCATAGTAAAATCTTTTTATATAAAATGTAATACTTTTATAAAGTTATTTATTTTATTAGACAATAATTAGAATATATTATATTTTATTATGCATAAGTACTGATATAGTGTTTGCAAAGTAAAATTTTTTATATAAAACATAATACTTTTATAAAGTTATTTGTTTTATTAGACTATAAATAGAATATATTATATTTTATCTAAAAATTTTGTTTTATTAGAATAATTTATTAATACTGCATAGTAAATCTATATGGACCGTCCGTTTAAAAGTAAATCAATATGAACCGTTCATGAATTAGTTATTATTAGGTCCATTCTCCTATAAATAAGTTCATTCCTTCATTATTTCTTTTAATTCTTTGAAACTCAGAGAGAGAAACTATAGAGAGAAAGAAGAAAAGTATTCTCACTACTTCACTACTCCTATATCCAGTTCCTTCTAAGGTAAGGGATATTATTTGTTGACTTTCGTAAGGGTATTATTTCTTTCGTATTCATAAAGAGAACTTACATTATTCCATTCTTTATTATTACGTTGGAATAACTTGATATCATGCCAAGTTACCCTATACTTGGTGAAATTCTTACATTATTCCATTCTTTATCATTATGTTGGAATAACTGCCTCATGCCAATACCGCATACATGGTGAAATTCTTCTTCATTATTCCATTCTTTATTATTCTTTGGAACATCCATCATGCGTTTGCTTACGCACGAACTGGTTCCGTTATTTATTATTCTATTGGAATAACCTGTTTGTGCGATCTATCGCATGCATGGTGATTTCTGTTGTTATTCCATTCTTTATTATTCTGTTGGAATATCCTGAGACGCCTCCAAAATAGGTCCAATCCACCCAACCTATTCTGAGTCGCCAAATACATGGTACAGAAACAACTACAACTTTATTATTACAATTATCGTGCAAAATACGACAACACTTATGCTGTGAGTTTAAATACAAATATTGTCTTCTAGACAATATCAACACTCAAATGAGTCCTCATTACAATTATTGATACACTATTTTATAGAATAGTGAGGACTACTATAACCACTACCTTGGAACATCACTCCACACCCCGACTACTCCCCGCTGTATTCTCGCTTCCTGAGAAGAAAAATGAAACAAAAAGGAAAAGAGTGAGCTCAACTAGCCCAGTAAAGAATATTATGACTAAGATATTATAGAACAAATTATCGTTAGTCCTCAACAGGAAAAAATCTGATAGAATACAATAGACAACAAGTATTAGATCAACAACTGCAGCGGAAACAACAATTCATTAGAAGAGTTAAGTAGAGAATGAAATCTACTATCATCTATGAATTTAAAAGTCCATCATCAATATTTTATCCCTGTAACATCAATCAATGTACATCTTGAATCAAATAGTCATCTTTGCACTACAGACCAAAGATATTAATCAGTCGGTCATGTTCATCTCAACACCTGTTCATCTTTGCACTACGGGCCAAAGATATTTATCATAAAATCATTCATCTTTGCACTACAGGCCAAAGATATTCAGTAATATCATCATTTAGGACTGAGGATGAAGAAAAATATATTTTAAAGAAAACGAACCTAGTGAGACAAAAGAACAAATATTAAGATTCGTATTTTAGACAATCCAAGTTCAAAAATACTCCATAATAAACTATTGTGGAGTAGAATTCAAAAATGAAGATCAAAACATAGATCCAATCAAAGATAGGAACCATAACATACAATCTTGGACACAATAAAGAAAATTTAATTTTTCTGTGAATAGTGTCGTATACGTGAATAGTACCGTATACGTGAATAGTAACTCCGACACTAAAAGGTAGGAATTCCACAAGAAAAAATATTATGCTTCGTGAATAGTAGTCATGAATAGTAACTCGTGAATAGTAACTCTTGAATAGTAATCCCGACATGAAAAGATAAGAATTTCAAAAAAAAAATCTTACCAATATTCTGACATAATGATATTGAAAGAAATAATATCATTTTTAAAAAGAATAACATCCCGTACCTCAAAAAGAATAGTACTTCTGACTGGAATATCAGATATAACGCTGAAAGGAACTTGCACCGTATAGCAACACTCAAAGTATCAAAATACTCACAAGAATACGCTCGATAATATAGAGAGAGAAAGAGAGAGAAAACTTATTTCTGGTGTGATTTTCAGTTCTAACCTAAGCACCCTATTTATAAGAAAATGCTTAGAACACCAAAGCAGAAAATTTAATATAATAATATTATTTATTAACTTTTCAAGCCCACCACAAAAGAATTTGATTTCAGCCATTTAACACATGCCCACAAATGAAAAAAAATGTTTTTCTTTTAAAAAATATTTAAAACTTTAAAAATCAATTATTCTAGAACTTCGGAACTTCAATAATTCATAATAAATAGCCCTTTTATCAGAAAAATTCAAACCTTATGTCATTTCCATAGGAAATTCCATTCTCTACAACTTTGCAGAAGAAAGTTTTTCTAAATTCCAAACAGAAATTGACCGAAATCCACAAACGGGCGATTTTACAGGCTATACTCAAATTTCAGTCAAGAAATGGAGTCCACAAACATGAAAAACATGTTTTTAATATTTATTGTAACAAAAATATTCTTCCTCATTTATTCATATATCACACTTTCATTGTAAAAATATCACCATTATTATATTATTAAAATATAATAATATATTTAAATAAATTATTTTATCGTAAAAGATAAAATATCAATTTTCAACAATTGTAACATTAAAAAAATTTCTCCATCTATATCCACATAAAATGAATATTTTCCTTATCATATAAATTAATAATTAATTATTCATAAATAATATTACAGAATCACAATACTGACAACTAGGTCGTTCTCAAGAAGAGGGGCTTTTAATAAGAATTTCTCTCTTCATGGCGTAATTAGGTGACCAAACCTCTCCTAGATGCAGAACTTTCTAGACATTGCCAATAATGCTATCTAATAATATTATTCAAATAATATGAATTGTTGATTTGATAAAGGAAAATACTGTGCAGTGACAATTATAGAAACAACAATAATATAAAATATCAACGTAGCAATTATTGAATCAATAAAATAAAATATTGAACGAAGAATTACTTTGTAACAATTATTGAGTAGTGCCTCCTTATGTAAGAATCAATAATTGGTGCAATACTGGTATCTTCTTGTGCAACATCGCATATTATCGTATTTTAAACCAGGGTATTCCAACAAAGATTAATTCTGTGAATAACTACAACCGTTATTTATAAACAACTTATACTTGTCATTTTCTTCATCCAATCGCTCAGTTATGGGGCCCACATTAAAGTCAAGCATCGTTGCATTTAATATTCTCCATGCAAGAATATTCCACGACCAAACAAATATTCCCCGACAACAATGAATATTTTATAAAGACTTTGCTTATTTAAAATATTTATGATTTTACCCATAACTAACCACATTAATCAAATCAACCCTTACTATTTCAAAATAATAATTAGAGAAATTAAATCTTTATTTATAAAAAGTTGGGGTCTTACAACCTCCCCTCCTTATAAAATTTCGTCCTCGAAATTGACGTACGTACCTGGTGTTTCGAAAATGTGAGGATACCTCGCTTTCATTTCTGATTCCAACTCCCAGGTCATTTCTTCAATATCATGGTTCCTCTATAAAACTTTGACATGTGGTATGACCTTTGTGCGTAGGACATGCTCCTTCCTATCCAAGATCTTGACAGGTACCTCCTCGTACGTTAAATCATCGGCTATTTCGTCTGATTCTAACTCAATAACGTGGTTCGGGTTGTTCACATATTTTCGTAACATCGATACGTGAAAAACGTTATGAACACGCGATATACTTGGCGATAAAATGAGTCTATAGGCCACAGTTCCTATTCGATCGAGGATTTCAAATGGACCAATAAATCAAAGGTTTGAGCTTTCCTCTCTTCATCAAGTCTTACTTCTAGAATAACGCCTTCTTAAACCTTCTTCTTTATATCCATTAGCTCCGGTGTGTAGCTTGAACGGTTTTAACTTTATCGATTAAAGTCAATTCTACTCGTATATCATCACGTGGGTCCCTAGAGTCTTTAACTCTATCCCTATCATTTGTAAGTTATACGAAATGGGTCTTTGTATTCGATAATTTCGCACTCGTACCCGCATACGATCTTCTACTCAACACGTCAGCTACCACGTTCGCTTTTCCAGGATGGTATGGTCAAAACAGGTGCCGAAATGAGTCTCCTCTTGAGTTATTCGAAGCTCTTCCCACATTCCTTGCTCTATTCAAATTTTGTATCTTTATGAGTCAGCTGAGTTAATGGAGTAGCGATTCGAGAAAATCTTTCCACGAATCTCCGATAATAACCAACTAAGCCTAGAAAACTACGTATTTTGATTACTGACTTAGGTTGCTCTCAACTGTGACTCATATCCCAATCTTGGATAGTACGTCACAATGACACCTATCAGTTTACTACCGCACGAATATGGCGTCCCCTACGGAGAGTCTGGCTTCGGTGCATTCCAAAAAGGAAGTCACCAGATAGAGGTTCGGGTATCACATTCTATAGTTGGATTTTTAACTCCTGAAGTTCAATAGGAGCTATTCGATATGAGATTTTAGAAATGGGTTTTGTACTGGGTTCAAAGTCGATACAAAATTCAATATCATGCTCTGGGAGTAAGCCAAGAAATTCTTCAGGAAATACGTTAGGAAATTTACTAACAACAAAAATATTATTCAAATCTGACGTATTTTTGTTCAAGTCCATAACATGGGCTAAGAAAACTTGAGATCCGATTTTCAATAAACGAATGACTTTATGGCTTGATATGAAAGAGTTTGACTTCAATAGTTTGGTTGCTTGAATTCGAATAACAGGTTGCTTAGGAATATAGAAACTAACAACCTTACGAAAGCAATCAATTTTGGCATGATGAATAGTTAACCGATCAATCCCTAAAATCACATCAAAAGCAAGAATCTTTAAAGAGATAAGATCAACAGGTAATGTGATGGTGTCAACTTGGATCAAACAAGATTTATAAACAGTGGATGTAACGAAAGTTTCTCCTAACGGAGTCTCCATAAATGAGTCAAAGTCTAATTTCTCCGGAGTCTTTAAACGTCGAGCAAAAGCAGGAAAAATAAAAGAATGGGTAGAACCGGTATCTAATAAGTTATAGATTTCGCAAGAATTTATAATTAACTAACCCTTGCTAACTTCATTCGATTTACTCGTTTTTTGGCCAGTCACTACAAACGCTCTTCCAGGAACCACCGACTTTGTTTTGTCCGTATCCGCCTTTGGTGTCACCGTCCCAGCTAGACTTGATTTCTCTACAGGACAAAATCTAGCTATATGACCGTCTTTTCCACAACTAAAACATACCTTGGAAGGCTATGAACAGTTTGGACTTATATGTCCTTCCTCTCCACATTTGTAGCATCTAACTGGCGGTCGTTCTCCTCCCTTAGAATTTGTTGCTGGTGCTGGTGCTGCTGCCGACGTCTTCCCGTCATCGTTAAATCTTCTCTTCTTGAAATTTCCACTTGAATTATTTCTTCTATTATCTTGGCCATGATTACTATTGAAGTGGTTACCATTTTTGGCACGATAATTTCCTCCACGATGGTTATCCTTGTTCTGATGACCGTTGCCATCGGTACGATTATCATCCAGTTGTAGGTCGTTATTCTTTGATTGAGCTGACTCATTATCGCGCTCCAATAACTGAGCCCTATTCACAATATCTGAATATAGAGAAAATTTATGAGAAATGAGATATTGACGTATGTCGGGTTTCAAACCTCTCAAAAACATCCGCGTCATACGTTCCTCATTCTCCACCAAATGAGGTGCAAAACACGGATAACTCCATGAACTTCGCCTCGTCATTGAGACAATCGTCATGTTGTTCTCGTTTCTAGTCTAATAAACTCTACCTCCTTCATATAATGAATACTTTGGGAAAGTACTTGTCATTGAACAATTTCGAAATGTTTTCCAAGACATATTGAGTCTGGCGGCAATTTGAGTACGCTTCACATGATTCCTACCAAAGAATGTCGCCTCATTACTGGAACATAAAATGGCGTAACGAACCTTCATTTCTCCACGCATCCCAAGACATCGAATATCTTGGTAATTTGCTTGACCCACGCCTCGCGCCTTTAATCGGATCCCGCTTCCCCAATTCGGTGGTCCCAACTCTTTGAACTGTTTCGTTGTGATAAACCGTATGCGTTCTTATCATTTCCACTTGTATTTTTTACACGAGTCTCCCTCGTCTGATTTTGCATGAACTGCAAAAAACTCCTAAACATTCCATCATTCATCGTCTGATCAGTGGTGTTGTTTACAGGAGGAACATTATCGTCTTGTTGCACGTTCTCCTGATTGGTGAGTAAAGGTGTCTCCACGGTCTCATTTACTCCACTGTTAACATTCTCAGTTGCCATTCTTAAATACTATCATAAAACAAGGGTTAATTCAAGAAATTAATATGCCACATAATATCCCTATACTCTGACCAACCAACAATAAGCTTAGGTAGGACATACTAGCGAAGGATTTACTCGTCTCTCCCCTTCTAGTTCTATTCCCCGATCTCCGCCAGAGACCATATCCCTAAGCTCTGATACCAACTGTGACGCCCCCAAAATAGGTCCAATCCACCCAACCTATTCTGAGTCGCCAAATACATGGTACAGAAATAACTACAACTTCATTATTACAATTGTCATGCAAAATACGACAACACTTATGCTGTGAGTTTAAATACAAATATTGTCTTCTAGACAATATCAACACTCAAATGAGTCCTCATTATAATTATTGATATACTATTTTATAGAATAGTGAGGACTACTATAACCACTACCTTGGAACATCACTCCACACCCCGACTACTCCCCGCTATATTCTCGCTTCTTGAGAAGAAAAATGGAACAAAAAGGAAAAGTGTGAGCTCAACTAGCCCAGTAAAGAATATTATGACTAAGATAATATAGAACAAGTTATCGTTAGTCCTCAACAGGGAAAAATCTGATAGAATACAATAGACAACAAGTATTAGATCAACAACTGCAGCGGAAATAAAAATTCATTAGAAGAGTTAAGTAGAGAATGAAATCTACTATCATCTATGAATTTAAAAGTCCATCATCAATATTTTATCCCTGTAACATCAATCAATGTACATCTTGAATCAAATAGTCATCTTTGCACTACAGACCAAAGATATTAATCAGTCGGTCATGTTCATCTCAACACCTGTTCATTTTTGCACTACAGGCCAAAGATATTCAGTAGTATCATCATTTAGGACTGAGGATTAAGAAAAATATATTTTAAAGAAAACGAACCTAGTGAGACAAAAGAACAAATATTAAGGATTCGTATTTTAGACAATCCAAGTTCAAAAATACTCAATAATAAACTATTGTGGAGTAGAATTCAAAAATGAAGATCAAAACATAGATCCAATCAAAGATAGGAACCATAACATACAATCTTGGACACAGAAAAGAAAATTTAATTTTTCTGTAAATAGTGCCGTATTTATGAATAGTGTCGTATACGTGAATAGTACCATATACGTGAATAGTAACTTCGACACTAAAAGGTAGGAATTCCACAAGAAAAATTATTATGCTTCGTGAATAGTACACATGAATAGTAACTTGTGAATAGTTACTCATGAATAGTAACTCGTGAATAGTAACTCATGAATAGTAATCCCGACATGAAAAGATAAGAATTTCACAAGAAAAATCTTACCAATATTTTGGCATAATGATATTGAAAGAAATAATATCATTTTTAAAAAGAATAACATCCCTTACCTCAAAAAAGAATAAGACTTCGATTTGGAATATCGATATAATTTGAAAGGAACTTTGCAGACAGATAGCAACACTAAAAGTATCAAAATACTCACAAGAATACGCTTGATAATATAGAGAGATAAAGAGAGAAAACTTGTTTCTGGAGTGATTTTCAGTTTTAACCTAAGCACCCTATTTATAAGAAAATGCTTAGAACACCAAAGCAGAAAATTTAATATAATAATATTATTGATTAACTTTTCAAGCCCACCACAAAAGAATCTGATTTCAGCCATTTAACACATGCCCACAAATGAAAAAAAAATGTTTTTCTTTTAAAAAATATTTAAAATTTCAAAAATCAATTATTCTGGAACTTTGAATTTTCAATAATTCATAATAAATAACTCTTTTATCAGAAAAATACAAACCTTATGTCAGTTCCATAGGAAATTCCATTCTCTACAACTTTGCAGAAGAAAGTTTTTCCAAATTCCAAACAGAAATTGACCGAAATCCACAAACGGGCGATTTTACAGGCTATACTCAAATTTCAGTCAAGAAATGAGGTCCACAAACATGAAAAATATGTTTTTAATATTTACTGTAACAAAAATATTCTTCCTCCTCATTTATTCATATATCACACTTTCATTGTAAAAATATCACCATTATTATATTATTAAAATATAATAATATATTTAAATGAATTATTTTATCAGAAAAGATAAAATATCAATTCAACAATTGTCACATTAAAAAATTTTCTCCATCTATATCCACATAAAATGAATATTTTTATTATCATATAAATCAATAATTAATTATTCACAAATAATATTACAGAATCACAATACTACCAACCAGACCGTTCCTAGGAAAGAGGAGGCTTTCCAATAAGAATTTCTCCTTACCGGCGCGCAATTAGGTGACCAAACCTCTCCTTAGACAGAACTTTCTAGACATTGCCAATAATACTATCTAATAATATTATTCAAATAATATGAATTGTTGATTTGATAAAGGAAAATACTGTGCAGTGATAATTATTGAAACAACAATAATATAAAATATCAACGTAGCAATTATTGAATCAATAAAATAAAATATTGAACAGTAATTACTGTAACAATTATTGAGTAGTGCTTTCTTACGTAAAAATCAATAATTGGTGCAATACCGTGTGCTACTATGCAACATCGCATATTACTGTATTTTAACCACCGGGTATTCCAACAGTATTAATAACAACTACGTCGTTATTTATAAACAACTTATACTTGTCGTTTTCTTCATCCAATCGCTTTCCGTTATGGGGCCCACACAAAGCTGCGCCGTCGTATGAATATTCTCCGACGACAAGAATATTCCACGACCAAACGAATATTCCCCGACAACAATGAATATTTTATAACCACTTGCTTATTTAAAATATTTACGCATTTTACCCATAACTAACCACATTAATCAAATCAACCCTTACTATTTCAAAATAATAATTATAGAAATTAAATCTTTATTTATAAAAAGTTGGGGTCTTACATATCCTGTTGGTGCGAATTTCGCTTGACCTAGTTCCGTTATTTATTATTCTGTTGGAATAACTTGTCTGTGCGGTCTATCGCATGCCTGGTGATTTATTTTGTTATTCCATTCTTTATTATACTCAGTTGGTTACAGTTTTGACTTCTATACTCCTTGAAATTAGGGGAATATCCTTGATATTTGCGCTTCATCCAGTATCTTTTCATGGAAATATTCATCTGAGCATTCTTAAATTTTACTTTACAAAGAAGTATCATGTTGACAATTTGGACGTTATTAGTTCCTGGATAAATAAATTCTTGAACTTTTTTTATTGAATTCTTATATCATTGTCATCATCCTCATGTTTATATTTTTTGAAAGTCATCTGTGGCCTGTAGTGCATAGATGGACTTGGTATGATTATGACCAGGGATTATTCGGTATAAGCATGACCGTAATGTTACAAATGATGTTGTAAAAATCCTCATTGGCCCGTAGTGCATTGATGGGCAGTTGTTGGCATGATCATGACCATTGATGAATACATGAATATCCTTGGCCCGTAGTGCATGGATAATTTGTGGTTGTGATACTAATGAATATCCTTGGCCATAGTGCAGGGATGATGTGAATTATTTATTAAGCTGAGTCCCAGCGATAAATGTGACTCCCCCAAAATTAGGTATACATCACCCATCTTGGGTCGCCAGATACATGGTACAGAATTCAAATACAACTTACTAATACAACTGTCATGTACAATACGACAAAACATAAACTGTGAGTTTGAATACAATTATTGTCTACTAGAGATTATACACACTCAAAAGGAGTCCTCATTACAATTATTATCACACTATTTCACAGAATAATGAGGATTACTAATGTTATCCTCTGGAACATTACTCCGTTCCCCGACTCGTCCCAGCTATATTCTCATTTCTTGAAGAGAACAGTGAAAGAAAGGGTGAGCTCAACTAGCCCAGTAAGAAATATTATGACTAAGATAATGCAGAATAAATTATCATTAGTCTTCAACAAATGTTAAACCGATAAAATATAATAAACATCAAGTTTAATCTGCAGTGGAACCAAAGAATCCATTAAAAGAGTCAAGTAGAAAATAAAATCTACTATCTTTTATGATTTAAAAGGTTTTCATCATTATTGTTATAGCCGAGACTCAAATTTTTAATAAATATTCCACATCATCGAATCACCCTCGCACTACGGCCAAGGATATTCTTTAGTATCACGACCATTAATTATCCATGCCCTACGGGCCAAGAATATTTGTGTATTCATTAATGGTCATGATCATGCCAACAATCGTCCATCAATGCACTACGGGCCAATGAGGACTTTTTATTTTCACATCATTTGTAACATTACTGGCCATGATTACAAAGAAAAATCCTCGGTCATAATCATACCAAGTCCATCTACGCACTACTGCCACGAGATGACTTTTAAATAATATAAACATGAGGATGATGACAATGATATAAGAATTCAATAAAACAAGTTCAAGAATTTATTTATCCAGAACTAATAACGCCCAAATTGTCAACATGATACTTCTTTGTAAAGTAAAATTTAAGAATGCTCAGATGAATATTTCCATAAAAAGATACTGGATGAAGCGCAAATATCAAGGATATTCCCCTAATTTCAAGGAGTATAGAAGTCAAAAATTTAACCAATCGAGTATAATAAAGAATGGAATAACAAAAGAAATCACCAGCATGCGATAGAATCGCATGCATAAGTTATTCCAACGTAATAATAAATAACGGAACTAGGTCAAGCGAAATTGCACCGGCTGAGGATATTCCAACAGAATAATAAAGAATGGAACCAGTCCGGCAGTAAAACACACAGATGTGATGTTCCAATGAATAATAATAAAGATGGAACCGAAGTCCGTGTAAAACACATGCATGGGATGTTCCAATGTAATAATAATAAAGACGGAACCGAAGTCGGTGTAAAAACACATGCATGTGATGTTCCAATGAATAATAGAAGAATGTCACCAAGTATAGGTAAACCACAGATACAAAGTTATTCCAAATGAATAATAATAAGCAATGGAATAACAATTCTTCTTCATGAATAAGAAAGAATAGCACCCCTTACTTTAGTAGGAGATTGAATACCGCAGAGTGTAGTAAGAACCAAATACTCTTCTTCTTTCTCTTATTCTCTCTATACTTTCTCTCTCTATAGCTTGAATGAATTCGTGAAAATAATGAAGCACTAGGCCTCTATTTATAGAAGATTTCTAGCTTAAAGACCGCCATGTGAAAAGGCAAGTGTCTTGATTTGGTGATGTGAAAAGAAAAGTGGTTCGACCTTTTGTAATGTGAAACGACAATTGGTTCGGACGCTTTGTAATGTGAAACGACAAGTGGTTCGACTTTCGTAATATGAAACGACAAGTGTTTCGACGCTTAATAATATGAAACGGCAAGTGCTTTGGACGTCTGGTAAAGGTAATTACTATCGACGAAGGTAATTACTATCGACTAAAGTAATTACTTATTCGACGAAGGTAATTACTATTGACGAAGGTAATTACTATCGACGAAGAGACTCTTAGATGATGACATATAAGCCCCCATAAAATAACCAAACATACCACAAACGTCTCATAATGACTCTTTATATACATCAAGGATTGAATAAATATTACCACAAATCATTTTATTTTTAATCAACACATATTTAATCTTTCAACAATTATTAATCATTTATAACTTGTCGCCTCAATTATTGATTTAACAATATAACATATTATACTGAGATGATATCGTGACAATAATTGAATCAAGTAATATAAGAGATATGATGCAACAACCATCGTAGTAATAATTGAGTATAAATTGAGTGACTTCTTACGTAAAGATCAATAATCAATACCGTAAGTGCTACTATGCAACCACGCATATTACTATACTTTTACTACTCTTGGGTAGTTCAACAGTTTTAACAGTAACACTTCCTACCGTTATTTTTATAGAAAGATAATTTTGTCATTTTCTAACTACGATAATACTTCCGTTGTGGGGTCCAATTAAAGATTGAGCCGTCGTCATTTAATATTTCCGAAAAAAAAGAATATTCCCACCAACCAAACGAATATTTTATAACAACTTGCTTACTTTGCAAAAATTATAAATATTACCCACAACTATTATATCAAATTTATTCCATAATATTCAAAAATAATATTTATAGAAAATTCATCTTTATTTATAAAAGTTGGGGTCTTACAATAAAAGTGATGAAAAACCTTTTAAATCATAAAAGATAGTAGATTTTATTCTCTACTTGACTCTTTAAATGGATCAGATGTTCACGCATTGAGTTAAACTTGATGTCATTATATTTTATCGTTTAACATTGTTGAAGACTAATGATAATTTATCCCTGCATTATCTTAGTCATAATATTTTTATTGAGCTAGTTGAGCTCACCCTTTCTTTTTCTTCGTTCTCTTCAGGAAATGAGAACGTAAATGGGATTAGTCGGGGAACGGAGTGATGATCTAGATGATAGTATTAGTAGTCCTCACTATTCTGTTAAATAGTGTGACAATAAATGTAATGAGGACTTATTCTGAGAGTGGATATTGTCTAGAAGACAATAATTGTATTAAAACTCACAGCTATCTTGTTGTATATTAAAGATTGTATTTGTATTCTGTACCATGTATTTGGCGACTCAAGATGGGTGATGTATACCTATTTTGGGGGCGTCACACGCAACCCTTAGTAGCGCCAAGATAATTTTTTTGTTGGCTACATGTAGGAGTTGTGGCTAGGAAAATTGTCTAAAATATCTTCACCTTGGTTAGATTTAAGCTGAGTCTTAGCGATAAAAGTGATGAAAAATGTGACGCCCCCAAAATAGGTATACAACACCTATTTTGAGTCGCCAAATACATGGTACAAAATACAAATACAATCTTAAATATACAACAAAAACTGTGAGTTTTAATACAAATATTGATTCTAGACAATATCCACTCTCAGAATAAGTCCTCATTATAATTATTATCACACTATTTCATAGAATAGTGAGAACTACTAATGCTATCATCTGGACCGTCACTCCGATCCCTGCTACGTTCTCATTTCCTGAAGAGAACAATGAAAGCAAAAGGGTGAGCTCAAATAGCCCAGTAAAAAATATTATGACTAAGATAATGCAGAAAAATTATCGTTAGCCTTCAACAATGTTAAACCGATAAAATATAACAAACATCAAGTTTAATCGCAGCAATAATAAGCAATCCATTAAAAGAGTCAAGTAGAGAATAAAATCTACTATCTTTTATGATTTAAAAAGGTTTTTCATCACTTTTATCGCTGAGACTCAGCTTAATAAATAATCTACATCATCCTTGCACAACGGCCAAGAATATTCATTAGTATCACAACCACAAATTATCCATGCACTACGGGCCAAGGATATTCGTGTATTCATCAATGGTCATGATCATGCCAACAACTGTCCATCAATGCATTAAGGGCCAATGAGGACATTCACCACATCATTTGTAACATTACAGTCATTATTATACCGAATAATCCCTGGTCATAATCATACCAAGTCCATCTATGCACAATAGGCCACAGATGACTTTCAACATAATATAAGCATGAGGATGATGAAAATTGTGACGCCCCCAAAATAGGTATACAACACCCATTCTGAGTCGCCAAATACATGGTACAGAAAATAAACTACGACTTCAATAATACAATTGTCGTGCAAAATACGACAACACATACTGTGAGTTTAAATACAAATATTGTCTTCTCGACAATATCCATACTCAAATAAGTCCTCATTACAATTATTCATACACTATTTTATAGAAATAGTGAGGACTGCTAAAACATCTTTCTAGAACCATCACTCCATACCCCGACTAGATCCTGCTATGTTCTCACCTCCTGAGAAGAAAAATGGAACAAAAAGGAAAAAGGTGAGCTCAACTAGCCCAGTAAAGAATATTATGATTAAGATAATATACAACAAATTATCATTAGTCTTCAACAGGGAAAAATCTGATAAAACATAATAGACAACAAGTTTTAGATCAAAACTGCAGCAGAAACAACAATCCATTAAAAGAGTCAAGTAAAGAATGAGTTCTACTATCTTCTAAGATTTAAAATTCCATCATCAATATTTTATTCCTGTAACAACAATCAATATACATCTTTAATCAAATAATCATCTTTGCACTACAGGCCAAAGATATTCATTTATATCACCAGTTGGTCATGTTCATCTCAACACCTCTTCATCTTTGCACTACGGGCCAAAGATATTCATCAGTTAATCATTCATCTTTGAACTACAGGCCAAAGATATTCAATAATATCATCATTAAGGACTGAGGATGATGAAAAATATTTTAGAGAACGAATCCAGTTAGACAGAAGGATAAATATTAGGAATTTGTGTTATAGTTTATCCAAGATCACAAATACTTCATAATAACCAATTTTGAAGCAGAATTCAAAAATAAAGATCAAAACATGGATACAATCAAAGATTGTAACCATAATAGACACCTTGGACAAAAAGGAAAATTTTCATTTTTCTGTGAATAGTGTCGTATACGTGAATAGTAACCCCGACACAAAAAGTTCCATATTTGATTAAAAAGTTCAAACCAATATTTCAGCATAATGATATTGAAGAAAATAATATCATTTAAGAAGAAAATAACATCCCTTACCTCAAAGAAACAGTACTTCGGAATGAATGTCGGATATGATGCTGAATGAAACTTGTAATGAATAGTAACTCTCAAAGTATCTAAATACTCATAAAATACGCTTGATAATCTAGAGAGAAAGAAAACTTGTTTCTGGTGTGATTTTTAATTCTAACATAAGCGTCTATTTATAGGAAAATGCTAGAACGCCATAGGAGACTAAAATAATAAAATATTATTTTTCTTTTTCCTTTTTCCCACGCATGCAAAGACCAAACCAACCAAAGATGCCATTCTTGAAAAAATCCCAATGACCCATTCACATGTTAAAACAAAAGTGGGTCCCACCCATAATTTAATAAAATTATTTATTTTTTCGAAACTTGATAATTTTAGAAAATAACCCGCTTATCGTAAAAATACTAATTTTATGTCCATTCCACACTTAAATCAATTCTCTACAACTTTGTAGCTTTGAGTTTTCCAAATTCCAAACAGAAAATATCCGAAATCCAAAAACGGATGATTTTTAATACCTCCATTCCGATAAAATACTGATAAAACACCTCAGCATTATTCCTTCATTTATAACCACATAAAATAAATAAATCCATTATTTATATGCACATCAAATAAATATTTTTTATCATATAAATCGATAATTAATTATTCACAAATAATATTACGTAATCACAATTATAATAATCGAATCGCTCACGTAAAAAAGAGGGGTTTCCAATAAGGATTTCTCCTTACTGGCGCGCAATTAGGTGGCCAAACCTCTCCTTGATGTAACTTTCTAGACATTGCCAATAATGCTATCTAATAATATTATTCAAATAATATGAATTATCGATCCGATAATGAGAAATCTTGCAAAGTTGACAATTATTGAAACAACAATAATATAAAATATCAACGCAAAGAATTATTGAATCAATAAAATAAAATATTGAACAAGAATTCACCGTAACAATTATTGAGTAGTGCATTCTTACGTAAGGATCAATAATTCAAAAATCGCGGCAATCTGGTAAGGTTTCATCGCGTGCAACCATGCATATTCATCGTATTTTTAACCACGGGTATTCCAACAGTGTTAACTGTAATAACTACGCCGTTATTTATAAAAACTCATACTTTGTCATTTTCCTTCATCCAACCGCTTTTTTCCGTTATGGGCCCACAAATGGTCATATTGGTCGCATTTAATATTCCCCGACAACAAGAATATTCCACGACCAAACGAATATTCCCTGAAAGAAATGAATATTCTATAACCACTTGCTTATTTTGCAAAATTTGCACATTTCACGCATAACGAAAGCATTATATCAAATTAACACCTTATTAATTTAGAATAATGAATATAAGAAAATTCAATTTTATTTATAATAAGTTGGGGTCTTACAACATTCTCTCCTTATAAAATTTCGTCCTCGAAATTGACGTACGTACCTGGTGTTTGGAACAGGTGAGGGTACGTCGCTTGCATTTCCGATTCCAACTCCCAGGTCATTTCCTCAATAGCATGGCTCATCCACAAAAGCTTAACTTGTGGTATAATCTTGGTGCGTAGGACATGCTTTTTTCTATCCAAGATCTTAATAGGTACCTCCTCGTATGTTAAATCTTCAGCTATCTCGTCTAGTTCTAACTCAATAATGTGATTCGGGTCGTCCACATATTTATGTAACATCGATACGTGAAAAACGTTATGAACACGCGACATACTTAGCATTAAGACGAGTCTATAGGCCACAGTTCCTACTCAATCGAGGATTTCAAATAAATCGAAGGTTTGAGCTTTCTTCTCTTCATCGACTCTTGCTTCTAGAATAACGCCTTCTTGCACCTTCTTCTTTATATTCATCACCCGATTGTGTAGCAGGAAATGCGGCTTTAACGTTATCGATTAAAGTCGTTTCTATTCGTATATCATAACGTGGGTCCCTAGAGTCTTTAACTCTATCTTCATCCTTTATAAGTCGTACAAAATGGGTCTTTGTGTTAACAACATCGCACTCGTACTCGCATACGATCTTCTACTCAACGCGTTAGCTACCACGTTCGCTTTTCCAGGATGATATGGTCAGAACAAGTGCCGAAATGAGTCGCCTCTTGAACTCTTAGAAAATCTTCTCGTATTCCTCGCTCCATACGAATTTTGTATCTTTCTGAGTCAGCTAATTTAATGGAGTAGCGATTCGAGAAAGTCTTTCCACGAATCTCCGATAGTAACCAATTAAGCCTAGGAAGCTAGATATTTCAATTACTGACTTAAGTTGCTCTCATATGTGATTCATATCCCAATCTTGGATTGTACGTCACAATGGCACCTATCGTTTTACCACCACACAAATATAGAGTTCCCTACGGAGAGTCTGGCTTTGGTGCATTCCACAATATAGGCTCGGATACCAACTTTTGTACTTGAGTTTTTAACTCCTGAAGTTCAATAGGAGCCATTTAATAAAAGATTTTAGAAATGGGTTTTGTACCGGGTTCAAACTAGATACAAAATTTAATATCACACTCTGGGGGTAGGCCAGGAAATTCTTCAGGAAATACATCAGGAAATTCACTAACAACAGAAATATCATTCAAATCTGCCGTATTTTTTGTTTAAATCCATGAAATAGGCTAAGAAAGCTTGACATCCGTTTTTTAATAAACTAATGGCTTTTTTGCTTGATATGAAAGTGTTTGACTTCAATGGTTTGGTTGCTTGAATTCGTATAACAGGTTGGTTAGGAATATGAAAACTAACAACCTTACGAAAATAATCAATTTTGGCATGATGAGTAGTTAACCAATCAATCCCTAAAATCACATCAAAAGCAAAAGTCTTTAAAGAGATAAGATCAACAGGTAATGTGATAGTGCCAACTTGGATCAAGCAAGATTTATAAACTATAGATGTAACGAAGGTTTCACCCAACGGAGTTTTAACAGATAAGTTAAAGTCCAATTTCTCCGGAGTCAAGTTTAAACGTTGAGCACAAGTAGGAGAGATAAAAGAATGGGTAGAACCGGTATCTAGTAAGGTATAAACTTCGTAAGAATTCAAGATTAGCTTACCCGTGATCACCTCATTCGTGTTCCTCATGTTTTGCCCAGTCATGACAAACGCTCTTCCAGGAACCGTTGATTTTGACTTATCCGGGACAGCCTTTGGAGTCACCATCCCCGCTGAACTTGGTTTTCCTACAGAACACTCTCGGGCTATATGACCCTCATTTCCACAGTTATAACATACCTTGGATTGTTGTGGAAAGTTTCAATGATATGTCCCTCTTCCCCAGATTTATAACACACGGACCAACGGGTGGTCATTCTCCTCCCTAGCAATAGTTGATCTTTGGTGTTTCATCGATGTCTTCCGTCATTGTTGAATCTCCTCTTTTGAAATTTCCACTTGACTCACCTCTTCTATTATCATGGCTACGATTACCACCAGAGTGGTTACCTTTTTGTCCGTATTTTCCCTCCTCATTTGGTTATCATCGCTCCGATGATCGCCATCCCAGGTATGATGACCTCGTTGTGATCCTCGGTTGAGTATACTCATTATCTCGCTTCTAATAATTGAGCCTCATTGACAACATCTCAATACTGAGAGAAAAATTATGAGAGATAAGGTATTGACGAATCTCGGTTTTAGACCTCTCGAAACATCCGCGTCATACGTTCCTCATTTTCTACCAAATGAGGTGCAAACCTGGATAACTCCGTGAACTTTGCCTCGTCATCGAGACACCGCCATGTTGTTCGTTCCAAATCTAATAAACTCTACCTCCTTCATATGATGAATACTTTCGGGAAAGTACTTGTCATTGAACAGCTTTTTTGAAATATTTCCCAAGACATGTTGAGTGATCTTCATTGGTACGCTTCATGATTCCCACCAAGAATCGCTTCACCCAGAACATAAAGGTAGCGAATGAAACCTTCATTTCTCGTCATCCCAAGACATCGAATATCTTGGTAATTTCTTGACCCACATTACGCTTTTAATCGGATTGGGCTTTCCCGTAAATCTGGTGGTCCCAACTCCTTGAACCGCTGTGGGTGATGATGCATCACCACGCGTTGCTATCACTTCCACCCGTATTTTGTACACGAGTCTCCCTCGTCTAATTTTGCATGAATTGCAAAAAGCTCCTAAACATTCCATCGTTCATCGTTTGCTTGGTAGTGTTGTTTATAGGAGGAATATTGTCTTCCTGTTGCACGTTCTCCTGGTTTGTGACTAAAGGTTGTTCCACAGTCTCATACACTCCATTGTTAACGTTCTCAGCAGCCATTCTTAAATAATGCCATAAAACAGGGGTTAATTAAATAAATTAACATATCACATAATATCTCTATATTATGACCAACCAACAAATAAGCTTAAATAGGACACAATAGCGAAGGATTTACTCATCTCTCCCCTCCTAGTTCTATTCCCCGATCTCCGCCAGAGACCATATCCCTAAGCTTTGATACCAACTGTGACGCCCCCAAAATAGGTATACAACACCCATTCTGAGTCGCCAAATACATGGTACAGAAAGCAAACTACAACTTCAATAATACAATTGTCGTGCAAAATACGACAATACATACTGTGAGTTTAAATACAAATATTGTCTTCTAGACAATATCCACACTCAAATAATTCCTCATTACAATTATTCATACACTATTTTACAGAAATAGTGAGGACTGCTAAAACATCTTTCTAGAACCATCACTCCATACCCCGACTAGATCCTGCTATGTTCTTACCTCCTGAGAAGAAAAATGGAACATAAAGGAAAAGGGTGAGCTCAAATAGCTCAGTAAAGAATATTATGACTAAGATAATATACAACAAATTATCATTAGTCTTCAACAGGGAAAAATCGATAAAACATAATGTATAAACAAGTTTTAGATCAAAAGTGCAAATGAAACAACAATCCATTAGAAGAGTCAAATAGAGAATGAGTTTTACTATCTTCTAAGATTTAAAAGTCCATCATCAATATTTTATCCCTGTAACAACAATCAATATACATCTTTAATCAAATAATCATCTTTGCACTACAGGCCAAAGATATTCATTTATATCAACAGTTGGTCATGTTCATCTCAACACTGCTCATTTTTGCACGCGCCAAAGATATTCATCGATTAATCATTCATCTTGCACTCTGGATCAAAGATATTCAAAGAATATCATCATTAAGGACTGAGAATGATGAAAAACATTTTAGAGAACGAATCTAGTGAGACAGAAGGGCAAATATTAGGGATTCGTGTTACAGTTTATGCAAGATCACAAATACTTCATAATAACCAATTTTGAAGCAAAATTCAAAAATAAAGATCAAAACATGGATACAATCAAAGATAGTAACCATAATGGACATCTTGGACAAAAAGGAAAAAATTTATTTTTCGGTGAATAGTGTCGTATTCGTGAATAGTGCCGTATACGTGAATAGTAACCACGACACAAAAAGTTCCATATTTGATTAAAAAGTTCAAACCAATATTTCGGCATAATGATATTGAAGAAAATAATATCATTTAAGAAGAAAATAACATCCCTTACCTCAAAGAAACAATACTTCAGAATGAATGTTGGATATGATACTGAATGAAACTTGTACTGAATAGTAACTCTCAAAGTATCTAAATACTCACAAAATACGCTCGATAATCTAGAGAGAAAGAAAACTTGTTTCTGGTGTGATTTTTAATTCTAATCTAAGCGTCTATTTATAGAAAAATGCTAGAACGCCATAGGAGACTAAAATAATAAAATATTATTTTTTCTTTCCTTTTTTCCTACGCATGCAAAGACCAGCCATCTAGCATGCCATTCTTGAAAAAAATCCCAGCAGCCCACATGTTAAAACAAAAGTGGGTCCCACCCATAATTTAATAAAAATCATTTTATTTTTCAAAACATCAGTAATTCATAGAAAATAGCCCGTTTATCAGAAAATACAAATTTTATGTCCATTCCACACGAAATCGAATTCTCTACAACTTTGTAGCTTTGAGTTTTTCCAAATTCCAAACAGAAAATATCCGAAATCCAAAAACGGATGATTTTTAATACCTCCATTCCGATAAAATACTGATAAAACACCTCAGCATTAATTCCTTCATTTATAACCACATAAAATAAATAAATCCATTATTTATATGCATATCAAATAAATATTTTTTTATCATATAAATCGATAATTAATTATTCACAAATAATATTACAAAATCACAATTATGACAATCAGACCGTTCACAGGAAAGAGGGGGTTTCCAATAAGGATTTCTCCTTACTGGCGCGCAATTAGGTGGCCAAACCTCTCCTTGACAAAACTTTCTAGACATTGCCAATAATTCTATCTAATAATATTATTCAAATAATATGAATTATTGATCTGATAATGAGAAATACTGTGCAGTGACAATTATTGAAACAACAATAATATAAAATATCAACGCAGAATTATTGAATCAATAAAATAAAATATTGATAAAGAATTCATCGTAATAATTATTGAGTAGTGCATTCTTACGTAAGGATCAATAATTCAAAAATATCATCTTAATAATACCGTGTCTTATCGTAAACCACGATATTATTCTATTTTTAACCACCGGTATTTCAATAGTGTTAATCTAGAATAATAACTACGTAGTTATTTATAAAAACTCATACTTTGTCGTTTTCCTTCATCCAATTTTTTTCCGTTATGGGGCCCACAATGGTTAAGGTACGTCGCATTTAATATTCCCCGACAACAAGAATATTCCACGACCAAACGAATATTCCCCTACAGAAATGAATATTCTATAACCACTTGCTTATTTTGCAAAATTTGCACATTTCACCCATAACCAAAGCATTATATCAAATTAACACCTTATTAATTTAGAATAATGAATAGAAGAAAATTCAATTTATAATAAGTTGGGGTCTTACAACAATGATCTAAGAATTCAATAAAACAAGTTCAAAAATTAATTTATCCAGAATTCAATAACGTCCAAATTGTCAACATGATACTGCTTCGTAGAGTAAAATTCAAGAATGGTCAGAAGAATATTTTCATGAAAAAAAAATACTGGATGAAGCGCAATTATCAAGGATATTCCACTAATTTTATGGAGTATAAAAAACCAAAACTTTAACCAACTTAGTATAATAAAGAATGGAATAACAAAAGAAATCACCAGGCATGCGATAGATCGCATGCATAAAAGTTATTCCAATGTAATAATAAATAATAGAACAAAGTCATGCAGAAACGCATTGCATAAGATATTCCAATGTAATAATAAATAACGAAATCAAGTCGGATGAAATTACGACCGGCTGTGATGTTCCAACAGAATCGGAATCAGTCATGCGTAAAACGCATTGCATGTGGATGTTCCAAATGTAATAATAAAGAATGGAATAATGAAGAATTTCACCATATATGCAGTACTTGCGACATGATAAAAGTTATTCCAATATAATAATAAAGAATGGAATAATGTAACAATTTCACCAAGTATAGGGTAGTCGCGATACAAAAGTTATTCCAATGTAATAATAAAGAATTGAATAATGTAAGTTCTCTTCATGAATACGAAAGAAATAATAATTTCTTACCGTAGTAAAAGAAGAGTATTCCGACTGGTAGGGCGAATGTATTCTTGAAGAAAACTTGCACTACTCTCAAAGCTTCTTAAAAGTCTAAAGAAATACGCTCAAGATTATAGAAGAGAATTTCTGGTGTGATTTCAATTCTAACTAAGCATCCTATTTATAGGAAAATGGAAAGTATACTATTTGAGAAATAATTCACGGACGCAACAAAAATATTATCACGGGCTGAATTTTGCAACACATGACTAACGCAGTTTTTCAAACAACCAAATAAAACAAGAATATATATATATATATATATATATATATATATATATATATATATATATATATTATAATAATAACTCCTTCCCCACCAAGTTATCAACTTTCCTCCCAATTCCAATTCATTCTTCTCGATTTAGTACTCCATGTTCCACCAAAACCTATATATATTAAATATATATTCACATGCAAAACATTACACACCCACACACTTATATATATATATATATATATATATATATATATATATATATATATATAAAAGTACTTTCATCCACCATCAAGTGAATCCCCGTAAACTCCATCTTATTTCATTTTTTTCTTCCACACGTGGGCCCCACCCTTAAAACTTTTTACCGATTATTTTGAAAGATGGGTAAATGGGGTTACAAATAATAAGTAGAATTTATAATAGATACTTCATAAAAAAATCCCTTAAATATTTTAACAACATTTATCATCATTATTATAATTCACAATATTAATCGACCAGGTCGTTCCCAAGAAAGAGGGGGCTTTTCAATAAGGATTTCTCCCTATTGGCGCGTAATTAGGTGACCAAACCTCTCCTTAATAGAACTTCTAGACATCGTTAATATTATAATTAATAATATTAATAACTTTGTTGTCTCAATTATTGATTTACTAATATATTAAATATCGACAATAATTGAATCAAATAACGTGAGATACTGTAGCAATAATTGAACAAAACCGAGTGACTTCTCACGTAAGCATCAATAATCAATACCATGTGCTACTATGCAACCACGCGTATTACTGTACTTTTAACACTGGGTGTTTCAACAGTTAACGTTAAAACTTCTACCGTTATTTTTATAAAAAGATATTTTTATCGTTTTCTCAATCCGACAATAATTCCGTTGTGGGGTCCACCAATGATTGTGCCGTTATACGAATATTCACTGTTAAAACGAATATTCCCCGACCAATAGAATATAAAATTTACTCCATAATATTCAAAAATGATATTTATAGAAAAATGATCTTTATTAAAAAGTTGGGGTCTTACAACCTCCCCTTCTTATGAAATTTTGCCCTCGAAATTAGGGTACGTACCTGGTATGTCGAAGAGGTAAGGATATCTTGATTTCATTTCAGATTCTAAGTCCCAGGTCATTTCCTCAACATCGTGGTTTCTCCACAAAAATTTGACTTGAGGTATAACCTTGGGGCGTAGAATATATTCCTTCTTATCCAAGATTTGAGCAGAACCTCTTCATACGTCAAATCTTCCGCTTATTTCGTCCTGGTTCTAACTCAATAATGTGGTTCGGGTCTTCCATATATTTACGTAACATGGATATGTGAAAAACATTATGAACACGAGACATACTTGGCGTGAAAGCAAGTCTATACGCCTACGCCATTACTCGATCGAGGATTAAAATGGGCCAATGAATCGAGGATCGAGCTTTTCTCTCTTTCCAAATCTCAGACTCCTTTCCATGGAGCAACACGTAACAAACACATGATCTCCAATATCGAATTTCACGTCCTTTCAATGAAGATCAACATAACTCTTTTGTCGATCTTGTGAGGTTTTTTATCGTTGTCGGATCGTTTGAATCTTTTCCTTAGTCATACGTACTCAACTCCGATCCCAACAATGTTGCTTCACCGCCTCATCCCAAAGATATCTTTGGAGAATCGACACTTTCTTCTATACAACGCCTCAAATGGAGCCATACCGATATTGCTTGATAATCGTTGTTGTTGTAGGAAAACTCCACCAATGGTAAGAACTTGTCCCAACTTCCTTTGAAGTCAAGGACACGTAGTCTTAATAAATCTTCCGAGTTTGAATAGTCCTCTCCGATTGTTCGTCAAAATCGAGGATGATATGATTTAACTAAATCGTAAATTCGTGCCCATAGCTTTTTGCAAACTAACCCAAAATCGTGAAGTGAATCTTGGGTCTCGATCAGAAACTATGGATACTGGCATCCCATGCAGTCTTACAATCTCGTTTATGTACATACCAGCAAGACGTTCAAGTGTATAAGTTTCTCTTATCGGTAAGAAATGAGCAGACTTGGTCAATCTATCAACAATTACCCAAATCGCATCTATGCCTTGAGAAACCTTAGGAAGACCAGTAACGAAATCCATGGTAATGTGCTCCCATTTCCATTCTGGAATTTCAAGTGGTTGCAATGGAAATTTTGGTACTTGATGCTCTACCTTGACTAGTTGACAAGTTAAACACCTTGAGATAAACAACGCTATCTCTCTCTTCATATTGGCCCACCAAAATTTATATCGAAGATCATGATACATTTTGGTACTCCCAGGATGGATTGCAAACGGTGTATTGTGCGCATCCATCATGATTTTATACTTTAACTCAGGGTCGTTAGGAACACAAAGTCTCGAGTTGACTCAAGTATTCTTTCTTCATCGATTCTTGCTTCCCAGTAGCACCTTTTTGCACTTTTTTCCTCATACGCATCAACCTGTGTCCGTAGCTTGAGTAACTTTAACTTTATCAATTAAAGTCTGTTCTACTCGTATATTCGCCATCATCACATGGGTCCTCGGAGTCTTTAACTCTATCTCCATCCTTTGTAAGTCATACAAAATGGGCCTTTCAGATTGACAATATTGCACTTTCGTCGCGATATGATCTTCTACTCAATGCGATAAATACCACGCTCGCTTTTTCAGGATAGTATTGGATGGTATGATCATAATCTTTCATCAGTTCAAGCCAACGTCGTTGTCGACATCGAGTTCCTTTTGAGTGAAGAAATATTTGAGGCTTTTTATGATCCGTAAAGATCTCCACTTTCTCCCCATACAAGTAATGCCTCCAAATCTTTAGTACAAAACGATCACGCTAACTCTAGTTCATGAGTAGGATAATTCCTCTCATATTCTTTGAGTTGTCGAGAGGCATAGGCTATGAATTTCCCATGTTGCATGAGAACACATCCTAACCCTTTTCCCAAGCATCATCGTAGATGACAAATCCTCCGAGCCGGATGGTATTGTCGTAGCAAAAGCTAAAATGAGTCTCCTCTCGAGTTCTTGAAAACTCTTCTCGCATTCCTCACTCCAACCGAATTTTGTATCTTTCTGAGTCAGCTGAGTTAATGGAGTAGCGATTCGAGAAAACCCTTCTACGAATCTCCGATAATAACTAGCTAAGCCAAGAAAGCTACGTACTTTGGTCACTGATTTAGGTTGTTCCCAGCTTTGAATAGCTTCAATCTTTGCCGGGTCAACAGATATTCCATGACTTGATACCACGTGCCCAAGGAATACTACTTCCTCAAGCCAGAACTCGCATTTCTTCAACTTAGAAAAAAGTTTGTTTTCACGAAGCTTTTGGAGTATCAGCCTCAAGTGTTGCACATGATCTTCACGGCTTTTGGAATATATGAGGATGTCATCAATAAAGATGACCACAAAGTGATCCAAATATTCCTTGAATACTCGGTTCATCATATCCATGAAGGCAGCAGGAGCATTATTCAATCCAAAAGACATGACTAGAATTCATAATGCCCGCATCGAAGTTCGAAGTCGTCTTTGGAATGTCATCGGTTCTAATCTTCAATTGGTGATATCCGGAATGAAGATCAATCTTTGAAAAGAATTTGGCGCCTTGCAACTGGTCAAATAGGTCATTAATACGTGGCAATGGGTACCTATTTTTTATGGTGACATGATTCAACTCCCGATAATCAATACAAAATCGCATACTCCCACCTTTCTTCTTCACGAATAGAACAGGAGCACCTCAAGGAGAAGTATTAGGACGAATGAAACCGATGTCTAACAATTCCCCGCATTGGGTCTTTAAACTCGAAGTTCAATAGGAGCCATTCGATATGGGGCTTTGGAAATAGGTTTTGTACCTGGTTCAAGGTCGATACAAAATTCAATTTCATGCTCTGGGGGTAGGCCAGGAAGTTCTTCAGGAAATACGTCAGAAAATTTATTAACAATAGAAATATCATTCAAAACTGACGTATTTTTGTTTAGATCTATGACATGAGCTAAGAAAGCTTGACATCCGTTTTTAATAAACGAATAGCTTTATGGCTTGAGATGACAGTGATTGATTTTAATGGTTTGGTTGCTTGAATTCGCATAATAGGTTGGTTAGGAATATGAAAGCTAACAACCTTACGAAAATAATCAATTTTTTGCATGATGAGTAGTTAACCAATCAATCCCTAGAATTACGTCAAATACAAGTATTTTCAATGAAATAAGATCGAGGTGTAATGTGAGGGTACCAATTTGAACCAAACAAGACTTATAAGCGAGTGGATGTAATGAAGGTTTCTCCCAACGGAGTTTCAATGAGATAAGTCAAAGTCCAATTTCTCCTGAGTCAAATTTAAACGTTGGCGCAAAGTAGAGAAATAAAAGAATGGGTAGAACCGGTATCAAATAAGGTATATACTTCGCTAGAGTTTATGATAAGCTTACTCGTGATGACCTCGTTAGGGTTCCTTGCTTTCTGAGAGGTCACGACAAACGCTCTCCCTTGAACTACCGGTTTTGTCTTGTCTGGGATGGCCTTTGATGCCTCCATCCCAGCTGGACTTGACTTTGGTGCACGACAAAATTGGGCTAGGTGAACTTCTCTTCCATAATTATAGCATATTTTTGATGGCATCACGCAGTTTGGACTGATGTGTCACTCCCCTCCATATTTGAATCATATGATAGGTGGTCGTTCTCCTTCCTTAACGACAGGTGCTGATGCTGACGTCTTTCCATCATTGTTGAATCTCCTCTTCTTAAAATATCCATTCTTATTATTTTGACCATGATTACCACCGAAGTGGTTACCATTTCTGGCATGTTGATTCCCTCCACGCTTGTTGTCACCGCTTCGATGACTGTTATCACTGATATTATCATTTTGTCGGCTGCTCTCTTTTGGTTGGGTTGACTCATTATCACGCTCCAATAACTGAGCCCTATTAACAACATCTGAATACAAACACAATTTATGAGAGATAAAATATTGACGTATCTCGGGTTTCAAACCTCTTAGAAATATTCGCGTCATTGTCTCCTCATTATCAACCAAATGGGACGCAAACCGGGACAACTCGGCAAACTTGGCTTCGTACTGCGACACGGTCATGTTGTTTTGCTCCAGCTTGATGAACTCTACTACTTTCATGTGACGAATACTTTCGGGAAAGTACTTGTCGTTGATAAGTTCTTGGAACTTCTCCCAAGACATCTTCAGTGCGACAGGTTGAGTACGCTTTACAAATTCTCACCAGTAATCTGCCTCTGCCCGCAACATGAAGGTGGCAAAGGGAACCTTTTGCTCCTCGGAGCATCCCAAGATATCAAATATCTTGTTGATCTGCTTTATTCACGTCTCCGCCTTAAGTGGTTTTGGCTCTCCAAAAAACTCTTGTGGTCCCAGTTCCTTGAACTGCTTATCGGTGACCGTCCGAGAGTTACCAGTGTTTCCACCTGCATTTTGGACAGGAGCCGCTCTTGTCTGATGTTGCATGAATTGCATAAAGCCTCTGAACATCCCATCGTTAATCATCTGGTCAGTGTTGTTGTTTGCCTGAGGATTGTCGCCTTCCTGATGCACATTATCCTGAATATTGATCTGTGGAGACTCAACGTTCTCCTGTGCTCCATTGATGTTCTCTACATTCTCGAATGTCATTTTTAAATACTGCCACAAAATAAGGGTTAATTAACATATCACATATTATCCCTATACTCTGACCGACCAATTAAATACCAAATAAACTTAGGTAGGTCATACTAGTGAAAGAATTTCCCGTCTCTCCCCTCCTAGTTCTTATCTCTCATTTTAGCTAGGGATCATATCCCTAAGCTTTGATACCAATTGTGACGCCACCAAAATAGGTATACATCACCTATTCTGAGTCGCCAAATACATGGTACAGAATACAAATACAATCTTAAATATACAACAAGAGCTGTGAGTTTTAATACAAATATTGTCTTCTAGACAATATCCACTCTCAGAATAAGTCCTTATTACAATTATTATCACACTATTTCATAGAATAGTGAGGACTACTAATGCTATCATACGACCGCTACCCGCTTCTTCTCGACTAGTCCTCGCTACGCCTCTCATTTCAAGAGAACAATGAAAGCAAAAGGGTGAGCTCAACTAGCCTAGTAAGAAATATTATGACTAAGATAATGCGAGAAAAATTAGCGTTAGCCTTCAAGCGATGTTAAACCGATAAAATATAAAAACATCAAGTTTAATCTGCGGCAATGAATAAGCAATCCATTAAAAGAGTCAAGTAGAGAATAAAATCTACTATCTTTTATGATTTAAAAGGTTTTTCATCACTTTTATCGTTGAGACTCAAATTTTAATAAATAATCCACATCATCCTCGTACTACTACTCAGATATTCATTAGTATCACAACCATAAATTATCCATGCACTACGGGCCAATCATATTCGTGTATTCATCAATGGTCATGATCATGCCAACAATTGTTCATCAATGCACTACGGGCCAATGAGGACATTTACCGCATCATTTATAACATTACTGTCATGATTATACCGAATAATCCCTGGTCATAATCATACCAAGTCCATCTATGCACAACAGGCCACAGATGACTTTCAACATAATATAAGCATGAGGATGATGACAATGATATAAGAATTCAATAAAACAAGTTCAAGAATTAATTTATCCAGAATTCAATAACGCCCAAATTGTCAACATGATACTGCTTTGTAGAGTAAAATTCAAGATTGCTCAGAAGAATATTTCCATGGAAAAAAAATATTGGATGAAGCACAATTATCAAGGATATTCCACTAATTTCATGGAGTATAAAAGTCAAAACTTTAACCAACTGAGTATAATAAAGAATAGAATAACAAAAGAAATCACTAGGCATTCGATAGACCGCACAGACAGGTTATTCCAACAGAATAATAAATAACGGAACCAAGTCATGCGTAAACGCACAGACAGGATATTCCAACATAATAATAAATAACGGAACTAGGTCAGGCAAAATTCGCACCGAAAGGATGTTCCAATAGAATAATAAATAACGGAACCAGGTCATGCGTAAACGCACAGACAGGATGTTCCAACAGAATAATAAAGAATGGAATAAAAGAAGAATTTCACCATGTATGCAGATTTAGATGATAAAAGTTATTCTAATATAATAATAAATAATGGAATAATGTAAGAATTTCACCAAATATATAGGTAGTCCGCGATACAAAGTTATTCAAATGTAATAATAAAGAATGGAATAATGTAAGTTCTCTTCATGAATACGAAAAAAATAATACCCCTTACCGTAAAAGAAGAGTATTCCGACTGGTAGGGCGAAGGTATTCTTGAAAAAAACTTGCACTACGCTCAAAATTTCTTAAAACTCTAAAGAAATACGCTCAAGATTATAGAAGAGAATTCTCTGAATTTCTGGTGTGATTTCAATTCTAACTAAGCATCCTATTTATAGGAGAATGGAAAGGATACTATTTGAGAAATAATTCACGGACGCAACAAAAATATTATCACGGGCTAAATTTTGCAACACATGACTGACGCAGTTTTTCATACAACCAAATAAAACAAGAATCATATATATATATATATATATATATAATAACTCCCTCCCGACCAAGTTATCAACTTTCCCCTCCCAATTCCAATTCATTCTTCTGACTTAGTACTCCATGTACCACCAAAACCTATATATATTAAATATATATATTCACATGCAAAACATTACACACCAACACACTTATATTATATATATATATATATATAAAAGTACTTTCATCCACCATTTGTGAATCCTGCAAACTCCATCTCATTTTATTTTTTTCTTCCACACATGGGCCCCACATGTGGGCCCCACCTTTAAAACTTTTTACCGATTATTTTGAAAGATGGGTAAATGGGGTTACAAATAATAAGTAGAATTTATAATAGATACTTCATAAAAAAATCCCTTTAATATTTTAACAATATTTATCATCATTATTATAATTCACAATATTAATCGACTGTGTCGCTCCTGTGAAAAAAGGGCTTTCAATAAGGATTTCTCCCTATCAGCAAGCAATTAGGTGACCAAACCTCTCCTCGATGTAATTTTTAGACATCGTTAATATTGTAATTAATAATATTAATAACTTTGTTGCCTCAATTATTGATTTACTAATATATTAAATATCGACAATAATTGAATCAAATAACGTGAGATACTGTAGCAATAATTGAATAAAACCGAGTGACTTTCTCACGTAAGCATCAATAATCAATACCGTGGTGCTACTATGCAAACCACGCCAGATATCAGATTTACTTTAACACCGGGTGTTTCAACAGTTAACGTTAAAACTTCCCCCGTTATTTTTATAAAAAGATATTTTTATCGTTTTCTTAATCCAACAATAATTCCGTTGTGGGGTCCACCAATAATTGTGCCATTGTACGAATATTCCCTGTTAAAATGAATATTCCTCGACCAATCGAATATAATATAACAACTTGCGTACTTTGCAAAATTTATAAATATTACACACAACTATAACATTATATCAAATTTACTCCATAATATTCAAAAATGATATTTATAGAAAAAACATCTTTATTAAAAAGTTGGGGTCTTACAAAAAAACCTTTTTAAATCATAAAAGATAGTAGATTTTATTCTCTACTTGACTCTTTTAATGGATTGCTTGTTCCGCTGCAGTTAAACTTGATGTTTGTTATATTTTATCAGTTTAACATTGTTGAAGACTAATGATAATTTATTCTACATTATCTTAGTCATAATATTTCTTACTGGGCTAGTTGGGCTCACCCCTTTCTTTCACTATTCTCTTCAGGAAATGAGAACGTAGTCGGGACTAGCCGGGGAACGGAGTGATGGTCCAGATGATAGTATTAGTAGTCCTCACTATTCTGTTAAATAGTGTGACAATAAATGTAATGAGGACTCCATTGAGTGTGGATATTGTCTAGATGACAACATCCTTATTAAAACTCTTAGATTATGTTATGTCGTATTTTATATGACTGTTGTATAATTAAGTTGTATTTGTAATCTATACCATGTATCTGGCGATCCAAGATGGGTGATGTGTACCTATTTTGGGGGCGTCACAGTTGGTATCAAAGCTTAGGGATATGATCCCTGGTTGAGATGTGAGACAAGAACTAGGGGGGAGAGACGGGGAATTCCTTCGCTAGTATGACCTACCTAAGTTTATTTGGTATTTAATTGGTCAGTCAGAGTATAGGGATAATATGTGATATGTCAATTAACCCTTGTTTTATGACATTGTTTGAAAATGGCATCTGAAAATATTGAGATAAGCAATGAAGCAAAATAATATGACCGTATCGCAGTACGAGGCTAAGTTTGCGGAGTTATCCCAGTTTGCATCTCATTTGATCGATAATGAGGAGCGAATGACGCGAATGTTTCAAAGAGGTTTGAAACCCGATATACATCAATACCTCATTTCTCATAAACTTTGTTTATATTCAGATGTTGTGAATAGAGCTCAGTTATTGGAGCGCGATAATGAGTTAGCACAACCAAAAGGTAACGACCAACAATACGATAATAATCGTACCGGTGGCAACGGCTATCGGAACAATGATGACCATCGTGGGGGAATTATCATGCCAAGAATGGTAACCACTTCGGTGGTAATCATGGCCAAGATAATAGAAGTGGAAATTTCCAGAAGAGAAGGTCATTTAGCTCGATTTTATCGTATAGTGAAGTCAAGTCCAGCTGGGACGGTGGCACCAAAGGCGGATACGGACAAAACAAAGTTGGTGGTTTCAGGAAGAGCGTTTTTCGTGACTTCTCAAAAAGAGAGTAACCCGAATGAAGTTAGCACGGGTTAGTTAATTATAAATTCTTGAGAAGTCTATACCTTATTAGATACCGGTTCTACCCATTCTTTTATCTCTCTTGCTTGCACTCAACGTTTAAATTTGACCCCAAAGAAGTTAGACTTTGACTTATTGGTTAAAACTTCATTAGTAGAAACCTTCGTTACCTCCACTGTTTATAAATCTTGTTGATTCAAATCGACACTTTCATGTTACCTGTCGATCTTATCTCTTTGAAAATACTTGCCTTTGATGTGATTTGAGGAATCGATTGATTAACTAATCATCATGCTAAAATTGATTATTTTTGTAAGGTTGTTAGCTTTTATATTCCTAACCAACCTGTTATACGAATTCAAGCAACCAAACCACTAAAGTCAATCATTGTCATATCAAGCCATAAGTAAAGAGCCCCGAACCTTTCGCTGGTGACTTCCAAGTCTTGGAATACACCGAAGCCAGAATATCCGTAGGGGACGTCATGAATAACAGTGACATATTGATAGGTATCAATGTGACGTGTTATCCAAGTCTTGGATGAGAGTCACAGTTTTGAATGACATTTCTATTATTAATAAATTTCCTGACGTATTCTCTGAAGACTTCCTAGCCTACCCCTAGAGCGTGAAATCGAAGTATTGACCTCAGTACAAAACTCATTTTTAAACCCTCAAATATTTCTTTAACCAAAATGAACGTAACATGCGCCAAAGACGTTGGCTCGAGCTGTTGAAGATTACGACTATACCATTCAATATCATTATAGAAGAGCGAACGTGGTAGATGACGCGTTGAGTAGAAGATCGTATGCGTTTACGAGTGCAATGTTGTTAACACAAAAACCCATTTCGTATAACTTGCAAATAATAAAGATAGAGTTAAAAACTCTAGAGACCCACGTGAAGATAGCGAATATACGAGTAGAATTGACTTTAATCGATAAAGTTAAAGCCGCTCAAGCTACATATTCAGAGCTGATGAATGTGAAGAAGAAGGTTCAAGAGGGCGTTATTCTAGAAGCAAGAATCGATGAAGAGAGGAAATCTCAACCCTCGATTTAATTGGCCCATTTGAAATTCTTGATCAAGTAAGAACTGTGGCCTATAGACTCGTTTTACCACCAAGTATGTCGCGTGTTCATAACGTTTTTCACGTATCGATGTTACGTAATTATATGGATGACCCGAACCATGTTATTAAATTAGAACTAGACGAGATAGCGGAAGATTTAACGTATGAGAAAATACGTGTTAAAATCTTAGATAAGAAGGATCGTATTCAACACTCAAGGGTTAGAATCTGAAATAAAGTCAAGGTATTCTCACCTCTTCGGCATACCAGGTACGTACGTAAATTTCGAGAGCAAAATTTCATAAGGAGGGGAGATTGTGAGACCCCAAATTTTATGAATAAAGATTTAAATTTCTCAAAATATTTATTTCAAAATTATGGTGTGGATTTGATATAATGTTATAGTTGTGGGTAATATTTATAAATTTTGCAAAGTATGCAAGTTGTTGTATAATATTCGATTGGTCGGGGAATATTCATTTTAACAGGGAATATTCGTACAACGGCACAATCATTGGTGGACCACACAACGGAATTATTGTCGAATTGAGAAAACGGCAAAAATATTTTTATGAAAATAACAACGAAAGTTTTACCATTAAAACTGTTGAACTACTCGGTAGTAAAAGTATAGTAATACGCGTGGTTGCATAGTAGCACACGATATTGATTATTGATGCTTACGTGAGAAGTTACTCAGTTTTGTTCAATTATTGCTTTAGTAATTGTTGCATAGTATCTCACGTTATTTGATTCAATTATTTTTGATATTTTATATATTATTAAATCAATAATTGAGATGATGTAATTATTAATATTATTATTTGCAATATTAACGATGTCAGAAGTTACGCCAAGGAGAGGTTTGGTCACCTATTGCTACTAATAATAGGAGAAATCCTTATTGAAAGCCCCTCTTTCTTGGAAAGCGACACAGTCGATTAATATTGTGAATTATAATAATGATGATAAATGTTGTTAAATATATTGAGGTATCTTTTATGAAGTCACGGAAGTTTATATATATATATATTATATATAAATTTTATTTTATTAGTATTATTAATGTAATAAAATGAGAAAAGCTTTTTATATAAAATGTAATACTTTTATAAAGTTATTTATTTTATTAGACTATAAATAGAATATATTATATTCTATTATGCATAGTATTTTGTATAGTAAAATCTTTTTATATAAAACAGAATACTTTTATAAAGTTATTTGTTTTATGGCATGATCATGATCATGACCATTGATGAATACACGAATATCCTTGGCCCGTAGTGCATGGATAATTTGTGGTCGTGACCCTAATGAATATCCTTGGCCGTAGTGCAGGGATGATGTGGATTATTTATTAAGCTGAGTCTCAGCGATAAAAGTGATGAAAAACCTTTTTAAATCATAAAAGATAGTAGATTTTATTCTCTACTTGACTCTTTTAATGGATTGCTTGTTCCGCTGCAGTTAAACTTGATGTTTGTTATATTTTATCAGTTTAACATTGTTGAAGACTAATGATAATTTATTTTACATTATCTTAGTCATAATATTTCTTACTGGGCTAGTTGGGCTCACCCCTTTCTTTCACTGTTCTCTTCAGGAAATGAGAAAGTAGTCGGGACTAGTCGGGGAACGGAGTGATGGTCCAGATGATAGTATTAGTAGTCCTCACTATTCTGTTAAATAGTGTGACAATAAATGTAATGAGGACTCCATTGAGTGTGGATATTGTCTAGATGACAATATCCTTATTAAAACTCTTAGATTATGTTATGTCGTATTTTATATGACTGTTGTATAATTAAGTTGTATTTGTATTCTGTACCATGTATCTGACGACCCAAGATGGGTGATGTGTGTGACGCCTCCAAAATAGGTATACATCACCCATCTTGGGTCGCCAGATACATGGTACAGAATACAAATACAATCTTAAATATACAACAAAAGGTGTGAGTTTTAATACAAATATTGTCTTCTAGACAATATTCACTCTCAGAATAAGTCCTCATTATAATTATTATCACACTATTTCATGAATAGTGAGGACTACTAATGCTATCATCCGACCATCACCCGCCCCCCGACTAGTCCCTCGCTACATTCTCATTTCAAGAGTAAAAATGAAAAGAAAGGTGAGCTCAACTAGCCCAAAGAAGAAAGATTATGACTAAGATAATGCAGATAAATTATCATTAGCCTTCAACAATGTTAAACCGATAAAATACAACAGACAACAAGTTTAATCAGCTTAAATAAGAATCCATTAAAAGAGTCAAGTAGAGAATAAAATCTACTATCTTTTATGATTTAAAAAGTTTTTATCACTTTTATTCACGAGACTCAAACTTAATAAATAATCCACATCATCCCCGCACATCACTACGCCAAGGATATTCATTAGGTCACGACTACAAATTATCCATGCACTACTTGCCAAGGATATTCGTATTCATCAATGGTCATGATCATGCCAACAACTCATCCATCAATGCACTACGGGCCAATGAGGACTTTTACAACATCATTTGTAACATTACGGCCATGCTTATACCGAATAATCCACGGTCATAATCATACCAAGTCCATCTATGCACTACGAAGCCATGATGACTTTAAAAAATATAAACATGAGGATGATGACAATGATATAAGAATTCAATAAAACAAGTTCAAGAATTAGTTTATCCAGAACTAATAACGTCCAAATTGTCAACATGATACTTCTTTGTAGAGTAAAATTCAAGAATGCTCAGAAGAATATTTCCATGAAAAGATACTGGATGAAGCGCAAATATCAATGATATTCCACTAATTTCATGGAGTATAGAAGTCAAAACTTTAACCAACTGAGTATAATAAGGAATGGAATAACAAAAGAAATCACCAGAATATGATAGATAGACATGCGAGTTATTCCAACAGTAATAATAAATCTGGAATCAATTAACAGTAAAACGCATGCAGAAGATATATTCAAATGAATAATAAAGAATGGAATAACATAAGGATTTCACCAAGTATAGGGGAGTCCAAGCGTATCTGATTATTCCAACGAGAATAATAAAGAGCGGAAACCGGTCCGTCGTAAAACGCATGATGAGGATATTCCAAATGAATAATAAAGAATGGAATAACATAAGGATTTCACCAAGTATAGGGGAGTTCAGCAGATACAAGTTATTCCAATGTAATAATAAAGACGGAACCGGTCCGGCCAGAAAACGCATGATGATGTGATATTCAATAGAATAATAAAGAATGGAATAACATAAGGATTTCACCAAGTATAGGGAGTTCGCGTATACGAGTTATTCAACAGAATAATAAAAAGGCGGCACCAGTCCCACAGCCAAAAGCATTATGAGCATGATATTCTAACAGACTAATAAAGAATGGAATAACATAAGGATTTCACCAAGTATAGGGTATGCCGCGTATACAGGTTATTCCAAAAGAATAATAAAGAATGGAATAACAGAAGTTCTCTTCGGGAATAAGAAGAAAATAATACCCCTTACCGTAAAAGACACTGGATATCGAAGTAGTGAAGTAGTAGAATACTCTTCTTCTTTCTCTCTATAATTTCTCTCTCTATAACTCGTGAATAGTAACTCGTGAATAGTACTCTGACACGAAAAGTGTCCCGAATACCCGATTGAACAATATAACCTCCAGACATCAATTATTATCGAAATAGATGTCGATTTCTACTAACACAAATAATTCCAACACAATGAAACTATCAAATTCATCTTTAATCAACACGAACTTATTCATCATTAATATTATACCTCACAATATTTAGCAACCAGGTTGTTCCCAGGAAAGAAGGGGCTTTCCAATAAGAATTTCTCCCTATTGGCGCGCAATTAGGTGACCAAACCTCTCCTTGACAGAACTTTTAGACATTGTAAATATTGTAATTTAATAATATGAATAACTTTGTCGTCTCAATTATTGATTTAATAATATAACATATAATGCGATGATAATCTTGTGATAATAATCGAATCAATAATACGAGAGAGATATGATGCAAAGAATTATTGTAGTAATAATTGAGTATAATCGAGTGACTTCTCACGTAAGCATCAATAATCAATCACCGTGCTACTTATGCAACCACATACGACATCGTACTTTTACTCTAGGGTAGTTCAGCAGTTTTAACAATAACACCTCCGTAGTTATTTATAAAATATTTTGTCATTTTCTCAATCCGACAATAATTCCATTGTGAGGTCCACCAATGATTGTGCCGTTGTACGAATATTCCCGACAAAAAGAATATTCCCTGACCAATCGAATATTTTATAACAACTTGCATACTTAGCAAAATTTATAAATATTACCCACAACTATAACATTATATCAAATTTATTCCATAATATTCAAAAATGATATTTATAGAAAAATTATCTTTATTATAAAAAAAAAGTTGGGGTCTTACAATGTGTACCTATTTTGGGGGCGTCACATATACAGTGGCGGAATCAGAATATTTTTAGAGAGGGTCAAAATACATTTGTAAAAAAAATTATTTATTGAGGCTTAGAGTACTTCTTTCAAATTTTTTTTGCCCAATTATAGTATTTCACAACATCCTATTTCAACCTGTGTCAACCTTTGAGTTGTGAGTCTAATGACTTAAAATATATATATATATATATATATATATATATATATATATATATATATACACACACATATATATTAATTTTCTTCGAACTATGGGACTATTAATGAGACTTTGAAATTTTTAGTTAACTGATTAGCTACTTTTATGGATAAATTATAAATTATAATATTATATATTCAAAACCTTATATTGCGGTTCTGGTTATCTTCCTTGTAGACAACTGAGAGTAGCCACACAAAGTAAGAAAATGAATCAAGTTATTCTCATTTACAAAAATTTGATACCAAAATATGATGATTAAATTAGTAAGACAAATGAGTGTAATATTAATTAATTAATTATCAAATTTATTTAACATTATTTTATCTTATAGTAATATTATTAATTTATTATAGATGGAAGAATATAAAAAAATAAATGAATTAATATCATCTCATAATAAAAATTAAATTTAATTAATATTAACATGTTTCAAGATTCCAGGCTCGAGTTATAAGAATTCAACCGCACGCTCTCTTTGTTTCTTTCTTTCTTTCCTGTGAGAGAATTCAATGGGGATAACAAGAGTGGAATTTAAAACCATTTTAACACCTAAGCTCAGTTTTGATTGGTTGTCCAGTTTATCAATTAACATGTATGCAAAAGGGTCAGAAGTTGGTACGTAATTTTGTGGGGTGGTCCATTTTGATTTATAAACCCTAGTGTGAACACTCTAAAGATGCTCTATATATATATATATATATATATATATATATATATTAGAGAAATATATATATACAATTGTATAATGCATAGTCAAAACGATTATGTCTATATATCATATTTATTTTTTTTTGGGCTACAATGACGGTGCTTAACAAATCATCAAATATATTCTGATCTATGGCGACAGTTCAATCGTCGTTATAGCCCAAAAAAACCATTACCATAATACGACTATGTACTATACAGCCGTGTATATATATATATATATATATATGAGACCTATTCCATAGCATATGTTAACTGATAGCATAATTCAAATCTTACATAATTAATTTAGAGTTTTTTTATTGACCACAAGTAGAAGTTGTGGTCAGAAAAAATGTCTAAAATACCCCCACTTTAAATAATTTTTTGTTGGTCGCAATGTAAGACCCCAACTTTTATGAATAAAGATGAATTTTCTATAATTATCATTTTTGAATATTATGGAATGAATTTGATATAATTTTATAGTTGTGGGTAATATTCATAAATTTTACAAAGTACGCAAGTTGTTATATAATATTCGATTGGTCGGGGAATATTTGTTTTAACAGGGGAATATTAAATGACGACAAAGACAATCATTAGTGGACCCCACAACGAAATTATTGTCGGATTGAGAAAACGACAAAAATATTTTATGAAAATAATGACGGAAGTTTTATTGTTAACTGTTGAACTACTAATTGGTAATAAAAGTACAGTAATACGCGTGGTTGTATAGTAGCACACGATATTGATTATTGATGCTTACGTGAGAAGTCGCTCAGTTTTATTCAATTATTGTCAATATTTTATATATTATTAAATCAATAATTGAGACGACGAAATTATTAATATTATTATTTACAATATTAACGATGTCTAGAAGTTCTGTCAAGGAGAGGTTTGGTCACCTAATTGCGCGCCAATAAGGAGAAATCCTTATTGGAGAGCCCCCTCTTTCCTGGGAACGACTTGGTCGATTAATATTGTGAATTATAATAATAATGATAAATGTTGTTAAAAATATTGAGGTAATTTTTATGAGGTATTTTGTTACTTATTATTTAGATTCTCACCCACTCATTTTTTAAAATTATCGGAAGAAAGTTATAAAGTATATATTTATATCGTATATTATATATATATATATATATATATATATATATATATATATATATATATATATTTGACATATGTGTGTGTGTGTGCCGTGTGTGTGAGTGTGTGGGTGTGTGATGACAAATGTGGTTTATATATATATTTTATATATATGTGACATGTGGTCATGGGTGGTGGTGGTGGAAATAAAAGGTGATGTTATATAGATGTATATTGTAGTGGTATTGATAATGAAATGGGAGGGAGCTAGTCATGCATTAATTATATATATATAAATAATAATTGAGTGTGTGCGTAGTTGTTTGAATAAAAACATTTGGTGGGGGAAATATCAGTATGCCTTTGCCTTACGGCAAAGGTTATATATATATATATATATATATTATAAGTTTTATTTTTTTATGAAAAAAAATAGAATATATTTTATTGTAAACCAATCTGGACCGTTCATGGATTGGTTACTATTCAGTCCATTCTTCTATAAATAGAAGCTCATTCCTTCATTATTTCTTACGAATTCACTGAAACTCTAGAGAGAGAAACTATAGAGAGAAAAAAGAAAAGTATTCTGCTACTTCACTACTCATATATCCAGTACTCTTCTTCTTAAGGTAAGGGGTATTATTTTTTTCATATTCATGAGAGAACTTCATTATTCCATTCTTTATTATTACATTGAAATAACTTTTGATCACGTGGTCTACCCTATACTTGGTGAAATTCTTACGTTATTCCATTATTTATTATTCTGCTTGGAATAACTTTGTCATCTAATACCACATACATGGTGAAATTTCATTGTTATTCCATTCTTTATTATTACATTGGAATATCCACGTCTGCATGCGTTTTCTGTGGGACTTGGTTTAAATCTTTATTATTCTGTTGGAATATCTTGTGCGTATGCGTTTACGTGGGACACAGTTTAAATTTTTATTATTCATTGGAATATCTGCTCTCATGCATTTTACGCGGACCGATTCCGTCTTTATTATTCTGTTAGAATATCCCGCTTGCAAGGCGTATTACGCTTCGACTTTGGTTTCGTTATTTATTATTCTGTTAGAATAACCTGTCTATACGAAGTACCGCATACATGGTGATTTCTTTTGTTATTCCATTCTTTATTACTCCGTTGGTTAAAGTTTTGACTTCTATACTCCATGAAATTAGTGGAATATCCTTGATATTTACGTTTCATCCAGTATCTTGATGAGTGCATATTATTCATTTATTTTGATTCCATTATATTTAGTTTTATTGCATGTTTCATGTGTATATGAGCTTATTAAGGTGTTTAATAATTTCAGGAAGAATTGGAGCTAAAATGAGGAAAAAGAGAAAATTGTAGAATTTTTAGCATTAAGTTGGATGCATGTTCTTAGCTTGGAACTTGAATTTTATTGTAGAGCTCTTCTTTAGCTTTCCGGAACATCTTGAATCGTCCCAATCGGAGTTCATATGAAAAAGTTATGATATTTTTACTAAACGGACGTTGAACCTCAAAGTTTGGAAGTTGTAATTTACACAGCAGTCACTTGGAACCCGATTTCAACCTTGATGGAGAGATATTCTGTCGATTCTCAAAGAATAAAATTTGTAGATCTCGTCGATATCTTCGTTTTGATAGGTAGTAGGCCCCGTAACTCCTCTTGGATCAAAAGTTATGCTCGTTTTACCAAAGGACGTCGTAGCAGGAAATGAAAAATCGCCCTAGCGAATTTGGGCGGGAAAATCAGGAAATCTTGAATTTTTGGAAAGTTTCTAAAAGCAGATTTTGGCAGATTTCTACATGAAATTGGATTGATATTTCTATTAGCTTTAGGATTTCCTTTAGACTAAGATTTATTTCTAAATTGAATTCTATTTTTTTATAGAAACTAGTTATGATTTGCAATTCCTTTTAGGATTTGGATTTCTACATCCTATAGGATTTAGGACTTTGTCTAGCACTATAAATAGAGGATGAGAGTCAAGGTTTTATTCATTCAACAATCAACTATTATCTATTGGAGTGCGAGACTCAAGAGCATGTCGAAAGCTAGTTCTTTTATTCAGGTTCTAAAGGAGGTGAATCCTTGTTACAAGTAATTGCTTAATTGAGTATTATTATTTATTCCTTCTTGTGTGAAATTTCTTCTGATAATCTGTTTTCATTGATTGCATGCTAATTGATCTAATTGATTTAATATGGCCAATTGAGTTAATTTGATCATTATCATCTGCTAGATTAAGATTGGTATTACGTGTAATTGATATCTTTCTTCATCACAAGTAGCAACTTGGTAATATTAATTGTGGATAAGCTTTTGTGTATTGCTAAGATTATTAAAAAATAAGTTAAACAAATCGAGCTTATGTGTTTGTTGCTTGGATTAGCGTAATTCTCTATTTCTTAATGCTTCTATCATATTAAATCTAGAGAACTTATTCTAGGTTGTATGCTAGTTAGAATCTGGTGGAGAGCTTGTTTCATATAGTGATAATCTAAGGAGAATTTCGGATAGCAGAGCTTATTGTTATCTAGGGCTAATAGTTTCATTGAAGAGAAAATAATAATAACTTGATTCATTGATTGTTGTACTTGGTGAAACTGAACTGCAGAACTGAAGTTTTTACATCTTTAATTAATATTATCATTTAATTCTTGTTCTCTTAGTTTAAAAACAATTTTTAAAAACCCCCCATCTTTATTTTTCTATCAAAGTAATAGAATAAATATAAAATAAATCACTCTCTGTGGGATCGATCCTTGCTTATTACTGTGCTAATTGTTTGAATTTGTAAAGTGAAACTGAGGTTAATTTAGGAGTGTAAACGACAGCTCCCATATCTTTTCATGGAAATATTCTTCTGAGCATTCTTAAATTTTACTCTACAAAGAAGTATCATGTTGACAATTTGGACGTTATTAGTTCTTGAATAAATAAATTCTTGAACTTGTTTTATTGAATTCATATATCATTGTCATCATCCTCATGTTTATATTTTTTGAAAGTCATATGTGGCCTGTAGTGCATAAATGGACTTGGTATGATTATGACCAGGGATTATTCGGTATAATCATGACTGTAATGTTATAAATGATGTGGTAAAAGTACTCATTGGCCCGTAGTGCATTGATGGACAGTTGTTGGCATGATCATGACCATTGATGAATACACGAATATCCTTGGCCCGTAGTGCATGGATAATTTGTGGTTGTGATACTTAATGAATATCCTTGGTAGTAGATGCGGGGATGATGTGGATTATTTATTGTCGAGTCCCAGCCGATAAAAGTGATGAAAAACCTTTTAAATCATAAAAGATAGTAGATTTTATTCTCTACTTGACTCTTTTAATGGATTGCATGTTCATTGCAGTTAAACTTGATGTCTATTATATTTTATCGGTTTAATGATTGTTGAAGACTAATGATAATTTATTCTCGCATTATCTTAGTCATAATATTTCTTCTTGAGCTAGTTGAGTTCACCTTTCTTTCTTTGTTCTCTTGAGAAAATGAGAACGTGGCGGGATTAGTCGGGAAGCGAGTGACAGTTCGAGATGATAGTATTAGTAGTCCTCACTATTACATTAAATAGTGTGACAATAAATGTAATGAGGACTTATTCTCGAGAGTGGATATTGTGCAGAATACATTAATTGTATTAAAACTCACAAACTATCTTGTTGTATATTAAAGATTGTATTCAGATTACGTACCATGTATTTGGCGACTCAAGATGGGTGATGTATACCTATTTTGGGGGCATCACACGCAACCCATAGTAGCGCCAAGATAATTTTTTTGTTGGCTACATGTAGGAGTTGTGGCTAGGAAAAATGTCTAAAATATCTTCACATTGGTTAGATTTAAATAGTTTCAATATATAAAATATTTGTATAATTTTTTTTTAAGTAATAAAAAGTAACATTGTCAACTATATATAATGTATTTATTTTTATAAATAAATTTTTAAGAAATAAATTTAAAATTGTTAACTATATTTAATATATTTATTTGTATGAATGATTTCTTATGTAACAAAACTTAACATTGTCAACTATATTTATTTGTATGAATAATTTCTTATGTAATATAATTTAATATTGTCAATTATTGTGACAATTTAATTATTTAAAATTTAAACTCTACATTGTATTTATTTGTATAAATAATTTCAAATATAAATATATGAATAATTCGAAATTGTATTACAATATGAAGTTTGCTAAGTAGTTTCTTTCCAAGATCAATTGAACATGAGAGGGGGGGTGTATTCAATTAAGATTTTTAAAGACTTTTAAAGATTTTAAAACTTTTGTTGTATTCAATCAAGACATTTAAAGAGTTTATAAAAGTTTAGTGGTATTCAATTACAACTTTTTTAATGTCTTTAAAAGTTAGGTGGTATTGAATTAAGATTTTTACAAAGTCTATAAAAGTATTTTGGTATTCAAAAAGTCATAGACTTTTCAGATTTCTATTAAGTGGTAGAGTTTGACAGACTTTAGAAGAAGAATTATAACTATCAACCCATATCCAAAGTCTGACCTCATCTCTAAAGATTTCTAAAAATTTCATATCTCATCTTAATAAACTAAATAAATTTAAAATACAATTCACATGAATCCAATATTTCTAATTAATTTATAGAATAATTAATACTTCTGTTGTACCCACAAAAATAAAACATTTATTTTGTTTTTGTAGTCAACGTACAAAATTCAAAATTTTAAATTTTAAATTTATTTGTTATTTAATAATAAACACACGTTATTATTTTAAAAATAAAAATAAATACACAATATTTTATAATTTTATAATTTCGTAAATTAACTTAATCAGAGTTAAATGAAGAAAAAAAAAGTGAGAGAGAGGGAAAGTAATTTATATAGGAGTACGTACTTTATAATGATATATAGTTGTATAAAATATATAAGTTCTTCAAGCTTTTATCATCATTTTATTATATGTTACATTACTAAACTAAAAATTATTAAAAGAATATAAATAAAAAATATTTTTTATTTGAAAAATAACTTGCTATTTTAAAATATACATGAAATAAGTATATATTATTTTTATTTGCAAATTTTGATACTAAGACAAGGTAATATTCAAATATTTGAATGGAAATTGATATATATTGCAAATGTTTATATTAATTTTTTAATTGCTAGTTACGTAAATAAGTATTGATGATAACTTTTGTAGACCAGAATGAAAAAAATAATTCCAAATAAGCGTATGCATATGTATAAAGTATATATGGCTCAATGAAAAGTGAGCTTAATTTTTGTATTGCGTCTGTAATTTCTAAAGTTTTATTGGTATCCGAGTATCCAAATATATTATGAAATGATTAGAATAATATGAACGCTTTCAACATATATAAAATCTCATGCCACAATAATATAATGAGATTTACTATAGTTCATGAAAAAAGAGAGAGATGTTGTACACATAGGCTAATTAACAATTAATATAAGTTACAAGATATATTAGAAGTATACAAAAGTCTATTACAGTCTTGATAAAAAGTTTATAAAAATCTATTACTTATTTCATAGTCTATAAAAGTCATTTTAAAAAAGTCTTTAAAGTCTTTCAAAATTATTAAAATTCCACAAATTCTACAAAAATATGTCACTTAAAAAAAATCTTTAAAAATCTTAATTCAATACACCCTCGTTAAGTTAAAGATATTGCACACCTTTCTATCTTAAAATAAGGGTTTCCTTTTATATTTTACACTTATTATCACACAATATTTTTGGTAACTTGTTTTCTTTTTATTTTTTTTAAAAAAAAGAACATTCTAAATTATTGGATTTTTTCTTATATAAATCTAAGTTTAGTGTGTAGTGCAGAAACATTATTATCTATAAAAGAAAATCAAACAAATTTCTTTTAAAATTTTGATAACTGATCTTATTCTATTTTACTAATTTTAAAGCTAATGATTTTAGCAGTGTGAATTTAACTTATCACATCAAAAATCCCTTTTTCGCTTTCATAATAATTTATGGGACGACTCGACTGATGGGAAGTGGACGACAAGTTGGTACTTGGATACAGCAAAAGGATAAGAACATAAAAATTATATTATGACATTTAAATTTTCAAGAATTTTGATAACTTTTGAGACCCTCTTATTCAAAATAAAAATAAAAAAAAAGTAAATTTGTATCATTAAATTAGATTTAGATTACAATACACAAATCAAGAGGTTCCACTACACAAAATTATATGAAAATTGATACACCCTTGCATGCATGATCTTATCAATATCCATACCCATGGATTATGATAATGCTAGGATTATCAACAACCAAAAATTATCTTAAATAATGTCTCATCAGGTATTGTGATATCATTATATTAGTTTAGTGTATCATTTAGATTAGGTTATTATTAAATTAACTTCATGGTAAGTTGGTTAATTAAACAATACAATGCGTATTATAGAGAGATCATCTCCCGACCTACATGTTGACACTGTATTAATCAATTGACCAAAGTTAACTTCATGTTTACCACTGTCGTATCCTTTGTATAATTTGTATCATTCCATATATCACATCAGTTAAGTTACATTTGAGATAAAAAAAAAAATTAAAACCACTAACAAAACTCTTATTAAAATATATAAATTGCTTTTAGAGTGATATGTAGTCAAATTTGATTAAGGATTGACACATCTTTTCTTTTTCATTCTAAAATATACAATTTATTTATAATTTGAAGGAGTAGCTAAATCGGAGAACCCTACAAAATATATATATATATAACCCGACTCTCTCCAGCGAACTAAGAGCGAACCGGTTATAGCAACGATTTTTTCCGTCGTTATAACATAAAAAATTGGCTTTCTATATCATAAAGACGGAAAAAATGATCATTATAATCGGTTCGTTCTTAATTCGCTCTTTCCAGTTCGCTGGTGAAACGGACTATATATATATATATATATTGATATTAGTAATTCATGTCTCTTTAAAGTCACACCAATTAAGTGTAATTACTCATAATGCCTTTACAAAAATTATTGGACTGAAAGATGATGGAATCATATGTAAATATAAAAAGATTACCCATTTATAAAGTTTTGTCGACTCATGTGTTTAAATTCCCTTTTCACTACCTTCTCATATTTAACATTATCAAAAAAAAATAAAAAATGGCTACTTAGTGGTGGATGAAAAGTTCCAATCACATTATTACTTCGTTCATCCTTTTTGTCTTGGAATTATTTAAGAAAAGAAGAGAGCCGGAACCTACCATGGATACGTATTTAAAAATATTTTAATGAGATGATAGTGATTAAAATATTTAAAATTCTCCCTTCATTTCAATTCAAAATTAAATATACATTCTGATTTTTTAGTATTAATATAAAATTTAAAATTAATATGAAATTATTTAATTTTTATATAAACAAATATAACAATTAAAACTAACTATGAAAAATATTATTAATTATGACGCTCCCAAAATAAGTATACAACACCAATTACGAAAGTAAATCAAATACATAGTACGATGAAAGTAAACTACAACTTCAATAATACAATTGTCGTGCAAAATACGACAACACATACTATGAGTTTAAATACAAATATTGTCTTACAGACAATATCAACACTCAAATAAGTCCTCATTACAATTATTCATACACTATTTTACAAAAATAGTGAGGATCGCTAAAACATCTTTCTAGAACCATCACTCCATACCCGACTCGATCCTGCTTTATGTTCTCACCTCACGAGAAGAAAAATGAAACAAAAAAGGAAAAGAGTGAGCTCAACTAGCCCGGTAAAGAATATTATGACTAAGATAATATACAACAAATTATCATTAGTCTTTAATGAGGGAAAAAATCGATAAAACATAATAGACAACAAGTTTTAGATCAAAACTTCTGCGTGAAGCTTGACAATCCATTAGAAGAGTCACGTAGAGAATGAATTCTACTATCTTCTAAGATTTAAAAGTTCATCATTAATATTTTATCCTTGTAACAACAATAAATATACATCTTTAATCAAATATTCATCTTTGCACTACAGGCCAAAGATATTCATTTGTATCATCAGTTGGTCATGTTCATCTCAACACCTGTTCATTTTTGCACTACGGGCCAAAGATATTCATCAGTTAATCATTCATCTTTGCACTACATTGCCAATAATGTTTATTTAATAATATTATTCAAATAATATGAATTATTGATCTGATAATGGGAAATACTGTGCAGTGACAATTATTGAAACAACAATAATATAAAATATCAATACAACAATTATTGAATCAATAGAATAAAATATTGAACAATAATTACTGTAAAAATTATTGAGTAGTGCCTTCTTACGTACGAATCAATAATTCAACAATCTTCATCTGCAATACTGAGTGTCTACTCTTGTGCAACCACGTATATTCATCGTATTTTAACCAATTAGGATAATCCAAGCGAGTGTTAATTGTGAATAACTACGCAATTATTTATAAAAACTCATACTTTGTCATTTTTTTTCATCCAACCGTTTTTTGTTATGGGGCCCACAAATGGTTGCGCCGTCGTACGAATATTCACCGACAACAAAAATATTCCACGACCAAACGAATATTTCCCGACAGAATTGAATATTTTATAACCACTTGCTTATTTTGTAAAATTTGCACATTTCACCTATAACCAAAGCATTATATCAAATTAACACCTTATTAATTTAGAATAAGGAATAGAGAAAATTTAATTTTATTTATAATAAGTTGGGGTCTTACAACCTCCCCTCCTTATAAAATTTCGTCCTCGAAATTAAAGTACGTACCTGGTGTTTCGAACAGGTGAAGGTACCTCGCTTTCATTTCCGATTCCAACTCCCAGGTCATTTCCTCAATAGCATGGTTTCTCCACAAAATCTTAACTTGTGGTATAACTTTGGTGCGTAGGACATGCTCTTTCTTATCCAAGATCTTAACAGGTACCTCCTCGTACGTTAAATCTTCGGCTATCTCGTCTGTTTCTAACGCAATAATATGGTTTGGATCTTTCACATATTTACGAAGCATAGATATGTGGAAAATATTGTGAACACGAGACATACTTGGAGGTAATGCGAGTCTATAGACCACATTTCCTATTCGGTCAAGAATCTCAAATGGACCAACAAACCTTGGATTGAGCTTTCCTCTCTTTCCAAATCTTGTAACTCCCTTCCATGGAACAATACGTAATAAAGATACATGATCCCCAATATTAAATTCCCGTCCTTTCGATGAAGATCAACATAACTCTTTTGTCGATCTTGTGAGGTTTGAATCGTTTGTCGAATCATTTGAATCTTTTACGTAGTCATGCGTATTTAATTACGGTTCCAACAACGTTGCTTCTCCCACCTCGCCCCAAAGATTTGGAGAACGACACTTTCGCCCATACAACGCCTCGAATGGAGCCATGCCTATACTTGCTTGATAAGCTGTTGTTGTAGGAGAATTCCACCGATGGGCAAAAGTACTTATCCCAACTTCCTTTGAAATCTAGGACACGAGTCTTAATAGATCTTCAAGGGTTTGAATAGATCCTTTTGATTGCCCGATTCGTTTGAGGATGGTATCTTTGAATCGAATCGTAAAATGCGTGCCGTAGCTTTCTGCAAGCTAACCCAAAATTGTGAAGTGAATCTTGGGTCACGATCCGAAACTATGGATACTGGCATGCCATGCAATCTCATAATCTCGTTCACGTACATACGAGCAAGACGTTCAAGAGAATAAGTCTCACGTATCGGCAAGAAATGAGCAGTTGGTTAATCTATCAATAATTACCCAAATCGCATCTATGCCTTGAGAAACTTTGGGAAGACCTGTAACGAAATCCATAGTAATGTGTTCCCACTTCTATTCTGGAATTTCAAGTGGTTGCAATGGACCTTTTGGCACTTGATGTTCCGCCTTTACACGTTGACAAGTTAAACACCTCGAGATAAACTCCGCGATCTCTATCTTCAAATTGTTCCACCAAAATGTGTGTCAAATATCATGATACATTTTGTGTGAGACCCCGAATTTTATGAAATAAAAGTATTCAATTTTCTTATAATTATTCTATTTAGTAAATGGTTAAATTGATAAAGGTTAAAGTTAAGGGTGATATGTAAAAATTTTGCAAAGTAAGTAAGTTGTTATAAAATAATCGGTGGTAAAATACGCGTGGTTGCATAGTAGCACACGATATCGATTATTGATGCTTATGTGAGAAGTCACTCAGTTATACTTAATTATTTCTACAATAATTGTTGCATCATATCTCTCATATTATTGATTCAATTATTGTCACAGTATCTTCTATATAATATGTTATATTATTAAATCAATAATTGAGACAACAAAGTTATTTATATTATTAAATTATAATATTTACAATGTCTAAAAGTTCTGTCAAGGTTTGGTCACCTAATTGCGCGTCAATAGGGAGAAATCCTTATTGGAAAGCCCCCTCTTTCCTGAGAACAACCTGGTTGTTAAATATTGTGAGTTATAATATTAATGATGAATAAGTTCGTGTTGATTAAAGATGAATTTGATAGTTTCATTATGTTGGGATTATTTATGTTGGTAGAAATCGACATCTATTCCGATGATAATTGATGTCTGGAGGTTATATTGTTCAATCGGGTATTCAGGACACTTTTCGTGTCGGACTACTATTCACGAGTTATTATTCATGAGTTACTATTCATGAGTTACTATTAACGAGTTACTATTCACCCGAACAATATATTTCTTTTCAGTCCAAATTATTTTTGTGTACAATATTATTCTATGAGGAGATGTGCTAATTTTTCAGACCGTTGGTTGAATTTATAATAGTAAATTAATATGGATCGCTGGTTTAAAGTTTTAATAGTGAATCAGTATGGACCGTTACTTTAAGTTTTAATAGTAAACCAATCTGGACCATTAGTTTAAAAGTAAATTAATCTGGACCGTTCATGAATTAGTTACTATTCAATCCATTCTCCTATAAATAGAAGCTCATTCCTTCATTATTTCTTACGAATTCACTGAAACTCTAGAGAGAGAAATTTTAGAGAGAAATTATAGAGAGAAGCTATAGAGAGAAAATCTATAGAGAGAAAGAAGAAGAGTATTCTGCTACTTCACTACTTCTATATCCAGTTTCTTTATAAGGTAAGGGATATTATTTGTTGTACTCGTAAGGGGTATTATTCTTTCGTATTCATGAAGAGAGCTATTGTTATTTCATTCTTTATTATTATATTGGAATAACCTGTCTATGCGAAGTACCGCATATATGGTGAAATTCTTCTATTATTCCATTATTTATTATTCTGTTGGAATATCCCGTCTTGGGTAATTTACCGACCGGTTCCATTTTTATTATTATTCGTTGAATAACTGTTTATGCTAAATACCGCATACATGGTGAAATTCTCATTGTTATTACATTATTTTTACTATTCGCCGGAATATCACATGCTGCAATGCGTTTTACGTCGGACCTGGTTTCATTTCTTTATTATTCTGTTGGAATAACCTGTATACGCGGACTACCCTATACTTGGTAAAATTCTTCTGTTATTCTATTCTTTATTATTATGTTTGAATAACCTGTGAGACCCCAGATTTTATGAATAAATATTTAATTTTTGCGAAATATTTTTTTAAATATTATGGTGTGGATTTGATATAATGTTATAGTTGTGGGTAGTATTTAAAAATTTTGCAAAATATGCAAGTTATTATAAATATTCGATTGGTCGGGAAATATTCTTTTTGTTGGGGAATATTCGTACGAAGGCACAATCATTGGTGGACCCCACAACCAAGCAATCGTCAGTAGTTAGAAAATGACAAAAATATTTTATGGAAATAACGACGGAGGTTTTACCTGCTATTATCTTGTTGAACTATCCGTTAGTAAAAGTACGATGAATGGCTGTGGTTGCATAGTAGCACGGTAGATTGATTATTGATGCTTAAATGATAAGTCACTCGGTTATCTTCGCATTATTGCTCTGATAATTCTTTGCATCATATCTCTCATATTATTGATTCGATTATTGTCAAGATTATCATCGCATAATATGTTATTTTATTAAATCAATAATTGAGGCGACAAAATTATTCATATTATTAAATTGCAATATTTACAATGTCTGTAAGTTCTCATCAATGAGAGGTTTGGTCACCTAATTTGCGCCTGATAGGGAGAAATCCTTATTGGAAAGCCCCTCTTCACGGGAACAACTTGGTTGCTAAATATTGTGAGTTATAATATTAATGATGAATAAGTTCGTGTTGATTAAAGATGAATGTGATAGTTTCATTGTGTTGGAATTATTTGTGTTAGTAGAAATCGACATCTATTTCGATAATAATTGATGTCTGGAGGTTATATTGTTCAATCAGGTATTCGGGACACTTTTCGTGTCAGAGTACTATTCACGAGTTACTATTCACGAGTTATTATTCATGAGTTACTATTCATGAGTTACTATTCATGAGTTACTATTCATGAGTTACTAGTTACGAGTTATTATTCACCCGATTACTATTCACTCTAGTATTGTTCACTCGGGTATTTGGGTACAATATTATTCCATGAGGAGATGTCTTTAATTTTTCCGAATAGTTGGTTGAAATTATAATAGTAAATCAATATGGATCGTTGATTTAAAGTCTTAATAGTAACTTGTCCCTTCAATATTACCAAGGGTTAATTGCCCCTTCGCAAATAGTAGTTGTCTCTTCAATATTACCAAGAGTTATTTGCCTTCTTGATTACAAGGGTTAATTACCCTTCGTAAATAGTAGTTGTCTCTTCAATATTACCAAGAGTTATTTGCCTCTTGATTGTTCCAAGAGTTAATTACCCCTTCATGCAAATAGTAGTTGTCTCTTCAATATTACCAAGAGTCATTTTGACCCTTCGTTAAGACCAAGAGCCACTCTCGCTTTTTCCTATAAATAAGCTCATTCCTTCATTATTTCTACTTAATTCTTTGAAACTCTAGAGAAAGAAGAAAAGTGTTACGTCACTTCACTACTTGATATCCAAAGTGTCTTTTACTGATAAGGGATATTATTTGTTGTGTGCCGTAAGTAAGTGGTGTTATTCTTCTTATTCACGAAGAGAACTTATGTTATTCCATTCTTTATTATTCGGTTGGAATAACCTGTATACGCGGCATACCCTGTACTTGGTGAAATCCTTATGTTATTCCATTCTTATTTATTCTGTTGGAATAACCTGTATACGCGGACTCCTCTATACTTGGTGAAATCCTTATATTATTTCGTCTTTATTATTCTGTTGGAATATCCTGTCTGTGTGTTTTACACTGGACTCGGTTTTGTCTTTATTATTCTGTTGGAATATCATGTCTGTGTGTTTTACAGGACTCGATTAAAATCTTTATTATTCGTTGGAATATCACATCGTGTGTTTTACACAGGACCGGTTAAAATCTTTATTATTATGTTGGAATAACCTGTCTATGCGAAGTACCGCATGCATGATGATTTTTTTTGTTATTCCATTCTTTATTATACTCAGTTGGTTAAAGTTTTGACTTCTATACTCCATGAAATTAGTGGAATATCCTTGATATTTGCGCTTCATCCAGTATCTTTTCATGGAAATATTCTTCTGAGCATTCTTGAATTTTACTCTACAAAGAAGTATCATGTTGACAATTTGGACGTTATTGGTTCCTGAACAAATTAATTCGTGAACTTGTTTTATTGAATTCTTATATCATTGTCATCATCCTCATGTTTATATTATGTTGAAAGTCATATGTGGCCTGTAGTGCATAGATGGACTTGGTATGATTATGACCAGGGATTATTTGGTATAATCATGACCGTAATATTACAAATGATGTGGAAAAAGTCCTCATTGGCCCGTAGTGCATTGATGGACAATTTTTGGTATGATTATGGCTATGAATTCTCTTCGGCCAAGGGAGCAAAGATGAATTATTTTATGGCATGATCATGATCATGACCATTGATGAATACACGAATATCCTTGGCCCGTAGTGCATGGATAATTTATGGTCGTGACCCTAATGAATATCCTTGGCCGTAGTGCAGGGATGATGTGGATTATTTATTAAGCTGAGTCTCAGCTATAAAAATTGATAAAAATGTTTTAAATCATAAAAGATAGTAGATTTTATTTTCTACTTGACTCTTTTAATGTATTGCTTTGTTAGATGCTGCGCTTAAACTTGATGTCTATTGTATTTTATCAGTTTAACATTGTTGAGGACTAATGATAATTTATTCTGCATTATCTTAGTCATAATATTTCTTACTGGGCTAGTTGAGCTCACCCTTTCTTTACTGTTCTCTTCAGGAAATGAGAACGTAGCTGGGACGAATCGGGGAACGGAGTGATGGTCCGGATGATAGTATTAGCTAGTAGTCATCACTATTCTGTTAAATAGTGTGAAAATAAATGTAATGAGGACTTATTGTGAGAGTGGATATTGTCTAGAAGACAGTATTTGTATTTAAACTCACAGCCCTCTTGTTGTATAATTAAGATTGTATTTGTATTCTGTACCATGTATTTGACGACTCAAAATAGGTGATGTATTCCTATTTTGGGGGCGTCACATAACCTGTCTATGCGAAGTACCGCATACATGGTGAAATTTTTCTATTATTCAATTCTTTAATATTCTGTTGGAATATCTATCTTATGCATGCTTTTTCTGTGGGACCTGGTTCTATTATTTATTATTACATTGGGAATAACCATGCATGCGGTCTCTATCGCATGCATGTTGAATCCTACATTATTCCATTCTTTATTATTCGTTGGAATAACTTTTTATGTGGATAACCACATGCATGGTGAATGATCATTTGTATTCATTCCTTATTAAACTGTGGAAATGATCTATCGACGTGGATTATGATGAAAGTTATAATAAAAGCATTGGACTGATGAAAATCATGGGTATATGTATTATTAGTAAGTGTAATAATGAGTTATGTTGGTTATTATGTAAAAACATGAGAGTTTCTTAGAAATCACAAAGGGTTGAAAAATTAGATTTTGGTGAAAATGGAACATGAAATTCAATTGACCATATCTCCTATTATATTTCGAATTTTTGAGTGTGGTCAAGTCCTAGAGTTAGATCTATGGGTTTCCTAACTTATCCAAGTAGAATCACTGGAAAAGGTGTTGTAAATTTTCGTGTGGATTGATTTTAGCAAAGCAAGAAAAAGTAAAAAATGGGAAAAAACTATTGTCCATATTTTTAAAAGGGCATTTTCGACCACTTAATTTATGAGAAAATTTCTGTCCTTTTGGGACATGAAAGTATATGGTATAAGGTACCTCCTGTCCAAAAATGAGCTCATTCCGACTTAAAATGAGCAAGTTATGACTATTTCGATATTTAGGTTTTTTCGACGAAAAATGCTATAACCGGAGTTCTATAACTCCGATGACCAAGAAATTTAAACTGGAAGTTCACGTTAACATGTGTAAGATCCTTCCAAGATTTGGGAATTTCTGGAGTTAAACTTGAGGTAGCTAATTTCTTAAGGAATTAATTAGAAATTGATTTTTGAAAAATAGTGAATGAATTTTAAAAATTCCGAAAAAAATATATGTTCATTATGGGACTATTTTCTGCTAAATCCCAGAAAAAAAATATTTTTGGGACTGATTTGGTATTTTTCATGAAAATGGTTTAGTTACAAACATATGAGTTAAAAATGTTATGTGAAGTAACAAAGTTGAAAAATAGGATTTTATGGCTTGGAAATCTTATATAAGGTATATGCAGATTTTTGATGAGGGATTTGATCATTGGTGATGAAATCTTATGAGTATGGCATTTTTGAATTACTAAATGCATTATTTGGTAAAGTGTAAACAATTGAAATAAATTGTTTATAAGTTTAAGAAGTGATTAAAATATTGTTATGATATTAATAATGTTAGATTATAAATTTATCATGTGATTGATAATATTTGGATAAATTTAAAATCTTTAATATTTATCCTTATTTTCGTTTGATTAATACTTATATCATTGTCATCATCCTCATGTATATATTATGTTGAAAGTCATCTGTGGCTTGTCGTGCCTAGATGGACTTGGTATGATTATGACCATGGATTATTCGGTATAATCATGACCGTAATGTTACAAATGATGTGGTAAAAGTCATCTTTGGCCCGTAGTGCATAGATGGACTTGGTATGATTATGACCGTGGATTATTCGGTATAATAATCACGATCAGATTGAAAACACGAATATCCTTGGCCCGTAGTGCATGGATAATTCGTGGTCGTGATACTATTAAGTCGAGTCTCAAAGATTATTGGTTTTGAGTTGTATATCTTTGGCTCGTAGTGCAAAAAGATGAACTGTTGGTTATTAGTTATACAGGTTGTATGTCTTTGGCCGTAGTAGTAAAAATATGAATTGTTAATGAATATCTTTGGTCGTAGTGCAAAGATGAATTTATTAATATGATTATGAGTAGGAATTGAGATTTAGTATAACCATAATTTTTGATCTCTCAGGTAAAGGCAGGTGATAAAAATTATCTTCGTCCTGGATGAGAAATTGAATTTGAAACCACAATTATGATTATGAGTTATTCATATGATTGTGGACAGGAACTGTTGATTGATGTTACAGGGATTAAACATTGTTGGTGGACTTTTAACATAGAGAAGATAATAGACATTATGGTATATTTGACTCTTCTAATGGATTGCTCGTTCCGCTGCAATTATGGTTGAAAAGTTTTATCATCTACCATATGTTATAAATCTTTGATTTATTACTGATGAAGGCTATTGATAATTTAATTATCTTTAGTCATGATATTCATTCATCGGAGCTAGTTATGCTCACCCTTTTGCTTCATAATTCCTTTCGTGTAATAAGAGTGAAGTCGGGTCGATGAGGATAGCAGGGAATAGAAACTATGGTCTATAGTTTCATTGAGGTTCTCCCTAAATAGTATGAAAATAATTTTATTGAGAAATTTAGATAAGTGTGTCGTATTGTATACGTCATTTGATATTTAATTTTGGTGAACCGAATAGGGTGAGGTGAACCCAACTTTGGAAGGGTATTTTGCCACTATTATACAAGATGTCTAATGACATACAACCTCGTGTTATCATAAGACAGGGTTGTGCACATCCACTTGCTGAGTATATCTCTGAGCACTACCTATATGATCTTGGAATTTATTTGAAATATAATTTTCACTTGGAGACAGTGGAGATAGTTATAAGTCAAGAAAAGACTCAACATTGGAAAGAAGATGATAGTAATCTTCTCGTTTTTCTTTGGGGTCTATTGGGTCAACCGAGGATAATTCTGTGGACATATGATATCTATTATAACCTGGACGCATGGCCTCCCATCTACGAAGGTTTCCTTAAGCACTTCCCAAAGATTTTAATTTCTAAAACAATTATTGACTGTACTTTTATGTAAAGTACCTTTGTAAGGTGTTGTGGTCGAGGCACCATGAGAGTTACATAGATTTTGTATTGAAACTCACAACTTATCTCTGTTGTCATTACTGCATTACGACGTTCAACAATTTGTATAAATGAAGTTTGTATTTGATTTTTATATAGTGATATCTGGCGACTCAAGATGGGTGATGTATACCTATTTTGGGGGCGTCACATTTTGGTACTCCTAGGATGGATTGCAAATGGGGTGTTGTGTGCCTCCATCATGATTCTATGCTTCAAGTCAGAATCGTTAGGAACGCAAAGTCTAGAGTTGACTCGAAGTATTCCTTCTTCATCGATTCTTGCTTCTGGAATAGCACCTTCTTACACTTTCTTCTTCATATGCATCATCCCCAGGTCCGTAGCTTGAGTAACTTTAACTTTATCGATTAAAATCGGTTTTACTCGTATATTCGCCATCATCATGTGAGTCCCTGGAGTCTTTAATTCTATCTTCATCCTTTGCAAGTCATACAAAATGGGCCTTTGCGTTGATAATATCGCACTCATACTCGCATACGATCTTCTACTCAATGCGTCAGCTACTACGTTCGCCTTTCCAAGATGATATTGAATAGTGTGATCGTAATCTTTCAACAGCTCAAGCCAACGTCGTTGTCGCATGTTGAGTTCTTTTTGGGTGAAGAAATATTTGAGGCTTTTATGGTCCGTATAAATCTCAACTTTCTCCCCATACAAGTAGTGTCTCCAAATTTTCAACGCGAATACGATAGCTGCCAACTCCAAATCATGAGTAGGATAATTCCCCTTATATTCTTTGAGTTGTCATGAGACATAGGCTATGACTTTCCCATGTTACATGAGAACACATCCTAACCCTTTGCCTGAAGCATCGCTGTATATGACAAATCCATCCGAACCAGATGGTATTTCAAGAACAGGTGCCGAAATGAGTCTCCTCTTGAGCTCTTGGAAACTCTTCTCACATTCCTCACTCCATAAAAATTTTGTATCTTTCCGAGTCAACTGAGTTAACGGAGTAGCGATTCAAGAAAATCCTTCCACGAATCTCCGATAATAACCAGCTAAGCCTAGAAAGCTATGCACTTCGGTCACCGACTTCGGTTGCTCCCAACTTTGTATTGCTTCAATCTTCGCTGGATCAACAGATACTCCATGTTTTGATACCACGTGCCCAAGGAATGCTACTTCCTTAAGCCAGAACTCGCATTTCTTCAGCTTGGCATAAAGCTTGTTTTCACAAAGCCTTTCAAGTATCAGCTTTAAATGGTGCTCATGATCTTCACGGCTTTTGGAATAGATGAGGATGTCATCAATAAAGACAACAACGAAATGATCCAAATATTCCATGAATACACGGTTCATCATATCCATGAAAGCAGCAGGAGCATTAGTCAATCTAAAAGACATGACTAAGAATTCATAATTCCGCATCTTAGAGTTCGAAGGCAATCTTTGGAATATCCTCGCTTTTAATCTTGGTGATGATGATATCCATAACGAAGGTCGATCTTTGAAAAGAAATTGTGCTCCAGAATCGGGTCAAACAGTCATCAATGCGAGGTAAGCGGATACCTATTCTTGATGGTGACATGGTTCAATTCTCAGTAGTCAATACAAAGTCGCATACTTCCGTCTTTCTTCTTTTACTTAATAAAACAGAGCACCCTAAGGAGATTTACTAGATTTAATGAAACCGATGTCTAATAACTCCACGTAGTTGGACTTTTAACTCACGAAGTTCAATAAGACCCATTCGATATGGGGTTTTAAAATGGGTTTTTGTGCGGTTCAAGGTCAATAAAGAATTCAACATCACGTTCTGGGGGTAGACCAGGAAGTTCTTCAGGAAATACATCAGGAAATTCTCTAACAACAGAAATATTATCTCTGACTTGTCTTTATTTAAATCCATAACATGGGCTAAGAAAGCTTGACATCTGTTTTTCAATAAACGAATAGCTTTGTGGCTTGATATGACAGTGACTAATTTTAGTGGTTTAGTTGTTTGAATTCGTATGACAGGTTGGTTAGGAATATGAAAACTAACAACCTTACGAAAACAATCAATTTTGGCATGATGAGTGGTTAACTAATCAATTCCTAAAATCACATCAAAAGCAAGTATCTTTAAAGAGATAAGATCAACAGGTAATGTGATAGTGCCAACTTAGATCAAGCAAGATTTATAAACCGTAGATGTAACGAAGGTTTCACCCAACGAAGTTTCAACAAATAAGTTAAAGTCCAATTTCTCTGGAGTCAAGTTTAAACGTTGAGCACAAGCAGGAGAGATAAAAGAATGGGTAGAACTGGTATCTAGTAAGGTATAAACTTCGCAAGAATTCAAGATTAGCTTACCCGTGATCACCTCGTTCGGGTTCCTCGCGCGTTTTGGCGCCACACGACAAACGCTTCTTCCAAGAACTCCGTGATTTTGACTTATCCGGATAGCCTTTGGAGTCACCATCCCTGCTGAACTTGGTTTTGCTATAGAGCAGTCTCGAGCTATATGGCCCTCCTTTCCACAGTTAACACCTAACTGGCGGTCGTTCTCCTCCCCTAGAATTTGTTGTTGGTGTTGGTGTTTGTCTTTGATGTCTTCCGTCATTGTTGAATATCCTCTTTCGAAATTTTACTAGACTCACATCTCCTATTATCATGGCTACGAATACCACCCGAAAGGTTACCGCCTTTGTTCAGTATTTTTTTCCTCCTCGTTTGGTTATCATCGCTCGATGATCGCTTGTCCCGATATGATGACCACGGTTGTGGTCCTCGTTGAACATACTCACTATCTCACTATAATAATTGAGCCCTGTTGACAACATCTGAATACAGAGAAAATTTATGAGAGATAAGGTATTGACGAATCTCGGGTTTTAGACCTCTCAGAAACATCCGCGTCATACCTTCCTCATTCTCTACCAAATGAGGTGCAAACCTGGATAACTCCGCGAACTTCGCCTCGTACTGAGACACCGTCATGTTGTTCTGTTTTAGTCTAATAAACTCTACCTCTTTCATATGATGAATACTTTCAGGAAAATACTTGTCATTGAACAGTTTCTGAAATCTTTTCCAAGACATGTTGAGTGCGGCTGGCTGGGTACGCTTCACGGATTCCCACCAGTAATTTGCCTCTCCACGGAACATAAAGGTGGCGAATGGAACATTCTGTTCCTCCGTGCATCCCAAGACATCGAATATCTTGGTAATTTGCTTGACCCACGTTTCCGCCTTAATCGGATCTGGTTTTCCCCATAAATCTGGTGGTCCCAACTCCTTGAACTGCTTGGTTGTGACAGACCACGCATTGCCATCATTTCCACCCGTATTTTGTACACGAGTCTCCCTCGTCTGATTTTGCATGAACTACAAAAAGCTCCTAAACATTCCATCATTCATCGTTTGCTCGGTAGCGTTGTTTACAGGAGGAATATTGTCTTCTTGTTGCACGTTCTCCTGGTTTATGACTAAAGGTTGTTCCACAATCTCATACACTCCATTGTTAAAGTTCTCAGCAACCATTCTTAAATACTGCCATAAAACAAGGGTTAATTAAACAAATTAACATATCACATAATATCCCTATATTATGACCGACCAATAAATAAGCTTAGATAGGACACACTAGCGAAGGATTTACTCATCTCTCCCCTCCTAGTTCTATTCCCCGATCTCCGCCAGAGACCATATCCCTAAGCTCTCTGATACTAACAGTGACGCCCCCAAAATAGGTATACAACACCCATTCTGAGTCGCCAAATACATGGTACAGAAAGCAAACTACAACTTCAATAATACAATTGTCGTACAAAATACGACAACACATACTGTGAGTTTAAATATAAATATTGTCTTCTAGACAATATCAACACTTAAATAAGTCCTCATTATAATTATTCATACACTATTTTACAGAAATAGTGAGGACTGCTAAAACATATTTCTAGAACCATCACTCCATACCCCGACTCGATCTTACTATGTTCTCACCTCCTGAGAAGAAAAATGGAACAAAAAGGAAAAGGGTGAGCTCAACTAGCCCAGTAAAGAATATTATGACTAAGATAATATACAACAAATTATCATTAGTCTTCAACAGGGAAAAATCTGATAGAATATAATAGACAACAAGTTTTAGATCAACAAATGCAGCTAAAAACAACAATCCATTAGAAGAGTCACGTAGAGAATGAATTCTACTATCTTCTAAGATTTAAAATTCCACCATCAATATTTTATCCTGTAACATCAATCAATATAAATCTTTAATCAAATATTCATCTTTGCACCACACAGCCAAAGATATTCATTTATATCACCAAATGGCCATGTTCATCTCAACACTGCTCATTTGCACTACTGGGCCAAAGATATTCATTAGTTAATCATTCATCTTTGCACTACAGCCAAAGATATTCAATAATATCATCATTTAAGACTGAGGATGATGAAAAATATTTTAAAGAAAATAAATCCAGTGAGACAGAAGGACAAATATTAGGGATTCGTATTACAGTTTATCCAAGATCAATAACACTCCATAATAACCAATTTTTGAAGCAGAATCCAAAAATAAAGATCTAAACATGGATACAATCAAAGATAGTAACCATAATAGACATCTTGGATAAAAAAGAAAATTTTTATTTTTTGATGAATAGTGTCGTATTCGTGAATAGTAATCCCGACACAAAAGTTCCATATTTGATTAAAAAGTTCAAACCAATATTTTGGCATAATGATATTGAAGAAAATAATATCATTTAAAAAAAAAATAACATCCCTTACCTCAAAATAACCGTACTTCTGACTGAATTTCGGATATAGTCTTGATGTAAACTTGCACCAGATAAAGAACACTCAAAGTATCAAAATACTCACAAGAATACGCTTGATAATATAGAGAGAGAAAGAGAGAAAACTTGTTTCTGGTGTGATTTTCAATTATAACTTAGCCCTCTATTTATAAGAAAATGTTAGAACGTCATAGGAGACTAAAATAATAAAATAATATTATTATTACAAATTTCTTACGCAAGCCTAACTTTGAACAAACTTCAGGCCAGCCACCTTTGAACCAAATTAGCAGCCCACATGTGTTAAAACACAAGTGGGTCCCACCCATAAATTAATAAAAATTATTTTATTTTCCGTAACTTCAATAATTTATAGAAAATAGTCTGTTTATTAGAAAAATACGAATTTTATGTCCATTCCACACGAAATCGAATTCTCTACAACTTTGTAGCTTTGAGTTTTTCTAAATTCTAAACAGAAAATATCCAAAATCCACAAACGGATGATTTTTAATACCTCCATTCCGACAAAATACTGATAAAACACCTCAGCATTAATTCTTTTATTTATAACCACATAAATAAATCCATCATTTAAATCCGCATCAAATAAATATTTTCTTATCATATAAATTAATAATTAACTATTCACAAATAATATTACAGAATCACAATAATGGCAACCGCATAGCTTCCTAAGAAAGAAGGGCTTTCAATAAGGATTTCTCCCATCTTGGTAGCGCAATTAGGTGACCAAACCTCTCCTCGATGAACTTTCTAGACATTTCCAATAATGCTTATCTAATAATATTATTCAAATAATATGAATTATTGATCCGATAATGGAAAATACATGCAGTAAATGACAATTATTGAAACAACAATAATATAAAATATCAACGCAACAATTATTGAATCAATAAAATAAAATATTGAATAAGTAATTACATTGTAACAATTATTGAGTAAAGGCCTTCTTACGCATTTAATCAATAATTCAACAATACTGTAATACCGTGCTATCTTTGCAACCACGCATATTATCGTATTTTAACCACCGTGTAATCCAACAGTTGTTAATTGTGAATAACTACGCCAAGTTATTTATAAAAATTTATACTTTGTCGTTTTCTTTTATCCAACCGTTTTTCGTTATGGGGCCCATAAATGGTTGCGCTGGTCGCATTTAATATTCACGAAACAACAAGAATATTTCACGACCAAACGAATATTCCCCATTGTAATTGAATATTTTATAACCACTTGCTTATTTTGTAAAATTTGCACATTTCACCCATAACCAAAGCATTATATTAAATTAACACCTTATTAATTTAGAATAAGGAATAGAGAAAATTCAATTTTATTTATAATAAGTTGGGGTCTTACACTAATCATCACATTTGCTTTTTTCAAAACTTTAACAAAATTATATCAATTTTTAATTTTAAAATTTTACAAACTGACCTTAAAAAATCAAAATATATATCTAATTTTGGAACAGAAATAGTAAATAAATTGTTTTTAGAGACTTTGTATGAATTAAGTTTTATTTGCAAGGATATGACTATTTATTCCTTTAATTAAAATTTTAATCCCATGTTTGTTTCTAAATATATTCTACAAATTATTTGTCCTAGGATAATTATAATACCCCGTATAAGAGAGACTATTTGATCCCCTCTTACTAGGTATTAATTAGTCATTTACTTAAATGACTTTAACATTAAAAAATTTAGGACAATATTACGTTTATTTTAGTTATTCAACAAATATTTTCACATATAACCCACTCTAAACAATTATACATGGCTATTTTTGTAAAAAGGAATAAACTTATGATTCAATTATTAATCCAATAGTTATAATTCATGGTATTTTAATTCTTAAGAATAGCTTTTACCAATAAGATTGACCTAAACCTCTCACCTCCTTTAATATATACACTATTCGTTTCAGAATAAAAGTCTTTATTATTATTTTAGATAGTCCTAAGTTAAATATCTATTTACTTTAAATGATTTATTTTTTATAATAATTTACCTACTCCCTCCGTCCTTAATTATTTGACGTTTTAGAGGTGGACACAAGAATTAAAATAATAATTGAAAAGTATTAAATATAGTACTCAATTATCTATAAGGAAAGTTTTGTTGGAATAAGGAAAGTTTTGTTGAGATAAAGAGAAAGAAAGCGTTTAAAGTATCAAAAAATAGGCAGAGTAATGAGGGGTAATTTTAAAAAAATTATCATTAATTCTTCTAGATTTGAACCAACATCAAATAATTAGGGACAAATGAAAAATTCTAAAACGTCAAATAATTAGGAACGGATGGAGTATAATTCTCTTATTATTATTTGTCATATTTCTATTTTCTATGTATATTTATGGAGCATCATTAGTAATGTGCAAAAAACTATGCAATTAAATGAGAATTTAAATATGGAAATTTTTTGTCATTTTATCATCTTTTTTAATATGCGCAAAAAATCAACCAGAATTTTTATCTTGGGACGGAAGAAGTAGTATATATTGTTTACACCGATGGATCTACTTGGAGCTTTGGAGGACAAATGGGGCACTTCCTATGCTTAACTTTATTTTATAGGTATAATGAGAGTAGTAAAAATAAAATTTAATAAATTTAAAGGGGCAAATTTATAAAAAATTAAACTTGGAGGGGGAAAAAAAAATTTAACTACTAATACTCTAAAAAATTAAACACACGGTGTATAATGTATTCAAATTCTTGCTTTCTACCTCGCTAAAATTTAGTTCAAAAAAATCCGCCCTTGCTGGGAATAAATCATGTATCCGTCTCTGACTGTTTATATGCATATGATGCGTTTAAATTGAAGGAATGAAATACAAGAAGAAATAAAATGATTTTAATGTATTTCAAATGTAAGTTTGGTATTTGGTGGTAGTGAGTGGTGTTAAAAGATGACAAAATTATCATATATATATATATATATATATATATATATATATATATATATATATATATATATATATAGGGTTAGGATCCTCGTAAGGGCTCCCCCTCACGCTACTAAAATGCGACCTTTTTTTTTTTTGCTTTTTTTAAAACAACAAAAAAATATATATATTTTATGGAACTGAAATTTTTTCATAATACAGTGTTTTGGGTGTGATTTGGATACATATAACAAAACAGGTCAGTTCCATAAAATATTAACTTTTTTTTAATTGTTTTAAAAAAAAGCATAAAAAAATAAAAAAAATTCCGCATTTTAAGAAAGTAAAGGAGCCCTATTGGAATAAATTTTATTCCACCACCTCCTGCATAAAATAAAAAACAAAGGGATGTAATGAATTTTTATTCCATTGAAATAGTTTATACTCTAACCTGATAATCAAATACATTATTTTCATTCAATTCCTTCCTCCATTCCATTCCTACAATTCGTACGTAACTATGGTTCCTATTCCTTGGCATGTATCATGTATAATAGAATGGATTGACTTAAGAAATGAAATGGAATTGTCAATGTCATTTTTATGTTTGATTTGTTCATTCATTCTGTCAAAGAATAGAATTACCATTATATATTAAGTGTTTGGTTTACAGAATTATATTATGAATGAGATGTGAAATAATCTTTTTCATTTTTATATACTACAAACTTATAAATGAATGAAAATAAATAAATTAAATAGAACTAAAAACACATCTTCACCAATAAAAAAAAGCCTTAAAGCCAATATAAATCATAAAAATAAATAAAAAGTAATATAGTATGCACTAACAAACAATTATTCAAGTTAAGGTATATATAATTTTTTGAACCAAACACCCACTTTTGAGAATAGTTTTTAAAGTATTCACGAAATAATAGATTCTATAAAATATCATGACAATATGTCCTATGAGAGGAAAATAATTATTAGCATTCATATAATAGGCCTAAAAGTTTAAATTTAATACATTTTTCAATATCCCCACAAAATAAAACTTGCACAAACATAAAGTTGAGTTGAGTTGAGATTCAAGATATGATGCTAACCCCCTGTTATTTATTCATCAAGTACTAGGAAGACATAATGCATAAATATTTTAAAAACAACCATTATAAATAATTATTCAAATTTAAAATCCTCAACATAAAAGATAATAACAGGTTTCAACAAGTATAATAAAATAAAACCACAAAGTACGATTATTAAAAAATTAAAAATCTAAGACAATTATACTTGGACTTCACTCAATTATTTATATTCCTCTACTCATTAAAAATCTTTTCAGCAAGGTTGTCCTTAAAAATTGTCCCCTCATTCGAACTGTGATAATGTCTTCCATTAGTTCATTTTTCGTGTCATTATCTTCATCCTCAAAGTCCAACTCAAATGGATCATTATCTTATATAGTTGTGAAGAATGAGACGAGCTAAAATTATTCGATTAAAAAATGGACTTCTAAGAATTGCCCATGTCTTTTTAAGAATGCCAAAGCATTTCTCAATTACATTCCTTGCTGATTAATGTTTTATGTTAAAATATTCCTCGACGGATATGAGTTGATGTCCATCTCTCCAATCATTCAAATGATATCTTTGACCTCTATATGGTGCAAGAAATCCCTCTCCATTAGTATAACAATCCTCTTTTTCATGATATTTTCCTTGTAGCTAAATTAAATCGAGCCATTACTGCATTTGGAGAGCCAAAAAATAACTAATTATAACATAAGCCAACTTCCAAACACTAGTATATTATCAAGTCGTATAAAAAGAAACACAAACATAGGAGCATGAAACTGAAAAATGTTTTTGGATATCATCGAACAAGACATGTTACAGAAGCCAAATGCACCACAAAATTACTTACAAAATGGACATAGCCATGTAAGCAACCAAATACTGAGAAGGGCTGATGGGACTCCCCAGCTTCAGAAGCCAAATGATTCAGGTTACAATCTCCTATCTAGATTTTTTTGGTAGGCACAAGGCATCCTTTAACTATAATGCACTCAGCTCAATGAGCTCATTGAAGTTTAATCAAATATTTTCATTTAATGACCAAAATATTAAGTATTTCATAAAACATTGCTTTCTATTGGATTATGATGAGATTCATGACAATTCTGCGAAATTAGAAATTCTTTATCAACAAAGAGCTATGTTAACAGTTTATGTAAGTTGAATAAATATACAGAATTGACTTATTATACAATAGCCATTAGCCAACATCAAGGCCTTCACAACTGAATCAACCTTTACCAGAACAATGCAGAACATCCTCTGAGAAGACAAGGTTCATCCAGACTAGATATATAACTTTTATTTTCCGGGGCTTTTCTGTTTCATCCATAACATGTTTGAAGAGAAAGAAACTTTTTAAGCTCAAGCAGAAAACTTTGAAAAACATAAAGTATCCCTATTGAACATATCATGACACTGGTATGGCTATGTGATCTTTATTTGACACAGACCTAGTGATCTACACAAGCATATCCAATATAGGGGGACTAAATTTAACCACCAGCAGGATGGGAAAAAAAGAAGTTACATACATAATGGATATAGCCATGTAAACAACCAAAAATTGCCAGATTATAATATACTAGTGTATACTAGTATATAGCCATGCCGCACATGATATGTTTTGAACACTGTTTTTGGATACATTGAACTGAAAAATGTTTTTGGATATCATCGAACATGACATGTTATAGAAGCCAAATGCACCACAAAACAACAATATAAAAGCCTGGTTTGATTAGTAGGGGATAAGACCAGGCCCCTCCACACAGACAACAAAGAACAGCCACATCATGATGAATGATTTATAACATACTTGATTGATAATATACTTCTTTTTCCATTTTTTCTGTGCTTTGGGCCCTTTTTCAAGTTTTAGTCAGCATTATAACACACACACACATATATATATATATATATATATATATATATATATATATATATATATATATCAATCCATTTGGAAGGGGGACACAAACAAGAAGTGATCAATTGATAAAATCGTAACAAGAATTCAAGCTAGGAAACCAAACAAAAGGCAGGAACAGATACTCACTTGCATATTGCGGGTTGTCTTACTGTGGGTTGCCGGTAGTATTGTGTTTCAGAAACACAGGTATTATCAAATGCTGTCCCTAATAGGAATACTCAATATTCATCATATTGTTTATCTGTAGCCCTGCCACTATTTTCTTAGTAACATGCGTGAGCATTCAGCAACTTTTTCGTAGACTTGTACTTTTTTTCCCAAGTATGTCTAGCCTTGATTAAATTGTATACCACTTTCACCAAATTCAGAGACTATTTATTCCATCAAACTGAAAGACATAAATTTACATTATTTATACGAATTCTTTTCTCCAAAAACCTAAAGATTATCAACTAGCTAGGAAAGAAAGGTGTTTCTCAAAATTTTAGACCATTTCATATTGGGCAGAGGAAAGAAGCTTATAAACATGATATAACCAGAAATCTTAGAAAGGCTTTTGTGCGTTCCTTAATCTAATCTTCATAGCGTCAATACATCAAACATGTGGTGCACATATATCCAAAATCAAAATTGACTGAGCACCAAAATGAGATTTGATTAAACACAAATGGAGACATGGGAGGCGAGCGAAGCCGTAGGGTGTAGGTTATGGGATCGATCGATCGGAGAGGATAAAGTCGGGTGAAAAATGAACGAATCTGCACGGGAATGAAATAAACCCGGAATGATAAATAACATTTTATTTTAAATATGAGAATGGAATAATTAAAGAATGGAATGCTCATTCTAACTTACTAACTAAACATGTTTTAAGTTATTCCGGAAGTAATCAAAATTCCATTCCCAACCCATTCTCACCAACCAATGCAATCTCATTCCATTGCAATGCTATGGCCTATGAGATTGGATTATTGACAAGGGAAGCTGGGCAGCCCATTCTAATACTGGATTTGGGCTTAGGGATTATAGGGAGACTTTTCTGGTGTAGTTTATGGTGGTTGGGTTGCTGGCTATAGCTAAGGATCGAGCCCATTTGGTTTGGTCTTTGATCCAATAATCAATATTAATTACATTTATGAGTAATTTTTGTGGTTTTTTTCGTTCAAGTAAAAAAAGAAAGGAGGGACTAATTAACGTAGTGCGAAATTACCAATGCAAGAAAAAACACAAGACAAAAAGAGGAGGTCAGGAGGATATCAAGAATTTAGTGCTTTGATAGATATCTCACCATGATAATTGATATATGAGCAGCATTTAATGCTTTGCATTGGAGTTAGGTTAGGTCTCATGTTTTTTCCCCCTTCTATGGACTATGGGGGTGGTGTGAAGGTGAAAAGATGTCTGTTTTTTTTTTTTGGTTCTTTAATATAAGTTGTTTTAGAGAAATATTTTTGTTCCTTAATATAAGTCGTTTGAGAATTTCAAGTAAGCATTAATTACTTAGTTTCTAATATTATCACAAGTATTAAATATAACTTTGGTTCTCTCACTATTTTATGTCCAATAAATAATAATCTATTATTCCAGTATAAGGGTAATATAGACAATTGATATTATAGTTAATACGATATAATCATTACCTTAATACTTGTGCGCAACCCTAAAACGACTTATATTAAGGAACGGAGGGAGTACTATTAAGGAAATGATTGTATAGCATTAAATATAATATCAATTATCTATATTGTCCTTGTATTGAAAAAAGAGTGTGTTATTTATGGGATAAACAATAGTGTGAGAACCAAAGTTACGTTTAATACTTGGGATAATATTAGAAACTAACCAATTAATACTTATTTGAAATTCTCAAACAACTTATATATTAAAGAACAAAAATAATTTTCTAAAATAACTTATATTAAAAAACGGGAGAAAGTATAAATTAAACCATTAAACAAACAAATTAAAGAAATTATATGTCATCAGACATTATCGAATCTAACAAGGACATGATGCAGGAAGAGGTGTTTTAATTACTAATCAAGAAGACAAGGAAGAAAAAAACTTGGAATCATGTGAAGGGCAATTAATGAAAGAGTGGGGGGATGGGACTTAGGGTTCTTCAAACTACAAATTTCAATATTAAACTTTCTTGAAATATATATATATATATATATATATATATATATATATATATGTATATATGGGTGTCATTTTAATAACCTACACAACTTAATTTCATGTCAGGGTCTCATAAATGCCTTAGTTGGATAGCGATTCATATGTATACCAGTAATAGTATAGTTTTCAAATTCTTATACTTCATCTGTATTAGAATAAAAGTCATTCATTAATTTTTATAGTTAAATTAATTATTTTTAAAATTAATAATTAAATATATATATTTAGATTTTCAAAAAAGTATACATTGAGATTCGTACTAAACTGTATGTACTTCCTCCATCTCTTAATATATATAAGTCGTTTTAAAGTTGTGCACAAGTATTAAAAAAATAATTGTATAGTAGTAGTACTCCCTCCGTTCCTTAATATAGGTTATTTTAGAGAAATATTTTTGTTCCTTAATATAAGTCGTTTGAGAATTTCAAGTAAGCATTAATTGCTTAGTTTCTAATATTACTCCAAGTATTAAATATAACTTTGGTTCTCTCACTATTTTTTGTCCAATAAATAACCCTCTTCTTCCAATACAATGGCAATATAGACAATTGATATTATAGTTAATGGTATATAATCATTACCTTAATACTTGTGCAAAATCCTAAAACGACCTATATTAAGGAACGGAGCAAGTATTAAATATAATATCAATTGTCTATATTATCCTTGTATTAAAAAAAGAGGGTTATTTATTGGACAAAAAATAATGAGAAAACTAAAATTATATCTAATACTTGGGTTAATTTTGGAAACTAAACAATTAATGTTCATTTAAAATTTTCAAACGACATATATTAAGAGACAAAAATATTTTTTTTAAACGACTTATATTAAAGAACGGAGAGAATAATTTATAATGTTTATATGCTTTCTTATAATAAAATCTATTAATTTAAAAATGAGCAATTTGACTTGAAAAAATATATCAATATTAATCAAACAATTTATTCGGTCATGTGACATTAATGCTAGATTAAGGTTGGGAGATCTTGACCCTAGCCCCTAGTCTAGATTTTGTTTGGTTGCCTATGAAAATTAGAATTACTCTAATAAAGAAGTATGCCTTAATTTCTACCCATAGGATAGGAGTTCATAAATTGAGTCTTTAGTCTTGAGAAATATTATTCGCGGTTGGTCCTTAACTTTCCACGTATATGTGCGGGAAAATATTAATTTGCGGATTAGCTTTAGGTATTGGGGTCCAATGCACCATGACGAGTATGTGGAGCATCATAACAAATTAAACAAGAAAAAAAAAACCCTACTGATTTCTAATATATTTTATATGATTTACCAACATTTACACCTGACATGTAAATATGTAACATAAAAATATCAAAAAAATATATAAAAATATTAAATTTTTTAAAAAAAACACATACAAAAAGAGAGAAAGTTTATTGTCTTGTTTTCTCTAATTTTATCAAATAACTAAATATTTATCATAATATTTTTATTAATAATAATCAATTTATCCAACACTATATATATATATATATATATATATATATATATATCGTCGCTTTCTCCAAATAATCTTAATAAAATGAACGAAAAGTGAAATTTAATTATAATGACGATTTTTTGAACTATAACGACGGTTCGAACCGTCACAATAGCTATGTCGTTGACTTTGTATATTATAACAACAGAAATTTTTTTCGTTATAACTGATTTATTTTCAATTCACTATTTAAGATACGGTAGAAACCATATATATATATATATGATAGTGAACTACGCACTATATATGGTTCAGGGATCACGGGGGTTTAAAGCCTGAAGGTGCCCAAAAGCTCACGGCTGAAATCACTAGTTATACATACATAATTAATATATATGCATTGCATGACAACCAAAATCATTAATCTATGACGTACATTATTAATGCAATATTACTAGCTATTAAAATATTGTAACTTTGTCGTTTGAACCATTCTACATTTCTGCTTACAAAAAATATACTCCCTAGTCTACTCCTTCATTTCACAAAAAAGTGTCCTATTTTTTTTAAGACAATTAATTTGCAAAATCTCAAAATTTAAAATTATTCTGAACTGATTTAATTTTAATTAATACATATATATATATATATATATATATATATATATATATATATAGTTATTGTAACTATCTAAAATAATACTATATACTAAATCTAAATATATTTACTTTTTTAAAAGTTACATATATCATATACATCAATTTTAATGTTGATATATACATTATAATATTATTAATACGCTCGATTGAGTATGCATTAATTAGAGCTAGCTCTTTTTTTCTCCCTAGAGATGTTGAAATTCTTTGAAGAACTACATTTTTATTATTATTAATTATTAATTATTAATTAATCCCTCTTCTATAAATAAACCTTATATCATATATGTTGTATGGAGTATATGCGTGTGTTTGTTTTCTTGTGCAATTTTCACCGCTGTATAAATGAGTATTAGCTAGGGCACTAACATATATACATCCATGCATACATAATTAATACTCTCTTCGTTCTTTAATATAGGTCGTTTTAGAATTGTGCACAAGTATTAAAAAAATAATTGTAAAATATTAAATATACTATCAATTGTCTATATTATCCTTGTATTGGAAAAAGAGAATATTATTTATTGGTCAAAAAATAGTGAGAGAATCAAAGTTATATTTATTACTTGGGGTAATATTGGAAACTAAACAATTAATGCTTACTTGAAATTCTCAAACGACTTATATTTAGGAACAAAAATATTTCTCTAAAACGACCTATATTAAGGAACCGATGGAGTAATACTTTTTCTACTAATTAGAATTACTATATATACTACTAGTATATTTTAAGAGAGAGAGAGAGAGAGAGATCGATCAGATGGTGCGTGTATTCACGTGAATGTCTGTCTAAAAAACTAAACAAACATTCACGTAAAGACTCTTCTTCTCTTCTCTGGTACGTACATTGGGGTTTAGTTAGGGTTTGGTTAATTGCATTTGCATGGTTTATAATTAATCTGCTATTGTTTGGTAATTAATGCAACTTTATACTAATTACTCCTCCCGCCCTCATAATAAACATCATAATTTAATAACCAAATTGCCTATTTTATAATTATTATTTATATAAAAAAAATTTAAATTTCGAAACTTGACACTAATAATAAATTTTATGATCATAATTATTTGACGTATATTTAAAAATAATCAATTTAATTATAAAAATTAAATTAGAATGTTTATTAATTAGGGGAATAGGGAGTACAGAAGAACTGATGGTTGAGACAACCTATAGATATATCTACTAGTAGCCGCTAACGAAGTCAAATTAGAAGGAGAACATGGTGGTGGAAGCCGAACAAACTCTCTTACCTCCTACCAACTAATCACGTTTTTGGCGGCACTCAAGACTTTATTTTGTGACTAATACGCCCTTTATTAGTCCTATTTTCAAAATTTACAAGTTTTAAAATATATATTGATTTATTTCCTTCAAAATTTAATTAATTAATGATAGCATATTAACATGATCATCAAGATAATGTGATAGTAATACAGTACTTGATCAAGATAATGTGATAGTAATACAGTACTTGATCAGATACCTAGTAATCTTAGGTTATATTTGTTTTCAAGGATTATAATCCCGATATTATAATCTAAGATTATAATTCCAAGACTATTAATCCTCAGATTATAATATCGGGATTTTAATTATAATTCCAAAACTATTAAACCATTTTATAATGCCTAAACTAATAGTACCAAATTTAAATTTGAACACAAATAAGACACTTGAGATTAATAATCATATCCAAACATTATCCTTGCAAACAAATATAGTCTTAGTTTTGGTGAATAACAAACACTCCCAAGAAAGAATTGAGACTTTTTTTCTTAAACGAATTATAGAAATTTGTTAAATTAACTCTTTTTGTGGGCTATGGAACGGGGGGAGTATTATTAGTACTCTAGCTCTGAAAAAAAAACTCAAAATAATTAAAGACTATGCTATATATTTAATTATTTGTTCTTCTATTCTGTTGATCGATTTATATATATTCACTTTGAAATTTAATTCAAGATATATAAGTCAAAATTAGGTTGAATCATTTTTTCTTTTAAAAATGATATATATATATATATATATATTAATTTTTGTTAAATTTTTATTTTGCGTTATAATTAACCTTCTAGCTTTGATTACTTGAATTTCAAGATGTTATTGAAGCAAAAGTCTTACATATAGCCAAATCTTGAAAAAAACTTTGATTCATTCAATGTCTTTGGACATTTTTTTTAATTTTAGGTATAGTATTTTTAGTATATTTGCAAAATTAAAAGACATAAATAAAATAATTTAGCTGAAAAAATATAATTATTTCCTGGCCAATACATAATTTACTAAATAGTTTAATGCTCAAAAGTTTATTGAGAACTCCCACATGCGACATTTACCATTTGGTTTAGAAGAGATGAAAGTTGTAATAACTTAATTAGCTACTTAATTAAACAATTAAACATATATATATATATGAAACGCATTGAGTTAGCTAGTAGTGTACGTACGTAAAGTTATAGCCATTATAAATAAACTCGACCACTCCACTTCTGTTCTCCACAACTTGTCATGTGCTATTCAGTACTTCTCTCTTCTTATTACTAAGGAGTAATTTCTAACACACACCATATATAAAGGAATTAAAATGGGTGGAAATGGAAACTCTCCATGCGCGTCCTGCAAGTTGCTCCGACGCCGATGTACTAAGGATTGCGCTTTTGCTCCTTACTTCCCTTCTGATGACCCCCATAAGTTTGCCATTGTTCACAAGGTCTTTGGTGCTAGCAATATTAGCAAAATGTTGCAGGTATACCGTATATATATACACATGTACATACGTACACACACACACGTGTATATATATATATATATATATTTCAATTAAAGATTGTACATGCATATATGTTGGATTTTACAGGAGGTTCCGGTTCATCAGAGAGCGGACGCAGTGAGCAGTCTAGTGTACGAAGCAAACGCAAGAGTGAGAGACCCGGTGTACGGATGTGTAGGGGCAATATCATACCTACAAAACCAAGTCTCTCAGCTTCAAATGCAGCTGGCTGTGGCTCAAGCAGAGATACTTTGCATCCAAATGCAACAGGAACAACCGGTAGCCATGTTACCAACTCCATCAATACATGATGAAACAGACGACGACAAATCTTTCTATAATCTCCATAATAACCTCCCTCAGTACCTCAACTATGCATCCTCTTCTAGCAATAATGTAATCCACGAGTCTCTTAAGAGAGAGTCTTTCTTTGGACATGATATGGTTTCTTAATATATTTAATTTAATTCTTAGCTAGTTAATTTACATATATGGTTTTTGGTAATTTCACTGTTTGTGTTTAGTTGTATATATCACTTCCTATCTCTATTTTTCAGAGTGATGCTAGATGTTGTTTAGTTTATCTAGACAAAGTTTAATTTACAAGTTATTGTATAATAATAATTCCGTAAAATTTTGTATATATAAGTAAATTATATATATATATAATTTTTGTCTAATTATCTAGCATTTATTTATTCCTTACAATTATGGGCACATGTAATTAGCATAATAACAAAAATAGTACTAAAGGGTAAGATTAGGATATAACAATATCTAAAAGCAAGTGTAAGTTGAAGGAGTCAACCATGGCATGTGGGGTGGGTGGGATCATGGGGGAGGGGGTTGGTTATTAATAAATAAATGATTAAACAAATAAACTTTCTATTAGTATTTTAATCATGCATTAATTAATTATAAAGTTTAATTTTTTAATTAATGTTCCGCATCCACTCGAACTTTCTCAATGTCTGACATATATTCTACTACATGTAGCTAGCTAGCTCACTTTTTTCTACTAATTACTTTCTCCGGATATATAATAAAGTGAAAAGATGGACTCTCATTTCATTTCGGGATATATATAGTGTTAAGATATCTATTTGGTGCAAGGTTCCTCTTCCATATCTACATTTTCAGACTTGTAAATTATGTAAACTGATAATTAATCAAAAGTCCAACCTTCAAGTCGTCTATATCAACGTTATAAAGCAGTTTTTCGGAGCAACTGATGTTAGGGCCTAGGGGTGTAATCGTACAACTTTAATTATATTACTATTTTGTTTTTTATATATTAAATTTTGTTATTTTATTTATGACATGATTAAACTTCTTCGTATCAAAAAGTGATTAGAATTCATATATATATATATATATATATATATATATATATATATATATATATATATATATATTAAATCATTACAAGATTTGGTTGTTGGGAAGAACTTTTTCGACCCAAGTAGCTCTGATTATAGCAATTTGGACCAAAAAAAGTTCTTACCCACACAACCAAATTCTTAATGAATTAATCTCATATATATATATATATATATATATATATATACTAATTTTATGAATGAACATGGCTTTATATTCCTTCTAAATCCATCTCACAACAATTTAAAGTCTAATCAATGTCTTTTTTAACGTAATAAGTAAATAAAGAAAGAAGAGAGGCATAATTTTTTTAAAAAAAAAACAAATTAAAAAAACTTAAAGAGATTCCTCCACTCCACTTTTTTATTTAATGTGAAAGTATTTCCAAAGTCAAACTTAGAGAACTACTACTATTCTAGTACTATCTCCATCAAATTCTGTATATTGGTAAGTTTCATTTGTCAGTTTGAATAGACTTGTTTAGCCTCCATGATCTGATTATTGATTTAACTTAATTTAATGCCTTTTTATTTTAAATTAATTGGGGTAATTAAATAAAAATAAACTCTATATATAAATAAATTCATTTTCTTGAGAATTAAGTAGGTATGCAACCTCTCCTTTACCCTAATAACACAAATTACACAAGAAAGTATAGGCAAATTAAACAAGAACCAAAATCAACTTAAAGAGCATAAATGGTAAACTTAATTCATCTGTATCAGAATGAGCTTCATTTCATTTTTTTCAAATAAAAATTTGTTTTTGGGAATAAATTGTCAAAAAGGTATAACTAGTTATGTGGTTAATGATATATAATAGGGGCAAAAAATCAAATGAGAAATTTATTTTGAGACAGATCTAGCTAGGTAGAATATCTATATATTAATTTATTATTAAATATTTAAATACATAGCAATATATAGGTGGTTGTTAATATGGACTACAAATGTCTACATATTATTAATGGTTGGTGCTATCAACTGTGCAAGCATAGCAAGATTTTCTTATATTAGTTAACCTCCCCCCCCTTCCCCCCCTTCCCCCCCCCCCCCCTTCCCCCCAAACGGTCAGCATGTTTATCAAAAGTCCGTGACCACAAAGTTTCACGGACTTAAATTCATTTTATGCATGCATGCATGCATGCTTTCATTTTCTAAGTTATGTTTTATTTTTGTTCCTTGATAATTGAAAGACATTTTTCTCTCCCCCTCAAATCATACAATTAACAAAGGATTTTTCGGGAATCCTCTTATCTCTCTTATTACTTACGGCTTTTCAGTAGAGAGATGACCCCCGACGCAAGCCTACGTATCATGCTTCGGGCCCTGCGGCATTTTTGCTAGACGATCTTTATCTCTGCCTGTCAGCAAGCATTCCTTTCACCATACAAGTCCCAACAGATATATTCATAAATCACTCAACTATTGAAATAATTTGGGTCAAATTCTGAGTTCAGAATAAATCTCGGGTCAAATTTCATATCCGCAACAAATTTTCTTTTCTTGTCTTGTCTTTTTTCTCTCAAATTTTAAATTCGATCTCAATTCTTTATCAAGGTAAAATTAGTTGTGCTCACACATATTCCTTGTCTGAATTCATGCAGACAAGCCAAGAAGAAAAATGACTCAAATTAGGGTTTTATTAGTAGATGAAACTTCTAGGGTGGAATTCGAGGAAATATTAAGAGTCAAAAAGGATTTGAAAATAATGGTAGAAGGAGATAAAAATCTATAGAAAGTTTGGACAAAATTACTTCAACTTTCATATATATATATATCAACCTTGGGTTTTGTTACTTATACAGACAAGGAAGAGATGTGTGGAACCCATATTTTCTTTTGAGGCCTCTTTTCTTTTGAGGGCTCGAGGACAATGCTTCCAAATTTTATTTTCAAATCACATTCCCTCTTTTTTGTTATTCTATTTTTTCATGAGTTTTTTTTTTGTTTGCTTTCTCCAGGCATATTAGAAATATCGAATCACTTTTCCTTGGCACAAAAAAATAAAAATAAATGATAATTATACTACTGCAATTAGGTCACTCTCTTCTACTTTTAACAAAGACTAATTATATTGGTGTAGTTGTCAAATACACACACATATATATACGGTCCGATTCTCCAACAAATTAAAGAGAGCAAACCAAAAACAATCTAACTATAACGACGATTTTTTCCGTCGTTATAGCATACAAAACAGACGACATAGCTATGGCGACGGTTCGAACCGTCGCTATATCTCAAAAAATCATCGCTATAGCCGATTCGTTTTTCGGATATTTTTTGTTCACTAGAGAGCCGGATCGTATATATTATATGAGGATTGATCCATTGACAACGTTGTCAATTTAAGGTTAGACTTACAACAGATCGTAACCGTTCATCCGTAGATTAAACAGTTAATAGGGTTTTCGTCCGCAGTTTAATACTGCGGACGGGATAGATAACTAAAATATCCCTCCTTTAAAATTTTCATGTTCGCAATATTAAACTGTAGACGCTAGGTATGGCCAAATGGTCAACTAAAAAATGACGTTATTTGTAAATAAGTCTCGTCCGCATTACTAAATTGCAGATGCCAAATTTAATTTTTTTAGTTTTCAAGACTCCGATCAATTCTAACAACTCTACGACCAAAAGGTGAAATTATCTTCTTGTAGATGTGCAAGATGTCAACGTGATATATTAATTTACCATCTTTGCCATTCCTGATATTATATGTTAGTTTCTTTGAATCTTTATCTTCTTTTTCTGTTATAACGTATTCAATATATAGTATCAGAATGAAATCATAGCTTTTCATTTTTATTTTCTTTATGGGTTTGAAGTTGTTTTTTGAATCTTAATTGGAGGCAACTCAAAAATAACATAATCGTAACAGTGTAATGATGGAAAAATATTACAAGTGCTCACAAGTTTTGCGTTTTTTTGCCTGTTTTGATCTATTTTACTAGTAACTTAACCTTTTATGAATATCAACCTTTTTGTCTGTTTTGATCTATTTTTACTTTTTTTGATCTATCTGTTTTGAAGAATTGTTAGAATTGATCGAAGCCTTGAAAATTAAAAAAAATTGAATTTGGCATCCAGTTTAATATTGCGGACAAGACTTATTTACAAACGACATTGTTTCTAGTTGCCCATTTAGTCATACCTAGCGTCCCATCAAGATTAATAATGATGACGAAAAACATTTTACAAGGAGTATTTTGGTCGTATATGTAAAATTCATGCAGAGATTAAACTGCGAGTAATACTAAAAATTAAAGCTGCGAATGAGAGCCCTATTAAGCTGTTTGATCTTCGGATGGAGGGTCACGATGTATTGTAATGATAACTTTAAGTTAACAACGTTAGCTATGAATCGACCATCATATATATATATATATATATATATATATATATATATATATATATATATATATATTATTCTTATTTTTCAAATCAGAAAAAGAAAAAAAAACTAATTTCATATATAATACATATGATCAGCTGCAAATAATAACACTAAGAAGAAGAAGAAGAAAGCCAAGACAAAAAGCATGTCAAAATTTTGAGCAACTTAAACCACCTTAAAGATTTGGATTCCAAACTGACCAAATAGTGCAGTCCATTTCAACAGTTTTATAAAAACAAGTTGCATTTATATAACTGTAATTGTATAATACTTGTATATTATATAAAAGGTCATTCAAAATGCAACTCTATACTCATTTCGAATCAGGATCTCAATTCCCATCTTACAATAAAGCCAGTTCCGCCACTTTAACTTTGAATGGTGTCTGTTTTAGTATTTATGTTTATTCTGAAATACAGTTCAACTTTGAACTTTTAAAACTGGACCAGGGGTTGCCAACAATGTATTGTGTTCCTATGCTTTTGAAATCTGATGTCATCTTCCTCTCGTATCTTCATACATTTTGCTTCTCATCATATGTATAAACATGTTCATGATTAAGTAAAACATGTTCAACCGTTATACAAGATTTCCCAGCTCATGATTAAGTAAAACATGATAAGTTTAGGTGTTGTATCATGATGAGAGAATAACATAATGAGAAAAAATTTATTTGGATTCAATTTCAATATCATGATACAACATATGCAAGATAAACATGCATAAAGGCTAAGATTATTCACCCTCCATTAAGAGGGAGGCAAAAGAAAGCAACATTATTTACTAACCTTCCACAGGCAACAGGAAAGATGGTGAATCATCTAGCTTCTGGGAAGTCCCATCAAGGCTGCAAATTTGAACGATGAAGCGAAGACTAGAAGAGCCAAAAGGAACCACAAGATCAGAAACATAAAAAGCTTCCACTTCTGCTACTCCAATATACTCCTGCCTTTCGTCGACTGGTATATTTGGTTGCTTCTCGACATAAATATTGTACTTAGGGAACCAAGAAGCGTTTCCACCTTTCAATGACCAGATGATCTTAACGCTGAGGGTCTTGGAACCCTGAGAATTTAAAGCCCACTTAATATATTGGCCCTCGACTAACCATGCTGCAGATGGTGGAAAATCCAAATTCCATACAGAAGTTTTAACTTCGATATGACCAAGAACTGCATAATATTCTGATGGATCTGGGCTAAGTGAATCAGATTTTAATTCCTGTTTATAGATGTCAGGTTCTGACTTGTAGCATACAGCATGAATTCCTGTTAATGTGTACCCGTTCATTGCAATGCTACTCTCTTGTATGACCCATTCTGGTGCCATATCCAGCTTTTTGGCTTGACGTGGCATGATTACATTACTAAATTTGCTTGAGAACTTGTTCATGGTAAGCAGGGTATTTCCCCAGGAAGCAAGTAGCACTGATTTTTTCTCCAGCATCGAAGAAGAGAACTCAAGAGAAAGGCCCACCATAGAGCTCCCATCTGATTTCACCTGCATATATTGTGCTTATCAGACGCTAAACATAGTGAAGGCAATGGCGCAATGCATAGACTAATAAGGAATTTTTTTTCCCGAGTTTGGTTGATTTGATGTTCCAGGCAGACATAAATACTTCAGTATTCATATATTAACCATATGAGCAACATGTTGACCTTCTATCAGCTGGTCAAGTTGCCTAGTAAAGTTAGAGGATAATGGAGAGGCCAAACAAACAGCAAATCTTCAAATCATAGGTGCAGCTAAAAGACCAAGTATTCGTTTCCCAAAGAAATATTATAAGCTAATCCATACGTAAGATCATTAGAGCCACCTCCTAGAGAGCCAGGGGAAGAGGGAAAGTCATAGGAATTCATCATGTAGGTCAACGTTTTTGACAAAAAAAATTGTGAAACCAGAACTCAGTCACTTCTGAAATACGAAATAAAAATGAGAAAAAAATCAGGAATTAGTCAGCTATAAGTCCTGCATTAAGCAATTTTGTTATTTCACTAAATTGGTCTTCTGAGTTAGCTACGACAGTATAAGAAAAATCTGATTTTCTTATAAAAGAAAATCTGGAATGAAAATAACTACCACGAAAGTATAAAGTTCACTGAGGTTAATAAAAACGAGAGAACTGGTAACTAAATCCACCATTTGACTCATTGAGGTTATCAAATAAATAAAGAATAGAGTGGTTATCACATTCATAGAATAGCACCTTTCAGGGCTTCCAAGTTCCAACAGACTAGCCAAACCCATCTGACGAATTCAATTGAATGAATAACTCATCTAAGGGTTTGGATAAAATAACCTGATAAACCTATGTAATATCATAACCTCCATATTTCTAAGATTCAGTCCCTAAGAGGAAGGTGAAGACTAATTTTCAAACAAGTTAGATATGTATAGTGTTTAAAAATATTTTTAATCAACATTAAAAAAAAATGGATGCATCAATATCATCTAAACAATCAAACCTCTGATATTCGCACTATACCTAATAATACTCTGTGTTGCTTTCCAGTTAAATTAAAAAATAAGAAAGCTTACAGATAAATAAATTGGAGTGGAAAGTTCCCCAAAAGCAGCTCCCCCTGAAAAAGCCTTGTTGTGAAATAAGCATCGCCTTCAAGAGATCCTCTAAATGTGATGTTCCCTCCTCCGCTATAAGATGCCTCCTTAAAACTACCATTTGCAAATATATATTTATTTAAGTCAAGGGCAAAGAAAGATAGTTTCTATCTAGAATCAGAGTCGGGCTAAAAAATTGGTGCAACAATGAGAATTTTCTCAGGTAATGCATTATTGATGTCACGCTGCTAGATCAGCATGATTAGATGCAAATCATGAAACAAATAATAACATAAATTTAACAAGTTAGTCATTGAGAAAGAAAAGAAAAAAAATCTTCGTTGCGACTTAGTTCAACAACTTTGAATTCAAAATCTATGGTTTATTGAAAAGCATTTTTCACTTGAACGAAAATTTTGACAAAAAAAGAACTGTCCTTTCCCAAAAAACTTAACTTATTCTCTTTGCTTCATTTAATAACTGGGATTTGGGGATTCAAAGACAACGCCTAATGGTATTGGGAGATACTACGAAAGCTTTTCAGAGAAAAAATATCTCAACCACCATATTAAATTTGCCTCTTGCTTTAAAGAGTTTACTGCCAGGCTTTTCGAAACTTCAAAAGGTCTACATATTGCCATCTCAAGCAAGTACTGGAATGTCATACTTCTGAGTGGAAATGACAGTTCTGAATAGAACCACACAGTGGAAGGACAGAGATAAAATAGCAATAGAACTTACTTGACAGAAACTTGAATCGTGTTTGAGCTGGGGTCTCCAGGATACTCTAGGAAAGGCTGTCAAAATAAGTACAACTTAGGAGGATAAAAAGACAGACTAGCAACAGACTTTACTTTAGTGTGTTGCATATAGGTGTGGATTGCATAATATCGACAAACTGATTGGTCATATCTATAAGTCACTTGAAAAGAAAACTGGCGAATGTCATAAAAGCTTGAAAATCTGTGTATTATATATTTGACAGGACAGAAGCCTAAATTTGTTGTATGTCCTAAACTATGACTATGTAACAATAAATTTTTTATCTACACTTCCAACAGTAAAGAGTTATTTCTAATATTTTTAGGAGTAAATATAGAGGAGTCAGTTGGCATGTTTATACATTTTCAGTGTATCTCCTCCAAAAACAATATATTTAGCTATTTAACATGCAATCTCCAATTCTCTGTCTTCTAGTCAAATAACATAAATAAAACCTCCATGTTCATCAATTTTAAATCTATCAGGTTTTCCCACATAATTTATTTAGGAAGGGGGGAGGACAAAAAGTCCTCCTAGATATACAAAGTGGAACAAGAGTAAAGAATTTATAAGTAACAGCCAGCCAATGCCTATGAACATCAGCCAACACAACTCTAAAAGCTCCCATAATGTAGCTCAGAGGAAAGCAAGAAAAGAAACTCTCTCCCAAAGTAGAAGGAGAGACAGATGTACTCAGAGACTATAAACATGTTTTTCACAATATTTCATTGTTTGGTTGGAACAAGACTCTCTCCCAAAGTAGAGGGAGAGACAGATGTAGCTCAGAGATTACAACATGTCCTTCACAATATTTCCATTATTTGAATATGGAAATTCCAAATAATGAAATCGGAAGAAGAAATAGATACAAGATTGACAGTTATAAATTCAAGAAAATGCTAACAATGTCTTAGTTCACTGCGAAAATCAAAAGTAAATACTTCCTCTATTCCAAAATATAAGATCATTATGGGCTTTTTGAAGTCAATTTAAGACATTTTTAAATTAAAAATTGAAGTCGATTCTTTTAATTTTAGTCAATATAGTAATGAATATTGTAAACTATCCAAGTAATACTACTCATTGTAAGATTTATTGTTTCATAACTTTTAATGAATCATATCTATTTTGTGTTTGAAAATGTTTTAAATTGGCTTTCAAAAGTCAATAATGATCTTAAAATTTGGAGCGGAGAGAGAATTCTTCTCCAGCCACACGAACAACTATGGTAGCTTTATCAGGCCAGATTGTTTTATAATCAAGTTACTAACTTAGGAATGATATTCGCTCTTTTTCCCTTTCCTATTTCATCCTCTGCATGGCATTGCTCTGTGTGTGTTTGCAAAGTGTCATATAAATGAAAGTTGTTTACAACTTCTTTATAGTGAAGTAAGATACTGATCATGTAGCTTTAAAAGAAAACAAGTAGTCTTATACATAACCAATTTTATTGCTACTGTATGATGAAGGGGGAATATGGGTTCTAACTATTAACTGCCATGTGATTGATATATTAAATTTTGATTTTCACAGAGACGAAAATTTATTCATTTAAATACAAAATTATAAAATAAAACAAGGAATTAACTGCATTTTATGATAAAAAAAAATGACAACCAAAGCCGTCATAACATCATATTGAAGTGAAAATCAACCTTAAAAAAATGGGCCCAGTACAGATTGATTGGTGCATACCTGAAAGCTCTGGCTAGAAATGTTGTTCCAAGGAGCACTTGATACTTGACTTCCGTCAATGGAAAAGTGATAACTGTGACCCTGAAAAATATACAAGGAAAATTAGCAAGTAACGATATGTAGATGGAGCACAATTCAAGCATTGACAAACCCATATAAAAACTGGCTTTATGGGATTTGCAATTGACAAACCCAGTCGAAGGCTGCCGACCTATTGGTAAGACTAACTTATTGGTTCAACTCAAAACTTTAACTATAAATCACCAAACATTATCATCGAGTTTTGTCGTTCTGTCCCTTGCCATCAGGTGATAACTTTGTTTACCTTCTAACACTGGGCAAGCAAGATTTTTATCTTTCTATGCCTTTGACTCATTAAGGCCCACTTCTATGAAAATGTAAGTGGTAATATAATTCTGTCTTTTGACCTGTCGATTTAAAGGTGCTTCTTATCTTATCAATTGAAAATCACAGGTATATTCCAATAAATTTGTAAGCTCTCGGCCATATCGACATGATCAGAACCAGTAAACCATTTTGGCCAAATTTGGGATAGAAACTAGTTCACAAAATGCATTTGCTGACGTTGAAATAGGAAAGAAATATAATGTAAGAGCATCAATGTATCATGTTAAGTTGGTACCTGATCAAAATTTGAGTAGAATGGAAGTACTTTAGGGTAATTCTGTGATATTCCCCATGATTTCTCAACAAGGTCCCACCATCTGCAAAATCCAACATATTTATATAGTAATCAATTGATAAGATCTACCAAACATATTAGGATTAATATAAAACATAATAAACACTGTTGTGATAACTATAATTGATTTTTTGTGAGGTTGTAACCATTTTATATCTCTACTTTTCACATCATTCATTCTTAAAATACTAGAAAATGGGTGGAGTGTACCAATAATTGGTACAATTGAGCATCAAAGAGTATAGTTTTATGCACACCTTTTCTACATTAAGGTAATGCACATCATCATTTCATAATTGCCAGAAAATAACTGAATTTTCAGCATTTCTCTACAAACCAACTCAGCTGGCACAACAAAGACTCAGCTGAGATGATAATTTTGGGTTTGTTTAATAAAGCACAACAGAAAGTCACAATAACAATAAGTAGAAACAGTAAATCTAGTGAAAGGTTTTGCAAACAAACAATCAGACAAGTATAGCGAAAACAAAATAAAATACAATAATAATAACACTAAACTAAAAAGAAAAAAAGAAGAAGAAGAAAAGAGCACGAGATATTAGGTTTTCAATATTTGCATTGTAGTCCTTCGTTATTTTTTGAGAGAGTTGAATACATTATTGATTGACAACAGGCTTTGAGCTTTTAGTGTGTTCTTTTACAGATTTCATGTGTGGATAGGCTATCCATCTCAATCATCCTTCTTTATCATCTTGATCTATATTTCTAAACCTTTTATATTTCCGTCCTGCATCAGGGGTCTTAAACATAACCTATACATTTACTAAGTCATCACCAAAATCTATATACTTACAAACATAACAAAATTAAATATGACCAGGGAGTAAGATAATGAAAAAAGTTGGAAATTTTACATAAGGATTACACAATTTAGCATTTTGGTCCGTGCAGACAAGAAGTAAGATTAGAACCCATTGCAGGTATTAAAACTGACACTGGATGCGTAATAAGAATGTTATATAACTGGTAATCAATGCATACAATTTTTAGAGAAAAGTACCCCACGAATCAGATCCCCAGTAAACAAAATTAAATCTAGTATAATTACATTGAAGTTGCAATCACTATATCAAACATGATAATTACGTAAGCTGAAATAGCGAATAGAGATGAGTGTGTAACCGATTTTGAGCAGTCTGAAAGTCAGGTGGTTGCTCAGTCTCATATACCCATCCAGGAGCAAATATAGCAGCTGACACATCATCTTTCTTTATTACATCAAGTGCAACATTTGTCTGATGTGCAAAAAAGTATCACAATGAACAGGTGTTCTTAAATATTTTAGCACAAATTTTTCTGAAACTCCAAAGTAACATGCTTGAGTTTAGATCTTAACTAGTTATGACTATTATTTATTAACAAATATGACAGTGCTAAGTATCTCTATGAGCCAATATTTTTAAAGAAAGGATACAACTGCTATAAGCCAACTTTCTAGAATGTTTTTCTTGTTAACCTAAATAGTAGTGACTAGTTTAGGATAGAGTTAAATCAACTTTTGGTACCTGAACTGGTGCTCGACTTTCAAAGTGGTGCCCCAACTGAATTTTTTTTCAAACAAGTGCTTATACTCTAAATATTTTCATTCTGTTTAAATATTACAAATTCACCCAAAAATCTAACAGAAAGAACCACATTACATGGACCGGGTCAAACAAGGACCCATTAAAATAATTTAGATTTTAAGATTAAACTAGCTTGGTCAAGAACTTGGTGAACTCCATGAAGAACATGATGAACTCCACCAAGAACACATAACGCAAAACGGGATCTTGAAAAATGAAAACAAATTGAAGGCTTTCTATACCAGACTGAAGCAATTGAATACTCTATTCTCACTGCAAACCCATAAGCAAACTTCCTCTACCTCTTCAAGTTAGTTTTTATAGAGAGAGAAAATTAAAATCAAAATACTTCCTTCTCCTAGTTAGTATAGACATGAGAGGGGAACCACCTTGACGAAATCTTCGCCTCCTTTACTCCCTTTCCTTCCTCCCCACTGAATGCCAGTTCCACCGCTGGCAGCTTGTGCTCATCTCAGTGCCCTAGTTTTTGAGATTTCATGGTAGTTTTCTCAAATTAGTGAGATAAAAGCATAATGATGGGTATTTTAAAATTTGAAACTCACAGCTAGAAAGCTCATAAAATTCTTTTCTTCTTCATACCTTGGATTGAAATTTTTTGAAAGGATTTCTTTTGAAAAAGTAATTGGGTTTTTTAGGGACAATGTAAACCCATTTTTGTTTTTTGAATCCCACACTTTCATATAAGCACTTGTGTTCATTATTTTCTTTATGCTCTTACTCTCTTGTACTCTATTGTCTGATTTGTTCATAAAAATTTGGAAGCTTTAGAAGATAAAGAAGAAAAACCATGGAGCTCGTCTTTTGATCTTAACAATTCAAAAAACATTAATGGATTTTGTTTGACCCGACCCATGGTAATATAATACTTTCTCTCTCCTTATATGTATAGGCCCACAAGTCTTTGTCAGCATCCACGTAGGCTCCACATTGGAGTCACTAAGTCACAAAATCTACTTAGAATTTTTCTGTTACATCTATTAGTTTTTTCTAACGGAATAAAATATTTTACTAGTACAGATACTAGTTTGGAACTTTTGTTTGGTATAAGCACTCATTTGGAATTTTTTCCAGTCGGGGTACTCATTTAAAAGTTGGGTATCAGTACAATTACCAAAGTTGATTTAACTCGTTTAGGATATAAGGCGTAGTTGAGTACCAACTATCTTGACCTTCCGACATTGGGCAGGCGTCAGCCCCCATACATGGTTTTATGACTTTGCGGAGACCTATTTCACCGAGCCTCTCTCCGAGACAATGCCCAGATCATTATGCCTTTCGTGCGGGTCGGAAAAAGATCTAATCCAACAAAAATCCCGCATATTGAGCGCAACTAATATGCGGTTACTTCTAGGCGATCATATCATGCCATAAAACACTTTTATAAGTTTAATGGATAGGGAATAAGAGATAGGGAAGGTAGGTTTGAGCACAAAAAGTATTAATATATAACTCAGTGCTAAGCCTTTCAGTGCTCAAATGTTAAGAAAATTAATATTTTCTTTAAAACAAGCATACATCATATTACAAATCCAGCTCATGAGTTGGTGTTACCTCGGTGGGTCAAAATATCTTATTTACGCGAATGTTATAGAAGGATGAAAACCATCGCAAAGTGGAACATGTAATCTTAAATAATAATACCATGAGCAATAACAAGAGTTCCTACTTTTTGAGCTGAACACACTGTTAATGCCAATATACTGATCTATAAAGTGTTTTGCGCTGCATTGTAACATGCTATTTATAAATTATGAGATCCTAAAATAGCAATCCCCTCGCCACTACTAATAACCAAATATATATAATGTAGACAAGCTTGGGTGTATAGAAAGATAGATAAATAACAGCAAAGCCCTCTAACTGGTTAAGATCTAAACCGGAGATGTATTTAACAAAGTTGACAGAATATAAGCTACCTAGGTGTGTTATATATCCTTGCAACAAGAAAAAATCTCTATTAGGACCAGCCTATACTGTATTGTACACGATAACTAAATGCAGTGTTCAAAAAATCCCCGCCTAGGTCCGATTAATCCCCATCTAAGCGCTAGGCGGTCCTCTACCGCCTTAATTTGACTAGACTCCTAGGCCCCCCGCTTAGGTAGAATAAGACCTTACTTTGAAGCTCTACAATACTTGAATGAATTTGTTAGGTCTTAAAAGGTTGTTTTTTTGGTAATGTTTCATGTAAAATTAAAAAAAAAGAAAGTACATATACTATATGTTTGTATAATATAAAAAGTATATACATTACAAAAATAAGTAAATGAGATGCCTATGAAAATGCTTAGTCCGCCTAGGATAATGCCTAGGCGCCCCCCTCCGCCGCCTAGGTCCGCCTAACGATTTTTAGAACACTAACTAAATGTCTGTGTAGTTTTTTTCTTTTTTAATTTTAGAAAAAGGTATAACTGCAAATTCCAAAAGGTTGCAAATTGCAAGTTAGGCAATGCATACTCCTCTTTTTACTTCCATGTCTATCTACACAAATATGTGCTAGCTTGACTTGGCAAATACATCATCTTAGTAGAATTGTAAGAAAGGACAGAAACTCAGAAAGACCAAAAAACCCAGGCCTCTTGTACAATGAAAGAAATTGACACATGTAACAGATATTTGATACGTACAGTCCACTGCCCGCCACCATAAGTTCCCCTTCCAAATACATCGATACCCATGTAGACATCGAACTTTCTGTTACCAGAAACTGCAGCTGAGAGCTTAGGATAATCTACCTGTATGATACAGAAGAAAATCCATTAACAAGACACCAGAATACCAAAAGGCAAACTCATAAATCAAAGAAAATCAGCAAGCAACTGTATTACCTTCCATGAATAGTTTACAAATATGCCATCACATATATCAAAAAAGGCTTGTTATTGTCATTTAGTTGATTTTGCCAGTTAAGTTTACCATTAATGGTAACACTATCATACCTGCATCATCATGGAGATATCTAATCATAAATAACTAAAACAGATAAAATAATAATAATAACAAGTAGAAGAAGTCAAAATTAAACGAATAAAAAGGACAAGGAATTTATAGAACCTACCATATGACCAAAGATCCAGCCTTTGAAGAGTGCATGGTATGAGTTAAATGGCTGACAAATTCTTTTAGATTAGTAATTTGTCCAATGTCCAGTTCAACCTCCATATTGATCTGCCAATACATAAGAGTGTGCATGAAAGACTCCTGTTAATTAACTTTACAAGAGGAATGGATTTTTTCGATGTAAACTGTCCATGCTCAAGCTCATCTAAAGTATGAAGAGTTGTAATCCAGATTCTTTTTTTTTCTAACTCTAAATATTGTTAGCAAACTAACAAAATTAATAAATGTCTATTAGAATGTTCATGAATTGTCTTAATTAGTATTTATATTAGTACATGAATGGGAAAGTGTCTAAGTACATGATGCATGTATGTACATGAATGTATATAGAAGAGTCTTGAAATATGTATGACTAGATTCACGTACATGTATTTGGTCATATAGTAATTATTAGAGTGTCTCTAGAAATATTTCACGAGTCCTATAAATAGTCTTGTAGATAAGTCATTTCAAGTAAGTGAAATGAAAGTGAGTTGAATAAAGTATTTTAAGGTTTAAGCACTCTTCTTCACTTCTTTATAATTTATCCTCCATTGCCAACAAAGTGGTATCAGAGCCAAGGTAATTTCAAAGTTTAGAGAAGGTTAAGCCAATGTGAAGTAACGGTAGACGACAAGGTGTGCGCGTTAAAGCTCTGGAATGCAATCTAGCGAATGTGCTAGTTAAGAAAAAATTTGAAAAAGAAGTTTGAGAGTTGAAGCACGTCACAATCACAAATGTATATTATCCGGGAGAGGTAAATTATAGAAAAATGATGTTTCCTAAATTTGAAGACAAAAAATGAGAAATTGAAGAGACGTCAAGTGAATAAGCATTTGGAGAGGTAAAAGAAGAAGAAAAAAAAAAGAGGTGATCAAAGAAATTGAATTAATTGACAAAATTGTCAATGGTGGAGAACTTGTTGAAATTATGAAAATAGAAGAAAAAATTGTTGATCAAGATTATATGTTCAGAAATTTAGAGGAGAATGAGAAACTATTTTCTGTGTCAAAATTGATTTGGGATTTATAATTGTGAGACCCCGAATTTTATGAAATAAAAGTATTCAATTTTTCTATTTTGGTGAATAGTTAAATTGATAAAAGTTTAAAGTTAAGGGTGACATTTGAAAAAATTTCAAAGTAAACAAGTTGTCATAAAATAATCGGTGGTAAAATACGCGTGGTTGCATAGTAGCACACGGTATTAATTATTAATGCTTACGTGAGAAGTCACTCAGTTTGATTCAATTATTGTCGATATTTTATATATTATTAAATCAATAATTGAGATAACAAAATTATTAATATTATTATTTGCAATATTAACGATGTTTAGAAGTTTACGCGATGATAGGTTTGGTCACTTAATTGCGCTTGATAGGAGAAATCCTTATTGGAAAGCCCTCTTTCCGGAAAGCGACACAGTGTCGATTAATAGTGTGAATTATAATAATGATGATGAAGTTTTGTTTTATTAGTATTATTAATGTAATAAAAATGAAAAGCTTTTTATATAAAAATGAATACTTTTATAAAGTTATTCGTTTTATTAGATTATAAATAGAATATATTATATTTTATTTAAAAGATTTTGTTTTATTAGAATATTTTATAGTAAACCAACTGGATCTGGTCTGTTTAAAAGTAAATCAATCTGGACCGTTAGGGAATTAGTTCTTATTAGGTCCATTCTCCTATAAATAGAAGCTCATTCCTTCACTATTTCTTACGAATTCAATTGAAACTCTAGAGAGAGAAACTATAGAGAGAAAGAAGAAAAGTATTTTGCTATTTCACTACTCCTATATCCAGTTTGTTCTAAGGTAAGGGGTATTATTTCTTTCGTATTCATGAAGAGAACTTCTGTTATTCTATTCTTTATTATTCTGTTGGAATAACTTGTATACGCGGACTATCCTATACATGGTGAAATTCTTCATTATTCCATTCCTTATTATTATGTTGGAATAACACATACATCAATCTTGCATAGATTATTATTATGTTGGAATAACCTTGTCTATGCAAGCAAATCGCATACATGGTGAAATTCTTCTATTATTCTATTCTTTATTATTCGCCGGAATATCCACATACAATAACGCATTTAATGACACAGTTCCATTATTTATTATACGTTGGAATATCCTCGGTCAATTTAAATTACGCCCCGACTGGTTCCGTTCTTTATTATTCTTTTAAGAATAACTTGTCATGCATGCAATCTATCGCATGCATGGTGAATTCTTGATTATTCCATTCTTTATTATTACATTGGGAATAACTTTTATGCGTGCGATCTATCGCGATGCATGGTGAATTCTTACATTATTCCATTCTTTATTATTACATTGGAATAACCTTTATACATGTGGATTACCACATGCATGGTGAATGATCCTTTATATTCATTTCTTATTAAATTGTGGAAATGATCTGTTTACGTGGATTATGATGAAAGCCATAATATAAACATTGGACTGTTGATTATGATGAAAGTCATAATAAAAACATTGGTCTGATGAAAATCATGGGTATATGTAGTATTAGTAAGTGTTATGATGAGTTATGTTGGTTATTATGTGAAAACATGAAAGTTTCTTAGAAATCACAAAGGGTTGAAAATTAAATTTTGGTGAAAATGGAACATGAAATTCAATTGACCATATCTCCTATTATATTTCGAATTTTTGAGTGTGGTCAAGTCCAACAGTTAGATCTATGAGTTTTCTAACTTATCCAAGTGGAATCACTGGAAAAGGTGTTGTAGATTTTCGTGTGGACTGATTTTAGCAAAGGAGTCAAAAACTGAAAATTTCCAAAAAGACTACTGCCCAGAAGTTTAAAATGGATGTTCCAGCCACTTAATTTGTGAGAAAAATTCCGGCCTTTTGGGACATGAAAATATATGGTATAAAGTACCTCCTGTCCAAAAATGAGCTCATTCCGACTTAAAATGAGCAAGTTATGACCATTTCAATATTTAGGTTTTTCCGACGAAAAATGCTATAACCGGAGTTCTATAACTCCGATAACCATGAAATTTAAACTGGAAGATCACGTTAACATGTATAAGATCCTGCCAAGATTTGGAAATTTCTGGAGTTAAACTTGAGGTAGCTAATTTCTTAAGGAAATAATTAGAAATTGATTTTTGAAAAATAGTAAATAAATTTTAAAAATTCCGAGAAAAATATAAGTTCATTATGGGACTATATTCTACTAAATCCCAGAAAAGAAATATTTTTGGGACTGATTTGGTATTTTTCATGAAAATAGTTTACTTACGAACATATAAATTAAATATGTTATGTGAAGTTGGAAAATTGGTAAATAGGATTTTATTGCTTGAGAATCCTATATAGGGTATATGCAGATTTTTGATAAGGGATTTGATCATTGGTGATGAAATCTTATGAGTATGGCATTTTTGAATGATTAAATGCATTATTTGGTAAAGTGTAAACAATTAAAATAAATTGTTTATAAGTTTAAGAAATAATTAAAATATTGTTATAATATTAATGATATTAGATTATGAGATTATTAAGTGATTGATAACATTGGGATATTCTTGAACCCTGGATAATTTATATTATAAATGTTTAATATTTATACTTTATCTCATTTGATTGATTCTTTATATCGTTGTCATGATCCTCACGCTTATATTGTGTTGAAAGTCATACATGACTTACGTGCATAGATGGACTTGGTATGATTATGACCGAGGATTATTCGGTATAATCATGATCAATTGAAAACACGAATATCATTGGCCGTAGTCATGGATAATTCGTGGTCGTGATCTATTAATTTGAGTCTCGGCATTATTGGTTTCTGATTTGTATATCTTTGGCACGTAGTGCAAAAGATGATATGTTGGTTATTGGTTTTCTGAGTTGTATATCTTTGGCCCAGTGCAAAGATGAACTGTTGGTTATTAGTTATACAATTGTATATCTTTGGTCGTAGTCAAAGATGAATTTATTAGTATGATTATGAAGGCGGAATTGTGATTTGGTATAACCATGATTTTTGATGTTTGGTGAAGATAGGTGATGAAAATTATCTTCGTCACCGGTGCAAATAGAATTGTAATCACAATTATGATTATGAGTTATTCATATGATTGTGGATGGGAATTGTTGATTGATGTTGAGGATAAAACATTATTGATGGACTTTTAACATGAAGAAGATAATAGACACGATGGTCTATTTGACTCTTTTAATGGATTGCTTCGTTCATTACTGCAACTATGGTTGAAAAGTTTTATCATCTACCATATGTTCTAAATCTACGATTTATTATTCGACGAAAAGCTATTGATAATTTAATTATCTTTAGTTATGATGATATTCTTCTTTGGGCTAGTTGTGCTCACCCTTTTGCTTCACAATTCCTTTAGGTAATAAGAGTGTTCTTACGAGTCGGCGGGGATAACGAGGGAATAGAAGCGGTGGTCTATAATTTGTTGAGGTTCTCCCTAAATAGTATGGAAATAATTTTATTGAGAACTTTAGATAAGTGTGTGTAAGTATTGTATCGTCATTTGATATTTAATTTTGGTGAACCGAATAGGGTGAGGTGAACCCAACTTTGGAAGGGTGTTTTGCCACTATCATACAAGATGTCTAATGACATACAACCTCGTGTTATCATAAGAGCGGGGTTGTGCACATCCACTTCTTTGAGTATATCTACGAGTACTACTATATGATCTTGGAGTTTATTTGAAATATAATTTTCACTTGGAGACAAAGTGGAGATAGTTATATGTCGAGAAGACTCACCATTGGAAAGAAGATGATAGTAATCTTCTCGTTTTTCTTTGGGGTCTATTAGATTGACCAAGGATAATTACGTGGACATATGATATCTATCGAACTAGACTCATGGCCTCCTATGTCTGAAGGTTTCCTTGAGCACTTCCCAAAGATTTTAATTTCTAAAAGCAGGTTTTTGGTTTGTACTTTTATGTAAAGTACCATTGTAAGGTTGTGGTCGAGGCACCATGAGAGTTATATACATTTGTATTAAAACTCACGCAGTTTAAAGCGTGGTCGTATTAATACATCTGACAGATTCAACGATTGTATAAATGAAGTTTGTAATTGATTTTTATAGTGTGATATCTGGCGACTAAGAATGGGTGATGTATACCTATTTTGGGGGTGTCACAATAATGGTAAACTTTACATTGAATATGTTGGCAAGGAGAAGTATTTTGATCAAAAGGAGTTCAGAAATAGTGAAATGGAGAAGAAATACAAGCATATAAAATATGAGAAAATAATAAGTAAGATCAAGAAGATCAATTGGAAACTTGAAGTATATGTGAAGAAGAAATATGGAGCACAAAAGTGAAGAAAAGAGAGAAAAATCTCACGTCCAAGGAAATTACAAAAATGATGAAAGTATTTCAGCATGTTAAAGACTCGAGTATGCCAAGACAATTATTTGTGCCATATACATCAATGGAGATGGCAAAAGAGTTTCTTGCGTTTGAAGGAATCGGAATATCAAAAGGTTTTACGACATTGTGAAGAATAAATTTGGTTTGTTAGCAAACCAAACCAAATTACTAAATGTCTTCTAAAATCTTCATGAATTGTATTAATTAATATTTATATTGGTACATGAATGGGTGAGTGTCTAAGTACATGATGTATGTACATGAATGTATATAGAAGAGTCTTGAAATATGTATGAGTAGATTCATGTGTATATATTTGGTCATGTAGTAACTATTAGAATATCTCTAGAAATGTTTCAGAAGTCCTATAAATAGTCTTGTATGTAAGTCATTTTAAGTAAGTGAAATGAAAGTGTTATTGAATACTCTCCAAAGTTATATTTTACTTCCTCTCTAAACTATATCCTCTTCCAAAATTTTCAACAAATATCAATTAGTATCTCCGGATGTGACATTCTTTATCAATATTACAGACACTACAATAAAATTTATGGAAAAGTTATGCATTATTCAGCGCAATATATGCTTTGACAATCCACAAGATATATTACTCGTCATTTTTTGCTCATTCAAAATTTACCCGGAAAATTAGTTATTTCCATTATGATACATGCAAAGGGAAATCCATTTGAAAGAAAATAAACATACTATACTCAGAGGCGAAACTAGGGGAGCGGGGGGTCATAACCCCCACCCTGGAATCTAAAGCTTATAGCGAGACTAACTAGGATGAACTCTAGATTAACTAACATCCCAACAGAAGATGACAATGAACTATTTGCCAATTTTTCCTTCTCCTTTTCAGACAGATGGGGAGCTTACTCATATCCTTACACCTATAATAAATTAACAATATTACTATAAGATAAAATAATGTTAAATAAGTTTGATGATTAATTAATTAATTAATATTGCACTCATTTGTCTTACTGACTTAATCATACCTTGGTCAATTTTTTGTAAATGAGAATAACTTAATTCATTTTCTTGCTTTGAGTCTCAGTTGTCTCCAAGGAAGATGACCAGAACCACAATATAAAGTTTTGAATATATAATATTATAATTTATAATTTATCTATAAAAGAAGCTAATCAGTTGACTAAAAATTTCAAAGTCTGATTAATAGTCTCATAGTTTGGGGGAAATTAAAATATATGTATATATATATATATATATATATATATATATATTAAAGTCATTAGACTCATAACTCAATGGTTGACAAGGGTTGGAATAGGATGTTGTGAAATACTATAATTGGACAAAATAAATTTGAAAGAAGTACTCCAAGCGTCAATAAATAATTTTTTTTTACTAATGTATTTTGACCCCCCTCTAAAAATGTTCAGGTTCCGCCACTAACTATACTACAAATGTGACTTCAGGAGTGCTACATGTGAATAATGGTCATTGCAATTCTCAAATTTGTTTTCCAAACTTTAATCTATCTTCTTTACTTTCCCTAGGAAGTACTTGGATTCTTGACTTGTAGAAGATCTTAGATGGCTTGTTATTCAACTAAGCTGACTAGTGTGGCAATTAGCTTAAAAAGTTGACTTCCTAGAAGAGCCGTTCTGAATAGAACTATAAATTCTGAAACTGAACATCCATAAAACCAAACAAAAACGAGACTGGAGATAGCTGTGAAATATTTAGAAAAGGTACAATAGAGATGGTGTGAGATGTCAGGTTTTGAAAAGTATAAAAGCAAATGTAGCATCACAAAAAAAACATATAAGTGGAGTATACCAGCCACCCATCAAAGCCCAAAGCAACAGCAAGCTCGGTCAAGCGCTCAGCATACATGTGAGCAGACTCCTTTGTTTCCAGCAGTTTACTAGCAGTAATCTTCCCTTCATCCCACTCAGTAATAAAAGTTCCCAATACCTTACTTTCACAACAGTGACATAAAAGTTTCAATCAGTAACTATTCATTTGAAATAAATAAAGTGGAGTCTGAATCCAGTCAACACCCATGAAATGAAAATACAATTTGATAATAAAAAGAAATAAGAAACAAAATAATAAATAAGCCTACTTCATATTCACTATTCAAAATTCCAACATAATTCACTACTTCTCACTGTCTCCGTCTCTTTCAAGAAGATATTGGAAGTGGAAAAGGAAGGGTGATCATAGCAATAAATCCACAGTTGGAACCAATCAGCCAATGGAAATTGCCAACTGGTGCATAGATAAGTGTGTGTGTGTGTCTATATATATATATCTATATATATATATATCACACAAGCAGTTTAAATTAATTAAAAATTCCCTTTTTACCCCTCCCTCTACGTCCAAACCTCAACTCCTAACAGAGCAAAACCCAAAATTCAAAAAGAAAACCCCATATGATAACTCTAGCTCAATAACTACATCCAACCAAAAAAGTAAAAATTAATGAAAACAAAAATCAAAACATACCTGAACGCCATGCTTGTGCGCAGAATTAGTCCAACAAGGAGGCGGCAATGTGACCAAATTATGCGAAAAATAAACAAACACATCAATCAAATACCAGTGCCAAATTGCATAAGCATCGGCATTATTCCCACCTTGTATCCACTTATCATCAGTATACCCTCCAGCCATATCATGGCAAACCAAAATTCTAGGCCGCAAAGGCAAAGAATTACCATCAATTTGAAGGGTAACTGAAGATTTATTAAATGGGTAGTGAAATGAATCAAAAAAAGATCTTGATTCGAGGTCTTTGAGGGTTTTGATCGGGAAAGAGACTGGTAAAGAGGGTTTGGTTGGATCGAAAGGGGGAGGAGGGTCGGGGGAGGATTGGGGAGTAGAATTCATTTTGGGTAGGACAGATAAAATGGTGTTGTGAATAGAATTGAGCAGCTTTTTAATTGAGATTAAGGTTTGGCGGCTTATATAGGCGCGAAAAGGAATCATAAGGAAGAGTGGAAATATGGACGTGGAATTTGGGGAGGAGACGAAGACGAGGGAGTACAGCATATAGCCGTTAACCTTAACTGTCATTTTGAATTTTACGAAAATTGCTATAAATATTACTCCCTCAGCTCAAATAAAATAAAATAAATTCTCCTTTAGAATTTTTGAAGTAAAATTATGAAATTTAAAATTGATATAAATTTTATAATTTTCAGTTGTTATAATCACAATTATTGTAATTAGTTAAAATACTTATAATACAAGTTGCTTTTAAAATTTATACTAACTTTAAAATTTCATAATTTGTTTTAAAAAAAATATAATGGGACTCTATTTATTAGAGTGGGAGAAGGATGTAACATCAATTAGTAAATTCCTATTTATTCCATTTATATCTGAATTAATTTTTTTTTGAAGAAATGAACTAATGAGATTCAGTAAAAATTAACAATTGATTTTATTCAAAGATTTGAACCTTGACTCGTTTTTTATTAAACTCATTTTATATTGAAGGTCAAAATATAAATAGATAAAATTATAAAAAATTCGTGTCTAATTTTTATTCGCATAAAAATTTTCATTTTTATTTATCAGTTTATCTCTTTTGTTCCTTCTTTTAAAAGAAATGTGAATCTATCAATTGATTCCATTTAATTAATACCTCAATTGACTCAAAGTTTTGAGTCCTGTAAAACATTTCCTTTTTCAACTGATCAAATTTAATTAATATCTAAATTCGTCATACTTGGGAAATTGGTATATTTGACAAATGGATTATGGATCTTTATCTTGCAACCAGAGTTGTTCTATACCCAAAGCTATGTAAAACACAGGACTAATTAGCAAGAAGTTAATTTTGATCAATTAACCAATACAATGTCAACACGCAAACAAAAGGTGATCTCTCTGTCTGTGTGTCAACACTATATTGGTCAATTGACCAAATTACCATAAAATTAACTTCATGATAACCGGATCCGTAAAATACCATGTAAACAACACTTGTACCGGATAACAAATTCATACAAATTTTAAAGAAGTTCTTCAGTTCCTGTTAATATTGCAAATTCATTTTCATCAATTGCTCCTTTTTTAAGCTTCTTCAGCAGGCAATATTCCCTTGCAAGCTCATCTTCATCTTCAACTGTCTGCGCAGCTCGTCTCTGCTTGGCCGTTTTCTTCCTCATAACAGTCATTGCAGTTGTTGCGAGTGTTTTCCGCTTCTTGGGTTTTGGTTCTTCCTGTTGTGTAGCAGCTTTCTTCAGTTGTAAGTTCTCGTTTCTTTGTTTTTGCCGAGATTTATCCCTAGATGATTGGATTTTTGGCAAGTGTGCAAAGGGTTAAGATGATTCCCAATGTTATAAACTCAAAGTACACCTAATTTTGAACCAACTCCATCAGCAGCTTTTATATTTATCATAATTTCTTAGTTTACTATTTTATTGAGAAGAAAAAACTAAGCATTTTGAAACTTTAAGAACTCAAGAAATGAAGGCACATAATCTGAGGCAAAATATGGGACACCTCAGCAATAGGATACCTCAACCCCCATAAAAGTTGCTAGAATTGAGAGCTATGCAGTCCTTAGCATTTAGATACTTGCAACACAGAAAAATGATTAAGAAGAACCTCACTTGAACTTGATATCGTCCAGATTGACGTTTTGCTCTGGAATAAAACCCTTGGTTGAAAGTGAGTGATGCTTCACCTCGGGCATTGAAGGGAGCTGTAACAAGCCAAATCCCATGCCCAATTTTCCAATCTCAAGTTCTTTCCACCTACAGATGATAAAATAGTCATAACAGAAAGAGACGGAAGAACCCTCGAGTGAATAAGAAGAAGGGCACTAAATACTGCATTTTACCTGAATATGTAAGAGCAGTGATGCTCCTTATAAGCACGGATATAAGACACAAATGCTCTGAGTCCTTTTTCCATAACATCACGGTCTTTTTTTGCAGCAGACCGTATCTGAAAGAAAGTATAACAATTTATAAATGTGTCGTCACCAATAATTTTACTGTGCTAGACCAAGTAGAAAATTGAATTTAAGAGATACACCAATTGATGAGTAGAGCTTCCTCATACTCATCAAGAATTATCTATTATAATGCTTAAAGCTCCTCATATGCAGGCTTAAATCTTGTTGGTTGTTTGACTTGTTTCTAATAAGCTGCATTGTGCACTCATGCACTATAGATTGAATTGTTCTATTTATTCACTCCTTTAAAGACTCAATTATACTTGAAAGGTCAATTATATGGCAGTCAAGTCACAGCACACATTTGTATTGAAGCAATCGGCTTATTACGATTACAACTGATTAAGTAGTGAGGCTTTCAAGTTTCAAGTAAAATTACAAACTATTGTGTTGGAATGAGAAGCAATAAGCCTTTTCTAATACTCTTTATACAGTAACAGTAGTGACAGTCTGCCACGATAATCAAACAACCCTCCCCTTTCAAAAACCACAGAATTGTACCACTCGACCGGATAAGGGTCAAACATTGCAAGCAAAGTATAGAAAACTACAGAAGCATTTTCCATATGGAAAATGAGCCAGAAAGAAACAATAGATGATAATAAACAATTTATAGGGTAATGGTCACCTCGGGAACAACATCAGAAGCCTCGTCAAAGCTTTTTCTCTCTTCAAGTGGAACCCTCCTAATACGCAGGAACTCGACATACGCTTCCTCCTATATGCATCGCAGACAATGTGATTATATTTACTCTACAAGCATCCTTCCTAATGCTATTATGTAATTGTTCATCAATAAGGAATAAGCCATTACACAAGACAGATATTAAAACAAACCTTTGGTAATAGAAACACAATGGCACTCCCTTGTCGTCCCAACCTAGCAGTTCGGCCCACTCTGTGTATGAACACATTTGGATCCTGAGGGGGGTCATACTGCATAAACAAAAAATGAAATCAACATCTCTTGAAAATATAAGCTTTACATTAAGTCAGTTGGTCTATGACTACAAAAGTTTAAACTTGAGATAAAAGCTTTGGCACGTTTCAACGCATCTTACTATTTAGTTGAAATAGTCAAATCTTAACTTTAATGGTTAGCAGTATATTTTCCGTAAGTAAAGTTCCAACTATGCTTATATCATTTACTGTGTCAAATTGTATGCTAGCCTAAAGCTGTATCATCTAGTTTTTCATTATTAGGTAGTAAACCTACAACTTGAATTCAGGCATATGCAGTTATGGTTAATGAAGTGAAGTCTAATTCTTGCTTTTATCCAACGAGGAAAGTTTTCTTCATTTGGGGAGGGAGCATGAATGATCTCTACTTAAACTACATATAAGATTTAAGGACCATGAATTAAATAATGGAGGAACCCTAAGAAGAAGAAAGAAATGTCTATTTTTTTACTTATCTATCAGAAAATTATATATGTTAAACATTTAATGAGAAAAATTCAATTTGAGAAGTCGTTGAAGAAAAATGAAATAAACAAAGAAAAGCTAGAATAAGCAGGGAAGTCAACATTTGAGGCTTACTTGCTCTGGAAAGATTGTACAGTAAAGGAAAAGCTGACTCAGAGCTTACTTTCCAGCCCGTTTGCCCATTTACACAACTAGAAACTCACATCTGATCCTTCTCTAACATCAAATAGATATATGACCATAACCAAATAATTCAAATGCCCTTTTTCTCCTTCCCTTCCATACAGCTGGCTAACTACCTTGGGGCCACCTGCATTCACAATCCCCTATTTGCATATCACCAGCTTCCTCCAAAGCGAATTCATCCCACTACACATCTAAATATCTCCCTAATAACTTCCCGAGGACAGCTGCATTGAATTTCAATAGATATTTTTTTACCCCTAGATTACTCTTTCTAATAGGAGAACAGACCACCTCTCAAGTCACTAAGTGGTAATCACGAAAAACTGGCTGTCTTGCAAGCAAAAAAGATTTGGTTACAGGTTCTATTGACCTTCAAACTCCTATAAGGTGTTATCATTTGTATGTTACTTTCAGTTCTACTTGCATCATTTATCCAAACACTTCTACGAAGCCTACGCTCATGGAATATCTAACTATTTCCCAGCAGCAAATTACTATCTTGTGACTCTAGGAACCATATGCAAGTAACTGACCCTCCAAATTAGAGTTAGTATAGCTTACCAATAAGCTTTTTTCCCCAATTAAGATTAAAACTAACAAGAAAAGATGAGACCGATAATGAAAATTTTGTCAACAAAATCCAAATGGTTGGAAAAAAAAATTGCAGTAAGTTCTCCAGTCTACAATTAATTAATTAACAGACAGCTAGATAAATTATAGTGCCAAAGTTACCTGTACTATACAATCAACACCTGGAATGTCTAGTCCACGAGCTGCAACATCAGTACATAGAAGAATGCCACTTGAAAGAGATGTGAATGAAGCTAATGCTTTCTCCCTTGCAGTCTAGAAGACAAAAAATGTTACACGATTAGACCATACGCATGTTCAATTTGAAATCACATTTATACTTACTGGGGGGAAAAATCATCTTTTACTAAATTATGGTACTTGACATTGAGCTTGTATCACAATACACTTAAGCTTACCTGTTTCATCTTTCCATGAAGAGAAATTATGGAAAAATTCTTCAGAGCAGCAAGATGTGGAAGAACAACCCCCCAGTAATCAACAGAAGCACAAGTCATGTAATAGCTGCATGATATATTGAACAGAACATATATAAGACTGGAGTCATTAGGTGTGTAAGTGGGTTGATCAGACAAGTAAACATTTTCAGGAAAAATTTATGCTCGACTTGCATTATAATTTTTTTGGACTTGTTCTTAACAAGGAGATCCAAAAGCTGTGATGGTTTCTTATCTGCTTCACATTCAAGATACTGCAAAACCAAAAGAAGGGCAAAAACTGACCACTGTCACTACCTCATAGTTAGAGCATTAACACGAAAGCAATCCAAGGAATTTGAAAATCTAATTATAAAAATAATTTAAAGCATCTTTAACATGAAAGCAACTTCAAGCAGTTTGTAAATTTATTTATAAAATATATCAATAAGTTAAAATGATCTTAGAAAATATGGTACGTGCCTCGAGATGAAGGCCTGAAGGCGTTTTTTGAGGAAGTTGATTGTGTTGTTGATGGTATACCATCAATAGATTTTGTTTCTTTCGAACTTCAACCCTAACAGGATTCCTCAATCCTGCCTTTGCTAGCTCTTCTTCAACTGCCTCCGTTTGAGTAGCTGAAAAAAGACCAGTTCTACGAAGCTTTGGTAAACGAGATATAATGGAAGTTATCTGCTTCTGGAATCCCATATCCAATAGCCTATCAGCTTCATCTAAAATCAGAATCTGTACAAACAGCAGCATTATAAATTGAAAGTTCTCTTATGTGTCTGGGAACTTGGTAAGGTTTTCTCATATAATATAATCTACCATTTGCATAATTAAAATCTCACAGGATCCAAGAACAAAGATATAACATCGCCCCCACACACGTATTTTTGGGGAGATCTAGGCTCATCCTTTTGAAAAGGAGAGAAAGTCTTCCCTTCTCAACACAATGATAATTACAAATAATGTTCATATGTAATTCATTTCTTTCCACCAGTTTCTGTTTATTAGTTTAGCAAAGAAGCTTATTCTTCCTTACAATTTTTTGCATAATAGGCCTGTTTATGAGGAATAATCCTGTGTAAATTAATACTAGTAAAGTCACCACTTTACAAGCATATGCCATGTTTTTAGATTTTCAAGTAAATTGACCTTAGAGTGAAGGGCGTCCAATATTAAAGATATGTAAAACCACAATTATAGATCCGCTTCTAGCTCCAATAATTGCAAAAGGAAGGTCTTTATTATTCCTTGCGCATATCACTGAAATTTTTAGTCCCTTTGGCAGAAAAATAACTATTTGAGAAATCAAGAAAAGTGAAGTTTAACAGATACCTCAAGGTTTCGAAAATCCAATATACCCATACGATCCATTATGTCATACAACCTTCCAGGTGTGCCAATAAGTAAATTTGCTCCTTCCTCCTCTATTTTCCTCATGTCGGATTTTACTTCCACTCCCCCAACAAGAAGAATGGGCTTCACATTTGACAATGTTGAGATGAAAGGTTGGGCAACATGGAATATTTGTGATGACAACTCCCTTGTGGGTGATATAACCATCCCCATTACCTGTAATCATTGCTAAAGGTACTTCAAACAAAATTATATATACAAAAACCACCACAAAATCTAAATTTCAATTGTACTTTACAATATCAACCCACATGTCAGTAAAAAAAATAAAAAATAAAAAAACAAATTGATTATGCACAAGGCATAAATTACATTCTGGTGATAACTTTTTTTTAAAAAAAATAGCTTCAATTTCTTTATTTTATAAGTAAAAATTCAAACTTTCTGCTGTTAATTACATAATACATCTCTGTTCTAACTAAAAGAAAACAAATATGCATATATGACCTATGTATGTAAGTGTGTGGTGTGTGTTTTTTATGTGTATAAGGTCATAGTGAGACCTGGTGTGGTTTGGGGGGAGTGGAAGAGCGGCGGAGGATCTCGACGAGAGGGACAAGAAAGGCAAGGGTTTTACCAGAACCGGTGGCGGCGTCGACGGCGACATCTTTGTAGCTGCAGAGTAAGGGTATGGTGTTGGCCTGAACCGGCGTGCAAAACTGGAAGCCAGCTTGGGTAAGGGCTTCCAGAACTGGTTCTGAGAGCGGGGGCTTAAGGTCGGAGAATTGAGTGTTGGTTAAGGCTCCGTTTGGATTAGAGCTCTCCATTTTGGGACACAACATTGCCGTCTGAAACGAACTGTCTGTGCCGAATAAATGAGTTTTTTTATTGGTTTTGGCTGCAAAAGTTTTCATGTTCCAAGTTTAGGTCGTCTTATTTTTTCATTTAACAATAAAGTTTTTTTTTTCCTTGTGACTCTAAAAAATATATATATATTTATTTCAATGAGAATTTTTATAAAATACAATATTTTAGGTGTAATTTAGATATATATACAAGAATAGGATTGTACAGTCTGTAAAACTCCAAATTTTATGAAATTATGGTATGAATTTGAGATACTTTTATAGTTGTGGGTAATATTTATAAATTTTGCAAAGTACGCAAGTTGTTATATAATATTCGATTAGTCGGGGAATATTCGTTTTAACAGGGAATATTCGTACGACGACACAATTATTGATGGACCCCACAACGGAATTATTGTTGGATTGAAAAAACGACAAAAATATTTTATGAAAATAACGACGGAAGTTTTCTGAGTTATCTGTTGAAACACACGGTGTTAAAAAATGCGAGGAATCTGGCGTGGTTGCGTAGTAGCTTACGGTATTGATTATTGATTCTTACGTGAGAAGTCACTTAGTTTTGTTCAATTATTGCTTGATAATTGTTGATAGTATCTCACGTTATTTGATTCGATTATTATCGATATTTTATATATTATTAAATCAATAATTGAGATGACGAGAGTTATTAATATTATTATTTGCAATATTAACGATGTCTAGAAGTTACGTCGATGAGAGGTTTGGTCATCTAATCAAGGCGGCATGATAGGAGAAATCCTTATTGGAAAGCCCCCTTTTACAGGAGCGACATGGTGGATTAATATTATGAATTATAATAATGATGATAAATGTTGTTAAATATATTGATGTGTCTTTTTATGAAGTCACGAAAGTTTATATATATATATATATATTGTTTTATTAGTATTATTAATGTAATAAAAGCAGAAAAGTTTTTTTATATAAAAGCAGAATACTTTTATAAAGTTATTTGTTTTATTGTATTAATAATTAGAATATAAAATATTTTATTATGCATAATACATGCATAGTGTTTGCATAGTAAAATCTTTATATATAAAACATGTAAGACCCTGAATTTTATGAAATAAAAGTATTCAATTTTTCTATTCAGTAAATGGTTAAATTGATAAATAGTAAAGTTAAGGGTGATATATGTAAAATTTTTAAAATACACAAGTGATTATAAAATACTCATTTACGTAGGGAATATTCGTTTTGGTCGTGGAATATTCTTGTTGTCGAGGAATATTAAATGCAATTGACCTTGTGAGTCATTTATGGGCCCCATAATGAGAATAAGCTGTCGGATGAAGAAAATGACAAGTTTGAGTTTTTATAAATAACGGCGTAGTAATTCTGAATTAACCTTTGTTGAAAATACGGTGGTTAAAATACGATAATATGCGTGGTTGCTTGCGATAGCACCTGCGGTATTATTGCATGTATTTTTGAATTATTGATCCTTACGTAAGAAGGCACTACTAAATAATTGTTACAGTAATTACTATTCAATATTCTATTTTATTTATTCAATAATTGCTGCGTTGATATTTTATATTATTGTTGTTTCAATAATTGTCACTGCACAGTATTTCTCATTATCAGATCAATAATTCATATTATTTGAATAATATTATTAGATAGCATTATTGGTAATGTCTAGAAAATTCTGTCAATGAGAGGTTTGGTCACCTAATTGCGCGTTAGTAAGGAGAAATTCTTATTGGAAAGCCCCCTCTTTCTTGGGAACTGCCTGGTTGTCATTATTGTGATTCTGTAATATTATTTGTGAATAATTAATTATTGATAAAAAAATATTTATTTGATGCGGATATAAATGATGGATTTATTTATTTTATGTGGTTATAATTGAAGGAATTAATATCGAGGTGTTTTATCAGTATTTTGTCAGATTGGAGGTATTAAAAGATCAAATCGGTGTTCTTAAAGCTCTATTGTGTGAGTTATAATTTTTAATCTGACCGTTGGATCGTTGTGATTTTTGGATATGTTATACATATATAAGTTGAGTATATGTCCACAAATTTTGAACCATTAAAAATGAACGTATGATTTGTTATGAATTGTAAGAGGTGACTGATTCGGAAATTAGGTTTATAAATAATTTTGGTAAAAAATTCTAAAATTTAGTGGGCCCCACTTATGGTTGGTGAAGAAATGTGCTGAAATTCTAATTCAAGCTGTGGTGGGTGGAGATAGTGTGAAGTAAAACCATCGGTGCTTGAAGTCAAGTCTGCTTCGACGTGCTAACATTTTCCTATAAATAGAGGGCTAAGTTAGAATTGAAAATCACACCAGAAACATAAGCTTTCTCTCTTTCTCTCTCTATATTATCAAGCATATTTTGTGAGTATTTAGATACTTTGAGAGAGTTTTATTAGGTGCAAGGTTCCTTGACTTTACATTCAGATCGAAATCTTGCTCTCTTTTGAGGTAAAGGGATTTTAAGGGTTATTATGTTTCTTCGGTTTAAGTAATTTTTCTGACCTTTAAAAATTCTGGAAATATTTAAAATGATAATTTGATGAGTTTTATTGATTGTGTCCAAAATGACGATTTTTGGATGTATAGATTAGGAGTTATGAATTTTATGGGAAAAGATTATTTTAAAAGTAAACCCTTATAACTCCTTGTGGTTAACTCCAAAATTGGTGAAATTTTTATTGGGAGTACATGTATATAACAGAAGTATACTCTGTAAATTTTAGAATTTTTGGATAAAAGTACAATTTATGATAAATGTCTAAATATTCGGTAGTTTTGGCCATATGAAAAATAGTAAATGAATTTTAAAAATTTCGAGACAAATATATGTTCAATATGAGACTATGTTCTGCTAAATCCCAGAAAAGAAAATTTGTTTGTACTGATTTGGTATTTTTTATGTAAATAGACTAGTTATGAATAAATGAATTAAATATGTTATGTGAAGTAACAAAATTGAAAAATAGGATTTTATGGCTTGAGAATCTTATATATGGTATATGCAGATTTTTGATGAGGTTGTTGGTTATTGGTGATGAAATCTTATGAGTTTGGCATTTTAGGATGATTAAATGCATTAATTGGTAAAGTGTAAACAATTAAAATAAATTATTTATAAGTTTAAGAAATGATTAAAATATTGTTGTAATATTAATAATATTAGATTATGATATTATTAAGTGATTTATAACATTGGGATTAAGGTGTTATGAAATCCTTGATTTATGAATCTTACTCTTGAAATTAAATGCAATTGTTGATCATATTATTTTTATTATCATATATAACATTTTTATAATCTCGGTGATGAAAATTCTCTTTGACTTAAGTGTAAAGATGGGTAGATTATTGGTATGATCGTGACTATGGGTTCACTTTGGCCAGTAGTGCAAAGATGAATTGTTGACTGGTATGATCATGACCATTGAATTTACAATTGAATATTTTTAGCTTAAGTGCAAAGGTGAATTGATCAACATGATTATAATTATGGTTTATATAAATTCTGAAATGATTATATGTTCTTTGATATATGAATATCTTTGACCTGTAGTGCAAAGATGAATTATTGATGAATATCTTTGGGCGTAGTGCAAAGATGACATGTTCTTTGAATATCTTTGGCTGTAGTGCAAAAGATGAATTATTGATGAATATCTTTGGCCGTAGTAGTGCAAAGATGACCTATTCTTTGAATATCTTTGGCATGTAGTGCAAAGATGAAGCCATTGATGAATATCTTTGGCCCGTAGTAGTGCAAATATGAATTTATTAGTATGATTATGAACAAGAAGCGTGATTTGGTATAACCATGATCTTTGATGTTTGAGTGGGTAAAGCGCGGTGATATAAATTATCTTTCGCCCTGAAAGAAGAGAAATTTAGAACCACAATTATGGTTATGAGTTATTCACATGATTGTGGACATGAACTGTTAATTGATGTTACAGGAATTAAAGCATTGTTGGTAGACTTTTAACATGGAGAAGATAATAGACTTTATGGTCTATTTGACTCTTCTAATGGATTGCTCGTTCCGCTGCAACTATGGTTGAAAAGTTTTATCATCTACCACATGTTCTAAATCTCTGATTATTACTGACGAAGGCTATTGATAATTTAATTATCTTTAGTCATGATATTCTTTACTGAGCTAGTTGTGCTCACCCTTTAGCTTCACAATTCCTTTCAGGTAATAAGAGTGTGGGAGAATTCGAGCGGGGATAACGAGGGAATAGAGCGGTGGTCTATAGTCATTTGAGGTTCTCCTAAATAGTATGAAAATAATTTTATTGAGAACTTTAGATAAAGTGTGTCGTATTGTATCGTCATTTGATATTTAATTTTGGTGAACCGAATAGGGTGGCGAACCCAACTTTGGAAAGGTGTTTTGTCACTATCATACAAGATGTTTAATGACATACAACCTCGTGTTACCATAAAGAGGCGAGGTTGTGCACATCCACTTCTTTGAGTATATCTCTACGAGCACTACCTATATGATCTTGGAGTTTGGTTGAAACATAATGTTCAATCACAGACGGTGGAGATAGTTATATGTCAAGAGAAGACTCACCATTGGAAAGAACATGATAGTAATCTTCTCGTTTTTCTTTGGGGTCTATTGGATCAACCAAGGATAATTCTCTGGACATATGATATCTATCATAACTTAGATTCATGGCCTCCCATGTACGAAGGTTTTCTTGAGCACTTCCCAAAGATTTTAATTTCTAAAAATAGTTATTGACTGTGCCTTTATGTAATGTATCAATGTGAAGTGTTGTCCATAGTTGGGACATGAGTCACAGTTGATATTAAAACTCACAGTATATGTGTTGTTGTATTTTGCACGACAATTGTAGTAATAAAGTTGTAGTTATTTTCTGTACCATGTAATTGGCGACTCAGAATAGGTTGGATGGATTGGACCTATTTTGGGGACGTCACAAAACAGAATACTTTTATAAAGTTAATTGTTTTATTAGATTTTAAATAAAATATATATATATATATATATATTATATTTTATTGTATAGTATCCTTTTTATTTTTCTATAAATAGGATGCTTAGTTAGAATTGAAATCACACCATAAATTCAGGGAATTCTCTTCTATAATGTTGAGCGTATTTCTTTAGAGTTTTAAGAAGCTTTGAGCGTAGTGCAAGTTTTCTTCAAAAATATCCTCGCCCTACCAGTCAGAATACTCTTCTTTTCTACGTGAAGGGTATTATTCGCGTTTGTATTCATGAATAGAATTATTTTCTTTCAATACCCGTAAGGGGTATTATTTCTTTCGTATTCATGAAGAGAGCTTCTGTTATTCCATTCTTTATTATAATGTTGGAATAACTTGTCTATGCGAAGTACCGCATACATGATGAAATTCTTCTGTTATTCCATTCTTTATTATTATGTTGGAATAACCTGTCTATGCGAATTTAGTACCGCGTACATGGGGAAATTCTTCTGTTATTCCATTCTTTATTATTATGTTCGAATAACCTCTATATGCGAAGTACCGCATACATGGTGAAATTCTTCTATTATTTCATTCTTTATTATTACATTGGAATATCACATGCATGCGTTCGCATGACACTGATTCTATTCTTTATTATTCATCGGAAATATCTTGTGCATGCGTTTATGCATGACCTGGTTCCATTCTTTATTATTTTGTCGGAATATCACATGCATGCGTTTTACGCGTGACACGGTTCCATTATTTATTATTACATTGGGAATAACACATGCATGCGATTTATCGCATGCATAATGAATTCTTCTGTTATTCCATTCTTTATTATTATGTTGGAATAACCTGTCTATGTGGATTACCACATGCATGGTGAATGATCTTTTGTATTCATTCCTTATTAAATTATGGTAATGATCTGTATACGTGGATTACCACATGACGGGAGAAAATCCATTTGCAGTTTCATATATTCTAGTATACTCAGTTGGTTAAAGTTTTGGATTCTATACTCCATGAAATTAGTAGAATATCCTGGATATTTGTGCTTCATCCAGTATCTTTTTATGGAAATATTCTTCTGAGCATTCTTGAATTTTACTCCACAAAGTAGTATCATGTTGACAATTTGGACGTTATTGGTTCCTGGATAAACTAATTCTTGAACTTGTTTTATTGAATTCTTATACCATTGTCATCATCCTCATGTTTATATTTTGTTGAAAGTCATTTGTGGCTTTTGTAGTGCATAAATTTGGACTTGGTATGATTATGACCGAGGATTATTGGTGTAATCATGACCGTAATGTTATAAATGATGTGGTAAAAGTCCTCATTGGCCCGTAGTGCATTGACGGACAGTTGTTGGCATGATTATGACCATTGATGAATACACGAATATCCTTGGCCCGTACTGTATGGATAATTGTAGTTGTGATACTAATGAATATCCTTGGCCGTAGTGCAGGGATGATGTGGATTATTTATTAAGCTGAGTCTCAGCGATAAAAGTGATGAAAAACCTTTTAAATCATAGAAGATAGTAGATTTTATTCTCTACTTGACTCTTCAATGGATTGCTTATTCATTATAGATTAAACTTGATGTTTGTTATATTGTATCGGTTTATCTTTGTTGAAGGCTAACGATAATTTATTACGCATTATCTTAGTCATAATATTTTCTTTGGGCTAGTTGAGCTCACACTTTTACTTTTATTGTTATCTTCAGGAAATGAGAACGTAGCAGGGACTAGTCGGGGAACGGAGTGACGGTCCAGATGATAGCATTAGTAGTCCTCACTATTCTATGAAATAGTGTGTTAATAAATGTATTAAAGACTTATTTTGAGTTTGAATCACATCAGAAGACAATATTTGTATTAAAACTCACATTTCATCATTGTATATTTAAAATTGTATTTGTATTCTGTACCATATATTTGGCGACTCAGAATAGGTGATGTATACCTATTTTGGGGGCGTCACATAGTCTGTATAACCTTATTTTTATATATATCTAAATTACACCTAAAATACTATAATTTGTAAAAATTATTGTTGAAATAAATAGTATATATATTTTTTAGAGTCAAGCAAAAAAAATTAAAAATGTTCAATAAACATGTTCATGTAGAAGGACTCTTCATTTAAATACTTTCATTGCGTGGATATGGATATGGATATATGGAAGGTGGGGATAGTTGCACCCTAAACTTTTTCATTCAGATAGTTTACCAAAAAACTTTAAACTAATAAACACTCTATGGTGCGAATATTTGCTCAATTCCTTCTTTTCTCACTATTTTTCTCTCTTGCTTTCTGTTTCCTCTCTCACCCACTACCATCAGATTGTATCAATAGACGACGAGAATTACCAGGATGACGAAGATTACCCTCTAAGGGGTGGTGTACCGGTGGAGATCAACCAGAGGATGTTGGTAAATGGCTACATAAACGGGTCACACATTGTAAGGATGAAACTTATTTCAGATTGTCCAATCCCTTTGGTCTCAAAAATGTGGTCTGATCATCACCATGCAAATGCCTCGGGATGGAGAGAGTTTTTTCTTTAAGGATGGAGAAGTTCAAGATGTTTACCTCTTTCACCAATTGCGAAACAACAACTGTTGAGTTCATCGATTGATGCAAGTGTTTAGTTCTTAGTTATTTATGTAAAACCCAAATTTTACGAATAAAGATTTAATTTTCTCGAAATATTCTTTTTAATATTATGGTATGGATTTGAGATAATGTTATAGTTGTGGGTAATATTTATAAATTTTGCAAAGTACGCAAGTTGTTATATAATATTCGATTGGTCAGGGAATATTCATTTTAAAAGGAAATATTCGTACGATGGCACAATCATTGGTGGACCCCACAACTGAATTATTGTCGGATTGAGAAAACGACAAAAATATTTTATGAAAATAACGGTGGAAGTTTTACCGTTAACTGTTGAAACACCCAGAGTTAAAAGTACATGAATACATGTCGTTGCATAGTAGCACACAGTATTGATTATTGATGCTTACGTGAGAAGTTACTCAGTTTTCTTCAATTATTGCTTCAGTAATTATTGCATAGTATCTCACGTTATTTGATTCAATTGTTGTCGATATTTTATATATTATTAAATCAATAATTGAGATGACAGAGTTATTAATATTATTATTTGCAATATTAATGATGTCTAAAAGTTCTGCCAAAGAGAGGTTTGATTACCTAATTACGCCCCAATAGGGAGAAATCCTTATTGGAAAGCCCCCTCTTTCATGGGAACGACCTGGTCAATTAATATTGTGAATTATAATAATGATGATAAATGTTGTTAAATATATTGAGGTGTCTTTTTACGAAGTCACGAAATTTTATATATATATATATATATATTATATAAATTTTATTTTATTAGTATTATTAATGTAATAAAAGCAGAAAAACTTTTTATATAAAAATGAACACTTTTATAAAGTTATTTGTTTTATTAGACAATAATTAGAATATAATATATTTTATTATGCATGCGGTGTTTGCATAAGATATCTGATAGTGTTTCAGATAGTAAAATCTTTTTATATAAAATAGAATACTTTTATAAAGTTAATTATTTTATTAGATTTTAAATAAAATATATAAATATATATATATATATATATATTGTATTATATTTTATTGCATAGTATCCTTTCTATTTTCCTATAAATAGGATGCTTAGTTAAATTGAAATCACACTAGAAATTCAGAGAATTCTCTTCTATAATCTTAAGCGTATTTCTTTAGAGTTTTAAGAAGCTTTGGCGTAGTGCAAGTTTTCTTCAAGAATATCCTCGCTTACTACCAATTGGAATACTCTTCTCTTTTACGGTAAGGGGTATTATTTCGTTTGTATTCATGAAGAAAATTATTTTCTTTCAATACTCGTAAGGGGTATTATTTCTTTCGTATTCCTGAAGAGAGCTTCTGTTATTCCATTCTTTATTATTATGTTAGAATAACACATGTCATCATAAGTAATACGCATACGTGGTGAAATTCTTATGTTATTCCATTCTTTATTATTATGTTGGAATAACCTGTCTATGCGAATTTAGTACCGCATACATGGTAAAATTCTTCTGTTATTCCATTCTTTATTATTATGTTGGAATAACCTCTATATGCGAAGTACCCCATACATGGTGAAATTCTTCTATTATTCCATTCTTTATTATTTCGTGGAATATATCATGTCATGCGTTTTATGCATGACATGGTTCCATTCTTTATTATTTTGTTGGAATATCACATGCGTGCGTTTTACGCATGACTGGTTCCATTATTTATTATTACATTGGGAATAACACATGCATGCGATTTATCGCATGCATGGTGAATTCTTACATTATTCCATTCTTTATTATTCTGTTGGAATAACTTGTCTATGTGGATTACCACATGCATGGTGAATGATGCTTTGTATTCATTCCTTATTAATTTATGGAAATGATCTGTATACGTGGATTACCGCATAGCGGGAGAAAATCCATTTGCAGTTTCATATATTCTAGTATACTCAGTTGGTTAAAGTTTTGGATTCTATACTCTATGAAATTAGTAGAATATCCTGGATATTTGCGTTTCATCCAGTATCTTTTCGTGGAAATATTCTTCTAAGCATTCTTGAATTTTACTCCACAAAGCAGTATCATGTTGACAATTTGGACGTAATTGGTTCCTGGATAAACTAATTCTTGAACTTGTTTTATTGAATTCTTATATCATTGTCATCATCCTCATGTTTATATTTTATTACCAAGTAAATGTCATGGCCTATAGTGCATAGATGGACTTGGTATGATTATAACCGAGGATTATTCGATTGTAATCATGACCGTAATGTTACAAATGATGTGGTAAAAGTCCTCATTGGCCCGTAGTGCATTGATGGACAGTTGTTGGCATGATTATGACCATTGATGAATACACGAATATCCTTGGCCCGTAGTGCATGGATAATTTGTGGTCGTGATACTAATGAATATCCTTGGCCGTAGTGCAGGGATGATGTGGATTATTTATGAAGATGAGTTTCAGTGATAAAAGTGATTGAAAACCTTTTAAATCATAGAAGATAGTAGATTTTATTCTCTACTTGACTCTTCTAATGGATTGCTTATTCCGCTGCAGTTAAACTTGATGTTTGTTATATTGTATTAGTTTAACACTGTTGAAGGCTAAGGATAATTTATTCTGCATTATCTTAGTCATCATATTTCTTACTGGGCTAGTTGAGCTCACCCTTTTACTTTCATTGTTCTCTTCAGGAAATGCGAACGTAATAGGGATTAGTCGGAGAACGGAGTGATGGTCCAGATGATAGCATTAGTAGTCCTCACTATTCTATGAAATAGTGTGTTAATAAATGTATTGAGGACTTATTTTGAGTTTGAATACTGTTTAGAAGATAATATTTGTATTAAAACTCACAGCTCATGTTGTATATTTAAGATTGTATTTGTATTCTGTACCATGTATTTGGCGATTCAGAATCGGTGATTTATACCTATTTTGGGGGCGTCACAATTTAGCTTACTTTTGTTGTTGAATGGCTTTAATGCCCATTTCATGTAAAAAAATTAATTCCAAGTTCATGTAAAGGATTTTTGCTCTGTTTTTTGTAGTTCTACTGTGTTTGGGGTGTCTTTGACTTTTTTTTTGAAAAAATATGAAAAAAGAGTGTACTCAGAATCATATGATTTTTAATGGAATTTTTTAACTATGGGGTGTGAATGGGAAAATGAGGGGTGCAACTAGCCCTCACCTATATGGAATGAAAGTTGGAATGAAATGAAATTTTTTTTGTTTGGTTGCGATTGGAATGAAAAACATTGTGTTTGGTTCCTTGGAGCACGGGCGGAACCAAGGGGGTCATATGACCCCCCACCCTGGAATTTTCGGGGTTATTTGTTTTTCATTTCTTCATTTTTTTTATGTATTTCCTTTTTCCTATATTTTTTTTATTTTACTTTATCATCAAAGGGAGGCAAAAAAAAGTGGTAACAATTCTCTCTGTAAACTAATTTAAAATAAAAAGCTAAAAAAATAAAATAAAATTTCTTGGATCCTACTATAGTGACCATAAATAAGTTCACCATAGTTCTACCCTATAAAGATTATTAAATCTGTCTTCTTCTATTTTTTTTTGTTTTTGTTGCTGGAATTCATTCTTTCAAACTAATTAATCATATGAATCACAATATAAGGTTTTGAATATATAATATTATAATTTGTTTTTTATCTATAAAAGTAGCTAATCAGTTGACTTAAAATTTCAAAGTTTGATTAATAGTCTCATAGTTCGGGAAAATTAAAAATATATATATATATATATATATATATATATATATATATATATATATATATATATATATATATAGTCATTAAACTCACAACTCAAAAGTTGACAAAGGTTGAAATATGATGTTGTGAAATACTATAATTAGACAAAATGAATTTGAAAGAAGCACTCCAAGCGTTAATAAATAATTTTTTTACTGATGTATTTTGACCCCCCTCCCCCCCTCTATAAATGTCCTGGTTCCGCCACTGCCTTGGAGAAAGGAAAACATGAAATAATTCCTTACAACTAGAATGGAATGAATCGTTTCACTCTTCATTTCATTCTTTTAATCCAAACGTAGCATTAGGTTAGTTGGTCGTATTCACTTAGGTTGGTTGGTTAGTTGGGACCGAATCCAGTTATTATGAAGTTAACATCATAGTAAGTTGGTCAATTGACCAATACAATGCTGACATGAAAATAAAAAAATCACCTCTTGCCTGCTTGTCGATATTGTATTGGTCAATTAAAATAAAATTAACTTCATATTAACCACTCCCGCTGGGACCAATTATGTAGTGAAGTAATAAACGTTTATTGATTCACATGATATATTAATATACGGGATTAGTTAAAATTATAAAATAAACTTAAATTATGTTTAAAAAAATAATAAATTATAAATTATTTAAGTTTTGGAAACTGATATTTTCACATTTTAAAATAATATTTTCATACGAGTCTCTTTCACATGGAGATGGGACCCACTCTGTGACGCCCCCAAAATAGGTATACATCACCTATTCTGAGTCGCCAAATACATGGTACAGAATACAAATACAATCTTAAATATACAACATGAGCTGTGAGTTTTAATATAAATATTGTCTTCTAGACAGTATTCAAACTAAAAATAAGTACATTTATTATAACACACTATTTCATAGAATAGTGAGGACTACTAATGCTATCATCTGGACCGTCACTCCGTTCCCCGACTAGTCCCTGCTACGTTCTCATTTCCTGAAGAGAACAATGAAAGCAAAAGAGTGAGCTTAACTAGCCCAGTAAGAAATATTATGACTAAGATAATGCAGAATAAATTATCATTAGCCTTTAATAGTTTTAAACTGATACAATATAACAAACATCAAGTTTAACTGCAGCGGAACAAGCAATCCATTAAAAGAGTCAAGTAGAGAATAAAATCTACTATCTTCTATGATTTAAAAGATTTTTCATCACTTTTATCACTGAGACTCAGCTTAATATATAATCCACATCATCCTTGCACTACTGTGAGACCCCAGATTTTATGAATAAAAATTTAATTTTCTCGAAATATTTTTTTGAATATTATGGTGTGGATTTGATATAATGATATAGTTGTGGGTAGTATTTATAAATTTTGCAAAGTATGCAAGTTGTTATAAAATATTCATTTGGTCGGGGAATATTCTATTTCTCGGGGAATATCCGTACGACGACACAATCATTTTCGTAGTAAGAAAACGACAGAATTATTTTTATGAAAATAACGGCGGAAGTTTTATCGTTAAAACTGTTGAACTACTCGGTAGTAAAAGTAAAGTAATATGCGTGGTTGCATAGTAGCACACGGTATTGGTTATTGATGCTTACGTGAGAAGTCACTTAGTTATACTCAATTATTGCTACAGTAATTGATGCACCATATCTCTCATATTATTGATTCGATTATTGTCACAGTATCATCTGCATAATATGATATATTATTAAATCAATAATTGAGACGACAAAGTTATTCATATTATTAAATTGCAATATTTACAATGTCTAGAAGTTTTGTCAAGGAGATGTTTGGTCACCTAATTGCTGCATGCGATAAGGAGAAATCCTTATCGGAAAAGCCCCTCTTTCTCAGGAGCGACATTGGTTGTTAAATATTGTGAATTATAATATTAATGATGAACAAGTTCGTGTTGATTAAAGATGAATTTGATAGTTTCATTATGTTGGAATTATTAGTGTTAGTGAAAATCGACATATATTCCGATGATAATTGATGTCTGGGGGTTATATTGATAAATCGAGTAATTAATCAGATAAATGAGGAATTAATTGCTACTTATTCACATGTTTATATAACTATTTGTTCACGTGTGTACTATTGAATCACATTCTTGTACTATAAGGGGAGTTGGTGCAAGATTGATAATACTTGCATGACTAAGTTAAAAATTGAGGTATAGATGGAGGTACTATACTGTAATTCGTATTTTCACATGATTATAACTATTGATTCACATGATTGAACTATTGATTCACATTATTTACTATTAGGGGAGGTGGTGCAAGTTTGATAATACTTGCAGGACTAAATTAAAAATGAAAAAAAAGTTGGAGGTATTGTACTGTAATATTTCGAGCCCCAAAACGTGCAATTATCGAAACTATATTTTTCTATAAATAAAAGCTCATTCTTACTTCATTTCTCACTAATTCACTAAAGCTATAGAGCAATTATTATAGAGAGAAATTATAGAGAGAAGTTATAGAGAGAAAATCTATAGAGAGAAAGAAGAAGAGAAGTCTGCTACGTCACTATTCCGATTATCAGGTTTCTTACGAGTAAAAGGGTATTATTTCTTTCGTATTTATAAAGAGAGCTATTGTTATTCCATCCCTTATTATTACATTGGAATAACTGTTTATCTGAAATCTGCATACGTGGTGAAATTCTACATTATTCCATTCTTCATTATTATGTTAGAATAACTTTGTTTTATCAAGAAATCAACATACGTGGTGAAATTTTTCTATTATTCCGTTCTTTATTATTACATTTGGAATATCACATGCATGCGTTTACGTCGGACTGGTTCCATCATTTATTATTACGTCGGAATATCACATATAATGCGTTCTGGTGGGACTGGTTCCATTATTTATTATTACGCCGAAATATCACTGTCGATGCGTTTATGCATGACTTTGGTTGCATTATTTATTATTCGCATTGAGAATAACTTTTATGCATGCGGTCTATCGCATGCATGGTGAATTCTTACATTATTCCATTCTTTATTATTACATTGGAATAAACATGTCATGTGGATTACCACATGCATGGTGAATGATCCTTTGTATTCATTTCTTATTAAATTGTGAAAATGATCTGTTTACGTGGATTATGATGAAAGTCATAATAAAAGCATTGGACTGATGAAAATCATGGGTATATGTAGTATTAGTAAGAGTTATGATGAGTTATGTTGGTTATTATGTGAAAACATGAAAGTTTCTTAGAAATCACAAAGGGTTGAAAAATCAAATTTTGGTGAAAATAGAACATGAAATTAAATTGACCATATCTCCTATTATATTTCGAATTTTTGAGTGTGGTCAAGTTCTAGAGTTAGATCTATGAGTTTTCTAACTTATCCAAGTAGAATCACTAGAAAAAGTGTTGTAGATTTTCGTGTGGACTGATTTTAGCGAAGGAGTCAAAAACTGCCAATTTCGAAAAAATTACTGCCCAAATTTTTAAAAGGGCATTTTCGACCAATTAATTTATGAGAAAAATTCCGGACTTTTGGGACATGAAAATATATTGTATAAAGTACCTCCTGTCCAAAAATGAGCTCATTCCGACTTAAAATGAGCAAGTTATGACCATTTCAATATTTAGGTTTTCAGGCGAAAAATGCTATAAGCGGAGTTCTATAACTCGATGACCATGAAATTTAAACCTGAAGCTCACGTTAACATGTGTAAGATCACGCCAAGATTTGGGAATTTCGGAGTTAAACTTGAGGTAGCTAATTTCTTAAGGAATTAATTAGAAATTGATTTTGAAAAATAGTAAATGAATTTTAAAAATTAGAGAAAATATATGTTCATTATGGGACTATATTCTACTAAATCCCGAGAAAAGAAATATTTTTGGGACTGATTTGGTATTTTCATGAAAATAGTTTAATTCTGAACATATAAATTAAATATGTTATGTGAAGTTGGAAAAGCGGTAAATAGGATTTTATGGCTTGGAAATTCTAAATAAGGTATATCTGATTTTGATAAGGGATTTGATCATTGGTGATGAAATCTTATGAGTATGACATTTTTGAATGATTAAATGCATTATTTGGTAAAGTGTAAACAATTGAAATAAATTGTTTATAAGTTTAAGAAGTGACTAAAATATTGTTATAATATTAATAATATTAGATTATGAGTTTATTAAGTGATTGATAATATTTGGATAAATTTAAAGTCTTTAATATTTATCCTTGTTTTTGTTTGATTAATGTTTATATCATTGTCATCATCCTCATGTTTATATGGTGATGAAAGTTATCTTTGGCTTACGTACAAAGATGGACTGTTGATTATTGAATTATGTATCTTTTGCTTTGGCTTACGTGCAAAGATGGACTGTTGATTATTGAATTGTGTATCTTTGGCTTACGTGCAAAGATGGATTGTTGATTATTGGTTTTATTGTTGTATATCTTTGGCTTACGTGCAGAGATGGACTTGGTATGATTATGACCAGAGAATATTCGGTATAGTCATGACCATTGATGATTTAATGAATATCATTGGCCCATAGAGCAGGGATGACTTGATGATGTGGTTTATTTATTAAGCTGAGTCTCAGCGATAAAAATTGATAAAAAAATTTTAAATCATAGAAGATAGTTGATTTTATTCTCTACTTGACTCTTCTAATGGATTTCTTGTTCCGCTGCAGTTAAACTTGATGTCTATTGTATTTTATCAGTTTAACATTGTTGAAGACTAATGATAATTTATTCTGCATTATCTTAGTTATTATATTTCTTCTTTGGGCTAGTTGAGCTCACCCTTTCCTTCACCGTTTCTCTTGAAATGGGAATATATAATTTGGGATGAGTCGGGGAGAGGGAGTGACGATCAGGATGATAGCATTAGTAGTCCTCACTATTCTGTTAAATAGTATGACAATAAATGTAATAAGGACTCATTTGAGTGTGGATATTTTCTAGATGACAATATTCTCTCAGCTATGTTTTGTCGTATTGTTTACACGACATTTGTATAATTAAGTTGTATTTGTATTTTGTACCATGTATCTGGCGACTTAAGATGGGTGATGTATACCTATGTTTTGGGGGCGTCACAGTTGGTATCAAAGCCATAAAAAAGAGTGCCGAGCCTTTATCTGGTGACTTCCAAGTCTTGGGATGCACCGAAGCCAGACTTTCCGTAGGGGACACCGTGAGTAACAGTGGCAAGTTGATAGGTATCATTGTGAGGTGATATCTAAGTCCTAGATGCGGGTCACGGTTGGTATCAAAGCTTAGGGATATGATCCCTGGCTAAGATGTGAGGCAAGAACTAGGAGGGGAGAGAAGGGGAATTCCTTCGCTAGTATGACCTACTTAAGTTTATTTGGTATTTAATTGGTCGGTCAGTGTGTAGGGATAATATGTGATATGTCAATTAACCCTTGTTTTGTGACAGTGTTTGAAAATGGCATCTGAAAATGTTGAGATAAGCAATGGAGCAAAATAATATGACCGTATCGCAGTACGAGGTTAAGTTTGCGGAGTTATCCCGGTTTGCATCCCATTTGGTCGATAATGAGGAGCGAATGACGCGAATGTTTCTAAGAGGTTTGAAACCCGATATACGTCAATACCTCATTTCTCATAAACTTTGTTTATATTAGGATGTTGTGAATAGGGCTCGATTATTGGCGCGCGATAATGAGTTAAGACAACCAAAAGGTAACGACCAACAACACGATAATAATCGTCTGGGGTGGTAGCGACCATCGGAACAATGATGACCATCGTGGGGAAATTATCATGCCAAGAATGGTAACCACCGGTGGTAATCATGGCCAAGATAATAGAAGTGAAAATTCAAGAAGAGAAGGTCATTTAGCTTGATTTTGTCGTATAGTGAAGTCAAGTCTATTTTGGGACGATGGCACCAAAGGCGGATACTGGACAAAATAAAGTCGGTGGTTTCAGGAAAAGCGTTTTCGTGACTTCTCAAAAAGCGAAGTAACCCAAACGAAGTTATACGCGGATTAGGTAATTATAAATTTTTGCAAAGTCTATACCTTATTAGATACCGGTTCTACCCATTCTTTTATCTCTCTTGCTTGCGTTCAACGTTTAAATTTGACTCCGGAGAAGTTAGACTTTAACTTATCTGTTGAAACTCAGTTAGGAGAAACCTTCATTACATGTGCTATCCAAGTCTTGGATGAGAGTCACTGTTTTAAATGATATTTCTATTGTTAATAAATTTACTGACGTATTCTTGATGACTTCTTAGCCTACCCCAGAACGTGAAATCGAATTTTGTATTGACCCCAATACAAAACCCATTTCTTCAACCCTTAAATATTTCTTCACCCAAAACGAACGTATAATGCGCCAAAGACGTTGGCTCGAGCTGTTGAAGATTACGATCGTACTATTCAATATCATCATGGATGAGCGAATGTGGTAGCTAACGTGTTGAGTAGAAGATCGTATGCGTTTACGAGTGCAATGTTGTTAACACAAAGACTCATTTCGTATAACTTATAAATGATGAAGATAGAGTTAAAGACTCTAGGGACCCACGTGAAGATAACGAATATACGAGTAGAATCGAATTTAATCGATAAAGTTAAAACTGCTCAAGCTACACACCCGATACTGATGAATGTGAAGAAAAAGGTTCAAGAGGGCGTTATTCTAGAAGCAAGAATCGATGAAGAGAGGAAATCTCAACCCTCAATTTAATTGGCCCATTTAAAATCCTCGATCGAGTAGGAACTGTGTCTTATACACTCGCCTTACCGCCAAGTATGTCGCGTGTTCATAACGTTTTTCACGTATCGATGTTACGTAAATATGTGGATGACCCAAACCACAATATTGAATTAGAACTAGACGAGATAACAGAAGATTTAACGTATGAGGAGATATGTGTTAAAATCTTGGATAAGAAGAATTATATTCGACACTCAAAGGTTATACCTCAAGAGTTAGACTCTGTCGAGGTATCCTCACCTCTTCAGCATACCAGGTACGTACGTAAATTTCGTGGGCGAAATTCCATAAGGAGGGTAGATTGTAAGACCCCAGATTTTATGAATAAATATTTAATTTTCTCGAAATATTTTTTTTGAATATTATAGTGTGGATTTGATATAATGATATAGTTGTGGGTAATATTTATAAATTTTGCAAAGTATGCAAGTTGTTATAAAATATTCGTTTGGTCGGGGAATATTCTTTTTGTCGGGGAATATCCAAATGCAACGAAGACAATCATTAATCGTAAAAGAAAAGCATGTAATTATTTTTATGAAAATAACGGCGAAAGTTTTACCGTTAAAACTGTTGAACTATTCGGTAGTAAAAGTACAGTAATATGCGTGGTTGCATAGTAGCACACGGTATTGGTTATTGATGCTTACGTGAGAAGTCACTCAGTTATACTCAATTATTGCTACAGTAATTGCTGCATCATATCACTCATATTATTGATTCGATTATTGTCACAGTATCATCTGCATAATATGATATATTATTAAATCAATAATTAAGATGACAAAGTTATTCATATTATTAAATTACAATATTTACAATGTCTAGAAGTTACATCGAGGAGAGGTGCAGGTCACCTAATCAGCGGCGCCAATAAGGAGAAATCCTTATCGGAAAGCCCCCTCTTTCCTGGGAACGACCTGGTTGTTAAATATTGTGAATTATAATATTAATGATGAATAAGTTCATATTGATTAAAGATAAATTTGATAGTTCCATTATGTTGGGATTATTAGTGTTAGTGGAAATCGACATCTATTCCGATGATAATTGATGTCTGGGGGTTATATTGATAAATCGGGTAATTAATCAGATAAATGAGCTATTAATTGCTACTTATTCACATGTTTATATAACTATTTGTTTACATGTGTGTACTATTGACTCACATTCTTGTACTATTAGGGGAGTTAGTGCAAGATTGATAATACTTGCATGACTAAGTTAAAAATGGAGGTATAGATGGAGGTATTATACAGTAAATTCATATTTTCACATGACTATAACTATTGATTCACATTATTGAACTATTGATTCACATTATTTACTATTAGGGGAGGTGGTGCAAGTTTGATAATACTTGTAGGACTAAATTAAAAATGAAAGAAAAGTTGGAGGTATTGTACTATAATATTTCGAGCCCCAAAACGTGCAATTATCGAAACTATATTTTTCTATAAATAGAAGCTCATTCTTCCTTCATTTCTCACCAATTTACTAAACCTATAGAGTAATTATTATAGAGAGAAATTATAGAGAGAAGATATAGAGAAAATCTATAGAGAGAAAGAAGAAGAAGCTCGCTACGTCATTTATTCCAATTATCCGATTTCTTCCGAGCTAAGTGGGTATTATTTCTTTCGTATTCATGAAGAGAAAGCTATTGTTATTCCATCCCTTATTATTACATGAATAACCTATTTATCAAGTACCGCATACATGATGAAATTCTTACATTATTCCATTCTTCATTATTATGTTGGAATAACTTTGTTTATCGCAATCGCATACATGGTGAAATTCTTCTATTATCTCATTCTTTATTATTCGTTTGAATATCCTCATGCATGCGTTTCTGGCAGGACTGGTTCTATTATTTATTATTTTGTTGAGAATAACCTGTCTGTGCGGTCTATCGCATGCATAGTAAATTCTTCTGTTATTCCATTCTTTATTATTCTGTTGGAATAACCTGTCTATGTGGATTACCACATTCATGGTGAATGATCATTTGTATTCATTCCTTATTAAATTGTGGAAATGATCTGTTTACGGGGATTATGATGAAAGTTATAATAAAAGCATTAGACTGATATAGTACTAGTAAGTGTTATGATGATTTATGTTGGTTATTATGTGAAAACATGAAAGTTTCTTAGAAATCACAAAGGGTTGAAAAATCAATTTTTGGTGAAAATAGAACATGAAATTCAATTGACCATATCTCCTATTATATTTTGAATTTTTGAGTGTGGTCAAGCTCTAGAGTTAGATCTATGAGTTTTCTAACTTATCCAAGTGGAATCACTAGAAAAGGTGTTGTAGATTTTCGCGTGGAGTGATTTTAGCGAAGGAGTCAAAAGCGCAATTTTGAAAAAAGCTCTCTTGATTTTTAAAAGGGCATTTTCGGCCACTTAATTTATGAGAAAAATTCCGGACTTTTGGGACATAAAAATATATGGTATAAAGTACCTCCTGTCCAAAAATGAGCTCATTCCGACTTAAAATGAGCAAGTTATGACTATTTCAATATTTAGGTTTTTCTCACGAAAAACGCTATAACCGGAGTTCTATAACTCCGATGACCATGAAATTTAAACTGGAAGCTCACGTTAACATGTGTAAGATCCTACCAAGATTTGAGAATTTCTGGAGTTAAACTTGAGGTAGCTAATTTCTTAAGAAATTAATTAGAAATTAATTTTTTAAAAATAGTAAATGAATTTTAAAAATTCTGAGAAAAATATATGTTCATTATGGGACTATATTATGCTAAATCTCAGAAAAGAAATATTTTTGGGACTGATTTCGTATTTTTCATGAAAATGGTTTATTTACGAACATATAAATTAAATATGTTATGTAAAGTTGGAAAACTGGTAAATAGGATTTTATGGCTTGGAAATCCTATATAAGGTATATCTGATTTTGATATAAGGATTTGATCATTGGTGATGAAATCTTATGAGTATGACATTTTGAATGATTAAATACACTATTTGGTAAAGTGTAAACAATTGAAATAAATTGTTTATAAGTTTAAGAAGTGACTAAAATATTGTTATAATATTAATAATATTAGATTATGAGTTTATTAAGTGATTGATAATATTTGGATAAATTTAAAGTCTTTAATATTTATTCTTGTTTTCGTTTGATTAATGCTTATATCATTGTCATCATCCTCATGCTTATATGGTGATGAAAGTTATCTTTGGCTTACGTGCAAAGATGGACTGTTGATTATTGAATTGTGTATCTTTGGCTTACGTGCAAAGATGGATTGTTGATTATTAATTTTATTGTTGTATATCTTTGGCTTACGTGCAGAGATAGACTTGGTATGATTATGACCATGGATTATTCGGTATAGTCATGACCCTTGATGATTTAATGAATATCCTTGGCTCATAGAGCAGGGATGACTTGATGAAGTGGTTTATTTATTAAGCTGAGTTTCAGCGATAGAAATTGATAAAAACTTTTTAAATCATAGAAGATAGTAGATTTTATTCTCTACTTGACTCTTCTAATGGATTGCTTGTTCCGCTGCATTTAAACTTGATGTCTATTGTATTTTATCAGTTTAACATTGTTGAAGACTAATGATAATTTATTCTGCATTATCTTAGTCATAATATTTCTTACTGGGCTAGTAGAGCTCACCATTTCCTTCACTGTTCTCTTCACGAAATGAGAATATAGCTGGGACGAGTCGGGGAACGGAGTGACGGTCAAGATGATAGCATTAGTAGTCCTCACTATTCTGTTAAATAGTATGACAATAAATGTAATGAGAACTCCTTGGAGTGTGGATATTTTTTAGATGACAATATTCTCTCAGCTATGTTTTGTCGTATTGTTTACACGACGTTTGTATAATTAAGTTGTATTTGTATTTTGTACCATGTATCTGGCGACTCAAGATGGGTGATGTGTACCTATGTTTTGGGGGCATCACAACTACGACGAAGGATATTCATTAGTATCACAACCACAAATTATCCATGCACTACGAGCCAAGGATATTCGTGTATTCATCAATGGTCATGATCATGCCAACAACTGTCCATCAATGCACTACGGGCCAATGAAGACTTTTACCACATCATTTGTAATATTACGGTCATGATTATACCGAATAATTCCTGGTCATAATCATACCAAGTCCATCTATGCACTACAGGCCACAGATGACTTTCAACATAATATAAACATGAGGATGATGACAATGATATAAGAATTCAATAAAACAAGTTTAAGAATTAATTTATCCAGGAATCAATAACGTTCAAAATGTCAACATGATACTATTTGTGGAGTAAAATTCAAGAATGCTCAGAAGAATATTTCCATGAAAAGATACTAGATGAAGCGCAAATATCCAAGATATTCTACTAATTTCATGCAGTATAGAAGCCAAAACTTTAACCAACATTCATATGAAATTGCAAATGGATTTTCGCTCGCTATGTGGTAATCCATGTAGACAGATCATTTCCACAATTTAATAAGGAATGAATACAAAGGATTATTCACCATGCATGTGGTAATCCACATAGACAGGTTATTCCAACAAAATAATAAAGAATGGAATAAAAGAAGAATTCACCATGCATGCGATAGACCCATGCAGATAAAAGTTATTCAAGAATAATAAATAACGGAACCGGTCGTGCGCGTAAGCGCCGCATGCATGTGATGTTCCAACAGAATAATAAAGAAGCGGAATCCGGTCATGCGTAAACGCATTGAGGCGTGTGATATTCCAACAAAATAATAAATAATGGAACCGGTCATGCGAACGCAGCATATGAGGATATTCCAGCAGAATAATAAAAAAATGGAACCGGTCTTGCGTAGAAAATGCAGATAAGATATTCCAGCAGAATAATAAAGAATAGAAATCAGTCATGCAGACGCACAAACAGGATATTCCGGCGGTAATAATAAAGAATGGAATAATGTAAGAATTTCACCATGTATGCAGATTACATGAAGCATGAGTTATTCCAACATAATAATAAAGAATGGAATAAATGTAAGAATTTCACCAAGTATAGGTAGTCCGTCGCGTACAAAGTTATTCCAATGAATAATAAAGAATGGAATAACATAAGAATTTCACTATGTATGCGAGACTTGGCATAGGCAAAGTTATTCCAACATAATGATAAAGATGAATAACAAAAGAATTTCACCAAGTATAGGGTAGTCACAGATACATATTATTCCAATGAATAATAAAGAATGGAATAATGAAGAATTTCACCATGTATGCGATATTAAGATAGACATGTTATTCCAACATAATGATAAAGAATGGAATAACATAAGAATTTCAACAAGTATAGGGTAGTAGTGTATACAAAAGTTATTCCAATGAATAATAAAGAATGGAATAATGTAAGAATTTCACCATGTATGCGGTACTTCGCATAAACATGTTATTCCAACATAATGATAAAGAATGGAATAACAGAAGAATTTCACCAATTATAGGGTAGCTCGAGTATACAGGTTATTCCAATAGAATAATAAAGAATGAAATAACAGAAGTTCTCTTCATGAATACGAAAGAAATAATACCCCTTACCTTAGAAGAAACTGGATATAGGAGAAGTGAAGTAGAAGAATACTTTTCTTTTTTCTCTCTATAGTTTCTATCTCTAGAGTTTCAGTGAATTCGTAAAAAATAATGAAAGAATGGGCTTCTATTTATAGGAGAATGGACTGAATAATAACTATCACGAACGGTCCACATTGATTTACTTTTAAACGGACGATCCATATTGATTTACTATGCAGTATTAATAAAATATTCTAATAAAACAAAATCTTTTAAATAAAATATAATATATTCTATTTATAATCTAATAAAACGAATAACTTTATAAAAGTATTCTATTTTATATAAAAAGATTTTACTATGTAAACACTATGCATAATAAAATATATTATATTCTATTTATAGTCTAATAAAACAAATAACTTTATAAAAGTATTCATTTTTATATAAAAAATTTTACTATGCAAAATACTATGCATAATAGAATATAATATATTCTATTTATAGTCTAATAAAACAAATAACTTTATAAAAGTATTATGTTTTATATAAAAAGCTTTTCATTTTATTACATTAATAATACTAATAAAATAAAATTATATATATATATATATATAAACTTTCGTGACTTCATAAAAAGACACCTCAATATATTTAACAATATTTATCATCATTATTATGATTCACAATATTAATCGAATAAAGTCGTTTCCAGGAAGAGGAGGCTTTTCAATAAGGATTTTTCCTATTGGCCGCAATTAATTAGGTGACCAAACCTCTCTTGGCGAGAACTTCTAGACATCGTTAATATTGCAAATAATGATATTAATGATTACATTATCTCAATTATTGATTTAATAATATATAAAATATCGACAATAATTGAATCAAATAACGTGAGATACTATGCAACAATTCATGAAGCAATAATTGAACAAAATCGAGTGACTTTTCACGTAAGCATCAATAATCAATAGTGTGCTGCTCTTTATGCAACCACGCGTATTCTCGCATTTCTTTAACAAGGTGTTTCAACAGTTAATGGTAAACTTCCGCCGTTATTTTCATAAAATATTTTTGTCGTTTTCTCAATCCGACAATAATTCTATTGTGGAGTCAACCAATGATTGTGCTGTCGTACGAATATTTCCTGTTAAAACGAATATTCCCCGATCAATCGAATATTATATAACAACTTGCTTACTTTGCAAAATTTATAAATATTACCCACAACTATAACATTATATCAAATTCACTCCATAATATTTAAAAAAATATTTCGAGAAATTTACATCTTTATTCATAAAATTTGGGGTCTCACAATCTCCCCTCCTTATGGAATTTCGCCCTTAAAATTTACGTACGTACCTGGTATGATGAGGATACCTAGACTTCATTTGAGATTATAACTCTTGAGGTATAACCTTTGAGTGTTGAATACGATCCTTCTTATCCAAGATTTTAACACGTATCTCCTCATACGTTAAATCTTCTGCTATCTCGTCTCGTTTTAATTCAATAATGTGGTTCGGGTCGTCCACATATTTACGTAACATCGATACGTGAAAAACGTTATGAACACGTGACATACTTAGCGGTAAAACGAGTTTATAGGCCACAATTCCTACTTCATCGAGGATTTCAAATAGACCAATAAAATCGAGGGTTGAGATAACGCCTTCTTGAACCTTTTTCTTCACATTCATCAGTTCTGGGTGTGTAGCTTGAGCGGCCTTTAACTTTATCGATTAAAGTCGATTCTACTCGTATATTCGTTATCTTCACGTGGGTCCCTAGAGTCTTTAACTCTATCTTCATCATCTGTAAGTTATACGAAATGAGTCTTTGTGTTAACAACATCGTACTCGTAAATGCATACGATCTTCTACTCAACACGTCAGCTACCACGTTCGCTTTTCCACGATGGTATTGAATAGTACGATCGTAATCTTCAACAGCTCGAGCTAACGTCTTTGGCAAATTAAACGTTCGTTTTGGTTGAAGAAATATTTAAGGGTTTTAGAAATGGGTTTTGTACTAGGGTCAATACAAAATTTAATTTCACGCTCTAGGGGTAGGCTAAAAAGCCTTCAAGAATACGTCAGGAAATTTATTAACAATAGAAATATCATTCAAAACTATGACTCTCATCCAAGACTTGGATAGTACGTCACATTGATACCTATAAACTTGTCATCGTCATTCACGACGTCGCCTACAAAAAGTCTGGCTTCGGTGCCTTCCACACAAGGAAGTCATCAATGAAAGAATCGGGGCTCTTTACTTATGACTTGATATAACAATGATTGAATTTAGTGGTTTGGTTGCTTGAATTCGCATAACAGGTTGGTTAGGAATATGAAAGCTAACAATCTTACGAAAAATAATCAGTTTTAGCATGATGAGTAGTTAACCAATCAATCTCTAAATTCACATCAAATACAAGTATTTTCAAAGAGATAAGATCGACAAGTAACGTGAAAGTGTCGATTTGAATCAACAAGATTTATAAACAGTAGAGGTAACGAAGGTTTCTACTATCGAAGTTTCAACCAATAAGTCAAAGTCTAATTTCTTCGAAGTCAAATTTAAACGTTGAGCGCAAACAAGAGAGATAAAAGAATGGGTATAATCGGTATCTAATAAGGTATAGACTTCGCAAGAATTTATAATTAACTAACCCGTGCTAATTTCGTTCGGGTCACTCGCTTTTTGAGAATTCACGAAAAAACGCTCTTCATGAAACCATTGACTTTGTTTTGTCCGTATTCGACTTTGGTGCCACTGTCCTAGCTGGACTTGACTTTGGTACACGACAAAATCGGGCTAGGTGACCTTCTCTATTTAAAATTTCCACATCTATTATCTTGGCCATGATTACCACCGAAGTGGTTACCATTCTTGGCATGATAATTTTCCCCACTATGGTTATCATTGTTCCGATGGCCGTTGCCACCGGTACGATTATTATCTTGTTATTGGTCGTTACCTTTTGGTTGTGCTAACTCATTATCGCGCTCCAATAACTGAGCCCTATTCACAACATCTGAATATAAACAAAGTTTATGAGAAATGAGGTATTGACGTATATCGGGTTTCAAACCTCTTAGAAACATTCGCGTCATTCGCTCCTCATTATCGACCAAATGGGATGCAAATGGGATAACTCATAAACTTAGCCTCAGATTGCGATACGGTCATATTATTTTGCTCCATTGCTTATCTCAACATTTTCGAAGCCATTTTCAAACACCTTGTCACAAAACAAGGGTTAATTAACATATCACATATTATCCCTATACTATGACCGACCAATTAAATACCAAATAAACTTAGGTAGGTCGTACTAGCGAAGGAATTCCTCGTCTCTCCCTCATAGTTCTTATCTCACATTTCACCTGGGATCATATCCACAAGCTTTGATATTAATTGTGACGCCCCAAAATAGGTATACATCACCTATTACGAGTCGCCAAATACATGGTATGAGAATACAAATACAATCTTAAATATACAACATCATCATTGTGAGTTTTAATACAAATATTGTCTTCTAGACAGTATTAAAACTCAAAATAAGTCCTCAATACATTTATTAACACACTATTTCATAGAATAGTGAGGACTACTAATGCTATTATCTCGACCATCACTCCGTTCCCCGACTAGTCCTCGCTACGTTCTCATTTCACGAAAAAGAACAATGAAAGCAAAAGGGTGAGCTCAACTAGCCCGAAGAAGAAATATTATGACTAAGATAATGCGTAATAAATTATCATTAGCCTTTATGATATTAAAGATTAAACCGATACAATATAGCAAACATCAAGTTTAACTGCAGCGAAACAAACAATCCATTAAAGAGTCAAGTAGAGAATAAAATCTACTATCTTCTATGATTTAAAAGATTTTTCATCACTTTTTATCGCTGGGACTCAGAATATATAATCCACATCATCCCTGCACTACGGCCAATGATATTCATTAGTATCACAACCACAAATTATCCATGCACTACGGGCCAAGGATATTCGTGTATTCATCAATGGTCATGATCATGCCAACAACTGTCCATCAATGCACTACGGGCCAATGAGGACTTTTACCACATCATTTGTAACATTACGGGCCATGATTATCTTAGAATAATCCATGGTCATAATCATACCAAGTCCATCTATGCACTACATGCCACAGATGACTTTCAACATAATATAAACATGAGGATGATGACAATGATATAAGAATTCAATAAAATAAGTTCAAAAATTAATTTATCCATGAACTAATAACATTCAAATTGTCAACATGATACTTCTTTGTGGAGTAAAATTCAAGAATGCTTAGAAGAATATTTCCATGAAAAGATACTGGATGAAGCAAAAATATCCAGGATATTCTACTAATTTCATGTAGTATAGAAGCCAAAACTTTAACAAACTGAGTATAATAGAATATATGAAACTGCAAATAGATTTTCGCCCGCCATGCGGTAATCCACGTAGACAGATCATTTCCATAATTTAATAAGGAATGAATACAAAGGATCATTCACCATGCATGTGGTAATTCACATAGACAAAGTTATTCCAATGTAATAATAAAGAATGGAATAATGTAAGAATTCACCATGCATGCGATAGAATCACATGAGACAAGTTATTCCAATGTAATAATAAAGAATGAGAACCAAGTCAAATACGTAAACCGCATTGCATGTGATGTTCCAATGTAATAATAAAGAACGGAACTAGGTCATGCGTAAACGCACGCATACATGATATTCCAACGTAATAATAAATAATGGAACCGGTCATGCGTAAAACACACGCATGTGATATTCCAACGTAATAATAAAGAATGGAACCAAGTCTTGCGTAAACGCTTGCATGTGATATATTACGACATAATAATAAAGAATGAAATAATGTAAGAATTTCACCATGTATGCGATGCTTAGATGTATATGTTATTCCAACATAATGATAAAGAATGGAATAATGTAAGAATTTCACCAAGTATAGGGTATAGTCAGCAGATACAAAAGTTATTCCAACAGAATAATAAAGAATTGAATAATGAGAAGAATTTCACTATGTATGCGGTGCTTGCATGACAGATAAAAGTTATTCTAACATAATGATAAAGAATGGAATAATGGAAGAATTTCACCAAGTATAGGGTAGTCCAGGTATATAAAGTTATTCCAATGTAATAATAAAGAATGGAGTAATGAGAAGAATTTCACCATGTATGCGATACTCAGCATGTATAAAAGTTATTCTAACATAATGATAAAGAATGGAATAACATAAGAATTTCACCAAGTATAGGGTAGTCCGTGTATACAGGTTATTCCAACAGAATAATAAAGAATGGAATAACAGAAGAATTTCACCATGTATATGGTACTTCGCATAGACATAATATTCCAACATAATGATAAAGAATGGAATAACAGAAGAATTTCACCAAGTATAGGGTAGCTCGAGTATACAGGTTATTCCAATAGAATAATACAGAATGGAATAACAGAAGTTCTCTTCATAAATACGAAAGAAATAATATCCCTTACCTTAGAAGAAACTGGATATAGGAGTAGTGAAGTAGCAGAATACTTTTCTTCTTTCTCTCTATAGTTTTCTCTCTACAGAGTTTCAAAGTGAATTAAGTAAGAAATAATGAAAGAATGAGCTTCTATTTATAGGAGAATGGGTGAATAGTAACTAATTTATGAACGATCCAGATTGATTTACTTTTAAACAGACAAATCCATATTGATTTACTATGCAAAGATTAATAAAATATTCTAATAAAACAAATTTTTTAAATAAAATATAATATATTCTATTTATAATCTAATAAAACAAATAACTTTATAAAAGTATTACATTTTATATATAAAAAGATTTTACTATGCAAATACTTATCAGAACCTTATGCAAATATTATGCATAAAAAAATATATTATATTCTATTTATAGTCTAATAAAACAAATAACTTTATAAAAGTATTACATTTTATATAAAAAAATTTACTATACAAAACACTATGCATAATAGAATATAATATATTTTATTTATAGTACAAAAAAAACAAATATGTGACAACTCAAATTTTTATAAGTTATTAAAATAAGAATTTAATAACTAAAATTCTTATTATGAGGTGTATATATTTTGAAATATGTGATTTGGTGTGAAAAGAATTATATATTCATATGTTGGAGAATGTGAGATTTAATAGTTAATTAAACTATTAAAGAAATTAAATAATATTAGTTTATTTAATTAAGTTAAAATTATGTTATGAGATAATATAATTTTAATTATTATATGCTTCATGGGCAATGGAAATATGAGTTAAGTTTCATAAATAGTGTGAATAATTCACTTAATAAAAATAGTGAATTAATACAAGTATAATTGATTTAATAAAGTGAGAAGGTAATATATTGCATGAAAATGTAAATGTTAGTATAATGGAAGTAAAATATTTATTAAGTACATTAAATATTTTAGTTGGAAACTTTATGGAATAAAATGAATATTTATGGTATTAAATAAATATTTGATGAAAATTGTTATGGGATAGTTTATTTAAGTGTGATAAAATAGATGTAATTTATACGTATTTTATTACGCGAGTATGATTGTGATATTCTAATTAAATAATTAAATTAGAGGAGAGTGAGAATTTGTTAAATAATGTTATGATTATAATGGTTGAATAGAAATTATAATTTTACTGATAAAGTTAATTTTATTTCTTAAGGAATTAAAGGTACATAATCTAGTTTATATTTCTAGTTTATGTGTTCTTGAGTTTCTTTTAAAATTGGAGTTTTGGTTAATGAATTTGTGGGTTACGATGTTTTATATGTTATTAGATATTTATAATTTGATAATGGTCATCTAGAAACAAAATTTCAAAAATCAAATTCATGTATTTATACTAAAGAAGAGGAGTTTGAGTTTTGATTATAATGTGTGTTTTTGTGTACTTTGGGACTAAAGTTGATGATGAATTCATGATGGAAACTTTAAATTGATGGATGATTGTTGTTCTCCTCTATAAAACGAAAACAACGCAACTTGAACGGATCGAATTGGTTAAGAAACGAATTCGTGATGAATGAATACACTCAGCATGTTGAAAATAGGAAAAATTAGTATAAACAAATTAGAATTAGTTTAAACCAAGTCCCACATCAACTAAATTGAGAACTTTATCCTTTGCTAAACCTATAAATAGAAGGGCTTGATCCTTTGTTTCATTCACCAACAATAAAGCCTCCAATTTTTGAGAAAGGCTTTGTTGTGGGAGGACTTTTTATAAAGATCTCCTTAGTTAAAATTTGGCGTGAAAGTGCGTATTCAGTTTGTGAAACTCGTATTTTCGGGTATGTTTCTAATTTAATTTTTGGTAATGTTATTATTTTAAATATTGTATTTAGTTTGTTAGTTAAAGTTTAAATTTTGGAAGTTTAGTTAGTTTTGTTAGTAAACTAGTTAGTTTACTATATTTATTTTGGCTTGTAATTGATTATGTAAATGAGTTCTAATGATTGTAATTAGAGATATGAAGCCTTAACATCATCCAAGTGTAACCAAAACTCACAAAATAAAATATTTACAAAGAACCATGTTGGATGAGTTTTGGGACTAAGTTTGAGGACCATTTGTGCTTTTGATTTATGTCTAAAAGCTTAATTTGATGATTGTATGTTATATCCCTCTAAGTTACGAAGATTACCTAGCTTGAATTAACCAAAAGCGGAGTTAAAATGAATCAAGTAGTGAAGATTTTAGTAAACCATGTCTAGAAATAAAAACCGAATGAACAAGTGACTATAGTGTTAAATTCGGAATAGCTATGTTGCTGAAAAATTTCGAAGTTTCGGGTAGTTGTAGTGCACTGAGTTAGGAAGCCATAGGATTTGGAATGACCTCATTCCGACCTATGATGTGGGAGTTACGGTGATTGGAAGGAAATGTGTCGAATTTGTCAAACTAAAAGTCAGCAGCGGGAGGTGCTATTCGGGACACTGTTTCGATCAGTTAATGTTTCAAAAAATTGGCTTTTGGTATGTTATAGTAAACTGAATTAGCTTTCCATAGACTCCGGAATAGACTAATTCCGACTTCGGAGCAAAGAGTTATGACCATTCAAAGTAGTCGCGTCAAAACTGTTTAACCAACTCGGGACAGTCACCTTGAACGAATTTTCCAGAATTCTGTGTTTTGAATTTAGAAATGGTCAAAGAATGAAAGTTGTAGCCTCGGAATTTAGCTTCGCGTGGACTCAAGAATCACTCAAAAATGTTTTGAAACGAATTAGTTATGCCTGTTTTAACGAGAGAGGATAAAGCTGGGAAAGAATGAAAAACAAATTTGAACGCCCTTTTTGAACTCTGTTTTGGAATGTCTATCTTATCCGAAATGGGTGTCCAATAACTTTTAAAAATAGGATAATATGATGTTTATAGCATATCCAAAGTTGGACGTCATCGGACTTATGAGATATAGCGTAAAGTTTACATTACAACTACTATGCGTTAATATATGACTAATGGATGTGAATCCATGATTATATAACTGTGTAGGAATACACAAAGTGCGAGATAAGCGTTAAGCGGTTAAGTAAGTCGTAGTTCATAAACTACGGATCGCAAGTCTTTCTTTGGTTCCTATTTGCTATGTGAACTTGATAATTAACTGTTTTAAATCTTTATTGCAAAAAGCATGATGTGTTATATATATGTTGAAAGTATGAAATGTTAAAGTCGATTTATGACTATGTTGATTGATTAAAGTATGTTGATTGAGTAAGTACTCAATCTTTATACTTGTTATATGAACTGTAGCATGTATGTTATATCTTGAGCATGTTATTATGTGATATGTGATGCATGAAAACTGTTAGATTTTGCTGAGCTGTCGAGCTCAACCTTGCAAATAACCACTTTTGTAGGTTCAAGATTCAAGGTAAAGTTATGTGTTACTTGAAAGACATGAATAATATGTGATACTTGAAGATTTATACACTTTGGTTGTGTTATTATTATTTAAACCATGTTTAAGGTTCCGAATAATGTATTAATGTTGAATTGTAATATCGTTTTGTGATGTAAACTATTGTAGTATTAAAAGATTCTAAAATATTTAGATGTAAAGGTTGAAAGTTTTGGGAACGAGGATAGTTTGTAATAGAAAATTTAAATTATTCCGCAAATTTCAATGGTTGTATTATCGTTTAAGGATATAAAATTAGAGGTTGAATGTATTATTAACGACCGAAGTCGAGAATTAAATTGTATAAATTTTGGGTTCGTTACAAAATAACTTTATAAAAGTATTCTGTTTTATATAAAAAGCTTTTCTATTTTATTACATTAATAATACTAATAAGACAAAAATATATATATATATATATATATATATATATATATATATATATATATATATATATAAACTTCCGTGACTTCATAAAAAGACAACTCAATATATTTAACAACATTTATCATCATTATTATAATTCACAAAATTAATTGACTGTGGTGTCGTTCCCGAGGAAAGAGGGCTTTCAATAAGGATTTCTCCCTATTATGGCGCATGATTAGGTGACCAAACCTCTCCTTGTGAGAACTTGTAGATATCGTTAATATTGCAAATAATGATATTAATAACTCTGTTATCTCAATTATTAATTTAATAATATATAAAATATCGACAATAATTGAATCAAATAACGTGAGATACTATGCAACAATTACTGAAGCAATAACTGAATAAAATTGAGTGACTTTTCATGTAAGCATCAATAATCAATACCGTGTGCTACTATGCAACTATGCGTATTCCTGGACTTTTAACACCGGGTGTTTCAACAGTTAACGATAAACTTCCGCCGTTATTTTCATAAAATATTTTTGTCATTTTCTCAATCCGACAATAATTCTATTGTGGAGTCCACCAATGATTGTGTCGTCGTACGAATATTTCCTGTTAAAATGAATATTCCCCGACCAATCGAATATAATATAACAACTTGCGTACTTTGCAAAATTTATAAATATTACCCACAACTATAATATTATATCAAATTCACTCCATAATATTTAAAAAAATATTTTGAGAAATTTAAATCTTTATTCATAAAATTTGGGGTCTCACACACTCACTATGTAGTATTCCTATATCTACACATATAGATACATATATATATCTATAATTGTAACGCCCCCAAAATATACATCACCCATCTTGGGTCGTCAAATTCATGGTACAAAATTCAAATACAACTTAATTATACAAATGTCGTGTAACAAACGACAAAACATAAACTGAGAGTTTTAAAACGAATATTGTCTTCTAGACAATATTCACACTCAATGGAGTCCTTATTACAATTATTATCACACTATTTTATAAAAATAGTGAGGACTACTATAGCCATCATCTCGGACCATCACTTCATTCTCCGACTAGTCCCAGCCATATATTCTCATTTTCTGAAGAGAACACTAAAAGAAAAGGGTGAGCTCAACTAACCCAATAAAAAATATTATGACTAAGATAATGCAGAATAAGTTATCGTTAGTCTTCAACAATGTTAACCTGATAAAATATAATAGACAATAAGTTTAACTGCAGCGGAACAAGCAATCCATTAGAAGAGTTAAGTAGAGCAAGATATCTACTATCTTCTATGATTTAAAAAGTTTTTCAACAGTTTTATCGCTGAGACTCAACTTAAAAAATAATATAAAATCCCAAATTTTACGAATAAAGATTTAATATTCTCGAAATATTTTTTTCAAAATTATAGTGTGGATTTGAGATAATGTTATAGTTGTGGGTAATATTTAGAAATTTTGAAAAGTATGCAAGTTGTTATATAATATTCGATTGATCGGAAAATATTCTTTTTGTCAGGAAATATCCGTACGACGGTAAAATCATTGGCGGACCCCACAACAGAATTATTATCGGATTGAGAAAACGACTAAAATATTTTTATGAAAATAACGACGGAAGTTTTACCGTTAACTGTTGAAACACCCGGTGTTAAAAAACAAGATGTCTGGCGTGGTTGCATAGTAAGCACACGGTATTGATTATTGATGCTTACGTGAGATGTAAAACTCCAAATTTTACGAATAAGGATTTAATTTTCTCGAAATATTTTTTTTAATATTATGGTATGGATTTGAGATAATGTTATAGTTGTGGATAATATTTATAAATTTTGCAAAACGCAAAGTTGTTATATAATATTCGATTGGTGGGGAATATTCGCTTTTAACCAAGGAATATTCGCATGACGACCAAGACAATCATTAGTGGACCCCTATTAACGGAATTATTGTCGGATTGAAAACGACAAAAATATTTAATAAAAATAACGGCGGAAGTTTTACCGTTAACTGTTGAAACACCCGGTGTTAAAAAACAGGAATCTGGCGTGGTTGCATAAGTAGACACGGTATTGATTATTGATGCTTACGTGAGAAGTCAATCAGTTTTGTTCAATTATTGCTTGAAGAATTGTTGCATAGTATCTCACGTTATTTGATTCAATTATTGTCGATATTTTATATATTATTAAATCAATAATTGAGATAACAGAATCATTAATATCATTATTTGCAATATTAACGATGTCTAGAAGTTCTGCCAAGGAGAGATTTGGTCACCTAATTGCGCGCCAATAGGGAAAAATCCTTATTGAAAAGCCTCCTCTTTCCTGGAAACGACCTGGTCGATTAATATTGTGAATCATAATAATGATGATAAATATTGTTAAATATATTGAGGTGTCTTTTTATGAAGTCACGAAAGTTTATATATATATATATATAAATTTTATTTTATTAGTATTATTAATGTAATAAAACAGAAAAGCTTTTTATATAAAACATAATACTTTTATAAAGTTATTTGTTTTATTAGACTATAAATAGAATATATTATATTCTATTATGCATAGTATTTTGCATAGTAAATCTTTTTATATAAAAATGAATACTTTTATAAAGTTATTTATTTTATTAGACAATAATTAAAATATATTATATTTTATTATGCATAGTGTTTGCATAGTGCTCGCATAGTGTTTTGATAGTAAAATCTTTTTATATAAAATAGAATACTTTTATAAAGTTATTTGTTTTATTAGACAATAATTAGAATATATTATATTTTATTATGCATAGTATTTACATAGTGCCTACATAGTGTTTGCATAGTAAAATCTTTTTATATAAAAGCAGAATACTTTTATAAAGTCAATTGCTTTATTAGATTTTAAATAATATATATATATATATATATATATATATATATATATTATTGCATAGTATCCTTTCTATTTTCCTATAAATAGGATGCTTAGTTAGAATTCAAATCACACCAGAAATTCAGAGAATTCTCTTCTATAATCTTGAGCGTATTTCTTTAGAGTTTAAGAAAGTTTTGAGCGTACTGCAAGTTTTCTTCAAGTATATCCCCGACCTAACCGTCGGAGTACTCTTCTTTCTAAGGTAAGGGATATTATTTGTTGTATTCGTAAGAGGTATTATTTCTTTCGTATTCATGAAAAGAACTTTTGTTATTCCATTCTTTATCATTATAACATGTCTATGCGAAGTACCGCCGCATACATGGTGAAATTCTTCTGTTATTCAATTCTTTATCATTATGTTAGAATAACTTGCCTACATGCCAATCAATTTGCATACATGGTGAAATTCTTACATTATTCCATTCTTTATTATCTGTTGGAACATCACATGCGTGCATTTACGCATGACTGGTTCCATTATTTTTTATTCTATTGGAATATCTTATCGTGAGTTTCTGGCGACCTAGTTTCGTTATTTATTATTACATTGGAATAACTCGCTTATTTTATGCGGTCTATCGTATGCCTGGTGATTTCTTTTGTTATTCCATTCTTTATTATACGCAGTTGGTTAAAGTTTTGGATTTTTTACTCCATGAAATTAATGGAATATCCTTGATATTTGCGCTTCATCCATTATCTTTTTATGGAAATATTCTTTTGAGCATTCTTGAGTTTTACCTCACAAAGCGGTATCATGTTGACAATTTGGACGTTATTGGTTCCTGGATAAATTAATTCTTGAACTTGTTGTATTGAATTTTTATATCATTGTCATCATCCTCATGTTTATATTATGTTGAAAGTCATCTGTGGCTTGTAGTGCATAGATGGACTTGGTATGATTATGACCAGGGATTATTCGGTGTAATCATGATTGTAATGTTACAAAATATATGGTAAAAGTCCTCATTGGCTCGTAGTGCATTGATGGACAGTTGTTGGCATGATCATAACCATTGATGAATACACGAATATCCTTGGCCCGTAGTGCATGGATAATTTGTGGTTGTGATCTTAATGAATATCCTTGGTAGTAGTGTGGGGATGATGTGGATTATTTATTTAAATGAGTCTCGATTGATAAAAGTGATGAAAAACCTTTTAAATCATAGAATATATTAGATTTTATTCTCTACTTTACTCTTCTAATGGATTGCTTATTCCGCTGCAGTTAAACTTGATGTTTGTTATATGTAATCAGTTTAACACTGTTGAAGGCTAACGATAATTTATTTTGCATTATCTTAGTCATAATATTTCTTACTGGGCTAGTTGAGCTCACCCTTTTACTTTCATTGTTTTCTTTAGGAAATGAGAGCGTAGCGAGGGACTAGTGGGGGGAGCAGTGGTGGTCAAGATGATAGCATTAGTAGTCCTCACTATTCTATGAAATACTGTGTTAATAAATGTATTAAGGACTTATTTTGAGTTTGAATACTGTCTAGAAGACAATATTTGTATTAAAACTCACAGCCCATGTTGTATATTTAAGAATATATTTGTATTCTGTACCATGTATTTTCCGACTCAGAATAGGTGATGTATACCTATTTTGGGGGCGTCACAGTTGGTATCAAAGCTTAGGGATATGATCCTTGGCTGAGATATGAGACAAGAACTAGGAGGGGAGAGACAGGGAATTCCATCGCTAGTATGACCTACCTAAGTTTGTTTGGTATTTAATTGGTCGGTCAGAGTATATGGATAATATGTGATATGTTAATTAACCCTTGTTTTGTTGCAGTATTTGAAAATGACATCCGAGAATGTTGAGAATAGCAATGGGGCATAGGAGACCGTTGAGTCTCCACAGATCAATAATCAGGATAATGTGCATCAGGAAGGCGACAATCCTCATGCAAATAACAACACTGACCAAATGATGAATGATGGGTTGTTCAGAGGCTTTGTGCAGTTCATGCAACACCAAACGAGAGAGACTCTTATTAATAATACAGGTGAAAACAATGACAACCCACTGTTGGTCACCGCTAAGCAGTTCAAGGAGTTAGGACCACCGGAGTTTTTGGGAAAGCCAGACCCACTTAAGGCGGAGACGTGGTTAAAGTAGATCACCAAGATATCTGATGTCTTGGGATGCTCAGAGGAGCAAAAGGTTCCCTTCGCCACCTTTATGTTGCGTGAAGAGATAGATTACTGGTGGAAATCTGTAAAACGTACCCAGCCTGACGCACTCAAGATTTCTTGGGAGAAGTTCCAAGAGTTGTTCAATGACAAGTACTTTCCTAAAAGTATTCGTCACATGAAGGAAGTGGAATTTATCAAGCTGGAGCAAAACAATATGACCGTGTCGCAGTACGACGCTAAGTTTACAGAGTTATCTCGGTTTGCATCCCATTTAGTTGATAATGAGGAGCGAATGAAGCGAATATTTCTGCGAGGTTTGAAACCCGATATACGACAATACCTCATTTCTCACAAACTTTGTTTATATTCAGATGTTGTGAATAGGGCTCAGTTATTGGAGCGCGATAATGAGTCAGCACAACCAAAAGGCAACAACCAACAACACGATGATAATCGTACCGGTGGCAACGACCATCGGAACAATGATAACCATCGTGGGGGAAATTATCATGCCAAGAATGGTAACCACTTCGGTGGTAATCATGGCCAATATAATAGAAGTGGAAATTTTAAGAAGAGGAGGTTCAATAATGATGGAAAGACAGCAGCATCAGCACCCGTTTCAAAGGAAGAAGAACGACCACCGGTCGTATATTTCAAATGCGGACAAGAGGGATACATCCGTCCAAACTGTACGCAGCCATCCAAAGCGTGTTTCAATTGAGGAAGACAGGGTCACCTAGCTCGATTTTATCGTGTAGGAAAGTCAAGTCCAGCTGGGATAGTGATGCCAAAGGATGTCTCAGACAAGTCAAAGCCGGTAGTTTAAGTGAGAGCGTTTGTCGAGGAACTCGAACGAAGTTAGCACGGGTTAGTTAATTATAAATTTTTGCGAAGTCTATACCTTATTAGATACCGGTTCTACCCATTATTTTATCTCTCTTGCTTGCGCTCAACGTTTAAATTTGACCCTAGAGAAGTTAGACTTTAAATTATTGGTTGAAACTTCGTTAGTAGAAACCTTCGTTACCTCCACTGTTTATAAATCTTGTTGGATTCAAATCGACACTTTCACGTTACTTGTCGATCTTATCTCTTTGAAAATACTTGCCTTTGATGTAATTTTAGGAATCGATTGGTTAACTACTCATCATGCTTTTCATAAGGTTGTTAGCTTTCATATTCCTAACCAACCTGTTATGCGAATTCAAGCAACCAAACCACTAAAGTTAATCTCTGTTATATCAAGCCATAAGTAAAGAGCCCCGATCCTTTCGTTGTTGACTTCCTTATGTGGAATGCACCGAAGCCAGATTTTCTGTAGGCGACGTCGTGAATGACGATGGCAAGTTGATAGGTATCAATGTGACGTACTATCCAAGTCATGGATGTGAGTCACAATTTTGAATGATATTTCTATTGTTAATAAATTTCCTGGCATATTCTTGAAGACTTCTTAGCCTACCCCTAGAGCGTGAAATTGAATTTTGTATTGACCCCAGTACAAAACCCATTTCTAAAACCCTTAAATATTTCTTCAACCAAAACGAACGTATAATGCGCCAAAGACGTTGGCTCAAGCTATTGAAGATTACGACTATACCATTCAATATCATTATAGAAGAACGAACGTGGTAGCTGACGCATTGAGTAGAAGATCGTATGTGTTTACGAGTGCGATGTTGTTAACACAAAAACCCATTTCATATAACTTACAAATGATGAAGATAAAGTTAAAGACTCTAGAGACCCACGTGAAGATAACGAATATACGAGTAGAATCGACTTTAATCGATAAAGTTAAAGCCGCTCAAGCTACATACTCAGAGCTAATGAATGTGAAGAAGAAGGTTCAAGAGGGCGTTATTCTAGTTGCAAGAATCAATGAAGAGAGGAAATCTCAACCCTCGATTTAATTGGCCCATTTGAAATTCTCGATCAAGTAGGAACTGTGGCCTATAGACTCGCTTTACCGCCAAGTATGTCGCGTGTTCATAACTTTTTTAACGTATCGATGTTACGTAAATATGTGGATGACCCGAACCACATTATTGAATTAAAACTAGACGAGATAGCAGAAGATTTAACGTATAAGGAGATATGTGTTAAAATCTTTGATAAGAAGGATCGTATTCAACACTCAAAGGTTATACCTCAAGAGTTATAATCTGACGAAATGTCCTCATTTGTTCGGCATACCAGGTATGTACGTAAATTTCGAGGGCAAAATTTCATAAGGAGGGGAGATTGTAAAATCCCAAATTTTACGAATAAAGATTTAATTTCCTCGAAATATTTTTTTCAAAATTATGGTGTGGATTTGAAATAATGTTATAGTTGTGGGTAATATTTAGAAATTTTGAAAAGTATGCAAGTTGTTATATAATATTCGATTGATCGGGAAATATTCTTTTTATCGGGAAATATCTGTACGACGGTAAAATCATTGGTGGACCCCACAACGGAATTATTTTCGGATTGAGAAAACGATAAAATATTTTTATGAAAATAACTCATGGAAGTTTTACTCGTTAACTGTTGAAACACCGTGTTGTTAAAAGAATGATGTCTGGCGTGGTTGCATAGTAGCACTGCGGTATTGATTATTATTGCTTACGTGAGAAGTCACTCGGTTTTGTTCAATTATTGCTACGATGAATTGTTGCATAAGATCTCACGTTATTTGATTCAATTATTGTCGATATTTTATATATTATTAAATCAATAATTGAGATAAAAATTTATTAATATTATTATTTGCAATATTAATGATGTCTGCAGAAGTTACATCGAGGAGAGGTTTGGTCACCTAATTGTGCGCCAATAGGGAGAAATCCTTATTGGAAAGCCCCCTTTCCCAGAGCGATTCGATCGATTAATAGTGTGAATTATAATAATGATGATGAGTTTTGTTTTATTATTATTATAAATATAATAAAAAGCAGAATACTTTTTATATAAAACGAATACTTTTTATAAAATTTTGTTTTATTTGATTATAAATAGAATATAATATATTTTATTATGCATAGTGTTTGCATAGTGTTGACATAGTAAAATCTTTTTATATAAAATGAATACTTTTATAAAGTTATTTGTTTTATTAGAATATAAATAGAATATAATATATTTTATTATGCATATAGGTTCTGCATAGTGTTGGCATAGTAAAATCTTTTTATATAAAATAGAATACTTTTATAAAGTTATTTTTTTATTAGATTATAAATAGAATATATTATATTTTATTATACATAGTGTTTGCATAAGGCTGCGTGCATAGTGTTTGCAGATAGTAAAATCTTTTTATATAAAGTAGAATACTTTTATAAAGTTATTTGTTTTATTAGATTTTAAATAAAATATATAAATATATATATATATATATATATATATAAATATATATATATTTTATATTATATTTTATTGCATAGTATCCTTTCCATTCTCATATAAATAGGATGCTTAGTTAGAATGGAAAATCACACCAGAAATTTAGAGAATTCTTCTTCTATAATCTTGAGCGTATTTCTTTAGAGTTTTAAGAAGCTTTGAGCGTAGAAAACAGTATAAATTTTCTTCAAGAATATCATCGCCCTACCAGTCGGAATACTCTTCTTTCTAAGGTAAGGGGTATTATTTATTTCGTATTCATGAAGATAGCTTATGTTATTCCATTCTTTATTATTATGTTGGAATAACCTATCTATGCGAAGTACCGCATACATGGTAAAATTCTTCTGTTATTCCATTCTTTATTATTATGTTGGAATAACTTTTGTCATGCAATCTTCGCATACATGGTGAAATTCTTTCGTTATTCCATTCTTTATTATTACATTGGAATATCATGCAATGCGCGTATGACACGCATGTCCACAGTTCCATTATTTATTATTCTATTAGAATAACTTGTCTATGCGAAGTATCGCATACATGGTGAATTCTGTTGTTATTCTATTCTTTATTATTACGTTGGAATATCTCGCGTGCATGTGACACGCATTTAATGACTGGTTCCATTATTTATTATTCATTGGAATAACTCGTCATGCCAAGTACCGCATACATGGTGAATTTCGTTGTTATTCCATTCTTTATTATTCATTGGAATATCCATGCATGCGGATTACGCATGACTCGGGTTCCATTCTTTATTATTACATTGGGAATAACATATACATGCGATTTATTTATCGCATGCACGGTGAATTATTCTCGTTATTCCATTCTTTATTATTTCATTGGAATAACCTCGCTCTATGTGGATTACCGCATGCATGGTGAATGATCCTTCGTATTCATTCCTTATTACATTGTGGAAATGATCTGTTTACGTGGATTACCGCATGGCGGGCGAAAATCCATTTGCAGTTTCATATATTCTATTATACTTAGTAGGTTAAAGTTTTAGCTTTTATACTCCATGAAATTAGTAGAATATCCTGGATATTTGCGCTTCATCCAGTATCTTTTCATGGAAATATTCTTCTGAGCATTCTTCAATTTTACTCCACAAAGCAGTATCATGTTGACAATTTGGACATTATTGATTTCAAGATAAATTAACTTATAAATATTTAAAATTTATTCTTGAACTTGTTTTATTGAATTATTATGTCATTGTCATCATCATCATGCTTATATTGTGATGAAAGTCATCTTTGGCTTACGTGCATAGATGGACTTGGTATGATTATGACCAGGGATTATTCGGTATAATCAACACCTGTAATGTTATAAATGATATGGTAAAAATTCCCAGTGGTCTGTAGTGCATTGATGGACAATTTTTGGTATGATTATGACCAGAGATTATTCGGTATAGTCATAACCATTGATGATTTAATGAATATCCTTGGCCCGTAGTACAGGGATGACCCGATGATGTGGTTTATTTATTAAGCTGAGTCTCAGCTATAAAAATTGATGAAAACATTTTAAATCATAGAAGATAGTAGATATCATGCTCTACTTGACTCTTCTAATGGATTGCTTATTTCACCGCAGATTAAACTTGATGTCTATTGTATTTTATCGGTTTAACATTGTTGAAGACTAATGATAATTTATTCTCGCATTATCTTAGTCATAATATTTCTTACTAGGCTAGTTGAGCTCACCCTTTTGCTTTCATTGTTCTCTTCAGAAAATGAGAACGTAGCTAGGACTAGTCGGGGAACGGAGTGATGGTCCGAGATGGTGTATTGTTAGTCCAAACTATTCTATAAAATAGTGTGACAATAAATATAATGAGGACTTTTGAGAGTGGATATTGCCTAGAAGGCAACATTCCTGTTTAAACTCTCAGCTATGTTTTGTCCTATATTACACGACGGTTGTATAATTAAGTTTGTATTTATATTCTGTACCATGTATTTGGCGACTCAAGATGGGTGATGTATACCTATTTTGGGGGCGTCACAAATAAACCACATCATCGAATCATCCCTGTACTACGGGCCAAGGATATTCATGTAATCATCAATGGTCATGATTATAACAAATAATCCTTGGTCATAATCATACCAACAACTATCCATCAATGCACTACAGGCCAATTATGATTTTTACCACATCATTTGTAATATTACGGGTCATGATTATACCGAATGATACCTGGTCATAATCGTACCAATCAACAGTCCATCTATGCACGTAAGCCAAAGATGATTTCATCACAATATAAGCATGAGGATGATGACAATGATATAAGCATTAATCAAACAAAATCAAGGATAATTATTAAAGACCTTAGATTTATCCAAAGTTTAAAAATATCCAAATTGTCAACATGATACTGCTTTGTGGAGTAAAATTAAAGAATAATATCCATGTATCAAAATAATTTGGACAGAAAAGAAATAAAATTTTCAAGTGAATAGTATCCCGTGAATAGTACTTCGGGAATAGTACCCCGTGAATAGTAACCCCAACATGAAAAGTGCCCCGAATACCCGAGTGAATAATACTAGAGTGAATAGTAATTGGGTGAATAGTAACTCGTGAATAGTACTCCGGCACGAAAAGTGCCCCGAATACCCGAGTGAATAATACTAGAGTTAATAGTAACCGGGTGAATAGTAACCCGTGAATAGTAACTCGTGAATAGTACTCCGGCATGAAAAGTGCCACCGAGTGAATAATATTATAGTGAATAATAACCGGGTGAATAGTACCCCGGGTGAAAATATTAATATTTAATAAGAAAGTTCAGAAATATTCCAATAAAACGATACTGGATGAAGCGTAAAACCTCAAGGATATTCCACTAATTTCAAGGATTATAGAAGCAATACTAACCATAGTACGTTTAGATTTAAGAATATGAAAAGAAATAACATACGAAACTGCAAATGGATTTTCATCTGTCATACGGTACGTAATCTGCGTAGACAGGTTATTCCGACATATTAAAGGATGAATACGAAAAATATTATTCCTTATGAATACGAAAGAAATACTACCCCTTACCAAACGAAAATAACATCCCTTACCTTAGTAGAAGACTGAATACTGCAATAGTGAAGTAGCAGAATACTCTTCGTCTTTCTCTCTATAGTTTCCTCGACAGAACTTTCTAGACATTGTCAATAATATAAATAATAATATGAATAAATTTATTGTCTCAATTATTGATTTAATAATAAAAAATATTATGCAGATGATACTGTGACAATAATTGAATCAAATAACGTGAGATACTATGCAGCAATTATTATAGCAATAATTGAATATAACTAAGTGACTTCTTACGTAAGCATCAATAATCAATACCGTGTGCTACTATGCAACCACACGTATTACTGTATTTTTACCACTGGGTATCTCAACAGTTTAACGGTAAAACTTTCGTCGTTATTTTTATAAAAAGATATTTCTGTCGTTTTCTAACTATGACAATACTTCCGTTGTGGGGTCCACCAATGATTGTGTCATCAAACGAATATTCCCTGACAAAAAGAATATTCCCCAACCAAACGAATATTCCCCGACACAACGAATATTTTATATCAACTTGCTTACTTTGTAAAAAAAATTTCACATATCACCCTTAACTTTAACCTTTTATCAATAAAACCATTTATTAAATAGAATAATAATTATAAGAAAATTGAATACTTTCATTTCATAAAATTTGGGATCTCACAATTTCCTCTCCTTATGAAATTTTGCCCTCGAAATTTACGTACGTACCTGGTATTTTGAAGAGATGAGATTACCTCGTCAGATTTTAACTCTTTGAGGTATAACCTTTGAGCGTAGAATATGCTTCTTCTTATCCAAGATTTTAACATGTACATCTTCATACGTTAATTTTTTCTGCTATCTCGTCCGGTTCTAATTAAATAATGTGGTTCAAGTCTTCCACATATTTACGTAACATCGATACATGAAAAATGCTATGAACACGCGACATACTTGGCGGTAAAGCGAGTCTATAGGCCACACTTCTTACTCGATCGAGGATTTCAAATAGACCAATAAAATCGAGGGTTGAAATTTCCTCTCTTCGTCGACTCTTGCTTCTAGAATAACGCCTTCTTGAACCTTCTTCTTCACATGCATCAGCTTTGAGTGTGTAGCTTGATCGGCTTTAACTTTATCGATTAAAGTCGGTTTTAATTGTATATTCTCTATCTTCACGTAGGTTCTTGGAGTCTTTAACTCTATCACCATCTTTTATAAGTCGTACGAAATAGGTCTTTGTGTTAACAATATCGCACTCGTAAACGTATACGATCTTCTACTCAACACGTCAGCTACCACGTTCGCTTTTCTAATATGGTATTGAATTATATGGTCGTAATCTTTAACAGCTCGAGCCAACGTCTTCGGCGCATGTTACGTTCGTTTTGGGTGAAAAAATAATTTAGGGTTTTGTATCGGGTTCAAGGTCGATACAAAATTCGATTTCACGCTCTGAAGGTAGGCCAGGAAGTTCTTCGGGAAATACGTCAGGAATTTTTATTTTTTTTTAACAATAGAAATATCATTTAGATCTGACGTATTTTTTGTTTAAATCTGTGACATGGCTAAGAAAGCTTAACATCCATTTTTCAATAAACGAATAGCTTTATGGCTTGATATGACAGTGATTGACTTTAATGGTTTGGTTGCTTGAATTCGCATAATAGGTTGGTTAGGAATATGAAAGCTAGCTAACAACCTTTCGAAAATAATCAATTTTAGCATGATGAGTAGTCAACCAATCAATTCCTAAAATTACATTGAATGCAAGTATTTTTAAAGAGATAAGATCGACAGGTAACGTGAAAGTGTCAATTTGAATCAAACAAGATTTATAAATAGTGGAGGTAACGAAGGTTTCTCCTAACGGAGTTTCAACCAATAAGTCAAAGTCTAATTTCTCCGGAGTTAAATTTAAACTTTGAGCACAATTAAGTAAAATAAAAGAGTGGATAGAATCGGTATGGAATACGGTATAGACTTCGTAAGAGTTTATAATTAACTTACCCGTGATAACTTCGTTTGGGTTCCTCGACAAACTCTCTCACTTAAACTACCGGCTTTGACTTGTGTGGGACATCCTTTGGCGTCACCATCCCAGTTGAACTTAACTTTGCTATAGAGTACATTCCACCCTTAATTGCTTCGTCACATTCCTGATTCATGATTCGAATCGTTACTCTCTGATCCATATCGAATTGGGGTTGACCGCTCTGCACAGGGTAATTCCGAACTCGATGTTGGATTCTCCCAATTGTTGTCCAAAAAGTGAAATCCATTTCATCTATTTTGGCCTTATTGGATCAGACATCTTTTTCCACAATATCAACGCGTCGTGCGGCTTTTACCCATGCATCATCTATTCTCATTCGTTCAGTTGCTTCTTCTTTCATCAGAACTTTGATCATAGCATTCTCAGATTCCAGCTCTAATATCTTATACTCTGCCAAAGAGTGCTTCTGTTCAAGCATCGCACATCAGGTAACATAATTTTGAATTGTTGCATCTCTTTGCTCCACGACCGCCTGCCGTTCTTCAGCCTGCTCTTCTAACTCATGAATACGATTTTTCAATTCTAAATTTTGATCATAAAATTCTTCTAATAAATTCTCCTTAGGTTCCTCTTCTGCCTCTTCTTCCTCATTCTTAGCTGCTACCTCTGCATGCGACTAGCTCGGGTGCAACTATTAGTTCTTCACTCACCACGTAGATATCTCTAATTTCTTCTTCGTCTGACATCTTGTTAACCTGGTTGGTTATTAAAGGTGTCTCAACGGTCTCATTCACTCCATTGTTAATATTTTTAGCTGCCATTTTCAAACACTACCACAAAAACAAGGGTTAATTAACATGTCACATATTATCCTTATACTCTGACCGACCAATTAAATATCTAATAAACTTAGGTAGGTCATACTAGCGAAGGAATTCCCCGTCTCTCTCCTCCAAGTTCTTGTCTCACATCTCAGCCAGGGATCATATCCCTAAGCTTTGATACCAACTGTGACGCCCCCAAAATAGGTATACATCACCCATCTTGGGTCGCCAAATACATGGTACAAAATTTAAATACAACTTAATTATACAACTGTCGTGTAACATACGACAAAACATAAATTGAGAGTTTTAAAACGAATATTGTCTTTTAGACAATATCCACACTCAATGGAGTCCTCATTACAATTATTATCACACTACTTTATAAAAATAGTGAGGACTACTATAGCCATCATCTCGGACCATAACTTCATTCCCCGACTAGTCTCAACTATATATTCTCATTTCTTGAAGAGAACAGTGAAAGAAAAGGGTGAGCTCAACTAGCTCAGTAAAAAATTGTATGACTAAGATAATGAAGAATAAGTTATCGTTAGTCTTCAACAATGTTAAACTGATAGAATATAATAGATAACAAGTTTAACTGCAGCGGAACAAGTAATCCATTAGAAGAGTCAAGTAGAGCAAGATATTTACTATCTTCTATGATTTAAAAAGTTTTTCAACAGTTTTATTGTTGAGACTCAGCTTAATAAATTAACCATATCGTCGAATCATCCCTGCACTACGGGCCAAGGATATTCATGTAATCATCAATGGTCATGATTATACCGAATAATCCCTGGTCATAATCATACCAACAACTATCCATCAATGCACTACAGACCAATGAGGATTTTTACCACATTATTTGTAATATTACGGGTCATGATTATACCGAATGCTACCTGGTCATAATCATACCAATCAATAGTCAATCTATGCACGTAAGCCAAAGATGACTTCATCACAATATAAGCATAAGGATGATGACAATGATATAAGCATTAATCAAACAAAATCAAGGATAATTATTAAAGACTATAAATTTATCCAGAGTTTAAAAATATCCAAATTGTCAACATGATACTTCTTTGTGGAGTAAAATTAAAGAATAATATCCACGTATCAAAATAATTTGGACAAAAAAGAAATAAATTTTTCGGGTGAATAGTAAGACCGTGAATAGTACTTGAGAATAAGACCGAAGTGAATAGTACTTCGTGAATAGTACAGTGAATAGTAACTAACCCGATATGAAAAGTGCCACGAATATCCGAAAGTGAATAGTACTAGAGTGAATAATAACCCGTGAATAAGTAACTCATAATAGTACTCTCAAGACAAAAAGTGCCCGAATACTAGAAAGTGAATAATACTAGAGTGAATAATAACCCGTGAATAGTAACTCATGAATAGTATTTCGGCATGAAAAGTGCCCCGAATACCCGAGTGAATAATATTATAGTGAATAGTAACCTGTGAATAGTACCCCGGGTGAAAATATTGATATTTAATAAGAAAGTTCAGATCAGTATTCCAATAAAACGATACTACATGAAGCGTAAAACTCAAGGATATTCCACTAATTTCAAGGATTATAGAAGCAATACTTACCATAGTAAGTTTAGATTTAAGAATATGAAAAGAAATAACATACGAAACTGCAAATGAATTTACACCTGTCATACGGTATGTAATCCGCGTAGACAGGTTATTCTGACATATTAAAGGATGAATACGAAAAATAGTATTCCTTATGAATACGAAAGAAATACTACCCCTTACCAAACGAAAATAACATCCCTTACCTTAGTAGAAGACTGGATACTGCAATAGTGAAGTAGCAAAATACTCTTCTTCTTTCTCTCTATAGTTTCTCTCTCTATAGCTTCTCTTGTGAGTCTTAGTGAATTAGTGAGAATGAAAGAAGAATTAAGCTTCTATTTATAGGAGAATGGACTAAATAGTAACTTATTCATGAACGGTCCAGATTGATTCACTATTAGAACGGACGGTCCATATATATTGATTATTATTAAAATTACAACCGATTCATCCCAGATTGATTTACTTTTAAAACCACCACCGACGGTCTGCATTGATTTATTATTAAAATCATTTATGTATCGCTCCAGATTGATTTACTATTAAAACCACCATCGACGGTCCAGATTAATTTAACTTATTACACTTTGGTACCCATAAAATTTTCCAAGTTTGCATTATTCCCCTCTAACTTTTGTAAATCACTTATTTTCAATAAACACATTCTTAATACTTCAACAATTATTCATCATTAATATTATAACTCACAATATTTAACAACCAGATCATTCCCAGGAAAGAAGGGGCTTTCCGATAAAGATTTCTCCTAATTGGCGCGCAATTAAGTGACCAAACATTTTTCCTCGACAGAACTTTCTAGACATTGTCAATAATGTAAATAATAATATGAATAAATGTATTGTCTCAATTATTGATTTAATAATAAAAAATATTATGCATATGATACTGTGACAATAATTGAATCAAATAACGTGAGATACTATGCAACAATTACTGTAGCAATAATTGAGTATAACTGAGTGACTTCTCACGTAAGCATCAATAATTAATACCGTGTGCTACTATGCAACAACGCGTATTACTGTATTTTTACCACCGGGTATCTCAACAGTTTAACTGTAAAACTTTTGTCGTTATTTTTATAAAAAGATATTTCTGTCATTTTCTAACTATGACAATACTTCCGTTGTGGGGTCCACCAATGATTATGTCATTGAACGAATATTCCCTCACCAAACGAATATTCCCCGACAGAACAAATATTTTATATCAACTTGCTTACTTTGCAAAAAAAAATTCAAATATCACCCTTAACTTTAACCTTTTATCAATAAAACCATTTATTAAATAGAATAATAGTTATAAGAAAATTGAATACTTTCATTTCATAAAATTTGGGATCTCACAATAATAGTTTCACCATTAAACTATTATTTATTTCTATTTTATTATACTTATTACTACTAATGATGTAAGTAATATATTAGTACTAAATTTATAATTAAATAGAATTTCAAAAGTCTATATCTCTTGTTCCAAAATAAAATAATACTATACACTTGTACTTAAAGTGACAATTAGTCTTTTTTATTAAATGAGACAAGAAATAATTAATTTTATCAAACAACTTTGCACCTTATTAAATGTCTCACTATAAACATAAATCAAATAAAGTTCTCTCTTATTTTTAACAATTAGGAAAACAAATTATACATTTATATTTACTTAAATTATGTCCACTAATGGGTTTTATCCAAGCCCAAACTTGATAATAATTAAGTCTCCAAAATATAAAATAAGGAGCAATTTCTAACAATCCCCCACTTGTTTGGAAAACTTTATTTCTCATCTACACAATTTTCTATCAAACAACTCAAAGGCATGTATGCATAAAAGAATGTGTGACGAACATTGAACATTTCCTTAGTGTAAATAACTCAAAGTCACATCGAAGTTGATGGTGTCCGTTGATTGAACCTCTACCTCTATATGATATATCTGGAATTGTCACACACACGCACATAAAATCCCATACCACGGTAAGTATTCTCAATTGCTTTGCGCTAATATAGTCATGCACAATACCTTGTTTCATGAACCTCTAAGAGATAAACCACAACCCTCTATAAGAAGCGGCTCCACTTCTAGTTCATATAGGCAAAGTGTTTCACGTGTGTTTCTGTTGCTAAGAACACAACAACTTTGTTAAGAGTATAACTTAGTCTCGGTCTTGCACTAGACGTTACTATCTTAAACTACATATGGAACCACATCGATAGTAACACAGTCAAACTGTGACTTGTTTTTCCTGTTGAACCTATAAACTAGGGGTAACCTAGGAAGAGGTTGGGTTCCCATCACCCCTGACTCAAAAGCGGTTTAAGTTTCATATCACAAATAGTTAAACTTACCAAGCTCTCGTTAAAGTCAAGTCGTCACTTAGCTTCCACATAGAAAAAAATTATTTGTATCAATTATTTAACAAAAATATGTATATGACCAATATGTCAAGACTTACCTTTAAAGGTAATCTCATATGCTCTATACAAAAACAATTTCATTATCACAACATAATAAACAAAACAATTTTAGAAGTGGCCACAATTTGACATTTCAAAAACAAATTTCAATTTAAATTACTTTCTACATCATATAAAGCAATAGTATTACTTGAAATAAATTATACCCTTCACAAAGAGTAATAATATATCCACCTACTTGTAGAAATAAAAGAATATATTCACCTACTTGTGAATATTTTTTTACTTAATTAATCAAGATCACAACAAACTATGAAAGATTAATAACATTAGATCCACATTGTGAAATGGGAAATACTCATTTGTTTCTTTCTCAACTAAGAAACAATACCCAAAATTGAGTGAAAATTCACCTACTTATAAATTTATTATTTTTCTCACTAAAATATAAGTGACATTTATGTGATCTATTGTAATAACCCGAGATTTCCTAAATAAAATAATTAAGAAATTTTGCGTATGAATTTTTTTTTATTTAATGACGAGAATAAGTGTCTAGTAATGTGAACGATAAATATGAATATATTTATTACTTGAAAAATTAGAAATAATTTTGGAATAATTAATTACTACAAATTATAATTAATTTATGTAAGCAGAAATGTTTTTATTTTTCCATGATAACATGATTGGAAATAATATATGAAGTGATAATTAGAACTTATACAATATATATTTTATTATATAAATTGTTCGAATATTTAAATCAAGTATTATGGATATCGCGAAAGAAAAGTCGGATATGAGATCCAAACCACGAATTGGGATTATGATCAAGAGATGATAATAATAATATTATATTATTATTATAATGATTTCTACAAGACAATAATTATGTATTGTGTATATCTTGACGAGATATTATTGAAAGATGGACGTGATTGATTAGCCATAGGTCATAAAGATATTACCGTCTTTGTGAAACCCTAATTATTAAACTCGGTTATGATAAATGACCGAGTAGTATATGAAGTTCACCGTATATGAAGTTACTTGTGTGTACACGAATGCGGTAATTAGAAGAAAACCCTAATTACTATTTTTACGGCGATAACTAGGACAAACCCTAATTATTACAACCCTAATTCGGTTGAAGTTAGAGATCGTAATGGTGTGTTAGATCATACGAGATAATTAGAGAACCCTAATGGTCAATTAGAAACCCTAATTGATAACGTTAAGAAACCCAAATTAGAAAACCCTAATTTAAAATTATCGGGTTTAATTACGATGTTATTATATAAATGTTTTAATTTACCAAATGATAGAAATTAATTGGTAAATGGTAAGAATTATAATCTAATGGTTAAATATTACATTTAATGGCCTTTTACAAAAATGCCCTTGAAATTATATGTGAAATGACCAAAAATACCCTTTTGTCATTTTAGTGGATTATTACTTACATTGTTGATGGGATCTTGCTACTGAGGATGCCCAACATGCTTACCCTACATGCTTATCGGCTCTCAAACAAGGGAATCATCCCACTTTAGCATCCAAGGTATTTAAAAATTTTTTTTTAAATTAAAGAAAATGGAAAATGCATTATTTATGTCTTATTGCTACCACTTGTCCACAAAATCCCGCCAATCCATCTAGAAATTACCTATAAATGTACAGTATTACCATACCATCAATCACCATTATAATCATTTCATGCATTATTTTATGGATTTAAGAGAGAAATGCACCATTTTTGGCCTATTTATACACAAGCACTTAGCTTCATTCTCCCAAGCTTAAACCTACGAAATTCTCTTAACATATCGGGTCTATAAACAAGCCCCATTCACACCAATAACAAATCAAGTAGTAAAAAAATCGAATCAAAGCATAAAAAGGTATAAACCCTAGCTTGATTTTTTCTTAAACTTTTGGTGTTAGATGTTATGTTTAAATGTTAAAACATGTTGATTATAGTGTCTAAGGATGATCTGGGTTGCTTGATGTTGATTCCATAACATTGTAAGCTTCTGTTTGAAGATCTTTAAATTCGAAATTTTCATTTTGTGTTCGACAACGAATGTCGAGGTCGTAGATCTCATCATGTTAAGAGTTTTTGATGTTTAAAGCTTGCTATGTAACTTTGTCAGTTGTCTTTATTCTCGCAAAAGGAATCATGGTCATATCTGTTGTAGATTAGAAGTTATTGATGGTCAAACTACCGTATCGACCGAATCGCCAAGAACTTTCGGGTTTTCGAAATGTTCAAGAAACGATTGTTGAGGTCACATTTGACCGGCCTCTTTTCATTGGATCTGTTGTTGTTATATGCCTTATATGTAATAGAGTTGTAGTATTACATGTTATCTACAAACTGGAATCAATATATCACTTAGATCAAACTTCGGAATGAAAGATATAAAGATCCAAAGTAGCTCAAGACGATTCTGTTTTAAAATTCGAAAACCCGAATTTGCATACAAGTTTTGTCGAGAGTTTGATGATTTATATCTTTGGTATTGTTAATGTTTAGACTTGAAACTTGATTTAATCATGTTCTCTGTCAGAAGTTTTACTACACACCGACGTATCGATCAAACACCTATAACATGTATACGGATCGACGAATAAGACCACTAAGGTCGTTGTGAAGTGTTGACCGAGTTTTCTCGGGCAACCCGTAAAACATGAAGAACACGTCGACAAGGTTTTCTATCGATTATATCTCATGAGATCTGTTGTTGTTTGGTTATGAAATGAGTGTATAGTTGTAGTATTACATTAAGATTACAACATTAATGTTTTTTGCAAGTCCAGAAAACATTTAGATCATGGATTTAAGGCTCGGTCTAAACTAGCACCTTCTTGTGCATGTGACCGACATGAAGCTCAAGAACACCTATTGCGGATTTACGCCTAAGCTTATAGGTGCCTTTAAATGACGATTATCATTTTATTTTTTCGGAAATTAATTTAAAAATTAGAAAAATTAGTTTTAATTATTAAAAATACCAAATAAATTATGAAAAATTATTTTAAAGTCCGAAAAATAGTTTTTAATTATTTTGAGTATATTTCAAAAATATTTAGTATTTTGGAATATAAAAGGTATTTATTTATTTAATTATAATATTAAATAAATTATTTAAAAATAGTTTTAATTCATGAAAAATCATGAAAAATTATTTTATGGTATAAGAAAATATTTTAAGTTATTTTCCATGACTTTTAATATTTTGTGATGAATTTAATTAATTAATTATATATTAATGATATTAAAGTTATTTAATGTTTATATTAAATAATTTAGTTTAAAATGATTTTAATATTATAAAAATCATTTTAAATGAAATTAAGTTATTTAAAAATATTTTAAGTTATAAAATATAATTTTTAATATTTAAAGGATAATTTCATTAATAATTTAATATTAATGATATTAAGAATGATATTTAGTTTATTTAATAATTGATATTAAATAAATAGTTTTAAAATGATTTTATTTATTTAAAAATCATTTAAAGAGGATATTAAGGATTTAAAAATATTTTAAGTTATAATTAATAACTTTTAATATTTGGATAAATAGTACATTAATATTTATATATTAATGGTGATTATTTAAAAAATGATTTTAATTATTTTAAAAATCATTTAAGGGTAAAATAAATGTTTTAAAAATAGTTTGAGTTATTATAAATAACTTTTATATTTTGGCAATGATTTCATTAATAGTTTAATATAAATTAATTATTAATGATAATAGAATTGTTTGATGTTTAAATCATTTAATTATAATTCTGATGTTTGAAAGTGATATCCGGTCAAACTAGCTGACTAGAGAACCGGTTATGAAGTCCAGGATTTGGTGAAGAGCACCCATAGTAATGCAGTTATATCACTATAAGCCTTGAGTGATGATTTGATTTATTTTAAATTTTTCAATTTCGAAAAAATTGAAAATGATTAAAAGTAAAATGTCCGATATTTGAGATGTTGAGATATAGAATAAGAGTCGTAGACTCAAGATTTACCGATAAAGTCGTGCCGATGACGCCATGTATTTGTCCGAATCTCTATAATAGAAAGAAAAGACTTACGTAAGAGCATGGATGAGATATTTGAAAATGTATAAAAGTATAGAATAGAAAGTATGATCCACTGCGATTATGTGATGACGTGATTAGACTATGTCTTGGTCAATAATGTGAATCGCCAAAGATTTATGTGTTATGATATATTGTTCTAATCGGACGAATGACCATTTATTGATAGGTTGTGATAAAGAGATAAGACCTAAGTTGAGATTTGTAATCAATTAAATCAAAAAGTATCCTACCTTTGCATTTCCTTTATGCAATGGACATGAGTAAGAAGTTTGAAATATTCTATTCTGTCATACATTATATACGTTTTGATTATCAACATGTTAGCTCGGATATATATTACGTTAAGTTGATTTCTAAATGGTTATATAAAAAGTGTCCCCACTTGGATAATCATGGCATTTATTCACATGTTGATATACCATGTCAATTACCCAGTATACATATATGTTGAATTACATATTATTGTTGAGAAAGATTAAAACCTTCGGGTTTGGAACCAGGAATGTATGAACATCCCGATAATGGGAAAAATTTTATGCGACTTCACGGACAAAGGGTGAGCGATGAATTTCGTTCAAGTTATGTAGTATTGATCAATATGAGGTACAATGGGTCGATCACCCTCCGTGTCTCGTAAGTTATGCTTGGGGTTTATGGATGAATTTCTGCTAAACCTTTTCGAAAATGAAAAGAATGTTCATAGTATGTTTTTAAACCCTATTCATGGGTGGAGCCTCATTTCAAGAATTTGAAAGAGAGTTGTTATGTGAATCTTTTATCAAGATGATTACTTCACAACTTTTGATTCGTTGTAGAAGTGTTATGTAAAGAGAATACTTATATTCTTTCAAATTTTATATATATAATTGTTATTACTTCTTTGGGCACTCAAATGCTCATCCTTGCTTAAATTAAATGTTTTCATTATATATATGAGCAAACTCAAGGCTCAGAACACGAACAAAGGAAAAGGAAAGTCGATCGAATAAGTGTGTATTATGAGTTAATGGTTATATTTGCATGGGTATCTATTCATGTATTGTAAGGAATGTATTTGAAGGTCTCAGACACAGGAAGTAAACTTTGATGTATGTAAATTAAGTTTGAATGTAATATTACTATTGTATTATTCAGCTTATAGAAATGGTATCGTGAAGCACTGAGTTCGGGTTTCAAGTACCCGGATTTGGGGGCGTCACATCTATTAAAACATTGAGAAATCTAACAAAAACCAAATTTAAATCATTAGTATACTAAGTTTAAAATTGTAGGTAATATCTGATCTCGTGCATTGCATATCAAACAAAAGGCTCCCACTATCACATGTGTACTTCGGATTTACAATAGCTATATCAAGATTAACTTCTAGTGTACCACCACTATTAAAGAATTTTTAAATTCTTCAATCTCAAGGTTTATCTAGCTTAGTTCAGTATTGTGCCTCAATACAATTAAATTGGTTTAGTTGAAATCCTCATTATGTTTTTACAAGATAATAAGATAACATCTATTTTACAAGTCTTTCAACATAAAGACAAAAAATAGATATTTCTTAAACTCGTTTACGTTAACAATATTATGTAAAATGATCAACATATCATTAATAGACACAAAAATTATTACATTATAGTATATACAATTATATTGTTAGTGTAAACATTTAATAATTCTATATCCAATAGAATCACACGTTAAACATCCAAATATTATCACCTAATATGTATTCACTTTAATATTTATAACTTAGTTTCAAACTCACTATTGAACTAAATCACTCTAAATATTTTGAATCATATTTAGGCTAATAAAATATGTATTTTATTTATCAAATTATTATATTGATTTCATTCACCAAATTAATATTTTTCCTTATAGGTTCAACTTATAACTTTCTAGGACCTTAGAAAATTAATTAATTAAAATAAGTTCACATTTCAATATTATTCAAAAGTTTGTGTTTCAAAGACTTTCATTTCATAAGACTACACAATCAAATTGAATTTCTCAACATGAAATCCATAAGCCTTACTATTTCTTACACGAATAAAATTATGCTCCAAATAGTTCAAAGGCCAAATTTAGTCTATAAATAAAAATATTAAAGAATTACCCCATACTTTTAAATAATAAAAATCTCATTGAATAATTTTACTTCACAATATTATGCATCTACTTAAAATAAATTATAGATTAATTAAAATTGTATGTGACGATGTTCCCATAAATATTACTTCCACATAAGAATATTAAGGAACACTTCTCAAAACAAAAAATTAAATAATTTTGTGATGCCCCCAAAACAGGTATACATCACCCATCTTGAGTCGTCAAATACATGGTACATAAATCAAATACAAACTTAATTATACAACTGTCGGGTAATATACGACGAAACATAGCTGAGAGTTTAAACAAGAATATTGCCTTCTAGACAATATCCACTCTTAATGAAGTCTTCATTACAATTATTATCACTCTATTTCACAGAATAGTGATGACTAATAAAGCCACTTATCCTGGACCATCACTCCATTTCCCGACTCGTCCCAGCTATATTCCCATTTTCTGTAGAGAACAATGAAAGAAAAGGGTGAGCTCAACTAGCCCAGTAAGAAATATTATGACTAAAATAATGAAGAATAAATTATCCTTAGCCTTCAACAGTATAACAACTGATAGAATATAATAGACAACAAGTTTTAAATCAACAACTGCAGCGGAATAAGTAATCCATTAGAAGTGTCAAGTAGAGCATGATATCTACTATCTTCTATGATTTAAAAAGTTTTTCATCAACTTTATCGCTGAGACTCAGTTTAATAAATAAACCACATCATCGAATCATCTCTGTACTACGGGCCAATGATATTCATGTAATCATCAATGGTCATGATTATACCGAATAATCCTTGGTCATAATCATACCAACAACTGTCCATCAATGCACTACAGGCCAATGATGTGACACCCCCAAAATAGGTCTACATCCCCCATTCTGAGTTGTCAATACACGGTACAGAAACAACTACAACTTTATTATTACAATAGTAAAGCGTGAGTTTAAATACGATATATGCCATCTAGACAATATCCACATACAAATAAATCCTCATCATAATTATTGGTACATTATTTTACAACAATGGTGAGGACTACTAAACAACTCTCCCTAGAAATTTCATTCCATACCCCGACTCGTACTCGTTATATTCTCGCCTCACGAGAAGAAAAATGGAACAAAAAGGAAAAGGGTGAGCTCGACTAGCCCGATAAAGAATATTATGACTAAGATAATATACAACAAAATTATCGTTAGTCTTCAACGAGGAAAAATATAATAGAATACAATAGACAACAAGTTTTAAATCAATATTCGCATGATGAAATAATAATTCATTAGAAGAGTTAAGTAGAGAATGCAAACTACTATCTTCTATGTATGAATTTTAAAGTTCATCGTCTATCTTTTTTATCCTGTAACATCAATCAATATATATACGGGATCAAATATTCATCCTTGCTTTCTGAGCCGAGGACATTCACCCGATTGGTCATGTTCATCTAAACACTTGTTCATCTTTTGCCACTACGGGCCAAAGATATTCATCATAAATCATTCATCTTTGCATTTCCATGGCCAAAGATATTCATCATAAATCATTCATCTTTGCACTACTGGGCCAAAGATATTCAATAATATCATCATTTAAGGCGAGGATGATGAAAAAAATATATATATTTTTTAAAAAAAGCGAATCGATTGAAACAAAATAGTGAGGATTAAGGATTAAGGATTAAGTACTTACGTTTTATCACGTCCAAAAATACCTCAAAAATAATCATAGTGGTGTAAAATTCAAGAATGATCAAAACATGGATACAATCAAAGCTAGTATCCACAATAGATATTTTAGACGAAAAAAGAAAAATTTCATTTTTCGATGAATAGTCAGAGTATTAAGTGAATAGATCATATATCGTGAATAGTAGTATCGTGAATAGTAACTCAGACACCAAAAGTTCCAAATTTGATAAAAACTTGAGATCAATATTTCAAACATAATGATATTGAAGAAATAATATCATTCGAAAAAAAAAATAATATCCACTTACCTCGAAAGATCGGTGCTTAGCTGGAATCTTGGATATAGGCTATATCTTGAACTTTCATAGTATAGCAATACTCAAAGTATACTTAAAATACTCACAAGAATAAACTCGATAATATAGAGAGAAAACTTGATTTACGGTGTGATTTTCAATTCTAACCTAAGCACTATTTATAGGAAATTGCTTAGAACACAAAAGCGAAAATTTATTATAATAATAATATATATAAAAATTTTCTCGCCCATTCTTAGAATCTGAAAATCTGAATACAAACCACATGATCCCTTCTAGAAGAAAAAAAAAAACGTTTTTCATAAAATAAATAATTAAAACTTCCAAAAATCAATTATTTTGACTTGAACTTCAATAATTCATAATAAATAGCCCTTTTGTCAGAAAATTCGAATCTCGCGAGTTTTTATAGGAAATTCAATTCTCTACAACTTTGCAGAAGAAAGGTTTTCCAAATTCCAAACAGAAATTGGACCGAAATCCACAAGCAAAGGCGATTTTAGAGGCTATAATCAAATTTCGATCGATAAATGGGGTCCCCAAACATGTTTAACATGTTTTAAATATTTATTGCAACAAAAATACTCTTCCTCCTCGTATACTCATATATTCCACATTCGTTGTAAAAATATCACCATTATTATATTATTAAAATATAATATTATATATATTTAAATGAATTATTTTATCAGAAAAAGATAAAATTTCAATTTTCAACAATTGTCACATTAAAATTTTCTCCATCTATATCCACATAAAATCAATATTTTCCTCATCATATGAATCAATAATTAATTATTCACAAATAATATTCTGAGAATCACAATATTGATGACGAGCGGTTTCAGGAAAGAGGGGCTTTCGATAAAATTTCTCCTTCTTGGTAGCGCAATTAGGTGACCAAACCTCTCCTTAGAGCAGAACTTTCTAGACATTGCCAATAATGTTATCTAATAATATTATTGAGATAATATGAATTATTGCTTCGATAATGAAAAATCTTGTATAATGACAATTATTAAAACAACAAACAATATAAAATATCAACGCATGACAATTATTGAATCAATAAAATAAAACAACTTTGAGCGATAATTACTGTAACCATTATTGAGTAGTGCCTTCTTATGTAAGAGTCGATAATTGGTGCAATCACAAGTGTCTTCTGCAGATGCAACAACGCGTATTCTTGTGTTTTAACCACGGGTATTCCAACGATTAGTATGCTGATAACAACTTCTGTGAGTTATTTTTAAACGACTTATATTTGTCATTTTCTTCCTCAATCGCTTTTTCGTTATGGGGCCCACACACATGTGGCAGGTCGTCGCACGAATATTCCCAGAAGCGATCTGAATATTCCACGACCAAACGAATATATTCAAACAACAATGAATATTTTATAACCACTTGCTTATTTTGAAATATTTGCGTATTTTACCCATAACTATCCACATTAATCACATCAACCCTTACTATTTCAAAATAATAATTAGAGGAAATTAAATTTCATTTATTAATTATTTGGGATCTTACAACCTCCCTCCTTATGAAATTTCGTCCTCGAAATTGGCGTACGATACACAGTGTTTGAAAAGATGAGGATACCTCGCTTTCATTTCGTTTCAACTCCCGGTCATTTCCTCTATAGCATGGTTTCTCCACAAGACTTTAACTTGTGGTATGACCTTCGTCGTAGGACATGCTCCTTCTATCCAAGATCTTGACAGTACTTCCTCATACGTTAAGTCTTGGCTATCTCGTGGGTTCTAACTCAATAACGTGATTCGGGTCTTTCACATATTTCTGAAATGCAGATATGTGAAACACATTATGAACACGAGACATACTTGGAGGTGTACGCGAGTCTATATAGGCTACATTTCCTACTCGGTCGAGAATTTGAAATGGACCGATAAATCGTGGATTGAGCTTTCCTCTCTTCCCGAATCTTGTAACTCCCTTCCCGGGGCAACACTTGACAATACATGATCCCCTATACTAAATTCCACATCCTTTCGATGAAGATCCGCATAACTCTTTTGTCGATCTTGTCTTGGTTTTGTATCGTTGTCGAATCATTTGGATCTTTTCGGTAGTCATACATACTAACTTGGGTCCCAACAATGTTGCTTCACCCACCTCATCCCAACATATTGGAAGCGACACTTTTCGTCCATATAATGCTTGAATGGGGCCACACCTATACTTGACGATAAGCTTTGTTGTTGTAGGAGAATTCCACTGATAGTAAATACTTATCCCAAGCGCCCTTGAAGTCTCAGGACACGAGTCTTAATAAATCTTCAAGAGTTTGAATAGTCCTCTCGATTGTCCGTCTGGTTTGAGGATGGTATGCGAAGCGAATCTTAAATCCGTACCCATAGCTTTTTGCAAGCTAACCCAAAATCTTGAAGTGAATCTTGGGTCACGATCGAAACTATGGATCTTGGCATGCCATGCAATCTCACAATCTCATTTACGTACATTTGAGCAAGAGGCGTTCAAGGAATAAGTCTCCGTATCGGCAAGAAAAAGCGAGACTTGGTTAATCTATCAACAATAACCCAAATAGCATTTATGCCTTGAGAAACCGTGGGAAGTCCCGTAACGAAATCCATGGTAATGTGTTCCCACTTCCATTTCGGAATCTCAAGTGGTTGTAATGGTCCCTTAGGCACTTGATGCTCCGCCTTTACACGTTGACAAGTTAAACATGTTGAGATAAACTTTGCAATCTCTCTCTTCATATTGTTCCACCAAAATGTATGTCGAAGATCACGATACATTTTAGTACTTCCCGGATGGATTGCAAATGGTGTATTGTGTGCCTCCATCATAATCTTGTACTTCAAATCAGAATCGTTAGGAACACAAAGTCTGGAGTGGACTCGAAGTATTCCTTCTTCATCAATTCTCGCTTAGGAATAGCTCCTTCTTGTACTTTTTCTTCATATGCATCGGCTCAAGATTTGGTGGCTTGAAAGCAACCTTAACTTTTCTATTAAAGTTGGCTCTGTCGTATACTTGACATCATCATCGCTTTTCGTTCTGCATATGATCTTCTACTCAACGCGTCATTACCACGTTCGCTTTTCGGGATGGTATTGAATAATGTGGTCGTAGTCTTTCAATAGCTCGAGCCAGCGTCTCGCTGCCGCATGTTAAGTTCTTTTGAGTGAAGAAATATTTAAGGCTTTTATGGTGCGAATATATCTCCACTTTCTCTCCATATAGATAGTGCCTCCGGATCTTTAAGCGCGAAAAAAATGCTTTGCTAACTCTAGATCATGAGTAGGATAATTCCTCTCATATTCTTTAAGTTGTCGTGAGGCATAGGCTATGACTTTCCCACGTTGCATGAGAACACATCCTAACCCTTTGCGAAGCATCATTTTGTAGATAACAAATCCATCCGAACCGGATGGTATTGTTAGAGCAGTCTTAGAAATAAGTCTCCTTTTAAGCTCTTGGAAACTCTTCTCGCATTCTTCGCTCCAAAGCGAATTTTGTATCCTTCCGAGTTAGATGAGTTAGCGGAGTAGTGATTCGAGAAAACCCTTCCACGAATCTCCGATAATAACCAAATTAAGCCCAAAAGCTACGTCTTGATCTTGGAAACTTGGTTGCTCCCAACTTTGTATTGCTTCAATCTTGGCAAGGGTCAGCAGATACTCCATGTTTTGACACCACATGCCCAAGAAATGCTACTTCCTCAAGCGAACTCGCATTTCTATAACTTGGCATAAAGCTTGTTTTCACGAAGCCTTTGGAGTACCGACTTCAAATGGTGCTCATGATCTTCACGGCTTTTGGAATATATGAGGATGTCATCAATAAAAAAGACAACAACGAACCGATCAAATACTCTTTGAATACTCGGTTCATCATATCCATGAAAGCCGCAGGAGCATTAGTCAATCGAAAGACATAACTAAGAATTCATAATGCCGTCTCAGGAGTTCTAAAAGCGGTCTTTGGAATATCCTCGGTTCTAATCTTGGTGATGATATCGAGCGAAGATCGATTTTTGAAAAGAATTGTGCTCCTTGCAATTTGGTCAAACAAGTCATCAATACGAGGTAGAGGATACCTATTCTTGATAGTGACATGGTTCGATTCCGATAGTCAATACAAAAGTCGCATACTCCGTCTTTCTTCTTTACAAATAAAAGCAGGGAGCCCCGAGGAGATGTACTAGGACGAATGAAACCAATGTCCAACAACTCTGTAGTTGGACCTTTAACTCTGAAGTTCAATAGGAGCCATTCGATATGGGGTTTTAGAAATGGGCTTTGTACGGGTTCAAGGTCGATAAAGAATTCAACTTCACGTTACGGGGTAGGCAGGGAAGTTCTTGAGAAATCGTCGGAAAGTTAATAACAACGGGAATATTATTCAATTTTGGCGTGTCTTTATTCAAATCCATAACATGGGCTAAGAAAGCTTGACATCCGTTTTTTAATAAGCGAATAGCTTTATGATTAGATATAGCGGTGATTGATTTTAATGGTTTAGTTGCTTGAATTGAACAACGGGTTGTTTAGGAATATGAAAGCTAACAACTTACGAAAACAATCAATTTTGGTATGATGAGTAGTTAACCAATCAATCCCTAAAATCACATCAAAAAAGCAAGTATCTTTAAAGAGATAAGGTCAACGGGTAAGATGAGGGTGCCAACATGGATTAGACAAGATTTATAAGCGGTGGATGTGATGAAAGTTTTTCTCTAGCGGAGTTTCCACGAGATAGGTCAAAGTCTAATTTCTCGAGTCAAGTTTAAGCGTTGAGCACAAGCGGGAGAGATAAATGAATGGGTAGCAGACGGTATCTAGTAAAGTATAAACTTCACAAGAATTTATAAATAGCTTACCCGTGATCACCTCGTTTGGGTTCCTCGCATTTTGACCGATCACAACAAACGCTTTCTTCCGAGGAACCATTGACTTTGACTTTTCTCGGGACGATCTTTTGAGTCACCGTCCCCATTGAACTAGGTTTATTCTCAAAGTGCAATCTCGGCGATATGTCCTTCCTTTCCACAATTATAGCATACACTGGGCTGTTGTGGGCGGTTTGGTGATATGTCCCTCTTTCCGCATTTATAGCATATAATGGGTGGTCGTTCTCCTCCCTTGGAACTATTCTTCTTTGGCCTTTGTCGTCTTCACATAGTCGTTGTTGAATCTCCTCTTTTAAAATCTCCTCGACTCGCTTCTTCTATTTTCATGGCCATGATTACCACAGAGTGGTTACCATTTTTGTCGCCTTTTTCTTTCTCCACTTTGGTTATTGTTGTTTTGTTATTTGCTATCTCCGGTATGATCACGATTGTGGTACCTCGGTTGGCCGTAGTACTCGTTATCTCGCTTCTAACAATTGAGCCACATTAACAACATCTGAATAGAGAAAATTTATGAGAGATGAGATCTTGGCGTATCGCCGGGTTTCAAACCTCTCGAAACATCCGCGTCATCGTTCCTCATTCTCCACCAAATGAGGTGCAAACACGGATAACTCTGCAAACTTCGCCTCGTCTTTGAGACACCGTCGTGTTGTTACGCTCGGTCTAATAAACTCCACTTCCTTCATATAGACGAACACTTTCGGGAAAGTATTTGTCATTAAATAGTTCTGAAACGTCTCCCAAGACATCTTTGAGTGCGGTGTTTGATGAGTGCACGCTTCTGAGACTCCCACCGATGATCGCTTGCGCATACGGAACATAAAGGTGGCGAATGGAACCTTCTGTTGTTCTCTGTGCATCCCAAGACATCGAATATCTTGGTAATTTGCTTGACCCATGTTTTACGCCATGATCGGATCGGCTTTCCCTTAAATTCTGGTGGTCTGACTCTTTGAAGCTGCTTGCATTTGTGACAACCCGTGAATTGCTATCATTTCCTCCTATGTTTTGAACACGAGTCTCCTCGTCGATTTTGCATGAGCTGCAAAAAGCTTCTAAATATCCCTCGTTCATCATCGCTTTCGATGGTGTTGTTGTTCATGAGGAACATTGCCCGACTGTTGCGTTCTCTCTCGTTGGTGAGTACTGAGGCGTCTCCACGGTCTCATTTCCATTGTTAATATTCTCGATTCGACATTCTCAAAATCTTGTCATAAAACAAGGGTTAATTAAGGAAATCAATATATCACATAATATCCCTATATCTTGACCAACTATCAAATAAGCTTAGGTAGGACACTTTAGCGAAGGATTTACTTCGTCTCTCCCTCCTAGTTCTATTCCCGATCTCTTGGAGATCATATCCTAAGCTCGATACCAATTGTGACACCCCAAAATAGGTCTACATCCCCATTACGAGTTGTCAATACAGATGCGAAACAACTACAACTTTATTATTACAATAGTAAAGCTGTGAGTTTAAATACGAGATATTGCCATCAGACAATATCCACATACAAATAAATCCTCATCATAATTATTGGTACATTATTTTACAACAATGGTGAGGACTACTAAACAACTCTCCTAGAAATTTCATTCCATACCCAGGCTAAATTACTCATTTATATTCTCGCCTCACGAGAAGAAAAATGGAACAAAAAAGGAAAAGGGTGAGCTCGACTAGCCCGATAAAGAATATTATGACTAAGATAATATACAACAAAATTATCGTTAGTCTTGACGGGAAAAATATAATAGAATACAATAGACAACAAGTTTTAAATCAATATTACATTGAAATAATAATTCATTAGAAGAGTTAAGTAGAGAATGCAAACTACTATCTTACATGTATGAATTTTAAAGTTCATCGTCTATTTTTATCCTGTAACATCAATCAATATATATACGGGATCAAATATTCATCCTTGCACTTTCTGAGGCCAAGGACATTCACCGATTGGTCATGTTCATCTAAACACTTGTTCATCTTTGCACTCACGGGCCAAAGATATTCATCATAAATCATTCATTCATCACTCTTGGCCAAAGATATTCATCATAAATCATTCATCTTTGCCTACTGGCCAAAGATATTCAATAATATCATCATTTAAGGCGAGGATGATGAAAATATATATATATATATTTTTAAAAGAAAGCGAATCGGTGAAACAAAATGACAAGGATTAAGGATTAAGGATTAAGTACTTCGTTTTATCCACGTCCAAAAATACCTCAAAAATAATCATAGTGGTGTAAAATTCAAGAATGATCAAAACATGGATACAATCAAAGCTAGTATCCACAATAGATATTTTAGACGAAAAGAAAAATTTTTCATTTTTAGATGAATAGTCTTAGTATTAGTGAATAATAAGTATCGTGTGAATAATCGTATCGTGAATAAGTAACTCAGACACCAAAAGTTCCAAATTTGATAAAAACTTCAGATCAATATTTGACATAATGATATTGAAGAAATAATATCATTCTGAAAAAAAAATAATATCCCTTACCTCGAAAGATCAAGTACTTTAGCTGGAATCTTTGGATATAGGCTATATCTTGAACTTTCACCGTATAGCAATACTCAAAGTATACTTAAAATACTCACAAGAATACGCTCGATAATATAGAGAGAAAACTTGATTTACGGTGTGATTTTCAATTCTAACCTAAGCTTTTATTTATAGGAAATTGCTTAGAACACAAAAGAGAAAATTTATTATAATAATAATATATATAAAAATTTTCTCGCCCATTCTTAGAATCTGAAAATCTGAATACAAACCACATGATCCTTCTAGAAGAAGTAAAAAAACGTTTTTCATAAAATAAATAATTAAAACTTCCAAAAATCAATTATTTGAGACTTGAACTTCAATAATTCATAATAAATAGCCCTTTTGTCGAGGAAAATTCGAATCTCATGAGTTTTTATAGGAAATTCAATTCTCTACAACTTTGCGAGAAGAAAGGTTTTCCAAATTCCAAAGCAGAAATTGAATGAAATCCACAAGCAGCGATTTTAGAAATTTATAATCAAATTTCGATCGATAAATGGGGTCCCGCAAACATGTTTAACATGTTTTAAATATTTATTGCAACAAAAATACTCTTCCTCCTCGTATACTCATATATTCCACATTCGTTGTAAAAATATCACCATTATTATATTATTAAAATATAATATTATATATATTTAAATGAATTATTTTATCGAGAAAAAGATAAAATTTCAATTTTCAACAATTGTCACATTAAAAATTTTCTCCATCTATATCCACATAAAATCAATATTTTCCTCATCATATGAATCAATAATTAATTATTCACAAATAATATTACAAAATCACAATATTGATGACGAGAGGTTCCTCAGGGAAGAGGGCTTTCAATAAGAATTTCTCCTTCTTGGTGGCGCAATTAGGTGACCAAACCTCTCCTTAGCAGAACTTTCTAGACATTGCCAATAATGTTATCTAATAATATTATTAGGATAATATGAATTATTGCTTCGATAATGAAAAATCTTGTATAATGACAATTATTAAAACAAAAAACAATATAAAATATCAACATGACAATTATTGAATCAATAAAATAAAACCTTTGAGCAGTAATTATTGTAACCATTATTGAGAAGTGCCTTCTTATGTAAGAGTCGATAATTGGTGCAATACCGTAATCTTCTGCAGTGCAACAATGGCGTATTCTCGTGTTTTAACCACCGGGTATTCAACGATGTAAGCAGTAACAACTTCTGTAATTATTTTTTAAGCGACTTATATTTGTCATTTTCTTCCTCCAATCGCTTTTTCGTTATGGGGCCCACACATGCATTTGCTTGGCAAGTAAATACGAATATTCACAAGCGAGTCTGAATATTCCACGACCAAACGAATATTCCCAAACAATGATGAATATTTTATAACCACTTGCTTATTTTGAAATATTTGCGTATTTTACCCATAACTATCCACATTAATCACATCAACCCTTACTATTTCAAAATAATAATTAGAGAAAATTAAATTTCATTTATTAATTATTTGGGATCTTACAAATGAGGACTTTTACCACATCATTTGTAACATTATCAAATGATCCCTGGTTATGATCATATAAATTAACAGTTCATATATGCACGTAAGCCAAAGATGACTTTCATCACAATATAAGCATGAGGATGATGACAATGATATAAGAATTCAATTAAAAGAAACAAAGGATAAATTTTTAAAGATTTATAATTTAATTTATCCAGAATTCAATAACGTTCAAATTGTCAACATGATACTGCTTTGTGGAGTAAAGTTCAAGAATAATATTGTAACAAAAATAATTTGGACCAAAAAAAAATCATTTTTGTCTTGAATAGTGCCCCGGATGAATAGTACTTTGTGAATAGTACTTTATGAATAGTACCCGTGAATAGTACTTTTATGAATAGTACCGTATAAATGAATAGTACTCATGGACAGTACTCCGACATGAAAAGCTTAAAATTTAACAAGAATGTGCAGAAAATATCCTTGTGAAACGATACTAGATAAAGCGCAAATTTCAAGGATATTCTACTAATTTCATGAAGTATAGAAGCCAAAACTTTAACCAAATGAGTATAGAATTCGAAATCTAAAACGAAATAATATTACTTACATACTACAGAGTATGGAAGAAAATATTATTTCAAGTGAATATTGAACAAAATAACATCCCTTACAACTGTTGAACAAAAATAATATTCCAACGAATATTTAACGAAGATAATATTCCTACGAATATTTAACGAAGATAATATTCTTTATGAATATTAAACGAAAATAATATTCATATGAATACGAGAAATAATATCTCTTCAGAATAATAAATAATACCCCTTAACTCAGAAGAAGACTGGATATTGGAATAGTGAAGTAGCAGACTTCTCTTCTTCTTTCTCTCTATAGCTTCTCTCTCTATAATTGCTCTTGTGAGTCTTAGTGAATTGGTGAGAATGAAGGAAGAATGAGTTTCTATTTATAGGAAAATATAGTTTCGATAATTGCACATTTTGGGGCTCGAAATATTACAGTATAATACCTTCATCTTTTCCTTCATTTTTAATTTAGTCCTGTAAGTATTATCAAACTTACACCACCTCCCCTAATAGTACATACATGTGAATCAATAGTACACACATGTGAACACATAGTTATAAGCATGTGAATTAATAGCAATTAATTGCTTATTTATTCAATTAATTACCCGATTGGTCAATATAACTTTCAGACATCAATTATTATCAAAATAAATGTCGATTTCCACTAACACTAATAATCCCAACACAATGGAACTATCAATTTGATCTTTAATCAACACGAACTTATTCATCATTAATATTATAACTCACAATATTTAACAACCAGGTCGTTCCCAGGAAAGAAGGGGCTTTTCGATAAGGATTTCTCCTTATTGGCGTGCGATTAGGTGACCAAACCTCTCTTCGATGAACTTCTAGACATTGTCAATATTGCAAATAATAATATGAATAACTTTGTCGTCTCAATTATTGATTTAATAATATAAAATATTATACAGATGATATTGTGATAATAATTGAATCAATAATATGATAGATATGATGCAGCAATTACTGTAGCAATAATTGAGTATAACTGAGTGACTTCTTACGTAAGTATCAATAATCAATATTGTATGCTACTATGCAACCACGCGTATTACGATACTTTTACTACCGGATAGTTTAACAGTTTTAACGGTAAAACTTTCGTCATTATTTTTATAAAAAGATAATTCTGTCATTTTTTAAATACGACAATACTTCCGTTGTGGGTCCACCAATGATTGTGCCGTCGTATGAATATTCTCTGTTAAAACGAATATTCCCCAACACAACGAATATTTTATATCAACTTGCTTTCTTTGTAAAATTTTTAAATATCACCCTTAAATTTAACCTTTTATCAATTTAACCATTTACTAAATAGAATAATAATTATAGGAAAATTGAATTCTTTTATTTCATAAAATTCGGGGTCTTACAAATTTCTTATACATTTTATGTATTAGTAATTAATATAAAGATTGCTTCAACATAAGAATTTTTTAGAACACCCCCACATAAGAAAATAAGCTCTTATTTTCTGAAATTACATAAAATCTCAAATCCAAAAATTATTTAACATAAGCACTTAACAAATTATACATGTACATTTTTCAAGTATACCAACACGTAACACTTGACTCTATGTAAATAGTATAAAAATCATTATATACAAATTATAGGAAAATTGAATTCTTTTATTTCATAAAATTCGGGGTCTTACAAATTTCTTATACATTTTATGTATTAGTAATTAATATAAAGATTGCTTCAACATAAGAATTTTTTAGAACACCCCCACATAAGAAAACAAGCTCTTATTTTCTGAAATTACATAAAATCTCAAATCCAAAAATTATTTAACATAAGCACTTAAAAAATTATACATGTACATTTTTCAAGTATACCAACACGTAACACTTGACTCTATGTAAATAGTATAAAAATCATTATATACAAATTATAGCGCAACTAATTATATTGCACAATTTATTTTCATATAAATAATAAAATATAAAATTTTATATTTACTTTCTAAGAAATTAATTTTTCACAAACAAAATTAATTTATGTAGAAAGCAAATAAAATGTACACACATGCATTAGTATATCCTCAAGTGTTTTCTTGTCCAAACTTGAATAGAAAATATCATAAACAATATATCTTTTGACATTTAAAAATATAGAATTCAAGACAATTCTCATAATAATATGAAATACTTGAACTTCATTATATTTATAAAAAGTCAAAAAATTAAATATTTATCTCAATCAGAATATACAAAATTCATATGATCACATTAAAAAATTTACTACTTCTTGGACAAGAAGTACACATAAAAATAATTCAACATATACCAATTATGATTATTCCAAAAAAACTGTGAATAACATTTCAAAGTGTTTTCTCAACATCATAATCACATTGTATACAAGATTTACTCAACAAAATTTACTTCTACAATATCTCTTCTAACTATTAGTTGATAATTAATTTATTATTCACAAACAAAGTAATTTATCTCAAAATTTATGCATACAAATACCAAATAATCTTACACACTAAATATTAGCTCAAATTTTATATGCAACATTTTGTTCAAGAAGAAAAATTTACTTTATTCTTGAAATAAATTAATTCACAACTATTTTGTTATACGTATAAACAAGTAAATTTCTCAAATTTTACTACAATTCTCTCATAATAAATTAATCTCGATTACTCTATAAGAAAATAATTATCTCAAATTTCATACATATATATAATATATATGCACATCATAATACTTTATGTACTCATAAAATATTATAACCAAAATATATATGCACAAAATTAAATTTATTCCGCTATGAACAAAAATTTAATTACTTTTCTTATCCCACAAAACTAATTAAATAATTTATTACAACAAAATGTAAGTAAAATAATACTCAAATATACAATATCATCTACACATGATATAATACATAAAACATATACTTTCAAGTATATACACATACAAAATGATACACAGTTATCATTTATAAAATTAAAGGCAATCGTTAAAAAATACACCTTTTGGAATTAAATTCGAAGAACACCACAATCTCTTTAGAAAAAAATTTAGGCATCGACATTTGGTGTTTTTCATGATGACTCTTCGTCTCCTCCTCATCAATTTATAAACTTGTAAATTGTAAATATTTTTCACTTTCATTTTTCTCCACAATCCATCTTCTAACAAGAATTATCAATAAAATAATTAGCTTAATATCTCAATATATTACTAATTATCATAAAAATTCTATTGATAAAATAGATACAAGAAAAATGGCACTTATCTTTGAAAATCGTGTGTCTTCCATCTCATCAAAATTATGACTCCAACAAATACTATAAAGACCTTAAGATTGTTAGAACCGTAACTTCGTAGAGTCAAGATTGTTGTAGAAGACGTGACATGGGTGATCCATGTCGTTAAGGTCTTTATCGCCCCCACCACGATTGGTTTGTTATGTGTTGCAGACGATGTAAGACCCCAAATTTTATAAATAAAGATGAATTTTCTCAAAATATATTTTTGAATATTATGGTGTGGATTTGATATAATGTTATAGTTGTGGGTAATATTTATAAATTTTGCAAAGTATGCAAGTTGTTATAAAATATTCGATTGGTCGGAGAATATTCGTTTAAGAGGAAATATTAGTACGACGGCACAATCATTGGTAGACTCCATAACGGAATTATTATCGGAGTTAGAAAACAACAAAAATATCTTTTTATGAAAATAAAGACAAAAGTTTTACCGTTAACTGTTGAAATACCCGATGATAAAAGTACAGTAATACGTGTGGTTGCATAGTAGCACACGGTATTAATTATTGATGCTTACGTGAGAAGTCACATAGTTTTATTCAATTATTGCTACATTAATTGCTGCATAGTATCTCACGTTATTTGATTCAATTATTGTCACAATATTTAATATTATTAAATCAATAATTGAGATGACAAGTTATTCATATTATTATTTGCATAATTAACAATGTCTAGAAAGTTCTGTCAAGGAAAGGAGTTTGGTCACCTAATTGCGCGCTAATAGGGAGAAATACTTATCGGAAAGACCCCTATTTCCTGGGAATGATATGGTTGTTAATATTGCGGGTTATAATAATGATGAATAAATGTTGTTAAAAATATTGAGGGGATTCTTATGAAGTATTTGATGTAAGTTTGGCGTATTATTTGAACCTCCACTTACCCATTTTTTAAAATAGTCATGAGAAATTATCTCAATTTTTTTATATATATATATATATATATATATATATATATATATATATATATATATATATATATAATACTAAGTATGTTTGAAAAAATGTCATAAGGGGGGGTGGGAGGAAAATCTCATGAGGAGTACTATTTAGTATATATATTATGATAAGTTTTATTTTTTATGTAAAATAAAATATATTATATTTTATTATGCATAGTGTTTGCATAGTGACTGCATAGTAAAATCAGAAAAAAAAAATTTGCCCGTGATTTCTCAAAAAAGTTTTCGCCCGTGACTTTTCCTCACTGTGCATCCAAATAGTATCCTTCCATTCTCCTATAAATAGGATGCTTAGTTTAGAATTGAAACCAGAATCAGAAAATTCTTTTTCTATAATATTGAGCGTAGTTCTTAGAGTTTAAGGAAGTTTTGAGCGTAGAAAACAGTACAAGTTTTCTTCAAGAATATCCCCGCTATACTAGTCGGAATGCTCTCCTTTTTAAGGTAAGGGATATTTTTTTAGTTCAATACTCCAAAGAAATAATATTTTTTTCCATACTCTGTAGTATGTATGTGACACCCCCAAAATAGGTACACATCACCCATCTTGGGTCGTCAGATACAAGGTACTGAATACAAATACAAACTAATTATACAACAGTCGTGCAAAATACGACAACATATATACTGTGAGTTTTAATACAAATATTATAGCGATATATAATCGACAATATTCATACTCAAATTAATACATGCCATATAAAATACAATGACAAATATTTTAAATCTCCAAAGGGACACGAGAAGATTTATTGTTATCTTCATTTTCTTTGTGGTTCACTTTTGGACGCTTTTGGAATTGGGTTCTCATCACCCTATTATTTTTCACCAAAATCAATTATCAAGTGACGTATAAAATACGACACACACATCTTAGGTCCTCAATACAATTATATATTGCATGTTATGCCATAGTAAGGACTACTAATGTTATCATCTGGACCGTCACTCCATTCCCCGACTAGTCCCAACTATATTCTCGTTTCCTGAAGAGAACAATAAAAGAAAGGATGAGCTCAACTAGCCTAGTAAGAAATATTATGACTAAGATAATACAGAATTTTTGAGGGTCAGAAAAATTACGAAACTGCAAATGGATTTTCACCCGCCATGCGGTAATCCACGTAGACAGATCATTTTCACAATTTAATAAGGAATGAAATACAAAGGATCATTCACCATGCATGTGGTAATCCATATATACAAGTTATTCCAACAGAATAATAAAGAATAGAATAACAGAAGAATTCATCATGCATGCGATAGATCGCATGGCGAAAAGTTATTCTCAGCGAATAATAATAAAAATGGAACCAAGTCGTGCGTAAGCGCACGCGATGGGATATTACGACGAATAATAAATAATGAAACCAGGTCATGCGAAAATGTACAGACATGATATTCCGACAAAATAATAAAGAATGGAATAACAAAAGACTTTACCAGGCATGCGATAGACCGCACAGACATGTTATTCCAACAGAATCATAAAAAATGGAATAACAGAAGAATTTCACCATGTATGCCGTACTTCGCATAGACAGGTTATTCCAACGTAATGATAAAGAATGGAATAATAGAAGTTCTCTTCATGAATACGAAAAAAATAATATCCCTTACGAGTACAACAAATAATATCCCTTACCTTATAAAGAAGAGTACTCCGACGGGTAGGGCGGGGATATACATGAAGAAAACTTGCACTACCCTCAAACCTTCTTAAAATCTAAAGAAATACGCTCAAGATTATAGAATAGAATTCTCTGAATTTCTGGTGTGATTTCAATTCTAACTAAGCATCTTATTTATAGAAAATAGAAAGGATACTATGCAATAAAATATAATATATATATATATATATATATATATATATATTATTTAAAATCTAATAAAACAATTAACTTTATAAAAGTATTACATTTTATATAAAAGATTTTTTTGTCTGAAAACTTTATACGCAGTACTATGCAAAATAAAATATATTATATTCTAATTATTGTCTAATAAAACAAATAACTTTATAAAAGTATTACATTTTTATATAAAAAGATTTTACTATGCAAATACTATGCGCAGTCTTATCAAACACTATACATAATAAAATATATTATATTATAATTATTGTCTAATAAAACAAATAACTTTATAAAAGTATTTTATTTTATATAAAAAGATTTTACTATGCAAAACACTATGCATAATAAAATATATTATATTCTAATTATTGTCTAATAAAATAAATAACTTTATAAAAGTATTACATTTTATATAAAAAGCTTTTACATTTTATTACATTAATAATACTAATACAAAAATCATATAATATATATATATATATATATATATATATAAACTTCCGTGACTTTTATAAAAGATACCTCAATATATTTAACAACATTTATCATTATTATTATAATTCACAATATTAATCGATCGTGTCGTTCCGTGAAAGAGGAGGCTTTCTAATAAGGATTTCTCCCTATTGGCGCATAATTAAGTGACCAAACCTCTCATTGGTAGAACTTCTAGACATCGTTAATATTGTAAATAATAATATTAATAAATTTGTTGTCTCAATTATTGATTTAATAATATATAAAATATCGACAATAATTGAATCAAATAACGTGAGATATCTTATCGCAAAGAATTCTTTGGTGTTATAATTGAACAAAACTAAGTAACTTCTCACGTAAGCATCAATAATCAATACCAAAGTGTGCTTTCTTATGCAACCATGCCAGCGTATCGCTTTTCTTTTTTACTAAGAAAGTAGTTCAACAGTTTTAACGGTATAACTTCCGCCGTTATTTTCATAAAAATATTTTTGTCGTTTTCTCAATTCGACAATAATTCCGTTTTGGGGTCCACCAATGATTGAATCGTCGTACGGATATTTTCCGACAACAAGAATATTCCCCGACCAATCGAATATTATATAACAACTTGCATACTTTATAAAATTTATAAATATTATCCACAGCTATAACATTATCTCAAATCCACACCATAATATTCAAAAAAATATTTCGAGAAAATTAAATCTTTATTCGTAAAATTTAGGCTTTTACAATGTAAGTAATATTATGTCTTTTTAGATTTCGAATTCTACACTTATTTTGTTAAGTTTTGGCTTCTATACTCCATGAAATTAGTAGAATATCCTTAAAATTTATGTTTCATCCAGTATCTTTTCATGGAAATATTTATTCTGAACATTTTTGTTAAGTTTTAACTTTTTCATGTCAGAGTACTATTCACGGGGTACTATTCCTGAAGTACTATTCACTCGGGTACTATTCACCCGGGGTACTATTCATGATAAAATTTATTTTTTTTCCTTTCAAATCAGTTTTGATACAATATTATTCTTGAATTTTACTCCACAAAGCAGTATCATGTTGACAATTTGGACATTATTGAATTCTGGATAAATTAAATGATAAATCTTTAAAATTTATCATTTACTTTCATTTAATTGAATTCTTATATCATTGTCGTCATCCTCATGCTTATATTGTGATGAAAGTCCTCATTGGCCCGTAGTGCATTGATGGATAGTTGTTGGTATGATTATGACCAGGGATTATTTGGTATAATCATGACCGTAATGTTATAAATGATGTGGTAAAAGTTCTCATTGGCCCGTAGTGCATTGATGGACAGTTGTTGGCATAATCATGACCATGGGTGAAAACACGAATATCCTTGACCCACAATGCATGGATAATTTGTGGTTGTGATACTAATGAATATCATTGGCCCATAGTGCATGGATAATTCAGTGATGTGGATTATTTATTAAGCTGAGTCTCAGCGATAAAATTAATGATAAACTTTTAAATCATAGAAGATAGTAAATATCATGCTCTACTTGACTCTTCTAATTGATTGCTTATTCCGCTGCAGTTGTTGATCTAAAACTTGTTGTCTATTGTATTCTATCAGTGGTTATACTGTTGAAAGCTAACAATAATTTATTATGCATTATATTAGTCAAAATATTTATTACTGGGCTAGTTGAGCTCACCCTTTTACTTTCATTATCCTCTTCATAAAATGAGAACATAGCCAGGACTAGTCGGGGAACGGAGTGATGGTCCGAGATGGTGCTATTGTAGTCCTCACTATTCTAAGAAATAGTGTGATAATAATTGTAATGAGGACTCCATTTGAGTTTGGATATTGTCTAGAACACAATATTTGTGTCAAAACTTTCAGCTATGTTTTGTCGTATTTTATACTACAGGTGTATAATTAAGTTTGTATTTAAATTCTATACCATGTATTTGACGACTCAAGATGGATGATGTATACCTATTTTGGGGGCATCACAGACGATATATGTAAAACTCCAATTTTACGAATAAAGATTTAATTTTTTCGAAATATTTTTTTAATATTATGGTATGGATTTGAGATAATGTTATAGTTGTGGATAATATTGATAAATTTTATAAAGTACACAAGTTGTTATATAATATTCGATTGGTCGGGGAATATTCGTTTTAACAGGGAATATTCGGACGACGGCACAATCATTGGTGGACCCCACAACGGAATTATTATCGGATTGAGAAAACGACAAAAATATTTTATGAAAATAACGGCGGAAGTTTTACCGTTAACTGTTGAAACACCCGGTGTTAAAAGTACAGAATACGGCGTGGTTGCATAAGTAGCATTTGCAGTATTGATTATTGATGCTTACGTGAGAAGTCACTTAGTTTTGTTCAATTATTGCTTCAGTAATTGTTGCATAGTATATTTCACGTTATTTGATTAAATTATTGTCGATATTTTATATATTATTAAATCAATAATTGAGATGACAGAGTTATTAATATTATTATTTGAAATATTAACGATGTCTAGAAGTTCTGTCAATGAGAGGTTTGGTCACCTAATTACGCACCAATAGGGAGAAATTCTTATTGGAAAGCCCCTCTTTTCTTGGGAAGCGATTGGTCGATTAATATTGTGAATTATAATAATGATGATAAATGTTGTTAAATATTTTGAGTTGTCTTTTAATGAAGTCATTTAAAGTTTATATATATATACATATATATATATATTATATATATAAGTTTTATTTTATTAGTATTATTAATGTAATAAAATAGAAAAGTTTTTAATATAAAATGTAATACTTTTATAAAGTTATTTGTTTTATTAGACTATAAATAGAATATATTATATTCTATTATGCATATTATTTTGTATAGTAAAATCTTTTTATATAAAAATGAATACTTTTATAAAGTTATTTGTTTTATTAGACAATAATTAGAATATATTATATTTTATTATGCATAGTATTTTGCATAGTAGTGCGTGCATATTATTTTGCATAGTAAAATCTTCTTATATAAAATGTAATACTTTTATAAATTTATTTGTTTATTAGATAATAATTAGAATAAATTATATTTTATTACGCATAGTATTTGCATAGTGCATGCATAGTATTTGCATAGTAAAATCTTTTTATACAAAACATAATACTTTTATAAAGTTAATTATTTTATTAGATTTTAAATAATATATATATATATATATATATATATATATATATATATATTATTGCATAGTATCCTTTCTATTTTTCTATAAATAGGATGCTTAGTTATAATTGAAATCACACCAGAAATTCAGATAATTCTCTTCTATAATCTTGAGCGTATTTCTTTAGAGTTTAAGAAAGCTTTGAGCGTACTGCAAGTTTTCTTCAAGTATATCCCCGCCCTAACCGTCGGAGTACTCTTCTTTCTAAGGTAAATGATATTATTTGTTGTATTCGTAAGGGGTATTATTTCTTTCGTATTCATGAAGAGAACTTCTGTTATTCCATTCTTTAATATTCTGTTGGAATAACCTGTATACGCGGACTACCCTATACTTGGTGAAATTCTTCTATTATTCCATTTTTTATTATTATGTTGGAATAAACTTTATCTATGCCAAATCTCGCATACATGGTAAAATTTCATTGTTATTCCATTCTTTATTATTCTCTTTGGAATAAACTTTCATGCATGCATACTGCATACATGGTGAAATTTCATTGTTATTCCATTCTTTATTATTCTATTGGAATATCCTGTCGGTCATGTAATTTCGCTTTGACACTGGTTCCGATTCTTTATTATTACATTGGAATATCCTCGCTTGCAAGCGGATTACGCTGACCTAGTTCCGTTATTTATTATTCTGTTGGAATAACTTTCGATGCGATTGGCTCATCGCATGCCTGGTGATTTCTTTTCTTTATTCCATTCTTTATTATACTCGGTTGGTTAAAGTTTTGGTTTTATACTCCATGAAATTAGTGGAATATCCTTGATATTTGCGTTTCATCCAGTATCTTTTCATGAAAATATTCTTCTGAGCATTCTTGAGTTTTACCCCACAAAGCAGTACCATGTTGACAATTTGGGCGTTATTGGTTACTGGATAAATTAATTCTTAAACTTGTTTTATTGAATTCTTATATCATTGTCATCATCCTCATGTTTATATTATGTTGAAAGTCATTTGTGGCCTGTAGTGCATAGATGGACTTGGTATGATTATGACAAGGGATTATTCGGTGTAATAATGACCGTAATGTTACAAAAGATGTGGTAAAAGTCCTCATTGACCCGTAGTGCATTGATGGACAGTTGTTGGCATGATCATGACCATTGATGAATACACGAATATCCTTGGCCCGTAGTACATGGATAATTTGTGGTTGTGATACTAATAAATATCATTGGCCGTAGTGCAGGGATGATGTGGATTATTTATTTAGCTGAGTCTCAGCGATAAAAGTGATGAAAAACCTTTTAAATCATAGAAGATAGTAGATTTTATTCTCTACTTAACTCTTCTAATGGATTGCTTATTCCGCTGCAGTTAAACTTGATGTTTGTTATATTGTATTAGTTTAACACTATTGAAGGCTAACGATAATTTATTCTACATTATCTTAGTCATAATATTTCTTACTGGGCTAGTTGAGCTCACCCTTTTATTTTCATTGTTTCTTGTGAAATGAGAGCGTAGTAGGGACTAATCAGGGGAGCGGTGTGGGTCAGATGATAGCATTAGTAGTCCTCACTATTCTATGAAATAGTGTGTTAATAAATGTATTGAGGACTTATTTTGAGTTTGAAATCGCTCTCTAGAAGACAATATTTGTATTAAAACTCATAGCTCATGTTGTATATTTAAGATTGTATTTGTATTATGTACCATGTATTTGGCATTTCAGAATAGGTGATGTATACCTATTTGGGGGCGTCACAGATTAGTATCAAAGCTTAGGATATGATCCCCGGGTGAGATGTGAGACAAGAACTAGGAGGGAGAGGCGGGGAATTCCTTCGCTTAGTATGACCTACCTAAGTTTGTTTGGTATTTAATTGGTCGGTCAGATTATAGGGATAATATGTGATATATTAATTAACCCTTGTTTTGTGGCAGTATTTGAAAATGACATCCGAGAATGTTGAGAATAGCAATGGAGCATAGAAGACCGTTGAGTCTCCACAAATCAATAATCAGGATAATGTGGGAAAGCCAGACCCACTTAAGGCAGAGACGTGGTTAAAGCAGATCACCAAGATATTTTATGTCTTGGGATGCTCAAAGGAGCAAAAAGTTTCCTTCGCCACCTTTATGTTGCATGAAGAGGTAGATTACTGGTGAGAATCTATAAAACGTACCCAGCCTGACGCACTCAAGATGTCTTGGGAGAAGTTCCAAGAGCTATTCAACGACAAGTACTTTCCTGAAAGTATTCGTCACGTGAAGGAAGTGGAATTTATCAAGCTGGAGCAAATCAATATGACCGTGTCGTAGTACGAGGCTAAGTTTGCGGAGTTATCTCGGTTTGCATCCCATAAGGTCGATAATGAGGAGCGAATGACGCGAATGTTTCTGCGAGATTTGAAACCCGATATACGACAATACCTCATTTCTCACAAACTTTGTTTATATTCAGATGTTGTGAATATGGCTCAGTTATTGGAGCGCGATAATGTGTTAATACAACCAAAAGGCAACAACCAACAACACGATGATAATCGTACCGGTGGCAACGACCATCGGAACAATGATAACCATCACGGGGGAAATTATCATGCCAAGAATGGTAACTACTTCGGTGGTAATCATGGCCAAGATAATAGAAGTGGAAATTTCAAGAAGAGGAGGTTCAATAATGATGGAAAGACAGCAGCATCAGCACTCGTTTCAAAGGAAGAAGAACGACCACCGGTCGTATGTTTCAAGTGTGGACAGGAGGGAAACATTTGTCCAAATTGTACGCAACAATCCAAAGCGTGTTTCAATTGCGGAAGAGAGGGTCACCTAGCTCAATACCGGTTCGAGTCCAGCTGGGATAGTGATGCCAAAGGATGTCTCAGACAAGTCAAAGCTGTTAGTTTAAGTGAGAGCGTTTTTCGAGGAACTCGAACGAAGTTAGCACGGGTTAGTTAATTATAAATTTTTGCGAAGTCTATACCTTATTAGATACCGGTTCTACCCATTATTTTATCTCTCTTGCTTGCGCTCAACGTTTAAATTTGACCCTAGAGAAGTTAGACTTTGACTTATTAGTTGAAACTTCGTTAGTAGAAACCTTCGTTACCTCCAATGTTTATAAATCTTGTTTAATTCAAATCAACACTTACACGTTACCTGTCGATCTTATCTCTTTGAAAATACTTGCCTTTGATGTAATTTTAGGAATCGATTGGTTAACTACTCATCATGCTTTTCGTAAGGTTGTTAGCTTTCATATTCCTAACCAACCTGTTATGCGAATTCAAACAACCAAACCACTAAAGTTAATCACTGTTATATCAAGCCATAAGTAAAGATCCCCGATCCTTTCGTTGTTGACTTCCTTATGTGGAATGCACCGAAGCCAGACTTTCTATAGGGGACGTCGTGAATAACGGTGGCAAGTTGATAAGTATCAATGTGATGTACTATCCAAGTCATGGATGAGAGTCACAGTTTTGAATGATATTTCTATTGTTAATAAATTTCCTGGCGTATTCTTGAAGACTTCTTAGCCTACCCCTAGAGTGTGAAATAGAATTTTGTATTGACCCCAGTACAAAACCCATTTCTAAAACCCTTAAATATTTCTTCAACTAAAACGAACGTAACATGTGCCAAAGATGTTGGCTCGATCAGTTGAAGATTACGATCGTACAATTCAATATCATTGTGGAAGAGCGAACGTGGTAGCTGACGCGTTGAGTAGAAGATCGTATGCGTTTACGAGTGTGATGTTGTTAACACAAAGACCCATTTCGTATAACTTACAAATGATGAAGATAGAGTTAAAGAATCTAGAGACCCACATGAAGATAACGAATATATGATTAGAATCGACTTTAATCGATAAAGTTAAAGCCGCTCAAACAACACATTCGGAGCTGATGAATGCGAAGAAGAAGGTTCAAGAAGGCGTTATTCTAGAAGCAAGACTCGATAAAGAGAGGAAATCTCAACCCTCGATTTTATTGGCCCATTTGAAATCCTTGATCGAGTAGGAACTGTGGCCTATAAACTCGCTTTACCGCCAAGTATATCGCGTGTTCATAACGTTTTTCACGTATCGATGTTACGTAAATATGTGGACGACCCAAACCACATTATTGATTTAGAACCAAACGAGATATCGGATAATTTAACGTATGAAGATGTACCTGTTAAAATCTTGGAATATATTCTACGCTCAAAGGTTATACCTCAAGAGTTAGAATCTGACGAAGTGTCCTCATGTTCGGCATACCAGGTACGTACGTAAATTTCGATGGCGAAATTTCATATGGAGTGGAGATTGTAAAACCCCAAATTTTACAAATAAAGATTTAATTTTCTCGAAATATTTTTTTTAATATTATGGTATGGATTTGAGATAATGTTATAGTTATGGGTAATATTTATAAATTTTGCAAAGTACGCAAGTTGTTATATAATATTCGATTGGTCGGGGAATATTCGTTTTAACAGGGAATATTCGTACGACGACACAATCATTGGTGGACCCCACAACGAAATTATTTTCGGATTGAGAAAACGACAAAAATATTTTATGAAAATAACGGCGGAAGTTTTACCGTTAACTGTTGAAACACCCAGTGTTAAAAGTACAGGAATACGCGTGGTTGCATAGTAGCACACGGTATTGATTATTGATGCTTACGTGAGAAGTCACTCAGTTTTGTTCAATTATTGCTTCAGTAATTGTTGCATAGTATCTCACGTTATTTGATTAAATTATTGTCGATATTTTATATATTATTAAATCAATAATTGAGATGACAGAGTTATTAATATTATTATTTGTAATATTAACGATGTCTAGAAGTTCTGCCAAGGAGAGGTTTGGTCACCTAATTTGCTACTAATAGGGAGAAATTCTTATTGGAAAGCCCCCTCTTTCTTGGGAACAAACTGGTCGATTAATATTGTGAATTATAATAATGATGATAAATGTTGTTAAATATATTGAGGTGTCTTTTTATGAAGTCACGGAAGTTTATATATATATATTATATAAATTTTGTTTTATTAGTATTATTAATGTAATAAAATGAAAAGCTTTTATATAAAATGTAATACTTTTATAAAGTTATTTGTTTTATTAGACTATAAATAGAATATATTATATTCTATTATGCATAGTGTTTTTATAGTAAAATCTTTTTTATATAAAAATGTAATACTTTTATAAAGTTATTTGTTTTATTAGATAATAATTAGAATATATTATATTTTATTATGCATAGTGATTGTATAGTACTGCATATAGTATTTTACATAGTAAAATATTTTTATATAAAATGTAATACTTTTATAAAGTTATTTATTTTATTAGACAATAATTAGAATATGTTATATTTTATTATGCATAGTGTTTTTGCATAGTGTCTCAGATAGTAAAATCTTTTTATATAAAACATAATACTTTTATAAAGTTAATTGTTTTATTAGATTTTAAATAAAGTATATAATATATATATAAATATATATATATATATATTATTGCATAGTATCCTTTCTATTTTCCTATAAATAGGATGCTTAGTTAGAATTGAAATCACACCAAAAATTCAGATAATTCTCTTATAATCTTGGCGTATTTCTTTAGAGTTTAAGAAAGCTTTTGGCGTAGTGCAAGTTTTCTTCAAGTATATCCCCTTCTAACCATTTGAGTACTCTTCTTTTTTAAGGTAAGGGATATTATTTGTTGTATTCGTAAGGGGTATTATTTCTTTTCAGATTCATGAAGAGAACTTCATTATTCCATTCTTTATTATTCATTGGAATAACTTTTGTATCAATGGATTACCCTATACTTGGTGAAATTCTTCTATTATTCCATTTTTTATTATTATGTTGGAATAACTGCCTACATGGCAATCTCGCATACATGGTAAAATTTCATTGTTATTCCATTCTTTATTATTCTCTTTGGAATAACTTTAATCAGTAACCGCATACATGGTGAAATTTCGTTGTTATTCCATTCTTTATTATTCTGTTGGAATATCCCGTCGGGTGCTTAATTTTACCGACACTGGTTCCGATTCTTTATTATTCTCGTTGGAATATCATCGGTCGGTGGATTACGCTCGACATTTTGGTTCCGTTATTTATTATTACATTGGAATAACTCGATCAATGGCCTATCGCATGCCGGTGATTTCTTTTTTGCTATTCCATTCTTTATTATACTCGGTTGGTTAAAGTTTTGGTTTTATACTCCATGAAATTAGTGGAATATCCTTGATATTTGCGTTTCATCCAGTATCTTTTCATGAAAATATTCTTCTGAGCATTCTTGAGTTTTACCCCACAAAGCAGTATCATGTTGACAATTTGAGCTTTATTGGTTCCTGGATAAATTAATTCTTGAACTTGTTTTATTGAATTCTTATATCATTGTCATCATTCTCATGTTTATATTATGTTGAAAGTCATCTGTGGCCTGTAGTGCATAGATGGACTTGGTATGATTATGACCAGGGATTATTCGGTGTAATCATGATTGTAATGTTACAAAATATATGGTAAAAGTCCTCATTGGCCCGTAGTGCATTGATGGACAGTTGTTGGCATGATCATAACCATTGATGAATACACGAATATCCTTGGCCCGTAGTGCATGGATAATTTGTGGTTGTGATACTAATGAATATCCTTGGCCGTAGTGCAGGGATGATGTGGATTATTTATTTAGCTGAGTCTCAGTGATAAAAGTGATGAAAAACCTTTTAAATCATATAATATAGTAGATTTTATTCTCTACTTTACTCTTCTAATGGATTGCTTATTCCGCTGCAGTTAAACTTGATGTTTGTTATATTGAATCAGTTTAACACTGTTGAAGGCTAACGATAATTTATTTTGCATTATCTTAGTCATAATATTTCTTACTGGGCTAGTTGAGCTCACCCTTTTACTTTCATTGTTTTCTTTAGGAAATGAGAACGTAGCAGGGACTAGTCGGGGAACAGAGTGACGGTCCAGATGATAGCATTAGTAGTCCTCACTATTCTATGAAATAGTGTGTTAATAAATGTATTAAGGACTTATTTTGAGTTTGAATACTGTCTAGAAGACAATATTTGTATTAAAACTCACAGCTCATGTTGTATATTTAAGATTATATTTGTATTATGTACCATGTATTTGGCGACTCAGAATAGGTGATGTATACCTATTTTGGGGGCGTCACAATATACCTCCAAGATATATGTCAAGCCTCAAAACTGAACAAATTTGTGATAGAAATTCACATTTATTCCACACGAACACTTCTTTGTAGTAGTTATTTGTTTGTAAGAAGAATAACTAAAAGAATGAGAGATTTTCATAGTGCAAAATTATTATGTCTAAAATGTATATATATAAAACTTTTCTCAATATAAATATATATAGTATATCTATGTCTACACATATAAATACATACATATATCTATAATAGTTTCACCATTAAACTATTACTCCCTCCGTCCCATGATAAAAGTCTTTATTACTATTTTAGAAAGTCCCAAGTTAAATGTCTACTTACCTTAAATGATCTATTTTTTATAATAATTTGCCTATAATACCCTTATTATTAATTGTTATATTTATATTCTTTATGCATATTTATGGAGCATCACTAGTAATGTGCAAAAAACTATGCAATTAAATAAGAATTTAAATATGGACAATTTTGTCATTTTATCCTTTCTTAATATGCATAAAAAGTCAACCAGGACTTTTATCCTGAAACGGAGGGAGTATTTATTTCTATTTTAATTATACTTATTACTACTAATGATGTAAGTTATATATTAGTAATAAACTAATTAAATAGAATTTCAAAAGTCTCACAAGAATATCTCTTATTTCAAAATAAAATCAGACTATACACTTGTACTTATAAAATGACAAGTAGTCTTTTTTATTAAATGAGATAAGAAATAATTAGTTTTGTCAAACAATTTTACACCTTATTAAATATTTCACTACATGCACAAATCAAAAAAAGTTCTCTCTTATTTTTCACAACTAGGGAAACAAATTACACTTTTATATTTACTTAAATTATGTCCACTAATGAGTTTTATTCAAGCCCAAACTTGACAATAATTAAGTCTCCAAAATATAGAATAAGGTGCAAATTGGGGGCATGAGTTGTAATTTAAAATTTATTATATTGAAAGGTGAGTATAATATGAGAATTTTAAAAATATTACTTATTCTAATTTCTATTTCATCCAAATCAAACCAATTTTGGCAGGAAAAATGGCCAAAATTTTGATCAATTTCTTTTGTTTTTCGTTTATTAAAAAACTCAGAAAAAAATTAGAAAGAAAACTTAAATTTTTTGTCCATTTTTTTTATCCATTTTAAAACTCAGAAACAGTGCGTAAAACAAAAAATAGCAAAAGAAAAAGTTATAGAAAACTTAATTTTATTTTTATTTTTAAAATCACATTGTTTTTTTACATTCATACACATATTATTGAAATGTCACGATACGTCGTCGTTAGTTTCACATGCAAATCCAGGAATTATTATTGTTTCCCCATTGTAGACCTAGCTTAGATTTATTTACGGTTCCCAGGGCTTTGGAGTATCATCTTTGCAATTAGTATGATTTCTCTGAATTGTTCATGAGATTGTTAGAGCAGAAATGACAATTGGTAAAATACCCGTTCTAATACGGAGGCATCCTTTAATTTTTGTTCTTCTCACACTAGTAATTCTACCTCGAGTTATCCCGGACTCGGTGTCCGCTGTTTGTGAATTCAGTCTTACCGACAACAATAAGCTTTACAGCTACAGCTTGGCATCCCCCATTCCCAAATTCCCCCATGGCGCTCTTAGCGAAGATGGGTATCATCTCAATCCCTATAATTTGTGTATATCAAAATTTCTTGATTTATTTCTCCTAAATTTGTTATTACAAGGCTTCAATAGATTACTACATACACTATGTTTTTTTACTTGCAATGTAATTATTTTTTGAATTTGCACACATTGCTTATTTCATTAACATTTTGTTCCGTCTATGTTCTGATAATGAAGAAATTAGGATGCTTTGTTTAGTTGTATTAATCTTTGTTCTGTAGTTCACTTTAATTGAAAACTGAAGTCGAAGACTTAAAATTTACTAGCATTTGTGGGTTTTGAAGAATAGTTAAACTTAAGTTAGTGGGGTTTCCCTCAATTTGAAAACAATTCTCTAAATGAGTTATTTGTCTATTTGTATTGATTTTGAAGAATTCAATTTTTGAACTGTAAGTTTGGTTACATAGGCCAATATGTGAAATGGGTAAATTTTGTAATTAATGTAGTGTTTATACCTTACTGAATTGATTCAGGTTTTACAAGGTGGCAGTAAATGAGACAGTGCTTTGGTTTCAGGTTGGCTCTATCAGGTTACTATATATTCTTTGTTTGATTTTTTCTTTGGCTAATTTTTGATGAAATTTCCTTTCTAAGATCCTTGTAAAATCTGCTAAGTTATAGGGTTCTAAAGTTTCACTTTTCTTCTAAAATATACTTGAACATGCTGCACACCAATTTTTTTTTTGGCATGTACACAATGATGATGCCGCAGCTGCAAGCAGTAAAGCACTTGGTTCCTAGGTTTAGATAAATAAATATTGCAGTAAACTATAATGATATATAGTCAGGAAGCTGTAGTGCAGTTTATAGATCATGGCGAGATAGATCTTGCTAAATTTTCTTTTAGAAAAAAAACTGATAATTATAATTTCCAATCAGTTTTTTACTTTTTTATGAAATTTTCATTTCAGTCATTGGTTTGATATCATGTTACTGCAAGTTGATTTTTATTCTCTTCATCTGTGTGGAGCAGCTATGTGACGTGATGATTTTCAACCATGATCCACCCACATGTTTGGATTGCGGGGTGAGTGTGATTTTTTTCTCTTCATTTGTTGTTTTTACACTTGTGGTATATCAGTAACAGTCTGACAGAGAGGAAACTAGACTGAGAAAAAGATCAGAGAGCTATTGGTCTTGCCATGAACTTAAATCCTATAGCTGCCACTGATCTGCACTTGATATGCACCGGTTATCAATTCTTTGGCATCTTTAATAATTGGTTGTGTGTTTTCCCAATAGTAAAGACACTTTGGAGCCTGTAATAGTAATCCGTGTCACAACTTACAAAATATCTACTTATCCATGATACAAAGAATACAAAGTTTTTTGAAGGGTTATGTAACAATGAAACTATAAAATTAGTTGTACATATATAAGAAAGCTATAAAGTTACATGTCGAGAACAGCTGAAAGTTTGAAGATTTTGTTATCGATAATCATATTAATATGTTGAAAATATCGGGAGAGAACATTGAAATAATCACAGTATGACTAGAGTTAGATGGATGAAGTGACAATAGGCTATTTCAGTAATAAATTATGATGATGACCTGTCACCTTTCGGTTTCCTAAGTAAAGGAAATAATCAATTACTCGTGCTAGTTGGGTGAAAAGAGATACAATTGCCCACATGATACTTTTAACTTATGATTTAAAGCTTATATTTACAGATGTGTTGTAAAACCTAATATATTACCAATAATTCAATAATTTATAAACTATGTTTAGTTTAGTTGTTGTTTTAAACGTGGTGAACACATGTGAAGTGTGACGCCCCCAAAATAGGTATACATCACCCATTTTGAATCGCCAAATACATGATACAGAATTCAAATACAAACTTAATTATACAAACGTCGTGTGAAATACGACAAAACATAACTGAGAGTTTTAATACGAATATTGTCTTCTAGACAATATCCAAACTCAAATGTAGTTCTTATTACAATTATTATCACACTATTTCATAGAATAGTGAGGACTACTATAACACCATCTCGGACCATCACTTCGTTTCCTGACTAGTCCCGACTACGTTCTCATTTCCTGAAGAGAACAATGAAAGTAAAAGGGTGAGCTCAACTAGCCCAATAAGAAATATTATGACTAAGATAATGCAGAATAAATTATCGTTAGCCTTCAACAGTGTTAAACTGATAAAATACAATAAACATCAAGTTTAACTACAACGGAACAAGCAATCCATTAGAAGAGTCAAGTAGAGCATGATATCTACTATCTTCTATGATTTAGAAAATTTATCATCAATTTTATCGCTGAGACTCAACTTAATAAATAATCCACATCATTGAAATGCACTACGGGCCAAGGATATTCATTAGTATCACAACCACGAATTATCCATGCACTACGGGCCAAAGATATTCGTGTTTTCACCAATGGTCATGATCATGCCAACAACTGTCCATCAATGCACTACGGGCCAATGAAGACTTTTACAACATCGTTTGTAACATTACGGGTCATGATTACACCAAATAATCCTTGGTCATAATCATACCAATCAACAGTCCATCTATGCACGTAAGCCAAAGATGACTTTTATCACAATATAAGCATGAGGATGATGACAATGATATAAGAATTTAATTAAAGGAAAGCAAATGATAAATTTTAAAGATTTATAATTTAATTTATCCAGAATTCAATAATGTCCAAATTGTCAACATGATACTTCTTTGTGGAGTAAAATTCAAGATTTATATTGTATCAAAAATGATTTAAACCGAAAAAAAATTAATTTTTGTCATGAATAGTATCCCGAGTGAATAGTACTCGAGTGAATAGTACCCCATGAATAGTAATTCGGGAATAATACTCCGGCATGAAAAAGTTAAAACTTATCAAGAATGTTCAGAATAATATTTTCATGAAAAGATACTGGATGAAACGCAAATTTCAAGGATATTCTACTAATTTCATGGAGTATAGAAGCCAAAACTTAATAAAATGAGTGTAGAATTCGGAATCTGGAACGAAATAATATTACTCACATACTATAGAGTATAGAAGAAAATATTATTTCTTACGAATACTGAACAAAAATAATATCCCTTGCCTTAAAAAGGAGAGTATTATTTGGTATATAGGGATATTCTGAAGAAAATTTTCTTTATTTTTCTACACTCAAAGCTTCCTAAAACTCGAACAAAATACACTCAATATTATAGAAGAAGAATTCTCTGATTCTGGTGTGATTTTCAATTTTAAACTAAGCATCCTATTTATAGGAGAATGGAAAGGATATTATTTGAATAAAATCACGGGTGAACACTGTTTAGAATTCACGGACGCCGAATTCTAATTTCACGAGAATTTACTGTGCATTGTATAGTAAAATACTATGCAAATAAAATATAATATATTCTATTTTTCATAAAAAACAAAACTTATTATAATATATTATATATATAATAATCATAATAATAACAAACTTCCTCCTGACAAAATTTTCCTTCCCCCACCCGTGACCCTCATTTTTCTTCCTCCTGTGGGCCTCACATGTGGCCCCCACCTTTTATATATATATATATATATATATATATATATATATATTCAATAACTTTCTATCGATTATTTTGAAAAATGGGTAAATGGGGGGTCCATATAATAAGCAAAATTACAACAAATACTTCATAAAAATCCCCTCAATATTTTTAACAACATTTATTCATCATTATTATAACTCGCAATATTAACAACCAGATCGTTCCCAGGAAAGAGGAGGCTTTCCGATAAGGATTTCTCCCTATTGGCGCGCAATTAGGTGACCAAACCCCTTTTCTCGACAGAACTTTCTAGACATTGTTAATTATGCAAATAATAATATGAATAACTTGTCATCTCAATTATTGATTTAATTATATAAAATATTGTGACAATAATTGAATCAAATAACGTGAGATACTATACAACAATTACTGTAGCAATAATTTAATAAAATTGATTGACTTCTCACGTAAGCATCAATAATCAATACCGTGTGCTACTATGCAACCACGCGTATTACTATTTTTTCACCGGGTATTTCAACAGTTTAACGGTAAAACTTTAGTCGTTATTTTTATAAAAAGATATTTTTGTCGTTTTCTAACTCCGACAATAATTCCGTTGTGGGGTCCACCAATGATTGTGCCGTCGTACGAATATTTCCTGTTAAAACGAATATTCCCCGACCAATCGAATATTTTATAACAACTTACATACTTTGCAAAATTTATAAATATTACCCACAACTATAACATTATATCAAATCCACACCATAATATTCAAAAATATATTTCGATAAAAATTAATCTTTATTTATGAAAGTTGGGGTCTTACATGAAGACTATATATAATGCCTCCTTAAAGGTGACATCTTGGGTTATAATTGCAAATAATCCGCTTTATTGTTCGTAGAATGTCTAAGCAAGTGGCCCATGGTGAGTACAAAAGATTCGGGTGTCATATTTGTTAATTTGATGACGTTTGTTTTAAATCTTGTAGATGTCTGTCAATCTAAATAATTGATGACTACCAAGTACCATCCTGTTATTTTAATTATGCATATATACTGTATTGGATCCTGACACTTTAATGGATTAAGATACATTTGATAAACATTTCTAGAGTGCAGGTTTTATCTTGTTTGTCAACTTTCTTATTAAAGATAAATTGTCGTATTGGATCAACCAAAGGTTTAATGGTCAGAGATTCCTCTGTTAGACCTTTCTGGTGCAAGTTTTATCTTGTTTCTCAGCCTTCTTTTGGGAATTTTTCTTCTTCCTAGTTTAACATAAATTTTAATTTAGTTATTATATATGATTAGATATTTATCATAATTATTGACATTCCCCCAACCTGAAAGACTTGAAGTTGATGCTGGTTTTAGTATTTTGTTTCTTGTAGAACTGTGGGGGAACATCACATTGTGGCATGGGTTGCAGTGCGCTTGTGTCTAACAACTTCGGAGGTAACAATCTAGCCTCCCACCCTTGCTTCATCCTTAATTGTTCAAAATTTCCCTTGAAATTAAATTGACTATCAAGTATAATTACATAAATCCCAAGACAACCACTTAATATCCTCATAGTCTTTAATAAGCGTCCTACACTAGTCTCTGTCCACCGAACATTAAGCAGTAGCTTAGAATTGGATGCCTCTTTGTAATGATGCTAATAAGACATCATGTGATAAATGCAGGTTATCATGTATGTACTACTGTTGGACGTCCCTCAAGCATGACTATTGATCTTGTTGGTAAGATGTTTACTTTTTCATACTGAAAAAATGATGAATTGCAGTACTAATTCGAATTGTATTCCCTTTTCATTTTTTGGTGGCTCTCATTTTGTTCTCTTTGCCTTCTCTTTAGCATTTTCTTTTCAGATAACTGATGTAGATTGGTTATGGCTTAGTGATAACATGTGTCTGTGGTTTCCTTAGTGGGTTGTCCTGAGGTTTCATTTTACCTGTGATTCTAATTAAAGATAAAAATGACTCTTAGTTAATGATTCTCTTTGGCTGCATGAATATGCAGATAAAAAGACTCCTCATGCTGGCGTCATTGTTAAGATGTCTACTGGCCCGAAGCGTAACTGTTCACTTTCTGTGTCTGTCATCTGTGATTCAAATGAAGTTCAGGTCAGAGCATGATCTGTATGTTATTTGAATAACTTTTGTTCCTTGGCAATTAATTGATATGATAATGTTCATGCCCTATAATAATTTATATTTATTTTTTGCAGGCGCCTAGCACATTGGAGCAAGTTGGGATTTGTGATTATGTGAGTGCTTTGAGTTTTTCTAAGTACTTTTATTTTGTTACTGGTAATTGATGTCACACTATAGTACTATATTTATTTTTTCATCCCTTATAATAAATCTTCAGAAGGCTTTGAAATCGGACACTGATTTTTTGTGTGTGCTAGTAATTTAATTTTGGGCTACATAGAGTGCATTAGATTTCATAGCCTTTGTGCGGACCGCAGTATTTTGGTTACAATCTATATTATAGTGGCGGCTCTAAAAACTTGATCATGGATACTGGAGGACCAATTATGGACACTATGGATTTTTCCTGTATGACTTCCATATTTTGTAAAGGCTTCTTGACTCTTGTGTAGCTGTTCAATTGCATCCTGATTATATGTGATTGTTGGACTCACACCCCTGATCTGTGTTTTTTATACGTTTATTTCCTCAAGTCTTCTTCATTTACTGAAATTGATACCCAAATCTGCTGGTGTATTTTGGCTATGGGTTAACTAGTATTTTAACCAACGATCTTCTCAACTGAATTAATCCATTTAACATTTTACTTAAACTTGGATGTGATACACACACTTCATACTTAGGAAATAACATGATGCGGTAACCGTGTTTACAGAAGTCCTGCCTAACACCTTCCCCTCACAAAAGAGTGTCGCCCCAGCCGGCAACCATCCTAACATCCTCCCAGCACATATCCTGAGGAAACAACTGCGATATGCAGATGTTTGTGCTTGATTTTACTATTGATGCGTAAAGCTGTAAAATAAACAAACAGTTCGAGTTCGATTCGTACTCGCTCGACTAAAAGATTGATTCGAACTCTATTCCAAATATAAATGATTCAAATATGAACAAATTTTAAAGTTCGATAAATTACTTGAACTTCCTCAAATTGTAATTTTTTATTGATACTCGGATCATATTTGTTTGAAAAGTTCAAATTGCTCGGGATCGATTTGAGATCGTGCTTGACTTGGTAGCTAAACGAGTCTCAATTAAACCTTATTTTATACTGAATAAATTTGTGAACCAATGAACAACTCAATACTCAGCTCGACTTGATTCATTTACACCCTTATTGATGCGTGATTGATGTATGCTTGTTTGTGGACTGAACCTTTTTTGTGAGTTTGGGCCAAAAACCATGTTGGGCTTAGATGTCCTATGATTTGCTGATCTTTTGAGATGGGTTAAATGGCAATCAGAATTCACAATTAATTACTTTAGGGAAGTTAACAGTTCAGTGGCATATTGATAAAACTATTGTCTCACCTCATCTTTTATAGCATGACAATTGCCAAGCTATATCTCATTCATTTAATCAACTTTAGTCTACATTGAGCAAGTGGATCATAATCTTTTCATGTGTTATTCCACTTCAACAGGCTACCCAACTAAGACACTCTGCTGGTTGTGCCAAAATTGTACCTGCACATGGTAAAGGATTGGGCTGGTTTGGTACTATCATAACCATGTAAGATTTTTTATTTAACCCTTGCTTACTACTATAACTTAGTCAACTTACCATCAACTTTACTCGATGATTGCTCTGATTTCAGTATTTTGTGCCTCTTTGGAGCTTATCTGCTGGGTGGTACAATTTATCGATTCTTCTTTCTTCACATTCGTGGTATAGATGTATGTTTTCTTTCTCACTTCTTTTCTTTCTCTTTTTGTGTTCTCAGACAGAGTACATACTGCTGCTTTTAACACTTGTCCAAATAAATAAGTACTTGAACAAATAGGCTCTGATTAACCTATTACTTCTATTAAAATTCTACTGGATTATGGCAATTTATGTTTTTGATTCAGGTTATTTTACCATATTCTTGTGTTGCTGGATCCATTTTGTCAGGTGAACCTAGTGAGCTACTACCATTGGGCAAATAACCATTGGTAGAGAAATAGATAGAGAAAAGTAGAAAACTGTAGGGAATTGCTGATACCATGTGGCCCCTCCACATAAATAATAAATGTAGAGGGGATCTTGTGGAACTAGCAAAATAATTTGTGGAAATAGTCCTATTCTACCCACAATTTTTTGGGCATAGGAATATGTTCTTAGACAAATTTCAGTAGATCTTACCTATTATAATGAACATGAAATCATTTACTTATGACACACATGATTGTCAATAAAATGTAGGGTATGCTCATTAATAATTTGAATTTGATGTGGAGCTGGTAATATCCAAAAGCAGATCCAGTTATCAAATTTGAATATAATGAATCTTAAATAATTGTAGCCTCAAATATGAGTCAAGATATGATTATTTTTTATGAAGAAATTCGAAAGTCCCCAGTGATGTAGTATGTACGTAATTGGTTATTTATTTTGATATAGTATATGCATACATTATTGGTATAGCCCATAGTAAATGTACACATGTATTTAGGCTTTGTTTTAGCAGCTCACTTTTACATATGATATTCATGACATTATGTATTGTATGCAAAGATGAGACATATTTTGTACAGCATAACTTTTGAATTACTACCCGGCAGGCTATGCTAGCTTTGCTGGGACTCACCTTGGTGCTTCTTTATCCTGCTTTGTAATTTTTTTACCCCTCTAATTCAGATCATACCAAACTTGGAATTTTGGGTCAGCTTACCACATAGAGTTCAGGTATGTCCCTTTGGTGTTTGTTCTTTGTTATTTTGTTTCTCTTTTTTCGTTCTCTCATAAATATATTGAAACCATATATGCTTCTTGTTTACCACAAAAAACAATAAGACAGAACAGTAAATATTGTAAAATGTTCTATTAGTTGTTGTCCTCCCTGCTTCAAGTTAAAGGTACATTTTGCTATTTGAGCTTATTTTAATTTATGAACCTGCTATTTGCACAATCAAATTTTGAGTTCCACAAGGTCACCTCTCGCATTAGATGTGTGTGGGTCCAACACTAATGTAAGAGGAAGATGATTTCATTTCACTTAATTTATTACAAATGCATGAACATAATTAGTATTTGGGAATTTGCCTTGGTACCAAAGTAGTAGTAAATTTTGGATTAGAAAACTCTGCTATATCTTTTACTTTATGTTATCTCTAGGAAGGGGCAGGTACAGTGGAGGCTCAAAGTGCCTGATTGTCAATTGCTTTATGAAGCATATTAGTTGTGGTATTTGGTGGGGATATATGATAAGAGGTAATAGAATCTGATATGGATTGAACATTATACTAAAGGCAAATTAATAAGCTTTGGTGGAGCAAGTCATACACTTTTCAATGGAAGGAACAAAGCATGAAGGGATGCAAAATTCATGGAGTATAGGATCTTTACTTTAAAAAGGTGATAATGAACTAATGATGAGTGTAATGTGCTCCACTGAATATGAGGCCCTCGGAAATTGGAAATAACCTTCCAAATGTAAAACCTGAATATATGTCCTTGACATTCTAAAAATTCCCATCAGAAAGGCTAAGGCCATGTTTGACTCATTTGTATGTAACCTTGGGAATGAACATCTCATTTTTACACCCTTACCCACTATACTTCTGTTAGGAGTCATTTTTAACAAAAACATGATGTCTGGGAATCCCTTTCCAATGAATACAAGATACCCATTTAACATGTGTATCTCAAACTCACAATGAAATGTGGTTATCTCATTACCCATTTCTAAGTAATGGGTTTAAAAAGATAAATAAGAGACCAAAGAAATTTTTTAAACCATAATCTCCTAAACACTTGGCCCGCCCGCTTATCCCCTCAGTCTTTGGTGGTTTCCACTTCAACGTGAGTTTTGGTGATTTTATTGTATTACATGACGACCTTCACAAATATTGTCATAATTTAAGTAAGTTTCAACCTAAATTTCCAGACATTCCCAAAAACTTTAATGTACATATTTAATTCCCAGTATGTGGATAGTTGGACATTGACATCCGTGTATGAAAATTGAAATATATTTAGAACCTTTTGCTTATGGTCCATATGCTTGTGTAAGGGGCTACAGGTTAACAATTATTGCCGGTTGCCATAAAGGAAAACAACTGCTTCATAAATTTCATTGTGGGCCTTGCTTTTAGTTCAATCTGAATATCACACTTACTTGGACTAAGAAGATAATCTTGTACAGAACCTGAACACAAGCAGCTTATTACTAGAAACTTGGTATTTACTATCGAGTGTGTAGCTGGCTTTGTATTAGTTTTCTTTCTTTTCTATTGTTTATTATTCTTTGGAACCAATCATTGAATATATATATACATACATATATATGTACGGAAAAGTTATCCAACAAACTAGTTCGCTGGAGAGCAAGACTGTATATATGTATATGTATATGTATTTATATATATAGGGGAATGATCCATAGCTTGCGTTAGCTATGAGCTTTTCCAGCTAATCCATCTCTTGCTGTCCAATGAAAGATCTAAAGACTGTGTTGGGGTCATCTGCTACTCCCTCTAGCGGCCAGCCAAATTCTTTTATGTTGATCGCTACTCCCTCTAGCGGCCAACATAAAAGAATTTGATTTAATCAGGGACTTAAAATAATTATAATTAAAAAAAAAAATATGGCTAATTAATACTCCACTCCCTTATTGGGTCACAAATTAGGGAGTAGTAGACTAATATAAAGAATAATACTTGATTATGTAATTTGGTAGTATTAGTTGAATACGTAATTGGTTTGAGTAAGAATATAATATAAACTTAATCACTATTTCCTATTTATAATTAATAATTTTAAGGCTTACTTATTTTATTAATTAGTATTATTGATAATCCATATAAGAAATAATGATTGAGTTTATATATTCATACTCAAATAAATTAAGTATTCAACTACTACTCTCAAATTATCTAGTCAAATACTATTCCTTATATTAGTCTATTACTCATTTTATAATTCTTTATATTTGTTAACCAATTAGCGAGTGGAGTATTAATTAGCTATATTTTTTTAATTTAAATTATAATTATTTTAAGTCTCTGATTAAACCAAATTTTTTTATGTTGGTCGCTACTTTCTCTAGCGGCCAGTCAAAACGCGGTCGTTTTGACTGGCTGTTAGAGGGAGTAGCGACTGGCCCCAACCCAGCCCTTAGATCTTCCATTGGACGGTAGGGGATGGATTGGCTGAAATAGTGCCCATAGCTAACGCAAGGTATGGATCATCCCCATATATATATATATACACACACATATATATATATATATATATATTATAGCTAACAATATTAATTCATTAATTTTAGATTAACAATAATCTATGAAGTACTTGCTTAATTAGATTAACAACTGCTGCTCTGGCAACAAACTTTTACCATTATAATTTGTAGCAAACACTAGATTTCTAGTTATATGTTTTTTCTCTTTGCAGAGTTTATTCACGTCTTTAGTGCGAAGATTTAGGGGACCTTCTGAAAGCTACCGAAGCTCCTACTCTCCTGTCAATTTTTGAGCAACCACGTGAATCGTTATCGTCAACTCCGGTGGTGATTTCATTTTCAGTCACTCTGTTCTGACATGAACACATTTCCATCAAATTTGGTTCCTAAAGTAGCATACGATGCGATCAATTAAATTTGCTCGCTTCATCAAACCAAAAGACCTTGGCAATAGCCACCAAATTCTCGAGACATGCATCACTATAGAGTGGTCATGTTTTTTACACCCGGCAACGATATTCATTCGATTGTAATCTCTGTTTACAGATTCTTGTTGCAAGTTGCAACATTTAGGGTAAGACACAGAAGTTATGTCTGTATAGTATAACCTCAACAAGCATGTGTTGGCGTTCTTGCTTGGAGTTGGGTTTGCAGCAACCCAAGTTATTTCCATTCACCAGTACTCATTCCCTTGGCGAATGCTGCAAAATATGAATTGGTTGTAGAAATTCTGTTATAATAATACAATCTATAGTTATGCTATTTTGTGTCTGTATATATATATATATATATATATATATATATATATATATACTAGCTGTGTCGCACTACATGGACGGTGGGATTTATCCCAAACTTTGGACGTCCCATATAATTTATTAGGGTGAGCGGGAAATTCAAAACCAGTATACTTGTAGACATGGTGGTAAACTAGCCACTTGTCCAATGGTCTGATTAGGATTTTGATCTACAAAAATGTATGATTATGGGGAAGGATGATTATTCTTCTAGGGCTTACTTAAACCAATTTATAGGATCTAAAGAGTTAAATGATGCAAAGACCAAATTAGTTTAGAAAATATAAAAACCAGAGTGTTGTTAGAGCATTAATATAAAAGATGTACCTTACCTTAAATGCTTCAGCTTCAAGTTTGACAGTAATTCAAGCAAGGGAAGGTGATGACCACCTCTCCAGAAATGAATAGCTTAATATTGTCATCAAATCAAATAAGGAGAGTTGGTGCAAGACTTGTATGTAGCAAATAATGGAGTTTTAAGAAATATATATTTATTTTATTTAAAAATATATATACAGCTAATCCTTTGGTAAGATTTCTACTTGGCACCAACTTTTATAGGGGGCATTTACATTTTGGGGTTAAGTAAGGCTCAATCATCCTACAACATGCATGCCTGGTATTCGGTATTCCTCATACGGAAATTATTATGCTATTTTGACCAATTAATTAAGTACGTATTAGCTAGGAATTCAGTTATGATGATGTGATATTGAAAATGATAATAAAAAAGTATAGTCCTAAAATAGAAATGTACGTATCTCTAATTTTAGAATAGAGGATTAATATCTCATAATCCAAATTTTTTAATGCTAATTAGCTAGGTCTCCCTAAATTACTCATTTTGATTTTCTATATATTATTCAAAATTGAATCCTTGAATATTAATTATGGAGCATGTTAGTTAACATATTCTAACTGCTCCATTAATTAGAGTTGCAAGCTAGTGAGATATGTACCAACCAACCAAATGAAGTTGAAATGTTACCAGAAATCAAATTACAATCCACCTAAACCGTTTTAAATTAATTAATTAATCACTTTTTTTAATTAATTAAACAATCGTACGTAGTAATCATTAAACAAAAATCATGAAAATAATTTCCCATCTTTAAGAACGTACAAGTCTTAGCTTATAAGCCAAGCGACATCATAACTTCCTCACAATTATGCATGTTACCGACTACACGTCCATTATGAATAAAACAAATATATAATTAACTAATTGAACCAACCATACAATAATAATAATAAAATTAAATGACTTAATTTATATCAGTTTTGAAATTTAATTAAGGTTCACAAATTAATTAACTTCAAAAAACTGAAGTGAGAATCTTGAATTTATGGATCAAAAATATTAATTATTGATTTATAAAAAAGAGTACGTCTCTAAATATATGTATGGCAATAGCAAAATTTAATTAAAAAAAAAATTAATATCAAAAGTTAGAAATTTGATTTGCATGCATTTCAATAATACTTTCAAAGTATTTTATTAAAACGTGCAAGTATCTTTGAATATATATATATATATATATATATATATATATATATATATATATATATATATATATATATATATATTTATATATATATCTGTGATTGTATATTACATATGATAGAATTATAATATTAGTTTTTTTGAGCTATCGCGACGGTTCACTTGTCGCTATATCCCAGAATAGCTATGGCGACGGATAAAACCGTTGCTATAACCCAAAAATCCGTCGCTATAACCGATTGTATAATACACAATTGTATACATACATTTTCCCTTATATATATATATATAAATTATGAAAAACTTTATATTCTGTAGGTGCACCAAACTCTACACTATCTAATTAATAATTATATATTCAATTTGTTCTATGGATCCTCCCTTCACTTGCATAACAACACCCCAACCTTCACAATATTACTAACCAATACAAAACCAAACAAATAAAAGGCTTAATTTTGATGATATATTATTATACACATATATGACATTGAAATGAAGCCACCAACCTCTTCTTCTTCCTCATCCGTCCTCCTCAGAAAACCTCCTCCTCGTCTCTCCCCTTACCTCTTCACCTTACTCGCTTTCATCGTCTTCGTCACCTTCCTCTACGGCCAAGATATCAGCTGCATTTTCAGTCAACTCGATTCCAAATCCAACCCGGACCGACCCGTTTCAAGAACTAGTAAGTGCATGCCTTGATAATATATAACTCCGTCCTATCCTATCCTTCCCACAAAAACAAAAACAAAAACAATATTGATTTTTTTCTTCCTCAATTTACAAAATCTTAAAATTTAGAATCGTCACAAATATATTAAATTTTATTATTGAATACAAAATTATTACTAATTTATATAAACTAAAATAAGTTCAAATTAATCATGATTTGAATTTTTGAATTTTTCAAATTAACTAAAATCACTGTTTTTATGAAACAAATTATTGAGTATGTAAAAATAAAAAATCATTCAAAATTAATGTTTTTTTGTTGGTGGTATTTTTATAAGTACTCATTGGGTTGAGATTTGATTTTGTTTTGGTGGTAGAGAAGAACAATGAGACGTTGGCATTTGCCATTGGAAAGAGTGAAGGGTGTGATTTATTCAGTGGGCATTGGGTTTGGGACGAGACAAACCGGCCGCTATATGAAGAATCAGAGTGTCCGTACATACAGCCGCAGTTGACCTGCCAGGAGCACGGCCGGCCGGAAAGAAATTACCAGTACTGGAGATGGCAACCTCATGGCTGTTCTCTTCCAAGGTCCCCTTCATATCCCACATCCTTACATTAAAATTTTTACATCAAATTACAACATTTTATTTTTATATAACTGCTTAGAGTAATTACATGCTTTAGAATTTTATTGTTTTATTTTTAATATTCATATATGCATTTCTTTGTGTGGGAGTGATCATATCAATCGGGAGATTTTATTGTTTTTACTTTTTTAATTAATCAAATTAAGCTTCTTATTAATCTTGTGAACATAGGCTGTGTTTATTTGCAAGGATTATAATCCCAGAATTATAATTCATGAGATCTATTAATCTTAAGATTATAATTCCGATATTATATAATTATAATGTCAAGACTATTAAGTCATTTTATAATCTCGAGCTAGACTAATAGTCCTAAGTCTAAATTTGAAAATAAACAAGACACTTGAGATTAATAGTCATATCCTAAATATAATCATTACAAACAAACAAACATAGTCATAGTGAATTAATTTTGTTTAGGGTAAAATATTTTCTCTTTTTAAATTTTTTTTTTATTAACAAGAGTATCAATAATATTTAATACTGTTATATTGAACTTGTGATTACAAAAGGTTACACAATATATACAAACTTTAAAGAGCTTTATAAAACCAAACTAACCTCTAATCGGGTTTTGCTAAATTGACCTAAATAATTGAATTGCCTGCCGGCCGGCTAGTGAAATATTTTGTATCTAATATGGATATGGATGACTTAAGATTCTTCACTAAATAAAGTCGTGGCACTCCTTGTATGTTAGTTGAACTACTCAACTTAATTAATTCCGGGTCCCATATTCTACAAATTGGGAGAGCTGACAAAGAGAGAGAAAGTATTTGATTATTAAAGTAAGCATCAATAACCGTACGTAGTAACAAAAAAAAATCTTCAAATTAATATTTATTAACTCACGTTGCAATTTAAAGAATATTATTAGTAATTTCATATTTTGTGTCTTATAAGTCTTTTTAATTTAATGAGCTGCACATCAAATTCATCAAATAAAATAAATATTTTTAGCCTTTTATAAATGTTTTAAAGAGAGAGAATGAGGTTGCAGATTTGATGACTAAAATTAAAGTTAATAACAAAATAAATATTTTTAGTCTTTTATAATTTTTCTGATGTGACTCATCTATTTGAATATCATAAAATAATTAAAGAGGTTGTTGGAGATGCTCTAAGATATTGAGAAATGCACAGTGGCGGAACCAGAACCTTTTTGTAGGGGGGTCAAAGTTTTTAAACCAAGCGGGCAGAAATTATTAATACCACCACTTCTTCAGAACTTGATAATTAATTATTATTATTTTTTTATCAGCAAAAAGTCTTTTTAAGTTATAAAACAAAAGTTTGTGGTAGAACCAAAATACCATATCTACAAACCACATTTTCGAAATATGAATGCGCACTCACTGATAACAAAAATTAACTCCAAAAATAACAAGCACATAATGCAATTGATTATACAAAAGTCATCCATTGGAATTATAATTCACTTAGTTTATACACTAGTTTTCTCGAAACTTCTTGTTCATATCTCTCATCAAAAGACGTCGCTTAATCAAGTATTTATCCATAATCTAGTATAAATAAAAACATCAATTGCTAATCAATAATTTCATCAATTTAAACATTTCATAATAATTTCATCATTCATCAATTCTCTTAGAATTTAAGAAAATGTAAATTAAACAATAATTAAAGATTACTCCAATGAAACAATTTTGAAAACTAAATTACTAAAAGATTAATATAGAATCCCAAATTACTAAATTCAAAAAAAAAAATAAAATAAAAAGTTAGTATGTTACTAAATTCCCAAATTACTAAATTACTAAAAATTCCTGTGTTTGCATATATATATTAACTGCATCTGTGGTATAGCTAGACTAGTTCTTATTACGATTCGTTTTAATCTTCATAAAGTTAGATTTTAAAGAAATATAATAGCCTTTAAATTTAAACTCAAAGCTGCAGATCGAGTCTGGAGAAGTTTGGAGAAGATCGAGTCGGAGAAGAATTGCAGATCGAGCCTGAGAAGAATCAAGAAGAAGTTGAAGACCGGAGCTCTCGGCCGGGGTGCGGCGACGCGGCTTGGGTGGCTGCCCCCTCCGGCCCCCCGCCGCCGCCTCTCCCTCTCCCTCTCCCTCCTAGTTCCTCTTGACCGCCTCCCCCTACCAGGGACAAATGCCCCCCCTGTTCCGCCGCTGGAAATGCACTGTGCTTTGACTTGGTTGGTATGTCAAACCTCATGTAAAGCAAGAGATTCCAAGTTCAGCCCCCACCTTTGACTTGGTTGGTATGTCAAACCTCATGTAAAGCAAGAGATTCCAAGTTCAGTCCCCACCACCTAATTAGTAAAAAAAAGAAGAAATGCTCCTTTTAAATATATAATAAATATAACCTATATTCATATAAAAATTCTTGTGAGAATCTCAATTTTTCATTATAAAAATGACTTCTCTTTTCATTTTGATACACACTGAAAACCTAATGGATTATGTTCTATGGAGTTGAGGATAATATTTTGTTGGTCTTAAAGTTTATACTCCCACCCTTATTTTCAAAATAATAGACCTATTTTTTAATTTTTTAATTTATTAAATGTTTAGTAAACAATTATAACTATTGTAATTAAACTAATTATCATATCTGTTGTTTATATAACTAAAACAAGTTTATACCAACTTAAAATTCTTAAAGTACATAAATTAATTTAAAAAGTCAAAATATATCTCTAAAATAATTTTGAAAATATATTCTATCAAATATAAAGTAATCAAGAATTGATCATTGTTGTAGCATATATGCATATTATTAATTAATTAATTATTTATTTATAATTTGCTACTGCAATGAACATAACATGCAGTTTCAATGCCACATTAATGCTGGAAACACTTCGAGGGAAGAGGATGATGTTTGTTGGGGATTCCTTAAATCGGGGCCAATACGTCTCCATGATCTGTCTTCTCCATTCAATCATTCCTGAAAATGCCAAATCCATGGAAACCAATGGTTCCCTAACCATTTTCACAGCCAAGGTGATGATCATATGTATGTAAATATATTATTTTCTGTTAGAATATAATAAATCAATACATCAGTACTCTAATTAAGAATTAAAATTATATATATTTTCATAAATTAAGAAATGAAATGACGAACTCATATATATTCATGTGAGTGTACGTACGTGATCTTGTGGAAATTAACAGTAGTTCCCCATAATTTTAATTAATTAATTTCTTTTACTATATATATAGGATTACAATGCGAGCATTGAATTTTATTGGGCACCATTCCTTCTGGAATCGAACTCAGATGATGCAGTCATACATAGGGTATCTGATAGAGTTGTTAGGAAAGGTTCGATTAATAAGCATGGACGAAATTGGAAAGGGGTGGATATTATGGTCTTCAATACCTATCTTTGGTGGATGACTGGCCTTAAGTTCAAGATCTTGTAAGCTAGCTAGCTCTTGCATAAATTAAATTATAAATTAAAATCATTAATAATATATTTAATTCATTTTATCAGTTCATTATTTAATTTAATTTATTATTATCATTATGCATGCATGCAGGCAAGGGTCTTTTGATGATGAAGTACAAGATATTGCAGAGGTTTCGACAGAGGATGCGTATCGAATGGGAATGAAAAGTATGTTGAGATGGGTGAAAAAGAATATGGATCCTAAGAAAACAAGAGTCTTCTTCACCAGCATGTCACCCTCTCACGCAAAGTAAGTACGTATATCTTGTATTTCTATTTCTCCGAAATCATTTGAATTTAATAATTTTACTGGAAATTAAGATAATCATTCATTTTAGCCTTTTAGGCATGCTTGAATCGGTAATATGTATTAAATATGAGCATGCATGCAAACGTGGAATGATTTATAACAACATATACTCATGGGCAAGAAGCTAGGTTTAATATATAAATTTAAATTATTTAAATCTTGGCATGCATGCATGCATGCAGGAGCATAGACTGGGGAGGAGATCAAAATGGCAATTGTTACAACGAAACAACAATGATAAAAGATCCAATATATTGGGGATCAGATGCCCGAAAAAGCATAATGCAAGTAATTGGACAAGTGTTTAGCAAAACTAAAGTCCCAATTACATTCCTCAACATCACACAGCTCTCAAGTTACCGAAAGGACGCCCACACGTCCATCTACAAGAAGCAATGGAGTCCATTGACACCGGAACAGCTAGCGAATCCGGTGAGCTATGCCGATTGCGTGCATTGGTGCTTGCCGGGCCTTCAAGATACTTGGAATGAACTTTTGTTCACTAAGCTTTTCTATCCTTAACAATTTTTTAATTAATTGTCAAGCATTTAATTGTTTATGCCCCGGCTTGTATTTTAATTTCTAGTCGGCATTGTTTCAGTGTTTAATTATGCCACAACACTCGGAAAGGGAAAATTTTAATGGAAGAAAACAAGATAATTGTGTATTAAAATCATAACTTGTTGACTTATTGTTACCCTCAGAAGCTCAAAAAAATTGAGTCCTTTATCAACAATCAAAAGTACTTTTCCCATATGAAATGAAATCGTGCTGAACAAGCTTTATAATTACTTACATGCCTCCTTAATAAAATTCCTTATCTGGACTGAATATTATGATTACCACCAATTAAAGAACTACTACGACTCATACCCTAAGCTGATACGAAATTTTATCCTTTCTCCTCAAGAGGATTGCATAACGCCCAAGGGCTCTGTTTTCTTTTGCTAGGTGAAGAACACTTTTATCACGATAATGACAATAATCATGTACTCTTCCGCTACATATTAAGCCCATCACTTATTAACAAAATCATTAAAGTAATAATTGGATGTTAATTAAAGAAGCAAATGGGTTAATTTCTTGTTTACTAAACTTACTATTACAAGCTTATTTTCCAAGCTTGGTCATTTTCTTTCCTTTGTCGTTTAAGAGAGGAGGGGAAGAAATGTGAGAGGTACACCGATTTTGTGCTTGGGCTCCAAGTTGGTTGACTAAAAATTAGTAGAAGTCTCCTTCTCCATTCCTTCCTCATATCCGAAGCTCTTCCGCTTGGATTTATTTTTAAAATTTTGGAAGTATGGAAAAGTGAAGGAACCATGAGTTTTGAGAGAGCTTAGCAAAATTGGGATCAACGATTAAGATAATTGGGAGATATCAAAACTTAGAATAAGAGAAGATAAGGAGCATAAGGTATAATTCCTTATGTAATTTTAAATTTTATCAAAGTTATATTATTATATTATTTCTATTTCTAAACTTGGAATTTTGAAAGTTTAGTAGGTTGTTATATATGTAATTTTTAATGGAATTTATTTGTAGTAAATCAATTTGTGATTTATGTATATGAAATATGGAGTTGGAATTGATTTTTAATCAAAAATGAGTTTTATTAGTAAGCTTTAGTTTACTAAAAATTATTTTAGTTTGGTTTTATGCTTGAATTGGGTATGAAATCATGGATTTAGAGAGTTGGTGGTTAGGTTGGTTGTGCGGTGATATAAGGATGAGAGTTATGGAAAAACCGCAAACAAACCAATAAGAAATTGAGTCGAGGCGAGTTTTGGTTGTTAAAACGAAAAATTTGAAAGTTAGTGGACTGCTGCCCTTAAAAGAAAATTATGGGATTAGCTAGACTGTTTTAAAATTTTTGGACTTTTGGTATGTTGTATTACACTGTATAAGCTTTTCGTAGACTCCGAAACGGACTAAATCCGACTTTGTAGCAAAGAGTTATGTCATTTCAAAGTAGTAGTCGAAACTGTCCAACAAATTCGGTGCAGTCTCCTTGCACGGAATTTTTGGGCTGATATGTTCAGAATCTGGAAAAAAGTCATTGCGGAAGAGTTGTAGTTCCGGAGGTTAGCTTTGCGTGGGCTCAAGAATCGCCTAAAAATATTTTAAAACAAAAAAGTTTAACTGTTTTAGTGCAAGAGGGTCAAGTTGGAAAATATTTGAAAACTATTAGGAGTGGACATTTTTGGAGCCTGTTTTAGGCTGCCTATGAGGTCTGAAATTAGTGGATTATATTTTTTAAAAATACTTTGGTATGTCATGTATAACATATAAAAAATAAGATTAATCAGAGTTACGAATAACGCGTATGAAAATCGCAAAGTAGCTGAGTTGGTAGTAAGAAAGCGTAACAACAACAAATAAGAATAATCAAGCATCCCTACAACTTTCGCTGAAAGCAAACAGACGTCAGGTCTTTGGTTGATTGTTATTCGACATACTTTTCAATATTGCTTTTGAGAGGGTTATGTGATCTGTTTTTGCAGCTTATAATTCTTCTAAAATACTATGACATGAGTTCTATAACATGCCCAAAAATATGAAACTTCCTTTCGGGCATAAGTTAAGCAATAAAAATATGTAATAAATATAAATTACATATTTAAGCAAAAGAAAATTTATGGTTACCTATAAAATTATTTTGTGGTGCAACGAAGGACGAGAAACCTTTATACATTTGTATTAATCATAAAAATGATATTTTAAGTTTTTCGGGGTTAAAAATGAAGTTTTTGAGTCAAGATTTATATAAATATATATAGTGAAAATGTGAATATTTGCAAAATGAAAATACAGTGTGTTAGCGAGAAAAGATGTTTATAAATGAGGCAATGGTCCGAGTTGATGCACGACCCATTGAAATGGTATAAGAATTATCTAGATTAAAAAAATTAATAATATAACTATAAAAGCTATATATTAACTGTTTAGAACCTGAATTCGCAAATAAAGGTAAAAGATGTTCCTAAAATAGAATATAAATGATTTAAATTTCAAGATGTAAGATATTTACATTTTTATAGTATGAGAGACCTTTATTTGGCATACAAAGGTTAAAACGAATTAAGTTCTAAATAAACTAATATTCATTTTAAGTTAAGAATTAATAATATTGATTTTTATAAACTAATAATTATTAATAATAAATAAACATGCATGTTTTGTGACATATTTAATTATCTAATTAATATATGCGCATGTGAAAATAATTGTGTAGGAATTGTTGAGTAATGCCATATTAAATTTTGCGGTAATCTCCAATTAAGGCAAGTTTTTCAGTTTTGTTATGTTTGTGGATTATACGTGATTATGTAGTGAGTTACATATACTATGCTTAATGAATTGTTAAAGTCAAAATATGACTAAGTCAATTGGGTTATGAAACTCAATTTATATGTGATGTGGTAACATTTGTTGTATGAGAATGTAAATTGTACAACACATGTATAGATGTATTTCATGAAATTATATTGCATAAATGATATGCCTAGTAGAAGAATTATTGATGCATGAGTATATGCATTGCAAATAATTATTGATGCATGTAGGATACACATAGTAAAGAAAATATGTTGCATGTGGCTTACATAAAGTTGTGTGCTATGTGAAACATGATAGACTGTTAAATTTGTTGGGCTGTCAAACTCAATCTTACAAACATAAACTTTTTGCAGGTTAATGATGTTATGCAATATTACTTGCTATACGGATGATGAAGATGGAATAACGTGTGAAATGAATACATTTTCTTAAATTAGAAATGGTATAAAGCTATGATTGTTGGTTTTGATATATGTAACCATTAGCTATATATATATATATATATATATATATATATATGAGAATTCATCCGTGGCATACGTTTGCTAAAAGTACTGTGCAACAAACGAGTTAATGATCGTTGATCTGGACAATGGAAGACTGAGATTAAACATTATAAAACCTCTGCCGCTACAGGTTGTAGCGGTAGTCTAACTTTTCCAAATCCGGAGCGAAGTTACCAAGCTACCCCTGTTAAATATTAAGTTCCCCTGCCGCAAGAGCCTGTAGCGGCAGGGCCCCACCAATCTGTCCAGTTTTTGCTTTTGATTTTGCTTTATGACCAATCTTTATGACCAATCAAATCATTTAATCCGACTCTACCGCCAATGGCTGTAGCGGCAGTCTGTGTAGTGTTTTAAAAACCCATGCCTGCTTCCTTCGGTTTTAAATTATCTCTGTAACCTTTCATTTCACAGATCTTACATACATCAGTTTTCTCTCGATTTTTTCTCCCCTGTTATTCCATCTCTTTTATAATTTGGTTGATGTTGTCCATTTTTACTCTCAAATTCAAGTTGAAGTTCTGATCGGGTGATTCAGAATGGCGCACAACATACCTGCTCATAAAAGGTTTGTATCAAGTTCTTCAGATTCTGTTGCTAGTTTAGATATTTATAGAAATGAATCTGAGTGTGTAAATGAAGTTGAAAGTAGTAAATCTGAAATGATTCCATACGTTGGTAAGTTATTTTTTAAGTTGGAAGAAGTTGAATTTTTTTATAGGTCGTATGCTAAACAAAATGGTTTTGAGATTAGAATTGCAACTAGTCATAAACATGCTGGTACTAATGAGGTGTCGTCTAGGTTGTATGTTTGTAAAAAAGCCGGTACACCAACTTCTGTAAAGAGTTTGCCTGATGATGTAGATGGTAGTAAGAAAATAACTAGGCCGCGAATACCCTACAAGAGCTCTAAACATGTCCTTAGGCGCCATGTAATTTTTCAGTATTGATTAAAGAGCAGACCAAACCTTTAAATCTTAGTTCTACTAACAAAAACAAAAAAACATGTACACGTGCGTATGCATAAAAGACTATGGTTCTAATCAAGAATTTTAGTGGAAAACATGTATATCTGGTCTTTCCATAGTACATCAATTTTCACACGTTACATGCTTCAAAGCTTCAAAGATTAATTAAAATGGAAAAAAAGAGAAAATGATGTTTCTTGTCTAAATACACGATCAACCAATCACAAAATGTTATAACATGACAACTACCTGTTTTGGCACCAAATTTGCAGAAGTGATGATAACACGAATACTATCTTCTCTTTGTAATAGAATCAACTTTGGGTGATGACAAACAATGCCAAGTTTCTTGCGGTCTTGACCAAATGCTATAGCCTCAAGAAATGGAGGATACCTATTATAAAAATGGACTGTATAGAATCATGGGTTATTCATATCGATGGTGTAAGCAATTTTAATTCCAAAAGAAGCAACTTAACAATGCAACTTACACAACAACTAAGTATGGAAAATCGAAAGTAGTGAACTCAAGTTCTTTCATCGAGGCTTGAACTCCAACACCTCCCAAAGATTGTGACAAACAATTGTTACCAGAAAATCACTTTGGAATCTCATAGTATGATAAAAATCTATAGTAGGGACACCAATTAGATTGAAGATATTCATTATACTCATACAAATATATACTATTTTCTTAAACTATATAAAGAAACATGCATGCTCTAACATAAACTCCACTATAAAATTGATGGCAATGAAGACAATGATAATATGGAGATGGTAAATCTTAAATCTTTGCAGATACAGATAGATTCTTTCGTCCCTTATATATATATATATATATTTGATGCAAGTATCAAGGACAATAAGCACGCATGGTGTGTAATCAGGACATAATTATCTGTTAATATGCTTTAGTTAATCCCAGTTAACATGCTCTAGTTAATATAATTGGGTTGTTCCACATATGATAATTATAAAGAAAATCAAACTAAGAAAGAGCAAAGAGAAAAGTTGGGATTAGCTCCCAAACCCAAGTGCAGATCAGCAGATCAGCTTCTCGCACTCCTCCTCCTGAACTAACAAATGCCTTGCAGCAAGTTGACGTGGGGGGTTTATGGATCTAAGATTCTGCAAATAGAAGTTAAGACTACTTATTTCATTTCCCTAACTTAGTCTATGTTTTTAATACATACCAGCTTGAAAAGGCAAAGCAAGACGATGCACTTTCAGACCTTAGCGATATCTTGCAGCAAGTTCAGGTAGGGTCATGCTAAAACAACCCTTCAACACAGGGCATAGACTTTGTTTCTACTGATTCAGAAGGTGCTTCATGTGGAAGAGAAATAATCTGACTGAAATAGTCTAAAGTCTCCCATACATCTCCCAAGGTCCCATTTTCTTCAGTAAATCTAGCAGCATGTGCCTCAGCAAATGAACAAGAACCATTTCTTAAACCCATATGTTTATAAAGCAATAGAAAGAAAGAGCATATTCAGACAAGAGAAAATACCAATCATCAGTTGTAAAAGGTAAACAAGGTACTAAAAAGTCACCTTGACCGTGATATCAGATTTTGCTTCTGTAAGAGAATCCCTTAAATTATGAAGTGGAAAAACATATTCCAACTTTGAAGCATGGAGTTTGGCATAAAAAGGTAAAAAGCAGTAATTTATCATTTTTTCTTTTTCTATGCACGCATATACACACTCAAGAATTGCAACATTGCACACGGCAACAACAGGAGGATGTAACCTATAACGAAGAAAAATTAGTGGACTCACACTCGGTATCAAATGGGTTCAACATAAAATGCAAAGGATTCAAAATCTTTCTGCTCTCAATAAACCTTGCTGCAAGCAAAAACTATGAGTATTAATGACCATGACAACCGTTTCTACAGATAGTCTTCTTTCCCATCAGTTATATCTCAGATGGATGAATCTCATGACAAACAGGGATATAATAGTTACAGATATCATAATAGAAAAAGGAAAAGTGGATAAAAACCTTTACATGTCACAAAGGGAAAACATAACCAAACACAAAAGACTGTGTGATGGAGTATGGCGAGTGAAGATTAAAACATGGATTCATCAACAAGCACATCCACCTGACTGAGGCTGGGATTATGATGCAGTCCCACTAGTAGACCTCAAATTCACGCCAACCATGTCTTGCTTTATGGAAGAAAGATTTTCCATTCCCGGTAATGCTGCAACAATTTTTCTAAACAAAGCCTGCAGAAAGGGTTCGTTTCAATATTGATAACAATACATAAGATTAAAAATAAAGAAAATATAAATACTCTGTTTGGGATAAAAGGCAGCGGTGAATAGAGTTGATAAAAATAAAGAAAACATACATACTTTGCTTGATGCCTTGAATCAAGTTAAGATTAGCCACCTAAAAATAGAGCCTCTAATAACTCAAACTCTCTCCATTCTATAAGATCAAGTTTGACTTAATGAAATCAATTTGAGATATTTTCAAATACAAAATTAATAATAATATGAATTCATTTACTTTGAAATCTCAAATTGACTTTAAAGGTCAATATTGTTCTTATATGTAATGAGATTACTTTTATAATGTCACAACAGTGTAATGATGCTCATTGAATGACACCCTCATTATGTTGATGAGAACCAAATGCCATCCAAGTCCACTACAATGAGTTATGAAATGACAGTTTTCTGCTGAACCTATGTTTTCTAGGAAAATAATGAAGGAAAAATAAAACACGGCCCCTGAATTCCTCTTGAATTAATAAAATATCATTTTTCATGGTTACACCAAAATGCGATGAATTCAAGTCAAGGTTGTAATGAAATATTATATCAGCTTGTACATGTGCATGTATGTATGCAAAAGAGACGAACCTTCCGTCAAGAGTGTGCTTGTGTTGGGGTAGCTTGCATGCTTGTTGCGTGTGTAGATGTGGGGGAGGGAGGGGGAAAGATAGGGAGAGAGAGACCTTTATGTTGAAGCCAGCTTTAGAACTAGTTTCGATAGACATGACGTTAAGATCACGAGCTTTCTCTTCTACTTCCTATACAGAGACTTGCCTGAGAAATATCAGCAAAACCCAAAATTGGCATAAATAAGTTCGAATAGTTAATTAGACCAGAGAAGGCATTCAGTAGTTCAACATTTAAAGTATTTTTTATGATGTATATCAGTATTTTAAAACATAGAATAGCAAAATGGATACATGTCCTTAATTTCTAATACATGAAAGCATTCAGCTAGTTCTTGCATACCACAATTGTAAAGAATATAATTCAAACGTGACATGGGATATATGCACACAGAGACATATATGCAATCACAAACACACACCATAACTAGTGGAGCTAGAATCAACTCCCTGCAATCACCAATAAATCCAGTGGGGCGGTATCCAGGACTTCTTTATTATTGTAGGTATTAAATTTTGTGTTACTAGATTGGTAGTCTTAAGTGGCCATAAGCTAATAACATCTAAATCAAAATAATGAAATGGGGAAATTTGGGAGTTTTCATACAATTAGAGGACTATGGTATCTCTTTCCTTTGTGTCTCTATCTTTGATTCATAGCAATTAGAGGAGTGAGGTGATTAAGGAACTCACAGCCTGTTGAAGGCCAAGCTTCAAAGTCTCATCCACTTTTTCTGAGTAGTGTGAAATCTCAGAACTTTCCTGGGCAAAAGATCTTACTGTTCGTATGGCGCCAAAAGTTTCCTAACCAACAATGACAGATTTTCGGAATCATATTTCAGAAACATATTTGTAGCCCCAACCCTCCGAAATCAAATCTATTCTATCTCCCCTGAACGCATTTACTCAAAAATTAAATGAACAGTAAACTTTTCAATCTCCACTTTTCCCCCTTCAGGATAAAATTGTGAGATGTCTCAGCATAGTAACAATAGAATAAGATAAGAACACATGTAAATAAATCCAGATTACTCTTTCTTAATATATTCACCAAAACTATTTATGGAACATGCCATAAAATTTTTTCTCGGTTCAAGGATAAAGTGTTAAAGCGCATAATTATTTAACATAGAGACTAACATTTGAAAATTTAAACTTTTTTAAGTCACAATGTGACACACCCCAAAATAGGTATACATCACCCATTCCGAGTTGTCAATACACCAAGCATGTAAACAACAACAACTTTATTATTACAACAAGTAAAAGCGTGAGTTTAAAAATACGATATTGTCATCTAAACAATATCCACATACAAATAAATCCTCATCATAATTATTGGTACATTATTTTACAACAATGGTGAGGACTACTAAACAACTCTCCCTAGAACTTTCATTCCATACCCACTTGCATACTCGCTTATATTCTCGCCTCACGAGAAGAAAAATGGAACAAAAAGGAAAAGGGTGAGCTCGACTAAAGCCCAAAGAAAGAATATTATGACTAAGATAATATACAACAAAATTATCGTTAGTCTTCAACAGGAAAAATCTAATAGAATACAATAGACAACAAGTTTTAAATCAATACTCAGATCGGAAAATATTAATTCATAGAAGAGTTATGTAAAGGATGAAATCTACTAATATCTATGAATTTAACAAATCCATCATCAATATTTTTATCCTCGTAACATCAATCAATATATATCCGAATCATATATTCATCCTTGCACCTAAAATGCCAAGGATATTCACCGATTGGTCATGTTCATCTAAACACTGCTCATCTTGCAGACTGGGCTAAAGATATTCATCGAAATCATTCATCTTTGCATTAAAGGCTAAAGATATTCATCGAAATCATTCATCTTTGCACTACAGCCAAAGATATTCAATAATATCATCATTTAAGACTAAGGATGATGAAAAATATTTTTTTTTAAAGAAACGAATCCAAATTGAAACAAAATGACAAGGATTAAGGATTAAGGATTAGACTTTGTTTTATCCACGTCAAAAATACCTCAAAAATAATCATAGTGGTGTAAAATTCAAGAATGATCAAAACATGGATATAATCAAAGCTAGTATCCGAATAGATATTTTTGGACTTAAAAGAAAATTTTTCATTTTTCGATGAATAAAGGTCGTGATTCGTGAATAAGACCGTGTATCGTGAATAGTAACCCGACACCAAAAGTTTCAAATTTGATAAAAAAACTTCAGATCAATATTTGAAAGATAATGATATTGAAGAAATAATATCATTACTTAAAAAAAAATAATATCCCTTACCCTGGAAAAGACAAGATTTAAGCTGGAATCTTGGATATAAAGCTATAACTTGATTTACAATTTAGTATAGCAATACTCAAAGTATACTCAAAATACTCACAAAAAATATGCTCGATAATATAGAGAGAAAACTTCAGCTCGTGTAATTTTCAATTCTAACCCAAGCACCTATTTATAGGAAAATGCTTAGAACACCAAAACAGAAAATTTAATAAAATATTAATATATAATTATTAAATTCTTACGCACACTTTTTATCAGCTGAATTCAACATTCAACACAAGTAGCCCACCTCACAAAACTTTTAAAAAACGTTTTTGTTATTTTAAACAATTAAAACTTCCAAAAATCAATTATTTCGGAACTCCGGAACTTCAATAATTCACAATAAATAGCCCTTTTGTCAGAAAATTAGAATCTCGCGAGTTTTTATAGGAAATTCAATTCTCTACAACTTTACAGAAGAAAGCTTTTTCAAATTCTAAACAAAAATTGACCGTAATCCACAAACGGGTGATTTTAGAGGCTATAATCAAATTTCAGTCAATAAATGGGGTCCACCGACATGTTTAACATGTTTTAAACATTTATTGCAACAAAAATACTCTTCCTCCTCGTATACTCATATATCCCACATTCGTTATAAAAATATCACCATTATTATATTATTAAAATATAATAATATATATATTTAAATGAATTATTTTATCAGAAAAAGATAAAATTTCAATTTTCAACAATTGTCACATTAAAAATTTTCTCCATCTATATCCACATAAAATTAATATTTTTCTCATCATATGAATCAATAATTAATTATTCACAAATAATATTACAGAATCACAATATTGACAACCAGACAGTTCCCAGGAAAGAGGGGGCTTTCCAATAAGAATTTCTCCTTACTGGCGCACAATTAGGTAACCAAACCTCTCCTTAGACAGAACTTTCTAGACATTGCCAATAATGTTATCTAATAATATTATTCAGATAATATGAATTATTGCTTCGATAATGAAAAATACCGTGTAATGACAATTATTGAAACAACAAAGAATATAAAATATCAACGCAACAATTATTGAACCAATAAAATAAAATAATTGAGCAAAGAATTATCAGTAACCATTATTGAGTAGTGCCTTCTTATGTAAGAGTCAATAATTGGTGCAATACTGCAGTGCATCGCGTGCAACAACGCCAGACATCGTGTGTTTTAACCACCGGGTATTCCAACAAAGGTAAAGCGGTGAATAACCACGCCTGTTATTTTTAAACAACTTATATTTGTCGCTTTCTTCCTCCAATCGCTTTCCGTTATGGGGCCCATTACATGGTCTGCTTGGGTCGCATAATAATATTCCACGACCAAACTAATATTCCCAAAACAACAATGAATATTTTATAACCACTTGCTTATTTTGAAATATTTGCGTATTTTACCCATAACTATCCACATTAATCACATCAACCCTTACTATTTCAAAATAATAATTAGAGGAGATTAAATTTCATTTATTTATTATTTGGGGTCTTACAACCTCCCCTCCTTATGAAATTTCATCCTCGAAATTGACACACGTACCTGATGTTTCGAAATGGTGAGGATACCTCGCTTTCATTTTCGTTTCCAATTCCCAGGTCATTTCTTCTATAGCATGGTTCCTCCACAAAACTTTAACTTGTGGTATGACCTTCGTGCGTAGGACATGCTCCTTCCTATCCAAGATCTTGACAGGTACCTCCTAATACGTTAAGTCTTCGGCGATCTCGTCCGGTTCTAACTCAATAACGTGGTTCGTGTATTTCACATATTTTTTAAGCGGATATATGTGAAACACATTATGAACACGAGACATACTTGGAGGTAACGCGAGTCTATAGGCTACATTTCCTACTCGGTCAAGAATTTGAAATGGACCAATAAATCGTGGATTGAGCTTTCCTCTCTTCCCAAATCTTGTATCTCCTTCCATGGAGCAACTCGCAACAATACATGATCCCCTATACTAAATTCCACGTCCTTTCGATGAAGATCCGCATAACTCTTTTGTCGATCTTGTGCCGCTTTTGTATACGTTGTCGAATCATTTGGATCTTTTCGGTGAGTCATACGTCTTAACTCGGGTCCCAACAATGTTGCTTCACCCACCTCATCCCAACATATTGAGAAGCGACACTTTCGTCCCATATAATGCTTCAAATGGAGCCACACCTATACTTGCTCGATAACTCGTTGTTGTAGGAGAATTCCACCAATGGTAAATACTTATCCTAACCGCCTCTTGAAGTCTAGGACAAAGAGTCTTAATAAATCTTCAAGAGTTTGAATAGTCCTCTTCGATTGTCCGTCTGTTTGAGGATGGTATGCCGAATCAATCAGAATCCGCATCTATAGCTTTTTGCAAGCTAACCCAAAATCTTGAAGTGAATCTTGGGTCATGATCCAAACTATAGATCTTGGCATGCCATGCAACCTCACAATCTCATTTACATACATACTAGCAAGACATTCAAGAGAATAAGTCTCCGTCAGACGGCAAGAAATGTGCGGACTTGGTTAATCTATCAACAATAACCCAAATAACATTTATGCCTTGAGAAACCGTGGGAAGATCCGTGTGAAATCCATGGTAATGTGTTCCCACTTCCATTTCGTAATCTCAAGTGGTTGCAATGGTCCCTTAGGCACTTGATGCTTCGCCTTTACACGTTGACAAGTTAAACACGTTGAGATAAACTTTGCAATCTCTCTCTTCATATTGTTCCACCAAAATGTATGTCGAAGATCACGATACATTTTAGTACTTCCGGATGGATTGCAAATGGTGTATTGTGTGCCTCCATCATGATCTTGTACTTCAAATCGTAATCGTTAGGAACACAAAGTCCGGAGTGGACTCAAGTATTCCTTCTTCATCAATTCTCGCCCTAATAGCACTTCTTCTTGTACTTTCTTCTTCATATGCATCACCCGCTCCGATTTCGGTGGCTCGAAGAACCTTAACTTTTTCTATTAAAGTTGGCTCTATGTCATATACTTGACATCATCGCACTCTGCTCCTCGTGATATGATCTTCTACTCAACGCGCCGCCTACCACGCTCGCTTTTCCGGGATGGTATTGAATAGTGTGGTCGTAGTCTTTCAATAGCTCGAGCCAACGTCGCCGCAAGATGTTGAGTTCTTTTTGAGTGAAGAAATATTTAAGGCTTTTATGGTCTCAATATATCTCCACTTTCTCCCCATATAGATAGTGCCTCCGGATCTTTAATATGAACGAACGATCGGGCCGCTAACTCTAGATCATGAGTAGGATAATTCCTCTCATACTCTTTAAGTTGTCGCGAGGCATAGGCTATGAATTTCCCATGTTGCATGAGAACACATCCTAACCCTTTGCCCAAAGCATTGCTGTAGATAACAAATCCATCCGTACCACATGGTATTGTTAGAACAGGTGCCGAAATGAGTCTCCTCTTAAGCTCTTGGAAACTCTTCTCGCATTCCTCACTCCATATGAATTTTGTATCCTTTCGAGTCAGATGAGTTAACGGAGTAGCGATTCGAGAAAACCCTTCCACGAATCTCCGATAATAACTAGCTAAACCCAAAAGCTATTTACTTGATCACCACCATTTCTTGATTGTTCTAACTTTGTATTGCTTCAATCTTGGCACGTCAACAGTACTCCATGTTTTGACACCACGTGCCCAAGGAATGCTACTTCCTCAAGCGTAACTCGATTTCTTCAACTTAGCATATAGCTTGTTTTCACAAAGCCTTTGGAGTACCAGCTTCAAATGGTGCTCGTGATCTTCACGGCTTTTGGAATATATGAGGATGTCATCAATAAATACAATAACGAATTGATCCAAATATTCTTTGAATACTTGATTCATCATATCCATGAAAGCCGCAGGAGCATTAGTCAATCCGAAAGACATAACTAAGAATTCAAAATGCCCATACCGAGTTCTGAAGGCAGTCTTTGGAATATCCTCAGTTCTAATTTTCAGCTGATGATATCCAGAACGAAGATCGATTTTTGAAAAGAATTGTGCTCCTTGCAACTGGTCAAACAAGTCATCAATACGAGGTAGAGGATACCTATTCTTGATGGTGACATGGTTCAATTCCCGATAGTCAATACAAAGTCGCATACTCCTGTCTTTCTTCTTTACGAATAAAACATGAGCACCCCAAGGAGATGTACTAGACGAATGAAACCGATGTCCAACAATTCTCGTAGTTGGACCTTTAACTCCTGAAGTTCAATAGGAGCCATTCGATATGGGGTTTTAGAAATGGGCTTTGTACCAGTGTTCAAGGTCAATAAAGAATTCAACTTCACGCTCGGGGTAGAAAGGAAGTTCTTCAGAAATACGTCGGAAAGTTAATAACAACAGAATATTATTCAATTTTGACGTGTCTTTATTCAAATCCATAACATGGGCTAAGAAAGCTTGACATCCGTTTTTCAATAAACGAATCGCTTTATGATTAGATATGATGTTGATTTATTTTAATGGTTTAGTTTTTCGAATTGAACAACAAAGTTGTTTAGTAATATGAAAACTAACAACCTTCACGAAAACAATCAATTTTGGCATGATGAGTAGTTAACCAATCAATCCCTAAAATCACATCAAAAGCAAGTATCTTTAAAGAGATAAGGTCAACAGGTAAGATGAGGGTGCCAACATGGATTAGACAAGATTTATAAACAATTGGATGTGATGAAAGTTTCTCCTAACGGAGTTTCCATGAGATAGGTCAAAGTCTAATTTTTCCGAGTCAAATTTAAATGTTGAGCACAAGTAGGAGAGATAAATGAATGGGTAGACCAGATTCTAGTAAAGTATAAACTTCACAAGAATTTATAAATAGCTTACCCGTGATCACCTCGTTTGGGTTCCTCGATTTTGACCAAATCACAACAAAGGCTCTTCTAGAACCGTTGACTTTGACTTTTTCGGGACGGTCTTTTGAGTCACCGTCCTCATTGAACTAGGTTTCGCTACGTGCAATCTCGAAGCGATATGTCCTTCCTTTCCACAATTATAGCATACCAAATCGTTGTGGGCGGTTTGGTGATATGTCCCTCTTCCCAAGATTTATAGATATATGACCGGTGGTCGTTCTCCTCCCTTAGAACCGATTCTTTCTTTGGCATTGTCGTCTTCACATGGTCGTTGTTGAATCTCCTCTTTTAAAATCTCCTCCGACTCGCTTCTTTGATTTTCATGGCCATGATTACCACCAGAGTGGTTACCATTTTGTCCGTCTTTTTCTTTCTCCACCGGTTATTGTTGTTTTGTTGTGATCGATATCTCCTAGATGATCCTCGATTGTGGTACCTCGGTTGATTGTACTCGTTATCTCGCTTCTAACAATTGAGTCCTGTTAACAACATCCGAATAAAGAGAAAATTTATGAGAGATGAGATCTTCGACGTATCTTAGGGTTTCAAACCTCTCGTAAACATCCGCGTCACACGTTCCTCATTCTCCACCAAATGAGGTGCAAACTCGATAACTCGCAAACTTCGCCTGCATCGAGAGACACCGCCATATTGTTTCGCTCCGTCTAATAAACTCCACTTCCTTCATACGATTTAACACTTTCGTGAAAGTATTTGTCATTAAATAGTTTCAAACGTCTCCCAAGACACGCCCGAAAGGGTATTTGGATGGGTACGCTTCATGACTCCCACCCGAGAGTCTCCGCTTTCGCCACGGAACATAAAGGTGGCGAATGGAACCTTCGTTCTCTCCGCATCCCAAGACATCGAATATCTTGGTAATTTTTTGACCCACGCCTCCGCCATGATCGGATCTGGCTTTCCTTAAATTTTGGTGGTCCCAACTCTTTGAATCGCTTTGTCGTGACAACCCGTGAATTGCTATCATTTCCTCCTCGTATTTTGAACACGAGTCTCCTCGTCTCGATTTTTTGCATGAATCGCAAAAAACTTCTAAACATCCCTCGCTCATCATCTCGCCGGTGGTGTTGTTCACGGGAGGAACATTGTCACTGTTGCACATTCTCCTCGTTGGTAAAGACATGCATCTCCACGGCCTCATTTACTCCACTGTTAACATTCTCGGTTGCCATTCTTAAATACTGCCATAAAACAAGGGTTAATTAAGCAAATCAATATATCACATAATATCCCTATATACTGACCAACTAACAAATAAGCTTAGGTAGGACACACTAGCGAAGGATTTACTCGTCTCTCCTCTCCTAGTTCTATTCCCCGATCTCCGCCAGAGATCATATCCCTAAGCTCTGATACCAACTGTGACACCCCAAAATAGGTATACATCACCCATTACGAGTTGTCAATACACCTGCATGTAAACAACTACAACTTTATTATTACAACAAGAAAGCTGTGAGTTTAAATACGTATATTGTCATCTAAACAATATCCACATACAAATAAATCCTCATCATAATTATTGGTACATTATTTTACAACAATGGTGAGGACTACTAAACAACTCTCCCTAGAACTTTCATTCCATACCCCGACTCGTACTCGCTTATATTCTCGCCTCCCGAGAAGAAAAATGGAACAAAAAAAAGGAAAAGGGTGAGCTCGACTATTGATAAAGAATATTATGACTAAGATAATATACAACAAAATTATCGTTAGTCTTCAACAGGGAAAAATCTAATAGAATACAATAGACAACAAGTTTTAAATCAATACTCGCAGCGGAAAATATTAATTCATAGAAGAGTTATGTAAAGGATGAAATCTACTAATATCTATGAATTTAACAGTCCATCATCAATATTTTTATCCCTGTAACATCAATCAATATATATCTCGAATCATATATTCATCCTTGCACTACAGGCCAAGGATATTCACCAGTTGGTCATGTTCATCTAAACACCTGTTCATCTTTGCACTACGGGCTAAAGATATTCATCAGAAATCATTCATCTTTGCATTAAAGGCTAAAGATATTCATCAGAAATCATTCATCTTTGCACTACAGGCCAAAGATATTCAATAATATCATCATTTAAGACTAAGGATGATGAAAAATATTTTTTTTTTTAAAGAAACGAATCCAGTGAAACAAAATGACAAGGATTAAGGATTAAGGATTCGTACTTTGTTTTATCCACTTCCAAAAATACTTCAAAAATAATCATAGTGGTGTAAAATTCAAGAATGATCAAAACATGGATATAATCAAAGCTAGTATCCAGAATAGATATTTTGGACGAAAAGAAAATTTTTCATTTTTCGATGAATAGTGTCGTATTCGTGAATAGTACCGTATACGTGAATAGTAACTTCGACACCAAAAGTTTCAAATTTGATAAAAAAAACTTCAGATCAATATTTCAGCATAATGATATTGAAGAAATAATATCATTACGAAAAAAAATAATATCCCTTACCTCGGAAAAAGACAAAGATTTAACCTGGAATAATCGGATATAGGCTATAACTTGATCTTACATCAGTATAGCAATACTCAAAGTATACTCAAAATACTCACAAAAATATGCTCGATAATATAGAGAGAAAACTTCATTTACGGTGTAATTTTCAATTCTAACCCAAGACCCTATTTATAGGAAAATGCTTTAGAACACCAAAACAGTAAAAATTTAATAAAATATTAATATATAATTATTAAATTCTTACGCACACTTTTTATCAGCTGAATTCAGCATTCTACACAAGTAGCCCACCTCACAAAACTTTTAAAAAACGTTTTTGTTATTTTAAATAATTAAAACTTCCAAAAATCAATTATTTCGGAACTCCGGAACTTTAATAATTCACAATAAATATCCCTTTTGTCAGAAAATTCAAATCTCGCGAGTTTTTATAGGAAATTCAATTCTATACAACTTTACTGAAGAAAGTTTTTTCAAATTCCAAACAAAAATTGACCGAAATCCACAAACGGGTGATTTTAGAGGCTATAATCAAATTTCAGTCAATAAATGGGGTCCACCGACATGTTTAACATGTTTTAAACATTTATTGCAACAAAAATACTCTTTCTCCTCGTATACTCATATATCCCACATTCGTTATAAAAATATCACCATTATTATATTATTAAAATATAATAATATATATATTTAAATGAATTATTTTATCAGAAAAAGATAAAATTTCAATTTTCAACAATTGTCACATTAAAAATTTTCTCCATCTATATCCACATAAAATCAATATTTTTTCTCATCATATGAATCAATAATTAATTATTCACAAATAATATTATGTAATCACAATATCGACAAACTGTGCAGCTTCAGTGAGCAGGGGCTTTCAATAAGAATTTCTCCCTTCTTGCCAAGCAATTAGGTGACCAAACCTCTCCTTAGACGTAACTTTCTAGACATTTCCAATAATGTTATCTAATAATATTATTCAGATAATATGAATTATTGCTTCGATAATGAAAAAATACGTGTAATGACAATTATGAAACAACAACAATATAAAATATCAACGCAACAATTATTGAACCAATAAAATAAAATAATCGAATGAAGAATTATCGTGTAACCATTATTGAGTAGTGCCTTTTACGTAAGAGTCAATAATTGGTGCAATACTGAGTGTCTTCTTTTGCAACAACGCAGACATCGTGTTTTAACCACCGGGTATTCCAACAAAGGTAAATCCAGAATAACTACGCCGTTATTTTTAAACAACTTATATTTGTCGTTTTTTCCTCCAATCGCTTTCGTTATGGGGCAATATTACGGGTCAAGGGCCGTCGCATTTAATATTCCCCGATGCATTTAATATTCCACGACCAAACGAATATTCCCCAAACAACAATGAATATTTTATAACCACTTGCTTATTTTGAAATATTTGCGTATTTTACCCATAACTATCCACATTAATCACATCAACCCTTACTATTTCAAAATAATAATTAGAGGAGATTAAATTTCATTTATTAATTATTTGGGGTCTTACACACAATATATAACCTCAGCAACTGAGGCAGCCACATTAGCAGCATCTTGAGTCTTGTGGGAAAGTTCACGAAGATATCGACTAAATTTACGTACTGCTAGAGATATGCTAGAGATAAACAAGTACCTAAAGGTCGCCAAGGTAAAAGAATTTCCAGCCCTTTAGACTAGTTGAGACAGTAAGATCCATGTCAGCTCAAATACTCAAATTCTCATAAAGACGTTGTTTATTGGGAATCCTATTGCAAATGTCAGTTATGTATACAAATAGATGCTCGAAATCCTATAATGATATTTGTTGGAAAGTGAAAGAGAATTGGACCTAGAAGAGGTATCGATTATGGTAATAGGGACTATTTCGAGATACATATCGTCAGGCAACCTCTTCGGCGGCAACACATGAGGGACATTGGTCGAAAAAGTATTAGCTGCGGCAGTGACAATCAAACTGGATTTTTCGGTGCCTCGGTCTTCGGTGACAACGATGTGAACGCCTTTCGAGCTCCCTTAGAAGAACCACCTCCCGTCATTCAGACTGCAACATAAATCAAAAATGCTTGCGGTCTCTGGCGACCTTGGAGGTCTTGTTATGGATGTTTTGGAAGAGTTTGGAGAGAATTCCTAGGGTTAAGGACGCCATTGATGAGAGAGAAATAGAATACTGCAATGGGGGATTACCGTTACAGAGAAAGAAAGGGGATTGAGCTGGGTATCGAATCTCAATTGGATGTCCGATTGGGATTTGAGTTTGTGAAAAGAGTTGATGCAGAGGAAGGGGGTAGGGGTTTGATTTGGGTGAGATTTCTGTTTGTGTGAAATGAAATAGGAGTTTTAGATTAATTTAAAAAAGAATTGAGATAAATCTAGTCCATTGAATTAAAATTAGACTGTCAACTGTTCTTGTGCTTTCTCAAATTTTAAAGTGGAAAAAGATTCAAAATGAATTTTGTTTTATTATATAGATGTAAGTTAAAATTATTATAAATAAATTTAATATTACAATTAATTATAAAAAATTATTTAGAACAAAACAACGACCGATTTTATCTCTCTCAAAAAAACTATGATCAATAATATATCGTGAGTAATAATTTCTTCACTAATAGATTTTTTTCCTCGCAAATTTTCATCATAAATTGGCTCCAAAAATCTTTCTATCGCTCCAATTTTGCGAGGAAAAAAATATAAATTGTGAAGGATGTTTCTTTCACTAATAACTATATTGTCACTATACTTTTTTTCTTCACTCTTCCTCCGCTAAACAACTCCTCATATGAAGGAATAAATTCCTTCACAAAATTTCCTTCGCTACATCCCTATTTTAGTGTAGTGCCTGAAAGGAATTGTGAAGCAAAAGGGTGAGCACAACTAGCCCAGTAAAGAATATCATGACTAAAGATAAATAATTTATCAATAGCCTTCATCAGTAATGAATCAGAGATTTAGTACATATGGTAGATGATAAAAATTTTCAACCATAGTTGCATTGGAACGAGAAATCCATTAGAAGAGTCAAATAGACCATAAAGTCAATTATCTTCTTCATGTTAAAAGTCCACCAACAATGTTTTATTCTTGTAACAACAATCAACAGTACCTGTCCACAATCATGTGAATAACTCATAATCATATTTGTGGTTCTAAATTCCTCTTCTCATTCAGGACGAAGATAATTTACATCACCTGTCTTTACCTGAAACATCAAAGATCATGGTTATACCAAATCACAGTTCCTGTTCATAATTATACTAATAAGTTCATCTTTGCACTACGGGCCAAAGATATTCATTAACAGTTCATCTTTGCAATACAGGCCAAAGATATTCAGCAACAGGTCATCTTTGCACTACGGGCCAAAGTATTCATCAACATGTCATCTTTGCACTACGGACCAAAGATATTCATCAATAATTCATCTTTGCACTACAGGCCAAAGATATTAATATCTCAAAGAAATATATAATCATTTTAGAATTTATATAAACCATAATTATAACCATATGTTGATCAATTCACCTTTGCATTTAAGTTAAAGATATTCAATTGTAAATTCAATGGTCATGATCATACCAGTCAACAATTCAACTTTGCACTACTGGCCAAAGAGAACCCATAATCACGATCATACCAATAATCTACCCATCTTTACACCTAAGTCAAAGAGAAATTTTATCACCGAGATTATAAAAATGTTATATATGATAATAAAAACAATATGATCAACAACTGCATTTAATTTCAAGAGTAAGATTCATAAATCAATGATTTTATAACACCTTAATCCAAATGTTATAAATCACTTAATAATCTCATAATCTAATATTATTAATATTACAATAATATTTTAATCATTTTTAAACTTATAAACAATTTATTTTAATTGTTTACAATTTATTAATTAATGCATTTAATCATTCTAAAATACCAAACTCATAAGATTTCATCACCAATAATCAAAATCCTCATCAAAAATCTGCATATACCTCATATATGATTCTCAAGCCATAAAATCATATTTTCCAATTTTCTTACTTCACTTAACATATTTAATTCATTTACTCATAACTAATTCATTTTCATGAAAAATACCAAATCAGTACAAACAAATTTTTTTTTCTAGGATTTAGCAGAATATAGTCCCATATTGAACATATATTTTTCTCGGAATTTTTAAAATTCATTTACTATTTTTCATATGGCCAAAACTACCGAATATTTAGACATTTATCATAAATTGTACTTTTATCCAAAAATTTCAAAATTTACAGAGTATACTTCTATTATATACATGTAGTCCCAATAAAAATTTCACCAATTTTGGAATTAACCACAAGGAGTTATAAGGGTTTACTTTTAAAATAGTCTTTTCTCATAAAATTCATAACTCTTAATCTATACATCAAAAAATCACTATTTTTGGACACAATCATGAAAACTCATCAAACTATCATTTTAATTTTTTCCAAAATTTTTGAGGGTCGAAAAAATTACGAAACTAAAAAACATAATAACCCTTACAATCCCTTACCTCAAAAGAGCAGTACTTCTGACTGGAATATCGGATGAAAAGTCGAAAGAACGTTGCACCGAATAGCAACTCTCAAAGTATCTAAATACTCACAAAAATACGCTTGATAATATAGAGAGAGAAAACTTATGTTTCTGGTGTGATTTTCAATTCTAACATAAGCACCTATTTATAGGAAAATGCTAGAACGCCAAAGGAGACTAAAATAATAAAATATTATTAATTATTTTCTTCACTTCTACGCCATCCTCACCAACCAAGACCAACACCTCAATTTGGAATCAAAATTTTCAGCACACATGTTAAAAACAAAAGTGGGTCCCACTCAATTTTAATAAAAATAATTTTATTTTTTGAAACTTCTGTAATTCATAGAAAATAGCCTGTTTATCAGAAAAATACGAATTTTATGTCCATTCTACACGAAATCGAATTCTCTACAACTTTGTAGCTTTAAGTTTTTCCAAATTCCAGATAAAAAATATCCGAAATCCACAAACGGACGATTTTCAACACCTTTTAAAATTCATAACAAATCAACCGTTAATTTTTAACGGTTCAAAATTTGTGGATATATAATCAACTTATATATGTATAACATATCCAAAAATCACAAAGATCCAATGGTCGGATTAAAATTATAACTCACGCAATAGAGCTTTAAGAACACCGATTTGATCTTTTAATACATCCAATCCGACAAAATACTGATAAAACACCTCAACATTGATCCCTTCATTTATAACCACATAAATAAATCCATCATTTATATCCGCATCAAATAAATATTTTCTTATCATATAAATTAATAATTAATTATTCACAAATAATATTACAGAATCACAATAATGACAACCAGGCAGTTCCCAGGAAAGAGGGGGCTTTCCGATAAGGATTTCTCCTTACTGGGGCGCAATTAGGTGACCAAACCTCTCCTTGCCAGAACTTTCTAGACATTGCCAATAATGCTATCTAATAATATTATTCAAATAATATGAATTATTGATCTGATAATAAAAAATATTATGTCGTGACAATTATTGAAACAACAATAATATAAAATATCAATGCAGCAATTATTGAATCAATAAAATAAAATATTGAACAGTAATTACTGTAACAATTATTGAATAGTGCCTTCTTACATAAGAATCAATAATTAAAAAAAATATCGCAATACTGCAGTGCCATCTTGGCAACCAATGCGCGTTTATCGTATTTTAACTAATGGGTATTCCAACAATGTTAATTGGTAACAATTACGCCGTTATTTATAAAAACTCAAACTTGTCGTTTTCTTCATCCAACAGTTATTCTGTTATGGGCAAATGGTTGCGCCGCGTACGAATATTCCCCGACAACAAGCACTACAAAAAAATGGGCCTTTAGCAACGATTTTTTGGACAACGACTTTATAATTCGTTGCTAAAAGTATATGTTTAGCAACGAAATTTGTCCTTCGTTACAGATTGTGTCAGACTTTCACTTTTTGCAACGAAATTCATAAGTCGTTGCAAAATTTCGTTGCTAATTCACTGGCGAGAAATTTTTTTTGTTAGAAATTCGTTGCAAAATTTTCACCCACTTGATTTCCCGTCATCGTGGGCAACGAAATTTTTTTTGTTGCTAAAAATGGGTCTTTTGCAACGATTTTTCAGGCAACGACTTTATAAGTCTTTGCTAAAAGTGTATGTTTAGCAACGAAACTTGTCCTTCATTGCAGATTGTGTCAGGCTTTCACTATTTGCAACGAAATTTATAAGTAGTTGCAAAATTTGAAAACAAAATTCGTTGCAAAATTTCTAACCACTTGATTTCCCCTCATCGTGGGCAACAAAAGTTTTTTTGTTGCTATATTTCGTTGCCTAATATGGACCACATTCATTGGCAATAATTTTTATTTTCGTTGCATATTTTATACAACTTTTTGCACGACTATTAACATGTTGCCTTAAATTAAGATAATAATAATAATAATAACAGTCATAATACTACTACTACTAATAATAATAATAACAATAATAATAAAGAATGAAAGAATAAGAATAATAGTAATAATAATAATAATAATAATAATAATAATAATAATAATATGAATAATAACAACAACAATAATAATAATAATAATAATAATAATAATAATAATAATAATAATAATAATAATAATAATAATAATAATAATAATAATAGCAGTATAATAATAATAATTAAAATAATAAAATAATAATAATAATAATAATAATAATAATAGTCATAATAATAATAATTACAATAATAAATAATAATAATAATAATAATAATAATAATAATAATAATAATAATAATAATAATAATAATAATAATAATAATAATAATAATAATAATAATAATAATATAGTCCCATAATGACCAAATCAGTTCGAAAAATATTTATTTTCTGGGATTTAGCATAAGTCCCATAATGAAAATACATTTTTCTCTGAATTTTTAAAATTCATTTACTATTTTTCAAAAATCAATTTCTAATTAATTCCTTAAGAAATTAGCTACCTTAAGTTTAACTCCATAAATCCCCAAATCTTGGCAGGAACTTACACATGTTAACGTGAGCTTCCAGTTTAAATTTCATGGTCATCGGAGTTATAGAACTTCGGTTATAGCGTTTTTCGTCGGAAAAACCTAAATATTGAAATGGTCATAACTTGCTCATTTTAAGTCGGAATGAGCTCATTTCTGGACAGGAGGTACTTTATACCATAGACTTTCATGTTCCAAAAGGCCGTAATTTTTCTCATAGATTAAGTGGTAAAAAAAGCCCTTTTAAAAACATGGGCGAGAGCTTTTTTCAGATTGGCGACTTTTGACTCCTTTGCTAAAATCACCCACACAAAAATCTACAAAACCTTTTCAAACGATTCCACTTGGATAAGTTACAAAACTTATAGACCTAACTCTAGAACTTGACCTCACTCAAAAAATCAAAATATAATAGGAGATATGGTCAATTGAATTTCATGTTCCGTTTTCACCAAAATCTAATTTTCAACCCTTTGTGATTTCTAAGAAACTTTCATGTTTTCACATAATAACCAACATAACTCATCATAACACTTACTAATACCATATATACCCATGATTTTCATCAGTCCAATGCTTTTATTATGACTTTCATCATAATCCACGTAAACAGTTCATTTCCACAATTTAATAAGGAATGAAATATAAAGGATCATTCACCATGCATGTGGTAATCCACATAGACAGGTTATTCCAACAGAATAATAAGGAATGGAATAACTGAAGAAATCATCATGCATGCGATAGATCGACCGGCGAGTTATTCTCAGCAGAATAATAAAGAATGGAACCAGTCCCATGTGAGCGCATGTATGGATATTAAAGCGAGAATATTAAAGAATGGAATAACAACAGACATCACCGGTATACGGTAATCCAGCGTATACTGAGTTATTCCATGAGAATAATAAATGGAACCAAGTCAAAGTGAAATTCGCGACCGCGAGGATATTACGACAGAATAATAAAAACGAAGAATAATAATAAGAATTTCACCATGTATGCGGTACTTCAGACAAAGCAAAGTTATTCCAACATAATAATATAGAATGAAATAATAGAAGAATTTCACCATGTATGCGGTACTTCGCATAAACAGGTTATTCCAACATAATAATGTAGAATGGAATAATAGAGAGATTTCACCAAGTATAGGGTATGCCACTTATATAGGTTATGTATAGGGTATGCCGCGTATACAGGTTATTCCAACAGAATAATAAATAATGGAATAACAGAAAAATTTCACCAAGTATAGGGTATGCCGCGTATACAGGTTATGTATAGGGTATACCGCGTATACAGGTTATTCCAACAGAATAATAAAGAATGGAATAACATAAGTTCTCTTCATGAATAAGAAAGAATAACACCCCTTACAGGTACAACAAATAATATCCCTTACCTTAGAAGAAGTTGGATTCTGGAGTAGTGAAGTAGCAGAATACTCTTCTTCTTTCTCTCTATAATTTCTCTCTCAAGAGTTTCAATGAATTCGTAAGAAATAATGAAGGAATGAGCTTCTATTTATAGAAGAATGGAATGAATAGTAACTAATTCATGAACGGTCCAGATTGATTTACTTTTAAACGGACGGTCCATATTGATTTACTATTAAAACTTAAAGCAACAGTCCATATTGATTCACTATTCTAACTTTTAAACTAGCGATCCATATTGATTCACTATTATAACTTTTTCACCAGCGGTCCATATTGATTCACTATTATAACTTTCTACCAGCGGTCCATATTGATTCACTATTATAACTTTAACCAACGGTCTGAAAAATTAGCACATCTCCTCATGGAATAATATTGTACCCAAATACCCGAATGCAAAATACTAGAGTGAATAGTAATCACGTGAATAGTAACTCGTGAATAGTAACTCATGAATAGTAACTCATGAATAGTAACTCGTGATAGTAACTCATGAATAGTAACTCGTGAATAGTAACCCATGAATAGTAACTCCGACACGAAAAGTGTCCCGAATACCCGATTGAACAATATAACCTCCAGACATCAATTATCATCAGAATAGATGTCTATTTCTACTAACACAAATAATCCCAACATAATGAAACTATCAAATTCATCTTTAATCAACACGAGCTTATTCATCATTAATATTACAACTCACAATATTTAACAACCAAGTTGTTCCTGTGAAGAGGGGCTTTCAATAAGGATTTCTCCTATTGGCGCGCAATTAGGTGACCAAACCTCTCCTTGACAGAACTTCTAGACATTGTAATTATTATAATTTAATAATATGAACAACTTTGTCGTCTCAATTATTGATGTAATAATATAACATATAATGCAGAAGATACTGTGACAATAATTGAATCAATAATATGAGAGATATGATGCAGCAATTACTGTAGCAATAATTGAGTATAACTGAGTGACTTCTCAAATAAGCATCAATAATCGATACCGTGTGCTACTTTGCAACCACACGTATTTTACCATCGATTATTTTATAACAACTTGCTTACTTTGCAAAATTTTCCATATCACCCTTAACTTTAACATTTATCAATTTAACCATTTACTAAAAAGAATAATTATAAGAAAATTGAATACTTTCATTTCATAAAATTCGGGGTCTCACAATCTCCCATCCTTATGAAATTTCGCCCTCGAAATTTACGTACCTGGTAGTTCGAAGAGATGAGAATACCTTGTTTTCTTTTTGGATTGTACCTTCCTGGTTATATCCTCTGTATCATAATTTTCCCATTGCTCATCTCCTGTATTTCAGATATCATTCTAAAATATACCTTTAAAACAAAGGTTAATTGACATATCACAAATTATCAACTTATCAAGTAAAAAAAGAAATTCGGCTTAGGTAAGTCACACCCTAGCGAAGTATATTACTCGTCTCTCCCCTCCTAGTTCTAGACTAACATCTTCGCCAGCGACCATATCCCTAAGATTTGATTCCAATTATGACGCTCCCAAAATAGGTTCACCCGACCCATTCTGAGTCGCCATATATTATACTATAGAAATCAATTACAACTTCATTTATACCACTGTTGAACTGTCGTGCAGAGTACGACAACAGATAAGCTGTGAGTTTCAATACAAATGTATGTAACTCTCATGGTGCCTCGACCACAACCTTACAATGGTACGTTACATAAAAGAACAGTCAATAACTGTTTTAGAAATTAAAATATCTGGGAATTGCTCAAGAAAACCTTCGTACATGGGAGCTCATGAATCTAAGTTATGATAGATATCATATGCCCAGAGAATTATCCTTGGTTGATCCAATAGACCCCAAAGAAAAACGAGAAGATTACTATCATGTTCCTTCTAATGATGAGTCTTCTCTTGACATATAATTATCTCAGTTGTCTCTAAGTGAGAATTATATTTCAAATATACTCCAAGATAATATAGGTAGTTCTCGTAGATATACTCAGCAAGTGGATGTGCACAACCCTGTCTTATGATAACACGAGATTGTATGTCATTAGACATCTTGTATGATAGTGGCAAAATACCCTTTCAAAGTTGGGTTCTCATCAACCTATTGTTGTTCACCAAAATCAATTATTAAGTGATGTATAACATATGACACGCACATCTTAGGTCCTCAATGCAATTATATATTGCATGTCATGCCGTTTTATAATGTATTGAGAAACTTCAACAGTCTCGGACCATCTCACTATTTCTATTATCCCACACTTGACCCAATTTACACTCTTATTACACAGAAAGGAATTGTGAAGCAAAAGGGTGAGCACAACTAGCTATTGAAAGAAAGAATATCATAACTAAAGATAATTAAATTATCAATAGCATTCATCAGTAATAAATCAAAGATTTAGAACATATGGTAGATGATAAAACTTTTCAACCATAGTTGCAGCGGAACGAGCAATCCATTAAAAGAGTCAAATAGACCATCAGGTCTATTATTTTCTCCAAGTTAAAAGTCCACCATTAATGTTTTATCCCTATAACATCAATCAACAATTCCTGTCCACAATCATATGAATAACTCATAATCATAATTGTGATTTGAATTCCTTTTTGCACCCAGGACGAAGAAAATTTTCATCACCTATCTTCACCTGAAACATCAAAAATCATGGTTATACCAAATCACAATTTCTGCTCATAATCATACAAATAAATTCATCTTTGCACTACGGCCAAAGATATACAATTGTATAACTAGTAACCAACAGTTTATCTTTGCACTACAGGCCAAAGATATACAACTGTAAAACCAATAATGCTGAGACTCAGCTTAATAGTATCACGACCATGAATTATCCATGCACTACAGGCCAATGATATTCGTGTTTTCAATTACGATCATGATTATACCGAACAATCCTTGGTCATAATCTTACCAAGTCCATCTATGCACTACGGGCCAAAGATGACTTTTACCACATCATTTGTAACATTACGGTTATGATTATACCGAATAATCCCTGGTCATAATCATACCAAGTCCATCTATGCACGTAAGCCACAGATGACTTTCAACACAATATAAGCATGAGGATCATGACAATGATATAAAGAATCAATCAAATGAGATAAAGGATAAATATTAAACATTTATAATATAATTTATCCAGGGTTCAAGAATATCCCAATGTTATCAATCACTTAATAATCTCATAATCTAATATTATTAATATTATAACAATATTTTAATCACTTCTTAAACTTATAAACAATTTATTTCAATTGTTTACACTTTACCACATAATGCATTTAATCATTCAAAAATGCCATACTCATAAGATATCATCACCAATGATCAAATCCCTCATCAAAAATATGCATATACCCTATATAGGATTCCCAAGCCATAAAATCCTATTTTCCAATTTTGTTACTTCACATAACATATTTAACTCATTTACTCATAACTAGATCATTTTCATGAAAAAAACCAAATTAGTTCCAAAAATATTTATTTTCTGGGATTTAGCATAATATAGTCCCATAATGAAAATACATTTTTCTCTGAATTTTTAAAATTCATTTACTATTTTTCAAAAATCAATTTCTAATTAATTCCTTAAGAAATTAGCTACCTCAAGTTTAACTCCATAAATCCCCAAATCTTGGCAGGATCTTACACATGTTAACGCGAGCTTCCAGTTTAAATTTCATGGTCATCGGAGTTATAGAACTCGGTTATATAGTTTTTAATTCGGAAAAACCTAAATATTGAAATGGTCATAACTTGCTCATTTTAAGTCGGAATGAGCTCATTTTTGGACAGGAGGTACTTTATACCATAGACTTTCATGTTCCAAAAGGCCAGAATTTTTCTCATAGATTAAGTGGCCGAAACAGCCCTTTTAAAAACATGGGCAGTAGCTTTTTCGGTATTGGCAGCTTTTGACTCCTTTGCTAAAATCAGTCCACACAAAAATCTACAAAACCTTTTCAAACGATTCCACTTGGATAAGTTACAAAACTTATAGACCTAATTCTAGAACTTGACCTCACTCAAAAAATCAAAATATAATAGGAGATATGGTCAATTGAATTTCATGTTCCGTTTTCACCAAAATCTAATTTTCAACCCTTTGTGATTTCTAAGAAACTTTCATGTTTTCACATAATAACCAACATAACTCATCATAACACTTACTAATACCATATATACCCATGATTTTCATCAGTCCAATGCTTTTATTATGACTTTCATCATAATCCACGTAAACAGTTCATTTCCATAATTTAATAAGGAATGAAATATAAAGGATTATTCACCATGCATGTGGTAATTCACATAGACAGGTTATTCCAACAGAATAATAAGGAATGAAATAACAGAAGAAATCACCATGCATGCAATAGATCGCACCGACAAGTTATTCTCAACAGAATAATAAAGAATGGAACCAGTCCCACAGAACGCAGATGCATGTGGATATTCCGTTAGAATATTAAAGAATGGAATAACAACAGACATCACCGGTATCACAGAATCCGCGTATCTGAGTTATTCCAAAGAATAATAAATGGAACCGGTCAAAGTGAAATTAAGACCAAGCGTGGATACGACGAGAATAATAAAGAACAAAATAATAGAAGAATTTCACCATGTATGCGGTACTTCGCATAAACAGGTTATTCCAACATAATAATATAGAATGAAATAATAGAAGAATTTCACCATGTATGCGGTACTAAGATAAACAAAGTTATTCCAACATAATAATGTAGAATGGAATAATAGAGAGATTTCACTAAGTATAGGGTATGCCGCTTATATAGGTTATGTATAGGGTATGCCGCGTATACAGGTTATTCCAACAGAATAATAAATAATGGAATAACAGAAAAATTTCACCAAGTATAGGGTATGCCAGGCGTGTCTGAGTTATGTATAGGGTATCTGGCGTACAAAAGTTATTCCAACAGAATAATAAAGAATGGAATAATGAAGTTCTCTTCATGAATAAGAAAGAATAACACCCTTACGGTACAAAAATAATATCCCTTACCTTAGAAGAAGTTGGATTACGGAGTAGTGAAGTAGCGAGAATACTCTCTTCTTCTTTCTCTCTATAATTTCTCTCTCAAGAGTTTCAATGAATTCGTAAGAAATAATGAAGGAATGAGCTTCTATTTATAGAAGAATGGAATGAATAGTAACTAATTCATGAACGGTCCAGATTGATTTATTTTTAAACGGACGGTCCATATTGATTTACTATTAAAACTTAAAGCAACGGTCCATATTGATTCACTATTCTAACTTTTAAACCAGCGATCCATATTGATTCACTATTATAACTTTTTCACCAGCGGTCCATATTGATTCACTATTATAACTTTCCACCGGTGATCCATATTGATTCACTATTATAACTTTAACCAACTATTCGAAAAATTAGCACATCTCCTCATGGAATAATATTGTACCCAAATATTAGAATGCACAATACTAGAGTGAATAGTAATCGGATGAATAGTAACTTCGTGAATAGTAACTCATGAATAGTAACTTGTGAATAGTAACTCATGAATAGTAACTTCGTGAATAGTAACTCATGAATAGTAACTCAAACCAAAAAGTGTCCGAATACCCGATTGAACAATATAACCTCCAGACATCAATTATCATCAGAATAGATGTCGATTTCTACTAACACAAATAATCCCAACATAATGAAACTATCAAATTCATCTTTAATCAACACGAGCTTATTCATCATTAATATTATAACTCACAATATTTAACAACCAGGTTGTTCCCAGGAAAGAGGGGCTTTCAATAAGGATTTTCTCCTATGGGCGCCGCAATTAGGTGACCAAACCTCTCCTTGACAGAACTTCTAGACATTGTAATTATTGTAATTTAATAATATGAACAACTTTGTCATCTCAATTATTGATTTAATAATATAACATATTATGCAGAAGATACTGTGACAATAATTGAATCAATAATATGATATCTGCAGCAATTACTATAGCAATAATTGAGTATAACTGAGTGACTTCTCAAATAAGCATCAATAATCGATACCGTGTGTTACTTTGCAACCACGCGTATTTTACCACCGATTATTTTATAACAACTTGCTTACTTTGCAAAATTTTTCATATCACCCTTAACTTTAACATTTATCAATTTAACCATTTACTAAATAGTGTAATTATAAGAAAATTGAATACTTTCATTTCATAAAATTCGGGGTCTCACAATATACCTTACTATATATTACGCACAAATTATTGTAAAAAAATAGATTATTTAATATAAGTAAATATTTAACTTGAGATTACATAAATTAATTCAAAGACCAAATTTAATCCATAAAAAAAATCTTTAAGAATCACCTCCGCACTTTTAAATAATTGAAATCTCATTAAATATTTTCACTTCACAATATTATGCTCACTACTTAAATTTTTTTTAAGCTAATTAACATTTTATGTGACAATGTTCAGAATATTGAGTAACGCTTCTCAGAATAAAAAAAAAAGTTCTTCTACATTTTATATATTAGTTATTCATATAATTATTGCTTCAACATAAAAATCTTTTAGAACACCCACATATAAGAAAACAAACTCTTATTTTTTGAAATTCCATTAAATTATTTAACTTAAGCATTAAAAATTATATATGTACATTTTTTAAATATACCAACACGTAACACTTGAATATATGTAAATAGTATAAAACTCATTATATACAAAATATAGCGTAACTCATCATATTGTACAAATTTATTTGCATATAAATCATAAAATATAAAAATTTATGTTTACTTTCTACAAAATTAATTTATCACAAACAATGATTACATTTCTCCCAAAACGCATCATATTTCATTTAATTTTTTTTATTTATTTGGACACAATTTTATACAGTGAAATATTTCACTCCGTTCGTCTCAAAATAAATTCCCAGTTTTATTTTTTTTTAAGTTATAATTTTTGAAATTAAAATTGAGCACATATAGATATATTTTCTAATTTACAAAAAATTAAAGTTTGTAGTTAATTGGATGTAGTTTATAATGATCATATTCGCACACTTCAAATTTTGAAAAAAAAATATAATTAATTTCTAAAATTTTTGAAAAAATATATAATAATTTCTAAAATGTTGCCTTAAATTAAGATAATAATAATAATAATAGTACTAATAATAATAATAATAAAATTAACAGTAATAATAATAATAATAATAACAGTCATAATAATAATAATAATAGTACTAATAATAATAATAATACCAATAATAATAATAATAATAATAATAATAATAATAATAATAATAATTGTGACACCCCCAAAAATAGGTATTCATCACCCATCTTGAGTCGCCAAATACATTGTACAAAATTCAAATATAACTTAATAATACAATTGTCGTGGTAAATACGACGACAAAACATAATCTAAGAGTTTTAATCACGTATATTGTCATCTCAGGCAAGATACAAACTCAAAGGAGTCCTCATTACATTTATTGGCACACTATTTAATCGAATAGTGAGGACTACTAATGCTTTATCATCCTGACCGTCACTCCTTTCTCCGACACGTCCCACCTATATTCTCATTTTCAAGAGAAACGTTGAAAAGAAAGGGTGAGCTCAACTAGCCCAAGAAGAAATATTATGACTAAGATAATGCGAGAATAAATTATCAATAGTCTTCAACAATGTTAAACCGATAAAATACAATAGACATCAAGTTTAAGCTGCGGTGAATAAGCAATCCATTAGAAGAGTCAAGTAGAAAATAAAACCTACTATCTTCTATGATTTAAAAAATGTTTTCATCAACTTTTATCGCTGAGACTCAGCTTAACAAATAAACCACATCTTCTAATCATCCCTATACTACGGGCCAAGGATATTCATTAAATCATCAATGGTAATGACTATATCGAAAAATCCCTAGTCATAATCATACCAAGTCCATCTCTGCACGTAAGCCAAAGATATACAACTATAAAACCAACAACCAACAGTCCATTTTTTGCATGTAAGCTAAAGATATACAATTCAATAATCCACAGTCCATCTTTGCACGTAAGCCAAGATAACCTTTATTACCATATAAGCATGAGGATGATGACAATGATATAAACATTAATCAACTGCAAACAAGGATAAATATTAAAGACTTTAAATTTATCCAAATATTATCAACCACTCATAATCTAATATTATTAATATCATAACAATATTTTAATCACTTCTTAAACTTATAAATAATTTATTTCAATTGTTTACACTTTACCAAATAATGCATTTAGTTATTCAAAAATGCTATACTCATAAGATTTCATCACCAATGATCAAATCCCTTATCAAAAATCTTCATATTCCTTATATCGGATTTCCAAGCCACAAAATCCTATTTTCCAACTTTGTTACTTCACATAACATATTTAACTCATATGTTCGTAACTAAACCATTTTCATGAAAAATACCAAATCAGTTCCAAAAATATCTCTTTTCTGAGATTTAGCAGAATATAGTCCCATAATGAACATATATTTTTCTCAGAATTTTTAAAATTCATTTACTATTTTTCAAAAATCAATTTCTAATTAATTCCTTAAGAAATTAGCTACCTCAAGGTTAACTCCAGAAATTCTCAAATCTTGACAGGATCTTACACATGTTAACGTGAACCTCCAGTTTAAATTTCATTGTCATCGGAGTTATAGAACTCCGGTTATAGCGTTTTTCGTCGGAAAAACCTAAATATTGAAATGGTCATAACTTGTTCATTTTAAGTCGGAATGAGCTCATTTTTGGACAGGAGGTACCTTATACCATATACTTTCATGTCCCAAAAGGCTAGAATTTTTCTCATAAATTAAGTGGTCAAAGCTTGACCCTTCTAAAAATCTGGACGAGAGCATTTGGTAATTTTCAGCTTTTGACTCCTTTGCTAAAATCACCCACGAAAATCTACAACACCTTTTCCAGTGATTCCACTTGGAGATGCTACAAAACTCATAGATCTAACTCTAGAACTTGACCACACTCAAAAATTCAAAATATAATAAGAGATATGGTCAATTGAATTTCATGTTCTATTTTCACCAAAATCAGGTTTTCAACCCTTTGTGATTTCTAAGAAACTTTCATGTTTTCACATAATAACCAACATAACTCATCATAACACTTATTAATACTTCATATACCCATGATTTTTATCAGTCCAATGCTTTTATTATGACTCTCATCATAATCAACGTAACCAGATCATTTCCACAATTTAATAAGGAATGAATATAAAGGATCATTCACCATGCATGTGGTAATCCACATAGACAGGTTATTCCAACAGAATAATAAAAAATGGAATAACAGAAAGATTCACCATGCATGCGATAGAGACCGCACAGACAGTTTATTCCCAACAGAATAATAAATAATGGAACCAGGTCCGGCGTAAATGCACAGACAGGATATTCCGACAGAATAATAAATGCGGAATAATAAATAATGGAATCAGGTCCGGGGTAAAACGCACAGACATGATATTTCGACAGAATAATAAATAATGGAATAAAAACATAATTTTACCATGTATGCGATGCTCAGATAAACAAAGTTATTCAACGAGAATAATAAAGAAGCGGAACGAGTCAAAGTAAATTCAGACCGACAAGATATTTCAATGAGAATAATAAAGAATGGAATAATAGAAGAATTTCACCATGTATGCGGTGCTTAGATAAACAAAGTTATTCAACATAATAATAAGGAATGGAATAATAGAAGAATTTTACCATATATGCGATCTTCATATGATGCATTATTTCAACATAATAATAAGGAATGGAATAATAGAAGAATTTCACCATGTATGCAGTACTTCGCATAGACAGGTTATTCCAACATAATAATAAGGAATGAAATAATAGAAGAATTTCACTATGTATGCAGTACTTCGCAAATGTAGTACTTCGCATAGACAGGTTATTCCAACATAATAATAAGGAATGGAATAATAGAAGAATTTCACCATGTATGCAGTACTTCGCATAGACAGGTTATTCCAACATAATAATAAGGAATGGAATAATAGAAGAATTTCACCATGTATGCAGTACTTCGCATAGACAGGTTATTGCAACATAATAATAAGGAATGGAATAACAACTCTTACGAGTATTGAAAGAAAGTAATTCTCTTCATGAATATGAAAGAATAATACCCCTTACCTTAGAAGAAACTGAATATTAGAATATAAAGGTAGCAGGCTTCTCTTCTTCTTTCTCTCTACAGCTTCTCTCTATAATTTCTCTCTCTAGAGTTTCAGTAAATTCGTAAGAAATAATGAAGGAATGAGCTTCTATTTATAGGATAATGGACTGAATAGTAACTAATTCATGAACGGTCCAGATTGATTTACTTTTAAACGGACGGTCCATATTAAAACTTAAAGCAACGGTCCATACTGATTCACTATTAAAACTTTAAACCAACGGTCCATACTAATTCACTATTAAAACTTTAAACTAACGGTCTATACTGATTTACTATTATAATTTCAACCAACGGTCTGAAAAATTAGCACATCTCCTCATGAAATAATATTGTACCCAAAAATGATTTGGACCGAATAGAAATATATTTTTTTCAGGTGAATAGTATCCCGTGAATAGTAACTCATGAATAGTAACTCATAAATAGTAACTCGTGAATAGTAACTCATGAATAGTAACTCGTGAATAGTACTCCGACACGAAAAGTGCCCTGAATACCCAATTGAATAATATAACCTCCAGACATAAATTATTATCGAAATAAATATCGACTTCCACTAACACCAATAATCTCAACACAATGGAACTATCAAATTCATCTTTAATCAACACGAACTTATTCATCATTAATATTATAACTCACAATATTTAACAACCAGGTTGTTCCAGGAAAGAGGGGGCTTTTTGTTAAGGATTTTTCCTTATTGGCACGCAATTAGATGACCAAAACTCTCCTTGACAGAACTTCTAGACATTGTAAATATTGCAATTTAATAATATGAATAACTTTGTCATCTCAATTATTGATTTAATAATATATCATATAATGCAGATGATACTGTGACAATAATTGAATCAATAATATAAAGAGATATGATGCGCAATTCATTGTAGCAATAATTGAGTATAAGCGAGTGAATTCTCACGTAAGCATCAATAATCAATAATCTTGTGTGTTACTATGCAACCACACATATTCATTTCGTACTTTTACTACCTGAAAGTAGTTCAACGGTTTTAACGGTAAAACTTCCGCCGTAGTTATTTTCATAAAAATATTTTTGTCATTTTTCTCAATTCGACAATAATTCCGTTGTGGGGTCCACCAATGATTGTACCGTCGTACGAATATTCCCCGATAAAAAGAATATTCCCCGACTAATCGAATATTATACAACAACTTGCATACTTTTCAAAATTTATAAATATTACCCACAACTATAACATTATATCAAATTCACACCATAATATTCAAAAAATATTTTGAGAAATTTAAATTTTTATTCATAAAATTTGGGGTCTCACAATAATAATAATAATAATAATAATAATAATAATAATAATAATAATAATAATATGATCAAAATAAAAATAGTACTAATAATAATAATAATAATAATAATAGATAATAATAATAATAATAATAATAATAATAATTATTATTATTATTATTATTCTTCTTATTATTATAATCTTTTGTTTTAATTTTATGGACCGATAAAATGTTAGTAAAAAAATTAATAATTATTTTAAGGAAAATTTAATACACTTATAAATTGAATTAAAAAATTAATAATTATTTTATATATGGACTATATATTTGGTTAAAAGAGAGTACTATTTTTATATATATTTTTGATATTTTCACCTGATTTTTTTTCACATAAAGATGAAATTCACCGTATACTCATGTAAAAATATTTAAAATAGATGTGATATAAAATCGCTAATGTCATCCAAATTGAAACCTTTTAAAATTACTTCATTTCGGGATATTGCACCATCAATTCCAATAATTATAGATTTGGGAGATTTTTTTTTTTTTACTTAAATTAAGAAATTTTAAATTTATGCAAATTAGTTAATCTTAATTAACCCAACAGTTAACATTGAAAAATACTTAAAAATATTACTATATATAGTATTGTTATTTGTATAATTAAAATTATTAACATAACAATTTGAATTTTAAAATTTCTTCAAATGACCCCTAAATCTTCGTGATGAAATGTATACATATAATCGAATTATAATAGTTGCTTCTTAAAAAAGAAAAGAAAAAAACCAAGGCTAACAAGACTTTTTTTTTTTGTTGGAATGGACGATACATTACTCTACTAATCTAATTTATGTAAGTTATGAAAAAAAAATTCTAATTAATAATATTTTTTATAAATAATTTATTAACTAAAATACATTAATTCTTGTCAATTTAATATTTTAAAATTTTACAAATTGAGTCAAAATGGTTTTTATGAAAAGGAGGTAGTATAACAAAGAAATTTTGGACTTCAGAAAAACAATATCGAGAACTATCATTCATGTATAATACCCCTTCCATTGATTTTGAAGATACAACCATCAGTCTATTTCATCTATCTATGTCGAACCCTACACCAAAGACCAACTCATCGGCTTCCTTATCGACGGCATTCGTCAAATCGTCAAAACCCCTCTATCGGGTTCTCGTATTCACGAGGCCAGCCGTCGGGACATCTCCCACCGCAAAATCTTCGTTCACGGCCTTAGTTGGGATATGATCGGGACATCCTCCCCCAGGCCGATGTCGCATGATCAATTTTTTTTTAGGTTTGGTAAGCACATATTTTAAGATTTGTTAGAATCACAATTGTGTAATTATATTTTTATATGTATCTAATATAGTTGAAAATGTAATGAGAATTTAGAAACATGTGAAAAAAATTAAGGTATAATGCCTACATTCAAACTTGTATTGAAATCACAACAAAAAAGGCCAAATAAATTGGAACAAGAGAGTAATTTATGAGTTATGATTCATAATAAAAGATGTCAAAGATGGTAATGTAGTTATTAAACTTTGAATAAGATCAAGGGGGTGGAGGCTGGGGCCTAAATCCTTATATCTGATTGCAATATTGATTGTGGTGATTTAGAAGGTTTATTTTAATTAGGTTATTTGATATATGTTTGAATTGTACTTATAGATATATATATATATATATATACACTTATATGTGTATGTATATTGTATGCTTGAATAGTTTAGTATTTAACAATGATTCTGACATTATTGTTCTAGAAAGACTCAACTCATGTTTGTTTAGTTTTCTGATGCCATTCTTTTATTGTTGATGATTATTTTCTCCCCAGTAGAATGGGAGTCCAAACCTGCTTTTACTATATAATCTCATCTGTCCAAATTTTCTACTTTACTTTCTAAACTAAACCCCAGCTTTTCCCAAGTTTAATCTCTTAAGCGTCACTTATTTTGAAAGGTGTCAATTTACTCATAGTTCTGACACATTTAACATGAAATGTTTGGTGCTTTAGCAATAAAGTATAATGATTTTTTTTTATATAAAAAATTGAAAATGATAGTATCCTAGAATGATTGACTCACCAACATAGATTGGCTTAAATATTGATACCGATGTACTATCACATACATTGCGCGAGTCGGTGACATACATTTGGTTTCAAAATTTTATCAATTTTTATATTCTCTTACTCGATTGTAAAAAGAAGAGAAAGATAATGAGGTGGATGATAACATGGAAATCAGTAGAATATAATCCTGTAAGTGGTCGGAATTTAATTCTCGAGTTTCATCGAGAATCCGTAATTATGTAAAGTTACATGACAAAGCAAAGCAGTACATACCATAGCATCTACTAGCATTTGTGTTAGTTACAACAAATATTATTATTAGGTTTTCAGCAGATATGTAACCTTTTGGAAAATAAGTTTTCTATTCGCTTTCTACATGTGGTAAATACTTGGTGTTATGTACTATATTTTTTGGGGCATGTTATAAGTGGTTTTGGCATGCTTTAATATAATGAGAATGAAACTTGGAATTATAATATACCAAGCAGAGTCGATTACTTTTCAAATTTAGCTTGATTTATCCATAATCTAGACTTTGCATTTAAGAGTTTCGGGTTTTAATGCATGATTTGGTATCTTCTTTTCATTCTTTGTTATCTTTTGTTTTTTCTGAATTGCTGTTGAAGGGCATCCCTCTTGTTGGACTACACTAAGGTATGGTAGTTTTATGCTTTCGGGATAAAGCTCCTTTCATTGAGGAACTTGAGTACCGGATGCAAAAGCTTCATGAAGAGCGTGCAAGAACTACATTAGAAAGAAGAGTGGTGATTGTAATGATGAAGTGGTGGAGGTAGGAAATTCGCTATAAATCAAAGAATGTCAATTTTTAATAGAGGTGGTAATAGTGCCTCAATATTAGATGGAGCTACAAGTGCATTTCAGTGCATCTTACGCGCTTGAGAGAATCAAGACATCTTCCGGTGAAGCTCGATGAATTTGGTAGAGATGAGAACTTACGAAACGAATGGACATAGCACGAATGACATGAGGCACATCATCATAGGAAAGCTCGATCGATTCTAAGAGATTATCATCCATGGAAGATGATAATTCTATCGAGAATCGAAGGAAAATCAAAAGCGATGAAAGCGATTACGAGAGCCTTTGCATACCAATCTAAGCGTGATCAATTACTTGATTCTTTGAACGGGTTTTCAATGATGCTGACCGGGAATATTCACAACTTTCGGTGGTGAAAGAAAAGTTTGAAAGATGGAAAGAGATTATCCATCCATTACAATGATGCTTATATGTCACTAAGTGTACCGCAATCTTCTCTCCATATGTAAGGTTGGAGCTTCTAAAGTGGGATCCACTTCATGAAGATTGATTTTATAGATCTGAAGTGGTACGTAAGTTCTGCTCAAATCTCTTGAACCTCGGAGGAAGGCTTTTCGTGCTGTGCTTTTGTAGCCTACACTTGAGTGGGTGAGTAATTCTTGACAAGGTGAAAAAGTTTCAAGTATGGGCTTGAACTTTGTCATTAGAAATAAAATAAATAAAAATGATAACATCATCGCGTAGGCAATAATTTGGTCCCATCCTCTCTTGCTTTGTGCTCCTTTTTTGCTCTCTTCTAAATGTTTGAATGTTTCTTTTTCTTGATCTATATCTTACTACGGTTATTCTTTTCTCTTTTTTCCCCTTCATGTGCTTGCATACATACTTGTCTGCTTCTGTTTGATCATTGATACTTGAGAGTTTGTCTTCCATTGTTCAGGCATTCCTTGCTATTCGATTATGGTCTTTCAGAGGATGATGCTGATACTAACATTATACCTGAACTGGTGGAGAAGGTTGCAAATCCTATTTTGCATCATGAGATATCTCATTGTTGGGATATGCTTAGTAAGGGTAATTGTAATAATGCATTAGTGACGACGGTGATGCATCCTGTGTCGTCTTTGGCTGCTGTGGCATTGTTTGGGCAGCAACAGGGTTTGAATTCTATGCTTGGATAGTCGCTGGGTTTGAATTCGATGTACGGAGGACTGTTTGTGTAAGACCCTAATTTTTATGAATAAAGATGAGTTTTCTATGAATATTATTTTTGAATATTATGGAATGAATTTGATATAATGTTATAGTTGTGGGTAATATTTATAAATTTTGCAAAGTATGCAAGTTATTATATAATATTAGATTTGGTGGGGAATATTCATTTTAACGAGGGAATATTAAATACAATGGCACAATCATTGGTGGATCCCCATAATGGAATTATTGTCGGATTGAGAAAGCGACAAAAATATTTTATAAAAATAACTATGACGGAGGTATTCTTGTTAAAAAAGCTGTTGAACTACTTAGTAGTAAAAATACGATGTCTGGCGTGGTTGCATAGTAGCAGCTACGGTATTAATTATTGATGCTTACGTGAGAAGTCACTTTCGGTTATACTCAATTATTCTTTGCATCATATCTCTCATATTATTAATTCAATTATTGTCGCGATATCATCTGCATTATATGTTATATTATTAAATCAATAATTGAGGCGACAAAGTTATTCATATTATTAAATTATAATATTTATAATGTCTAGAAGTTACATCGAGGAGAGGTTTGGTCACCTAATTGCGGCATGATTGGGGGAGAAATTCTTATTGGAAAGCCCCTCTTTCACAGGAACAACCTTGTTGTTAAATATTGTGAGCTATAATATTAATGATGAATAAGTTCAGGTTGATTAAAGATGAATTTGATAGTTTCATTGTGTTGGGATTATTTGTGTTAGTAGAAATCGACATCTATTTCGATGATAATTGATGTCTGGAGGTTATATTGTTCAAACGGGTATTCGGGACACTTTTTGTGTCGGAGTACTATTCACGAGTTATTATTCACGAGTTACTACTCACGAGTTACTATTCATGGTGTACTATTCACCTGAATAATATATTTCTTTTCGGTCCAAATTATTTTTGGGTACAATATTATTCTATGAGGAAATTTGCTAATTTTTCAGACCGTTGGTTGAATTTATAATAGTGAATCAATATGGATCGCTGGATTAAAGTTTTAATAGTGAATCAGTATGGATCGCTGGTTTAAAGTTTTAATAGTGAATCAGTATGGACCGTTACTTTAAGTTTTAATAGTAAATCAATCTGGAACATCTGTTTAAAAGTAAATCAAACTGGACCGTTAATGAATTAGTTACTATTCAATCTATTCTCCTATAAATAGAAGCTCCATTCTTTCATTATTTCTTACGAATTCACTGAAACTCTAGAGAGAGAAAGAAGAAGAGTTTTCTGCTACTTCACTACTTCTATATCCAGTTTTTCTTTATAAGGTAAGTAGTATTATTTCTTTTGTATTCATGAAGAGAACACATTATTCCATTCTTTATTATTACATTGGAATAACTTGGTATCGTATGTAGGCTACCCTATACTTGGTGAAATTCTTACATTATTTCATTCTTTATTATTACATTGGAATAACACATGCGTATACTGTGGCTACCCTATACTTGGTGAAATTCTTACATTATTCCGTCTTTATTATTACATTTGGAATATCACATGCATGCGTTTCATGTGCGGTTTTATCTTTATTATTACATTTGAATTACCAAATCTGGTTCCGTCTTTTTATTATTCGTTTTGTTGTTATATATATCACATGCATGCGTTTTACACGGACACAGTTACTCGTATTTATTATTACATTGGAATAACACTACATGCGATCTATCATATGCCTGGTGATTTCTTTTGTTATTTCATTCTTTATTATACTAAGTTGGTTAAAGTTTTAACTTCTATACTCCATGAAATTAATGGAATATCCTTGATATTTGCGCTTCATCCAGTATCTTTTCATGAAAATATTCTTTTGAGTATTCTTGAATTTTACTCTACAAAGAAGTATCATGTTGACAATTTGGACGTTATTAGTTCTTGGATAAACTAATTCTTAAACTTGTTTTATTGAATTCATATATCATTGTCATCATCCTCATGTTTATATTTTTTGAAAGTCATCTGTGGCCTGTAGTACATAGATGGACTTGGTATGATTATGACCGAGGATTATTCGGTATAATCATGGTAGTAATGTTACAAATGATGTGGTAAAATTCCTCATTGGCCGTAGTGAAATGATGGGCCGAGTTGTTGGCATGATCATGACCATTGATGAATACACGAATATCCTTGGCCCGTAGTGCATGGATAATTTATGGTCGTGACCTAATAATGAATATCCTTGGTAGTAGTAGTGCGGGGATAATGTGGATTATTTATTAAGCTGAGTCTCAGCGATAAAAGTGATGAAAAAACATTTTAAATCATAAAAGATAATAGATTTTATTCTCTACTTGACTCTTTTAATGGATTGCTTATTCCGCTGCAGTTAAACTTGATGTCTATTGTATTTTATCAGTTTAACATTGTTGAAGGCTAATGATAATTTATCCTGCATTATCTTAATCATAATATTTCTTACTGAGCTAGTTGAGCTCACCCTTTCTTTCACTGTTCTCTTCAAGAAATGAGAACGTAGCAGGGATTAGTCGGGGAACGGAGTGATGGTCCAGAGGATAGCATTAGTAGTCCTCACTATTCTATGAAATAGTGTGTTAATAAATGTATTGTGGTCTTATTTTGAGTGTGGATATTGTCTAGATGAAAATATTTGTATTAAAACTCACAACATATGTTTTGTCGTATTTTACACGACTGTTGTATATTTAGTTTGTATTTGTATTCAGTACCATGTATCTGGCGACCTAAGATGGGTGATGTATACCTATTTTGGGGGCGTCACAGTTGGTATCAAAGCTTAGGGATATGATCCCTGGCTAAGATGTGAGATAAGAACTAGGAGGGGAGAGACGGGGAATTCTTTCGCTAGTATAACCTACCTAAGTTTATTTGTTATTTAATTGGTTGGTCAGAGTATAGGAATAATATGTGATATGTTAATTAACCCTTGTTTTGTGGCAGTATTTGAAAATGGCATCAGAGAATGTTGAGAACATCAATGGAGCACGAGGAGGCCGTTGAGTCTCCACGGATCAATAATCGAGGACAATGTGCATCGGGAAGGCGACAATCCTCATGCAAATAACAACTTGACCAAATGATGAGCAGCGGAATGTTTAGAGGCTTCATGCAATTCATGCAACATCGGGCGAGAGTGGCTCTGTCCAAAATTTGGTGGAAACACTAGCAACTCTCGACAGTCACCATGAAGCAGTTCAAGGAGGCTGGGACCACAGGAGTTTTTGGAGAGCAAAACCACTTAAAAGCGGCGAGCGTGGATAAAACAAATCAACAAGATATTTGATGTCTTGGGTTGCTCAGGAGCAAAAGGTTCCCTTTGCCACCTTCATGTTCTTTGGTGAAGGTAGATTCTTGGTGGGAATCGTAAAGCGTACTCAACTGCCCTTGCTTGAAGATGTCTTGGGAGAAGTTCAAAAAGCTGGTCAACGACAAGTACTTTCTCGAAAGTATTCGTCACATAAAAGAGGTAGAGTTCATTAAGCTGGAGCAAAACAACATGAATAGTGTCGCGATGCGAAGCCAAGTTTGCCGAGCTGTCCCGATTTGCATCTCATTTGGTTGATAATGAGGAGAGAATGACGCGAATGTTTTTAAGATGTTTGAAACCTGAGATACGTCAATATCTTATCTCTCATAAACTGTGTTTGTATTCAGATCTTGTTAATAGGGCTCAGTTATTGGAACATGATAATGAGTCAACCCAAGTAAAAGATAGCAGCCGACAAAATGATAATACTAGTGAGAGCAGTCATCGAAGCGGTGACAACAAGCATGGAGGGAATCAACAGGCCATAAATGGTAACCACTTCGGTGGTAATCAGGGCCAAAAAAATAAGAATGGACATTTCAAGAAAAGGAAATTCAACAATGATGGAAAGACGTCAGCACCAACACCCGTTGTTAAGGAAGGAGAACGACCACCTATCATATGTTTCAAATGCGGAGGAGAGGGACATATCAGTCCAAACTGCGCGATGCCATCCAAAGCATGTTATAATTGTGGAAGAGAAGGTCACCTAGCCCGATTTTATCGTTCACCGAAGACAAGTTCAGCTAGGATGGAGGCACCAAAGGCCATCCCAGAAAAGTCAAAACCGGTAGTGCAAAGGAGAGCGTTTGTCGTGACCTCCCAGAAAGCAAGGAACCTGAATGAGGTCATCACGAGTAAGCTTATCATAAACTCTAGCGAAGTTTATACATTATTTGATACCGGTTCTACCCATTCTTTTGTTTCTCCTACTTGCGCTCAATGTTTAAAATTGACTTCAGAGAAATTGGACTTTGACTTAGCTGTTGAAACTTCGTTGGGAGAAACCTTCATTAAATCCACTGTTTATAAGTCTTGTTTGGTTCAAATCGGTACCCTCACATTACCTGTCTATCTTATTTCATTGAAAATACTTGCATTTGACGTAATTCTAGGGATTGATTGGTTAACTACTCATCATGCAAAAATTGATTATTTTCGTAAGGTTGTTAGCTTTCATATTCCTAACCAACCTATTATGCGAATTCAAGCAACCAAACCATTAAAATCAATCACTGTCATCTCAAGCCATAAAGCTATTCGTTTATTAAAAAACGGATGTCAAGCTTTCTTAGCTCATGTCACGGATCTAAACAAAAATACATCAGTTTTGAATGATATTTCTATTGTTAATGAATTTCCTGACGTATTCCCTGAAGAACTTCCTGGCCTACCCCCAAAGCGTGAAATTGAATTTTGTATCGACCTTGAACCCGGTACAAATCCTATTTCCAAAGCCCATATCGAATGGCTTCTATTGAACTTCAGGAGTTAAAGACCCAACTGCATGAATTGTTAGACATCGGTTTCATTTATCCTAGTACGTCTCCTTGGGGTGATCCTGTTCTATTCGTTAAAAAGAAAGATGGGAGTATGCGACTTTGTATTGATTATCGGGAGTTGAACCATGTCACCATCAAAAATAGATATCCGTTGCCACGTATTGATAACCTGTTTGACCAGTTGCAAGGCGCCAAATTCTTTTCAAAGATTGATCTTCGTTAGGATATCACCAATTGAAGATTAGAAGCGATGACATTCAAAGGCGGCTTTCGGAACTTCGATGCGGGCATTATGAATTCCTAGTCATGTCTTTTGGATTAACTAATGCTCTCTTTGCCTTCATAGATATGATGAACCGAGTATTCAAGGACTATTTGGATCACTTTGTGGTCATCTTTATTGATGACATCCTTATTTATTCAAAAGCCGTGAAGATCATGAGCAACACTTGAGGTTGATACTCCAAAAGCCCGTGAATATAAGCTTTATGTCAAGTTGAAGAAATGCGAGTTACGGCTTGAGGAAGTAGCATTCCTTGGTGCGTAGTATCAAGTCATGGAATATCATTGACCCAACAAAGATTGAAGCTATTCAAAGCTGGGAGCAACCTAAATCGATGCCAGAAGTCACGTAGCTTTCTCGGCTTAGCTGGTTATTATCGGAGATTCGTAGAAGGTTTTCTTAAATCGCTACTCCATTAACTCAGCTAACTCAGAAAAATACAAAATTCGGTTGGAATGAGAAATGTGAGAAGAGTTTTTAAGAACTCAAGAGGAGACTCATTTCAGCACCTGTTTTGACAATATCATCTGGCTCGGAGGTATTTGTCATCTACAGTGATGCTTCGAAAAAAGGGTTAGGATGTGTTCTCATTCAACATGGGAAATTCATATCCTATGCCTCACGACAACTCAAAGAATATGAGAGGAATTATCCTACTCATGATCTAGAGTTGGCAGCAGTCATTTTTGCACTAAAGATTTGGAGGCATTACTTGTATGGGGGAGAAAGTGGAGATCTTTACGGATCATAAAAGCCTCAAATATTTCTTCACTCAAAAGGAACTCAACATGCGACAACGATGTTGGCTTGAGCTATTGAAAGATTATGATCATACCATCAATACCATCTTGGAAAAGCGAGCGTGGTAGTAGAGGCGTTGAGTAGAAGATCATATCTTGGTATGAGTGCGATATCGTCAACGTAAAAGCCCATTTTGTGTGACTTGCAAAGGATGGAGATAGAGTTAAAGACTGCGAGGATCCATGTGATGATGGCAAATATCTGATGAGTAGAACCGACTTTAATCGATAAAGTTAAAGGTGCTCAAGCTCTGGACGGAGGTGATGTGTATGAGGAAGAAAGTCAATGAAGGTCTTATCTTAGGAAGCAAGAATTGATGAAGAAGGAATACTTGAGTCAACTCCGGACTTTTTGTGTTCTAACGACCACGATTTAAAGTATAGAATCATGATGAAGGCGCACAATACACCGTTTGCAATCCATCCTGGGAGTACCAAAATGTATCGCGATCTTCGTCATACATTTTGGTGGAGCAATATGAAGAGAGAGATAGCGCTGTTTATCTCAAGGTCTCTAACTTGTCAACGAGTCAAGGCGGAGTATTAAGTGCCATAAGGTCCATTGCAACCACTTGAAATTCCAGAATGGAAGTGGGAGCACATTACCATTGATTTTGTTACTGGTCTTCCCAAGGTTTCTCAAGGCATAGATGCAATTTGGGTCATTGTTGATAGATTGACCAAGTCTGCTCAATTCTTACCAATACGAGAAACTTATACACTTGAACGTCTTGCTATTATGTACATAAACGAGATTATAAGATTGCATGGTATGTCAGTATCCATAGTTTCTGATCGAGACCCAAGATTCACTTCAAGATTTTGGGTTAGTTTGCAAAAAGCTATGGGCACGAATTTACGATTTAGTTTGACATATCATCCTCAGACGGACGGACAATCAGAGAGGACTATTCAAACTCTAGAAGATTTATTAAGAGTCTGTGTCCTTGACTTTAAAGTAAGTTGGGACAAGTTCTTACCATTAGTGGAGTTTTCCTACAACAACAGTTATCAAGCAAGTATTGGCATGGCTCCATTTGAGGCGTTGTATGGAAGAAAGTGTCGATTCTCGGTATCTTTGGGATGAGGTGGGTGAAGCAATGTTGTTTGGGCCGGAGTTGATACGTATGACTACGAAAAAGATTCAAACGATCCGACAACGTATAAAAACCTCACAAGATCGACAAAAGAGTTATCTTGATCTTCATCGAAAGGGCGTGGAATTTGATATTGGAGATCATGTGTTGTTACGTGTTGCTCCATGGAAAGGAGTTACGAGATTTGGAAGAGAGGAAAGCTCAATCCTCGATTCATTTGCCCATTTTAATCCTCGATCGTAGTAGGCGTATGGCGTATAGACTCGCTTTTACTGCAGTATGTCTCGTGTTCATAACATTTTTCATATATCTATGTTACGTAAATATGTGAAAGACCCGAACCACATTATTGAGTTAGAAGCCCGGACGAAATAGCGGAAGATTTAACGTATGAGGAGGTTCTGTTGAAATCTTGGATAAGAAGGAGCATATTCTACGCTCAAGGTTATACCTCAAGTCAAAGTTTTGTGGAGGAACCACGATGTTGAGGAAATGACACGGGAGTTAGAATCGAAATGAAATCAAGGTATCCTTACCTCTTGACATACCAGTGCGTACCCTAATTTGAGGGCAAAATTTCACAAGAAAGGGAGGTTGTAAGACCTCAAACTTTTATGAATAAAGATGATTTTTTCTATGAAATTATTTTTGAATATTATGGAATGAATTTGATATAATGTTATAGTTGTGGGTAATATTTATAAATTTTTCAAAGTATGCAAGTTGTTATATAATATTTGATTGGTGGGGAATATTCATTTTAACAGGATATATATTAAATACAGACACAATCATTGGTGGACCCATAGCGAAATTATTGTCGGATTGAGAAAGCGACAAAAATATTTTATAAAAATAATGGCGGAGGTGTTATTCTTTGTTAAAAGCTGTTGAACTAAGCGGTAGTAAAAAAAAGTACGATGTCTGGCGTGGTTGCATAGTAGCTGCGGTATTGATTATTGATGCTTACGTGAGAAGTCACTCAGTTATACTCAATTATTGCTTCATCATATCTCTTATATTATTGATTCGATTATTGTCATAGTATCATCTGCATTATATGTTATATTATTAAATCAATAATTGAGACGACAAAGTTATTCATATTATTAAATTGCAATATTTACAATGTCTAGAAGTTCTGTCAAGGAGAGATTTGGTCACCTAATTGCGTGCCAATAGGGAGAAATCCTTATTGGAAAGCCCCTTCTTTCCTGAGAACAACCTTGTTGTTAAATATTGTGAGTTATAAAATTAATGATGAATAAGTTCGTGTTGATTAAAGATGAATTTGATAGTTTCATTGTGTTGGGATGATTTGTGTTAGTAGAAATCGACATCTATTTCGATGATAATTGATGTATGGAGGTTATATTGTTCAAACGGGTATTCGGGACACTTTTTATGTCGGAGTACTATTCACGAGTTACTATTCACGAGTTACTAGTCACGAGTTACTATTCACAGGGTACTATTCACCCGAACAATATATTTCTTTTCGGTCCAAATTATTTTTGGGTACAATATTATTCCATGAGGAGATGTGCTAATTTCTCAGACCATTGGTTGAATTTATAATAGTGAATCAATATGGATCGCTGGTTTAAAGTTTTAATAGTGAATCAGTATGGATCGTTGGTTTAAAGTTTTAATAGTGAATCAATATGGACTGTTGCTTTAAGTTTTAATAGTAAAATAATCTGGACCGTCCGTTTAAAAGTAAATCAATCTAGACCGTTCATGAATTAGTTACTATTCAATCTATTCTCCTATAAATAGAAGTTCATTCCTTCATTATTTCTTACGAATTCACTGAAACTCTAGAGAGAGAAATTATAGAGAGAAAAAAAAAGAGTTTTTTACTTACTACCAGTTCTTCTTTATATCTAGTTCTTCTTTATTAAGGTGGAAGGGTATTATTTCTTTTGTATTCATACTTGGAAGAAATTCTTACATTATTCCATTCTTTATTATTACATTGGAATAACTCAGATGTATCTGTGGCTACCCTATACTTGGTGAAATTCTTACATTATTAAAAGTCTTTATTATTATGTTGGAATATCATATGCATGCGTTTTACATCTTTATTATTACAGGACTTGGTTCCGTCTTTATTATTATGTTGGAATATCACATGCATGCGTTTTTGTGGGACTGGTTAAAATCTTTATTATTACATACTGGAATATCACATGCATGCATTTTTCATGGGACACGGTTCAGATTATTTATTATTCTGTTGGAATAACTTTGCACTGTCGATCTATCACATGCACGGTGATTTCTTTTGTTATTCCATTCTTTATTATACTCGGTTGGTTAAAGTTTTGACTTCTATACTCCATGAAATTAGTGGAATATCCTTGATATTTGCGCTTCATCGATATCTTTTCATGGAAATATTCTTACGAGCATTCTTGAATTTTACTCTACAAAGAAGTATCATGTTGACAATTTGGGACGTTATTAGTTCTTGGATAAACTACTTCTTGAACTTGTTTTATTGAATTCATATATCATTGTCATCATTCTCATGTTTTATATTTTTGAGTCATCATCATGGCACTGTAGTGCATAGATGGACTTGGTATGATTATGACCGAGATTATTTGGTATAATCATGGTAGTAATGTTACAAATGATGTGGTAAAAGTCCTCATTGGCCCGTAGTGCATTGATGGGCGAGTTGTTGGCATGATCATGACCATTGATGAATATACGAATATCCTTGGCCCGTAGTGCATGGATAATTTATGGTCGTGACCCTAATGAATATCCTTGGTAGTAGTAGTGCGGGGATGATGTGGATTATTTATAAAATTTGAGTCTCGGTGATAAAAGTGATGAAAAAATATTTTAAATCATAAAAGATAGTAGATTTTATTCTCTACTTGACTCTTTTAATGGATTGCTTATTAAACTTGTAGTTAAACTTGATGTCTATTGTATTTTATCGGTTTAACATTGTTGAAGGCTAATGATAATTTATCCTGCATTATCTTAGTCATAATATTTCTTCTTGGGCTAGTTGAGCTCACTTTTTTTCACTTTGTTTTTTTGAGAAAATGAGAGCGTAGCGAGGGGACTAGTCGGGGAACAGAGTGATGGTCCAGAGGATAGCATTAGTAGTCCTCACTATTCTATGAAATAGTGTGTTAATAAATGTATTGAGGACTTATTTTGAGTGTGGATATTATCTAGATGACAATATTTGTATTAAAACTCATAGCATATGTTTTGTCGTATTTTACACGACTGTTGTATAATTAATTTGTATTTGTATTCAGTACCATGTATCTGGCGACCAAAGATGGGTGATGTATACCTATTTTGGGTGTGTCACAGTTTGCAAATCCAACTGCGGGTTTGTTGAATTCGCTATTGGCACAAGGTGTGATTGGGGCAAATGAAATTGGGCAAATGGGGATGGGTTTTGGGGTTATGCCGAAGCATTAGCAGGTCAGGGGATGGAGAGTTTAGGTGGGAGTCAGTCGTTACTCGGGACGTATAACGGTTCTACTACTGCACCATTGTTGCAGGGTTTGCAGCATGCTTACACGGGTTCGTCAATAGGGCAGGTATCAACTAGTAAGGCTAGTGGGTCTTTCTTCCTTTCATACCATGTTTCTCTTCATGTTTGTAGTTTTGTTTCACTCTACATGTGGGATTTTTTGTGCCGAGCTTCTGATTTTTAGATCTGAATCACAACCCTTTGCAATCAAGCTTGCCAATTTTTCATTTGGTGATATGGGTTTGGCTCATTTTTTTGCTTGATTCATAAACTCTAGTTCTATTAGTTTGTTCTTTAATGCCAAGTTTATAGAGAAATGTAATATGTTTATTTATTCTAGATACAAAATTAGTGTAATCATGGGAAAATTATGGTTAAGATCTTAGTAATTTGTGTATTTAAAATAATTTAATGACCTTTTTCTAGATAAATATGAAATTGATGTTGAGTTTGAAAATACTCAATTATTACAATGTACTGCCCTCTCTGTGAGAGTACTTGTTTCTTTTTGGAACGGGGGGGAGTATTATAAGGTATTTTTATTAACATTGCTTAATGTGGACTGAAAGTATTATTATTTTTATTAAAAATTTTAAGTTTTATGTATTTTGCTAATTTTATATTGTATCATATATACTAATCTTTGAGATATTATTTGAGCATGTTTTTAGCAATTGCTGAAATTTTTTCTATCTTCTTTTATAAATATCTTACTTTATTAAACATTTAAACCAATATTACTTGTTATGATATTTCATGCATTCAACCTAATTATAGTATGCCATAAAGTTAAATATGCTTTGCAAAAGTACAATGATGGGGTCAGTTATTTTGTGTAAGAATATTATTTCGTTCTTTCTTTCTTTTCTTAAATTTTATTTTAACTTCAAATTTGATTATAATTAGTTATAAATTCTCGTGTAAAATGGTAAAAGTGAGTTCTTTGAAATGTAACACATATTTATTCCAAGCTAGCAAAACTCTTTTATATGAAGTTTTTTGTTTCTGTAGTAGGTGGAATATAACAATTGTTAATCAATTTTTATGTGTGTGTGTTTGTGAAATGGCAACAGAAAGATGTGGGAATGGCAAGGTGATGAGTTTGCTATCCAAGAAGGTATCAATCTTGATGAGTCCCTAGAATTATTTTCAACTAGTAAGTTAAGATACTTGAAATTACTGATACTAACTAGTTGTTGTTGTAATTAGATGTACCTAAGATCCTATGGAACAATGTAAGCCAAAATTAAAATCTATCGTACACATTTGATGATATAACGCCAATAAAGGCCTGTGGTGATGTGGGTTATCATGCTACAAATAGTGGTACTTTGTTGACACACTTTGTTTATCAAGCGATAATTAGAAATGACAAAAATAAAACTTTTGATATTTGTCCTTCGAAATTTTAAGTGCAATTTGAAGAACACGTCTAATTCCAGGAAATAAAAATACAGAAAATACAAAGAATGTGAAGACATGCAAACCGAGTTCTTCTCAAGTACAGAGGTGGAGAATGCTACAGTTTGACACTGAGGTTTTAAAAATTCCCTATTGCAATGAAGAGATGCGACCCACATTCCTAAAAACAAAGGTTGTATTATTCTGTCAGCTCAATTTCATTCTGAAAATAGTCATATCTAATCATTTAATTACCTTGTCATATGCAACTTATAATGACATCTTATTATATTACCAAATTTAATGTTGGTTCTGTTATGTTATGAACATTGTACTACCTCACTGCATGGGTGGGTCTACATATTATAGAGTTATAGTCATTACTCGTTAGACAGGGGCCAGAGGTGGAGATTGTTTTTGCGGGAGTTTGCTTCTTCACTTCAGGTGGCCAATGCTCTTTCAGTGAACCTTCGCCAACATGATAATTTGGTTGAAGATTTATTTATCCTCTATGGTAAGATCTTCAAGTTTGTGCTTGATTGCTATCTATTTGCTCCTTCACCATATATTAAGTTCTCACTCAAAATGTTATACTTTTAAAAAAAAATTCTGTTTTTGTGAAATGCTTTTAAATTAAATGCATTCTTATTGTACAAGGTTTCTGATGTGTGATAATCAACATTGTTTGGTGAACTATTGAATTTGACCTGAGTTATGGGATTTTAAAGTTAGTTTGTGTCGGACTATGTCAATTTCGTAATGCTTTTTAGTTTGGGTGATGTAGATTTTTTGTTTTCCAACCTAAAGAATGTTGCGCGATCAATCTGTTTTTCTTGCAAGCACTATGGTAGTAATTAAAAAGTTAAACATTTGTCTACACTAATATGTGCAGGGAAAGTTAAACTTGTGTCTTTTATTTGTTCTGTAAGTACTAAATCCCAACATAAGAATTCTGAAAGCTAGTCTCCAGGCCATGATGATGATTGATGATGATAGTTCAATGTTGCACGTGTTAGTTTATGTGGTAGGCTCAAGGAGTGGCGAGTAACCAACCAATTAAATCCATCTTATAAAAGCAAGATTCTGATAGTATAGTTTCAAATATTTCGTACATTAATTTGTGAGGCATATAAAAATAAATTAAGTATTAATTTGTGAGGTATATTCTGTACATTAAAGCTCTTGTTTATCTTCATGCATATGGACACATCCATAGAGATGTGATTGCCTATTTGGATTTGTAGCAAATGATATTGTGATTGTCTATTTGTCTTTTTCTGCTTATGAGCAATACGGTGTACATTAGTACCATGTAGCAACTCTATTGTCTTTGTGTATTGATTTTGGCACTAAGTGCCTCTAGTGACCTATTTGCTTCATTTTCCTGACTTGCTATTATTTTTAAATGTGCAGGAAGACTGCTTCTACGACCTGCCTTACAATACTGGGTATCAAATTTCCGTGCTACATTTACAGAAGAGAAGGGACGAAATTATGAAGTGTACTCTCTCTATATATGTAGATATATACTTTGATTGAAGAACTGTGGTAGCTTTAGATGAATGATTATGTAGTGGATGATTTTATTAAGTTAATAATATTTTAGTTTTTTATATTTTTGCCATTATTTGCTATTGGGACATTGAGCCAGCCAGGTACATAAAAAGAATGTCAAATTTTGATTTGGCAACAATATAATTCGTTACCAAAGGATTGAACAAATTTTAATATAGAAACAATTTTTTATACATTTAGCAACAAATTTTCGTTGCTAATGGCATTAAAAATATAATATTTGGCAACGAAAAATTAACCTAATAACAACGAAGAGGATATTGTTGCTAATACTAAAATAAAAGGCAATATTTTTTATCGTTGCAAATCATATCAACTTTCGTTGCACATATAAAGAATCGACTGACATATAATAATGTTGTTGCTAATCGACGACTTTCATTGTTATTGAAAAATAACCAAAGAACAAACATTTAGATTCTTTGATTGAAGATAATGTCGTTGCCAAATAATATAATCAGCAACGAAAATCGTTGCTAAAAAGTTTACATTCCGCAACGAAAGCAAGCTTAGGCAACAATTTTGATAATTTACTGCAACGAAAAATGTCGTTGCAAAATGGTGTCAATTGCAATGAAAATGCAAGGTCATTGCAAAAAAAAAAAGAGTTCATTCCGTTGCCAATTAGTAAGCTTTTACAACGAAATGGGGTTTTTAGCAACGATATTTTAATTATTCTGCAACAATACATTTTGTTGCTAAATGATTAATATCTCTGTACGAAAGCCAAATTTCGTTGCAAAATGTATTATTTTTGGCAACAAAAAAAATATGTTCGTTGCGGAACAATTAACAACGCTCATTGTGCAACGAAAGACGCCACGACAGTAAAGTCATTGCCAAAACCCTTTAGCAACGAAATTTGGCACCTTTAGCAACGAAAATCGGTTGTTGCTGAAGGCCCATTTTTTTGTAGTAAAGAATATTCCACGACCAAACGAATATTCTCCGACAACAATGAGTATTTTATAACCACTTGCATATTTAAAATATTTACATATATCACCCTTAACTTTAACCTTTTATCAATTTAACCATTTACTGACTAGTAATTATAAGAAAAATTGAATACTTTTATTTCATAAAATTCGGGGTCTTACAATCTCCCCTCCTTATGAAATTTTGTCCCCGGAATTTACGTACCTGGTATTTCAAAGAGTTGAGAATACCTTGCTTTCTTTTCAGATTCCATCTTTCCTGTCATCATGATTTATCCATTGCTCATCTCCTGTATTTCAAATATCATTCTAGAATACAGCTTCAAAACAAAGGTTAATTGACATATCACAATTTGTCAACTTAAGTAAGAAAATTCGACTTAGGTAGGACACACACTAGCGAAGGATATTACTAAATCTCTCCTTCCTAGTTCTAATCCGGGATATCCGCCTGGAGATCATATCCCTAAGCTCGATATCAAATGTGACGCCCCCAAAATAGGTCCAATCCATCCAACCTATTTTGAGTCGCCAAATACATGGTACAGAAAATAACTACAACTTTATTACTACAATTATCGTGCAAAATACAACAACACATATACTGTGAGTTTTAATACCAACTGTGTGACGCCCCCAAAATAGGTATACATCACCCATCTTGGGTCGCCAGAAAATACACTACTAACAACTTCATTTATATAACTGTCGTGCAAAATACGACAAATATACTGTGAGTTTTAATACAAATGTATGTAACTCTCATGGTGCCTCGACCACAACCTTACAATGGTACGTTACATAAAAGTACAGTCAAAAACTGTTTTAGAAATTAAAATCTTTGGGAAGTGCTTAAGGAAACCTTCGTACATACTGGCCATGAATCTAAGTTATGATAGATATCATATGTCCAGAGAATTATCCTTGGTTGACCCAATAGACCCCAAAGAAAAACGAGAAGATTACTATCATGTTCCTTCCAATGGTGAGTTTTCTCTTGACATATAACTATCTCCATTGTCTCCAAGTGAAAATTATATTTCAAATAAAATCCAAGATCATATAGGTGGTGCTTGTAGATATACTCAGCAAGTGGATGTGCACAACCCTGTCTTATGATAACACGAGGTTGTATGTCATTAGACATCTTGTATGATAGTGGCAAAACACCCTTCAAAGTTAGGTTCACCTCACCCTATTATTCGGTTCACCAAAATTAAATATCAAATGACGTATACAATACGACACACTTATCTAAAGTTCTCAATAAAATTATTTCCATACTATTTAGGAGAACCTCAATGACCTATAAACCACCGATTCTATTCCTCGTTATCCCCGCTTGACTCATAAACACTCTTATTACTCGAAAGGAATTGTGAAGCAAAAAGGGTGAGCACAACTAGCCCGAAAAAGAATATCATGACTAAAGATAATTAAATTATCAATAGCCTTCGTCAATAATAAATCGAGATTTAGAACATATGGTAGATGATAAAACTTTTCAACCATAGTTGCATAGTGGAACGCAAGCAATCCATTAAAAGAGTCGAATAGACCATCAGTGTATTATTATTTTCTCCATGTTAAAAGTCCACCAATAATGTTTTATCCTCGTAACATCAATCAACAATTCTGTCCAAAATTATATGAATAACTCATAATCATAATTGTGATTACAATTCCTTTTCGCACCGGAGACGAAGATAATTTACATCACCTATCTTCACTGAAACATCAAAAATCATGGTTATACCAAATCACAATTCCTACTCATAATCATATTAATACATTCATCTTTTCAGACTCTGACCAAAGATATACAAATCAGATAACCAATAATCAACAGTTCATCTTTTTGCACTACAGGCCAAAGATATACACAATCATAAAACCAATAATCTTTGAGACTCGACTTAATAGTATCACGACCACGAATTATCCATACTACTGGACCAAGGATATTCGTGATTTCCATTCTGATCATGATTATCCGAATAATCCACGGTCATAATCATACCAAGTCCATCTATGCACCACGGGCCAAAGATGAATTTTACCATATTATTTATAACATTACGGTCCCGATTATCTTAGAATAATCCACAGTCATAATCATACCAAGTCCATCTACGCACTACTTCTGCCACATATGACTTTCAAACACACACAAGCATGAGAATGATGACAATGATATAAGCATTAATCAACGAAAACAAGGATAAATATTAAAGACTTTAAATTTATCCAAATATTATCAATCACTTAATAAACTCATAATCTAATATTATTAATATTATAACAATATTTTAATCACTTCTTAAACTTATAAATAATTTATTTCAATTGTTTACACTTTACCAAATAATAAATTTAATCATTCAAAAATGCCATACTCATAAGATTTCATCACCAATGATCAAATCCCTCATCAAAAATCTGCATATACCCTATATAGGATTTCCAAGCCATAAAATCCTATTTTCCAACTTTATTACTTCACATAACATATTTAACTCATTTACTCATAACTAGATCATTTTCATGAAAAATACCAAATAAGTCCTAAAAATATTTCTTTTCTGGGATTTAGCAGAATATAGTCCCATATTGAACATATATTTTTCTCAAAATTTTTAAAATTCATTTACTATTTTTCAAAAATCAATTTCTAATTAATTCCTTAAAAAATTAGCTACTTCAAGTTTAACTCCAGAAATTCCCAAATCTTGGTAGGATCTTACACATGTTAATGTGAGCTTCCAGTTTAAATTTTATGGTCATCGGAGTTATAGAACTCCGGTTATAACATTTTTCGTCGAAAAAACTTAAATATTGAAATGGTCATAACTTGCTCATTTTAAGTCGGAATGAGCTCATTTTTGGACAGGAGGTACTTTATACCATATATTTTTATGTCCCAAAAGGCCGGAATTTTTCTCACAATTTAAGTGGCCGAAAATGCCCTTTTAAAATTTCTAGCAGTAGCTATTTTCCCATTTTTCACTTTTTCGTGCTTTGCTAAAATCAGTCCACATAAAAATTTACAACACCTTTTCCAGTGATTCCACTTGGATAAGTTAGGAAAATTAAACTATAGAACTTGACCACACTCAAAAATTTGAAATATAATAGGAGATATGGTCAATTGAATTTTATGTTCCATTTTCACCAAAATCTGATTTTCCAACCCTTTGTGATTTCTAAGAAACTTTCATGTTTTCACATAATAACCAACATAACTTATCATAACACTTACTAATACTTCATATACCCATGATTTTCATCAATCTAATGCTTTTATTATGACTCTCATTATAATCAATGTAACCAAATCATTTTCACAATTTAATAAGGAATAAATATAAAGGATCATTCACCATGCATGTGGTAATTCACATGATGCATTATTCCAAATGAATAATAAAGAATGGAATAATCAAGAATTCACCATGCATGCGATAGATCTCTCACGAAAAGTTATTCTCAGCAGAATAATAAAGAAGCGGAACCGGTCGGAAGCGTAATCATGCAAAGCGGGATATTCCAGCGAATAATAAAGAAGCGGAACGGAGTTAGGCGTAATCCAAGACCGGCAGGATATTCTAATAGAATAATAAATAATGGAACTAGGTCCCAAGTAAACGCATATGCATGAGGATATTCCACGAATAATAAAGAACGAAACCAGTCAAAGTGAAATTCGCAGACCAAGCAGGATGTTCCAACATAATAATAAAGAATGAAATAATAGAAGAATTTCACCATGTATGCGGTACTTCGCATATACAGGTTATTCAAACATAATAATAAAGAATGGAATAACAGAAGAATTTCACCCAGTATAGGGTAGTCCACGTATACAGGTTATTCTAACAGAATAATAAAGAATGGAATAACAGAAGTTCTCTTCATGAATACAAAAGAAATAATACCACTTACGAGTACAACAAATAATATCCCATACCTTATAAAGAAGAAACTGGATATAGGAGTAGTGAAGTAGCAGAATACTTTTTTTCTTTCTCTCTATAGTTTCTCTCTCTAGAGTTTCAGTGAATTCGTAAGAAATAATGAAGGAATAAACTTCTATTTATAGGAGAATGGATGAATAGTAATCCAATCCATGAGCAATCCAGATTGATTTACTTTTAAAAGCAGACGGTCAGTATTGGTTTATAATAAAATATAATATATTCTATTTATAATCTAATAAAACGAATAACTTTATAAAAGTATTCTGTTTTATATAATAAGATTTAACTATGCAAATACTATGCATAATAAAATATAATATATTCTAATTATTGTCTAATAAAACAAATAACTTTATAAAAGTATTCTGTTTTATATAAAGAGCTTTTATGTTTTATTACATTAATAATACTAATAAAATAAAACTTCATCATCATTATTATAATTCACAATATTAATCGACCAGGTCGTTCCGAGGAAAGATGGGGCTTTCCAATAAGGATTTCTCCCTATTGGTGCACAATTAGGTGACCAAACCTCTCCTTAGCAGAACTTCTAGACATCGTTAATATTGCAAATAATAATATTAATAACTTTGTTATCTCAATTATTGATTTAATAATATAAAAAATATCGACAATAATTGAATCAAACTGATTGACTTCTCACATAAGCAATAATCAATAATGTGTGCTACTATGCTACCACGCGTATTTTACCACTGATTATTTTATGACAACTTGCTTACTTTGAAAAATTTTCAAATTTCACCCTTAACTTTAAACTTTATCAATTTAACTATTCACCAAAATAGAAAAATTGAATACTTTTATTTCATAAAATTCGGGGTCTCACAAACTGTGACTCATATCCCAACTATGGACATCACCTTACATTGATACATTACATAAAGGTACAGTCAATAACTATTTTAGAAATTAAAATCTTTGGAAAATGCTCAAGAAAACCTTCGTACATGGGAGGCCATGCATCTAGGTTATGATAGATATCATATGCCCACAGAATTATCCTTGGTTGACCCAATAGACCCCAAAGAAAAACGAGAAGATTACTATCATGTTCTTTCCGATGGTGAGTCTTCTCTTGACAAATAACTATCTCCACTTTCTACAATTGAAAATTATATTTCAACCAAACTCCAAGATCATATAGGTAGTGCTCGTAGATATACATAGCAAGTGGATGTGCACAACCCTATCTTATGATAACATGAGGTTGTATGTTATTAGACATCTTGTATGATAGTGGCAAAACACACTTCCAAAGTTGGGTTCGCCTCACCCTATTCGGTTCACCAAAATTAAATATCAAATGACGTATACAATATGACACACTTATCTAAAGTTCTCAATAAAATTATTTCCATACTATTTAGGGAGAACCTAAACAGCTATAAACCACCGTTCTATTCCCCTGTTATCCCCGCTCGACCCGGCAACACTCTTATTACTTGAAAGGAATTGTGAAGCAAAAGGGTGAGCACAACTATCCCAGTAAAGAATATCATGACTAAAGATAAATAATTTATCAATAGCCTTCATCAGTAATGAATCAGAGATTTAGAACATAAGGTAGATGATAACACTTTTCAACCATAGTTGCAGCGGAACGAGCAATCCATTAGAAGAGTCAAATGGACCATAAAGTTTATTATCTTCTTTATGTTAAAAGTCCACCAATAATATTTTATCCCTGTAACAACAATCAACAATTCCTGTCCACAATCATGTGAATAACTCATAATCATATTTGTGGTTCTAAATTCCTCTTCTCATTCAGGACGAAGATAATTTCCATCACCTGTCTTTACCTAAAACATCAAAGATCATGGTTATACCAAATCACAGTTCATGTTCATAATCATACTAATAAGTTCATCTTTGCACTACGGGCCAAAGATATTCATTATGATTCATCTTTGCACTACAGGCCAAAGATATTCAGCAACAGTCATCTTTGCACTACTGCCAAAGATATTCATCAACATGTCATCTTTGCATTACGGGCCAAAGATATTCATCAATAATTCATCTTTGCACTACAGGCCAAAGATATTAATATCTCAAAGAAATATATAATCATTTCAGAATTTATATAAACCATAATTATAACCATATGTTGATCAATTCACCTTTGCATTTAAGTTAAAGATATTCAATTGTAAATTCAATGGTCATGATCATACCAGTCAACAATTCAACTTTACACTACTGGCCAAAGAGAACTCATAGTCACGATCATACCAATAATCTACCCATCTTTACACTTAAGTCAAAGAAAAATTTCATCACCGGGATTATAAAAATGTTATATATGATAATAAAAACAATATGATCAACAACTGCATTTAATTTCAAGAGTAAAATTCATAAATCAATAATTTTATAACACCTTAATCCAAATGTTATCAATCACTTAATAATCTTATAATCTAATATTATTAATATTACAATAATATTTTAATCATTTCTTAAACTTATAAACAATTTATTTTAATTGTTTACAATTTATTAATTAATGCATTTAATCATCCTAAAATGCCAAACTCATAAAATTTCATCACCAATAACCAAAACCCTCATCAAAAATCTGCATATACCTCATATATAATTCTCAAGCCATAAAATCATATTTTCCAATTTTCTTACTTCACATAACATATTTAATTCATTTACTCATAACTAATCCATTTTCATGAAAAATACCAAATCGGTACAAACAATTTTTTTTTTCTGGGATGTAGCAGAATATAGTCCCATATTGAACATATATTTTTCTCGGAATTTTTAAAATTCATTTACTATTTTTCATATGGCCAAAAGCGCTTGAATATTTAGACATTTATCATAAATTGTACTTTTATCCAAAATTCCAAATTACTGAGTATATCATTATATACATGTAGTCCCAATAAAAATTTCATCAATTTTGGAGTTAACCACAAGGAGTTATAAAGATTTACTTTTAAAATAGTCTTTTCTCATAAATTTCATAACTCTTAATCTATATATCAAAAAATCACCATTTTTGGACACAATCATGAAAACTCATCAAACTATCATTTCAAATTTTTCCAGAATTTTTGAGAGTCGGAAAAATTACGAAACTAAAAAACATAATAACCCTTACAATCCCTGACCTCAAAAGAGCAGTACTTCTGACTGGAATATCGGATGAAAAGCCGAAGAAACGTTGCACCGAATAGCAACTCTCAAAGTATCTAAATACTCATAAAAATACACTCGATAATATAGAGAGAGAAAACTTATGTTTCTGGTGTAATTTTCAATTCTAACATAAGCACCTATTTATAGGAAAATGCTAGAACGCCAAAAGAGACTAAAATAATAAAATATTATTAATAATTTTCTTCACTTCTATGCCATCCTCACCAACCAAGACCAGCACCTCAATTTGGAATCAAAATTTGCAGTCCACATGTTAAAAATAAAAGTGGGTCCCACTCAATTTTAATAAAAATTATTTTATTTTCCGAAATTTTAGTAATTCATAGAAAATAGCCCGTTTATCAGAAAAATACGAATTTTATGTCCATTCCACACGAAATCAAATTCTCTACAACTTTGTAGCTTTAAGTTTTTCCAAATTCAGGAAAAAATATCCAAGAAATCCACAAAGCGGACGATTTTCAACACCTTTTAAAATTCATAACAAATCAACCGTTAATTTTTAACGGTTCAAAATTTGTGGATATATAATCAACTTATATATGTATAACATATCCAAAAATCACAACGATCCAACGGTCGAATTAAAATTATAACTCACACAATAGAGCTTTAAGAACACCGATTTGATCTTTTAATACATCCAATCCGATAAAATACTGATAAAACACCTCAACATTAATCCCTTCATTTATAACCACATAAATAAATCCATCATTTATATCCGCATCAAATAAATATTTTCTTATCATATAAATCAATAATTAATTATTCACAAATAATATTACAGAATCACAATAATAACAACAAGGCAGTTTCCAAGAAAGAGGGGGCTTTCCGATAAAGATTTCTCCTTATATGCGCGCAATTAGGTGACCAAACCTCTCCTTGCCAGAACTTTCTAGACATTGCCAATAATGCTATCTAATAATATTATTCAAATAATATGAATTATTGATTCAAAATATTGTGCCGTGACAACTATTGAAATAACAGTAATATAAAATATCAACGCAGCAATTATTGAATCAATAAAATAAAATATTGAACAGTAATTACAGTAACAATTATTGAGTAGTGCCTTCTTACGTAAGAATCAATAATTAAAAAAAATATTGTGCAATACCGTGTGCAGTATTACCGTATTTTAACTACCGGGTATTCCAACAGTGTTAACGATAACAATTCTGCAGATTATTTATAAAATCTCAAACTTGTCATTTTTTCTTCAATGCTTATTACATTATAGGGCCCACAAAATTTTGCACCATCGCATTTAATATTCCCCGACAACAAGAATATTCCACAACCAAACGAATATTCCCCGACAACAATGAGTATTTTATAACCACTTGCGTATTTAAAATATTTACATATATCACCCTTAACTTTAACCTTTTATCGATTTAACCATTTACTGACTAGTAATTATAAGAAAAATTGAATACTTTTATTTCATAAAATTCGAGGTCTTACATGAAACTTTACTATCACGCGGTATCTTAACAAATTAAATGCTAACTATGTACACTTAAATTTCAAGTTTAATTAATATTTTTCGTTACTATTGTGAATCTTGTTGTTGAAATTAGTTAAAAATTCAAGTACCACTAGATTTGCCACATTAGCAAATGTACAAATTATGAAATTAAGATCAAATGTATGTACTTAGTAATAAACTTCATGACACACTTACGTGTGATGGTCGTCGCCCAGGTCCTAGCCATGGTTATAGGTGAAACATCAGTAACTTTGGTATAATTAACATTTGATGCATGGTAGAAGACGCCACAAACACCTATGGATTGATGCATCATAAGTTAGATTGATCGCCACAGACATACTGATAAAATCAAGAGTTCTTGAAAAGAACAAAGATAGAATACTCTCAAGTAATCTAAACAGAAGAAGTATTATTAAATCAACCAGCCCCCAAAACCCTTGGCCTTGAGACCTATTTATACTAGTACGAGGACTTAATTATGGTAATATAAATCCTAAAAATTTTGCCTTAATTATACCTTAGAAAAAATATCTAGAATTGCAATCAAAATAAATTATAACCCTATACTAAATTACTCAAAACAAAAGGAAACAAAATATAATATAATCTACCTAATATTTTAGGAAACAAAATTTTCTCTAATTCCTAAATTGGGCTTTTATCAAATTGATCCAAACTCGTGTCTGATCATGCTCCGGTCCTTTGCCTTCTCTTTGGGTCTCATTAAGTTAGTTTCAGACTAAACATCTTGGATTAATACATTGGGGCCTTGCTTGAACCTTTTAGTTATAGCATTTGTACGTAATTGGTTCAACTGACACTTAAATTGGATCTCCCCACGCTCCTTTAGTTTTGTTTGAATATTCAACGTACCTATGTCATGTCTTCATCATTCCCCTCCTTTTGAGAACGATTTGTTCTCAAATCGTCACCTACATCAAACGGACTTTGGTCAGTGTCATTGAAAGTTACATTAACACCATACTCACCTGGTAAATCCTATCTGTATGCACTATCGTTGATGCATTTAAGAACTTGAAAAGCACCATCACCACTACCGAAGCTACTTATAATATTGTGGGGTCAATTGACCCCACTGAAAAAAATAATTACTTAATTTATAATGTAAGGTGAATTTTAAAAATTTAAGTATTTTATATAAATTGGTCCCACTAAAATTTTATAATTTTTCTACTATACAGGGTCAAATTAAAAATTTATAACTTTGTCAATCAAATTTTAACCACATATGACTCATATCCTCTCAATATATGTATATATCTCTATAATATTTTAAACTAAATAATAATCTAATTTATATTATTTTTAAAAATAATTAATAAATTAATTACTTATGAACAATTGTGATTCAAAAAGTCTATTATGAGTCAATATAGTGTATATATACCATATATTATTACTTATTATATTGTCATTAATTATATATATATATATATATATATATATATATATTTGTGTGTGACCCAAAAGTAAAAAGTATTAAAAAAATTGGCTCGAGAGCACTGTCCTTGAACTCCACCAAATTATTTATACATACTACCTCCGTCCCATAATAAGTGATTTTTTAGTTTAAATTACACATACCAATACACAAGCTAAAATGGCAAAAATACCCTTAATATATTTTCTTTGGAGTTGACGAGTTAATGAGTGTCATTTAATTGTAGTGAGTAATGGAGGAAACGAAGAGTCAAGAATAATGGAAGAGGTAACCAAGTCATAAGGGCATATATGAGAAAATATTGTAAAAATTGTATTGGAGTTCTAACACATCACTTACTTTGGAAAAAAATATTAAGCCTAAAAAATCACTTATTGTGAGACGGAGGTAACAATAATTTTGACCCCACTGAAAATAATTTCTGACTTCGCCACTGACCATCTCCTCGTGGAAGCAATTAACTTAGAACGCCTTTAGGTTGGAAATCGTTCTTTCCTCATACCCAATCTCCTGATTCAAAAATGACTTGACGACATCTTTTGTTGGCTTGCTTGTTTCTAACAGAATTTCTTCTGTCAAAAATAAGTATTTTTCTTGTAGTGTTTCTTAAAGGGACAGAGAATAAAAGAATTGGACTAAAAATTTGGCCAATTTTCTATCCAAATTTTTTTTGTTGAAAAATGAATAGATTTGAACAAAAAAAATTAGTGACTTATATTTAGGTAGCTCGTATTAATTCCATATATAAATCATAAAGCTTAAAAATAGAAAACACACGAATAATTATTATGCTAAATAATTTTGACTGGACAGGATTATTCGGAAGGTGTATATATAAATACCAAATATGGTTCATTAAGATTTCTGAAGACAGAGAGAATCAATTATCCTCCTCAACTCTCTCCGTCTCTCCCGTCTCCATTGTCTTCCTTCTCTTGTAGGAGGAATTCTTACTTTAAAAAATTTTCACATATCACCCTTAACTTTAATATTTTATCAATTTAACCATTTACTAAATAGAATAATTATAAAAAAATTGAATACTTTCATTTCATAAATTTTGGGGTCTCACACAGGCACTATTTTCTTTTGCTAGGTGAAGAACACTTTTATCACAATAATGACAATAATCTACTCCTCTGCTACAAATTAAGCCCATCACTTATTAAGTTTTTTCTAAAAAATTCTTTTGGATGTCTCATACTAAGCGTTCGAAATTAAGTCAATGCAAATTAAATAATAAAATACAAAGAGATAAACAACATTAGATATTTAACTTAGAAAAGTCGAAAACCTTTAAAGGAAAATTTCATGCACGATTCTAACTCCAAATCTCCATTATATTAATAATAATGAGTTTACAATAATCTTTTCAACTTTTACACTAACACTTGAGGTTATAACTTATTGCACAAAATAAAAGTTGCAAAACTCTCCATCTCACAATACAATTTTTTTGTACGAAATATAAAAGTTACAAAAACTCTTTCCTTCACACAAACACAAAACTCACTCACACCCTCTCTCTCAACTCCGAGTCTCCGACAATGCTACATGACTTTTGATTGTGCTATACTTCAACAACTAAATATAAGACTTTATTAATTTTTATAGAGTATCACAGATTTGTTAATCTTCCTACACTACTAGAAAATCAAATTTATAGCGACGATAAATCGATCGTCACTTTATAGGCCAAAAGATAAATCACTAAAAATTTTAGCGACGGTCGCCGATCGTCGCCATAGAAGCCATCAGTAAAGCATTTAGCGACGGTCTTTTGGCCTATAGCGATGGTCGACGACCAAATCATATAAATCATGACAAAAAATGTATTTTCTCTTTACCTGCTGTCATTTGAAAGTTATTACTACTGATCATGACCGTAGCTATAGATGTCTATAATAGTAACGCATTTCGGTGACCAAGTCGCTATAAACTTTGTGTTTTATAGAACACTATAACTACAGTCGATGACCGTCGCTATAGCCTTTTTATATTTAAAAAAAATTAATTAATAATGCACATTTATTCAACAAACACAAATACAATATAAAATAAAATATAAAAAATATTATATACATCATTTAAAATCATTCACATTACAACATTACAATATAATAGTTGAATAATTCATCTCCTCAAATATGATGATCATTATTATATCAAACTACTAAATTAATAACTTTTACAATCTATCATTACAATACAATATTTTAGTTATATCTTCTGACAATGAATTGTAGACTGCCAACATGCCCTGTTGGATGTAACAGTGTAAATAAAGTATACATCATGAATATAATAACCAAAATTTGCTAAGGAGACGTACAAAGGATCATAAAACAACTACATTAATAAGCAAGAAGATTCACTTCCATTCTTATCAAGGAATTGCAAAACCAACCTTCGACAATAGTCCTAGATATAATCCCCGTTATGCCATCCACGGTATTCTTATAAGTCGAATCTTCACTCATTCCATTCTCAGTATACCTTTTAAACAAGGACTCGACAATACCATGAACAGTACCAAGCAAAATTCCTATACATCAAGTGATTAAAATTAGCCATGATCATCATAAAATTAGCCATGATCATCATAATTTGGTATGACCTGAATTACCAAAAAGGATCAACAAAAATGTAGCATGAAATCCCGGTTCCACATGCTTCCGAAGCAGTCCCTCTTCCACTTTTCATTATTGATAAGTTTTCTCAAGATAAAAAGTAACTTTCCATATCCCAAAATGGAAGTCCATTGTCGAATATTGAATGAAGTGTTTAAAAAACTTGTGATGTGAACTTATTTTGTAAAAGTTAGTTATGCAAATTGACAAATTAAGTATTCATGCTTTGTTCCTTCGTCTATTTCCTTAGTTTGCTTTTTTGAAAGAAATATTTTACAGATGCTGCAGAAGAGAAAGTACATTCTAATATGAGAGACTCAAGCCTCAAGGTAATAGCAAGTTTTGATTGAAATACGCGACCAGTGGTAAAATATTGTAATCGAAACCATAAGAGTAAAGTTATATATATATATATATATATATAGTTTCATATGCAATTCCTCTATAGATAATACATGTCTTAGAAGCAACTTCTACTGAAACGTTTTTACTGATCCACTCACGAACAGCTGCATGCACTTCCTGAGCTTGTTGTGGTGAGGCCACTTTACCAGTTCCAATTTCCCATACAGGCACATATGCAATGACAACATTATCCCAACTGGGCGCAACATCTGCACATTGTTGCCATGAATTACATGCGGAATGTTTAACAGAACAAGGTCCTACTGTGGAGGGTTCTAATATCAACCATTAAAGAACGTGAGAAGAAATGGACATAAGCAAGGAAGATTGCCTGTAAAGGCTTTCAGTTGCTGAAAACAAACATCAAATATTTTTCCTTGTTCTCTTTCTTGTAACAGTTCTCCAATACAGGCAATTATACCGAGATCCTGACTTAAGGCATAATCAGCCTTCTTCCCTATAAACTGAATGTTGCAGTGTTTTAGTCACATTACAAATATAAATTCATGAAATAGGTTCATAACTGGAAATTACGGTCACCATATTTGAGGCAAACCCACCAATTCAAACACCCCCAAATCCCCCAAAGTTTGAATTTTTAATCAAATTTCATCAATTGAAAGGAACCCAGATAAAAAATAAATCGATAAAACCTTCAAAAAGGATTGGAATTCACGAATATTTCCTCAAAAGTCCTTTCTGGCACAAAAAAAGTACATGAATTACAAAACAAACAAACAAACAAACAAATAAAACCCACACTTCCGGCTATAGAATTAGAAATATTCAATTCAATTCAACAGATGGGAAAAAGATTAGACAGAAGTATATAATAATCTCCAATAGGCAATAAGAAATAGGAATTAATTAGATCTACCAGCCAAATTACACCCGATAAAAAAGTCTAAAACCAAGAAAAATGTTGATGAATTAATACTGAACATTTAACATTTTGATGTCATATAAATGAGATTAATTAAGATAAAGAAGACAGAATAGTAATTCAACATCAAATGTCCAAATGAAAATCAGATATCTCCTTCCCTTCAAAACTCTCTTATTTTCTATATTAAAATAAATCAATAAATTTTCAATTAACTACTCATTAAAACATTCCATAATGCTCATTACATCACATAACAAAGCATAAGGTGAAACATATAAGAACGGATCCCACAATTATAACAAAGCATATAACATGAAACAAAGCATATACAGGATTTTATTTTGTTGCGACTTACAATTCGACGAGAAGGGCAGAGATGAGAACGGATCCACGATGCCTAGGGTTTTGCGATTCAAAAACGTGTGTCCAATATAAGTAAAAGATGATGAGTGGTTGATCGAGTAAGGAGCGGCAGATACTGAAATGATTTGGGTTAGAGAGGAGAACGATCGGTAAAGGAAGAGCAATGAGAGAGAAAGTGTTAGAGAGGAGAGAGAGGACCAGAGAGACGAAGATGATTTGGGGGGTGTTCGGGAGGCGTTTACCGAACCCTCCTTTGGTAGAAGATTCAATACGGAAGAATTTGGAGAGGCCAGATGGGCGAAGCCCATGAAGGTGTTGGAGGTGTTGAATTCGACATTTGAACCCTCCGGGACCATAATTGAAACTGGTCTTGTGATGTTGGTCGGGTCTTTGAGTTCTTTGGGCCGAAGCCCGGATCGATTATAGGACCGTTTGGGCTGCACGGTGAAGCTCTCTGCGTGCGAGTCCAGGTACCTATTCAGTATGCATATAAGGTAACTCCAAAGGTGGTAAGGAGATTGGACTCTACTTGCACCTTTTAAGGAGATTGTGTTGGACCCAAGTTATGGTAACTACCATATACTAGGAGTCCTAATCCATTGGGAGAAGGATTCTAAGGTGGTGAGTACTTATAAATATGAGGCCTAGGTTATCATTATGAGGTAATACCTATTTTTTGAGCACTAAATACTTATCCTCTATTGTTAAACCTTGTAATTGGCTGTCTTCATTCTCACACTGAGTTATCCCCGTGGCATAAGCCGTCAAGCTTCTGTGTGATCTCATTCTTGTCTGAGTTCTAGCGTGGATTACGTGATTGGACCTTGGCGTAAACTCAAGCGTTAACATTGGCGCTAGAAGGAGGCGTGCTTAAATAACAATCACAATCGAACCCTTTTCGAGCAAGAAACTATGGCGAGTGTGGAGTATGATTTAAATAGTGAAAAGGCTAAACACACCAGACCACTCGGTGAGAGGATCGGTGAAAGCATGACTGGCTCCGAACCCGGAGACGATCGAGATGGAGTACATTGGCTCCCGAAGACGAACTCTTCCATGAAAGCGACATACATGCAGCTGAAGTCGATCGGATGGGCCGAAGCCAATTCCATGAAGTCTTTGGAGGCGCGGAAAAGAGTTAAATGTGAGGTAGTCGAGATCGAGAGAATTCATCCTGCAAAAAAGATGCAAAGAAAACAAAGATGCCATAATGGCCCTACGTCTTAAAGCAGGAAGAGCTCGGACTGCAGATGGCTAACGTGCTTTCGGTGAGGAAGAGGCGTCCTCTAAGAGGCGCAGGCACCATAGCCGGTCTCGGTCACCCCGAAGGGAAGGGGCTGAAAGGGAGAGAAGTAGGTATTGAAGTCGTTCGAGGGATGGTAAAGGCCGGTCGATAGGACGACGTTCCGAGCACCCGGTTGATCTGGCAGGAGGAAAAAGCGAGATTCCGAACGCGAGAAGGACGGACCCCATTCGTCCCCTCACGAAGGAGAATCCACCCCTCGCTTCGAAGGGTTCTTTGAATTGGAGAAAGTTGTTGTTGGTCAAGAGCCCCAATCGGAAATACTCGACTATATAGGGTCGCCTCTTCTCCAAAATTAATCGGGAGATAAGCGGACCCTTAAAAGGAAGATGCCCCCCGATGGAGACTTATGACGGGTGGGGACCCTTACGACCATTCTGATGGGTATGACAAGTTGATGACGTATGACGGGGCCTTTGGTAATAACGGGCTCAGGTCGGGCCAGTGGACATGAAGAGGATGATGATCGACAACGGGTCTTCGGTTGATATACTCTACACACATGCATACCAACGGATGAATCTGGGAGGAAAGAAGATGGAATTAGGAGGAGAGGGCCCGTTATACGGCTTCAGTGGCGACCCGGTTCATGTGACGGGCACAATCACGTTACCAGTCAAGTTCGGTACGGCCCCACAGCAGACAGAAATCATGGTAAAAAATTTTGTCGTACAAGTGGATTCGGCTTACAACGCCATTTTGGGAAAGCCCACCTTATCGGCACTGCAAGCGGTAACATCTATACCCCACTTCAAAATCAAGTTTCCAACACCGAACGGGATAGGGGAGGTAAACGGAGATCTCGACATCGCCCGAAGATGTTATCGGAATACCTTGATTTCTTCAGGAGTCGGGGTTAGAAGTTGGTAATGCAGAGCGATGACCATCGAGATCGAGCCGTTCACACGCAAGCGATCTCGAACCCATGGCTCTACTGGTGAGGAAGAAACAAAGGATATTGAGTTGGTACCGGAAATCCGGACAAAGCTGGTCAAGATCGGTAGGATTATCCGACACATTTGCGAACAGATGCAGTGGAATTACCGGGTGTATCTTGACATCTTCGCCTAGGAACCTAGCGACATGCCGAGAGTAAGTGAATCAATCGCATTACATAGACTTCATACCTGGGCGAGGAGGAAGCCGGTGATCTGAAAAAAGAAGGATCTTTGCCCGGAAAGATGAAGATTATAGGCTAAAAGGTTACCAAATTGTTAGAGGCGTGGTTCATATTTGAAATTGACTATCCCGAATGGTGGCGAATGTGGTATTGGTGCGAAGCAAAATGGGAAGTGGAGGATATGCATTGACTACACGAGACCTGAACAAGGCCTGCCCAAAAGACTTCTACCCCTTACCCAACATAGACCAGCTAATTGATGCCACTTCGGGGTATGGAATGCTGAGTTTCATGGACGCTTTCTCGGGATATCACCAAATCTCGATGCACAAGGAGGATACCCCGAAGACTAGCTTCATCACTCATCGGGCTATATATGCATATCGGAAGATGACCTTCGAACTACTAAACGCAGGAGCAACCTACCAACGAATGATGAACTTCATATTCCGAAAGCAGCTGGGGCGAAGTATGGAAGTGTATGTGGACGACATGATCGTCAAGAGCATGTCAGTCCGGGATCATCTGGAGGACTTAGAAGACTGCTTCGAAACGGTGAGACAACACAAACTGAGACTAAACCCGACCAAATGCACCTTCGGATTGGGTTCAGGAAAATTCCTAGGATATCCGGTCGATGGCAGGGAATCGAGGCCAATCCAGAAAAAATCTCGGCGATCTTAGACATGAAATCTCCAAAGACATATAAAGATGTCCAACGGATGATGGTCAAGAAATCGCGCCCGGAGATTCATGTCGAGGTCGGTGAGAGATATCTACCTGCACGACACTCTCAAAGGCCCAAAAATGACAAGAGTTTCTAGTGGACTTCAGAATGCGAAGACGCGTTCCAGGAGATCAAGAGATATTTGGGTTCGGCACCATTATTAATGAAACCGATCCCCACAGAACCTTTATACTTATACTTGGTCATGAGCTTGGATGGCGATAGGGGCGACCGGTAAGGATGAGGAGATAAGTAATTCCCGGTGTACTATGTCAGCCATGTTCTCCGAGACGCAGAAACGAGATACCCGAACCTGGAAAAATTTGCTTACGCCCTCATAATTGCTAGCAGGAAACTCAGGCACTATTTCCAGGGTCGGTTGATAGTGGTCTACACAGACCAACCTTTGAAGAAGATTTTGCACAAGCCTGAAGTATCAGGTCGGTTAGCCGCTTGGGCAATGGAATTGACACAATTTGTTATAGAGTATCGTCCCCGAACGGCAATCAAAGGGCAGACATTGGCAGACTTCGTGGTTGAGTGTTCTTTCACCGAACCGGAGGCGAATATAGTAGCCGAAACACAACCAATCCAGACCTCATGGACTCTATACGTGGATGGATCGTCAACTATGGATGTCAGTGGAGCAGGGGTCATCCTAACAAGTCCCAAAGGGTTCAAGGTGCAGCAAGCTATTCAGTTTGGTTTTAAGGCCACAAATAACGAAGCATAGTACGAGGCCCTCTTAGCGAGGATACGATTGGTCCGAAGCCTCAGAGTACGGAGGTTGATCATCTCTGATGATTCACGGCTGGTGGTCAAGCGATTTATCGGGTGAAATCTGAAGCTTCGGGGACAAGGATGACCAAATATTTGGCTAAGGTAAAGGATAAGCTTATGTACTTCACTTCATACAGTTGTCAGGGGGTGAACCGGTCAGAGAATACGATAGCAGATGCCTTGGCAAGGCTGGCAACAATCAAGCAAGCTCTTTCAATGGATCGGTGTACTTGGAGGTTCGGAAAATCCCGGTGTCCCAAGATGCGAAACCTTGGCTTTGGGACCGGCTTTTAATTCTTTGGCTCACACCTTACATTTCATATTTGGTCGATGGGAATCTCCTTCTGGACCGCATCTAAGCTGAAGCAAGTCAAACACCAAGTTGAACTTCACCCTCATAGATGGAGATCTATATACTAGAAGGGCCTTTAGCTCTCCACTGCTCAAATGTCTGACTCCTTCAGAGGCAGACTACACACTTCGGGAGGTGCATGAGGAAATCTGTGGAGATCACATGGGAGCAAAGTCACTGGAGCATAAGATTTTGAGGCAGGGATATTACTGGCAAACTATCTACACTGAAGCAAAGTAATTCGTTAGGAGGTGTCCAAAGTGCCAGCTGAACAGCAATATCCCGCACCAACCCCCCGAAGAACTATATTCCGTCTTGTCCCCGATCCCCTTTGCTGTTTGGGGAATCGACATTCTGGGGCCTCTGCCAAAAGCTAAGGGACAAGTTAGCTTTGTGATCGTGGTTATCGACTACATGACAAAGTGGGTCGAAGCCAAACCACTACAAAAGATCACCGAACAGGAGTGTTTGAAGTTTTTTAAAGAAGGGGTAATCTACCGGTTCGGTATCCCGAGGGCAGTGGTCTCGGACAATGGCAGACAGTTTGTGGGGTCTAAGTTTGAAGGCTTTTTGAAAGAATTAGGGATCCAACATCGCAAGACTTTGGTTGCCCATCCTCAGTTAAACGACCAAGTGGAAGTAACCAATCGAACCCTACTCAATGGGATTAAACGCAGATTAGATGCATTAAAGGGTCGGTGGCCCAAAGAATTGCTATCTGTTTTGTGGGCGTATCGAACTACCCCAAGGACTACAACTGGAGACTCCCCATTCAGGTTGGCATACGGGACTGATGCACTCATTCCTGTTGAGATCGGATCTCCAACTCTTCGAGTCAGCCAATACAAAGAGCTATATAATGATGAGGGTTTGAGAATAAATTTAGATTTGTTAGATGAAGTTCGGGATTCAGCTATGATGAGATTGGAGATCTATCAGCAGCGAACAGCCCGACACTATAATCAGAAGGTGAAGACAAGGAGGTTTGTAATAGGAGATTTGGTCCTCCGGGAGTCGGAGGCATCAACCCCCCAGAACACTGGCAAGCTAATGCCCAACCGGGAGGGCCTTATGAGGTGGTAGGAGTGTCAAGCCCGGGAACCCCACCGGCCGAGCAATGGACGGTTGGAGGTAAAGAATACATGGCATCTTTGGAAGACTTAGAAAATTTTACCAGTAATAGTTATGTCGTTCTTGTTTTTATCCATGTAATCGTTTTAATTCAAATGATATAAATGAAAGTTCCCATTCCTGTCAATGTTTAACTTCATCTATATTCATAAATTTCGTTACTACTTGAACAGACATGCTTCGGGCACTATCCGATCAAGAGCTTCGGAAAAACTCCACTGATCGAGATAAGTCCCGATCATAACTGACCAAGAGTTTAATAAATGCTTAAAGTACAGATCTCGGGCACTATCCGATCAAGAGGTTCGGTCAGACACCACTGATCGAGATAAGTCTCGGGTATAACTGTTGACCCTCTAAAATCAGATAAACCCTAAGGACGATCCGATGAGAAGGTTCGGGTGGACATAACTGATCGAGATTAGTCATAAGTGAAACTGACAATAAGCATTCATGGGCAAAGAGTATATCTCATTTATACTTAGAAAATCTTTACTTTACAAACCCGGTCGCTTACGATTCGGGCTAAGTACAAAAAAGGAAAATTTTCTATATTACAAATCCTACATATCTACTCGGCAGGGGGGTCATCTTCAGCGTCAGACTCGTCATCCGAAGAGTCAAGGATGGAGACATCAAGCCCAACAGCCATCAACTTTGCTTTAGCCTTTTCCCGATGAGTCTCATACCCTTCACCAAATTGGGCTATGACCTTATCGTTCAAGGCTTCAGATTCCTCGTATTCGGCGATGGCTTGTTGTCTGGCTTCGATTATCTTTTCGGGAAAGGCGTTGACGGTAGCAGTCAAGGTGTTGTTCTCCTTGATCAAGAACATCATCTTGTCGTGCATCCCGGAGAACTTGTGTGTAATGCTGTCAATAGCGTTCTCCCGATCCTTAACATCTTGAAGCAAACGATCCCTCTCTACCAGAAGAACACTGTGCTCATGCTCCAGCTCTTCGACCCGGCCCTCCGCTCGGGCTGCCTGGCCTCGGGTCTCAGCATGAGAATCCCGTTCTTTCTTCAGTCCGATCACAGACCCCAAACTTGACCTCAATGACTCCACCTCCGTCCCCAGCTGAACTTCTTTCTTTGTGGATCGGGTGAGGGGAGGGATGGCTCTAAGATATAAGCGTTGGCAAGCAATGAACACATACATCAAGACAAGAAGTAAAGGTCAAAGTTAATAGCAAAGAATCGAGTGACAAAAGGAATTACAGGTCCGAGCCCAACATAGGCCACCAAGAACTGATCAGAAGAATAACCTTTAAACCGCTCGTCGTCACCAGGAAGTTTGAAGTGATCAAAGAGGGTAAAAGGGAAGACCTCTGACGGGCTCTTGGGCCAACAGGTGGTCGGCGATCCCGGGGAAGAGCTTGGCTGAAAGAGAGGAGTGTGGCTCGGTGGGACTGTGGACCACCATCTCTCCCATTGGTCGATCCGATCCTCCGAAGCGATGAGGTCTTTTGATCGAGGTTCGAGAGGAACCTCTTTGGTTCCTCAAGAATCTCGACCATCTCTTCGCCGGAGGAGGCGTTAAAGTTAGAGCTTCGGTCGGGAAGGCGGGCGACTTCTGGAGGCGCTTTGATGGTCGGCTTGGAGGGCTTTTGGACTTCTTCAAGAAAGCCGCTTTTCTCCGCATGGCTCATCCTCGTGGCCGCTCTTTGGGTGGTTTGGGGTTCGGTCCCTCAAGTCAACCCAGTGACAACTCGGTGATCGGAATTGTGTCCTCCTCGGGAGAGTCGTCGGTCCACGGGGCCTCGGATGAATCCGGGGGTGGTGGTGGCGAGAATGAAGAGGTCGTCAACACCTCGGGTTTGAAGATTGTCACTTTACGAGACAGCATGCATTAAGGGATGAAGCATAAAAAACAACAATAAGAAACAAAGCCAAGAAAAGGGCACTTACAACCGTGTTTATATCTGACCAAAGCTTCCGTCCATGAAGCCCCAAACTCCATTGGATCTGTTCCATTGTTTGTAGAATGCCTTGAAGGCATCGGTTCAACCACAGGGGAACCTTGAAATTTTTAGTAGGAGTCTATTTGGATGGGCCCAGGAGGAGAAAGTCAAGGTCGGTGCCTTTTGCAAAGAACCATTGTTCGTGCCATCCCTTATTCTTTGGAATGGGTCTTGATCGCAGACAGCGATTGGGGCGCTTGTTGAGTTCTTAGAAAGGCAGGCTCCTTAGACCACCGATGGTGAAGAGGGCGAAGAAGAGATTAAGGCCGGAGTGATTCCCATCTCTGATGTGTGGCTATGAAGGAAACTAGGTGGATGTCTGAGTTCGGCACCACCGAAAGCGAACCCAGGAAGGAAGAAATGAAGTCATGCGCAGAGGAAACCGAACCCAGATTTCAAAGATATCTGAGGGGAACGGCTACCCATTCACCGTCGGGCCTCCAGAACATCTTCTCATCGAGCCGAGGGATCCTGAGTCTGTATTCTTCGTGTATTTTGAAGAGGGTTCGGATATCGGAGATTTGAGAAGGGGTGAGAGTAGAAGGGGTGTGTAGGTGAAAAAACTCCTCCGAGGAGCGGAGGCGTTAGAACTCTAACCTCAAAGATCGGCCAGAGTAGGGCGGGAATAGGAAGTAATATCGAATGGGCCATCGGTAATTCGACCTCTAACAGTCGGTGGTAAGGTGGTGACAAAGGCAATGATAGGCTCAGTGGCCGGAATGATGCTAGAATCAGCCATTTGGATATGAAATTGGAGGTAAGGTGATGCAAGTAAGAAGTTTTGGAGAGGAAATAAGCAAAAATAGCACTCAAATTTCAGTACAGTTGAGGAAAATGGTGCAGATTGGGTAAGAGACAAGCTTGCCGGAAATCGCCTTGCCGGAGAATTTGAAAGCAAGGAGTCAGTAAAAGTGATAATGAGGGGGGAAGGGGAGTTTTTATAAGGAGTACGGCACGGAACCCCAAGGCGGCTATTAAATACTTGAGGTGGGCCCAGGCGTGAAAAGGCGTGCAACGTTTCAAATATCAAGAAGTGACTGTACGGCTTCCACAGACAGTTCATCATTATCTGTCATGACCGTTCAAGTCCTGACCTTTCAAGTCTCCAATCATAAATATGTTATGATTAGAGACTGGGGGGCAATGTTCGGGAGCGTTTTACCGACCCTCCTTTGGGCCGAAGATTCAATACCAGAAGGACTGGAGAGACCGATGGGCCGAAGCCCATGAAGGTGTTGGAGGTGTTCGGGTCGGCATTTGAGCCCTCCGGGACCATAGCTGAACCCGGTCTTGTGATGTTCGGGGTCGGGTCTTTGAGTTCTTTGGGCCGAAGCCCAGATTAGATTATAGGACCGTTTGGGCCTGCACAGTGGGCTCTCCTGCGTGCAGAGTCCGGGTACCTATTCGTATGCATATAAGGTAACTCCAAAGGTGGTAAGGAGATTGGACTCTACTTGCACCTTTTAAGGAGATTGTGTTGGACCCAAGTTATGGTAACTACCATATACTAGGAGTCCTAATCCGACTGGGAGAAGGATTCTAAGGTGGTGAGTACTATAAATATGAGGCCTAGGTTATCATTATGAGGTAATACCTATTTTGAGCACTAAATACTTATCCTCCATTGTTAAACCTTGTAACGGCCTACACTCATTCTCACACCGGAGCTATCCCCCGGCGGCATAAGTCGTCAAGCTTCTGTGTGATCTGTTACTGTGCAGGTTCTAACGCGTGGATTCTGTGATTGGACGCGCCGGTGAAACTTGGCGTTAACAGGGGGGAAATGGGAGTAAAGATACTGAAATGATTTGGGGGGGAAAATAGGAGGGTTTTGTCTAAAATAACTTCTATACTGACGTCCAAACGATGACTCTCGGCACAGACTATCTACATAGGCATGTACCGATGGTCACCCATGATCATCGCTATAGATACCCTATAGTGACAGTTCCGTTCCAACCGTCGGTATAGCTCGTCGTTATATGTTAAATTTCTAGTAGTGCTATTCAAAATAGGACACTTTCAAAATAAAACACCAATTAAAAATAGATTCTTTTCTAAAATAATACTCCTATTAAAAATAGAATTATTCCTTCCATATTAGCAATCTTTTTCTGAATAGGATTTGAGGGGTATCCCAATAATTCATCCCTTGGCTTGAATCCTTAAATAGTTTAACTTCATCTCTAAATATGATTCAAATAGTATCCCAACAATTCTCCATTGACTCGAATCCCTAGGCACTTCAACTACTTCACCACTGTCACCATTGTCGTAATTATCATCACCATCTGCATTATTCGCATTAACTGCAAATCAGTATAAACTGCATCATTCGTTACATCTGCACTATTCGCATCATCTGGATTGTCTGCACCATCCACGTTATTTTTAAAATCTTCATCCAGCGACTACTACGGTGATCCTCCATAATTGAAAATCTCTTGTTCATCACCATTATAACGAACATATTCAATTCCTTCAATCCTGATCACTCTCTTCATTTTTCACACCAATATGACTAATTCCCTTCAACCTTGAATCCAATCAACTAGCTTTTAAGTTAGGATGTTTGGTGCATTAATTATATATTTTTTGAGCAAGTGGTGGACTTTTCTCGGGGAGGCTCTTGGTGGATCAAACGAAAGATATTGAGGGATAAGTTCGTCAGATGGGGAGACTTGATGAGTTTGATAGAGGCTCTTGGTGGATCAAACAAGAAATAATGAAGATGGTGACTCGTCAACTAGAAGAAGTGATGGGTTATACTCAAAAGGGTATGGCTAAAATTTAAGGGGGAGTTTGGTGTTGATGTGGATGGAGAGATCAAGAGTAAAGGGAGAGATTAATTGTGACGAACGAGACTTTTGTAATTAATTTTAAATATTTATTGAATAAAAAAAATATTTTGTTGATTTATTTATTGAGTTAAATAAATATTTGATGAAATTATTGTAGATTAATTTAATTAAGTGTGTCACATTAATTAAATTAATGAGAAATAATTTTATAGTTTAAAGTTATAATTTATTTGGGATTATTAAATTAATTGAGTTGTTAATAATTATAATGTTGTTCTAATTAATTTAATAATTAATTAGAGATTTAATTATTTATCATAATTAATAAATGAGAATCTTAATTATGTGATAATTTGATTTAATGAGTAATGTTGCCTTTAATTTAAATAAATTTAAATAATATTATTTGATTAATTAAGGTGTGACAAATAAACTATATAATAAACAAGTTAATTAAAATAAACTAAAGAGGAGCTTCTTAAAGCTAAGCCAAACATGACCTTAAGAACATGGGATCAGTTAAAGCCATGACGCGCTTAACTGATACCCATGTTGTGCCAGTTACCAAGTATATGCATTATAATCAGTCTTATTTTCTTTTCACATACTTTATTTCCTAAGACCTAAGCCTGAGAAAACAGAGAAGAAAACTATTACAATCAAAGGAGGGTTTCATATCATCTAAACAAGAATCAAAGGGTGAGAATTCAAATTACAATCTCTGTCTATTATGTTCTTGAATTTTTCCCATGAAAATATATTTTAGTTCTCCGTAATTGAGTTTTTATGAGTAATTGTTGAAAAGTCGTTTATAAATTGCTAATATGCATGTATATATAATTTAATATGTGATGTTTATAAATAATTTTTGGGTGAATTAATCCATGAAATTTTGATTAAAAAGAAAGTTTTGAGTTACAATAACATATATATGATTTTGAAGTCAAAATTGGAGTTTTGGTTGATGATTTGTTAGAATAATAGTTGTTTATGTTGTTAAATGAATATAATCTATTATATGTGGATTGAAATGATTTTTTGGTATGAATTGCTTCATGAAATCATGTTTTACAAAAGAAGTTTGAGTTTTGTTATAAAATGTACAAAAAGGCTGATTTTAGAACAAAAATTAATGTTCAATCCATGTTGTAATCTGTAAATTGACGATTGATTGTGTTAATATGTTTAAATACGAAAACAATGCATGTTATACGAATTGATTTAATCAAGAAACGAATTTTTGGTGAGATGATTCACTAAGTATGTCTAAAATGAGGTTTTTAGCAAGAAAATGAATTTAAGGGGGTTAAATATGATGAATACTGTTGTTTTGTTATTTAAAATTGATGTATGCATGCTTGGTGACGATTATGTGAAGTCTATGTCTTTTGGGTTTGTTAAATTTACTAAATTTATGTGAAATTCGTGAGTTTTGGGCTGATGAACAGTGCAGTTGTGAACTGCAGAATCTAATTCTGGGTAAGCCCGCCCCCAACGGGTGTTACTAGTGCAAATTGTGCCGCCCCGACGGGCCTTTCCTCAGTATAAAACCTCGCACCAGCGGGGGTCTCAGAGTTGAGTTATTTTGGTTTTCGTTGTGTACAGTCCATTGTATGTTAGTCTAACCTAGTCTAATAAACATGATAATGTGTTGGACATGTAATAAAATGTTATATCAGATTTTTAACTTACATTTGGTGAAATTGCATGATAGTTTGATAAGTTGTATAAGGGCTAAAATATGATGTTCATGAGAAGATGTAATGTTGTTTAAACTTAAGATTTGAGACTTCAGTCTTGTAATGTGTGATTGATGGTAATGACCAGAACTTAAACTAAGTTAATAAGTTGTACTAAAAGTGGGAACTAAACCTATAAGATTAATATTAGTGTAACTAATGAGTGTTGTGAATACATATGGTATGTGTGTAGGACTTGTGGTGAACATGAGAGGCAAGTTTCCTTACTCTATCATGATTATAATTACGCAAGTTCCATGACTCTAAACTTTCATTGAGCAAGTTCTTAAACCTCATTATTATTGAGAAAGCCTTGTATTCTTAACTGTTCAAAGCTTAATTATTCAAGTTCATGATTCTAAATGAAATTTTCTAACTCTTTTAAAGTATTACTTATGTTATACAATGTTCATTCAATTGTATAGAGTTGAGATTCAATCTTTGATTTGAATATCGATTACAATATCGTATTGAAACCTTGAATGGATAGTGAATCCTTATTGATTCGACTAATCCATAGTTGATGATTATTGAACTCTAAATTACCCTTGAAGTTAATCCAAACAAAACTTTCTTTGGTGTGGACTCTAATGTCAAAGCTGAGATGAACAACCCTATTATAGGGGATTATATTACGCGATATCGTTAAGATGTTGTGCACATACATGGTACCAAGGGTTGATCCCCCTAAGTACGAGAATTAAGTAAGGTCCATATAGTTTTATGAATGTTAAAGGTTTAAAGTAGAAATACTTGATAACCTGGACATAGTTCATGGTCTTGTGACCCTCAGATGTACTTTTGATTCATGATCTAATCTTGATTCAAAAGTGGAGCTTTCTATTATCCAGTATCCCTTGTTTATTCGCATGTTATTATTTCTATTATTGTTGTTATACTTGTGGGCAATCGTTGCTCATTCTTGCATAATTACATTGCAGCTAAGGTTGAAAGAGTTGATGAGTCATCTACTAGTAAGGGCAAAGGCAAAACAAACAAGTGATGAAGACTTGTTTATTATTTGAGAATGTTGATGTTAAGACTTATTATGTCTTATTTATGACTTATTTAAATTATGTTATGTTTTCGTATTGATGTATTAATGTTAGATACCTGGGATTGATTTTTTAAGCTGGTGTAACCCTTTATTGGGAGGATTTCTATTTCACTTTTATTGTTATCTTTATTAAGGTAGTTAGATGTTATTTATTTTGGTGAGTGAACACCAAATCTGTGAGAAATTCGAGTACCTGGATTTGGGGGTGTCACATGTTGGTATCAGAGCTGTAGGTTATGAACCTTAAGTGGGGGAAAAACCTTAGGTATTAGCCTTATAAGAGATTGGGAACATAGTGGTGATAAACTCTTATCGAGTTGTAAGGAATGAATTAAGGAATTCATTGAAGATAATAAAATACTTTATGTGCTTATGTGTTAACATCCTATGTGCAGCGAATAACATCGAGTAGTAACTAAAACTTAAAACTTTATTGTTAGGATGTCTAACGTTGGAAAATCTAGTCAGCCTAGAGAGGATGAGCCCCGAGTAGCTAGATAGGAAGAGCCCCGGGACATCCATGTCCTCCGGGAGTAGTTGCTATAGAGACAGCCACTTCCATTGATCACTTTTGAGGGTCAAGAGCATGAGCCTGAGTTTAATAAGGAAGATGAGGTAAATACGGATGAGGAGGATCCTTTGGAGCTACCACAGACAGATGAAGAGGAGGAGTTTCCACTAAACTCTATTGCAGCTTAGATGTATGACGAGGTGTACGACCGTAACATTGAGCTTCAGGATAAAGTCAGAGAGTTGGAGGAGCTGACAGATGAACGTCAGACCACTATAGGTCAGAAAGATGAGGAAATCCAGGATCTTGATGGGAGTCTTGGGAATGTGGAGTGGAAGTTAGTTCACACAGAGAGTGACAAGGAGCAGCTGGTGGCAGAGGTTGCGAAGCTGAAGGATGATCTGAGAGAAAAGTCTGCCAAGAGAGCAAGAGCTTAAGATGCTTATGAGGAGGCTTCCCAATGTGCAGATGTGGCCGAGGAAGAGGTGCAAGCAAAGAAGACCAAGATGGGAGTGATGGATTGTGTCTTCTACACTGTGATGAACAGAGCTCAAGATCGAGTTATTTAATATCCCGTTCAGTTCGAGAACTTACCTTGGTACATTCTGGACCATAGGACGATGTTCCGTATCATGGAAGAAGAGCGCAGAGAAGTTGTTTGGCGTAATGTAAATTCCAGTGTGGATATAAGAAATATAATATGATGATTTAATCCTGAAGATTCTTTATCTTGGGATAGTTGATGCAAATAGCAGTAATGCTATCTTTCTATATTTTAAAAGTTATTAATGAATAAAATATCAATATTTATTCAAGATGTTATGTGTTAAGTGTTAATCTTAAAATGTTTAAGTTAAGCCTTAAATACTTAAGAGATTGATTAATAATCTAATACGTATATATCTTAAATAGAAAATGCCGCCAAGAAGACTCCCAACACGTCAACAAGCTCAGGAAGGATCCACAAACAACAACAACAACAACGACAATGTCAACGCTAATCCTGTTCAGCAGTTGGTAAACCTGTTAGCTGGAGCACTTGCGAATCAGCCGTAAGCTCAAGCTACCTAGCTCATTTAAGGATTTCAAGGCGGTAGGACCGCCAGAGTTTAAGGGATCCATGAATCCGGTCTAAACTCAGGCCTGGATTATAGGAATGGAGAAGGTATTTGACATTGCAAGGGTCAAGGATGATCAGAAGACCGCCTTTGAAATGTTTATGCTCAAGTCAGAGGCTAGTTATTGGTGGCAGACGGACAAGGTTATAGGAGGACAGGGTGTGATCACATGGGATACGTTCAAAGAGATGTTCTTTGAGATGAACTTCCCAACGAGCTGTCAGAACTAGATGGAGGTTCAATTTCGAGTTCAAGCAGGTAATATGTTTCGGTGCTGCGAATATGTCATAAGTTCAACGAGTTGGCTAGGTTCGCAACTTATCAGGTGAATATATATGAGAGGAAAGCTAGAAGGTTTGAACAGGGGTTGAAGCCATGGTTGTATAACAAGGTGTCAATGTTCCAATTAAACACTTTTGCGGGAGTTTTGAAGAAGGCAATCATTGCAAAAGGTGGAAGCTATTCTCTAAACAGGTATAATCAAGAACAGAAGAAGAAGAAGAAGAATGAACGTGAGAATAAAAAAGCTAGTGGCAACAGTAGTGGTGGTGATCAGAGTCAGAAGATGAAGTGGAATGATAATATGTCTACTGGGAATCAGCAAGGAAGTCAGAAGTAGAAGGTGGAGACTTGTCCTACCTGCGGGAAGAATCATCTGGGGGTATGCATAAATGGGAAGAGGGTTTGATACAATTGTGGTAAGGAAGGCCACATAGTGCCAAATTGCCCTAACCCTAAGAAGAGGGCTTGCTTCACTTGCGGGTCGAGGGATCATCTGGCTAGGGATTGTCCCAAGAAGGCAACAGGAGGAGCAGGAGCAACTGGAAGTAAGGGAAACAGCGGTGGTAGCACTTTGACTATCAAGTGGAAGTAAGGGAAACAGCGGTGGTAGCACTTTGGCTTTTGTCTGCACTTATTAGTACTCACAAGAATTGGTTATCTTGTTGATTGTGGTGACTAGTTGAGCAGGTATTACTTGTTGTTAGGATGTTGCTTGCTGAATTATGATGTTGGATAGATTTACATTTTCCACGAATGAATAATACTGATATTTTACTTGTTAAAAATGCAATATCTGTCTTAAGCAATTTTGAATTTAATCATGGAATGATGAATTCTTATAACTCATAGGCAATATTTATCCCTGCATTTTTCAATAATTTTTCATAGTCTATCGTCAATTTGAAATATCATTGGGAGTTAGTACTAAGTCTTAACTAAATGACGTGTACCCCAACTTACAAGGAGGTCCTTGTACAAATTTGAACTCCTATCTACCTATTTTTTTTAATATCCCGAAAGTATTACTTCTCTCTTATTCAAATTCCTAAAATCTGTTAAAGTTTAGAGAATAGAAGATTTCTTTTGGGACATAGTTTGAAATAAGAGCATCATTTATGGAAGTGTGCAATAAAGGCGTGTAAAATGTAACATAAAGACTTGTGCCTTCATGTGTTGGTATGTTAAAAGTGTATTATTTGTCCTTCCATATTTTCAAGTAGGTATTTACTTATCAAATTAAAAATAAAATAAAATTTGCTATTTGGGTCCTTACTCTCATGATAGCAATTTTTGCTCTTGTACAAGATGATATTTTTTCTATAAGAACTACTACATTCTTAATTTGGATGATACTTTTCTGCAAGAATATAATGAGCAGTGAGTCTAAACAAATTAGTCTCTGATACTAAGTTCAGACATACACTTGTATTCATGATTGTTCTCAAATGTCTTGTTTTTAGTGGTTGCCTGTGGTACTTTTCCTTTAAATTGTCCCATATTAGCTGTTTTTTCTTCTTTGCTTAAAAGTAACTCGTTCAATTACTTTTTTAATGACAGGTTACTTTATTTATTTTGTGTTAACTCTTATTGCTTCTTGTAAGGGTTGGTTACAATCTTGTGGCTTTCTCGTCTTGGGTATGCCCCTTTCTCTGTAATTGATTGCAAGATTCTCTGATAATCGTTCAATTGATAGGAAGTTAAATGGAGAAGATCTTGTTTTGCAGCTTATATATCCCAAAATTATGTTTCTTGCAGCATTTCTCTTGCTTCTGTCTTTTTGGTATGTGCCCTCTCTATTTATAGAAACTTAGAGGATTTATACTGACAATAAATCGATAAATGTATAAGAGCGCCAAGTGCACAGACTGATACACAATCATGGTTTGGGCTGTCTTAACTGTATTTTCAAGGGGAAAATCTCGTATTTGTAAGTTGATATTGTCATCTAGATTCTAGAACAACAGCTAACAAGTTATCTTACTGTTGTTTTTCATAAATTAATGAACTTGAACATTAAAATTGAAGTGTAATCTTTTCTCAGATACAAAATATACGTCTTCTGAGGTTGCTTTTATAGGGTGGACCTTTACGTCAATGTAAGTTGAATCATCTCAACATTATCTCTCTAGAAATTTCTATGATTGACCTGTTTCGATTTTTTTTGAGGTGCAGTCTGTTTCTTATCACAGTACATCCATTAGTATTCAATTAGAGATGCTATTATATTGTTCTCTGCTGTTGCGTATTGTTCTTTAACTTTTCTCTTAATATGTTCTGCTTGAATTGATGATGTTGTCTTGTCTTTCCATGCAGTTTTGGACTGAAATTTTTGTGCAGTGGTCTCCCTTAGAGACCTATTTAGCCACAGTTCATAGACAGGGAGATGTTGTTTGGGGTGGTGCTTCTACCTTTAATCGTCTTATGCGTTATGTTCATCCACAGGTTACCTTTTGCTCAAGTTTTTATTTTTCTGACAAATTTACATTTGTGATTGTAAGAGTTTATGATTTTCATCAGTCCAACAACGAAAGTTTAGAGGACAGGTGAGTTTTCTTTTGGTTATCTTGCTACTATCCCTTTACATGTAGTTTCTGCCTCTTTATGGAACCAAGTAGATTCAGAGTTTCACAATTTAACATGGCTACTGGCATTTGTTAACTTTTATGATAATTACAAAAAGAATAAATGAGTACCTTGTCACATGGTCAGTTGTTCTTTTCCTTTTACAGGAATGACTCGTAAGAGGTAAACAATATCATTTGATGCATTTTGTATGTGTTAATTATAAGTCTCATGTTATTTATGATTGCCTCTAATAATTTCATTCAATCTGATGTGATTTTGGGAAGTATAAGAATTGAGGTTAGTTCGCACTTGCTGTGTTAGTAGTGTGTTGTTCTAATATGTAACTGTGATAGTAATGTTGCCTTATTTTATTTTAAGACATGAGTTTGTCTCTGATAGGATTATTGTTCTTATATGTTATTGTATAGGCAACTAATATAATAAGTGATAGCACATGTCAAGGCATTTTTAGAGATTTTATCAATTATACGTGCAAATCATTATTTGATGGTATTTTGATATAGATTTCATAGGTTTATATTTGCTTACAATGCAATACTAGTATTATTATGTTTAAATATTGATAGTCTGTTGGTTAATTTGCTGATCATCTCATTTTTATTTTAGGAGTACTTTCCAGATTTCAATTGTCATTTGCTAAAGATATGCTATTTGTGTATGAAAGTTTTACTGTGGAAAATATCAAGTTCTGAGTCATATGACTGTTGTACTTCACTTTGTCATAATATATTGTAGTGTTGTTTTTCCTGAAGGCAATGTATAATTCAAAAAAAATAAAAATAAATTATGAATACAAAAAAATGAAGCACTGAATATGAACACACATTAAACTAAAAGCCTAAATTAATTATTAACACACCCGCACTTGCACCTGATACTCCACAAAGCATTTAAATGAAAATTATTATGAAGACAAATTTCAATGAATAAATAAAGAATATCCAACTTTAATTGTCAAATTCTCATAAATTTAAACTAAGTTTAACTACATTTTAAGATTTATTTTTTTATTATTTATAAGCCTTGTTAATTTATAGTAACTTTTTAAATAGTAACTTGACAAGTAAAAATTATTGTTTGCTTGTTATAACAACTCCTTTCTTTTGTCGCACGTAGATGGGTATACAGTTTCGCAGAGCCTTAACTTGATATAAAAAACGATTGCAGGTCGTTATATAAATTTAGGATTAGCTCAGCAATGAAGTTTAAAAATGAACCAAGACAAATAAAAGAGGGAGAGGTCAAACAAATAAAGTGACGAATGACTAATGGTTAAGTTATATCGTCAATTTTACAACTTGCTAATGTAACAGATTGTAGGATTGTTTCGTGCCTCAAAGGCACACATTTAAAAAAAAATTAGATTAAAATTCAAAAAGTAATACATTACCTAAAGACTTCAGATCTTATAATAACTTACAATCGTATATAAAATTATCATAATTCACCATACAACCACAATAATTAATACATACTCAATCATCAACACATATCCAACCACCAAAACATCAAGCTATTCGCTACTAATTTCAATAAATTTCGACAGAGTTTCCTCTAAAAATAGATATCCAGAAAAATCTAAACCTGTTTACAAAACTTACAATCATCATTCCATACCCAAAACCATAATATTCAAAATCATCATTTTCGGGTATACATATTCAAACCACCAAAACAACCATCATTCCATATCCAAAATCATCATAACCATGTATAATTAGTTAACTTTACAAAAGACGGAACACAAAAATATACACACGCGAAAAATAGAGAAACAACTTCGTATTCTTTACAGCTTACACCAAGTATCCTTCAATGTATACATGAAAATACCTGAAAATATATGATCATACAGCTTACAGAGTTTGATTGATGAAAACTTATAATGAGAGTGGAAATATATCACACGCCAAAACTTATAATAAATATGGCTTCACCCTAGGGCCAAAGTTACATCAACAAAGCAGTGAATCTAACCTTATCAAGGATAATTTATAGTACACTATGCAGACGAATTAGCATACTTTCACTGTGTGTTACTGTTGCATTCCGTTTCATCCGAACATTGCAACTATGTAATTCTGCATAGCAAAACAACAATCAACATATATAATCATATACAATTTAGTTTATTTACTGCAAATCGTAATTGTGGGTTGGAATAACTGATATATTAGTAAAGATTGTCAATGAATATAATTCTTTAATTTGAGGACCAAGCACTTTGCGAGTAAAGCAACAAATTATTACCAAGATAATAAATTTACCCAATTGCAAACAAAAGAAATCATATAGCAAAAGATAATATATCAAGTACTCTATTTCTATGAAAATTTAGCTTTAGCTTGGTACAAGTTAGTTTACAACCCACTTGTCAAGGCAGTTTTTTTCAACAGTACCTTAACATATCATATCTTCCAAAACAGGTTCCAACCCTCATTGGGCTTACATAAATTACTCCATGTACATCATCTAACATATATGAAGACTTCTCCCTATACAATCTTGACCAACTCTCCCTTTTTATACTTGACAGCCTTTTAGAGGCAATTTATCGAACATAACATGTGCATTTCTTTTCAGGACAGAACTCGTAAGTATTTAGTAATAGTTTAGCCCATATTTTACTACCCTTATTACTCCACACAACAATCACAACATCCCCTTCATACTCACTCTCAATTAACACATATCTAATTACAACACTTAACTTACCTTTAAAGCTTAGTTTAAATGTTGATGTTGTTGAGCATTACATTTCTTCTTTGCCGAAATTGTTGAGCTTTTACCGAAATTGATGAAGTTTAGTAACCCTTTCGGGTGTGTTAGAGCTTAACAGTTAATGAAGAAAGGAAAATGGAACGGGTAGAGAAGAGGGAAGTGAGAGATGAGAGAGCTGAAGATGGTTATTGCTCTCCTTAGTTTCTTCCGTAGCCTTACTTCTCCTTTCAAGGTTCCTCTCTCTCCCTCCTCAAACTCTAATTTTGCTGAACAATTGCAAGCATGCCCGATGTGTTGATTTGGGGGGGGGGGATGAAAGATATATTACTAACCGTTGGATGATGAAGTTTTATAGATGTTTAACTTTTCAAAGGCAATTTTTGAGAAATTTTCAAATTCAAATATTATGAGATTCATTTAATTCTTGAAAACAATAAAAAAAAATTAGTTTGAAATTATCTTAATTTTATCGTCCAAGATTAAATGCATTCATATCAATTTCAATAATATCTTAAAGTTGACTTTAAAGAGTCAAAATCGATCCTATATCTTGCAACCGAGATATGTTCTTGATATAATTAGTGCAATAAATCTGATGTTCTTCCATTCCACGATAACTGTGAAAGGATCAGAAGTTGGTTCGCCACCCAATCTATTTCGACTTAAATCCAGCAGGGTATAATTTTGCTTAAACTTAGTAGATGGGATTTAGAGACATGAATAGAGTGCTGGATAACTAATTAAACTATGATGTGATGGACATATAAACATAGAATAAAAAAAAGATCTAATAAATGAATTGCTATAACATTTAATGGGAAGTTTTCACACAACCGAAGAAGTATATCACAAGTTCCACTACAGGAAGACCCAAATCCAATAAGTTAAAAAGGATCAAAAGCATTTGTTAGTTGACAAATCTTTATCAATTTCTATAATGAGTATCATGTAATAAATAACATTATGATGAAAGCCTACCTTAATTTGCGCCTGTAGGTACTTTATAAGATCAATTATATCATCCAATACAGTTGCTTTATCACCCTGTAGAGATCCAACATTTTGATATTCTAATCAAAGACATCAGAAAGAAAAAAAGTTTGGTATCATGCAGATTTTTGTACATACAGATATCAAGTCTAGTAAACTCAGTATGTAATAAATAATTCAAAAAAAACCATGGCATGGTCATTCAAACCAAAACTGATGATTTTTTGTTTCTAAGAACTATATACCTTAAGACAGAGGTTCCGATGTAACATCGGTGTCTGGATGTTAGAACTGGGATTTAGCAATCAACAAGATGATCTTAGAAAAATAAAATGAGTACCTGTTATGTATTAGCCAAAGTTTGTGACATTTGAAAAAGGTACAACCAGTTGTACAATGCGTTATCTTTTTCTTTTTTACTCTTTTTCTGATGAGTACATTGTCGTATCTACAATCAGGATTACATTTTCTGCTTTTATAGAATCTATACCTTGAGCCACTATATTACTGAAAAAGTTTTTTTTCTTTTAATGAGACACAACACTACTCAAAAGTTTAAAGCACTTTCTTAGATAAACTTGGTATATCTCCATTTTTCCTAGTGACATTAGCTGAAGGCTCAGTCACCAGCAGAGATTATTCCAATATTGAATCCGCTAATTTAAATGTGCAACAAAAATTTACATGTCTACTGGAGTAAGGATGAGATATACACTTCACATGCATGTCACCTCTATCTTGTCGAGTTGTAATTTAAAAATAGAAACTGTATGTCACCTCTTTCGATTACGGAAGCAATTCCTGCATTGCATTAAGCCTTTTAGAAATCCTCAGTCTGCGAAGCTAAAGAAACAAGCAGCTAGTTGAAACTAAAAGAATCCATGCAAAGGAGTGAGGAAATAAGGGAGTGATGAAATCAAATTGAAATAAGTGCAAATTTTGAACACTATTAGCATTGCATGACAATCATTCTACAACAAATATTATGAGATCGCAAAACTTGAAAGTTATATTCATACCATATTAAGTATATGTCGTATATGACACATTTACACGGTCAGAGGCATATGCTCTTTTTATTGATACTTTTCTACGTGGTTTGGGTGGGCGTGCACTCGAATGTGGTTGAGAAGCATTACAATGACATTCATTTGAATTTTCCATCTGTAAAGCCGGATGAAAACACGACATTATTTTACTTTGTCATGATAAATTTTCTTAACTAAAGACGAAGATGAAATGATCTTTGAGTAAATAAGATCTAATAAAACACTTGGTTTAAAGTAGAAGCCAGAGAAAAATGTAAGAGATATGACCTGAACACTGATCTGATGTTGTGCACCAGTGAAATTGTTTATGGGTGATTCATTGTGCAGCCTTGGATGTATTGCTTATTGAAAACATAATGCTGAAAAACCCCAGAATTCATTTGAGAAATATTCATTCAGATGTGCAGTCTGGGATCACTAAAATTATACGGTATTAATCTAGTTTGGAGCCAGAAAAAAATTCTTCTCTTTAGGGTCAATAGCATGTTTAATCTTCTTTAATTAGATCATATTATTAAACACGAAATGTTGCTACATTTATAAAATCTTCACAATGTAGCCATCAATCATGTGGAAATGTTACTTTACCTGCTTAACATCCATGTCAAGGAAAGGATAATTCATGATGTGAATATCATGGTGTAAATCAAACTCTAATTTTACTGAATAATTGCAAGCATGCCCGATAGGTTAAATTGGGGGGGGGGATGAGAGATATATTATTAACCGTTGGATGATGAAGTTTCAATGTAAAGAGAACCTAAGTTTTAGGTCTAATTCATATTCTATTGGGCCTCATTCACATACCGAGAATTTGGATTATAGACCAGTTTGAGAGAAGAATAAATAAACTATCTTATTGTGTTACAAATAATGACACAAAACTGTTTAGACAACTTCCCAATGAAGAGTTTTGTATGACCTAACCCCGTCACTGAAATTATATCAGCCACACAGATCTATTGGATCTTTTGTGAACATTAAAAACACTCACAGGAATTAGTTGAACTAATTTAATCATTGTTATAATTTAATAGGTTTTGTACACTCTTCCCCTCCCAACTCACCTTTTACTACTCCTATGGTTATAGGTGGGCACCAAGCAGCAGCTGTAGAGAAGACAACGCTACACATATATAGCTATGCTACCTGTGGTCTCTTTGATACTAATATAGATGTACTCAAATCAACAAGGCTTTACATATGAATGTAATTCAGTAAAAATTATGCAAGTAAGTTTTTCTGGATTCTAGAAGTTACCCTGGAGAAGTCGAATGATCATTAACATGTGTGGGCCCAAGTGTAAAGTTAGGGTTCATATGACCTAATTGAATAAAATGCGCAATTAGGGTTCCACGGCCTCATTAAATGTGCAAATTAGGGTTCGCATGACCTAAGGGAATGAAGACAAAAAAGTTAAAAATAAATGTGCTAGACCCGGGAGAAGCCTCCACGTGTCTCGAGGCAGAAGACTAGTGGAGGCGGCTCGATTTGGGAATTGATTGAGGGATTGGATTGGTGGTTAGAAAGACAGGGCAATATGGGCATTATTCTAATGAGTAAAGGGCATTTCTGGAATTTCCCTAAAAGCATGTGCCTCGCACATGACTACTTTCCAGAAAACCCTATAAATACCCCTTCCATTCCATTGGGAATGGGACTTCTCTTCAGACTCAAGACTTGGACTCTTGGAAGATCAAATGGACCCTTTTGGTGACTTAAAGGCTTGGAGATTCCACCTAAAAGCACTAAAGGGGTTTGGACATTCTCTCAGCTCGAAGGAATCAAGAAGGCTCTTGGAATCCCTGCTACCCTAACATGGTTCCCGGATTCTAGGAGTTCTGCCACACGTCATTGGAGTAATCGCCCACCTGTCGTTCTCCCCTCTTCAATCAACCAATCAATTCCGTGCTCTTTGTGGATTTCTCTCCTCCTCAGCCAACACGAAACCCTAACCCTAACAAGGTACGATTTCCTTGCCCACATTTAATTGGCGACTCTATTGGGGAGGTGTATAATTTGTGAAGGGCATGCCCACAACTCAAAGTGATAGAACTACAGGAAGAGCTGTTTCACCAACAAATAGTATTACCTCACAGGTTCCAGTTCCAAGACAAGTAACTCAAGTTTTCCAAGGCGCAAACCTGGATTTTGACCAACCAATTATTGAAGATGCTTCAGAAGGGAGTTCAACATCACCACATATGGCCAATCAACAACAAACAAGCGCAGGAAGGCAAGGCGAGGATGCAAGCGGAGAACAGACCAATGTTGTGCAACTGGAGATGCTCAAGGCATTAAAGGAAGCACGGGAAGGACAAGGTATGATGATGGCCATGATGCTGGAAATGCAGAGGAAGCAAGAGGAAATGGGGAATTTTCGCCAGCAGTTGATGCAGATTCCCACCTTCAAGGCCATGTTCCCAGGAAGTTCGCAGGGGTGGAAGACAACAACAATGGCAGCAAAAACAAAGAGAACCTGATTGTACCTCCATCGACGAAGAATCAGTCAGTTCCAATTATCAACTTGGAGCCCCAGAATAGTGGTGACGTGCCACAACCTAGGTTGGAAGAAAACCAACCTTAGACAAACATCATCCCAACTGCTATCCCATCATTATCACAGGTGCAAATGCCAACCATTCCAAGCAATATCCAAATGAAGTGAGCCAAAGAATCGCCACCGGTTGCAATTTGTATGCATGATGCAAGTGTGCATCAACCAATCTCTCTACCATACATACCACCGATGCAGCAGTATATCACAACACCCCAGAGAGTTCATGCCACAAGCCAGTACGTGACGAAGGATGATATGATCGACGTGATCAATCAACTTCGCAGACAAACATCTCGACCCTCGGAGTTGGACTTTACTCCTCCTTACCCTGTACACATTCGGAGGCAACCTTACCCAATAGGGTATATTGAGCATCCCCCGCAGTTTCCAAAATACAATGGGGAGAAAGGAAATACAAGGGAACATATTGCCAGGTTTGTAGAGTCAATGTCTCCGTGGCTCGGATATGATGAAGTGAATAACCACAACTTGTTGATGCGGGAATTCAGCAAGACTTTGACGGATAGTGCCTTTAGTTGGTACTACAATTTGGAAAAGGGGTCAGTCCATGATTGGGATGACCTAAAATTATAATTTTTTAAGAAATTTTTCTATGTGCAGAAATAGGTAACCATTGTAGAACTCATGCGATTCAAGCAGAAGCCGAATGAAGAGTTGTTAGATTATATTGACAGGTTCAAGGCCCAGGCACAGAAGTGCGCAGAGCCGATTGAAGAAAAAAACTTAGTCAGCATTTGCAACAATGGTGCCTTAGATTCCTTCAAGCCCCACCTCATCACCAAGGCTTGTGATTCCTTCGTGACCCTCTCATCTTTTGTACAAGACTTGGGATGAATCATGACATTACATGGAAGGTCAAGAGGACAACAACTGTGGCTTTGGCCGACTCTCAGTTAAAACCACAAGGGGGCAAGAGGGAGAAGCATGAGAAGAATTTTGACCGAAGTAGAGGAAGGCCTGGAGACAAATATGCAAGAAAGCCAGTCCCAGAGGCCATCACCTGTAGTGAGAAAGCATTCAAGGATCTGTATGAACAATGGGTTGAACATGGGGTGGTGAAACCCCCAAGGCCTAGATTTGTAGTGATGGAAGAGATGAAGAGAAGACCAGACTTCTGTGTATTCCACCAATACGCGGGACACTCATCTATGGATTGTTATAGCCTGTGTAGGATATTCCACGAGAAGCTGGCAAATAGGGAGATTGAACTTGCAAAGGAAAGTAGCGTTTATGACAAGTCATTGCCAAATCACAAGGGAAAAGAAACGTGCAACACTGTTATTCACAGCATAATCCCAGAAGTGGAGATGATGATGGAAGAAAAGGAGGAGTGTGATCCAGGCCTGCAGGTGACGCCGTTGATGAATGGGGCCAAGTTCAGAAAATTTTTCGATCAGATAGGATTAGCCAAGGAAGCAAGGATTGAGGAAACCGGGGCAATTATCAAAGCTGCCGAGACGCGGGAGACTTGCATGGCCATAAGCAAAGGATTTGTGAAGATGATGGAGGAAGAAGAAAATAAGATATCTTTCTCTAAAGCTGATTGAGAGATAAGATACCCGCACAACAGGCCGCTGAATGTGACAGCAATAATCAATGTCATCGAGGTGCGGAAGGCATTCATTGGCAATGGAGCATCTATAAATATTATGCCCTACACCATGTTCAAACGGTTAGGCCTGCCAGAGAAGAAGATTATAAAGGAACAAACAAACATTACAGGATTCGTCAACCAGAGTACAAGAACCTTGGGGCACATCAAGGTGGACATGCAAGTTGGGAAGATTCGAGGGCCTCTAATGTTCCATGTTGCCGAGGTGGATGCAGCATATCATGTCTTGCTAGGAAGGGCTTGGCAAAATGACTACGGGGTAGTACCCTCAGTTTTTCATCAGTGCCTGAAGGCTATCTGGAAAGGGAGAGAAGTGAAGGTGCCAGCAACTCAAAATCCCTTTGGATCAGAGGAGGCACACATCACCGAGGCAACTTTCTTCGATGATGTTGCTGAAGAGGGAGAGAACCAGATTACAAGGCCTGATTCCCTAAGACTAGTAAGCTGGAAGGAAGTGCAGGAAGATAGGTTCGTGCCTGCAAAAAAAGAGAAGAAAAAAACCTCAAAACACAGAGAATGTTCCAAAAATAAGAAGCTAGTGGTAGTAGACCTAGAGAAAGAAGGAAGAGAAGAAAAAAAAAGGCCAGCAGACCCTGAAGATGCCATAAATATAATAAATGCTAAGCGGATGACACAATATGATGATGGTCAGAAGACAAAATGGGAGAGGGTTGTTAAACCCGACGGAATGGTGGTGTTTCGATTGTGACCGTGCAAGGGGGAAGAGCCCAAGGAAGCGTGTGAACCCAAGGGCTCAGGAGGTGTCCCCCACTCCAGCAATAATGAAGAAGGAGGAGTTGTACAACAAAAAGGTAGAAACAGCTCCAGAATGCTTCGAGGATAGGCCAAAACCTCAACAAAATGAATTAAAGGAAATTGATTAGGCAACGGAGGGAGGAATGCCAAGACCGACTTATGTCAACAAGGAGCTGGATACTACCCAGAAGGAGGAGCTTGTACAATTATTGCGAGAGTATAGGGATATCTTTGCTTGAAATTATGACGAGATGCCCAGAATTGACAAGGATCTTGTGGAACACAATTTAAACATAAGCCCAGGAATGAAGCCAGTGAAGCAAGCACCTCGCAACTATGCACCTGAAGTCGAAACTCAAATAAAGAAAGAGATCAAGAAGTTGCTGGAAGTAGGGTTCATCAAGCCAATTCAACATCCAACATGGTTATCCAGCATTGTATCGGTAAAGAAATTAAATGGACAGCTACGAATATGTGTGGATTTCAGAGACTTGAACAAGGCATGCCTGAAGGACATGTACCCATTACCCAACATAGACACTTTGGTAGATGCAATGGCTAATCATGAAATTATGTCATTCATGGACGAGTTTGTGGGTTACAATCAGATAATGATGTCCGTAGAAGATGCAGAGTTGACAGCCTTTCGTACCCCGTTTGGTAATTTCTACTATGTAGTAATGCCATTCGGGTTGAAGAATGCGGGGGCAACTTATCAAAGGGCAATGCATGCCATATTTCATGACATGATTCATGATATAGTGGAGGACTACGTGGACGACGTAGTAGTGAAATCCAAGAAGGCGATAACTCATGTGGAGGACCTGAGGAAAGTGTTTAAGCGATGCCGAAGGTATAAGTTGAGGATGAATCCGAAGAAGTGCGCATTTGAGATGACGGCTGAAAAATTCTTGGGCTTCTTGGTGCACAACAGAGGTTTAGAAGTGGACCCAAGCAAGGCAAAAGCAATCACAGAGATGCCCCCACCAGAAACGCAAAAACAGTTAAAGAGCTTTCTAGGGAAAGTTTCATACATGAGAAGACTCATGCCAAAGATTAGTCAAGTCACGAACCTTTCAAGCAAATTGCTAAAAGGAAAAACACAATGGGACTGCGGGCAAGATCAACAACAGGCCTTTGAAAAGGTGAAAACAATTTTGGCTTCAGCGTAAACGATGGTAGTGCCACAAAGAGGAACGCCATTGCAGTTATACATCACATCTACCAAGAAGTTCATAGGTGGATTGATCACGTAGGAGGTGGATGGAGAAGAGAAACCTGTGTATTACATTAGCCGGATAATCAGAGGACCAGAAACCATGTATTCACAGGTGGAGAGGCATTGCCTAGCATTGGTGTTCATCGCGCAGAAAATGCGGCATTATTTTTTAGTGCACGAAGTAAAACTTGCAATAAGAACTAATCCAATCAGATACCTATTAACTAAGCCAGCATTAGTAGGAAGACCTGCCAGATGGATGATGATTCTTTCAGAGTATGACATCAAGTGTGTAACACCGAAGGCGATTCGATGTCAAGCCTTGGCAGACCTGCTAGCTCAATTTCCAAATGGAGAATATGAACCCCCTTCTGAGGATCTTTCGGGTAGAGAAGTAGAATGAATCGAGTTGATGGATGAGGACCCAGAACGGTGGAGTTTGTCTTTTGATGGATCATCTGCAGAAGGTAAAGGCGGAGCAGGGGTGGTGTTGACCATCAAAGAAGGAAATGAAGTGGCCTTGTCATACAAATTGGATTTCCCGTGCATAAACAATGAAGCAGAATATGAGGCGTTCATACTAGGATTATTAGCGACTCAAGAATTGGGAGCCAAACATCTTAAAGGAAAGGGAGATTCAAACCTCATAGTGCAACAGATAAGAGGCCAATTCAGAGTAAAAGAGCCTATCTTGGCACCATATCGAACTGTAACACAAAAGGTGATGGAGGCTTTCAAGAAGGTGGTGATTGAATATGTGCCAAGAGGACAGAATAAAAAACCTGATGCACTAGCAACAGTAGCGTCTCGAGTCTATGTCTAAGGAGAGGATTTGGATGTAAAGGTAATGAAGAGAACCCTCCCAACCACGGTGCTAAACTTGTTCCCCAAAGATATGATAGATGATTAGCGACATGACATCTCCCATCAATTGCAAACAAAGGAGGGAACAATACCTATCGTGAAGTTACAGAAGTACAACATCATTAAAGGTGTCTTGTATCACAAAGAAGCAGACGGTGTATTGACACGATGCTTGGGGAGGCAGGAAGCAAATAGAGTCTTGCATCAGGTGCATAACGAGAACTAAGGATTAGAAGACATAGGACTGTATCGTAGGCTGCAACGTCAAGGGTATTATTGGCCTGAAATGAAGAAGGAAGCAGATGCCCTACAACGCCAATATGTTTCATGCCAAGAATAGCTTGGGGAGGATGAATGCGCCTTCATTAAAGACATAGTGGATTGGCGAATCCCTTATATAGAATTCTTACAAAGCAGGGCTCTTCGAACCGAAAAGAAGGATGCAATTATAATCAAGAGGAAGTCACAACGTTTCTTCTTGCAAAATGGAGAATTATTTAGAAGAGGATTCAATGGTAATCCCCTACAGTGTCTGGAACTAGGTGAAGCCAAAGATTTGGTTTACCAAATGCACAAGGATGAACACCTAGGGGGAGCCAAGTTGTACAAAAAACTTATCGATTATGCTTACTACTGGCCAAAGATGGAGGGAGATTGTCTAGAATTTGTTAAAAAGTGCCACATTTGTCAAATACATGGAAACTTGATCCGTGCTCCCGTCGTGGATTTGCGAACCTTGGCAACACCATGGCCCTTTCATACATGGGGAATGGATCTTATAGGTCCTATTCACCCTAACTCTAAGGGTAACATATGGATTTTAACTGCCACTGAGATGTACACAAAGTGGGTGGAAGCAGTACCCTTGAAGAAGGCCACGGAACCAGCAGTGGCAAATTTTATCAAGGAGCACATCGTTTGCCGTTTTGGGATCCCAAAGATCATTTTGTCCGACAATGGAACTCCCTTCATCAATAGGGATGTTAAAAATCTGATTGAAAGATATAGGGTGAAACATTACAAATCATCACCCTACTACCCGAAAGGCAACGGATAAGTAGAGGCTACAAACAAAACCTTGATAAAAAATTTATCAAAAACCCTAGATGATCATCCAAAGACATGGGCAGAACAACTACCAATAGCGTTATGGGCATATCGAACTTCAAAAAGAAAGCCTACAGGCGAGACCCCATATGCTTTGGTTTATGGTGAAGAAGCCATCTTGCCCGCCGAAATAGAAATACCTTCGGCTCGAATGAGACTTCGAAGCTTGGTCAAGGAAGATAACCGACCAGCTGCCCTGGAGGCCTTAGTTGACTTCCAAGACAAAGCTAAAGAAAATCTTAAACGGTACCACGAAAGATTGCGACGACAATACAATACCGCAGTAGTACCACGACATATTCTGGTGGGAGACCTGGTGCTCAAAACGGCAGCTCAAGTCATGAGGGGGACACCAACCACCAAATTTTACCCCAAATGGGAAGGCCCGTATAGGGTACGAGAGATCTCCGAAAGTGGGTATTGCAAGATATCTCGCGTGGGATCAAATGCTGTCTCAGGCCCATTAAACTTAAAGTGGGTAAAGAAATATTATACATGAGAAGAGCATCACAAAAAAGTTATACTTTCAACTTTAAAAGTAATCGAGGCACCTGATTATCAGCCCTCGTAACACAGAGTTATACTTTTAACTTCAAAAGTAATCGAGGCACCTGACTAACAGCCCTCGGAAGTTACACTTTCAACTTCAAAAGTGATCAAGGCACCTGATTAACAGCCCTCAGGAGTTACACTTTTAACTTCAAAAGTGACTGAGGCACCTGAGTATAAGCCCTCAACCCCGAAAGTTACACTTTACCTCTAAAAGTGGTAAACGTTATGCTTTCTTCGACAAAAACAAGATTTACTAATGAAACATTATGTTTTTCGTTAAAAGCAATTTTATTATCAATAAATTGACAAACTTCACTTATACTTGAATGTTTTTTTTTAAAAATTTCATAAAAAAAAGAGTATAAAGTCAAGTGTTGGTTTGTGGAAAATATATATACATGTTTTTGATAAAATTCATATTTACTTGTTTATAATACCTATGGTTGTCTTGTAATATTAATTTGAATAACTTGAGATTCAATGATAAATATTGAGTTTTAAGGAATCATTCAAATTAAAAGCAATCAACAAGGTTAAAGAAATTACATTTTGATAAATGAAACATGTGTAAATGAGTTTTTGAGACAGGAAATAGAAAAAATTACTACAATAAGTTATGATCTAAAGGCCAGGAAATATCAAACTGAAGAGGAAGCATAGCTAAAGCTTCCAAGTCAGCAATGGCCGCATCTCGAACCTTAAGATTTGCAGCTTTTAGCTCCCTAACTTGTTGGGTAGTTGCTTCTAAGTCCCGTCGCTGGCACTCTATATCCTAAAATTTGGCATTTAGATCCCGAAGTTGGTCCTCTAAATTTTTAGATTGAATCTTCAATTCGTTTATGGCTTCGTCAAGCTCAGAAAGCTACACTGGAAAGGATTCATCTTCACACTTACGAACAGCAACTTCTGAACGTAATGCAACAAGATTAAAACTTGACTCGAGAAGATTCAGCCTAGTACGAAAAGGAGACATATCAATATTCACGGCTACAAGGTCGTCTACATCATCACTAAACTCCTTCAGGTTCTCGACTCGCAATGAATATAAAGAAAGATGGTGCAACCGAAGAACAAGGCCTGCAAGCTGATCTAGGAAGAAGGTTTGGGAGGGAATCGACTTAATAATAAATCGGTCAAGTATCTGTGGGAACCGAGATAAGAGAAGCTCCAAAATTTCCTGACTAGAAGCTGCTATTTGAAAATCCTTCCATGAAACAAGATCCCCATTTGGATTGAAGGAAGCTCTGGTAGCAGCTACTTTAGAAGCCACCATTGAATTTGTCGAGCCAAGGGATGGAGGAGCAGAAAGATGATGTATGGCTGATGATTCCTCGAAACCTTGGTCACCTGGAGGATAACCAAGGTCACTATATGGCGAGTGGGAAACATCCAGATGTAGAGCGTCAAATAAAGCGAGTGACTCAACAGGCAAAGGCAAATCTTTCATCTTCTCGCTCTGAAAATAAAATATCAAATCACAATTGTAAGACCCCAACTTTTATGAATAAAGATGAATTTTTTATAATTATCATTTTTGGAATAAATTTCATATAATGTTATAGTTGTGGGTAATATTTCTAAATTTTGCAAAGTACGCAAGTTGTTATATAATATTCGATTGGTCGGGGAATATTCGTTTTAAACAAGGAATATTCGTACGACGGCACAATCATTGGTGACCCCCACAACGGAATTATTGTCAGATTGAGAAAACGACAAATATATTTTTTAGAAAAATAACGGCGGAAGTTTTACCGTTAACTGTTGAAACACCCGGTGTTAAAAGTACAGGGATACGCGTGGTTGCATAGTAGCACACGGTATTGATTATTGATGCTTACGTGAGAAGTCATTCAGTTTTATTCAATTAGTGTCGATATTTTATATATTATTAAGTCAATAATTGAGATGACAGAGTTATTAATATTATTATTTGCAATATTAACGATGTCTAGAAGTTTTACCTAGGAGAGGTTTGGTCACCTAATTGCGCGCCAATAGGGAGAAATCCTTATTGAAAAGCCCCCTCTTTCCTGGGAACGACCTGGTCGATTAATAGTGTGAATAATAATAATGATGATGAATTTTTGTTTTATTAGTATTATTAATATAATAAAACAGAAAATCTTTTTATATGAAACATAATACTTTTATAAAATTATTCATTTTATTAGGCTAATAGTAAAATCTTTTTATATAAAATAGAATACTTTTATAAAGTTATTCGTTTTATTAGACAATAATTAGAATATATTATATTTTATTATGCATAGTATTTGCATAAGGCTCGCATAGTATTTGTATAGTAAAATCTTTTTAAAAGTTATTCGTTTTATTAGATTATAAATAGAATATATTATATTTTATTGTAAACCAAACTGACCGTCAGCTTAAAGTAAATCGATCTCGACCGTTCATGGATTAGTTACTATTCGATCCATTCTTCTATAAATATAAGCTCATTCCTTCATTATTTCTTATTTAATTCAATGAAACTCTAGAGAGAGAAATTGTAGAGAGAATTATTCTTCTATCTTGAGCGTATTTCTTTAGCATTTAAGAAAACTTTGAGCGTAGTGCAAGTTTCTTCAAGTATATTCCCGCCCTATCGTCGGAGTACTCTTCTTTATAAGGTAAGGGATATTATTTGTTGTACTCGTAAGGGGTATTATTTCTTTTGTATTCATGAAGAGAACTTCTGTTATTCCATTCTTTATTATTCCGTTGGAATAACATGTATACGCTGGCTACCCTATACTTGGTGAAATTCTTCTGTTATTCCATTCTTTATGATTCTCATTGGAATATCCATCACATGCATTTTACGCAGGACCGGTTCCGCTTTTTATTATTTGCATTGAATATCCTCGTGCATGCGCTTTTACGTTTAATGGGACGATTCCATTATTTATTATTCATTTGAATAACTGCCTATGCCAAGTACCGCATGCATGGTGATTTCGTTGTTATTCCATTTTTATTATTCATTGAATATCCTCGCTTGCGCGTATTACGCTTTGACCTAGTTCCGTTATTTATTATTCTGTTGGAATACCCTGTTTATGCGAAGTATCGCATGCATAGTGATTTATTTTGTTATTCCATTCTTTATTATACTCAGTTGGTTAATGTTTTGACTTCTATACTCCATGAAATTGGTGGAATATCCTTGATATTTGCGCTTTATCCAGTATCTTTTCGTGGAAATATTCTTCTGAGCATTCTTAAATTTTACTCTACAAAGAAGTATCATGTTGACAATTTGGACGTTATTAGTTCCTGAATAAATTAATTCTTGAACTTGTTTTATTGAATTCTTATATCATTGTCATCATCCTCATATTTATATTTTGTTGAAAGTCATCTCGTGGGGCTGTCAGAAGTGCATAGATGGACTTGGTATGATTATGACCAGGATTATTTGGTGTAATCATAACCTTAATGTTACAAATGATGTGGTAAAAGTCCTCATTGGCCCGTAGTGCATTGATGGGATGATTGTTGGCATGATCATGATTATTGATGAATACACAAATATCCTTGGCCCGTAGTGTATGGATAATTTGTGATTGTGATACTAATGAATATCCTGGTCAGTAGTCTGTGTGGATGATGTGGATTATTTATTAAGCTAAGTCCCAAATGATAAAAGTGATGAAAAACCTTTAAATCAAAAAAAAAAGATAGTAGATTTTATTCTCTACTTGACTCTTTTAATGGATCGCATGTTCATTGTAGTTAAACTTGACGCCTATTGTATTTATCGGTTTACGATCGTTGAAGACTAATGATAATTTATTTCGCATTATCTTAGTCATAATATTTCTTATCGGGCTAGTTGAGCTCACCCTTTCTTCCACTCGCTTTCTTCAGAAATGAGAAAGTAATGGACTAGTCGGGGAACGGAGTGACGGTCCAGATGATAGTATTAGTAGTCCTCACTATTCTGTTAAATAGTGTGATAATAAATGTAATTAGGACTTATTCTGAGAGTGGATATTGTCTAAAAGACAATAGTTGTATTAAAACTCACAACTCTCTTATTGTATATTAAAGATTGTATTTGTATTCTGTACCATGTATTTGGCGACTCAGAATAGGTGATGTATACCTATTTTGGGGGGGTCACAGTTGGTATCAAAGCTTAGGGATATTATCCCTGGCTAAGATATGAGACAAGAACTAGGAGGGGAGAGACGGAGAATTCCTTCGCTAGTATGACCTACCTAAGTTTATTTGATATTTAATTGGTCGGTCAGAGTATAGGGATAATATGTGATATGTTAATTAACCCTTGTTTTGTGGCAGTGTTTGAAAATGGCATCCGAGAATGTTGAGAACATCAATGGAGCACAGGAGACCGTTGAGTCTCCACAGATCAATAACCAGGATAATGTGCATCAGGAAGGCGATAATCCTCATGCAAACAACAACACTGACCAAATGATGAACAATGGAATGTTCCGAGGCTTCATGCAATTCATGCAACATCAGGCGAGAGCGGCTTCTGTCCAAAATGTAGGTGGAAACACTGGCAACTCTCGGACGGTCACCGCCAAATAGTTCAAAGAGTTGGGACCACCGGAGTTTTTTGGAAAGCCAAAACCACTTAAGGCGGAGACGTGGAAAAAATAGATCAACAAGATATTTGATGTCTTGGGTTGCTCCGAGGAGTAAAAGGTTCCCTTTGCCACCTTCATGTCATGCGAGGCGTGATTCATCGTGGAAATCTATAAAGCGTACCCAACCTGCCGCACTGAATATGTCTTGGGAAAAGTTTCAAGAACTGTTCAACGACAAGTACTTTCCTGAAAGTATTCGTCACATGAAAGAGCTAAAGTTCATTAAACTGGAGCAAAACAACATGACCGTGTCGCAAAGATGAAGCCAAGTTTGCCGAGTTGTCCGGTTATATCCCATTTGGTTGATAATGAGGAGAGAATGATGCGAATGTTTCTAAGAGGTTTGAAATCTGAGATACGTCAATATCTTATCTCTCATAAACTGTGTTTGTATTCAGATGTTGTTAATAGGGCTTAGTTATTGGAGCGCGATAATGAGTCAACCCAACCAAAAGAGAGCATCAGGCAAAATGATAATACCAGTGATAACAGTCATCGAAGCGGTGACAATAAGCGTGGAGGGAATCAACATGCTAGAAATGGTAACCACTTCGGTGGTAATCATGGTCAAAACAATAAGAATGGACATTTCAAGAAGAGGAGATTCAACAATGATGGAAAGACGTCAGTATCATCACCCGTGGTTAAGGAAGGAGAACGACCACCTATCATATGCTTCAAATGCGGAGGGGAAAGACACATCAGTCCAAACTGCGCGATGCCGTCCAAAGCATGTTATAATTGTGGAAGAGAAGGTCACCTAGCCCGATTTTCTCGCTCCTCAAGACAAGTTCATTTAGGATGGAGGCACCAAAGGACGCCCCGTAAAAGTTAAAGCCAGTAGTGCAAGGGAGAGCGTTTGTCGTGACCTCCTAGAAAGCAAGGAACCCGAACGAGGTCATCACAGGTAAGCTTATCATAAACTCTAGCGAAGTATATACCTTATTTGATGCCGGTTCTACCCATTCCTTTATTTCTCCTACTTGCGTTCAACGCTTAAATTTGACTCCGGAGAAATTGGACTTTGACTTATCCGTTGAAACTCTGTTGGGAGAAACCTTCATTACATCCACTATTTATAAGTCTTGTTTGGTTCAAATTGGTACCCTCACATTACGTGTCAATCTTATTTCATTGAAAATACTTGCATTTGACGTAATTCTAGGGATTGATTGGTTAACTACTCATCATGCAAAAATTGATTATTTTCATACGGTTGTTAGCTTTCATATTCCTAACCAACCTATTATGAGAATTCAAACAACTAAACCATTAAAATCAATCATCGCTCATCTCAAGCCATAAAGCTATTCGCTTATTGAAAAACGGATGTCAAGCTTTCTTAGCTCATGTCACGGATCTAAACAAAAAATACGCCGCTTTTGAATGATATTTCTATTGTTAATGAATTTCCGACGTATTCCCTGAAGAACTTTGGCCTACCCCGTATCGTGAAATTAAATTTTGTATCGACCTTAAACTCTTTGCAGACAAAACCCATTTCAAAGCCCCATATCGAATGGCTCCTATTGAACTTCAGGAGTTAAAGACCCAACTGCAGGAATTGTTAGACATCGGTTTCATTCGTCCTAGTACGTCTCCTTGGGGTGCTCTTATTCTATTTGTGAAGAAGAAAGATGGGAGTATGCGACTTTGTATTGATTATCGAGAATTGAACCATGTCACTATCGAAAATAGGTACCCATTGCCACGTATTGATGACCTGTTTGACCAGTTACAAGGCGCCAATTTTTTTTCAAAGATTGATCTTCATTCCGGATATCACTAATTGAAGATTAGAACCGATGACATTCCAAAGACGGCTTTCAAAACTCGGTATGGGCATTATAAATTCCTAGTCATGTCTTTTGGATTGACTAATGCTCCTGCTGCCTTCATGGATATGATGAACCGAGTATTCAAGGAATATTTGGATCACTTTGTGGTCGTCTTTATTGATGACATCCTTATTTATTTCAAAAGACGTGAAGATCATGAGCAACACTTGAGGCTGATACTTCAAAAGCTTCGTGAATATAAGCTTTATGCCAAGTTGAAGAAATGTGAGTTTCGTCGAGGAAGTAGCATTCCTTGGGCACGTGGTATCAAGTCATGGAATATTTGTTAACCCGCAAAGATTGAAACTATTCAAAAGTGGAGCAACCTAAATCAATGATCAAAGACGTAGCTTTCTCGACTTACCAATTGGTTATTATCTGAGATTCATGAAGGGTTTTCTCGAATCTTTACTCCCTTAACTCAGCTGACTCGGAAAGATACAAAATTCGGTTGGAGCGGGGAATGTGAGAAGAGTTTTCAAGAACTCAAGAGAAGACTCATTTCAGCATCTGTTCTGACAATACCATCTGGCTCGGAGAGATTTGTCATCTACTGGTGATGCTTCAGCAAAGGGTTAGGATGTGTTCTCATGCAACATGAGAAAGTCATAGCCTTTATGCCTCTCGACAACTCAAAGAATATGAGAGGAATTATCCTACTCATGGTCTAGAGTTAAGTAATGTTGTCTTCGTGACTTAAAATTTGGAGGCATTACTTTTATGGGGAGAAAGTGGAGATCTTTACGGATCATAAAAGCCTCAAATATTTCTTCACTCAAAAGGAAATAAACATGCGACAGCGACGTTGGCTTGAGCTGTTGAAAGATTATGATCATACCATCCAATACCATCCTGGAAAAGCGAACGTGGTAGCTAACGCATTGAGTAGAAGATCATATGCGGGTACGAGTTCGATATTGTCAACGTAAAGACCCATTTTATATGACTTGCAAAGGATGGAGATAGAGATAAAGACTCCAGGGACCCAAGTGATGATGGCAAATATACGAGTGAAACCGACTTTAATCGATAAAGTTAAAGCTGCTCAAGCTACAGACCTGGAACTGATGCATATAAGGAAGAAAGTACAAGAAGGTGTTATGCCGGAAGCAAGAATCGATGAAGAAGGAATACTTCGAGTCAACTCCAGACTTTGTGTTCTTAACGACCCTGAGTTAAAGTATAAAATCATGATGCAGGCACACAACACACCGTTTGTAATCCATCCTGGGAATACTAAAATGTATCATGATCTTCGACATACATTTTGGTGGGGCAATATGAAGAGAGAGATAATATTTGTTTATCTCAAGGTGTCTAACGTGTCAATGAGTCAAAGCGAGCATCAGTTCCAAAAGGTCCATCAGAACCACTTGAAATTCCAGAATGGAAGTGGGAGCACATTACCATGGATTTCGTTCATCGGTCTTCCCAAGGTTTCTCAGGGTATAGATGCAATTTGGGTCATTGTTGATAGATTGACCAAGTCTGCTCATTTCTTACCTATACGAGAAACTTATACACTTGAACGTCTTGCTCGTATGTACATAAACGAGGTTATAAGATTGCATGGTATGCCAGTATCCATAGTTTCTGATCGAGACCCAAGATTCACTTCACAATTTTGGGTTAGTTTACGAAAAGCTATGGGCACAGATTTACGATTTAATTCAGCATATCATCCTCAAACGGACGGACAATTAGAGAGGACTATTCAAACTCTTGAAGATTTATTAAGACTCTGTGTCCTTGACTTCAACGGAAGTTGGGATAAGTTCTTACCATTGGTGGAGTTTTCCTACAACAACAGTTATCAAGCAAGCATTGACATGGCTCCATTCAAAGCGTTGTATGGAAGAAAATGTCGTTCTCCAGTATGCTGGGATGAGGTGGGTGAAGCAACGTTGTTGGGACCGGAGTTGGTACGTAAGACTACGGAAAAGTTTCAAACGATCCGACAACATATAAAAACCTCACAAGACCGACAAAAGAGTTATGCTGATCTTCATCAAAAGGACGTGGAATTCGATATTGGAGATCATGTGTTGTTACGTGTTGCTCTATGGAAAGGAGTTACGAGATTTAAAAAGAGAGGAAAGTTCAATCCTCGATTCATTGGCCCATTTTTAATCCTCGATCGAGTAGGATCGTAGCCTATAGACTCGCTTTTACCGCTTGAAGTATGTCTCGTGTTCATAATATTTTCATATATCCATGTTACGTAAATATGTGAAAGACACTCAAACACATTATTGAAGTTAGAACCGGATTTAAATAGCGGAAGATTTAACGTATGAAGAGGTTCCTGTTCAAATCTTGGATAAGAAGGAAAATATTCTACACTCCAAGGTTATACCTCAAGTCAAAGTTTTATGGAGGAACCACGATGTTGAGGAAATGATCTGGGAGTTAGAATCTGAAATGAAATCAAGATATCCTTACCTCTTCGACATACCAGGTACGTACCCTAATTTTGAGGGCAAAATTTCATAAGGGGAGATTGTAAGACCACAACTTTTATGAATAAAGATGAATTTTCTATAATTATCATTTTTGGAATAAATTTGATATAATGTTATAGTTGTGGGTAATATTTATAAATTTTGCTAAGACGCAAGTTGTTATATAATATTCGATTGCCTGGGAATATTCGGGTTTAAACAGGAATATTCAGACGACGGAACAATCATTGGTGGCCCCCACAACGGAATTATTATCGGATTGAAAACGACAAAATATATTTTTATAAAAATAACGGGCGGAAGTTTTACCGTTAACTGTTGAAACACCCTTGTTAAAAAAATGTGGATACGCTGTGGTTGCATAAGTAGCACTACCAGTATTGATTATTGATGCTTACATGAGAAGAAGTCATTCGCTTTTTATTCAATTATTGTCGATATTTTATATATTATTAAATCAATAATTGAGATGACAGAGTTATTAATATTATTATTTGCAATATTAACGATGTCTAGAAGTTTCGCCAATGAGAGGTTTGGTCACCTAATTACGCCAATAGGAGAGAAAACCTATTCGAAATCCCCTCTTCCGAGAATGACCCTGGTCGATTAATAGTGTGAATAATAATAATGATGATGAAGTTTTATTTTATTAGTATTATTAATGTAATAAAATGTAAAAGCTTTTTATATAAAACATAATACTTTTATAAAGTTTTTAATTTTATTAGGCTAATAGTAAAATCTTTTATATAAAATGTAATACTTTTATAAAGTTATTCATTTTATTAAACAATAATTAGAATATATTATATTTTATTATGCATAGTATTTGCATAGTTCGTATATAGTTTTCAGATAGTAAAATCTTTTTAAAAGTTATTCATTTTATTAGATTATAAATAGAATATATTATATTTTATTGTAAACCAATCTAGATCGTCTGCTTAAAGTAAATCGATCTGGACCGTTTCATGGATTGGTTACTTATTCATCCATTCTTCTATAAATAAGCTCATTCCTTCATTATTTTTACTTAATTCATGAAACTCTAGAAAGAGAAAGCGAGAGAGAATTATCTTCTATCTTGAAGCGTATTTCTTTAGCGTTTAAGAAAGCTTTAAGCGAAGTGCAAGTTTCTTCAAGTATATCCTCGCCTCTACCATCGAGTACTCTTCTTTATAAGGTAAGGGATATTATTTGTTGTACTCGTTAGGGGTATTATTTCTTTTGTATTAATGAAGAGAACTTCTGTTATTCCATTCTTTATTATTTCGTTGGAATAACCTATATACGCGGGCTACCCTATACTTGGTGAAATTCTTTTGTTATTCCATTCTTTATGATTCTCGTTGAATATCCTCGCTCAGGCGCTTTTACGCCGGACTGGTTCCGTCTTTTTTATTATTCTCGTTGAATATCCGTCTGCAATGCGCTTTTTACCGACCGATTTCGTTATTTATTATTCTCGTTGGAATAACTCGTCATATCCAAGTACCGCATGCATGGTGATTTCGTTTGTTATTCCATTCTTTATTATTCTATTAGAATATCCTGTCAGTGTGTATTACGCCTGACCTGGTTTCGTTATTTATTATTCTATTGGAATAACCTGTCTATGCGAAGTAACGCATGCATGGTGATTTCTTTTGTTATTCCATTCTTTATTATACTCAATTGGTTAAAGTTTTGACTTCTATACTCCATGAAATTGGTGGAATATCCTTGATATTTGAGCTTTATCCAGTATCTTTTCGTGGAAATATTCTTCTGAGCATTCTTAAATTTTACTCTACAAAGAAGTATCGTGTTGACAATTTGGACGTTATTAGTTCCTGAATAAATTAATTCTTGAACTTGTTTTATTGAATTCTTATATCATTGTCATCATCCTCATATTTATATTTTGTTGAAAGTCATTTGTGGCCTGTAGTGCATAGATGGACTTGGTATGATTATGACCAGGAATTATTCGGTGTAATCATGACCGTAATGTTACAAATGATGTGGTAAAAGTCCTCATTGGCCCATAGTGCATTGATGGACAGTTGTTGGCATGATCATGACCATTGATGAATACACAAATATCCTTGGTCCGTAGTGTATGGATAATTTGTGATTGTGATACTAATGAATATCCTTGGTCAGAAAAGGTGGATGATGATGTGGATTATTTATTGTCGAGTCCCGGCCGATAAAAGTGATGAAAACCTTTTAAATCAAAAAAAAAGATAGTAGATTTTATTCTCTACTTGACTCTTTTAATGGATTGCATGTTCACCGCAATTAAACTTGATGTCTATTGTATTTTATCGTTTAACATCGTTGAAGAGTAATGATAATTTATTCTGCATTATCTTAGTCATAATATTTCTTACTGGGCTAGTTGAGCTCACCCTTTCTTTCACTGTTCTCTTCAAAAAATGAGAACGTAGCCGGGACTAGTCGGAGAACGGAGTGACAGTCCAGATGATAGAATTAGTAGTCCTCACTATACTGTTAAATAGTGTGACAATAAATGTAATGAGGACTTATTCTGAGAGTGGATATTGTCTAAAAGATAATAGATGTATTAAAACTCATAGCTCTCTTATTGTATATTAAAGATTGTATTTGTATTCTGTACCATGTATTTGGCGACTCAGAATAGGTGATGTATACCTATTTTGGGGGCATCACAACAATGTATTATAAAAAAAAGAAGAAAAGGAAATTCAAGACAAATCATACGTTGAATAAATAAGAATACTCACAATATAGTCAATGGAGAAGGAGTCAGGAGATGCCACAGAAAGGGAAATGTCATTCAACCCACCCAAAGTACTATCAATAATGCCCTCCTGAGCAATCACCAACTCGGTAGAATCTTTCTGGGGAGGATGAACATCACCAATATTTTCAGAATGATTCCCCCTCGGGGAAATAAGAGTCTCATCAACATCTTCAGACTCATTATGAGGAGCAGGCATGGGAAGGTTTGAAGAAATTGTTGTATCACCCACAGCAAAACTCGAGCTCACATCAGATAAAGTGTCCTTAGCATCAAGACTAACACAATCATCGCGCGGAGTAGATGACTCAATATCAACAAGGATAGGTTGGGGAGGCTCACGACTAGTGGAAGCCGTCGCGATCATCACGCCTCATTCTGAAGACTATACCTTAACCCAAGAGGAACGTCATCATCATCATCTTCATTGACCTCTATAATCTGAAAATCAAGGAAATCATTACTCAAGGAAATATGAACTCAGTTATACAAGGGATGAAAGAAAAATAAGAATAGCATGACAAAAAATTACCAAATTTCTACGGCGCTTCTTGGTCGGATCCTCAGCTGCAAGCATACTAGAATCAGCACTATCAAGAGGACGTTTTGCCAATGGCTTTATGATAAGCCTAATAATAGAGGAGGACAAATCGATGGAACCACAATGAAGCAATAAGAGGAGTTACTTCGTAATCGTAGTAATACCGCTTCTCATTTTAGAACGAGTAACTCTCATTGCCTCGGCAGACGAGGATCCCCGGGAGGAGTGGAGGAGACACCAAACGGAGCTCCGTGGTGGAAGACTCGGAAGTAGTGGGAGCTCTGCAAGCAGAAAAGTATTCCGGATCACCTCGAGGAGGAATGTCTGCTAAATGAGGAAGAGAAGACTTAGGCATCAAGACCTCGCGCTCAATCAATCGGCTACTGGCTGGCCAAAGTGTTGGACGGATATTGGTCTTAGGAGAGCATAGCAGTAGGCCCCATGGGAGACGTTTCAAAATAGAAACTGGCAATGAACAAATCAAGGTATCATCCTCCCATATTTTAAGATTGACCTGCCAGTAATTACGTTCGCCAATAGTATATCGCCCACTCCAGGAATTATCTGATATAACAAAAGGAAGGAGTCTATAAGGATCACTTGATAGCCTCGGAAATGCCCATGTAAAAGAGGGGGAGGTACAGACGAAATTGAGAAGAGCAGCTTCATAATTCCCCCGACAGAGGTGACCGAAAGGACATTCCTGGTCATATCCGAATTGTCTCATGACCCTGTGGGGAGAATACAGTACAGTGCCAAAACTATTATTCTTAAGGAAATAGGGAAGCTCTATAGACCGAAGGGAAATGAACCAAGATAGTGCAGAACCACTCAAGCTGGTTTTGTTGAGGCTTGAGTAGGTACAAAATTTGCGCTTGTAAAAGTGAGGTAGATGGCTGTAACCCTCTGAAACAATGGTATAGGGACGGGCAGTGAAGTATGCATAATCATCAAGAAAAGGCCATAAATCCGCACTATTGAGACTAAGTCGGTGATCAATCCAACGTGTCATGCAAGGAATGACGTTGGGTGATAAAAAAAGAGGAGACTTCTTCTTCTGCTTAGAGGAATAGCCCTAAAAATGTTCGAAAAGAAAAATCTGAAGGAAGGAGCATGGAATGAAGCAATTGACATCATACCTGAATGAATAAAAATCAAATAAGAAAAAGGTTAAAGGAAAAGAAGTGCGGTTGGAAAGACAAATAATATATATATATGAAAGTGATTACCTCCCAACGGATTCTTTCATGGCAAGGGCTGTTTTGTCTAGGCGACGATATAAGGTCCCTAAGAAGAGAGAAACAAGGGGAATCTCTGAGCCCTGGGATAATAACGCTTCCAAGCTGAACATATGGGCAGAAGGACCGTCTGTGGGAGATCCAGGAAAGAGGAAACGGGACAGCCACATATCCATATAAGCTGCCAGAGAAAAAGGATAAGTCTCTCCACGGAGGGCAAGAACAGATTTTTCATGAATAGAGCTGACCCACTGGTTGGTCTTGTAGTCATGGAAGAAGTGACGTACCCAGGATAACGAAGAATTTTTCTGCCGAGTGGAGGTCTCGAAATCTGGAAGGAGTGTATCGCCCTTAAAGCGGGAGATGAAGTGGGAAGATTGCTTAAAGACTTCCATCAAGTAGGCAACACAGTCGTCATCTCTAGTGGACATGCTAAAAGGGCCTCATGAGTTCGAAGCAACAATGGGAAGGCTACAAGATGTAATTCAATATATATATATATATATATATATATATATATATATATATATTTCAGAAAAATGAGAATGAATGAAAGGAATAAAAAAAGAGAACTTACTGATAGAAAGCATATACATCCTCTAGAGTAGGGGTTAATTCCCCCCAGGCAGTGACGAATGTGCAAGTAGAGGAACACCATCGTGAGATCAACACAGCAAGAGCGTTATGGTCATGGTGGATACGTAGGTCTCTACACAATTGAACACAGCGAAAGATGCTCGCATTCTTGAGTATTTCCACATATTCAGCGTTTCCAAGGATCTCGTCGGTCCAATCCTGCCATCCTTGAAGGCGACTAGATGAATCAGAAGGAAACGAAGGGGACTGAAAGGGTATTCTTGCTTCTCTATGCATAAGCGGGGAATGCAATTGGCATGGGGGAAGTCATCCCAACCTCCAGAAGCTGGGGCATACAGAAATAGGCCTTCTTTCTCTGGTGAAGGAAAAGTTGTACGGTCATAGTCCTTAAATCTATCCCGGTAAGGTCGGAAGGATCGAAGAAGGAGCCCTTCCCAATCGGTGATGAAGGGGGACTCCCGGGTGGTTTTTGGTTCTGCAGAGCATTCAGGTGAAAGGGCCTACAAGCAAGGAAAGTTCATCATAAGAATTCTAAAAAAAAGCAATGTAAGGATGTTAAGGATGTCAAAGGGGAAAGAAGCGCTCACCATGGCAAAGAGGAAGGTCTAATATTTAACCCTAAAGACACCTGAAAAGCAAAAAAAAAAAATAATGTCAAAAGGAGTTTGGAATCACAAATATGCATTTGGATAGCCCAAATTCATCCTTTGGAGCCTTTTTTGGACTTATAAAAGTAACTATCATGGTTGAAGGTGATGACTTTTGTAGGGCTCGTCGCTAGCTTCGTTTTGATATACTATGGGCCCCGAAACTCCAAACGAGGCGAAAGTTATGATCAAAATAATAATTACTCCTCCAAAATTTCATTTTTTGCCGTTTAGACATTGATTTCCCCCAGGGTTCGGCCCCCTAGGGTTCAGCCCCCCTAGGGTTCGGTCCTCTAAGGTTTGGCCAATTGGAGTAATTTTGCCGCATGCAGAGAATTTTTTCTTTCTTTGGGTTTTCTTCCAAAAAAAAAATTTGTCAATCTTTCTTTATTATCCAAGGGAAAAAACCAAGATGTAATCAAGGTAATGGGGCTCGGAAGACAAAAGAAAAATTGGGGACTCTGAAAAAAAAAATTGCCAATCTTTCTTTATTATCCAAGAGAAAAAACCAAGATGTAATCAAGGTAATGGGGCTCGGGAGACAAAAGAAAGATTGAGGAATCTTAAGAAAAAAAATACATAGGGTTTCGCGCCTCCCTATAGGGTTCGGCCCCTATAGGGCCTTGCAATTGGATATGCAATTCTTGTAATATGGATGAGTATTGTAAAATGGCCAACATTTAAAAAAAAATATCTTGAATCACATCACGAAATAGTGAGCCATGGCATGCTGCCAAAGTTGACTCATTTTGTATTATAGTTAATGGACTTAGCAAATCAGGTGGCAGCCACACAAAATTATTTGATGGACAAGGAAGGTGTCAATTGTGATTGCAAAGAAATCTTTTGTCCAATTGTTGAGCCGGTTAATCAAAATTACCGAGGTGGGACTGATGTATTGCAAGGAAATAAAGCATGTTTATTACAGCCTTCATTGATGTAAGGAAATATTGAAAGCATGCTTACCGAAGTGGGACTGATATATTGTTGCGCAATGGTTAATCAAGCAAAGCGTTTCAAATGATGGGCTCCTTATCACTATAAAGAAAAGTGCATGGCTATTAGTAAAATAGCTAGCAACTTTCAAATGATGGGTTCCTTATTACTGCAAATAAAAAGTGCACCAAGTAATGCGACAACAAAACTCCTTACTACGATTCAGAAGCAAGACATGCGGCCATGGATTATGGATATCAAATCCTTACCTCTCAAAAATAAGATAAGTAAATATTTTATTTATTTTCTAAAAATAAAATAAGATTTTATTTTCTTTTTTTTGAGAAAAAATAATAATAATAAGATTTTATTTTATTTTCAAAAAAAAATATTGGACTTAGAAGGGTTCGGCGTGAATTCATCCAAATAAATAAAATATGATTTTGTTTATTTTGTTCAGAAGGGTTCGGCTTAAGAATCTGGTGTATGAGTTGGAGAAATTATTGTAAAAACACAAACGCTCCTCGTCTTGGACCTTAGATTCTGGTATTATTTGATGGTTGTACGAAGACACCAAGTTATTATTACAGAGAAAGAAATAAGTCAGGAAGCAAAAGAAGGGTTCGACTTGTATGAGACTTACCTCTGTGGCTATCATGATGCATCCAAATAAAGCAACAGCACAATACATAATCATATGATTTTGTTGGCTAATGAGGGAGTGGCAACTGGCATGTGTAGCTTTAATGGATTCTTTCTTATGATAAATAAAAGCTGGAAGCATGTGAAGACTTTTCTCATACAAGAGGTGTCAGAATTATCAAAGCTATAGTCATCTTTGTCCAAAGAATTATCAAGGCTTCAGTTTGGATGCAAGACGTGCTCATCGACTCCTTACTTCTCAAAAAAAAAAAAGATAAGTAAAGGTTTTATTTATTTTCAAAAAAAAAGACTTTATTTTATTTTCTGAAAAATAAAATAAGATTTTATTTCATTTCATTTTCAAAAAAAAATAATAATAATAGTAAGATTTGATTTGATTTTAAAAAAAAAATCTCTTTTCAAATTAAGAATGATTTGATTTGATTCCCAAAACAAAGAAAGTTTTAATTTCCAAAATAAAATTAAGATTGGATTTTATTTTGGAAATAAAATTAATATTTGATTTGATAAAAGGAAGGACTTGGTGTATCAAAATAAAGTTTTTTTTTATTAGTAAGATTATTGCATATATATATATATATATATATATATATATATATATTATATATATATAAGGAGTAAAATCCTATGGTTTTAATTATAAATGTATCATATGGTTGATTATTACTTTTACAAAAGTCAATCAATTATGCATACATATAGATTATAAAATAATATTTTATATATTAGGTAGCTGTGAAGCTATTAAGTTGTAGTCTTGGCAATTGCAGAATAGTAATATTGATTCATTATATCACTCATTATATTACATATATAATTGAGATTTTGCAAGGGTTCTCTTTTGTTTTCATACTGGCATACTATAGTTTTATTTATACTTTTAGTATGGTAACGTTTACTCTCTTAATGTTCAATTACGGTAGTTTCTCTTGTATTATTATTATTATTATTGAAACAAATATCCTATTTTTTAAATAGGAATGTTTTGATTTTATTTCCAAAATCTTTAAAAGGATTTGATTTTCAAAAATAAAATAAGATTTTATTTGTTAATATATAATCTAATTTATTTTGATTTTGTTTCAAGGAAACAAATATTGGGCAAGATACAGAAAGATTTCAGAAGATTTTTCAATATGTCCAAGGAAGAGCCTTGCTAGGTCTTACCTTCCTAGGGTTTAACTCTAAGGGTTTGGTTCCCTCTTCTAGGACCATTGTCTTCAAGACCTGTAAAGTAAAGTCCCGCAAAATCGTTCAAAGGCTTGCAGTTTTCTTGCAAGATCGTCTATTTGGAAATGCGACTCTCGCGCAGGGGGCAAATGTGGGCCCAAGTGTAAAGTTAGGGTTCACATGATCTAATTGAATAAAATACGCAATTAGGGTTCCACGACCTCATTAAATGTGCAAATTAGGGTTCGCATGACCTAAGGGAATGAAGACAAAAAAGTCAGAAATAAATGTGCTAGACTCGGGAGAAGCCTCCACGTGTCCCGAGGCAGAAGACTCATGGAGACGGCTCGATTTGGAAATTGATTGAGGGATTGGATTGGTGGCTAGAAGGACAGGGCAATATGGGCATTATTCTAATGACTAAAGGGCATTTCTGGAATTTCCCTGAAAGCATGTGCCTCGCACATGACTACTTTCCAGAAAACCCTATAAATACCCCTTTCATTCTATTGGGAAGGGGAATTCCTTTCAGACTAAAGACTTGGACTCTTGGAAGGTCAAAGGGACCCTTTTGGTGACTTAAAAGCTTGGAGATTCCACCTAAAAGCACTAAAGGGGTTTGGACATTCTCTCAGCTCGAAGGACTCAAGAAGGTTCTTGGAATCCCTGTTACCCTAACACGATTCCCGGATTCTAGGAGTTCTGCCACGCGTCGTTGGAGTAATCGCCCACCTGTCATTCTCCCCTCTTCAATCAACCAATCAATTCCATGCTCTTTGTGGATTTCTCTCCTCCTCAGCCAACACGAAACCCTAACCCTAGCAAGGTACGATTTCCTTGCCCACAACATGCTTGCATTAATAGTTGGAGGAAGAACAGGACCCATCACAGTTCCAAGATTCACCACAACCACATCTAAACCTTTTTCCTTAGCAAATTCCCAGGCAGCATTCTCAGCTAGTGTCTTAGAAGCTGGATACCATAACTAACTTATAATGAAAAATAGAGCTATATGAATTATTAGAGCTCAAAATTGAAGTGATTCTTGTAGTACCAATCAATATATTTCTTTACATTATAATATTGAGAGTATGTTAGGGAACTGTTTATGTGTTATCTAGTTTATTAGATGTTTGGTACTGTTAATTACATTCATTATTCCTTAAAAACACAATAAATTAGGCAACATTATCTGAACTCAATAAAGAAGAAGTGTGCCTCACCTCGCTCGCTTGTAATGATTCCACATCTGTCCAACAATCCTCACTCTTAACAACGTCCTCTGGCCAGTAACAGCTGGGAATAATAGCTCATTCAGAAACACTGATTATTAAACATAGAGCATATATAATATATCTACATAATACTCTTTCCATTCCGATAAAAGAGTCACCTTTGAGTTTGATCAAAGTGACATTGAGAAATTTATTTAAAATTTTGAAATAATACTTCTTGTTTAAGTAATACTTATAATTAAATAAGTAGTTTATAATACTAACTATTGAAACTGCAGTAACAACTTCAATTCAGACTTTCAAAACCAACTAATGTCACTTCTTGTTTAAAACTCAGTTGCAGGATAACAGAAAGCAACTAATATTTATAAGAATCCTCAAACAAGTCAATCATTCACAAATTATTACTTAAGATCATGAAGTTAAACAACTATTGATATCATCTAAGCATATATATAGTACTAATAGCAGCTTTTATTTACCAAAACAATTGATCATATAAAATATAGATAACCTTTCCAAAGACATGGCACAAGACCACGAAGCGATCCCAGATGAGCATTGATCTCTCTCTCTCCTCCTCCTCTCAAATTTCACTATGGCTCTTCAAAGTCGCCACATCTTTCACCTCCAAAACCCCATCTTTCTTCTCCACCACCCCCCAGAGCCTTCACGAGTTCCCCTTTCTCCCCATCCAACACCAAAGTATGCGAATTCAACATTGACCCACTTCCCAAATTCCCACCCAGACTCCCCCAAAACTGCTCCACCAATCCAAAATAACCAAATCCAAAATGACTAAAAACTATATACATATATGTAGAGGAGAGAAAAGGACGGAGGACCTCGGGATCAAGAACACTGGTGGTGCCATTAACGGCGACGACAATGGAGTCGTACTCGAGGAGATAGATTTGGAAGAGACGAAGACGGGATTGTTCATCTGTTCCTTGTTCTAGGGCTTAGAGATGCTTTGTTTCTCTCTCGTCATCTTCTCTTGCACAAAACAAGCTCTCCGTGAACCCAATTTGATTATAGGTTCTTTCTCTATGCTCTGGATCATACATTAGAGGCTGGATATGAGAGATTTGGGGGTGGAATTAAGGCTGGGTATGAGAGAGAAGAGATTTAGAGAGGGATCGAGTTGGCTGGGTAGAGAGATAACAGCTCTGTTTGTGTAAGAAACAGAGAGAGAGGGGGTTTTAAAATTTGAATACGGAGGAATGAGAGAGAGCAGCTGACGTGGACTTGGATGGGACATTTAGGTATTTTCTCTCTCTGCTCTGTTTTATATTATAGATTGTAGTGTTGTTTGTATTTCATGCTCAGCTTCGAGAACTGCATAAAGAAAAGGTAAATTCTCTCTCAGATGAACTTGTATTTGCTAGTTCAGCTTTCAAATCCAACAAGATAATCATTTTTTGTTTGGTTTGACAGAGTGATAGGTTGCATAAGGTCCTTGAATTTGTGAGCACTGTGCATGATCTTTGTGCTGTCCTCGGGATGGACTTCTTCAGTACTGTCACTGAAGTTCATCTAAGCTTGAACGACTCTACTGATGTACAATCTAAAAGCATAAGTAATGACACCTTATATCGGCCGGCTAAGACCGTCTTAGCATTAGAAGAAAATAAGGAACAGAGGTTGCATAAGGTAACTATATTAGTACTTAGCTTTTGAAAATTAATTGCAAGAGATTGTCATCAAGAATTTTCACGTTTTCATACATTTCTGTTACATGAACTACACATGTATGCTACTATTAGAGAAATTTTCATGTTTGTATCATTTCACATCTTAGATGCTATTATAAGATTCTTGACATGCACGTAACCTAATACATAATTATTATTTTCCTGTTAGCTTGGATATATTCTGTTATCGCATTATATTTGTCTGTTAAGAAATATTTTGTTTCAAGCATATGTTCCATCATTTGGGTATCATTGACAAATTACTATTAAATATTATCATTGGCATTTATCAAATATTGGATAAGAATGCAAATATTACTATGAGATTGACAAATTACTATGCGACTGGGGTGCTACTGTCGTCAATGTATGTACTTGTTCGCCCTCAGAATCTTTCTGATTTTGAAGAGTAACGTTGTTGCATGCACCTCATTTGTTCACATGACATACCCGTCTATTTAATTTATTTCAACATTATTCTTTCCATTTTTACGTACCAAATTAAGAGCATTCCGCATTTACCATATTTTTATTGTCACGAGTCGAGGTATATTCATTATGAGACCATGAATTGTCATTCTATAATGATTAGTGTTAACGCCAAGATTTTCTGTCACGTCTTAATCGCGAAGACGCTCGATCCTCGCATATGAAGAAACACGATAAACACCACAAGTTTGACATTTTACCGTTCATTTGGGATAGCTCAGCGTGAGAGTCAAAGATAACGTGTTCACAAGGTTAACAATGGAAGATGAAATGCCTAGTGTATTGAGAGAGATAATAATTCTTAGTCGTGTGTATGTTATTATCGATGTGAATGTTAACGTACCTGTTTGTGTAGACCTCCTTGCTAAGTTATACTCTCTTTGCCCGGATTACCGTGTCACCCACTACTATCTAACACGGCCCCCTGATCTGATGGGTTCTGCCGACTGCATGTGATCTATCTACTACTTTTGGCCACTATTTTTTACCGCCGGCCGGCTATGATCCCATCCACATTAATGCATGGCAGGTGCTCTAGTCAACCGTCATCCTTTTTCATCATTACAAGTCAAAGATAGAGATATTAAAATGTCTAATGGGTCGATCCACTGATCCAACCCAATCTTAAAAGGATCCAACAGGAATAATATAATGACTAGGCCCAATAACTTCAAGCCTCAATAAGGAGGACCCAATGAACAAATCAAATAAGTAGGCCCAATCTAATTGGCCCAAAGAGGGGAAATATCATGACCCAACATTCGCTTCCCTAGTTTTTGTTAAATGTAATGTTTAATAGAAAACTATAAATGGTCCATGATATTTTACTAAAAGTCCATAGTGAGAAATAATCGAAATGTACCCGGTTACTGTTCATGAGATGAAATGAGAGGAGAACGGAGGCCCAAATCAGAAAGGCTCTGCTTAATAAATATCTGGACCCGGAACCGGACGCTTCCCATTCAAATTCTAAATCCTTACTAACATTTAATGTGCCGGCCTTGTATACCATGTAATCGACAGTATAAAAGATAACTTCACCAAATTTGACAGTTTTACCTGCCCATTTGAAATTCGAGCGCCTTTTGAGTTTTCTTCTTCTCTGAACTATCTGTCCTCCTCTGCGAACTGTCAAAAATGGCTTCCCAAGATTCTGAACAAAGTTCACCCCTTTTAGTAACACCGATCAACACTGTTTCACCAAACCCTAACACCCGCGAAGGAACCTCAACCTCGAACCTCAAAGGAAAGAAAACCGATAAGAATCCTCCTACAAAAACCCCCAAAACTCCCTCTGAATACTACAAGGATATGGATCGTTTCTCGCATGCTAACACTCCCTCTATTGTCACCGGTCGAAAGTTAAAGAGGATTCGATCTCTTGCATTCATATTCGGATACTCACGCTGGCTTAGGGCTCCTGTGTCCGGTGAGAAAATGTACCAACGGCCAGAGGGTTGGATACGTCGCCCCGTGAACTTGCTTTGAGAAGGGGTCCGCTTCCTCTACATGTCTTCATAGTGACTATATTGGGGTTCCCGGCGCGGATTCACTTAATTGGTACCAAATTCTTATATTCACATCCTCGCCTTTGTTGCTTTCTGCCATGAGTTGGACGTTGAGCCTTCTCTCGACTTCTTTTTCACCGTGTACAAGATCGTCCAATCCAGAGAGAAAGGGTTCAAAGCCCTCAGCAAACACTCTCCGAAGTCGGGAGAAAAGTTGGAGAGACGTTCGTTGGTGAACACTCCTTCGAGCAATAGGGGATGACACGATAAGTGGTTCTTCGTCAAAGGTCCTGAAATCTCTTCGTTACCGAATTGGGCCACTGACGAGAAGATCTCTGCTGACTTCGGAGATATCTCTGAAGAACGGGAAGTTGAGATGATGAAGCTTTTTGATAACTTTCCCAAAGAGGAGTGGAAGTACGGACTCCTCTCGAAGCATGCATGGTTATATGACCATAAATGTAAGTATCGGTCTATTTTAAATATAAATTTCTTGAAAATGTTTTTATGATGGGGATTCTAACATAGGACTGTTTGTTTCATGCAGTATCTTTGATCAGACCGAGCTCCTTAGAAATAAAGGAGTTTGAAGATTTTTTGTCGGGGAAGTCTTCGGAAGTTGTTGAGAGTCTACCAACAGAGGCTACCCCCGAAGCCGAGCCAACCCCAAATACATTAATCGATGAATTCCGAAACAGTAAGAGCCGGTCGATGAGGTTCATGTATCGGAAGAGACCCTTCGTCCTCGTCAGAAGAGGAGGGCCACTAGAAAACCCAGATCAACACCTCTACCCAAATTTCTTCCGGCCATCCCGTAAACCGAGCCAACCACCACATCAATCCTCGACGAGAAGCTTGCTCGATCGTCTCGATCGAAGAAGTATCCTCCGACCAAAAAACTAAAACCAAGATAACCCCCCTAACCGCCGAAGAACTCAGGGTGCCTCAGCCCTCGATCATCCCACCCTTCGTGCCGCCTATAGAAATACAAATTGCCGAAGAAGGTGAGCAGGACGAAATTGTTCCAACGCCGTCTGTGAAGAGAAGCGCGACACCGACAAAACCATCCAAGTTCTCGCCTCACGATCTCCTCGAGAACCCATTCCAAATAAATCGCCCTCTCCGAAATCAGATATGCGGACCCCACCTCCCGAGCCGCCAAATTTCTTCTCCCGAAAGACCGAGACCTTCCCCCGAACGACCCGGTCCTTCAGGTCAGGGTTATCATGCTGAGGCTATGGGATCCCCGACTTTGTGGCCTAGATTCAATTCAAATTTCCCATTCGATCTTTTCGGAGCTTTCGTCTGTAACGTCGATGACCATCGATTCAAATGACCATCTGGATGAAAATCATTGACGAGGGATGAGCTATCTGGCCAAGGTAAATAACAGTTTCTTTATTTTCTATTTCTCTGTTCTTGTTTAGGTATCTGAACACTGATTTGAACATTGTTGAACATGTACAAAGTTATCGTTGTTTTTGGACGCTTAAGGCCCGAGGCACATAAATGGGGAGGCCAAGAAGATTTTATGAGACAGGAGATCAACATGCTGAGATCGACCCTGGCTCGAGAAAGGGCCGATCGCGAAGATGCTCTTCATACCATCGACGACCTTCAAAGAAACTTAGATCGAGCTAAGATGGACTTGAAGACGTTTGACGATGAGCTAAGGGCCACAAAGGATGGGCTGGCTGCGTCTGAAGCCAGTCAACAAGTTTTAACGGGTATGAACGCCGGCCTGGTCGAAGAAAACCTACTCCTGAAGGCCAAAAATGAGGAGTTTTCTTCACCAACCAAGCTTCAGCGATTCAACTTGGCGAGAGGCTCAAAGTGAAGGCTGGGACGAGGAGCGAAGACATAAGGCCAAGCGCCATAAACTTCGTCACAAAATAAGAGAGCTTGAGGGATGGGGTCCTCTTCGTAGAAAAAGTCATGAAAAGCAAATTCAAACGAAATACAGGGATTCAGATGAGCTTAATGCCGACATCATGAAGGTCTATTCAGAGGGGTATGAAGACTGTCGAGAACGAGGTAAAGAAAACCTATCTGCTGCTCAGCTGGATCCGGCTCTTCTTAACTCCGAGGACGAAGGTGGTGCCTGAATGTCCTCCCTGCTTTTATTCTGACTATGTAAAAATTAACTGTTTATGTCTTTGGGATTGTTTTGAGACTTTTTTATATGGATTTGGACAGTACTTCTATGTTCGTATAATTAGTTAATGTTATGGATGAATGAATGAATGAATGTTTTATTTTATTGATGAATCTTCAATTTTCTTGATTATGACTTCAATTTTGATTAGTTTCTTGTCAATAATTCAGTATCAATGAACTGAACTCAAATAGTGAATTATCTAAGGCATATAACAGTTAATTTATGAAATTAAGTGAATTTAATTTTATGGACAGAATTAATCGGAACTAAATTGAATGAACTGAACTCAACACTTAAATAAAATAAAGTAATATATACTCATCGGTACCGAAGTGTGAGATCGGTCATGTGTGAGGTGAATTCGGCTGACCCTCTTTGCAACAACAAGATCTTGCTTACCGCTCGGGGTAGAACAAGTATATAAGGATCATTGTGAACTTAGGACAAGTAGGACCAGGACCAATAGTGACCATTGACTTACCACCCTTGGTAAAATCAATATAGAATCATAGGATTTGTCTACCACACGGGGTAACAAATAAGTGGGCTGCCATCGAATGGCCAACGATTCCTACCATACCTCCTTACACCATTATGACCTTAGGACAAATAGGACCAGGACCAATAGTGACCATTGAATTACCACCCTTGGTAAAATCAATATAGGATCATAGGATTTGTCTACCACACGGGGTAACAAATAAGTGGGCTTCCATCGAATGGCCAGCGAGTCCTACCATACCTCCTTACACCATTGTGACCTTAGGACAAATAGGACCAGGACCAATTGTGAAAAAGTGACTTTTTATTGATAATGGACAATCATGTACAGACTTCCGGTAAATTGACTTGATCTCTATTGAAAATATTTCCGAAGCCTGCCAGCATGCCAAGTGTTCTTGATCTCGGAACCATCTAATGCCTTTAACCGATAAGTGTCTGGCTTTGATACTTCGATCACCTCATACGGCCCTTCCCAGTTTGGCATTAACTTTCCCGTGTTTTGAGGCGTAGAGGCTTCGTCTTCTTTGAGGACGAAGTCCCCCACTTCGAATCTGCTATGATGTGCACTTCTATCCTCATGATGAGAATGGTCACGCTGATACTCCCTTGTTCTGGTTTCTGGCACGATCTCCCTCGACCTGCTCCTTCGTCTGTCGTCGTCTCGATGATGAGAACCAACGACCATCAATTGCCTTCTCGGGGCCACGGAGTTCTCGCTTCCTCGATCTCCTCCTACTGTGAGAACGATCCCTAGACACATGTGCAGAATGCTCCGGCTCCTTGCCCTCTCGCCGTGACTTCTCCTTATGCCTACTCCGCCTTTCGGACTGATCATGGCTAGATGCTTCGTCCCTTAATTCCGCCACCCGAAGCATCTGTTCGGCTATATCTTCTCTCTGTTTCAATAGAACCTCCAAGGCTTTATCTGCCTCGTCTGCCATCCTTGCCAACTTGGAAGCTCTGTCCTCCTAATCACTTCGACGATGAGTCTTAGTTGGTGAGCCCTCTACTCGCCCCCGACCACGATCATGCTCCTTATCCGCATTGAAAACCAACTTTCGTCTGGCCCCACCATGGATCTTCGGACGGAGATCTCCTGAATTATGCTTAGAGGCTGTGCTCTCGTGGGCACTTTTAGAAGGACCTAGACGATCCTTTATCAAACACGAGGCGTTGATTTAGCTAATGACCATCGCCTTTCTTCAAGGCACTCATCCCTACTTCTCATCATCTTCCGAAGTAGGTTAAACAATTGTGATTGAAAATTTCAATGACACTAGAACTAAACGCCCTCCTTCTAGCGCCAATGTTAACGCCAAGATCTTTCTCGCCACGTCCCAATCACACGAAGACGCCTCTAATCCCGACAATAAACACGATAAACACCACAAGCTTGACTACTGTTCTGGTTTGGGATAGCTCAAAGCGTGAGAGTCAAGATATCGTTTCACAAGGTTAACAATGGAAGATGAAATGCCTAGTGTATTGAGAGAGATAATAATTCTTAGTCGTGTGTATGTTATTATCGATGTGAATGTTAACGCACTGCTTGTGTAGACCTCCTGCTAAGTTTACTCTCTTTCGCCTCGGACACGTACACCCACTACTATCCGACACTACCGATCCGATGGGTTCTGCCAATCGCGTGTGATCTATCTACTACTTTTGGCCACTGTTTTCTACCGCCGGCCGACTATGATCCCATCCACATTAATGCATGGCAGGTGCTCTAGTCAACCGTCATCCTTTTTCATCATTACAAGTCAAAGATAGAGATATTAAAATGTCTAATGGGTCGATCCACTGATCCAACCCGATCTTAAAAGGATCCAACATGAATAATATAATGACTAGGCCCAATAACTTCAAGACTCAATAAAGAGGACCCAATGAACAAATCAAATAAGTAAGCCCAATCTAATTGGCCCAAAGAGAAGAAATATCATGACCCAACAATTAGCTAACCAGATTGCTATTAGAAAGTCCTTGGATCTACTATTTTATTCCTGCCAGTTACATGTTGGAATGTTATTCTTTATGATTGTACCAGTTACATGTAAATCCTTTTTCATTTAAGAAATTTTCTGCCGTTCAATTCTTTCTACCCCAATAGACAAGAAAACATGGATAAATTATAAATATAGATCATATATATTATTACGATTTCTATGATTGCAATATCTACAAGCATTACTGTACATATTGTATATTCTTGAAGGCGATGAAATCAATTATCTCCGGAGTAAATTTTCAATAGAAAATATTTCCTACACACGCCAAGATAGTCATTTTTCTTTATTAGGTGGTATTTTATATGTTTCAATCATTAACTATCATTGATATCTGTATAAAACTTAATTAATGGTATTGCAAACATTTTTTATGAGCCTGAATGTAAGGATGTACTATACCTCTAGACCAACTTTAAGTTCTAAGTGATATGCTTTTCTTGTATGTAAGCCTTTTGCATTTTTTTGTCTTCCTACTCTACTAAATACAAGTATTGACTGTTAAAGTATTTCCGAGCAGGCAGACCTAAGCAAACCTGAGACAATACCTGCAACTTTAGTTGGTGTCCATACAGTCATTGACTGTGCTACAAATTGCAGCTGTACTCTTCCAGGAGCCTGCATTTTCTTCACGGTGCATGGGGTCATCTATTTTACCAAAATCCTTGTACAAATTATTGGCTTCCAATCGAGTTCTTTTCTATGAAGATGAAATGTGCCAAGCTGTTGCTCAGAATAAACTTAGTTGATTTTTGTCATTGTTGCATTCTTATCCCTTGTTCCTCTGTGTATAGTAAGGTTTTGACCTTGATAATTATCCAAAAAAACAGGGCTTATTATGAATAAACTTTTTGTATGGCTAGAAATATTTCTAATTGAAATGAAATGGTTTGAGCAATGTTTGTTGAAGTTAGTAACATATTCTTTGCTTAAAGATTAATTTGAGGTATTTTTGTTAGGCTAACAGGTAATTATAGACTACAAATTCTACAATTTACAATGTTTTCACGCATCCAACACTTTATGGAAAACAAATACAAAACGTTTTTTAGAAGAAAAAAATGTTGTGTAATGTGTCAATAGACAACGTTTTTTACAAAATAAATGTTGTTGCTTGCTAAAGTAGAAATCCAAAAATGTTGTATATATGCATCTATTACAACGTTTTTTAGTAAAAAAACGTTGTGGAATCATACTATATACATCGTTTTCATGCATCCAATACCTTATGAAAAATAAATAGACAACATTTTTTAAGAAAAAACGTTGTGTAATGTGTCAATAGACAACGTTTTTTTACAAAATAAACGTTGTTTGCTAAAGTAGAGATCCAAAAACTTTGTATATATGCATCTATTACAACGTTTTTATAGTAAAAAAACGTTGTGGAATCATACTATCTACAACGTTTTCACGCATCCAACACCTTATGAAAAACAAATAGACAACGTTTTTTAGGAAAAAAACGTTGTGTAATGTAAGACCCCAACTTTTATGAATAAATAATAATTTTCTCGAAATATATTTTTGAATATTATGGTGTGGATTTGATATAATATTATAGTTGTGGGTAATATTTACAAATTTTACAAATTAAGCAAGTAGTTATATAATATTTGATTAGTCGGGGAATATTCGTTTTAACAGGGGAATATTAAATGCGACAACACAATCATTGGTGGACCCCTATAACGGAAGTATTGTCGTAGTTAGAAAACTATGTAATTATCATTTTATAAAAATAAGCTGCGAAAGTGTTATCGTTAAAACCTGTTGAACTACCCTTAGTAAAAAACAAGAATGTCTGGCGGGTTGCATAAGTAGCACACCTGTATTGATTATTGATGCTTACGTGAGAAGTCACTCAATTATACTCAATTATTACTACAATAATTCACGCATCATATCTCTCATATTATTGATTCAATTATTGTCACAAGATCATCTCGTGATAATATGTTATATTATTAAATCAATAATTGAGACGACAAAGTTATTCATATTATTAAATTACAATATTTACAATGTCTAAAAGTTCTGTCAAGGAGAGGTTTGGTCATCTAATTGTGCACCAATAAAGAGAAATCCTTATCGGAAAGCCCCCTCTTTCTTGGGAACGACATGATTGTTAAATATTATGAGTTATAATATTAATGATGAATAGGTTCGTGCTAATTAACGATGAAATTGATAGTTCCAGTTTGTTGGAATTATTAGTGTTAGTGGAAATCGATATTTATTTTGATATTAATTGATGTCTGGAAGTTATACTGACTAGTCGGGTAATTAATCGGATAAATGAAAAATTAATTGCTATTAATTCACATAATTATAACTATTTGTTCACATGTGTGTACTATTGATTCACATTCTTGTACTATTAGAGGAGTTGGTGCAAGATTGATAATACATACATGACTTAAGTTAAAAATGGAGGTATAGATGGAGGTACTATACTGTAATTCATATTTTCACATGATTATAACTATTGATTCACATGATTGAACTATTGATTCACATTATTTACTATTAGTGGAGGTGGTGTAAGTTTGATAATACTTGCAGGACTAAATTAAAAATGAAGAAAAAGAGGAAGGTATTATACTATAATATTTCGAGCCCCAAAATATGCAATTATTGAAACTATATTTTTCTATAAATAGAAGCTCATCCTTCCTTCATTTCTCACCAATTCACAAAAGTTATAAAGCAATTATTATAGAGAGAAATTATAGAGAGAAAGAAGAAGAAAAGTTTGTTACCTCACTATTCCAGTATCCAGTTTTTTTAAAGGTAAGGGGTATTATTCTTTCGTATTCATGAAGAGAGTTATTTTCATTCAATACTTGTAAGGGTTGTTATTCCATTCTTTATTATTATGTTGGAATAACTTTTGCCTATGCCAATACCGCATACATGGTGAAATTCTTTCGTTATTCCATTCTTTATTATTTCATTGGAATAACATGTATGTGCTGATCTATCGCATGCCCGGTGAATTCGTTGTTATTCCATTCTTTATTATTCGTTGAATATCATGTATGTGCGGATTACGCATGACCCGGTTCTATTCTTTATTATTATTCGTTGGAATATCCACATGCATGTGGATACGCATGACTGGTTCTATTCTTTATTATTCATTGGAATAACTCGTCTGCATGCGGATTACCACATACATGGTGAATGATCCTTCAGATTCATTCCTTATTAAATTGTGAAAATGATCTCATCTACGTGGATTACCGCATGGCGGGCAAAAATCCATTTGTGATTTCATATATTCTATTATACTCAGTTGGTTAAAGTTTTGGCTTCTATACTCCATGAAATTAGTGGAATATCCTTGATATTTGCGCTTCATCCAGTATCTTTTCATGGAAATATTATTCTGAGCATTCTTGAATTTTACTCCATAAAGAAGTATCATGTTGACAATTTGGACGTTATTGATTTCTGGATAAATTAAAATTATAAATCTTTAAAATTTATCCTTAACTTGTTTTATTGAATTATTATATCATTGTCATCATCCTCATGCTTATATTGTGATGAAAGTCATCTTTGGCTTACGTGCATAGATGGACTTGGTATGATTATGACCAGGGATTATTCGGTATAATCATAACTATAATGTGACGAATGATGTGTTAAAAGTCCTCATTGACCTGTAGTTCATTGATGGACAGTTGTTGGTGTGATTATGACTAGGGATTATTCGGTATAGTCATGGCCATTGATGATTACATGAATATCCTTGGCCGTGATGCAGGGATGATTCGATTTTATTTATTTGTCGAGTCTCAAATGATAAAGTTGATGAAAACATTTTAAATCATAGAAGATAGTAGATTGTATGCTCTACTTGACTCTTCTAAGGGATTGTTTGTTCCGCTGCAGTTAAACTTGTTGTCTATTATATTCTATCAGTTTAACATTATTGAAGGCTAATGATAATTTATTCCGTATTATCTTAGTCATAATATTTCTTATTAGGCTAGTTGAGCTCACCCTTTCTTTCACTATTCTCTTCAGGAAATGAGAACGTAGTCGGGACTAGTTGGGGAACGGAGTGACGGTCCAGATGATAGAATTAGTAGTCCTCACTATTCTGTTAAATAGTGTGACAATAAATGTAATGAGGACTCCATTGAGTGTGGATATTATCTAGATGACAATATTCTTATTAAAACTCTTAGATTATGTTTTGTCGTATTTTACACGACTGTTGTATAACTAAGTTGTATTTGAATTGTATACCATGTATTTGGCGACTCAAGATGGGTGATGTAAACCTGTTTTGGGGGCGTCACAGTTGGTATCAAAGCTTAGGGATATGATCCCTGGCTGAGATGTGAGACAAGAACTAGGAGGGGAGAGACGGGGAATTCCTTCGCTAGTATTACCTACCTAAGTTTATTTGGTATTTAATTGGTCGGTCAGAGTATAGGGATAATATATGATATTTTAATTAACCCTTGTTTTGTGGCAGTATTTAAAAATGGCATCCAAAAATGTTGAGATAAGAAATGAAACACATGAGACCGTTGAGTCACCACAGATTAATACCCAGGATAATGTGCAACAGGAAGACAATAATCCTCAGGTAAACAACAACGATCAAATGATGAACGATGGGATGTTCAGAGGTTTAATGAAATTCATGCAACATCAGGCTAGGGCGACTCCTGTCCAAAATGCAGGTGGAAACACTGACAACTCTCGGACGGTCACCGCTAAGCAGTTCAAGGAGCTGGGACCACCGAAGTTTTTTGGAGAGCAAAAACCACTTAAGGTGGAGACGTGGATAACGCAGATCAACAAGATATTTGATGTCTTGGGATGCTCTGAGGAGCAAAAGGTTCCCTTTGCTACCTTCATGTTGCGAGCAGAGGCAGATTACTGGTGGGAATCTGTAAAGTGTACTCAACCTGCCGCACTCAAAATGTCTTGGGAGAAGTTCCAAGAGCTGTTCAACGACAAGTACTTTCCTGAAAGTATTCGTCACATGAAGGAGGTAAAGTTCATCAAGCTTGAGCAAAATAATATGACCGTGGCGCAGTACGAAGCTAAGTTTACCGAGTTATCTCGGTTTGCGTCCCACTTAGTTGATAATGAGGAGAGAATGACGCGGATGTTTCTAAGAGGTTTGAAACTCAAGATACGTCAATACCTAATTCCTCATAAATTGTGTTTGTATTCAGATGTTGTGAATAGGGCTCAGTTATTGGAGCGCGATAATGAGTCAACCCAACCAAAAGAGAGCAGTCGACAAGTCGATAACACCAGCGATAGCAGTCATCGAAGCGGTGACAACAAACGTGGAGGGAATCAACATGCCAGAAATGGTAATCACTTTGTGGTAATCATGGCCATGACAATAAGAATGGACATTTCAAGAAAGATGGAAAGACGTCAACACCAGCACCTATTTTTAAGGAAGGAGAACGACCGTCGGTCGTATGTTACAAATGTGAAAGGGAAGGACACATCAGTCCAAACTGCGCGATGCAGTCCAAAGCATGTTACAATTATGGAAAAGAAGGTCACCTAGCCCGATTTTGTCGTGCACCAAAGTCTAGTCCAGCTGGGATGGAGGCATCAAAGGGTGTCCCAGACAAGACAAAACTGGTAGTTCAAGGGAGAGCATTTTTCATAACCTCTCAAAAAGCGAGGAATCTAAATGAGGTGATCACGGGTAAGCTAATCATAAACTCTAGTGAAGTTTATACTTTATTTGATACCAGTTCTACCCATTCTTTCATTTCTCCTACTTGCGCTCAACGTTTAAATTTGACTCCAGAGAAATTAGACTTTGACTTATCTGTTGAAACTCCGTTGGGAGAAACCTTCATTACATCCACTATTTATAAGTCTTGTTTGATTCAAATCAGAATCTTACGTTACTCGTCGATCTTATTTCCTTGAAAATACTTGCATTTGATGTGATTTTAGGGATTGATTGGTTAACTACTCATCATGCTAAAATCGATTGTTTTCGTAAGGTTGTTAGCTTTCACATTCCTAACCAACCTATTATGCGAATTCAAGCAACCAAACCACTAAAATCAATCACTGTCATATCAAGTCATAAAGCTATTCGTTTATTGAAAAAAGGATGTCAAGTTTTCTTAGCCCATGTCACGGATTAAAATAAAAATACGTCAGATTTGAATGATATTTCTATTGTTAATAAATTTCCTGACGTATTCCCTAAAGAACTTACTGGCCTACCCCCAGAGCGTGAAATTAAATTTTGTATCAACCTTGAATCCGGTACAAAACCCATTTCCAAAGCCCCATAACAAATGGCTCCTATTGAACTTCAGGAGTTAAAAACCCAACTACAGGAATTGTTAGACATCGATTTCATTCGTCCTGGTACGTCTCCTTGGGATGCTCCTGTTCTATTCGTGGAGAAGAAAGATGGAAGTATGCGACTTTGTATTGATTATCGGGAGTTGAATCATGTCACAATCAAAAATAGGTACCCGTTGCCTCGCATTGATGACCTGTTTGACCAGTTGCAAGGAGACAAATTCTTTTCAAAGATTGATCTTCATTAGGATATCATCATTGAAGATTAAAATGATGACATTCCAAAGGCGCTTTCGTAACCTGCAGACGGGCATTATGAATTCTTAGTCATGTCTTTTGGATTGACTAATGCTCCTGCTGCCTTCATGGACATGATGAACCAAGTATTCAAGGAATATTTGGATCACTTTGTGGTCATCTTTATAGATGACATCCTTATATACTCCAAAAGTCGTGAAGACCATGAGCAACACTTGAGGCTGATACTTCAAAAGCTTCGTGAAAACAAGCTTTATGTCAAGTTGAAGAAATGTGAGTTCTGGCTTGAGGAAGTTGCATTCCTTGGGCACGTGATATCAAATCATGGAATATCTATTGACCTAGCGAAGATTGAAGCAATTCAAAGCTGGGAGCAACCAAAGTCAGTGACCAAAGTACGTAGCTTTCTCGGCTTAGCTGGTTATTATCGGAGATTCGTAGAAGGGTTTTTCTCGAATCGCTACTCCATTAACTCAGCTGACTCAAAAAGATACAAAATTCGGTTGGAGTGAGGAATGTGAAAAGAGTTTTCAAGAACTCAAGAGGAGACTCATTTCAGCACCTGTTCTGACAATACCATCTGGCTCGGAATGATTTGTCATCTACAGTGATGCTTCAAGCAAAGGGTTAGGATGTGTTCTCATGCAACATGGGAAAGTCATAGCCTATGCCTCACGACAACTCAAAGAATATGAGAGGAATTATCCTACTCATGATCTAGAGTTGGCAGCAGTCATTTTTGCGCTTAAGATTTGGAGGCATTATCTGTATGGAGAGAAGGTGGAGATTTATACGGATCATAAAAGCCTCAAATATTTCTTCACTCAAAAGGAACTCAACATGCGGCAACGACGATGGCTTGAGCTGTTGAAAGATTATAATCATACCATCCAATACCATCCTAGAAAAGCGAATGTGGTAGCCAACGCATTGAGTAGAAGATCATATGCGGGTAGGAGTGCGATATTGTCAACGCAAAGGCCCATTTTGTATGACTTACAAAGGATGGAGATAGAGTTAAAGACTCCAGGGACCTATATGATGATGACGAATATACGAGTAGAACCGACTTTATTTGATAAAGTTAAAGCTGCTCAAGCTACAGACCTGGAGCTGATGCGTATGAGGAAGAAAGTACATGAAGGCGCTATTCCGAAAACAAGAATCGATGAAGAAAGAATACTTCGAGTCAAATCCAGACTTTGTGTTCCTAACGATTCTAATTTGAAGTATAAAATTTTGATGGAGGCGCGCAACACACCGTTTGCAATCCATCCTGGGAGTACCAAAATGTATCGTGATCTTCGACATACATTTTGGTGGAGCAATATGAAGAGAGAGATTGTGGGGTTTATCTCAAGGTGTCTAACTTGTCAACGAGTCAAGGCAGAGCATCAAGTGCCAAAAGGTCCATTGCAACCACTTGAAATTCTAGAATGGAAGTGGGAGCACATTACCATGGATTTCGTTACTGGTCTTCCCAAGGTTTCTCAAGGCATAGATACGATTTGGGTCATTGTTGATAGATTGACCAAGTCTGCTCATTTCTTACCGATACGAGAAACTTTTACACTTGAACGTCTTGCTAGTATGTACATAAACGAGATTGTAAGATTGCATGGAATGCCAGTATCCATAATTTCTGATCGAGACCCAAGATTCACTTCAAGATTTTGGGTTAGTTTGTAAAAAGCTATAGGCACGAATTTACGATTTAGTTCGGCATATCATCCTCAAACGGATGGGCAGTCGGAAAGGACTATTCAAACTCTTGAAGATTTATTAAGACTATGTGTCCTTGACTTCAAGGGAAGTTGGGACAAGTTCTTACCATTGGTGGAGTTTTCCTATAATAATTGTTATCAAGCAAGTATTGACATGGCTCCATTTGAGGCATTGTATAGAAGAAAGTGTCGTTCTCTAGTATGCTGGGATGAGGTGGGTGAAGCAACGTTGTTGGGACCGAATTTGGTACGTATGACTACGAAAAAGATTCAAACGATCCGACAACGTATAAAAACCTCACAAGAGCGACAAAAGAGTTATATTGATCTTCATCGAAAGGACGTGGAATTCAATATTGGAGACCATGTGTTGTTACGTGTTGCTCCATGGAAAGGAGTTACGAGATTTGGAAAGAGAGGAAAACTCAATCCTCGATTCATTGGCCCATTTTTAATCCTCGATCGAGTAGGAACTGTTGTGAGACCCCAAATTTTACGAATAAAGATTTAATTTTCTCGATATATTTTTTTTCAAAATTATGGTGTGGATTTGAGATTATGTTATAGTTGTGGGTAATATTTATAAATTTTGCAAAGTATGCAAGTTGTTATATTATATTCGATTGGTCGGGGAATATTCTTTGTGTCGGGGAATATTCGTACGATGGCACAATCATTGGTGGACCCCACGATGGAATTATTGTCAGATTAAGGAAACGACAAAAATATGTTTATGAAAATAACGGCGGAAGTTTTACCGTTAATACTGTTGAACTACTCGGTAGTAAAAGTACAGTAATACGCGTGGTTGCATAGTAGCACACGGTATTGATTATTGATGCTTACGTAAGAAGTCACTCAGTTATACTCAATTATTTCTACAGTAATTGTTGCATCATATCTCTCATATTATTGATTCGATTATTTTCATAGTATCATCTGCATAATATGATATATTATTAAATCAATAATTGAGACGAAAAAGTTATTCATATTATTAAATTTCAATATTTACAATGTCTAGAAGTTCTGTCAAGGAGAGGTTTGGTCACCTAATTGCGTGCCAATAAGGAGAAATCCTTATCGGAAAGCCCCCACTTTCTTGGAAATGACATGGTTGTTAAATATTGTGAGTTATAATATTAATGATGAATAAGTTCGTGTTGATTAAAGATGAATTTGATAGTTCCATTGTGTTGGGATTATTAGTGTTAGTGGAAATCGACTTCTATTCTGATGATAATTGATGTCTGGGGGTTATAGTGATAAATCGGGTAATTAATCGGATAAATGAGCAATTAATTGCTACTAATTCACATGCTTATATAACTATTTATTCACATGTGTGTACTATTGAATCACATTCATGTACTATTAGGGGAGTTGGTGCAAGATTGATAATACTTGCATGACTAAGTTAAAAATGGAGGTATATATGGAGGTACTATATTGTAATTCGTATTTTCACATGATTATAATTATTGATTCACATAATTGAACTTTTGATTCACATTATTTACTATTAGGGGAGGTGGTGCAAGTTTGATAAAACTTGCAGGACTAAATTAAAAATGAAGAAAAAGAGGAAGGTATTATACTATAATATTTTGAACCCCAAAACGTGCAATTATCAAAACTATATTTTTCTATAAATAGAAGCTCATTCTTCCTTCATTTCTCACCATTTCACAAAAGTTATAGAGCAATTATTATAGAGAGAAATTATAGAGAGAAAGAAGAAGAGAAGTCTGCTACCTCACTATTCCAGTATCCAGTTTTGTCTAAGGTAAGGGGTATTATTCTTTCGTATTCATGAAGAGAGTTATTTTCATTCAATACTCGTAAGAGTTGTTATTCCATTCTTTATTATTATGTTGGAATAACCTGTTTATGCGAAGTACCGCATATATGGTGAAATTCTTCTATTATTCCATTCTTTATTATTCTGTCGGAATATCCTGTCTATGCATTTACGCATGACCTGGTTCCATTCTTTATTATTTTGTCGGAATATCATCTCTGTGCGATTACGCATGACCTGGTTCTATTATTTATTATTTACATTGAGAATAACACATGCATGCGATCTATCGCATTGAATGGTGAATTCTTCTATTATTCCATTCTTTTTTTATTACATTGGAATAATCATGCCTCATGTGGATTACCACATGCATGGTGAATGATCCTTCGTATTCATTTCTTATTAAATTGTGGAAATGATCTGTCTACGTAGATTACCGCATGGCGGACGAAAATCCATTTGCAATTTCGTAATTTTTCTGACCCTCAAAAATTCTGGAAAAAAAATTTGAAATGATAATTTGATGAGTTTTCTATATTGTGTCCAAAGATGGCGATTTTTGGATGTATAGATTAAGAGTTGTGGATTTTATAGGAAAAGACTATTTTAAAAGTAAACCCTTATAACTCCTTGTGGTTAACTTCAAAATTGGTGAAATTTTTATTGGGAGTACATATATATATGAGAGTATACCCGTAAATTTTGGAATTTTTGGACAAAAGTAAAATTTATGATAAATGTCTAAATATTCGGCAAGATTATTATATATGAAAAATAGTAAATGAATTTTAAAATTTCGAGAAAAATATATGTTCAATATGGGACCATATTCGCTAAATCCAGTAAAAGAAATATTTTTGGGAACCGATTTGGTATTTTTCATGAAAATAAACTAGTTATGAGTAAATGAATTAAATATGTTATGTAAAGTAACAAAATTGGAAAATAGGATTTTATGGCTTGGGAATCCTATATAGGGTATATCTGATTTTGATGAGGATTTGATCATTGGTGATGAAATATTATGAGTATGACATTTTTGAATGATTAAATGCATTATTTGATAAAGTGTAAACAATTGAAATAAATTATTTATAAGTTTAAGAAGTGATTAAAATACTGTTATAATATTAATAATATTAGATTATGAGTTTATTAAGTGATTGATAATATTTGGATAAATTTAAAGTCTTTAATATTTATCCTTATTTTCGTTTGATTAATGCTTATATCATTGTCATCATCCTCATGATTATACGGTGATGAAAGTTATCTTTGGCTTACGTGCAAAGATGGACGGTTGATTATTGATTTTACAATTGTATATCTTTGGCTTATGTGCAAAGATGGACTGTTGATTATTGGTTTTATAATTGTATATCTTTGGCTTACGTGCAGAGATGGACTTGGTATGATTATGAACAGGGATCATTCGGTATAATCATGACATGTAATGTTATAAACGATGTGGTAAAAATCCTCAGTGGCCTGTAGTGCATTGATGGACAGTTTTTGGTATGATTATGACCAGGGATTATTCGGTATAGTCATGACCATTGATGATTTAATGAATATCCTTGGCCCGTAGTGCAGGGATGATTCGATGATGTGGTTTATTTATTAAACTGAGTCTCAGCGATAAAAATTGATGAAAATATTTTAAATCATAGAAGATAGTAGATATCATGCTCTACTTGACTCTTCTAATGGATTACTTATTCACCGCAGATTAAACTTGATGTCTATTGTATTTTATCAGTTTAACATTGTTGAAGACTAATGATAATTTATTCTGCATTATCTTAGTCATAATATTTCTTACTAGGCTAGTTGAGCTCACCCTTTCTTTCACTGTTCTCTTCAGGAAATGAGAATATAGCTGGGACGAGTCGGGGAACAGTGTGACGGTCCAAATAATAGCATTAGTAGTCCTCACTATTCTGTTAAATAGTGTGATAATAAATGTAATGAGGACTCCATTGAGTGTGGATATTGTCTAGATGACAATATTTGTATTAAAACTCATAGTATATGTTTTGTCGTATTTTACACGACAGTTGTATAATTAAGTTTTTTTTTGTATTTTATACCATGTATTTGGCGACTCAAGATGGGTGATGTATACCTATTTTGGGGGCGTCACAACTGTGGCCTATAGATTCGTCTTACCACCAAGTATGTCTCGTGTTCATAACATTTTTCACATATCTATGTTATATAAATATGTGAAAGACCCGAACCATATTATTGAACTAGAACCAGACGAGATAGAGGAAGATTTAACGTATGAAGAGTTACCTGTTAAAATCTTGGATAAGAAGGATTATATTCTACGCTCCAAGGTTATACCTCAAGTCAAAGTTTTGTGGAGAAATCACGATGTGGAAGAAATGACCTGGGAGTTAGAATTTGAGATGAAGTCAAGATATCCTCACCTCTTCGATATACCAGGTACGTACCCTAATTTCGAGGATGAAATTTCATAAGAAGGGGAGGTTGTAAGACCCCAACTTTTATGAATAAAGAATAATTTTCTAGAAATATATTTTTGAATATTATGGTGTGGATTTGATATAATGTTATAGTTGTGGGTAATATTTACAAATTTTGCAAAGTAAGCAAGTGGTTATATAATATTGATTGGTGGGAATATTCGTTTTAATAGGGAATATTAAATGACGACAAGACAATCATTAAGTGGACCCCACAACGGAAGTATTGTCGTAGTTAGAAAATGATGAATTATCATTTTATAAAAATAACTGGCGAAAGTGTTACCAATTAAAGCTGTTGAACTACCCGGTAGTAAAAGTACGAAGAATACGCATGGTTGCATAGTAGCACACGGTATTGATTATTGATGCTTACGTGAGAAGTCACTCGGTTATACTCAATTATTGCTCTGAGAATTGTTGCATCATATCTCTCATATTATTGATTCAGATTATTGTCAAAGATCATCTCGTATAATATGTTATATTATTAAATCAATAATTGAGACGACAAATTTATTCATATTATTAAATTATAATATTTATAATATCTAAAAGTTCTGTCAAGGAGAGGTTTGGTCATTTAATTGCGCGCCAATAAGGATAAATCCTTATCGGAAAGCCCCTCTTTCCAGGAACGACACGGTTGTTAAATATTGTGAGTTATAATATTAATGATGAATAAGTTCTTGTTGATTAAAGATGAAATTGATAGTTCCAGTGTGTTGGAATTATTAGTGTTAGTGGAAATCGACATTTATTTCGATATTAATTGATGTCTGAAAGTTATACTGACCAGTCGGGTAATTAATCGGATAAATGAGCAATTAATTGCTATTAATTCACATGATTATAACTATTTGTTCACATGTGTGTACTATTGATTCACATTCTTGTACTATTAGGGGAGTTGGTGCAAGATTGATAATACTTGCATGATTAAGTTAAAAATTGAGGTTTAGATGGAGCTACTATACTGTAATTCGTATTTTCACATGATTATAACTATTGATTCACATGATTGAACTATTGATTCACATTATTTACTATTAGGGAAGGTGGTGCAAGTTTGATAATACTTGCAGGACTAAATTAAAAATGAAGAAAAACAGGAAGGTATTATACTATAATATTTCGAGCCCCAAAACGTGCAATTATCAAAACTATATTTTTCTATAAATAGAAGCTCATTCTTACTTCATTTCTCACCAATTCACAAAAGCTATAGAGCAATTATTATAGAGAGAAATTATAGAGAGAAAGAAGAAGAGAAGTCTGTTACCTCACTGTTCCAGTATCCAGTTTTTTCTAAGGTAAGGAGTATTATTCTTTCGTATTCATGAAGAGAGTTATTTTCTTTCAATACTCGTAAGGGTTGTTATTCCATTATTTATTATTATTTTGGAATAACTTTTGTCTATGCAAATCTGCACACGGTGAAATTCTTCATTATTCCATTCTTTATTATTACATTGGAATAACTTTTGTCATGCGATCTATCGCATGCCTGGTGAATTCTGTTGTAATTCCATTCTTTATTATTCTATTGAAATATCATGTCTGTGCGGATTACGCATGATCTGGTTCCATATATTCTTTATTATTCATTTGGAATATCACATGCATGCAAGGTTACATATTTAATTCGATTCCATTCTTTATTATTCATTTGAATAACATGCATGCGGATTACGCACGCCTAGTGAATTCTTACATTATTCCATTCTTTATTATTCTGTTGGAATAACCTGTCTATGTAGATTACCGCATGCATGGTGAATGATCATTCGTATTCATTCCTTATTAAATTGTGAAAATGATCTGTCTACGTGGATTATCTCATGTCGGGTAAAAATTCATTTGCGATTTCATATATTCTATTATACTCAGTTGATTAAATTTTTGGCTTCTATACTCCATGAAATTAGTGGAATATCCTTGATATTTGCGCTTCATCCAGTATCTTTTTATGGAAATATTCTTCTGAGCATTCTTGAATTTTACTCCACAAAGAAGTATCATGTTGACAATTCGGACGTTATTGATTTCTGGATAAATTAAAATTATAAATCTTTAAAATTTATCCTTGAACTTGTTTTATTGAATTATTATGTCATTGTCATCATCATCATGCTTATATTGTGATTAAAGTCATTTTTAGTTTACGTGCATAGATGGACTTGGTATGATTATGACCAGGGATTATTCGATATAATCATGACCGTAATGTGACGAATGATGTGTTAAAAGTCCTCATTGACCTGTAGTTCATTGATGGACAGTTGTTGGTGTGATTATAACCAGGGATTATTCGGTATAGTTATAACCATTGATGATTACATGAATATCCTTGGCTGTGATGTAGGGATGATTCAATTTTATTTATTAAGCTGAGTCTCAGCGATAAAGTTGATGAAAATTTTTTTAAATCATAGAAGATAGTAGATTTTATGCTCTACTTGACTCTTCAATGGATTGCTTGTTCATTATGATTAAACTTGTTGTCTATTATATTCTATCAGTTTAACATTATTGAAGGCTAATGATAATTTATTCTTCATTATCTTAGTCATAATATTTCTTACTGGCCTAGTTGAGCTCACCCTTTCTTTCACTGTTCTCTTCAAGAAATGAGAACGTAGCCAGGACTAGTCGAGGAACGAAGTGACGGTATAGATGATAACATTAGTAGTTCTCACTATTCTGTTAAATAATGTGACAATAAATATAATGAGGACTCCATTGAGTGTGGATATTGTCTAGATGACAATATTCTTATTAAAACTCTTAGATTATATTTTGTCGTATTTTACACGACTGTTGTATAATTAAGTTGTATTTGAATTTTGTTCTATGTATTTGGCGACTCAAGATGGGTGATGTATACCTGTTTTGGGGGCGTCACATGTAATGTGTCAATAGACAACGTTTTAAAAACGTTGTGTAAATGTGATGCTAATTGAGTGATCGATCTTATTAATGATAGGTCTTTCAAAAGAAGTTAAATTAAATTGAATAGCAGTAGTCAACCGATCAGGCAAGTTTCCTTACTCAACTTGAGTTATAATTTTTAAAATTAAGCATGATTAGTGGATAATTATTATCAATTATTCACATCCATAAAGATTATTGTTATTCGCACATAGTGCAATTGATTTCCTATTTTATTATTTGAACTATGAAATAAATTTAAAGTTCTTTTATTCATGAACTGTTTATGAACCATGTCTCAGCTAATTGTTTTAGCTAGACTAATAATTGATGAATCGTTCTATTATTTGAACTAAGTTGTTATTGAAATATTTATTTCATTTATTTTTACTAGATCAATATTAATATTATATGTTGAAATCATAGCATTTCTTTAAAAGCAATCACAAACCATATTTGTGAGATCCCGAATTTTATGAAATAAAAGTATTCAATTTTTTTATTTTGGTAAATAGTTAAATTGATAAAAGTTTAAAGTTAAGGGTGATATGTGAATTTTTTTTTAAAGTAAGCAAGTTGTCATAAAATACCTGGTAGTAAAAGTACAGTAATACGTGTGGTTGCATAATAGCACACGATATTAATTATTGATGCTTACGTGAGAAGTCACTCAGTTATACTCAATTATTGCTACAGTAATTGTTGCATAACATCTCTCATATTATTGATTCAATTATTGTCACAGTATCATCTGCATAATATTTTATATTATTAAATTAATAATTGAGATGACAAAGTTATACATATTATTATTTGCAATATTGACAATGTCTAGAAGTTCTGTAAAGGAGAGGTTTGGTCACCTAATTGCGTGCCAATAAGGAGAAATCCTTATCGGAAAGCCCCCTCTTTCCTGGGAACGACCTGGTTGTTAAATATTATGAGTTATAATATTAATGATGAATAAGTTCGTGTTGATTAAAGATAAAATTGATGATTCCATTGTGTAGGAATTATTAGTATTAGTGAAAATCGACATTTATTTCGATAATAATTGATGTCTGGAGGTTATATTGACCAATCGGGTAATTAGCCGGATAAATGAGAAATTTATTGCTATTGATTCACATGCTTATAACTATGTGTTCACATGTATGTACTATTGATTCACATGATTTACTATTAGGGGAGTTGGTGCAATATTGATAATACTTGCATAACTAAATTAAAAATAGAGGTATAGTTGAAGGTATTATACTATAATTAATTTTTTCACATGTTTAGAACTATTGAGTCACATGATTGAACTATTGATTCACATGATTTACTATTAGGGGAGGTGGTGCAAGTTTGATAATACTTGCAGGACTAAATTAAAAATGAAGAAAAAGAGGGAGGTATTATACTGTAATATTTTGAGCCCCAAAACGTACAATTATCGAAACTATATTTTTCTATAAATAGAAGTTCATTCCTTCATTTTTTTTTTCACCAATTCACTAAGTCTCACAAGAGCAATTATAGAGATAGAAGATATAGAGAGAGAAACTATAGAGAGAAAGAAAGGTTAAGTCTGCATTACTTCTTTACTCCAAAGATATCTGCCTTTCTTACGAGGTAAGGGTTATTATTTTTTATATTCTGAAGAGATATTATTTTTCGTATTCGTATGAATATTATTATCTTTCAATATTCATTATATTCGTTTGATATTCGTAAGGAATATTATTTCCATTCAATATTCGTAAGGAATATTATTTTCGTTCAACCGTTGTAAGTAAGGGGTTTCTGCTAGGGACAATTTCGTAATTTTTCTGACTCTCAAAAATTTTAGAAAAAATTAAATGCTAATTTGATGAGTTTTCTAGATTGTGCCCAAAATGGCGATTTTTGGATGTATAGATTAGGAGTTATGACTTTTATGAGAAAAGACTATTTTAAAAGTAAACCCTTATAACTCATTGTGGTTAACCCCAAAATTAGTGAAATTTTTATTGGGAGTGCATCTATATAACAGCAGTATACCCTATAAATTTTGAAATTTTTGAACAAAAGTACAGTTTTTGATAAATGTCCAAATATTCGGCAGTTTTAGCCATATGAAAAATAGTAAATGAATTTTAAAAATTCTGAGAAAAATATTTGTTCAATATGGGGCTATATTCTGCTAACTCCCAGAAAAGAAAATTTGTTTGTATTGATTTGATATTTTTCATGAAAATGGGCTAGTTATGAGTAAATGAATTAAATATGTTATGTGAAGTAAGAAAATTGAAAAATAGGATTTTATGGCTTGAAAATCCTATATAAGGTATATGCAGATTTTTTATGAGAGTTTTGGTTATTGGGGATGAAATCTTATGAGTTTGGCATTTTAGGATGATTAAATGCATTAATTAGTAAAGTGTAAATAATTAAAATAAATTATTTATAAGTTTAAGAAATGATTAAAATATGGTGGTAATATTAAAAATATTAGATTATGAGATTATTAAGTGATTTATAATATTTGGATTAAGGTGTTATAAATATTGATATGGATTTTATTGTGAAATTTTATCTTTTTGTGTCGGGGTTACTATTCATGTATACGACACTATTCACGTATATGACACTATTGATGTATATTGCACTAATTGCGTATATGACATTATTTATGTATACGATACTATGTACGAATACGAAGTACTATTCACGAGTTACTATTCACGGGGTACTATTTACCCGAATTTTTTTTTTCTGTCCAAATTATTTTTATATGAATATTATTCTTGAATTGTACTCCACAAAGCAGTATTATGTTGACAATTTAGATATTTTTAAACTCTGGATAAATTTAAAGTCTTTAATATTTATCCTTGATTTCGTTTGATTAATGCTTATATTATTGTCATCATCCTCATGCTTATATTGTGATGAAAGTCATCTTTGGCTTACGTGCATAGATGGACTGTTGATTATTAGTTTTACAGTTGTATATCTTTGGCTTACGTGCATAGATGAACTGTTAATTATTGGTTTTATGGTTGTATATCTTTGGCTTACGTGCAAAGATTGACGATTGATTATTGATTTTATAGTTGTATATCTTTGGCTTACGTGCAAAGATGAACTGTTGATTGAAAGCTTTGGCCCGTAGTGCAAAGATGGACAGGTGTATGACATAATCATGACCACTGATGATATTAATGAATATCCTTGGCCCGTAGTGCATGAAAAATTCAATGATGTGATTGGCAGGATCATGACCATTAGTTAACAGTTGAATGTCTTTGGCCGTAGTGCACTGACAGACAATTGATAGGTATGATCATGACCATTGGTTTTATAGTTGAATATCTTTTGCCACTAGTGAAAAGGTAGAAAACTGATTAGTATGATCATTGTTATTACATTTGAATATCTTTAGCCTTTGGGGTAAGGATATTGAGTAAACGTTCTATTAAGCCTTTGTGGCAAGGTGGAACTGTCGATTTACATGATTATAAATATGAATTATGGATTTAACTATAATCTTAGGTAGTTTAGGTGAAGACATGTAATGAGAGTTCTTTTTATCTTGGGTATAACAAAGAACTGTTGATAAGTATTACAGGAATAAAATATTAACGATGAACTTTTAATCTAAAGGAAATAGTAGACATTATGTTCTACTTGACTCTTCTAATGGATTGCTTATTCCGCTGCAGTTGTTGATCTAAAACGTGTTGTCTATTGTATTATATCAGCTGTTATACTGTTGAAGGCTAAGGATAATTTATTCTGCATTATCTTAGTCATAATATTTCTTACTGGACTAGTTGAACTCACCCTTTTCTTTCACTATTCTCTTCAGGAAATGAGAATATAGCTGGGACTAGTCGGGGAATGGAGTGATGGTCCAGGATCAGTGGCTTTAGTAGTCCTCACTATTTTTTATAAAATAGTGTGGTAATAATTGTAATGAGGAATCCATTGAGTGTAGATATTGTCTAGAAGGCAATATTCGTGTTTACACTCTCAGCTATGTTTTATCGTATTTTGCACGACAGTAGTATAATTAAGTTTGTAGTTGAGTTCTGTACCATGTATCTGGCGACCCAAGATGGGTGATGTAAACCTGTTTTGGGGGCGTCACAATATTGTTGTGGTACAGACTCATGATGTAAGATTGAGATGAACAACCCTTATAAAAAGGGAAACTTTATTGTCGGACATCTGACCCTTGCACAATTATTGAGTATTATGCATAATCACGGGTACAATGAGGCTGATCCCCTTACGTACTTGCAAAAAGGTATGATTTAATCTTTACGGTTAACTTATACTCTTGAGGTATTAAATCAGTAAATGAATTAATAATTCCTCGAGTAGTTCTTGATCCATTTGTGATCACTCAGCATGAAATTTGGGAATATTCCACCCTATTGAATATTATTACAGCATTGTTCATTCTTCATAATCAAATTGATATTGTTGAATCCTTGAAAGAATTTAACATCTTACATTTTTGATATGTTATTCAACATGGAATACAAGAAAATTCTTGATATTGAAAATGATTTATTATTCAGCTACCTCGAACTCTTTTGAATATTGTTGACATTCTAGAAAGTTACTCTTTTATATCCTTTATTGAACGCTTTTAACTTACGGAGCAAACTAGTTGCTCACCCTTGCTTAAAACAAAATATTTCAGCTAAAACCGAGGTAGCCGAAAGTTCCAAGAAGAGCAAAGGTAAAGAGAAGGCGACCGAGTAGGGTCTTTGAAGTATTGTTTAATTATGTTATCTTATGTAATTAATTATGTAAACCTTTTGTGTATCTAAGGGTATGTATTTAAATTAAGATTAGATAAACCTAGGATAATGTTATGTTTGTATTAAGAAATGGTATGAATGATGTAATTCATAATAAATGGATAGTTAGATGTTATGTGTATGAATATGGATCGTGAGTACCAAACCCGATGTTAGGGAACCCGGATTTGGGGGCGTCACAGTCCCTCTATTTAACCATTCGATTTTCGGATAGAGGGTCACAATGTATCGAATAACCTTGACAACGTTAGTTATGCATCGATCTCCATATGTGTGTGTGTGGCGAGAAAGTGGCATATTCTATCAAATTCTAGATTATAAATTATTATTGATTTTTTTAAAAATTAAGTTATTCATTTAATTTTAGTTAATATTATATTATTTTTAAATTTAAAAATATCTTAAATTAACTTTCAAAAATTAATAATTATTTATATTTATTATCAACTATATGTCATCCACTCACATTCAAATAGAATCATATATTAACACACTTGGACCAAAAGGGAAACAAACAAAATAGAGAAATAGAGAAATAAATCAGAAAGGAACAGGAAAACCCATGGACTGGGAGAGGGTAGAGACATTACCATACGAGGACATAGTACTTATGGAACATGAGATGAGTTAATTAAGCTTAATTGGTGATCAAATATGCAAGCCTCGTGAGGCATGTGGTGTGGTAATATGATGAGTAAAGTACATTGTCCCCCCTTTTGCAACAAGTTGGACAAGGGAAACGTGAAAAATAAGATCAAATGATACTAATCCAACAAAAAGCACAAAACTTATATAGTTTTTCTTGGCAAGTCTAAGCACACAACTTATAAAGTTCTAATTTCTTTCTTTTTAAAACAATATATATGTATTTTTACATTTTAATCTTAGGAGTATAAGGAGAACTTGAAAAGAGTTCAGGAGGGGACAAAAAAACATATGTATCCAATAAAAAATTTACTGACTTTATTTATATGACCATGCACAGTAAAACGAGGGATCTTTTTGCTAGAAAATATGAATTTTGGTATTTTTTTTTAATAGAATATCGACATACGATAAAAGGAAAATTAGTAGAAATATTTTAAAATAGGATGGGATCAATACTTAATTCCCTCCCTATTTAGCTATAAAAAAAAAAAAAAGAATCCCTCCCGACACAAGAAAATGTATGGCATTGGCATGGAAAGCATTTTAATTTTGGGGAGGAGGTCAATATATAATTAATTAGCCCTCTTGCCGACTTGCAAAACCAACTTGCTTCCCCTTCCAGAACACCAGCTAAAATTTAAAATTAATAATAATAATAATAATAAGAGAAAGAAGGATGAGGAGAAAAATATAGCTCCTTCCGTTTGAAAAAAAAGAAGTGTCAATTAAAAAATTTATAAATTTTAAGAATATATTTTTGTTTCAAATTTATTCTTATATAATTAGTCTAATTTAATAGTAATACATTATGCATGATAATAAAATTTTGATAATAAATGAAAAAACTGATATCTATACAAATTGGCCATGGCTATGGCCAAGTTGATCATTAATTTTACAACTGTCCATTGAGTACACTAGGTATAAAATAAATGAACTGAGGAATTACCAAAGTGATACAGATATCTTTACAAATTGGTCATGGCCATGCATGGTCAAGTTGTTGAATAAAGATTTACGAAAATGGTAGTAGATATAATTAATCAAGCAATCCTAATATATATATATATATATATATATATATATATATATATATTAATTGTCTTGAATCGGTGTAAGAAATACACTAAAATTTCGAACCCGAATTATTTAGTTCATGTGAGTATTATTTGTACATATAAAATAATATATAATCCTTAGAAAAAAATAAAATATTATAACTAATGAAGAAGATATATATGTATCTTATTTAAATATTACAACATGTACTTTTAATAAGAAGAAAATGAAATTTATTCAATCCTTATACTATATTATAGTAATTTCTTACTTTTTCCTTTTCTAATGGAGTGCCTTTGTTCAACCATATATAGCATGGAGTAACTCTGCCGTCAGGAGAGTCAAGAATTTTTGTGCAAGTTGGTGAACATTGAAATTCGTGTCTTTGTTTTTCCTTAATAGTAAAACATAAAGGACAAACTTTTGGAGTATTTATCTACACTTTTGTCATAATGTCTATTTTAAGAGTAGTACAATTATTTTTAAAAAATTGATATTTTATACTATTTTTTTTTTGATACTTTTATACGTAAGACTCACATATTAATTAATAAAAATTTGATAATCAATTAATATGTGGGAGTTACATGTAAAAATATCAATTTTTTACTTTTATCCTTCTAAAAAATTAAGGTGGGTGCATTATCCACCCTTAAGATTTGTATTATCGAATCATATTACATATGCATTATCCACCCTTCAGATTTGTATTATCCAATGAAGAGTGATTTTTAGATTAAAAAAATCTTCGAGATATATCCATTAGGTTTGACACTCAGCCAAGACTAATGTTATCTTCTTGATTGTTGTTGGCTATTTGAAAGCAAAAATACTAAGCAAAAAAGAAATTAAGAAAAAAATATAGCACAAGAACTTACAAAAATAAGTTTAGGAAAATGGTATTTTTACATGTGTTTTTGATATTTTCGCATAATTTTCTCTCGCATAAGAAAAATGAGTCACGCCTTTACGTAAGAGGAGACCATATAAAAATATCAAAAATTCATGTAAAAATAGTACTCTCCTAAGTTTAATATCTTATTTTCTAATGTTTAGTTTTCTAATGAACGAAAAAAGAAATCCGACTTTGTTACTTTTTTTGCCAAAATTACAAATTTGGATAACAAACTTAATACAAGAAATAATTTTAATTTTTATAATAAGCATCGACATACGAAAACAACAAAATTAATAAAAAGATAAAATAATAATTTAAATGTAAAATTTAAGTTTTCTATATTTTTTTTATTTATTTATAAATATAGTAATAATGTGGAGGGAAAAAAAAGAACCTATAAAATATACTATTCGATCTTTTCTTCGCTTGTTTGCGTCCAAAACTCAGAATCAGATTAATTAAGGTTAAAAACTATACATTTTCATTAATGGGTATCAATCATCTACTGATCTATTACAAATAATCCGATCCACTTAAATTAGAGTTCAAAATTAATAGATAAATAAATAAATAGAAAAGAAAAACAAAATTCATGATGATTTATTAGTATTATTATTTTTGGTCAAGTTCTCCGTAATCCTAGCCAAAGACTGCAAATTGCACATCACAATTGTATCCGCAAATCCACACGTTTCCTCCTCCGTATTCCCCGCCGGCACATCCACCACGTACGATTCAACCACCACCGTCCCATTTCCGGCCTCCGTAGGGTGGAGCGTGGTGACAGACCGGTAGTTATTCAGCCGGTGATCTCCCCCGACCACACTAAAGCTTATCACGTGCCGTTCGTCGTCTAGAATATCGAGACGCTCCGTGCTGGAACCCGCGGGTAGGCCGGACACCACGTGCACTTCCCGAAGAGTGCCGACATCACCGTCGCCGTCGATCACGTGACAGCTCTTGAGGAACTGTTTGTAGGATTGCGGGTTGTCGAAGCGGCGCACGACGGACCAGACGGTAGGCACGGGGGCGAAGATAGTTTGGATCACAGCGGAGCAGCACTGGTTAGGGCGAAGCGCGTGGGTGTGGTGGTGTTTGATATTTTCGGGTAACGGTACGGATGGCGGAATGATGGGCCATGTGGTGAGGGATTGTTTAGGGTTGTTAAAATCTGTGGTGGTGTTGTAGATTCTTTGGAGTTGAAGAGATGAAGGCATTTTTTTGTTGAGTTTGTTTTTGTTTTTGTTTTTTGGAAAAAAGAAAGATGTTTTTTTAGATGCCTATGGATATTGAAATGTTATATATATACAACGCATATATATGTAGAGAGAGAGGAGGAGAGAGAACAAAGAAAGAAAGAGGGAGGGAGGGAGGGAGGGAGAAATGTTATTATGGATATTGAAATGTTATATATATAGAGGGAGGAGAGAGAAACTTGGATTAAGGCGGGACATGCAAGTGGATGGATCAACTTGTTAAAGAGGTTTGGTCCGTTTGGACGTAGTCTTGATTTACAGGATACTTTGCTAATTCGTAGGATTATATTATTATTTAACCTCTTAATTTCTCCTCCTTTTTCTCTCTTCTTGTAATTTGTTTTGAGAATTGATATTTTAGTTCCACAACTAGACCTCACATGAATAATAAGTGAGATTCATCTAGAACTATCTCTTTGTTTATTTTGTATCTACCTAAAGGCTAAACCTCCTTTGGACCAAGTTTAATGAGAATTAAATTTATTTAGAATAATAATCCTTCCCTTTCAAAATTAGACTTGCATTTTAATTTTTTAAATATATTTGTGAAATCCTTAAAAATCAAAGTCAATACATATTTGTTTGTTATATATATATATATATATATATATATATATATATATATATATATATATATATATATATATATTACAAATAACTGTAACTATTATAAACACTTAAAAATTAGTTATAAAATACTAATTATTACCTTATATTGTTATTTTTGAAATTTAAGCAAATTCACTTGGTTAAATGCCACTCTCACTTAGGGAGTATTATTGTTGCAGACAGCTAATAACTCGTTTTTTGGGAGAGTTTTGTAGTTTGATGTTTCCTTCAAAAGAGATGCATGCATGGCTAATATATTTAAGTTTATGAACTCGGTTCTACTACCTCCGTTCTTAAAAAATTATCGGTTAAAATTTTGATACATAGATTGAGAAAATATCATTTATCAAATAAAATATGTTTGAAATTTCATCACTACCCCTTTATGGGAAATTGAAAACTAGACTAAGAACACGTAGCAAAGTTCATGTGGCATCTCGGCCCGCCCACCGCCTAAAAATGAGACTTTGAATCGCATTTTTTTAGCCCACAAAAATCAGACCTTTTTTGACGGCTCTGTTGAAAGCCAGCCTACTATGGCCTGTTTGCATTTTTTTTTTTAGCTCACAAAATTCAGGCCTTTTGCACCGCATTGATTGAAAGTCCGCCTGCCTCACTCACTTTGGCCCAAAAAATATCAAAAAAATAGGCATAAACACACTGCCATGCGGGGTACTTCTACCACTGGCAGATTAACCACCAGGGCTTTGGGCTTACATTTTACGGCCTCCCGGACAATGAGAAAAGGTAGGGGTAATATAGGAAAGTAAATAATTTATTCTCCTTGAAAGTTGTAAACGATAAATATTTTAGAACAAATTTTTTCTTTAAAACGATAATCTTTTAGGAACTCGGTTCGTATTTTATTACAATATACTCTAGGAACTAAAGAAAATGATACTATATATATTACAACCTTGTATGTAGATTTTTTTTTATTGCGAATTATATGAGTAAATTATAATTGGGAGTGGTTAGCATGAAGTTAATTTTGGTCAACTAACTAATACAGTACCGACACGCATGCGGGAGGTGATCTCTCTTTACGTGTCAATACTGTATTGGTCAATTGACCAACTTACCCAGAAGTTAACTTCAAAGTAACCGGATTCGTAGCAATCGTAATTATATACTCCCTCCGTCCCTAATTATTTGACATTTTAGAGTTTTTCATTTGTCCCTGATTATTTTGACGTTTGTTCAAATCTAGGAGAATTAATGACAATTTTTCTAAAATTACCCCTCATTACTCTTTCTATTTTTTTGATACTTTAAACTCTTTCTCTCTTTCTCTCTTTCTCTCTCTCTTTTTCTCTCTCCTTGTCCCAACAAAACTCTCATTATCCCAATAAAAGATTTAAGAGTATTATAGATAATTGAGTCCTATATTTAATGTTTTCCAATTATTATCGTAATTCTTGTGTTCACCTCTAAAACGTCAAATAATTAGAGACGGAGGGAGAGTATAGGTATATATAGTAGGACTCAAACTAATTAATTAGCTCTTTTCAACAAACATAAAACTCTATAAACTTACCTAGTGTGTGTTTATATATATATATATATAGATCCATACCATATATTTGTTATATATGAATCGAAAACGGACATACAATATCAATTGTTCAATATAGCTAATATTAGAACTGAAAAATTCACGTCTCTTTTCTCCTCACCCACCTTCCATCAACTTGATCATTTTCTTAAAGATAGAAGTTAGAACCCACTTGCATAATGTGATCATCATCTAAGGAGAACTATCAACTTGGGTTATTACATGGCCTCCCATCATACAACTTAATTAATTATATAAAGCTTAATTTGCAGCAACTATGCAGCTCTTTGAAAGCATCAGTGTGTATGCATTGGCAACTTGCTGGAATTAAGAAGTTACTATACATTTTAATTTCAAACCACCTCTAGTCTAGCATCAGTGTGTATGTATTGGCAACTTGCTGGAATTACAAAGTTACTATACATTTTAATTTCAAACCACCTCTAGTCTAGATCCTTAATGTTTCACTTTTACATGTCTATAAATTTCGGATTGGGATCTCCACCGTTACACTTTCTATATAATTTAAAAGATTTTTCCTTTTTTTTTCTGGTGCATAAAAAGAATTTTCTTTAATGAAACGAAAGATACCCAAAAATGGTATGATAATGGTTGTCCCTTATATTTCTACATACTTTTTTTAACCATACAAATAAATTTTGTTAAAAGATTGAACACAGTCACTTTTGAGTAGAGTAGATAACTTATTTACCCAAGTTTAGTATATCCCACAGATCTTATATATTTTTTTTTCATGTAATCTATGCAAAGTTTTATATTTAAAAAACGAAAAATAAAATAAAATTTAGAAACCTCAATTGCACTATATATATATATATATATATATATATATATATATATATATATATATATATATATATTACAATAATTTCCCAAAATGTTAAGGGGCACTAGCTACTTCCTTAGCTGGTGGCTTAACCTCCCATCACCACATTAGCAAAATTGTGTTGGCAGCCAGTGATTCTTAGAAGATTCAACAAGTTATAAAGCTTATAACAATTCTTTCTCACCTGTTCGTCTGGATCGGCACCTAACCAAAAGTCACCAACACCTCAACCATAGCATCCAAAACTTTGAAGTTCTGCTATCGTTTTTATTGGAGTCCCTCGAGAGTTGCTATGACTAGTAAGAAGTAAGAACAAATTTGCTTAACTTAGAACATGCTGCAGTACAGTATCATATCATGCATGGCTATATACTTCTTCATCCGTCACAAAAAGTAACAAGTACACTTCAAAAATTAACATACTCAATTTCAGTACAGTTAAATAACCCTATGATCTTGAGTGTAAATTGGGTTCAAATTAAACTTCTATTAAAAGCTCTAAAATTTTTGAAATGGGGAGTACTACCACACTATTCAAGCCCGTGATGAATTTCAACTCAAATCACAAGTTCTCTACTTGGCGCCACCATACATAAAAGAGGGGATTTATCATCCGAAACAAGGCAAATGAAAACTGGGGAGGTTTTTACAATCCAAAGGCTAACTTATAAAGGAAAAATGTAGATATTTATATACCTTTACTCGCATGGAGTTTATTCTCGAACTCTCATTAACCCATTAGAAGCCTTCTCATTCTTCATAATCATGTGGAACAATGAACCGCGATCTTCCTCCACTATTTCCCTCAACAATTCATCTTCAATTTTGGGTGCTTGCCATTGAGAAGGATCCTCCACAAGCTCCTCGCTGAATATCATACTTGAAACCCACTCCTTCCATGTTGTTCTTTTGTATTTCTCTTCTTCAAGTGTGCCTGTTGCCAATAGTTGATACACATACACAACCTTGTCCTGACCAGGCCGAAAAGCTCGTGCAATAGCTTGCTTGCTCTTGGAAGGATTCCATTCCGAGTCCAGCAAGATCACCCTTGATGCAGCAGTCAAACTAATGCCTTCGGCACATGCTGAGATGGAAGCCAGCATTACCCTTGATGGACCTCCTGGCTCCTCGAACTTATCCATGACTCTTCCTCTTTCAAAGAGCTCAAGGTCTCCTTGAAGGACCAGAACTTCTTCGCCCTTCCGCCAGCCATAGAACCTCTCGAATATCGCCAAAAATAGGTTTATAGGAGCAATATTGTGGCAAAAGATCAGAACCTTCTCCTTCCTGAGCAGGCAACGAGGGACGAGGCTCATTACGAATCTCACTTTTGAGCCCAACTTCAGGTCAAACTTGAATTTCTCCAGAGCCTCCAACTCTTCTACACTGAAATATTGAGTTGCACATGCTGTAGTTCTGATCAACCAAGGATGTATTGATCCGAGAGTAATCAGAAGTTCTAGCTCTAATGGGAAACCTTTGTATATAGGTCTTTGATTCTGAAGTTTTACCAGAATGTCTTGTTGGATTGTGGTCGACTTCATCATCAAGGTGTAAATTTGTAAACCAGGAAGACTGTCAGAGCTTCCACCTTCATAAACATCTATAAATTCGCTTGTCAGATTCTTCAACACATTTATACCCTGGAACCTTTCCGCCGTTATATCAGAATTGATTTTCCCTGAAATTTCATTAATGAATAATTTCCTAGCCCGATTTTCCAGTGAAAAACGTGATTTTGAATCTTTTTTCCTTTTCCTGAACTTTGGATCAAGTTCGGTTAGCACCTCGGTGACAAAACTTGGTCTTGCTAAGCAGAGGGTGTTAAAATATTCCCCAAAGTTATTCTGAAATAGCGTACCTGAGAGCAAAACTCTCAGCCCTGTATCCACTTTCATTAAAGCTTTCCTTAACCTTGATTTAGTGCTTCTTGGGTTGTGCCCTTCATCAAGAATTAGAATCCCTGGACATCGCCGTAACACTTGGGCCATATATTGCCTGTGAGCATACTTTGAATCTTCTCGGGTTAAAGTTAGAAATGAGGTATAACCCATGAGAAGGACACTTGGATGAGCAAGCCACTTCTGTATCTTTTCTAGGCAGTCCAAAACATGCAAAACATCTTGATTGCGGGGAAGCCCGGGTGCTAGTTTCACTTTCTGTCTTAACAGTTCACCTCTGTAAGTCTGACCCCCATGGATTTGATAAACCGGAATAGGAATATCCCACTTAATTATTTCTTTATACCAAGTATACAGAGTTGTCTTCGGAGCAAGGACCAGAGGCCTTGATCCTGGGAATAACTTCAAGTAACTCTCTAGAAATGCAATAATGAGCAAGGTTTTCCCAGCTCCAGGAGAATGAGAAATGACACAACCACCTCTTTGCTTACGTGCTTGTTCCATAAGTGCTGGAACCATAGAACCTGCAAGGTTCCGCCAAAGAAATTCAAATGCTCTTTTTGGTGGAACCGCAACTTTCTCTGAGAGTAGGTATTAAGGCCCATACGTTGTCTTCCTCCTCTGGTAAGGGTGTGTTGGAGGAAGTAGGAATGGAGAAATCATCAAACCCCCCACCATCTTCTTCATCCTTCTTCTCTGAATCATCTTCCTTGCGTGCACCCTTGTTTGTGGTCCAGCCTGGGGATGCAAACTATAAAACAAAGAAGAAAAAACATAGTGAGGATGATTATTAAGCACATAGTGAGGGTCTATTTGGACCCAAATTAGGTTTCTATGTAATATTGGAAGAAACTGATACGAGTACATCCAAACCCCAAAAAAATGAATTAATATTCAATTATAGGACCACTTGTTTAGGCTCTTCGCAGTGAGATAATACCACTAGGAGATGTTACTTCTTTGGACAACACTACCAGGATTTAAAGAGACATCAATGGTTTATAAGAAAGGCCTGCTTCCAAACTACCAAGTAAAATGAAATACCCTACCTCCTTGATTTATAATATGACTTACAAAGGGTAGGGAGACATCTTTTATTTCTGTGCAAACAAAGCCACATAAGCGACATATAATTCCAATTTCTTCATTGAGTCTGTAGTCATGCTGACATACGCGTCCACCATTTCCATTTGGTTTTTGCATTTCATTAGGGACTCCATCATGGGTATCCTGAAAATTTCAATCAGAAAGACATCAAAATACAAGGTTAAAAATCAAGTTATAAACCAGATCAGCAACCCTTGTATTATCAATGTTAAAATTTTCAAATCTGTACCCCTCGTTGCCCAAGTATATAAATAGCCAAGTTTATAAATATATATATTTTCAACTTGAGTGATGCTTCTGGTAAATTAACAACCAAGCCAAACTCGAAAAGTTTAAATGACAAATGACAATCCTATAGCCTTATAAATTTTTTATGAATTAATGATCTAAATACCGAGTCAATATACCTAATAAATCTTGATAAAATACCTCGTTGTCTTCAAGAAGATAAGCTGATGCCAAGGCAAGTTCCATTTCTTTCCACAACATGTCAAGTTCTGAGATCTCTTCTTCACTGTCGTCCTCCTGCTCTGTCGGCATATCATCCCCTTCCCTATCCCTATCTTTATCCCTGTCCTTTTGGTTCAAGGAATTTGTTGCACGAAACTCTTTCCACTGATCAATAATTGGCGGCTGTTCTTTACTGACTACAGAGTCTATGTTTGTCATGCATCTTCTTATCATTTCCCTGTAGACACTTGCATTAAAGGATCTTCTTGAAGAAGGTGTTCTTGTATCATAAATATTCTGCCAGTCAGTAGCAACAGAAGAATGCCCCCTTCTGCTTCTGGGATATCTTTTATATGCAGTTTTCCCCTCCCCCCATCCACTTTGCACGAAAGAATAGCTCATCCCAGAAGTTCTCTTCCTATGTGCTTCCGCTTGGTTATAGTTAACCCCAGAAGTTCTCTTTCTATTTACATTAGAACTATTTATGTAAATATACTTGGAAATTGTTTTACCAATGTCACCTGAATGATGTTCAGGAATCTCTGTATCAAGAGGATCCTCTTCATGGACAATAAAATCAGTTTCAGCAGGGAGATGCAAAGGAACAATTGCAAGTTCAGATTGATGCTCTCCTTCATCTGATACAGCTGCCTGATGTTGCCATTGATCAGATACGACAGATTTTATCTCCTTAATATTGCTTTGGCCAATAAGAAAACTCTCATAAATATCTTCCCTATAAGATTGGACCCTTCTGCCAATCTCATCATGTTTATCTGTTTTATGAGCATGATCATCCTGAACTGATAGTGCCAATGGCATTTCTTCATACTCCCATTTGGATGTCTTGATTATACCTATACGACTCACATCAATATCTGGATCTGGAAATTCATCACAACCCAAGTAACGCTCAGGTTGCACATTCCGACGCTTTGAACGTCGCAATTCCATTAAATCATACAAAGATAATGGTCCAGAATCATGCATTTCACAACTAGGTGTCTCATTAAGGCCTTCCGTCAGAACAAATGGGACAACGATGGGGACTGAAATTCCATTCTCTAGCTTGAAAGTCACAGCCTTTGAATGCTTCTCAGAATTTTCAGAATATGTATAACCATCCCCATCCCATATCTGATAGACAATTTGGTTGCGTATTGAAATTACATCAAATACAAGTTGCTTGGAAACAGATGCAACAATTAACCACGTCAGATCAGATGCAAACTTTCCTGTAAATAATTTAAATGCCCGGCGTGAAGTACTGTCCTCTGAGAAGCTCCAACGGTAGTATTTATCCTCATCCTCACAAGGATTACGCTCAAGTGTTTGGAGGATGGAGATTTGATCAATATGCACCTTGGTGATCTCTTTAGAAATTGCTTTCTTTATCGCACCAACAGGGCCTTGAGTGACATAGAAGCTAACGTAAAATTCGCATGCACATTTAGCTTCATGAGGCTTCCTCTCAATAGAACTTATTTTAGCATCAAGCCAGACCTATATCAGAAATAGATTATTTAAATAATCTCAAACAAAATATAAATATCGGGAAAAGCTTATCTATAGAGTTTTAGAGAGTCGTAAATATGTAAAGTAAGATAGCAAGTAGAAATGAAAGAAGAATGAAGTGACGAACAAATAAGATTATGCTTCTGTTATTGGTGAAGCCTACATTGTATGATGAAAGAAAATTCTAAAAAATAGTGAAGATGACTGTTGCGGACCATGGACTAGCCCAGCGTTTGGGTGAACCACGTATATTTTGTGATCTGTTGTTTTTCTTTTGATTTCTCGTTGCTATTTTCTTTTGCTGCATTGTTAATCTCTAACAGCTTCCGGTGTTTCGAACTGTATGCGAGAATTATTGCTATTCAGACATTTACTTTTTGTGTGAGGTTGCATCTTTTTAGTATGTCAATTATTTGAGTGCTCATAATTGTTTGTCACAAAGAAGATTATATAATCAGCCTGCATAAAGGACTACTATTATTTTCAAAACAAATGCAAGTAACTTCTAGCATTACACCATCACCAATTACGTGTCGTGCCAAGCAGACACGAGGTTATATGGTCCATGTGCTTCAAGCGGTACATAGCAAAAAACTGCAGACAAAATGTCTAGACTGAGTTGATGAATGCGGAAATCAGAAATGAAGGACCTTTCTGCGAGTATTCATTACACATTATTTTCTTCTTCCTCTTCAATTGAACTACTTTCCATATTTGGAAGTCACTAATAATTGAATCTCTTCGCTCCTCTCTATAATTCAAAGATGAACCCCAAAATTTGACTTGAGCTATAGTTGGCTGAACCCTTAATATTACTTCAATTCAAAAATTAGTGGACCCAACAATTAGAAATTATAAACTTGAACACAGAAATATAAAGTCCTTTTAAAAGAGACATTCATTAAACTATGTGCCAACTTTCTAGGATCAAATAAAACTGGGTCGAGGGAGTACAAGGAATATCATTGTAGAACAAAATTATGCACATAAGCATTACCCTGGGCATTTGCAGTAATTCATGCATGCACATCAAACCACAAGGACTCATATGCAAACATTGTCACAAAGCACAAAGTTTATACCCTACAAATAATCATAAATATGGACTTACAGGCTCTAGATTTTCAGGCTCTATATTTTCATCGCCTGAATTTTCTATATTTTCTGTATGCTGAGACGTTGAAAGCACACAAATATCAATTCCAGGTCGTAAAAAGCAGGTGCAATCAGATACAGTTGCTTTTCTTGACCTTATTCGAAGATTTGAGACAAGAATGGTCGTCTCAATCACTGCTTCATCATCTGTAACATGCATTCTAATCTCCCCATCCCTGATTCTTAAGCGCTCTACAGTTTGCCATGACTCGCACCAAAATGCCTCAAAAGCTGTCAAATGGGATACACATGAAAAAGATATAAATATATATACACGAAACCATTTTGAAATGAGGAAACCAGTTTGAAATAGGGAACCATAGGTCTACGACACTTATAGTGCACATATTACAAGCCATTACTTATGTCATGAAAACTATGAACTTAATATAATAATGTCCTGCGTTAAATTAGTGCAACTGTCTTTTAAAACATATAAGAAATAATGTCGGGAATAAAAGCTAGTTGCAGTATCCGCAACTGGTATTTTAGACGAACGGTATTATATCAGCATCAGCAAGCTAAAAAAGACCCACAGCCAGCTGTGGTTGTGGATCATCCCCCATACACACGTATAATATATGTATGTATATCTATCTATATAATGCGCTCTCTAGTCCCTGAAGTTAAACGGTAGATAATTATGTATAATAGTAGCCACCCTTGCACAATATTACTAGCTCAAGTTTTTCAAGCCAGGTGACTTTTCCTATTAGTTGGGTCAGGTTACTATCGTCATTGATGCATAAATAAAGATACCAATTAGTGCTGATTGAATTCCTTCTATGGTTCCACCTGAGCAACCAGTACGAATATAACATACATGTCCAATTGGCAAACACTTCTGGTTTGGTAAGCATTTTGATTTACATGATGTTGGGATAACTGAGAAGCACATGTGTCTTAGTCATGTACATATCCTGATTGAAACATGAGAAGAAAATTTTACAGCAGAGACTATGTTTTGGGGGGATTTTACTTATTTTAAATTTGAGAAAGGCAGAAAGTTTATATAGATTAGATTAATTAATAATGCCATGGAAAAAGAATATAAAGGTGAGGTGAGAGGCCCAAAGTTAGTGCTTACGGTTTAAATCAAAAGGATGTGTGCTTTGATGAATACTTCGTCTCCTCATGATGCTCAACAAAAGATGGGCCTCAAGTGACGCACCTGCAATTTTTTAAAGTTAACAACAATTTAAGCTAACATAAAGGACCTTACCAGATACAACTTTAGTCTCAATGTACACTCCATGTCATCCCAAGGAAGAGATCATTTTAAGTTTTAACTTTTGTGTACCCGCAAAGTTACATTGAGTTCAAATTAAGTATTAGACTGGCTTGCCAAACATGAAGTCTCTGCATATAACTATTAAGTTTACATTCTTTTTCATTTATTCTAAGTGTTGCAGAATGGGCTCAATAATACACATCATGCGTTAAACTCCTTCACATTCAACCCATCTTTGTAAGTGGAGAGACCAATGAAAGTATATCATATTGCACAAATAAAACAAAGTGCATAAGATCTATCAACATGATGAAAAAACATATGCAAATGGGGAGGCTTACATAAGAGCTTGCAAAACCAGAGTGTGATACCTTATAAACATTACCAATTGAGGTAAAAGCTTAAACTGTAATCTAATTGACCCTATGTACATCATGCTTGACCTCGTTTATGTTATCCCAAATAAGTTGGCGCATGCACCACAGGAATATGGTAACCATGTTTATATCAGATCAAAGTTTATTTTAAACACATACAAGTTCAATCCTTCAATTTTTCTTTTTCTGTTTCTAGTACCTCTCTCCTCTCTAAAATATTCCTTAACTTGTCAGGCAGGGCTTTCACCATCTATAGATAGATATAAATGCCAGAAGCAAATCAACAAAAATGGAAGCTGAAAAAGATAAAAAAAAAAAAAAAAAATTACCCAGGAAATATGCTAAATATGACCCCTTTTAATTATGTTTTTTGTAATACAGCAGTGCCAACAAGTAGCAAATATTACCTCAGCCCTAAAATGAGAGAGTCCTATGTATTGAAATTTTCCTCACCAGTATTAAGGTCTGCATTATACATAAATTTTTTTGACAATTATTTTCAATAATAAATTGTGTTAAAAGTTTCATAAGTATATTAAATAGATCATCCCAAAAAGAAATCTAAGTATGTCAGGTTTGAACCTTAATATTCGAAGGAATTTAATAACAAAATTGGAGCAAACATTATTATGGAAGTAGTATAAAGGTATAAACATTACACAGAATCATACCAAGTAATATCCATCATCACTTAACTGCAACAAGTAATACAATTATTTTCTTGATTTTGTTTCCACAAAAACAAGGAAACACACATTATAATCAGGCAATGCATTCACGTCATCTTTCCAGAAAGGCAAAAATGCAATAAACAGAGAAAACGGCTCCTAAATTACAAAAGATTGATCTTTCTTTCCTTTTGGTCCTCTAAAGCTGTAAAAGTCACCCTTTACTAGAAATTGACAGTAATACATATATGCAGAGTTCGGTAAATATATACTCCCTCCGAAAAAGAGTCTCGCTTGGAAAATAAATAAATAATAGTAATAATTGTTCCCAGAAAGATTCATGTTTTCGTTGATGATACTATAAATGATATTACGTTTGTAACAGCATAATTCACTACCATATGATCACTACTAAACTAACATTCATTAGATGATAAATATGGAAGATAATTATAACATTTAAGTCTGTAAATTCTGTAAATGGTACTCTTTTTGTCAAACGGATGGATTATTATATAAATATATGCAGTTATATATGTGTGTGTGACAGAGATAGGAGCAGTTTTTAGCAGAAAATTTTCACGAAATAGGTGAACTTCAAATTTTATTAGTATATAAAAATGTAGAAAAGTCGAATAAAACCCAAAAGAAGCAACGAAATGGTCAAAATACTGGATAAATGAGCTGAAATTAGGTAAAACAGAATCCCTAAATTACCGATTGGAGGTATACTCGGAATCAAAGCCAGCAGGATCAACAGACATTCATACTCAGAAAAGGTAGTAGCATCTTAATCATAATACGCTCCTGCGAGAAAGAAAAAGATAAAAATCAGAAATTAATTTCTCACAGTAGAAGCAAATTCAACCAGAAATTAAGCCAGCTAAAGCAAGTAGGAAAACAGAAAACAGTTTCTTACATTTGGATCAGAAAAAAGAAAAGTAAATAAACAGTAAGATTCCGGTGAACTTAACTGGAAATGCGCAGATTCCGGCGGGAGAGCAGGAGAAATTGAGAAGTGTGCTAGTTGAAAAGTGGAGCAGCACTGATAAAGAGAGTGAAAAGAGGAGAGAGAAAATTAGTGCAGGGGCGTAGAAATCTATACGTACAATGAATAATGTTAGAGATACAAACTATTTTATAAATATTTTATAAACTAGTGATGTGGCATACTCCACATCAGCAATTTATATGGGACCGAAGACTACATTAAACAATTTGTTGATCAATAGGCTGACGTGAAGTATGTCACATTAGCAATTTATAAAATATTTATAAAATAGTTTGTGTCTCTAACACCACCCTACATACAATTACTCCACAAAAGAAAGAAAGAGAAAAACTGACTGACTCCGAATCTCGGAGTTGGTGTAAAGCTGCTTTTATGAGTTGCTGCTGCATGACTACAAAAACCTGCACGGGGATAAATGATCGTTGGGAGTCTAGCCGAGCTTTTAGTTGTTTGAGCTCAGCTTCTTTAAACTATGTATTCAATTCATATTAATTGTGTCATTTTCTAATACTACTACTATAATTAACCATAATTCCATACAAAAACAATTAATATATTTATGTGTATATCTAATCTCACATTCAAATACCATTTTATTTTTTAAAATTAGAGGTATAATTTGATTTTTTGAAGTCAAATAATAATATATTAAATTTTAAATTAATATGAATTTATTTAATTTTATTTATATAATTATTATAATCGTATAGTATATAATAAAATTTATTAATTATAAAATTTATTTTATTCTAAATTTTAATGAGGCATACGAATTTTAAAATTTAGTATTTGATCTCAAAAGTTAAATTTTATCTTTAATTTTAAAATAAAAAAATAATAAACAGAAAAGAGTAATAAAGAGAGAGAGAAAAATAGTATAGAGAGAGGAGTGATAAATATTTTTAATATCATTTTTATATGTGATTGTGACTTTAGATATGACACGAGATGTGTATATAAATTTATTTATAAAAAATAATAATTTAATGCAAATAATACAATATATGATTGTCTCATGTGTGTTGGAAATTATTCATTTACATTTATATTTGCTTTGAATTTGTATTGTTTTTTAAGGTTTGATTTTTGTTGTGTTCTTTGTCATTTTTATGGGATTTTTATTCTCATTTATTGTGAGATTTTGTTTCCTCTTTGTTGTTAGATTTATATAGTGTGAGGTATACTTTGTTAAGAAATTGATGAGATTATTTTATAATTAATTGTATTTTTTAATTCAATTTTAATTATAAACAAAGTACCATGTCGATTGAAAACAACGGTGTCTTATCTAACTCTTTCGCTCTAAAATATAAACTCCTTCCGTTCCTAAAAAATTATCGTTTTAAAAAAAAAAAATTATTTCAAAATATTTATCGTTTACAATTTTTTAGGAGAATAAATTATTTATTTTTCTATATTACCCCTACCTTCTCTCATTGTTCCAAGAAATTACTCCATATCATTTGTATTAATAGTTTTCAATTTCCCATAAAAGGGTAGTGATAGAATTTCAAACAAATTTTAATTATTAAATGGTAATAGTAAATGACTTTGTTAACCCATGTGCAAAAACCTTAAACGAAAATCTTTTAAGAACAGAGTAAATATAATTATTAATTTTTTAATATAAATTTTAGATATATTTAATCTCAAAATTTACATAAAATATAAGTTTAAAAACTATTTATGTCATGAGTTTAAAAATATTTTAGATTCACTCTAAAAAAATTAATAACCGTCTTAGAGCGTCTTCAACAACTTTTTCAACCACTTTGGAATTCTCAAATAGATAGGCCACATCAAAAATATTATCTCCAACATTCTTTTCAATCTTAGTCATCAAATTTGCAACATCATTGACTCTTCAAATCTGCAACCTCATTCTCTCTCTTCAAAACATTTATTTTGTTTATAGGAGAATCAAAATCATATGAAAAAGACTAAAAATATTTATTTTGCTTGATGAATTTGTTGTACAACTCATTGAATTGAAGAGATTGATTAGGCAAAAAATATGAAAGTAACAAATAATACTCTTCTAATGGTTGAATGACACTTCTGTCCTTCCAAATTGTCACTCACTTTCAAATTCGTCCCTAAAGTATATTTTTTATCAGTTATGTCCTTAAAGTGACATTTTTTATGTTTCTGTTCCTTCAACCAGATTTGACCTAATTCGACCTATTTTGAACCAACCCAACCCAATTTGACTCGGCCCAAAATTTTAATATTTTAAAATAAAATTAATAAATTTAATATTTTTAAAATAATAATTATATTTAATATTTTAAAACCCAACCCAGTCCAATTTGACCCAACCCAAATTTTTATTATTTTTGAAAATAATTATTATTTAATATTTTAAAATAATAATTATTTGTTATATGTAAAATAAAATATTTTTAAAAAAGTTATAAAATAATTATTTTTAAGGAAAAAATATTAGATTTTTTTTTTCAAAAATAAGTAAAGTTTAAGTAAAATGTAAATTTAAAAAAATTAAACAAAAAATAAAACTTTATTTTAAAAAAAGGTAGATTTTTTTATTTTTTATGGAAAACTTTATTTTCAAAAAAAAAGAACTTAATATCTTTACCATTATTATATGTATTCTTAATATTAGAATTTTAAAAATAAAAACTAAAAAATAGAAATTAAATTACAAAAAATAGTAAAAGATAAATAAAAAATTGATTCAACTTTTTAAAAAAAATAAATTAAAATTTTAAAAATTATTATTATTTTCACAAAAAATTTGGAAAAATTTTCATTTTTAAAAAAATGAGTAAGGATTTATAAATATATATATTCAAAAAAATAAAACTTTATTTTCGTAAAACAAAAATAAATTTTTTTAAAGATGTGTAAATTTTCATACAAATAATTAATATTTAAATAATTTTAACTTTACTTTTTTTGAATCTATATTTTATGAAGCTTTACTCATTTTTGAAAAAATAAAAGTTTCTAATATTTTTTCCTTAAAATAATAATTATTTTTAAAATTTTTTAAAAATAATATTTTGTGACGCCCCCAAAATAGGTATACATCACCTATTCTGAGTCGTCATATACATGGTACTGAATACAAATACAAACTAATTATACAACAGTCGTTTAAAATACGACAAAACATAATCTAAGGGTTTTAATAAGAATATTGTCATCTTGACAATATCCACACTCAATGGAGTCCTCATTATATTTATTGTCACCTTTATTTAATGTAATAAAGTGAGTACTACTAATGCTATCATCCGGACCGAGTCACTCCGTTCTCCGACTAGTCCCGCCACGTTCTCATTTCTTGAAGAGAATAGTGAAAGAAAGGGTGAGCTCAACTAGCCCAGTAAGAAATATTATGACTAAGATAATGCAGAATAAATTATCATTAGTCTTCCACAATGTTAAACTGATAAAATATAATAGACATCAAGTTTAACTACAGGGGAACAAACGATCCATTAAAAGAGTCAAGTAGAGAATAAAATCTACTATCTTTTATGATTTAAAAGGTTTTTCATCACTTTTATCATTTGAGACTCGACAATAAATAATTTACATCATCCCCGCACTACTGGCGAGGATATTCATTAGTATCACAACCACAAATTATCCATGCACTACGGGCCAAGGATATTCGTGTATTCATCAATGGTCATGATCATGCCAACAATTGTCCATCAATGCACTACGGGCCAATGAGGACTTTTACCACATCATTTGTAATATTATGGTCATGATTATACCGAATTATCCATGGTCACAATCATACCAAGTCCATCTATGCACAACAGGCCACAGATGACTTTCAACATAATATAAGCATGAAGATGATGACAATGATATAAGAATCCAATAAAAACAAGTTCAAGAATTAATTTATCCAGAATTCAATAACGTCCAAATTGTCAACATGATACTGCTTTGTAGAATAAAATTCAAGAATGCTCAGAAGAATATTTCCATGAAAAGATATTGGATGAAGCACAAATATCAAGGATATTCTACTAATTTCATAGAGTATAGAAGTCAAAACTTTAACCAACTGAGTATAATAGAATATATGAAACTGCAAATAGATTTTCGCCTGCCATGCGGTAATCCACGTATACATATCATTTCCATAATTTAATAAGGAATGAATACAAAGAATCATTCATCATGCATGTGGTAATCCACATAGACAGGTTATTCCAACAAAATAATAAAGAATGGAATAACAGAAGGATTAACCATGCGTGCGATAGATCGCATGCATGAGTTATTCCCAATGAATAATAAAGAATGGAACCGTGTCACGCAGAACGCACGGATAGGATATTAAGCGAGAATAATAAAGAAGCGGAACTAGGTCGAGGCAAAATTGCACCGATAGGATATTCCAATGAATAATAAAGAATGGAATAACAACAAAAATCACCATGCATGCGATGAGATCAAGACAGAGACGAGGTTATTCCAGCGGAATAATAATTAATAGAACCAGTCGAGCGTGACGCCTTGACGGGATATTCAATAGAATAATAAAGAATGGAATAATGGAAGAATTTCACCATGTATGCGTGACTTAGATATACTGAGTTATTCAACATAATAATAAAGAATGGAATAACAGAAGAATTTCACCAAGTATAGGGTAGCCCGCGTATACAAGTTATTCCAACAAAATAATAAAAAATGGAATAACAGAAGTTCTCTTCATGAATACGAAAATTAATTATACTCCTTACCTTAGAAGGAACTGGATATTGGAAAAGTGAGGTAGCAGAATACTTTTCTTCTTTCTCTCTATAGTTTCTCTCTCTAGAGTTTCAGTGAATTCGTAACAAATAATAAAGGAATGAGCTTTATTTATAGGAGAATGGGGTGAATAAGTAACTAATTCATGAACGGTCCAGATTGATTTATTATGCAGTATTAATAAATTATTCTAATAAAATAAAATCTTTTAAATAAAATATAATATATTCTATTTATAGTCTAATAAAATAAATAACTTTATAAAAGTATTCTATTTTATATAAAAAGATTTTACTATGCAAACACTATATGTGCACTATACAAACACTATGCATTATAAAATATAATATATTCTAATTATTCTCTAATAAAATAAATAACTTTATAAAAGTATTACATTTTATATAAAAAGATTTTACTATGCAAATACTATGCAGACACTATGCATAATAAAATATAATATATTCTAATTATTGTCTAATAAAATAAATAACTTTATAAAAGTATTACATTTTATATAAAATAATTTTACTATGCAAAACACTATACATAATAGAATATAATATATTCTATTTATAGTCTAATAAAACAAATAACTTTATAAAAGTATTACTGTTTTATATAAAAGCTTTTCTGTTTTATTACATTAATAATACTAATAAAACAAAATTTATATATATAATAAATATATATATAAATTTACGTGACTTCATAAAAAGACACCTCAATATATTTAACAACATTTATCATCATTATTATAAATCACCATATTAATCGACCAGGTCGTTCCCAGGAAAGAGTGGGCTTTTCAATAAGGATTTCTCACTATTGGCGCGCAATTAGGTGACCAAACCTCTCCTTGGCAGAACTTCTAGACATCGTTATATTGCAAATAATAATATTAATAACTTTGTTATCTCATTTATTGATTTAATAATATATAAAATATCGACAATAGTTGAATCAAATAACGTGAGATACTATGCAACAATTATTGTAGCAATAATTGAACAAAACTAAGTGACTTCTCACGTAAGCATCAATAATTAATACCGTGTGCTACTATGCAACCACATGTATTACTGTACTTTTAACACCGGGTGTTTCAACAATTAACGGTAAAACTTTCGCCGTTATTTTCATAAAAATATTTTTGTAATTTTCTCAATCCGACAATAATTCTGTTGTGGGGTCCACCAATGATTGTGTCGTCGTACAGATATTCTCCGATAAAAAGAATATTCCCCGACCAAACGAATATTATACAACAACTTGCATACTTCTCAAAATTTATAAATATTACCCATAACTATAACATTATCTCAAATCCACACCATAATTTTAAAAAAAAATATTTCGAGAAATTTAAATCTTTATTCATAAAATTTGGGGTCTCATAATCTCCACTCCTTATGAAATTTTGCCCTCGAAATTTACGTACGTACCTGGTATGCCGAAGTGATGAGGATACCTTGACTTCATTTCAGATTCTAACTCTTGAGGTATAACCTTTGAGTGTCGAATACTGTGACCCCCCCAAAATAGGTATACATCACCTATCTTGAGTCGCCAAATACATGGTACAAAATTCAAATACAACAGTCGTATAAAATATGACAAAACATATGCTGTGAGTTTTAATACAAATATTATCATCTAGACAATATCCACACTCAATTGAGTCCTCATTACATTTATTATCACACTATTTAACAGAATAGTGAGGACTACTAATGCTATTATCTGGGCCGTTACTCCGTTCCCCAACTAGTCCATGCTACGTTCTCATTTCTTGAAAAGAACAATGAAAGTAAAAGGGTGAGCTCAACTAGACCAGTAAGAAATATTATGACTAAGATAATACAGAATAAATTATCGTTAGCCTTCAACATTGTTAAACTGATACAATATAACAAACATCAAGTTTAATTGCAGCGGAACAAGCAATCCATTAAAAGAGTCAAGTAGAAAATAAAATCTACTATCTTTTATGATTTAAAAGGTTTTTCATCACTTTTATCACTGGGACTCAGCTTAATAAATAATCCACATCATCCCTGCACTACGGCCGAGGATATTCATTAGTATCACAACCACAAATTATCCATGTACTACGGGCCAAGGATATTCGTGTATTCATCAATGGTCATGATCATGCCAACAACTATCCATCAATGCACTACGGGCCAATGAGGACTTTTACCACATCATTTGTTACATTACGATCATGATTATACCGATTAATCTCGGTCATAATCATACCAAGTCCATCTATGCACTATGTGAGCCACAGATGACTTTCAACATAATATAAACATGAGGATCTTGACAATGATATAAGAATTCAATAAAATGAGTTCAAGAATTAATTTATCCAGAACTAATAACGCCCAAAATGTCAACATGATACTTCTTTATAGAGTAAAATTCAAGAATGCTCGTAAGAATATTTTCATGAAAAGATCTTTGGATGAAGCTTAAATATCAAGGATATTCCACTAATTTCATGGAGTATAAGTCAAAACTTTAACTAATCGAGTATAATAAATAATGGAATAACAAAAGAAATCACCGGGCATGCGATAGGCGCATGCACAAAGTTATTTCAATGAGAATAATAAATAACGGAACGAGTTAAAGCGAAATTGCACCGGATGTGATGTTCCAACAGAATAATAAATAACGGAACCAAGTCATGCGTAAACGTCATGCATATGATGTTCCAATGTAATAATAAAGAATGGAATAATGAAGAATTTCACCATGTATGCAGTACTTACATGTATAAAGTTATTCCAAGATAATGATAAAGAATGGAATAATGAAGAATTTTACGGTATAGGGTATATGGCGCGTATCTGAGTTATTCCAATGAATAATAAAAAAATGGAATAATGTAAGTTCTCTTCATGAATACGAAAGAAATAATACCCTTACCTTAGAACAAATGAATATAGGAGTAGTGAAGTAGCGAGAATATTTTTCTTCTTTCTCTTTATAGTTTCTCTCTAGAGTTTCAAATTGAATTCGTAAGAAATAATGAAGGAATGAGCTTTATTTATAGGAAAATGGACTGAATAGTAACTAATTTCTAACGGTCAGATTGATTTACTTTTAAAGCAGACAAATCAGTATTGGTTTACTATAAAATATTCTAATAAAATAAAATCTTTTAAATAAAATATAATATATTCTATTTATAATCTAATAAAATGAATAACTTTATAAAAGTATTCATTTTATATAAAAAGATTTTATTATGCAAAACATTACGCAGTAATTGTATAAACACTATGCTTAATAAAATATAATATATTCTATTTATAGTCTAATAAAACGAATAACTTTATAAAAGTATTACATTTTATATAAAAAGATTTTACTATGCAAAATACTATGCATAATAGAATATAATATATTCTATTTATAGTCTAATAAAACGAATAACTTTATAAAAGTATTACATTTTTATATAAAAAGCTTTTACATTTTATTACATTAATAATACTAATAAAACAAAACATCATCATCATTATTATAATTCACACTATTAATCGACTGTGTCGTTCCCGTGAAAGAGGGGCTTTCCAATAAGGATTTATCCCTATTGGCGCCTTAATTAGGTGACCAAATCTCTCCTGGCGTAAATTCTAGACATCGTTAATACTGCAAATAATAATATTAATAACTTCATCATCTCAATTATTGATTTAATAATATATAAAATTTCGACAATAATTGAATCAATTAACGTGAGATACTATACGCAACAATTCTATCAAGTAATAATTGAACAAAAGTGAGTGACTTCTCACGTAAGCATCAATAATCAATACCGTGTGCTACTATGCAACCACGCGTATTCCTGTACTTTTAACACCGGGTGTTTCAACAGTTAACGATAAAACTTCCGCCTTTATTTTCATAATATATTTTTGTCATTTTCTCAATCCGATAATAATTCCGTTGTGGGGTCCACCAATGATTGTGCCGTCGTACGAATATTCCCTGTTAAAATGAATATTCTCCGACCAATCGAATATTATATAAAAACTTGTGTAATTTGTAAAATTTATAACTATTACCCACAACTATAACATTATATCAAATTCATTCCATAATATTCAAAAAATGATAATTATAGAAAATTCATCGTTATTCATAAAAGTTGGGGTCTTACAATCTCCCATTCTTATAAAATTTCACCCTCAAAATTAGGGTACGTACCTGGTATGTCGAAGAGGTAAGGATACATTGATTTTATTTCAGATTCTAACTCCCAGGTCATTTCCTCAACATCGTGGTTCCTCTATAAAATTTTAACTTGAGGTATAACCTTGGAGTGCAGAATATGTTCCTTCTTATCCAAGATTTCAACAGGAACCTCTTCATACGTTAAATCTTCCGCTATTTCGTCCGGTTCTAACTCAATAATGTGGTTCGGGTCTTTCACATATTTACGTAACATGGATATATGAAAAACGTTATGAACACGAGACATATTTGGCGGTAAAAGCGAGTCTATAAAGCTCATTGTCCCTACTCGATCGAGGATTAAAAATGGGCCAATGAATCGAGGATTGAGCTTTTCTCTCTTTCTAAATCTCGTAACTCCTTTCCATGGAGCAACACGTAACAACACATGATCTCCAATATCGAATTCCACGTCCTTTCGATGAAGATCAGCATAACTCTTTTTATTCGGCCTTATGAGGTTTTTATACGTTGTCGGATTGTTTGAATATTTTCTGTAGTCATATGTACCAACTCCGGTCCCAACATCGTTGCTTCACCCACCTCATCCTAGCATACTAGAGAACGACACTTTCTTTCATACAACGCCTCGAATGGAGCCATGCCAATACTTGTTTGATAACTGTTGTTGTAAGAAAACTCCACCAATGGTAAAAACTTGTCCCAACTTTCCTTGAAGTCAAGGACACATAGTCTTAATAAATCTTCAAGAGTTTGAATAGTCCTCTCTGATTATTCGTCCGTCTGAGGATGATATGCCGAACTAAATCGTAAATCCGTGCCCATAGCTTTCTGTAAATTAACCAAAAAATATGAAGTGAATCTTGGGTCTCGATTAGAAACTATGGATACTGGCATACCATGCAGTCTTATAATCTCGTTTATATACATACGAGCAAGACGTTCAAGTGTATAAGTTTCTCGTATTGGTAAGAAATGAGCAGACTTGGTCAATCTATCAACAATGACCGAAATTGCATCTATGCCTTGAGAAACCTTGGGAAGACCAGTAATGAAATCCATGGTAATGTGCTCCCACTCCCATTCTGGAATTTCAAGTGGTTGCAATGGACCTTTTGGTACTTGATGCTCTGCCTTGACTTCGTGACAAGTTAAACACCTTGAGATAAGCAGTATTATCTCTCTCTCTTCATATGCCCCACCAAAATGTATGTCGAAGATCATGATACATTTTGGTACTCCTAGGATGGATTGCAAACGGTGTGTTGTGCGCCTCCATCATGATTTTATACTTTAACTCAGGATCGTTAGGAACACAAAGTCTGGAGTTGACTCGAAGTATTCCTTCTTCATCGATCCTTGCTTCCGGCATAGCACCTTCTTGTACTTTCTTCCTCATATGCATCAGCTCCAGGTTTGTAGCTTGAGCAGCTTTAACTTTATCGATTAAAGTCGGTTCTACTCATATATTCGCCATCATCACGTGGGTCCCTGGATTCTTTATCTCTATCTCCATCTTTTGCAAGTCATACAAAATGGGCCTCTACGTTGACAATATCGCATTCGTACCCGCATATGATCTTCTACTCAATGTGTTAGCTATCACGTTTGCTTTTCCAGGATGGTATTGGATGGTATGATCATAATCTTTCAACATTTCAAGCCAATGTCGCTGTCACATGTTGAGTTCCTTTTGAGTGAAGAAATATTTGAGGCTTTTATGATCCGTAAAGATCTCCACTTTCTCCCCATACAAGTAATGCCTCCAAATTTTAAGTGCGAAGACAACAGCTGCCAACTCTAGATCACGAGTAAGATAATTCCTCTCATATTCTTTGAGTTGTTGAGAGGCATAGGCTATGACTTTCCCATGTTGCATGAGAACACATCCTAACCCTTTGCCTGAAGCATCACTGTAGATGACAAATCCCTCCGAGCCAGATGGTATTGTCAGAACAAGTGCTGAAATGAGTCTTCTCTTGAGTTCTTGAAAATTCTTCTCACATTCCTCATTCCAACCGAATTTTGTATCTTCAAAAGTAAATTTGAGTTAAGGGAGTAGCGATTCGAGAAAACCCTTCTACGAATCTCCGATAATAACCAAATTAAGCCGAGAAAGCTACGTCTTGGCCATCGATTTAGGTTTCTCCCGATTTGAATAGCTTCAATCTTTCTTTGGGTCAACAGATATTCCATGACTTGATACCACGTGCCCAAGGAATGCTACTTCTCAAGCGAACTCGATTTCTTCAACTTGGCATAAAGCTTATATTCACGAAGCTTTTGAAGTATCGACCTCAAGTGTTGCTTTCATGATCTTCACGACTTTTGGAATAAATAAGGATGTCATCAATAAAGACGACCACAAAGTGATCCAAATATTCCTTGAATACTCGGTTCATCATATCCATGAAGGCAGCAGGAGCATTAATCAATCCAAAAGACATGACTAGAAATTCATAATGCCCGTACCGAGTTCTGAAAGCCGTCTTTGGAATGTCATCGGTTCTAATCTTCAATTGGTGATATCCGGAACGAAGATCAATCTTTGAAAAGAATTTGGCGCCTTGCAACTGGTCAAACAGGTCATCAATACGTGGCAATGGGATCCTATTTTTGATGGTGACGTGATTCAACTCCCGATAATCAATACAAAGTCGCATACTCCCGTCTTTCTTTTTCATGAATAGAACAGGAGCACCCCAAGGAGACGTACTAGGATGAATAAAACCGATGTCTAATAATTCCTGCAGTTAGGTCTTTAACTCCTGAAGTTCAATAGGAGCCATTCGATATGGGGCTTTGAAAATAGGTTTTGTACTGGGTTCAAGGTCGATACAAAATTCAATTTCATGCTCGGGGTAGGCGGGAGAAGTTCTTGAGTGGAATACGTCGGAAATTCATTAACAATAGAAATATCATTCAAAACTGACGTATTTTTGTTTAGATCCGTGACACGAGCTAAGAAATCTTGACATCCATTTTTCAATAAACGAATAACTTTATGGCTTGAGATGACAGTGTTTGATTTTAATGGTTTGGTTGCTTGAATTCGCATAATAGGTTGATTAGGAATATGAAAGCTAACAACCTTACGAAAACAAACAATTTTTTCATAATGAGTAGTTAACCAATCAATCCCTAGAATTACGTCAAATGCAAGTATTTTCAATTAAATAAATTGACAGTAATGTGAGGGTACCGATTTGAACCAAACAAGACTTATAAACAGTGAATGTAATGAAGGTTTCTCCCAACGGAGTTTCAACGGATAAGTCAAAGTCTAATTTCTCCGGAGTCAAATTTAAATGTTGAGCGCAAGTAGGAGAATAAAGGAATGGGTAAAACCGGTATCAAATAAGGTATATACTTCGCTAGAGTTTATGATAATCTTACCCGTGATGACCTCATTCGGGTTCCTTGCTTTTTGGGAGGTCACGACAAACGCTATCCCTTGTACTACTGGCTTTGACTTTTCTGGGACGTCCTTTGGTGCCTCCATCCTAGCTGAACTTGTTTTCGGTGAACGACAAAATCGGGCTAGGTGACCTTCTCTTCCATAATTATAACATGCTTTGGATGGCATCGCACAGTTGGGACTGATGTGTCCCTCTCCTCCACACTTGAAGCATATAATAGGTGGTCGTTCTCCTTCCTTAACGACAGGTGGTGATCTTTGACGTTTTCCATCATTGTTGAATCTCCTCTTCTGGAAATGTCCATTCTTATTGTTTTGGCCATGATTACCACCGAAGTGGTTACCATTTCTGGCATGTTGATTCCTTCCACGCTTAATGTCACTGCTTCGATGACTGTTATCATTGGTATTATCATTTTGCCGGATGCTCTCTTTTGGTTGGGTTGACTCATTATTGCGCTCCAATAACTGAGCCCTATTAACAATATCTGAATACAAACACAATTTATGAGAGATAAGATATTGACGTATCTCGGGTTTCAAACCTCTTAGAAACATTCGCGTCATTCTCTCCTGATTATCAACTAAATGGGATGCAAATCGGGACAACTCGGCAAACTTGGTTACGTACTACAACACGGTCATGTTGTTTTGTTCCAGCTAGATGAACTCTACCTCTTTCATGTGACGAATACTTTCAGGAAAGTACTTGTCGTTGAAGAATTTTTGGAACTTCTCCCAAGTCATCTTCATGGTCTTGGCGGTTGAGACGCTTTTCTGATTTCCACCGATGAATCGCCCGCACGCAACATGAAAGTGTAAAAGGGAACCTTTTGCTCCTCGGAGCATCCCAGGACATCAAATATCTTGCAAATCTGCTTTATCCACGTCTCCGCCTTAAATGGTTTTGGCTCTTCAAAAAATTCCGGTGGTCCCAGGTTCGAATTGAAGCATTTAGCAGTGATGTTGTCAGAGAGTTGCAGTATTTTCACTGCATTTTGTATGAGAGTCGCTTCTTGCACGATGTTGCATGAATTACATAAAGCCTCTGAACATTCCATCGTTCATCATCTGGTTAGTGTTGTTGTTTGCCTGAGGATTGTCGTCTTCCTGATGCACATTATCCTGATTATTGATCTGTGGAGACTCAACGGTCTCCTGTATTCCATTGATGTTCTCAACATTCTCGGATGTCATTTTCAAATACTACCACAAAACAAGGGTTAATTAACATATCACATTTTATCCCTATACTCTGACCGACCAATTAAATACCAAATAAACTTAGGTAGGTCATACTAGTGAAGGAATTCCCCGTCTCTCCCCTCCTAGTTCTTGTCTCACATCTTAGCCAGGATCATATCCTAAGCTCGATACTGTTGTGGCGCCCCCAAAATAGGTATACATCACCTATCTTAAGTTTCCAAATACATGGTACAAAATTCAAATACAACTTAATTATACAACAGTCGTGTAAAATACGACAAAACATATGCTGTGAGTTTTAATACAAATATTTTTATCTAGACAATATCCACACTCAATTGAGTTCTCATTATATTTATTATCACACTATTTAACAAAATAGTGAGGACTACTAATAATTTATCATCCGGACCGGCCACGACGTCCCCCGACTAGTCCTCGCTACGCTCTCATTTTACGAAGAGAACAATGAAAGTAAAAGGTGAGCTCAACTAGCCCAAGAAGAAATATTATGACTAAGATAATACATAATAAATTATCGTTAGCCTTCAACAAAGTGTTAAACTGATACAATATAACAAATATCAAGTTTAACTGCAGCGGAACAAGCAATCCATTAAAAGAGTTAAGTAGATAGTAAAATCTACTATCTTTTATGATTTAAAAGGTTTTTCATCACTTTTATCATTTGAGACTCAAACAATAAATAATCCATATCATCCATGCACTACTACCGAGGATATTCATTAGTATCACAACCACAAATTATCCATGCACTACGGGCCAAGGATATTCGTGTATTCATCAATGGCCATGATCATGCCAACAACTATCCATCAATGCACTACGAGCCAATGAGGACTTTTTCCACGTCATTTGTAACATTACAGTCATGATTATACCGATTAATCACAGTCGTCATAATCATACCAAGTCCATCTATGCACCACTGAGCCATGATGACTTTCAACATAATATAAACATGAGGATGATAAAAATGATATAAGAATTCAATAAAACAAGTTCAAGAATTAATTTATCCAGGAACTAATAACGTCCAAATTGTCAACATGATACTTCTTTGTGGAGTAAAATTCAAAAATGCTCAGAAGAATATTTCCATGAAAAGATATTGGATGAAGCGCAAATATCAAGGATATTCCACTAATTTCATGGAGTATAAGTCAAAATTTTAACCAACCGAGTATAATAAAGAATGGAATAACAAAAAAAAATCACCGGGCATGCGATGAATCGCGCATGACAGACGAGTTATTCCAATGTAATAATAAATAACGGAACCGGTCGTGCAGAACGCATACAAATAGGATATTCCAATGGAATAATAAATAAATAAGAACCGTGTCAAAGTGAAATTCGCGCACCGAAGCGGGATGTTCCAACAAAATAATAAATAACGGAACCGGTCGTGCGTAAACGCACGCACGAGACAGGATGTTCCAAATGTAATAATAAAGAATGGAATAATGTAAGAATTTCACCATGTATGCGGTACTTGTGATAGATAAGTTATTCCAACATAATGATAAAGAATGGAATAATGAGAAGAATTTCACCAAGTATAGGGTAGACCAAAGGCGTATACAAGTTATTCAATGCGAATAATAAAAAATAGAATAATGAAGTTCTCTTCATGAATACGAAAAGAAATAATACCCCCTTACCTAGAACAACTGGATATAGGAGTAGTGAAGTAGCGAATATTTTTCTTCTTCTCTCTATAGTTTTCTCTCTAGAGTTTTAGTGAATTCGTAAGAAATAATGAAGGAATGAGCTTTATTTATAGGAGAATGGTGAATAAGAACTCTAATTCACGAAGCGGTCCAGATTGATTTTACTTTTAAGCGAATTTGTCAGAGATTGGTTTACTATAAAATATTCTAATAAAACAAAATATTTTAAATAAATATAATATATTCTATTTATAATCTAATAAAAGCGAATAACTTTATAAAAGTATTCATTTTTTATATAAAAGATTTTATTATGTAAAATACTACGCAAGGGCATTATGCATAATAAAATATAATATAATCTATTTATAATCTAATAAACGAATAACTTTATAAAATATTCTATTTTATATATAAAAGATTTTACTATGCAAAACACTATGCATAATAGAATATAATATATTCTATTTATAGTCTAATAAAAGCTAATAACTTTATAAAAGTATTCATTTTATATAAAAAACTTTTCGCTTTTATTACATTAATAATACTAATAAAACAAAACATCATCATCATTATTATAATTCACACTATTAATCGACCGAGTTCGTTTCCGAGGGGAAGAGGGCTTTCAATAAGGATTTCTCCCTATTAAGCGCAATTAGGTGACCAAACCTCTCTTTCGCGTAACTTCTGAACATCGTTAATATTGCAAATAATAATATTAATAACTTCGTCGTCTCAATTATTGATTTAATAATATATAAAATATCGACAATAATTGAATCAATTAATGTGAGATACTATGCAACAATTACTAAAGCAATAATTGAACAAAACTGAGTGACTTCTCACGTAAGCATCAATAATCAATAGGTGTGCTCTTATGCAACCACGCCAGTATTCTGCACTTTTTAACACCGGTGTTTCAACAGATTAACGATAAAACTTTTGCCGTTATTTTCATAAAATATTTTTATCATTTTCTCAATCCGAAATAATAATTCCGCCAGGATCCACTAATGATTATCTTGTCGCATTTAATATTCCCCGTTAAAACGAATATTCCCCGACCAATTGAATATTATATAATAACTTGCATTTTTGCAAAATTTATAACTATTACCCACAACTATAACATTATATCAAATTCATTCCATAATATTCAAAAAATGATAATTATAGAAAATTCATCTTTATTCATAAAAGTTGGGGTCTTACAAATACGATACTTTTTATCCAAGATTGTAACACGTATCTCCTCATATGTTAAATCTTCTACTTTCTCGTCTAGTTCTAATTCAATAATGTGGTTCGGTTCATCCACATATTTACGTAACATCGATACGTGAAAAACGTTATGAACACGCGACATACTTGGCGGTAAAACGAGTCTATAAGCCACAGTTCCTACTTAATCGATGATTTCAAATGGGCCAATTAAATCGAGGGTTGAGATTTTCTCTCTTCATCGATTCTTGTTTCTAGGATAACGCCCTCTTGAACCTTCTTCTTCACATTCATCAGCTCTGAGTATGTAACTTGAGCGGCTTTAACTTTATCGATTAAAGTCGATTCTAATCGTATATTCGTTATCTTCACGTGGGTCCCTAGAGTCTTTAACTCTATCTTCATCATTTGTAAGTTAAACGAAATAGGTTTTTGTGTTAACAACATCGCACTCGTAAACGCATACGATCTTCTACTCAACGTATCAGCTACCACGTTCAATCTTCCACAATGATATTGAATGATATAGTCGTAATCTTCAACAGCTCGAGCCAACGTCTTCGGCGCATTATACGTTTGTTTTAGTTGAAGAAATATTTAAGGGTTTTAGAAATGGGTTTTGTATTGGGGTCAATACAAATTCTATTTCACACTTTGGGGTAGGCCAAGAAGTCTTCAGAAATACGTCAAGAAATTTATTAACAATAGAAATATCATTCAAAACTGTGACTCTTATCCCAAGACTTGGATAGCACGTCACATTGATACCTATCAACTTGTCATCGTCATTCATGACGTCGCCTACAGAAATTCTGACTTCGGTGCATTCGACACAAGGAAGTCACCAACGAAAGGTTCGGGGCTCTTTACTTATGGCTTGATATGACAATGATTGACTTTAGTGGTTTGGTTACTTGAATTCGTATAACAGGTTGGTTAGGAATATAAAAGCTAACAACCTTACGAAAATAATCAATTTTAGCATTATGAGTAGTTAACCAATCAATTCCTCAAATCACATCAAAGGCAAGTATTTTCAAAGAGATAAGATCGACATGTAACGTGAAAGTGTCGATTTGAATCAACAAGATTTATAAACAGTGGAGGTAACGAAGGTTTCTACTAATGAAGTTTTAACCAATAAGTCAAAGTCTAACTTCTTTGGGGTCAAATTTAAACGTTGAGAGATAAAAGAATGGGTAGAACCGGTATCTAATAAGGTATAGACTTCGCAAGAATTTATAATTAACTAACCCATGCTAACTTCGTTCGGGTTACTCGCTTTTTGAGAAGTCACGAAAAACGCTCTCCCTAAAACTACCGACTTTTTTTTGTCTATATCCGCCTTTGGTGCCACCGTCCCAGCTGGACTTGACTTCCCTGAACGAAAAAATCGAGCTAGGTGACCTTCTCTTCCAAAATTATAACATGCTTTGGATGGCATCGCGCAGTTTGGACTGATGTGTGCCTCCCCTCCACATTTGAAGCATATGATAGGTGGTCGTTCTCCTTCTTTAACAACGGGTGCTGATGCTGACGTCTTTCCATCATTGTTAAATCTCCTCTTCTTGAAATGTCAATTCTTATTGTTTTGGCCATGATTATCACCGAAGTGGTTACCTTTTCTGGCATGTTGATTCCCTCCACGTTTATTGTCACCGCTTCAACGACTGCTATCACTGGTATTATCATTTTGTCGGCTGCTCTCTTTTGGTTGGGTTGACTCATTATCGCGCTCCAATAACTGAGCCCTATTAACAACATCTGAATACAAACACAGTTTATGAGAGATAAGATATTGACGTATCTCGGGTTTCAAACCTCTTAGAAACATTCGCGTCATTCTCTCCTCATTATCAACCAAATGGGACGCAAATCGGGATAACTCGGCAAACTTGGCTTCGTACTGCGACACGGTCATGTTGTTTTGCTCCAGCTTGATGAACTCTACCTCTTTCATGTGACAAATACTTTCGGGAAAGTACTTGTCGTTGAAAAATTCTTAGAACTTCTCCCAAGTCATCTTCAGTGCGACAAGTTGAGTACGCTTTACAGATTCCCACCAGTAATCTACCTCTGCTCGCAACATGAAGGTGGAAAAGGGAACCTTTCGCTCCTCGGAGCATCCCAAGACATCAAATATCTTGCAGATCTGCTTTATCCACGTCTTCGCCTTAAGTGGTTTTGGCTCTCCAAAAAACTCCGGTGGTCCCAGTTCCTTGAACTGCTTAGCGGTGACCGTCCGAGAGTTGCCAGTGTTTTCACCTGCATTTTGGACAGGAGTCGCTCTTGCATGTTGTTGCATGAATTGCATAAAGCCTCTGAGCATTCCATCGTTCATCATTTGGTCGGTGTTGTCGTTTGCATGAGGATTGTTGTCTTCCTGATGCACATTATCCTGGGTATTAATCTGTGGAGACTCAACGGTCTCCTGTGCTCCATTGTTATTTTTAACATTCTCGGATGTCATTTTTAAATACTGCCACAAAACAAAGGTTAATTAACATATCACATATTATCCCTATACTCTGACCGACCAATTAAATACCAAATAAACTTTGGTAGGTCATACTAGCAAACGAATTCCCTGTCTCTCCTTTCCTAGTTCTTGTCTCACATCTCAGCCAGGGATCATATCCCTAAGCTTTGATACCAACTGTGTCGCCCCCAAAATAGGTATATATCACCTATTCTGAGTCGTCATATACATGGTACTGAATACAAATACAAACTAATTATACAACAATCGAGTAAAATACGACAAAACATAATCTAAGGGTTTTAATAAGAATATTGTCATCTAGACAATATCCACACTCAATGGAGTCCTCATTACATTTATTGTCACACTATTTAACAGAATAGTGAGGACTACTAATGCTATCATCTGGACCGTCACTCCGTTCCCCGACTAGTCCCGGCAACGTTCTTATTTCCTGAAGAGAACAGTGAAAGAAAAGGTGAGATCAACTAGCCCAGTAAGAAATATTATGACTAAGATAATGCAGAATAAATTATCATTAGTCTTCAACAATGTTAAACTGATAAAATACAATAGACATCAAGTTTAACTGCAGCGGAACAAGCAATCCATTAAAAGAGTCAAGTAGAGAATAAAATCTACTATCTTTTATGATTTAAAATGTTTTTCATCAATTTTATCGCTGAGACTCAGCTTAATAAATAATCCACATCATCCCTGCACTACGGCCAAGGATATTCATTAGTATCACAAGCACAAATTATCCATGCACTATGGGCCAATGATATTCGTGTATTCATCAATGGTCATGATCATGCCAACAATTGTCCATCAATGCACTACGGGCCAATGAGGACTTTTACCACATCATTTGTAACATTACGGTCATGATTATACAAGAATAATCCTCGGTCATAATCATACCAAGTTCATCATACTGCACAACCAGCCACGAGATGACTTTCAACTCAATATAAGCATGAGGATGATGACAATGATATAAGAATCCAATAAAACAAATTCAAAATTAATTTATCCGAATTCAATAACGCCCAAATTGTCAACATGATAACGCTTTGTAGAGTAAAATTTAAGAATGCTCGGAAGAATATTTTCATGAAAAGATCTTTGGATGAAGCCTTAAATATCAAGGATATTCCACTAATTTTATGGAGTATCAAGTCAAAACTTTAACCAATTGAGTATAATAGAATATATGAAATTGCAAATGAATTTTACTTACGCCATGCAGTAATCCACGATATCTGAGATCATTTCCACAATTTAATAAGAAATGAATACAAAGGATCATTCACCATGCATGTGGTAATCCACGCATGCGAGTTATTCAACAGAATAATAAAGAATGGAATAAAGAAGAATTCACCCGTGCGTGCGATAGATCGCATGCATGCGGTTTATTCCCAAGCGAATAATAAAGAATGGAACTCAGTCACGCGTAAACGCACGCATGTGAATTCGTAAGAAATAATGAAGGAATGAACTTATTTATAGGAGAATGGGTGAATAGTAACTAATTCATGAACGGTCCAGATTGATTTACTATACAAGTATTAATAAATTATTATAATAAAACAAAATCTTTTAAATAAAATATAATATATTCTATTTATACTCTAATAAAACAAATAACTTTATAAAAGTATTCTATTTTATATAAAAAATTTTATTATGCAAACACTATGCAAATCTTATGCAAATACTATGCACAATAAAATATAATATATTCTAATTATTGTCTAATAAAACAATTAACTTTATAAAAGTATTCATTTTATATAAAATTTACTATGCAAAATACTATGCACGAGCCTTATGCAAATACTATGCATAATAAAATATAATATATTCTAATTATTGTCTAATAAAACAAATAACTTTATAAAAGTATTACATTTTTATATAAAAAGATTTTATTATCTGCAAACACTATACTGAGCCTTATATACAAACACTATGCATAATAAAATATAATATATTCTAATTATTGTATAATAAAACAAATAACTTTATAAAAGTATTACTTTTTTATATACAAAGATTTTACTATGCAAATACTATGCGAGACACTATGCATAATAAAATATAATATATTCTAATTATTGTCTAATAAAATAAATAACTTTATAAAAGTATTACATTTTATACAAAAAAATTTACTATACAAAATACTATGCATAATAGAATATAATATATTCTATTTATAGTCTAATAAAACAAATAACTTTATAAAAGTATTACATTTTATATATAAAAAAATTACATTTTATTACATTAATAATACTAATAAAATAAAATTTATATATATGATAAATATATATAAACTTTAGTGACTTCATAAAAGACACCTCAATATATTTAACAACATTTATTATCATTATTATAATTCATAATATTAATCAACCAGGTCGTTCCCAGGAAAGAGGGGGCTTTTCAATAAGGATTTCTCCCTATTGGCGCGCAATTAGGTGACCAAACCTCTCATTGGCAGAACTTCTAGACATCGTTAATATTGCAAATAATAATATTAATAACTTTGTTATCTCATTTATTGATTTAATAATATATAAAATATCGACAATAATTGAATCCAATAACGTGAGATCTTATGCAACAATTCATTTGAGCAATAATTGAACAAAATTGAGTGACTTCTCACGTAAGCATCAATAATCAATACTGGTGTGCTACTTATGCACTACCGCCAGCGTATTCTTGTACTTTTTTTAACAAGGGTGTTTCAACAGATTAACGGTAAAACTTCCTAGTTATTTTCATAAAAATATTTTTGTTGTTTTCTCAATCCGACAATAATTCTGTTATGGGGTCCACCAACGATTGTGCCGTCGTACGGATATTTTCCGATAAAAAGAATATTCCCCGACCAAACGAATATTATACAATAACTTGCATAATTTTCAAAATTTATAAATATTACCCACAACTATAACATTATCTCAAATCCACACCATAATTTTGAAAAAAAATATTTCGAGAAATTTAAATCTTTATTTATAAAATTTGAGGTCTCACAATATTTTTTTTAAATATAAAAAATATTAATTATTTTTAAAATAATATTTTATTTTAAAATATTAAAAAGAATTATTATTTTCAAATATTAAATATAATTATTGTTTTACAAATAATATTTTCTTTTTAAAATAACTATTTTATTTGAAAATAGTAAAAACAATTATTTTATTTTAAAATATTAAAAATTTATGTTGGGTCAAACTCGGTCGGGTTGGGTTAAAATTTAGTTAAAAATGGGTCGGGTTGGAGTCGAATCGGGGTGGAGATAAATACCAAAAACTATTATTTTAAGGACATAATCGATAAAAAATAAATTTTAGAGATGACTTGAAAAGTGAGTAGGAATTTAGAGAGACAAAAGTAGTATTCAGCTCTCTTCAAATTATTACATAATTCAATAAACTTTAATTTGAGGAGTTTTTTTTTTTTTTGTTTCTAGTGTTCGGGATGCTCTAAAATATAGTAGAACTTTTAGCAAGGAATAGGAGAGTTGACTATAGCCAAATAGAGCCGAGCTAGCTTAGTTTGTTTTACCTTTTACGGGCTAAATGAGTAAATATGGATCATGCTAAGGCTGTTTACGAACAAACGGCTAGGCTGTGATATTCAGGTGGACCAAGTACCCCGAGTGATCAATGTTGGCCGCTGATTTTAGGGCAAGAAGCTGTAGTGACTTTTGAACGGGTACAGCTGATTTGCACAGCACACACGGTGTTAGTCCTTGGTAAGACCTGACCTAAGCTGTGAGCTGATGTTTTTGTCTTTGTTGTGAGTCAGAATATTAATTTTGCTTTGGTCAGTTGGCTTGTCATGGTCACAAGTACACCTGTTAAATGGGTCGGGCTATGGTCGGACCTCTAAAAGACCAGGTCAAAACTGTGAGTTTTGGCGGATCAAAAAATATAAGTCCAAAGTTTGGTTTTTTACGGACGGGTCGAAGGTGTTTTATGTTTATTTTTTGATATTTTTTGAATTTAAATTGAATGGATCGGGCTTTCAACGGACCGGACAAAAAAGATTCAAATTTTTGTGGGACAAAAAATACGGCTCAAAGCCCACTTTTTGACGGATGAACCGGCCCAGAGCTTTGTGCCCGTTTTCTAGGTCTACTCACAAGGTTCATTATTTTCAGCCTTTGCAGCAATAATCGTTGTGCTTCATAAATATGGAGTCTGCATGTCAAGTGGTGATCGCTTTCCGTTTGACGATTTGAGTATTGAATTGATTATAAAATTAATTATAATTTTTATATGAAATGTATAGTTAGTGATTAGTGATTATTATTTAGGTTTAGGACTTAATTGGTGTATTTAGATAAAAAAAAAAAAACTTTTTGTAAGAAATTTATAAAAGAATTAATAAGCTTTTTTAGATTTAAATCTGAACTTAATATCAAAACTACGAAATTTTAACTTCCCTTGTAACCCCAAAATTTTGTATTATTAAAAGCACTTTTGTTGTACCAAAAACTCCAAAATGCACTTTATAATTTGCAACCGCAACACATGATCACTTTTGTTGTACCAAAAACTCTAAACTACAGTTTATAATTTGGAATTGAAACACATCATTAACATTTAGTGGTGCTAAATTTTATTAGTAATTAATATGTCCAAAAATAAATATATGCATCAAGTATTACTAGTATTATTATTAATTGCACAACTAATTTTTAAATCATCATTACATTAACAAATAAATATTATTTGTCATTATCAAAATTTTATTTGTTTTAAGCATCAGGTGATGCCCAGTAATAACAATTAACTGAAACAAGTCTAGAAGAATTTTAAAGAAAATATTTTCCTAGCCAAAGCTAGTTGAGAACTACACGTATAATGGGAATAAGAACTACAAAAAAGGTCAAAGAACCCACATTATTATGAGGATAAATAAATATAGTCAATTCAAAACTTATTGCCCTTTCTTATTTCTCTTTAGAACTCTATACAAAAAAGTTAACACCGCTTTTGATCTGTTATATATACAAAAAAATACCCTTGAACCACAAGACAGCAACTGCTAGTGAAATAACCACCATATACTGGATTGTCTCTAACCAAAAATCTTCAAGTTAACTTATCAAAGTAAGTAGCTCCAGTAAATAAAATGAAACACAAAGGAGTCACAAGTCCATAGGGCATAATTCATCAGATGCCAACTGCTAATCACCAAACTAAAGAGACCACAAAAACTCCTGCTTTCATCACCATATTTGTCTGTCTGCATATATATGATTTGCCTACTTCAAAGCCCCAAATACGAGTCCATCTCAAGCAGCTCATCCAATGATAAATAACAATCCTCTTGCCTGCCTGGCTTTAAAAATTCAAAACCAGTATCAAGTCCCTCCAGTCCATTCTCCATACGGTGCGAACTTTCAACAATAGTAGCATTCGGATTCTGCAACTGGTGAAATAAATTCGATGGGTTCCCAAACTGCACATTGTTTTGCATAGCTTGCCCAAGATGACCAACTTCATGGCCCCAACCACTCCTAGTTTCTTGAATCGGAAGCGGAAGCGGATTGAAGTCTAAACCTTGCAGAAGCTCCTCTACGTCAAACATTTCATCTCGTGAAAAATCTTGCAAGATATCCTGCTCCAGGTTGAGTTTAACACCATCATTGTTACCCATGGATTCCTTCTTCACCTCCATCGGTTCATCCTTCATTTCACGCATTGGCACAGTTGCTTCCTGCATTTTAAGAGTCCAACCACCATCTATAGCTGATTCACCTTCCCCATCCTTGTTTTTAGTCTCAGAAGCATCAAACTTTGCCATCGGATCCTCATTGCCACAGACCTCAGAGTGGGTAGAAGATGTAGTTGAATCACAACATGATGGACTCAGGACTGAACATCCATTTGAAGATTCCTTGCATGAACTAGAATCCGGAAGATTGAGTCGTGCACAAGGGCCAAACATTGCTCTTGCAGCATCATCATAGGCAAGAGCAGCATCCAGAGCATTCCCAAATGTACCTAGCCAAAGCCTATTACCCCTGTGTGGCTCCCGAATTTCAGCAACCCATTTGCCCCATGTCCTCTGCCTTACACCTCTATAGTTGCAATGCGAGTTCTCGGGTCCACCTTTACCTTTCATACATCCTTTTTTAGATCCCTTGGCAGGAGCTTTACGCGTGAGTTCACCTTTTCCATCCAAAGAATCAAGTCTGTCATTGTAATCTTTCCACATAGCAAGCGTCTCCGCTACACTTTTGGATCCTTCTGCTCTGCTCCGTAACTTCCTCTTTCTTGAGTAATCCATGGACAGGGAAGCCATATTAGAAGCTTGATCAAGAAGACCCGTCATACAATTTCTGCAAAGCAATACGAACTCCCTTTTAGCACAATAAACAAAGGCAAGACATCCATGTGTTCTCTATACACAAAACTTAGATAACGGCTCAAGTACTCAACCACTGCTAGAGAGGCATTGCATATCAAACACATAACATGGACTTTTTGCCCTTCAAAGATGATAGATAATAAGCAAACACCCAACCATTTTAACCATAACTACCCAAGAGGTATAAGGTTCAATAATTTTAACATTTCCCTAATTGTTCGGTCCTGAACAGCATTTCAACAGCACCCACCACTAATTTCAAATCAAAATTATAACACGGAAACTGGGTTATAAATATAATCATGCATACCATAAATCTTAAGGCAACATATCAAAATCCCCCAACAACTGGTCCTTGTTCAAATAAAACATTGGGGAATCATAATAATCAAATACAAAACCCTAAGTCCCAAACCCCAAAACCCCAAAAATCACAGTCAATCTACACTCGAGCCTCCATGAGCACGAGAAATTTGAGGTAGATCATATTATATTGTATCCAGAAATTGGAGAAACAACTACACGAAAACATCAACACATAATCACAGACATAAGAGATTCAAAATCAAAATACCTCTGAATGATATTCGACATCATGCGCCTTGAAAAACAAGCCCTCCTGTGTTCGTTCCAAATCGACGATTGCCAGTCCCTCCTCTCTTCGTTCCTAATCGACAAGATTGCGTTGTTGTTAAGAAATCTAGGGTTTTATCAATTTAATTTATCCGGTGTTGGGAGTTTTTCTTTGCGAGATTTTTTGGGAGAAAAGCTGTAATTGTTTTTGAGAAATCTTGTTAAGCCGGAGCTTGTAGAGATATTTATAGCCTTCTCTACGTGTCTCCTTTACATTAAGTAAATATTAAATGGTGATTACGTGGCGATAGATATTTCCTTTACATTAAGTAAATATTACGTGGCCCTGAGGCTACCGGGAGTTTAGGGCACCAGATATTTCCTTTACATTAAGTAAATATTAAACGGTGATTACGTGGCGCTCAGGCTACCGGGTGTTTAGGCACCTGTCAGTGGAAGTTTCCCGACCCACACGTATTGCACAACCACGTCCTTCTCTTGCTGCCTAAGTCTTGTAGTATTTGCCAGTAGTATTACACTAGTAACTCATGAGTTGATGGTTCTAGAAGTCAGGCCTCAGTGACCAACTGACCATGACCCAGCCCATGTCTTTGACTGTCAAATGACTAACAATCTTTATTGTTTTTTTCCTAATTTCCGTACGATACATCGTGATTAGCATAAAATTTATTTTTAAATAAATTAATTAATTAGTTAATAAAATATTGACATACAGATGAGACTCTATATGTATCAGAATTTTATCAGCCAATTGACTAATTTATTAAAAAATAAACTTCATGCTATCCAAATCCTTAAAATATAGACACTGAATTTAAGAGATGGGATTCATTGAAATATAATTTTTAAATATATATGACCCCACTAAAATATTATTTTATGTATTTAAAAATTATTATATTTCAGTGAATCACATCTTTTGAATTTCGTGCTTAACGAGTACATATTAAAAAAACCCTTAAAAAATGAGAATTCTATTTATTTTGTAATTTATTAGAAAATACTCTCTCTACGTCCCTTAATATAATATATGTGATTTTACATAATTTTATTTTTCTTAATTATATGTCATTTTATATTATTTAATTTAAGAGAATTAATTATAATCTTTTTAAAATTAACTTCCGATAAAATATTACATGTAAAAAGAGAGTATTTCATGAGATAAGTATGATAAGTATGAAAACTTAAGAGTATTATAAATAATTGATATTATAATTAATTCTATATAATTATTTTTTAATTTTTATGCACAACTTTTTTAAAACGATACTAATTTATTAACGAGAGAGGAGTACAAACTATTTCTTATGACATTTTTTGTAATAAGCTTTAGAATTAATTAAATTTTAATCTTAACACAATATTAGACTTATTAGTACTCCTCCATTCCAAGACCAAAGTGTAAGACTATTTTTAATTTCTTGACCTCAATTTAATATATTTTTAAAACTCAAAATTAAAATAAGCATTAATTGATATCGTAATTATTTTAAAACTGTATTACTAATTGATAGGTTTTCTCACAAAAAAAAAATAATTTTGAATATAAAAATATATTAATAATTAATTTTATAAATGGCGGCAGTAGATGACGAATTATTTATATGTGCATTATGTTTATGATGTACTAATATAATTTTCTTTCCACTTCAAAAGATAAAAGAAAAATAAATAAAAATAAAAATAAAAAATTACCAAAAGCCAATGAGAAATAGTAAATTTATCAATTCTTCTTATTTTTTATTTATTTTAAGAAAATCATAAATATTAGTAGTAAACTTGAATATTCTTAAATACAAGAGGAAGAATATAATACTCTTAAAATATTTTCCAGGTGAAACAATCTCAGAAGATTGCTGCTTGGCAGCACGGCACCCATTACACAAGAAAGTAAAGTGTAGATCAAAAGCCGACATTAGTGAAAATAATGGATAAAGTAGGACCCAAGAAAAACAATGTAGTGGGGCTGCATGTGCGCCACGTGGATGCTTTGCAAGGAGAAATATTATTATCACATAAAAAAGGATCACATAATATTCAGCATACAGCATATATATGCATACATCTGTTCTGAACAAAATGCGATATGTAAGAATTCTGCGGTATATCGTGTGTGTATATATGAGACTATAAGTATTATGTGACTTTTTTTATGTAATAATAGTAGTATTATTTTTCTTTAATATCCCTTAACAGTCTCATGTCTGATTTGGTCACAGAATAAAATTATTTGATAAAATTTTATTGGTCTTTTATCATTTTTTAACAATCAATAAAAAGAAAATATAAATTAAAATCATTAAAAAACTGTCTTAATAAAAAATTTAAATTTATGGAATTTTTATAAATATTGTACTCCTTTAATTTTAAATTTTAAGATTATTAATGATTTTTGAAAAATTAATTTTAGATATTTGTAAATTTACGGGTGACGTAATGAATGAGGATTGACTTTCGTGATCCATGACTAATATCACAGTATCACTATCTAAGTTAAAAATAGGTTTTTTAAAAAATTAATATATAATGTGATACATGAAGCGAGAGGCACCTCATATTTGATATTTGTGCGTAAATTATCTCCTAAAATAACATTATTTCAAAGAATTATAAAAAATATATTCGTTTATACACAACATAGAATATATACATAGAATATATTTTGAGAGTGATTAATATGAAATTAATTTTGATTAATTGATTAATACAATATATACATACGCAATTGAAATGTGATCTTTCTACGTATTATCAAAGATTGTATTGGTTAATTGACCAACTTATCATAAAGTTAACTTCATGATAATCGAATCCATAAGGGTTTTATACAAGTACACAAAATGACATTATTTGTATTCGATAACTTATACTCCTTAAGGGTGTGCAACGGTATAAAACTGTACCGAATCGATTGTTACCTTCTAAATCGGTTATTGATTTTTTCATAAATAAATACCGATACTGGCACCAAAATATCGATATTCAGTACCATATATATTGGTTCGGTACAAGGATGGTACCAATAAATGTCGGTTTTACATTTATTTCTTATAAATCATTCAAAATTTTCATTACTTTATTTCAATTTAATTGTTATGCTTATATTATATTTATTATTATCCAATATGAGTATAAAATTTCATAATCCAATAGTAAGAATAAATAAAGAACGAACAATTAGCAAAAGTAAAGTATTATAATTTTCAAGTAAAATAGAGATATTAGTTAACCTATAACATGTCTATTACACATGATAATAAATAACTAAGAAACCAACATATTTCCTACTGCCAATTGGTTACTGGATTACAACAATTGAGTGAATAAAATTGGCCAATTACCACATACTACACACAAGCTTATACTCTAAATTAGACTTAAAGTTACCGTATATTATTAAGTAATATAAACAAAATATGTACATTAATAATACTAATATTAAATAATGTATATTATAAAATCATTATTTAATAGTATTAAAGTAATTAATTATAAAGTAGTACTAATATTAAGTAATGTATATTATTAAATAATATCCTATATATAATATGTATTCTATATAATAAATAAATTTAAAGGTATACGGTCGGTTCGGTACGGTAAATATCGGCTAAAAAAATATGTATTGGTACCGTATCATTGGTATATATTGATTTTTTTACCGGTACCGAATTGAGATATAAAAATACTGAACCGATTGTATCGAGCCATGCTGTCGGTTTCTGTAATTTACTGTATTTACCGTTTTGTTTGCAAACCTTAATACTTCATCCGTGCTCAAAAGAATGAATAAAGGTACAATTATTTTTATTCTTAAAAGGTAGAGCTAAAGTACATAGAATGAATGTAATTATATCATTTAGTAGAGTCCATAAGTATAAAAAAATAAAATTACTAATCATTTTATAAATCTCGTGGGACTACTAAAGATAAATTTGATAAATTATTTATTTTCTTTTCTTTATTTTTATTTTTTTAATATTTATAAAATTCGTATTTTGTTAATCCTTTTGAGGACGCAGAGAATATAATTTTATGCAATATCACTCACTCTTGGAATTTATTTGGCAATCATTGTATTGTGTATAAGATTTGGCAACAAAGAAATGTTAAGTTTCACATTAGTATGCAGCAAATGAATTGGGTTGTCCGCTAGTCCAACCTTGCTCGACTCAATTAAGTCTGGTCGATCTCAATTCGAACTTGTTAACGAGCCGAACTCGAATTTTTTTTTTAACCCGTTTAATTAAATGAGTAAACTCAAACAGTGTGATGATCGATTCAGTCCAATTTATTTAGACTCGAGTCGAGCTCCGCTCATTTAAACTCGACTAGTTAAATTATGTAATGGAAAAGTAAACATAATTAAAATGAAGTATATAATTATCGTTAAATTTTGATTGTGCTTATGGTCGATTTGTTTAAACTCCACTCGTTAAATTATATAATGTAAAAAATAAACATAATTTAAATTAAGTATATAAATATAATTAAATTATGATTGTAGATAGTGTCGACGTCGGGAAAAATTTTCTTTTTTTAAAATTCTTTTTTTAGTCTTTCTACGTACCCTTTATGTTTTCTGTGTTGAATTTCATTTGAAAGGGTGAGTTTGAAAATATTTTGACACAAAATGTCGACGATTTGAAAATTAAGAGTCGTCAGTTGGTAGTAGTGAAATGGTTGTACCAACTCAAGCGAGTTTGAAAGTTTTGCAAAAACACCCAATTATTGGACTCTGTTTAACAAGCCTTGGAAACCGAGATTCATAGAGTTCGGGGGCTTGATTAAGCGGGGGAAGGTGTTAGGCACCCCCCGACTTTCGTAGAAACACGGTTACCGTGTCTTTTCAATTCCTTATTTATTTGAAGTGTGTATGTGTGTGCAGTTAATTGGGCCTAAGTGCATTATTTGAAAGTAGTGCTATGCCTCGTTTTCATCTATATACAAAGGGTTTGACTTGTATAAAAGTTTAATTTTAAACAAAATATACAGAAATAATGTTTTGAAAACAGATTTTCAAACTCTTATGCTCATATAGTAATTAAGGCATTTGATATTTCTATTTTATTTCGTATTCGGCTTGTTTTGATTTTACTTCTCGAGATCTTCGACAAAATAAAATACATATAAGTGTGGAGCTCTTTATGGGCATGAAAGCCATCGAAGTGACCCGAGCACCATAAATATGATTTATAAGCTAACTGTACAACTGAAAAGGTCCATCATGGGAACCAGATCTAGATCCGTCAGCTAGATCTCAGATCTCATATATGGCTCTTAGGCTCACATAATATCATATGAATAGCCTGCATAACGCGGATACTGAAATAAAACGGATATTTTGTAAGACCCCAAATTATTAATAAATGAAATTTATTTTCCTCTATTTATTATTTTGAAATAGTAAGGGTTGATTTGATTAATGTGGATAGTTATGGGTAAAATACGCAAATATTTCGAATAAGCAAGTGGTTATAAAATATTCATTATTGTTGGGGAATATTCGTTTGGTCGTGGAATATTCGCTTTGTCGGGGAATATTAAATGCGACAGCCATCTTTTATGGGCTCCATAACTGAAAGCGATTTGATGAAGAAAACGACAAATATAAGTTGTTTATAAATAATTGGCGTAGTTGTTACAATTATCTTTGTTGGAATACCGGTGGTTAAAACACGAATACACGCCAGTAAAGACAAGAAGATACCTGTGTATTGCACCAATTATTGAAGGCACTACTCAATAATGGTTACAGTAATTATTGTTCAGTATTTTATTTTATTAATTTAATAATTGTTGTGTTGATATTTTGTATTACTGTTGTTTTAATAATTGTCACTGCACAATATTTTCTATTATCGGAGCAATAATTCATATTATCTGAATAATATTATTAGATAACATTATTGGCAATATCTAGAAAGTTACATACAAGGAGAGGTTTGGTCATTTAATTAATTGCGCGCCGATAAGGAGAGATCCTTATTCGAAAGCCCCTCTTTCTAGAAGGCATGCGGTTGTCAATAATGTGATTCTGTAATATTATTTGTGAATAATTAATTATTAATTTATATGATGAGAAAAATATTGATTTTATGAGGATATAGATGGAGAAAATTTTTAATGTGACAATTGTTGAAAATTAATATTTTATCTTTTTCTGATAAAATAATTCATTTAAATATATTATTTTAATAATATATTAATGGTGATATTTTTACAATGAATGTGGAATATATGAGCATATGAGGAGGAAGAGTATTTTTGTGGTATTAAATGTTTAACACATATTTTGTGTGTTGATGGACACAATTATTGACCGAAATTTGATTATAGCTTATAAAATCGTCCGTTTATGGATTTCGATCAATTTCTATTTGGAATTTGGAAAAACTTCCTTCTGCAAAGTTGTAGAGAATTGAATTTCTATAAAAACTCGCGAGATTCGAATTTTCTGATAAAAGGGCTATTTATTGTGAATTATTGAAGTTCCGGAGTTCCGAAATAATTGATTTTTGAAAGTTTTCGTTATTTATTTGAAGAAAAACATTTTTTTTTACTTGGTGAAATTTGCATTAACATGTGCAAAATCAAATTTGAGTTCGAGATCTAAGAAGGTGGGCTAAGGAATTTATAATATATATATATATATATTAATATTATATTCAATTTTCTACTTTGGTGTTCTAAGCATTTTCCTATAAATAGGGTGCTTAGATTAGAATTGAAAATCACACCAGAAACTGAAGTTTTCTCTATTTCTCTCTCGATATATTGAGCGTATTCTTGTGAGTATACTTTGAGGGTTGTTATACGGTGCAAGTTCCTTGATTTCAGTATCCAGTTTTTTTTCAATCAATCTAGTCTTTGTGAGGTAAGGGATATTATTTTTTTTGTAATGATATTATTTCTTCAATATCATTATCTTTGAAATATTGATCCGAAGTTTTTGTCAAATTTAGAACTTTTGGTGTCAGATTCTTATTCACGATATCGACTTTATTCATGAATCGACACTTATTCACGGAAAAATAAAATTTTCCTTTTCGTCCAAAATATCTATTGTGGATACTAACTTTGATTGTATCCATGTTTTGATCATTCTTGAATTTTACACCACTATGATTATTTATGAGGTATTTTTGGACATAAAATAGCTGAAATACGAATCCGTAATACTTGTTCTTTTGTTTCACTGGATTCATTTCTTTAAAATATTTTTCATCATCCTCAGTCTTAAATGATGATATTATTGAATATCTTTGGCCTGTAGTGCAAAGATGAATGATTTCTTGATGAATATCTTTGGCCCGTAGTGCAAAGATGAACAGGTGTTTAGATGAACATGACCGACTGATGAATATCTTTGGCCTGTGGTGCAAAGATGAATATTTGATTCAAGATGAATATTGATTGATGTTACAAGGATAAAATAATGATGATGGACTGTTAAATTCATAGATATTAGTAGATTTCATCCTCTACGTAACTCTTTCATGAATTAATATTTTCATTGCGAATATTGATCTAAAACTTGTTGTTTAATGTATTCTCTCAGATTTTTCCCTGTTGAAGACTAACGATAATTTGTTGTATATTATCTTAGTCATAATATTCTTTCCTGGGCTAGTTGAGCTCACCCTTTTTCTTTTTGTTTCATTTTTCTTCTCATGAGGCGAGAATGTAGCGAGTACTAGTCGGGGTATGGAATGAAGGTTCTAGAGAGAGTTGTTTAGTAGTCCTCACCATTTTTGTAAAATAATGTATCAATAATTATGATGGGGATTTATTTGGGTATAGATATTATCTAGAAGATAATATTTGTATTTAAACTCACAGTTTTATGGTTGTATTAATAAAGTTGTAGTTGTTTCTGTACCATGTATTGACAACTCAGAATGGGTGATGTATACCTATTTTGGGGGCGTCACATATTTAATCTAAACGACGCAAAACAAAGGATTCATCAGTTAAATCCCTGCCTGCACGTAGCTAATATTCTCGTTCCTTCTAGATACAGACCTAGGGTTATGTGGTTGCTTAATATTTATAAAAGAATTAGAAAGAAAACTAGATTTAAATAAATCTTATCTATTCTAGCTCAACGGTTCCAATTTTACAACTTTTGAACCAGTTAAAAGTTAGATATGACAGATTTAGATAAATCTAGTCCACAGACATTAATATCGCATCTTTACATTGAATAAACAGTTAAAACATATATTTTAATCGCATTAAACAATTAATATATATATATATATGATTATATATAATAAAACAGTAAAAGGCCACAAATTAGCAATACATGTACTATTAAACAGTATAATTCGAGTTTGAATCAACAAGTCGTGGATATATATATATGCAAGTAAAAGCATCAGATTGTTGATCCATGCTCAATTGTTCGGTTTATATATATATATATATATATATATATATATATATATATATATATATATTAAAGCAAGAGAAAGCTTCAAATTTGAAAAAATCTTACAGTGTGCTGCAAAAAAGGCTTCAGACTGCTTTTGGAGCTTGAAAATTCTGTTTTTATCTGTTAAAATTTGATATTTTGTAATATATATGTATACAAGTGTTTAGAAAAAAGAATATTGAAGTTTGGAACACTATAGGAGGGGTTACGAGCTGAAATAGACAAAGTTTTTTCTCTTTTTCTCTTTTTTTATGGTTGATGGGGGGTCTTATTTATAGACCAAAGTAGCAACGGGTCTACCTGTGGCTGCCCGGGTGGGTCGGGGCCCCGTGGGTTCAGTTGTGTAGAGGTACGTGCACTTGGGCCAATGCGCAGTCTGTTTGAATCTTCATAACTTTTAATTCGGGAATCCGATGAAGGCGTACTATACCTTTCCTGAAAGCCCTTGATGAGAGCTACACAATAACATGGGATTTGACATTTTCTGAATTTGGAAAGATGGGTCCATGACCAGATCTTCAAGTCTTCGCAATTCATCTATTGAGTTGTCTTGTGCTGTTTTCACTCGGGATTGATGTTATGGTTCTTCATGACTTCTTTTGCAATGATTTGGGCTGAATTGATGGTGAGTTGGCAAAATTACTATTTTTTCCCTCCCCGGGTTGGTTCTGAACTTGATGTAGTTATGGTAGCTTTTTTCGTGGTCGTCTCAGAGATTGATCGCTTTGTTGCTTTGATGATCATCGTGGTTGTCTCTGAGGTTGGTTTGATATTCCGGGGTTGTCTCTGGATTTTGGCTTGATCTTCTGTTGTTGTCTCTAGGGTTTAGATTTGATCTCCCGGGATTATCACCGGGGATTGAATTTGATATCTCGGGGTTGTCTCTGAGGTTTGATTTGATCTCCCAGGGTTGTCGTCGGGTTTTCAATTGATCTCCTGAGGTTGTCTCCGGAACTGGACTTGATCTCTCGGGGTTTGACCTGATCTCCCGAGGTTGTCTCTGGGATTGGATTTGATGATTTCAAGTACAAAATAAGGTTTGATTGAGACTCGTTTAGTTACCTAGTCGAGCACGATCTCGAATTAAGTCCGAACAGTTTGAACTTTTCGAATGAATATGATCTGAGTATCAATAGAAAATTATAATTTGAGGAGATTCGAGTAATTTATCAAATTTTAAAATTTGTTCATATTTGAATCATTTATATTTCGAATTGAGCTCGAATGAAACTTTTAGTCGAACGAGTACGAATCGAGTCCGAATTATTTATTTATTTTACAATCTTACCCACTATTTATGTGAGAGAAATCACGTGAAAATATAATTTTTTTATGTAAAAATATTAATTTTCTACATAAATTTTGTATTACTCTTACATCATGAGGATTATATTTTTCCCCATTTTGCAAAAATTAAGTAAAATATTTCCCCCCTTTTTCGCTTTGTAGTTAGACAGGCTCTCAATTCCCATTTCCCAACACCCGACAAGTTGTGAGAACCGTCGGCTTTTTTAAATGGGGTAAACCGGGTAATGTCGCGTAGTCAAAAGGAGTCTTAAATTTTTATTTTAAATAAATTTGAATAATTAATACTAGTATTTTTGAGAACAAAAAACTATATACTATTAAAATGAGTAAAAACATAATATGTATGATTGTGATCGATTATAATCACTAGACTCACTTATATATCATTAATTATCAGTTTAATGATACTTTTGATGGAAATGTATAATGTGGTATGATGAAATACTTTTAAATTTCTAATTTTTGACAAAAGTAACTCATAAAGTTAAAATAATATTTGGTAGTATACAAATGATTTTTTTTAAATAATAATAATGAAGAATTTAAATTAACTATCTTGTGTTTTATAATATATATATATATGTGTGTGGAAAAATATATGTACACGGCTATGTAGTACACAGTTGGTTATGACGACGATTTTTTGAGCTATAGCGACGGTTTCACCCGTCCTCATAGCTATTCTGGGCTACGGCGACGGGTGAACCGTCGCTATAGCCCAAAAAACCCGTCGCTATAGCCCGAATGTGTAATACAGCTGTTGTGAGACCCCAAATTTTATGAATAAAGATTTTAATTTCTCAAAATATTTTTTTTGAATATTATGGTGTAGATTTGAGATAATGTTATAGTTGTGGGTAGTATTTATAAATTTTACAAAGTATGCAAGTTGTTGTATTATATTCAATTGGTCGGGGAATATTCGTTTTAATAGGGAATATTCGTACGACGTCACAATCATTGGTGGACCCCACAACGGAATTATTGTCAGATTGAGAAAGCGACAAAAATATTTTTATGAAAATAACGGCGGAAGTTTTACCGTTAACTGTTGAAACACCCGGTGTTAAAAGTACAGTAATACGCGTGGTTGCATAGTAGAACACGGTATTAATTATTGATGCTTACGTGAGAAGTCACTCAGTTTTGTTCAATTATTGCTACAGTAATTGTTGCATAGTATCTCACGTTATTTGATTCAATTATTGTCAATATTTTATATATTATTAAATCAATAATTGAGATGACAGAGTTATTAATATTATTATTTACAATATTAACGATGTCTAGTAAGTTACATCAATGAGAGGTTTGGTCACTTAATTGCATGATAGGAGAAATCCTTATTGGAAAGCCCCTCTTTCACAGGAGCGACGATCGATTAATAGTGTGAATTATAATAATAATGATGACTTTTGTTTTATTATTATTATAAATATAACAAAACAGAAAACTTTTTATATAAAACAGAATACTTTTTATAAAATTTTATTTTATTTGATTATAAATAGAATATATTATATTTTATTATGCATAGTATTGCAGATAGTGTTCGTATAGTGTTTGCATAGTAAAATATTTTTATATAAAATGAATACTTTTATAAAGTTATTTGTTTTATTAGATTATAAATAGAATATATTATATTTTATTATGCATAGTGTTTGCATAGTGCCTGCATAGTATTTGTATAGTGTCTGCATAGTGTTTGCATAGTAAAATCTTTGTATATAAAACAGAATACTTTTATAAAGTTATTTGATTTATTAGATTTTAAATAATATATATATATATATATTATAAATAGAATATATTATATTTTATTGCATAGTATCTTTTCCATTCTCCTATAAATAGGATGCTTAGTTAGAATTGAAAACACACCAAAAATTCAGAGAATTCTTCTTCTATAATCTTGAGCGTATTTCTTTAGAGTTTTAAGAAGCTTTGAGCGTAGAAAATAGTGCAAGTTTTCTTCAAGTATATCCCCGCCCTACCCGTCGGAATACTCTTCTTTTTAAGGTAATGGGTATTATTCTTTCGTATTCATGAAGAGAGTTATTTTCTTTCAATACTCGTAAGGGTTGTTATTCCATTCTTTATTATTATGTTGGAATAACCTGTATATGCGAAGTACCGCATACATGGTGAAATTCTTCTGTTATTTCATTCTTTATTATTCTGTTGGAATAACTTGTCTGTGCGGTCTATCGCATGCCTGGTGAATTCTGTTGTTATTTCATTCTTTATTATTATGTTGGGAATAACCTGTATGTGCGGTCTATCGCATGCCTAGTGAATTCTGTTGTAATTCCAGTCTTTATTATTACATCGGAACATCATCACATGCATGCGGATTACGCATGACCTAGTTCCATTCTTTATTATTCGGTTGGAACATCCATTTTGTGCGGATTACGTACGACCGGATTCATTCTTTATTATTACGTTGTAATATCCCCGCATGCATGCGGATTACGCATGACACAGTTCCATTCTTTATTACTCTGTTGGAATAACTTTCATCATGTGGATTAACGCATGCATGGTGAATGATCCTTTGTATTCATTCCTTATTAACTTGTGGAAATGATCTCGTCTCACGTGGATTACCGCATGGGCGGCGTAAAATCCATTCATAGTTTCATATATTCTATTATACTCAGTTGGTTAAAGTTTTGGCTTCTATACTCCATGAAATTAGTATAGTATCCTGGATATTTGCGCTTCATCCAGTATCTTTTCATGAAAATATTTTTCTGATCATTCTTGAATTTTACTCCACAAAGCAGTATCATGTTGACAATTTGGATGTTATTGAGTTCAGGATAAATTAACTTATAAATCTTTAAAATTTATTCTTGAACTTGTTTTATTGAATTGTTATCATCCTCATGCTTATATTATGTTGAAAGTCATCTGTGGCCTGTAGTGCATAGATGGACTTGGTATGATTATGACCAGGGATTATTCGGTATAATCATGATCGTAATGTTATAAATGATGTGAAAAAAGTCCTCATTGGCCCGTAGTGCATTGATGGACAGTTTTTGGTATGATTATGACTATGGATTCTCTTCGGCCAAGGGTGCAAAGATGAATCATTTTATGGCATGATCAGGACCGTTGATGAAAACACGATTATCTTTGGCCCGTAGTGCATGGATAATTCGTGGTCGTGATACTAAATAATATCCTTGGCTTGTAGTGCAGGGATGATTTGATGATGTGGATTATTTATTAAGCTGAGTCTCAGGGATAAAAGTGATGAAAAACCTTTTAAATCATAGAAGATAATAGATTTTATTCTCTACTTGACTCTTCTAATGGATTGCTTGTTCCGCTGCAGTTAAACTTGATGTTTGTTATATTGTATCAGTTTAACACTATTGAAGGCTAACGATAATTTATTATACATTATCTTAGTCATAATATTTCTTACTGGGTTAGTTGAGCTCACCCTTTTGTTTTCATTGTTCTCTTCAGGAAATGAGAACGTAGCAAGGACTAATCGGGGAGCGGGTAGCGGTCGGAGATGATAACATTAGTAGTCCTCACTATTCTACATGAAATAGTGTAAAAATAAATGTATTGAGGACTTATTTTGAGTTTGAATAATCGCCAGAAGACAATATTTGTATTAAAACTCACAGCTCATGTTGTATATTTAAGGTTGTATTTGTATTAAGTACCATGTATTTGGCGACTCAGAATAGGTGATGTATACCTATTTTGGGGGCGTCACAGCTGTGTATATATATATAACCCATATATATATATATATATGAACAATATAAGTGTATTTTTGAGGTTTGTGTTTTTTGCTAAATTGTTTTGACGGGGAAATACAAATTTTTTACTTCCCTCATAAGTGTTTTCGAAACGAAATCTATATTCTTTTAAAATATTTACATAAAATTGTATTTCCACAAGTTATGGAATTCCAGGTATCAAAGTATAGATTTTATTTAGTAAAAAAAGAGGGAAATATATAGTAAATATCGTAAAAACAGATGTATGTTCTGTTAAGAAATAACTTATAAGTTGGTCAAATTAACTGACAAGTTGTTTTTCAATATTAAGGTGTTTGACAACTACTTATTTTTTAATTTATAAGTTGAGTTTTAAGTAAAAAAAAAAGAGAGTAACTATTTGTGACTCATTTAAAAATGACTTCTAAGTCATTTTAAAGTAAATTAGTTTGACTAAATGTAATGTCTATTTTGTTTTTCTTTTATTTTGCCCCTTTTTTTATTTAACATCCTTTTTAGTAATCTTTACATTTATTTTAACTTATAAGTCATTATGAACTGACTACCTTTACAACTTATTTAAACTTAATTTATAACTTATATATCAAATTAATGCAAAACCCTTTTATTTATAAATCAAAACTTAAAACAACTTATATTTAAAGTTATTAGTCATTTTAAAATAAGGGTTGCTAAAGGGTACATAACTTGATTTTGGAATATGGGGAACTAAAAGTTATAGAGCCAAACATCAAAATATTTTAATTTTAAATTGTTTTTAATTCAATTTAAAAACTCACCAAAACCAAATGTTCACATTTTGTGTTCTTTTGTTTTCGTTTTCCCATCCCTCATGTGGTAACACTGAAAATTCTAGACCATCAGTCGACGGTCGATTTGTATTCTCTGTTCCAATCGACAGGTCGAGAACGGAATCCAATGCATTCTGAAGGAGAGTTGGGTTCAATAATAAATAAAACCCAACTGTTGAAAACATTTCCTAAATATGAAGTGCGGATTTAAGCTCACCAAAATTTAAATTTAGTCTCTCCGGTCTCCGTCATGTGAGTGTAAGGCCTATCTTAGTACAAGATCATGCTCAGTAGCTCAATCCTTTTTCTTTAGTGCAGTGCATTAGTTTCTTTAGTTTCATTTCCTATTAATAAGAACAGTTGGTTAATATTAGTTATTAATTTCGATTTAGTATGTAAGAGACGAGTAGTCCTTGTTCACTTTAGTCGAGGACATATCGGTCTTTTATTGCCTTTTCATTTTGGAGTTTGTTACATTTTGTTCTTTGAATGTTGAGCTATAAGGGAAGGAAATGAGTTGTATTGGGATATGCGATGATTGAATAAAAATCTATTTCACTCCTCCCTCCTTCAATAATTCCTTTCTTTTACAGGAAGAAACTTTTCTTCCATTACTAGATTAGCTGTAGATTTCGTTCAATTAAAATTTGGAACAACGATGCATTCCTTACAATTTTAGTATCGAGCCGATCGATTCCTTTATGGCAACAAACAACCAGCGTCTTAGCAACTTGATAGGGGAGCACACTGAGTCCTTGTTGCATCTTAAGACACAGTTGCAGGAGTCAGTGGTGAGTCTTAAGCAGGATTTTGGAGCACAAATGGGTGGTCTCAAACAGGACTTTGTAGTAAAAATAGATTAAAAGATGCAGTAGATGATGCAAGGGTTTGAAGCTCTGCTAGTAATGAGGCTACCTGTGGTTCAAAATAATACTGGTAATCCCAACAATCCATCTGGTTCAATATTGGGTCCTTTGGATGGTGTGGGAAGTAATGAGAGGGCTGGTAATAACATTTTCAAAGCTATTAAGTTCGAGTTTCCCAAATTTGATGGAACTAACCCTAGGTCATGGGTTAGAAGATGTAATAAATTGTCTGCACATCATGTTGTGGCTGAGGATCAAAAACTATATTTAGCCACCATGAATTTGGAAGGGGATGCTGAAGAATGGTATGCTGGATTTGTTCCGAAGGAGTAGAATTGACATGGAATGGATTCGTTGATGAAATTTTAGCTAGATATGGTCCTGAGTCCTAGGCAAATCCAATAGGTGAACTTAAGAACCTGCAGCAGAATGGGACTGTAGATGAATACAGAAGAAAATTTGAAGAATTAAAGGGCTGGGCTCTTTTAAGGAACCCTACCCTCAATGAGTCCTTCTTCATGGACTGCTTTATTGGTGGTCTAAAGGAGAAGATCAGGTTAGGTATTCAGGAGCTGGAAACCACTACTCTTAAGGAATTAATTAGGGTGTCAAGGGTGGAGGAGGCTAAGTTTGAGGCTTGGGTCAAAAAGAGCAGGATAAGTAATAGATTTGGTATGATGGGAAATTCTCAAAAGAGTGCAGTGGTACCCTCTCCTAAGCCTACATTGATAACTGGTAGTTCTAATCCAGGTGCTCCCATTAACCAGATGGAGTATATCCGGTCTTTTCCCATTAAAGGACTGACCAGAGAACACATTTCTGAGAAGAGAAGGAAAGGGTTATGTTTTTCTGGGCACAAATGTAAGAAACCCCACTTGTTTATGTTATTGCCATCTGAAGAGGAGGTTGTTGATACTGAGGATGAGGAGTGTTGTGGGCTAGATGCTAAGGAGGTTGTGAATGATGGGGGTACACAAGAGGCACATATAACCCTACATGCCTTATCTGGGCATAGTAAGAACAATACTATTAGGATTTTGGGGATGGCTCATGGAAAGTTCCTCAAGATTTTAATTGACAGTGGAAGTACTAATAACTTTATGGATCTAGTAGCAGCCAAAAGATTGAGAGCCAAAGTACAGACTACCAAACCAATTATTGTGTCTATTGTTGATGGGTTCAAAGTGTAAGACCCCATATTTTATGAATAAACATTTAAATTTCCCGAAATATTTTTTTTAATATTATGGTATGGATTTGATATAATGTTATAGTTGTGGGTAGTATTTATAAATTTTGCAAAGTATGCAAGTTGTTATAAAATATTCGTTTGGTCGAGGAATATTCTTTTTGTCGTTAATATTCGTACAACGACACAATCATTGGTGAATCCACAACGGAAGTATTGTTGTAGTAATAAAATGACAGAATTATCTTTTTAAATAACGGTGAAAATTTTACCATTAAACTGTTGAACTACCCAGTAGTAAAAGTACAGTAATATGCGTGGTTGCATAGTAGCACACGGTATTGATTATTGATGCTTACGTGATAAGTCACTCAGTTATTCTCAATTATTGGTATAGTAATTGCTGTATCATATCTCTCATATTATTGATTCGCTTATTGTCACAGTATCATCTGCGTTATATGGTATATTATTAAATCAATAATTGAGACGACAAAGTTATTCATATTATTAAATTGCAATATTCACAATGTCTAGAAGTTCTGCCAAGGAGAGGTTTGGTCACCTAATTGCGTGCCAATAGGGAGAAATCCTTATTGAAAAGCCCCCTCTTTCCTGATAACGACCTGGTTGTTAAATATTGTGAGTTATGATATTAATGATGAATAAGTTCGTGTTAATTAAAGATGAATTTGATAGTTCTATTGTATTGGGATTATTGGTGTTAGTGGAAGTCGACATTTATTTCAATAATAATTGATGTCTAGAGGTTATATTGTTCAATCGAGTATTCGGGGCACTTTTCGTGTCGGAGTACTATTTATGAGTTACTATTCACGAGTTACTATTTATGAATTACTATTCATGAGTTACTATTCACGAGTTACTATTCACGGGGTACTATTCACCCAAAAAATATATTTCTTTTCGGTCCAAATCATTTTTGGGTACAATATTATTCCATGAGGAGATGTGCTAATTTTTCAGTCCGTTGGATGAAATTATAATAGTAAAATCAATATGGATCGTTGATTTGAAGTTTTAATAGTAACTTGTCCCTTCAGTTTTCCAAAGGTTATTTGTCCCTTCAGTTTTCCAAGAGTTATTTGTCCCTTTAGTTTTCCAAGAGTTAATTGCCTCTTCGGTGTTCCAAGAGTTAATTGCCCCTTCGCGAATAGTAGTTGTCTCTTCAATATTACCAAGAGCTTTTTCTATAAATAGAAGCTCATTCCTTCATTATTTCTTACGAATTCACTGAAACTCTAGAGAGAGAAATCATAGAGAGAAAGAAGAAGAAAAGTATTCTGTTACTTCACTTTTCCAATATCCAGTTTCTTCCAAGGTAAGGGGTATTATTCTTTCGTATTCATGAAGAGAATTATTTTCTTTCAATACTCGTAAGAGTTGTTATTCCATTCTTCATTATTATGTTGGAATAACCTGTTTATGCAAAGTACCGCATACATGGTGATCTTCTTCTGTTATTCCATTCTTTATTATTATGTTGGAATAACCTGTTTATGCGAAGTACCGCATAAATGGTGAAATTCTTCTATTATTCCATTCTTTATTATTCTGTTAGAAAAAAATCGCTTGCATGCAATTTTATACGACACGGTTCCGTTTTTTTATATTATTCAATTTATTATTCGTCGAAATATATCATGCAATGCGTTTTCTGTGGGACACGGTTCCATTATTTATTATTCCGTACTTATTATTCTGTCGGAATATCCTCTCTGCGTGTTTACACCGGACCTGGTTCCATTATTTATTATTTTGTTGGGAATAACTTGTCTATGTAGTCTATCGCATGCATGGTGAATCCTTCTGTTATTCCATTCTTTATTATTCTGTTGGAATAACCTATCTATGTGGATTACCACATGTATGGTGAATGATCCTTTGTATTCATTCCTTATTAAATTGTGGAAATGATCTCATGATATCGTGGATTACTGCGCATGGCGGTGAAAATCCATTTGCAGATTTCATATATTCTTTATTATACTCGGTTGGTTAAAGTTAAACTTATATACTATGAAATTAGTGGAATATCCTTGATATTTGCGCTTCATCCAGTATCTTTTCATGAAAATATTCTTCTGAGCATTCTTAAATTTTACTTTATAAAGAAGTATCATGTTGACAATTTGGACGTCATTAGTTCTTGGATAAATTAATTCTTGAAATTGTTTTATTAAATTATTATGTCATTGTCATCATCCTCATGCTTATATTATATTGAAAGTCATCTTTGGCTTACGTGCATAGATGGACTTAGTATGATTATGACCAGGGATCATTCGATATAATCATGGCCTGTAATGTTATAAATGATGTGGTAAAAGTCCTCAGTGGCCTGTAATGCATTGATGGACAGTTTTTGATATGATTATGACCAGGGATTATTCGGTATAGTCATGACCGTTGTTGATGTAATGAATATCCTTGGCCTGTAGTACAGGGATGATTAGATGATGTGGTTTATTTATTAAGTTGAGTCTCAACGATAAAAAAATTGATGAAAACATTTTAAATCATAGAAGATAGTATATTTTATTCTCTACTTGACTCTTCTAATGGATTGCTTGTTCCGCTACAGTTAAACTTGATGTCTATTGTATTTTATCAGTTTAACATTGTTGAAGACTATTGATAATTTATCTGCATTATCTTAGTCATAATATTTTTTCTTTGGGTTAGTTGAGCTCACCCTTTCTTTCCTTTATTCTCTTGTGAAATGAGAATATAAATGGGACGAGTCGGGAAAAGGAGTGATGGTCCAGAAGATAGCATTAGTAGTCCTCACTATTCTGTTAAATAGTGTGACAATAAATGTAATGAAGACTCCTTTGAGTGTGGATATTGTCTAGATGACAATATTCCTATTAGAACTCTCAGTTTATGTATTATCGTATATTACACGACAGTTGTATAATTAAGTTTGTATTTGTATTCTGTACCATGTATTTGGCGACTCATAATAGGTGATGTATACCTATTTTGGGGGCGTCACACAAAGTCAGTAGTAACCAGGTGTGCTTGGGCCTTCATTGGACAGTACAAGGAGAGGAATTCAACACTGACTTTAAAATTCTGCCATTGGGTGGTATTGATGTTGTGCTTGGAGTTCAGTGGTTAAAGGACTTTAACCCTACCACTTTTGACTTCAATCAACTACAACTTTCATTCATGAAAAATGAAAAGCCAGTAATGCTGCAAGGGGAATCAAACTCTGTGGTCCCCACTGTCTAGATTATGGCTTCTGGTGAATTCAACAATACTCTCAATACTACCACCCATGGTTATTTTGGGTATTTGTTTGGCATGGTCCATGATACCATAGAAGAAGAAGTAACAACTAACAGAGATGATGCTATCTAGGCAAAGAAAAATGAGTCATCATTCAACCACCAACTAGAAGCTTTGCTTGAAGAATATTTTGTGATATTCCAAGAACCCAAACACTTACCTCCTAATAGAACTCATAACCACCACATTAACCTAAAGGAGGGTAGTCAACCTGTGAACTTAAGGCCCTACAGGTACCCTCATGTGCAAAAGGAGGAGATTGAGAAGATAGTTAATGAGATGCTACAATCTGGTGTAATCCAACCAAGTAACAGCCCATATGTTTTTCCGGTCTTATTAGTTAAAAAGCAAGATGGATCATGGAGGATGTGTGTAGACTATAGATCCTTAAATGAGCAAACTGTTAAGGATAAATTCCCAATCCCTTCCATTGATGAATTGCTAGATGAGTTGCATGGTGTAGAGTGGTTTTTGAAGCTAGACTTAAGGTCTGGTTACCACCAAATCAGAGTCCATGAACCTGATATACAAAAGGCTGCATTTAGAACACACACAGGACATTTCAAATTTTTGGTCATGCCTTTTGGCCTCACAATTGCTCCAGCTACTTTTCAGTCCCTTATGAATGAGGTATTCAAACCTTTCCTTAGGAAGTTCATTTTGGTTTTTTTTGATGACATACTGGTGTATATCAAGACATGGGAGGATCATCTAGCCCATCTTAAATTGACACTACAACTACTGGAGACTAACCAATTATATGCTAAGAGAAGTAAGTGCACATTTGGGACTGAGCAGGTTCATTATTTAGGGCATATCATATCTCATAAAGGTGTGTCAACTGATCCAGACAAAATTGATTGCATGGTTAAATGGCCTCCACCATAAAACCTCAAAAGCTTGAGAGGATTTTTGGGTTTAATAGGATATTATAGAAGATTTATCAGGAACTATGGGATTATAAACAGGCCTTTAACTGAGTTATTGAAAAAGACAAATTTCAATGGACTACAGCAGCTACCGAAGCTTTTCTGGCCCTCAAAGATGCTATGACCAAATCTCCAGTATTGGCAATGCCTGACTTTACCAAGCCTTTTATGCTAGAAGCTGATGCATCATATTATGGATGGTGAGGCGATCCTTATACGCAGCAAAAGCGCAGCCAATAGCCTTTTTAAGCAAAATCATAGCTCCTAAGCACTTGGGTTGGTCTACATATGAGAAGGAACTTATGTCCTTGGTGCATCTTTGTAAGCAAGTGGAGCACTTACTACTTGGGAATAAAGTTCGGATCAAAAACCGACCACCACGAGTTTAAAGTACTACTTGTATCAGAAAAAGGGTGTCCTTGTCAACCGGCGGAAATGGATTACCAAGCTATTAGGACTGGATTATGAGATTGTTTACAAAAAGGGAGAAGAAAATGTAGTAGCTGATTGCCTTTCCAGACCAATAGGTGAGGATTCTAACATTTCTTCTTGCCTAGCTATATCTGCAGCGATTCCTCAGTGGATTTCAAAATTAGCTCTTTCTTGGGAGGCTGATGAAGGTCTAAAGGATATGATAACTCAATTAGTACTGGATCCTCAATCTTTACCAGGCTATTCTTATACTAATGGGAGGCTCAAGTTCTTGGACAAGCTGGCGGTGGGTCCTGATGTAGCACTAAGGAATAAATTATTGACAGAATTCCATGCTTCTCCTTTAGGAGGTCATTCTTGTATTAGAGGGATTTATGAAATAATTAGCAAGTATTTTTTTTGGCCAAGTCTAAGAGGTGATGTAACTCAGCTGGTCAAAGGGTATGATATATGCCAAAGCGAAACATGAGAGAAGATGGCACCTCTAGCCTTCTTGACCACTTGTTGTCCCTGAAACTCCTTGGTCAGACATTTCAATGGACTTTATTGAAGGTTTGCCTAATTCACATGGGTATACTACTATCTGGGTAGTGGTTGATAGACTTACCAAATATGGCCACTTTATAACACTCAAACACCCTTTCTCAGCTTTAGATTTGGCTCAAATTTATATTGCACAGATATATAGGCTGTATGGGTTTCCCTCTACAATTGTTTCAGATAGAGACAAGGTCTTTGTTAGTTTGTTTTGGCAGTCCTTGTTTAAATTAGTGGGAACCAAGTTGCATTTAAGCTCAGCTTATCATCCCCAATCAAATGGCCAAACTGAAAGGTTGAATCAAGTGCTAGAATGTTATTTGAGGTGCATGGTGGCTCAAAAACCAACTGGTTGGACTATCTGGATTCCCTTGGCAGAATGGTGGTATAACACTCACCATCACAGTGGGTTAAAAACAACTCCTTTTGAAGCTCTTTATGGTTACAAACCGCCATACTTCAATTTTCACCAACAAGGGAGGGTGCATGATTCCACTACTCGAAGTTTCTGTCAGGACAGAACCAATTTCCTTAAGCCATTGAAGCAGAACTTGGTTGAGGCTCAGGCCAGGATAAAGCATTATGCTGACAAGTCTAGAACTGAGAGGTCTTTTATGGCAAGAGACTTGGTTTATTTGAGGGTCAAACCACATCAACAAACCAGTCTTTCTCAAACCAGGTTTGGGAAATTAAATCCCAAGTATTTTGGGCCTTTCCCTGTGATCGAGAAAATTAGCAATGTGGCCTATAAAATACAATTACCAGCTGATGCTAAAGTACATCCAGTGTTCCATTCTCTTTGCTTAAAAAGTGTATTGGTTTAAATTGCCCCAGCTCCTACTTTACCTCCAATTAATGACCAGGGACAATTCTGTTGGAAATGAGATTTGAAATATTAAATATTAGAGCAATTTGAGGCTCAATTAAATGAGGGACCCACATTCCAAAAAGTTCGGGTCTTTGCACCAATGTGTTCTCCTTCATGAGGAGTATAACTTGGTATATTTATATGTTCAAATCCATTAAGAATTGAATGAGAAAATTGACTCCAAAGTCACCTACTTGAAATATTGTAAGGTGCAAAAGTCCCACATAGGGCATTAGAGGGAAAATTGAAGAACATATATATGGGATGTTTGCTCAATGGGAAGGGCCCCAAGGGGCACCCCACTTTTGTGGAAGGAAGAGGACCTAGCCAAGGCATGGTTCAAACCCACACGCGCGCGCTGCCGCCGCCGCCGCCGTCCGGTCAGTTCGGGTGGGTCGTGATATATATTTTTAGGCAAAATTTGTTTAATAATATTGATCACGATACTACGTCGTTTTGAAAAATCAACGGTAATATCTTGTCTTAACTGTCAAGAACTATCTATAAATAAACTATGTGGGATTCTATTCTGCATAAGTTTAATTTCCGTCCCGTTCTGTTTATACAAGATATTCCCGTTCTTCCGTTCCCGTTCTGTTCTGTTCATTCCCGTTTCTGAATAGATTTTTCATTCCCGTTCTGCCATTCTCTGTTTCCTCGTTCTGCCATTTTCCATTTCCCATTCAAACTGCAAAATCCCGTTATCTGCAAAGTGTTGCAGTAAGTTTTTTCTCTAGTTTTCTTCATGCATGCATCATTAACATTCATTTAAGTTCAGTACATAACATATAATTTGGTTCGAAGTGTTCTTAATTTTGAACTGCTTCTAATTAAGAACTGAAAATCCGTTTTATCTTGGGAAGCAATTATTCAATTAATCCTTAGCATCTGTGAGGGAATAAATTTGCTTTAAGGAGACTTTGTGAATTCAAAGGACTCTGATTTATTTATTAATATTTTCTGTGTTATATTTATATAAAATCATATTCTGTTTTATCATATATATATATATATTAAATAATACTATATATTACAGATAACAATCTTAAAGCAAATTTACTTTATTCTGTAATTATAATTTTATTTAATATAATTCTGTAATTTGTTTTTATATTAAAATTTTAAAACCGAAATTATAGTTTAAATATTTCAACAAATAATTGTTTTATAAAACAAGTTTTTGAAGAAACTGAATTTGATTAAATGAATTTCTGCAAATTTTGTTGAAATATTTGTACATAATTTTTCATGTTAATATAAAGCCATAAAGAATACTGTTAATATTTCATTTCAGTTTTTCTATCAATGAGTGCAGTAAGTTATAATATGCATGGTGCATGCAAAATGATATAATATATGTTATTATAGTACAATTATGTTATTATACTATTATTATAGTGAATGCTATATACTACGGTTAAACAGTATTCCGTTTTGACTATAATTCGTTCATTATTTATTGCAAATTGTTTCCCATACCGAAAATCATGTTCAATTTTTCTTGTACAGTATAGTAAATAATAAATTAATAATTGCTAATTATAGTAGCATGTGGTTGTCAAAATAAGCATTAATTATATTAGAATATAATAAAATCCTGTCCAACTATAAAGAAGTTGTAAACAAAGTTTGTTAGAATTTTCTACAACTGAATTCTATTGTTTGATTTCTTCAAATAACAAAATTCATTATTTGAATTCTGTTAAATTTTGTACAACAGAAATTTGTTTCTGTTTATTAATAGTTTTATTCTTGTATAACAGAAATGGCTTCTACTAGTACCATTCTCGTTAGTGAGTATGTCTCATGGAGAAAAAAGCTGAAAGGTTCAATGGAACTGATTTCAAGTGTTGGCAACAAAAGATGCTCTTCTATCTCACAACGCTGAACTTGGCAAGGTTTCTACAAGAGGATTGTCCTACTATTGTTGAAGGGGAAACTGACAAGAAAAAAAGTGGTCATTGTTGATGCATGGAAACATCTGATTTATTTTCTTTGAGGAACTATGTGATGAATGGTTTAGATAATACATTATATAATGTATATTGTACAATTCAAACTGCAAAAGAACTATGGGAATTTTTAGACAAGAAATATAAAACTGAAGATGTTGGCACGAAAAAATTTATTGTTGGTAGATTTCTTGACTGTAAGATGTTAGATTCTAAAGCAGTTATCACTCAGGTTCAAGAATTACAAGTAATTCTACATGACATTCATTCTGAAGGAATGTCATTAAGTGATTCATTCCAAGTTGTCGCAATGATTGAGAAACTTCCACCATCATGGAAAGACTTCAAGAATTATCTGAAGCATAAACGTAAAGAGATGAATCTTGAAGAAGCGATTTGACGACTTAGGATTCAAGAGGACAATAGAGGATCCGAGAAGAAGAGTGGGAAGAATTTCATTGAAGAAAGGCAAATGTTGTAGAACAAAGGTCAAACAACAACAAAAGGAAGTCAAAAGCGCAAAGAAGCTTTTTAAGGCCAAGAAGAAATTCAAAGGCAAATGCTTCAACTGTGGCATCCAAAGACATAAATCAAGTGAATGTCGCAAGCCAAAGAAGTTCAAGAAAGAACAAAAGCCTCAAGCAAATGTGACAGAACTGGAAAAGCTTTCTGAAAATGTTTCAGACATTAATCTTTCTGCAGTTGTATCTGAATGTAATTTGGTAGGAAACCCCAAAGAATGGTACGTGGACACTGGGGCTACTCACCACATTTGTTCCAACAAATGGATGTTTTCTACTTACAAACCAGTAGAAAATGATGATCAACTATTCATGGGTAATTCCTCAAGTTTAAAGGTTGAAGGAGGTGGAAAGATTGTACTAAAAATGACATCTGACAAAGAACTGACTTTGAACGAAGTGCTTCATGTGCTAGATATCCGCAAAAATCTAGTCTCTGGGTCACTACTTAGCAAGAATGGCTTCAAGTTGGTGTTTGTGTCTGATAAGTTTGTACTTACTAAAAATGATATGTTTGTTGGAAAGGGCTACATGAATGATGGGCTCTTTAAGATGAATGTTATGACTGTTGTACCAAAGTCTATTGATAATAATAAAATTAATTCTTCTGCTTACTTGTTGGAATCTTCAAATATATGGCATGCTAGATTAGGACATGTTAATTATAATACTTTGCGTAGATTAATTAATTTAGAATTCTTGCCTAAATTTGATATTAATCAAAAGCATAAATGTGAAATTTGTGTGGAATCAAAAATAACAAGATTGCCCTTTCATTCTGTTGAAAGGAAAACTGAACCTCTAGATTTAATTCACACTGATATATGTGACTTAAAGTTTGTGCAAACAAGAGGTGGGAAAAAATATTTCATAACCTTTATTGATGATTGCACAAGATATTGTTATATATATTTGCTAAGAAGCAAAGATGAGGCTGTAGAAATGTTTCAACTTTATAAAAATGAAGTTGAAAATCAACTTAGCAAAAAGATTAAAGCAATAAGAAGCGATAAAGGTGGTGAATATGAATCACCATTTGAAGAGATATGCTCTACTTATGGTATTTTTCACCAAACTACTGCTCCTTATTCACCTCAATCTAACGGTATTGCTGAACGCAAGAACCGAACATTGAAAGAAATGTTGAATGCTATATTAAAGCAGCCTGGAGCACCCTGAAATTTGTGGGGAAGCTTTGCTTTCACGCCAATTATATTCTTAATAAAGTGCCTCATAAGAAAAGTCACAAAACGCCTTATAAATTATGGAAAGGTCATAGACCTTGCTATAAATACTTAAGAATGTGGGGGTGTCTAGCAAGAGTGATGGTTCCTAAACCTAAAAAGGTTAAGATAGGACCAAAAATAATTGATGTATTTTCATTGGTTATGCTGAATAACAAAGGATCTTTATCGCTTTCTTGTTCATAAATTTGAAATTAATGATATTCATGTTAATACATTTATTGAATCAAGAGATGCATCATTCTTTGAGAATATTTTTTCATACAATGAAAATAAAGATTCAAATTCAAACAAAAGACCTTTGGATGCTACTAGTAATAATCCTGAAAATATAGACAAAGAGTCTGTATTGGATGAACCTAGACGTAGCAAACGGGCAAGGACTTTAAAGTCTTTTGGTCTGAATTTTCTAACATTCTTGTTAGAAAACGATCCTCAAACATACAAGGAAACAATATCCTCTCCAGAGGCTTCTTGTAAGACCCCACCTTATTATAAATTAAATTAAATTTTCTTTATTTATTATTTTGAAATAATAAGGGTTGATTTGATTAATGTGGTTAGTTATGGATAAAATGCGCAAATATTTTAAATAAGCAAGTGGTTATAAAATATTCATTATTGTCGGGGAATATTCGTTTGGTCGTGGAATATTCTTACTGTCGAGGAATATTCGTACGACGGCGCAGCCTTGTGTGGCCCCATAACGGAAAGCGATTGGATGAAGAAAACGACAAATATAAGGTGTTTATAAATAGCAGGCGTAGTTATTACAGATTATCTTTGTTGAAATACTCGTTGGTTAAAAACAAGAAGCACCGGTATTGCACCAATTATTGATTCTTACGTAAGAAGGCACTACTCAATAATTATTACGATAATTATTGTTCAATATTTTATTTTATTGATTCAATAATTGCTACGTTGATATTTTATATTATTGTTGTTTCAATAATTATCACTGCACAGTATTTTCCTTTATCGAATCAATAATTCATATTATTTGAATAATATTATTAGATATCATTATTGGTAATGTCTAGAAAGTTCTGTCTAAGGAGAGGTTTGGTCACCTAATTGCACGCCAGTAAGGAGAAATCTTTATTGGAAAGCCCCCTTTTTCCTGGGAACGACCTGGTTGTCGATATTGTGATTCGGTAATATTATTTGTGAATAATTAATTATTGATTTATATGATAAGAAAAATATTCATTTTATGTGGATATAGATGGAGAAAATTTTTAATGTAACAATTGTTGAAAATTGATAATTTATCTTTTTTGATAAAATAATTTATTTAAATTATAATAATATAATGATGGTGATATTTTTACAATGAATGTGTGATATATGAATAAATGAGGAGGAAGAGTATTTTTGTTATTAAAAATATTTAAAACATGTTTTTCATGTCTGTGGACCCCATTTCTTGACTGAAATTTGATTATAGCGTGTAAAATCGCCCGTTTGTGAATTTCGGTCAATTTCTGTTTGGAATTTGGAAAAACTTAAACTTACAAAGTTGTAGAGAATGGAATTTCCTATGAAAAAGACATTAGGTTCGAATTTTTCTGATAAAAGGGCTATTTATTATGAATTATTGAAGCTTCGAAGTTCCGAAATAATTAATTTTTGGAAGTTTTAATTATTTTTAATATGAAAAACGTTTTTCTTATTTATTGTGGGGTGAGTGGCTGATGTTGAAGACTTGTGGTGTGCGTAAGAAATTTATTTTAAAAATATTATTAATTTATTAAATTTTCTACTTTGGTGTTCTAAGCATTTTCCTATAAATAGGGTCTTAGGTTAGAATTGAAAATCACAATGTAAACTGAAGTTTTCTCTCTATATTATCGGCGTATTCTTGTGAGTATTTTGATACTTTGAGTGTTCTTTATCGGTGAAAGTTCCTTCAAAGACTATATCCAAAGATTCAATCGAAATCTGTCTTTTCGAGGTAAGGGATATTATTTTTTTAAAAAATGATATTATTTCTTTCAATATCATTATGCCGGAATATTAATAGTATTTTTCTTGTGAAATTCTTGTCTTTTAGTGTCGGGATTACTATTCACGTATACGGCACTATTCACGAATACGACACTATTCACAGAAAAATTAAATTTTTGCTTTTTGTCCAAAATATCTATTATGGATACTAGCTTTGATTGTATCCATGTTTTGATCATTCTTGAATTTTGCTCCACTATGATTATTTATGAAGTATTTTTGAACTTGGATTGTTTAAAGTACGAATCCTTAATATTTGTTCTTTTGTTTCACTGGATTCGTTTTCTTTAAAATATTTTTCATCATCCTCAGTCCTAAATGATGATTTTACAGAATATCTTTGGCCTATAGTGCAAAGATTAATGATTTTCTGATGAATATCTTTGGCCCGTAGTGCAAAGATGAACAGGTGTTGAGATGAACATGACCGGTCGATGAATATCTTTGGCCTGTAGTGCAAAAGATGAATATTTGATTCAAGATGAATATTGATTGATGTTACGGAGATAAAATAATGATGATGGACTTTTAAATTCATAGATTATAGTAGATTTCATTCTCTACGTAACTCATCTATGAATTATTATTTCGTTCATGAATATTGATCCGAAACTTGTTGTCTATTGTATTTTATCAGATTTTTCCTGTTGAAGACTAACGATAATTTGTTACATATTATCTTAGTCATAATATTCTTCTTTGGGCTAGTTGAGCTCACCCTTTTCCTTTTTGTTCCATTTTTTTTTCTCGAGAGGCGAGAATGTGGCAGTCTGCTTAGGGAGTATGGAATGAAGGTTTTAGAAAGTTGTTTTAGTAGTCCTCACTATTTTTGTAAAATAATATATCAATAATTATAATGAGGACTTATTTGAGTGTTGATATTGTCTAGAAAACAATATTTGTATTTAAACTCACATTTTTTATGTTGTATTAATGAAGTTGTAGTTGTTTCTGTACCATGTTATTGACGACTCAGAATGGGTGTTGTATACCTATTTTGGGGGCGTCACACTTATCATTGGAAAGAAGAAATTAATAGTGAAATTGAGTCCACAATGCAAAATCATACATGGGAATTGGTGGACCTTCCACCTACTTCCAAACCCTTAGGGTATAAATGGATCTTCAAAAAGAAGATGAAAGCTGATGGTTCAATTGATAAATACAAAGTAAGGCTTGTTGTTAAAGGCTATAGACAAAAGGAAGGATTGGATTATTTTGACACTTATTCACCTTTTACAAGAATTACATCTATTCGGATGCTAATAGTAATAGCATCTTTAAATAGACTTGAAATACATCAAATGGATGTAAAGACTGCATTCTTAAATGGTGAATTAGATGAAGAAATATATATGGAACAACCTGAAGGTTTTATTGCTCCTGGACAAGAGATTAAAGTATGCAAACTTGTTAAATCCTTGTATGGATTGAAACAAGCACCAAAACAATGGTATGAAAAATTTGATAATGTTATGTTATCAAATAGATTTAAAATCAATGAGTGTGACAAATGTGTTTATGTCAAAAGCACTCAAAAGGAATATGTCATTGTTTGTCTTTATATGGATGATATGTTAATCATGGGTAGCAACAATGAAGTTATCAACTCTACCAAACGTATGTTGTCAAATAGATTTGACATGAAAGATTTGGGGGTTGTAGATATAATATTAGGAATCAAGATTTCTAGAACATCTGATGGAATTATATTATCTCAAACTCATTACATTGAAAAAATACTTAAAAATTTTAACAAGTATAATATAATTCTAAATAAGACCCAGTTGATATAAATCTTCATTTAGCTAAAAATGAAGGTGATAGCATATCTCAACTAGAATATTCTCGTATAATAGGCAGTTTAATGTATGTCATGAACTGTACTAGACCAGATATAGCTTATTCGGTAAGTAAGCTAAGTAGGTATACGAGTAATCCAGGTAAAGATCACTGGAAAGCAATTTTGAGAGTTTTAGAATATTTAAAACATACTAAAAAATATGGACTGCACTATACAAGATATCCAACAGTATTAGAAGGATATAGTGATGCTAATTGGATATCTGATAATAAAGACTCGAAATCTACAAGTGGATATATCTTTACCCTTGGAGGTGCAGCGGTATCTTGGAAATCATCAAAACAAACATGTATTGCTAGGTCTACAATGGAATCGGAATTCATTGCGTTAGAAAAAGCTGGAGAAGAAGCATAGTGGCTTCGTAATTTCTTAGAGGATATTCTAAATTGGTCAAGACACGTGTGTGCATTTATATGTATACCTTTGTGATAGCCAATCAATGATTGGAAGAAAGACTGAAGTCATTTATATATGATGAAGTCACGCCCACATCTGACGAAGACATAATACCGTTAGACAATTGCTCTCAAATAGAATTATCTCGATTGATTATGTAAAGTCAAAAGATAATATCATGGATCCGTTTACAAAAGGTTTAACAAGAGAAGCAAGTGGAAAAATCATCGAAGGAATGGGTTTAAAGCCTCACTTGTTTAAATAAGAGTCGTCATAGTGGCAACCTAACCTGGTATTTGGAGATCCCAAGATCTAGGTTCGATGGGCAAACCAAACTATGTAGTACTCGATAAAAGACCGAGGAGATATTTACTCCTAACCATTCCTAAAATGAGGCAAGGCACATTGCCGCCAGCGAATCGAGGATAAGATCGTTTTAATGATTTTTATATCTTGAAATACGTTTAAGTGGGGTATTGCAGGATACTCTTGATAAAAGTCACCTACGTGAGTAAGAAGGGGGCCACTTCTGTGAGAATTTTGAAGGCTGAATTCTCTAATATACTCATGGAACCAAGAGGTGTTTCAAGGCCAAAATGAACACAAATGTGAGAACCAATTATGTATGAAGAGATATTTTGTGAATTCTATTGTCTTGGTTTACACAAAAAGCTGACAATTCAAAGACATCAAGTCTACTGATTAGCCAAGTAAATCCGATAGATTTTACTAGGGCAAATTCAAAGCCACTAGGCTACTTAACCTGATGAAATATCTTTTCTTATGTACTCGAACTAGTGTCTGCATATTCATAATAATTTTACATATTGTAAAGTCAATTTTACATTCATGTGGGGGATTGTTGGAAATGGAATTTGAAATATTAAATATTAGAGCAATTTGAGGCTCAATTAAATGAGGGACCCACATTCCAAAAATGTCGGGTCTTTGCACCAATGTGTTCTCCTTCATGAGGAGTATAACTTGGTATATTTATATGTTCAAATTCATTAAGAATTGAATGAGAAAATTGACTCCAAAGTCACCTACTTGAAATGTTGTAAGGTGCAAAAGTCCCACATAGGGCATTAGAGGGAAAATTGAAGAACATATATATGGGATATTTGCTCAATGGGAAGGGCCCCAAGGGGAACCCCACTTTTTTGGAAGGGAGAGGACCTAGCCAAGGCATGGTTCAAACCATATCTTGTGTGCATTGCCGTCCGTCGGTCGATCGGTCGGTTAGGTAGTAGTAGGAGTTCGGGTTCGGGTGGGTCGTGATATATATTTTTAGGCAAAATTTGTTTAATAATATTGATCACGATACTACGTCGTTTTGACAAACCAACGGTAATATCTTGTCTTAACTGTCAAAAACTATCTATAAATAAACTATGTGGGATTCTATTCTGCATAAGTTTAATTTAAAATCTGATTCGCCATTTTCCGTTTCCGTTCAAGCTGCAAAAATCCGTTAGTATATCGCAAAGTATTGCGAAAGAATTTTTTCCATAGTTTTCTTCATGCATGCATCATTAACATTCATTCAAGTTCAGTACATAACATATAATTTGGTTCGAAGTGTTCTTAATTTTGAAGTGCTTCTAATTAAGAACTGGAAATCCGTTTTATCTTGGGAATCAATTATTCAATTAATCCTTAGCACCTGTGAGGGAATAAATTTGCTTTAAGGAGACTTTGTGAATTCAAAAGACTCGAATTTATTTATTAATATTTTATGTGTTATATTTATATAAAATCATATTCTGTTTTATCATATTTATATATATATATATTAAATAATACTATATATTACAGATAACAAATTCTTGGTGGAACCTGTGGCTATATTGGACAGAAAGATGTTGAAGAAGAACAATGTTGTAGTTGTGGAGGTCCTCATACAGTGGTCTAATACACTACCCTCCGAGGCAACTTGGGAAGATTGGGATAGTCTTCATAGCAGGTTTCCATAATTTTATCCTTGAGGACAAGGCTGATGTTAAGGGGGAGGAATTGTAAGGCCTATCTTAATGCAAGATCATACTCAGTAGCTCAATCCTTCTTCTTTAGTGTAGTGCATTAGTTGCATTAGTTGCATTTCCTATTAATAAGAACAGTTGGTTAATATTAGTTATTAATTTGCTGATTTAGTATGTAAGGACAGAGTAGTCCTTGTCTACTTTAGTCCAAGGACATATCAGTCTTTTACTGTCTTTTTTGTTTTGAAGTTTGTTATATTTTTGTTGCTGAATGCTGAGGTATAAGGGAAGGAAATGAGTTGTATTGGATATGCGATGATTGAATAAAAATCTATTTCGCTCCTCCCTCCTTCAATAATTCCTTTCTTTTACAGGAAGAAACTCTTCTTCTATTACTAGATTAGCTGTAGATTTCGTTCAATTAAGCTGGAACAGCAATCTGTTCCTTACGGGGAGCAAGGTGTGTTTCACTCTACATAATCTCCAAAAGCTGATTGTTAGCTCTAACTTCTATTTTTTTTTTCATCTTACTGTAAATTAAATTAATTATATTCTTTTTTCAATAAAACCCAGGTCTCTTTTTGAGTAATTCTTCTGATGATTGCACACCCACATCATTATTTTGTAGCTTTTTTTTGGTAAATAATTTTGTAGCTTTTCAGATATTTGCTTATTTGTTATCCTATAAAGTTCATGAATTTTATAGATGCTAATTGCAACTGTTATTCTGTGAGGTTTGCTTTGTAATGAACTATCCCTATATGGTTTTGTTATCTCTCAATTAGTGGTATTGAGATGGTGTTGTCCTTATCTAGTTCTAAGAATATCTATCAATTCAATTACTGGAATTTTCGATACACATGACTACAATCTGAGTTTCTTGGCAAGGGATTAAACTTTATAAGATTGTTATTAGTTTTATTTATTTGATAGGTAACATTATTTCTTTAGTTTTAAGGTAGTTCTTAACTTCATTTAGAAAACCAATTATCCACACTTTAACATTAGGTGTAGTCTCAATCCCAAATGACCCATAGAAGGGGCTGCTTATATGATGATATTTGTTAGTCAGCAAAAATAACTCTAACCTAGCCAAATGCAGTCTAATAATTATACCAAGTTTTTCACCAAGAATATGAATCTTAATATAATTAGTTAATCACTTTATATTTCAGGATCTCAAATATTTTGAATAATAATTCTGGAATAATTTGAAACAGTATATTACGCTAGACGATCTAATATCATTGGCATATTCCCTTGTAAAGTAACTCTTTCCTCTAATTCTCAACCCCATCTTCTGGATTCTCATAGTTGTAGATTAGTCTTATTATGTCCCTGCTTTACTTCATACTCTTAAACTAACCAGAGTATTATAATTATTACCATCTCAATTGTGTTAGCTGAGTTATATGTCTTCTTTGGGTATATGTATATTTATAAGATAGGTGAGTACTATGCACTAACATCCATCTGTTTCACTGGTGGTGGAGCTATGGTTGTCTTAAACTGTGGGTAATATTCTTCGTACATGTGTACCTTTTGCCTAGCTTTTAGATTCTCTCCGATGCTGGTTTTTAGTCTTTCTTTTCTGCATAATTTTTTTTGTTTTGTTTTTCTTTTCTTTCTCTCCCTTTTATTTTCCTTTATTTTTTTGCTGAGTAATATGCTTTTGCTAGATACTCCCTCCGTTATACAAAAAGTGTCCCATTTGCAAACTTTAAAAATATATTTATCTTCCATAGTTATCCCTACATATAATGTGTTTAGTTTAGTAGTTGTGGATGGTAGTGAAATTATGATACTAAGCTTATGGTTATTGTTTCATTTTACACTATGATTAATGAAAAAGAGTACTCTTTGTGGAACATTTTTTTCTTGTAAAATGGGACTCTGGGAGTAGCACATAGTTTCTTTCATATCTCCTTGACCGGATCTTATTGTTCTCAATTGGTGTAGGAATAGAGTTTACAAAAAGGTTGTTACTTAACTCTTAAAACAAAACAGTTATAACCAAGAAACATATTGGGTCTATCCTAACAGACATGGTGCTCCGTGTTGCAAGCACAAAACTAATATTCTTGAACCAGTTTATCTATGAAAAAATAACAATTGAAAGAAGAAGGAACTAGCCCCAATGTGGGGAAACAACATTGACCACATACTATGACCAGAAAAATATCGACCATGTTATAAGCCGTTCTGAATTAATCTTGAGTAATGATTCTGTGGTTGATATCAGCACACAGGCAAATCTGCTGGAGATTTCTGTAGAGACTCCAATTCCCCAACTCCATTCTCTACAATAAAAGCCATCGCCAGACCCCAACCGATGTGAACATCCAAGTGACAGTGCAGAAGCCAAACTCCTGCCAAATGAAGAAATGAAGGCTTTTAAGTTTGGCTAAAATATATCAGAAAAAATTGTCACATAAATGTAGATAATTGTAAACTTGTTTGTCTTACCAGGATTGTCAGCAACAAATCTAATGACTGACCATCCTTTGACAGGTACACTGGCTGTATTACGAAGAGGTGGATCAACGAGGTTGAATTTGGCTGTATCAGTTTTAGGATTGAAGTTTCCAAAACCTTCTGCGAGAATGTAGAAATCATATCCATGGAGATGAATTGGGTGGTTCTCAGCTGTGAAGATACTTGTACCCTGTAACACAACCTGAACTGCCGATCCATATTTCAACTTGTACACCTTAGTTCCCCTGATGGGTTGCCAGAGTGACCGGGTCACATTACCAGTGTAATCAAATTTTACCGGTGGAGCTGCTGGAAAATCAGTTGTGAAAACTCCGGGTATACCTTGCTGATGTGCTTGCAGCAAGGAAAAGTTCGATGGGAGTACAAAAGAAACATTGTTCATACTTGCAGTGAAGCGAGTTCCATTTGGACCCTGACAGTTTCTAGCCCTGGTACCTAATGGGCACCTGTTGAGTCCTAGACCAACTGTGAGGAAAAGGCTCTCATCAATATCAGTGGGCACTTGGACTTTTCTGGGACTTCTGAAGCTGGTAGTGAAGGCTGTTGCAGTAGCTGTATCATTAAATGCTGGTAGAGAAGGGAAAACAGGTTTGGTAGTGGCACACTTGGCTCCACAAGCTGCAGTCTTATATTCAAGGATGGCTGTCGTGGTGGTATTGTCAAATGGTGCACCTTGGGCACTGGCATAAGCACGTGCTGCAATGTAGTATCGAGCTGGTGGCTGATCAGCACTAATAAGTACATCCGTTGTTTGACCTGGTCCCAACATGAGTACTTTTGTGGTGAAGGGTTTAACATAGGAGGCATCGGCTCCAACAACTGTGAGCTTGTGGTTGGCGATGGTGAGGAAAAGCTGTTGGTTCAGTGCAGAATTGATGACACGCAGGAGATTGGTCTCCCCAGAATCCACTGGAACTATCACGGTGTCTACATCAAAAAAGAGTAGTGGAATTATTTTATAGGATCATAGTCAATTCATCTATGAGTTAGCCGAACAGGGGATAGAACCAAGGTTTATAGAAGCGAACCTTTGCTGGAGCATTTATAGAGATCACCGGGTTGACCATTGATGGTGTATGCATCAGACACATTTGGAGCTGCTCCTGTTCTTGTGGCCTCTCGGATAACGTCAATTGGGTTTGCATCCCACCATTCACCTGATCATCATCATCCTCTTTATTATACCATTGATTCAGGAACTAAGATATTTATTCCAATATATATTAAATGTAATAATAAAAATGATGAAAAAGCATCAATTATTAGTACTATAACGTTAGTTTGTAGCTTTATGTTTTATAGTGAACCGAGGCAGTTAATTACATGCCAATTAGAAGTCTTTTAGTAATATATAGTTACCTAGAAGAAGAGGGGTTTCACGCTTTGGCTTAGTGAATGGATAGGAATCTCCTTCCTTGGGGTGAATAATTAGAGCTCCATAAACAGTGGCTCTGAGCCATGAGCTGTGGGCATGCCACCAAAGTGTTCCTTCTTGGCCTTGAATTGTGAACCGATATGTGTAACTCCCTCCTGGTCTAATTGGGCATTGAGTGATAAATTCAGGTCCATCGGCCCATGCTGTCCTCATCTGTCGGATGCCATGCCTGAAATATTTTTTCAGTAAAAAGAATAAGAATAATGTGCATGAAGATATAGCTCATGCAGTAGTGATTTAGCTTCACTTGGCACTTAAAAATTTATGGAATAACGTGCATGAAGATATAGCTCATGCAGTAGTGCTTTAGCTTCACTTAGCACTTCAAAATTTAACATCATAATTATCTATTAATAAACTCCATCCTTATTCTCGAATTTACCAGTGAATGGTGACATTATAGCGAGCTTTGTTGGTAACTTTGACCACCAGAGTGTCACCATTATTCACTTCCAAGGTTGGTCCCGGGAACTGCCCATTGACCGTAATGGTGTTGTGGGTTTTGCACAGCCTCTTCACTGGGGTTGCTTGAACCTATTTGATGCCAAACAGTTAGTATCCTATGAGATAAATGAAATGTAGAAATTAGGAAACTCAGAAAGATCACATACAACAAAGTCGTGATGATGAGTTTTTGCATTTTCCAAAGACAATGCATTTGCGAAGGAAAAAAATAGGCCTAAGAAGAAGAAAGAACACAATGGTCTGGCAATGTTCTTGATAGCCTCCATATTTTGCTTTGTTTTTTTTTGTTGCTAAATGATGGAGAATGATGTAGTAATGCCTTAGCTTGTGAAATTGTGGGAAATGGGATTTTCTTTTATAGCAGAAGAAAAGGCTCGAAAGGGTGGTTTGAGGTTGGCAGATTAGGTTCTGATTCAGCATGATGGTCATATTAGAGGGCTAAACTTAGTTCAAATATAGAGGAGTTGGTGCACCCACTAGTCTATACAAAGCGCTAAATTTCATGAATGCTTGCTTGTCAAGTCTCCTAATTAGCTTTAGAATCCAATTGGGTTTGAAAAGTTAAATTTCTCCAATTCTTTTAATCCTTCCCTCCATACAAAATGGTCAAACCCATTTACTTTTTTTATTTATCCAAGGGGAGGGATTTTCTCCAAAGTCAGCACTTAATTTTTGGTAGTTTTATTTATTTACTTTATGGTGCTTCCAAATATATTTGATTGATCTCTTTAATAATTATTTGTCATGCGATAACTTGTTTTATGCGATGATTATTCATTATTATTTTACATTAATTCTGTGCCAAAGAGAATTTAACAATGCGCGTGAAAATAATTATGGGGTTGGGGTTGGGGTTGGGGTTGGGGTTGGGGGAATGAAATGAGCATTCCAAAAGGAATGGTCATTTTTTATGCCTCTCTGACCTCTAAATTGGTCTATTGATTAATGAAATAGTGAGACGCACGTAAGGGTGGGGTAGAAGCACGTACATAGTTTAATTAGTTTAGGTTTAAATGTGGACTATAACACCATATTAGATGTCAGCATGAGTCCAGAAAGTCTTCTTTCAATTAGGTGACGAATTTAACAAAATGTGATTACAGACATGCATGGCTGGTCTGGTTCTAACAACAATTCTGTTATAATGACAGCAACTTAAATTAATACTCCTAATATACAAGTTAAGTTAGGTTGCCTGTTCAAGAATTTTTTGGACTTGGATGCTCATTGAAAAAAATATGTACTTATATATATATATATATATCACGGTATGGCCCTACGGCGACGGTTTCTTATTATGGCGATGATACAGACCGTCATCATAGCCCATGTTCGTTTGTTCATATTCGTTGGAGAATCGGATATATGTATATATATATTGCCTCTCTCCGTGATCTAGAGAGGAAGCGAAACCCATTATAATGACGGTTTTTATGCTATAGTGACAGAAAAAACCGTCGCTATAATCGGTTCGTTCTTAGTTCTCCTTCCAGTTTGCTGGAGAAACGGACTATATATATGCCCTTGATGCATGTTTTTCATGTTGATCTCGAATTGTCTGTCTGTCTGTCTAATAGCTCATTAGGGTTAAAAATGTTCAGTACTATGAGGTCTCTTATAATCTAAGCTAAGAAAATATGGGAGGGAGGGAGGGAGGGAGGGTTGAGATTAGATTGTTAAACAAGAGCGAAAACATATATATGCCCGCCCGCCCAACCAACCCAAGTAGGTAGGCAGGTAGAGTTCTGTTATCGCCTTTAAAAGGCTTTTAAAAGTTGTTAAATCGAATAGCAAAAAGAAACACAGATTTGATTCAAGTGCCAAAAGGTTGCCCCGCCCGGCCGGCCCCTCAAACTTGTTTGTCTGATGCTTTTGTTTTGAAGTATCTACTTGGATCAATAATTTCCTTGCTGTTTCTTTTTAATTTTTTTGGCATTCGTTTTCATTAGCAGTTAGTTATGGATGGGTGTGAATCGTTTTCATACTCGAAGAAAACTTGCTACGTTTGGATTGGATTGGAATAAAAATAATTATGTTTGGTTGTTGCATTCCATTCTTATTCCTATACAAATTTTATTTCTTGAGAAAGAGTATGAAATGACTCCCTCTGGCTCACCATTCCCTATGCCATTCCATTCCAAATGCAGATAGTTTAATTAAGCCACTTTCTCAACTTAAATGGCCAGAAGATCGATGTTACGCCCTCATCGAATGAAGTATTATTAATTATTATTATTATTATTATCACTTTTATCAGATATCTTAACGATATGATTATGACAGATAAGCAAACTCTCATGTTAATGTGATCATTAGCATTGCCTGTTCTAGGAAGAAAAGAAAATAGATTGTTGGGTGTTTGTTTAGAGTTGAATAGAGCTGAATCTGAATGGTTGAATCGGTCATTGTGTTTGTTTTGGTCTAAATGGCTGAATCGGTAAGATGAACGAGCTAAATGGTAAGTCAGATTTTTTTAACTGAATGGCTGAATAAGCAGCTGAATGAAGTAAAAAAAAAAAAATTTAAATTAAAAAAAAATATTAACTATTATATTAAGTAATATTAAATAAATTTACAACAATTTTGAATTTTTTCAGAGGGGTAAAATAATAAAATTTTGTCATTCAGATGTTTCAGACATATCAATTATCAAACAGTTTTTTTTATTCAAATTCAAATTCAACTCATTCAGATTTAGATTCAACTCATTCAAATTCAGATTCAAATTTATTCAATTTTTATCAAACACCCTTAGTTAAGATTAATTTTCCATTTACGTTATGACCAGCTACAGTTGTGTTGTGTGTGTTTACATGTGCTAATAAAAGCTGTTTTAGATTTATAATGATGGTTTATTCAATGAATTAGCATTAATTTCTTAAGCGTGATGACAAATTAATCTTACATTAAATTATTGATCACCGATCTTGATTAAGAGAATTAGTTCAATACTACTCACTCACTTCCTAAACAAGTGTCGGTTAAGGTTTTTGCACATGAATTAAAAAAATTATTTAATACTATCATTTAATAATTTAAATTTATGTGAAATTCTATCACTACCCCTTTATGATTGGAAGTTGAAAACTATTAATATAATAAGAGAGAATTTTTTGGGACAATGAGATAATGTAAGGGTGATATAAAAAAGTAAATAATTTATTCTCTTAGAAAGATGTAAACAACAAATAAATTGAAACAAATTTTTTCTTCTAAAAAGGCAGTTATTATGGAACAGAGGGAGACGGGAGTAGTATATGATTGTCATGCAATGTTAAATTTACCTACTCCCTCCGTTGTTTGATATAAGTCATTTTAGAGAATTGTTTTTGTTTCTTAATATAAGTCATTTGAAAATTTTAAGTAAGCATTACTTGCTTAGTTTTTAATATTCTTTGTGGCCCCAAAAGCAGGTATCAACACCCATTACGAAAGTCGCCAAAAAATACATGGTATAGAAAGCAACTACAACTTCAATAATACAAGTGTCGTGTGAAATACGACAATACATCTTAATGAGTTTAAATACAATATTCACACGCATAAATAAGTCCTCATTACAATTATTCAAACACTATTTTATAGAAATAGTGAGGATCTGCTAAAATATCTCCTAGAACCATCACTCCATACCCCGACTCGATCCTCTTTATGTTCTCACCTCCCCGAAGAAAATAGAACAAAAGGAAAAGGGTGAGCTCAACTAGCCCCAAAAAAGAATATTATGACTAAGATAATATACAACAAATTATCGTTAGTCTTCAACAGGAAAAATCTAATAGAATACAATAGACAACAAGTTTTAGATCAACAAATACAATGGAAGCAAGAATCCATTAGAAGAGTCACGTAGAGAAAGAATTCTCACGTCTTCTAAGGTTTAAAAGTCCATCATCAATAGTTTATCCTCGTAATAACAATCAATATACATCTTTAATCATCTTTGCACTTTCTGAAGCCAAAGATATTCATTTTATATCACCAAGGTTGGTCGTGTTCATCTCAACACTGTTCATCTTTGCACTACTGAGCCAAAGATATTCATCGATTAATCGTTCATCTTTTCACTACTGGGCCAAAGATATTCATTTATATCACCATTTAGGACTGAGGATGATGAAAAAACATTTTTAAAGAAACGAATCCAGTGAAACAAAATAACAAGGATTAAGGATTAAGGATTCGTACTTTGTTTTACCCATGTCCAAAAATACCTCGAAAATAATCATAGTGGTGTAAAATTCAAGAATGATCAAAACATGGATACAATCAAAGCTAGTATCCCGAATAGATATTTTGGACAAAAAGAAAAAATTTTATTTTTAAATTGAATAGGTCAGATTAAGTGAATAGTGTAGATATCGTGAATAGTCTCAGTATCGTGAATAAGTAACCCCCGACACAACAAGTTCCAAATTTGATAAAAAGTTCACCAATACTTGACATAATGATATTGAAGAAAAATATCATTTAAGAAGAAAATAATACCCCTTACCTCAAAATAATAGTCTTACATTGAATTTCGGTATAGTCTTTGTGAAACTCGCATGTAGATATAGAACACTCAAAGTATACTCACAAGAATACTCGATAATATAGAGAGAAAGAGAGAAAACTTAGTTTACGGTGTGATTTTCAATTCTAACTTAGCCTCTATTTATAGGAAAATGTTAGAGCGCTTAAAGGAGACTAAATAATAAAATATTATTTATTATTATTATTTTCAAAATCAATTACGCATGCCCAAGACTAGCACATCAACTTGGAACAAAATTTTCCAGCAGCCCACATGATTAATTACACCAACCAAAGTGGGTCCCACCATATAATTTAATAAAAATTATTTTATTTTCGAAACTTCAATAATTTCGTAGAAAATAGCTCGTTTATCAAGAAAAATTGAAACTCGCGATTTTCCATGGGAAATTCCATTCTCTACAACTTTACGGAAGAAAATTTTTCCAAATTCCAAATGAAATGGGTAAAAAATCCATAAAGCAGACGATTTTCTGATCTATAATCAATTTTTCGATTCAAGAATTGTGTCCTGAGACACACAAAACATATGTTAAACATTTAATGCCACAAAATACTCTACCTCCTCATATACTCATATATCCCACATTCATTATAAAAATATCACCGTTAATATATTATTAAAAATAATATATTTAAATGAATTATTTTATCAGAAAAAGATAAAATATTAATTTTCAACAATTGTCACATTAAAGATTTTCTCCATCTATATCCACATAAAATAAATATTTTCTTTATCATAATAAGCAATAATTAATTATTCAAAAATAATATTACAGAATCACAAGATCGACAACTGTGCCGGTAGTTCAGAGGAAGAGGGCTTTCCAATAAGGATTTCTCCTTCTTGGTAGCATGATTAGGTGACCAAACCTCTCCTTAGGCGAACTTTCTAGACATTGCCAATAATGTTATCTCGATAATATTATTCAAATAATATGAATTATTGATTTGATAATGGAAAATCATCGTGTAATGACAATTATCAAACAATAATAATATAAATATCAACGCAATGACAATTATTGAATCAATAAGATAAAATAATGAGCGAAGAATTCTGTAACAATTATTGAGTAGTGCCTTCTTACGTAAGGATCAATAATTCAATAATCATATGCAATACCGTAATGTCTTCTTATGCGACCACGCATATTATTGTATTTCAACCACCGGGTAACCCAACGGTGTTAGCGGTAATAATTTACGTCGTTATTTATAAAACTCAATCTTTGTCGTTTTCTTTCATCCAACCGATTTTTTCCGTTATGGGCCCACCTGATCAAGCTCTTGGCACGCATGCACGGAGATTCCCAAACAAAAAAGAATATTCCACGACCAAAACGAATATTCCCCGACAATAATGAATATTTTATAACCACTTGCTTATTTTGTAAACTTTGCACATTTCATCCATAACAAAAGAATTATATCAAATTAACCCTTATTAATTTAGAATAATGAATAAAAGAAAATTTAATTTTATTTATAATAAGTTGGGGTCTTACAATTACCCCAATATAATAAATATAATTTTGGTTCTCTCACTATTTTTTACCCAATAAATAACACTCTTTTTCCGATACAAGGGCAATATAGACAATTGATATTATATTTAATGATATACAATCATTTTCTTAATATTTGTGCACAACTCTAAAACGATTTATATTAAGGAATAGAGGGAGTACTTTTTTAGTTAACACTAATCCTGAGAGTAATCTCCAATTTGCACCCTAATTTTAACCCTAAAATCGATTTGTACCCTAAATTTTATTTTGAATTAAATACATCATCATAAATTTTGAGTTTCAAAGTAGTAATTTGCACCCTTTGCTCCGCACTTTTTACATCAAATTAATTTGTACCCTATATTTTGTGCAAAAGACACAAATTATATTGAAACTCAAATTTTAAGATGCATTTAATTCAAAAAAAAGTTTAGGGTGTAAATTAATTTTTGGGTTAAAGTTTAGGGTCTAATTTAGAATTTAGACTATGTCCCACAGTTTCATACTTTTTTAAAGAAAATGTTTAAAATTTTGTAATTTTTAAAAATAATAAATTTTGTGATCAATGGTAAATTTTAATAATTATTATTGTATTATCATCATATTGAAAACCAAATCAATTCATAATAATATATAATTTTTTTTCTTCTAAAATGACCTCTAAAAGTCAAAATGGTACTTTTTTTGTAAAATAAATGGGGTTATTATAATTATGATTAATTAAAAAAAACAGTGTAAGAAATTTAACATCTTGTGAAACTAAATGAATGGAAGAGAACAATTGTGAATAGAATAACATCTTTAGGAAACTAAAAATATGTTGTGACTTTGAAAATCTATATCTATATAAAAATTAAAAAATATAATTAATATTTTATCTATTGATCAAAATATTTATAAAATTTAAATGTTATCATTCTAAAATTATTAGAAAAGATGAGAAAAAATTGGTATTTAATATAGGGATAATATAAAAAAATAAGTCATTAATATTTTCTTGAAATCTATAAATAATAAGTGGAAAAAAAAAACAAATTTCACTCTAAAAATTTAGTAAAAAAGAAGGGAGAGAGTATATTATAAAGTGGGAGGGATTTGAGATAGTTTTTTTTTTATTAACACCAAAAGTGAAGTCTTTTTGGTTTTCATTTTTACCCTTTTAATATGTAATAATTCTCTTACACTTACATTTATTTTTTTTCATTCTTATTTTCTCTCCCTCACTCTCTTGTCCATTTTCTTCACTTATTCTCTCTCATTCTCTTATCATTGTACATTAAATCACCAAGTAGTTTCTAATAAAAAGGTGAGAAGTACATTTATTAATATCAAGCTCATCAAATAAAGATAAAAAAAAAAGAGAATACTCTGAATTTAACATATTGTCGCGTCGAAGTTAGGTCCGACAATTTCACTCGAATTGGACAGGTCCTGTCTGATTCTGACCTTAATAGGATTCGATTTTTTTAAACGTAATAGAGTTAGGATCGGGTATGAGGTATACCCTCTCACCCTCGCCCCCGACCTGATTATATGTATATATAATTTTTTTTTAATTAGTATGTTGTATATATATAATTATGTACGTGTTTATGTTATTTCATTATAAATTCATAATATTAATAATATAATATGTTGTTAGTAATAAAAATATTGCATGTTTGATTTTGAATTAAAAATAATTGTATAAAATAATATAAAAATAATAATAATAATGGAGTTATTGAATAAAGGGGAGGGCGCGGGTAAGAAATATTGTTTTCGGGATCTGGAAGCCCAGGTTAACAATTTCACTTTCTGCCTTAACGTACCTATACTAATAGCTATAGCTTGAAGCAAGTTTCTAACTCTTGTGTTTTATTGGTGGCCTAATTCGGGTAAATGGGTGAAGGGATTTTGTGGAAAGATTGGGCTTAAGGGAAGGGCTAAGCATTGCATTGGATATGAGAATCCAAAAAATTACAAATAATGATACACGAGCCAGAACTAAAGACGCAACCAAACAAACCAACCCAAATAGACGGGCCTACAACCTACAAGCCCAATCCAAACGATTGTAAGATATATATTCTAGTGCTATTCTTATATTTTTATTTCTGGTTGAAGGTTATTTAGATTCAATATTTTAAAATTTTCTTTGTTAATTATTCTGTTATACTAATTTATAATTAGTCTAAAACATACTCAGAATGCAAATGATAACAACTCTCAAGTATAACTTTCAACATTGCACTTTATTTAAGTTTTAAACAGAGAAAATTACTCTGTAAAATAAGTTGCAAAAAAAAATATGATATTTCTATAAGTAAATTTGATAATTTTATAAGTTTTTCTTCGTATAAATAGTAAGTGGGGTCTACCCTCATGTGAGACCGTGAGAGAGTACATTGGGGAACTAACCCCTTTCCCTTGTGAAAATATTAATTCTAAAAAAAAAAAAATTCAAGAAATGATGATGTTAATGTAATTAATACAAAAAAAAATCTCAAAATAAGTGCAGAGCCAAATTAGTTCAACCTCTTTTCAACCTTTTCATAAACATAAAAATAGAAAAATGGAAAGATACAATTCAAGTTTCTTTTGTACTCTCCTCCATCAGGTAGCGAAATTATTGAGAAAGCGGATGGAATATGAATGAGAAATTGACGGTTGGCTTTAAGAAAGCTTAATGGATATTAATGATGGAATTAATCCCATTTCTTGATGATTAATTTCTTCTTTGGTATATGGTAGTTTGAACTCAACTCTTTATATAATATTATCCTTCTCCCAAAAAAAAAAAAATGGGAAATAGTGGGGGAAAAAATAGTTTAAGCCTTCTTCTTTGTTCTTCCTTCTTGTTCGGTGATAATCTTTCTACACACGGTAGAGTTTGCTTCAGAGCATTGTTTATATCACGGGAGACAATTTGTCTATCACTGACCAAATATTGTCTTAAGAAGCTGTTTCTACTGATCCTCAAAGATGCAATCTTCTAGTCTGTTCAACGTCTATTGTATTAAGGTTAATTTTTTTTTTTATGGATTTTACTTTAATATCAATATAGAATTCTTTTTCGAATTTTATTGTATTTCTCCTTCTGAAAAAAAGATTTTTTCTAACGTAGCTAACAATCTTAAGACAATATTTTTTTTTTTTGGTTAATCTTTTATTAAGTTGCAGATTATACATTTGCTTTGGAATATCTTGACGTGGTTTTCTTATTTGGATTGTTCTTGGTCAATACAGGCTTGAACCGTTCTGGAATAATAATATGTTTCCTATTCAAAACAGTTTGTTATTTGTTGTTTTTTTAGACTAACTTAGTTTGTTTGTATTTTCAGAATGAATATTCCTGATAATGAAATTGTTCCAACTAGTCCACAGAACAATCCAGGTTCTGGTTCACAGAATGGCACCGATGGACAGAACGTATCTGGTTCACAGAACATTGGTTCTAGTCCTATATACGGGTTTGGTTTCCAGATTGGGGCTCCCCGCCAAACCATACCTGTCAGTCACAGCGAAAAACCAGAAAAATTCATTGGTGTGAATTTTAAGACTAGGCAACAGAAGATGTTATTTTACCTTACTATGCTGAATTTGGCTAATTGCTTGAAGGATGATCCTCCTGTTATCAGAGATGATGAGGTGGATAATGTCACCGCCTACAATGAAATTGAGGCATGGAAACAATCGATTTCCTTTCTTAGTAATTACATTTTTGAGCAGTCTGGCGAGTCACGATTTATAGTGTATCTGATATTAAGACAACAACAAAGGAACTTTGGGAATCCTTGGACCGAAAATACAGATCAGAGGATGCTAGCGTTAAGAAATTTTTAGTGAGTCAATTCCTGAATTTCCAAATGGTTGATTCCAAAACTGTTGTGAATCAAGTTCAAGAAGTCCAGCTGATTATCTATGGGATTCATGCAGAACGTATGGTAATTAGTGAATCTTTCCAAGTGGCTTGTATTATTGAAAAGTTACCACCTGGTTGGAAAGACTTCAAAAATTACCTTAAACATAAGCGAAAGGAGATGACAGTTGAAGAGCTAATTGTTAGACTTCGTATTGTGGAAGACAACAAAGGCTCGGAGAAGAATTTCTCCAACGTTGCCCGCCAGTCTGAGGCTAGGGTGAATGTGGTGGAGGTCAATAAAGACTCCAAGAAAGAAAAAAAACCTCAATCTGGGTCCAAATTGGGTCCTAAGGATGGCATTTCTAAGAAACCAAAATTCAATGGAAAATTCTACAATTGCAACAAGGAAAGGCACAAGTCCTCTGAATGTAGGCTGCCTAGAAAGTTGAAGCCTAATGAAGCACATGTTGTGGAAGAAATTGCTAGAGAAGTGTCTAACATCAACTTATGTGTTGTGATTTTTGAAGTCAACCTCGTTGACTCAAATCCAAGGGAATGGTGGTTGGATACCGGTGCTACACGTCATGTGTGTTGTGACAAAGATTCCTTTGTTGAACTGGTTCCCAGCAAGAATGGGGAGAAGCTCTACATGGGCAATGCTGCAACTTCCAAGATCAAGGGAAATGGTACTGTAATTCTGAAGATGACTTCGGGAAATGAATTGACTCTGAAGAATGTTCTGTATGTTCCTAAAATTAGAAAGAATCTTGTATCTGGTAGCCTCCTAAGCACTCATGGTTTTTGGATGGTATTTGAATCAGACAAGTTTGTTTTGTCAAAAGGGGGAATGTATGTGGAAAAGGGGTATGTTTGTAATGGCATGTGGAAAATTAATGCCATCTCTAGTAAGTCCAATGCAATGATTAATAATAAGAATAATACTTTTTCTGCTTATATCATTGAGTCACTTAATTTATGTCATGGAAGACTTGGACATGTAAATTATGATACCCTACGTAGGTTAAACATAAATGTGAAATTTGTGTTGAATCAAAATTAAAAAGATCTTCATTTCATACAGTTGAAAGTAATACAGAACCACTTGATCTGATACATAGTGATGTATGCGATTTAAAATTTATACAAACAAGGGGGAGTAATAAATTTTTTATCACTTTCATTGATGATAGTACAAAATATTGCTATGTATATTTGCTTAAAAACAAAGATGAAGCTTTAGAGAAATTTGTTCTTTATAAGCAGGAAGTTGAAAACCAACTTAATAAGAAAATTAAGGTGGTAAGGAGTGATCGTGGTGGTGAATACATTGAACCATTTGATAAGTTCTGCTCCCAATATGGTATTATTCATGAGGTTACACCACCTTACTCCCCTCAATCTAATGGGGTAGCGGAACGCAATAATCGTACTATGAAAGAGATGATGAATGCGATGCTAAACAGTTTTGGGTTGCCACAAAACATGTGTGGGGGGAAAACTGTCTTATCAGCTAATTAACTTTTAAATAAGGTGCCTCATAAGAAATTAGACAAGACACCACATGAGTTATGGAAAGGAAGGAAACCTTTCTATAACTACTTAAAAGTGTGGGGGTGTCTTGCAAAAGTTTTGGCTCCATTGCCAAAGAAAATGAAAATAGGTCCAAAGACGGTGGATTGTATTTTCATTGGTTATGCGCTTCACAGTAACGCATATCGGTTTCTTGTTCATGATTCTAAGAATCCTGATATACATAAAAAGACATTCATGGAATCAAAGAATGCTTTATTCTTTGAACACATTTTTCCATGCAAACGTGAAGAGATTGCATCGGGTTCTAAACGATCTCTTGAGACTGTTAATGAAGACAGTCAAGACATTCAACATGAAGTTGAAGTAGAAGAAAATGAAGAGGTAGAGCCTAGAAGAAGTAAAAGGGCAAGGGTTGAAAAATCTTTTGGACCAGACTTTCTAACCTATATGCTAGAGGTTGAACCGCAGAATTACAGTCAAGTTGTAAATTCAACAGATAGTCCTTTATGGAAAGAGGCTATAAGAAGTGAAATTGATTCCATCATGCAAAATCATACATGGGAATTAGTGGACTTTCCTCTGGGAACGAAACCACTAAGTTCTAAATGGATTTTCACACGGAAAATGAAAGCAAATGGAACAATTGATAAGTACAAGGCCAAATTGGTTATAAATTAAAAGGATATAAACAAAAGGAAGGCCTTGATTACTTTGATACGTATTTTCCAGTGTCGTGAATAACCTCTATATATTAGGATAATACTTGCTATTGCCGCTTTACGGAATCTCGAAATACATCAAATGGATGTTAAGACAGCCTTTCTAAATGGAGATCTTGATGAAGAGATCTATATGGAACAACCTGAAGGTTGTGTAGTTCCAGGTCAGGAAAGAAAAGTTTGTAAATTGGTGAAGTCCTTATATGGACTAAAGCAAGCACCAAAACAATGGCATAAAAAATTTGATGATGTCATGATGGCTAATGGCTATAATATAAACGAATGTGACAAATGTATTTATGTTAAAATCACAAACAAAGGATTTGTTATTCTGTGTTTGTATGTTGACGACATACTTATTATGGGTAATAATGAAAATATGTGAAGAATACTAAGGACATGTTAAACTCTAAGTTTGATATGAAAGATATGGGACTGACTGATGTGATTTTTGGAATCCAAATCAAGCGTTCACCTAATGGTTTCATTTTAACCCAGTTACATTACGTGGATAAGATACTTGGGAAGTTTAGCAAGGATGATTCTAGTGAAGCTAAAACTCCTCTAGACATATATCAGCCAACATCTCTGTAAAAACAAAGGTGAAAGCTGTGACGCCCCCAAAATAGGTATACATCACCTATTCTGAGTCGCCAAATACATGGTACAGAATACAAATACAATCTTTAATATACAACAAGAGAGCTGTGAGTTTTTAATACAAATATTGTCATCTAGACAATATCCACTCGCAGAATAAGTCATCGTTATATTTATTGTCACACTATTTAACAGAATAGTGAGGACTACTAATACTATCATCTGGACCGTCACTCCGTTTCCCGATTAGTCCCGACTACATTCTCATTTCCTGAAGAGAACAATGAAAGAAAGAGTGAGCTCAACTAGCCCAGTAAGAAATATTATGACTAAGATAATGCAGAATAAATTATCATTAGTCTTCAACAGTGTTAAACTGATAATATATAATAGACATCAAGTTTAACTGCAGCGGAACATGCAATCCATTAAAAGAGTCAAGTAGAGAATAAAATCTACTATCTTTTATGATTTAAAATGTTTATCATCACTTTTATCGCTGAGAATCAGCTTAATAAATAATTCACATCATCAAATCATCCCTGCACTACAGGCCAAGGATATTATTTAGTATCACGACCACGAATTATCCATGCACTACGGGGCAAAGATAATCGTGTTTTCATCAACGGTCATAATCATGCCATAAAACAATTCATCTTTACTCCCTTGGCCGAAGAGAATTCATAGCCATAATCATACCAAAAACTGTCCATCAATGCACTACGGGCCAATGAAGACTTTTTCCACAGCATTTGTAACATTATGGTCATGATTATCTTAGAATAATCCTCGGTCATAATCATACCAAGTCCATCTATGCACTACAAGCCATGAGATGACTTTCAACAAAATATAAACATGAGGATGATGACAATGATATAAGAATTCAATAAAACAAGTTCAAGAATTAAATTATTCAGAACTAATAACGTCCAAATTGTCAACATGATACTTCTTTGTAGAGTAAAATTCAAGAATGCTCAGAAGATTATTTCCATGAAAAGATACTGGATGAAGCACAAATATCAAGGATATTCCACTAATTTCATGGAGTATAGAAGTCAAAACTTTAATCAACTAAGTATAATAAAGAATGGAATAACAAAAGAAATCACCATGCATGTGGTACTTCAGATAGACGGAGTTATTCCAATGTAATAATAAATAACTAAAACGAAACCGGTCGAGGCGTATGTCGCACCAACAGGATATTTCAGCGAGAATAATAAAGAATGGAATAACAGCGAAATCACCATACATGCGGTACTTGCATGACAGGCAAGTTATTCAACAAAATAATAAATAACGAAACCGGTCCCACAGAAACGCATGTATAAGATAAGATATTCCAACAGAATAATAAAAAGCGGAACCCGATCCGTAAAAACGCATGAACATGATATTTTAACGAGAATCATAAAGAATGGAATAATGGAAGAATTTCACCAAGTATAGGGTAGTAGCGATACAAAAGTTATTCAATGAGAATAATAAATAATGGAATAATGAAGTTCTCTTCATGAATACGAAAGAAATAATACCCCTTACGAGTACAACAAATAATATCCCTTACCTTATAAGAAGAAGAGTACTTTCCGAACGGTAGGCGGGGATATACTTGAAGAAAAACTTGACTTCACGCTCAAAACTTTCTTAAATGCTAAAGAAAAGACGCTTAAGAAAAGACGCTCAAGATTATAGAAGAAGAATTCTCTCTACGGTTTCTCTCTAGAGTTTCGGTGAATTCGTAAGAAATAATGAAGGAATGAGCTTCTATTTATAGAAGAATGGGTGAATAGTAACCAATCCATGAGCGGTCCGTATTGATTTACTTTTAAGCGAGACGGTCAGATTGGTTTACAATAAAATATAATATATTGTATTTATAATCTAATAAAAGCGAATAACTTTATAAAAGTATTACATTTTATATAAAAAAGATTTTACTATCACGCAAATACTATGCAAGATATGCAAATACTATGCATAATAAAATATAATATATTCTAATTATTATACTAATAAAAAATGAGATAACTTTATAAAAGTATTACATTTTTATATAAAAAGATTTTACTATTAGCCTAATAAAACGAATAACTTTATAAAAGTATTACATTTTATATAAAAAAAAAATTTCTGTTTTATTACATTAATAATACTAATAAAACAAAACTTCATCATCATTATCATAATTCACACTATTAATCGACCTGTGTCGTTCCCAAGAAAGAGGGCTTTTTAATAAGGATTTTTCCTTATTATTGGCGTATGATTAGGTGACCAAACATCTCCTTGGCGAGAACTTCAGAACATCGTTAATAATGCAAATAATAATATTAACAACTTTGTTATCTCAATTATTGATTTAATAATATATAAAATATTGACAATAATTGAATCAAATAACGTGAGATCTTATCGAATTAATGAAGCAATAATTGAACAAAACCGAGTGACTTCTCACGTAAGCATCAATAATCAATCTGGTGTCTCTTATGCAACTAACAGCGTATTTCTGCATTTTTTAACTTTGGGTGTTTCAACAGATTAACAGTAAAACTTCCGTCGTTATTTTCATAAAATATTTTTTTTGTTTTCTCAATCAAAGCAATAATTACATTGTGGGGTCCACCAATGATTGTGGCCGTAAATATTTAATATTTCCTCGTTAAAACGAATATTCTCCGATCAATCGAATATTATAAACAACTTGCGTACTTTGTAAAATTTCTAAATATTACCCACAACTATAACATTATATCAAATTCATTCAAAAATAATAATTATAGAAAATTCATCTTTATTCATAAAAGTTGGGGTCTTACAATGTATGTAATTTAAATTGTATTTTAACTACTTTTAGGGTTAGGAAATTATGAGGCCTATAAATACATGTTAAAGAGCTATTAGAATAGTTAATTCTTTTATCACGACGGCTAGACTTCAGGTTTGGAGATCTAGTGCAACAACTCTCTAAACACCAATAGAGGCAGGGAATTAAAGGATGCTTGGAGATGAAAGATGTCTTTACAAAGAGTGTTTCTTCTCTAACTTTTCTTAATTTGATACTTGTATTATCATTGGATGTTAATTAATATTTGGAAAAGTTTAATTTATTTGTTATGAATTAAACTTTTATCTGTTTTAATTAAATTGGCTTGATATGAAATTGATATTTAAAAAATATTAGAATTAATTTCTCGTGGTAACGATACTCTTTTTATCACTTTATTATTTGTTGACTGTATATACTTGCACGTATTTATTGAATGTGAAATCAATTAACGATAGCCACAAAATTTGATACCCATTGATAGATAAGATGTCGAGATCAAACAAATAATGAAACTAACGGAGGTCAAAATCACGAGACAAACAAAGTTCAAAATCCCGAAACAAACAAAGGTCAAAATCAAACTAAAAAAGAAGATCGAAATTGGAATCTTAGATTTTGTTTTTCTGCAAAATATCTTCGAATTAAATAATTTGAGATGCCACAAATGAGACTTTGGAGAAGATGACAGTCAGTGAAGAGGACAATCTGTGAAAAATATGTTGAAATAATTTCTGAGAAGAAAACTGTCAGTTGAAGGAATACAAGATTCTGTTGAAAATGACGTTGAATTCCTTTACCCACTTTTTGAAGTTGACGTGTCTACTTAAATGAGGGTGTGATTAAATGAGTGTGTGAAATGTCATTTTACATATATAGAGAACGGTCTTTTGACTCCGTCACCCTCACGAGTAAAATCATATATAGATATTAAAATATAAAGTTAAATAAGGATAATAAAACTGTTGAATAATGATCTGTTGATGTATTCTTCAAAATTTGGGATAAAAAGTTTTATTGGTAAAATTGTTGTGAATGCTCCTAGTCCCTTAACGTGAGACTATTAGTCTCATAAAACCATTTGATAACTTAAAATTGGGAACTATTAATCTCACATTCATCATGGAATTATATAATCCATCATAAATATCATTAGAAATGAAAAAAAATAATAGTTGATGAGACTATATAAAATACTACTCCCTCCGTCCCATAGTTATAGGCTGATTTTCCATTTTGAGATGTCCCAATATATAGGCTACTTACTATTTATAAAATTTAGTTGGTCATTATTTTACTTTTATGCCCTTATAATAAATATTCAACCATTACTCTTTTTTTAAAAAAAACAACCTTCAATGTCATAATTTTTATCACCACATTTAATGTTGTTGTATTCTCAATAAAAAATTCAACTTTTTAGGCTTTACTAGTTTAACATATTGTGTGTATAAAAGACAATTATACCAATAATCAATGAAGTTAAGAGTTCCAATGTGAGAGGTAAGGAGTAATTAATTTATTCATTAATTCCATATTAAGGGGTATATGTGGAAAATTTATGTTAAAAATTGTCACTTAAACTGATTTTCTTAATCTATGTACCAAAAGAAATAAGCATATAACTATGGGACGGAGGGAGTATTAATCTCTCATTATGAGGTAAAATAGTCTGAAATAACTTAATCATTAATTCAAAGCATTAACCAAAATAATTAAATCTACTATCCAATCTCTTTAATATTTATTAAAATAAACAATCACTGTTTTAAAACAAACAACCACATCATTTAATGGAGAAAAAAAAACAAAATTGAACATGTTTATCATGTTCATTAAAATGGTATTAGGTTGTGTAACTTTCTTTTCAAAGTTTTGCTTACTTACACGTTTGAACAAGACAAAATCAAAATTTGTCGCCGTGTAAATTCCGGCACTACATGCAGCTCCGCCACCATCTCCATCTCCTCCCTTCACCATCACCTGGAGCCTCCACCACTTCCCACGCGGCACTATTCCAATCTTATCTTCACAGCTGAGACATATACACTCGGTTCACCTCAGTCCTCACTTCAGATTTCGATTTTTACCAAATACCCAAATCAAAATGATGAACCAGGGCTATGAAGAAGAAGAATCCCATCTCTTCACAGCGCCTGAACAAATGGATTCCCTAGTTCTTCACGACCAATCCAACGGCCAAAATCAATCTCCTCACCACCATTATCTCTCCTCGTCGCTGCCGTTCGCTGAAATCCCCACCGACGATGATCCTCTACGCTCATCCCCATCGCATCAAAACCCTAATTCATTTAATTCCTTCCTTGAACCCCCTTCATATGCCGACGCCATCTTCCGATCCTTCGACGGTGAAGATCACGGTACAGAAATTAACGGCCACGATCTCTCCCCAACTTCGCCTTCTTCGTCTGGATCTGATTACATTCGGATCTCGGTTTCGGATCCGCAGAGGGAGGAAGAGCTGTCGAATTCGCTTATTCCCGGGGGAAATACTTATTTTACATACCTAATTTCGACGAGGACCAACTTGACGGAGTTCAGTGGGTCGGAATTAACCGTTCGAAGGCGGTTTAAGGATGTGGTGACTTTGTCGGACCGGTTATCCGAGACTTACCGAGGGTATTTTATTCCGATTAGGCCGGATAAGAGTGTAGTGGAGAGTCAAGTGATGCAAAAGATGGAATTTGTAGAGCAAAGGAGAGCGGCGCTGGAGAAGTATTTGAGGAGACTTGTGGCGCATCCGGTGATAAAGAGGAGTGAGGAATTGAGACTGTTTTTGCAGGTGGATGGGAAATTGCCCTTAGTGAAGAGTACGGATGTGGCGTCTAGAATGTTGGATGGGGCGGTGAAGTTGCCGTGGCAATTGTTTGGTAGGGAATCAATGCCTAATGTTGTGGATTTGAATGAGGTGGCTCAGCCTGCGAAAGGAGGGAGAGATTTGTTGAGGATATTTAAGGAGTTGAAGCAGTCTGTGACGAATGATTGGGGCGGGACAAAGCCCCCGGCGGTTGAGGAAGATAAGAAATTTTTGGAGAGGAGAGACAGATTGCAGGATTTTGAGAACCACATTAGTAATGCATCTCAGCAGGTCTGTCTGAATGTTTAAGCTTTTCACTTCAATTTGATTGTGCTTAGCTTGGATGCTTATCTATAAAAATAAAACCCAAGTAATTAAATTTCAGTGAGAATTAATGTGGCAATTTATAATTGATTCAACCTTTTAGTCATGCTCATTTTATATGAGAGTACCAGAAGTTAAAAAACAGCAACAAACTTTGTGTTTGCAACTTTGCATTAGTTATGGAGGTTTATTAATTTAGCTATTGAAAAAGTTCCCTCAAATTGAAGAATCCTGCTTGAATCTGCATTGACAAGGCTTGAGATATGTGTTGGTTAGATCAGTTGATTTGTTCTTTTCTTTTGATGGTTGATCAGGTATTTTGGCTTTATATTCAGTATACTTGAAGATCTAAACTTTGGGAAAGGTTTGGTTGTTTCAGCTGGTAAATATCTCTATGAAGTGATAGTAGATTGTTTCCTAGTAATTGGTGTACCTCACAAGGCATATTAATTTGTTGACAGACAGTATTTCAAAACACTTGGGATTGTGAATTTATTTGGTGAAGGATTCATGTGCGCGTGAGGGGTATCTGCAGCCCTTTATTCTAGGGATTAGACATAGTTGAGGGATAAAGGATATAATATATATATATATATACACACACACACGAAGATGAAGAAAAATAAAATGTAAGCTTCACTTAGTTGATTAGGCCAATAATTAATTGCGAAAGGAAACTAATTAATTGTGAGAGGAAAGGACAAGAATGCTATTAACTTACATTCATCAAGTTGGAAACTTTTAGAAAACTTCTCATATGGAAGTTGATAAATGATAATACCCAAATTATTTCTACGCGACTTTGAAAATTTCATTTATTATGCTTTTGCAGGCTGAATTTCTTGTCAAAGCTCAACAAGACATAGGGGAGACAATGGGGCAACTGGGGTTGGCTTTTGTCAAGCTAACAAAGTTTGAGACGGATGAAGCTCAGTTTAATTCACAGAGAGTGAGATCTGCAGACATGAAAAATGTGGCTACTGCAGCTGTCAAAGCAAGCAGATTGTATCGGGAATTGAATGCTCAAACTGTCAAACATTTGGTGATTTACTGGAATATTATCTTTTATTGAACTTATTGCTTCAGTAAATTCGTATCATGTTCCTTTTCTGTTACTGTATTTGGAATTTGCTTGATAAAAATATCCGCTTCCTACTAGACACTTTTCTTAAATTTGGAGTTTGGTAGGCTTAAAAATATTTCTGTTATATCTGTTTTGTTTTAAATATTGCAGGATAAGCTCCATGACTATCTCGGGGTGATGTTAGCAATTAACAATGCATTTTCCGACCGTTCAAATGCTTTATTAACAGTACAGACTCTTTTATCTGAGTTGTCGTCCTTGAATTCAAGGATTGAAAAGCTTGAAGCTGCTTCATCCAAGATATTTGGTGGAGATAGGTCTAGAATTCTTAAAATAGAAGAGTTGAAAGAAACTGTAAAAGTTACAGAGGATGCCAAAAGTTGTGCAGTCAGAGAATATGAACGGATCAAGGTAACATGTTTTATCTTCATAGTCTATATAGTGATTGTAACCGAGCCATCTTGTTTGCACCTGTTATATTTGAAGTTAATTACTAGTTATGTAAATGGCTGTTATAACTTTTAAGTACTGTGTAGCCAAGATAAAATATGGGTCAACTTGTCTTGCACTGTATACATAACCAGTCTATTAATAAAGGATAATGCAAAACCTGAACACCCCTTCTGCCCTCCTCCCACCTAAAAGGAAAAGGAAAAAAAACTGAACTAAAAAGAGCTTGTAGTTGACAGGAAAATTTGACAACTTGACTGGCAATTAAGTGCTATAAACAAACTACAGAAAATGCAAATTAGCATCATAACCTGAAATTTAGGTAACTCATTGGTAGGATAGGTATTGGAATCGTCTGTTTGCGAACAAAGCTTGTCTCAACTCGACTAAGCTCAAGTCGAGTTTACTCGATTTGTGTCGAGTTTGAGTCGAATCAAGCCTCAATGAGTGGAGCTCGAGTTATGACTTATTCTACTTGAGCTCGACTCGCTCAAACACGAGTCGAATTGAGTAAACTCGACTTGACTTTAATTATAATAAAGTAATAAATAATAATACTTTGTACTTATTAATTACTACAATTAAAATAGAACTTTATCTATGTGTATTAGAGTATATAATATGAGTATAAAACCTATATTTCAGAAAATAATCAAAAGATTAAAAACAAAAAAACAAATAGAGAAAGATGGATAACTGAGAAACCCATAATTTTTGTGTGTATACAAAAAAGATGGATAAGATTCAGAGAGAGAGAGAGAGTTAAATATATATAAACAAACAAAATTATGTATTATATTATAAGACATAATTTTTGTGTATAATATATATGTATATTATAAGAAGAGAGAGAGAGAGTTAAAACATACATTCAAGACTTCAATTTGTGAGAAGCGAGATAGCCGAAAGTGTAGCAGATTATAAGGGCTAAAGGAAACAAAAGTGACTTCAACCACAACACAAACGAAATGGGCAGAGATTATTTATTTAAATTTGAAAATTGGTACTGGACTTACAAGAGGATTAAATGAATATTGAGACTGCAATGGAAATTAACTAAGTTATCTAACGTCTTGAAAGTAGGAACAAGGAATTAAGAAAAAACTAGGAAAGCATATCTCCAAATTCTCATACCTCCCACAGACCTCAACTTCTTTCTTATTCTTCAAATCCCTAATTTTCTCCATAAACAAAAGTGCGATGATCTCTACGAATTCCTTGATAGTGCTAGGAAATTGAGAATGATTCCCTACCCAAAATAAGGACTTATAATCATGTAAGATCCCACTAAATGCGTAAGGAGACTGTGGAATTACGAGTGACCTTGGTCGTATAATGGTGAATTAATGCTTCCCCCTTTCAAAATCCTTGTCCCCAGTTGAATTCTGAAATTGAGCATGTATTGAATTTGAATCCTCCCATGTTGCATCTTGGTATGGTGTTGGACCATTGCACCAACATTTGAGGTCTGGGGACGATTTCCTTTCTTCACCAATCTCCGCTCAAAACAAAGAGCTGGATGGACGGCGCTTCCGAGCTTTGAAGAGCAGTGCTTGGGACTTTCTTAGCAATGATTTTTTCTTCAAGAGAGACATGGAAAAGCGGGGTGAACCAAAGAGCCTTGTGGAAGAGGCAGTTTGTAAGCTACGACCCACCCTTTCTACCACTTGATATGGGCCAAAATATTTAGAAGAGAGCTTTAAATTCCTTCTCATTGCAACAGAAGATTGTTTGTAGGGTTGCAAACGCAGGTTCACCCAATCACCAACTTCAAATTCTCGCCCAGTCCTGTGAAGGTCAGCATAGTGTTTGTACCTGTGTTGGGCCTGTTGAAGAGATTCTTTTAGTAGCTTGTTCAGTAGGTCCCTTCCTTGGAAGAAGGATGCCACAGCTTCCACATATTCATTGCCCTGGATTTGGTGCCGTATAGAGCCTCATAAGGTGTCATCTTGATAGAGCTATGTAGGGAATTATTGTAGCGCCACTCCGCAGCAGGCAACCATTTAGTCCAATTATGTGGTCTATGACTAGTCATGGCTCGAAGATAAGACTCCAAACATCTGTTAATCCGTTCAGTTTGCCCATCACTCTCAGGATGATAGGCCGAGCTATAATGTAACTGAGTGCCCGCGAGACTAAAAAGTTCATGCCAAAATCCACTAACAAAGAGTTTGTCCCTGTCGCTCACAATGCTCCTAGGCAGGCCATTAAGTTTGTAGATGGTTTCGAAAAATATTCCAGCTAACTCCCTAGCGGTAATAGGATGAGAGAGTGGAATAAAGTGACTGTATTTGGTGAACCTGTTTACCACCACCCAGATGATATCTTTTCCAGTTGATTTGGGTAACTCCTCTATAAAATCCATAGAGATATCCTCCCAGATTTGATTAGGAATTGGCAAGGGTTGTAATAACCCAGGGAAAGGAACATTTTCAGCCTTGCTTCTTTGACAAATATCACATTCTTTAACATAGCGGCTCACATCCTTTTTCATGTTAGGCCAAACAAAAAATTGTTTAATCTTGTGGTGAGTCACATCCCTGCCTGAATGTCCTCCTATACCTGTATCATGATGTTCTGCCATTAGTTTATCCCGTAAGCCTCCTGCAGTGCTAATATAAATTTGATTCCTTTTTTTAATCACCCCTTTGTGGTAAAAGTCTTTGCTTTCGGGACCTATGCCACCATTTGTGAGCCCTTGATAATCTTTTGAGCTTCCAAATCTTCGTTGTAGCTATTAGTGACATCTCATTAACCATGCAGGCGCAAATTTGAATCGATATCATGCGAGTTGAGCCTTATCGTCATGTACTCTCAGAGAGAGCATCCGCCACCTTATTCTCCACCCTTGCTTATATTGTATCTCATAGTCTAGCCCCATCAACTTGGAAAGCCATTTTTGCTGCAAATGAGTTGTAATTCGCTGATCTAAAAGAAATTTAAGACTCTTTTGATCAGTCTTGATGATGAAATGTTGCCCATGTAGATAGGAGTGGCACCTATCCAAAGCCATTACTAATGCCAACAACTCCTCATCATAAGTTGAAAATCCCAAATGAATTTGGCTTGAGTCCCTTGCTAAGATAGGCAATAGGTTGGCCCTGTTGCATCAAAAACTGCTCCTATCCCTGTGTTGCTAGCGTCCGTCTCAATAATGAAAGGTTTAGAGAAGTCGGGCATTGCAAGAACTGGAGTGGTACTCATAGCCCTTTTAAGCTCTTTGAATGCTGCTTGTGCCCCATCATCCCATTGGAATGAGTTTTTCTTGAGTAAATTTGAGTCAAGGGCGCAAATGTCTCCATAACCTCTAACAAATCTCTGTAATAACCCTATGAGTCCCAAAAACCCCGAAGTTGCTTAATGGATGTCTGGATGGCCATTCTACCATAGTTTCAATTTTCTTGGGGTCGACCTTAACCCCCTTCTCCAGAATGTGATGTGGCAAGGTACTCAGTGATTTTGCCCAAATGAACACTTACTCTTCTTAGCGAGCAGCTGGTTATTTCTCAACACCTCTAGCACCTTTCTGAGATGTACTACATGAGCCTCCAATGTAGGGCTATATACCAGGATATCGTCAAAAAATACCAACACCGTTTTCCTTAAAAAATCTGCAAAAACCTTGTTCATCAATGCTTGGAATGAAGCTGGCGCATTTATTAACCCGAAAGACATGACCTTGAACTCAAAGTGCCCATGATGAGTCCTTTTAGTCTACACACAACCTCCATGAACCATCTTTCTTGCGAACCAGCAAAACTGGGGTAGCAAATGGAGAATTGTTGTGTTGTATGATGCCATCTTTCAACATTTCCTTTACCTGCCTTTCAATCTCAGTTTTCTAATTATGGGGCACCCTATATGGTCTCAAACTCACTGTGGCCTCTTTATCTTTCAAAGGAATCTTGTGATCATGTCTCCTTTTTGGTGGCAGCCCTTTTGGTTCTGAAATACTTGGAGAATTCTCTGAAGCTCATTACTTGTTGAGGGGTGTGTCCTCTTGTCTTTATGATCCCATCCATATGCAACAAGTATCCCATCATTCCTTTGGTCACTTTTTTGAACATTTTTCCCAAACCTTTAGCATTAATCATTTTCAGCTCTCCATCCTCCCTTATGCCCTTAAGAGTAACCTCCTTCCTACCTTTTGTGATGATCAATGCTGACTTGTGGAAGTCACAGTTCTGAGGTTATATTGTTTTTGACCATTCAACGCCTAAAACATTACAACCTCCCAAAACAATATCCTCGTACATGACTCGAATTGTTGTCCTGCGATAACCCATTTGAAATTACCACATTTACTATCACTCACCAACTTGTTTCCATCTGCTATAGCCACAGATAATGGGATTGTAGGCTCCACTTGGCACCCCAACATCCTAGCAGTGTCTTGATCCAAGAAATTGTGGGTAGATCCACTATCAACAAGTATGGTAATAATTTGCCTTCCTACCATTCCCTTGAGTTTGATAGTGTTGTGAGTTACACTACCCGAGAGTGCATGAACTGAGATTTCTACCCCTCTCCCATCGAAATTTCTTCTGTAATGTCCTCCATTGTAATTTTATCCTGAACATCGTCTTCCTCCTCCCCATGAATCATATATAATTTAGTTGTGCACTTGTGACCCAGAGTGAACTTGTCATCACAATAAAAGCATAATCCCTTCCTTCTCCTCTCATTAGTGGATGATGTTGGTTTTCGCATTGAAGGGGTATTGACGCTGTTTTGCGAGGTAGTAGTGGTTGTTTTATAGTAATTGGAAGGAGTTTTTGACTGTGTAGGTGTGGGCTTGAAATTATGGTCATATCTGGAATTGGTGGGGTAAGTTGATTGGGTTGAGAAATGGGTCGTGGCTGGTCTAGGAGAAGGTTTGTAGGGCTAATAATTATTGTTGACCTTTGCTTCTTCCTGTTTGGCCAAAAGTACAGCATCAGACAACAACCTTGGTTTGAAAGGTCGAACAACATCCCTCAAATTTGTTTGGAGACCACTAATGAAACTTGAAACAAAATATTCCTCCGTTAAACCTCTTTGCTTAGTTACGATCATAGCCCTTAGCTCCTCAAATTCATCTTGATAAGCCTCCACCGTGGAAGTTTGTGTAAGTTTGTTGAATTCAGCCTGAGCATCTAAATGGTCAGTAGCACCAAATCTTACAATCACATCATTAATGAACACCCTCCACGGGATTATACCCCTCTCAAATTGATAGAATTGGTACCAAAGTCTAGCTTTCCCTTCAAAATGAATCGAGGCGAATTTGGTTTTTCTCACTTCTTCCATGGGATTGAAGTCAAAATACTGATCACAACACATTGCCCATCCTCTAGGATCACAACCATCAAATTTTGGGAAATCGATCTTAGGCGACTTGTGAGGACCCCGATTGGAATTATGCATAGTTTGGAAAGCTTGGTTTTGGTTTGGTGTGAAATTTTCTTTGGAAAAATTGAGGTGGGGGGGTTGTTATACCTTGCGATGAAATTTGGTAATGGGTAAAGGTTGCTCCCTTGACACTCCATTGTAGTGGTTTCTCCTTCATCGCCATTACCATTGGTAGGATAGATTCCATATCGGCTTCTCCCCTTGGTTTTATTTGATATTAATTGTTTCATGTCCTTGATTGTATCTTCAAATTTCTCCATTCGTTGATTCACAATCTCCTCGTTCTGTTTGATTAAATCATTCATCTCAGTGATGCGTGTCTCATGAGAAGTGAGCCGTTCATCCAAAGTCTTCCATCTAGTACCATTAGCCATGTTTGACTACCCACAAACAGATCCAAGGAAGGCTTGCTCTGATACCAAATGTAACATTTATAAGGGCTAAAGGAAACAAAAGTGACTTCAACCACAACACAAACGAAATGGGCAGAGATTATTTATTTAAATTTGAAAATTGGTACTAGACTTACAAGAGGATTAAATGAATATTGAGACTGCAATGGAAATTAACTAAGTTATCTAACGTACTGAAAGTAGGAACAAGGAATTAAGAAAAAATTAGGGAAAGCATATCTCCAAATTCTCATACCCTCCCCTGAACCTCAACTCCTTTCTTATTCTTCAAATCCTTAATTTTCTCCATAAACAAACCTGCGATGATCTCTGAATCCCCTTGATAGTGCTAGGAAATTGAGAATGATTACCTACCCAAAATAAGGCCTTATAATCATGTAAGATCCCACTAAATGCGTAAGGAGACTGTGGAATTACGAGAGTGACCTCGGCTGTATAATGGCCGTTACACCGAGGGAGACAAGCGAATCGTGATGGAGAAGATTTAGAAGATGCAGGTGAGATGGATAAGATTCAGAAGATGAAAGTGGCTTTTGGGAACCCTAGGTAGCGAGAAGAGAATCTAAGATACAAAATTATAAATAATTTTTGGCTTTTGAGTTTTGTTTGCCGATTAGTGATAGGAATAGGAACAAGACGCAAGATTCCGGGCTTAAAACAATAATAAGTAATAATTTAGTTGGATCATTGGACTGCTGGACAGTTTGGGTTATAAATAAATCAATTGGGCTTAAGTTCAGAGAAAAATTAATCGAGTTCAGCCCAAAACTTGACCCGTCAAACTCGCGAACAGCTCATTTAATAAACGAATCTAGCTCGAACATGAAATCTGGGATTGCTTATCCCATTCTGAATTTGGAGTCCCATTTGTCATTAAACAACTTGAGCTGATTTTTCGTCAACATCCCCTTAGATCCATAGAGTGACAATAAAAAAATTCTTTATTGCTTAAGTTGCTAAATGCTGACTACTGAGTGGTGACCCTTAACCTGGAGTGACTTGTTACTTCTGAACAAGTCCTGTTTGTTGGTGGCCATCTTGCTCTATAATAATAGCCATTATTTACTGCATCCAGTTCGTCAGTTATATCTGATAATAAACTGCAATTTACTTTGTTCATCCATCTCGTACAATATACTTTTTGATTGATTCTTCTTTCATCATGTATTAATTTTAAAATCTTAGTTATACTTTTGTTAAATCAGTAAAACCGTAATCTCTGGTTCAATGCTTCCACTACTTCACTCGAGTAACTTTGACTTGCAAGTTCAAACTCCGAATTATATTATCAATTTTTGAGAGATGATTGTTACTTATTATTAATGGTGGTTTATAATGTAGGAAATCAATAAAACTGAACTTGAAAGATTAGACAAAGAAAGGCGCGATGACTTCTTGAGCATGTTAAAAGGATTTGTTGTCAATCAGGTATACTTAATTGCTCAACTCTTGATGGCATAAGATTCATTGGTAAATTACAGTAAATTCATCTCGACTCCTATTTAAATTTTGCATTGGTTTGTATGGAATTTATATCTTATCTAATGATAATTAGTCTCTGATTTTACTGAGATTAGTGTTAGCTGAAGTTCGGTTTTATAAGTTTCAGAGGAAGCCTTCCAAGTGGCTTGGCGACTCCCTCTTTTTGTTCTCTAGTTGGTGTTTTGAGATAAATGGTGCTTACCGAACTGAATTACATGAGTTGTAATTTTAACGCAACGTCCCCTTTGACATCTTCTGAATATATTATTTCCTTATTTTTTTTTAAATAAGAAAAAAAAGAAGAGAAATGCTATGATATCACCACAGCAAGATGAGGCTGTGATATCGGTAAATACAACATCAATGACTGATATGATCACATCTACCCCAAATTCCAAAATACTCGCTTATTGGGCTGCTTAGCCACCACCTTGAAGTGTGTCATAATTTCACAGGCAGTACTTATTTTAGTATTCCAATACAACCAAAAAATGCAAAGGAATTTCCATAAAAGCAGTGTATATACATTATAACTGATAAACATTAATGGTTTGAGAAATGGGAGAAACAAAAATTACATTAAATTGAAATTAATAGAATAAAAGAAATACCTTCTTTTGTCCCGATCAAATTTGACTTTTTCGAATACCTTTTCTGTCTCAAGGATCAAATTTGACTTCCATCAATTTGAGATATTTTAAAATTCAAAATTGATGTGATCCATTAGCTTTTTGAAAACAATAAATCTTGTAATTAGTAGTATTTTTTAGAAAGTTTACAATTTTTTTGGTCAAGAACTAAATAAATTCATACCAATTTTGAATTTTAAATATCTCTAATTGACTTTTAAAAGTCAATATTGAACCTGTATTTTGTAACGGTGGTAGTATAATACATGCTCCTATGTTATTAGGAGTATATAATTTATGTATAAAATATAGATGTGTATTCTATATATGAAATGATGATATCTTGTGCTTAATTGGTAATTGTTTGTATCAACAAATTTTATTTTGAACTAGCTTTTTCTATCATGGTCCCACACTATTTGAATGTTGGTTTAACTAGCTAACTTAAATTTGGTTACCCTGAATATTAAAGGCATCGTCTTAGCGAAAGGTGCATTAGCCCTTGTAGCATATATTTATTTGGTTTCTTTTCCGTCCAAACTATTGAACTTCCTGGTTTATTTGATTTCCAAACTATAAATCACCAACTTTTGTTTCAAATTACTGGTTTTAATCCTGACCTGATGTAACCTACATCTTAAGGACCAATGAGTTGCAATAATTTTGAACAATAGAAAACTTACAGTAGAGGGTTATAGCAAGTTTGGACAGTAAAATTTCTTCAGTTTTAGCATATATAATAAATTATCAGAAGATGCAAGATGGCATGCTCGTGTCTATAATAAATTTTGAACAATTGAAAACTTGCATTAGTGAGTTTTGGACTTGGTAATGGCATGCTCGTGTCTATATTTTTTCCCGTGGAACATGCAAGATGGAGTGGCTAACTCGTTGCAATTCTTTTGTTTAATAATCACAATACACTGTTATAATACTTTCAATACTATCAGAATAAGAGAAGTAACATTATCCTTGTTAGCAGGCAGGATATGCAGAGAAGATGGCAAATGTGTGGGAGCTGGTTGCTGAAGAAACAAGTGTCTATGCAGAAGATGTGAGCTGAAGCACATTCTGTAAATATTTGTTCTCGTTTTTTTTTCTCTTCCTCTTCTGTATACAAGTTTGTACTCGTTTTCATGCACACTTGTAGTAATCAAGGACAGTAATGTTATTTATGATAGTTTTTTTTTTTCCATTTTTTTCTGAAGTGATGTCTGCGAGCTTCATTCATTCGATTTTGCATTCATTCGATGGGCACTAAATGAAAAGGAATATGAATTGTGATAATGATAGTAGTATCAATGCACACCAAAACTTTTGCTTTTTCATCACAAAGGGTTTAAGAGAAACATCATATGATGTTTTTCCAACCAAACCTCTAAAGATGAACCGACACAGAAATGTATTTACAAGACACCAGTGAGAACCCACCCAACCCATTACTAAATAAATGAAAGAATCATTCCCCCCACACCCCCAGAAAGAAGAAGAAAAAAAGCACTCTAGCAAGCCTCTAGCTTAATCTACTGTTGAAGGGCCAGCAACACCTTCATCACCCGAACTGGGAGTGGTTTCAGGTCTAATCTCTTCAAGTTGTTGAAGAACCTGATGAACCTCTGGTCGAGTCGATGGCGATGGATCAACACAATGCAAAGCCAGTTTCAAAGTATTCAACAACTCATCACCAATTGCAGAAGCATCTTTCATCAGTTCCAAATCAAACACTTCATTAGTCCATTCCTCTTTTACAATTGAAGCAACCCATTGAGGCAAATCTGCCGCACCATTCATTGCTTCTCCAGGAGACTTCCCAGTTAAGAGTTCTAGTATGATAACCCCAAGGCTGTAGACATCAGTCTTTGTATTAGCTTTCTTGAGCTTGGACAGTTCTGGTGCTCGGTAGCCTAATGCCCCTGCAGTCGCGATCACATTGGAGTTGGCAGCAGCTGTCATTAGCCGCGAGAGGCCAAAATCTGCAATCTTTGCATTCACGTGCTCATCAAGTAGAACATTGCTCGACGTGAGATTACCATGGATTATATTCTCTTTGGTGTGAAGGTAGAACAAGCCTCTTGTCATTCCTTGCGCAATTTTCATCCTTGTTGGCCAATCAATGGGCTGATCAGGACCTCGAGCTGCATTAAAATTGAAACAATTTTATAAGGTAAGCATTTCAAAACTGAATAAAAATTTCAGTACATGAGAGTTTGTATGGATGGGAGAATTTGGCTCACCATGGAGGAAGGTTGCAAGACTTCCTTTAGGCATGTAATCAAAGACAATAAGCTTCTCTCCTTTAGGTCCCAAGTAATATGCCCTCATAGCCAAAAGATTCTGGTGTCGAATTTTCCCAATTACATTAACCTCAGTTTCAAACTCTTTCTGATTCTTTGTAATCTTTTCTCTCAATCTCTTCACCGCAACTTGATTGCCATCCTCCAGTGTGGCCTTATATACTGTCCCATACGTACTCTTGCCCATAATCTCAGCTGTGGCACACAATAGATCATCAGCTGTAAACACCATTGGCCCATCAAAATGGACAAGCTTTCCTCCTGTCTCTCCGGCAGCTTCAACTTCACTTGCACTCGGTGGGACCCCCTTTTCGCCCCTCATGGGACCAGCCCCCCTTCCAGTCCCGGCAGCCTCACCATCCTTTGCTTTTGATGCTGCTGCTCTCCTCCTTAACAAGCAGCAGAGCAATATACAACAGAGTAAAAGTAACACAAGCAACAGAGCCCCAGCTGCTATGAGAATAATCTCTTTTGTATTTAGTTTTCGACCATGACTTTTCAATTTCTCTGGTGGTGGAGCAGGAGGTAATATGGGACACAGGGTTGAAGCACTATACCCACATAGCTGAAGATTACCCATAAAAGCACTTGAATTAAACTTTTGAGAAAGCAGAGTTGGAACAGAGCCAGAGAGGTGGTTGTATGAAACATTAAAGGAGCTAATATTGGGTAAATCACCGAGGGAAACTGGGATTTCTCCTGTGAGATTATTATGAGCTAAATCAAGCTGTCGAAGAGCAGAAATATTCCCAATAGAGGTTGGAATATGACCGTTAAGTTGGTTACTCCTCAAGTTGAGGACTGATAGATTCTGCATTTTGTTTATGGTTTCTGGGATTTGGTTATCAATAAGGTTGCTTTCCAAATTCAAGAAAGTGAGTGAAGACAGATTGTATAGAGTAATGGGTAAACTTCCATTAATGGAATTAAACGACAAATCTAGACTTCTAAGCTTATGGAGTCTACCTATCCCACTTGGTATTGCCCCACTAATTTGGTTATGACTTAATGTAACCTCTTGGAGCTCAATTAACTTGCCTAGAGAAGTAGGAATTCTTCCAGAGAAATTATTGTGATCTAGTGTCAAGGATTGAAGATGAGAGAAAGTTTTACCTTTTCCACCCCAAGAGTCTGGAATTGGGCCAGAGAGATTGTTATGTTGAAGAGAAAAGAAAACGAGTGAAGATGATTGCATAAGACTAATGGGGATTGAACCAGACAATGAATTGAAGCTAACATTAAGCCTGTAAAGCTTAGTAGAGTTTGCTAAACTAGCTGGGATATTTCCTGTGAGTGAATTATTACCAAGATCAAGAGTTTGAAGCAGAGGGCAAAGACCAAGTGAAGGAGGGATTGAACCCGAAAGCCGATTGTTGAACAATTGAACCCCTCTAAGATTTGGAAGAAACCCCAATGCCACTGGAATTGATCCTCCGATGAAGTTATCATGGAGACTGAGCTTTCGGAGCGCCTGAAATTGTCCGATTTTTTCTGTTATTCGGCCGCTTAATCCCCTCCATGGAAGCTGAATAACTATAACTTGACCTTGAGCACATTTGATTCCTGTCCAGCCACCAGAGCAGGCTCCGTACCCGCTATCATTCCAGCTTTTCAAGAAGCCTTTAGCATCCACCAAGTCATGTTTGAAGGCTTGAAGTGCTTGGTAATCTGCTTGGGTGACAATTATACCATCCCAATCCTGGCTTGATACAGGCCGAATGATGGAAATTAGCAGGTGAAGTAATAATATGAAGTGGGCATAAAGAAAGATTTGGTTTGACAACTTTGAAATGGCTAAAAGGTGTGATTGAATATTCTTTTTCCCTGAAATGGGATGGCAACGGACTAATTTTCTGATTGAAAATTCAAGAAAATGTAAAGGGTATGTGTAGAAACTATTGGGGTTTTGAGTTTGAGGTGCCATACTCATTACCCACTAAGAAATCATAAAGTTGAAGATGAAGAAGAATGGCAGATGAAGAAGAATGGAAAGTGTAAACAGTGTGGAGAAAAGAGGTGTGAAGAGGTTTTGTAGTGAGTATTAAGGATAGGAGATGGGGGAAATGGTTTTACTCCGTTGGGGAACGTGAAGGAAGATCAAAAGGTCAGAGGAATCTTGATTTTTGGGGTACCCGACATAAAAAAGGTCAGGTGTTCCATGGATTCTGTGGCTTCTTCTTGGCCCTAACGGCTAGTTTTTTCTTAAAGAGTAGTATTATTGTATGTATGGAAGCGCCCTAGGAATCGGAAAAACATGTGTTAGTGCTTATTGTTATTATTAGTTTCACCTCCACGCCAGGCCCCAGGCGCTCCTCCTCCTCCTCCTCCTCCTCCTCCTCCAACGGCTATCTTTTCCTTCTGGATCTGAGCAACAATAACTATATTAGGTCAGGTGGCTTAAATTACAATGTTGCCACTGTGGTCCTTCTTCTCAGTCAGAACTGGAATAGTAATGATTTGTTGAAACAACTAATATGTGTTTGTAATTTTTTATGCCTTACACGACTTGTCTTTGTCTGTGTACCTAGATTACTCTCACTAATATTGTAAAAATCAACTGAAAAGTCGAATCCAACTATTATGGGAAACATGAAGGGGTTATCATGAAGTTAACTTTGATCGATTGATCAACATGAATTCAGTTAGTATGAAGTTTATTTTTAAGTAAGTTGATCAATTGACTAATAGAATGCTGACACACATAGAGCGTCGCATGCGTGTCAGCATTCTATTGGTCAATTGACCAACTTACCCAAAAATAAATTTCATGCTAACTACTTTCGATCAACATTGTCGACACGCAGACTGTGAGATATTCTCTCTGCGTGTCAGCATTGTATCCAATTTATTATAAAGTTAATTTTATGGTAACCGAATCCGTGAAATACCAGTGTTTTTTGAGTATGGTACGTCTTTCAACATAAGATGATCATTTTACTAGTAATGACTAAAAAAACTAGAATAAAAAGTTGGATGGATAATTTTTATAATTAACTACATATAATAATTTCGTGCTTCAATTCTTCAAAGGTACACTTATATTTTTTTTTAAATTAGTTTTTAAGCTTTTGGTTTGATATACACATACATTCTTTCCTATATTTTAAATGATTAATTAAAAGATTGAAATATATTAAAATTATAAAATACTTCATGTACGGATCGGTTGTTGTTTTGGGAGATTATGTTCCTCCTGGGCTACTATTTATTCCCTTCCCATTCTGAACAGAGGGAATTTCTCATTTTTCATGGCGGATATAGTAAGTAGTATTATTATTGTGGCCTGTGTGGGTAGGTCATTTGATAAGGTTAATGGGATGTGGTCCTTAAGGTAAGGGTGGATATCCATCAATATCCATGGACCACCGGGTCGGGTCTCACTTATCTATTTCAACATTGACCCATACTATTATGAACTATAGTAGAATTCTTTATAAAATAATATCCTTGGGACTGGAAAATTTTATTAATTTAAAGAGTTACTCCCTCTATTTTATTATATCTGACGTTTTAGAAGGTTTTTTTCTTTTCAAAATATTTGACGTTCTACAAAACCAAGAATATTTTGCCTATTTGTTTCCTTTTCCACCACCATTAATGACTATTTTCTCTATTTTCAAAAAATAGTTACAATTCTATTCTTTAATTAGGAGAGAAAATTAGGAGAGAGAGTGTGAAATCAAGTTTGGTGTTAATGAAGAATTAAATGAGATCAAAGTATTAATTAAGGGTAAAATAATAAAACTACATTTATTATTAATCTATGTAAAAATTTCTAGAACGTCAGATATAATGGGATGGAGGGAATATTATTTAATCGATAAATTAATAATTTATTAATTTAAAGAGTGTTTCCAACACTGCAAAATTCGTTCGGGAAATGAAGAAGTATCAAGGAATTTAAATGAAGTAATAAATGAAGAAGGTATTCAAGAACTTGAGATAATGATTACTAATCTCAATTACCAAAATAAAATAGATGTCAATCATCTATTAAATTATCCGGGTGAAAATAAAGCATGTTCAGAAGTCCAGAGCTTAGAAGAAATTGTGCCTTCTATCACTGAAAATCCTATTGATGATGAAGTTGAGGATGATATAATACCTTTGGAGCCAATAATACTTGTGAAAAGACTCATAAGCGTTAATATTTCTTTATAAGTTTTTATTACTGATTCGAGAATCGCAATTTTGAACTTTTGGACGCAATGAGAAAAATCAAGGATGAAATTTAATTAGATTTGAATTTCAAAACAAAACAAACGAGAATAGAATCATATTTTACAAGATTACCCTACATATATTTGTAATTTAAAAGAATTATTAATTTATGATTTTGATAGGACAATATATTTATATAAGGATCTTTTTAAAAATTATTATTTTATTATCATATCAAAATTATTAATTTATCCCATTAACCTAAATTGAAATTTAAAAAAATATTATTTTAAAGAAATTATAAATTTATTAAATATTAATTTATAGAGATCGCGCTGTATCCTTCACCCACTTCACCTAATTTTACCTCTATATGATTTATCCCTGCGACTTAATTAGCTGATGGGGCCTCGCCTCTATATATTTTGGTTGTCTTATTAACTGTGAATTGATTTTCTTGGGAGTTGGGACCTCATTTGGACCACCACATTACATTACATTAGCCTATTGTATTTTAAACAATAGTAATTCTAGGCCGACAGGTGGCGACCCGTTTTTTTTTTGTTTTTTTTTTTCTTTTAACTCTTACAAAATGTAGTAATATTTATTTTAACTGAAATTTTTATAAAATTTATTGATTTTGGTATAATTTAACAATTATATTTTTTATATATGTATTTAAATTACATCAAAATTATTAAATTTTGTAAAAATTCCAGTTGAAATAAATATTATATATTTTTTAAGAGTCAAAAGAAAAAAAAAAATTGGACCGATAATGTCATTAGGCTATTGTATTTTAAACAAAATGTTTTTCATATACATATTGCTTATTTGGACCTTGAAAATTTGTAATGAATTTTATTTTTAGATAGAATATGTATCCACTCAAATATACCATATATAAAATTCAAATATTTCTGAACGAATGAATCTTCCATGATATTTTCTTAAGAGCATTCGCAACAGTTTTCTTATCTCTATCCTACTACCAGTAATCTTATTAGGTCATTACATAGGATAGGATTCATTTTTTTTCATTATGTACCTAACATGTTCCTTATATTGATTCCTTAAATATTAAATTTTGAAATTTAAAATTTAAAATTTGAAAGTTCCAACAGTCAAATTATGTTTTGAGCGTTGTAACTATTTTTTTATTTAAAATAATTGTTGTTTGAATTTAAAAATTGCAATTATTTTAATTTAAAAATAAATATTGCTAGAAATCAAAATGTACAACGATCATTATGTATTTATGAGAACTAAAACAATATTATTTTAATTATAAAATAATAAAATTTATAATTAGTAGTAATATTTTTTACAAAAATGATCAAAATCAAAATTTGGTGATTTTAATTTTTTTTTTATAGTTCTCTTTCTTATCTAAATCCTCTGTTTAAAAAATAAAAATGAGTGAATTTGATAGGCATGCATACCCAAATCAGCAATTAAGTGAGATAAAGATCCTTTAACCAACATAAAATCGCAATAAATAGGGTGTGAAATGTCATTTTACATAAATAGGGAACGCTCTTTTGATTCCCTCACCCTGAGGAGTCAAATCATATATAGGGATTAAAATAGACAATTATATAAGGATAAAGAATCTGTTGGATATTGATATATTCTTCAAATATGGGGATAGAGAATCTATTAGAGAATCTGTTGTGAATGCTCTAAGGTTAAAAAGATGGCTCTTTTTGTGAAAAAAAACATTTACGAATATAACTTTCTTGAATAATAGATGGAGCTTGAGTTCGGATTTAGCCCATCCGTGTTTATAATTAGTATAACCATGCTTACACTGCAAACGGCAGTGGCGTGGCGTGGGCAGAGACGACCATGACACAGTCAAAGCAATTTGGAATTTTGGCGGGTCATAAAATATAAGCCCAAAACTCGTGGGTTTATGGACGGGGCGGGGTGGCCTGCGGGTCGAGGGTGTTTTATGCCTATTTTTATTTAACATTTTTGGGCCCAAAGTGAGCAGATTGGTAAGACTTTCAACCAGCGGGCAAAAAGGTCTGGATTTTTGTGGGCTAAAAAATGCATTAAAACCCCCTTTTTGGCGAGCAATGAATTCGGCCCATGGGACTTTGGGCCGTTGCCGGTCTAACCACGCTCAACTCAAGTTACCAACTTTTCAGTTTAAGTTAGTATTAGATTGTGTGTATAATAGTTTTTACATTTAGTCAATTTGTGGGGATATAATATGTGATGCCCCCAAACAGAGTCGGTCCTGGGTTTTTTAAGGCCCAAGGCAAAAAATTTTAAGTGTGCCCCTTTATACAAACTAAATAAAAAATTAAAAAAATTATCAACTAATTAATGTTATTGAAATTATAAGAATTTACAAAAGAGAAGGAAGAACACTTTAAAATATCATCGAAGCAAAGACTCATCACATGTACCTACAAAATAAAAATATCAATGAAATCGGTAAAACTAATGAAATACACACTGTAGTTGACAAGTTTTACTGATTACACAATTGAACTTTTATTTTTTTAAATTACCCCACTAAACTAATTATTATTTTGAAATTGGGTTATTCCGTTAAAAAAAATAAACGGACGTTAATTTTTTATCTACAAAACTAATGAATTACTCACTATAGTTGACACGTTTTACTGATTATATCATTGAACTTTTAATTTTTCAGATTACACTATTAAATTAATTAAAAAAATGATTATTTTAAATATTTTTAAAAATAGTTATTATTTTCAGTAAAAAATATTAGAAACTTTAATTTTTTCCATAAAATGAGTAAAATTTCATAAAATATAGATTTAAAAATTAAAGTTTTATGAAACCTTCTTGATTTTAAAAAAAATATTTTTTTCTTTTGAAAATAAATTTTATTTATTTTGAATCTATATTTTATAAAATTTTACTCATTTTTTTAAAATATGAAGAATTTTTCAATTTTTTCTTAAAAATAATATTTATTTATAAAAATTATTAATTTCTTTTTGAAAAAATTAAATCAATTTTTTTATTTATCTTTTACTATTTTTTTTTATTTAATTTCTATTTTAATTTTTTTAAAAATTATAATATTAAGAATGGGTCATTCTTTTAAAAAATTAAGTAGACATTAATTTAATTTAAAATCACTTTAATTTTTTTGAATCTATATTTTATGAAACTCTACTAATTTTATGAAATAAAAAAGTTTCTAATATCTTTTACTTAAAATAATAATTATTTTTAAAAATATTTAAAATAATTATTTTTAAATAGTTTGATGGGGTAATTTAAAAAATTAAAAGTTCAATGGTGTAATCAGTAAAATGTGTCAACTACAGTGGATAATTTATTTGTTTTGTAGATAAAAAATTAACGTTCGTTTATTTTTTTTTAACGGAATGACCCAATTTTAAAATAATAATTAGTTTAGCGGTGTAATTTAAAAAATTAAAAGTTCAGTGGTTTTAATCAGTAAAACCTACCAACTACAGTGGGTATTTTTATAGTTTTGCACAATGAAATCAAAACCACAAAACATCATTTAAAATGTCTTCTTGTTACACTTTTAGATGCAAAATCATAAATTATACTATCATATTTAATATTTTTTAATATATCATTTTCAATGCATAATATCGCTAATCTTTTTATTATTTATTTTTTTATACACATAAATACATAAATTTATAAAAACTTTTGGGTCCCTTCAACTTTGGGCCTGGTGGTTGCCCCTTTTGGCACATGCTTGGTCGGCTCGCCCCAAAATAGGTATACATCACTAATACGAGTCGTCAAATACATGAGTACGAATCTGAATACAATCTTTAATATCTGACGAGAGAAAGTGTGAGTTTTAATACAATTATTGTCTTTTAGACAATATCCACTCTCGAGAATAAGTCCTCATTACATTTATTATCACACCTTTATTTAACGAGAATAGTGAGGACTACTATACTATCATCACGGATAGTCACTCTGTTCCCCATTAGTCCGGCCACGTTCTCATTTCACGATGAGAGCGGTGAAAGAAAGGGTGAGCTCAACTAGCCCGAGAAGAAATATTATGACTAAGATAATGCGAATAAATTATCATTGAAGCTTCAACAATGTTAAAGCGATAAAATACAATAGACATCAAGTTTTAGCTGGCGGAACAAGCAATCCATTAAAAAAGTCGAGTAGAGAATAAAGGTCTACTATCTTTTATGATTTAAAATGGTTTTCATCACTTTTTATATTTGGGAATCGACAATAAATAATCCATCATCATCCCTGCACTACGACCGAGGATATTAATTAGTATCACAACCACAAATTATCCATGCACTACGGGCCGAGGATATTCGTGTATTCATCGATGGTCGTGATCATGCCAATAAGCGTCCATCGATGCACTACGGGCCAATGAGGACTTTTACCACATCATTTGTAACATTACGATCATGATTATCTAGAATAATTCACGGTCATAATCATACCAAGTCCATCCATGCACTACAGGCCACAAATGACTTTCAAAAAATATAAACATGAGGATGATGATAATGATATAAGAATTCAATAACACAAGTTCAAGAATTATTTTATCCATGAATTAAAAACGTCCAAATTGTCAACATGATACTTCTTTGTAGAGTAAAATTCAAGAATGCTCAGAAGAATATTTCCATGAAAAGATCTTTGGATGAAGCGCAAATATCGAGGATATTCCACTAATTTCATGGAGTATAGAAGTCAAAACTTTAACCAATGTTGAGTGTAATAAAGAATGGAATAACAAAAGAAATCACCGTGCATGCGGTACTTGCATGGCGAGTTATTCCATGAGAATAATAAATAACGAGAACGGTCGGAGAAAATTTATGCAAGCGGGATGTTCAATGAGAATATTAAAAAGCGGAACCCGTCCCGGCATAAAACGCATGAGACGAGGATATTCAACGGAATAATAAAAAGCAGAACCGAGTCCGTGTGAAGCGCTTGCAGACGAGGATATTCAATGAGAATAATAAAGAATGGAATAACAGAAGAATTTCACCAAGTATAGGGTAACCCGCTTATACAGGTTATTCCAACAGAATAATAAAAAATGGAATAACAGAAGTTCTCTTCATGAATACAAAAGAAATAATACCCCTTACCTTATAAAGAAGAGTACTCCGACGGTAGGGCGAGGAGATACTTGAAGAAACTACGCTCAAAGCTTTTTTAAACACTAAAGAAATACGCTCAAGATTATAGAAGAGAATTCTCTGGATTTTTGGTGTGATTTTCAATTCTAACTAAGCATCTTATTTATAGGATAATGGAAGGATACTATTTGAAAATTTTAATCACGGGTGAACAGTACTTTTCTTCTTTTTTTTCTTCTCACAGGTGAACAATTTGGAAGATCATGGGTGAATTAATTCATAGTCTCTCGATTTCAAGCATATATATGCAAGCTATATATATATATATATATATATATATATATATATATATATATATATATATATATATATATATTATATTACAACATCACTACCACCCATCAAATTTCCCCCCCCAGTATAGCCACATTTTTTCTTCTCCCACAAGTACACACGCATGTTATGCATATATATATATATATATATATATATATATATATATATATATATATATATATATATATATATAAATACTTTATAACTTCCAGTAGATTATTTAAAAAAAAAAATGGGTAGCGAGGGTCCAAATAATAAAAAAATCCTTTTAATATTTTAACAACATTTATCATCATTATTATAATTCACAATATTAATCGACCGTGTCGTTCCTGGGAAGAGGGGCTTTCAATAAGGATTTCTCCTATTGGCGCTTGATTAGGTGACCAAAACTCTCTCGCAGAACTTACAGACATCGTTAATATTGCAAATAATAATATTAATTACTCTGTCATCTCAATTATTGATTTAATAATATATAAAATATCGACAATAATTGAATCAAATAATGTGAGATACTATGCAGAAATTACTATAACAATAATTGAACAAAATTGAGTGACTTCTCACATAAGCATCAATAACCAATACCGTGTGCTACTATGCAACCACGCGTATTACTATACTTTTAACACCGGGTGTTTCAACAGTTAACGGTAAAAATTTCGCCATTATTTTTATAAAAATATTTTTGTCATTTTCTTAATCCGACAATAATTCTATTGTAGGGTCCACCAATGATTGCGCCGTTGTACGAATATTCCCTGCTAAAATGAATATTTCCCGACCAATCGAATATAATATAACAACTTGCATACTTTGCAGAATTTATAAATATTACCCATAACTATAACATTATATCAAATTTATTTCATAATATTCAAAAATGATAATAATAGAAAATTCATCTTTATTCATAAAAGTTGGGGTCTTACAATCTCCCCTTCTTATGAAATTTAGCCCTCGAAATTAGAGTGCATTACTGGTATGTCGAAGAGGTAAGGATACCTTGATTTCATTTGATTCTAACTCCCAGGTCATTTCCTCAACTTCGTGGTTTCTCCACAAAACTTTGACTTGAGGTATAACCTTGGAGCGTAGAATATGTTCCTTCTTATCCAAGATTTGAACAGGAACCTCTTCATACGTCAAATCTTCCGCTATTTTGTCGATTCTAACTCAATAATGTGGTTCGGGTCTTTCACATATATCGTAACATGGATATATGAAAAACATTATGAACACGAGACATACTTGGCGGTAAAAGCGAGTCTATCATACAGTTCCTACTCGATCGAGGATTAAAAATGGGCCAATAAATCAAGGATTGAGCTTTCCTCTCTTTCCAAATCTCGTAACTACTTTCCATGGAGCAACACGTAACAACACATGATATCCAATATCGAATTCCACGTCCTTTCGATGAATATCAGCATAACTCTTTTGTCGATCTTGTGAGGTTTTTATACGTTGTTGGATCGTTTGTATCTTTTTCGTAGTCATACGTACTAACTCCGGTCCCAACAAAATTGCTTCACCCATCTCATCCCAGCATACTGGAGAACGACACTTTCTTCCATACAACGCTTCGAATGGAGCCATGCCAATACTTGTTTGATATCTTTTTTTGTAGAAAAACTCCATCAATGGTAAAAACTTGTCCCAACTTCCATAAAGGACACAGAGCCTTAATAAATCTTCAAGAGTTTGAATAGTCCTCTCTGATTGTCCGTCCATCTGAGGATGATATGCCGAACTAAATCGTAAATTCGTGCCTATAGCTTTTTGCAAACTAACCCAAATCGTGAAGTGAATCTTGGGTCTCGATCAGAAACTATGGATACTGGCATACCATGCAATCTTACAACCTCGTTTATGTACATACGAGCAAGATGTTCAAGTGTATAAGTTTCTCGTATAGGTAAGAAATGAGCAGACTTGGTCAATCTATCAACAATGACCCAAATTGCATCTATGCCTTGAGAAACCATGGGAAGACCGATGCTTGAAATCCATGTTAATGTGCTCCCACTTCCATTCTGGAATTTCAAGTGGTTGCAATGGACCTTTTGGTATTTGATGCTCCGCCTTGACTCGTTGACAAGTTAAACACCTTGAGATAAACAGCGCTATCTCTCTCTTCATATTGCCCCACCAAAATGTATGTCGAAGATCATGATACATTTTGATACTCCCAGGATGGATTGCAACCGGTGTGCTATGCGCCTCCATCATGATTTTATACTTTAACTCAGGATCGTTAGGAACACAAAGTCTGGAGTTGACTCTAAGTATTCCTTCTTCATTGATTCTTACTTTCGGCATAGCACCTTCTTGTATTTTCTTCCTCATACGCATCAGCTCCAGGTCTGTAGATTGAGCAACTTTAACTTTATCGATTAAAGTCGGTTCTACTTGTATATTCGCCATCATCACATGGGTCCCTGGAGTCTTTATCACTATCTCCATCCTTTGCAAGTCATACAAAATGGGCCTTTGCGTTGACAATATCGTACTTTCGTACCGCGTATGATCTTACACTACTCGATGCGTCGGCTACCACGTTTGCTTTTCCAGGATGGTATTGGATGGTATGATCATAATCTTTCAACAGTTCAAGCCAACGTCGTTGTCGCATGTTGAGCTCCTTTTGAGTGAAAAAATATTTGAGGCTTTTATGATCCGTAAAGATCTCCACTTTCTCCCCATACAAGTAATGCCTCCAAATTTTAAGTGCGAAAACAACAGATGCCAACTCTAGATCATGAGTGGGATAATTTCTCTCATATTCTTTGAGTTGTCGAGAGGCATAGGCTGTGACTTTCCCATGTTGCATGAGAACACATCCTAACCCTTTGCCCGAAGCATCACTGTAGATGACAAATCCCTCCGAGTCAGATGGTATTATCAGAACAGGTGCTGAAATGAGTCTCCTCTTGAGTTCTTGAATACTCTTCTCACATTCCTCGCTCCAACCAAATTTTGTATCTTTTCGAGTCAGCTGAGTTAATGGAGTAGCGATTCGAGAAAATCCTTCCACGAATCTCCGATAATAACCCATTAAGCCAAGAAAGCTACGTCTTGATTCATTAATTTGGGTTGCTCGACTTTGAATAGCTTTAATCTTTGCTGGGTGAACAGATATTCGATGACTTGATACTACGTACCCAAGGAATGCTACTTCCTCAAGCCAGAACTCGCATTTCTTCAACTTGGCATAAATCTTATATTCACGAATCTTTTGGAGTATCAACCTCAAGTGTTGCTCATGATCTTCACGGCTTTTGGAATAAATAAGGATGTCATCAATAAAGACGACCACAAAGTGATCCAAATATTCCTTGAATACTCGGTTCATCATATCCATGAAGGCAACAGGAGCATTAGTCAATCCAAAAGACATGACTAGGAATTCATAATGCCCGTACCGAGTTCTGAAAGTCGTCTTTGGAATGTCATCGGTTTTAATCTTCAGTTGGTGATATCCGGAACGAAGATCAATCTTTGAAAAGAATTTGGCTCCTTAGAATTTGGTCAAACAGGTCATCAATACGTGGCAATGGGTACTTATTTTTGATGGTGACATGGTTCGACTCCGATAATCAATACAAAGTCGTATACTCCCATCTTTCTTTTTCACGAATAGTAAGCAGGAGCACCGAGAAGAAGTACTAGGACGAATGAAACCGATGTTTAACAATTCCTGCGATTGGGTCTTTAACTCCACGAAGTTCAATAGGAGCCATTCGATATGGGGCTTTGGAAATAGGTTTTGTACCGGGTTCAGAGTCGATACAAAATTCAATTTCACGCTCTGGGGTAGGTAGGGAAGTTCTTGAGGGAATCGTCGGAAATTCATTAACAATAGAAATATCATTCAAAAGCGGCGTATTTTTATTTAGATCCGTGACATGAGCTAAGAAAGCTTGACATCCGTTTTTCAATAAGCGAATAGCTTTATGGCTTGAGATGATAGTGATTGATTTTAATGGTTTGGTTGCTTGAATTAGCATAATAGGTTGGTTAGGAATATGAAAGCTAACAACTTACAAAAAACAATCAATTTTTGCATGATGAGTAGTTAACCAATCAATCCTTAGAATTACGTCAAATGCAAATATTTTCAATGAAATAAGATCGATAGGTAATGTGAGGGTACCGATTTGAACTAAACAAGACTTATAAGCGATTGGATGTAATGAAGGTTTCTCCGATGGAGTTTCAACGAGATAAGTTAAAGTCCAATTTCTAAGAGTCAAATTTAAGCGTTCAAAGCGCAAGTAGGAGAAATAAAAGAATGGGTATAACAGGTATCAAATAAGGAATATACTTCGCTAGAGTTTATGATAAGCTTACCCGTGATGACCTCGTTCGGGTTCCTTGCTTTCTGGGAGGTCACGACAAACGCTCTCCCTTGAACTACCTGTTTTGTCTTGTCTGGGATGGCCTTTGATGCCTCTATCCCAGCTGGACTTGTCTTCGGTGCACGACAAAATCGGGCCAGGTGACCTTCTTTTCCACAATTGTAACATGCTTTGGAGGGCATCGCGCAATTTAGACTGATGTGTCCCTCCCCTCTACATTTGAAGCATATGATAGGTGGTCGTTCTCCTTCCTTAACGACAGGTGCTGATGCTGACGTCTTTCCATCATTGTTGAATCTCCTCTTCTTGAAATGTCCATTATTATTATTTTGGCCATGATTACCACCGAAGTGGTTACCATTTCTAGCATGTTGATTCCCTTCACGCTTATTGTCACCGCTTCGATGACTGTTATCACTGGTATTATCATTTTGTCAGCTGCTCTTTTTTGGTTGGGTTGACTCATTATCGTGCTCCAAGAACTGAGCCCTATTAACAACATCTGAATACAAACACAGTTTATGAGAGATAAGATATTGACGTATCTCGGGTTTCAAACCTCTTAGAAACATTCGCGTCATTCTCTCCTCATTATCAACCAAATGGGGCATGGCCGGAACATTTCGGCAAACTTGGCCCGTCTTTGCGACAAGGTCATGTTGTTTTGCTCCGGTTTAATGAACTCTACCTCTTTTATGTGACGAATACTTTCGGGAAAGTACTTGTCGTTGAACAGTTCTTGAAACTTCTTCCAAGACATCTTGATGCGGCGGGTTGAGTGACGCTTTCTGATTCCCACGGATTCTTGAAAGCGCCGCCTCGCATAACATGAAGGTGGCAAAGGGAACCTTTTGCTCCTCGGAGCAACCCAAGACATCAAATATCTTGTTGATATGTTTTATCCATGTCTCCGCCTTAAGTGGTTTTGGCTCTCCAAAAAACTCTGGTGGTCCCAGCTCCTTGAACTGTTTGGCGGTGACAGTCCGAGAGTTGCTAGTGTTTCCACCTGTATTTTGGACAAGAGCCGCTCTCGCCTGATGTTTCTTGAATTTCATGAAGCCTTGGAACATTCCATCGTTCATCATTTGGTCAGTGTTGTTATTTGCATGAGGATTGTCGCCTTCCTGATGCACATTGTCCTGGTTATTAATCTATGGAGACTCAATGGTCTCTTGTGCTCCATTGATGTTCTCAACATTCTCGGATGCCATTTTCAAATACTACCGCAAAACAACGGTTAATTAACATATCACATATTATCCCTATACTCGTGAGCCAATTAAATACCAAATAAACTTAGGTAGGTCATACTATCGAAGGAATTCCCCGTCTCTCCCCTCCTAGTTATTGACTCACATCTTAGCCAGGGATCATATCCTTATGCTTTGATACCAACTGTGACGCCCCCAAAATAGGTATACATCACCTATTCTGAGTCACCAAATACATGGTACAGAATACGAATACAATCTTTAATATACAACAAGAGAACTGTGAGTTTTAATACAATTATTGTCTTTTAGACAATATCCACTCTCAGAATAAGTCTTTATTATATTTATTGTCACACTATTTAATAGAATAGTGAGGACTACTAATACTATCACCTGGACCGTCACTCCGTTCCACGACTAGTCCCGGCTACATTCTCATTTTCTGAAAAGAACAGTGAAAGAAAGGGTGAGCTCAACTAGCCAAGTAAGAAATATTATGACTAAGATAATGCAGAATAAATTATCATTAGGCTTCAACAATGTTAAACTGATAAAATACAATAGACATCAAGTTTAACTGCAGCGGAACAAGCAATCCATTAAAAGAGTCAAGTAGAGAATAAAGTCTACTATCTTTTGTGATTTAAAAAGGTTTTTCATCACTTTTATCGTTGGGACTCAGCTTAATAAATAATCCACATCATCCCTACACTACGACCAAGGATATTCATTAGTATCACAACCATAAATTATCCATGCACTACGGGCCAATGATATTCGTGTATTCATCAATGGTCATGATCATGCCAACAACTGTCCATCAATGCACTATGGGCCAATGAGGACTTTTACCACATCATTTGTAACATTACGGTCATGATTACACCGAATAATCCATGGTCATAATTATACCAAGTCCATCCATGCACTACAGGCCACAGATGACTTTCAAAAAATATAAACATTAGGATGATGATAATGATATAAGAATTCAATAAAACAAGTTCAAGAATTATTTTATCCATGAATTAAAAACGTCCAAATTGTCAACATGATACTTCTTTGTAGAGTAAAATTCAAGAATGCTCAAAAAAATATTTTCATGAAAAGATACTAGATGAAGCGCAAATATCAAGGATATTACACTAATTTTATGGAGTATAGAAGTCAAAAATTTAACCAACTGAGTATAATAAAGAATGGAATAACAAAAGAAATCACCATGCATGCGGTACTTTGGCATAGAGCGAGTTATTCAACAGAATAATAAATAATGAAACCGGTCAAAGGCGAAATTCGCATCGACGGGATGTTCAACAGAATATTAAAAAGCGGGCAAGATTCCGGCGTAAAAGCGCACAAACATGATATTCCAATGGAATAATAAAAGCGGAACCGGTCGGCGAGAAGCGCATGCAGACGAGGATATTCAACAGAATAATAAAGAATGGAATAATGAAGAATTTCACCAAGTATAGTAAAGTGGCAGCATTATCTGAGTTATTCCAATGAATAATAAAGAATGGAATAATGAAGTTCTCTTCATGAATACAAAAGAAATAATACCCCTTACCTTATAAAGAAGAGTACTCCGACAGTAGGGCGGGGATATACTTGAAGAAACTATGCTCAAAGCTTTTTTAAACGCTAAAGAAATACGCTCAAGATTATAGAAAAGAATTCTCTGGATTTCTGGTGTGATTTTCAATTTTAACTAAGCATCCTATTTATAGGAGAATGGAAGGATACTATTTGAAAATTTTAATCACGGGTGAACAATACTTTTCTTTTTTTTTCTTCTCATGGACGAACAACTGGAAGATCACGGGTGAATTAATTCGCAGTCTCTAATTTCAAGCATACATGCAAGCTATATAAATATATATATATATATATATATATATATATTAAACATACCATACCAAATATATAGTCATTCTCTCCAGATAATGCAATACTCCCTCCCCCAAAGTCAATCTTCACATGCCATATATATATATATATATATATATATATATATATATATATATATATATATATATATAACATGCATGTGTACTTATGGGAGAAAGAAAAATGTGGTAGTGATGTTGTAATATTATATATATATATATATATATATATATATATATATATATATATACTTTATAGCTTCCATCCGATTATTTAAAAAAATGGGTAGCGAGGGTCCAAATAATAAAAAAAAATTTTCAATATTTTTAATAACATTTATCATCATTATTATAATTCACAATATTAATCGACAGTGTCGTTCCTGGGAAAGAGGGGCTTTCAATAAGGATTTCTCCCTATTGGCGCCTTGATTAGGTGACGAACCTCTCTCCTTGTGAGAGCGTCTAGACATTGTTAATATTGTAAATAATAATATTAATAACTCTGTCATCTCAATTATTGAATTAATAATATATAAAATATCGACAATAATTGAATCAAATAACGTGAGATCTTATGCGGCCAATTACTATAACAATAATTGAACAAAAGCGAGTGACTTCTCACATAAGCATCAATAATCAATACAGGTGTCTTTCTTATGCAACCACGCGTATTTACATACTTTAAACTTTGGGTGTTTCAACAGTTAACGGTAAAACTTTCGTCGTTATTTTTATAAAAATATTTTTGTCGTTTTCTTAATCCGACAATAATTTCATTGTGGGGTCCACCAATGATTGCTCCGTTGTACGAATATTCTCTGCTAAAATGAATATTCCCCGCCCAATCGAATATAATATAACAACTTGCATACTTTGCAGAATTTATAAATATTACCCACAACTATAACATTATATCAAATTTATTCCATAATATTCAAAAATAATAATTATAGAAAATTCATCTTTATTCATAAAAGTTGGGGTCTTACATAATATGTTAAAAACCAAATTAACAATTTTTTTTTGCAGCTCATCCTTTTTTGGTTGAATGGTAAATGTATAATGTATCCGCATGTCGATTTATGCGTCAATTAAGACTAAATCTCTTTTCAGGCGTCAGTGACGGAATCAGAACGTTTTTAAAAGGGGTCAAAATACATCCGTAAAAAAAATATTTATTGTCGCTTGGAGTATTTCTTTCGGTTGTACGACTGAGTGGAGGCAACTGTATCATGCGACTCTGCATAGTTTGAAAACGTCTCAAAATTTTGGTCAATATCAAAATTTATGTAGAAATATATTTTTTTTAATGAAAATATCAATTTTCTATATAGGACAAAGAAAATTAATCTAGAAAGAAATCAACAAAGGGGAGTCTCTGAAGTAAATTCATGATTTTTAAAAATATAAAATATTTGTAGAAAATAATTTGGTAAATAAAGAACTTGATTTTTGTGATCATTCTTCAACCTCAAGTAGCGACCTAGATTTAATTGGGTTTTAAGTTCTTTCATTTAAATTTCATTGTAAAATAAAATTTATTCTATTTTTTAATTTATGGAGCATTATGTAGAAAATTTTGAATTTGCTATTATAAATTACTATATATATATATATATATATATATATATATATATATATATATATATATATATATATATATATATACACACACACATATGTGTGTATATATTTAGAGTTATATATATATACACGTTAAATCTATGACAACGATTTTTTTGGGAACTATCACCATACACCATAATAGTAATCGTCACTATAACCCAAAAAAACTGTTGCCATAAATGATTGTGTACTACACAATTGTGTATATACATGACAATATAAATGACAATTTTGACAAAGAAGTCCATTCGAGATGCAACTTTATGAATAAATCCAACTTTTGATTAAGATATATATCTAGTCTTATTCTTTGCGCATTACACATATAAATCAAACATGTTAAGATATATTAACATGCTTTAAATAAACCCCCCCCCCCCACACCCCCCCCCCCCACCTATTAGTTTAAAGAAAGGAAAAGAAAATTGGGCTCAATTTTCCTGACTAAAATGGTAAGAGAGTTAAAGGAAAATGAGTTTAATGAAATTTATTTTAATTTTATAATTGTCCTTACTTGTAACACATAAAACAAATTTTAGAAACTCACAAATAGAACTAAGGGTCCTATCATTTTCAATGTTAAAATTCCTCAAGAATCTTTAGTCTAAAAAACTCACAAATAACTCGCTTGAAAAACACCAAATTTTGTAATTAGTATTTCTTTCCATTTTCCATCTGGATCTGACCATTCGCGCGTCCAAAGATATGCCCATCAAAAACTTATCATCATCTAAAAGTAGGAGTTTATTTTGTGAACGTTAGGTAGTGCGTATTTTCATGTTATCGGTTATGTATTAGCCTATATAAAAACTGTTTGATTAATGAATAAATGTTATGCAGAATAATATCATCATCTGTCTTCTAGCCTTAATTGTTTCTAAAAGTGAGCTTATATAGTTATATTTGTCTATAATTTACATCAGTAGTATCAAAGCCAGAAATAGGAGAGAAAAGAATAGAATACCAAAAGTCTGTAAAAGTCCCGAAACAGTCCATTGTCCAAAATAACAGTAGTTTTATTTACTCATTTGTTTTTCTTTTGCAGAAGCAGTAAAACAATGGCTTTAGATTCCAATTTTGTGCAGGCGGCGATTCCACGTTTTGATGGTCACTATGACCATTGGAGCATGATAATGGAGAATTTCCTGCGGTCAAAAGAATATTGGCAGATTGTTGAATCTGGAATTGGACAACCAAAAAAAGATGCAGTGTTGACAGATGCTCAGAAAACAGAATTGGAAAGGAGAAAGCTAAAAGATTTAAAGGCAAAAAATTACCTTTTTCAGGCCATTGATCGTCCCATTCTGGAAACAATTCTTAGCAAAGACACTTCCAAGGATATTTGGGATTCCATGAAGAAGAAATATCAAGGTACAACACGGGCAAAGTGGCAGCAGCTTCAAACACTTCGTTCGAAGTTCGAAATGCTTTGAATGAAATCAGGAGAGTCAGTTTCAGACTATTTTTCAAGAACGATGGCAATCGTTAATCAGATGCGAATCCATGGCGATAAGACAGATGATGTTACCATTGCTGAGAAGATTCTTCGATCATTGACACCAAAATTTAATTTTGTTGTCTATTCTATAGAAGAGGCTAATGATGTTGATAAACTTTCAATTGATGAATTACAAAGTTCTTTGTTGGTTCATGAGAAAAAAATTAACCAACAGGAGAAAAAAGAACAAGCATTGAAGGCCTTATCAGAAAATAACTCTACACCTAATAAAGCTGATAGTGGATGGGGTAGAGGCAATGTTCGTGGTAGAGGAGGCAAATTTAACAATAATCGTGGGTTCCACCAACAAAACCATTAACATCATGAGAAACAATTTCAAAGAAAAGGCAGAGGACACGACTACCACTCAACAAATTATAGACCAAAGTCAGCAGACAAGTCCAATGTTGAGTGTTACAGATGTCACAGGTATGGCCATTATAAGTCAGAGTGTGAAACTAATTTGAATAGACAAAGTGGAGAAAAAACTAACTTTTGAGAAAAGGAAGAAGAAGTTTCTCTTTTGATGGTGTGTCATGTGAAGGAAGAAGCTCAACAAAACATGTGGTATTTAGACACCGGTTGCAGCAACCACATGTGTGGAGACAAAAAGGCATTTTCTGAGTTGGACGAATCGTTCCGTAATGCTGCCAAGTTTGATGACAACTCCATAGTTTCTGTCATGGGAAAAGGAAAAGTAACTGTTCAAACTAAAGGAAATTCTACCCATATCTCTATTTTTCTTTTGTCCGGACATAAAGACCAACTGCTTCGATTGTGGGTCATTTACAAGAAAAGGGGTACGAGATTATTATCAAAAATGGAGTATGTTGGATTCAAGATGCAAAGTTGGGCTTAATTGCTTAAGTTAACATGACAAAAAATTGCATGTTTCCGTTGTTTCTTCACAACACCAAGGATACGTGTTTTTCAGCAAAATTGAAGGATGAAACATGGCTATGGCATTTTCATTATGGTCACCTAAACTTTGGTGGTTTAAAGGCTCTACAACAGAAAAACATGGTGATTGGTCTTCCTCAAATTACAGCTCCCGCTGAAGTTTGTGAAGAATACGTTGTTACCAAACAACATAGTAATCAATTCATGCAAGGAAAATCATTGAGAGCAAAAAGGCCATTGGAACTAATTCACTCTGATCTGTGTGGACTAGTAAGTCCATCTTTTAATGGAGGTAAAAGATATATAATTACCTTTATTGATGATTATAGTCAGAAAATTTGGATTTATTTTTTGCAAGAGAAATGTGAAGCTTTTGCAGCCTTTAAAAAATATAAAGTGCTTGTTGAGAAGGAAGTTGGTAGCCCCATCAAATTTCTTCGAACTGATCGTGGTGGAGAATACAACTCACATGAATTTACAAGTTTTTGTGAGGCTCATGGAATCAAGAGGCAACTTACAACAACTTACACTCCCCAACAGAACGGTGTGTGCGAAAGGAAAAATTGCACTATTATGAATATGGTGCAAAGTCTTTTGACAAGCAAATTTGTATTAGAAAACTTTTCGGCGTAAGAAGCGATTAATGGAGCATTCACATTTTGAACAGAAGCCCCACACTTGTTGTTCAAAATATGACGCCGAAAGAAGCCTGGAGCGGACGAAAACCATCAGTGGATCATTTCAGAATTTTTGGATGTATTGCTTATGCCCATATTCCAAATGAGAAGAGAAAGAAGCTGGACAACAAAGGAGAAAATTGTGTTTTTCTTGGTGTTAGTGATCAATCAAAGGCCTATAAACTGTACAATCCTAGCTCCATAAAAATAATTATCAGTCGTGATGTGGTTTTTGATGAAAAAGGCACATGGTTGTGGAGTGAATGTGAGACCCCAAATTTTATGAAGAAGTATTTAAATTTCTCGAAATATTTTTTTTGAATATTATGGAATAAATTTGATATAATGTTATAGTTGTGGGTAATATTTATAAATTTTGCAAAGTATGAAAGTTGTTATATAATATTCGATTAGTCGGGGAATATTAGTTTTAACAGGGAATATTCGTACAATGGCACAATTATTGGTGGACCCCGCAACAGAATTATTGTCGGATTGAGAAAACGACAAAAATATTTTATAAAAATAACGGCGGAAGTTTTACAGATTAATCGTTGAAGCACCCGGTGTTAAAAATGCGATGTCTGGCGTGGTTGCATAGTAGCACACGATTTTGATTATTGATGCTTACGTGAGAAGTCACTCAGTTTTGTTCAATTATTGCTATAGTAATTCTTGCATAGTATCTCACGTTATTTGATTCAATTATTATCGATATTTTATATATTATTAAATCAATAATTGAGATAACAAAGTTATTAATATTATTATTTGCAATATTAACGATGTCTAGAAGTTACGCGAGGAGAGGTTTGGTCACCTAATTGCGTGCGATAGGGAAAAATCCTTATTGGAAAGCCCCTCTTTCACAGGAGCGACTGGTTGATTAATATTGTGAATTATAATAAAGGTGATAAGTTTTGTTTTATTATTATTATAAATGTAATAAAGCGAGTAAAACTTTTTATATAAAAGCAGAATACTTTTATAAAGTTATTCATTTTATTAGACTATAAATAGAATATATAATATTCTATTATGCATAGTGTTTTGCATAGTAATTTTTTTTATATAAAATAGAATACTTTTATAAAGTTATTTCGTTTTATTAGATTATAAATAGAATATATTATATTTTATTTAAAAGATTTTATTTTATTAGAATATTTTATTAATCTTTGCATAGTAAATTAATATGGATAAAAATCATTTAAAAGTAAATCAATCGAGCAGATTAATGAATTAGTTACTATTAGGTCCATTCTCCTATAAATAGAAGCTCATTCCTTCATTATTTCTTACGAATTCTTTGAAACTCTAGAGAGAAACTATAGAGAGAAAGAAGAAAAAGTATTACGCTACTTCACTACTCCTATATCCGGTTTCTTCTAAGGTAAGGGATATTATTTGTTGTACTAAGTAAAGGGTATTATTTCTTTTGTATTCATGAAGAGAATTATTTTCTTTCAATACTCGTAAGGGGTATTATTTCTTTTGTATTCATGAAGAGAACTTTTGTTATTCCATTCTTTATTATTACATTGGAATAACTTTGTATCTGTGAATACCCTATACTTGGTGAAATTCTTATGTTATTCCATTCTTTATTATTATGTTGGAATGACTTTATATCATCCAAAATCTGCACATGGTGGTGAAATTCTTATGTTATTCCATTCTTTATTATTATGTTGGAATAACGCCTACATCTGAAAAGTATCGCATACATGGTGAAATTCTTACATTATTCCCTTCTTTATTATTATATTGGAATAAACTGTCTATCAATACCGCATACATGGTGAAATTCTTCTATTATTCCATTCTTTATTATTACATTTGAATATATCGCATGCATCACGTATTACGCATTTGACTGGATCCATTATTTATTATTACATTGGAATAACTTTATTCATGCGGATTCTATCGCATGCACTGGTGAATTCTGTTGTTATTCCATTCTTTATTATTACGTTGGAACATCCACATGCATGCTTTATCGCATAACTTTGGTTCCATTATTTATTATTTTGTTGGAATATCACGTCAATGCGTTTACACGATTTGGTTCCGTTATTTATTATTCTATTGGAATAATAACACATGCATGCGATCTATCGCATGCACGGTGATTTCTTTTGTTATTCCATTCTTTATTATACTCAGTTGGTTAAAGTTTTGGCTTCTGTACTCCATGAAATTAGTAGAATATCCTGGATATTTGCGTTTCATCTAGTATTTTTTCATGGAAATATTCTTCTGAGCATTCTTGAATTTTTACTCCACAAAGCAGTATCATGTTGACAATTTCGACGTTATTGGTTCCTGGATAAATTAATTTATAAATCTTTAAAATTTATTCTTGAACTTGTTTTATTGAATTATTATGTCATTGTCATCATCCTCATGTTTATATTATGTTGAAAGTCATCTGTGGCCTGTAGTGCATAGATGGACTTGGTATGATTATGACCAGGGATTATTCAGTATAATCATGACCATAATGTTATAAATGATGTGGTAAAAGTCCTCATTAGCCGTAGTGCATTGATGGACAGTTGTTGGCATGATCATGACCATTGATGAATACACAAATATCCTTGGTCCGTAGTGCATGGATAATTTGTGGTTGTGATCTTAATGAATATCCTTGGTAGTAAAAGGATGATGTGGTTTATTTATTAAGCTGAGTCTCAGCAATAAAAGTGATGAAAAACCTTTTAAATCATAGAAGATAGCATATTTTATTCTCTACTTGACTCTTTTAATGGATTGCTTATTCCGCTGCAGTTAAACTTGATGTTTGTTATATTGTATCAGTTTAACACTGTTGAAGGCTAACGATAATTTATTCTGCATTATCCTGGTCATAATATTTTTTATCGGGCTAGTTGAGCTCACCCTTTTATTTTCATTGTTCTCTTCAAGAAATGAGAACATAGCAGGGACTAGTCGGGGAACGGAGTGACGGTCCAGATGATAGCATTAGTAGTCCTCACTATTCTATGAAATAATGTGTTAATAAATGTATTGAGGACTTATTTTGAAATTGAATACTGTCTAAAAGACAATATTTGTATTAAAACTCACAGCTCATGTTGTATATTTAAGATTGTATTTGTATTCTATACCATGTATTTGGCGACTCAGAATAAGTGATGTATTCCTATTTTGGGGGTGTCACAGTTGGTATCAAAGCTTAGGGATATGATCCCTGGCTGAGATGTGAGACAAGAACTAGGAGGGAAGAGATGGGGAATTCCTTCGCTAGTATGACCTACCTAAGTTTATTTGGTATTTAATTGGTCGGTCAAAGTATAGGGATAATATGTGATATGTTAATTAACCCTTGTATTCTGACAATGTTTGAAAATGGCATATGAAAATGTTGAGATCAGAAATGAAGCACATGAGACCGTTGAGTCACCAACGATCAATACCCAGGATAATGTGCAACAGGAAGACAATAATCATCAGGTAAATAACAACACCGATCAGATGATGAACGATGGGATGTTCAGAGGCTTTATGCAATTCATGCAACATCAGGTAGGAGAGACTCATGTTCAAAATATAGGTGGAAATAATGGCAACCCACGGTCGGTCACCGCTAAGCAGTTCAAGGAGCTTGGACCACCGAAGTTTTTGGGAAAGCTAGAACCACTTAAGGCGGAGACGTGGTTAAAGCAGATCACCAAGATATTTGATGTCTTGGGATGCTTCGAAGAAAAAAGGTTCCCTTTGCCACCTTTATGTTGCATAAAGGCAGATTCTTTGGTGGGAATCAGAAACGCATTACCTAACTGGCCTTTTCAAGATGTCTTGGGAGAAGTTTCAAGAATTGTTCAACGACAAGTACTTTCCCAAAAGTATTCGTCACATGAAGGGGGTGGAATTCATGAAGCTGGAGCAAAACAATATGACCGTGTCACAGTACGAGGCTAAGTTTACGGAGTTATCTCGATTTGCGTCACATTTGGTTGATAATGAGGAGCGAATGATGCGAATGTTTCTAAGAGGTTTGAAACCCGATATACGTCAATACCTCATTTCTCATAAACTTTTTTATATTGGATGTTGTGAATAGGGCTCGATTATTGGAGCGCGATAATGAGTCAAAGACAACCAAAAGGTAACGACCAACAACACGATAATAATTGTATGCAGTGGGTAGCGACCATCGTAACAATGATAACCATCGTGGGGAAAATTATCATGCCAAGAATGGTAACCACTTGGTGGTAATCATGGCCAAGATAATAGAAGTGGAGATTTCAAGAAGAGGAGGTTCAATAATGATGGAAAGGCAATGACATCGCACCCGTTTCAAAGGAAAAGAAGCGACCACCGATTCGTATGTTTCAAATGCGGATAGGAGGACACATCCATCCAAACTGTACGCAGCAATCCAAAGCGTGTTTCAATTGCGAAAGAGAAGGTCACCTAGCTCAATTTTATCGTGTAGTGAAGTTAAGTCCAGCTGAGATACTGATGCCAAAGGATGTCTCAGACAAGTCAAAGTCAGTAGTTTAAGTGAGAGCGTTTGTCGAGGAACCCGAATGAAGTTATCACGGGTAAGTTAATCATAAACGCTTATGAAGTTTATACCTTATTTGATATTGATTCTACCCATTCTTTTATCTCTCTTGCTTGCGCTCAACGTTTAAATTTGAGTCCGGAGAGATTAGACTTTGACTTATCGATTGAAACTCCGTTAGGAGAAACCTTCGTTACCTCCACTGTTTATAAATCTTGCTGATTCAAATTGACACTTTCACGTTACCTGTCGATCTTATCTCTTTGAAAATACTTGCCCTTGATGTGATTTTAGGAATCGATTGGTTAACTACTAATCATGCAAAAATTGATTATTTTCGTAAGGTTGTTAGCTTTCATATTCCTAACCAACCTGTTATGCGAATTCAAGCAACCAAACCACTAAAGTCAATCACTGTCATATCAAGCCATAAGTAAAGAGCTCCGAGCCTTTAGCTGGTGACTTCCAAGTCTTGGAATACACCCAAGCCAGAATATCCGTAGGGGACGTCGTGAATAATGGTGGCAAGTTAATAGGTATCAATGTAACGTGTTATCCAAGTCTTGGGATGAGGGTCACAGTTTTGAATAATATTTCTATTGTTAATAAATTTCCCGACATATTCTTGAAGACTTCTTAGCCTACCCTAGGCGTGAAATCGAATTTTGTATTGACCCCAAAGACAAAACCCATTTCTTCAACCCTTAAATATTTCTTCAACCAAAAGCGAACGTATAATGCGCCAAAGAAATTGGCTCGAAGTCATTGAAGATTACGACTATACCATTCAATATCATTGTGGAAGAAGCGAACGTGGTAGACGACAGCGTTGAGTAGAAGATCGTATCGTTTACGAGCACGATGTTGTTAACACAAAAACCCATTTCGTATAACTTACAAATGATGAAGATAGAGTTAAAGACTCTAGAGACCCACGTGAAGATAGCGAATATACGAGTATAATCGACTTTAATCGATAAAGTTAAAGCCGCTCAAGCTACACACCCGAATCTGATGAATGTGAAGAAGAAGGTTCAAGAAGGCGTTATCTCAACCCTCGATTAAATTGGCCCATTTGAAATCCTCGATCGAGTAGGAACTATAGCCTATAGACTCGTTTTACCGCCAAGTATGTTGCGTGTTCATAACGTTTTTCACGTATCAATGTTACGTAAATATATGGACGACCCGAACTAAGTTATTGAATTAGAATTAGATGAGATAGCAAAAGATTTAACGTATGAGAAGATATGTGTTAAAATCTTAGATAAGAAGGATTATATTCGACACTCAAATGTTATTCCTCAAGAGTTAGAATCTGAAATGAAGTCAAGGTATCCTCACCTTTTCGGCATACCAGGTACGTACGTAAATTTCGAGGGCAAAATTTCATAAGGAGGGGAGATTGTGAGACCCCAAATTTTATAAATAAAGATTTAAATTTCTCAAAATATTTTTTTTGAATATTATGGAATAAATTTGATATAATGTTATAGTTGTGGGTAATATTTATAAATTTTGCAAAGTACGCAAGTTGTTATATAATATTCGATTGGTCGGGGAATATTCGTTTTAACAGGGAATATTCGTACAACGGCACAATCATTGGTGGACCCCGCAACGAAATTATTGTCGGATTGAGAAAATGACAAAAATATTTTATGAAAATAATGGCAGAAGTTTTACCGTTAACTGTTGAAACACCCGGTGTTAAAATTACAGTAATACGCGTGGTTGCATAGTAGCACACGGTTTTGATTATTGATGCTTACATGAGAAGTCACTCAGTTTTGTTCAATTATTGCTATAGTAATTGTTGCATAGTATCTCACGTTATTTGATTCAATTATTGTCGAAATTTTATATATTATTAAATCAATAATTGAGATAACAAAGTTATTAATATTATTATTTATAATATTAACGATGTCTAGAAGTTCTGCTAAGGAGAGGTTTGGTCACCTAATTGCGCACCAATAGGGAGAAATCTTTATTGGAAAGCCTCCTCTTTCTTGGGAACGACCTGGTCGATTAATATTGTGAATTATAATAAAGGTGATAAGTTTTGTTTTATTATTATTATAAATGTAATAAAAGCGAGAAAACTTTTATATATAAAATGAATACTTTTATAAAGTTATTCGTTTTATTAGACTATAAATAGAATATATATTCTATTATGCATAGTGCCTGCATAGTATTTGCATAGTAAATTTTTTTTATATAAAACAGAATACTTTTATAAAGTTATTCGTTTTGTTAGATTATAAATAGAATATATTATATTTTATTTAAAAAATTTTGTTTTATTAGAATATTTTATTAATACTTCATAGTAAATTAATATGGACCGTCTAGTTTAAAAGTAAATCAACTGGATAGTTAATGAATTAGAATTCTTATTAGGTCCATTCTCCTATAAATAGAAGCTCATTCCTTCATTATTTCTTACAAATTCTTTGAAACTCTAGAGATAGAAACTATAGAGAGAAAGAAGAAAAGTATTCTGCTACTTCACTATTGCTATATCCAGTTTCTTCTAAGGTAAGGGATATTATTTGTTGTACTCGTAAAAGGGTATTATTTCTTTTGTATTCATGAAGAGAATTATTTTCTTTTAATACTCGTAAGGGGTATTATTTCTTTTGTATTCATGAAGAGAACTTCTGTTATTCTATTCTTTATTATTCTGTTGGAATAACCTGTATACGCGGAATACCCTATACTTGGTGAAATTCTTATGTTATTCCATTCTTTATTATTATGTTGGAATAACCTGTTTGTGCGAAGTACCGCATACATGGTGAAATTCTTCTGTTATTCCATTCTTTATTATTATGTTGGAATAACTTTTATACATCAAAGCACTCGCATACATGGTGAAATTCTTCTATTATTCCCTTCTTTATTATTATGTTGGAATAACTTTGTCTCTGTCGCCAAGTACCGCATACATGGTGAAATTCTTCTATTATTCCATTCTTTATTATTACATTGGAATATCACATGCATGCGTATTACACATGACCTGGATCCATTATTTATTATCCTGTTGGAATAATCTGTCTGTGCGATCTATCGCATGCCTGGTGAATTCTGTTGTTATTCCATTCTTTATTATTCTGTTGGAACATCATGTCTGTGCTTTATGCATGACCTGGTTCATTATTTATTATTTTGTTGTAATAATATCACATGCGTTTTTACATGACCTAGTTCCGTTATTTATTATTACATTGGAATAACTTTCATGCAATGCGGTCTATCGCACGCACGGTGAGTTCTTTTGTTATTTCATTCTTTATTATACTCGGTTATTTTATACTCCATGAAATTAGTAGAATATCCTGGATATTTGCGCTTCATCCAGTATTTTTTCATGGAAATATTCTTCTGAGTATTCTTGAATTTTTACTCCACAAAGCAGTATCATGTTGACAATTTCGACGTTATTGGTTCCTGGATAAATTAATTTATAAATCTTTAAAATTTATTCTTGAACTTGTTTTATTGAATTATTATGTCATTGTCATCATCCTCATGTTTATATTATGTTGAAAGTCATCTGTGGCCTGTAGTGCATAGATGGACTTGGTATGATTATGACCAGGGATTATTCGGTATAATCATGACCGTAATGTTATAAATGATGTGGTAAAAGTCTTCATTGGCCCGTAGTGCATTGATGGACAGTTGTTGGCATGATCATGACCATTGATGAATACACAAATATCCTTGGTCCGTAGTGCATGGATAATTTGTGGTTGTGATACTAATGAATATCCTTGGCCATAGTGCAGGGATGATGTAGTTTATTTATTAAGCTGAGTCTCAGCAATAAAAGTGATGAAAAACCTTTTAAATCATAGAAGATAGCAGATTTTATTCTCTACTTGACTCTTTTAATGGATTGCTTATTCCGCTTTAGTTAAACTTGATGTTTGTTATATTGTATCAGTTTAAAACTGTTGAAGGCTAACGATAATTTATTCTGCATTATCCTGGTCATAATATTTCTTACTGGGCTAGTTGAGCTCACCCTTTTACTTTCATTGTTCTCTTCAGGAAATGAGAATGTTGCAGGGACTAGTCGGGGAACGGAGTGACTGTCCAGATGATAGCATTAGTAGTCCTCACTATTCTATGAAATAATGTGTTAATAAATGTATTGAGGACTTATTTTGAGTTTGAATCTTTGTACAGATGGCAATATTTGTATTAAAACTCATGACTCATGTTGCATATTTAAGATTATATTTGTATTCTGTACCATGTATTTGGCGACTCAGAATAGGTGATGTATTCCTATTTTGGGGGCGTCACAGTGAAAATGGTGTTAAGCAAAGCATTTCAGCAGATTTTGATGATGACTAGACAAAGCAGCAACCTATGGAGACAGTACAACAACCAGACCCAATCATTCAAGATCAACCTCAAAGTCCACTTGTTAATGAAACTGGAGAACAAAGACCTCAACGACAGAGAAAAAGGCCTGCTTGGATGAAAGATTATGAGGTAGATGATTCTGACAAGTTTGAAGAAGATATACTTACATATTTTGCTTTATTTTCAGATTATGATCCTGTCACTTTCGAAGTGGCTGTCAAAGAATCAAAATGGAGAAAGGCTATGGATACTGAAATTACACCCATAAAAAGAAATGACACTTGGGAGCTTTGTGATCTTCCCAAAGGGCAGAAAATAATTGGTGTAAAATGGGTTTACAAGACAAAGCTGAAGGAGAATGGTGAAGTTGATAAGCACAAGGTACGTTTGGTGGCTAAGGGCTACAAGCAGGAATTTGGTGTTGATTATAAAGAAGTCTTCATTCCGGTTGTAAGGCATGACACAATCAGATTGGTGATTGCATTGGCAGCTAAAAACTCATGGCCTATTTTCCAATTGGACGTGAAATCAGCTTTCCTTCATGGAGATTTGAAAGAAGAGGTATTTATCGATCAACCTCCTGGTTATGTGAAACTTGGCAATGAGCATAAAGTGTATAAATTAAAAAAGGCTCTATACGGATTAAAACAAGCTCCACATGCTTGGTATAATTGTATAAAAACTTACTTTTTAAAGGAAGGATTTCAAAAATGTCATTATGAACATACACTTTTCATAAAGATGGAAGATGGAGGAAAAATGCTTATTATCTGTTTATATGTAGATGATCTAATCTACACTGGTAATAACACAACAATGTTTGAAATTTTAAGAAATTCATGATGACTGAATTTGAGATGTCTGATCTTGGTATGATGCATTACTTTCTTGGGATTGAAGTGGTGCGATTCCCTCTTTGGTACTTTTATTTCTCAAAAGAAATATGTGAGAGAACTTTTAGACTGATTTCAAATGAAGAATTGCAATTTCTGTTTGTACACCAACTGAAGTTGGTTTGAAACTTATCAAAGATCCTGGAGGAAGGAGGGTTGACAACACCAGGTTCAAACAAATAGTCAGAAGCTTGATGTATTTATGACCCACAAGGCCCGATATAATGCATGTTGTAAATCTTATTAAGCGAGTTCATGGAAAAACCGAGGAGATGCATCTTCTAGTATGCAAAGAGGATTTTTTCGTTACTTGCAAGGTACATTTGATTATGGGTTGTTCTACAAGAAAGGAGAAATGTCAGCTTAATTGGCTTCCAGAGATAGTGATTATCTTTGGAGATAAAGAGTACATGAAAAGCACTTGAGTTACGCTTTTATCTTTGGGTTCGAGAGCTATCTCTTGGTCTTCAAAGAAACAACCTATTGTCACTTTATCAACAATGAAGTCGAGTTTGTTGATGCAACTTCATGTCTACTCAAGCTATTTGGTTGAGAAGAATTCTTAAAGAATTGCTTTGCAAAGATGATGGGCCTACTCGGATTTATTGTGACAACAGATTCGGTAATAAAGCTTTCAAAAATCCATTTCTACATGGTGAAGCAAACATATAGATGTGAAATATCATTTCTTGAGAGATCTCACGAATGATGGAGTCATTGATTTTATTTCTGCGAAGTGAAGATTAGGTTCTTTCGATATATTTACAAAGCCCTTCAAATTGCCTACATTTAGTAAGCTCAGGAAGCTACTTGGTGTTTACACTTCAAATGATTGATTTGAGAGATGGTGGTTCAAAGTTTGACTCTATTAAACCTGAATGTTATGTCTCGGAACATCGGTTTAAGGGAGGATTGTTGAGAAAATAAGTAATTTGCATGTTTTGGGTTGTCCTAGTCTTAAGGATTGTCAATCAGTTTGTTTATGCAGAAGGAGTTTATTTTGTGAACGTTGGGTAGTGCCTATTTTCATGTTATCAGTTATGTATTAGCCTATATAAAGACTGTTTGGTTAATGAATAAATGTTATGCAGAATACTATCATCCTTTGTCTTCTAGCCTTAACTGTTTCTAAAAGTGAGCTTATATAGTTATATTTGTCTATAATTTACATCAGTAATATGCGGTTATTAATGTTAACAATTACAATTATATGGTTATTTGTAGTTGCAGTTACATGCAGTTGCGGTGCAGTGGTAGTACGGTTATATAGCCACTTTCATATATATTTATAAAAATTATAATAATTTTTATACTACTAATTCATATTATAAAAATTATTTCCACTTCAACACATACCTATTTAAAAATCTTATGTATAACACAAATAATAAAAAAAAAATTCAATTTACAAATTACAACTATACATGAATAATATGTAAACAACTACTATTACATATATTAGACTAAACTAAATAAAGTCGTGAACTTAATTACATTAATTAAAGAAATTTTAATAATTCACCACAAATAAAGTTCTAACACGTCATTTATGTGTATTGTATTTGTAGTGATTATCATGACTTTTTATATTAATTTGCATAAAGTTGAAGAGAACTAATGAATTTTAAGACGATATACACTAAATGTAATATTTAGACGTACAAATGACTAAAACTCATAAGAAATAAATTAAATTACATTATTCACTTACAACTTTATTATATGCAGTACAACTTGACATTTAGGAGGTGTTTATTTATAATTTAATGCGTCTGAATGAGTCAAGATATGTGCTAATAAATTATTTAGACTGTTTGTTTATAAATTTTAAAATCTAAATGAGACTGAATAGATGTGAGGAACAATTTTTACCCAAATACCCATCGCTTCTCTCTTTTCCGCAGTTTCGATTGTTTGGTTCCTCAGTTATCCATCGACGCTCTATCTTCTTCGCTTACCTCCACTGCAACTTTGATTCGTCTCCATCTCCATTTCCATTTCCATTTCCATCTCCTTCCTTCTACAAATTTTTTCTTCGATTCGGCTGATCTGATTTTATTTTTGATTTAATCATTCGAAATTAGGGCTACTAGAGTATTATCGAGCGAAACAATTTGGTGCTGAGATGAACTGAAATTCGCATGTATTTGTTTGTGTGGGTCGCTTTGAAGAGGGAGTGAAGGAGCGAAAATGGTGGAGAAGACGAAAGGAAGAAAAGAAAAAGTGGTGACCAAGGAGTATACCATCAACCTCCACGAGCGCCTTCATGGATGGTAAAAGCCCTTTGTGCTTAATTCAAATTATATATAAATTCAGTATCAATTCCTTATTTTTATTTTATGGTCTGTAAAAGTAGTATTGTATGAATCAAATTCATGTTATACCATCTAAATAGGAAAACTAGCTTTATTTTATGCCATCTAAATATGAGTTGAAGAGTCATGAAAGTGAGGGTTAGTGAGAAGATCATCAACAAATAAACAATTTGATGGTGATGCAGAAAATAATGGCGGAAATGTCGCTGAAGGAATAGTATCTGAAACAGATATAGATTTGAAAGGAAATTGATCTTCAAGAAATCTTAGATCTCTTGTAACAAATCACTTTTTAGTGCTAAGATCCCTGGCCCTGTAGCCTTTCTTATCATAGGGATATTTATGTGCTCTAGCCTCAAATTTATCGATTTAATGAAGATTAGTAGCAAAGCACAAGCAGCCAAAAGTGAAATTGTAGTTTGCGTGCTTATCATTGTCATTAAGAAAGCTGGATTAATGTTCTATTTTGTCATTGTGGAATTTATCAGCACCTTCAAGAAGAAGGCTCCTAATGTCATAAAGGAAATTAGGAAGTTTGAACAGAAGGCAATGGGAACAAAGGATGTCAGAGTGAATGTTAAGCTAAACAAGCAAGTCAGGTAGGGGGATTCGAAGTGTTCCAAAGTGGGTCAGAGTTCGCATTGCTCGCAAGCGCAATGATGATGAAGATGCAAAGGAAGAACTATACTCCCTCGTTACAATGAAGAAGATGATGAATGATTCACTGAATCCTGTTAATTTTAATTGCTATAGATTTGTCAGTCCCAGACTACCACAATTGATGGAGATGATGAACAATATGAAGTGAATCACGAAGGAGCAAGATGTAGTGCAATGGTGCTCTCAAGGCGTACAATATATGTAATTTTAGTACTTTTATTATTATATTGACACATTACATTTTCTATTTTCTATGGAACTTGGGTTAAAATTGTTTGAATGATTTATTTTTTTTTTCTGTTGTACAATGAATATTGTATTAAAAAAAAAACTAATACGTCAAGATAAAATTATATACTTGTTCATATTTCAGACATCAATTATCAAACAATTTTTTTCATTCAGTATTTTGAGTATTCAACTTAATTCAGCTCATTCAGATTGCTTAAACTTTCAGAACCGTTTCATTCAATTTTTTTATAGTTTTAGGGATGTATCCGCAACCGCAATGTTCCGGTTACAATTACAATTTCTTGCTCTCCCCTAGCATTTAGACTGGACAGATGAGTATAACCTTTGAACGAGATAGTGCTGACCTTTTAGATAAATTATAATAGAAACAATTGTATTAGCTAAAATCAGATTAATATAAATTATAATAGTCACAATTGTATTAGCTAAAATCAAATTAATTCGTATCAACTTTGAAATTGAAAATGTAACAAATTAAATTCAAAAAGCCAAAATGGTAAACATTTTGTGCCCCAGTTGACATTAAAAATGAATGCTTCAATCCAAATCCTCCCTCCCTCCCTCCCTCCTTGGCTTTCCCAACTGAAAGGTGAAACTGTTTCAAGCAATACTAATTATGTGAATTTGACTTCTATTACTTGCATATACTTGTTAAACCTAAAATGCTGATAAATTAATTACAAAGCAGTCTCACTTTCTGATCAATCAAATTCCAAATGTTTCAGATGTTTCATTTTATCAAACAGGAGATGGATCAACTGTAGAGCTGTACACCAAAATGGGATCTCAATCTCTACACAAACAAGAGTTTTACAAATCGAGTAACTAAACATAGGTAGGTAAGCACCAATCCTTAATGTAGTCTATGAAACTCATCCAGGATTCCTGGCATATTAGTTGTTACAGTTGGCACAGATTTTTCCTTTTTCAATGGATATAACCTCCATATGGTGAAATTTTGACTTTTGAGTAGAATCAGTTTTCATAGCAGAGCTAATTAGACTAGTTAGAAGCCATGGGCTGACCAGTTATCAACAGTATTGTTAGACAATATTCTCCACCATAATGTCTCCATTCGGATTATCTAATATCATAGGAATGAGGTTTGATCACTACTTAAATGCTTAATCAGACCAAAACACAACTTTCTTAAGGTTCTTCCACGGATAATCTTCTTCTTCTTCTTTTTTATAAATAAATATATATATATATATATATATATATATATATATATATATATACAGAAATGATCAAGTAAGGGATCCCTTACTTTATTAAAATGAGGGACTTTTTTTTTTTTTTTTTTTTTTTTAAAACAACTAAAAAAAAGTTTAATATTTTATGGAACTGAATTTTTTCATAATACAATGTTTTGGACGTGTTTTGAATACCTATACCAAAAAGTGGTGAGTACGATGCCCAGATTGTACATACATACATGTTTTGTTATAACGCACTAAAATCATACCCAAAACATTGTATTATGAAAAAATTTCAGTTCCATAAAATATTAAACTTTTTTTTTAGTTGTTTTAAAAAAAAAAAAAAAAAAGCAAAAAAAAAAAGTCCCTCATTTTAAGAAAAGTAAGGATCCCTTACCTGATCCTGACCCTATATATATATATATATATATATATATATATATATATATATATATATAATAAGAAGGAAAAAAACTACAAAAGGGGTATCAACCCGTCACATGAACTTGATACATATAAATGAATCCAGACACAATTAAATACAGCTCGCGCCTCAAAAGCCACATATATAGCAGACCAATAGCTATCAACGAGCCGCCCCCTAAACTAAACTCTCTCAGTAAATCAATGAATGACACTGAAACCCCAAAAATCCTCATTTTGCCAAAAATAAAATAACAGAAATTCTTATATGAAGCACTGTTTTCTCCCCATCCTCAAAGTACCTCCTATTTCTCTCCTACTAAATTGTACACCAAAAGATCATAAGCAATGAATGATCATATCCCACCTCCTCCTCAACTTCTTAGAAAACATATTACCTTCCCAAATTTGTGAGAAGTTCTCATTGAAAAAAAATTAGTCAAAAAAATCAATACTAACATTTCATTATGCGAACATTAACACCACCGATGGTTCCTATAAAAACAAATGCAAGTTAGAACCACAAGTAACATCATCAGAACATAAACTACCAGGGGAAGATCCATAAGTGATATAGTAGACTGCATATCCAATCTAAGCCAAAAACTCTAAACAATTTCAAGATAGGGTTCAAAGGACGAAATGCAAATTGTATATAATTTTTCCTTAGAAATCTGTAATAACTTCTTAAATATGAAATAAATGAGTTCATGAAACTGTCTGAACAATGATTTGGAACAAGCAAAACAATGAAGATAGAACTACACTTGCCGGATACAGATCAATCTATTACAAAACCCTAACCAAAATCTGCAAAAAATTCCGAGACAATGAATCATCTTTCTAACAATAAACGGTAAAATCTAATAGGTTGCACACTAAAAATTCTATGTTCGGTTCAAATCATAGAAGATCAGTTACATTTAAAGTTTACCTGCATCACACACGCGTGACAACGGCTGGAGCAGCAGCTGCTGCGGCAGAGGAGGCAGCGCCGCCAAGGAATGAGAGAAATCCGGCGTTGGCCGGCTCTTGATCGTCCAAAAACAGATCCTCCGGAACCCTAAATGCGCCGTGCGCGCACACGATGGCCAATCCGACCAAAAGGGCAGAGATGAGAAGGGATCCGACGCTGGTGAGGAACACCACAACTATGGTGGACACCAACAAGATGCCTAGGGTTTCGCGATCCGAAAAAGTGCGTCCAAAGATAACGAGCGGCTGATCGGAGGGGCGGAAGAGGTAGAGGAAGAGCCACGCGCCGAGGAGGGCAACGAGGACCAGGAGAGAGAACGGGTGAGAGAGGAGAGAGAGGGCAAGTACGAAGACGAGCAGGGTTACGTAGTTGACGCGGAAGTAGGAGAAGTTCTTTCGTACGCGCGAGGTGGCCTCCGAGAGGGAGTCTGGGCGGGAGAGAGAAGATCGGTCGACGAGCTCGTACCAGGGGCGGCGCTGGGAGAAGGCGTGGCGGACGGAGGAAGAGAGGCGCGCGATAAACGCGCGGAAGGCGGGGGTGGCTATCGGCGGCTGAGATTGGGGGTTGGCGGTGGTTGATTGAGGACTTGAGATCGGGAGAGTTTGTGGTAAAGCCATTTTGCGGGAGAGAAGGAAAGAGACAAAACGAGAGCTGAGTGCTTTCGATGCAATTTGTAGAAAAAGGGGCGGAGTAGGAGAAGAATAATTTAATTAATTCATTTAGAAAATATTAGTATTGATGGATTTAGAAAATCACATTTTTAAATTGAGTAATACTAGATTTATAAATTATTTTATAAATATTTTATAAATTACTGATGTGACATACTCTAACATTACATTTCAGCGCCAATGTAAAGAAAAGAAAAGAATAGAAAAACTTAAATTGTAAGCAGAAAAAAGAAATAAAAAGAAGTTTTCTTTTGTGTTGTTTCTGAGTTTTTAATAGAAAAGAATAGAAAATTTAAAATTGAGGACATGAGTTGTAATTTAAAATTTATTATATTAAAAGTTGAGGATAATATTGGAATTATAAAAATATTACTTATTCCAATTTTTTTTTCATCCAAATCAGGCCAATTTTGGATGAAAAATTTTGGCTGAAAAAGTGGCCAAGTTTTCTATCAATTTCTTTTCTTTTCCGTTTATTAAAAAACTCTGAAACATAAGAATTGGAAAGAAAATTTAAATTTTTCGTCCATTTCTTTTCTTTTCTATCCATTTTAAAACTCAGAAACAGAGCGTAAGTCAGTATATTGATTAATAAATTGCTTCAATGTAGTCTTCGACCCCACATAATATATTGAGGTGGAGTATGTCACATCAACAGTTTATAAAATATTTATAGAATAATTTATATTTCTAGCATTATTCTTTTAAATTTAAAATTGAGATGATACTAATTATGAATTAATAAATTTAATAATAAATATATTATTTTAAATAATTTATAATATTTATCATTATATTAATTAAAACTAAAATAATTCATACTAATTTTGAATTTAAAAACTTTTAAAAATAACAATAACTATATATTTTAGAGCAGAAGAAGTATTATTACATGGCATACAATATCTTTCGTTGTGATGATTAAAATTAAATGGATTTATATTAATTTTAAATTTAAAAATGTCTCAATGTAACTTCAAAAACCTGTAAAAATTAAGCCAACGATGATTGTAAAGATAATTTGGTGTGAGTTGATACAAACTTTAACCTCCCTATTTTAATTAACTTTTCAAGACGACTCAAATATATTAAGACTTGTATTAGTCAACCCATTTATAATTTATTTAAATGAAAAAAAAAGAAAATAGAAAGCCATTAAATTTTGATTGATTTTATGTGCACTTATGTGACGTCCTCAAAATAGGTCCACACAACTCATTCTAAGTCGTCAAATACATGGTACAGAAACAACTACAATTTCATTAATACAATTGTCGTGCAAAATACTACAACACATATACTCTGAGTTTAAATACAAATATTGTCTTCTAGACAATATCCATACTCAAATAAGTTCTCATTACAGTTATTGATACACTATTTTACAAAATAGTAAGGACTGTTAAAACAACTGTCCCGAACCATCACTCTACACCCTGATTAGTTCCCACTATATTCTCCCCTCCTGAGAAGAAAAATGGGACAAAAAAAAAAGGGTGAGCTCAACTAGCCCAGTAAAAAATATTATGACTAAGATAATATAGAATAAATTATCTTTAGTTCTCAACGGGAAAAAATCTGATAGAATATAATAGACAACAAGTTTTAGATCAATAATTGCAGCGGAAACAACAATTCATTAGAAGAGTTAAGTAGAGAATGAAGTCTACTATCTTCTATGATTTAAAAGTTCATCATCAATATTTTATCCCTGTAACATCAATCAATATACATCTTGAATTAAATATTCATCTTTGTACTACGGGTCAAAGATATTCATTTGTATCACCAGTTGATCATGTTCATCTCAACACATGTCCATCTTTGCACTACGGGCCAAAGATATTCATCAGGTAATCATTCATCTTTGCACTACAGGCCAAATATATTCATCAAGTATCACCATTTAAAACTGAGGATGATGAAAAATATTTTAAAGAACGAATCCAATGAGATAAAGGACACGATTAGAGATTTGTAATTTAGTTTATCCAAGTTTAAGAATACTCCATAATAATTAATTGTGGAGCAAAATCAAAAATAAAGTTTAAAACATAGATCCAATCAAAGATAGGAACCATAACAAACAACTTAGACAAAGAAAAGAAAAGAAAATTTAATTTTTCTGTGAATAGTGTCGTATTCGTGAATAGTATCGTATACGTGAATAGTAATCCCGACACAAAAAGATAAAAATTTTACAAGAAAAATCATACTTCGTGAATAGTATCGTATTCATGAATAGTGTTGTATACGTGAATAGTAACCTCGACATGAAAAGGTAGAAATTTCATAATAAAATTCATATCAATATTTCGATATAATGATATTGAAAGAAATAACATCATTTACGAAGAAAATAACATCCCTTACCTTAAAAGAATTGTACTTCTGGCTGAAATATCAGATATAATACTGAAGGAAATTTGCACTGAATAACAACTCTCAAAGTATCTAAATACTCACAAAATTCGCTCGATATTACAGAGAGAGAAAACTTCAGATTCTGGTGTGATTTTCAATTCTAACTAAGCATCCTATTTATAGTAAAATGTCAGAACGCTAAAGCAGACTAAATTAATAAAATATTAATATTTTTTTAAAAAAACTATGCACACCTTATTGATCAAATTCAGCACACCACCAATGAGGCCCACCAAATTCAGCATTTTTCCACCAAAAATAAAAGTAGGGCCCACCCATGTTTTTAATAAAAATATTTATTTTTGAAACTTCGATAATTCATAATAAATAGCCATTTTACCAGAAAAATACAAATTTTATGTTCATTTTATAGGTAATTTAATTCTCTATAATTTTGTAGAAGAAATTTTTTCCAAATTCTCAACGAAAAATGACCAAAATTCTCATACGGATGATTTTCAACACCTCTATTTTGATAAAATACTGATAAAACACCTCAGCATTAAATCCTTCATTTTTAACCACATAAAATAAATATTTTCTTATCATATAAATTAATAATTAATTATTCACAAATAATATTACAGAATCACAATAATGACAATCAGGTCGTTCCTAGGAAAGAGGGGACTTTCCAATAATGATTTATCCTTACTGACGCGCAATTAGGTGACCAAACCCCTTTTTTAGACAGAACTTCCTTAGAAATTGTTAATAATGCTATCTACTAATATTATTCAAATAATATAAATTATTGACATGATAATGGAAAATACTGTGTAGTGACAATTATTGAATTAACAATATAAAATATCAACGCAGCAATTATTGAATCAACAAAATAAAATATTAAACAGTAATTACTGTAACAATTATTGAGTAGCGTCTTCTTACGTAAGAATCAGTAATCCAAAAATATCGTGCAATGTATGTGTCACTTTACGCAACCACGCAGTATTCTTGTATTTTTTATCACCGGATATTCCAACAGTGTTAACGATAACAACTACGCCATTATTTATAAAAAAAACTCATACTTGTTATTTTCTGCATCCGATAGTTTTTCGTTATGAGGCCCACAAATGGATGTGCCGTCGTACGAATATTCACCGACAACAAGAATATTCCACGGCCAAACGAATATTCCCCAACAACAATGAATATTTTATAACCACTTGCTTATTTTGCAAAATTTGCACATTTTACCCATAACTAACCACATTAATTAAATTCATCCCTTACTATTTCAAAATAAAGAATAGAGGAAATTTAATTTTATTTATTAAAAGTTAGGGTCTTACAACTTATAAAAATAAAATGATTATAACACCACAGTTTTATATTAAAAAATTGAAAAAAAATGAGAAAATTTTGTTTGTATATAAGGAATAGGCAAAGGTGCAAAAAATCTATGTGATTTTACCCGAAATCTCGCCTTAGCTCATGAACTTTTTTTGTTCTTTCAAAAGTGTACCTGACGTTATAAATTTTAGGTCAATTTTGTCCATCTCGTTTATAGACTTGTTGTGACGTCCCCAAAATAGGTATACATCACCCATCTTGAGTCGTCAAATACATTGTACAAAAATACAAATACAACTTAATAATACAACTGTCGTGTAAAATACGACAAATGTGACGCCCCCAAAATAGGTATACATCACCTATTCTGAGTCGTCAAATACGTGGTACAGAATAAGAATATAATCTTTAATATACAACAAGAGAGTTGTGAGTTTTAATACAATTATTGTCTTTTAGACAATATCCACTCTCAGAATAAGTCCTCATTATATTTATTGTCACACTATTTAACAGGATGTTCCAACAGAATATTAAAAACGGAACCGAGTCCGACGTAAAACGCACAGACATGATATTCCAACAGAATAATAAAAAGCGGAACCGGTCGGTAAGAACGCACATGCATGTGATATTCCAATGTAATAATAAAGAATGGAATCTGGAAGAATTTCACAAAGTATAGGGTAGCTTGGCAGATACTGAGTTATTCCAACAGAATAATAAAGAATGGAATAACAGAAGTTCTCTTCATAAATACAAAAGAAATAATACCCGTTACCTTATAAAGAAGAGTACTCCGACGGTAGGGCGGGGATATACTTGAAGAAACTACGCTCAAAGCTTTTTTAAACGCTAAAGAAATACGCTCAAGATTATAGAAGAGAATTCTCTGGATTTCTAGTGTGATTTTCAATTTTAACTAAGCATCCTATTTATAGGAGAATGGAAGGATACTATTTGAAAATTTTAATCACGGGTGAACAGTACTTTTATTTTTTTTTCTTCTCACGGGCGAACAACTGGAAGATCACGGGTGAATTAATTCCCAGTCTTTGATTTCAAGCATACATGCAAGCTATATAAATATATATATATATATATATATATATATATATATATATATAATATTACAACATCACTACCACCCATTGATGATATAATCTTCACATGCCATGATGATAAATATTGTTAAAAATATTGAAAGGATATTTTTTTATTATTTGGACCCTCAGTTACCCAGTTTTTTTTAAATAATCGGATGAAAGTTATAAAGTATATATATATTAATCGATATTTTTAACAATATTTATCATCATTATTATAATTCACAATATTAATCGATCAGGTCGTTCCCAGGAAAGAGGGGGCTTTTCAATAAGGATTTCTCCCTATTGGCGCTCAATTAGGTGACCAAACCTCTCCTTGACAGAACTTCTAGACATCGTTAATATCGCAAATAATAATATTAATAACTATGTCATCTCAATTATTGATTTAATAATATATAAAATATCAACAATAATTGAATCAAATAACGTGAGAGACTATGCAACAATTACTATAACAATAATTGAACAAAATTGAGTGACTTCTCACATAAGCATCAATAATCAATACCGTGTGCTACTATGCAACTTATACGCCAGACATCGTATTTTTAACACCGATGTTTCAACGATTAACGGTAAAACTTCCGCCGTTATTTTTATAAAAATATTTTTGTCGTTTTCTTAATCAAACAATAATTCCATTAATGGGGTCCATCAATGATTCATTTGACATTATTTAATATTCCTCGCTAAAATGAATATTCCCAACCAATCGAATATAATATAACAACTTGCATACTTTGCAGAATTTATAAATACTACCCACAACTATAACATTATATCAAATTTATTCCATAATATTCAAAAATGATAATTATAGAAAATTTATCTTTATTCATAAAAGTTGGGGTCTTACAACAAAACATAAACTGAGAGTTTTAATAAGAATATTGTCATCTAGACAATATCCACACTCAATGGAGTCCTCATTATATTTATTGTTGTCTTTATTTAATGTAGAATAGTGAGGACTACTAATCTTATCATCACGGGACCGTCACTCCGTTTCCGACTCTCCCCACCTATATTCTCATTTCCTGAAGAGAATAGTGAAAGAAAGGGTGAGCTCAACTAGCCCAGTAAGAAATATTATGACTAAGATAATGCAGAATAAATTATCATTAGTCTTTAACAATGTTAAACTAATAAAATACAATAAACATCAAGTTTAACTGCAGCGGAACAAGCAATCCATTAAAAGAGTCAAGTAGAGAATAAAATCTACTATCTTCTATGGTATAAAATGTTTTCATCAATTTTTATCGCTGAGACTCAACTTAATAAATAAACCACATCATCTAATCATCCCTGTACCACGGGTCAAGGATATTCATTAAATCATCAATGTTCATGACTATACCGAATAATCCCTGGTCATAATCATACCAAAAACTGTCCATCAATGCATTATAGGCCACTGAGGACTTTTATCCCATCATCTATAACATTACGGGTCATGATTATACCGAATGATCCATGGTTATAATCATACCATTAAACATTTTATTTTACACGTAAGCCAAAGATATACAACTGTAAAACCAATAATCAACAGTATATCTTACACGTAAGCCAAATATATACAACTATAAAACCAATAATCAACAGTACATCTTGCATGTAAGCCAAAGATATTCAACTTTAAAATTATTTTTAGTGTGTAGCTAAAAAAAGTAGCCCTATCATGCTTAACTCCAGAAATTCCAATATCTTGACACAATCTTATACATGTTAACGTGAGCCTCCAGTTTAAATTTCGTGGCCATCGGAGTTATAGAACTCCAATTATAGTCGTTTTTGTCAAAAAATCACAAAAATTAAAATGGTCATAACTTGGTCATTGTTAGTCAGAATGAGCTCATTTTTGGACAGTAGGTACTTTATACCATGTATTTTCATATCCCAAAAGGCCGAAATTTATTTCACAAACTAAGTGGCCGAAAATGCCCTTTTAAATTTCATCGAAGAGCTTTTTGGTACTTTGCAGTTTTTGACTCCTTTCTTAAAATGGGTCCACTAAAATCTACAACACCTTTTGTAGTGATTCCACTTGGATAAGTTAGAAAACTCATAGATCTAACTCTAGAACTTGACCACACTCAAAAATTCCAAATATAATAGGAGATATGGTCAATTGAATTTTATGTTCCATTTTCACCAAAATCTGATTTTCAACCCTTTGTGATTTCTAAGAAACTTTCATGTTTTCACATAATAACCAACATAACTCATCATAACACTTAATAATACTACATATACCCATGATTTTCATTAGTCCAATGTTTTTATTATGACTTTCATCATAATCAACAATCCAATGCTTATATTATGACTTTCATCATAATTCACGTAAACAGATCATTTTCACAATTTAATAAGGAATGAATACAAAGGATCATTCACCATGCATGTGGTAATCCACATAGACAGGTTATTCCAACAGAATAATAAAGAATGAAATAACTGAAGAATTCACCATGCATGAAACGTGTCCCAAATACCCGAGTGAACAATACTAGAGTAAATAGTAACAGGGTGAATAGTAACCCATGAATAGTAACTCATGAATAGTAACTCGTGAATAGTATTTTGACACAAAAAGTGTCCCAAATACCCGAGTGAATATTACTAGAGTGAATAGTAATCGGGTGAATAGTAACTCGTGAATAGTATTCCAACACAAAAAGTGCCTCGAATACCCGATTGAACAATATAACCTCCAGACATCAATTATTATCGAAATAAATGTCGATTTCCACTAACACAAATAATTTTAACACAATGGAACTATCAAATTCATCTTTAATCAACATGAAATTATTCATCATTAATATTATAACTCACAATATTTAACAACCAGGTTGTTCCCAGAAAAGAGGGGGATTTTCGATAAGGATTTCTCCCTATTAGCGCGCAATTAGGTGACCAAACCTCTCCTTAACAAAACTTCTATACATTGTAAATATTACAATTTAATAATATGAACAACTTTGTCGTCTCAATTATTGATTTAATAATATATCATATTATGCAGATGATACTGTGACAATAATTGAATCAATAATATGAGAGATATGATGTAGCAATTACTGTAGCAATAATTGAGTATAACTGAGTGACTTCTTACATAAGCATCAATAACCAATACCGTGTGTTACTATGCAACCACGCATATTACTATACTTTTACTACCGGGTAGTTCAACAGCTTTAATTCAGTAACACCGTAGTTATTTTTATAAAAGATAATTACGTCGTTTTCTTACTACGACAATACTTCCGTCGTGAGTTCACTAATGATTGTGCCATCGTACGGATATTCCCGACAAAAAGAATATTCCCCGACCAAACGAATATTTTATAACAACTTGCTTACTTTGCAAAATTTTATAAATAATACCCACAACTATAACATTATATCAAATCCACACCATAATATTAAAAAAAAAATTTCGAGAAATCTAAATCTTTATTCATAAAATCTGGGGTCTCACACTTGTCAACTAGACAAAAGAGACTTAGGGAGTGTTTGTTTAAAGCTGAATGGAGCTAAATTACTAAATCGATTAGTGCGTTTGTATTGTTCTGAATGGCTGAATCGGTAAGATGGACGAGCTGATTGACTAAATCAGATTTTTTTAGCTGAATGGTTGGATGAGCAGCTGAATGAAGTAAAAAAAATTAAAAAATTAAAAAAAATATTAACTATTATATTAAGTAATATTAAATAAATTTACAACAAGTTTGAATTGTTTTAAAAGGGTAAAATAATAAAGTTTTGTCATTCAGATGTTTCAGACATGTCAATTATCAAACAACTTTTTTCATTCAGAATCATCTCATTTAGATTAAGATTAAGATTCATTCAATTTTTATCAAACACACCTTTAGTGACGACTGCCACGTAACAAAAATAATATTTAATAAAAACTTATTCTTTTTCTCAATCTTCTCCATCTTTTCTCTCTCTCCTCCGATCCTATATTCCACCACCAACATTACACCAGACCAATACTTCACTTAAATGTTTGATTTTTAAAACCATTGAATAAAATGATGATAATAAAGGAACTAGGAAACTATTCTCTCTCCTCCAATCCTAGATGCTCACTCTTGAAGAACTCCTTATCCTATCTATCACTTGGAATACAAAATCACAAATCTTTCTACTCAAAAAGTAAAGACAATAATGGCCTGAGAACACCCAAAAATAAGCAGGATAAGTTCACAAGCCAAACCTCCTCTTTGATAATAACCATATACATCAACATATGCACAAAAGAGTTAACCACTCAAATAATCAAAAACCGTTTAAATCAATCAAATTTCCCATCAATCCTCACCAAATTCATCAATCCCTCCTGAGATTCTTGAACCAGAAACCAACTATAAATGTCCAATAATCTAAATAAACGAATCACGGCCAAATATTACACCAAATAACCAATACCCAATTGAAGTTTATAACTAATTACGCAATAGTTTATTCAAAATCCGAAGAAATAGATCAAACAATCAAGCCCCACCCCAAAATAAACAATACCCAAATTAATTGAAGACAAAATTAGCAATACCCAGATGAATTCGATGAACTTTATGTATGAATATCGAGCAAGCAAGAATAGTTGATAACCTTCTGGGGGAATATTCGATTAAGGAGAATAGGTAAAACACAAAATTCAAAAAAATAAATTAATATAAACCCGTTCTCCTTCACAATGTGTTGATTTTGGAGATTCACGACATCTAATTTTAGTATTTTCCAAGCTTGGTTGTGGCTTTAATGGCTTGATTTTGCCACAGTTGAAGAGTTCGTCGTCGGAGAGAGAAATTTGGTCATTATCCAAATGTCCAATGAAATCAAGGCGAATTCAATTTCGTAATCAAATTGTGTGGTTCCAGATTTTTCTTCCCAATTTGATAAAGGGCCATCAAACAACAAAAATACATTGGCAAAATCAAGAACTGATGAAGACGGGGGAGAGAGATGGGAGAGAGAGAAAAGAGGGAGAAGAAATATAATATGGGATTACAGAAAGAAAATGGATTTGAATTTTTTGGGTAACAAAATTTTGTCCAGGTGTCAGTCTCGTCAGCAAAATATGTTAACGTATCAACCATGTTAGTCTAGCTGACATGTCCGTTAACGAAAAGGGTAGAGTTGAACTGAAATTTGTAACGTCAAGGAAACCACATGGGTTTTTTTCACCTTTACCATATAAGGAATTAAGTTACTAACAATAGTACCTTTAATCATAACCTTTTGGGAGAACATGTGGTAGGCTAAGATGACTCAAGAAGATACTATTGGGCTGGTGGTTTAAGGTCTTATTTAGATGGATTTGATTCGATTCAAATTTAGGATTTGACCCAAGATTTGTTCTGAACTCGGGATTTGACCCGAGTTGTTTCATATGCTATCAAAGCTGATTCTTGAAAGTTCGGGTCGGGTCATCTGATTAGGTTGTCGAAGGTGGGGACACGAAAGCTGGTGGTATTTGTGACACCCCCAAAATAGGTATACATCACCCATTCTGAGTCGCCAAATACATGGTACAGAATTCAAATACAAACTTAACTTATACAACTGTTAAGTATTATGCAGAATACGACAAAACATAAGCTGTGAGTTTTAATACAAATATTGTCTCCTAGACAATATCCAAACTCAAATTCAATCTCATTACAATTATTATCACACTATTTCACAGAATAGTGAGGACTACTAAAACAACCATCTGGACCGTCAATCCATTTCTTGACTAGTTCCGGCTGTATTCTCATTTCCTGAAAAAATAGTGAAAGAAAGGGTGAGCTCAACTAGCCTAGTAAATATTATGACTAAGATAATGCAGAACAAATTATCATTAGCTTTTAACAGTATAACAACTGATAGAATACAATAGACAACAAGTTTTAGATCAACAACTACAGCGAAATAAACAATCCATTAGAAGAGTCAAATAGAGCATGATATCTACTATCTTCTATGATTTAAAAGTTTATCATCAATTTTATCTCTGAGACTATAATAAATAATCCACATCACTCAATTATCCATGTACTACGGGTAAAGGATATTCATTAGTATAACGACCACGAATTATTCATGCACTACGGGCCAAGAATATTCGTGTTTTCACCAATGGTCAAGAACATGCCAAACAACAATTCATCTTTGCACCCTTGGCCGAAGAGAACGCATGGTCATGATCATACCAACAACTGTCGTTGAGACTCAGTTTAATAATCCACATCACTTGTAATATTACAGGTCATGATTACACCGAATAATCCCTGATCATAATCATACCAATCAACAATTCATCTTTACACCATTGGCCGAAGATAACTTTCATCACAATATAAGCACGAGGATGATGACAATGATATAAAAATTCAATCAAACGAGATCAAGGATAAATATTAAAGATTTTATAAATTAATTTATCCAGAATTCAAGAATATCTAAATTGTCAACATGATACTGCTTTGTGGAGTAAAATTCAAGAATAATAATGTATCAAAAATAATTTGGACAAAAAAGAAATCAATTTTTATCATGAATAGTACCCCGGGTGAATAGTACCCGAGTGAATTGTACCTTGTGAATAGTACTTCGGGAATAGTACCCCGTGAATAGTACTCTGACATAAAAAATAAAAATTATCAAGAATGCTCAGAATAATATTTTCATGAAAAGATACTAGATGAAGTTAAAATTTCAAGGATATTCTACTAATTTCAAAGAGTATAGAAGCCATACTTTAACAAAATGAGTGTAAAAATCGGAATCTGAAACGAAATAATATTACTTACATACTATAGAGTATGGAAGAAAATATTATTTCTTACGAATATTGAACAAAAATAACATCCCTTACAACTGTTGAACGAAAATAATATTCCTTATGAATATTGAACAAAGATAATATTCCTTACGAATATTAAATGAAGATAATATTTCTTTCGAATATTGAACAAAATAAAACTTCTTACGAATACGAAAAATAATATCGTAAGCGAATATGAAATAAATAATACCCCTTACCTTAAAAAGAAGAGTATTCCAACTAGTATGGCGGGGATATTTTTGAAGAAAACTTTTACTATTTTCTACACTCAAAGCTTCCTAAAACTAGAAAGAAATATGCTCAATATTCTAGAAGAAGAATTCTCTGATTCTGGTGTGATTTTCTTTTTTAAACTGAGCATCCTATTTATAGGAGAAAGGAAGGATACTATTTAAATTTAGAAAATCACGTGTGAACAGTAACATACTCACGAGCAAAGCAAATTCGGCTGAATTTTTTTTCTGAATTACTATACAATCACTATGCAGATACTATGCAAACACTATGCATAATAAAATATAATATATTCTATTTTTCATAAAAAACAAAACTTATTATAATATATATATTATAAATATATACATATAATAAATTTAGTACACCTCCCGTGGCAACCTTTGAAATCCTCCCCCTAACATTCATTTTTCAACATGTGGGTCCCACATGTGCCCCCCCACCTATTATTATTATTATTATTATTATTATTATTATTATTATTATTATTATTATTATTATTATTATTATTATTATTATTATTATTATTATACCGAATAACTTTCTACCGATTATTTTAAAAAATGGATAAATGGGGGGTCCATAAAATAAGCAAAATTTACAACAAATACTTCATAAAAAATTTCCTCAATATTTTTCACAAAATTTATTCACCATTATTATAACCCGCAATATTAACAACCAGATCGTTCCCAGGAAAGAGCTAGGGGGCTTTCCGATAAGGATTTTTCCCTATTGGCGCACAATTAGGTAAACAAACCCCTTTTCTCGACAGAACTTTCTAGACATTGTTAATTATGCAGATAATAATATGAATAACATGTCATCTCAATTATTGATTTAATAATATAAATTATTGTGATAATAATTGAATCAAATAACATAAGATACTATGCAGCAATTATTGTAGCAATAATTAAAATAAATTGAGTGACTTCTCACGTAAGCATCAATAATTAATAACGTGTGCTACTATGCAACCACGCCAGACATCTTTGTACTTTTACCACGGGTATTTCAACAGTTCAACGATAAAACTTTTGTAGTTATTTTTATAAAAGATATTTATTGCGTTTTCATTCCGAAATAATAATTTTGTTGTGGGGTCCACTAATGATTGTGCCGGTGTACGAATATTCTCTGTTAAAACGAATATTCTCCGACCAATCGAATATTTTATAACAAATTTTTTACTTTGCAAAATTTATAAATATTACCCACAACTATAACATTATTACCAATCCATACCTTAATACTCAAAAAAATATTTCGAGAAAATTAATCTTTATTCATAAAATTTGGGGTCTTACAATCTCCATTTCTTATGAAATTTCGTCCTTGAAATTGACGTACGTACCTGGTATATCAAAGAGATGAGAATACCTTGATTTCATTTCAGATTCTAACTCTTGAGGTAAAACCTTTGAGTGTAGAATATGTTCTTTCTTATCCAAGATTTTAACAGGTATCTCTTCATATGTTAAATCTTCTGTTATCTCGTCTAGTTCTAATTCAATAATGTAGTTCGGGTCGTCCACATGTTTATGTAACATCGATACGTGAAAAACGTTATGAACATGCGACATACTTTAAGCGGTAAAAGCGGTTTATATAGCCACGATTCTACTCGATCGAGGATTTCAAATGGACTAATAAAATCGAGGGTTGAGATTTCCTCTCTTCGTCGATTCTTGCTTCTATAATAACGTTTTCTTGAACCTTCTTCTTCACATTCATCAGCTCTGAGTTTGTAGCTTGAGCGGCTTTAACTTTATCCATTAAAGTCGGTTCTAATCGTATATTCGCTATCTTCACGTAGGTTCTTGGAGTCTTTAACTCTATCTCCATCGTTTTTAAATCGTACAAATGGGTCTTTGTGTTAACAACGTCACACTCGTAACCGCATACGATCTTCTACTCAACACGTCAGCTACCACGTTCGCTCTTCCACGACGTTATTAAATGGTATGGTCGTAATCTTCAACAGCTCGAGCCAACGTCTTTGGCGCATGTTACGTTCGTTTTGGGTGAAGAAATATTTGAGGGTTTTGTACCGGCTTCAAGGTCGATACAAAATTCTGGTTCACGCTATGGGGGTAGGCTAGGAAGTTCTGCAGGGAATACGTCAGAAAATTTATTAACGATAGAAAATATTATTCAAAACTGTGACTCTCATCCAAGACTTGGATAACATGTCACATTGATACCTATCAACTTGTCACCGTTATTCACGGCGTCCCCTACATAAAGTTTGACTTCAGTGCATTTCAAGACTTGGAAGTCACGAGCGAAAAGTTTGGGGCTCTTTACTTATGGCTTAATATGACAGTGATTGACTTTAGTTGTTTGGTTGCTTGAATTCGCATAACAGGTTGGTTAGGAATATGAAAACTAACAACCTTACGAAAATAATCAATTTTAGCATGATGAGTAGTTAACCAATCTATTCCTAAAATTATATCAAATGCAAGTATTTTCAAAGAGATAAGATCGCCAGGTAACGTGAGGGTACCGATTGGAATTAAATAAGACTTATAAATAGTGGATGTAATGAAGGTTTCTTCTAACGGAGTTTCAACAAATAAGTCAAGTTCTAATTTTTCTGGAGTAAAATTTAAATGTTAAACGCAAGTAGGTGAAATAAAAGAGTGGGTAGAACCGGTATCGAATAAAGTATAGACTTCGCAAGAGTTAATAATTAACTTACTCGTGATAACTTCGTTCAGTTTCCTCGATAAACGCTCTTACATAAACTACCAACTTTGACTTGTCTGGAACATCCTTTGGCGTCACCATCCCAGCTGGACTTGACTTCACTACACGAAAAAATCTGGCTAAATGACCTTCTCTTCGGTAATTGAAACACATTTTGGGTTGCTACGTACAGTTTGGACGGATGTGTCCCTCCTGTCCGTATTTGAAACATACGACCGGTGGTCATTCTTCTTCCTTTGAAATGGGTGCTCGTGTTGCTGTCTTTCCATCATTATTGAACCTTCTCTTCTTAAAGTTGTTTTCACTTAGTTAACCTTTCTTATTATCTTGGCCATGATTTCCACCGAAGTGGTTACCATTTCTAGCATGATAATTTCCTCCACGATGGTTATCGTTCCTCCGATGGTCATTGCCACCGGTACGATTATTATCGTGTTATTGGTCATTGCCTTTTGGTTGAGCTGACTCATAATCGTGTTCTAATAACTGAGCCCTATTCACAACATCTGAATATAAGCAAAGTTTGTGAGAAATGAGGTATTGACTTATTTCGGGTTTCAAACCTCGTAGAAACATTCGCGTCATTCTCTCCTTATTATTTACCAAATGGGTTGTAAACCGAGATAACTCTGCAAATTTAGCCTCGTATTGCGATACGGTCATATTGTTTTGCTCCAACTTGATGAATTCAACCTCCTTCATGTGACAAATACTTTCAAGAAAGTACTTGTCATTTAAAAATTCTTGGAACTTCTCCCAAGACATCTTTAGTGCGGCGGGTTGAGTCGTTATTCTGATTCCCATCGATGTCTCGCTTCTTCACGTAACATAAAGGTGGCAAAGGGAACCTTTTGCTCCTCTGAGCATTCCAAGACATCAAATATCTTAGTGATCTTCTTCACGTTTCCACCTATATTTTGAACAGGAGTCTCTCTCGTTTGGTTTTGCATGAATTTTAGAAAACTCCTAAACGTACCATCGTTCATCATTTGGTCGGTGTTTTTGTTTACAGGAGGATTATTGCCTTCTTGATGCACATTATCCTGGTTATTGATCATCGGTGATTCAACGGTCTCATGTGCTCAATTGCTTATCTCAATATTTTCAGATGCCATTTTACTGTCACAAAACAAGGGTTAATTGACATGCCACATAATATCCCTATATTCTGACTGACCAATTAAATAACAAATAAACTTAGGTAGGTCATACTAGCGAAGGAATTACCCGTCTCTCCCCTCCTAGTTCTAGTCTCACATCTCAGCCAGGGATCATATCTCTAAGCTCTGATACCAAATGTGACGCCCCCAAAATAGGTATATATCACCCATTTTGAGTCGCCAAATACATGGTACAGAATTAAAATACAAACTTAACTTATACAACTGTCAAGCGTCGTGCAAAATACGACAAAACATAAGTTGTGAGTTTTAATAAAAATATTGTCTCCTAGACAATATCCAAACTCAAATTCAATCTCATTACAATTATTATTACACTATTTCACAAAATAGTGAAGACTACGAAAATAACCATCTGGACCGTCAATCCATTTCCCGACTAGTTCCAGCTATATTCTCATTTCCTGAAGAAAACAGTAAAAGAAAGGGTGATCTCAACTAGCCCAGTAAGAAATATTATGACTAAAATAATGCAGAACAAATTTTTCTTAGCCTTCAAAAGTATAACAACTAATAGAATACAACATACAACAAGGTTTAGATCAACAACTACAACGGAATAAGCAATCCATTAGAAGAGTCAAGTAGAGCATAATATCTACTATCTTCTATGATTTAAAAGTTTATCATCAATTTTATCGCTGAGACTCAGCTTTAATAAATAATCCACATCACTGAATTATTCATGCACTACGGGCCAAGGATATTCATTAGTATCACGACCACGAATTATCCATGCACTACGGGCCAAGGATATTCGTGTTTTCACTAATGGTCATGAACATGCCAAACAACAATTCATCTTTGCACCCTTGGTTGAAGAAAACACATGGTCATGATCATACCAACAACTGTCGCTGAGACTCAGCTTAATAATCCACATCACTTGTAACATTATAGGTCATGAGTACATCGAATAATTCCTGGTCATAATCATACCAATCAACAGTTCATCTTTGCACCCTTGGCCGAAGATGACTTTCATCACAATATAAGCATGAGGATGATGACAATGATATAAAAATTCAATCAAACGATATCAAGGATAAATATTAAAGATTTTATAAATTAATTTATCCAAAATTCAAGAATATCTAAATTGTCAACATGATACTGCTTTGTGGAGTAAAATTCAAGAATAATAATGTATCAAAAATGATTTGGACCAAAAAGAAATCAATTTTTGTCATAAATAGTACCTTGGGTAAATAGTACCCCGTGAATAGTACTCCGGCATAAAAAATAAAAAATTATCAAGAATGCTCAGAATAATATTTTCATGAAAAGATACTAGATGAAGCGCAAATTTCAAGGATATTCTACTAATTTCAAGGAGTATAGAAGTCATACTTTAATAAAATGAGTGTAGAATTTGGAATCTGAAACGAAATAATATTACTTACATACTATAGAATATGGAAGAAAATATTATTTCTTACGAATATTGAACAAAAATAACATACCTTACAACTGTTGAACGAAAATAATATTTCTTACGAATATCGAACGAAGATAATATTCCTTACGAATATTAAATGAAGATAATATTTCTTGCGAATATTGAACGCAATAAATTTTCTTACGAATACGAAAAATAATATTTTAAGCGAATATAAAATAAATAATACCCCTTACCTTAAAAAGAAGAGTATTCTAACTGGTATAGCGGGAATATTCTTGAAGAAAACTTTCACTATTTTTTACACTCAAAGCTTCTTAAAACTCGAAATAAATACGCTCAATATTATAGAAGAAGAATTCTTTGATTCTGGTGTGATTTTCTTTTCTAAACTGAGCATCCTATTTATAGGAGAAGGGAAAGATACTATTTAAATTTAGAAAATCATGTGTGCACAATAACATACTCACGGGCAACGCAAATTCGGCTGAATTTTTTTTATGAATTTACTATGCAATCACTATGCAGACACTATGCATAATAAAATATAATATATTCTATTTTTCATAAAAAACAAAATTTATTATAATATGTATATTATATATATATATATATATATATATATATATATATATATATATATATATATATATATAGAATAACTTTCACCGATTATTTTGAAAAATGGATAAATGGGGGGTCCATAAAATAAGCAAAATTTATAACAAATACTTTATATAAAATCCCTCAATATTTTTAACAACATTTATTCATCATTATTATAACTCATAATATTAACAACCAGATCGTTCTAGAAAGAAGAGGGCTTCCGATAAGGATTTCTCCCTCATGGCAGCAATTAGGTGATTGTAAGATCCCAAATAATTAATAAATGAAATTTAATTTCCTCTAATTATTATTTTGAAATAGTAAGGGTTGATGTGATTAATGTGGATATTTACGGGTAAAATACATAAATATTTCAAAATAAGCAAGTGGTTATAAAATATTCATTGTTGTGGGGAATATTCATTTGGTCGTGGAATATTCTGATCGTTTGGGAATATTAAATGCAACAGTAGCGACATGTAATGTGGGCCCCATAACGAAAAAGCGATTGGAGGAAGAAAATGACAAATATAAGTTGTTTAAAAATAACGGCAGTAGTTGTTACTGGTTTAATTGTTGGAATACCCGGTGGTTAAAACACGATGTCTACGCGTTGTTGAGCAGAAGGTAGCACAGATTGCACCAATTATTGACTCTTACGTAAGAAGGCACTACTCAATAATGGTTATAGTAATTATCGCTCAGGTGTTTTATTTTATTGATTCAATAATTGCTGCGTTGATATTTTATATTCTTTCATTGTTTTAATAATTGTCATCAGACAAGATTTTTCATCGTTTAAACAATAATTCATATTATCCGAATAATATTATTAGATAACATTATTGGCAATGTCTAGAAAGTTACATCTAAGGAGAGGTTTGGTCACCTAATTGCGCCCAAGAAGGAGAAATTCTTATTGGAAAGCCCCTCTTTCCAGGAAGCGCACTGGTTGTCAATATTGTGATTACGTAATATTATTTGTGAATAATTAATTATTGATTCATATGATGAGGAAAATATTGATTTTATGTGGATATAGATGGAGAAATTTTTAATGTGACAATTGTTGAAAATTGAAATTTTATCTTTTTACGATAAAATAATTCATTTAAATATATATTATTATATTTTAATAATATAATAATGGTGATATTTTTACAACGAATGTGGGATATATGATTATACGAGGAGGAAGAGTATTTTTATTGCAATAAATGTTTAAAACATGTTAAACATGTCGGTGGACCCCATTTATTGACTGAAATTTGAGTATAGCCTCTAAAATCACCCGTTTGTGGATTTCGGTCAATTTCTGTTTGAAATTTGGAAAAACTTTCTTCTGCAAAGTTGTAGAGAATTGAATTTCCTATAAAAACTCGCAAGATTCGAATTTTCTGATAAAAGGGCTATTTATTATGAATTATTGAAGTTCAAGTCTCAAATAATTGATTTTTGGAAGTTTAAATTATTTTAAATTAGAAAAACGTTTTTTTTTATTTTTTTCTAGAAGGTTGGCATGTGTGAATTGCTGAGATTAAGATTTCAAGGAATACGTATAATATTTTTATATATATTAATATTATATTAAATTTTCTGCTTTGGTGTTCTAAGCAATTTCCTATAAATAGGTGCTTAGGTTAGAATTGAAAATCACACCAGAAACTGAAGTTTTCTCTCTCTATATTATCGAGCGTATTCTTGTGAGTATTTTGAGTATACTTTGAGTATTGCTATACGGTGAAAGTTCAAGATATAGTCTATATCCAAAGATTCCGGTTAAATCTTGATCTTTCGAGGTAAAGGGATATTATTTTTTTCAGTAATGATATTATTTCTTCAATATCATTATCTTTGAAATATTGATCTGAAGTTTTATCAAATTTGGAACTTTTGGAGCGGATTACTATTCACGATACGGCAAGACTATTCACGATATGGTCTTATTCACGAATATACAAGACTATTCATCGAAAAATAAAATTTTCTTTTCATCCAAAATATCTATTCGGATACTAGCTTTGATTGTATCCATGTTTTGATCATTCTTGAATTTTACACCACTATAATTATTTTTGAGGTATTTTTGGACGTGGATAAAACAAAGTACGAATCCTTAATCCTTAATCCTTGTCATTTTGTTTCCTTTGGATTCGTTTTTTAAAAAATATTTTTCATCATCCTCAGCCTTAAATGATGATATTATTGAATATCTTTTGGCTGTAGTGCAAAGATGAATGATTTATGATGAATATCTTTGGCCCAGTAGTGCAAAAGATGAATGATTTATGATGAATATCTTTGGCCAAGAGTGCAAAGATGAATGATTTTTGATGAATATCTTTGGCAGTAGGCAAAGATGAACAGTGTGTTAGATGAACATGATTAATCGGTGAATGTCCTTGGCTCAGTAGTGCAAGGATGAATATTTGATCCCGGATATATATTGATTGATGTTACAGGATAAAAATAGGCGATGAACTTTAAAATTCATACATGAAGATAGTAGTTTGCATTCTCTACTTAACTCTTCTAATGAATTATTATTTCATCATGCGAATATTGATTTAAAACTTGTTGTCTATTGTATTCTATTATATTTTTCCTCGTTGAAAACTAACAATAATTTTGTTGTATATTATCTTAGTCATAATATTCTTTATTGGGCTAGTCGAGCTCACCCTTTTCCTTTTTGTTCCATTTTTCTTCTCGGGGAGGCGAGAATATAGCAAGTCACGAGTCTGGGGGTATGGAATGAAAGTTCTAGGGAGAGTTGTTTAGTAGTCCTCACCATTGTTGTAAAATAATGTATCAATAATTATGATGAGGATTTATTTGTATGTGGATATTGTCTAGATGGCAATATCTGTATTTAAACTCACAGTTTTACTATTGCAATAATAAAGTTGTAGTTGTTTCTGTACCGTGTATTGACAACTCAGAATGGGGGATGTAGACCTATTTTGGGGGTGTCACAGTGACCAAACTCCTTTTCTCGACAAAATTTTCTAGACATTGTTAATTATGCAGATAATAAAATGAATAAATTGTTATCTCAATTATTAATTTAATGATATAAAATATTGTAACAATAATTGAATCAAATAACGTGAGATACTATGCAATAATTATTGTGACAATAATTGAATAAAACTGAGTGACTTCTCACATAAGCATCAATAATCAATACTGTGTGCTACTATGCAATCACGCGTATTAATATACTTTTACCATCGGGTATTTCAACAGTTTAACGGTAAAACTTTCGTCGTTATTTTTATAAAAAGCTATTTCTGTCGTTTTGTCATTTCGACAATAATTCCATTATGGGGTCCACCAATGATTGTGTCGTCTTACGAATATTTCCTGTTAAAACGAATATTTCCCGACCAATTGAATATTTTATAACAACTAGCTTACTTTGCAAAATTTATAAATATTACCCACAACTATAACATTATAACAAATCCACACCTTAATACTCAAAAAAAATATTTCGAGAAAATTATTTTTTATTCATAAAATTTGGGGTTATAAATTCATATAAATAAAATATTTTATAAAAAAATAAGGTTATTACATAAACAACAATACCTCCATCCCAAAAATCAGAATTCAAAGTCTATTGGAAAATAGTATCGAGAATTTCCAAAATCACTTCCAATGAGTTCTTCTTTTTTTTCCCTTTTGTTTGCTGGATTTTTAGGGATTAATTGATAAACATTATTTCATATAAACATTAAACAGTTACATCACATACGTGTCAGTTTAGTTTTGTGGATCACACTTTCCTAGCATAGATAGGTTTAAGTCAAAAAATTCTAAGTAAGTAAATAGAAATTGTGTAATTTATATAGAAAAAGGTTTGCAAAATTATATTGTACAATCTTATAAAATTTCATTTAAATAAACTAAATAAATTGTCTAATTAGCTATCATTACTGAAAGTCCAATAATAATCTAGAAGGAAGGTTAAATATATTATTACCATTCAAAATTTTATCTGAGGGCTTTTTGAATTTTTAGTAAATTAATTTGTTGTGTCAGAAATTAATATGTAAGATTGTAACAATTCAATCACACAATGCAGAAAAGATTTGTTTGATTCACAACATACATCCTGGATATGTTGTTACGCAATGGCAAAGCCAGACACATTTTTTAGTGGGGTTGAAATTATTACTAAGCTATAAATAATTTAAATTTGGGGTTCAAAAATACTACCAGTCTACTTCTTTTGTTTAATACTTTTGTACTTTTGAGTCACACACACACACACATATAACATACCTTGCCTACACCCTATCTAACATACCTTGCATACCCTCTTTAGCGACAGACTGGGCGACGATTCGGTCCGTCGATATAGGTTCGGTCTATCATTATATGTTGTTCGTCGCTATATGTTGTCTGTCACTAAAAGTTAAGACGACGGTTCTGTATGGCCTCTGTCAAATTCTCCAACTCAAAAGAAACTGCATCACTCTTCTCATCAATATTATTCTCAATTCTTAGACACTTATGATGTGACGCCCCCAAAACAAGTATACATCACCCATCTTGAGTCGCCAAATACATGGTACATAAATCAAATACAAACTTAATTATACATCTGTCGGGTAATATACGACAAAACATAGCTGAGAGTTTAAACAAGAATGTTGCCTTTTAGATAATATCCACTCTCAATGGAGTCCTCATTAAAATTATTATCACACTATTTTACAGAATAATGATGACTACTACAACCACTTATCCTGGACCATCACTCCATTCCCCGACTCGTCCCAGCTATATTCTCATTTCTTGAAAAGAACAATGAAAGAAAAGGGTGAGCTCAACTAGCCCAGTAAGAAATATTATAACTAAGATAATGCAGAATAAATTATCCTTAGCCTTCAACAGTATAACAATTGATAGAATATAATAGACAACAAGTTTTAGATCAACAACTGCAGCGGAACAAGCAATCCATTAGAAGAGTCAAGTAGAACATAATGTCTACTATCTCCTTTAGATTAAAAGTCCATCGTTAATATTTCATTCCTGTAATACTCATCAACAGTTCTTTGTTATACCCAAGATAAAAAGAACTCTCATCACCTGTCTTCACTTGAACCACCAAAGATTATAGTTAAATCCATAATTCATATTTATAATCATGTAAATCAATAGTTTCTCCTTGCCACAAAGGCTTAATAGAATGTTTACACAATATCCTTACTCCAAAGGCTAAAGATATTCAAATGTAATAACAATGATCATACCAATCAGTTGTCTACCTTTGCACTATGGGGCAAAGATATTCAACTATAAAACCAATGGTCATGATCATACCAATCAATTGTCTGTCAGTGCACTACGGCCAAAGACATTCAACTGTTAACTAATGGTCATGATCCTGCCAATCACATCATCGAATTATCCATGCACTATGTGTGACGCCCCCAAAATAAGTCCACACGACCCATTCTGAGTTTCCAGATATCATACTATAAAAATCACATACAAACTTCATTTATACAACTGTTGAACTATCGTGCAGAGTACGAAAACACATAAGCTATGAGTTTTAATACAATATTGTCTAAGAAGCGATATCAAACTCAAATTTTTACAATGCCATATAAAATACAGCAGCAAATATTTTAAGACCCCAAAGAAGAACGAGAAGATTACTATCATATTCATTCTAATGAGGTGCACTTTTGACGCTTTCAAAGTCGGGTTCTCATCACCCTATTGTTGTTCGCCAAAATCAATTATTAAGTGACGTATAAAATACGACACACACATCTTAGGTCCTCAATACAATTATCTGTTGCATGTTATGCCGTTTTATAATGTATTAAGAAACTTCGACAGTCTCGGACCATCACACTATTTCCCTGTTATCCCCGCTCGACCCAGCTACACTCTTATTACCTGAAAGGAATTGTGAAGCAAAAAGGGTGAGCACAACTAGCCAAGTAAAGAATATCATGACTAAAGATAATCTACATCATCAATAGCCTTCATGAGTAATAAATCAGAGATTTAGAACATATGGTAGATGATAAAACTTTTCAACCATAGTTGCAGCGGAACGAGCAATCCATTAGAAGAGTCAAATAGACCATCAGATCTATTATCTTCTTCATGTTAAAAGTCCACCAATAATGTTTTATCACTGTAACATCAATCAACAATTCCTGTCCACAATCATATGAATAACTCATAATCATAATTGTGATTCTAAATTCCTCTTCGCACCCAGGACGAAGATAATTTTCATCACCTATCTTCACCTGAAACATCAAAAATCATGGTTATACCAAATCAAAATTTCTGCTCATAATCATACTAATAAATTCATCTTTGCACTACGGCCAAATATATTCATTAACAATTCATCTTTGCACTACAGACCAAAGACATACAACTGTATTTTAGAAGAGCCAAGTAGAGCATTATATCTACTATCTTTTACGAATTAAAAGTGAATAATCAATATTTTATTGCTGAGACTCAGCTTAATAAATAATCCACGTCATCGAATCATCCCTGAACTACAGCTAAGGATATTCATGTAATCATCAATGGTCATGATTATACCGAATAATCCCTGGTTATAATCATATCAATAAATGTCCATCAATGCACTACGAGCCAAGGAGGACTTTTACCACATCATCTATAACATTACGGGTTATGATTATACCAAATGATCCCTGGTCATAATCATACCAATAAACAGTTCATCTATGCATATAAGCCAAAGATACTCATCAATCAATAGTTCATCTTTGCACGTAAGCCAAAGATATACAACTGTAAAACCAATAATCAACAGTTCATCCTTGTACGTAAGCCAAAGATATACAACTGTAAAACCAATAATCAACAGTCCATCTTTGCACGTGAGCCAAAGATATACAATTGTAAAATCAATAATCAACAGTCCATCTTTGCACGTAAGCCAAAGATATACAATTGTAAAATCAATAATCAACAGTCCATCTTTGCACGTAAGCCAAAGATGACTTTCATCACAATATAAGCATGAAGATGATGACAATGATATAAGCATTAATCAAACGAAAACAAGGATAAATATTAAAGACCTTAAATTTATCCAAATATTATCAATCACTTAATAAATTCATAATCTAATATTATTAATATTATAACAATATTTTAATCACTTCTTAAACTTATAAACAATTTATTTCAATTGTTTACACTTTACCAAATAATGCATTTAATCATTCAAAAATGTTATACTCATAAGATTGCATCACCAATGATCAAATTCCTCATCAAAAATCTTTATATACCCTATATAGGATTCCCAAGCCATAAAATCCTATTTTCTAATTTTGTTACTTCATATAACATATTTAATTCATTTACTCATAACTAGTTCATTTTCATGAAAAATACCAAATCAGTTCCAAAAATATTTCTTTACTAGGATTTAGCAGAATATAGTCCCATATTGAGCATATATTTTTATCGGAATTTTTAAAATTCATTTACTATTTTTCATATGGCCAAAACTGCCGAATATTTAGACATTTATCATAAATTGTACTTTTGTCCAAAAATTCTGAAATTTACAGGGTATACTCCTGTTATATACATGTACTCCCAATAAAAATTTTACCAATTTTGGAGTTAACCACAAGGAGTTATAAGGGTTTACTTTTAAAATAGTCTTTTCTCATAAAATTCATAACTACTAATCTATACATCCAAAAATCGCCATTTTTGGATACAATCTAGAAAACTCATCAAATTATCATTTTAAATTTTTCCAGAATTTTTTAGGGTCAGAAAAATTATGAAACTGCAAATGGATTTTCATCCGCCATGCGGTAATCCACGTAGACAGATCATTTCCATAATTTAATAAAGAATGAATACGAAGGATCATTCACCATGCATGTGGTAATCCACATAGACAGGTTATTCTAACAGAATAATAAAGAATGGAATAACAGGAGAATTCACCATGCATGTGGTAGTTCGCGTAGACAGGTTATTCCAACAGAATAATAAAGAATGGAACTAAGTCATGCGTAATCCGCACAGACAGGATATTCTAACAAAATAATAAAGAATGGAACCGGTCATGCGTAATCCCGCATGCATGAGGATGTTCCAACAGAATAATAAAGAATGGAATAACGGTGAGAATTCACGGGCATGCGATATAACCGCATTGCATAACGAGGTTATTCCAATGTAATAATAAAGAATGGAACCAGTCAATACGTAATCCAAATGCAGATGGGATATTCCAACATAATAATAAAGAATGAAATAATGGAAGAATTTCACCATGTATACGGTAGTCCGCGATATCTGAGTTATTCCAACAGAATAATAAGGAATGGAATAACAATAGTTACATTCATACATCTGAAAGAAATAATACCCCTTACCTTAGAAGAAAGCTGGATATTGGAATAGTGAGGTACCGGCATTTCTTCTTCTTTCTCTCTATAATTTCTCTCTTTAATAATTGCTATAAAGCTTTAGTGAATTGGTGAGAAATGAAGGAAGAATGAGCTTCTATTTATAGGAAAATATAGTTTTGATAATTGCACATTTTGGGGCTCGAAATATTACAGTATAATACCTTCAAATTTTCTTTCATTTTTAATTTAGTCCTGCAAGTATTATCAAACTTGCACCACCTCCCCTAATACTAAATAATGTGAATTAATAGTACAATCATGTGACTTAATAGTTATAATCGTGTGAAAATACGAATTACAGTATAGTACCTCCATTTATACCTCTATTTTTAACTTAGTCATGCAAGTATTATCAATCTTGCACCAACTCCCCTAATAGTACAAGAATGTGAATCAATAGTACACACATGTGAAAAAATAGTTATAATAATTTGAATTAATAGCAATTAATTCCTCATTTACCCGATTAATTACCCGGTTGGTCAATATAACTTCCAGACATCAATTACTATCGAAATAAATGTCGATTTCCACTAACACTAATAATTCCAACACAATAGAACTATCAATTTCATCTTTAATCAACACGAACTTATTCATCATTAATATTATAACTCACAATATTTAACAATCAGGTAGTTCCCAGGAAAAGGGGGCTTTCCGATAAGGATTTCTCCTTATTAGCGCGCAATTAGGTGACCAAACCTCTCCTTGACAGAACTTCTAGACATTGTCAATATTGAAAATAATAATATGAATAACTTTTTCGTCTCAATTATTGATTTAATAATATAACATATTATGCGATGATGATCTTTGTGACAATAATTGAATCAATAATATGAGAGATATGATGCAGCAATTACTGTAACAATAATTGAGTATAACTGAGTGACTTCTTACGTAAGTATTAATAATCAATACCGTGTGCTACTATGCAATCACGCGTATTAATGTACTTTTACTACCGAGTAGTTCAGCAATTTAACGGTAATACTTTCGCTGTGGGGTCCATCAATGATTATGCCATCGTACGAATATTCCATGTTAAAACGAACTGATTCAAATATTCCTTGAATACTCGGTTTATCATATCCATGAAAGCCGCATGAGCATTAGTCAATCCAAAAGACATGACTAATAATTCATAATGCCCGTACCGAGTTCTGAAGGCAGTCTTTGGAATATCCTCAGTTCTAATCTTCAGCTGATGATATCCAGAACAAAGATTGATCTTTGAAAAGACTTGTGCTACTTGCAACTGGTCAAACAGGTCATCAATGCGAGGTAGCGGATACCTATTCTTGATGGTGACATGGTTTAATTCTCGATAGTTAATACAAAGTCGCATACTCCCGTCTTTCTTCTTTACAAATAAAATAGGAGCACCCCAAGGAGATGTACTAGGACGAATAAAACCGATGTCCAACAACTCCTGTAGTTGGACCTTTACCTCCTGAAGTTCAATAGGAGCCATTCGATATGGGGTTTTAGAAATGGGCTTTGTATCGGGTTCAAGGTCAATAAAGAATTCAACTTCACGCTCGGGGTAGGCAAGGAAGTTCTTCAGAAATACGTCAGAAATTTACTAACAACAGAATATTATTCAAATCGACGTGTCTTTATTCAAATCCATAACATGGGCTAAGAAAGCTTGACATCCATTTTCAATAAATAAATAGCTTTTATGACTTGATATGACGGTGATTGATTTTAGTGGTTTAGTTGCTTGAATTGCATACAACGGGTTGGTTAGAATATGAAAACTAACAACCTTACGAAAACAATCAATTTTGGCATGATGAGTAGTTAACCAATCAATCCCTAAAATCACATCAAAAGCAAGTATCTTTAAAGAGATAAGATCAACAGGTAATGTGATGGTGCCAACTTGGATTAAACTGTAAGACCCCGAATTTTATGAAATAAAAGTATTCAATTTTTCTATTCAGTAAATAGTTAAATTGATAAAATTTTAAAGTTAAGGGTGATATGTATAAAATTATCAAATTTCACAAGTGGTTATAAAATATTCATTTTTGTCGGAGAATATTCGTTTGGTCGTGGAATATTCTTTTTTGTCGGGAATATCCGCATTGACTGGTAGCAGGATCATTTGTGGGCCCCATAAGTAATAATTATCGGATAAGGAAAGCGACAAAGTATGTATTTTTATAAATAACGGCGTAATTATTACTGAATTAACCTTCGTTGGATTACACGGTGGTTAAAATCGATGTCTGGCGTTGTTGTTGCGAGAAGCATACGGTATTGTACGCGATATTTTTGAATTATTGATTCTTACGTAAGAAGGCCTTTACTCGATAATTATTACGGTAATTATTGTTCAATATTTTATTTTATTGATTCAATAATTCTTTGCGTTGATATTTTATATTATTGTTGTTCGATAATTGTCAACGTGATAGTATTTTTCATTATCAAATCAATAATTCATATTATTTGAATAATATTATTAGATAGCATTATTGACAATGTCTAGAAAGTTCTGTCGAGGAGAGGTTTGGTCATCTAATTCTTGGCGCCGTGAGGAGAAATCCTTATTGGAAAGCCCCTCTTTCACAGGAATCACACGGTTGTCATTATTGCGATTACGTAATATTATTTGTGAATAATTAGTTATTGATTTATGTGATAAGAAAATATTTATTTGATGTGGATATAGATGATGGATTTATTTATGTGGAATTCTTTGTTGAAGTGTTTTATCGATTATTTTGTCGGATTGGAGGTATTAAAAACTCAAATCGATTGTTCTTAAAGCTTTATTGTGTGAGTTATAATTTTATCCAAATAGTTGGATCGTTGTGATTTTTGGATATGTTATACATATATAAGTAGAGTATATGTCCACAAATTTTGAACAATTAAAATCGAACGTATAATTTGTTATGAATTTTAAAAGGTGTTGAAAGCGGTGTTTAAAATCATCCTTTTGTGGATTTTTGGATAATTTTTGTTTGGAATTTGGAAAAAATTTCTTCTGAAAAGTTGTAGAGAATTGAAATTCCTATAAAAAATTGCGAGATTCGAATTTTCTAATAAAAGGGCTATTTATTGTGAATTATTGAAGTTAGGAGTTCAAATAATAAATTTTGAAAGTTTTAATTATTTTATTTAAGAAAAACATTTTTGTGGTTGTTGGCACATGGGTGGTGATGTTTTTTGTTCAAAGATGGTGATGGCCTTCAAAATTGGTTGGTGAAGGTTGGTGTGGAATAAGAAAAATAAATAATATATTTTATTATTTTAGTCTCCTTTCATGCGTTCTAGCATTTTCCTATAAATAGAGGGCTAAGTTAGAATGAAAAAAACACGTAAGCTGAAGTTTTCTCTATTTGTCTCTATATTATCAAGTATATTCTTGTATCTTGAGTGTTGTTTACGGTGCAAGTTAGATTCGGCGTTATTCGGTCGAAATCTTGCTTCTTTTCGAGGTAAGGGATTTTAAGGGTTGTTGTGTTTTCAGGTTTCGTAACTTTTTAGACCTTCAAAAATTCTGGAAAAATTTGAAATGATAATTTGATGAGTTTTGTTGATTGTGTCCAAAAATGGCGATTTTTGGATGTATAAGTTAAGAGTTATGAATTTTACGGGAAAAGACTATTTTAAAAGTAACCGCTTATAACTCCTTGTGATTAACTCCAAAATTGATGAAATTTTTATTGGGAGTACATATATATAACATGAGTATATTCTGTAAAATTTGGAATTTTTGGATAAAATTACAATTTATGATAAATGTTTTAATATTAAGTGGTTTTGGTATATGAAAAATAGTAAATGAATTTTAAAAATTTCGAGAAAATATATGTTCAATATGAGACTATATTCTGCTAAATCTCAGAAAAGAAATATTTTTGGAACTGATTTGGTATTTTTCATGAAAATGGACTAGTTATGAGTAAATGAATTAAATATGTTATGTGAAGTAAGAAAATTGGAAAATAAGATTTTATGGCTTGAGAATCTTATATGAGGTATATGCAGATATTTGATGAGGGTTTTGGTTATTGGTGATGAAATCTTATGAGTTTGGCATTTTAGAATGATTAAATGCATTATTTAGTAAAGTGTAAACAATTAAAATAAATTGTTTATAAGCTTAAAAAAATATTATTCTTTCAATATCATTATACCTAAATATTGGTATGGATTTTATTGTGGAATTTCTACCTTTTGAGTCGGGTTTACTTATTCATGAGATACTTATTCACGAGTTATTATTCATGAGTTCTTATTCACGAAGTTCTTATTCATATTCTTATTCATGACAAAATTGGTTTCTTTTTTCTAACCAAATTATAGTTGATTTATGAATATTACTCTGGAGATTAAAACTATATATTGATTATATTGATTTTATTATCATATATAACATTTTTATAATCCTGGTGATGAAATTTCTCTTTGACTTAAGTGTAAAGATGGGTAGATTATTGGTATGATCGTGACTATGAGTTCTCTTTGGCCAGTAGTGCAAAGTTGAATCATTGATTGGTATGATCATGACCATTGAATTTACAATTGAATATTTTTAGCTTAAGTGCAAAGGTGAATTGATCAACATGGTTATAATTATTATTATATAACTTCTAAAATGATTATGTATTTCTTTCAGATAAAGATGAACAGGTGTTGAGGTGAACATGACTTGTTGATGAATATCTTTAGCCTGTAGTGCAAAGATGAATTGTTGATGAATATCTTTAACCTGTAGTGCAAAGATGAATTATTGATGAATATCTTAGCCTGTAGTACAAAGATGAATTATTGATGAATATCTTAACTTGTAGTGCAGAGATGAGTTATTGATGAGTATCTTTGGTCTGTAGTGCAAAGATGACCTGTTGTTGAATATCTTTGGCCGTAGTGCAAAGATGACTTGTTGTTGAATATCTTTGGCATGTAGTGCAAAGATGAACTGTTGATGAATATCTTTGGCCTGTAGTGCAAAGATGAACATTTGATGAATATCTTTGGCCCGTAGTGCAAAGATGAATTTATTAGTATGATTATGAACAGGAACTGTGATTTAGTATAACCATGATCTTTGATATTTCGGTAAAGACAAGTGATGAAAATTATCTTCGTCACGAATGAGAAAAGGAATTTAGAACAACAATTACGATTATGAGTTATACATGTGATTGTGGGCGAGGAATTGTTGATTGATGTTCTGAGGATAAAACATTGTTGGTTGACTTTTAACATGGAGAAGATAATAGACTTTATAGTCTATTTGACTCTTCTAATGGATTGCTTCGTTCATTACTGCAACTATGGTTGAAATTTTTTATCATCTACCATATGTTCTAAATCTACGATTTATTATCGATGAAGACTATTGATAATTTATTTATCTTTAGTCATAATATTCTTTCTTGAGCTAGTTGTGCTCACCCTTTTTGCTTCACAATTCCTTTCGGGTAATAAAAAAGTGTATTTGGGTGAGTGGGGGATAACGAGGAATAGAGCGGTGGTCTATATCGCATTTGTTGAGGGTGAAGCAAACCCAACGTTGGAAGGGTGTTTTGTCACTATCATACAAGATGTCTAATGACATACAACCTCGTATCATCATAAAGGCGAGGGGATGTGCTCATCCACTTCTTGAGTATATATATCTGAGCACTACTATATAATCTTGGTATTTGTTTGAAGTATAATTCTCAATTAGAGATAGTGGAGATAATGATATGTCAAGAGAAGACTTACCATTGGGAAGAATATGATAGTAATCTTCTTTTTTTCTTTGGGGTCTATTGGGTTAACCAAGGATAATTACTGTGGCCATATGATATCTATCATAACCTAGACGCATGGTCTCCCATGTATACGAAGGTTTCTTGAGCACTTCCCAAAGATTTTAGTTTCTAAAGCAGGTTTTTTTGACTATACCTTTATGTAAGGTGTCCTTTGTGAGAGTCTTTGTCACGGTTGGGACATGTGTCACATTTGGTATATATTTGTATCCAAACTCACGGACATATGTGTTGTTGTATTTTGTACGACAATTGTTGTAATAAAGTTGTAGTTATTTTCTGTACCATGTATTTGGCGACTCAGAATGGGTTGGATGGAATGGACCTATTTTGGGGTTGTCACACAAACAGGATTTATAAACAGTGGATGTAATGAAAGTTTCGCCTAACGGAGTCTCCACAAATAAGTCAAAGTCTAATTTCTCCGGAGTCAAGTTTAAACGTTGAGCACAAGCAGGAGAGATAAATGAATGGGTAGCACCAGTATCTAGTAAGGTATAAAATTCGCAAGAATTTATGATTAGCTTACCCGTGATCACCTCGTTTGGGTTCCTCGCATTTTGACCAATCACGACAAATGCTCTTCCAGGAACCGTTGACTTTGACTTTTCTAGGACAGTCTTTTGAGTCACCATCCCCACTGGACTTGGTTTTGCTACCGTACAATCTCGAGCGATATGTTCTTCCTTTCCACAATTATAACATACCTTGAACTGTTGTGGGCAGTTTGGGCTGATATGTCATTCTTTCCCGCATTTATAGCATATGACCGGTGGTCGTTCTCCTCCCTTAGAACCAGTTGCTGCCGGTGGTTACCGCTTTTGTCCGTATTTTTCTTTCCCCGCTGGTTATCGTTGTTAGATGGATCACATCACCCGATATGACCACGGTTGTGGTCCCTCGGTTGAACGTACTCGTTATCTCGCTCTAATAATTGAGCCCTGTTGACAACATCTGAATATATAAAAAATTTATGAGAAATGAGATACTGACGTATGTCGGGCTTCAAACCTCTCAGAAACATTCGCGTCATACGTTCCTCATTTTTCACCAAATGAGGTGCAATCTTGGATAACTCCGCGAACTTCGCCTCGTACTAGGACACCGTCATATTGTTCTGCTCCAGTCTAATAAACTCTACCTCCTTCATATGACGAATACTTTCAGGAAAGTATTTGTCATTGAATAGTTTTAAACGCTTCCCCAAGGCATCTTTGAGTGCGAATTTGGATGGGTATGCTTCATGATTCCCATCGAAGAATCGCCTCGTTCTGAAACATAAAGGTGGCGAATGGAACCTTTTGTTCCTCCGCATCCCAAGACGTCGAATATCTTGGTAATTTGCTTGACCCACGTCTCGCCTTTATTCGGATCGACTTTTCCTGAACTCGGTGGTCCCAACTCTCGAAGCGCTTGAGTGTGACAAACAGTGCGTTGCTATCATTTTCACCTGTATTTTGAACACGAGTCTCCCTCGTCTGATTTTGCATGAACTACAAAAAGCTTCTAAACATCCCATCATTCATCGTCTGATCAGTGGTGTTGTTTATAGGAGGATCATTGTCAGCCTGTTGCACGTTCTCCTCGTTGGGGAGTAAAGGTATCTCCACGGTCTCATTTGCTCTACTGTTAACATTCTCAGTTGCCATTTTCAAATACTGTCATAAAACAAGGGTTAATTAAAGAAATTAACATATCACATAATATCCCTATATTCTGACCAACGAACAAATAAGCTTAGGTAGGACACACTAGTGAAGGATTTACTCGTCTCTCCCCTCCTAGTTCTATTCCCCAATCTCCGCCAGAGATCATATCCCAAAGCTCAGATACCAACTGTGACGCCCCCAAAATAGGTATACAACACCCATTCTGAGTCGCCAAATACATGGTACAGAAACAACTACAACTTTATTAATACAATTGTCGTGCAAAATACGACAACACATAAATTGTGAGTTTAAATACAAATATTGTTATCTAAACAATATCCACACTCAAATAAGTCTTCATTACAATTATTGATACACTATTTTACAAAATAGTGAGGATTACTATGACAACTTCTAGAACCATCATTCCATACCCCGACTAGTACCCGCTACATTCTCGCTTCCTGAGAAGAAAAATGGAACAAAAAGGGGGTGAGCTGCTACGTTCCCCGACTAGTCCTTGCTACGTTCTCATTTCCTGAAGAGAACAATGAAAGAAAGGGGGTGAGCTTAACTAGCCCAGTAAGAAATATTATGACTAAGATAATGCAGAATAAATTATCGTTAGCCTTCAACAGTGTTAAACTGATAAAATACAACAAACATCAAGTTTAAGCTATTGTGAACAAGCAATCCATTAAAGAGTCAAGTAGAGAATAAAATCTACTATCTTTTATGATTTAAAAGGTTTTTCATCACTTTTATCATTTGGGACTCAAATTTAATAAATAATCCACATCATCCCTACACTACTACGACCGAGGATATTCATTAGTATCACAACCACAAATTATCCATGCACTACGGGCCAAGGATATTCGTGTATTCATCAATGGTCATGATCATGCCAACAACTGTCCATCAATACTCTACGAGCCAATGAGGACTTTAATCACATCATTTGTAACATTACGGTCATGATTATACCGAATAATCCCTAGTCATAATCATACCAAGTCCATTTATGCACTACAGGCCACAAATGACTTTTAACATAATATAATATGAGGATGATGACAATGATATAAGAATTCAATAAAACAAGTTTAAGAATTAATTTATCCAAGAACCAATAATGTCCAAATTGTCAACATGATACTTCTTTATAGAGTAAAATTTAAGAATGCTCAGAAGAATATTTTCATGAAAAGATACTGGATGAAGCGCAAATATCCAGGATATTCTACTAATTTTATGGAGTATAGAAGCCAAAACTTTAACCAATTGAGTATAATAGAATATATGAAGCGCAAATGGATTTTTCGCGCCATGCGATAATCCACGTAAGATGCATCATTTCCACAATTTAATAAGTAATGAATACAAAGGATCATTCACCATGCATGTGGTAATCCACATGAGCGAGTTATTCCAAATGTAATAATAAAGAATGAAATAATGAAGGATTCACCATAAATGCGATAGATTGCATGAGACAGGTTATTCCCAATGTAATAATAAATAATGGAACCGGTCATGCGTAAACGCACAGACAGGATATTCCGACAGAATAATAAAGAACGGAACCATGTCAAACAAAATTTGCAACCGGATGAGGATATTCCAGCAGAATAATAAAGAATGGAATAACAACGAAATCACCATGCACGCGATAGATCGCATGCACGAGTTATTCCAACATAATAATAATTAATGGAACTGTGTCAAGCGTAATACGACCGATAGGATATTCAAATAAAGAATGGAATAATGAAGAATTTCACCATGTATGCAAGATTACTTGGCATATCTGAGTTATTCCAACATAATAATAAAGAATGGAATAATGGAAGAATTTCACCAAGTATAGGGTATTGGCGTATCAAAAGTTATTCCAACAGAATAATAAAGAATGGAATAATGTAAGTTCTCTTCATGAATACTGAAAGAAATAATACCCTTACCTTAGAAGAAACTTGATATAGGAGTAGTGAAGTAGTAAAATACTTTTCTTCTTTATCTCTATAGTTTCTCTCTCTAGAGTTTCAGTGAATTCGTAAGAAATAATGAAGGAATGAGCTTCTATTTATAGAAGAATGGGTGAATAAGTAACTAATTCCGAAACGGTCCAGATTGATTTACTTTTAAAGCAGATCATTCAGATTGGTTTACTATAAAATATTCTAATAAAACAAAATATTTTAAATAAAATAAAATATATTCTAATTATTGTCTAATAAAACAAATAACTTTATAAAAGTATTCTGTTTTATATAAAATGATTTTACTATGCAAAACATTATGCGTAATAGAATATAATATATTCTATTTATAGTCTAATAAAATGAATAACTTTATAAAAGTATTCTGTTTTATATAAAAAGCTTCTCTGTTTTATTACATTAATAATACTAATAAAAAAAAAACTTCATCATCATTATTATAATTCACACTATGAATCGACCAGGTCGTTCCCAGGAAATAGGGGGCTTTCCAATAAGGATTTCTCCCTATTGGCGCACAATTAGGTGACCAAACCTCTCATTGGCAGAACTTCTATACATCGTAAATATTGTAAATAATAATATTAATAACTTTGTTATCTCAATTATTGATTTAATAATTTATAAAATATTGACAATAATTGAATCAAATAACGTGAGATACTATGCAACAATTACTGAAACAATAATTGAACAAAACTGAGTGACTTCTCACGTAAGCATCAATAATCAATACCGTGTGCTACTATACAACCACGCGTATTACTGTACTTTTACTACCGAGTAGTTCAACAGTTTTAACTGTAAAACTTCCACCGTTATTTTCATAAAATATTTTATCATTTTCTCAATCTGACAATAATTCCGTTGTGGGGTCCACCAATGATTGTGCCGTCGGACGAATATTCCCTGTTAAAACGAATATTCCCCGACCAATCGAATATTATATAACAACTTGCGTACTTTGCAAAATTTATAAATATTACCCACAACTATAACATTATATCAAATCCACATCATAATATTCAAAAAAATATTTCGAGAAATTTAAATCTTTATTCATAAACTTTGGGGTCTCACATTATGACTAAGATAATATAGAACAAATTATCGTTAGTCTTTAACAGGGAAAAGTCTGATAGAATATAATAGACAACAAGTTTAAAATCAATATTCGCAGCGAAAATAATAATTCATAGAAGAGTTACGTAGAGAATTAAATCTACTATTATCTATAAATTTAAAAAGTCATCATCAATATTTTATCCCTGTAACATCAATCAATATACATCATAAATCAAATATTCATCTTTGCACTACAGGCCAAAGATATTCATCAGTTAGTCATGTTCATCTCAACACCTGTACATCTTTGCACTACGGGCCAAAGATATTCATAAGAAAATCAACCATCTTTGCACTACAGGCCAAAGATATTCAGTAATATCATCATTTAGGATTGAGGATGATGAAAAATATTTTTAAAGAAAACGAATCCAGTGAAACAAAAGAATAAATATTAAGGATTTGTATTTCGGTTTATCCATGTTCAAAAATACTTCATAAATAAACATAGTGAAGTAAAATTCAAGAATGATCAAAACATGGATACAATCAAAGATAGTATCCATAATAGATATTTTGGACAAAAAATGAAAATTTAATTTTTCTGTGAATAGTGCCGTATTCGTGAATAGTGCCGTATACGTGAATAATGCCGTATACGTGAATAGTAATCCCGACACTAAAAGACAAGAATTTCACAAGAAAAATCTTACCAATATTCTAGCATAATGATATTAGAAGAAATAATATCATTTTAAAAAAAATAACATCCCTTACCTCGAAAAGATAGTACTTCTGACTGAAATACTGGATATAGGGAGCTTAATTAATTAAAAAAATATAATTAATTAAAATAAAACCCAATTCTTTAATTGTTAAGGAGGGTTGCCTACATCTATAAATAAGAAGAGTCTTATTATGGGTGTGGGGGTTATTGACTTTTACAACAGACGCAATTCCAATAGTTGGGAGAGTACGCCTTTTTCTATAGAGATAGAAAACTAGGGTTTAGCCAACCACCCATCTTCTTGAATCCTTCTTCTTCCTTGGTGGATCACCTCAAGAGGCCAAACACTTGGGTGGCTAACGTTGATCAAAGGAAGGAACCAAATCCGGTGGATTCAAGTTGAACGAGAAAAGGATTGGAGGTGAACTTGTACCTGAGGAAGCTCAGATCTTCAAGGGTATGATTCTTGTTCTTATCTTTTCGTTAAATTAATAATTGTGCATAAAAGATGATCCGGGTTTATGGTTTGTAAAATTTTAAAACTCTGATTTTACACGTTTCCGCTTATTTGTGCAATTTGATTGCGTTCATGAATATTACAAACGTAACAGTGGTATCAGAGTCAAACCTTTATGCAAATTATTAATTGTTCAGATTTAATATGTATATTAATATGTGTTTAGAACAATTTAATTGGGCAAAATTTTGTTGTATAATTAAAAAAAAAGGAGAAAAAGGAAATTGTTTTAGAAATCGCGCAGATTGTGATTTCATTGAATCTATTACAATGCACGGTAATATGTATAGTAATTATGTATGTGTTTCACGTTATTTCGTAATCATTCACCTAGGTCACGTTTTTTTTTTTTTTGAAAAGGAGCAATCATTTTTTTTGAACACGGTGAATCATTTGGGAAGCATGTATGATTACTAGCATAATAAAAAAAAAAAAGTTCGAGGATCACGTGGCCCAGGAATCATGCCCATTGTATCAGGATTCATTTAATGATTACTAGTTAAGTGATTATATATGTAATATATATTAACGTAATATATATTTATATCTACGAAAAGGTAACCTCAAAAATCCGGCCCCAAGACTCCATAAAAGTTATGAACATGGAGGATTCCTAATCTTAAGTATGTTAAGATAAGGGGTTGTCCAACTTATGTGAAAAGATTTCAAAGGATAAGCTTGGGACAAAATTTGACAAGTACAGATTTGTGGGACATCCTAAAGTAAGTTTAGGGCATATGTTCTATAATCCTACTTAGCAAAAGGTATTTGTTGCGAAACATGCTACCTTCTAAGATAAAGATGTTTATCATTGAAGGGGCTAGTGGGAGGATAATAGATCTTGAAGAGTTCAAGAACCACAAAACACTATAAGTCAAATAAGAGGAACCTGTAGATAGACCTATTGTACCACAATCGAATCGTAAATCTGGAATAGTACCGAAGCTACCTGGGAGGTATGGATTCATCATAGATGATGATGATGAGGTACACATCATAGAAGATGATGATCCAGAGTTACATACAATGAGGTAAGAGTTCTAGTGTGTACAAAAGGGTCAGTGGGAGCGTCGTGAAATTTTTAGTATTATATGTTGATATACTACGGATGAGGAATAACATATCAATGCTACAATCAGTAAAGATAAAGTTGTCTAAACATTCCTCCATGAATGATTTGGGAAGAATATCTTAATTAGGGATACAAATCTATATAGATAGATTTAATATGATGTTCGACTTAACCTAAGGAACATATATTCATTTGATGCTAAAGTCGTTTAGCATGGCAAACTCTATGGGATATCTCATGTTGATGAGCCCTGGAGTGTATCTCTCTTAATAGTCCCCATAGACTCCAAAAAAGAGAGATCACATGAGTAACTATCATGTATGGAATGAAATGTACGAGACCTGATGTTGATCAGTCATATATGCGGAGAAGTTCACTTTGTGAGATGTGAAAACATCTTAAAGTACTTTACTGGCACTAAGGATGTGATCATATTTATGGTTGGTCTAAATTAAAACTAGAGGGCTTAACAGACTCAAGTTTTTCAAACAGACCAAGACGACAGAAAATCCACTTTAAGGTAAAGGGTTACCTTGAACGGTGGTGCAGTGAATTTGAAAGGTTCTAAATAGCAAAAAGTTGCTGGTTTAGTGATAAAGACAAAGTATATAGCTGTAAATGAAGCTGCAAGTTGATTGTTTGGATGATAAGTTCATTACAGAACTAGGAATAGTTCCTAAGTCTCATCTTGGATCTAAACATGTGTTGTGGCACTTTCATTTGATTAAAGGAATCATTGAAAGATGGAAAATCACTATAGAGATAGTGGACTCTCAAGAACAACATTACATATCCATTAACTAAACTTATCCAACAACAGGATAATCGTCACTTAGAGAAGAAGAATATGAGATACCATGACGATTGGCTTTAGTGCAAGTGGGAGATTGAAAGTAGTATGCACACAAGCTAATCATGTTTGATGATAAAGCATATACTTTGTAACAATCTTATTCATTTATTAATAAAAAGTATTAATTTATTAAAGGCTTTTAATTATCTACATGATGTTGTTTTATAATATGTGATAAACCCATAGTTTTAAGCAATGCTTTTAGAATAATGATGATGATTATTCTAATGAGATCTAAATTCTTAGAAAGCTTAAAACTAAAATAGTTCACAATCGTTGGATTACAAAATTGGGGATTAGTGAATCCGGATAGATTAGTACATACGTTGCTTGCTCATTGGATGAGGATGATTGATCTCATGATCATTTGTGTGGAGACACTAAAGCAAGTATGTAGGTGCTTATTAGAGAATAAGTTCACTGAACGTGGCTCGCCAAGGAATACCTAATGGAGGTTTACTTTTGTCAATAGGAATTTCTCAGTAGTGATAGTAGTACAAGTGATCCTTGGACTTGAGATCATCATAGTATCTTGTGTATGATGAGTTATACTTTGACTTATTCCTTAAGACCCTTAGGGTATATCAAAGGGTATGCTTGGGTATAATAAGTTGTACATGGAAATAATGTATGATCAATAAAGAATCTACCGCTTCTAGTAAAAGAAGAGATATGTCCTATGTGATTCGATAAATGACAACTCAGTAGTCCTTGGCCAAGGCAGAATGAAATTAGAAAGGAGTTTCTAATTTGCATTATTTGGAGTTGTGCATTTAAGGATCGAAATACATATAATTAAATAATATAAGATTTGACAGTAAATTTCATGTCTTATATTTAATTGGGACATTGTATGGTGGAAGGATTGATTGTACAGTAATTATTTACTCAAAGGTTCTTTTATGATTAATGTTAAAATCTATATTATCTGGAAAGTCGTTGATCGCTAGGGAGGCTTATCCCTATTGTAGAATAAATATTATTTATTTAAATAAATTATTAGTTTAATTTATTTATTTAAATAAGATTGGAATTGTTCTAATTGATTTATTCACAACCGGTTTAAAATGGAGAACCTAAAGGGTCACACCATAAAAGGAAGAATAATTATTTAAGAATTTAATGGCATAATCGTAATAATAAGTTAAGTATATTTAATCTAATTTATGGTGATAGAATAAATTAAATAGCTTAATATTTATTATTTAATATTTTACAAATATTAAATATAAATTAATAAGAAGAGTCTTATTATTATTATTACTATTATTATTATTTAATTCCTAAAGGAGTTTGGGAATTAATTAATAAAAGTACTCTCAAATATCCTAATAGGATTAGGAGGCAAATTAATTAAAAGAGTTTAATTAATTATCCCTAATAAGATTGGGGAGCTTAATTAATTAAAAAAATATAATTAATTAAAATAAAACCCAATTCCTTAATTGTTAAGGAGGGTTGCCTACATCTATAAATAAGAAGAGTCTTATTATGGGTGTGGGGGTTATTGACTTTTACAATAGACGCAATTCCAATAGTTGGGAGAGTACATCTTTTTCTATAGAGATAGAAAACTAGGGTTTAGCCAACCACCCATCTTCTTGAATCCTTCTTCTTCCTTGGTGGATCACCTCTAGAGGCCAAACACTTGGGTGGCTAACGTTGATCAAAGGAAGGAACCAAACCCGGTGGATTCAAGTTGAACGCGAAAAGGATTGGAGGTGAACTTGTACTTGAGGAAGCTCGGATCTTCAAGGGTATGATTCTTGTTCTTATCTTTTCGTTAAATTAATAATTGTGCATAAAGGATGATCCGGGTTTATGGTTTGTAAAATTTTAAAACTCTGATTTTACACGTTTTCGCTTATTTGTTTAATTTGATTGCGTTCGTGAATATTACAAACCTAACAATACCTTCCTCTTTTTCTTCATTTTTAATTTAGTCCTGCAAGTATTATCAATTTTGCACCAACTCCCCTAATAGTAAATCATGTGAATCAATAGTAAAATCATGTTACTCAATAGTAAATCATGTGACTCAATAGTTCTAAACATGTGAAAAAATTAATTATAGTATAGTACCTTCAACTATACCTCCATTTTTAACTTAGTCATGCAAGTATTATCAATCTTGCACCACCTCTCCTAATAGTAACAGAATGTGAATCAATAGTAAACACATGTGAACAAATAGTTAATAGCATGTGAATTAATAGCAATTAATTGCTTATTTACCCGATTAATTATCCGGTTGGTCAATATAACTTTCAGACATCAATTACTGTCGAAAAAAATGTCGATTTCCATTAACACCAATAATCCCAACACAGTGAAAATATTTTTCTCAACAATTTTATTTTTGAAATTCCAAAGTTTGACTTTTTCCAAAAAAGTCAACTGTTGACTTTTTTGACCAAAAAGTCAACCCCGACAAATTTTGTGTTTATAGTCTATTTCTACTAATTTCATCGTTTTGGACTCAAATATCACGTCGCGTCTCCAAATTCAACTCAGAACTCAAATTGATTTTTAATAACATTTATTCTTTATTATTATAACTCATGATATTAACAACCGGTTCGTTCCGAGAAAGAGGGGGCTTTCCAATAAAGATTTCTCCTTATTGGCGCGCAATTAGGTGACCAAACCTCTCCTTGACAGAACTTCTAGACATTGTTAATTATGCAAATAATAATATGAATAATTGTATCGTCTCAATTATTGATTTAATAATATATAAAATATCGACAATAATTGAATCAAACTAAGTGACTTCTCACGTAAGCATTAATAATCAATACCGTGTGCTACTATGCAACCACGCGTATTTTACCACCGATTATTTTATGACAACTTGCTTACTTTGAAAATTTTTCAAATATCACCCTTAACTTTAAACTTTTATCAATTTAACTATTTACCAAAATAGAAAAATTGAATACTTTTATTTCATAAAATTCAGGGTCTCACACTCTCCCTTTATCGGAAGTGGTAGATACTTTGTTGATTATTCACCTATTTCCATATATGCTTTATTATATCTGAATATAGCCTACAACATACCCTAAAGCGAGTATTAAGTCATATGTCAAAACATAACTCAGTATATGCAAGATACTATTATGATCTCAAGTCCAATGATTACTTGCACTACTATCACTTTAAGAACTTCTATTGACAGACAAGTAAAACTCCATTAGGTTTCATTTATACAAGTTACGTTGACTGAACTTATTATCCAATAAGCACCTACATACTTGCTTTAGTATCTCCGCACAAATGATTATGAGATCAATCATCCTATTCAACTGAGCAAACATAATATGTACTAATCTAACCGAAATCAGTAACCCACATTAGTTATCCATACGATTAGGAACATTTTAGTTTTGAGTTATCTTAAATTTAAATCTCATTAGCATGATCATCATTATGATTCTAAAGCATTGCTCCAAAACTATGTGTTTATCACATTTATTAATTCAACTAATTAACGTGGATAAAGAATTCATTTTGTATTAAATAAATTCTCTTATTAATAAATAAATAAATAAATAAGATTACAAAGTAAATACATATCACATCCAATGTGATTGGCATGAGGACATACTACTTTCAATAGAATGACTCATTCCAACTAGGGGTGCTCAAAATTTTCGTTTTATTCGGTTTTTACCTAGAATGCATTTGATCTTGATTTTTTTTAAGTCTGGATTTTTTAGATATTTTAACACTTTTTGATCTAGTAATGACTTTTTTGAATTCGATACAAACCGAAATACCGAAATACCGAAATTTAATAATTTAATAATTAATAGTTAATGTTTTGTAATTTTATATATTAAATATTTTTTATATATTAATAATTTCTATATAATAGTAGTTTTATTAATTTTTATATATATTAATAATATTTTGTAGTTTTATTTTATATATTAATTATTATTAATAGTTAATGATTTCTTAGTTTTTTAAAAAATTATTAATATATAAAAAATTATTTAATTATTATTAATAATTATATATATTACCATGCGGTAGATAACCGAAAATCGAACCAAAAAATCCAGACTGGATTTTGTAATAGAACCGATAATTCAATGCAGTTTTGATTCTTATTTTTCCAGTAATTTTTGTTTGGTACATATTCAAGATTTTTGATGCATTCTGGATTCGATTTTTTATCGATGAGCACCCCTAATTCTAACCATGAATGAAATGAATTATTCCATTACCTTTTCTATTAATTCATTCACCAATTCTATTTTTCTAATCCAAACTCAACAGGATGAGAACATTCTTAATTCCAACATATCCATGTATAATTTGACAAAATATTAGGAATACATTACACAAACACTTTTATTAAACCTATTATTAAAGTAGTAAATTCCCTTTTTCTAATTTATAAAATTATTAAACTGTGAATCATATCCTCTAACACTCTGTTTTTGAGTTTTGAACAGAAAGGAAAAGAATAGAAACTTAAATTAAAAAAAGAAAAGAATAAAAAACTTAAAATTTTTCTTTGTGTTGTTTCTGAGTTTTTAATAGAAAAAAATAAAAAATTTAAAAATTTTCTTTTCTTGCGTTTTTTAGTTCTAATAAAAAAAGAGAAAAATATCACTTTTACAAATATATGTGTGAGTTGAAGAGAGATTGCTAAGAGCAAATTGGAAACTATATTTAGGCATTAGTTTTACCAAAATAAGAGACAGATCTGGCCGAAAAGTTACCCAAGAGGGGGAGATTGGGATGCCGGAGTGCCGACAAAAAAAATTTGGAGATAAATTAATTCAGTTACACTGTTACAGGGAGTTTGGGCTTGAACCGAAGAAGAGAACTTGTTCGCGGCAAGTTATTCGCGCATATACTTTTCTCTTTATCAGATTAAATATGTTTAGTAGATAAAAACAAATTGAGAATATGAGTTATAATTTAAAATTTATTATAATAAAAATTGAGGATAATATGAGAATTATAAAAATATTACTTATTCTAAAAAAAAAATTCGTTCAAATCAGACCAATTTTGGACGAAAAATTTTGGTAGTAAAGGTGGCCAAGTTTTTTATCAATTTCTTTTCTGTTTATTAAAAAACTCAGAAATATAAGAATTAGAAAAAAACTTAAATTTTTGGTTTTTTTTTTTTTTTTCCCATTTTAAAACTCAAAAACAAAGAGTAAAGTTCCAATTTGATACTACAAGAGAAGAGAAGAAAAAAATTAGAGCCAAAAATATAGAAGGGCGCAAGTTAGTAAAATTGGTTCCGAAAATAGTAAAGGGCGCAAGTTAGCAAATATTAGAGAGCAGAAACGAACAGTGGGTGGAGAAACTGATGAGTGAGGGGCGAAGATTTCAATGCAAACAGAAACCAACACCACCGAACTTCGCAACTCTGTTGGCCAAACTCCAATTCACAGCTACAAGCCTACAACTACTACAAATTACTCTTCTTCCCCTCATTTCTCTTTTAGACAAAAAAAATATTCAGAGATCTCTACCTCCTGTAATTTCACCTTGCGAATATCACCTCTGCCATGGAGTCCGCCGCTGTTCTACGCTCCTTCCACTGTAAGCTTCTCTCTTCTCTTTCTCTCTCTCTCTATATGTATGTTTAGGTATATGAATATATAAATGTGATATGATCCCTGCGTTGGAGCTCTGGTTCCGTCTCCTGCTCGTGTATTCGTATTTGTCTCTCTTTAATGCGATATCCTAGCTTTGAGTTTTGCTTTTATATTGGCGACTTATTCGATGTTGAACTCTGATTAACATTTAAACATTAATTTCATCGGTCTAGATCTAAATATCAGTGATATCTCTGATTTCTTAAGTATATTTGATAATTCATATATTTATTTCTCTCTCATGATCTTTGGATTTCACTTTGAATAGCCTAAATGACGTGCAAGTCTTTTTTTGAATTTAAACAGCAGTTTCAGTTTTGTCCTAGTTATGTACTACTAGGTTAATAAGATTAATTGATGTTGTGGAATTTCAGGCAATAGATATTTGTAAGGAAGATTTCCAAGATTGTCTTATTAGTTTGATATCTGTTGTGTTTGATCTTCCTATACATCTTATGTTATGTCAATCTTTTTCAGTGTCACTATCTGTTTTTTGTTTATTTATTTATTTGGTGTTTAAATAACAAACTAGTCTTTTCACTATAGCACTTTTAATATGATGATGATATGTTATGTACATATCAAGATTCTGTAGGCACTGTTTTAAACCTGGGGTCTTCGCTTGAGAAGCCTGGCATACTTCCTGTGCATAATGTCACATGGTCCACCTCAAGTAAATGTTCCATCCAAGGCTTGACAGTTGGCCGGAAGCTTCTTTCTCCTGTTATGAAGAGAGAAGGAACAGTAGTATCATGTGCTAAGGCATCTGCGTCTACTGCAATAACAAAATCCGATGGTGAGTGTATTTAATAGGCAGCATTAGTTTCTTTTGGCTGCGTTTTGTTTGGCTGTGTTTTTTCAATTCCATGGCTTATCAGGCATGCTCTTTGAATTTTTTTCTTTTCACCTCCCTGTAGCACATCTTTAACTACTAATAATTCTACTTGCTTAGATAAAAGTTCACCTAGTAGGCACATTATTTGTTAGCTAACATTTGTTTTCTTCTTGATGATACGCCGCATTATTGAATAAGTCATATTCCTAGGGACTCTTTGGTAAACATAAATGGGCGTCCAATTTCTAGATACATCTTTTTTTTTAATCTTTTTATATGGTCTTGTCTTCCCAATTTTTTAAAATTATAATGGAGCAATTTCATCAGATAGCGGTCCACAAGGATCACTGGAAAAGAGTTCCCCACAAAGTGCAACATTTCCAAGCGGGTTTGAGGTGATTTGAATATCATTTTCTTTTCTATATATCCAATCAGCTTTGTTGGCCTATTCTTTACATTGGTTATTGGATTCCATGTAGAAACTAATCATTTTGTTCTTACTTCATTTATATATTGCTTACAATTTTTTCGTCGTACTTATGATATTATCTTCATATTTACATATTAACATTGATGGGTTATGGCTCAGTCTTTCTTATTGTCCTTGCATCAATGGATATAACATGAAATTAGACTATGGCGTGAGTGACTTCCATCAACACTACATTTGAAGATAATGCACTTACATAGGATCTTAATCTAGAGGTTTTGGTCAACTGAATTGTAGTCACTAGCCAAACAAAGGAAGAGGGAGTTTCCGCAGACTAATACCCAAAAATAAATAGCAAATGAACTAAAGTTTCAACCGAACAAAGAGAAGTAAAGAAAGGTTATCTACTTCTGCCTAGACTGAGATTCTGAAATTGATAACTGTATATTTTATTCATTGTATTTGATCAAGGTTAAGGAATTTGAAACAATAGTTAAATCAAGGCATAAAAAAATATAATGTTATTCTCATATGCTACTCAATATTTGAATCAGTTGGAGATTTCCTCTGATTAACTAATTTTGGTTTGAATTGCTCTCCTGACTGTTTTCTTAAAGCTTATATAAATCGCAAATGGGGACGGATAACATTCTTCTTACTTCCTATTGAATAATTACTAATTTTTCTATATGACTTTATGTGTTGCTTCTACTTTTTGTTATATGAATCCACTGGTTTGCAAGCCATTTAGGTGAATTATGACTTCAGAGACATCAGATGTCAGTATAGATCTCAAATGTTGATGATTATCATGTATTTCTTCAACTCTACGAAGTGTACAAATAATAGTTGGTGTATGAGACTATGACTAAGCTAGAGTCCTGATAAATGTCTTGTTGAGTCTTACTTGTCCACAAAAATTTCATAACACTGAATATTATGCTTCTTTCGCCAGACAGTGTTGTCCCCTCTCCCCCCTTCTGACTTAAATCATTACTAGCATTCTCATTATTTTCAAGTTTCTTGTCAGGCACTGATTTTGAAAGTCTGTGATGAGACACAGATTGCTGAGCTGAAAGTAAAGGTAAACTTCAATGAGCCCACAAAATTATATCTTTACACTTGCACTAAAACATCACCTGTAACGGCATGATATTACGCCAAGAAAATGCAGGATTTGTAGAAAAAGAAGGTTGGTCTTGCCTAGGAACAATAATCTGGCTCCTGGCTGAAACTGAATTTCTTGAAGCAAAATCAGGGAATTTGAATTGTCTTTTGCCTAAAACAATCTGCCACTAATAGGCTTAATAGTTGAATTGTGATTGTTTTATACATAATTGATACATTCGGATAGGTTGGAGACTTTCAAATGCATCTTAAGAGGAACATTGAGGCTCCTTTTGCTGTTGCTTATCCTGTTACACCACCACCTGTTCTGAGTAAACCAATTGTTGAATCATCCCCTGCTGCTCCAGCTCCTTCTCCACCAAAAACCTCTTCAGAGAAGATCAACCCATTCACAAATGTCCCTGTAGAGAAATCAAGGAAATTAGCCGCATTGGAGGCTTCTGGTCCTAGTGGATATGTTCTAGTAGCTTCTCCTACGGTATGTGTTGTAGGACCGATTGTCCCTGTTAGCTTTATGGTACTACTTCTTATTATTCTGTTACCAGGTTGGATCATTTCGAAAGGGCAGGACACTGAAAGGAAAGAAGCAACCTCCTAGTTGTAAAGAAGTAAGTTGCAAATAATGCTTTTTTTTTCCCCAGTTCAATCTAATGGCTCTGCCTATTTGTATGTGCTCCCTAAATTACCTTAAAACTGATGTTTCAGCTGATAATTAATTATGGGTCTGTGGGAGCTCCGTCCCGACAAAAAGAATTTGTCAACAGTTCTGCTTTATTGGTTGTACCTTGTTAACATGATAGCACCTTTTTATATTTGGTACAACTGTGCATGCTTGGGTTACAAGGCTGTGGATACTTTTTTTTTGTCTGGGGCTGCTGATCACACTTCTGGAAATTGCAATATTGCACTACTGTGCAATCATGTGACCAGTTTGGTTGGAGACTTGGAGCTATCTGATTATTTTTATTAGTCAATTGCAGTTCTTTCTGGGAATCCAGTATCATAATCAGATTTAACCTATTGTTGAAATCATTGTGTATTTTTTATTTTATTTTTAACTTAAATTGGCCTTTATTCTAGTACTACCATTGCTTCATTTTTCTAATCTTTTCAAAAATTAACAGGGAGATCTAATCAAAGAAGGACAAGTGATTGGCTTTCTGGATCAGTTTGGCACTGAACTTCCTGTCAAGGTTAGCATTTGGCTTAGCTCCTTCCCTGTGCCTCTGCTTTCATGATAATGTTTCTCATGACCCTTTTTTACCCATGGCGCAGTCAGATGTAGCTGGAGAAGTCTTAAAACTTCTTTTCGACGATGGAGGTAAGCTGTCTCTGTTTTTCTTTATTTCATTCTTAGTTGATTTTGCTTATAGAATAAACTTGGAATAATATAGTTTTTCGGCAAATATGGGTAATACCCCACTGTGGTTGTCGGCTTTTAAGCATTACCCCCACTAAACTTTAAAAAAATGGAATTGGCACACTGAACTTTTTAAAAATTATTAATTAGACCATTCCGTCAAACACGGACGCCAAATTTTATCTACATGTCTGTGCAAACAAAATGAAAAAATCAAAACCATTGCTGACTTTGCAAAAGAATAATAAAAAAATTGAAAAATAAAATGAAAATTAGAAAATCAGAACATTTATTAGAATAATACAAAAGCTTCAATACTTTTTTCTTACACATCTGGGTTTGGTTCTTGGAGATGATGAAGCAGAAGCCTAATTTGGGAGAAGATGAAGTAAAATGGTTTGGGAGAAGATGAAGAGCAACTTTGTACGGCCATGAGGAGAGAGAATTGAAGAAAACCATCATCTTCTTCTCCCTTCTCTATGATTTTACGTATCTTCTTTAAATCCTTCTTCAAATCTGAGATTTCAAAGAGGAAAAAATTAGGGGTGCAATTTAGGGCTTTTGTTGGGTAATTGATTCATTTGATTTAAATACCAACTGTGCTATGGTTGTATTTAATTCAACTTCGCAATTGCTACTCTAAAATTTTCTCTGAACCCCCTATTTTATAGCCATGTTTGATTCCTCCATCTCCGATGTAATTAAGGTTTCTACCACAAACCTTATTACAAATCCATATCTTCGTGTTGAACACCATCAATATCAATATTGTAGGAAAGAAAATGATCTTGGGTAATTCTTTCTTTCTTGATTTCCTATCAATTACATTGGTTTATATACACAAGTATATCAATCCCTAATTTACAATTATGGTAATCCCTAGTTTACAACAATGTATACACGCTAATTATGGAATAAGATTAACTACAATTATGGGAACCATATCTTCTAACACTCCCCTCAATTTGGTGTGTAGATGTCTCGCATACCCAACTTGAAATATAATTGATGAAACATCTTACTGCTAAGACCCTTAGTCAAAATATCAGCAAAATGATGTTCTGTTTTGACGAAAGGTAAGCAAATAAGACCATTAGTTAACTTTTTTTAATGAAATGTCTGTCAATCTCAATGTGCTTTGTTCTATCGTGTTGTATCGGGTCGTTTGTAATACTAATAGTTGCTTTATTATCACAAAATAATTGCATAGACCTTTTAGTTGTAACACCCAAATCTTCTAGCAAAGTTCGAAGCCACATTAGTTCACATATACCCAAGGTGATAACTCGATATTCAGCCTCAATACTAAATCTTGCCACCACGGATTGTTTATTACTGCTCTAAGTAACAAGATTTCCTCTAACAAATGAATAATAACAGGATGTATAACGACGATCCTTTATAGAGCTAGCCCAATCTGAGTCAGAGAATGCTAAACTCTCATATGACCATGTGGTGCAAACAATAAATCTTTCCCAGGAGCAGACTTCAAATACCTCGGAATTTTGTAGACAGTTTCCATGTGACAATGTTGAGGTTCATGCATATACTGACTCACTACTCCCACAACATAAGATATATCAGGTCTAGTATAAGAAAGATATATCAATCGTCCCACCAAACGTTGCTATCTTTCTCTATCAACCATAGGTCCTGTGCCACCTAGTAGACAATAGTAGAATCAACATGCTTACATCCCAACATGCCAGTTTCTGTTAGAACATCAAATACATATTTCCTTTGAGATAGGAAAATCTCACTGGAAGATCTCGCAACTTCAATACCAAAGAAATATTTCAAAGGACCAAGATCTTTGATCTCAAATTCTTTGGTCAGTCTTGCTTTGAGATTAACTATCTTTTCTCTATTATCCTCTGTCATTACAATGTCATCAACATAAACAATAAGAATGGTAGTCTTACTTTTATTTATTTGACAAATAGAGTATGATCTGTTCGACTCTGCTTGTACCCAAATCTTTTCATTGCTTTGTAGAATCTACCAAACCAGGCTCTGGGAGATTGCTTCAGACCATACAAAGCCTTTCGTAGCTTACAAATCTTACCTTTGTTTGCAGATGAAGCAAAACTAGGGGGTATTTCCATGTACATGTCCTCCTCCAAGTCACCATGAAGGAACACATTTTTTACATACAATTGTTGAAGATTAAGTTTGTTGCCATAGTTGTCAAGTCGTAAAGTCGAGCCGACTCGTTGGCCGGGAGCTTAATCGCTTAGTCGACAAAGCGCCCGACTAGTCATCCGCAAGTCGACAAGTCGTTAACAATGTAAATTTTATACGTATAAATGGTGATACATTTGTAATATTTAGTTAACTCAATATAATTCTTAAATTTATGTTTTGATTCTTAATTTTTAAAATTGTATATATAGAATAATAATATTATAAGTACTTTATAACTATATTATAAGTATAAGACAACAATACATCACATATCATATATAAAAAAAATTAAGCAACAACACTAACAGAATATAAAAAATTACCATGTCATAAAAAAACATACCAATTACCAATTTATCATATCAATTAAAGACATATTATATCATATTCAATCATATAAAGCAAGGACTTTAATTATATCATATTCGATCATTTAATATCACTTCAATATTAAAGAGTATTGAATAACTGCACTTGCAACATAAATTAATTAAAAGATATATACCCGATAAAGAGTCTTGTACAAAGTGTTGCCTCATCACAAGTTCACAAAATAATAATAATAATAGACTAGTAGATTTAGACCCACGTGACCCTCAAAGCAAAAGGTAAATAATACGATCAATACACTCGGACTCATACCCCATCCAGAGGTCGAATGCCAAAAAAAAAAGCAAGAAGAGGAAAGAAGAAGATGAAGAGGAGAAAAGAAGAGAAGAAGAAGAGGAGAAGCATAACTGGAGGGTCGCGAAGTCACGGGAAAGAGGCAGTCGTCATGATTGCTTGGGAGAAAAGGAAAGCCGTCAAGTTGTCGGATTAGTCGCCGTCGCGAGTTGCCTCTCTCCCTCTGCTCTGTGATGATTGATGATATGAAGTGTCGAAGTGGCTCATCAGCTCGATTGATCGATTTGGTTTGTAGTGTTTCCTCTCTAGCAAGTCGCCCGCTTAGCAGCACTCACGTCGCCCAAGTCGCTCGATAGGAGACCGAGTCGCCCAAATCGCTGCGCAGATCGCTTTCGACTTCTGCTTTGTGAACCCAAGTCGTCCAGACGAGTTGCTTTTGCTTGTCGATTTGCCGATTACTCGTCGCCTAGTCGACGACTAGGCGACGACTTGATAAGCTTGTTTGTTGCACATGAGATTATTGTACAAACAAAGATCATCTTAGAGTCATATGAGCAAATGTCTCTCGATAATCAATCCCATGGGTTTGAGTATACCCTTTTGCAACTAGTCTAGTTTTGAGTCTCTCAATTGTCCCATCTGACTTCTATTTGAATGAATATATCCATTTGCAACTAACTGGTTTTTTTCCACAAGGAAGAGTGAGTAGTTCTCATGTATCATTCTTTTTCAGGGCATTCATCTCTTCTATCATATTCTGTTTCCAGTTCTCATCATTAATTGCTTCTCTCCACCTCTGAGGAATAGATATCGAAGACAAGGAATAAACAAATGAATGGTAGGATGTAAATAATAGGAAGGTCATTATCGTCAGATAAATAAATGAATGGTAGGATGTAAATTAGAGATAGGATGTTGAGTACAAGATTTAACCCCTTTTCTAAGAGCAATAGGAAGATCATTATCATCAGAAGAACAAATCGAATTAGGATTCTCACCATTTGTATTATCAGGATTAGGTTTTGAGTAGGGTTGGTGCCTTTAACTCGGGCTCATTCTATCTAGCATGACTCCTGTAACTCTCCCTGTGTAGATTTATGAATTTATAGGATAAGGTGATATAGTACTACTTGTAATACTAGCCTCACGAGGAAGTTTGTCCTCATCAATAACATCCTTCACTTGAGGAGAAGGTGAGGAAGAATAAAAAGTTTCCAATTTCTAAAAAGTGACATCACGAGTGACAAATACTTTGTTTGAAGGAGGATTATAACATTTGTAATCTTTTTGGGTTGAAGAATACCCAATGAAAACACACCTAAGAGCCTTGGTATCTAGTTTTCCTCGAGTGGGAGATTTATCATGAACATAACACAGCCAAAAACTCGAGGTGAAGGAGGACTTGTCGTGGGTTGGAGGTAAGAGATGGGACTTTTGTTCCCAAGAATTCTAGAATGAAGCCGATTTATAAGAAATGCAGCAGTTAGACCAACATCTCCCCATAAAAATTTAAGTGTGTTCATAGTGAACATAAGAATGCGGGCTACCTCTAATAAGTGTCGGTTTATTCTCTCCGCCACTCCATTTTGTTCTTGCGTTTTGACACAGGGGGTTTGAAGTATGATGCCATGTTAAGAAAGATAGGATGCAAAAGCATAATTATTACTATATTCACGACCATTATCACTATGGAGAACTTTGACTATAGCTTCAAATTGGGTTTGAATCATTTTATGAAATTCCTGAAAAACAAGCAAACACCTCATTTTTGGAACGAAGAAAATAAATCCAAGTTACACGAGAATGTCAAATAATAAAACTAACAAACCATTTATAACCAGAACGGGAAATAACCCTAGAGGGTCCCCACACATCAGTATGTATAACAACAAAATATTCAGAATGTCGACTGTTAATAGCAGAGTAAATAGAACATTTGTGTTTACTCAATTCACATGGTTCACACAAAAACTTAGTTTTATTACATTGCTTCATTAAAGATGGAAATAAAGACTCTAAAATTGATAAAGAGATGCCACTGACGTAAAGAAGTCAAGTTGGAGTCAGAAGTAGATTGAGGAGCCTGAGTAGCAGTCCCATCTGTAATTAGAGGCATGTTAGACAAGAGAACATCTAAATAATATAGACCACCAACTGCACTATCACTGCCAATCTTTTGTCCCGTCACCAAGTCCTAAAAAAAACGATGACTTGGGAAAAAGTAACTGAACTTTGTAAGGATTCAGTAAAGACGTTGGACAAATAATAAATTTGCAGTAAATGAAGGAATATGAAGAATAGATGACACTGTTAATGAAGGGTTACAAACTACTGAACCAATCCCAGAGATAAAAAAAAGGGAACCATCAGCTACTCGAACCTTATCTTTTCCAGATCAAGGCGTGTATGAGGTAAAGAAGTTGAAGGACCCGGTCATATGCTCGGAAGCACCTGTGTCTATGATCCAATTAGGGTAAGTTGATGAAACATTAAAAATACAAGAATGTATACCTGATTGGGCATAATAAGAAGAAATAGATTTGGAACAGAATTTTCGGAAAGCTAATTCCTCAGGAGTAAGTGCAGTAGTAGTTTCTGAAGTACTGAATGCATCAACAAGAAGTGTTGTAGTAGACATATAGGTCTGGGACCCACGACCACTACCACTACCACTACCAGACTGACCTCCACGACCTTTAGGACATCCATGAAACTTAAAACAACGATCCCTGGTATGGTTCTTTCCCCAACAGTCACATTCACAAGACTCCTCAACAGAAGACTGTATGAAAAAGCAAGACTTAGGATATGAAACAAGGCTTAAAGGCTTAGGATACAAAACAACCATGGTTGATCGATCAACAGGATTTAGAACCATCACCCGACATCTACTTTCCTCTTGTTGGACTTTGGCATGAGCCTTGTGCAACGATGGAAGTGGTGTCTGACCAATCAATTGTGCTCGAACTTAATCATACTCTGTTTAAACCAACCAAGAAATCCACAACTCTATCTTCACTAACAAACTTTTGATAAGTTGCTGTATCTTCCGTACATTTGGCTGAAACCTTGATAATGATCAAGCTCCTGTCACAGTGCATTAATTTTCGCAAAATACTGAGTCACAGTCTTTTTCCCTTGACCCAACTCACAGATTCATTTACGAATGTTATATGCCTAAGACATATCATCAGAAACAAATAATGTTTGAGAGATAGCCTCCCAAAGCTCATATGCAATTTTTAATAACATGCAAGTACTCCGTATACTAGGTTTTATCAAATTAAAAATCCATGTCTTCACCATAGAATTATCAAATTTCCATTCTTCTTGGGCCATACCCTGTTTTTCAGGCATAGTAATTGTTCCATTGATGAAGTGTTGCGTACAATTGGCCTCAATTGACATGCGGGACGCTTGAGACCATGTCAAATAGTTGGTTCCATCCAGTTTGAAAGGGCTGAGAACCAATGCTGAATTAGTAGTATGGCTTCTAATAACTTATTGTTCATGCTATTGTTATGAACCCTACTGTTAGCACTACTTTATTCCGCCATATAACAGTATAATAGGTAGATACAATATATACCAAAGAGAATAAACTTTCCAAATGATATCAACTAATTGTACTACACTTTAGAGCCATAATTTATGCAGAAGAACCAGTAGGAAAATAGCAGTGCAGCAGCAAGGGAGAAAAACAAGCCACAAATGCTACGGAGAAAAACAAACTGGATAAACATGAATCAAACAATACAAGACCACTGTAGATGGCAAGAGGCGAGAGAGGCCAACACCATGGGATTAGTCGCGTCGGCAGAAGGCCGTCAGAGAAGTCTCACGCGTCGGCTAAAGGTGGCGCGTGGCGTCGGCTCGCTGCGAGTGTAAGGCGTGTGTGGTGGTGGGTCAGAGATTGAAAACTTTTATGGTGCTCACCTAACAATGGGTAATCCAATTATGATCTCAATTTCTTCCAACTTTGTTCAACTAGTTTTCTGAGACAACGAAGAAAATAAGAACCTAGTTTTTTGCTAAGGAACGCCACTCTGAGACCATGTAGAAAAGAAACTGATATTGGGTAATTCTTTTTTGATTGATTCCTCTCAATTACATTGGTTTATATACACAAGTATAGTAATACTTAATTTACAGTTATGGTAATCCCTAATTTACAGCAATGTATACACACTAATTATGGGATAAGATTAACTACAATTATGGGAACCATATTTCTAACATATTTTCTAACTGGGTAAGGTTTTCTTTGACAATATTAGATGTTGAATAATATGTGGAAGAAGAAAGAAAGCACATGAATGAAGTAGAAGAAACATACGCAGGTTAGGACCAAGGAAGAGAGAAATAATAGGAAACAAAACTTATTATTTTTCTTTAAATTTTTACGTGGTTTCCAAATCATTGACCACATCAGTATATATGTTGTTTTCTCTTTTTCTCTCGTTGCCACATGTAAATATGCAATTTAATTTAACGTTCGTCCAATTTTTGGACGAAATGGTCCAATTCATAATTTTTAAAAAGTTCAATGTACCAATTCTATTTTTTTATTTAAATTTAGTGGGGTAATGCTTAAAATTTGACAATCACAGTGGGGTATTACCTCTTTTTGCCTATAATTTTCTTATTTGTTCTACTTTCATACCTAGGTCATGATGTAAACAATGCTCCTCTGGCAAGACTATAGCCAAAGATCATAATGTAGACAATGCTTACAGTAGGCACATTCTTAGGAAGGGAACTGTTATTTCCTCAAGCAAAAATGATATTTCCAGGCAATGTCCTCCTCAAATGAATAGTATGTGGGTCACCACCCGTGAGAGAGGAACTTGTGAAAATATCACATTTTACTTGTGAATATAACACTTCCCTCTTACATGGCATTTATATACTGTCACTGAAAAAGTTTATATCCTCGGGCAATTTTTAGAAGATGGATTTTTTTTTTTTTTTTTTTTCATATCCTCCTCTCTGCTTTCACACATAATCTGTGAGTCGTGTGAGTTGTTTCTATATTGAGTAAGAAGGATCTATAAAAATTGTTGTTCTTGGTTTCGCACCGGCAACTTGCTATGGTTTGGTGCAATTGACCTGAATCACCAGATAGAGTAATGCAACATTATAGTCATAATAATCAAAATGATAAACTAAAACTTATGATCAAGTCAAGTTCATCAACTTGGTTTTTTTATTTTTAATTGGCAAGTTCATCAACTTGGTCATCCAATGTGGTGGGTATGGACAATGCTATAAACTTAACTACTTGTATTTTTCTACACTCTTAAAATGATGCAACTGGCATTTTCTTGATATCTAGAATGGTTCAATCATCCACGACTTGAATTTCCTTTTTCCATCATTAAAGTACTTGCAGCAGTTGTTGATGCATGGTTTATAATATGTTTGTATATTAAATGATCCTTTTTTCGTGCGTTCTGTCTTCTGCAGAAGCTGTTGGTTATGGAGATCCCCTTATTGCCGTCTTGCCGTCGTTTCACGATATCAAGTAAATTTAGTATGTTCTCTGCGTGGAGAAAGATTTGCAGTTTGCTCCCTTCATATTCTACCCATCTTTTTCGTTATTGCCTCACTCAGAAATTGTGGGGATGTAGTTTATTGCGCCTACCTTTTGTTACTCATCGGTTAAATTGACTAGAGATTAGAAATTTTTTTAAGCTGTGATAATGATTTTGTATACCGGCCATTAAAAAACAAAGTGCTGAATTGCTTCAAAATCCTTGAGGATTGATATGTTTCACTACTGCAACTCACAATAACAATGGCATCCGAATTTACTGCAAAAAATTTATTTTTTCCACTTAACAATATTTATCTCATTGCCTCGTCCAAAACCAAAATCTTGAACTTCTCTAATCGATTGATACTCCCTTCTTTTCCAGAATGAGAGCTACAATTAAAAAGTATTTTTTTAAAAAATGAATTTTGTACAAAGTTATACATTTCCCATTCAACCTCTTAATGCACTTTCATAATGTTAGGGGAGAGAACGGTGCGGTGTGGTGCAGTTACAAGTACTAATTGCAATCATAATATGCAGTTATTAATATTAAGATTCACAATTATAATTGTGGTTACTTGTGGTTGCAATACGGTGATGATGCGGTTGTGATTACATAATTACTTTCATATATATATATATAGGGGACCGATCCATAGCATCTATATGCTATGGGACAAATATTGGCATATAGGCTCTAAACCACACGTTTTATTGATTAACGGCTGCGATCTAGAGTTCTATTTCCCCGTCCGCTAGTATTACTAGCGGATGTAATTAGTATAATTTTCGGACAATTAAGCCCCTCGTTACTGAAATTAACTATGACAGAAACATGGTCCGCTAGTATTTACTAGCGGATAGAAGTCAGAGAGCAAAATCTGTTTAAACATTTTTTAACTTGTTCATGCCTGATCACCTTTAATTCAACCAACTGCTCCCCCTTTTCTCTCCTTTTCTCTCTCTGTATAAAAACAAAATATACAGGCTACAACACAGAAAGCTCTCGACGGATAGCTTTAATAAGTTAGATCAGAGAAAGCGATCCAGACAGTTTTCATGGGGCTTGTAATGAATTTTGGATGAATTGAAAAACCCAGAAAGGAATTGGAGTTTGTTGGCTTTATTTTGTGAGTTCTTTTGCATAAATTTAGCTTAGTTTTTTAGTTCGTTTTGTTCTTTTTTTCCATGTTTATTTGTTTTTGCTTTTATTTTGATCTGAATTGGTGTGCTTTTGGGTAATACCCATTTAAACTTGTTTGGTGAAGAAAAAGTTTCTAATAACTAGTTCTCTCCAATTTGGATTGTAGTAGTTCTTTAGCCAAATATTCTTCATTTTCATTATATATTATCTGCATGTCTAATTGGTAAAAACTAAGACTCTGAATTGCCTTAATTCCTCCTTTTTTATAATTGTAGATGAGCTGAAGAGGTTTATGCACATTCTCATTTTTGAGATTTCAAGCAAATTTGTTCTAGATTTTTAGAAATTTTGTGACTGTTTTCACACTTGGATTCTTCTGTGAACTCGGCCTAGTTTCTAAACTTGTTGAATTTTCCAATCCTTTACCTTACCCGTTTTAGGAAATTTTTTATTGAGTTCAATGTATCAAGACGATGGATCATCTTCGGTGACTTCATCACCTCTTCAGAATTTTTCGGTGATTTCACTGACTTATATCCGCTAGTAAATACTAGCGAACCAATTTCTTTTGGCTGGACAATTTAACTCACGAGGGCATAAGCGTCATGGATTTTGATTAAACACGTCCGCTAGTATTACTAGCGGACGGTAATTTGCCACTCTAGATCGCAATAGTTAATCAATAAAAGCGTGTGGTTTAGAGCCTATATGCTAATATTTGTCCCATAGCATATAGATCTTTATGGATCTGGAATCTATATATATATATATATATATATATATATATATATATATATATTACTATTAATTCACATTATGAAAATTATTTTCATTTCAACACATACCTATTTAAAAATCTTATGTATAATACAAATAATAAAAAGTTCAATTTACAAATTGCAACTATACATGAATAAAGGAACTATCATTACATATGTTAAAGTAAAAATAAATAAAGTCGTAGAGTTAATTACATTAATTAAAGAATTTTAATAACTCATCACAATTAAAGTTTTACCACGTCATTTGTGTTTCTTGTACTAGTAGTGATTATCTTGTATTTCATATTACTTTGCATAAAGTTAAATAAAACTAATGAATTTTTAGGAAGATATATACACTATAACATTACACGTACACGTGACTAAAACTCATAAGAAATAAATAAAATTATATTATTCAATTACAACTTTATTATATGCACTACAATTTGATATTTAATATATATATATAACATAGTTTATTATAAAGTGCGAATAAAACTCGTACCACATTCACAAATTATGTGGTTTTATATGATTGCGGTTACAAATGCGGTTTCTTGCTCTCCCCTACATAATGTTAATGACATTAAATGAAAATGAATGTTAGAATTTACCCCTTTTGCTATTGCACAACTTCCACGCGGAACACAATTCAACTTTGTTATAAATTTGTCTGCATGTAAATCATTTTTCGAGTTATTTTTTTTGTTGCTAAGTTTGTTTGTTGTATAAATGGGACCAAAAAATACATTGGCTAAGGGGCATATTTTACAAATATAGCTTGATAATCTAATGACAAGCCAAAAGATGATGGAGCTATAGGATCAGTGAAAAAAAATTACAATTTACAAAAGCCAGTTATAATAATATTGACAAAAATGATAAAAGATTTAGCCTGAGATAGGCTAGATTTAATAGTACTTCCTCCGTCCCATCATAAAAATCTTTATTACTATTTTGAGTAGTCCCATGTTAAATGTCTACTTTCTTTTAATAATCAAACTTTTACACATTTTTTCCTATTATACCGTAACATTAAATATCTCATACTTTTCTTATTGTAATTCTCTCTCCATAATTAATGACATATTATTATGGACAATTTTGTCAGTCCAGGAGGATACTCTCTTAGTAATACTATGAATAAGAGGAATGCAGTCTTGGAAGGATAACTTTGAAGAGATTAGAGGGACTCTTAGCAAATAGGTGAAATTGTAAAGCACTTTTGTCCAATTTTCATGTTCAATTATAATGTCTTCGTAGAAAAGCTCTTTTATATGTCATTTCCTTCCTTTCTCCCTTGATGAAAAAGGAAAAATGAAATAAAATATCATGTCATGTCATTCTTTTTTGTTCTATTTTAGGAAATGGAACTCCTATTTGGGATGCAGAAGAGATGAGAATGTAACTCATTAATATTCAACCTTTACCTTATTTCAAACCTTTTGTTGAAAACCCAAACCTTTACTTGGATCCAGGAAGTCTTTCATCCTAGGGATTTTTAATCTGCGCCAGTCCCCTAGACTACAATAAGAAGCTAATTTTGTACAGGTTTGAGATAACTGAGTTAGCACGTTTTGTGCTTTGTTGAGATGGCCGAGTTGGTCTAAGGCGCCAGATTAAGGTTCTGGTCCGAAAGGGCGTGGGTTCAAATCCCACTCTCAACATTTTAAGTATAACTTTTAATTTTAACCTTTAACTTCATGTTATCTGCCTCCCTCTTGTGTTGCATTAAGCAACACGCTTTGATTTTATATTATCTGCCTCTTGTTGCATTAGCAACACATTTTACTTTATATTTTTATATTATCTGCCTCTTGCTGCAACTGCAACATCAACATCAAATCATCTTTTAATTATTTATTTTAATTTAATATTTTCTGCCTCTTATTGCATCTAGCAACACAAATCCTCTTTTAGTTTCTAAAGAGGATGACAATTTGCAACACAAAAGAAGATTAGAATTTTATACAAAGATAGGCTGTCATGTTCATCCACCAAATAGAATTTTATACAAAGATAGCCAGCCAGCCAGTCGAGTTCATCCACCAAAGTAGCGTTAACTACAAAAAGCAACGTATATAAAACTTCCTAAGCTTATAACCATCATTCATGCCTATAATACTGAGGGAGGGAGGGAGGGTGCATAGTTAGATAATTCTCTTCTGTTCACATTTACCATGTATGGGGTGCTTGTCTTTTCATTGTAATAGCTTCTAGTTACTGCACAGTGCAAAAAGGTTACTTCTTACGAGTACGTAAACATTTACAATAGCTTGAATGAAAATTAGCATTTAAATTGTCAACTTTCTGCTTTGAACTCACAATAACAGGGCGGAGAAAAAACATCTTTTCCCTATTGCATTCAGGTTGGTCACCTCCCAACCACATCCTTCCTTGTAACATTCAACCTGCCAAATGTTGCCATAAAAATCATGAAATAAATCTTGATGTAATGAAAGTCAATGAAGAGGTTGAGGATGGTAAGTGTCAATGGATGTTGTTGACATACAGTGTCTAAAATTTCGCCACTATCCTTTACGCCGCCAATGATATATATTTTTCCTCCAATAACGACTGTACCAGAGTATCCCCTAGTGTTGTTCATGGGTTCCCCAATACTCCATAAACCATTGCGAGGATCAAAAATCTCAACCGTTGAAACCATATTATCTCCGTCATGACCACCCAAAGCATATCTGAACAAGATATTTTAATATCAATATTTAACATCATGACCAAATACATGACGACCAATCTGGAATCCAATAAGTCAAGAATAGTGATGTAAGAACGAATTCAGCAGTAAAATTTTCTTACATTCATAGAAAGCGGAATAGAATAGAATACATAGTTTGGGCAACATCGCAATGAATTCGCAAAAAAGGACTTGCTTCTTACTTGCAAGGAATTGACAATGCCCTCAGGCTATGAGCACAAAGCTCACAATATAAATTTTCAACTTTTATTAAAATAATGGAGTGTGCAAGATTTTTTCTGATCTCAAGAAAACCAAATTCTTCCGAGATTCCATTTTCCTGACAATGTTCTAAAAGGAGCTAGGCGGGAGGCGGGCGGCCAGGGGGGCCTGGGCGGGATTTTTTATTTTAAGCCAATTTTAATATTTTATCTTACATTTATCCAAACAAAACAATAATATAAAGCAAAACAATTTATAATAAAGATAATAAAAGTATTTGCTTAAAGTTCAAACACATCTATATTGTTAATGTCAAAGTTCAAACACAAACATGCAATTGTTCAAAGTTCAAACATATTTTTAACGTATTAGTTTTATTTATAAACAAGATTTCTATTAAATAATAAAATTTAAAATTTCAAGAATTTAATTCAATATTAAAACTTAAGAAACTAAACATAAATTTAAGAATTATATTGAATTAAACTAAATATTACAAATGTATCATCATTTATATAATTTAAAGTTGGTACAAATTCAAAAAATTACAACTATAATAAAATTATTCATTTTGATTTGATATTGTTCACTTCTTGTTGTGATTTGATATGCTACAACCTGTATTATGAATATGGTAAATCATTTAAAAAATAAATATATTAAGATTTGGTTTGGTTAATTATTAAAATAAAAAACACCTCTTCGCCTAGACCCCATCTAGGCACCTCCTAATTTCTTGGAGGGATTTTTTTTGCCGCCTTGGGCCTAAATGAGGCGCTAGGGGGCCAAGCGCTTAGGCGAGGCGCCAAGGAGAGGCCTAGGGCCTAGGCGTGGCGCCAAGGGGGGCCTAACGCCTAGGCGGGGATTTTTAGAACATTGTTTCCCGAGTTTACGACTTCTTTTATATGCCCAAATGCAAGCAACCTAATCCTAGTTATTTAAATTATCTAACTAGACCTCTTAACATTCCTAATGTAAGACAATTACCCAATTCAATTCTAATTTTGATTACATAGGACATAAATAAAACTGAATGACATCCCTAAGATTTTAGAGTTCTCAATGCGTCCCGCGATCATCCTCGCTAGACACGGCAAATGGGTGGGCCATGACTAGAGTTGGGCTAAAAGGCCCAATTTTTATTGGGCTAGAAAAGTGAGGCCCATAGCCGAAGGAACAATGGGGTGCCCATGGGCTTTTTTCATATATATTTTTAATTTTCTGTTAATTTAAAAATAAGCTTATTTAATATAAATGAATTACTGATTTTAAGTAATAGTGTGAGACCCCAAATTTTATGAATAAAAATTTAAATTTCTCGAAATATTTTTTTTAATATTATGGTGTGAATTTGATATAATGTTATAATTGTGGGTAATATTTATAAATTTTGCAAAGTAAGCAGAAGTTGTTATATAATATTCGATTGGTGGGGAATATTCGTTTTAACAGGGGAATATCGCATGCGACGACACAATCATTAGTGGACCCCACAATGAAGTATTGTCGTAGTTAGAAAAGCGAAAGAATTATCATTTTATAAAAATAACGGCCGAAAGTGTTACCGTTAAAAGCGTTGAACTACCCGGTAGTAAAAATACGATGTCTGGCGTGGTTGCGTAGTAGTACATACGGTATTGATTATTGATGCTTACGTAAGAAGTCACTTAGTTATACTCAATTATTGCTACAATATGATTCACGCATCATATCTCTCATATTATTGATTCGATTATTGTCACAAGATAATGCGCATAATATGATATATTATTAAATTAATAATTGAGACGACAAAGTTATTCATATTATTATTTGCAATATTGACAATGTCTAGAAGTTCTGTCAAGGAGAGGTTTAGTCACCTAATTGTGCGTCAATAAGAAGAAATCCTTATCGGAAAGTCCCCTCTTTCCTGGGAACGACCTGGTTGTTAAATATTGTGAATTATAATATTAATGATGAATAAGTTCGTGTTAATTAAAGATGAAATTGATAGTTCCATTGTGTTGGAATTATTAGTGTTAGTGAAAATCGACATTTATTTCGATAATAATTGATGTCTGGAGGTTATATTGACCAATCGGGTAATTAAGCGAATAAATGAGCAATTAATTGCTATTAATTCACATGCTTATAACTATGTGTTCGCATGTGTGTACTATTGATTCACATGATTTACTATTAGGAGAGTTGGTGCAAGATTGATAATACTTACATGACTAAATTAAAAATGGAGGTATAGATGTAATTAATTTTTTCACATGTTTAGAACTATTGAGTCACATGATTTACTATTGATTCACATGATTTACTATTAGGGGAGGTGATGCAAGTTTGATAATACTTGCAGAACTAAATTAAAAATGAAGGAAAAGATGAAGGTATTATACTGTAATATTTCGAGTCCCAAAATGTGCAATTATTAAAACTATATTTTCCTATAAATAGAAGCTCATTCTTCCTTCATTTCTCACCAATTCACCAAGTCTCACAAGAGCAATTATTATAGAGAAATTATAGAGAAAAAGAAGAAGAGAAGTCTGCTACCTCACTATTCCAGTATCCAGTTTTCTTCTAAGGTAAGGGGTATTATTCTGGTAAGGGGTATTATTCTTTCGTATTCATGAAGAGAGTTATTTTCTTTCAATACTAATAAGGGTTGTTTGTCTATGCGAAGTACCGCATACATGGTGAAATTCTTCTGTTATTCTATTCTTTATTATTACATTGGAATAACTCATCTGTCTTGATTCATCGCATGCCTAGTGAATTCTCGTTGTTATTCCATTCTTTATTATTATACATTTGGAATATCCTCAGATGTATGCGTAATTACGCATGACTGGTTCCATTCTTTATTATTCTGTTGGAATAACTTTGCGTGTGGTCTATCACATGCATGGTGAATTCTTTCGTTATTCCATTCTTTATTATTACATTGGAATAACTTTTCGCCTATGTGGATTATCAGATGCATGGTGAATGATCCTTCGTATTCATTCCTTATTAAATTGTGAAAATGATCTGTCGATGTGGATTATCGCATAATATGGTGAAAATCCATTTCATAGATTTCAGTATATTCTATTATACTCGTATGAGATATCATTTATTTTGTAATCGGTCATGGAATATCATTTTCTTTGGTATTTTTCTTTTACGAAGTTACTATTCATGGGTTACTTATTCACCCGATTACTATTCACTCTAGTATTATTCATTTCGGTATTCGGGGAACTTTTCGTGCCAGAGTACTATTCACGAGTTACTATTCACCCGATTACTATTCACTCTAGTATCATTCACTCGGGTATTTGGGACACTTTTCATGTCAGAATACTATTCACGGGGTACTATTTCCGAAATACTATTCACGGGGTACTATTCACCCAAAAATATATTTCTTTTCTGTCCAAATTATTTTTGGTACATGAATATTATTTTTTGAATTTTACTCTATAAAGCAGTATCATGTTGATAATTTGGACGTTATTGATTCCTGGATAAATTAAATTATAAATCTTTAAAATTTATCCTTGAACTTGTTTTATTGAATTATTATGTCATTGTCATCATCATCATGCTTATATTGTGATGAAAGTCATCTTTGGCTTACGTGCATAGATGGACTCGGTATGATTATGACAAGGGATCATTCTGTATAATCATGACCTGTAATGTTATAAATGATGTGGTAAAAGTCCTCAGTGGCTGTAGTGCATTGATGGATAATTTTTGGTATGATTATGACTAGGGGTGAAAACGAGTCGAATCTCGGCGAATACTTTAATGCTCAGATTCGGCTCGATTCGAAAAAATTGAGCTCGGATTCGACTCGAATTCGATCATTACTCGGACATACCCGGCTCGTAAGTACTCGACTCGTTTACAAAACGAGTTACTCACGAGCCTTCAAATCGAGTTTCGAATACGAACTATTTCGCTTAATACTGAACCACTACATACTAAATTGATTATTGAACTAATGATTTATATATAAAAGTCTTTTACTTTTATTTATGTAAAGAAATTACAAAGAATGTAATACGAATTGATACAAATATCACATATTTAGCTTATTAATATGGATCAGATTAGTATTCGAATATGATCCATCGAGCATGTATCGAGTATGGTTCGAGAAAAAATACAATACTCGAACCCTAATATGAGCGAATACTGGTATACTCGAATTCGACTCGTGTATCATTAAACAGAAAACGAGTATGGATCATATTCGACTCGAATCAACTTCGAATTCGAGCTTTGGATTATATTTTCGAACCGATCTCGAGTCGAGTATCGAGCTACTCTGCTCGACTAACACCCCTAATTAAGACCAGGGATTATTCGGTATAGTCATGACCATTGATGCTTTAATGAATATCCTTGGCCCGTAGTGCAGGGATGATTCGATGATGTGGTTTATTTATTAAGCTGAATCTCAACGATAAAAATTGATGAAAACATTTTAAATCATAGAAGATAGTAGATTGACTCTACTTGACTCTTCTAATGGATTGCTTATTCCGCTGCAATTAAACTTATGTCTATTGTATTTTATCAGTTTAACATTGTTGAAGACTAATGATAATTTATTCTGCATTATCTTAGTCATAATATTTCTTACTGGGCTAGTTGAGCTCACCCTTTTGCTTTCATTGTTCTCTTTAGAAAATGAGAATATAGCTGAGACGAGTCGGGGAATGGAGTAATGGTCCAGGATAAATGGTTTTAGTAGTCCTCACTATTCTACGGAATAATGTGATAATAATTGTAATGAGAACTCCATTGAGTGTGGATATTGTCTAGATGACAATATTCTTGTTTAAACTTTCAGCTATGTTTTATCGTATTTTACACGACTGTTGTATTAAAGAAGTTGTATTTGATTTATGTACCATGTATCTGGCGACCCAAGATGGGTGATGTATACCTGTTTTGGGGGCGTCACAAATAGTCATTTAAAAAAAATGGTGAACAAGAGTGCTAACTTTTTAGGTGCTGTCTTTTTTTGACCAGAGGGAACGAGCATTTCAATTGAGTAGTATGACATCAATAATAGAAAATCAATTTTGACTAATTCACTAATTATTATTTTTATTTTTTTCTTGTTACATATGTTTACTAACACAATTCAAACACTATTTATAATTTCTTTTTTAATGACAAAATAATACTAAAGGAATAGACATCATCATTCACAAATAGTTCAACTACAGAGGTTAAAACCATAGAAATTAATGGTAAGATATAGTAATTTTTCTCGTTTCAAATATCACAAGACGGTGGATGTACTATAAAACTTTAATTTTTGATCAAATAGATAGATAGATAGATAGAAGCGGTCTTAATATATGAAAAAATTGAATTAAAAGAATAGAAGTCATCGATTTGAGGAAGACGAATAGGAGACAGAGGGAGTAAGATTAGAAGTCTGGACAAACAGAACTAAAAGTGATGTTTAATTTTTTTTCTTTGTTTACTACTAAATTCTTAAAAATTGAATTTGACGCTTAACTTTTAAGTAGTATTATAGTGGAATGAACAAGTTGACTAATTTACTTTTACATGTGAGTGGTTGGGCCAAAGAGGCCCAAGTTTTTTGGGCTTAAAAATGTAAACCCATAACCCACTTTTTTGTGGGTGGGTTGGGTTGGGTTGGCCCGTGGGCTTAGGCCTTTTTTGCCAGGTCTAATTCTCGCCACCCTTAAAAAAAACTCGACCTCTCAAGTGTAAAGAATGAAACCATAAAAGTTCGACCTCGAGTTTTTAAAGTGTAAGAGAATGAAACCATAAGCACCAATATTAAATTTTTCGAAGAACTAAATGTAAAAACATCTTTGACATTTCATTGATCCTCAGGACTAATAATGATGGACCAAGTAATAGACTTTTCATGAACAATTTTATGTTGCTTTGTGGGGTAAAGATCATGAATGGCGGATTGCTCAATCTCCTAGTTTCCTTCATGTTAATTTTTTGTTTTTGTCTCGAGCTTCAAACCTTCATTTTTCATATCAATTGTCACTTGCTCCAACGGGTGTCAACTGTCAACTTCCAACACGACCAACTAACAAGACACAAATCAATACGGAAACTATACAAAATTACCGAGCTAAAACTTGCCTACATTTGTGCAAAGAATCAACCTCACTAGACTCAAATAGCTCATAGTAGGACACACAATTTTGTCTCCGTATTTTTCACCAAAACCCAAGATCACTGCTTAAGCCTATTGTACACCCACTTTAATACCCCTTTGAGGATTCTAGTCTCTCTTTTGATCACTTGGATATTTCTTGTTCTCCCTACACCTATGTGTGTTGTTCAATGGAAATACCAATGACCCTATTTATGGAATTCATATGAAAAATTATAAATTTCTAATGAAAATAGGCTAACCAAATCTTAATAATTTAAAAAGTTCCAATCCTACATTACAAAAAAAGGTAAAAAAAAATACCAATTCAAATCATATCACAACCTTCATGCCTTGAACATTTATATAAAAAAAAAAATCAAATTATATACGATTTTTTAAAGCCAAATTTTTATTTATTTAACTTGGGATGTTTCATTGAGTAGAAGCAAATCGAGAAAACTTGAATCATACAAAATATTGGTCGTTTTCACACAATTCTGCCAATTACAAAATGAAAAGAAGTAAACTTACAACTTTTCGTTTAGGACAGCCATAGAATGGCACCCCCTCCTTGTGTACATATTCTTAAGTCTAGTCCATGAATTTTCACGAGGATCAAATCTTTCAACAGAGCTGCAAAACAAGAATAAAAAAATCATGAATGGTACTCGTTAAAAATTAAGAGTCCTAACAATTACTTCAAACAAAACCACGAAAAACGAAATTATGCACCCCACCCTCTAGCCATACTACATTAGTACATTTAGGGTCAGAGTATGTAATAACCCGGATTTTTGTTAAAAATTAAAATTTTATTTTATTTTTCCTAAAAGCATAATTGAATTAGAATATGTAAGTTACTATTTTTTTTCATTTTTATTTCGCTTGGAAGTTAAATTCTTCTAATAGATAATTTAATAAATGAGTTTATTAAAATTAAGGAGTCCTTTGGAATTTTGGCAACTCCTATATTGTTTCTTATTTATATTTAAAGAGTGGAAGTAAAACCCAAATCCTATTCTAATTTGATTAGTTGAATTCCCGGGAATATTTATACGCACGGCAGTCCATTAGAAAAATCTAAAGCTTGTTTCTTCAAATTTTCGTTCTCTACAATTATGAAGAGGAAGAGAAGTTATTTGATGTCATCTTCACCACTAACTGATTTTTGAGTAAATTTTGTGCATCTTTTCGAGAGCTACAATTTTTGTGAAGACATGAAGAGATTTTGAGAAATCTAGAAGACCCGAAAATCAGATTCTTTACTGCTGCGTATTGAAGAAAGGTGAACAAGGAAGGTAAATATTATTTTATATTTTGATTTTAAGTTTAGTTATGAGAGTTTTTTAATTAGAGATTATTTTTTATCAAAATAAAGACATGGAATTAGAAGTCATGATAATCGAGCAAAAAATTTTATATAAAAGAATATAATTTGATTGAATGTAACCGTTAAAATTTGAAAATCAGTTTCTATATTTTAAGGTCTATTGCGTAGGTTATATCTTTTAATCTGATCGTTATGATTTTTAGATATGTTATACATATAGTAAGTGGGGTCCACCCCATGTGAGAAAGGATCTTGTGGAACGAACACTTTCACTTGTGAAAATATCAATTCCCTTTTAATTAATGGTGATAAGACCAGAATAGTGGAATGAAATCTTAAAAATAATTTGTCGTATTAGGGTTTTAAAATTTCTTAAGTTTTGCTATTTTCGAAGTATTAATAGTGATCTAAGATGATAATTAAAAGGCACCTTGAATCGATTACGAATTATTAGTTTGGATTATATTTAATTCGAGGTGAATATGTTTAGGTGGTGAATAACATTTTGAATTTGTTACTTGGCATTTGAGGTAAGATTTTGTGGAGTGTGCTATAAGTGGTTTTGAGTATCAAGTACGGATTCTGTATTCCGCTCCTTTGATTATTGTTATATTCTATATATCTCATGATATCTCGTCTTTCGTTACCTTTTTCTTTTATTTCTGTTGACACTCTTGAATAGAAGTTTGATCATTCATACATTGACTTTATTCTGTAATTTCAATTCCTTTTCTTCTATTATAATTTGAACATATTCCATATTTCTTTAACGATACTATTGATTTGTCTGTATTGCTAATCGTTTGGAATTTGACACTCGCTTAATTGTTTCGTTTCTATTCAAATTCTTATTTTGCTTCGGTTTGGTCTAGATGTTCTGAACTTCATTTTTTAATCTTTTGAATTTGTTCTTCATGCATAAAATTGTCGATCTTTGTATAGCGGTACATGTTGTTACCTCTTTTGGAGACATTATTATTATGGTTTGATTTAATTCAACATGTATGTTTAGAACCCTTTTGTCGGTATTATGTCGCATGTGTTGTGACATCATATCTTTGTAGAATAAGTGATGGGGTATACCTGAGTTATAACCATTTGTGGGGGTACCACAAGCATGTCCCCTTAGCACCAATGCATGACACTTTCTATAGCAGTGTGATCAGTCCACGGTGTATCCTTTTGTATGTTGCTCTGGGTGTGAGCTTTTGCCATTTGATATGTTTGTTCAGGATGCGTATAGGTCGACTCTAGTTTCTATTCTGCGGATTGGTGATATTTGTATTACAAACCTTTTGATTTGCATGCATTTGGATTCGTGGTCCAATGTATGATTTGTATATTTGGCATTATTTTGACTTGTCTGTGACAAGATTTTGTTTTGTTCTGAACTCGGTATAAAATAACCACTTAGCCATTTTGATTCAGCCTTCTGTTTGTTTCATTAATTTTGTTGATTCAAATATATTCTATTCAGACTTTGGAGATTATATTATCGTCGATATTTATGCTTGAGGCCTAGTTCAATATTTCGTCAGTTGATTCTGTATTTCAGTTGTATACCTTTTGTATATTTTTATCCGTACTTTGGCTTATGGTGTGTTTTTCTTTCGACAAGTTTGCAGGGGCGATTTAGGATTTCATGTGAAGAGAGCAACATTTGACCATCTAGGTATATTTGATTTAAGATTTTAATTATTCTGCCAATTTTTGGAAAATTATATTTAATTTGACATTGATGGATTATCAACTACTCCCTCCGTCCCAGGATAAAACTGATGAATTTTTCACGCATATTAAGAAGATGAATAAAATGACAAAATTGCCCATAATAATATGTGATTAATCATTTTCAATGTAGGTGAGAGGGTGCCTTTCTAGCTTTTCAATTCAAAACATTTGCAACACATAACTAATTATACTTATTGAATATGGAGAGAGAATTAGAATAAGAAAAATATGAGATATTTAATGCTAAGGGTATAATAGGTAAAATTGTGTAAAAGTTTGGTTATTAAAGGAAAATAGACATTTAACATGGGACTACCCAAAATAGTAATAATGACTTTTATCCTGGGACGGAGGGAGTATTAAATATTTTTTTGGAGAATTATATTTATTATTTTGAGGCCTGTTGTGCTTTGCACGTAACCTCCCTTTCCTATTCGGGAAGGGGTGTTACAAAGTACAAGGTTAAGAAGATAATATATGAGCTATGTTACATGGAACGGGATGGGACTCGGTGTTGATAGCGTCTAGGTGTCAAATTTATCTATTTTTAAAACTATATAATATGTGGACACAGCGTACAAGGATCCAAATTTTAAAATCTAGTGTGTGGATAAAACAAATAGGATATTAACCTTTTTTCTACAGGGACAATATGGCAAAGAAAGTAACAGAATAGGGGGTTAAACTATAACAAATGGAAGTCCAAAGGTGTGTTTGTAAATCTAGTAAACTCTAGAACTACTTAAGGCTGTAATATAATCTATTCTATCGTATAAAGGAACTAGTTTTAGTTAATTTGGATTGTTTTAGCTTTCTCTATCAATAGAATGAAACTATGCATAATAAGGTAATTTTCAATATAGAAAAAATAAATTTCATAATTTACTAGGATAGTAACTACTTTTAAAGCACTTCCATTATAAAGACAAAAGATAAATTTAATTTTTTGCTAGGACAATACCTACTTTAAAGGCTCTCTACATTTAGAAAGAAAATTTAAAAAAAAAACTTAGCAATAATTAATAGCCAAAACTAAAAGAATAAGTTTACTACTACTATAACTCATGAAAGTTGCATTGCAAAACAAAAAAAAATGTTTAGTAAGCAAACAACAAAAAACAGTTTAAATCATGAAAGCCAGACTTAGAGAAATATTACTCACATAGTAATTTTTCATTAAAAAAATGTTGAACAAATTCACATAGTCTAAAAGATCTACTAGCTAGGTCTTTACACAAACACATACAACAAATTCAGATGTATATTCGTGTAAAAAAGTATAAAAAAATTGGTTGTTTAATTTATCCACCAATGACATAGAGTGCATTATTAATTTCTGCTGCTGCGGGAGCAAATCGCTGGATGGACAAAAGAAGAGCCACTCAACTTAAAGCAATCACAAGTCATAACAAATGTTCTCCCTCATGTAGCTTCATAGTTTTTAAAAATATCAAGCACATTAATGCAAAAGAAAATCTAAATCACCTTCTGCTTCATTGACTGAGTGAATATCCATCTTCCAACGTTTGGATCAAACATTTCCACCTCTAAAAAACAATCAACCCCATTGCCACCGCCAATTGCATAAATCTTGTCGTATAAAGAAGCCCCAGCTAAACTTCCTTTCTTATTATTTAAGGAAGGTTGATTTACCCACTGATCACTTGACAGGTTATATGATTCAACTACAAAAGCATAGACTTGATTTGTTATTACTCTATGGAGAACTATTCAAAAGATGTTCAAAGCACACAACTTAAGCTTTGCATATAATACCTGTGTTAAACCATACATCACCATCAACACCACCGAAAATGAAAATTTCACCATTCAACTTTGTTGCTGATGCATATGACCTTACAAAGGTCATTGGGCAAAGAGACGTCATTATGTCACGAGATGGAGAATATGAACCCAAAGTTGATAACCATGAAGAACCATCAAATCACCCCACTATAAGAACGGACTCATCCATATTTGAAGGGGATCTGTCAAACCGTCCATACTCTACTCCCACATGCCCAACTGAAGAAAATGCTCCAGATTCCAACACATTGCACCGCTTATTCAGTTTCTGAACTTGTACTTTAAGTTTACAACCAATAAACTAGATAAAGGAATGATTTAGAATATATAAATACATAAATATACAAGATGATAATAATGAACTTGAGCCGTTTGATATTCTCATGCGCTTCTTCGTAACTATTCATATAGGCTATGCTACTTCGGCCTTCTTCAGAGTTTGGAGAACATCAAAACACCACCAAAATCAGGAAATATAATCAAGTCCAATTATAAATACATAACCACAAGTGATACAAGAAACAAACTATGTTAAGTGTCAAGTAACGGCTACCATAGAGCAAGAGCAAAACCAAAAGCATCACATATAGCATCAGTTTAAACTTGAAACTTCTGAGAGCAGGGAACTTTGACACAGTATTGATTATTGATACTGGTTCTCCTTTTGCAAATCCATGATTATTTATTTAGTATGGTAGCATTTTTATGAATTTTTAATTGCAAATGCTCAATTATTAAACAAGTTCTAAATGTAATAATTTAAAGAAGCCTATTAACTTTTCTAACAAAGAAAACTGGATGTAATAGTAGAGAAACGCTGAGCAAAAACATATTACACTATAGGATGAGAGATGGTACCAGCTCCTGCTCCAAGGAACTGATTTTCATAGTTTGCTTCAACTGAGACCCCTTCAATCCTTCAATCTCTTGCATCAACTTCAAAGAAGATACCACAAGTGGTTTAGTAGGAGTAAAAGAACATATATATAACAAAACTCTGTATGAGAATTTCAAAAGGACAAAAATGTCTAAGGCAGGAGATAATATTAATTACCTTAACTACCACAGATTGAATATCAGTAGAGTCTATCCCTGTAAGTATATTTGCTACTGGAGAACATCTCTTCTCTAGATTACTTCGGCAGAAGAAGGATAACTGTCTTTTTCATGAATTTCTTCAGTAGTCATCTCATTCATACCAGTAGATGAGTAGGAAAACTCACAATTTGGCTTCACTTGAGCATCTATTTCTTCTGCATTGTAGTCAATAGAAGCTTCTGGAGGTCGAGTTTCTCCATCCAGATGAGGCGAAAAACAAGATGATTCCCATTCCATAATGGACTCCTCTGAATGTTGAGTATTCAAGTCTGAACCCATGGTCTTAAAACATTCATCTTCATCTCTTTTTTCGCCAAAATGTGTATCATCAACTAAAGTGCAATATGGAAGGGAATCAGCAGCTACTGTCAGAGCAGAAGGGTGCTCCCAATTTGATTCCCTGGTATCAAATTCTTCACAATATTGTCCAGCAACTAAGTCAACTCTTTGAGTTTCAGAAAGGTGGCTTTTCTCTCTGTTCAGACAAGGTGCAATGTTTGTAGGTTTCGATTCCATATTGGACTGGTCTGAAGGATGATAAGTTGAATTTAAAGCTTGGGTCCTAAAGTTTTCAACTTTCCTTGCAATATCACAATCAGATGAAGTCTTGAATAATGAGCTCCATTTTTTCTGCGTAACGGAAATGCTTGTGTCACTAACAACAACCCCCTTGTTACTCACAACAGATGAGTATGAAGGTTGAACATTCAATTTCGGTTTATCATTTTCAGCTTCCGCACCTACTGAAGCTTCAAAAGAATCAGTCTCACTGCACAAAGCAGGAGCATCGCATGAGCTCCATAGAGTATTGGTCTGATCTGAAATAGCACGATTTACTTCTGAAACCGAGTTCTGTGAGTAATTGCCTGCCTGCATTGTGTCGGAAGTGGGTAAAGAAAAGAAAAAAGTATTCCACTTTGTTGTATTCTTCGAGCAAGAAGCATCCTCATTATAAGGTGAAGATGTAAATAATGTAATTAACTTGTTAGTTTGAGTCCGATCTAGCTCAAACCAAAAGAGCTTCTGTTCATAGTAGTTGTCAGCAATTATTGGTCCGAACTGATCTTCAGTCAAAGTACAGCAGCGCCTTTGAATATGGACTCGAACGTTGAAGAACAGAGAATATACTACAAGTCAAATTCATTTTTCTATGACCACCTGCATCCTGGAGAAAAAATTATTCCATTTTTACAAAATGATAAGAGTATGATGAAAATTTGAATATACTTGTGCAGGGTATGGTGTAAGGTCTGCACCATCACCAGTCCACCCATAAGGATTGATGTTCATTTGTCCAGGACTAGTAGCCTCAAATATACCGTGAAGCTTCCTATCACTATAGTTGAAAAGGAAGAGAGGCAATCCAGGAGTGATGTTCTTCACATATGCAAAATGAGGAGCTGGTAAGCCTGTTAAAACATTTGCAAAATGAGGAGCTCGTAAGCCTGTTAAACATATGCAAAATGAGGAGCTTGGCAGCCTGCTAAAAGATTTATGAATATTTTATGAGCCTTTGACATAAAACTTTAAATTAACATTTAACCATGAAGATGCGCAAATCAGAAGTAGCCAACTTACCAAACAAATCCTTGAAATAGCATTCTTTTACTGTGTTATTCTTGCATCCAAAAATAACTGCACCTAGGTCACTCTTTCTTAGGTTCCTAGCAGGAGCACTGCAATTAGCTTTGAACGAAGGTTGAGGCTTTTCCTTTAGAGTAAGCGTCTGCTTTTTTCTCCCTCTGCCCATTCTGTTTATAAGAAAATGTATAAATTGAAGTCCCGAATCAAGGTAATGACTACACTTAAACAAATATAGTAAAACACTAAATTAGCATCCCCAGCCCTCCACAACATAAAAAAAAAAAAGGAAAAAAGAAAGAAAGAAAGAAAAGCAAGCCCTAAATCATTTGCCAAAAATACCATAACCGCTATAACCAATGAGGATAAAAGAATTAAAAAAATACATACAGAAAGATGCAACTAATAGTTAGTGAATTTGATATACATATAAGATTAGGGTTCCAAATTAAATAAAAGTCATGCTACAATATAGATGGATTAACATTTCACAACATTCTTCAAAAAAATAAAAATAATAGGTTGCTAAATAACAGATGATACACTTGATCCCCTTAGCCATAAGCTAAGCCTCTTCAATAACAGTAAAAGTAAACCAAGAAAATCAAAGTCACAGAACAATCTAGAAAGGTCGCCCAAGGTATAATATGAAATAAAAATGACGAGAGAAAAGTAAACCAAGTAAAATCACGAGTGAAAAGTAAACCAAGTAAAATCAAAGTCAGAAACTACACTGCATGGGTATTAGTAGTAGCTTGATGCAACAATCAAAAATTCTAAGGGAACAGGGAATTAGGGGCCGGTCGCCAAAAAAATATTAACTCAAATTATAATATTACAATTTTGAACTCCCAAAAAAATTATAATTTTTTTTTTTGACTCAAATTTCTACAGAGTCCAGTAATTTAGTTGTAATTTGAATACATATAATAAATAGGATTGCATAGACTGTACAACTCTGTTTTTTATGTGTATCCAAATTACACCTGAATCACTGAATTCTGTAAAAATATGAGTTAAAAAAATAATTATAAATTTGTTGGGTTTAGGGTTTAGGGTTTTGGGTTTGGGGTATATATCCAATTTACACCTAAATCATCGAATTCTGTAAAAAATTAAGTTAAAATAAATATTATAAATTTTTTAACGGTCCCTAATTCCCTGTCTCCCCAGAAAAGCGTTGCAACAATACCACAACGACATCAAACCAAAACACAACAAACAGGCAGTCAGATAATTTATCCAACATACAAAGTGGAAATACAGAAAAGTGACTTAATTTCAAAACCTTTTGATTAAATAAAACTAAAACACATGGAGGAACATCATCACACATGATAATAGATAACACTCATAAAGATACTTTAAATCAAGGAACATCATCACACATACCATAATAGGTACCACACATAAAGACAATAAAACTCAACGCAAAGCACAAAATTACTTCCGACCAAATAGCTTCAAATAAACAAAACAAGAACCAGATCAATCACTATCCAGAGAGTCAGAAAAACTACTGAGATAGATCAAATCAAAATGTCCAGAGCACATAAGAAACCTCTATCTGTGGTCAATCAAAGATCTCAAACGTGGAACCTCTAAACAATGTTATAAGCCTGTAATTACTTCACTAAAAAACAAAAGTTTAGCAATAAAACAAAGAGCACTGTCTCTTCAAAACAAGAAATATATAGATAATCATAATCATCAAGTAGCTAATCATGTCAAACCTCGCCTTAATAGAACTTCTTCACTAAAAAAAGGGGTAAAATAGATAACAAAACAGAAAACGACAAAAATACATATCATCTGTTGAGAGTAAAACCAAAAAAAAAAAAGAATCAAAAACTCAAAAAACACTACAAGTGTTTATTAGCACGGATTGCAAGTAAATAATGAAGAATTAGACTGAGATCACATTTTTTAAAGCAAAAATTCAAAGAAAAGACCTAAATAAAACTTGAAAACGGAAATGCGGATGTTAGCCTGTTCAATTTCCGACCGGCGGGTAAGGCGACGTCGACGGCAACTTGGCGAGATAGAAAGAGGAGTAGTTGAAAAGCTATTTATTAAAGGGAGGACCGGAGAAGTGTATGAAAGTGTGTAGCACAGAGGTTTATGAGAGTTGTGATCGTGTATGTACGATATGGGAAGTGTAAGAGGCCAACTATGCCATAAAAATGCATGAACATACATTTAAACGTATGCATTTTAAAAATTTTATGATTTAAATCGAAAAGCAAACGGTAATGGGAAAGTCAACGTGAAATATCGATATTGCCCTCCAGTTGTCTTGATTTCTTTGCTCAAACCCGGTGCAGCTTATGGGCTTCCCAATTTGTATAAAGAATTATAAAGAGACGGGAAGGAAAAAGGTCATATACCCATCTTTATCCTATTTTTGGTAATGCTAATTAATTGCTCTATAAGATATAGGCACAGGATTGGATCGGGTCAAAACGGTTATGATTTTTGTGGCTAAGGGTGTAAATGAGTCGAATCGGAGCGAACAAAGAACTACTTGAATTCGACTCAAAATGATAAATTCGTACTCGAATTCAAATTATATTTGAAAAATTCTACTCAGATTCGATTCGACTCGAATATTTAGTACTCGAATTCGATCCGACTCGACTCGAATATTTATTCAAACTACTTGCGAGCTTCAAATTCAAGCTCGAATTCGAATCTCCACATAATAACTAGTTTTATAATAAATATAATTAAAAATTAAATTTGTTATTTTATTTAAAAATGAGAAAATATATTTATTATTATACTTTACAAATATAAAATCACAATTAAAATTAAAAACACAACAAAATAATAACTAATTATCCTAATTTGATTTAAATTTGTATATATTATAAGAGAATGTATCGGACATCTAATCGAATATGTATTAATCGAGTATGTATCGAATCACAATCAAAAATTCGAGTAGTTTGAATCTTAAACGAGTCGAGTATAACCTTGCTCAGATTCTAATCATATTTGTATTCGAACTATTTTTAATGCTCAGATTTGGATCATATTATTAACGAATCCGAGTCTCGCTCGTATTTTTTCGAGTCGAACCCGAACTGTGTTGGCTCGTTTACAACCTTATTTGTGGCCTTAAAATAAGAGGTTTGTGACTTAAGGAGTGACGGGCCGGGTTTTTTCATATTTCTATTTTTTATTTTTTTATGTTAACATTTTTATCAATTTAATTCATTCTTTATATTAAGTATTATAAATTTTATAAATAAATCAACATAATATATGTACAAAATAAAATAATTCTATAAACAACGATAGTTATTTCGTTCGAAAATATCATAATGGATTGTTAAGTTCTATTTTATTGTTTTTTAAGGAACAATTACATATTCTATTATATTTTTAAAAATAATTACAACAATAGTGCACTCATAAAATATTTACACAGTTAATACACTTCCATATTTATTTACAATATTAGTGCAATTATGATTCTTTAATTTAGGGAATTAGTATTCAATTAGGATTCCTTAATTTAGGGGAGTAGTATTAATTTACTTATTAAATTAAGTAATTAATATATCTACATATTAAAATAAACCAAAGTGGCGTATATATGAAGCAATAATTTATTTATTTTAAGAATCTTTTTGCAGTGAGTAGTTTTATAGCCCAGGAACGCATTCATTACTCGTAATCCTCTTATCCATTTTATTTTCCCCAAAGAGAGAGAGAGAGACGGTGTGAGAGGAAAGGAGAGGAAGCTCGGAAGAAAGATAAAATGGCGTCTTTTTTTGGTCGCTCAAAGAATGACAATTAAATCAATAAGATTATCTTCATCAATCATTTCATCAAAATCTTTCCCAAGAAAAGCGGGCGAAGGAGAATTGTTGCACAAGGGGATTAGGATTCCTTAATTTAGTGGTATTATTAGGTTGCCCCAAAAGTTTGGTGGTGGTGCTGGAGTTTCCGTCATGGTGGTGGTGGGTTGGGTAAATGCAGTTCGGTTCAGTTGGGCTTTTTCTTTTTCTTTTGAAGGAGAATATAAGTTTACCATGGAATTATAAGGGGGTGTTTGGGTGTAGTTTTTTCATGGTGCAGTTGGTAGCCAAACATTCATACTAAGGTAACCAATTCAGTTTTGTTAAGTTATCAATTTTTTTTGAATGTGATGCAATTGGTAGCCAAACCTTCATGAAATTGGTTGCCAAACTTTTAGACCAAGGTAACAAATTTATACTGCCAGTGTGGAGGTAGATTTGGTTACCTTGGTATAAAAGTTTGGTTACCTTGGTATAAATGTTTGTGTAAGACCCCAACTTATTATTTAATAAAATTAAATTTCCTCTATTTATTATCTTGAAATAGTAAGGGTTGATTTGATTAATGTGGTAAGTTATGAATAAAATGCGCAATTATTTCAAACAAGCAAGTGGTTTTAAAATATTCATTGTTGACGGGGAATATTCGTTTGGTCGAGGAATATTTTTACTGTCGGGGAATATTCATACGACGGTAGCGACCTTTGTGTGGCCCCATGTGAAAAAGCGATTGGATGAAGAAAGCGACAAGAATAAGTTGGTTATAAATAACGACGTAGTTGTTACCAATTATTATCTTGTTGGAATACCCGGTTGGTTAAAAATAAGAAGACACTCAGTATTACACCAATTATTGATTCTTACGTAAAAAGGCACTACTCAATAATTATTACTGTAATTCTTATTCAAATATTTTATTTTATTGATTCAATAATTGTTGCGTTGATATTTTATATTACTGTTATTTTAATAATTGTCATTGCACAGTATTTTTTATTATCGGAGCAATAATTCATATTATCTGAATAATATTATTAGATAACATTATTGGCAATGTCTAGAAAGTTCTGTTTAAGAAGAGGTTTGGTCATCTAATTGCGCACCAGTAAGGAGAGATCCTTATTGGAAAGCCCCCTTTTTCCTGGGAACTGCCTGGTTGTCAGTATTGTGATTCTGTAATATTATTTGTGAATAATTAATTATTGATTTATATGATGAGAAAAATATTGATTTTATGTGGATATAGATGGAAAAAAAATTTTAATGTGACAATTGTTAAAAATTAATATTTTATCTTTTTCTGATAAAATAATTCATTTAAATATATTATTTTAATAATATAATAATTGTTGACCGAAATTTGATTATAGCCTGTAAAATTGTCCGTTTGTGAATTTTTGATTCCAATTTCATTTGGAATATGGAAAAACTTTCTTCTGCAAAGTTGTTGAGAATGAAATTTCCTATGGAAATGACATGTGGTTCAATTTTTTGATAAAAGGGCTATTTATTATGAATTATTGAAGTTCAAGTTAAAATAATTGATTTTTGAAGTTTTATTTATTTTTTGATAAAAAAGTTTTTTGTATTTTGTGGACATCATTAACATGTGCAAAGTCTTTGAAATTAGATGTCTAGAGGTGGGCTAAGGAAAATTTGATAAATATATTAATATTATATTAATTTTCGCTTTGTGTTCTAAGCATTTTCCTATAAATAGGAGCTTAGGTTAGAATTGAAAATCACACCGTAAACCCAAGTTTTTTCTCTATTTCTCTCTCGATATATTGAGCGTATTCTTGTGAGTATTTTGATACCTTGAGTGTTGCTATATGGTCTGCAAGTTTCCTTCAAAGACTATATCTAGTATTCGGTCGAGAGTACTGCGTCTTTTTCGAGGTAAAGGATATTTTTTTTTAAATGGTATTATTTCTTCTAATATCATTATGCCGGATTATTGGTAAGATTTTTCTTGTGAAATTCTTGTCTTTTAGTGTCGAGGTTACTATTCACGTATATGGCACTATTCACGAATACGGCACTATTCACAAAAAAATTAAATTTTCGTTTTTGTCCAAAATATCGATTATGGATACTAGCTTTGATTGTATCCATGTTTTGATCATTCTTGAATTTTACTTCACTATGATTATTTATGAGGTATTTTTGGACATGAAATATGAAATACTGAATCCTTGATATTTATTCTTTTGTTTCATTTGGATTCGTTTCCTTTAAAATATTTTTCATCATCCTCGGTCTAAATGATGATATTATTGAATATCTTTGGCCTATAGTGCAAAAGATAAATGATTTTATAATGAATATCTTTGGCCCGTGAAGTAAAAGATGAGCAGTGTTGAGATAAACATGACCGATCGATGAATATCTTTGGCTCAGAAGGCAAAGATGAAAATTTGATTCAAGATGAATATTGATTGATGTTACTGAGGATAAAATATTGACGATGGACTTTTAAATTCATAGATAATAGTAGATTTCATTCTCTACGTAACTCTTCTATAAATTATTATTTCACTGCGAATATTGATCTCAAACTTGTCATTCTATTGTATTTTATTAGATTTTTTCTGTTGAAGACTAACGATAATTTGTTCTATATTATCTTAGTCATATATATTCTTTTTGGCTAGTTGAGCTCACCCTTTTCCTTTTTGTTCCATTTTTCTTCTCGGGAGGCGAGAATGTAGCAGTCTTAGTCGGGATACTGGAATGAAGGTTCTAGAAGTTGTTTTAGTAGTCCTCTCACCATTTTGTAAAGTATTGTATCAATAATTGTAATGAGGACTTAGTTGGGTATGTATATTGTCTAGATGACAATATTTGTATTTAAACTCACAGTTTATGGGTTGTATTAATAAAGTTGTAGTTGTTTCTGTACCATGTTATTGACGACTCAGAATGGGTGATGTATACCTATTTTGGGGGCGTCACAGTTTGGTTACCTTGGTACGAAGGTTTGGTTATCAATATTACATTACACATCACTCTCTTATCTCTCACTTTCCTATGCAGTGTTCTATTTTTTATTTACCTTCATGAAATTGGTTGCCAAACTTTTAGACCAAGGTAACAAATTCATATTGCAGGTGTGGAGGTAGATTTGGTTACCTTGGTATAAAGGTTTGGTTACCTTGGTACGAAGGTTTGGTTATCAATATTATATTACATATCACTCTCTTATCTCTCTCTTTTCTATGTAGTGTTCTATTTTTTATTGGTTACCTTGGTATAAACGTGGACATGGTTGTAGTAGAGAAATGAGGTCGGAGCAGATAAGGTACAAGAGGAGGAGGAAGAGAGAGAAAATGATAATGACGAATCGGTAGAGGACGAAGAAAAAACTGAAGCGATGTGGTTGTTCTAAGAACTGGTGGTCGTGGCGACCTTGTAATCTGCCATCGCTGCCGACTGTTGTTACAAAATAGTTATAGTTTTTTGGTTTTGGAGAATATTTGTCGCTGTTGACTCTTATTATTTTGAATTTGAATTTGTTTTTGTTGTTAGATCCCAAATATTTGAATTTGAATTATTAATTATGGCAGTTATTTCTCCTTGATTTTAAATTGTACTATTTTTGTAACATGGGTCCTAATTACACTCTTTTTGTAATTATTTTGTTGATGCACTAATGGTGTAATTATTTTCTAATTGTTGTATATTTCTGTAAAGAATCCTTTTTTTAATAGGTGGGTTACTCATGTTAGTAGGAAAAAAAATAATGGGTGGACTAGTTGTAGAAAAATGTAAAATTATCATTAGTGTTAACGCCAAATTTTGTACACCTGGCGAAATCACCAAAACAGCAGGCCAAAATTGCGCTAACGGTTGATGAAATAGTTGATTATATCAAACTCACAAAATACATTCACACAAACATAAATAAAGAAATATAAATATGAACACAAGAATTTACGTAGAAACCCAATTTGAAAAAAACCACGGAGAGAGAGAGAGAGTAATCCACTATAATAATATTGGGAGTACAAGATGTGTATATGGAGGGAGTATAAGTTGATAATATGGAGAGTATAAGTTGTGTATTTGTGTTGTATCTCTTGTGTGTTGTCCCCAAATCCTAGCTTGTAGCCGTATATATAGAAGTCACCTCCATCCGCATCCAACTAAGAGAAGGACTCTTTTTGTAGAATCACCTTATAACTAATGAATCCAATTAAGAGTATGAGTCCTAATTAAACCTCCTTATCTCACCAAATAAGGAAACACAATCTTATTTTAATAAGGACTCTCCACTGTCACAATAAATACATATCGGCAATCCCAACATTGCCCCCCCCAGTCTCTTATTTATAAGAAACTTAAAATAAGAGAGTATACAAATTTTGTCACACCCAAACACCATACGCCAAACAGATACTCGTGACTCTCAATATTTTCGCCCCACTCCTCAATTCATTTCTAAGATATACATAAAGATCTGCAAGCCACGACCCATGTGCCACGTGCCACGAGCCACGAGCCACGTATTTTGAGACACGAGCCACGTGCTTTGAGCTATGAACCACGAGCAACGAGCCAAGTGCTTCGAGCCACGATCTTCGTGCTTTGAGCTACGAGCCACGAGCAACGAGCCAAGTGCTTCGAGCCATGAGCTTCATGCTTTGAGTCGCGAGCCATGTTCTTTTAGCCGCGAATTACGTGCTTTGAGTCACATGACACGAGCCACGAGGGTTTAAAACATGTATTGGCTAGATCTTCTCCGTTTCAATTTCCCTTTTTCTTCTTGTAAGATTTCGGCTTTTTTCAGAATGCTTAGAATCTTCGATTGCTTTCAACAGAAATACGTCCATCTTCAACAGAAAGACGTCTTTGCTCGACTAATTTCAAGCTGCCTCCATTATTGGCATGCAATACTCCACTTTCTGTTGTTCACTTCTTAATTTCGCTAAGTCAAAGACTTTAGACCGACATCACGCACGATTGTTTATCATTACTTTTATTTAAAAGCAAGTACATGGGCTTTACCCAAGCTCGAGCACACAAGGCAACCATAGGCATTAATAAGCATACAAGGCATGAGTTTTATAATATTAATCATGTTAATGATGAGGCACATTCTATACAAATTGATATTCATCATATTAATTAATCTGTTTATGCTAAATTGTAGCATTATCATTACTCCACATGTATAATAATTGACAAAAAGTCATATATTCCACTACTATTCTTTTTCATGGGTTGAGACTTGAGCAGATCCGTATATAATAATTGACGAAAAGTCATGAATTTGCTGGCATATATATATAATATTTATTTCATAAATAAAAAAGAATCACTTATCTTCTTCGGTGAATCGGTGATTTTAAATCGACACTAGAACAAGTATCTTGATTCCCACAGACGGCACCAATGTTAGCACGATTTTGGCCTGCTGTTTTGGTGATTTCGTCAGGCGTACAAAATTTGGCGTTACAATTAGTATTATGAGATAAATTTTAAACATATAAAGTGCAATAAATTTATCAAAAAAAAAAGGAATCAATTACTTGTCAAACAAAAAGGAATAAATAATAATATTCAATTAATCAATTACTTGTAACAAGGTTTCATCATGTTTTTGAATCTACACTCCAATAGAAGATAGTTGATAATTAAATGAATAAAATCTGACTATTATTTTTATTTATAATGCTAGACAAATCCTTAAATCTTATGAGTAATAGAAATCCATAAGCTTTCTCACATAAATATGTGACCTATTTGCTATTTATGTGAAAAGAATTCTATCAAACTATAACTTCTATGTGTGAAAATATTAATTCCCTTTTGTGGTTTATCCTTTACATTTGAAGTTGAAAAGAAGAAAAAAGATGGAGATTTTCTGAATAACATATAGATAGATAGCCAATGAAAAATTCAAATGTATATCATGCCAACACAGCGCCACGTTATACTAGTATGAACCACAAGTTGATAGCTACACTAGCCACTAAAATTGTTCATATCTTACACGGACGAAAATCTTTATTTTAATTTTTGTTCTATGTAAACCAAAATTATTCAAAGGCCGAAAATAGACGGCTGGAGTGGACTGTATTGTGCTGACCGATGCGCTAACAAATTCTCAGCCCTCTCAATGAAGCCCCACCACCACCACTATCACCGAGGCTTCATTTGCAAACCAGCCCATGTACATTTACATATTTATCATTCCCGGCGTTATCTCTCCATTCCACCGGAAAGCCATGAATTCAGACTTCTGTCGGCTAAAAAGCACCGCCACGTCATCGCCTGCGCCGGTCAACGCCGTAATCAGACCGAAATTGGGGAATATAACGGCGAAAGCCGTCAGGACTCGATTACTAGACGGAGAAATGTGCTAGTAACGCCGTTGATTGCCGTTGGAGCTTGTGTATTGAAGTCTGCGGTGGCGAGAGCGGATGAGAAGCTGCCAGAGAGTGTTGGGACGACGACGGCTGTGCCTCCGGTGGTGAAGGTTGAGGAGAAAAAGGAGGAGGTAATAAATTCGAGAATTTATGATACGTCTGTGATCGGAGAGCCGATGGCGGTGGGGAAGGATAAGGCGAAGGTTTGGGAGAAATTGATGAATGCTCGGATTGTCTATTTAGGCGAAGCGGAGCAGGTTCCTATTCGCGATGATAAGGAATTGGAGCTTGAGATTGTGAAGAACTTAAGGAGAAGGTGTTTGGAGGCGGAACGTACAATTTCCTTAGCTCTGGAAGCGTTTCCGTGTAATTTGCAGGGGCAGCTCGATCAATATATGGACAAAAGGTTCAATTTCTCACCTTAAACTAACTGCCTTTAACATACTCTGATTTTTGCTGAACTTGATTATTTTAGAGTTCACTGTGATTTGAACTTTGAAAAGGAGTGAATGATAATTGGTAAATTGACTTGTCGGAGAAATTGACCAAGCCAGTATAGTTTGTTCGAGTGGTTTTAGTTTTTCTTGTTATATTTTGTATATTCTTTTTTTGTTTGCACTAAATTGGTTATACCATTTGATTGTGATTCATGAACTTTCCATCTGTACAGCCTTCGTTTCATTTCAATTGATAGGTAAACAATTTTTAGGAGTGTGCGTTTATTATTTGAGGATGGGATAACTCCATGCTTTCAGTTCACCTTTTCTAGATAAGTAATAAGGATTTAGTATTAATTCTTGTTTGCAATTGAAACTAAATGATTATCATAATAGCTGGATAATTCAAATGAGTGAAACTGCTGGACATTGACGGTCTATTCCTACTTTCCAACAACTCGCTAATTTCTCTGTACTTGTGACTTCGTACTTGTCTTGTGATGAGACTTAATGCAATTGTAATACTTAATGCTATTGTAATTTGCTATTATATGATTATCACGTTGACTGTGAAAACTTTTAATTGATAATAATATTATTAGTGAAACTATATTTGGTGATATACATAAACGACTTCATAATAATAAAAAATAATCAAATCATGCCATTTGCATATGTACAGTTGGATTGATAAGTAAATATCATCAAAACTATTTCGTATTTGAGGAGTTGGCACTTCGATAGTTTTTTGTTTCAGTTGTGTCCCGAGGGGTGTATGGGTTTTTGTAGGATTGATCCCCTGTAGGCAGGTTTTTTTGGAGAAGTACAGTCTATAGGTTCTTGATATTCATTCTGAGAGATTTCTTTTGTTTTGGACTGCTTTTCTTGGGTTCCTCTCCCTTGGTGGATTTAGAAATTACTTGTGAATAAAATAAAATAAATTATGTTACAGCTCCGAAAAAGAACTATTTTTATGTTTAGCACTTTAGCTTTTAATTCCTGTGTTTATTGCGCATACTGAAGCTTGTATTTCATGGCAGAATGGATGGAGAAACCTTAAAGTCTTTCGTGCCACATTGGCCACCTCAACGCTGGCAGGAATATGAGCCTCTTCTAAGTTACTGTTGTGATAATAGAGTACGGCTAGTTGCTTGTGGTACACCACTTGAGGTAATTGTACATTTCTATGAGAATCAGTGAACATATTAAAATAATTCTCTTCATGTTCTGTACTCTAGTTCTACATATTAAAAATATCTTTTTGAATAAGTAAAATATAGGAAATAAACAGAGTGCAAATATAAAAGATAATTGACTTATATAAACTAATGTAGTTAAATAACATGCTCCTAGTAATGAGCAATTATTTAGAGCGATCTACTTATTTGTTTAGGGATACGAATATTTTTCTTGCATCCTGTTGGGATTTTGCTACAAGGTAATCCTGTGATTTCTGTGACTTATCTGTGTAGAGATTTGAGGGCTGTACTGTTAAAGGCTCCTTTTATTTTGTGTTCCACTAGTCTGGTCATGGGGGGACTTCTTGCCCCCCTGTTTTTCTTCTATCCTCTCTTTTCTGTTACAATTTTTTTTTAATCAATATCATAGAAAAGAGCTCTGATCTAAATGAATATTTCTGCATACAAGTATGCTCTTTGACTAGAGGTTCTCTTACTCAAGAAGAAGATTGAGTAATTGAACACCTCTGATGTCTACTAATAAGTCATTCCAAATAACGTGTCAACTATGTTTAGTGAAATGTCATCTTATATTCTTTTAAGAAGTATTTTGGTTTCCCTTCAGAGTAATGGACTATGCTGATGTAGACAACTTTATGTTTGATTTCCTGAATCTTCTAAAATATTATTGCAGTGTAGATATTTTTTTTATATTTCCAGCTGTGGTGTTTTCTCATAGATTTTCCAAAGATGGAAAGTTTTAACTTTTAATCAATATCTCTGTGGTTTCAAAATAATTTAGTTGAAGGCTGAATTCTTTCTTAGTTGTTTAGTCTTGAGTAACTTTTATAAGCATTACCTTTTTGTTTCTTTTCCAATGTTCTCTTTGTGTAATGTCTATCTGTAAACTCATATATGTTGATAACGGAGAATTTGATATCACATAATAACAGTAGGACTCTTTTATTAGATTCTCAGGACTGTTCAAGCTGAAGGTATTCGTGGGCTCTCTAAGGCTGAACGCAAACAATATGCTCCTCCAGCTGGTTCAGGATTTGTCTCTGGCTTCTCTTCTATCTCACGCAGATCATCTATGGATATAAGTTCTTTAAACCAATCTGCTACATTTGGGCCAAGCTCATATTTATCTGCACAAGCTAGAGTCATTGAGGATTATACTATGTCTCAATGTATATTACAAGAAGTTTCGACTGGAGGAGCTGCTGGTATGCTAGTTGTGGTGACAGGCGCAAGTCATGTTACATATGGATCAAGAGGGACTGGGCTGCCTGCAAGAATTTCAAAGAAGATGCAAAAGAAAAATCAAGTCGTTATACTACTTGACCCTGAAAGACAATACATTCGGAGGGAGGGTGAAGTTCCTGTAGCCGATTTCTTGTGGTATTCTGTGGCCAGACCCTGCAATAGAAATTGCTTTGATCGTGCTGAAATTGCTCGAGTGATGAATGCAGCTGGCAGGAGCCGAGATGCCTTACCCCAGGTTAGTTGTCTTAATTGTTTGCTTAATTATATGGTGACTTTCTAATACTCCCTTGATTTGATTAGGCTTGTATACAAGTCCTTTGATGCAATAAAGCAATGTTTAGAACTTGTTTTTATCAGAACTTGAACTATCACTTAGTTCAGTAGGTTTTCTGGTGGATAGTCTTTGAAGATTTGCTTATCTTTCAAGTAAATTGTTTTTCAACCGAGTTATTATTTTCACTGAGTTTAGTAGTTATGTGAATGTTTTTCTCAATTATGGCTGCTGGTTTATGTAGATGTAAGCTTTGACAGGATAAGGAAACTCATTGCTGAACCTGTACAGTTTTTATGTTGTTATTTGTTCTATCAATTTTATTTAGAGTGACGGTTAAAAAAAAATTGAACTTACTTCCAACTCATCAGGAAAAAAAGAAGAAGAAGCAACCTTCTCTTCCAAAACTGAGGCAGAACCGCAGGAGGTTCAAAATGATTCCTTTATTAAATATGTAATCTTGGTTTTGTTTGCGGTCCTCAATACTATTACTTTCCTATTCTTAAAAAAAATATTATATTCTTTATCTTTAGGTTGACATGCACTTCTTATTGTTTGTGTACTCCCAAGGACATGGAAGGTTAGAGGTTCAATTGCTGAATATATATCCACGATTAATATTTAATATTTCTATTACTATATAACCATGCTACACAGGTGGTGATCTAAAGATATGGTTGTTTAATTGTTAAACAAACATCAGTAATTGAAAAGTGATGTATCTTGAATTGAATTTGGACACTGTATGTTACTTGAGTTTTTAATCATCGATTAAGATCATATATAGAATTTCAGTAATTTGTTTCTCATGTGATTTTCCTTATCTTAAAACAAGTATCGAGTTACTGTAGTATTCGAACATTGTTTTCTGATAAATGGTAATCTCTGTAATTGATGGTGATGAGATAATTTACTTTGTGCATTTTGACACTTTTGGTTCTGTGAAAATTAATACATCCTGATTTTGTTATTGTACGCTTTATCATTATTTTGTGATTTATTTTAAAAAATTAATATGTTATTGGAATAAAGTTTGAATTAAAAACGATTATACAAGATGGAATGCTTTTACTTCAATCGAATTAATCTTGACGTCAACACTATAACTTACTTTTCAGGACATTCAGAGAGGACTTGATCTTGGTTTGGTATCTCCAGAAGTACTTCAAAATTTTTTTGATCTGGAGCAACATCCTCTTATTTCAGAACTCACTCATCGTTTCCAGGTAAACTTGTTTTCTGTAAATCAAATATTGTCCGTAAGACGAACATATGTTCATCTTTAAACCTTTTCCAGGTTAAATGTGTTTTGCAGAAGACATATTATCCATCTTTCCCTCCGTTATTTTGTGTTTGAGATGGAATATGTATATTATTTGGTAATAGAGATTATTTTAATAGATACTATATGTTGACCGTAGCTATGATGCAGGGTTTCAGAGAAAGATTATTAGCAGATCCCAAGTTCCTACATAGATTAGCCATAGAAGAAGCTATATCGATAACAACAACGCTCTTAGCACAGTATGGTAAGCGTAAAGAATTTTTTTTTGAAGAGATTGATTATGTTATTACAGACACTACCAGGGGAATTGTTGTTGATTTCTTTACCGTATGGCTTCCTGCTCCGACATTGTCGTTTCTTTCAATCGCTGGTGAGGCTAACGTACCTGTTAGCATGGAAGCACTAAAGGGTCTTCTTGGCTCCATTCCTGATAATGCATTTCAGAAGAATCTAGCTGGGAAGGATTGGAATTTGAGTCATAGAGTTGCTTCAGTGCTCATTGGTGGCTTGAAGCTTGGTAGTGTGGGTGTTATTTCCAGCATTGGAGCTGTGGTTGCCTCCAATATCTTGTATGCAATGCGCAAAATACTTAATCCAACCCCTGTCAATAGTCAAGTGAATAAAAGATCACCCATCTTCAAAACAGCAGCAGTCTATGGAGCCTTTCTTGGAACATCAGCCAATCTCCGGTATCAGGTAGAGAGCTAGTACTTTATGCTCAACGTAAGCTTCTATTTCCATGTAATATGGTTGCCTTGGTTTTGAACCAGATCATTCATTGATAACTCATGACAATACCTTCTCTTGTCATTCCTGTAAAGATGAAATAATACATTGTAATCATAGGATATTAACCGACAGGCATCAACAACTTGTGGCACAGCTTCCATATTTGTGAGGTTTATGGGCAAGGTGGTTCACTGAACCAAGATCAACTAATAAGAACATTTTTAAGGGAAATACTACAAAGATGAGCTTGATCAACTGTTGGTCAGATGTTGATATAAAGCACTACCCAGTTTATTTTTGAAATGATTAAGCACCTTGATAGCTACTTTATTGATTTGTAGTTTTGTGCATGAGCTGGGACCAAGTGTTGCTAACTGACAGCAACTGCTTTATTTAGTCTATGCCCTAAAGTGCTTGCAGTAATATAGGCAACCTTTTTTCAGTCTTCTTCTTTTTGGATTCCCTTTCAAGTTCCAAGATAAGCCAGAGGTTTATCTTGCCATCTGTAATACCTGTCTGAGGTTACTTTTCTAGAGAGAAATGCGGCATGGTTTATTGATGCTAAAATTATATGTCAATGGTCATAGCTACAATCTTGAACTGTTCTTGCAGTTAACTATTGGATGCATTTTAAAATTAACATTTTTGGTGCTTTTATCAATGTACTTGACTTTAACAATAATATCACTTGCAATGCAGGTTATTGCCGGAATAGTGGAACATCGAATTTCAGACCAATTTTCAGATCAAACATTTTTCGTAAATATGCTATCTTTTATCGTCCGAACAGTCAACTCCTATTGGGGAACCCAGGTTAGATGCTTCTACTTACTAAATAACTTTTTCTGTTTTTTTCCTTTCTTGTTTCATTAATTCGATTTCTGGTAAAGATGATGGCGTGAAGAATTCAATGGCACACATTATTACTAACTGTGAGATACATATATAAATACACACACACATAAAAGCTTATATATATATATATACATATATATGTATATATTATTCCATCTATAGCACAATTACTGTGTCCTAAATTATGTTGCTGAGGTGATTGTAGTTTGTGTACTTGTTGAAGGGGAGAAAGAGGTATATAAAGTGTTTATGACCAATGTTTTTTTCATGTTGTGCTAGATTGATAGGATGGGCATTGATTAGTTGTAGCCTTTAAACTTTTCTCTTTTTGGGATAAAATAGTATTAATCCAACTTTATGTCTATTATTTGGTGCAGCAATGGATCGATCTTGCGCGGTATACTGGATTACAGGCTAAGAAGAGTGAACCATCCTCTGACCAAACTCCAGATTCTTCTAATACTGTTGCATTGGGTTGCAACACTCCAGAAGATGCCAATATTGATGAAATCAACAACCAGTGAGATCTTAATCCTGCATTCATTCTGTGTTCATATAGCTGCCGGAATGCTCTGTAAGGAGATCATTACATTTTACATGTTTTGTATGGTTTTCCTGTGGCTTAAAATTGTATTACATTCATTGTAGATCTTCCAAATTCTAGTGAGCATACAAGGTAGGGACTAGATTAATCTGTTGAGGAGATAGATTAAAGTTTTGTTTGAGCTTGTTAGGCACAATTGACTACAATATTACACAGAAATCCATACACGAGATAATCAAACAACTTTAATGTTTAGTAAAAATATGTACTGTCATTTGAGGTACTGATGTTGATTTTCCACCTCTGTATACTATTTAAGCAATTGTTCTCTGATTTAATACCAAATTAGAATTTAGGTTTTTCTTGGCAAAAATTTATCACCTGTTGTTCTCTCTCTTATCTGAATCCAATAGGATTATTTGTTATTGAAAATTTGTAAAAAAAAACGAACGAACTAAATTTTAGTGGAACTTGGCGAAATTATAAAGTTCAACTTTCTAATACTCCATCTTAGAGGCTTGTGCTTAGAGTGGTAAAGTGTCCAGTTTGAAAGTACTTACTTGCATCTGGCAGCTAACTAAATATGCTGCTAATAGGTGATTGATTGAAACGCTTAAAACCTTTTGTGTGGCAATTACAGTTAAAATGATAATCTTAATTTCTAGTTTGTTTGATGTTTACTTTATAAATTACTGGAATTTAAAGGGGAAATTAAGTAAGATTAACAATAACATATGTTGCACAGAAGCAGATAACGGTTACAGGAATGGAGACACAAGACATGATCTGGCTAGTCCTTTATAATTCCAGAGAATATTACAGCCATGTGTTCTAAATTTTAAACTCTGTCACTACTGTATAATTTCGTGACAAGGTTTATTTAGCTAATGCCTTGGGTGGTTATTAGCAATGTTTTTCTTCCGCGTGATGATTTGTCATCCTCGAAACAAGCTTCTGTTTAACTTTCTCAAGGGCAAGTTCTAAATTCTTTAGCTGCATCATTCAGTTTATTGAATTAGTTACTACTACATAGCTAGTGTTTATAATAGACTGAATTTACTGTAAAACATAGGAGCAGTTCCATACCTGCTGGTTGGCAAACTTATTATATATGAATAATTCACTAAACAGGTCAAAGCTATCTCTCGTTGTGCTCTCTTTCTACAAGTATATGAAAACACATTTATACATCTTAACTTCAAGTTATATATATATATATATATATATATATATATATATATATATATATATAGAATATTCTCAATAAATGGTTTAAATTTGTTTTAAGCGTGTTTAAAATCCATGCCAAGACTATTGTGAAATATGTAGAAGACTGAACATACCACTTGAAGAAGCTTCTGATAACTTTTGGTGTCTATGGGTGTTGATTCGATCTCCATTTCTGACAAGGTCCTGCAAAAAAGCTGGAATATTAAGTTCCATTCCCTCCCACCTCCTGGTAGTTGCTTATATTTGGTGGGTGAAAACTGTGTATACCTTCCAATGGTGTGAGTGAGAAATTGACTTCTCGTAGCCAATTTATCATGCTCTTTGCAAGTCATCTCCAGCATTTCACAGCCCTGGATCAGCCATTGCACTGTTATTATCATCATCTGGCCAGTTAAGTTTTGAAAGAGACGAACACCAGTTCATGTTGTTATACCATTAGAATTACAACTTGAATCACATTTTTCAGATAACACTTAATTTGAAACTGAGGACTAAAATATATTGAAGCTGTAGGACCTGTTGAATAAATTTAAAGCTTCTGCAGGCTTCCCAGTCTAACATGACTGACTGAATGATTGAATCGGTTAGTTATTAAGTGTATTTATTTTGAAAAAAAATCGTTTGCATAGTTGAATCGATCAGTCATTCAGACAATTTGGGCTGAAAGGTTTAGTGTCATTTTTTTGACTGAATGAGTTGAATGAATTGTTTTGTTTTTTTACAATATTAAGTAATATTAAATAAATTTATAATAATTTTAAATTTTTTAGAGAAGTAAAATAATAAAAATCTGTTATTCAAATGTTTCAGACATATTAATAATCAAACAATTTTTTTCATTCAAATTCAGTCATTTATATTCATTCAATTTTTATTAAACATCCGCTAACTCTGATCAGATGGCCTTTTGTTGTTTTTCTTGTATTAGTCAGTGACAAAGGCAAAGTCATCGTATCCAAACACAAAAGTAAGCTATCATCTCATCTATATTTTAGGCGTCCTGTAAAATAATAGTAAAAAAATAATGTCAAATTAAAATTTTTATATCATTTTATAATTTTAAAATAAAAATATATCTTAGAGCAAAAAATAAATAAAAGTAGTAATGCAATCATTGAAGATTACCTCACTTTGAAAAATGTGGAGGAAAGTAGAGCAGGTAGCTTCATCCCTTATCCGAACTCTATCGTACATAAAATTCAGGCCATTCCAGCCCTCACTCCCGCTTTCCGGCCCAAACATGGGATGAGTGCATAGCAAGTCTGATTCCTCCGGTACGACTTGCAATAACACTTCTCGCGGGTGTTCTTTAACAGAGAGTACATCAACAAAGAGGGTTGACCGGTTAAGATTTTGAAGCGGCATTGACTTGACAACACTCGATAGAGATACGATTGATGTGCACATAAGTATAACATCGTTGTCCGATTCGATAAACGTTCTCATATCTCTACACCAACAAAATATATATTGAACGGTGAACGTTCCCATATTGATCTTCGTCTGTTCTAAATTAGAAATATATTTATAAAATCATGAATATAACAGTAGATATAAAGAGTCCTATTAAAATCAGGTTCGTCTACCAGAATAAATTGAGTTTTTCGAAAAAATCTGCTAGTGCCAGTGCTAGTGGAGGAAGACGACAAAAAGGAAAAAAGAAAGCCGTGTGTACCTGAAGAATTGGACACCCATATGTGAACATAGTTGAGAATGATCTGATACTGAAGTTGCCTTTAAGATATGGCCTTGTTTGATCATGGTTTTCGCCAGGAATTGTCCGAATGTGCCGAAGCCTACTATACCTATCTTCAAACTTCTTGTTGAGAAGGAAGACGGAGATGAAGTAGAAGACATGATGAAGAGACCTAAAAGCAATTCCTGAATACACATTCCGATAAACGTAAAATCTCTTTTTTAATTGAAAATGACTTCTGGATCCTAAAAGCAGGGACCCGGGGAGTGGGGGAGGGGTGTTGCCTTTGATTTTTTTATTTTTTTTTAAGTATATATATTATATCTATGTAATAAAATAGAGCCTATTTAAAATTTTTTATTTGATAGAGCATAAAGACGGTTCAGATTTCATCTCAATTCTTTTAACTTAATTTAAAGGCTCGCATTTCATCTCACACTAAAAATTCCGCCCAAATCATATCAGAAATCAAAAACAAATCTGCCAAAACGACATATTTTTGACAGACTGTGCACATATAAAACATATTACCAATATCAAATTTGATGATCTCTTTGAAAGTATACAAGTATTTTCTGTATTCTGGAATATGATAATTATTTTAATTTTTTAAAGTACATTTAAAATAGGGCTCCTTTCATATTTTGAGTATCATATATATTACGAATAACAAATTTGATGATATCTTTGTTTCACTTTGTATACTATAAAATACAATAAAAATTTATTTCAACTAAAAAATATAAAATTGTCCATTACAAGGTTATAATAATGAATCTACACTCCCAACAAACAAACAAAAAAAAAAAAAAAAATCCTAATTTCATACAATCTTCAAAATACATCACATTTAACGATACAAATAAATTTTTTGTGGAACTGTATACAAAAGAGGAACATAATAACAAATCAAAGAAACATATCATGATCAAAGATGGCACTACCTCTCTTAGTATTTATATAATAAACCAAACTTACCTCTTTTAGTATTTATATTATCTTGCACCAAAGGTTCCACTGGTTTCTTAAAATTGAGAAACACAATAGAAAGAAAGGTGCTCTATCGAGTTTCATTATAGCTTGACATTTAGATCAATATTGTCTCTCACTAAAAATAAGAGGCAATATTTCTTTTAACAAAATTGTGGTCTTAGTTTACACCTAGCTAATCTTCAAAGTTAAATTAGCTTTTCTTCATAAGTATGGGATTGGACAATTATTTTGGTTTGGTTGTATGGTGTTCCACTATAATACGGGAAATTGTCTAGAACTCCTACTTTTTGCCATGTTTATATTAAAGGGATAAATCAACTTTTATTATCTGTACTGGGACACGACTTATAATTTGGTACTCGAAGTGAAAAAAATTACAAATTAGTGATTATACTCGAAAAATGTTACACTCTGTTAAACATTAGGGGCACGACTTACAATTTGGTACCCGAAGTAAAAAAAGTTACAAACTGGTGATTGTACTCTAAAAATGTTACACTCCGTTAAATAGTATGGTTTCATCTTTATTCTGTTTGAAAATTAGGGTTCTCTTCTTCTGTCATTTTTTCTTCTCTCATTCTTTTTGTCTCGATTCTCCATTGATTATTGGTTCCCCTATATTTATTAAAGGTGTTCGGGAGCGTTTTACCGACCCTCCTTTGGGCCGAAGATTCAACACCAGAAGGGCTGGAGAGACCGATGGGCCGAAGCCCATGAATGTGTTGGAGGCGTTCGGGTCGGCATTTGAGCCCTCCGGGGCCATAGCTGAACCCGGTCTTGTGATGTTCGGGGTCGGGTCTTTGAGTTCTTTGGGCCGAAGCCCATATTAGATTATAGGACCGTTTGGGCCTGCACAGTGGGCTCTCCTGCGTGCAGAGTCCGGGTACCTATTCGTATGCATATAAGGCAACTCCAAAGGTGGTAATGAGATTGGACTCTACTTGCACCTTTTAAGGAGATTATGTTGGACCCAAGTTATGGTAACTACCATACACTAGGAGTCCTAATCCGACTGGGAGAAGGATTCTAAGGTGGTGAGTACTATAAATATGAGGCCTAGGTTATCATTATGAGGTAATACCTATTTTAAGCACTAAATACTTATCCTCCATTGTTAAACCTTGTAACGGCACAGACTCATTCTCACACCGGAGCTATCCCCGCAGCCAAGCCGTCAAGCTTCGTGTGATCCGATTCTCATCATAAGGTGTTCTAGCGTGGATTTCGTGATTGACGCCTTGTTAAACTTAAGCGTTAACATTGGCGCTAGAAGGAGTCGCTTAAATAACAATCACAATCGAACACTTTTCGAAGGAAGAAACTATGGCGAGTGTGGAGTATGCGATTTCCGACCGTGAAAAGGTTAAACACACCGCACCACTCTGTGAGAGAGGTCGGTGAAAATGATGGGCTCCGAACCCAGGACGATCGGATGGAGCATTTGGCTCCCCGACGCTGAACTCTTCCACGAGAGCCAAAGATACCGCAACTGAGCCGGTCAAGGTGGATGAAGTTAACCATGAAATACCGGAGGCGCTGAAAAGAGTCGTAGCTTGAGCTAGTCGAGATCGAGAGAATTCATCCCGCGAAAAAAGATGCAAAGAAACAAAGATGCCATAATGACTTTACGTCTGCAGCAGGAGAAGAGCTCGAAGCTGCAGATGGCCAACGCGCTTCGGTGTGAGAAGAGGCGTCCTCTAAAAGGCACCAAAGCGCCATAGCCGATCTCTGATCACCCGGGAAGAAGAGGTGAAAAGGGAGAAGTAGGTATCAAGTCGTTCGAGGATTTCGAGCCGGAGAAAAAGCCGGTCCAACAGGACGACGCCCGCAGACCGGGTCGATCTGGGCAGAGGAGGAAAGACGAGATTCCTAACGTGAGAAGGACGGACCCCATTCGTCCCTCACGAAGGAGAATCCACCCCTCGCTCAAGAGTTGCCAATTGGAGAAGCTATTGTTGGTCGGGGCCTTATCGGAGCGCCATCGACTATATATAGGTCACCGCTTCTCTCCGAATATTAATCGGAGATAGCGGAAAAAAGAAGATGCCCCGATGGAGACTTATGACGGGTGGGGACCCTTTACGACCATTCGATGGGTATGACAGTTAATGACGACGATTATGGCCACTCTGATGCGCAAAATGAGTGCCACATGTTTCATTATTACCTCAAGAAAAGTTCCGAGGAATGGATGGGAACCTTGGCGACGGATCGATAAATTCATGGAAAGACCTTCGGGAAAAATTTCATGCACTTGCTTGGGAGTAATAAGAGACGGGGAAAGATCACAAGATCCTCATGCAGTCGCAGAGATCGGATGAGAGCAGGGGCGATATGTTAAGAGATTTTGGGAGGTGTGGGATCGGTGGTGGAGTGAATTCCCCATAAGCTCGGGATTCTTCACAACGGGGCTTGACATCTAAAAATCAAAGAAGTCGATGAAGGACTGGTGATCAATCCCCTACCGACGACCGACAGAGGCCTTCCATAGAGCCAAGATCACATAGCAATCGAGGAAGCGATGGGAATTTCAAACCTCAATCCCACGAGAAGTATCGAGATCGAGATAAACAGAGCTATCGTAAATCGACAATCGGGGAGGTCGGATAGTTACAAGAAAAACTACAATGGGGGAAGGCGGTGGAAGGCCACCCTTCCCAAATAAAGGGTCAACAAGGTGTACACCGACTCAATCTGACCGGGCCAAGATATGGAAGATATGCGAAGCAAGCCCTTTTCGAACCATGTCAAACGATCCGAAGTTGGGGGAAGAGGGTCGCAACAAGTATTGTGCGTATTCACCGTAGTGGGGTCATATGATGTAAGACCGCACTCAACTTGAAAGATTTAATAGAAAAGAATGTCCGTAAGCGGAAGTTGGTACAAAGACGTAGTTGGGAGAAGGGTGGAAGCCCTGTGGGAGGACAACACCGAGCCCAATTCGACAAAAACACCGTAAACCGAACCCACAAGCTTGAGGAGTTATTGATGTGATATCAAAGTGTTTCGTAGGCGATGTGACCGGGTGAAAAGGAATGGACATCTTGAAGCCGTCATATCATTGGCGGATCCTCGCCCAAAAAAGGGAGGTGCCATACTCAGCACCGACCATCTCCTTCTCGATTTACCACTACCCTACTCTGAATCGATCGAACGCGCATGACGGGGCATTGGTAATAATGGCTCGAGTCGGGCGGTGGACATGAAGAGGATGATGATCGACAACGGGTCTTCGGTTGATATACTCTACACACATGCATACCAACGGATGAACTGGGAGGAAAGAAGATAGAATTAGGAGGAGAGGGCCGTTATACGGCCGGTGGCGACCGGTTCATGTGACGGCACAATCACGTTACCGATCAAGTTCTAAGACTACCCACAAAGCAGCATGAAATCATGGTAAAATTTTTCGTCGTACAAGTGGATTAGAACATAACGCCATCTTGGGAAGGCCCACCTTATCTAAGACCGCAAGCGGTAACATCTATACCCCACTTCAAAATCAAGTTCCGACACCGAAGCGGGATAGGGAAATAAACGGAGATCTCGACATCGGCAGAAGATGTTATCGGAATACCTTGATTTCTCAGAGTGGGGTTAAAGGTAAATGCAGAGGCGATGACCATTGAGATCGAGCCGTTCACAAGGCGCAAGATTGAACCCATGGCTCTACCAAAGGTAGGAAAGCGAGAGGATGTTGAGTTGGTAAAGGCAATCCAGATAAATTGGTCAAGATCGGGGCGGGATTATCCGAACAACTGCGAACGGGTCTGGTGGAATTACTCCGGGTGTATGCCGACATCTTCGCCTGGGAACCTAGTGACATGCGGTGTAAGTGAATCAATCGCATTACACAAACTTCATACCGGCCGAAAAGGAAAGCGATGATCTGAAAAGAAGGATCTTTGCCTTAAAAGCATGAAGATCATAGACGAAGAGGTTACCAAATTGTTAGAGGCGGGGTTCATCTTTGAAATTGACTATCCCGAATGGTTTGGCGAACGTGGTATTGGTACGAAGCAAAATGGGAAATGGAGGATGTGATTGACTACACTGAGACCTAAACAAGGCTCGCCTAAAAGACTTCTACCCTTACCCAACATAGACCCACTAATTGATGCCACTTGGGTACGGAATCTTTGAGTTTCATGGACGCTTTCTCAAGATATCACCAAATCTCGATGCACAAGAGGAGGATACCCCGAAGACTAGCTTCATCACTCATCGGGCCATATATGCATATCGAAAGATGACCTTCGGACTACTAAACGCAGGAGCAACCTACCAACGAATGATGAACTTCGTGTTCAAAAAACAATTTGGGGAAGTATGGAAGTGTATGTGGGCGACATGATCGTCAAGAGCATGTCATCCGGATCATCTGGAGGACTTAGAAGATCGCTTCAAAGCGGAGGCAAAGATAAACCGAGGCTAAACCCAACCAAATGCACCTTCGGATTGGGTTCAGGAAAATTCCTAGGATATCTGGTCAGTAAACGGGGAATCGAGGCCAATCCAGAAAAAATCTCGGCGATCTTAGACATGAAATCCCCAAAGACATATAAAGATGTCCAACGGATGACGGGCCGAATTGCTGCCCTTCGGAGATTCATGTCAAGGTCAGCTGAGAGATGTCTACCCTTTTTTGACACCCTCAAAGGCCCGAAAAACGACAAGAGTTTCCAGTGGACTTCAGAATGTGAAGACGCGTTCCAGGAGATCAAAAGATACTTGGGTTCGGCACCATTATTAATGAAACCGATCCACACAGAACCTTTATACTTATACTTGGTCATGAGCCCAATGGAAGTAGGGGCGGACTAGTAAGGGATGAGGAGATAAGCAATTCCGATTGTACTATGTCACCCATGTTCTCCGAGACGCAGTAAACGAGATACCGAACTCGAAAAATTTGCTTACACGCCTCATAATTGCTAAAGCAGAAACTCGGGCACTATTTCTAGGGTTCGGTTGATAGTGGTCTACACCCACCAACCTTTGAAGAAGATTTTGCACAAGTTCAAGTATCGGTGGCTAGCCGCTTGGGCAATGGAACCGGACACAATTTTTATAGAATATCGCCCTAACAGCAATCAAAGGGCGGACATTGGTTGACTTTCGTGGTTGAGTGCTCTTTCACCGAACGGAGGTAATATAAGCCAAACACACAACCAATCCAGACCTCATGGACTCTATACGTGGACGGATCGTCAACTATGAATGTCAGTGGAGCAGGGGTCATCCTAACTAGCCCCGAAGGGTTCAAGGTGCAACAAGCTATTCGGTTTGGGTTCAAGGCCACAAATAACGTAAGAGAGTAGTATGAGGCCATCTTAGCGAGGATACGATCGGCCTGAAGCCTAGAGGTCCAAATGCCGATCATCTCTGATGATTCACAATTTGGTGGTCAAGCGATTATCGGCGAATCGAAGCCGGGGGGCAAGGATGACCAAATATTTGACTGAGCTAAAGGATAAGCTTATATACTTCACTTCATACGGTTGTCGGGGGTGGACCCAAATTCGAGAATACTGATGGCAGATGCCTTGGCAAGGCTGGCAACAACTGAAGCAAGCTCTTTCAATGGGTCAGTGTACTTGGAGGTTCTCGAAAAACCCAGTGTCCCAAAAACAGAAATCTTGGCTTTGGACCGACTCAACTGCTGGCTCACACCTTATATCTCCTACTTGGCCGATGGGACCCTCCTTGGACCGAATCTAGCCAGACAAGTCAAACACCGAAGTTCTAACTTCACCCTCATAGACGGAGATCTATCGGAAGGGCCTTTAGCTCTCCATCGCTTCAAATGCTTGACTCCTTCAGATGATTACACGCTTCGGGAGATGCATGAGGGCATCTGTGGGGATCACATGGGAGCAAAGTCACCGGCGATAAGATTTTTGAGGCGAGGGTATTTATCGCCAACTATCTACATCAAGCAAAGGAATACGTTAGAGGTGTCCCAAGTGCCAATTTGAACGACAATATCCCGCACCAACCCCCCGAGGAACTATATTCCGTCTTGTCCCCGATCCCCTTTGCTGTGTGGGGAATCGACATTCTGGGGCCTCTGCCAAAGGCTAAGGGACAAGTTAGCTTTGTGATCGTGGCTATTGATTACATGACGAAGTGGGTCGAGGCAAACCACCGCAAAAGATCACCGAACAGAGTGTTTGAAGTTTTTTAAAGAAGGGTAGTCTCTGGGTTTGGTATCCCGATGGCAAAGTGGTCTCGGACAATGGCGTACGATTTGTGGGATCTAAGTTTGAAGGCTTTTTGAAAGAATTGGGGATCCAAAGATCGCAAGACTTTGATTGCCCATCCTCAGTCAAACGGCCAAGTGGAAGTGACCAATCGAACCCTACTCAATGGGATTAAATGCAGATTAGATGCATTAAAGGGTCGGTGGCCCGAAGAACTGCTATCTGTTTTGTGGGCTTATTGAACTACCCCAAGGACTACAACTGGAGACTCCCCATTCAGGTTGGCATACGGAACCGATGCACTCATTCCTGTTGAGATCGGATCTCCAACTCTCCGAGTCAGCCAATACAAAGAGCTATATAATGACGAGGGTTTGAGAGCAAATTTAGATTTGTTAGATGAAGTTCGGGATTCCGCCATGATGAGGTTGGCGATCTATCAGCAATGAAACTACCCGACACTATAATCGGAAGGTGAAGACAAGGAGGTTCATAAAGAAGAGATCGGTCCTCCGAGTTCGAGGCATTAACCCCCAAAACAAGCAAGTTAATGCCTAACTGGGAGGGGCCTTATGAGATGGTAGGAGTGCCGAAGCCCAGAACCTACCGGCTTCGAGCAATGGACGGTTCGGAGGTAAAGAATACATGGCATGCTGGAAGACTTAGAAAATTTTACCAGTAATAGTTATGTCGTTCTTATTTTAATCCATGTAATCGTTTCAGTTCAAATGATATGAAAGTTCCCATTCCTGTCAATGTTTAACTTCATCTATTTCGTTACTACTTGAACAGACATGCTTCGGGCACTATCCGATCAAGAGCTTCGGAAAAACTCCATGATCGAGATAAGTCCCGAGCATAACTGACCAAGAGTTTAATAAATGCTTAGAGTATAGATCTCGGGTCTATCCGATCAAGAGGTTCGGGCAGACACTACTGATCGAGATAAGTCTCGGGTATAACTGTTGACCCTCTACAAACAGATAAACCCTAAAGACGATCCGACCAGAAGGATCGGGTGGACATAACTGATCGAGATCAGTCATAAGTGAAACTGACAATAAACATTCATGGGCAAAGAGTATATCTTATTTATACTTAGAAAATTTCTACTTTACAAACCCGGTCGCTTACGATTCGGGCTAAGTACAAAAAAAAAAAAAAGAAAAAAAAAAAAACTTTCTTTATTACAACATCCTACATATCTACTCGGCAGGAGGGTCATCTTCAGCATCAGACTCGTCATCCGAAGAGTCAAGGATGGAGACATCGAGCCCAGCAGCCATCAACTTTGCCTTAGCCTTTTCCCGATGCGTCTCATACCCTTCACCAAACTGGGCTATGACCTTATCGTTCAAGGCTTCCGATTCTTCATACTCGGCGATGGCTTCATTTGGCTTCGATCACTTCTCTGGAAAGGCATTGTGATGAGAGGTCAAGTTGTTGTTCTTCCCGATCAAAACATCATCTTGTCATGCATCTCGGAGAACTTGAGTGTAACATCACAATAGCATTCTCCGATCCTTGACATCTTGGAGCGGTACCGATCCCTCTCCGCCGGAAGAGCACTCGCTCAAGCCCCTCTTCTTTGACCCGGCCCTTCGCTCGGGCCGGCTGGCGTCGGGTCTCAGCATGAGAATCCGGTTCATTCTTCAGTCCGCTTCAGACCGTGACTTGACCTCCAAAGAACTCCACCTCCGTCCCAAGTCAATTTCTTTCTTTGTGGATCTAAGCGAGGGGAGGATGGCTCGAGCAAGTATAGTGTTGGCCTGCAGAAATACACACATCAGTACAAGAAAGAAAGGTCAAAGTTAAGAGAAGCAATCAGATTGACAAAGGGAATTACCTGGGTCTGAGCTCGAACATAGGCCACCAAGAACTGATCGGGAGAGTACCCTTTAAACCGGTCATCGTCACCAGGTAGTTTGAAGTGATCGAAGAGGGTAAAGGGGAAGACCTCCGACGGGCTCTTGGGCCAACAGGTGGTCGGTGATCCCCGAGAAGAGCTGGGGAGGAAGAAGGAGGGGCATGAACGGGCCTGCATCGGGACCATCATCTCACTGCTTCGGTGATCGGAACCTTCCGACAACCGAGGTTTCTTTGATTGAGGTTCAGGAAGAACCTCTTCGGTGTCTTCCGAGTCCTCGATCGCCTCGGTTGACGGAGGGGGCGGCGGAAGAGTCGGCTTCGGCAGCGAAGGCGGAGCGACTTTGGTAGGCGCTTTAATGATCGGCTTGGAGGGCTTCTTAGACTTCTTTAGTAAAGCCGCCTTCTCCGCGCGGCTCATCTTCAGCGCCCCCCTTTGTGTGGTCGGGGGCTCGGGCCCCGAAGTGGACCCCAACGACAGTTCGCTGATCGGGACCGTATCCTCCTCAGAACATCGCTTGGTCACGGGGTCGGATGAACGGGGGTGACGGTGGCGAGGATGAATGCCGATAACGCCTCGGGCTTGAAAATAGTCAACGACAGGACAAATGGGTTAAGGTACATGGAAAGCTTGAAAATAGGAGGAAAAATAATGAAAATGCAGAAAGATACTCACAAACCATGTTTCATACAACCAAAGCTTCGTTCATCGAAGCCCCAGATTCCATCGGGTCCTTTGCCATTGCTTGTAGAATGTTTTGAAGGCATCGGCTCGGCCCTTTGGGAACTTCAAAATCTTAGCCGCCTGGTCGGCTGGATGGGCCCAGGGGGGAAGGAGTTGGAGGTCGGTCCCCTTGGCAAAGAACCACTGTTCATGCCACCCCTTGTTGCTTGAAGGGGTCTTGATCGGACGGTGCGGTTGGGGCGTTTGTTGAGTTTGTCAAGACGGGCTCTTTTCAACCAATCGACGGTGACATGTGGCAAAAAAATAGATCGAGCCCGGATCGAGGCCCACCTCCCCGGCAGACGGCTATGAAAGAGACTAAGTGGATGTCTGCTGTTTCGACAGCAGCCATGAACCCGACTCCCACAAAGCTCAAGAAAGAGGAAATGAAATCGTGAAGGGGGAACCGAACCGTGCATTTCGTAACGCATGAGGACGACCACCCACTCGCCTCTGGACGCCAACACATCTTCTCATCGGCACAGCACCAAGTTGGTATTCTTGAGGATCTTGAAAAGGGTTGGGATGTCGAATTTGTGAGGGGGTGATGGTGGAAGGAGTATGAAGGTGAGAAAACTCCTCCGAGGAACAAGAGATGCATTTGAATCCTAGCCTCAAGGCTCACCGGACTAGGCAAGATCGAAGGAGTGTCGTTGGCAGTGCATCCCGCAAAGACGACCTTTCAGGAGGTCGCCGGTGGTGACTGACGGAGGTAGTGGTGATAGCTCGATGGTAGGAATAGTCTTTGATTTGGCCATTTAGAAAGAATGTGATGCAAATAAGAAGTTATGGAAGGGAGTTAAGCAAAAATAGCACTCAAGTGACAGTACAGGGGAAGAAAATGGTGCAGATTGGGTAAGAGATAAGCTCACCGAAAATCGCCTTGCCGGAGAATTCAAAAGCAAAGAGTCAGTAAAAGTGATAATGAGGGGGGAAGGGGAGTTTTTATAAGGAGTACGGCAAGACGGAACCCTAAAGCGGCTATTAAACACCGGAGGTGGGCCCAAGCGTGAAAAGGCGCAATGTTTCAAATACCCGTAAGTGATGATCGACGGCTTCCACAGCATATTCATCATTAATTGTCATGACTGCTCAAGTCTCGATTTTCAAGTCTCCAATCATAAATATGTTATGATTAGAGACCTGGGGGCAATGTTTCGAGCGCGTTTTATCGACCCTCCTTTGGGTCAAGATTCAACACCGTAAGTGGTCGATGGGATAGATGGGCCAAGCCCATGAATGTGTTGGAGGCGTCGGGTCAAGATTTGAGCCCTCGGGGCCATAATTGACCCCGGCCTTGTGATGTGTTAAAGTCGGGTCTTTGAGTTCTTTCGGGTCAAGCCCAGATTAGATTATAGGACCGTTTGGGCTCCGCGACAATGGGCTCTCTCGCTGCGCAGAGTCAGGGCACCTATTCAGATGCATATATAAGGCAACTCCAAAGGTGGTAATGAGATTGGACTCTACTTGCACCTTTTAAGGAGATTGTGTTGGACCCAAGTTATGGTAACTACCATACACCAGAGTCCTAATCCGATTGGGGAGAAGGATTCTAAGGTGGTGAGTACTATAAATATGAGGCCTAGGTTATCATTATGAGGTAATACCTATTTTAAGCACTAAATACTTATCCTCCATTGTTAAACCTTGTAACTACCAGACTCATTCTCACACCGAGCTATCCTCAATGCAAGACAAGTCGTCAAGCTTCGTGTGATCCACATCAAGGTGTTCTAGTTGCTGGATTGGATTACGTGATTGACGACGCTGTTAAACTTCGACGTTAACAAAAGGGTTTTCAGTGTTTATTTGAAAGGATGGGCTCTTCTTGGATTGAAATCGTAAATGAAATCGGGGAAGAAGATTGTATTTCATGCAATAAAAATGAATGGATTACACTAGAGTTCCCAAGTCGGTGCCACTGTGGAGCAATGATGTGAATGTGGGAGGCAAGGAAAGATGGAACAGAACATCGAGGATCTTCTTCGCGTAGACTTCGCTTCTCTCTCTGTATGTTTGTCTATCCCGTTGGATCAATTTTAACGATTATTTAAAAATTGGAAAGTACAAGCACCGGATTTCAACATTTTTCGAGTACAATCACCAGTTTGTAACTTTATTCACTCCGGGTACCAAATTGTAAGTCATGTTCCTAATGTTTAACGGAGTGTAACATTTTTGAGTACAATCACCAGTTTGTAATTTTTTTCACTTCGGGTACCAAATTATAAGTTGTGTCCCATTACAGATACCAAAAATTGATTTATCCCATATATTAAACTCCCCCCTTCTTTCCTCACTTGAATAACCAACAATTTTTTTATATATATGTTTTTGTTGTTATATATATAAAAAAGATGGATTGCATAGCTAGTTTGTTTTCAGGGCAGGGCAAAAGGATATCTATGCGTCAATTCCAAAATTATCCAAGATGTCAAAAGAAAAAGTAATTCAGAGATGGAGGTGGTTCAAAACGGCGAAGGAAGAACAAACTAGAGAGAGTACCAGGATTTCAGAGACAATCACCGGGTATTGTTGTTGCTGCTCACCGGAGCCGCCACTGCTGATGAATTCGCCTCGCTGAAATGTACAAAATCAAATATGGATTCTGTCTCCTCCATTTCATCATCTTCCTCCAATTGTCCCCAATTCACTACACCCAACAACTTCTCCCTAGCTCCTCCCTTTACGCTCTGAATGAATTTGAAATGTATATTTTGAGGAGGGTTGGCTTCTTGTTAGAATTAGGATGCACACTACAATAGAAAATTAACACACACAGGTAGTTCTCTAATTTGGATATTCCACAAGCGACTTGTTGTTTTATTGATGATTTTTTTGTCATATAGGGCTTTACAATAATAGTATTTATAACCACTAATCTTATTTCAACCCCACTTCACATTATAACTCAAATACTCATAATGTCCTTTTAAAAAACAAATCATTAAACTTCTTCATTCATGACCGTGGCGTGCCCGCACCGCTCTAAGTTGTCATTAATGCTACCACAAGCAACAAATGCGTGTTCATCGATCGATCTATGGCAAAGCGCTTACTTGATTATACAAAAGAGACGATTGTGTCCAATAAAGTTATCAGCTTATTTATACAAGGAGTTTTTGTAACTAATTGAATAATTTATTAATAAAAAAAGTCTCTAATATCTGTTGATATTGAACGTGGATTATACCACTAAATTAGAGGGTAGGGGTCAAACCACATAAAACTATTAGTATTTATGGTTTGTTGATTTTTTGATTTGTTATGCTTAATTCCACATTAGATCTCTATACATTCATTTATATCGTTGAAACCAAAGTAACATACAAAAGGTTCTGTTTAACAAGTTCATTTAAACATGTTGGGTCATGATATTTTACATAGTGGGTCGGACTGGTTGGGCCTACTTCTTTGGTTAAATCTATTGGGTCATCTTTGTCGGATCTTGAAAGCCTTGGACCGGGTTGATTGAACCGTCCCGTCAGATGACTAAATATCTTCACTTGAGCTTTGACCGGTGATAATAACAAAGATATGGCTGACTGATATCTTACATGGCATTAATGAGGATTGGACAGTCGGCCAGCGGTGGACAAAAGGGATGAGACTAATAGGTAAGCCACTGACAGTATGTGGTGTCAGGGGAGTCAGTTGCACACAAAACTGGGCTAGAGAGTATATCAGAGCAAGGAAGTCTTCACAAATAGGTATGCACACATTCATTCAACATTATTATTATTTCTCTCAATACACTAGATATTACATCCTCCATTGTTAACCTTGTGAACACCGATACTGACTTTCACGCCTGAGCTATCCCCCGACGGTCGAAGCCATCAAGCTTTTGGTGTTTTATCGTGTTTACTGTGCAGGATCAGGGCGTCTTACGTGATTGGGGCATGGCAAGAGATCTTGGCGTTAACATTGGCGCTAGAAGGAGGGTTGTGTTCTAGTGTCCTTGAGTTTTCAATCACAAAGTTTCATTTGTCCTATGTCGAAAAGAATGGTGAGGAGTAGAACTAGTACACCGGAAGGACAACCGATGACTGTAAGTTCATCCTTGCCTCGTGTTTTAGTTAAGGATCGTCTAGGTCCTTTCAAAAATGCTCTTGAGAGTACGGCTTCCAAGCATGATTCAGGAGGTTCTCGTTCGAGAGCCCGTGGTGGAGCTCAAAGGAGGTTGGTCTTTGCTGCTGACAAGGAGCGTGATCATGGCCGTAGGCGAGTAGAAGGCATCCCACTTAGAACTCGACACCAAAGTGGTCAGGACGACGAGGCTGCCAAGTTGGCGAAGATGGCAGACGAAGCAGATAAAGCTTTGGAGGTTCTTTTGAAGCATAGCGAGGATATAGCTAAACATGTGCTTCGAATTGCCGAGCTGAAGGACGAGGCGTCCAATTATGTGTAGGTCCTTCGTATGGCAGAGCTGGAGCAGATCCTTCGGAGGGCAGAGCTGGAGCAGATGCTTCGGATGGCAGAGCTGAAGAACGAGGCGTCCAATTATGTCCAGTCTGAAAGACGTAGTACGCCTAAAGATGGACAACCATGAGTTGGAAAGCAGTCTATACCCTTTGAAGATATGTTTCGAGGCCGTCCTCATGACCGAAGAAGACCAAGAAGCCATACTCCTACGTATCCGAAGAGGGTACCTCACCCTATCAGTTCTTGGGATTATGGTCGCAGCAGAAGAGGGAGCAGCACAAGAGGATATTCACCCGAGAATACAAAAAAGGCACTCTGCCTTGAGTGTTCTCGCCACAGCGAAGGGCTCATCACCAAAGCAGATCTATAAGCCGCACTCCTGGAAATCCGAACACTTCGGTAAATATTTTTAAGGTCGGTTGATATTGTGGTCGGACAATTCTTTTCTGAAGCTGATGATAGTTAAGGAAAAGCTGAGGAGTCCGACAAAGTCGTTGCAGTACTTCAACAGAAACAGAGCTCGTGGACATTGCATGCAGATAGATATTCTATTTCGGACATCAGTACAACAGGCTATCAAGAGGTCGATCGTAATAACAATTCCACTGCCGATGCATTATCAAAGTTGGCCACTACGGATGCTTATAACTTTGATGGCAGATGGCGTCTTTCCTTCGGATCAGATGCTGGCAAAGAAGACCAAGTACAAGAGTGTCAATTTTGTTCTCATTGATGAGAATATTTATCGAAGGACCTTTTTCGCCATCATTGCTCAAACATTTGGTTCCATCCGAAGCAGAGTATGTTCTTCGGGAAGTTCACAAAAACATCTGTGGTGGTCATTTGGCTACGAAGTTGTTGGCCTACAAAGTACTTCGACAGGGATATTCTTGAAAGAACTGGGGATTCAGCACAGAAAGACTTCGGTAGCTCATCTACAGTTTATATTGATCTTCTCTCTATTGGTCCTAAGTTCACAATGGTGTAAGGAGGTATGGTCGGACTCGCTGGCCATTCGATGACAGCCTTTTTGTCAGGTGTGTCCTTATGAATTTGTCTTACCGCGAGTGGTAAGAAAATTCCATGGTCCTCAATGGTGTAAGGAGGACGGGGTGGACTCACTGACCATTCGATGGTAGCCTTTTTGGCAGGAGTGTCCTTATGGGTTTGTTATACCCTGCATGGTAGACAAATTCCATGGTCCTTTTAATATTGTTTTTACCGCGAGTGGTAAACCAATATGCACCGAATTAAGGAGGTATGGTCGGACTCGCTGACCATTCGATGGTAGCCTGTTTGTCAGGAGTGTCCTTATGAATTTGTTTCACCCCGTGTGGTAAACAAATTCCAATGACCTTATATCTTTGCTATACCCCGCATGGTAGGCAAATGTCCTTATATCTTTGCTATACCCCGCATGGTAGGCAAATGTCCTTATATCTTTGTTATACCCCGCATGGTAGACAAATGTCCTTATATACTTGTTTTACCCCGAGTGGTAAACAAGATCCCGATGGTGCAAGGACGATCAGCCGAATTCACCTTATACATGATCTGTCCCACACTTCGGTAACGATAAGTATGCATTACTTTATTTTGTTCAAGTGTTGAGTTCGGATTATATTATCATTGTTCTTAACTATTACATAATTTACTTGATTATTGACTAACGGTTTAAGATAAGGATCATCTGTACATTTTTCACGTTGATGAATGATGAATTATTGACAAGAAATGTTCACCCAGAAGTAATAAGGCATGAAGTTGATATTTCATTAATATTAATTGTTCACATGAAGTTAGAATTTTCGTAGAAAGTTCTACAGATAAAAATAAAGGGGAGGTCATCTTCAGGCTTCTTCCTTGTCATCGCCGCCTTCTAAAGAATCTAGAAGAGATGGATCTACCTTGGCCGCAAAAAGCTTTTCTTGCCTTCGGCAGATTTTCATATCCTTTGGCATACATATGGACGATCTCATCGTTCAAATTTCGTGATTTTTTTCAGATGTCGCCTGGATTTCTTCTTGAAGGTCTTGATCGTTGGCGGACCCAAATTCCTAAGGGCCCGAGGCTCTTTAAGCTCTTCTTGAAGCTTATGACGATGTGCCACGAGTTACGAAGGATCCAGACTCGACATCAAATGTGACGCCCCCAAAATAGGTATACACCACACCCATTCTGAGTCGCCAAATACATGGTACAGAAAGCAAACTACAACTTCAATAATACAATTGTTGTGCAAAATACGACAACACATACTGTGAGTTTAAATACAAATATTGTCTTCTAGACAATATCCACACCCAATTGAGTCCTCATTACATTTATTGATGTACTATTTTACAAAATAGTGAGGACTACTAAAACAGCTATCCTGAGTCATCACTCCGTACCCCGGCTAGTCCTTGCTAAATTCTCACCTCCTAAGAAGAAAAATGGAACAAAAAGGAAAAGGGTGAGCTCAACTAGCCCAGTAAAGAACATTATGACTAAGATAATATACAACAAATTATCCTTAGTCTTCAACAGGAAAAAATCCGATAGAATACAATAGACAACAAGTTTTAGATCAACAACTGCAGAGAAAACATCAATTCATTAGAAGAGTTAAGTAGAGAATGAAATCTACTATCATTTATGAATTTAAAAGTCCATCATCAATATTTTATTCCTGTAACATCAATCAATATATATCTTTGCACTACGGGCCAAAGATATTCATTTGTATCACCAGTTGGTCATATTAATCTCAACACCTGTTCATCTTTCCACTACGGGACAAAGATATTCATCAGGTAATCATTCATCTTTGCACTACAGGCCAAAGATATTCATCAAGTAACACCATTAAGGACTGAGGATGATGAAAAACATTTTAGAGAACGAATCCAGTGAGATAGAAGGATAAATATTAGGGATTCGTATTTCGATTTATCCAAATTCAATAATACTCCATAATAACCAAGTGTGAACTAGAATTCAAAAATAAAGATCAAAACATGGATACAATCAAAGATAGGAACCATAAAAGACATCTGGAAGAAAAAGAGAAAATTTCATTTTAGGTGAATAGTGTCCGTGATTTATGAATAAGGTCAGATATCGTGAATAGTGTCGATACGTGAATAGTAACCCAAACACAACAAGTTCCAAATTTGATTAAAAGTTCAGATCAATACTTCGGCATAATGATATTGAAAGAGATAATATCATATATGAAGAAAATAACATCCCTTACCTCAAAATAACGGTACTTCTGACTGGAATACCGAATATAAAGCCGAAGGAAACTTGTACCGAATATCAGCACTCAAAGTATCAAAATACTCACGAAATACGCTCAATAATATAGAGAGAGAAAGAGAGAAAACTTATTTCTGGTGTGATTTTTAATTCTAACTTAGCCCTCTATTTATAGGAAAATGTTAGCACGCCGAAGCAGACTTGACCTGCTACCTGATGGCTTTATCTGCTACTATTGCCACCCACCATATTTGAAATTCAATTTGAGCACATTTCTCACCAACCAATTCTAGAATTTTCCAAAATGTTTTATCATTTAAACAATAATCAGAAACTTTAATATTTCATAGAAAATAGCCTTTTTATCAGAAAAATATGAATTTTATGTCCATTCCACACAAAATCGAATTATCTACAACTTTGCAGAAGAAATTTTTTCTAAATTCCAAACAGAAAATATCCGAAATCCACAAACGAATGATTTTTAATACATCCACACCGACAAAATACTGATAAAACACCTCAGCATTGATTCCTTCATTAATAACCACATAAATAAATCCATCATTTATATCCATATCAAATAAATATTTCCTTATCATATAAATCAATAATTAATTATTCTCAAATAATATTACAGAATCACAATTATGACAACCAGGCCGTTCCCAGGAAAGAGGGGGCTTTCCGATAAGGATTTCTCCTTACTGGCGCGCAATTAGATTATCTAACCTCTCCTCGACAGAACTTTCTAGACATTGCCAATAATGTTATCTAATAATATTATTCAAATAATATGAATTATTGATCTGATAATGGAAAATACTGTGCAGTGACAATTATTGAAACAACAATAATATAAACTATTAATGCAAAGAATTATTGAATCAATAAAATAAAATATTAAACAAGAATTCATCGTAATAATTATTGAGTAAAGGCCTTCACGTAAGGATTAATAATTCAACAATATAGTGTAACACCGTGTGCTTTATTGTGCCATTACGCCAGACATCGTATTTTAACCAACGGGTATTATTCAAAGGTTAATTCGTGACGACGATTACTGTTATTATTTGCAACAACTCAAATTTATCGCTTTTTTCATCCGAGCGAGTTATTCTATTATGGGGCCCATAAATGATCAAGGCAATGTTGCACGGATATTCCGACAAAAAAGAATATTCCATGACCAAACGAATATTCCCCGACAGAAATGAATATTTTATAACCACTTGCTTATTTTGTAAAATTTGCATATTTCAACCATAACTAAAGTATTATATCAAATTAACTCCTTATTATTTCAAGATAATAAATAGAGAAAATTTAATTTTATTCATAATAAGTTGGGGTCTTACAACCTCCCGTCCTTATGAAATTTCGTCCTCGAAATTGACGTATGTACCTGGTATTTCAAAAAGGTGAGGGTACCTCACTTTCATTTCTGATTCCAACTCCCAAGTCATTTCCTCAATAGCATGGTTCCTCCACACAACCTTGACTTGTGGTATAATCTTTGTTCGTAGGATATGCTCTTTCCTATCCAATACCTTGACAGGTACCTCATTGTACGTTAAATCTTCGGCTATCTCGTCTGGTTCTAACGCAATAGTATGGTTTGGGTCTTTCACATATTTACGAAGCATAGATATGTGAAAAACATTATGAACACGAGACATACTTGGAGGTAATGCGAGTCTATATGCCACATTTCCTATTCGGTCAAGAATCTCAAATGATCCAACAAATCGTGGATTGAACTTTCCTCTCTTTCCAAATCTTGTAACTCTCTTCCATGGAGTAATACGTAATAATACATGATCTCCAATATTAAACTCCACGTCCTTTCGATGAAGATCAACATAACTCTTTTGTCGATCTTGTGAAGTCTTTATATGTTGCCGGATCATTTGAATCTTTTCTGTAGTCATGCGTACTAATTCTGGTCCCAACAATGTTACTTCTCCCACCTCGTCCCAGCATACTGGAGAATGACATTTTCGTCCATATAACACCTCGAATGGAACCATGCCTATACTTGCTTGATAACTATTGTTGTAGGAGAATTCCACCAGTGGCAAGTACTTATCCCAACTTCTTTTGAAATCTAGAACATAGAGTCTTAATAGATCTTCAAGGGTTTGAATAGTCCTCTCTGATTGTCTTTCCGTTTGAGGATGATATTTCAATCAATCATAACTGCGCCTATAGCTTTCTGCAAGCTAACCCAAAATCTTGAAGTGAATCTTGGGTCACGATTAGAAACTATGGATACTGGCATGCAATGCAATCGCACAATCTCATTTATATACATACTAGCAAGACGTTCAAGGGAATAAGTCTCACGTATAGGCAAGAAATGAGCAGACTTGGTTAATCTATCAACAATAACCCAAATCGCATCTATGCCTTGAGAAACTTTGGGAAGACCCATAACAAAATCCATGGTAATGTGTTCCCACTTCCATTCCGGAATCTCAAGTGGTTGCAATGGATCTTTTGGCACTTGATGCTCCGCCTTTACCCGTTGACAAGTTAAACACCTCGAGATAAACTCCGCGATCTCTCTCTTCATATTGTTCCACCAAAATGTATGTCGAATATCATGATACATTTTGGTACTCCCAGGATGGATTGCAAACGGGGTGTTGTGTGCCTCCATCATGATTCTATGCTTCAAGTCAGAATCATTAGGAACACAAAGTCTAGAGTTGACTCGAAGTATTCCTTCTTCATCGATTCTTGCTTCTGGAATAGCACCTTCTTGCACTTTCTTCTTCATATGCCATAGCCCTGTGTCCGTAGCTTGAGCAGCTTTAACTTTATCGATTAAAGTCGGTTCTACTCGTATATTTGCCATCATCATGTGGGTCCCTGGAGTCTTTAATTCTACCTCCATCCTTTGCAAGTCGTACCAAATGGGTTTTTGTGTTAACAACATTGCACTCGTACCCGCATATGATCTTCTACTTAATGCGTTAGCTACAACTTTTGCTTTTTCAGGATGATATTGGATGCTATGGTCGTAATCCTTCAACAGCTCGAGCCAACGTCGTTGCCGCATGTTGAGTTCCTTTTGAGTGAAGAAATATTTGAGGCTTTTATGATCCGTATAAATCTCCACTTTCTCCCCATACGTGGTAGTGTCTCCAGATTTTCAATGCAAAACGATCGCCGCTAACCCGGATCATGAGTAGGGTAATTCCTCTCATATTCTTTGAGTTGTCATGAGGAATAAAGGCTATGACTTTCCCATGTTGCATGAGAACACATCCTAACCCTTTTGCTCAAGCATCATCAGAGATAACAAATCCATCCGAGCAGGATGGTATTATTAGAACAAAATAAATGAGTCGCCTCTTGAGCTCTTGGAAACTCTTCTCGCATTCCTTGCTCCATACTGAATTTTGCATCTTTCCGAGTCAATTGAGTTAATCTGAGTAGCAATTCGAGAAAATCCTTCCACTAATCTCGATAATAACCACTAAGACAAAAGCTACGACTTTGGTCACCGAACTTCTGTTGTTCTAACTTTGATTGCTTCAATCTTTGCCGGGTCAACAGATACTCCATGTTTTGATACCACGTGCCCAAGGAATGCTACTTCCTTAAGCCAGAACTCGCATTTCTTCAGCTTGGCATATAGTTTATTGTCATGAAGTCTTTGAAGTACCAGCTTCAAATGGTGCTCATGATCTTCACGGCTTTTGGAATAAATGAGGATGTCATCAATAAAGACAACAACGAACTGATCCAAATATTCCTTGAATATACGGTTCATCATATCCATAAAAGCAGCAGGAGCATTAGTCAATCCAAAAGACATGACTAAGAATTCATAATGCCCGTACCGAGTCCTGAAGGCAGTCTTTGGAATATCCTCAGTTTTAATCTTCAGCTGATGATATCCAGAACGACGATCGATCTTTGAAAAGTATTGTGCTTCCTGCAATCGGTCAAACAGTCATCAATGCGAGGTAGTGGATACCTATTCTTGATGGTGACATGGTTTAATTCTCAGTAGTCAATACAAAGTCGATACTCCCATCTTTTTTCTTTACAAATAAAACAGGAGCACCCCAAAGAGATGATGTACTAGACGAATGAAACCGATGTCTAACAATTTCGTAGTTGGACTTTTAACTCCTCGAAGTTCAAGAGGAGCCATTCGATATGGGGTTTTAGAAATGGGTTTTGTAATTTGCTCAAGATCAATAACGAATTCAACTTCACGCTCTGGGGGTAGAACAGGAAGTTCTTCAAGAAATACGTCAGGAAATTCATTAACAACAGGAATATTATTCAAATCTGAAGTGTTTTTGTTCAAGTCCATAATATGGGCTAAGAAAGCTTGACATCCGTTTTTTAATAAATGAATAGCTTTATGACTTGATATGATAGTGACTGATTTTAGTGGTTTAGTTGCTTGAATTCGTATAACAGGTTGGTTAGGAATATGAAAACTAACAACCTTACGAAAACAATCAATTTTGGCATGATGAGTGGTTAACTAATCAATCCCTAAAATCACATCAAATGCAAGTATCTTTAAAGAAATAAGATCAACAGGTAATGTAATTGTGCTAACTTGGATCAAGCAAGATTTATAAAGTGTAGATGTAATGAAGGTTTCACCCAAGGGAGTTTCAACAGATAAGTTAAAGTCCAATTTCTTCGGAGTCAAGTTTAAACGTTGAGCACAAGCAGGAGAGATAAAAGAATGGGTAGAAACGGTATCTAGTAAGGTATAAACTTCGCAAGAGTTCAAGATTAGCTTACCCGTGATCACCTCGTTCGGGTTTCTCGCATTTTGGCCAGTCACGACAAACGCCCTTCCTTGAACCACCAACTTTATTTTGTCCGTAGTCGCTTTTGGTGCCGCCGTCCCAGTTGGACTTGACTTTGCTACTGGAAAAAATCGGGCTATTTGACCGTCTTTTCCACAATTGAAACACACCTTGGAAGGCTGTGAACAGTTTGGACTTATGTGTCCCTCCTCTCCGTGATCTCAGAAGATCTAAGCTGGCGGTCGTTCTCCTCCCTAGAATTTGTTGTTGGTCTTTGGTCTTTGTCTTTGATGTCTTTTCGTCATTGTTGAATCTCCTCTTTTTGAAATTTCCACTTGACTCACCTCTCTTATTGTCATGGCCACGATGACCACCCGAGTGGTTACCGCTTTTGTCTGTATTCTTCCCTCCTCGCTGGTTATCATCGCTCCCGATGATCGCCATCACCGGTATGATACGATTGTGGTCCTCGTTGAACATACTCATTATCACGCCTAATAATTGAGCCTGTTTACAACATCTCGAATATAAAGAAAATTTATGAGAGATAAGATATTGCCGAATCTCGGGTTTTAGACCTCTCGAAACATCCGCGTCATAACGCTCCTCATTTTCTACCAAATGAGGTGCAAACTCGATAACTCCACGAACTTTGCCTCGTGATCGAGACACCGCCATGTGTTTCGTTCTAGTCTAATAATCTCTATCTCCTTCTATATGATTTAATACTTTCAGGAAAGTACTTATCATTGAACAATTTCTGAAATCTCTCCCAAGACATGTTAACTGCGCCTGGTTGGGTACTCTTTACAGATTCCCACTAATAATCTGCTTCACCACGGAACATAAAAGTGGCGAATGGAACCTTCTGTTCCTCCGTGCATCCCAAGACATCGAATATTTTGGTCATCTGCTTGACCCACGTCTCTGCCTTAATCGGGTCCGGCTTTCCCCAGAAATCTGGTGGTCCCAACTCCTCGAATCGTTTGTTGTGATGCATCGCGATCGCTCATCATTTTCACCGTATTTTGTACACGAGTCTCCCTCATTCGATTTTGCATGAACTATAAAAACTTCTAAACATCTCATCATTCATCGTTTTATGCAGTAGTGTTGTTTATGGGAGGAATATTGCCTTCCTGTTGCACGTCGCTCTTGGTTGGTAATCAAAGGTTATTCCACGCCTTATAGACTCCATTGTTAACGCTTCTCACCGCCATTCTTAAAAACTACCATAAAATGTGGGTTAATTAAACAAATTAACATATCACATAATATCCCTATATTATGACCGACCAACAAATAAGCTTAGGTAGTAGACACACTTTAGCGAAGGATTTACTCTGCCTTTCCCTTCTAGTTCTATTCCCGATCTCCGCCAGAGATCATATCCCTAAGCTCTGATACCAACTATGACGCCCCCAAAATAGGTATACATCATACCCATTCTGAGTCGCCAAATACATGGTACAGAAAACAAACTACAACTTCAATAATATAATTGTCGTGCAAAATACGACAACACATACTATGAGTTTAAATACAAATATTGTCTTCTAGACAATATCCACACCCAATTGAGTCCTCATTATATTTATTGATGTACTATTTTACAAAATAGTGAGGACTACTAAAACAGTTATCCCGAGTCATCACTCCGTACCCCGGCTAGTCCTGCTAAATTCTCACATCCTGAGAAGAAAAATGGAACAAAAAGGAAAAGGGTGAGCTTAACTAGCCCAGTAAAGAACATTATGACTAAGATAATATACAACAAATTATCCTTAGTCTTCAACAGGGAAAAATCCGATAGAATACAATAGACAACAAGTTTTAGATCAACAACTGCAGCGGAAACATCAATTCATTAGAAGAGTTAAGTAGAGAATGAAATCTACTATCATTTATGAATTTAAAAGTCCATCATCAATATTTTATCCCTGTAACATCAATCAATATACATCTTTGCACTACTGGCCAAAGATATTCATTTGTATCACTAGTTGGTCATGTTAATCTCAACACCTGTTCATCTTTGCACTACACGCCAAAGATATTCATCAGTAATCATTCATCTTTGCACTCACAGCCAAAGATATTCATCAATAACACCATTAAGGATCGAGGATGATGAAAAATATTTTAGAGAACGAATTCAATTGGAGACGGAAGGACAAATATTGGGATTCGTATTTCGGTTTATCCAAATTCAATAATACTCCATAATAACCAAGTGTGAAGTAGAATTCAAAAATAAAGATCAAAACATGGATACAATCAAAGATAGTAACCATAAAAAAGACATCCGGAAGAAAAAGAGAAAATTTTATTTTCTATTGAATAGTCAGATTGTTGTGAGTAGGTCAGTATCGTGAATAAGTCTTAGTATCGTGAATAGTAACCAAACAAAACATGTTCCAAATTTGATTAAAAGTTCAGATCAATACTTCGGCATAATGATATTGAAAGAAATAATATCATATATGAAGAAAATAACATCCCTTACCTCAAAATAACGGTACTTCTGACTGAAATACCGGATATAAAGCCGAAGGAAACTTGTACCATATATCAACACTCAAAGTATCAAAATACTCATGAAATACGCTCAATAATATAGAGAGAGAAAGAGAGAAAACTTGTTTCTGGTGTGATTTTCAATTCTAACTTAGCCCTCTATTTATAGGAAAATGTTAGCACGTCGAAGCAGACTTGACCTGCTACCTGATGGCTTTACCTACTACTATTGCCACCCACCACATTTGAAATTCAATTTGAGCACATTTCTCACCAACCAATTCTAGATTTTTTCAAAATATTTTATCATTTAAACAATAATCAGAAACTTTAATAATTCATAGAAAATAGCCATTTTATCAGAAAAATACGTATTTTATGTCCATTCCACACGAAATCGATTTCTCTACAACTTCGCAGAAGAAAGTTTTTCTAAATTCCAAACAGAAAATATCCGAAATCCACAAACGGATGATTTCTAATACCTCCACACCGACAAAATACTGATAAAACACCTCAGCATTGATTCCTTCATTAATAACCACATAAATAAATCCATCATTTATATCCATATCAAATAAATATTTCCTTATCATATAAATCAATAATTAATTATTCTCAAATAATATTACAGAATCACAATTATGACAACCAGGCCGTTCCCAGGAAAGAGGGGGCTTTCCGATAAGGATATCTCCTTACTGGCGCGTAATTAGATTATCTAACCTCTCCTCGACAGAACTTTCTAGACATTGCCAATAATGTTATCTAATAATATTATTCAAATAATATGAATTATTGATATGATAATGGGAAATACTGTGCAGTGACAATTATTGAAACAACAATAATATAAACTATTAATGCAGCAATTATTGAATCAATAAAATAAAATATTTAAGCAAGAATTCATCGTAACAATTATTGAGTAGTGCCTTTTACGTAAGGATCAATAATTCAACAATACCGTGTAATCTAGTGCTTTATTGTGCCATTACGGCAGACATCGTATATTTTAACCACCGGGTATTCCAACAGTGTTAATGGTAACGATTACGCTGTTATTTGCAACAACTCAAATTTATCGTTTTCTTCATCCGACAGTTATTCTATTATGGAGCCCACAAATGACTGCGCCGTCGTACGGATATTCCCGACAAAAAGAATATTCCAAGACCAAACAAATATTCCCCGACAGAAATGAATATTTTATAACCACTTGCTTATTTTGTAAAATTTGCACATTTCACCCATAACTAAAGTATTATATCAAATTAACTCCTTATTATTTCAAGATAATAAATAGAGAAAATTTAATTTTATTCATAATAAGTTGGGGTCTTACATCAAATCCCTGATATATCAAAGATGACCCGACTTTCGAATGTCGTTATCCCTTCGGACGGTATTCTCTTCGGCATTCTCTTCGGTATCCTCTTCGGCTTCTTTGTATTTGAGACGGAGGTACCCGAAGAGAGCGTTTGCCTGCAGATGACCATTATTAGTCAATCAGTTCAAATTGATGGGTAACGATGTAAATGAGTAAAGTCAAAACTATCAAGTTCCTTTAGTTCGGTATTTCAGTCTTTCGTCCATCAGGTCCGTTTATCCAGGGACACATCGAGGAAGCACTCGTTGTAATTCTTCAGTATTTAAAGGATCTTCGGTTCGTACTTCTATGAAGGTTGACGAAGAAGGGCATGAGCCTCGGTAAACTATATTTTGGGCCTTTATTGACTTTATTATAAATCCTTTTACCTTGGACCGATGCCATTTATACACTTTCCCGATGCTATTTATACTCTTTCATTAAACATCCTGTTTAATAAAAGACTGGGGGGCAATGTTGGGTCATGATATTTTACATAGTGGGTGTGCCACCCCCAAAATAGGTCATTTTTGGAGTTAACCAAAAGGAGTTATAAGGGTTTACTTTTAAAATAGTCTCTTCTCATAAAATCCATAACTCCTAATCTATACATCCAAAAATCGCCATTTTTGGACACAATCTCTAAAACTCATCAAATTATCATTTCAAATTTTCCGAATTTTTGAAGGTTCGGAAAATTTCAAAAATTTAAAACATAATAACCCTTACATAATAACGACAATATCACTTACCTCAAAAAAGCAAAGATTTGACAAGAATAATGAATTGAACGAACTTGCACCAGATAGCAACACTCAAGATATCAAAATACTCACAAGAATACACTCGATAATATAGAGAGAAGTAGAGAGAAATCTTCAGTTTCTGGTGTGATTTTCAATTCTAACCTAAACACCTATTTATAGGAAATTGCTTAGAACACCAAAGCAGATAATTAAATATAATAATATTATTTATAAATAAAATTCCTAAGCACACCACCATTTGATTTCAACCATTTAACACATGCCCCTCAAATGAAAAAAAACGTTTTTTCTTAAAAATAATAATTAAAACTTCCAAAAATCAATTATTTTGGAACTTCGGAACTTCAATAATTCATAATAAATAGCCCTTTTATCAGAAAAATTCAAAACACATGTCCTTTTCATAGGAAATTCCATTCTCTACAACTTTACAGAAGAAAGTTTTTTCTAATTCCAAACAGAAATTGGACCAGAAATCCAAGCGGACGATTTTACAAGCTATAATCAAATTTCAGTCAAAATTTGTGTCCACCAACATGTTTAACATGTGTTAAACATTTTTTGTAACACACAAAACATGTTTTTAGCATTTAATGCAACAAAAATATTCTTCCTCCTCATTTATTCATATATTACACATTCATTGTAAAAATATCACCATTATTATATTACTGTAATATAATAATATATTATATCAAAAAAGATAAAATATCAATTTTCAACAATTGTCACATTAAAATTTTTCTCCATCTATAACCACATAAAATGAATATTTTCCTTATCATATAAATTAATAATTAATTATTCATAAATAATATTACAGATCCACAATACTGACAACCAGGCAGTTCCCAAGAAAGAGGGGGCTTTCCAATAAGGATTTCTCCTTACTGGCGCGCAATTAGATGACCAAACCTCTTCTTGACAGAACTTTCTAGACATTGCCAATAATGCTATCTAATAATATTATCCAAATAATATGAATTATTGATCCGATAATGGGAAATACTGTGCCGTGACAATTATTGAAACAACAATAATATAAAATATCAACGTAGTAATTATTGAATCAATAAAATATAATATTGAACAGTAATTACTGTAATAATTATTGAGTAATGCCTTCTTACAATTTTTTTTTATCATGCTTCATGAATAGTACTCGTGAATAGTAATTCATGAATAGTAACCCGTGAATAGTAACTCATGAATAGTAACTTATGAATAGTAACTATAAAAAATTTGAATACTTTTATTTCATAAAATTCGGGGTCTTACAATCTCCCCTCCTTATGAAATTTCGTCCCCGAAATTTACGTACCTGGTATCTCAAAGAGATGAGAATACATTGCTTTCATTTAAGATTCCATCTTCTATGTCCTCATGATTTCTCCATTGCTCATCTCCTGTATTTCAGATATCATTCTAGAATACAGTTTCAAAACAAAGGTTAATTGACATATCACAATTTGTCAACTTATGAAAGAAAATTCAGTTTAGGTAGGATACACTAGCGAAGGATTTACTCGTCTCTCCCGTCCTAGTTCTATTCCCCGATCTCCGCCAGAGATCATATCCCTAAGCTCTGATACCAACTATGACGCCCCCAAAATAGGTCCAATCCATCTAACCTATTCTGAGTCGTCAATAACATGGTACAAAAAATAACTACAACTTTATTACTACAATTGTCGTGCAAAATACAACAACACATATACTGTGAGTTTTAATACCAACTGTGACTCATGTCCCAACTATGGACATCACCTCACATTGATACATTACATAAAAGTACAGTCAATAACTATTTTAGAAATTAAAATCTTTGGGAAGTGCTCAAGGAAACCTTCGTACATGGGAGTCCATGCATCTAAGTTATAATAGATATCATATGCCCACAGAATTATCTTTGGTTAACCCAATAGACCCCAAAGAAAAACGAGAAGGTTACTATCATGGTCCTTCCAATGGTGAGTCTTCTCTTGACATATAACTATCTCCACCGTCTGCAATTGAACATTATGTTTCAAATAAACTCCAAGATCATATAGGTAGTGCTCATAGATATACTCAGCAAGTGGATTTGCACAACCCTGTCTTATGATAACTCGTAGGTCATTAGACATCTTGTATGATAGTGGCAAAACACCCTTCCAAAGTTGGGTTCACCTCACCCTATTCGGTTCACCAAAATTAAATATCAATTGACATATACAATACGACACACTTATCTAAAGTTCTCAACAAAATTATTTCCATACCATGTAGGGAGAACCTCAACAGCTATAGACCACCGTTCTATTTCCCTGTTAACCCCGCTCGACCCAGCTACACTCTTGTTACCTGAAAGGAATTGTGAAGCGACAGGGTGAGCACAACTAGCTCAGTAAAGAGTATCATGACTAAAGATAATTAAATTATCAATAGCCTTCATCAGTAATAAATCAGAGATTTAGAACATATGGTATATGATAAAATTTTTCAACCATAGTTGCAGCGGAATGAGCAATCCATTAGAAGAGTCAAATAGACTATAAAGTCTATTATCTTCTCCACGTTAAAAGTCCACCAACAATGTTTTATCCCTGTAACATCAATCAACAGTTCCTTTCCACAATCATATGAATAACTCATAATCATATTTAAACATTTATCATAAATTGTACTTTTATCCAAAAATTATGAAATTTACAGGATATACTGATATTATATAGATGTATTCCCGATAAAATTTTTACCAATTTTGAAGTTAACCAAAAGGAGTTATAAGGGTTTACTTTTAAAATAGTCTCTTCTCATAAAATCCATAACTCCTAATCTATACATCCAAAAATCTCCATTTTTGGACACAATCTATAAAACTCATCAAATTATCATTTCAAAATTTTCCAGAATTTTTGAAGGTTCAAAAAAATTTCAAAATTTAAAAACATAATAACCCTTACATAATAACGACAATATCAATTACCTCAAAAAAGAAAAAGATTTCCGACAAGAATAAATTTGAAACGAACTTGCACCGTATAACAACACTCAAGATATCAAAATACTCACAAGAATACACTCGATAATATAGAGAGAAGTAGAGAGAAATCTTCAGTTTCTGGTGTGATTTTTAATTCTAACCTAAACACCTATTTATAGGAAATTGCTTAGAACACCAAAGCAGATAATTAAATATAATAATATTATTTATAAATAAAATTCCTAAGCACACCACCATTTGATTTCAACTATTTAACACATGCCCCTCAAATGAAAAAAAACGTTTTTCTTATAAATAATAATTAAAACTTCCAAAAATCAATTATTTTGGAACTTCGGAACTTCAATAATTCATAATAAATAGCCCTTTTATCAGAAAAATTCAAAACACATGTCCTTTTCATAGGAAATTCCATTCTCTACAACTTTACTGTAAGAAAGTTTTTCTAATTCCAAATGTAAATGGACCAAATCCATGGCCGGACGATTTTACAATTTATAATCAAATTTCGGTCAAAATTTGTGTCCACCAACATGTTTAATATGTGTTAAACATTTTTGTAACACACAAAACATGTTTTTAGCATTTAATGCAACAAAAATACTCTTCCTCCTCATTTATTCATATATTACACATTCATTGTAAAAATATCACCATTATTATATTATCAGTAATATAATAATATATTTTATCGAAAAGATAAAATATCAATTTTCAACAATTGTCACATTAAAATTTTTCTCCATCTATAACCACATAAAATGAATATTTTCCTTATCATATAAATTAATAATTAATTATTCATAAATAATATTACGAGATCCACAATCATCGATAACTGTGAGGTCCTCAAGAAAGAGGGGCTTTCCAATAAGGATTTTCTCTTCTGGCTGCGCAATTAGATGACCAAACCTCTCATTGACAGAACTTTCTAGACATTGCCAATAATGCTATCTAATAATATTATCCAAATAATATGAATTATTGATCCGATAATGGGAAATACTGTGCCGTGATAATTATTGAAACAACAATAATATAAAATATCAACGTAGTAATTATTGAATCAATAAAATATAATATTGAACAGTAATTACTGTAATAATTATTGAGTAATGCCTTCTTACGAATTTTTTTTATCATGCTTCATGAATAGTACTCGTGAATAGTAACTCATGAATAGTACCTCTTGAATAGTAACTTATGAATAGTAACTATAAAAAATTTGAATACTTTTATTTCATAAAATTCGGGGTCTTACAATCTCCCCTCCTTATGAAATTTCGTCCCCGAAATTTACGTACATGGTATTTCAAAGAGATGAGAATACATTGCTTTCATTTCAGATTCCATCTTCTATATCCTCATGATTTCTCCATTGCTCATCTCCTGTATTTCAGATATCATTCTAGAATACAGCTTCAAAACAAAGGTTAATTGACATATCACAATTTGTCAACTTATGAAAGAAAATTCAGCTTAGGTATGATACACTAGCGAATGATTTACTCGTCTCTCTCGTCCTAGTTCTATTCCCCGATCTCCGCCAGAGATCATATCCCTAAGCTCTGATACCAACTATTACGCCCCCAAAATAGGTCCAATCCATTTAACCTATTACGAGTAAATCAATAACATGGTACAAAAAATAACTACAACTTTATTACTACAATTCGTGTGCAAAATACAACAACACATATATCTTGTGAGTTTTAATACCAACTGTGACTCATGTCCCAACTATGGACGTCACCTCACATTGATACATTACATAAATGTACAGTCAATAATTGTTTTAGAAATTAAAATCTTTGGGAAGTGCTCAAGGAAACCTTCGTACATGGGAGGCCATGCATCTAAGTTATAATAGATATCATATGCCCACAGAATTATCTTTGGTTAACCCAATAGACCCCAAAGAAAAACGAGAAGGTTACTATCATGGTCCTTCCAATGGAGTCTTCTCTTGACATATAACTATCTCCACCGTCTGCAATTGAACATTATGTTTCAAATAAACTCCAAGATCATATAGGTAGTGCTCATAGATATACTCAGCAAGTGGATTTGCACAACCCTGTCTTATGATAACTCGTAGGTCATTAGACATCTTGTATGATAGTGGCAAAACACCCTTCCAAAGTTGGGTTCACCTCACCCTATTCGGTTCACCAAAATTAAATATCAATTGACATATACAATACGACACACTTATCTAAAGTTCTCAACAAAATTATTTCCATACTATGTAGGGAGAACCTCAACAGCTATATACACCACCGATTCTATTTCCTGTTAACCCCGGCTCGACCCAAACTACACTCTTGTTACACGAAAGGAATTGTGAAGCGAGCGGGGTGAGCACAACTAGCTTCAAGAAAAGTATCATGACTAAAGATAATTAAATTATCAATAGCCTTCATCGATAATAAATCGGAGATTTAGAACATATGGTATATGATAAAAATTTCAACCATAGTTGCAAATGAATGAGCAATCCATTAGAAGAGTCAAATAGACTATAAAGTCTATTATCTTCTCCACGTTAAGTCCACCAACAATGTTTTATCCTCAGTAACATCAATCAGCAGTTCCTTTCCACAATCATATGAATAACTCATAATCATAATTGTGATTCTAAATTCCTCTTCGCATCCAAGACTAAGATAATTTTCATCACCTGTCTTTACCTGAAACATCAAAGATCATGGTTATACCAAATCACAGTTCCTGTTCATAATCATACTAATAAATTCATCTTTGCACCACGGGCCAAAGATATTCATCAATAGTTCATCTTTGCACTACATGCCAAAGATATTCAATAACAAGTCATATTTGCACTACGGGCCAAATATATTCATCAATAATTGATCTTTGCACTACTACAGGCCAAAGATATTCATATCTCAAAGAAATACATAATCATTTAGAATTTATATAAACCATAATTATAACCATATATATTTGACAATTCACCTTTGCACTTAAGCTAAAGATATTCAATTATAAATTCAATGGTTATGATCATACCAGTCAACAATTCAAGTTTGCACTACTGGCCAAAGAGAACTTATAGTTACGATCATACCAATAATCTACCCATCTTTACACTCAAGTCAAAGAGAAATATCATCATTAGGGTTATAAGAATGTTATATATGATAATAAAAACAATATAATCAACATATAGATTTAATCTCAAGAGTAAGATTCATAAATCAATGATTTCATAACACCTTAATCAAAATATTATAAATCACTTCATAATCTCATAATCTAATATTATTAATATTACCACAATATTTTAATCATTTCTTAAACTTATAAACAATTAATTCCGATTGTTTACACTTTACTAATTAATGTATTTAATCATCTTAAAATGCCAACCTCATAAGATCTCATCACCAATAACCAAAACCCTCATCAAAAAACTGCATATACCTCATATATGATTCTCAAGCCATAAAATCATATTTTCCAATTTTCTTACTTCACATAACATATTTAATTCATTTACTTATAACTAGAATATTTTCATGAAAAATACCAAATCAGTTCCAAAAATATCTATTTTCTGGGATTTAGCATAATATAGTCCCATATTGAACATATATTTTTCTCGGAATTTTTAAAATTCATTTACTATTTTTCATATGGCCAAAACTGCCGAATATTTAAACATTTATCATAAATTGTACTTTTATCCAAAAATTATGAAATTTACAGGATATACTGATATTATATAGATGTACTCCCGATAAAATTTTTACCAATTTTGAAGTTAACCAAAAGGAGTTATAAGGGTTTACTTTTAAAATAGTCTCTTTCTCATAAAATCCATAACTCTAATCTATACATCCAAAAATCGCCATTTTTGGACACAATCTAAAACTCATCAAATTATCATTTCAAATTTTTCCAGAATTTTTGAAGGTTCAGAAAAATTTCAAAATTTAAAACATAATAACCCTTACATAATAACGATAATATCACTTACCAAAAAAAAGCGATTAGATTACGACAAGAATAATATTTGAACTAACTTGCACCGTAGTATAGCAACACTCAAGATATCAAAATACTCACAAGAATACACTCGATAATATAGAGAGAAGTAGAGAGAAATCTTCAGTTTCTGATGTGATTTTCAATTCTAACCTAAACACCTATTTATAGGAAATTGCTTAGAATACCAAAGCAGATAATTAAATATAATAATATTATTTATAAATAAAATTCCTAAGCACACCACCATTTGATTTCAACCATTTAACACATGCCCCTCAAATGAAAAAAAACGTTTTTCTTAAAAATAATAATTAAAACTTCTAAAAATCAATTATTTCGGAACTTCGGAACTTCAATAATTCATAATAAATAGCCCTTTTATCAGAAAAATTCAAAACACATGTCCTTTTCATAGGAAATTCCATTCTCTACAACTTTATAGAAGAAAGTTTTTTCTAATTCCAAATGAAATTGACCAAATCCATGTGGACGATTTTACAAGCTATAATCAAATTTTCAAATAAAAAAATTTGTGTCCACCAACATGTTTAACATGTGTTAAACATTTTTTGTAACACACAAAACATGTTTTTAGCATTTAATGCAACAAAAATACTCTTCCTCCTCATTTATTCATATATTACACATTCATTGTAAAAATATCACCATTATTATATTACTGTAATATAATAATATATTTTATCAGAAAAGATAAAATATCAATTTTCAACAATTGTCACATTAAAATTTTTCTCCATCTATAACCACATAAAATGAATATTTTCCTTATCATATAAATTAATAATTAATTATTCATAAATAATATTACAGATCCACAATACTGACAACCAGGCAGTTCCCAAGAAAGAGGGGGCTTTCCAATAAGGATTTCTCTTCTTCTTGGTAGCAATTAGATGACCAAACCTCTCATTGATGAGAACTTTCTAGACATTGCCAATAATGCTATCTAATAATATTATCCAAATAATATGAATTATTGATCCGATAATGGAAAAAATATTGTACGTGACAATTATTGAAACAACAATAATATAAAATATCAACGTAGTAATTATTGAATCAATAAAATATAATATTGAACAAAGTAATTCCGTAATAATTATTGAGTAATGCCTTCTTACGAATTTTTTTTATCATGCTTCATGAATAGTACTCGTGAATAGTAACTCATGAATAGTAACCCGTGAATAGTAACTCATGAATAGTAACTTATGAATAGTAACTATAAAAAATTTGAATACTTTTATTTCATAAAATTCGGGGTCTTACAATCTCCCCTCCTTATGAAATTTCGTCCCCGAAATTTACGTACATGGTATTTCAAAGAGATGAGAATACATTGCTTTCATTTCAGATTCCATCTTCTATGTCCTCATGATTTCTCCATTGCTCATCTCCTGTATTTCAGATATCATTCTAGAATACAGCTTCAAAACAAAGGTTAATTGACATATCACAATTTGTCAACTTATGAAAGAAAATTCAGCTTAGGTAGGATACACTAGCGAATGATTTACTCGTCTCTCTCGTCCTAGTTCTATTCCCCGATCTCCGCCAGAGATCATATCCCTAAGCTCTGATACCAACTATGACGCCCCCAAAATAGGTCCAATCCATCTAACCTATTCTGAGTCGTCAATAACATGGTACAAAAAATAACTACAACTTTATTACTACAATTGTCGTGCAAAATACAACAACACATATACTGTGAGTTTTAATACCAACTGTGACTCATGTCCCAACTATGGACGTCACCTCACATTGATACATTACATAAAAGTAATCTGATCAATAAGCTGTTTTAGAAATTAAAATCTTTGGGAAGTGCTCAAGAAAACCTTTGTACATGGGAGGCCATGCATCTAAGTTATAATAGATACATATGCCCACAGAATTATCTTTGGTTAACCCAATAGACCCAAAAAAAAAACGAGAAGGTTACTATCATGGTCCTTCCAATGGTGAGTCTTCTCTTAACATATAACTATCTCCACCGTCTGCAATTGAACATTATGTTTCAAATAAACTCCAAGATCATATAGGTAGTGCTTTCATAGATATATACTCAAAGAAGTGGATTTGCACAACCCTGTCTTATGATAACTTTCGTAGGTCATTAGACATCTTGTATGATAGTGGCAAAACACCCTTCAAAGTTGGGTTCACCTCACCCTATTTGGTTCACCAAAATTAAATATCAATTGACATATACAATCGACACACTTATCTAAAGTTCTCAACAAAATTATTTCCATACTATGTAGGGAGAACCTCAACAAACTATAGACCACCGTTTCTATTTCCTGTTAACCCCCGCCGACCCATTACTACACTCTTGTTACGAAAGGAATTGTGAAGCTGACAAGGTGAGCACAACTAGCTTCAAGAAAAAGAGTATCATGACTAAAGATAATTAAATTATCAATAGCCTTCATCAATAATAAATCGGAGATTTATAACATATGGTATATGATAAAAATTTCAACCATAGTTAAAACGGAATGAAAGCAATCCATTAGAAGAGTCAAATAGACTATAAAGTCTATTATCTTCTCCACGTTAAAAGTCCACCAACAATGTTTTATCCCTGTAACATCAATCAACAGTTCCTTTCCACAATCATATGAATAACTCATAATCATAATTGTGATTCTAAATTCCTCTTCGCATCCAAGACTAAGATAATTTTCATCACCTGTCTTTACCTGAAACATCAAAGATCATGGTTATACCAAATCACAGTTCCTGTTCCTAATCATACTAATAAATTCATCTTTGCACCACGGGCCAAAGATATTCATCAATAGTTCATCTTTGCACTACATGCCAAAGATATTCAATAACAAGTCATATTTGCACTACGGGCCAAATATATTCATCAATAATTGATCTTTGCACTACAGGCCAAAGATATTCATATCTCAAAGAAATACATAATCATTTCAGAATTTATATAAACCATAATTATAACCATATATGTTGATCAATTCACCTTTGCACTTAAGGTAAAGATATTCAATTATAAATTCAATGGTCATGATCATACCAGTCAACAATTCAAGTTTGCACTACTGGCCAAAGAGAACCTATAGTTACGATCATACCAATAATCTACCCATCTTTACACTCAAGTCAAAGAGAAATATCATCATTAGGGTTATAAGAATGTTATATATGATAATAAAAACAATATAATCAACATATAGATTTAATCTCAAGAGTAAGATTCATAAATCAATGATTTCATAACACCTTAATCAAAATATTATAAATCACTTCATAATCTCATAATCTAATATTATTAATATTACCACAATATTTTAATCATTTCTTAAACTTATAAACAATTAATTCCGATTGTTTACACTTTACTAATTAATGTATTTAATCATCTTAAAATGCCAACCTCATAAGATCTCATCACCAATAACCAAAACCCTCATCAAAAAACTGCATATACCTCATATATGATTCTCAAGCCATAAAATCATATTTTCCAATTTTCTTACTTCACATAACATATTTAATTCATTTACTTATAACTAGAACATTTTCATGAAAAATACCAAATCAGTTCCAAAAATATTTCTTTTCTGGGATTTAGCATAATATAGTCCCATATTGAACATATATTTTTCTCGGAATTTTTAAAATTCATTTACTATTTTTCATATGGGCCAAAAGCCCGAATATTTAAACATTTATCATAAATTGTACTTTTATCCAAAAATTATGAAATTTACAGGATATACTGATATTATATAGATGTACTCCTGATAAAATTTTTACCAATTTTGAAGTTAACCAAAAGGAGTTATAAGGGTTTACTTTTAAAATAGTCTCTTCTCATAAAATCCATAACTCCTAATCTATACATCCAAAAATCGTCATTTTTGGACACAATCTACAAAACTCATCAAATTATCATTTTAAATTTTTCCAGAATTTTTGAAGGTTCAGAAAAATTTCAAAATTTAAAAACATAATAACCCTTACATAATAACGACAATATCACTTACCTCAAAAGAGCAGTACTTCTGACAAGAATAACGTTGAACGAACTTGCACCGTATAGCAACACTCAAGATATCAAAATACTCACAAGAATACACTCGATAATATAGAGAGAAGTAGAGAGAAATCTTCAGTTTCTGGTGTGATTTTCAATTCTAACCTAAACACCTATTTATAGGAAATTGCTTAGAACACCAAAGCAGATAATTAAATATAATAATATTATTTATAAATAAAATTCCTAAGCACACCACCATTTGATTTCAACCATTTAACACATGCCCCTCAAATGAAAAAAAAACGTTTTTCTTAAAAATAATAATTAAAACTTCCAAAAATCAATTATTTCAGAACTTCGAAACTTCAATAATTCATAATAAATAGCCCTTTTATCAGAAAAATTCAAAACACATGTCCTTTTCATAGGAAATTCCATTATCTACAACTTTACAGAAGAAAGTTTTTTCTAATTCCAAATGTAAATTGGAAGAAATCCATGTGGACGATTTTACAAGCTATAATCAAATTTGAACCAAAATTTGTGTCCACCAACATGTTTAACATGTGTTAAACATTTTTTGTAACACACAAAACATGTTTTTAGCATTTAATGCAACAAAAATACTCTTCCTCCTCATTTATTCATATATTACACATTCATTGTAAAAATATCACCATTATTATATTACTGTAATATAATAATATATTTTATCAGAAAAGATAAAATATCAATTTTCAACAATTGTCACATTAAAATTTTTCTCCATCTATAACCACATAAAATGAATATTTTCCTTATCATATAAATTAATAATTAATTATTCATAAATAATATTACAGATCCACAATATCGACACAACAGCGGTTCCCAAGAAAGAGGGGGCTTTCAATAAGGATTTTCTCACTTCTTTGGCGCAATTAGATGACAAACCTCTCCTTGACAGAACTTTCTAGACATTGCCAATAATGCTGTCTAATAATATTATCTAAATAATATGAATTATTGATCCGATAATGGGAAATACTATGCCGTGACAATTATTGAAACAACAATAATATAAAATATCAACGTAATAATTATTGAATCAATAAAATATAATATTGAACAGTAATTACTGTAATAATTATTGAGTAATGCCTTCTTACGAATTTTTTTTTATCATGCTTCATGAATAGTACTCGTGAATAGTAACTCATGAATAGTAACCCGTGAATAGTAACTTATGAATAGTAACTATAAAAAATTTGAATACTTTTATTTCATAAAATTCGGGGTCTTACAATCTCCCCTCCTTATGAAATTTCGTCCCCGAAATTTACGTACATGGTATTTCAAAGAGATGAGAATACATTGCTTTCATTTCAGATTCCAACTTCTATGTCCTCATGATTTCTCCATTGCTCATCTCCTGTATTTCAGATATCATTCTAGAATACAGCTTCAAAACAAAGGTTAATTGACATATCACAATTTGTCAACTTATGAAAGAAAATTCAGCTTAGGTAGGATACACTAGCGAAGGATTTACTCGTCTCTCCCGTCCTAGTTCTATTCCCCGATCTCCGCCAGAGATCATATCCCTAAGCTCTGATACCAACTATGACGCCCCCAAAATAGGTCCAATCCATCTAAACTATTCTGAGTCGTCAATAACATGGTATAAAAATAACTACAACTTTATTACTACAATTGTCGTGCAAAATACAACAACACATATACTGTGAGTTTTAATACCAACTGTGACTCATGTCCCAACTATGGACATCACCTCACATTGATACATTACATAAAAAGTATGCGATCAATAAGCTGTTTTAGAAATTAAAATCTTTGGGAAGTGCTCAAGGAAACCTTTCGTACATGGGAGGCCATGCATCTAAGTTATAATAGATATCATATGCCACGTAATTATCTTTGGTTAACCTAATAGACCCCAAAAGAAAAAACGAGAAGGTTACTATCATGGTCCTTCCAATGGTGAGTCTTCTCTTGACATATAATTATCTCCACCGTCTGCAATTGAACATTATGTTTCAAATAAACTCCAAGATCATATAGGTAGTGTTTCATAGATATACTCAAAGAAGTGGATTTGCACAACCACATGTTTTATGATAACTCGTAGGTCATTAGACATCTTGTATGATAGTGGCAAAACACCCTTCCAAAGTTGGGTTCACCTCACCCTATTCGGTTCACCAAAATTAAATATCAATTGACATATACAATACGACACACTTATCTAAAGTTCTCAACAAAATTATTTCCATACTATGTAGGGAGAACCTCAACAGCTATAGACCACCGTTCTATTTCCCTGTTAACCCCGCTCGACCCAGCTACACTCTTGTTACCTGAAAGGAATTGTGAAGCGACAGGGTGAGCACAACTAGCTCAGTAAAGAGTATCATGACTAAAGATAATTAAATTATCAATAGCCTTCATCAGTAATAAATCAGAGATTTATAACATATGGTATATGATAAAAAATTTCAACCATAGTTGCAGCGGAATGAGCAATCCATTAGAAGAGTCAAATAGACTATAAAGTCTATTATCTTCTCCACGTTAAAAGTCCACCAACAATGTTTTATCCCTGGAACATCAATCAACAGTTCCTTTCCACAATCATATGAATAACTCATAATCATAATTGTGATTCTAAATTCCTCTTCGCATCCAAGACTAAGATAATTTTCATCACCTGTCTTTACCTGAAACATCAAAGATCATGGTTATACCAAATCACAGTTCCTGTTCATAATCATACTAATAAATTCATCTTTGCACCACGGGCCAAAGATATTCATCAATAGTTCATCTTTGCACTACATGCCAAAGATATTCAATAACAAGTCATATTTGCACTACGGGCCAAATATATTCATCAATAATTGATCTTTGCACTACAGGCCAAAGATATTCATATCTCAAAGAAATACATAATCATTTCAGAATTTATATAAACCATAATTATAACCATACATGTTGACCAATTCACCTTTGCACTTAAGCTAAAGATATTCAATTATAAATTCAATGGTCATGATCATACCAGTCAACAATTCAAGTTTGCACTACTGGCCAAAGAGAACCTATAGTTACGATCATACCAATAATCTACCCATCTTTACACTCAAGTCAAAGAGAAATATCATCATTAGGGTTATAAGAATGTTATATATGATAACAAAAACAATATAATCAACATATAGATTTAATCTCAAGAGTAAGATTCATAAATCAATGATTTCATAACACCTTAATCAAAATATTATAAATCACTTCATAATCTCATAATCTAATATTATTAATATTACCACAATATTTTAATCATTTCTTAAACTTATAAACAATTAATTAGATTGTTTACACTTTACTAATTAATGTATTTAATCATCTTAAAATGCCAACCTCATAAGATCTCATCACCAATAACCAAAACCCTCATCAAAAAGCGCATATACCTCTATATATGATTCTCAAGCCATAAAATCATATTTTCCAATTTTCTTACTTCACATAACATATTTAATTCATTTACTTATAACTAGAACATTTTCATGAAAAATACCAAATCAGTTCCAAAAATATTTCTTTTCTGGAATTTAGCATAATATAGTCCCATATTGAACATATATTTTTCTCGGAATTTGTAAAATTCATTTACTATTTTTCATATGGCCAAAACTGCCGAATATTTAAACATTTATCATAAATTGTACTTTTATCCAAAAATTATGAAATTTACAAGATATACTGATATTATATAGATGTACTCCCGATAAAATTTTTACCAATTTTGAAGTTAACCAAAAGGAGTTATAAGGGTTTACTTTTAAAATAGTCTCTTCTCATAAAATCCATAACTCCTAATCTATACATCCAAAAATCGCCATTTTTGGACACAATCTACAAAACTCATCAAATTATCATTTCAAATTTTTCCAGAATTTTGAAGGTTCAGAAAAATTTCAAAATTTAAAAACATAATAACCCTTACATAATAACGACAATATCACTTTACCTCAAAAAAAGCAAAGATTTACGACAAGAATAACTTATTGAAACGAACTTGCACCAGAGTATAGCAACACTCAAGATATCAAAATACTCACAAGAATACACTCGATAATATAGAGAGAAGTAGAGAGAAATCTTGAGTTTACGGTGTGATTTTCAATTCTAACCTAAACACCTACTATTTATAGAAATCGCTTAGAACACCAAAGCGAGATAATTAAATATAATAATATTATTTATAAATAAAATTCCTAAGCACACCACCATTTGATTTCAACCATTTAACACATGCCCCTCAAATGAAAAAAAACGTTTTTCTTAAAAATAATAATTAAAACTTCTAAAAATCAATTATTTGTAACTTGAAACTTCAATAATTCATAATAAATAGCCCTTTTATCAGTAAAAAAATTCAAAACACATGTCCTTTTCATAGGAAATTCCATTCTCTACAACTTTATAGAAGAAAGTTTTTCTAATTCCAAATGAAATTGACCAAAATCACAATGGACGATTTTACTGTTTATAATCAAATTTAGGTCAAAATTTGTGTCCACCAACATGTTTAATATGTGTTAAACATTTTGTAAACACAAAAAACATGTTTTTAGCATTTAATGCAACAAAATACTCTTCCTCCTCATTTATTCATATATTACACATTCATTGTAAAAATATCACCATTATTATATTATCAGTAATATAATAATATATTTTATCAGAAAAGATAAAATATCAATTTTCAACAATTGTCACATTAAAATTTTTCTCCATCTATAACCACATAAAATGAATATTTTCCTTATCATATAAATTAATAATTAATTATTCATAAATAATATTACAGATCCACAATCATCGACAACCGTGCAGGTTCCCAAGAAAGAGGGCTTTCAATAAGGATTTCTCTCTCTTGGTAGCAATTAGATGACCAAACCTCTCCTTGACAGAACTTTCTAGACATTGCCAATAATGCTATCTAATAATATTATCCAAATAATATGAATTATTGATCCGATAATGGGAAATACTGTGCCGTGACAATTATTGAAACAACAATAATATAAAATATCAACGTAGTAATTATTGAATCAATAAAATATAATATTGAACAGTAATTACTGTAATAATTATTGAGTAATGCCTTCTTACGAATTTTTTTTTATCATGCTTCATGAATAGTACTCGTGAATAGTAACTCATGAATATTAACTTATGAATAGTAACAATGAAAACTCATAATCACAGTTCCTTTACACAATCATATGAATAACTCATAATCATAATTGTGATTCTAAATTCCTCTTCGCATCCAAGACTAAGATAATTTTCATCACCTGTCTTTACCTGAAACATCAAAGATCATGGTTATACCAAATCACAGTTCCTGTTCATAATCATACTAATAAATTCATCTTTGCACCACGGGCCAAAGATGTGACGCCCCCAAAATAGGTCCATTCCATCCAACCCATTCTGAGTCGCCAAATACATAGTACAGAGATAACTACAACTTTATTAATATATTTGTCGTGCAAAATACGACAACATATATACTGTGAGTTTAAAAAAACAATTATTGTCTTCTAGACAATATACATACCCAAATAAATCCTCATCACAATTATTTATACATTATTTTACAAAAATGGTGAGGACTACTAAACAACTCTTTCTAGAACCTTTATTCCATACCCACTAAGACTTCGCTACATTCTCGCCTCCTGAGAAGAAAAATGGAACAAAAAGGAAAAAGGGTGAGCTCGACTAGCCCAGTAAAGAATATTATGACTAAGATAATATACAACAAAATTATCGTTAGTCTTCAACAGGAAAAATATAATAGAATACAATAGACAACAAGTTTTAAATCAATATTCGCAATGAAATAATAATTCATTAGAAGAGTTAAGTAGAGAATGCAAACTACTATCTTCTATGTATGAATTTTAAAGTTCATCGCCTATTTTATCCCTCGTAACATCAATCAATATATATCCGGGATCAAATATTCATCCTCAAGCACTACAGGTGCCAAGGACATTCACCAATTGGTCATGTTCATCTAAACACTGCTCATCTTTTGACACACGCCAAAGATATTCATCGAAATCATTCATCTTTGCACCATCGCCAAAGATATTCATCATAAATCATTCATCTTTGCACTACAGCCAAAGATATTCAATAATATCATCATTTAAAGACCGAGGATGATGAAAATATTTTTTTAAAGAAACGAATCCAAATTGAAACAAAATGACAAGGATTAAGGATTAAGGATTCGTGATTTTGTTTTATCCACGCCCAAAAATACCTCAAAAATAATCATAGTGGTGTAAAATTCAAGAATGATCAAAACATGGATACAATCAAAGCTAGTATCCATAATAGATATTTTGGACAAAAAGAAGAAATTTCATTTTTCTATGAATAAAGGTCGATTCGTGAATAAGGTCAGATATCGTGAATAAGGCCGATACGTGATAATAGTAATTCGACACCAAAAGATAGAAATTTCACAAAAACATCATCACGCTACTTAATGAATAGTATTCGTGAATAAGAATCTCGTGAATAGAACTCATGAATAAGAACTCGTGAATAAGAACTCATGAATAGTAACCCCGACATGAAAAAGTTCCAAATTTGATAAAAAGTTTCAACCAATATTTCAAAGATAATGATATCAAGAAATAATATCATTTGAGAAGAAAATAACATCCCTTACCTCGAAAGACAAGATTTAAATTGAACACAGGATATAAAGCTATGACTTGAACTTGCACCAGATAGCAATACTCAAAGTATACTCAAAATACTCACAAGAATACGCTCAATAATATAGAGAGAGAAAACTTCAGCGCCGTGTGATTTTCAATTCTAACCCAAGACCTATTTATAGAAATTGCTAACAACCAAAAAAGTAAAATTTAATATAATATATATATATATATATATATATATCAAAATTTCTCACGCCATTCTTGAATCTGAAATCTAGAATTCAACCCATTCAAATCACATGTTAGACCCAAAAAACGTTTTTCTTATTTTAAATATTTTAAACTTCCAAAATCAATTATTTTGAGCTTCTAACTTCAATAATTCATAATAAATAGCCCTTTTATCAGAAAATTCGAATCTCGCGAGTTTTTATAGGAAATTCAATTCTCTACAACTTTACAGAAGAAAGTTTCTCCAAATTCCAAACAGAAAATGACCGAAATCCATAAACGAGCGATTTTACAAGCTATAATCAAATTTCAGTCAATAAATGGGGTCCACCGACATGTTTAACATGTTTTAAACATTTTTGGTAACAAAAATACTCCTCCTCCACATATACTCATATATCCCACATTCATCGTAAAAATATCATCGTTAATATATTATTAAAATAATATATTTAAATGAATTATTTTATCAGAAAAAGATAAAATATTAATTTTCAACAATTGTCACTATAAAAATTTTCTCCATCTATATCCACATAAAATCAATATTTTCCTCATCATATGAATCAATAATTAATTACTCACAAATAATATTACGTAATCACAATATCGACAACCGCAGCTCCTCAGGAAGAGGGCTTTCCAATAAAGATTTCTCCTCATCGACGCATGCAATTAGGTGACCAAACCTCTCCTTAGATGTAACTTTCTAGACATTGCCAATAATGTTTCTAATAATATTATTCAGATAATATGAATTATTGCTTCGATAATGAAAAAATATTGTGTAATGACAATTATCAAACAAAGAATATAAAATATCAACGCAAAGAATTATTGAATCAATAAAATAAAATAATCAATAAAGAATTATCGTAACCATTATTGAGTAGTGCCTTCTTCATGTAAGAGTCAATAATTGGTGCAATACCGCGTACTGCAAGCAACAACGCCAGACATCGTGTTTTAACCACCGGATATTCCAACAAAGATTAATTCAGAATAACTATGCCGTTATTTTTAAACAACTTATTTTTGTCGTTTTTTCCTCCAATCGCTTCCGTTATGGGGCCCACACATGGTCGCTGCGTCGCATTTAATATTCTCGACAAAGATTTAATATTCCACGACCAAACGAATATTCTCCTAACAATAATGAATATTATATCACCACTGCTTATTTAAAATATTTATGATTTTACCCATAACTATCCACATTAATCACATCAACCCTTACTATTTCAAAATAATAAATAAAGGAAATTCCTTTTATTTAAAAATTTTCGGTCTTACAACCTCCCTCCTTATGAAATTTCGTCCTCTAAATCGACGACGATTCTGTGTTTCAAAAGATGAAAATACCTCGCTTTCATTTTCGCTTCCAACTCCCTGTGTTATTTCCTCAATAAGCATGGTTTCTCCACAAAACTTTAACTTGTGGTATAACCTCAGACATAGGACATGTTCTTTCCTATCCAAGATCTTGACAGTACCTCCTCGCATTTATAAGTCTTGGCTATCTTGTCCGGTTCTAACTCAATAACGTGGTTCGGTCGCCCACATATTTACCTAACATCGATACGTGAAAAACGCGTTATGAACACGCCGCCATACTTGGCAAAGAAACGAGTCTATAGGCCACAGCCCTATTCGATCGAGAATTTCAAATGAATTAATAAATCAAGGTTTGAGTTTTCCTCACATCGCCGATTCTCGCTTTTGAATACCAACTTCAGACCTTCTTCTTCAAATATCATCACTTACGTGTAGCTTGGCGGTTTTAACTTTATCGATTAAAGTCGATTCTACTCAGATATCATCACGCGAGTACCTAGAGTTTTCATCTCCATCTCTAATATTTGTAAATTATACTAAATTAGTTTTTACAATATCGCATTTCAGATTCTTGTATACGATCTTCTACTCAACACGCCGCCTACCACGCTCACTTTTCCAGGATGGCATGGTCGTAACATGTGTTTGAAATGAGTCTCTCTCGAGTTCTTCAAGCTCTTCCCACATTCTTTTGCTCCATTAGAATTTTGTATCTCTACGAGTCATTTGCGTTAATGGAATAGCGATTCGAGAATATCCTTCAACGAATCTCCGATAATAACCAACTAAGCCTGTAAAGCTACATATTTCGACATCGATTTAGGTTGTTCTCAATCGTGACTCACATCCCAATCTCTTGATAAGACGTTACAATGACACCTATCGCTTTACTATCGCATCTAATATGGTGTCCCTACGGAGAGTCCGGCTTCAGACATTCCACAAAGGAAGTCACCAGATAAAGGCTCGTATCAACTTCTATAAATTGGTTTTTAACTCTCAAGTTCAATAGAGCCATTCGATATGAAATTTTAGAAATGGGTTTTCAACCGGATTTAAAGTCGATACAAATTCAATATCACGCCTCGGGAGTAAGCCAAGAAATTCTTTCAGAAATACGTCAGAAAAATCAATAACAACAGAATATTATTCAAATCGACGTGTCTTTATTCAAATCCATAACATGGACTAAGAAAGCTCGACATCTGCTTTTCAATAAACAAATGGCTTTATAATTTAATATGAAAGATTTTGACTTCAATGGTTTGGTTGCTTGAATTGAATAACAAAGTTGCTTAAGAATATGAAAACTAACAACCTTATGAAAGCAATCAATTTTGGCATGATGAGTAGTTAACCTTAAAATCACATCAAAACAAATATCTCTATAGAAATAAGGTTAATGTGTAATGTGATAGTGCCAACCGAATCAAGCAAGATTTCTAAACAACGGATGTAATAAAAGTTTCTCTTAACTGAGTCTCCACAGATAGTCAAAGTCTAATTTCTCCGTAGTCAAATTCAAACGTTGAGCGCAAGCAAGAGAGATAAAAGAATGGGTAGAACCCAGATTCAAGTAAGGTATAAACTTCGCAAGAATTTATAATTAACTAACCCGTGCTAACTTCGTCGTAAGTTACTCGCTTTTTTGAGAAGTCACGAAAAACGCTTCTTCCAAAGAATCGCCGACTTTGATTTTTTTCAGATCCGCCTCGTGTTAACGTCCCAACTAGACTTGATTTCGTTATAGGACAAAATCGAAGCTATGTGACCATCTTTTTCCACAACTAAAACATACCTTGGAAGGCTTTGAACAGTTTGACCTTATATGTCTCTCCTCTCCACATCTCGTAGAGATATAACCGGCGATTGTTTCTTCCCCTAGAATTTGTTCATTGGTGTGATCGATGTCACGCCGACGCCTTCCCGTCATCGTTAAATCTTTCTTTTTAGATTGGACATCTCTTTCCATAATATCAACGCTGTCATGCGGCTTTTTACCCATGCATCACTCATTCTCACTGCTCGCTTATTTCTTCTTTCACCAGATTCCAAATTTTATCATCTTATACTCGCCAAAGAGTGCTTCGCTCAAGATCACATATCGGGTAACACAAGCTTGAATCGTTGATCCTTTTGCTCCACGATCGCCTCGCAATTCTTCACCGCTTCTTCTAACTCATAAATACGATTTTGCAATTCTACATTTTGATCATAAAATACCTCTAATAAACTCTCCTCGTGTACTCTCTTCTCCTCTTCTTCCTCACTCTCATTTGTTACCTCTCCGCAACTATCTCGGTGCAACTATCAATTCTTCACTCACCACATGGATATCTCTAATTCCTTCTTCACCGACATCACATTATCCCGTTGTCATGATTAGAGGTGTCTCCATGATCTCATTCACTCCATCGTTAATATTCTCAACGACATTCTCAAACATCATCATAAAACAAGGGTTAATTAAGGAAATCAATATATCACATAATATCCCTATATATACTAACCAACTAACAAATAAGCTTAGGTAGACACACTTTAGCGAAGGATTTACTCGCCTCTTCCTCCTAGTTCTATTCCCGATCTCCGCCAGAGATCATATCCCTAAGCTCGATATACAATCGTGACGCCCCCAAAATAGGTCCATTCCATCCAACCCATTTCGAAAGTCGCCAAATACATAGTATGTAGATAACTACAACTTTATTAATATATTTGTCGTGCAAAATACTTATAAACATATATAATGTGAGTTTAAAAAAACAATTATTGTCTTCTAGACAATATACATACCCAAATAAATCCTCATCACAATTATTTATACATTATTTTACAAAAATGGTAAGGACTACTAAACAACTCTTTCTAGAACCTTTATTCCATACCCGACTAAGACTCGCTACATTCTCGCGCCCGAGAAGAAAAAATGGAACAAAAAGGAAAAAAAAGGGTGAGCTCGACTAGCCCAAAGAAGAATATTATGACTAAGATAATATACAACAAAATTATCGTTAGTCTTCAACAGGAAAAATATAATAGAATACAATAGACAACAAGTTTTAAATCAATATTCGCAATGAAATAATAATTCATTGTAAGAGTTAAGTAGAGAATGCAAACTACTATCTTCTATGTATGAATTTTAAAGTTCATCGCCTATTTTTATCCTCGTAACATCAATCAATATATATCCGGGATCAAATATTCATCCTTGCACTACAAAAGCCAAGGACATTCACCAATTGGTCATGTTCATCTAAACACTGCTCATCTTTTGCACTCACGGGCCAAAGATATTCATCGAAATCATTCATCTTTGCACTACGGCCAAAGATATTCATCATAAATCATTCATCTTTGCACCATCGCCAAAGATATTCATCATAAATCATTCATCTTTGCACTACAGCCAAAGATATTCAATAATATCATCATTTAAGACCGAGGATGATGAAAATATTTTTTTAAAGAAACGAATCCAAAGGAAACAAAATGACAAGGATTAAGGATTAAGGATTCGTACTTTTGTTTTATCCACGCCCAAAAATACCTCAAAAATAATCATAGTGGTGTAAAATTCAAGAATGATCAAAACATGGATACAATCAAAGCTAGTATCCATAATAGATATTTTGGACAAAAAGAAGAAATTTCATTTTTTAAATGAATAAGGTCGATTCGTGAATAGGTCAGATACGTGAATAAGGCCGTACACGTGAATAGTAAATTCGACACCAAAAGATAGAAATTTCACAAAAAAAACATCATCACGCTTCATGAATAAGATTCGTGAATAAGAACTCGTGAATAAGAACTCATGAATAAGAATCGTGAATAGTAACTCATGAATAAGAACTCCCATATGAAAAAGTTCCAAATTTGATAAAAAGTTTCAACCAATATTTCAAAGATAATGATATTGAAGAAATAATATCATTCGAGAAGAAAATAACATCCCTTACCTCGAAAGACAAAGATTTAATTGAAACACCGGATATAAGCTATGACTTGAACTTGCATCAGATAGCAATACTCAAAGTATACTCAAAATACTCACAAGAATACGCCAATAATATAGAGAGAAAACTTCAGTTTCGGTGTGATTTTCAATTCTAACCTAAAGACCTATTTATAGAAATTGCTTGTAACACCAAACCAAAAAAATTTAAATAATAATATATATATATATATATATATATATCAAAATTTTCACGCCATTCTTGAATCTGAAATCTAGAATTCAACCCATTCAAATCACATGTTAGACCCAAAAAATGTTTTTCTTATTTTAAATATTTTAAACTTCCAAAATCAATTATTTTGAGTTTCTAACTTCAATAATTCATAATAAATAGCCCTTTTATCAGAAAATTTGAATCTCATGAAGTTTTTATAGGAAATTCAATTCTATACAACTTTGCAGTAAGAAAGTTTCTCCAAATTCCAAACAGAAAATGACCGAAATCCATAAACGAAGCGATTTTACAAGCTATAATCAAATTTCAAATAATAAATGGGGTCCACCGACATGTTTAATATGTTTTAAACATTTTGGTAACAAAAATACTCCTCCTCCACATATACTCATATATCCCACATTCATCGTAAAAATATCATCGTTAATATATTATTAAAATAATATATTTAAATGAATTATTTTATCGTAAAAAGATAAAATATTAATTTTCAACAATTGTCACTATAAAAATTTTCTCCATCTATATCCACATAAAATCAATATTTTTTCTCATCATATGAATCAATAATTAATTACTCACAAATAATATTATGTAATCACAATATTGACAACCGTGCAGCGGTTCCTGTGAAGAGGGCTTTCCAATAAAGATTTCTCCTTCATCAAGCGCAAGCAATTAGGTGACCAAACCTCTCCTTAGATGTAACTTTCTAGACATTGCCAATAATGTTTTCTAATAATATTATTCAGATAATATGAATTATTGCTTCGATAATGAAAAAATCTTGTGTAATGACAATTATCAAACAACAAAGAATATAAAATATCAATGCAAAGAATTATTGAATCAATAAAATAAAATATCGAATAAAGAATTATCGTGTAACCATTATTGAGTAAGTGCTTCTTCATGTAAGAGTCAATAATTGGTGCAATACCGTACTACCGCAACAACAACGCCAGACTGTGTATTCTTGTGATTTTTAACCATGCCGTTATTTTAAACAAAGATTAACTGAAAGAATTTTGTTATTTTTAAACAACTTATTTTTGTCATTTTCTTCCTCCAATCGCTTTCTCGTTATGGGCTCACACATGGTCGCTACATTGCATTTAATATTCCCGGACAAAGATTTAATATATTCCACCACGACCAAACGAATATTCTCCGACAATAATGAATATTATATCACCACTGCTTATTTAAAATATTTGCGATTTTACCCATAACTATCCACATTAATCACATCAACCCTTACTATTTCAAAATAATAAATAAAGAAAATTCTTTTTATTTAAAAAATTTTGGTCTTACAACCTCCCTCCTTATGAAATTTTCGTCCTCGAAATTGGACGACGATTACACAGTGTTTCAAAAGATGAAAATACCTCGCTTTCATTTTCGCTTCCAACTCCTGTGTTATTTCCTCAATAGCATGGTTTCTCCACAAAACTTTAACTTGTGGTATAACCCCCAGACATAGGACATGTTCTTTCCTATCCAAGATCTTGACAGTACCTCCTCGCATATAAGTCTTGGACTATCTTGTGCGGGTTCGGTTCTAACTCAATAACGTGGTTCGTCGTCCACATATTTACGTCGTAACATTGATACGTGAAAAACGTTATGAACACGCGCCATATACTTGGCAAGAAACGAGTCTATAGGCCACGGCCCTATTCGATCGAGAATTTCAAATGAATTAATAAATCGAAGGTTTGAGTTTTCCTCACATCGCCGATTCGCTTTGAATACCAACTTCTTGCTCCTCCTTCTTCATATGCATCAGCTTCTGTGTGTAGCTTGAGCGGTTTTAACTTTATCGATTAAAGTCGATTCTACTTGTATATCATCACGCGAGTACCTAGAGTTTTCATCTCCATCTCTAATATTTGTAAATTATACGAAATTAGTTTTTTACAATATCGCACTCAGATTTATATACGATCTTCTACTCAACACGTCACCTACTACCACGCTCACTTTTCCAGGATGGCATGGTCGTAACATGTCTTTGAAATGAGTCTCTCTCGAGTTCTTCAAGCTCTTCCCACATTCTTTGCTCCATTAGAATTTTGTATCTCTACGAGTCAATGCGTTAATGGAATAGCGATTCGAGAATATCCTTCAATCGAATCTCCGATAATAACCAACTAAGCCTGTAAAGCTACATATTTCGATTACCGACTTAGGTTGTTTCTCAATCGTGACTCACATCCCAATCTTGGATAAGACGTTACAATGACACCTATCGCTTTACTATCGCATCTAATATGGTGTCCCTACGGAGAGTCCGCGGTCAGACATTCCACAAAGGAAGTCACCAGAGATAAAGGCTGGTATCAACTTCTCACATTGGGTTTTTAACTCACGAAGTTCAATAGAGCCATTCGATATGAAATTTTAGAAATGGGTTTTGTCTGGGATTTAAAGTCGATACAAATTCAATATCACGCCGGGAGTAGGCAAGAAATTCTTCAGAAATACGTCGGAAAAATCAATAACAACAGAATATTATTCAAATCGGCGTGTCTTTATTCAAATCCATAACATGGACTAAGAAAGCTTGACATTGCTTTTCAATAAACAAATGGCTTTATAATTTAATATGAAAGAGTTTGACTTCAATGGTTTGGTTGCTTGAATTTGAATAACAAGTTCATTAAGAATATGAAAACTAACAACCTTATGAAAGCAATCAATTTTGGCATGATGAGTAGTTAACCTTAAAATCACATCAAAAACAAATATCTCTATAGAAATAAGGTTAACAGTAATGTGATAGTGCCAACTGAATCAAGCAAGATTTCTAAACAACGGATGTAATAAAAGTTTCTCTTAACTGAGTCTCCACGAGATAAGTCAAAGTCTAATTTCTCCGTAGTCAAATTCAAACGTTGAAGCGCAAAGCAAGAGAGATAAAAGAATGGGTAGAATCCCAGGTATCTAGTAAGGTATAAACTTCGCAAGAATTTATAATTAACTAACCTGTGCTAACGTTCGTCGTTAGTTACTCGCTTTTGAGAAGTCACGAAAAACGCCTTCCAAAGAATCGTCGTTGACTTTGACTTTTTTCTCAGATCCGCCTCGTGGTGCTAACGTCCCAATCGGACTTGATTTCGTTATAGGACAAAATCGAGCTATGTGACCGTCTTTTCCACAACTAAAACATACCTTGGAAGGCTTTGAGCAGTTTGACCTTATATGTCTCTCCTCTCCGTGATCTCAGAAAGATATAATCTGGCGATTGTTCTCTTCCCCTAGAATTTATTCTTTGGTGTCGATGTCTTTGCCGACGCCTTTCCGTCATCGTTAAATCTTCTCTTTTAGATTGGACATCTCTTTCCATAATATCAACGCGTCGTCATGCGGCTTTTACCCATGCATCACTCATTCTCACTCGTTCGCTTATTTCTTCTTTCAAATTTCAGATTCCAAATTTTATCATCTTATACTCGCCAAAGAGTGCTTCATTCAAGCATCATATATCGGGTAACACAAGCTTGAATCGTTGCATCCTTTTGCTCCACGATCGCTCGCAATTCTTCACTGCTTCTTCTAACTCATAAATACGATTTTGCAATTCTACATTTTGATCATAAAATACCTCTAATAAACTCTCCTCGTGTACCTCTTCTTCCTCTTCTTCCTCACTCTCAATTTGTTACCTCTCCGCAACTATCTAAGGTGCAACTATCAATTCTTCACTCACCACATGGATATCTCTAATTCCTTCTTCACCGACATCACATTATCCTCGGTTGGCGATTAGAGGTGTCTCCATGATCTCATTCACTCCATCGTTAATATTCTCACGACATTCTCAACACCGTCATAAAACAAGGGTTAATTAAGGAAATCAATATATCACATAATATCCCTATATACTAACCAACTAACAAATAAGCTTAGGTAGGACACACTAGCGAAGACCACCGTTCTATTTCCCTGTTAACCCCGCTCGACCCAGCTACACTCTTGTTACCTGAAAGAAATTGTGAAGCGACAGGGTGAGCACAACTAGCTCAAGAAAGAGTATCATGACTAAAGATAATTAAATTATCAATAGCCTTCATCAAGAATAAATCGTAGATTTAGAACATATGGTATATGATAAAAATTTTCAACCATAGTTGCAAAATGAATGAAAGAATCCATTAGAAGAGTCAAATAGACTATAAAGTCTATTATCTTCCACGTTAAAAGTCCACCAACAATATTTTGTCCCCAGTAACATCAATCAACAGTTCCTTTCCACAATCATATGAATAACTCATAATCATAATTGTGATTCTAAATTCCTCTTCGCATCCAAGACTAAGATAATTTTCATCATTGCCTTTACTCAAACATCAAAGATCATGGTTATACCAAATCACAGTTCCTGTTCATAATCATACTAATAAATTCATCTTTGCACCACGGGCCAAAGATATTCATCAATAGTTCATCTTTGCACTACATGCCAAAGATATTCAATAACAAGTCATATTTTGCACCACGGCCAAATATATTCATCAATAATTGATCTTTGCACTACAGGCCAAAGATATTCATATCTCAAAGAAATACATAATCATTTCAGAATTTATATAAACCATAATTATAACCATATATGTTGATCAATTCACCTTTGCACTTAAGCTAAAGATATTCAATTATAAATTCAATGGTCATGATCATACCAGTCAACAATTCAAGTTTGTACCATCGCCAAAGAGAACCTATAGTTACGATCATACCAATAATCTACCCATCTTTACACTCAAGTCAAAGAGAAATATCATCATTAGGGTTATAAGAATGTTATATATGATAATAAAACAATATAATCAACATATAGATTTAATCTCAAGAGTAAGATTCATAAATCAATGATTTCATAACACCTTAATCAAAATATTATAAATCACTTCATAATCTCATAATCTAATATTATTAATATTACCACAATATTTTAATCATTTCTTAAACTTATAAACAATTAATTCGATTGTTTACACTTTACTAATTAATGTATTTAATCATCTTAAAATGCCAACCTCATAAGATCTCATCACCAATAACCAAAACCCTCATCAAAAAAGCGATATACCTCTATATATGATTCTCAAGCCATAAAATCATATTTTCCAATTTTCTTACTTCACATAACATATTTAATTCATTTACTTATAACTAGAACATTTTCATGAAAAATACCAAATCAGTTCCAAAAATATTTCTTTTCTGGGATTTAGCATAATATAGTCCCATATTGAACATATATTTTCTCGAATTTTTAAAATTCATTTACTATTTTTCATATGGCCAAAATCATGAATATTTAAACATTTATCATAAATTGTACTTTTATCCAAAAATTATGAAATTTACAGGATATACTGATATTATATAGATGTACTCCCGATAAAATTTTTACCAATTTTGAAGTTAACCAAAAGGAGTTATAAGGGTTTACTTTTAAAATAGTCTCTTCTCATAAAATCCATAACTCCTAATCTATACATCCAAAAATCGCCATTTTTGGACACAATCTACAAAACTCATCAAATTATCATTTCAAATTTTTCCAGAATTTTTGAAGGTTCAGAAAAATTTCAAAATTTAAAAACATAATAACCCTTACATAATAACGACAATATCACTTACCTCAAAAGAGCAGTACTTCTGACAAGAATAACGCTGAACGAACTTGCACCGTATAGCAACACTCAAGATATCAAAATACTCACAAGAATACACTCGATAATATAGAGAGAAGTAGAGAGAAATCTTCAGTTTCTGGTGTGATTTTCAATTCTAACCTAAACACCTATTTATAGGAAATTGCTTAGAACACCAAAGCAGATAATTAAATATAATAATATTATTTATAAATAAAATTCCTAAGCACACCACCATTTGATTTCAACCATTTAACACATGCCCCTCAAATGAAAAAAACCGTTTTCCTTAAAAATAATAATTAAAACTTCCAAAAATCAATTATTTCGGAACTTCGGAACTTCAATAATTCATAATAAATAGCCCTTTTATCAGAAAAATTCAAAACACATGTCCTTTTCATAGGAAATTCCATTATCTACAACTTTACAGAAGAAAGTTTTTTCTAATTCCAAACAGAAATTGACCGAAATCCACAAGCGGACGATTTTACAAGCTATAATCAAATTTCAGTCAAAATTTGTGTCCACCAACATGTTTAACATGTGTTAAACATTTTTTGTAACACACAAAACATGTTTTTAGCATTTAATGCAACAAAAATACTCTTCCTCCTCATTTATTCATATATTACACATTCATTGTAAAAATATCACCATTATTATATTATCAGTAATATAATAATATATTTTATCGTAAAAGATAAAATATCAATTTTCAACAATTGTCACATTAAAATTTTTCTCCATCTATAACCACATAAAATGAATATTTTCCTTATCATATAAATTAATAATTAATTATTCATAAATAATATTACAGATCCACAATATCGATAACTGAGTGCGGTTCCCAAGAAAGAGGGGCTTTCCAATAAGGATTTCTCTCTCTTGGCGCCAAGCAATTAGATGACCAAACCTCTCCTCGATGTAACTTTCTAGACATTGCCAATAATGTTTGTCTAATAATATTATCTAAATAATATGAATTATTGATCCGATAATGGGAAATACTATCGCCGTGACAATTATGAAACAACAATAATATAAAATATCAACGTAATAATTATTGAATCAATAAAATATAATATTGAACGGTAAAGAATTACCGTAATAATTATTGAGTAATGCCTTCTTACTTAATTTTTTTTATCATGCTTCATGAATAGTACTCGTGAATAAGAACTCATGAATAAGAACCCGTGAATAAGAACTTATGAATAAAGAATTATAAAAAATTTGAATACTTTTATTTCATAAAATTGGGGTCTTACAATCTCCCTCCTTATGAAATTTCGTCCCTAAATTTACGTGCATACGGTATTTCAAAGAGATGAGAATACATTGCTTTCATTTGATTCCAACTTCTATGTCCTCATGATTTCTCCATCGCTTTCATCTCCCGTATTTCGGATATCATTCTAGAATACGACTTCAAAACAAAGGTTAATCGACATATCACAATTTGTCAACTTATGAAAGAAAATTCAAACTTAGGTAGGATACACTAGCGAAGGATTTACTCGTCTCTCCCGTCCTAGTTCTATTCCCCGATCTCTGCCAGAGATCATATCCCTAAGCTCTGATACCAACTATGACGCCCCCAAAATAGGTCCAATCCATCTAACCTATTCTGAGTCGTCAATAACATGGTATAAAAAATAACTACAACTTTATTACTACAATTGTCGTGCAAAATACAACAACACATATACTGTGAGTTTTAATACCAACTGTGACTCATGTCCCAACTATGGACATCACCTCACATTGATACATTACATAAAAGTACAAATAATAATCTGCTTTTAGAAATTAAAATCTTTGGGAAGTGCTCAAGAAACCTTTCGTACATGGGAGGCCATGCATCTAAGTTATAATAGATATCATATGCCCACGTAATTATCTTTGGTTAACCCAATAGACCCCAAAGAAAAACGAGAAGGTTACTATCATGGTCCTTCCAATGGTGAGTTCTTCGACATATAATTATCTCCACCGTCTGCAATTGAACATTATGTTTCAAATAAACTCCAAGATCATATAGGTAGTGCTTTCATAGATATACTCAAAGAAGTGGATTTGCACAACCCCGTCTTTATGATAACTCGTAGGTCATTAGACATCTTGTATGATGATAGTGGCAAAACACCTTTCAAAGTTGGGTTCACCTCACCCTATTTGGTTCACCAAAATTAAATATCAATTGACATATACAATACGACACACTTATCTAAAGTTCTCAACAAAATTATTTCCATACTATGTAGGAGAACCTCAACAAACTATAGACCACCGCTCTATTTCCTCGTTAACCCCGCCGACCCAAACCTACACTCTTGTTATTCGAAAGGAATTGTGAAGTTATAAAGGTGAGTACACAACTAGCTTCAAGAAAGAGTATCATGACTAAAGATAATTAAATTATCAATAGCCTTCATCAAGAATAAATCGTAGATTTATAACATATGGTATATGATAAAAAATTTCAAACCATAGTTGCAGTTTGAATGAGCAATCCATTAGAAGAGTCAAATAGACTATAAAGTCTATTATCTTCTCCACGTTAAAAGTCCACCAACAATGTTTTATCCTCGAACATCAATCAACAGTTCCTTTCCACAATCATATGAATAACTCATAATCATAATTGTGATTCTAAATTCTCTTCGCATCCAAGACTAAGATAATTTTTCATCACTGTCTTTACCCGAAACATCAAAGATCATGGTTATACCAAATCACGCCTCTGCTCATAATCATACTAATAAATTCATCTTTGCACCACGGGCCAAAGATATTCATCAATAGTTCATCTTTGCACTACATGCCAAAGATATTCAATAACAAGTCATATTTCGCACTACGGGCCAAATATATTCATCAATAATTGATCTTTCTTGACTATGTGCCAAAGATATTCATATCTCAAAGAAATACATAATCATTTCGTAATTTATATAAACCATAATTATAACCATACATGTTGATTAATTCACCTTTGCACTTAAGCTAAAGATATTCAATTATAAATTCAATGGTCATGATCATACCTACCAACAATTCAAGTTTGCACCATCGCCAAAGAGAACCTATAGTTACGATCATACCAATAATCTACCCATCTTTACACTCAAGTCAAAGAGAAATATCATCATTAGGGTTATAAGAATGTTATATATGATAACAAAAACAATATAATCAACATATAGATTTAATCTCAAGAGTAAGATTCATAAATCAATGATTTCATAACACCTTAATCAAAATATTATAAATCACTTCATAATCTCATAATCTAATATTATTAATATTACCACAATATTTTAATCATTTCTTAAACTTATAAACAATTAATTTAGATTGTTTACACTTTACTAATTAATGTATTTAATCATCTTAAAATGCCAACCTCATAAGATCTCATCACCAATAACCAAAACCCTCATCAAAAATCGTGATATACCTCATATATATGATTCTCAAGCCATAAAATCATATTTTCCAATTTTCTTACTTCACATAACATATTTAATTCATTTACTTATAACTAGAACATTTTCATGAAAAATACCAAATCAGTTCCAAAAATATTTCTTTTCTGGGATTTAGCATAATATAGTCCCATATTGAACATATATTTTTCTCGGAATTTTTAAAATTCATTTACTATTTTTCATATGGTCAAAACTGCCGAATATTTAAACATTTATCATAAATTTTACTTTTATCCAAAAATTATGAAATTTACAGGATATACTGATATTATATAGATGTACTCCCGATAAAATTTTTACCAATTTTGAAGTTAACCAAAAGGAGTTATAAGGGTTTACTTTTAAAATTGTCTCTTCTCATAAAATCCATAACTCCTAATCTATACATCCAAAAATCGCCATTTTTGGACACAATCTACAAAACTCATCAAATTATCATTTCAAATTTTTCCAGAATTTTTGAAGGTTCAGAAAAATTTCAAAATTTAAAAACATAATAACGACAATATCACTTACCTCAAAAGAGCAAAGATTTCGACAAGAATAACGCCGAAACTTAACTTGCACCGTAGATAGCAACACTCAAGATATCAAAATACTCACAAGAATACACTCGATAATATAGAGAGAAGTAGAGAGAAATCTTCAGCTTCGTGTGATTTTCAATTCTAACCTAAAACACCTATTTATAGAAATCGCTTGTAACACCAAAGCAGATAATTAAATATAATAATATTATTTATAAATAAAATTCCTAAGCACACCACCATTTGATTTCAACCATTTAACACATGCCCTCAAATGAAAAAAAAAAACGTTTTTCTTAAAAATAATAATTAAAACTTCCAAAAATCAATTATTTTAACTTCTGAACTTCAATAATTCATAATAAATAGCCCTTTTATCGAAAAATTCAAAACACATGTCCTTTTCATAGGAAATTCCATTCTCTACAACTTTATGTAAGAAATTTTTTCTAATTCCAAATGTAAATTGACCAAATCCACATGTTTGGACGATTTTACAAGCTATAATCAAATTTCAAATACCAAAATTTGTGTCCACCAACATGTTTAATATGTGTTAAACATTTTTTTGTAACACACAAAACATGTTTTTAGCATTTAATGCAACAAAAATACTCTTCCTCCTCATTTATTCATATATTACACATTCATGTAAAAAAAATATCACCATTATTATATTATCAGAATATAATAATATATTTTATCGTAAAAGATAAAATATCAATTTTCAACAATTGTCACATTAAAATTTTTCTCCATCTATAACCACATAAAATGAATATTTTCCTTATCATATAAATTAATAATTAATTATTCATAAATAATATTATGATCCACAATATCGACAACCAAAGCCTCAAGAAAGAGGGGCTTCCAATAAGGATTTCTCTCATTGGCGCAAGCAATTAGATGACCAAACCTCTCCTCGATGTAACTTTCTAGACATTGCCAATAATAATGCTATCTAATAATATTATCCAAATAATATGAATTATTGATCCGATAATGGGAAATCTTGTACGTGACAATTATGAAACAACAATAATATAAAATATCAACGTAGTAATTATTGAATCAATAAAATATAATATTGAATAAAGAATTATCGTAATAATTATCGAGTAATGCCTTCTTTTATTTTTTTTTTATCATGCTTCATGAATAGTACTCGTGAATAAGAACTCATGAATAAAGACTTATGAATAAGAATTATAAAAAATTTGAATACTTTTATTTCATAAAATTCGGTCTTACAATCTCCCCTCCTTATGAAATTTCGTCCCCGAAATTTACGTACATGGTATTTCAAAGAGATGAGAATACATTGCTTTCATTTCTGATTCCATCTTCTATGTCCTCATGATTTCTCCATTGCTCATCTCCTGTATTTCAGATATCATTCTAGAATACAGCTTCAAAACAAAGGTTAATTGACATATCACAATTTGTCAACTTATGAAAGAAAATTCAACCAGTAGGAGGACACTAAATGAAGGATTTACTCGCCTCTCCTCCTAGTTCTATTCCCGATCTCCGCCAGAGATCATATCCCTAAGCTCGATACCAACCATGACGCCCCAAAATAGGTCCAATCCATCTAAACTATTCTGAGTCGTCAATAACATGGTATAAAAATAACTACAACTTTATTACTACAATTGTCGTGCAAAATACAACAACACATATACTGTGAGTTTTAATACCAACTGTGACTCATGTCCCAACTATGGACATCACCTCACATTGATACATTACATAAAAGTACAGTCAATAACTGTTTTAGAGATTAAAATCTTTGGGAAGTGCTCAAGGAAACCTTCGTACATGGGAGGCCATGCATCTAAGTTATAATAGATATCATATGCCCACAGAATTATCTTTGGTTAACCGAATAGACCCCAAAGAAAAACGAGAAGATTACTATCATGGTCCTTCCAATGGTGAGTCTTCTTCGACATATAACTATCTCCACCGCTCCAATTGAACATTATGTTTCAAATAAACTCCAAGATCATATAGTAGTGCTCATAGATATACTCAAAGAAGTGGATTTGCACAACCCTCGCCTTTATGATAACTCAGAGGTCATTAGACATCTTGTATGATAGTGGCAAAACACCCTTCCAAAGTTGGGTTCACCTCACCTATTTTGGTTCACCAAAATTAAATATCAAATGACATATACAATATACAATACACTTATCTAAAGTTCTCAACAAAATTATTTCCATACTATGTAGGAGAACCTCAACAACTATATAGACCACCGCTCTATTTCCCTCGTTAACCCCTGGCCGACCCAAACCTACACTCTTGTTATTCGAAAGGAATTGTGAAGTTTAAAAGGGTGAGCACAACTACTTCAAGAAAGAGTATCATGACTAAAGATAATTAAATTATCAATAGCCTTCATCAATAATAAATCGTAGATTTATAACATATGGTATATGATAAAAATTTCAACCATAGTTGCAATGAATGAAGCAATCCATTAGAAGAGTCAAATAGACTATAAAGTCTATTATCTTCCACGTTAAAAGTCCACCAACAATGTTTTATCCCCGTAACATCAATCAACAGCTTCCTTTCCACAATCATATGAATAACTCATAATCATAATTGTGATTCTAAATTCTCTTCGCATCCAAGACTAAGATAATTTTCATCACCGCCTTTACCGAAACATCAAAGATCATGGTTATACCAAATCACAGCCTGCTCATAATCATATTAATAAATTCATCTTTGCACCACGGCCAAAGATATTCATCAATAGTTCATCTTTGCACTACATGCCAAAGATATTCAATAACAAGTCATATTTGCACTACGGGCCAAATATATTCATCATTAATTGATCTTTACACTACAGGCCAAAGATATTCATATCTCAAAGAAATACATAATCATTTCAGAATTTATATAAACCATAATTATAACCATATATGTTGACCAATTCACCTTTGCACTTAAGCTAAAGATATTCAATTATAAATTCAATGGTCATGATCATACCTACCAACAATTCAACTTTTGCACCATCGCCAAAGAGAACCTATAGTTACGATCATACCAATAATCTACCCATCTTTACACTCAAGTCAAAGAGAAATATCATCATTAGGGTTATAAGAATGTTATATGTGATAATAAAAACAATATAATCAACATATAGATTTAATCTCAAGAGTAAGATTCATAAATCAATGATTTCATAACACCTTAATCAAAATATTATAAATCACTTCATAATCTCATAATCTAATATTATTAATATTACCACAATATTTTAATCATTTCTTAAACTTATAAACAATTAATTCCGATTGTTTACACTTTACTAATTAATGTATTTAATCATCTTAAAATGCCAACCTCATAAGATCTCATCACCAATAACCAAAACCCTTATCAAAAAACTGCATATACCTCATATATGATTCTCAAGCCATAAAATCATATTTTCCAATTTTCTTACTTCACATAACATATTTAATTCATTTACTTATAACTAGAACATTTTCATGAAAAATACCAAATCAGTTCCAAAAATATTTTTTTTTTGGTATTTAGCATAATATAGTCCCATATTGAATATATATTTTCTCTATTTTTAAAATTCATTTACTATTTTCATATGGCCAAAACCGCTTAATATTTAAACATTTATCATAAATTGTACTTTTATCCAAAAATTATGAAATTTACAGGATATACCGATATTATATAGATGTACTCCAATAAAATTTTTACCAATTTTGAAGTTAACCAAAAGGAGTTATAAGGGTTTACTTTTAAAATAGTCTTTTCTCATAAAATCCATAACTCCTAATCTATACATCCAAAAATCGCCATTTTTGGACACAATCTACAAAATTCATCAAATTATCATTTCAAATTTTTCCAGAATTTTTGAAGGTTCAGAAAAATTTCAAAATTTAAAAACATAATAACCCTTACATAATAACGATAATATCACTTTACCTTACCTCAAAAGCAAAGATTTTCGACAAGAATAACGCCGAATCTAACTTGCACCAGATATAGCAACACTCAAGATATCAAAATACTCACAAGAATACACTGATAATATAGAGAGAAGTAGAGAGAAATCTTCAGCTTCGTGTGATTTTCAATTCTAACCTAAACACCTATTTATAGAAATCGCTTAGAACACCAAAGCAGATAATTAAATATAATAATATTATTTATAAATAAATTCCTAAGCACACCACCATTTGATTTTAACCATTTAACACATGCCCCTCAAAATGAAAAAAACGTTTTTTAAAAAATAATAATTAAAACTTCAAAAATCAATTATTTGAACTTGAACTTCAATAATTCATAATAAATAGCCCTTTATCGAAAAAATTCAAAACACATGTCCTTTTCATAGGAAATTCCATTCTCTACAACTTTACGTAAGAAAGTTTTTCTAATTCCAAATGTAAATTGACCAAATCCACAATGTTTGGATTTATTTTACAAAGCTATAATCAAATTTCAATCAAATTTGTGTCCACCAACATGTTTAATATGTGTTAAACATTTTTGTAACACACAAAACATGTTTTTAGCCTTTAATGCAACAAAATACTCTTCCTCCTCATTTATTCATATATTACACATTCATTGTAAAAATATCACCATTATTATATTAATAATATAATAATTTATTTTATCGTAAAAGATAAAATATCAATTTTCAAACAATTGTCACATTAAAATTTTCTCCATCTATATCCACATAAAATGAATATTTTCCTTATCATATAAATTAATAATTAATTATTCATAAATAATATTATGTAATCACAATATCGACAACCAAAGGTTCCCAAGAAAGAGGGGCTTCCAATAAGGATTTCTCACTCATCGCAAGCAATTAGATGACCAAACCTCTCCTCGATGTAACTTTCTAGACATTGCCAATAATGCTATCTAATAATATTATCCAAATAATATGAATTATTGATCCGATAATGGGAAATACTATGTCGTGACAACAATCAAACAACAATAATATAAAATATCAACGTAGTAATTATTGAATCAATAAAATATAATATTGAATAAAGAATTATCGTAATAATTATCGAGTAATGCCTTCATTTAATTTTTTTTTATCATGCTTAATGAATAGTACTCGTGAATAAGAACTCATGAATAGTAACTCGTGAATAAGAATCATGATGAATAGAATTAATATTCCCCAATAAGTAATTATATAAAAATTTGAATACTTTTATTTCATAAAATTCGGTCTTACAATCTCCCCTCCTTATGAAATTTCATTTCCCCAAAATTTACGCATACTGGTATTTCAAAGAGATGAAAATACATTGCTTTCATTTTTCGATTCCATCTTCTATGTCCTCATGATTTCTCCATTGCTTCATCTCCTCGTATTTTATATCATTCTAGAATACAAACTTCAAAACAAAGGTTAATTGACATATCACAATTTGTCAACTTATGAAAGAAAATTCACTTTTAGGTAGGACACACTAAAGAAGGATTTACTCGCTCTCCCTCCTAGTTCTATTCCCCGATCTCCGCCAGTAGAGATCATATCCCTAAGCTCGATATTAACTATGACGCCCCCAAAATAGGTCCAATCCATCCAACCTATTCTCGAGTCGCCAATAACATGGTACAAAAAATAACTACAACTTTATTACTACAATTGTCGCAAAATACAACAACACATATATCGTGAGTTTTAATATATAACCAATGACTCATGTCCCAACCATGGACATCACCTCACATTGATACATTATATAAAAGTTACAAGGTCAATAACTGCTTTTAGAAATTAAAATCTTTGGAAGTGCTCAAGGAAACCTTCGTATATGGGAGGCCATGATCTAAGTTATAATAGATATCATATGCCCACGTAATTATCCTTGGTTAACCTAATAGACCCCAAAGAAAAACGAGAAGATTACTATCATGTTCCTTCCAAATGGTGAGTCTTCTCTCGACATATAACTATCTCCACCGTCTCGCAATTGAACATTATGTTTCAAATAAACTCCAAGATCATATAGTAAAGTGCTCGTAGATATACTCAAAGAAGTGGATTTGCACAACCCTCGTCTTATGATAACTCGAGTTTCAGATGTCATTAGACATCTTGTATGATAGTGGCAAAACACCTTCCAAAGTTGGGTTCACCTCACCCTATTTGATTCACCAAAATTAAATATCAAATGACATATACAATACAACACACTTATCTAAAGTTCTCAATAAAATTATTTCCATACTATTTAGGAGAACCTCAACAACTATAGACCACCGCTCTATTTCCCTCGTTACCCCTCGCCGACCCAGCCTACACACTCTTATTACCCGAAAGGAATCATGAAGCAAAAAGGGGAGAGCACAACTAGCTCAAGAAAGAATATCATGACTAAAGATAATTAAATTATCAATAGAGATTCTTCATCAATAATAAATCGTAGATTTAGAACATATGGTAGATGATAAAATTTTCAACCATAGTTGCAATGTGAATGAGCAATCCATTAGAAGAGTCAAATAGACTATAAAGTCTATTATCTTCTTCCACGTTAAAAGTCCACCAACAATGTTTTATCCTCGTAACATCAATCAACAGCCTTTTCACAATCATATGAATAACTCATAATCATAATTGTGATTCTAAATTCTCTTCGCATCCAAGACTAAGATAATTTTCATCACCGCCTTTACCTCAAACATCAAAGATCATGGTTATACCAAATCACAGCCTCGCTCATAATCATACTAATAAATTCATCTTTGCACCACGGCCAAAGATATTCATCAATAGTTCATCTTTGCACTACATGCCAAAGATATTCAATAACAAGTCATTTTGCACTACGGCCAAATATATTCATCAATAATTGATTTTGCACTAAAGCCAAAGATATTCATATCTCAAAGAAATACATAATCATTTCGTAATTTATATAAACCATAATTATAACTATATATGTTGATCAATTCACCTTTGCACTTAAGCTAAAGATATTCAATTATAAATTCAATGGTCATGATCATATACCAACCAACAATTCAACTTTGCACTACTGGCCAAAGAGAACCTATAGTTACGATCATACCAATAATCTACCCATCTTTACACTCAAGTCAAAGAGAAATATCATCATTAGGGTTATAAGAATGTTATATATGATAATAAAAACAATATAATCAACATATAGATTTAATCTCAAGAGTAAGATTCATAAATCAATGATTTCATAACACCTTAATCAAAATATTATAAATCACTTCATAATCTCATAATCTAATATTATTAATATTACCACAATATTTTAATCATTTCTTAAACTTATAAACAATTAATTTCGATTGTTTACACTTTACTAATTAATGTATTTAATCATCTTAAAATGCCAACTCATAAGATTTCATCACCAATAACCAAAACCCTCATCAAAAATGCATATATACCTCATATATGATTCTCAAGCCATAAAATCATATTTTCCAATTTTCTTACTTCACATAACATATTTAATTCATTTACTTATAACTAGAACATTTTCATGAAAAATACCAAATCAGTTCCAAAAATATTTCTTTTTCTGGGATTTAGCATAATATAGTCCCATATTGAATATATATTTTCTCTAATTTTTAAAATTCATTTACTATTTTTCATATGGCCAAAATCGCTTAATATTTAAACATTTATCATAAATTGTACTTTTATCCAAAAATTATGAAATTTACAGGATATACTGATATTATATAGATGTACTCCCAATAAAAATTTTACCAATTTTGAAGTTAACCAAAAGGAGTTATAAGGGTTTACTTTTAAAATAGTCTTTCTCATAAAATCCATAACTCCTAATCTATACATCCAAAAATCGCCATTTTGGACACAATCTACAAAACTCATCAAATTATCATTTCAAATTTTTCCAGAATTTTGAAGGTTCGTAAAAATTTGAAAATTTAAAACATAATAACATAATAACGATAATAATATCCTTACCTCAAAAAAGAAAAGAGATTTCGACAAGAATAAACGAACTAACTTGCACCGTATAGCAACACTCAAGATATCAAAATACTCACAAAAATACACTCGATATATAGAGAGAAGTAGAGAGAAATCTTCAGTTTCGTGTGATTTTCAATTCTACCCAAAACACCTATTTATAGAAATCGCTTGTAACACCAAAGCAAAAAATTAATTATAATAATATTATTTATAAATAAAATTCCTAAGCACACCACCATTTGATTTCAACACATTTAACACATGCCCTCAAAAAAAAAAAAACGTTTTTCTTAAAAAAAATAATTAAAACTTTCAAAATCAATTATTTTAACTTCTAACTTCAATAATTCATAATAAATAGCCCTTTTATCAGAAAAATTCAAAACACATGTCCTTTTCATAGGAAATTCCATTCTCTACAACTTTAAGAAGAAAGTTTTTCAAATTCCAAATGTAAATTGACCAAATCCACAAAACCGGACGATTTTACAAGCTATAATCAAATTTCACCAAAATTTGTGTCCACCAACATGTTTAATATGTGTTAAACATTTTTGTAACACACAAAAACATGTTTTTAGCATTTAATGCAACAAAAAATACTCTTCCTCCTCATTTATTCATATATTACACATTCATTGTAAAAATATCACCATTATTATATTATCGTAATATAATAATATATTTTATCGTAAAAGAAAAGAAAATATCAATTTTTAACAATTGTCACATTAAAATTTTTCTCCATCTATAACCACATAAAATGAATATTTTCCTTATCATATAAATTAATAATTAATTATTCATAAATAATATTACAGATCACAACATCGACAACCAAAAGCAGGTTCCCAAGAAAGAGGGGGCTTTCCAATAAGGATTTCTCCTCATCTGGCAAGCAATTAGATGACCAAACCTCTCCTCGATGTAACTTTCTAGACATTGCCAATAATGCTATCTAATAATATTATCCAAATAATATGAATTATTGATCCGATAAATGGAAATATTGTGTCGTGACAATTATCAAACAACAATAATATAAAATATCAACGTAGTAATTATTGAATCAATAAAATATAATATTGAACAAAGAATTACCGTAATAATTATTGAGTAATGCCTTCACTTAATTTTTTTTATCATGCTTCATGAATAAGACTCGTGAATAAGAACTCATGAATAAGAAACTCGTGAATAAGAACTCATGAATAAGAACTCATGAATGAATAATAGTAATTATAAAAAATTTGAATACTTTTATTTCATAAAATTCTTTGGTCTTACAATCTCCCTCCTTATGAAATTTCGTCCCCTAAATTTACGTGCACGGTATTTCAAAGAGATGAGAATACATTGCTTTCATTTTGATTCCATCTTCTATGTCCTCATGATTTCTCCATTGCTTCATCTCCCGTATTTCGGATATCATTCTAGAATACGACTTCAAAACAAAGGTTAATTGACATATCACAATTTGTCAACTTATGAAAGAAAATTCAACTTAGGTAGGATACACTAAAAAGAAGGATTTACTCGTCTCCCCCTCCTAGTTCTATTCCCCGATCTCCGCAGAGATCATATCCCTAAGCTCGATATTAACTATGACTCCCCCAAAATAGGTCCAATCCATCCAACCTATTCGAGTCGCCAATAACATGGTACAAAAATAACTACAACTTTATTACTACAATTGTCGTAAGGCAAAATACAACAACACATATATCGTGAGTTTTAATACCACCAATCATGACTCATGTCCCAACTATGGACATCACCTCACATTGATACATTACATAAAAAGTACAAATAATAATGCTTTTAGAAATTAAAATCTTTGGGAAGTGCTCAAGGAAACCTTCGTACATGGGAGGCCATGCATCTAAGTTATAATAGATATCATATGCCCACGTAATTATCTTTGGTTAACCCTAATAGACCCCAAAGAAAAACAAGAAGATTACTATCATGGTCCTTCCAATGGTGAGTCTTCTCGACATATAACTATCTCCACCGCTCTGCAATTGAACATTATGTTTCAAATAAACTCCAAGATCATATAGGTAGTAGTGCTCATAGATATACTCAAAGAAGTGGATTTGCACAACCTCGCCTTATGATAACTCGAAGTCAGGTCATTAGACATCTTGTATGATAGTGGCAAAACACCCTTCCAAAGTTGGGTTCACCTCACCCTATTTGGTTCACCAAAATTAAATATCAATTGACATATACAATACAACACACTTATCTAAAGTTCTCAACAAAATTATTTCCATACTATGTTAGGAGAACCTCAACAACTATAGACCACCGCATTCTATTTCCCTCGTTAACCCCGTCGACCCAAATTTACTACACTCTTGTTACTCCGAAAAGGAATTGTGAAGCAAAAAGGTGAGCACAACTAGCTTCAAGAAAGAATATCATGACTAAAGATAATTAAATTATCAATAGCCTTCATCAATAATAAATCGTAGATTTAGAACATATGGTATATGATAAAAAATTTCAACCATAGTTGCATAAAATGAATGAGCAATCCATTAGAAGAGTCAAATAGACTATAAAGTCTATTATCTTCTCCACGTTAAAAGTCCACCAACAATGTTTTATCCTCGTAACATCAATCAACAGCCTTTTCACAATCATATGAATAACTCATAATCATAATTGTGATTCTAAATTCTCTTCGCATCCAAGACTAAGATAATTTTCATCATTGCCTTTACCGAAACATCAAAGATCATGATTATACCAAATCACAGCCTCGCTCATAATCATATTAATAAATTCATCTTTGCACCACGGGCCAAAGATATTCATCAATAGTTCATCTTTGCACTACATGCCAAAGATATTCAATAACAAGTCATATTTGCACTACGGGCCAAATATATTCATCAATAATTGATCTTTGCACTACAGGCCAAAGATATTCATATCTCAAAGAAATACATAATCATTTCGTAATTTATATAAACCATAATTATAACCATATATGTTGACCAATTCACCTTTGCACTTAAGCTAAAGATTTTCAAATTATAAATTCAATGGTCATGATCATACCAGCCAACAATTCAAGTTTGCACTATGGCCAAAGAGAACCTATAGTTACGATCATACCAATAATCTACCCATCTTTACACTCAAGTCAAAGAGAAATATCATCATTAGGGTTATAAGAATGTTATATGTGATAATAAAAACAATATAATCAACATATAGATTTAATCTCAAGAGTAAGATTCATAAATCAATGATTTCATAACACCTTAATCAAAATATTATAAATCACTTCATAATCTCATAATCTAATATTATTAATATTACCACAATATTTTAATCATTTCTTAAACTTATAAACAATTAATTCGATTGTTTACACTTTACTAATTAATGTATTTAATCATCTTAAAATGCCAACCTCATAAGATCTCATCACCAATAACCAAAACCCTCATCAAAAACTCAGATATACCTCATATATGATTCTCAAGCCATAAAATCATATTTTCCAATTTTCTTACTTCACATAACATATTTAATTCATTTACTTATAACTAGAACATTTTCATGAAAAATACCAAATCAGTTCCAAAAATATTTCTTTTTTGGGATTTAGCATAATATAGTCCCATATTGAACATATATTTTTCTCGGAATTTTTAAAATTCATTTACTATTTTTCATATGGCCAAAACTGCCGAATATTTAAACATTTATCATAAATTGTACTTTTATCCAAAAATTATGAAATTTACAGGATATACTGATATTATATAGATGTACTCCCGATAAAATTTTTACCAATTTTGAAGTTAACCAAAAGGAGTTATAAGGGTTTACTTTTAAAATAGTCTCTTCTCATAAAATCCATAACTCCTAATCTATACATCCAAAAATCGCCATTTTTGGACACAATCTACAAAACTCATCAAATTATCATTTCAAATTTTTCCAGAATTTTTGAAGGTTCAGAAAAATTTCAAAATTTAAAAACATAATAACCCTTACATAATAACGACAATATCACTTACCTCAAAAAAGCAAAGATTTCTTGACAAGAATAACGAAACGAACTAACTTGCATCAGATATAGCAACACTCAAAATATCAAAATACTCACAAGAATACACTTGATAATATAGAGAGAAGTAGAGAGAAATCTTCAGTTTCTGGTGTGATTTTCAATTCTAACCTAAACACCTATTTATAGGAAATTGCTTAGAACACCAAAGCAGATAATTAAATATAATAATATTATTTATAAATAAAATTCCTAAGCACACCACCATTTGATTTCAACCATTTAACACATGCCCCTCAAATGAAAAAAAACGTTTTTCTTAAAAATAATAATTAAAACTTCCAAAAATTAATTATTTCGGAACTTCGGAACTTCAATAATTCATAATAAATAGCCCTTTTATCAGAAAAATTCAAAACACATGTCCTTTTCATAGGAAATTCCATTCTCTACAACTTTACAGAAGAAAGTTTTTTCTAATTCCAAACAGAAATTGACCGAAATCCACAAGCGGACGATTTTACAAGCTATAATCAAATTTCAGTCAAAATTTGTGTCCACCAACATGTTTAACATGTGTTAAACATTTTTTGTAACACACAAAACATGTTTTTAGCATTTAATGTAACAAAAATACTCTTCCTCCTCATTTATTCATATATTACACATTCATTGTAAAAATATCACCATTATTATATTACTGTAATATAATAATATATTTTATCAGAAAAGATAAAATATCAATTTTCAACAATTGTCACATTAAAATTTTTCTCCATCTATAACCACATAAAATGAATATTTTCCTTATCATATAAATTAATAATTAATTATTCATAAATAATATTACAGATCCACAATACTGACAACCAGGCAATTCCCAAGAAAAGGGGCTTTCTAATAAGGATTTCTCCTCATCAAGCAAATTGATTAGATCAAACCTCTCATCGATGTAACTTTCTAGACATTGCCAATAATGCTATCTAATAATATTATCCAAATAATATGAATTATTGATCCGATAATAGGAAATACTATGCCGTGACAATTATTGAAACAACAATAATATAAAATATCAACGTAGTAATTATTGAATCAATAAAATAAAATATTGAACAGTAATTACTGTAACAATTATTGAGTAATGCCTTCTTTACGATTTTTTTTTATCATGCTTCATGAATAATAGTACTCGTGAATAAGTAAAACATGAATAAGAACTTCATGAATAAGAATCTGAATGAAAGAACTCATGAATAAGTAATTATAAAAATTTGAATACTTTTATTTCATAAAATTCGGTCTTACAATGGGCGGATGGTTCGGCCTACTTACTTTGAGTTAAATCTATTGGGTCATCTTTGCCGGATCTTGAAAGCCTTGGACCGGGTTGATTGAACCGTCCCGCCGATGACTAAATATCTTCACTGGGCTTTCAATGGGGTGATAATAACAAAGATATGGTTGACTGATATCTTACATGGCATTAATGAGGATTGAGCGATTGGCCACGGTGACGGTGGACAAAGGGATGAGACTAATAGGTAAGCCAACGACAAAGATGTGGTATCGTGAGTCGATTGCACACAAATCTAAAATTAGAAAGTATATCAGAGCAAGGAAGTTTTCACAAACAGGTATGCACACATTCATTCAACATTATTATTATTTCTCTCAATACACTAGATATTACATCCTCCATTGTTAACCTTGTGAACACCGATCATCGACTCTCACGCCGAAAGCTATCCTCCTCACTGATTTAAATCATCAAGTTTTTGGTGTTTTATCGTATTTACTGTGCAGGATCAAAACTTTTTACGTGATTGGAACGTGGTAAAAAATCTTGGCATTAACAAAACATTTAAACAGATAGATCCTACTTGTCTGGATAGCATCGGTAACAAAAAATTTAAAATTATCATTAATTATTATCACATATACATATTCAACCCCTTCTAAACGTGCACATATTAATTTCTGCCACGACCGACCTTGCTAACATCATGGTTGAACCCTTTAATTAACTAGAACTAGTTTAGCTAATTAATAAATACATGGGGTTTCCCCTTTCTATGTTTAAATCATATCCCTCACCCTATCTATGATTGGGATAGATTTTTTAAATTCTAAACCAACTTTTAAGCTCATTTATTTGAAAAAAGGAAAACGAAAATGATCTATTTAAGAGATTAATATATATATATATATATATATATATATATATATATATATATATATTACTCCTTTCTGATTTTTTTTCTTTTCTAAATAGAGTTCTATTTATAAAATTTTAAAATTTGTGAATATTATGTTATTTTAAACTGCTACACTAAACAATACTCTTTCGTGATTTTTTTTCTTTTTTAAAATAAACTCTTTTTATGAAATAAAATTAATATCGTTTATGATCTTTATATGTAATATTAATATACATACTCACTCCGTCTCAAGATAAAAATTTTGGTAGACTTTTTACGCATATTAAAAAGAGGAATGAAATGACAAAAGTGTCCATAATAATAATGTCATTAATTATTTTTAATGTAGATGAGAGAGTGACTTTTTAGCTATTCAATTCAAAATATTCTCTCTTCATACTTATTAAATATGGAGAGAGAATTAGAATAAGAAAAGTATGAGATATTTAATGTTACGGACATAATAAGAAAAAATAAGTAAAAATTTGATTATTAAAGAAAAATAAACATTTAATATGGGATTATCTAAAATAGTACTCAATAAAAAAATTTATCATGGCACGGAGGAAGTATTTATTAGTAAAATCAATAATAGAGAGTTGACTGATGATGCTTTGAGGGTTGGACGTACTAGTGTACAGCCAAAAAGTCATGTATCTAGAGAGATAAGGGCGTCACACGCGCCTAAAGTGAAGGTGGGGCAACCATTAATTAGAAAAGTGTTGCCAAAGCCAGCGGACGAAGCGTTGATCCCACGATTTTAATAGCTCGCCAGATCAAATCTTCATCGGCACAAGTCACCGCAGTAAAAATTAACCACAGAGTCCTATCACCAATCATTATCCACCACGTGTTCATTCCCTCCACTGATTCGTTCCCTTCCTCCGTTCTTCCACTTTCTTACATGCAATTCAGAGATAGGAAGGACCCCACAAGAAAATCTAACCACCCCTTTTCCCAATCTCTCTCTCTAACAAGTAACAAATAAACCCATCTGCCTTAAAAAATAAATAAAAATCAAATCAAATCAAATCAAAAACAAAATGGGAAATGCTCTGAGATTTCTAAGCCATTGTTGCAAGCCAACATCAGATTCAGGGGATCATACATTAGGCCACCATGGAGTCTCAGTTTCAACTGTCGGTCTTTCGGCACTCGCCCGCGATCTATATCACTATGAAATTACCTCTCAGGTATTTTTCTTCTTCACCTTAATTCAAGATTTCTGCCATAATTTTCTTGGAAAGCTTTTATTGCTTTGAATTGGGTTAGGACCATAAATGCTGTAATTGAGTTTTTTAGGTCGTTATTCGAGTTTTCGGAGCTAAATTGGAACTGGGTTTACTCTAATTTAACACCCATTTAGTCAAAATAGATTAAAGATTTGATTTTTTTTTGTTTTGGGATCAAGGTTCCTGAAGGACTGAGTAAGCATGTGGTCTCTTCCAAGAAGGCTCAGGCTAACTGGTAATTTCATTCACTCTTCTGTATAATTTTCTGATTTATAGTCAATTCATTGTTCTTTACAAATTAAATTTTGTTGGTTTAATGAGAATAAATGAATAATCCTAGTTCAACTACTTGGATTTTATTTCCTTTTAAATTTCAAAATTATAATGTGGAATTTTACCCTTTTCCTTCCTTTTTTTTTTTGAAGGTATAAGAAACTTTCAGATACATGGAGAGAATCAAAACCTCCACCAAAAACACCCGAAGAAGCTTCAAGGCTTATTATTCAGACCTTAAAGAGACACCAAAAGGCAGATGTTGAGGTACTTGCATTAAATAGTCTGTTTTAAGAACAACTGATTCAGTTACTTAATTAATTCAGTATTTTGGATGATCTTGATGAATATTAGGGTTTATTGGCCTTTTATGGTCTCCCTCTTCCTCATTCACTGGTTGAACTTTCTGCCGGAGTACCACAATCACGGCCAGAAGGACTCAAATTCGAATTGCTGACCCTCCCGGTGAGAACAATTTAATTTTATTGCATTTGTAAAATTTGTGTTTAGTTTTTCATTTCGTATATTTGTTCAAGTTTGATGGAAATATATTCACATAAACTAGGTGGATGCAAAAGCTGTAGCAGATGGCGATACAGTGACCGTTTATGTTAGTACCATGGATCCAAGGGAGTCTGCTTGTGTTCCAAGAGAAGTACAAGTTGCAGCAGTTCAACGATCAAAAGCTCGAGCCCAGAAGAATTATCCAGAGGCAGATGCACTCCACCAGAAAATCATTGATATGGGATATCGGTTAGTCTTATGATTAGCACTTGATTTCTGCTAAATATTTCCATTTGTTGCTGCTAATTTTACATTTGAATGACCAATTTTGTTCCACAACAGGATGTTGAACATTCAAAATGATGAAATTCTTGCTCGAAAGTATCGCATCCGGCTCAGGTATGACAAAGTCTTTTTTACCCATGAAATGCCATTGAAATGTTGTTTTGTGCATGATATGAACAACTGCTGATATTTTAAAGGAAACAGGGGAATAGATGCACCAGAAAGCAAAATGCCATATGGGCAAGAGGCCAAGGAGGAGCTGGTTAAGCTTGTACAGGGCAAGTGCTTGAAAGTGCTAGTCTTTACAGAGGACCGTTACGGACGAAGTGTTGGGGACATATATAGCAATGGCATTTTTGTACAGGTAAAACCTTTTCAACTCTTTGATTTTCTAAAATTTATATTATTACAGTAGGGCGGTCTTCGGTTTCTGAATGCTCAGCTAATGCTTGATACAGGAATTACTGCTAAAGAAGGGGCTTGCATGGCATTATACTGCCTATGACAAACGGCCGGAATTGGAAAAGGTAACCTCTTCTGTTTGATTGGTTTGCTGTGCTTTTGTTAAGAAAATGCTCTGTTTTCTGAATGGTGATGTATATTTAACAGTGGGAGAAAGAGGCTCGGGCAAAGAGGGTTGGCTTGTGGGCTTCATCAAATCCTGAAAAGCCATGGGAATGGAGAAAGAACAGGCGTGAAGGCAATTAAAGCTGTGTCAATAAAAGCTACCACTTGGACAAGAAATCATGGCATCCTCTCTAAACAACTTGGCACGAAAATATAGCCATCACCAGTGCCTTTATCACAGATTCACAATCATGACGAGGACACTGAGTATCAAGGATGCCGGAGAACAAAACGGCAAAACCAAGGTCAAGACACAGGGCTATATAGCATAGCTTGTAGATTACTGGCAATTAAACATTGATTTATGCTGTTGTAAGCTTTATGTCGAACTAAACTATTAAGTACAAGGTTTTGTAAAGATTTATCAAGCCTATGAATTATTATTAATCGGAGACAAATAGAAAACAAGAAAAGAAAATTTAGTTTACATGTAATTTAGCCACAATGTCCTTCGGTACAATGAACATGAGTACCCACCAACTCTAGCACACAGAGAAATGGCCAAAAAATTTAGCTGAACAGATTGGCGGTTAGGTTGATTGAAAGTAATACAGCACCATAAAAGATTAACAAAACAAAAAATAAGAGATTTCATTCAAAACTGCAGTAGCTGTCTTTATCAGTTCATACAAAAGAGGATATCAGTCCACCAGGAGAAATACACAAAAAACTAAGCAAAAATTATCTAGGCACGCATAGGAAAACTTTCAACCAGTGTACCCCAAGAACAATTCCAGTGGAAGGAGCAGGATTCAGCCAAGCATTGGAGTGAGAAGAGCGGCAAGCGTGAGAACTGGTGCAAATTCACTGCAGAAGACAAGTAATAGTATATGGCAGAATGCTTCTTAGAGAAAAATAAAGAAGATAGGTGATCGCTTTAAAACTCAGAAAAACAATAAGTTATCAGCAACAACCAAAAAATATGAAAAAGGAAAGAAAAAACATAAAACAGAAAGAAGATTATCATTAAGTTAATCGTAGGTATAGTCAACAGCCCAATTGAGATATGAAATTTGACATTGTTATCACTTCTCAGATCCTTGAATCCAAAACAGCAGTAAAATATATTGGGAGTCTCTCATTCTAAAATCTCCTCCTGTATTCCATTCCCCAAATTAATTACAGAATGTACAGTCTGATTTACAGCTCATCGAACATAATAATTATGTGTTGCATCCACATATTTAAAATTGATTTTTATTGTAAGAGATGAGAATTGAATTTCTGACTTGATTCCTTCATTTGAAAGCCAAATGAACATTATACACTGGTACAATGCTCTGGCTACAACTATCAAATGACCTAAATTTATTACAATTTATATGGACCTGTACTCTCCAGTTTTGCATTCATGAAATGTTTTATCAAGAAACTTATCATCACAATCCATCAACCCCTTGGCGATTAGCAAGACAAACATTATCATGTTAACGAAGGACACAAAAGCATCCAAGTAACACATGTTTGCAAGCATCACAAGAACTAGGACTAGAAAGCAAGGATTTGGGGTGGATTCGGGTTCTCCATACGGGGGCGGTTCGAAAGATCTCCAAAAAATAAATTGTTGGGAAGCTAAACCAAATTCTTGGTTGTCTACATTCATGGATTAATTTGGTTCTTTGAAAATTCCTAAACAAGTGTTGAAACATTTAGTATTTTGTATTGGGTATATCAATGGTCATTAGAAATCTCTAGAATTTTATTCTTCTTAAGCTAAGTATTCTAGAATGCTCTTGTTATTCTATAAATACCAATAGTTGTAATCATTTTTATGTTCAAGAGAGAAGTAGTAGAAACAAGAGTTCATTAATATAAATCACATCTTCTCCTTCTTTTAGACTACAAATTGGTATCAAAGCCAGTTAAAAAAAATATAGAGGATCCGGAGTCTCAATTGGTAACTAACAAGTCAAGAAGACCACGAAGCATATCAGCAAGCTGCTTATCTAAAGTAATTGATCTGTCTGCACGGGTCCATCACGAAGACAAAGCACCGAGTGAATTCTGAATGTTGTAATCAGTAAGGGTCCACCACGAAGAGGAAGCAGACTTGTCCCTAAGTAAAGAGTAGACCAATTTTATCTTAGTTGTTTTTCAAAGCAACGTGGTGATGGCAAATTCCAACAACATGACTTCACTTATTCACAATATGATGTTATTGCTCAAGTCAATGGACTTATGGAATATTGTGGAAGAAGGATATGAGGATTCAGAAAACAAAGATGCTTTGACACAAAAAAATAATTTGAAGGAAAATCGAAAGAAGGACAGCAAGGCGCGTTTCCAAATTTATCAAACAATTAAGATGTCGGTGTATGAAAGAGTTGCTAAAGCTAAAAGTTCAAAGCAAGTCTGGGAGATTATTTAAGTTACATACAAAGGTGAGGAAAAGGTAAAAAAGGAACGCCTTCAAACCTTAAGAACAGAATTTGAAAAATAAGAAAGAGTTAATTCAGTTGTAAATCAAATGACATCCAATGGTGAAGTTTTAGATGATGAGAAAGTTGTTGCAAAAATTCTTCGTAGTTTACCACCAAATTTGATTATGTTACGATAGCTATTGAAGAATCAAAAGATCTTTCATCTCTTACTATACAAGATTTGCAAGGGACATTGAACGCTAATGAAGTTGGGATAAATCAAAGAAATCCTTCTCCACTTCCTGATCAAGCTATTAAATCTCAAGTTTCATTTACGGGAGGCCGTGGTTTTCACTATGGTCGTGGTCATGGTGGTAATGGCAACTTCAGAGATAAAGACTTTCATTTTCAAGGCAGAGGAAGAGGCTATGTAAACAAAAATGATTCAAATGAGGGTGGAGAAAATCTGATCAAAAACTTCCAAAGACGAAGAGGTCGTGGCTTTCAAAGAGGAAGAGGTCGTGGCTATTTTGAATGTTACCATTGTCATAGACCGATCATATATATAAAGAATGTTGTTTTAGAACGGAGGGAACACAAAATGAGACAGGATTGATGCATGAAAACAAAACTGATGAAAAAGATGTGCAAGATACTTTGTTGCTGGCATTCCAAGGTGATGTATGGATGATGTTAGGTATTTAGACAGTGGTGCAAGCAAACATATGGCCGGAAACAAGAACTTATTTTCAGACTTGGTTGAATCTAACCATGGACAGGTAAAAATGGGAGATGATAGGGCCTACAAAATTCAAGGTGTTGGTGAAGTTATTTTTCAAACAAAATATGGTAAAATGGAGAAGATGTCTGAACTCTGAAGTTTATTATGTTCCTGGGTTAAAAAATAATTTGCTTAGCACCAGTTACCTTTTGAAGAAGGGGTTTGATATTCATTTTCATGCTTGTTTTTTGTCGAAGAAAAATCAACTGATAGCAACAATTGGAGTAACTTCTTTTTCCTATAAAACTTCAAGTTGCTAATTTATTGTTTCTCTACTATTGATAAAGGAATTTCCAAGTTGTGGCATGACATGTATGGTCATTTAAATTATGACAACCTAAAATTGCTAGCAACAAAGAAGATGGTTGAAGGACTTCCTCAAATTAATCAAACAAATTAGATTTGTGAAGAATGTCAACTTGAAAAACAACATAGAGAACCGTTTCCTCAAAAATCTTCATGGAGATCAAAAAGGCTGTTGGAATTAGTTCATTCAGATTTATGTGGACCAATGTCGGTTACTTTTCATGGAGATAACAAATATTTTATTACCTTTGTTGATGATTTCTCAAGGAAAGTTTGAGTTTATTTTCTCAAAGAAAAATCTGAATCGTTTCAAGCCTTTAAGGAATTCAAAGTTGAAGCTGGAAAAAATTTTGGTTGTCAAATTAAAACAATAAGATCCGACAGAGGTCGTGAATATCTTCCAATTGAGAAGTATTGCAAAAATGATGGAATTAGACATGAATTGACAATGAGGCATACACCGCAACAAAATGGTGTTGGTGAAAGAAAAAATCGAACCATCATGGAAATAGCAAGATGCATGCTGAAAATGCTAGATAAAGAGTTTTAGGCATAAGCTGTATCCTGTGATGTTTACTTGATTAACATGTCTCCTACAAAAAGTCTGAACAATTGCACATCTCATGAAGCATGGTTTGGATTGAAGCCAAAAGTTAGTCACCTGATGACTTTAGGATGTGTTGCTTATGCACACATTCCGGATGCATTGAGGAACAAATTGGATGATAAAACAGAAAAGTGTATTTTTATCGGCTACAGTGAAAAGAGCAAAGCTTACAAGCTGTACAATCCAGTGACACAGAAGATCGTGATTAGTCGAGATGTCCGATTTGATGAAAATTCTTCATTTAATTCAGAAGTTGATTTTCCTGAAAATTGGCCAAGTTTTTGTAATACTAATGATGATTCTCAAGACGAAAGTGGTCCTATTTCTCCAAGATACTCTTCTCGTGGAAACTCCCCTCAAAGCACTCATCAAAGAAGAACAAAAAGCTTACGAGAAATTTACGAGTCAACTGAGCAAATTGATCTAGATGATACTGTATATTTTTTGCTTTCTTTGCAAGAGAAGATCCAATTTCTTATGATGAAGCATCAAAAGAAGAAAAGTGGAAACAAGCCATGAAAGAAGAAATGAAAGCCATAGAAAAGAATGAAACATGGGAGCTTACAAATCTACCTCCGAACAAGATTTCTATTAGTGTAAAGTGGGTGTATAAAACAAAAATGAATTCAGATGGCTCCATCAACAAATATAAGGCGAGACTAGTTGCAAAGGGGTATAAGCAAAAGGAAGGAGAAGACTTCACTAAGGTATTTGCTCCAGTTTCTAGACTTGACACTGTTTGTTTGCTTATCTCACTTGCAGCTCAAAATAATTGGAGTATATATTTCAAATAGATGTGAAATCTACGTTTTTGAACGGTTTTTTGGAAGAAGAAGTTTATGTTGAGCAACAACTTGGATTTGTGAAGAAGGGAGAAGAAAACAAAGTTTACAAATTGAAGAAGGCATTTTATGGACTGAAACAGTCACCAAGTTTGGTATAGCCGAATCAATTCTTACTTTGAACAAAATAGTTTCTGGAAATGTCCGTACGAGCCCACTCTCTACATCAAAGGCACATCACAAGAAAGCTTCATGGTTGTAAGTCTTTATGTTGATGATCTCATTTTTACATGAAATAATTTGAAAATGTTAAAAGATTTTAAAGCCTCCATGATGAAAGAATTTGAAATGACAAACTTGGGAAAGTTGCATCATTTTCTTGGCATTGAAGTTCATTAAACTAAGAAAGGGATTTTCATTTCACAAGAAATTTATGCAAAAAAATTTTTAAAAAAATTCAGAATGGAGAATGCAAATCATGTATCAACTCCATGCATCACAGGGTTAAAATTAAGTAAAGAAGGTGAAGGCAAGCTTGTGAATTCTACTGTGTTTCAAAGTTTGGTGGGAAATTTGATGTATTTGACTACAACTAGATTAAATATCATATTTGCAGTAAGTCTAGTAAGCAGGTTCATGGAGAAACCATACTCTAATCATTACTACAAAAAGAATTCTGCGATATGTCAAAGGAACCATTGATTATGGTATTTTTCATCAAGCTAGTATTCCGATTAATCTTGTCGAATATACTGACAGTGACTTAGCAGGAAGCGTTGATGATAGTAAAAGCACTTCAGGCTATGTTTTAAGTCTTGGAAGTGGCCCAATTTCATAGTGTTCGAAGAAATAATCTATTGTTGCTCTTTCTACAATAGAATCTGAATATATCGCTGCTTCTTTAGCAGGATGTCAAATTGTTTGGCTCCAAGGAATTTTGGAATGTCTGAAGCATAAGCAAATCAGTCCAACAACACTATTTTGTGATAATAGTTCAACCATTTCAGTAACAAAGGATCCAGTACTTCATGGAAGAACGAAACATATTTGTATTTGATTTCATTTTTTAAGAGAGTTGGTAAAAGAAGGCTTTATTCAAGTGGAGTATTGCAGGACGAAAGATCAGTTAGCAGATATTTTCACAAAGCCTTTAAGCAGAGAAGTCTTCAAGAGAAATGTTGCAAGATTGGGAATAAAAAACAAATTTGGTTTACGGGAGGCATTGTTGGGAAGCTAAATCAAATTCTTGGTTGTCTACATTTATGGATTAATTTGGTTCTTTGAATATTCCTAAACAAGTGTTGAAGTATTTTGTATTGGGTATATCAATGGTCATTAGAAATCTCTAGAATTTTATTCTTCTTAAGCTTAGTATTCTAGAATGCTCTTGTAATCCTAAAAATATCCATGGTTGTAATCACTTTTATGTTCAAGAGAGAAGTAGTAGAAACAAGAGTTCAATTAATATAAATCACATCTTCTCCTCCTTTTAGACTACATAAATAATTGGGAATTCACCACATATTTACATATAAATAGATTTTAGCTTATCATATAATTATATATACATACATACACTAAAAGTCCAAGGATTAAATACAAAGTCGACCACTGAACTTTAGTGGTTTTTGGGTATTGAGCTCCTTTTTTCCGGTCAATGCAAATTGAGCCCCTTTCTATTCAAAAATTTGGACTTTGAACCCCCAGGCGCCACATGTGCGTTGACCTGCGTACGTGGCGCCTACGTGGCCCATGTGGCAGATTTGACGTGGGCATTTTTCATTTTATTTTACACGTGGACTAGTTGACGTGGCAATTTTTGAAATTTTTCCCAAAAATATGTCTGCACAGATTCGAACTCAAGACCACCAGTTTGAAACTTTGGTCCAACGACCATCCGAGCACCACAGGCCTAGCTGCTATTGTTTCGCAAGGATTTATCTTTATAACTAAACAATTCATTTCTCCCAAATTAAAAGATAAAACAGATCTGCTAAGTCTCATTTCGTTCTTCATGGACCCATTCGAGATCGAAACTTTTGAAACTTTTGCGACATCTATGGCAAGAACAATTGGCAACAGAACCCAACTCTCTTTTGCGACATCCATTCGAGATCGATCCGAGAGAGCTTGATTTGGGGCAAAGACAACGCCTCTCTCTTCTTCAAATCTCTTTCTGATTCCTTCACAATCAGCTCCACGAGCTTGCCACCGTTCGGGTCGATTAACCCGCATGAAATTCGGTTATTTTAGCGGGTCTTTGGGTTTGACAGAGGAGAAACAGATAATTTGAGGGGAGCGATTAAAAGGGCTTTGTGGGTTTTTGGGAAAGAATGAGATGTGTTAGGGTTTTCATGAACAAAGCAGCCATAGACGCCATTGGAGCTAGAGACTTGAAGTTCTGTATCTCCCTTGGTTTTTTCTTTTGGTTTTTTGAAGTGAGTATGGAGGTTATATTAATAGGGAAATGAGACTTAGCAGATCTGAAGAAGATGAGGAGGAGGAGAATTATGATTTGGATGATGAATTGATTCCATTTTGGGCGAATGATAAATTTCGGAGGCAAAGAATGAGGAAATTGGGTAAAAGGGCTTTCTCTAAATTGATAAAGTCGAAAAGGTTGACTTACAATTACAGTAGGCCTGGTTGTGTTCATGGAAAGCATGGATTGGGGTTGAAGCAGAGTTTGATCTAGTCACACGATACAGAAAGCTATGGTCTTTGCATATGATGGGGTTTGGTTCTTGGACTTAATCTAATCTTAATTCATATTCATGATGTATGTAGTTGGTTAGGCTTAATTTAATTTGGGGATCTATATTTATGTTCAGTTGTTTATATTGATTTGGATGTATTTATGGATCATTGCTATCTATCTAATGCATTTCAGTTTGGATTAGCCAATTAGGTTAATTTTGGTCTTTGAATGGTTAGTTTGATTATTGTTTGTGATTTCCTCTGTTTTTAGATTTATGTTGGGTACCTTTTATCCAGATATGGTTAAAATCTGGGAACATGAATTGTTTAGTTATAAATCCTTGCGAAATCTGGGAACATGAATTATTATTATTATTATTTTTATTGTTATTATTATTATTTTTATTATTATTGTTATTAGTACTATTATTATTTTTATTATTATTATTTTATTTTATTTTATTTTATTTTATTTTATTTTTATTTTTATTTTTATTTTTATTTTTATTTTTATTTTTATTTTTATTTTTGTGCTTGGGTGGTCATATGACCAAAGTTCCAAATGAGAGGTTGCGAGTGCGAATCTGTGGAGAGGCAGTTTTTTGGGAAAAATTTAAAAGACGTGGCACGTCAGCAGCGGACACATGTCAAATTACAATATTAAATACCACGTCAGACCTGCCACGTAGGCGCCACGTGTGCCACGTCATCAAGTCAACGCACATGTGGCGTCTGGAGGTTCAAAGTCCAAATTTTTGAATAGAAAGGGGCTCAGTTTGCGTTGACCGGAAGAAAGGGGCTCAATACCAAAAACCACTAAAGTTCAGTGGTCGACTTTGCATTTAACCCAAAAGTTCAATACCAAAAAATATTAATTTATGATAAAATGTAAAAGAAATCAAGAAACACAAAAATTTATAACAAAAACCATCTACGAATTTAGGAAATATATAATCTATACATACTGTTTGACATGTTACCAGTATGTCCGTATCCTATGTTTATTAAAAATTGTCGGCGTGTCATGGTAAGTGCTTCTTAGGGTATTCTCTCCTGAAGCTCTTGTTAATCCAAATGAAAAGACTTTTCAAATAAAAAATAATTAAATAATATTGAAGAAACAAAATAAGGCTTCTAATGCACAATAGATTACAGGTAAAAAGTTAAGCGTCCAGGCTTGGTGAATATAGAAATTGATGTTCAAGCAAACGGCCTAACAGCAAGAAAGATTTGTTGACGCAACCCATATGCAGGGAAGAGTAAATTTAAAGCAGCAAAAAATTATTGAAGATTGGCTAAATTCAAGGAGAAACCTTACGGGGACTTTGCATACCGAAATGGAGGCTTAAAGATTTTTTTTTCAACTAGAGTACTTGGATAGGATGGAACCAGCCTAACGCAGTCCCCCTCCACTTTATGAACCAGGCCACCCCCACCTTTGCAAGAGTTACATGGTCCAACTCATAACTAAGTACGGGCAAGCCGCAAGCCAAGAACTGCATACCCGCTGACCCTACCTGGCAAAGCCAGATAATAGTCCAACTATTTAACGCCCTTGCTCGAGTTACAGGCTCACGCTACTTATCCCGGTGAAAGGGTGTGAACACGAGGATTTCCCAATGGATCGCCCATTCTAGTACTACTAGCCCAAGCATTCTCAACTTCGGAGTTTTGATGGGATAAGAGTGCAATAATAATTTTGAAGACAATATAAAGCCTATCCGAACTCTTTTTTTCAATTTCCATTGGAAGTCTATATAAAGCCTTGTTACTCTATCTATTCAATAGTATGGATTCTTTCATATGTTGTATTTGAGATCCGGGTCAAACCATTAGTGTAAATGCCTATGCCTATGGGATTGCTAGGTGACACCTAGTTTCTTCTTTCTCTTCTCATCTTCTATTAGCATGTTCAACACTTATAACTCATTATCAAATTTGAATTTTTTTCCAACCCCACCTATCAAAATTTACAAAAGCCAATCATTGCCTTAGAACTCAAAATAAAAATATTATTCAAAATTTAATGTTCACAGAACAGTACAACTTCTGATCTCTTAGAATTTCTAACTCTAAACCCTACGCTATAAGACCCATACTAGTTCCTAAGACCCCCATAACATTTGGGCCTTCCATCAATACTGTATATGCATGAAAAATTATCTACAGCTATTAGATTTCATCAACATTATAACTTGTATAGTTGTATTCTAGAACATCAGCCCCCTTCTTGTATGACCCACAAGTTCTCCACACACTATAGCCTTTTTTTACCACTGATCAACATTTATTTGACACCTAAAGTTGTAAGATAGCTTTCTGTATTTTCAGGCTTGTCCCTACATTATTTAAGAAAGCTTGCGCATAAGAGTTTTTGTGATAGGGTAAAGATGAGAAGCATAGTCTTTTCAAGCCCTTCACCCCTCCCTTGGGGCTTGCGGATAATAACTTTTAAGAAGCATAGTTTTTTCAAGCACTATTTCTCGGAACAAAGTTATTCTAGAATTTACACGTAAAAGAATCCTATCCTAAACATAAATTCTCAAGTTAATTCAATTTCAATTAAACGGGATGGTAAACAACAAATAATAAGCTAAATTTCTTTTTAATCAATGAAGGGTGCTTAAAATGCAAGTCTTCATACCATAATAAAAAATAATTCTAAAAAATAGATCACAACCCCAAACCTAATCATGTCCAAATTCATACTTGTCAAACGAATAAAAATTATCTTACTAAATAAAACAAGAGCAATAGAAATGTTAGATCTTCACTCACATGGTCATTGTCAACTTAAGAAAGAACTTAAATTTTATTTTGCATCAGCTTTTACATCATCTGAATCCGAGTCACTGGCATTGTAGCCTAAAGCAACAAAAAGTACACCAACATCAAAACAACAACACAGCATAGCAACTAGTCTAATGGTAGTAGTCTAGAGAGCAAAAAAGAGGCACTAATCACCTGGACGTTTATCACCAACTCTCCATACAGAAGATCGACTCCTTGAAGCTCTATTAATCCAAGCTTTTCCCTATATTCCCAGAAATACCAAAATCAAAACTTTTAACAAAAAATACAACAAATCCCAACAAACTCTAAACAAAATTCTGGTTGAACCCAATATCTTAAATTTTTTACTTAAATTCATAAAATTCATATATTTTATTGACAACACAGAAAAAGGGAAAGTCCAATGCCCTTAATTAATGAAAATAAGTATATACTTAATTGAAAACAACTGTGACTGAATAAATCGCCGAACACCTTCTGTGCATTCATTGGAACGCCATATCCACTATTATACATCTGACCCACCAACACTTGCATGGTTGTGTCGCCCGCTTTGGCCTCCTTCAGGGTGTCTTGAAACCACCGCCTCGCGCAATCGGAGACCACCGACGCCAGCGGCAATCTTTCCCGTATCTCCGACGAGCTCTCTTCCATTTTCAATCTCGGACGCTCCGATTCAAGCCGGACACCCCTGGGCTTCGCCGGTTCTGGCGGGGGAACGACGCGGGTTCTGGATACGGGGTTTAGGAGTTTGTAACGACGATATCTGTCGGAGGTGATGATTCTGGAAAATTCTTGGAGCTTGGTGGTAGATGGAAGTGATTTTCCCATCTACACAGAGACAAGGGGAGAAAGTTTACGCTCGTAGAAAACAGTTTTGCGAGGGTTATTGGGTATGGATGAGGAAGAAAGTGCTTGGATTTACTTTTGCCGTTTTTAATTTTAATTTTAATTTTAATTTTTTTACATGTATACATTTATTTTCTTCTTTTTCTCCATCCTTCCCCTTTTCCTATTTTTCTGCCTATTTAAACTTATTTTATTTATACTAATTTAATACTTATAAATAATTTTTTATCCTTGAATTATAATGACAATTTCATATAATATTTTTCTACAAAAAATTTAAATTAATGCACTAGCTGTATATGTAAAAGTGATTTTATAACATGTCATTTAAATAAAAATAATTTTATCTAACACAAATATTTTATTTTAATTTTATTCAATACTCTTTTACTTAGGCCATGTGATATAAAAGGGTAATGTTACGAAGGTAGAAATGGAATGAAAAAAATTATGTTTGTTTGTGATTAAAATAAATTAAACAATTCTTATTTCTTCTAAATTAATGAACTTTATTCTTTAGAAGAGGACGAGTGGAATAACTTATTCCAACTAGAATAAAATGAATCATTATACTCTACATTTCATTCCTTCAATTCAAACATAACATAAGAGTACTATATTTTAACTCACATTTCTCTTTGAAATTATATATCCCTTCATAAACAATTCTAGAAATAAAAAATATAGTCCATAAATGTTTTCATTTTTGGACAAACATTCTTTATTGTTCCAATTTAGGCAAAAATACTCATTTAGTCCCTATAATCATGGTTTAGTTTCATTTCCACCATTACACTTTTTTTTATGCAAAAATCTTTGTAATATTTTACAGAATATTACTTTAGTCCTCAGCATTTGTCACCTCATTTAAAAAGCTAACATATCTGTTATAAAATATTACTAAAATCAAGAACAAATATGATTAGAAAAAAGAAAGTATTCTCATAATCTTCTTGTATATATCAATCACTTTACAATGCTCTTATTTATAGATATAAGAACATAAATACTATGAGGTTACAAAACTCAAAGGACATGAGTTTCAAAACTAAATGGACATGGGAGTTACAATAAAAGATAAGGAGAATGTATCTAGACATCCATTATATGAATCGAGACATCCATAATTTTATAACACTCCCCCTTGGATGTCTATTGTATAGCTATACGCATTGAAAGCTGCCTCATTAAAAACCTTACCAAGAAAAATCCAATGAGAAAAAATCTTGGTTAAGGGAAAAAGAGTGCAGCGCGTATTAGCTCCCCCTCATGAATATATCCTTAAGTCCTTCAGCTGTCGCATTCCAATATTGTGACGCAATCCTTCAAACGTTGCAGTTAGTAATGCTTTGATGAATAAATCTGCTAGATTATCTTTTGATCAAATTTGTTGAACATCAATGTCACCACACTTATCAATGTCATGTGTGAAAAAGAATTTCGGTGAGATATGCTTTGTTCTTTGATGTATCCTTCTTTTAATTGAGCTATACATGCAGCATTGTCTTCATACAAAATGGATGGAGTTCTTTTGTAGCAATTTTCTAAGAATATGCCTCGTTAAAAACCTTACCAAATAAAAACCCAGTGGAAAAAGATTTGGCGAAGGAAAAGAGTACAATATTCTTGTATAACTTCTAGTGCCTTGGGATTGCCTCATTAAAACCTTGCAAAGGAAAATCCAGTGGGAAAAAACCTTAGCGAAGGAAAAAGAGTACAATCAGCACATATCCTTTTTACTCCCCTTCATAAGTGCATCGAATTTCCATTGTTCATGGTAAAAATATCATTAAGTCGAAGTATGCCAATATTGTGCACCATCTTCTTCAAAATCATAGTTGGTAATGACTTAATGAATATACCAACCAAATTATCACATAATCAATATTGCCATTCTTCTAGGGTTCATGTGTATAAAATAATTTTGGTGCAATATGTTTGGTTCTATCACCATTTGGATTAAATAATTCCAAATCAATAGTCTCACGAAGATAACGTAAAATATGTTTAATTTCATTACAATATCTTCGAGTTGGTGCATAACTATACATTGCTAGTAAGTTAACTGCAAATGTTATATCAGGTCTTGTCAAATTTGCAAGATACATCAAAGTACCAATTACGTTAAGATATAGTACTTCAGGACCAAAACACCAATTTTACAAAGATATGATACTTCAAGACCAAAAGTTTATTAATCATTTTCTTGTGGTCAAAACGGATATTTCTTGATATCAAGTGACTAACCCATCATTGGAGTACTCAAAGGATTAATATTATCCATGTAAAGTTACTTCAGGACTTTTTTGTGTTTGTTGATTGATGAACAAGAATTCTATAGTTCAATTTGTAGGTCAAGACAAAAATTTGGCTTACCAATATCTTTCATCTTAAATTAGTTATTTTTGTCGACTCTTCTGGAGCAAGATCTTTCATCAATAAATAAAATAATAATAACAAATCCAGATTATGATCTTTTGATAAAAATACATACACAAGTTGGATTATTCTCAAATTCTTCTTTCAAAAGATATCCACTTAGGCGATTATACCACAATATGCATCTGGATTGCTTTAACCTATATAAAGATCTTTGTAGCTTAATAGAATACATATTTTGAGATGTAGAATTATATGCTTCAGGCATTTTATATCCTTCAGGGATTTTCATGTAGATATAATTATATAATGATCCATACAGATATGATGTAACAACATCCATTAATTTCTCTTTCTACCAAGTTAATTAAAAATCTGAATGTAATTGTGTCCATTACAAGAGCATATGTTTCTTCATAATTAATATCATGTCTTTGCGAAGAAACCTTGTGCTACAAGTTGCGCTTTGTACCATATAATTCCATTTTTCCTATTTCATACAAATACCTATTTGTATTTAACAGGCATTACACCTTTCGGTGTTCGGACTACAGGTCTAAAAACTTCACATTTACTTAGTGAATTTAATTTTGCTTGAATCGCCTCTTTCCACATTGGCCAAATATTTCTACATTCATCAACGATTTGTGGTTCATATATATGATCATTACTTCTGGTAATATCCATAGCAAATTTATATGAAAATATGTTGTCGACAACGATTTTATTTCTATCCAATATATATGTCTCCTGTATATACATAATGTATCGAGATCTCATTATTTTTAGGTATCTGATCCTCTTCAGGGGATAACTCATCCTCTTCAGGGAATAACTCTTCAAGATTTTTATTTACAGGAGATTTTTGTTCATAAGTTTTGGATAGATTGATAAATTTTGTAGTCTGTTTCATGGGTATAGCCTCTTTATAGGCTGCAACTTGTTTTTCTTGTATTTTCTTCTTCTGAAAAATTCTATCTTTTTAACAATCGATCATTCTTTCATGTTTTGTGTGTGACTTTGATTCAATTTCTTTGGTGCATTAATTGATTGTCCTGAGTGGACATTAATCTCTTCTAGAGTATTAGCAATTTAGAATGTGAGATATCACTATTTTCTTATTGTCGGTGAATAATTCTGGTAATTGATTTGCAATTCATTGCAAATGAATTATCCTTTGAACTTCTAGTTCATATTGATTTGTATAAGGATCAAGATTAAATAACGTTGAAATATTTCAATTAATCTCCGTCGTGCTTGAGTAATGATCTCACGTCGTGCTTCAGGCAACGACTTTTCTCCCCCTAATGGTGGGAAGACTATTAAAATAACAATCCTCAAAATATACCTTAAAAATATCACTCTGAATTCTTTCTTAGAAGATGAACACCGAATAAGAATAATTAAATGTGATAATTTAGTAATTAATTTACTTTGATATAATCAACAGGTAAAGGAATCTTCTGGTTCATTAAAGGATGTTCATGGGAGTTTTCAATAATTCAATGCATCATTATTGATCTTAGATGATCATGCCAAGGCATACAAATATTTGGATCCGAACACTTCTTGTGTATTGCACACTTCTGGTGTATTACAACATTTGTTTCAACTATTCTTATTTTAGTATAATATATCCCAGAAGAGAAAATATACAGTTTTTCTAATATGAGCTTCTGGCCCGATACTATTGAAGTAATATAAAGAAATTCTTCACTACCTTCAATATTGGTTTCAATATGATAACCATTATAACGTATATCCTTAAAACTGAGCAAATTTCTGCTTGTCTCAGAAGAATATAAATAATCATCAATATAAAATTTGTGCCCTTTGAAAACATTATAATCGCTCTTCCAGATACTTTAATTAAATTTGATGAATAATCACTCTTCAAAAGTCTTCAATTATGTTTGATGAATAATCGCTCTTCTAGAGCCTTTAAAGTTTGATGAACTTCTGGCCCATACAACTTCATATATGCAAAACATAAATTTAACTTTATTACTTGAAATATAAATAAAATATATAATAAAAAAAATACTTATTATAATGAAATAAAAATAATTAATTGGTATGAACATTTCTATCAACATATCATTAAGGAAACCATAGATATTTATTTCCATTCCATTTGAAAGTCAAAATATTTCATGGGATCTTCAGGATCATTATGATCAATAAAGTTTATTTCAATTTCATTTCCTTTTCTTTTATGGAGTCTTGGTACAAATCTACCAAATGTTTAGGAGTACGACTGGTACATTTCCTTTTCTATATTGATTGTTCCTTTCACGTCCACTATCACAATCATAATTTTCTCTATGATTATCAAATGAGGTTCCATTCACTTCAAGGAATGTAATAGAATCGGTCGAGCGAGATTGTTGGTTTTTCTGCAAAAACTCATTATTTTGTACAGCTATTAGAAGACATAATTTCACTTCTGGAAACATAGTTTCCTTTATCGCTTCAGGGAATATTTTGTAAACTAACGCTCTCGATATTGGTACTACAGGAGCATATTCGAAGCATGAAATATAATAAATATTTTCTCTAACATGTCTTCATCAGTGTTTTTCACTCAACACTTTTAAAATCTTGCAACTTCAGGTGCAACCAATTATAATGAGCTTTTAAAATTTTTTTCCTTTAAATCATTTCATAAGACAAGTGAGTCTTTCACTTTAATGTACTCAACTTTTAATTTTTCATGGAGATGATAGCGAATAAAAATCATTTATTTTGCATGATCCTGCAGGGATGCATGATTGCCAACTTTAATTGTATCTCCAAGGTTCTTTGCCTTTATATGAATCTCAACATCAAGATTCCATTACAAATAATTCTTGCTCGATATAAATCAAGGGCAACAAATTTAAATTTATAAGATTTGACATCTATATAAATATATAAATACGTAAGAAATTAAATAACTAAGTATAAATTTATAAGAAGACAATAAAAATATTTACCCTTCTCTAGTCACTTTCAAAGTGGGAGAATTGAGAAGTAGAATGATTATTTGCTTATAGTAATACTACTACATCACAAAAGTAGTGTACTTACGTAATTTGTATTATCAGAAACTTCAGAGTTGTCCATTATTATTATTGTCTCACGCGTCTTTTGTTAAACAAAATGATTATATGTATATCAAATTTAATTGTAATGAAACAATACGTATACGTATATTATACGTATATAATTGGATATCTGTATCATTATTTTCAGCGTTATGTTGATTTGACTAGACACCATATATATGCTACAAACAAACTAATTAACTCTAGGAGCAGAGACGTAATTTTTCTATCAAAAATATCGTATACGTATGTATATTAGACTTTGACATAAAATAAAGAAGATGAGCAGAAAATGCAACTTATACGTATATCAGTCGACGACAGGACGTACGGTATGTGTTAAACCTCTCTGAATTGAACGCTACATTTTTAAACGGTCCTAAAAAATAAAAATCAACATTTGGGTTCCAAAATTTTCTACCACTTTTTTCTCAATGTAATGGGTATGATAGGGAAGTCAGTCACATATGCCTAATTACTATAACTTTGATCCTCGTCAACTACCAGCTAGCATTGATGTTAATATTGCGGTGCACCAATTTTTCAAAGTTTAATGAGAAGAGTGGCTACCGTAAACCCGACATTTGTGTTAATCACAAGATCAAATAGAAGCACGATAATAAGTATCTCGTGAAATGATGCATATATAGATTGAAATAAAGTGATATGGGATAAATTTTGAAACAAAATATCATTTCCATACGTAAATTTAAAATCAAATAATAAGACAAGTAGTATGAACCATACTTATACTGTTGCTGCTAAATCACCATGAAAACTGAGTCCATTCTCAACTACTCAAGGGAAGCTAAAAGTTCAAGCTCCATTATTTTTTTCTTCTTCTTATCAACAAACCAAATATAATTATCTACTACAAGACAAAAGTAAAGAGCAATTCAAGCTGATAACGTGTTATAAAATATTACTAAAATCAAGAACAAATATGATTAGAAGAAAAAAAGTATTCTCATATTCTTCTTGTATATATCAATCACTTTACAATGCTCTTATATATAGATATAAGAACATAAATACTATGAGGTTACAAAACTCAAAGGACATGAGTTTCAAAACTAAATGGACATGGGAGTTACAATAAAAGATAAGGAGAATGTATCTAGACATCCATTATATGAATCTAGACATCCATAATTTTATAACAATATCATATTTTTTCTCATAAAAGTGCTTGAATTATTCAAAACAATATACAAAGTTAAATTAATCAAATATGTTATTAAGACGTTTTGAAAAGTTCAGTTATCAAACAAACTTTTTTATTTTATCTTTGTTTCAAACAGACACTCTATTTTATACAGCTCTCTAAATTATAAGATTTTTAAAGACTTTTAAAGTTTGGTTGTATTCAATCAAGATATTTAAAGAGTTTATAAAAGTTTACTGGTATTTAATTATAACTTTTGTAATGTATTTAAAAGTTGGGTGATATTAAAATGAGACTTTTACAAAGTCTATAAAAGTATTTTGGTATTTAAAAAGTCATAGATTTTTCAATTTCTATCAAATGGTAGAGTTTGATAGACTTTAGAAGAAAAGAGACTTATATCCAAAGTCTGAGCTCATCTCTAAAGACTTCTAAATACTTGAGAAAGTGAGAAGATGAACAAAGTAGAAAGAGAAAGAGATAGAGGAGATCAAATAAAGAAGAGAAACAAAAATATATATATATATATATATATATATATATATATATATATATATATATATATATATATATATATATATATATCTTCTCACTTGCTTGCTCTCTACCTCTTACCATTTCAAAATAAAAATTCCAAAAAGAAAGAGAGCTATTATAGCAGGTGAAGAGAAAGAAAAAGGAGGAAGGGTTAAAAAAAGGGTAGCGTTAAGGGTTCCAAATAGAACTAATTGTATAAATCGGGATAACAAATATTTTAATATCATTTTATATTTCTTCTCTCCCATAAAAAAATCTCATTTATTATATTTGTAAATATTAATGAGTTATTTTTTTATGTTTATTTTAAAATTAATAAATTTGTTAATTTTTTTATTTGTTGAAAATTATAAATTGTTAGTTTAGTAATAATGACTTGATAGAAAAATGATAATGAACAATTTTAAAATCGAAAATTTTATTTTATATTATTGTTAGTAGAAAATTATTTTTTTTATGAAATATAACATTTTCTTGTAATAGACTGGGTATGATATAATAATTCAACTTCAACAATGCCTTTTATTTTAAATTAAGTTGTGACATGGTCAAAATATTTTAATATTATTTAATATCGTACTCATTTCATCTAAAATATAAGATCTTTTTTGACTTTTTAACAATTAATATAAGCTGCAAGATATATTAGAAGTATACAAAAGTCTATCAATGTTTTGGTAAAAAGTTTATAAAAATCCGTCACTTATTTCATGGAGTCTTTAAAAGTCTTTAAAAATTATTAAAATCCATAAACTCTACAAAAGTCTGTCACTTAAAAAAAGTATTTAAAAGTCTTTATTAAATACATCCTCCTTAATTATAAAATTTTATCAACCGCTACCTAATACTCTCTCCTTTCCTATTTATTTGATGTTGTAGAATATTTCACACTTATTAATTAAGGAAGTCATTTATTACTCTAATTCTATCATTAAGATTTATATGTATTGTAAGACCCCAATTTTTTATGAATAAAGATTTAATTTCTCTAATTATTATTTTTGAATAATAAGGTGTTGATTGGATATAATGCTTTAGTTATGGGTGAAATATACAAATTTTGCGAAGCAAACAAGTGGTTATAAAATATTCATTGTTGTCGGGAAATATTCGTTTGGTCGTGGAATATTCTTACCGTTGTGGGAATATTAAACGACGCGACGAAACCATTTGTGGGCTCCATAATCTAAATAAGCATGCTTGGATATAAGCGATGTAAATAATATTTTTATAAAAATAACGGCGTAGTTATTTACCGTTAAAGCTGTTGGAATACGGTGGTTAAAAATGCGATGAATACGCTGTGGTTGCACAAATGGCACATAGTATTGCGCAAGTAAAGATGTCTCATTATTGATTCTTACGTAAGAAGTCACTCAATAATTGATACAGTAAAATTGTACAGTCTTTCATATTATTGGTGCAATAATTGCTACAGTGATAATTGAATAGTATTTTACATTATTGATTCAATAATCGTCACGACACTGTAATTCATATTATTGAATTAATATTATTGGACAACATTATTGATAATGTCTAAAAAGTTCTGTCGAGGAAAGGGGTTAGGTTATTTAATTGCACACCAATAAGAAGAAATTCTTATCGGAAAGCCCCCTCTTTCCTAGGAACGACCTAGTTGTCAATATTGTAGTTGTGTAAAATTATTTATGAATAATTAATTGTTGATATATATGATAAAAAATATTTATTCAATGTAGATTTAAATGGAAGAATTTTTTAGCATGTAACATTTGTTGAAAGTTGATATTTTATCTTTTCCGATAAAATAATTATAGTAGTATGATGTGTTTATATAATAGTATGATTTTTATAATTTGAATGGTAATATTATTATAGTAAATTCATGGTATAAAAGTAAAATGAGGTGGAAGAGAATAAATTGAATTTGAATTCTTATGATGTAAGCAATGATGTCATCGGAACGATGAGGTAAGCAATGATGTCATCGGAACGATGAGGTAAGCAATAATGTCATATGATCGATGATGTAAGCGATGGTGTCATAAATCATGGCAAAAAGACTATTTTACCCTTACTCTGTCAAGTCTATAAATAGAAGCTCATTTCTTCATTATTTCTCACCAATTCACTAAAGCTATAGAGAGAGAAAGTACTATAGAGAGAATAAGAGAGAAAGAATGAGAGTATTCTGTTACTACACTATTGCAGTATCCAATCTCCTACTAAGGTAAGGAGTATTACTTCTTTCGTATTTGTAAGAGATGTTATTTTTTCGTAAATGATATTTTTTTTTTCAATATCATTATACCAAAATATTGGTATGAATTTTATTATGAAATTTTACCTTTTCATATCGAGGTTACTATTCACGTATACGACACTATTCACGTATACAACACTATTCACGAATACGATACTATTCACGAGTACTATTCACGAAGTATGATTTTTCTTGTGAAATTTCTACCTTTTCGTGTCGGGATTACTATTCACGTATACGACACTATTCACAAAAAAATTAAATTTTTTTCTTTGTCCAAATTGTCTATTATGGTTACTATCTTTGATTGTATCCATGTTTTGATCTTCATTCTTGAATTTTGCTCCACAATTGATTATTATGGAGTATTTTTGAACTTGGATAAACCAAAGTACAAATCCCCAATCTTTGTCATTTTATCTCATTGGATTGGTTTTCTTTAAGATATTTTTCATCATCCTTAGTCTTAAATGGTGATACTTGATGAATATCTTTGGCCTGTAGTGCAAAGATGAATGATTACCTGATGAATATCTTTGGCTCAGTAGTGCAAAAAGATGAGCAGTGTTGAGATGAACATGACCAACTGGTGATACAAATGAATATCTTTGGCCCGTAGTGCAAAGATGAATATTTGGTTCAAGATGTATATTGGTTGATGTTACAAGGATAAAATATTGATGATGGACTTTTAAATCATAGAAGATAGTAGACTTCATTCTCTACTTAACTCTTCTAATGAATTATTATTTTCGCTGCGAATATTGATCTAAAACTTGTTGTCCATTATATTTTATCTGATTTATTGAAGGCTAACGATAATTTGTTCTACATTATCTTAGTCATTATATTCTTTACTGGGCTAGTTGAGCTCACCCTTTTCCTTTTTGTTCTATTTTTCTTCCCAGGAAGCGAGAATATAGCGGGAACTAGTCGGGGTGTGGAGTGATGTTTCAAGTAAGTTGTTTTAGTTGTCCTCGTTATTTTGTAATATAGTGTATCAATAATTGTAATGAGGACTTATTTGAGTTTGGATATTGTCTAGAAGATAATATTTGTATTTAAACTCACAACATATGTGTTGTCGTATTTTGCACGATAATTGTAATAATGAAGTTGTAGTTATTTTCTGTACCATGTATTTGGCGACTCAAAATGGGTTATGTGGACCTATTTTGGGGGCGTCACATGTATTGCCACAATTATCCTTGTATGCATTAAGAAAATATGTATAAAATTGTTTAGTTAAATGAGAGATAAATTATGAAAAAAATTGTTTGAAGTAAGTAGAGGAAATATTGTAATAAATGCTTTTTAGAAAATTGTTAACCTTAAATATATAGAAAACTTTTGAACTCCCTAAGAGTATTCACAATAGTTTTCTTAACTCAATCCCTACCCTGCAATGTCATCGGGTCATTTTGCAGGATAGAAATTCAATTGTTTCACTATGTACCCAAATTCAATTGTTTCACTGTGGTCTATGTACCCAAAATGTTTCTTATATTAATTCCTTAAATAATGAAATTTAAAATTTGAAAGTTACAACAGTCAAAGCATATTTTGACCATTGTAACTATTTCACCTTTGTATTGGCTTCATGCGTTAGAACTTATGATATATGTAATATACTACAAATTCTTGTTTTTAATTATAAAATCGCTATTAATTTATTAATCTTTTTTGAAGTAAGTATGTGATATTTTTAAATTTAAATTAATTTAAATTTAATCAATATATCATATTGTAACTTATTTAGCAAAAAAAAAACTATTACTTATAAAATTTATTATTTTTACAATTCTTAGCTAAATTATTAAGTTTGAGAATGCATCAAATTGACTTATAAAAATTAATAATAATCTTATAATTTATAAAAGAGAGTATAATTTATCAATTGTATTCTCTTTGTAAAATAACTTTTATTTTATTTTAAATTTTAAATTTTAAATAATTTATGGAGTGAGTATATTGAATAGATTGTAGCTGCAAGAAATGTACATAAGATCAATATTAACTTTTAAAAAGTTAATTTGTGATATTTTTAAATTTAAAATTAATATGATTCATTTAAATTTTGAAAATAATAAATTTTATAATTAATAGTAATTTTATAATATTTATAATTATATGGACATAAATTTATATCAATTTTAAATTTGAATACGTTTGAAATTAATTTGAAAAAAATAAGTCAATATTAATTTTATAAATTGAAAATGAAAGTCATGTGACAATAATGTCAAGATGTGTATGAATATTGATGAGTTATCCACTTTAATGAATGTGCGAAATGTCATTTTACATATATAGAGAACGATCTTTTTACTTCCTCACCCTGAGAATAAAATCCTATATAGAGATTAAAATAAGGAGTTAAATAAGGATAAGAAAACTGTTGAATAATGATTTGTTGATGTATTCTTCAAAATTAAGGATACAAAGTTTATTAGAAAAACTGTTGTGAACGCTCTAAAACCTCTAGTAAATAGGAATGGAGGGAGTCCAAAATAGTGCAAGGATTTTTGCGTTAAAAAAAGTGCAGGGACAAAAATGAAACCAAACAATGAGTACAAAGACTAAATGGGTATTTTTGCCTCTAATTTACCTTAAGTCAACAAAGGACAATAATAATAAAATTAAAAATTACAAGGAGGTTAAACGATTAGGGATAGAGATATGCAAGTATGGTTGAATTAACGTGCAAAGTATGGGTTTAAATGTTTAATTGCTTACCAGTTACCTCTGTAACTTAGCAGATACCTTGCCTATTAATTAGATGCTTATAATTTATTAATTGGTCTAATTCAAGTTTGTTTTGATGTTCTGCATAAAAAATTTATTTCAAAGATCTGACGTACTCGATTTCATATGCATGTTTGTTGTAATACTTTAAAGTATTATAGCCAACTAGCTAAATCATCTACTAATTTTTAAAGACCCTCAACAATTGACTTTCACTCACACGGAGTTGGATTCGATTAGGGTGAAGTTACCATCAACTTCACTTTAATAAATTCATATAATTTTTATTGTATTTTGTATAGAAAAATGTTACATTAATTATTGTAATAAAAAATTATAAAACTTATCAATATAATTTTTTATATACTGAATGTAATAATAAGCTATAGAACTTATTAGGGTGAAAGTTAGTGCCAACTTCAACTGCGAGTTAGATTGGTTATCATATACTTACCCCGTTCTTAAAATAATATGTAAAAAATAATTTTCATATATATTAAAAAAATTAAAGTTAAAAGACGAATTTTCTTTCATAAACTAATGGATCTTACCTTTAAGGGTAAATTAGTCTTTATAACATATTTAATATAAACTTTTATATTTTTACACATTTTTTTGGTGATTAAAATTTATTGTACTTGAGACATATATTTGAGGATGTATATGTTTACTAGCTATTCCTTAGTTTATGAATGCATTTTATTTATTAAGACATGTTGGGGTTTGACTTGTTTTATCACTTAATTAAGACAATTTTTATTTTTGTTTTTGGATAAGGTAAATGTATTTTGGCAAGTGAATGTCAGTGGGGTTCATGTGTGGAACTATCACTTTTAATTTTCGAAATTTTCAATTTTTGTAGCTACATATTAATTTAAGGGTTCTTTACAATAATATACAACAATTAATAAATAATTATACTATTAGTGTATCCACAAAATAATTACAAAAATAGTACAATTCACATTAATAAGAAAACCTAAAATCAAGGAGAAATAACTACTATAATTAATAATTCAAATTCAAATATCTGGGATCTAACAACAAAAACAAATTCAAATATTCAAATTCAAATCTTCATCTCCCTCATAGTAGCCCTCTCTTCCGCTACTTCGTCGCGAATCTCCGTTCTCCAAAACGCCAATGAGAAGAAGAAAAAAATTCGCTCTACAAAAAGTTTAAAAATAAATAGATGTAACTCTTACTGTTCTGAAATTTTTTTATGACTATTTGGTTACCCACAAATACTAAAATGGTTACCTTTGTATGAATGGTTGGCTACCAACTACATTACATTCAAACTAAATTGGTAACTTAATAAAACTGAATTGGTTACCATGGTTTGAAGGTTTGGCTACCGACTGCACTTTGAAAAAACTGCAGGTGTGGATGTGGATTGGTTACCTTGGTATGAAGGTTTTGTTACCTTGGTATGAAGGTTTGGTTACCTTCGTGTGAAAGTTTGGTTATCAACTGCACTATGAAAAAACTGAAAGTGTGGAGGTTGATTGGTTCCCTTGATATAACAACTTTGTTACCTTGGTATGAAGGTTTGATTACCAAGTGCACTATGAAAACATAAACCATTGTTTACGAATAAACATCTATCCCCACAGATCCATTAATATATATATATATATATATATATATATATATATATATAATACACCAACCTCTCTTTTCAAACATCACACTCCACACTCCTCTGTATCATCCATCACCTCTTCTCCTCCAACTTATTCTCTCATCTCGCCATTGCCATTGCCACCTCCGTTTAGACTATCTGGTAACCGAAAATTCTCGCCACCATCGAGTGTTCGATTTCGTCCGCTGAGTATTACCGCCGCTAGACCATTCAATACTTGTTTATCAGCTCTGAATTTGGCTTCTTTTTTGCTTTATGAAGTTTTTGGAATTTCGATGGGCGCCTCTGGTCTGGAGATCAAGGCGGCGTACCGATGGATGGCAATGACTTGCATGCCACCCCGGCCCGTGGTGACGATCGGTCAGAAGGATTCGTCGGTGGATGAGTTCATGAAGATTCACAAGGCTTACTGTTAGGTTTGTAATATTCATGAACACAATCAAATTTTATAAAATAAACGGAAACGTGGAAAATCAGAGTTTTAAAAATTTTACAAACCATATACCCGGATCATCATTTATGCACAATTATTAATTAAACGAAAAGATAAAGAATAAGAATTATACCCTTGAAGATTCGAGCTTCCTCAGGTACAAGTTCACCTCCAAATTCTTTCGCGTTCAACTTGAATCCATGGGGTTTGGTTCCTTCCTCTGATCAACGTTAGCCACCCAAGTGTTTGGCCTCTAGAGGTGATCCACCAAGGAAGAAAAAATATTCAAGAAGAAGGGTGGTTGACTATGTAAGACCCCGATTTTTTTTTATATAAATAAAATTGAATTTCCTCTATTCATTATCTTGAAATAATAAGGAGTTAATTTGATATAATACTTTGGTTATAGGTGAAATATGCAAAATAAGCAAGTGGTTATAAAATATTCATTGTTGTCGGGGAATATTCGTTTGGTCGTGGAATATTCTTGTTCTCGGGGAATAATCGTACGACGGCAAAGCCATTTGTGGGCCCCATAATGGAATAACTGTCGGATAAAGAAAATGACAAGTTTGAATTTTTATAAATAACGGCGTAATCGTTACCGTTAACACTGTTGGATTACCTGGTGTTTAATGGTGGTTAAAATACAGTAATATGCGTGGTTGCACAGTAGCACACGGTATTGCACAGTATTTTGAATTATTGATTCTTACGTATGAAGGCATTACTCAATAATTGTTACAGTAATTACTATTCAATATTTTATTTTATTGGTTCAATAATTGCTACGTTAATATTTTATATTATTGTTGTTTCAATAATTGTCATTGCATAGTATTTCCCATTATCAGATCAATAATTCATATTATTTGAATAATATTATTAGATAGCATTATTGGCAATGTCTAGAAAGTTCTGTCAAGAAGAGGTTTGGTCACCTAATTGCGCGCCAATAAGGAGAAATCCTTATTGGAAAGCCCCCTCTTTCCTGGGAACGGCCTAGTTGTCATTATTGTGATTCTGTAATATTATTTGTGAATAATTATTTATTGATTTATATGATAAAGAAATATTTATTTTATGTAGATATAATTGAAGGAATTAATGTTGAGGTGTTATATCAGTATTTTTATCGGAATGGTGGTATTTAAAATCAAATCAGTGTTCTTAAAGCTCTATTACGTAAGTTATAATTTTAATCCGACCGTTGGATCATTGTGATTTTTGGAGATGTTATACATATATAAGTTGAGTATATGTCCATAAATTTTGAACCGTTAAAAATTAACGTATGATTTGTTATGAATTTTAAGAGGTGTTGAAAATCGTCCGTATGTGGATTTCGGGCATTTTTCGTTTGAAATTTGGAAAAACTTAAAGCTACAAAGTTGTAGAGAATTTGATTTCGTATGGAATGGACATAAAATTCATATTTTTCTGATAAAAGGGCTATTTATTATGAATTATAGAAGTTTCAGAAAATAAATATTTTTATTAATTAAGGGTGGGACCAACTTTTGTTTTTTGTGAAAATATGTGCTGATTTGGGGTGGGCCCCACTGTAGTGGCTGAAGTTTTTTCAAAAGTGGCATGCCTAAAAGATTGAAATAATAATAATAATATTTTATTATTTAGTCTCCTATGGCGTTCTAACATTTTCCTATAAATAAGCGCTTAGGTTAGAATTGAAAATCACACCAGAAACAAGTTTTCTTTCTCTCTATATTGTCGAGCGTATTTTTATGAGTATTTAGATATTTTGAGAGTTGTTATTCAGTGCAAGTTTCCTTCGACTTTACATCCGATATTCCGATCAGAAATACTATTATTTTGAGGTAAGGGATGTTATTTTCTTCGTAAATGATATTATTTTCTTTAATATCATTATGCCAAAATATTGATATGAATTTTATTGTGGAATTTCTACTTTTTTGTGTCGGGGTTCCTATTCACGTATACGACACTATTCACGAATACGGTACTATTCAGAGTATTGTTCACGAAGTATGATTTTTCTTGTGGAATTTCTACCTTTTTGTGTCGGGGTTATAATTCACGTATACGGAACTATTCACGTATACGGCACTATTCACGAATACGACACTATTCACCGAAAAATAAAATTTTCTCTTTTTCGTCCCAGATGTCTATTATGGTTACTATCTTTGATTGTATCCATGTTTTGATCTTCATTCTTGAATTTTACTTCATTATTGTTTATTATGAAATATTTTTGAACTTGGATTATCTAAAGTACGAATCCTTAATCTTTGTTCTTTTATATCATTGGATTCGTTCTCTAAAATGTTTTTCATCATCCTCAGTCCTTAATGGTGATACTTGATGAATATCTTTGGCCTGTAGTGCAAAGATGTATGATTACCTGATGAATATCTTTGGCCCGTAGTGCAAAGATGAACAGGTGTTGAGATGAACATGACCAACTAGTGATACAAATGAATATCTTTGGCCCGTAGTGTAAAGATGAATATTTGATTCAAGATGTATATTGATTGATGATACAGGGATAAAATATTGATTATGGACTTTTAAATTCATAGATGATAGTAGATTTCATTCTCTACTTAACTCTTCTAATGAATTGTTGTTTCCGCTGCAGTTGTTGATCTAAAACTTGTTGTTTATTATATTCTATCAGATTTTTCCCTGTTGAAGACTAAGGATAATTTGTTGTATATTATCTTAGTCATAATATTCTTTACTGGGCTAGTTGAGTTCACCCTTTTTCTTTTTGTTCCATTTTTCTTCTCAGGAAGCTAGAACATAGCAGGCCAGAACCAGTCGGGGTATAAAGTGATGGTCTTAGACAGTTGTTTTAGCAGTCCTCACTATTTTTATAAAATAGTGCATCAATAATTGTAATGAGAACTTTATTTGGGTGTGGATATTGTCTAGAAGAAAATATTTGTATTTAAACTCACAGTATGTGTTGTTGTATTTTGCACGACAATTGTAATAATAAATTTGTAGTTGTTTTCTGTACCATATATTTGGCGACTCAAAATGGGTGATGTATACCTCTTTTGGGGGCATCACAGTTGGTATCAAAGCTTAGGGATATGGTCTCTGGCGGAGATCGGGGAATAAAACTAGGAGGGGATAGACGAGTAAATCATTCGCTAGTGTATCCTACCTAAGCTTATTTGTTGGCCGGTCATAATATAGGGATATTATGTGATATGTTAATTTGTTTAATTAACCCTTGTTTTATGGAAATTTTTAAGAATGGCAGCAGAGAACGTTAACAATGGAGTGAATGAGACCGTGGAGACACCTCTAATCACTAACCAGGATAATGTGATGTTAGGCGAAGAAGGAATTAGAGATATTCTTGTGGTGAGGGAAGAATTAATAGTTGCACCCTAGCTAGTCGCAGAGGTAGCAGCTGAGAGTGAGGAAGAAGAGGAACTTGAGGAGAATTTATTAGATGAATTTTATGATCGAAATGTAGAATTGCAAAATTGTATTCATGAGTTAGAAGAGCAGGTTGAAGAACGGCAGGCGGTCGTGGAGCAAAAGAATGTAACAATTCAAGCTTGTGTTACCCGATATGTGATGCTTGAACAGAAGCACTCTTTGGCAGAATATAATATGATAAAGTTGGAATCTGAGCTGAAAGAAGAAACAACTGAACGAGTGAGAATGAGTGATGCATGGTTAAGAGTCGCACGACGCGTTGATATTGTGGAAAAAGATGTCCGATCTAAGAAGGCTAAAATAGATGATATGTATTTCTCTTTTTGGACAGCAATTGAGAGAACCCAACATTGAGTTTTGAATTACCCTGTACATTGCGATCAACCCCAATTCGATATGTATTGAAGATTAATGATTCAGATCATGAAACAAGAGTATGATGAAGCAGTTGAGGGTGGAATATTCCCTATAGCGGAAGTCAATTCTAGCGGTATTGATGACACCAAAGGCTGTCCCAGACAAGTTAAAATCGGTGGTTCAAATGAGAGCGCCTTTCCTAACTTTCCAAAAAGCGAAGAACCGAACGAAGTTATCACGGGTTAGTTAATCATAAATTTTTGCGAAGTCTATACCCTGTTAGATACCGGTTCTACCCATTCTTTTATCTCCCCTGCTTGTGCTCAACGTTTAAACTTGACTCAGGAGAAATTAGACTTTGACTTATCTGTGGAGACTCCGTTAGGAGAAACTTTTATCATATCCACAGTTTATAAATCTTGTTTGATCCAAGTGGGCACAATCACATTACCTGTTGATCTTATCTCTTTAAAGATACTTACATTTGAATTGATTTTAGGGATTGATTGGTTAACTACTCATCATGCCAAAATTGATTGTTTTCGTAAGGTTGTTAGTTTTCATATTCCTAACCAACCTGTTATGCGAATTTAAGCAACCAAACCATTGAAGTCAAACACTTTCATATCAAGCCATAAAGCCATTCATTTATTGAAAAACGGATGTCAAGTTTTCTAAGCCTATTTCATGGATTTAAACAAAAATACGTTAGATTTGAGTGATATTTCTGTTGTTAGTGAGTTTCCTGACGTATTTCCTGAAGAATTTCCTGGTCTACCCCCAGAGTGTGATATTGAATTTTGTATCGACTTTGAACCCGGTACAAAACCCATTTCTAAAATCTCATATCAAATGTCTCCTATTGAACTTCAGGAGTTAAAAATCCAAGTACAAGAGTTGGTACCCGAGCCTCTATCTGGTGACTTCATTTGTGGAATGCACCAAAGCTAGACTCTCCGTAGGGGACGTCATATTCGTGCGGTGGTAAACTGATAGGCGCCATTATGACGTGCTATCCAAGATTGGGATATGAGTCACAGTTGAGAGCAACCTAAGTCAGTAATCGAAATAGCTAGCTTTCTAGGCTTAGCTGGTTACAATCGGAGATTCGTGGAAGGATTTTCTTGAATTGCTACTCCGTTAACTTTAGCTGACTCAGAAAGATACAAAATTCATATGGAGCGAGGAATGCGAGAAGATTTTCCAAGAGCTCAAGAGGCGACTCATTTCGGCACCTGTTCTGACCATACCATCCTGAAAAAGCGAACGTGGTTGCTGACACGTTGAGTAGAAGATTGTACGCGAGTACGAGTGCGATATTGTTGAACACAAAGACCTATTTTGTATAATTTACAAACGATAAAGACAGAGTTAAAGACTCTAGGGACCCACATTATGATATGTTAAATATACGAGTAGAATTGACTTTAATTGACAAAGTTAAAACCGCTCAAGCTACACACTGGAGCTAATGAATATAAAGAAGAAGGTGCAAGAAGGCGTTATTGTAGAAGTAAGAGTTGATGAAGAGAAGAAAACTCAAACCTTTGATTTATTTGAAATCCTCGATCGAGTAGGAACTGTGGCCTATAGACTCGTCTTAACGCTAAGTATGTCGCGTGTTCATAACGTTTTTCACGTATCGATGTTACGTAAATATGTGGACGACCCAAACCACATTATTACGTTAGAACCAGATGAGATAGCCAAAGATTTAACGTACGAGGAGGTACCTGTCAAGATCTTGGATAGGAAAGAGCATGTCCTACGCACAAATGTTATACCAGAAGTTAAGATTTTGTGGAGGAACCATGCTATTGAAGAAAAGACCTGGGAGTTGGAATCAAAAATGAAAGCGAGGTATCCTCACCTTTTCGAAATACCAGGTGCGTACGTCTATTTCGAGGATAAAATTTCATAAGGAGGGGAGGTTGTAAAACCCCAAATATTTTATTTTTTTTATACAAATAAAATTGAATTTCCTCTATTCATTATCTTGAAATAATAAGGAGTTAATTTGATATAATACTTTGGTTATGGGTGAAATGTGAAAATTTTACAAAATAAGCAAGTGGGTATAAAATATTCATTGTTGTCGGGGAATATTCGTTTGGTCGTGGAATATTCTTGTTGTCGGGGAATATTCGTACGTCGGCGCAGCCATTTATGGGCCCCATAATGGAATAACTATCGGATGAATAAAATGACAAGTTTGAGTTTATATAAATAACGGCGTAATCGTTCTGCTATTAACCTTTGTTGGATTATCCGGTGGTTAAAATACGATGTCGCGCGTGGTTGCTTAAAGAAGATTACCGGAATTGTACAAAGATTTTGAATTATTGATTCTTACATATGAAGGCACTACTCAATAATTATTACAAAGATAATTCTCGTTCAATATTTTATTTTATTGGTTCAATAATTGTTGCGTTGATATTTTATATTATTGTTGTTTCAATAATAGTCAACTGCACAAGATTTCCATTATCGGATCAATAATTCATATTATTTGAATAATATTATTAGATAGCATTATTGGAAATGTCTAGAAAGTTACATCAAGGAAATGTTTGGTTACCTAATTACACGCCTTAGTGAGAAATCCTTATCGAAAAAGCCCCTCTTTCCGAGAAGCTACTTAATTGTCATTATTGTGATTCTGTAATATTATTTATGAATAATTATTTATTGATTTATATGATAAAGAAATATTTATTTTATGTGGATATAATTGAAGGAATTAATGTTGAGGTGTTTTATCAGTATTTTTGTCGGAATGGAGGTATTTAAAATCAAATCAGTGTTCTTAAAGCTCTATTACGTAAGTTATAATTTTAATCCGACCGTTGGATCATTGTGATTTTTGGAGATGTTATACATATATAAGTTGAGTATATGTCCACAAATTTTGAACCGTTAAAAATTAACGTATGATTTGTTATGAATTTTAAGAGAGTCTTTGAAAATAAATCAGATGTGGATTTTGGGCATTTTTCGTTTGGAATTTGGAAAAACTTAAAGCTACAAAGTTGTAGAGAATTCGATTTCGTATGGAATGGACATAAAATTCATATTTTTCTGATAAAAGGGCTATTTATTATAAATTATTGAAGTTTTGGAAAATAAATGTTTTTTTTAATTAAGGGTGGGACCCACTTTTGTTTTTTGTGAAAACATGTGCTGATTTTGGGTTGGCCCCACTATGGTGGTTGAAGTTTTTTCAAAAGTGGCATGAGTAGAAGATTGAAAAAATAATAATATTATTTTATTATTTAGTCTCCTATGGCGTTCTAGCATTTTCCTATAAATAGGCGCTTAGGTTAGAATTGAAAATCACACCAGAAACAAGTTTTTTTTCTCTCTATATTGATGAGCGTATTTTTGTGAGTATTTAGATACTTTGAGAGTTGCTATTCAGTGCAAGTTTCCTTCGCATTTACATCCGATATTTCGATCAGAAATACTGTTATTTTGAGGTAAGGGATGTTATTTTCTTCGTAAATGATATAATTTTCTTCAATATCATTATGCCGAAATATTGATATAAATTTTATTGTGGAATTTCTACCTTTTTGTGTCGGGTTTACTATTCACGTATTTGACACTATTCACGAATACGGTACTATTCACGAGTATTGTTCACGAAGTATGATTTTTCTTGTGGAATTTTTACCTTTTTGTGTCGGGTTACTATTCACGATATCTACATAATTATTCACGAATACGACATTATTCACGAATATCTGATAAAGATTCACCAAAAAATAAAATTTTCTCTTTTTTGTCCCAGATGTCCATTATGTTTACTATCTTTGATTGTATCCATGTTTTGATCTTCATTCTTGAATTTTAATCCATTATTGTTTATTATGGAATATTTTTGAACTTGGATTATCTAAAGTATGAATCCTTAATCTTTGTTCTTTTATATCACTGGATTCGTTCTCTAATATGTGTTGTCGTATTTTTCACGATAATTGTAATAATAAAGTTGTAGTTATTTTCTGTATCATGTATTTGGCGACTCAGAATGGGTGATGTATACCTATTTTGGGGGCGTCACAAGTTATACCCTAGTTTTCTATCTTTATAGAAAAAGAACGTACTCTCCAATTATTGGAATTGCGTATGTTGTGAAAAAGTCAACAACCACCCCACCCATAATAAGACTCCTCTTATTTATAGATGTGGGCATCCCTCCTTAACAATTAAGGAATTGAGTTTTATTTTAATTAATTAAAATCCTTTAATTAATTAGCCTCCTAATCTTATTAGGAATAAATGAGAGTACTAATATTAAATTAATTTCCAACTCTTTAGAAATTAAAATAATAATAATTGTAATAATATTAATAAGACTCCTCTTATTAATTTATATATTTAATATTTCTAAAATATTAAATAATAAATATTATGCTATTTAATTTATTCTATCACCGTAGATTAAATTAAATACATGTAACATATTATTATGATTATGCCATTATCTTCTTAAATAATTATTCTTCCTTTTATGGTGTGACCCTTTAGGTTCTCCATATTAAACTGGTTGTGAATAAATCAATTAGAACAATTCTGATCTTATTTAAATAAATAAATTAAAATATTAATTTATTTAAATAAATAATATTTATTCTACAATAGGGATAAGCCTCCCTAGCGATCAACGACTTTCCAGATAATATAGATTTCAACATTAATCATAAAAGAACCTTTGAGTAAATAGTTACCGTATAATTCAATCCTTCCACCATACAATGTCCCAATTAAATATAAGACATGGAATTACTGTCAAGTCTTATTTTATTTAATTATATGTATTTCCTTAAATTCACAACTCCAAATAATACAAATTAGAAACTCCTTTCTAATTTCATTCTGCCTTGGCCAAGAACTACTGGGTTGTTGTTTATCGAATCACATAGGACATTTATCTTCTTTTACTAGAAGCGGTAGATTCTTTATTGATCATACATTATCTCCATGTACAACTTATTATACCCAAGCATACCATTTGATATATCTTAAGGGTCTTAAGGAATAAGTCAAAGTATAACTCATCATACATAAGATACTATGATGATCTCAAGTCCAAGGATCACTTGTACTACTATCACTACAGGAATTCTTATTGACAGGCAAGTAAAACTCCATTAGCTATTCCTTAGCGAGCCACATTCAGTGAACATATTCTCCAATAAGCACCTACATACTTGCTTTAGTGTCTCCACACAAATGATCATAAGATCAAACATTCTCATCCAATGAGCAAGTAAGTATGCACCAATCTATCCGGATTTACTAATCCCCAATTTAGTAATCCAATGATTGAGAACTATTTTAGTTTTAAGCTTTCTAAGAATTTAGATCTCATTAGAATGATCATCATCATTATTCTAAAAGCATTGCTTAAAACTATGAGTTTATCACATATTATAAAACAACATCATGTAGATAATTAAAAGCCTTTAATAAATTAATACATTTTTATTAATAAATGAATAAGATTGTTACAAAGTATATGCTTTATCATCAAACATGATTGGCTTGTGTGCATACTACTTTCAATCTCCCACTTGCACTAAAGCCAATTGCCATGGTATCTCATACCCTTCTTCTCGAAGTGACGATTATTCTGCTGTTGGATAAGCTTTAGTTAATGGATATGTAATGTTGTTCTTGAGAGTCCACTATCTCTATAATGATTTCCCATCTTCCAATGATTTTTATAATCAAATGAAAGTGCCGCAACACATGTTTAGATCTAAGATGAGACTTAGGAACTATTCCTAGTTCTATAATGAACTTTTCATCCAAACAATCAACTTGCAGCTTCATTTATAGCTATATACTTTGTCTTTATCACTAAACCAACAACTCTTTGCTGTTTAAAACCTTTCAATTCACTGCACAATGATCCTCTCCAGAATATGAACGACCATCATCAGGTCTCGTATATTTCATTGCATACATGATTGTCACTAATGCGATCTCTCTTTTAGGAGTCTATGAGGACTATTAAGAGAGATGCACTCCAGGGCTCATCAACATGAGACATCTATTGGAGTTTGTCATGCTAAACAACTTTAGCATCAAATGAATATACGTTTCTTGGGTTAAGTCGAGCATCCTCTTGAATCTATCTATATAGATTTTATCCCCAATTAAGATACTCTTCCCAAATCATTCATGGAGGAATTTTTAGACAATTTTATCTTTACTGATTATAACATTATTATATCATTCCTTATCCATAGTATATCAACATATAATATTAGAAATGTCACGACGCTCCCACTGACCCTTTTGTACACACTAGGTTCATTCTTATTTGTGATATTGTTTCATCAAAACGAATGTTCCATTTTTGAGAAGCTTGCTTCAATCCAGTTCTCTGAGTGTCAACAACTCTTACCTCATCGTATTTAACTGGATCATCATCTTCTATGATGTGTACCTCATCATCATCATCATCTATGATAAATCCATACCTCCTAGGTATCTTCTGGTCTTATTCCAAATTTACGATTATTTGTGGTACAATAATAAGTCTATCTACTGGGTTTCTCTTATTTGACTTATAGTATTTTGTGGTTCTTGAACTCTTCAAGATCTATTATCCTCCCACTAGCCCCTTCAATGATAAACACCTTTATCTTAGAAGGAAGCGTGTTTCGCAACAAACACCTTTTGCTAAGTAGGATTATAGAACATATACCCTAAACTTACTTTAGGATGTCCCACAAATCTTTACTTGTCAAATCTTGTCCCAAGCTTATCCTTTGAAACCTTTTCACATAAGTTGGACAACCCCTTATCTTAACATACTTAAGATTAGGAATGCTCCCTGTCCATAACTTTTATGGAGTCTTGGGGCCGGATTTTGAGGTTACCTTTTTCGTAGATATGCAGCCATTTCTAGGACATTATCCTTGAAGGATATTGGAATGTCGATAAAATCATTATGGACCGCACCATGTCCAACAAGGTACAATTTTTCCTTTCAGATACATCAATCAATTATTGCGTATCAGGATGCGTCCATTGTGAGAAAACCATTTGAGATGATCTAGAAGTATTTATTCCTTGATTTAATCAAAAAATCTTAATACTTTGTCAATTTGTTTCACTTCTGAATTCTTTGAACCTTTCAAATAATTCACACTTGTATTTCAGCAAATACTCACATTCAACTCTTTGAATGATCATCTCATTTTCTTATACTAATTTGTTCAATATAAAAAATTATTTTCACGTAAGTCAAGTATACTAATTCCATTAAGTAATATTCCAGTTCTATACAAAATATTATTATTATAAATAGAACAACAATTGTTCTTAAATATAATACCAAAGATTTTATTGTCCAACAATAAAATGGAAATAATGTTTCTAACAAGAACTGGAATACAATAACAGCTTATTGACTTAATAGATTTGCCCGTAGGCATTGTTAAACTATAAGTTTCTATAGATAATGTAACAACCATTGCTTCATTTCCCACACATAGAATTACTTATCTTTGTTTAGCTTTCTACTTCTGCTCGGTCCCTTCATAAATCTATATTTATGATAACCAAAGTTGGTATCCAATACCTAAGTAGAACCTTGACTTAAAGAAAAATTTATTTTAAATCATGAACAAATTTGTATTTGTAACCGAAACTTCACTAAGCTTCTTCTGGTTAGCCTCTGCAAGATGCTTCTTGTAGTTTCTTTCCAGTGTCCTGACTTATTGCAGTGGAAGCAAACTTCTTTGCTATCCGTATCAGTTTTGTTCTTATTATACTTTGTTTTTGCCTTTCTATTTACCTTCTTTGAATCGTTCTTCTTTTCAGAAGATCCTTTGGCCCCTACTAGTAAGATACTATGATGATCTCAATTCTAAGGATCACTTGTACTACTATCACTACAGGAATTCCTATTGATAGGCAAGTAAAACTCATTAGGTATTCCTTAGCGAGCCACGTTTCTCCAATAAGCACCTACATACTTGCTTTAGTGTCTCCACACAAATGATCATGAGATCAATCATCCTCATCCAATGAGCAAGCAACGTATGTACCAATCTATCCGGATTTACCAATCCCCAATTTAGTAATCCAACGATTGGGAACTATTTTAGTTTTAAGCTTTCTAAGAATTTAGATCTCATTAGAATGATCATCATCATTATTCTAAAAACATTGTTTAAAACTATGGGTTTATCACATATTATAAAACAACATCATGTAGATAATTAACAGTCTTTAATAAATTAATCATTTTTATTAATAAATGAATAAGATTGTTACAAAGCATATGCTTTATCATCAAACATGATTGACTTGTGTGCATACTACTTTCACTTACAACTTAACTTAATATTATCAATGAATGAGATAAAGAAAGACGGGATGCTTGTTGCACAAGAGAAATTATCAACAACATCTACCAAAGGATCGGCGACTAAAGCAACAATAACAGTCCCCAACAACAAAATATGGAAAATGTAAGACCCCAACTTTTTAATAAATAAAATTGAATTTCCTCTATTCATTATCTTGAAACAATAAGGAGTTAATTTGATATAATGCTTTGGTTATGGGTGAAATGTGCAAATTTTCAAAATAAGCAAGTGGTTATAAAATATTCATTGTTGTCGGGGAATATTCGTTTGGTCGAGGAATATTCTTACTATCGGGAAATATTCGTACGACAACATAGCCATTTGTGGGCCCCATAACAAAAAACGGTCGGATGAAGAAAATGATAAGTTTGAGTTTTTATAAATAACGGCGTAATTACTACTATTAACACTGTTGGATTACCTGGTGGTTAAAATACAGTAATACGTGTGGTTGCACAGTAGCACACGGTATTGCACAATATTTTTGAATTATTGATTCTTACGTAAGAAGGCACTACTCAATAATTGTTACAGTAATTACTGTTCAATATTTTGTTTTATTGATTCAATAATTTATGCGTTGATATTTTATATTATTGTTGTTTCAATAATTGTCATTGCACAATATTTTCCATTATTAGATCAATAATTTATATTATTTGAATAATATTATTAGATAACATTATTGGCAATGTCTAAGGAAGTTCTGTCTAGGAAAGGGATTTGGTCACCTAATTGCGCCCCAGTAAAGAGAAATCTTTATCGAAAAGCCCCTCTTCCTCAGGAGCGACACAGTTGTCATAATTGTGATTCTGTAATATTATTTGTGAATAATTAATTATTAATTTATATGATAAGGAAATATTTATTTTATGTGGACATAAATGATGGATAGGAAACTATATATTTATTTTGTGTGGATATAAATGAAGTAATTAATGCTGAGGTGTTTTATCAGTATTTTATCAGAATGTAGGTATTAAAAATCGTCCGTATGTGAATTTCGGTCATTTTTCATTTGGAATTTTGAAAAACTTAAATCTACAAAGTTGTAGAGAATTTAATTTCCTATGGAATGGACATAAAATTCGTATTTTTCTGATAAAAGGGCTATTTATTATGAATTATTGAAGTTTCGAAAATAAATATTTTTTTATTAAAAACATGGGTGGGACCCACTTTTGTTTTTTAGTGAAAAAATGTGCTGAATTTTTGGTTCAAAAGTGGAGTGATTGATTTGGTCAAATAAATGTGCGTACGTAGAATTTTTTTTTTTAATATTTTATTAATTTAGTCTCCTTTTGGTATTTAGCATTTTCACAAAAATAGGTGCTTTGGGTTAGAATTGAAAATCACACCAAAAACATAAGTTTTCTCTCTATATTATCGGCGTATTTTTGTGAGTATTTAGATACTTTGAGAGTTCTTTATTCAAAGATCTGCAAGTTTCCTTGAGTATTACATCCAGATATTCCAGGTTAGAAATCTTTATTCGATCTTTTGAGGTAAGGTATGCTTTTTTCTTCGTAAATGATATTATTTCTTTCAATATCATTATGCCGAAATATTGGTATGAATTTTATTGTGGAATTTCTACCTTTTTTGTGTCGGGGTTCTTATTCACGATAACGATACTATTCACAAATCGACATTATTCACCGAAAAATAAAATTTTCTCTTCTTTGTCCCAGATGTCTATTATGGTTACTATCTTTGATTGTATCCATGTTTTGATCTTCATTCTTGAATTTTACTCCATAATTGATTATTATGGAATATTTTTGAACTTGGATAAACTGTAGTACGAATCCTTAATATTTGTCATTTTATCTCACTGGATTCATTTTTTTAAAGATATTTTCCACCATCCTCAGTCCTAAATGATGATATTACTGAATATCTTTGGCCTGTAGTGCGAAGATGAATGATTAACTGATGAATATCTTTGGACCGTAGTGCAAAGATGAACAAGTGTTGAGATGAACATGACTAATTTGGTGATAAAATGAATATCTTTGGCACCAGAGTGCAAAGATGAATATTTGATTCCGGATGTATATTGATTGATGTTACATGGATAAAATATTGATGATGGACTTTTAAATCTTAGAAGATAGTAGAATTCATTCTCTACTTGACTCTTCTAATGGATTGTTGTTTCCGCAAGAGTTGTTGATCTAAAACTTGTTGTCTATTATATTCTATCAGTTTTTTTTCCTTTTTAAGACTAATGATGATTTGTTGTATATTATCTTAGTCATAATATTCTTTACTGGGCTAGTTGAGCTCACCCTTTTCCTTTTTGTTCTATTTTTCTTCTCAGGAGGTGAGAATTTAGCAGGAACTAGCCGGGGTATGGAGTGATGATTCAAGATAGTTGTTTTAGTAGTCCTCACTATTTTGTAAAATAGTGTATCAATAATTATAATGAGAACTTATTTGAGTGTGACTATTGTCTAGAAGACAATATTTGTATTTAAACTCATAGTTTATGCGTTGTCATATTTTGCACGATAATTGTATTAATAAAGTTATTATTGTTGTTTATGTGTATTTATTTGGTATTTCGGAATGGGTGATGATATACCTATTTTGGGGTGTCATGAGAAAATAATAATTAACGAGGAAGAGATAAGGGGATAATCGTGTAATACGATTAAAGGATACTCAAATATATTAATTTTATAAATAAATATGAAAAAATGTATTTTGTAATTATTTTATCTATGTACCATTATTGTAACTAAAAATGTACTAAAATATGTAATTATCCCTTAATTCAATTCAATAGCTAGTTATGTGTGGAGTTGGATAAAATTTTGGGTTCTTTACAGAAATATACAACAATTAGAAAATAATTACACCATTAGTGCATCAACAAAATAATTACAGAAAGAGTGTAATTAGGACCCATATTTAAAAAATAGTACAATTCACATTAATAAGGAAACCTAAAATCATGGAGAAATAACTGCCATAATTAATAATTCAAATATTTGGGATCTAACAACAAAAATAAATTCAAATTCAAAATAATAACAGTCGACAACGATAACTATTCTCCAAAACCCAAAAACTACAAATATTTTGTAACAACAGTCGACAGCGATGGAAGATTACAAGGTCGCCACGACCACTAGTTCTTAGAACAACCACATCGCTTCAGTTTTTGTTTCGTACTCTACCGATTCGCCATTATCATTTTCTCTCTCTTCCTCTGCTCCGACCTCATTTCTCTACTACAACCATGTCCACGTTTATACCAAGGTAACCAATAAAAAATAGAACACTGCATAGGGAAGAGAGAGATAAGAGAGTGATGTGTAATGTAATATTGATAACCAAACCGCCCGTATCAAGTGAATTCAAACCTTTATACCAAGGTAACCAAAATCTACTCCACACTGCGAAAGACGACTTTGTTACCTTGGTTTAAAAGTTTGGTAACCAATTTCATGAAGGTAAATAAAAAATAGAATACTGCATAGGAAAGAGAGAGATAAGAGAGTGATGTGTAATGTAATATTGATAACCAAACCTTTCATACCAAGGTAACCAAACATTTATACCAAGGTAACCAAATCTACCTCCACACCTGCAGTATGAATTTGTTACCTTGGCCTAAAAGTTTGGCAACCAATTTCATGAAGGTTTTGGCTACCAATTGCATCACATTCAAAAAAAATTGGTAACTTAAAAAAACTGAATTGATTACCTTGATATAAATGTTTGATTACCAACTGCACCATGAAAAAACTACATCCAAACAAATCATTTGGCTTGTTTTTTATTGTTTAATAGGTACTCAAATGGAGGGCTGATGAAAGATCCATTAAGGAACAAGTCAGAAATTGCCTTGCACATGGCTTCAGTGAGGTGGGCTCCGTCCCAATTGATGTACTGCGAGCTCGAGGCAGGTGAACCACATGTTCCAAACAAATCAAAGTTATATTGTCCACCACTCGACCCACAACATGCTTTGTAGAGCTCCTTGAAACCATACTTGCCTAGATTCTTCATCACAGTGCGGTAAGCGTTCCAGAAATCAGCATAAACAATGATAGCAATTTTACAACAGGTGCTGCATCATCACTTCCATCGGTAGTTCCGATCTTATCCGAAGGCCCCTCCGCCGATATGGATGATGTGGCATGCTCTGCAGCAGTCGTTGCAGCGACAGAAGCCATTCCGACGATGGAAAGAACCCACTTCATAGAAACATAAATATAAAAGAGAGCAGGCAAATTGCAGTAGACTCAACTATACATACATACATACATATATATATATATATATATATATATATATATATATATATATAAAGAATACGTTGAATAAATAAGAAGGGTGATGACTAAATAATGCACTTGTTCTAGATGAGGAGAGAGAGAAGAAGCCATGAGAATAACTAATCCCTAAATTAAGTAATCCTAATTCCATACTAATAATTTCTAAATTAAGGAATCCTAATTGCACTAATATTGTAAATAAATATGAAATTGTATTAATTGTGAAAATATTTTATGAGTACACTATTGTTGTAATTATTTTCAAAAATGTAATATAATATATAATTCTCCCTAAAATTTAATGTATTCTCAACCCGATACACGTCCAAGTGTTACACGCTGTAAGCCCAAACAAATAAAACAAACTTAACAATAATACTAACAATAAGTAAACATCTTAAACTAAAAACTTCAGCTATTTATAATGTATCAAACAATTGTTCAACTATCAACGATGTAATCGGTAAAAGTTTATAATAAGGAGTGAGCGTCTGAGCGATAAAACTTAGCCAGTAATCTTTATTATTTAAGTGAATTAAGTATAATTTACAAAATTATATTTTTCTACCAAAATGATTAATTCTATCTAAAATAGCCATGCTTTTCAAAAACCAACAATAAACCATATTATTTCAGTTTAATGTTCAAAATGAAACAGGGAGTATATATATAATTTAATCAACATCTCTATCGATTATTATTACAATCACCCTGTAACATGGTCTAAAAATTTGATAATGTCAATCATGATCACGCTCTTTACTAAGGTATTTATAAAATGCATGCTCCTCGAAGGTCATCTAATTAAAAGGTGTGTTTTAGTAAAGTATTTATATTAGTTCCGGAACTAAACATAAACACTAACATATTCTGTACGTAGTTGGACTAAGAATTTCAAAAAGTTTTCTCAATATTTTCGATGTTCTAAACTATATTTGTTTCAAAATTCAAAATCATATAATCTCATTTTTTAAATCAAAATTCTATTTTGATACTTATCCGAATTTTAAAATAAAAGAGTAACATTTTTATTAAAATGGAAACCTTAAATAAAACATAACCAATGTTGAAACAATATATTTAGACATCTGAGTAATTATTAAGACATAAATAAAAGTAAACGATAATTAAAAATGCTAAATAGTTTAAAAAACTACTTACCTCGATATTTCGAATTAACACAAAATAATAGCCGCACAAATTCTAACTACAAATTTAAATGAATAAAACTAATTAGGACAAACTATCTCAACTCAAATGTATTTTTAATCGAAATGCTATAGTATAGCAGCTATACACATCGTTGCTTAATTTTTAATTCAATTTACATTTAGTTAATATACCTGAATTTTAATGAGTTTTTGGAATTATAATAATCTAGCTGTTGAGCTAAAATATTAAAATTAAAGCAAATATTTTTTTATTACTAATTTAAAATTCATTCTGTTTATATACATATATATAAACTAATCTATCTCATTAACAATCTAGCATATAAGATACTTACATAGATATGCGGATCTGGCCTGAAAGTTTAGCAGGGTCAAATTCGAAAAAAAATTCTTTAAAAATAAAAATTTAATAAAATAAATTACAAAACTAAATAATCCTCAAATATTGTTTACAATAATAATATTTTTCGAGGTTTTATTACTTAAAATTATTACATGATAGCCTCATTTTTAATAGTTACAAAAATATCATATATTAATAACATTAATATATTCACAAATTTTAAGGCTTAATGAAACAAAATATGTAGAGTATTACAGTTATATTAGTACACTACTATTATGTTACTGAAAAAAAGAATATGCTATTATCTTGTTAATATGATATGATAGATAAACATTTTAATATAGTTTAAAATGTTTAAATTTGATTAAGTGACTGGTGGATTGTTCCAGAACAGTTGACGATATTATTGGGAGAAAATAAATATAATGATGTTGATCTCGAATTTTATACTACTACTACTAATGAAATGAGAGCACCCATATGCATTATATAGGAATATTTACTAGGTACTATTTTTTTTCTTGGAATATTCGGGTAAATTAAAAAAACTCTAACCGAAATCTTTCACAATTTTTAGTAACTGTAACTCCTCTGTTTTTAATTTTACCTTCTTGGTATCCGGGAGAAGTAAATTGATCAAGACAATAAAATACTTAAATTCTTATAGTAGTATTTTATTTTAACAATATAGTAGTATATTATTTTTTTCAATAGCATAATAGTAGTGTACTAATATAACTGTGTAGTACTCTACTTATTTTGTTTCACTATGCCTTAAAATTTGTGAATATATTAATAAGTAGTATATATATATATATATATATATATATATATATATATATATATATATATATATATATATATATATTGGAATAGGAATGATCATAACATGTATTTGCTATGGATAAAAAATAGGCAAATAATATCTCTACCATACATTACGTTTATGAACGATGAGGATTAAAAAATCAATCTCGCCGTCCGCTAGTAGAACTAGCGGACATAATTCCTTTTTTTGAGTCTGTACGCTAGAACTTCTAGCGAATGTAATGTTTATACAAACCCTGATCCGACACTTTCTTGCTCAAATTCTTCCAAAGTGAATGTACCTCTAATGCCCAAGCCCTCACCTTCGAATTCTCCACTTTTAGCAAAAACTCCTCCGTTCAGCCACAAAATCAATCGGTTCAACATATACCAAATCCTCATCTGCCAATGAAAACAATATCGAGAAAATGAGAGAAAACAGAGGAAATAAGCTGGGTTGGACTTATTGAACAGAAAAGAAGCCATCTTTGAATGAGAATTGAGGGTTTGCATGGGCTTGCATATATATGTATATATGCGTATATGTATATATGTATACATGCTAGCGGCCTTTTCCTGTTCAAAGCTATTTTTCCTTTAAATTCTTCATATATGCATATATACATATATACATATATATGCAAGCCCATGCAATCCCTCAATTCTCATTCAAAGATGGATTCTTTTCTGTTCAATAGGTCCAACCCAACTTATTTCCTCTGTTTTTCTCTTATTTTCTTGATATTGTTTTCATTGGCAGCAGCAGCACAATAAGTTCCAGCACCAAAAGGCCAACCATGCTTGCCTACAGACTCAGGCCCTGTAATACCCACAACCCCCATTAGTCACTTTTCTTGAAAGAATTCAAGAAACTGCCCTCAATACTTTTGGCCACACCGGATTTGACCCAAAACTTTACGTGGACATGTCATTAAAATTCAATCTTTCAGACACCCATGAAGCTTTTAATAAGCTTCCTAGGACTGAGAAGGGGTCTGTATTGGCCAGTGATTTGAACAGTTTTTTCAAAGAATACTTGAATGCTGCAGATGAGGATTTGGTATATGTTGAACCAGTTAAATTTGTGGCTGAACCGGAGGGTTTTTTTTTTGCCAAAAGTGGAGAATCCGAAGGTGAGGGCTTGGGCATTAGAGGTACATTCACTTTGGAAGAATTTGAGCCGGAAAGTGTCGGATCAGGTTTTGGAGCACCCGGAATTGCATACACTGCTTCCTCTGCCAAACCCAGTTATAATTCAAACATTACATCCGCTAGATATTCTAGCGGACAGACTCAAAAAAAGGAATCATGTCCGCTAGTTCTACTAGTTCCGCTTGATATTTTATTTTTCATCGTTCATAAACATAATGTATGGTGGAGATGCTATTTGCCCATTTTTTATCTATAGCAAATATATGCTATGAATCATTCTCCTATATATATATATATATAAAATCCAGTGGGGGCATGTGCACCCTCACCCCCACCCCCTGCCCTTGCTCTGGATGCATAGATATATACAACTACGGAGAATAATGGCAGGAGAAATGCCACTGATGCCGCTATAAACACACCTATAAATATACAAGTTAAACAAAACAAAAATGACATAAATGATACATTAATATTGTCACACAATCACTAGTGCACTATTATTAAAACTTGTACATACATACATCAAAATATAGATATACATATACTGTTTTAAAAGAAAAAATAATTTCTATTATTCACATAGATTACACACACACATGCAGTATTCCTATCAAATTTCCACTTGATAAATTTATTATATATATATAAGTATTGTCTGATACTTGATAAATTTATTTTTTTTGGGGAGAAAAAACTTAAAACTTAATAAAGAGTATATAAACTTCCCACTTGTATCTAAACCATTCTAATTTATAGGTGAGCTGACAAAGTTCATCTTTAATAAATGCAAGGGAGAGAAGAAAAAACATAGTATAGAAACTTCCTATTTGTTTCCAAACCTATCCACACGGGTTTGACAAAGTCATTGTTCACCCCATTCAATAATTAGAATTTTAGAATAGAAATGTTAATATACGAGTAGTGGAGTATATATATGTAGGTTGTTTAGGTATGTGGTTCAATAAGCATTATTATCCTTTGAACCCAACAAATTAGAGTGTCTGCACTCTTTCAAAACGAGTGTTGGATCAAATTCTAAGAGGCGATGGAGAATTCAGCAGTTAGAGCCGGACTACATTCCAGACGTAGTCAAACTAGAAGTTCTCGTCAATCAATATCTCAAATACATCCATTACAAAGGTCTCAAACACCAAATCAAATTTTTTCGCACTCTGAACATAGTCAAGCAATATCTCAAATACATCCGTTACAAAGATCTCAAACACCAAATCAAACTTTTTCAAACTTAGAGTATAGTCAATCGATTTATTATTCTCGATCTATATCACAAATGCGCCCGCCAGATAGGTCTCGAGTACCAACAAATCAATTTATTCCAGACTCGAAGCATAGTCAATCAAATCATTTAGCACTTAACGGAAATTCTTCTCAATCACGGTCTCAGATACGCCCTTCAGAAAAGTCTCAAACACCAAATCAAATTTTTTCACACACCATGCATGGTCAATCAAATTATTCAGCACAAAACGGAAGTTCTTCTCAATCAACATCAGAAATGCGCCCGTCTAGAAGATCTAATAGTACTGCACGATCTGAACATGCTGACTCTGGTACTGTATATGACGGCATCAATAAATCCCGGTATCTTCAAAGGAGTTCTAGCCTTGAAAAATTTGAAACGGCCCTACAAGAGTTTTCCTATAACTATCTCCAATAGATATTTATTCTTATTTGCATGCATTGGTGAAATCTATATATCTTGTTTGGTGTTTGATTATGGTTTTAAGGTAGTGGGAGTTGGGGATTTTCTTTATTGGGTGATTTTGTTTGTCATAAAATTGTGGTGTAATCGATAATTTACTGAATGATCAACGATGACACTTTGTTTGATTTAGTACGGTTGTCTCTGTTTCATGCTCATTTTTTTGGGTACACCTTTACCATTAAGATTTGAATAATCTGGCACTTAATTTTGACAAAATGCAAAACAACTCTTTTCGTGCGAAGAAAAAAATGCTTGCAATTAAGTGAACTAGTTAAGTGCATTTATTTATGTGCACATGTCACTTCTTTGTCAAAGAAAGTTAACATTATTGTACTGCAAGATGCGAGACAAACTAAGGGAAGAGGATATTTCACTCTTTTATGTATTTTTTTATAACAGTATATATACACGATCAGTGTTAGAATCATACCACATTATTAAAATTAGGTTAATTTTGTTGAACACAAATATTTTATTATTGATATGCCATGATCCTAATATGATTAATAAATATTTTTTTATGGCTCGATTCGAGATCGTCTTTCATTTCGATAATTAAAGCGAGCTTCAATCAAACCTTATTTTATCTTTCGATAAATTTAATGAACCAAATCTAAGAACTCAATCTTGCATACCATTTCATTCATTTACATCCTTATTTACAAGGAGGTTAAACAATTATTGGTAGAGATATACAAGTAAGGGTTGAATTAAATTGCAAAGCATGTGGGCATGCACAGTTATCAGATGATTGATCTATTAATCGGTCTAATTCTAGTTTATTTCAAAGTTCTCCAAAAAAAAGTATATTTCAAAGTTTTGACTAACTCGATTTCATATGCAAGTTTGTTGTAATATTAGGTAAGAATTAGGACAGCTAGATTAGTCTTCTTCTAATTTTTAAAGACCTTCAACAATTGACTTTGACTACTCACTCGGAGTTCATACCTATTACCACGAGATTTTAAATTACGATTATCTATATATTATACTCCCTCCGTCTTAAAAAATATATCTAAAGAAATACTTTTCATGCATATTAAAAAAATTAAAATTAAATACAGAATATAAATCATGTTTTAAATTAACTAAAGGATCCTACATAAGTATGATGAGTTATTATTTTTTTAATTTCTTAACCTAGTGAGCCCCTATTTTAAAAATAAATTAGTCCTTATAACATACTAATATAAACTTGTATATTTTTAGGTGTTAGTGGTGTTTATCAGTAAAAAAAAACCTTAAAAATGTTAGATATACAAGATTAACAGCTTCATAAAATTTAACATTTAATAATGTGAAGAAAAAACTTAGTATAGAGTAAAGAAGCTTCCCACTTGTATCCAAACCATTCTACTTCTACATGAGCCAGGGAGAGGGAAAAAACAAAAACTTACAATAGAAACTTCCCATTTGTATCGAAACCCGTCTACACGGGTTGACAAAGTCAATGTCGATACGCCACCGGCCACAATCAATTAGAATTAAAAATAGAAATCTTAATATGTGAGTGGAGTATATATATTTAGCTTGTTTACTTGTTTAGGTATGAAATTCAACAGTTGAGGAGTTAGAGAGTTTTTTGAAGTTTTGGTGCAGCAAGGTATGCTCTCAAGTTATCGAGTTTTGGTGCAGCTGAGGTGTTGAGAGTTTTTTGAACTTTAACCTTTTGCACAAAAAAAAGGTTAAAGTTTTTGCACTCTTTTATTAGATCAAATTCTAAGAGGTCATTGTAAATTGATGGAAAATTCAACAGTTGGAGCTGGACTACATTCCGAAAGCAATCAACCAAATTCTTTGGCACAAATTAGAAGTTCTCATTCATCTCGATCACTATGGTCTAAAGTACGACGCCTTTCGAAAAAGTTTCTATTAGCAAATCAAAATTATTTACCCTCTGAACATAGTCAATCAAATCGTAACGGAAGTTCTTCTCAATCACTATGGTCTCAAATACGCCCTTCGGAAAAGTCTCTAAAATTTTTTTCATCCTCTAAGCATAGTCAATCAAATCTTCCGGCACATAATATAAGTTCTTCTCAATCACTATGGTCTCAAATACGCCCTTCACAAAAGTCTCTAAAATTTTTTTCACCCTCCGAGCATAGTCAATCAAACCTTCCAGCACATAATGGAAGTTCTTCTAAATCACTATGGTCTCAAATACGCCCTTCAGAAAAGTCTCTAAAATTTTTTTCACCCTCCGAGCATAGTCAATCAAACCTTCCAGCACATAATGGAAGTTCTTCTCAATCACTATGGTCTCAAATACGCCCTTCAGAAAAGTCTCTAAAATTTTTTTCACCCTCCGAGCATAGTCAATCAAATCTTTCAGCACATAACGGAAGTTCTTCTCAATCACTACTGTCTCAAATACGCTCTTCAGAAAAATCTCTCAAAGACAAATTTGTCAAGTGATTATCAAGACGTACGAAAAGGAAATTTAGCGTGCTTTAACCAAAATCCTCATCCCTTGTGTACCAAGAGGGTGAGAATTTAATCCTTGACTGTGGCTAAGGGAAGATGATCTTTCACTCTTTTATGTAATTTTTCTTTATAACAGTACTGTGATTAGTGTTAGAATCATACCAAATTATTAAAATTAAGTTAATTTTTTAACACAAATATTTTATTATTGGTATGCCATGATCTTAATATCGTTAATAAATACTTTGATTTAAAATCTTCTGAATTTTTGATATTTTAAAAGAACCCACTTTCCTTCTTAAAATTACATATTTTCTCCTAATAACTTTCAAAATAATAATAATAAAAAAACAAATAGTCCATAAGCTTGCTCCTCATTTTTGTAACTATTTTTTTTTCATTCTAATTTATCTTATGAGTCAACAAAGGAAAATAAGTAAAATAGAAATTACAAGGAGGTTAAACAATTATTGGTAGAGATATCCAAGTATGGGTTGAATTAAATTGCAAAGCACGGGCATGCACAGTTATCAGATGATTCATCTATTAATTGGTCTAATTCTAGTTCTAGTTTATTTCAAAGTTCTCAAAAAAAAGAAAGAAGTATATTTCAAAGTTTTGACTCACTCGATTTCATATGCAAGTTTGTTGTAATATTAGGTAGGAATTAAGACAGCTAGATATTGTTGTAGGTAAAAACTTTTTCCAAACATTAAATTAAACTAAATTATAAGAACTTACTCTGAATTTCGAGCATGAGAAAAAACTCCTAGAATTTGTTTCGTTCCATGAGGTCCACAGAGGAGCTCTTAACCCACAATAACACAACGGCATAACTTCGTACTCAACATCAATAGTGCGTTTTCGAGCAGAGAATGAAGATGAAGACAAATAGTGAGCCATGACGATTAATTCTTCGATCAATTTCAGCAAGGATGGAGATGACGATTAGGGCTGTGTTTTCTTTTTCTCTCTATGACTAAAGAAAAGAAATGGAAAGATTAGGGCTTCGCCTTCGACTTCGCCTCTCATTCTCTACGATTTCTCCTCTCTTCTTCTCTACGGTCGATTAGGGAATTTTTCCCCTTTTGAAAAACAGACAGAGTTTTTGTTCTGAGTTTGAAGCCTAATCAGCAAAATATGGAAAAATTTTGTTCTGAATTTGAAGCCTCGATCGTTAGCAAAATAAGGCCATGTACTGCGATGGCGGAACGTAAGCGATTTTGTAGGGGTCAAAATTTTTTAAACCAAATTTGCCCCACACAGCCCCCGCCTTCTTTGGAATGGCCTCCCTCTTTGGGGTCGGATCGACGAGCCGGAACACCATGCCTTGGTCCCCCCCTTGCCCCCCTGTTCGCCTAGACCCATGGCCTCCCCTCACGGGTCAATCGCTTCGCCCCGCCCCCCGTCCCCCTAGTTCCGCCCTTGCATGCACGAGCAACGTTAGTTTATGTGGTAACTCCGATTCGGGCGAGAACACGATCGACTAAAAAATGTAACGTTATAGGCATTTTTGAAAAAAAAAGTATATGGTGTTCGGTAGACATCGAGATAAACGTCAGAGAAATTTAACATTATTGTACTAGTCGTGTGTGTATATATATATATATACACGATTAGTGTTAGAATCATACCACATTATTAAAATTAGATTTATTTGGTTTAACACAAATATTTTATTATTGATATTCCATGTGAAATTTAGAGTGTGTGCATACCTTAAAGTGGAGGTTGAATATGTGTATCAAACTTAACTGATTAACAATGACGGTTTTAATTTTTTTTGCTAAATGACTATCCAGACGTGTTAATGTCTGTCAGCTTAAGGTTTATATGACTCTTGATATGCAGAGACAAATACTCAAATATATAGACAAGGTAAAAGTACCCGTCTGCTTAAATGTATATATTAATCTAATATGCAAAACCTTCTTTGAATTATCCAGACAAGTTAGAACCTGACTTCTTAGCTATATATTTGAACCTGTTATGCAGTTACAACTTATATTTTAACAGTGCATGATATGAATTGAAATAAAGTGCTTAATTAATGCAATGAAAGCAAGATAAACAAAAAATCACAATACCAAGATTTTTTACGTGGTTCAGTCTTTAACTTTTAATTTAATGACTTAATCAACATCTAATACCAACTGGTATTGGAGACTCTTTAGTCTGCTTTGCACAGTCCTATCTATAACTGGATCAATCACAAATCATAGTAGGCTTGTATACAATTTTTAATCAAAAACGAATATGATTACAATATCTATGAATTTTCATATATCAAAGCAAAATCAGATTGCATAGAAGTTTTTCTATAAGAGCATTGTTATGAATTTCAATTCGTTGGTTCTGAAGCTTACACCGAGAGAAATATATAGAGAAAAAAACAACTGCAATTAAAGATCAATTTCTCAATTTCAGCAATTCTAATAAAATCAAGAAGTTATGAGAGGATTTTTGAATTTGAATAATATACAGCTTGAATTATGACAGTTTGTTGAGAAATCAAGCTCACACAAATATACTAAGATTTATACAAACACACTACTGTATGAGATATAAAATAATAACACAAGAATTTTACGTGGAAACCCAACCTGGGAAAAACCACGGGAAGAGATCTCGAGAAAATCACTATGAAAATAATATGGAGATTACAAAACTCTGTTGAGAAATAAATTAACATTTATTTCTCTCACACCCTCACTCTCTGAATGCTCTAACCGAGCTTCTCACTCTCTAACTCTCTTTGACACTCAAACTAGAGCTTTGCTCTTCTTCTCTCTAAGATATACTCTATCAATTTTGGTGTGTCTTTCCTCTTCCATTTGGCCTCCTTTTATAGCCAAGAACTAGAGGGTAGAAAAGGAAATGAGTTGGACTCATTTTCACCAAAGGAGTAACATTAATGAGATAATGGTGATATGTTCCTTGACCCATTAATATGTTCCCTTGACCTATTAAAGGAGTGAGGACCATTGACCATTGAAACGATGATTAATGACAAAGACCAAAGACCAAAAATAGGATCCAATATTCAACAATCTCCACCTTGGCTCATATTTTCCAAAATCTGTGATCTTTCTTTGTCTCGTGAATGTATCCCTCTCTGGATACTCCACTCTGAACTCAACATTAGGCGAAGTGAATTAAGTCCAAACGATTGCTTGAACTTTTTCTGTCAGAATGGCCCGACTTTGTGAGCATATCTGCGGCATTCTCCTTTGTGTGAACTTTGTGAGCTGCAATGTCACCATTGTTCAACCACTCACGAATCTTGTGATACCGAACATCTATATGTTTGGTTACGGCATGGAACACTTGGTTCTTTGCTAAATGAATAAGCACTTTGACTATCACATGAATCTGGATCTTGCGCTTGCTTGAAACCTAGTTCTTCAACTAGTCCCTTAAGCCACAAAGCCTCCTTGCTTGCCTCTGTCGATGCCATATACTCACCTCTGTTATTGATAATGCTACCAGTAGATCGCAATATCGACCTCCAACATATACATCCTCCACAAAAGGTGTATACAAACCACCGTCAGAGATCTCCTTGCATCTAGGTCTCCAAAGATAATCCGAATCAACGAACCTCAGAAACCTCACTTCTTGCGGTATCACGATCAAACATAAGACCAGTAATTGGTTGTACTCGCTAGATAACGAAAAATCCATTTCTCGCATTCCAATGCTCTTTTTTCTGGATTTGCCATATACCTGCTAACCTTATTTGATCGCTGTGAGAGATATCGGCCTTATACATACCATGGCGTACATTAGACAACCCACCGCATTTGCATACGGTACTTTGGACATATACTCCACCTCGTCCTCTCGTTTGTGGGCTCAATTTGTGAAGATAACTTTGAAATGTCTTTGCGCCAACGAGTGCTAACGGTTTAGCATTGTTCATGTTAAACCTCTCTAAGACCTTACGCACATATCCTTTACGAAAGTTAGCCAACAACTTTCTCGCTGACGATCCCCCGTGAATTTCCATACCTAGGATCTTCTTAGCTGACCCAAGATCCTTCATGTCAAATTCACTGCTCAACAAATTCTTCAGCTGAAAAATATCTGACTTCCTCTTTGCTGCTATCAACATGTCATCGACATATAACGTTAACAATACTAGAGAGCCATCATCGAGGGATCTCAAATACACACATGGATCATACTCGAACGAGAGTAACCATGAGCCATCATGAAGTTATCAAACTTCATATACCCTTTATCTTGGGGACCGCTTCAAACCATAGAGGACTTCTTCAAACCGCAAACTAAACCCTCTTTCCCGGTTCAATAAACCCCTCAGTCGCTTCATGTAGATCATTTCTTCTAAATCACCGTGGAGAAAATTTGTTTTTCACATCAAGTCGTTTCTAACTCCATATCTGTGATGCTACTGATAGATAAGATCAACCGAATCGATGTGTGTTTCTGGTTGGTGAGAATATCTCATTGTAGAGATTCCCTCTCTCTCGAGAGAATCCCTTTGCCACTAATCGGCCTTAAATCTTTCACCTTCTTTATCGACCGAGCTTCCTTTTTCCGAACACCCACCGCATCCTATAGCCTTGATCGATTTTGGAAGTTGAACTAACTCCCATATACGGTTCTTTTGTAAAGACTCCATCTCTTCTCGCCATAGCTATCGCCCATTTATCATTATCATCGGATTGAATAACATCACGATAGCTAGTTGGATCTCCACTACCAAAGAATCAAGACAAAAGCAACCATGTCTTCAAACCCATATCTCTGCCTTTGGTTTGTTGACTCGCCTTTCCGATCTCTAACAAGATTATAGGACCTCTCTTGGGGATCGAAGGTTGATCATCTTCAATCTCTTGAGAAGCTCCACCTCAATGGGTGTTTCGCAACTCATTTCTTTGCAGATTCTTCATTCTCAACTTGTTCAGATGTGTTTCTCATTGAACACCACATCTCTGCTGACAACCTTCTTCTTGGATACTGGATCCCATAACCTGTATCCCTTGACACCATCTTCATATCCAAGGAAAATACACTCTTTTGACATTGGATTAAGCTTGGACTGTCGCTCTTCAACTGGCAGATGAGCATAAGCTGGACAACCAAAGATTTTCATCACAGAAAAATCAACTGGTTTCCCACTCCATGCCTCTTCGGGGATTTTGTAATCAATTCCTGCTGAAGGAGATCGATTTATCAGATAACACGCTGTGTTGATTGCCTCAGCCCAGAAACTCTTGGGCAATCCTGCATTCAACCTCATACATCTGGCACGTTCCAATAGAGTTCTGTTCATCCTCTCAGCAACCCCATTTTGCTCTGGAGTTATTTTGACTGAGAAGTGCCTGGTGATACCTTCATCCTGGCAGAATTGTAGAAATGACTTGTCCTTGTATTCTGTGCCATTATCTGATCTGAAATACTTGACTTCTTTTCAGTGCAGTTCTCTACTTTAGCTTTCCACTGCTTGAAGATTCTGAAAACCTCGGATTTCGCTTCATAAAATACACCCACACCTTTCTGGAGTAGTCATCTATAAAGCTAACAAAATAATGGGCTCCACCCATTGACGTATGCTTGATCGGGCCCCACACATCCGAATGTACATAATCAAGTACATTCTTACTGTGGTATGTGCTCCTGCCTTGAAGCTGACCCTCCGTTGTTTGTCAGTACTTCATAAAACTTGCAAAATTCCAAACTGCACGTTTTGACACCTTTCAGCAACTACCTTATTTGAAGTTCTTTCATTCCACCTTCACTCAAATGACCAATTCGCATGTGCCATAATTACGTCTTTATCATTGTTGGAATTATCACCTTGCAATTCTTTGCTCCACAAAGAATCGTGTCCCCTATCAACTTGTAGAGGGTGCCCTTCTTCTGGCCCTTCATAATTACCATCGAGCCCTTGGTAATTTTCATGACACCATCTCTGACTGAGATACTACAACGCCTATAGAGTCAAGTACTCCAACCGATAGCAAGCTCTTCTTCGATTCTGGAATATACCTTACATCACCCAATGTTCTGACAACTCCGTCAAACATTTTAATTTTGATGGTGCCTATCCCAGTAACTTTGCAGACTGCATTGTTACCCAATAAAATTGTACCACTATTGCAGGATTTAAAAGTATCAAACCAATCCCTATGAGGGGACATATATGAAAAGAACAATAGGAATCTATGTACCAATCACTGTAAATCGCCACATGCTCTCTAACAGATAAGAGATCACCTTGTGAAGCTTCATTTTACATCTTTGTGTCTGACTCTCTCGTCAGCGCACACATCTCGCTTGCTTTCAAGAACATTAGTGATTTTTCAATCGCTTTCCTTTCTTCTTGTTATCCTTCTTCAACAATGGACACCGATTTTTGTAGTGGCCCTTCTCGTGGCAATGATAACATTCAACCCGAGATTTATCCTTCTTTTTGGTCTCGATTGAGACCTTTCTCGTTCCTTCTTAGGAATACTTCTTTTGATTAGGACCCCGCCACGCCCATTTGAAAAGTAAGAAGAGTGCATCTCCTTGATCTCCGGAAGTAGTGCCCTTGAACTTATCTGGTCGATCTGCGACATCACATCGTCAATCGCAAGCTTTTCCTTCCCTACAAGTAGTGTAGTGCGGAGAGTTGAGTATGAATCGGTAGAGACAAGAAGCAATAAGGCTTTATCTTCTTCGTCCAACTTCACATCAATCTTTGGTTAGTTGGGTCACCAATCTATTAAACTCATTAATATGATTGGCCAATCGACCTTCTTCCATCCGGCCGGTACAATTCCTTCTTCAAATATAACCAGGTTGACAGAGACTTTGACTTGTAAACTTTCTCAAGTTTCTCCCACAAGTCCTTCAAGAGGTTTCTGTCAAAACACGATATTTGATCGTGGCGCCAAACTCAATCGATTGTTGCCACTACTTTAGCTTCAAGTTCCACCCATTTTTCATCCGTCATAGTCATTTGGTTTCTTCCCTTCTAAAGTGCCTTTGTCAATCCTTGTTGAGCCAATACATCTTTGTTGTAGACCTAATTGCTAAAATCTTGAAATTTGACTTACTGGTCAAATGGTTCAACTTCATACCTTGCACTTGTCTTTGCCATCTTCGTATTTGTGACCTTTAATTTCTCTTTAAATTGATCGTTCGGTGTGAACCAAGAGCTTTGATACCAATTGTTGAGAAATCAAGCTCACACAAATATACTAAGATTTATACAAACACACTACTTTCTATGAGATATAAAATAATAACACAAGAATTTTACGTGGAAACCCAATTTAGGAAAAACCACGGAAGAGATCTCGAGAAAATCACTATGAAAATAATATGGAGATTACAAACTCTCATTTGAAAAATAAAACTAGCATTTATTTCTCTCTACACCCTCACTCGAATGCTCTAACCGAGCTTCTCACTCTCTAACTCTCTTTGACACTCAAACTAGAGCTTTGCTCTTCTTTCTCTAAGATATACTCTATCAATTTTGGTGTGTCTTTCCTCTTCCATTTGGCCTCCTTTTATAGCCAAGAACTAGAGGGTAGAAAAGGAAATGAGTTGGACTCATTTTCACCAAAGGAGTAACATTAATGAGATAATGGTGATATGTTCCTTGACCCATTAAAGGGGTGAGGACCATGACCATCAATTTAACGATGATTAATGACCAAAGACCAAAGACCAAAAATAGGATCCAATATTCAACACAGCTTGAATCAAGGGAAAATATTTCCCCAAAATTAGCAGCTTCAAATAAGGAAGTAATATCCCACCAGAATCAACAATTTGAATAAAGGGAATCAACAACTTGATCAAAGGGATAATATCTTTGATATTAAAATACTTTTGAAAAAATATGGTGATTAATTTCTCAATTGATTTGATTTCCAAAAATTGTTTCTTTAAAGGATTCAAAATTTTAAGCACATGAAACCTTCTTTTTAAGATTATTTTCCAGCACAATAAGATTGCCTTAAAATTAATAACTTAAGCTAGAAATCCTTACATATATATTTTCTAGGTGAAGTCCAAGGGACTTAACCAAGTGGTGGTTTTAAAAATCTTTTCTTCATGATGATCCATGTATGATTAATTCAAAACTTGAAAATCACACGGTATCTCCATACAAAATATATGTTGTTATCATTAAAATAAAAATTTATAAATCAACACCATGATCCACAGGCACGAAGGCATGCATATATGGTCATTTATAGACACCCAACACACAACCCAAGAGAAATATAAAAATTCTTAATATAATAAGACAAAAACAATAACGAATGGATGTAAAACCAATAAAAAGTACCAGTTTTTATTCAGGATGGTTGTGCCAGTTGGGGTCCGACCAAACTACCTAATTAATTACTTGTGCAGCTGTGCTTCGATGCTTCCCCTCTAATGATGTCTGAATTCACAATTTTTAAGGTTATCAAAATTTCTGATTTTGTTCTTATTTATTTGAAATTTAGATAGGAGTTATTTTGAAATAAAATATATACATTTTTATAGTTGCACAAAAACTAAATTTGGCAACTAAAATTAGAGTGGGTTAGTCCAGGCAAAATCCCATTCAAAACTAGAGTGGGTGTGGTGAGTTTACCTTTAATATGTATGTTTGTTGTTTGTGAGCAAAAGAACACAGATGTGGTACCTGATTTAGACCAGAAACCACACAATATAGTACCTCTCGCTATAAAGAAAAGAAAAGTGATCACTTTTCATATTTTACCCATTTATTAATTTTTCTATTAATTTTTCAAAGGTGTTAGGGTAGACATTAGAACCTTCCATAAGATATTTTATACTCTCCACTTTAACCCGACCCCCATTTTTCTCACTCTCACCTAAAATTGCTTAATAAGTTACAAGTCTATGTTTTTATTTTTTTTAATTCTCTTTATATATATATATATATATATATATATATATATATATATATATATATATATATATATATATATAGAAATGATCAAGTAAGGGATCTTACTTTCTTAAAATGATGGACTTTTTTTTTGTTTTTTTTGCTTTTTTTTTTAAAACAACTAAAAAAGTTTAATATTTATGGGCTGAAATTTTTCATAATACAATATTTTGGGCGTGTTTTGAATACCTATACCAAAAAGTGGTGGTGCAGTCTGCTTGCAGTATACATACATGTTTTGTTATCGTGCACCCAAATCACACCCAAAATCTTGATATTGAAAAAAATTCCATAATATTAAACTTTTTTTAGTTGTTTTTTAAAAAAAGCAAAAAAAAAAAAAAAAAATCCTCATTTTAAGAAAGTAAGGATCCTACTTGATCTGACTATATATATATATATATATATATATATATATATATATATATATATATGAAAGTTCAAAAGCATAATCATAAATTCCTTAAGTAAATAACTATTTAAAAACATAAAAAACGAGCCTTCTTTGTCCGTGTCTGTGATTCCCAAAACCCAGCCCTAGCCCAAACCCTGCCTTTGAACGCGCTTGTCTCTTCTCTCCAAATATGAAATGCTTCTCATACCCAAGCCCTAGTTTCTCTCTTCTCTCCAAATGCTTCTCTAAGATTCGCGATTTAGGCAACTGCAACTGAGAATCACGACATATTTCGCTGTGCCCTAGATTCGTTGTTCTCTTTTCTCTCCAAATCACTGAGAACTGGTAGCCTATTTCGTTGTGAACTTACATCCTGTCTCGCTTCTCTCCAAATCAGGTATGTGTATGTAAGTTATATATATATATATATATATATATATATATATATATATATATATATATAACTCAGTTTCATATAAATCGAATTCTTGCTAAAATCTCCATGTTACAGCCCTTGATTGTCAAACTTCTTCAATTTTAGTTTAACAACTTATCTTCCTGATGAATTCGGTTATTATAGCTGACCTCAAAAGAATTTTGATATCAGTTTGGAAGTATAACAGTTCGGTAGTTTGAAAGAGAAAAGAAAGAGGTTTGGTATCAGTTTGGAAGAATTTTGTGTATGTAAGTTCCTCTATGATGATATGCCCTGTTTTTCTAATATTTCACTTTGCTCACTAATTTGGTACTGTTGAACAACTAGGTATGCTAAATATATGTACTTATTTGAGATTCTATATTGTTTTGGTTTATTCTTTAATTGAGAATGATAATTTGGAGAGAGCCCATGAAGTAATGCGGTGTATGTTGAGGAATTTTGCTGAAATTGGGAGGTATGTTCAGGTGCTTATTCTTTAATTGTTAGGAATTTTGCTGAAATTGGGAGGTATGTTGAGAGAATGATAATTTTGCTTATTCTTGAATTGGCTTGAATTCAGGTGCTTAGGCTTGTGAATTGAGTTATATCATTGGCTCTTTTATTTTTAGTTTGTTCTTTGACCAATATGTGCATATAGTGATGGCACTTGTTTTCTCCTGTATCAGTCGAAGAAAAAATCAGTCATGAGCACAAATTCATCAGGGAGTTCATCACCTAGTTGCAAATGTGTGAAGGTTTCATGGACCAAAACAAATCCCGGGAGACGATTTGTTGGTTATACAAATTATAAAACAATACCATGTAACTCGCTTGAATGGATTGATCTACCAATGTCACCGGGCTCAAGAATTGCTCAGTATTATCGCGAAAACAATGAATTGAAGTCTGAAATAGAAATTTTGAATAAAAGGATTAACGAGTTGACTATTGTTATTGTCAATGCCAAAAATGACAAAGCTATTGTAGAAAAGAAAAATCAAGAGCTGGTGGAAAAAATTGAGGAGATCGATGACATTGAAGAATGAAAGACTGAAGAAAAAAAATGGTGAACTCAATTTTTCTTTTTTCTTTAATGTTGTGGTTTTTGTTGTTTGTAATGTAGTTGTAGTTGTGTTGTAATGAAATTGTTTAATGTAATGAAATTACAAGTTATAGTTGCTTTGGAATGAAACTATTGTAATGAAAGTTTTCCAACTTTGTAATCTAATGAATTGTCATCTTGCTATTTCAATTTAAAACAATGTTGTTTTGAATGGGCATGAACTTGGTACTCGTTTCTCAGAAACGAGAACACGCTATAAATATTTCACCGGGTCACATTAGATAATGCATGGCATATGACTATGGTTCCAGAAGAAGCATGTGCATAGCAGCATGCTTTTCGCATGTAGGTATTTGTTTGTGTATACATGTATACATCAGTTTCCTAGAATCATAATATTAGAGAGAGATTAAGACTTTGGGAAATTAGAAAGATGAAATGGCATATATTAACTGAGAATGGTAAAGAACAAAAATAGTGAAGCAAAAGAAATAATTAGAATTCCTTATCAAAAAAAACCTTTAATAAGTTCTAACTAAAGAAGTATGCTATAACGTGAGGGTCCAGCTCAAATGTCAGCACATTTGTAGAACTTCCACAAAAATAAAGCTTTGAAGTATCCGTCACCATTCACCAAACTCACTTGACAATTTACAAACACTCACTCATATAGTAATGAACTCTGAATTGAAATTAACTTTCCAACCAGCTACAGGATTTAACAGTTTCCTGTTAGTAGGATGATTAAATCGGCATATCGCCCCAAATCTACATAGACCTATTCTAATGTAATAAGAACAATCAGGCTCTCCCTCACGCACAGGATAATGTCCGGATTCCATTGCCTCCCTTGATCTCAAATTCATCTGCCACAGTGCATCTGAAACATCATTGGAACAGGCAGTTGACTGAGTTAGAACTTTCAGAACACCAAAATGTGACAGTTTTAATATGCAAGCATGCACACTCATTATCTAAGTAACACCACCGAGTGTGTGTGTGTATGCAAGCATGTAAACTACAGAAATTTTTAATTGACTAATATACCAAATAAGTTAGATGTGTACAGAACATGATTTGCTTCTACCTCATCAACAACTGGCAACTCCCTCAGGGCCTATAAAACTCTATTAAAGTATAATGACTACAATCTTACGAAGATGCTATTAACATATTTAGTTTTCACATTGACTGACACCTACATTATATATACAGTATATAGCATATTAATAATGCTTATCAGTGTTCCTGCAGTGAACTACTTAAAAGCTTGTTTCTTACCTCTAATAAACTCCATAGCTTCATTGAAGACCAGGTTTAGCGTCCCTGTTACTGTATGACAAAAAGTCACAAAACTGAATCATAATACTGAATACAAAGACATGCTTCAACATAGGAAAATAACCATGTATCATGTATCATAAGTTCATGTATCATATAGTATCACAAAGACATGCTTCAACAAGGGAAAATAACCATGAATCATAAGACTGCATAAAAAGACATGCTCTTAACAGTATTAGAATGACTTGATTGAAATGTTAAAAAATACTATAGTACCTCATAATCTCAGTTGCACCAGGGGTTAAATCACTATCATCGTCATCTACACTTGGATCCTGAGTAGCATCATCATTTGATTCTCCAGTTCTACATTTAAACAAATTACAAATTAAGTCAAAGTCAAATTTAAACAAATAGCAAAGTCAAATTTAAACATGCCGAGAAAGTCAAAATACGTAAACTTGCTTACTGATTATTAAGCACGGGACAATTTCTTTTATCGTGTGTCACACCAACTCTGCCACATCCATTACAACGTCTACCCTTGGAATTTTTTGCTTTACCCAAAGCCCTTTCTTTGCCACCCTTCAGCCTTTTGCCACACCCTTTTGCGTGCACTTGGTTTGACTCAATGTAGCTATGATCATAAGTACATGTCTTGTTAACCGACTTGGATACACTCATTCCACCACACTCCATTTCATTGTTTCTTTTGGAACCATTCTTTCCAATAATATGATTGATCTTTTCATCCACAACACCAAAACATTCTTTTAAAACATTTGTAGCTTCTTTATTTGTGAAAGCCCTATCAATGAAATCTAAGGATTGTTGAATCAATTGACTCCGCAAGAGTAAGTAGGGCTTGTCATCTTTTATCGCCACACCATTAGCATCAATTACACTACTTGATTTTGCTGTCTTTGCCCACCTCTTTAATATATATTTTGTAGGCAATTTGTCAAGATCATGATACTTATTCAAGTAAGCTATCACATGTCGACATAGGATTCCTGAACTCTCAAACTTTTTGCAAGTGCATAATGCATAATCTAAATATTTGTCGTAATGAATTTCTCTTACTTTACAGTTGTTAACATTCCTTCGATAAATCTTACAGACATGGTAGTTGACATCCTCTTTCATAAGATCAAACCTATAATTCAAGCTCTCACACAACTCTTCTTCAAATTTATAATATATAGAGTGTGTATAAATGTCAACCATTTGAACTAAAAAGTCATGGCGATATTTGATTCTCGGCCTCTCAACCAAATCTTTGTTATCCGAAACCAACTCTACATGTCGTTGATGTTGAAGGCCCCAACCAAATTGAATCATAAAATCCACTAAAGAATTTTTTTTAGAAACAAATTTTTTAAAAAATGAATGAGAACTCTCCGCTCGTTGGCTACTTGACATGCCGGCTGAGAAAACATGATTCACATGTGCGGGTACCCATCTAGAACGGATGTCATACATTAAATGTAGCCATTTATTAGCATTCAACCCACTTTTTTCCACCAGCTCCACCCAAGTGGAGTCAAACTTTTTCACAGTCTCTGAATTCCAAATGCAATCTGCAAACTCTTTATAATAATTCTTGAATTTTACTGAGTCAATCTTCTCTGAAAATTTGGTTAAAATGTGCCAACTACAATACTTGTGAAATGTATTAGGAAGGATATGTGAAATTGCATTTGTTATAGCCGGATCTTGATCGGTGATAATCATCATAGGGGCATCACCTGACATTACTTCCAAAAAACACTTGAAAAGTCAAACAAAAGTATCTATGGTCTCATCACTTAAGAAAGCACAACCAAATACAGTTGTTTGCCCATGGTTATTAACCTCTAGTAGTGGTGCAAATATCATTTTGTAACGATTAGTATTGTATGTGGTATCAAAAATGACAACATCACCGTAAAAGCTATAAGCCCGTCTAGAACTTGCATCGACCCAAAAACAACGAGTAATCCTTTTTTCATTGTCTGTGTCAATTTTGTGAAAGTGAAAGCGGGATTCTTTTGTTGTTCTAATTGTAAGTACTCATTCAACATATCACCATCATGTCCCTTTAACTCATTGTGTATGTCTCTTTCAAACTTATACAAATCTCGTTGCGTGCAACCAATATTTTCATACCCTCCTGCCTGAACTGCAAGAAAATTGTATTGTTAGCATTGTGGTATATTCACCATGCCAAGTTGTTGACTCAAAGATTTTTGTGCAGTTGACACATTACGATGCGATCGTAAAAAATGCCTCTTATGTGGGGTTGACAATGGGTGAGAATGACCCTCCTCAATTTTCTTAATTACGTATAAGTCATTTCTTTTTATCACTACAATTCTTGCAGTACAATCTTCTTTTGTCGATCCACGCTTTCTTTTTACAACCACATCGGCTAATTGTTTGCCCTTTCCTTGCTTATAACACACATACTCCTTCCTACAAATCTCATCACTTCTCGCCTTTTTTGTCTCATTAAACTTCCGTACACTAAAACCAACATGCATTGCATATGTATTGTAAAAAGTGTGAATTTCATCTAATGTTTGAAATTCTTGACCTAGCTTAGGCGTAAACTCATCAGCAACTTGAGGATAGTAGACAAAAGTGTTAGTATTGTTCACATTCAACCCCTCTAAACTCAAGTTATCCCCATTCATTTCTATTTCCAAATCCATTTCTACATTATCCCCATAACTCCCTATTTCATGGTCCATGTCATCCATTATATTTACACTTGGACAAACAAAAAACTTGAGGATCAGGTGCAGAGCAAGTAGAACAAGAAAGTAAAAGGGCATATAAAAAAAGGGCAATCTTGTAATGTAACTTTTATACCTGATATAAAAAATCATCAAATGTTCAAATAATGTGAATATAGCCCTCTAATGGATTAGTATCAAGCAAAAAATTAAATTATGATATGATTAAAGCAATCGAGCAAGATGACTGTAAGACCCCGAAATTTTTTTAAATAAAAAGGAATTTCCTTTATTTATTATTTTGAAATAGTAAGGGTGGATTTGATTAATGTGGTTAGTTATGGGTAAAATGCGCAAATATTTTAAATAAGCAAGTGGTGATATAATATTCATTATTGTCGGAGAATATTCGTTTGGTGTCGTGGAATATTAAATCTTTTCGGGAGAATATTAAATGCTGACGGTAGCGACCATGTGTGGGCCCCATAACGGAAAGCGATTGGAGGAAGAAAGCGACAAAAATAAGTTGTTTAAAAATAGCGTACAGTAGTTGTTACCGATTTATCTTTGTTGGAATACCGGTGGTTAAAACACGATGTCTGGCGTTATTGCGGCGAAGAAGATGCAGTATTGCACCAATTATTGATTCTTACGTGAAGGCACTACTCAATAATGGTTAAAGTAATTCTTTATTCAATATTTTATTTTATTGATTCAATAATTCTTTGCATTGATATTTTATATTCTTTGTTGTTTGATAATTGTCATTACACAAGATTTTTTCATTATCGAACCAATAATTCATATTATCTGAATAATATTATTAGATAACATTATTGGCAATGTCTAGAAAGTTACATCTAATGAGAGGTTTGGTCACCTAATTCAAGGCGGCAAGATAAGGAGAAATTCTTATTGAAAGCCCCCTCTTCCTGAACCGCCTGGTTGTCGATATTGTGATTACGTAATATTATTTGTGAATAATTAATTATTGATTCATACGATGAGGAAAATATTAATTTTATGTGGATATAGATGGAGAAAATTTTTATAGTGACAATTGTTGAAAATTAATATTTTATCTTTTTTCGATAAAATAATTCATTTAAATATATTATTTTAATAATATATTAACGATGATATTTTTACGATGAATGTGGGATATATGAGTATATGTGGAGGAGGAGTATTTTTGTTACCAAAATGTTTAAAACATGTTAAACATGTCGGTGGACCCCATTTATTGATTTGAAATTTGATTATAGCACAGTAAAATCGGCGATTTATGGATTTGGTCAAATTTCATTTGGAATTTGGAAAAACTTTCTTCTATAAAGTTGTAGAGAATTGAATTTCCTATAAAACCCACGAGATTGAATTTTCCGATAAAAGGGCTATTTATTATGAATTATTGAAGTTCAAGCTTCAAATAATTGATTTTGGAAGTTTAAAATAATTTAAATATGAAAAACATTTTTGTGGGTCTAGCATGTGATTTGAATGTGTTGAATGCTGATTTTCAGAATTCAAAGAGTGGGCGTAAGAATTTATATATATATATATATATATTATTATATTAAATTTTCTGCTTTGGTGTTCTAAGCAAATTTCTATAAATAAGTGCTTAGGTTAGAATTGAAAATCACACGAAGCTGAAGTTTTCTCTCTCTATATTATCGGCGTATTCTTGTGAGTATTTTGAGTATACTTTGAGTATTGCTATATCGGTGCAAGTTCAAGTCATAGCCTATATCAGGTGTTTCATTAAGAAATCTTGTTCTTCGAGGTAAGGGATGTTATTTTCTTCTCAAATGATATTATTTCTTCAATATCATTATTTGAAATATTGGTTGGAACTTTTTATCAAATTTGGAACTTTTTCATGTCGGGGTTACTATTCATGAGTTTCTTATTCATGAGTTACTATTCACGATTCTATTCATTTAAAGTCTTATTCACGAAAGCGTGAAGATGTTTTTTGTGAAATTTCTATCTTTTGGTGTGAGAGTTCTTATTCACGTATACTGCGGCACTATTCACGATAACGACATTATTCATCCAAAACCAAATTTCTTCTTTTGTCCAAAATATCTATTATGGATACTAGCTTTGATTGTATCCATGTTTTGATCATTCTTGAATTTTACACCACTATGATTATTTTTGAGGTATTTTGGGCGTGGATAAAACAAAGTACGAATCCTTAATCCTTAATCCTTGTCATTTTGATTCTTTGGATTCGTTTTTTTAAAAAATATTTTCATCATCTCGATCTTAAATGATGATATTATTGAATATCTTTGGCAGTAGTGCAAAGATGAATGATTTTTGATGAATATCTTTGGCTAGTAGTGCAAAGATGAATGATTTCGATGAATATCTTTGGCCCGTAGTGAAAAGATGAATGATTTCGATGAATATCTTTGGCCCGTAGAGTAAAAAGATGAACATGTGTTTAGATGAACATGACTAATGGTGAATGTCCTTGGCACGTAGTGCAAGGATGAATATTTGATCCAGATATATATTGATTGATGTTACAGGGATAAAAATAGACGATGAACTTTAAAATTCATACATAGAAGATAGTAGTTTGCATTCTCTACTTAACTCTTCTAATGAATTATTATTTCCGTTGCGAATATTGATTTAAAACTTGTTGTCTATTGTATTCTATTATATTTTTCCCTGTTGAAGACTAACGATAATTTGTTGTATATTATCTTAGTCATAATATTCTTTACTGGGCTAGTCGAGCTCACCCTTTTCCTTTTTGTTCCATTTTTTCTTCTCAGGAGGCGAGAATATAGCGAGATACAGTGGGTATGGAATGAAAGTTCTAGGGAGAATTGTTTAGTAGTCCTCACCATTGTTGTAAAATAATGTATCAATAATTATGATGAGAATTTATTTGTATGTGGATATTGTTTAGATGGCAATATCTGTATTTAAACTCACGATTTCTTGTTATAATAATAAAGTTGTAGTTGTTTACATGCAGTGTATTGACAACTCAAAATGGGTGATGTATACCTATTTGGGGGCGCCACGATTGGTATCGAGCTTAGGGATATTATCTCAGCGGAGATCGGGGAATAGAACTAGGAGGGAGAGACGAGTAAATCCTTCGCTAGTGTGTGTCCTACCTAAGCTTATTTGTTAGTTGGTTAGTATATTGGGATATTATGTGATATATTGATTTCCTTAATTAACCCTTATTTTATGAAAGTATTTGAGAATGTCGACTGAGAATATTAACAATGGAAATGAGACCGTGGAGACGCCTGTACTCACCAACGAGGAGAACGTGCAACAGGCTGACAATGTTCCTTCTGTGAACAACACCACCGAAAGCGAGATGATGAACGAGGGGATATTTAGAAGCTTTTTGCATTCATGCAAAAAAATCGACGAGGAGACTCGTGTTCAAAACATAGGAGGAAATGATAACAATTCACGGGTTGTCACAGCCAAGCAGTTCAAAGAGTTGGGACCACCAGAATTTAAGGGAAAGCCTGATCCGATCATGGCGGAAACATGGGTCAAGCAAATCACCAAGATATTCGATGTCTTGGGATGCACGGAGGAACAGAAGGTTCCATTCGCCACCTTTATGTTCCGTGGCGAGGCAGACTACTGGTGGGAGTCTGTGAAGCGTACCCATCCATTGCTTATTTCGGCGTGTCTTGGGAGACGTTTCAGAAACTAGTTAATGACAAATACTTTCCTGAAAGTGTTCGTCATATGAAGGAAGTGGAGTTTATTAGACTGGAGCAGAACAACATGACGATGTCTCATTATGAGGCGAAGTTTGCGGAGTTGTCCAGGTTTGCACCTCATTTGGTGGAAAATGAGGAACGAATGACGCGTATGTTTCTGAGGGGTCTAAAACCCGAGATTCGACAATATCTTATCTCTCATAAATTTTCTTTATATTCGGGATGTTGTAAAGCAGGCTCAATTATTAGAGCGTGATAACGAGTAACGTTCAACCGAGGGACCACAACGTGGTCATATTTGTGGATGCGATCATCAAAATGATGATAACCCGGGGAGGAAAGAATACGGACAAAGCGGTAACCACTCGGGTGGTAATCGTGGCCATGATAATAGGAGAGGTGACTCAAGTGGACATTTCAAGAAGAGAAGGTTCAACAATAACCATGTGAAGGCGTCGGCGCCAAAGAAGAATCAAGCTGGTTCCAAGGAGGAGAAACGACCACCCATTATATGCTATAAATGCGGAAAGAGGGACATATCGGTCAAAGCGCCCACACAGCAGTTCGGTATGCTATAATTGTGGAAAGGAAGGACATATAGCTCGAGAGAGTGTACTGTAGCGAAACCAAGTCCAATGAGGATAGTGACTCAAAAGGATGTCCGGATAAGTCGAAATCGGTGGTTCTTGGAAGAAGCGTTTTCGTGACTTCTCAAAATGCGAGGAACCCGACGAAGTTAGCAGGTTAGTTAATTATAAATTCTTGCGAAGTTTATACCTTACTAGATATCTCGGTTACGCCCATTCTTTTTATCTCTCTTGCTTTGCGTTCAACGTTTGAACTTGACTACGGAGAAATTAGACTTTGACCTATCTGTGGAGACTCAGTTAAGAGAAACTTTATTACATCCGTTGTTTAGAAATCTTGCTTGATTCAGTTGGCACTATCACATTACCGTTAACCTTATTTCTATAGAGATATTTGTTTTTGATGCGATTTTAAGGTTAACTACTCATCATGCCAAAATTGATTGCTTTCGTAAGGTTGTTAGTTTTCATATTCTTAAGCAACCTGTTATTCGAATTCAAGCAACCAAACCATTGAAGTCAAACTCTTTCATATTAAATTATAAAGCCATTTGTTTATTGAAAAACTAATGTCAAGCTTTCTTAGTCCATGTTATGGATTTGAATAAAGACACGTCAGATTTGAATAATATTCCTGTTGTTATTGATTTTTCCTGACGCATTTCCTGAAGAATTTCTTGGCCTACTCCCGAGCGTGATATTAAATTTGTATCGACTTTAAATCCCAGACAAAACCCATTTCTAAAATCTCATATCGAATGGCTCTATTGAACTCGTGAGTTAAAACCAAACTATAGAAGTTGATACACGAGCCTCTATCTTATGACTTCCTTTGTGGAATGCAAAGCCGGACTCTCCGTAGGGGACACCATATTCAATGCGATAGTAAAGCGATAGGTGTCATTGTAACGTCTTATCCAAGATTGGGATGTGAGTCACGATTGAGAACAACCTAAGTTTCAGTAATCGAAATACGTAGCTTTCTAGGCTTAGTTGGTTATTATCGGAGATTCGTTGAAGGATATTCTCGAATCGCTATTCCATTAACGTAGCTGACTCGTAGAGATACAAAATTTGAATGGAGCAAAGAATGTGGGAAGAGCTTCGAAGAACTCAAGAGGAGACTCATTTCAGCACATGTTCTGACCATGCCATCCTGGGAAAGCTAACGTGGTAGCTGACGTGTTGAGTAGAAGATCGTATACAAGTACAAGTACGATATTGTCAAAAACTAATTTCGTATAATTTACAAATAATAGAGATGGAGATGAAAACTCTAGGTACCCACGTGATGATATACGAGTATAATCGACTTTAATCGATAAAGTTAAAGCTGTTCAAACTACACACCGGAGCTGATGAATTTGAAGAAGGAGGTGCAAGAAGTTGTTATTTCAAAAGCGAGAATCGGTGAGGTGAGGAAAACTCAAACCTTCGATTTATTAATCCATTTGAAATTCTCGATCGAATAGGGCCGTGGCCTATAGACTCGCTTTTACCGCCAAGTATGGCGCGTGTTCATAACGTTTTTTCACGTGATCGATGTTACGTAAATATGTGGACGACCGAACCACGTCATTGAGTTAGAACAGGACAAGATATAGAAGACTTAACGTCACGAGGAGGAGGTACTTGTCAAGATCTTGGATAGGAAAGAACATGTCCCATGTCTCGAGGTTATACCACAAGTTAAAGTTTTGTGGAGAAACCATGCTATTGAGGAAATAACCTGGGAGTTGGAAATGAAAATGAAAGCGAGGTATTTTCATCTTTTCGAAACACCAGGTACGTATGTCAATTTCGAGGACGAAATTTCATAAGGAGGGAGGTTGTAAGACCAAGAAATTTTTTAAATAAAAAGGAATTTCCTTTATTTATTATTTTGAAATAGTAAGGGTGGATTTGATTAATGTGGTTAGTTATGGGTAAAATGCTTAAATATTTTAAATAAGCAAGTGGTGATATAATATTCATTATTGTCGGAGAATATTCGTTTTGGTCGTGGAATATTAGATGCTTCGAGAATATTTAAATGAATGGCCAAGTGACCATGTGTGGGCCCCATAACGGAAAGCGATTGGAGGAAGAAAACGACAAAAATAAGTTGTTTAAAAATAACGGCGCGTAGTTATTACTGATTTACTTTGTTGGAATACCCGGTGGTTAAAAAACAAGAATGGCGTTGTTATCGCACAAGAAGACACTCAGTATTGCACCAATTATTGATTCTTACGTAAGAAGGCACTACTCAATAATGGTTCTGAGAATTCTCGCTCAAAGATTTTATTTTATTGATTCAATAATTCTTTGCATTGATATTTTATATTGTTGTTTCAATAATTGTCATTACAAGATTTTTCATTATCGAACCAATAATTCATATTATCTGAATAATATTATTAGATAACATTATTGGCAATGTCTAGAAAGTTCATCTAAGGAGAGGTTTGGTCACCTAATCATGCTGCCAAGTAAGGAGAAATTCTTATTGGAAAGCCCCTCTTTCCTGAACCGCTCGGTTGTCAATATTGTGATTTCGTAATATTATTTGTGAATAATTAATTATTGATTCATACGATGAGAAAAATATTAATTTTATGTGGATATAGATGGAGAAAATTTTTATAGTGACAATTGTTGAAAATTAATATTTTATCTTTTTCTGATAAAATAATTCATTTAAATATATTATTTTAATAATATATTAACGATGATATTTTTACGATGAATGTGGGATATATGAGTATATGTGGAGGAGGAGTATTTTTGTTACCAAAAATGTTTAAAACATGTTAAACATGTTTGTGGACCCCATTTATCGATCGAAATTTGATTATAGCACGTAAAATCGCGCATTTATGGATTTGGTCAATTTACATTTGGAATTTGGAAAAACTTTCTTCTATAAAGTTGTAGAGAATTGAATTTCCTATAAAACTCACGAGATTGAATTTTACGATAAAATGGCTATTTATTATGAATTATTGAAGTTCAAGCTCAAAATAATTGATTTTGGAAGTTTAAAATAATTTAAATATGAAAAACATTTTTTGTGGGTCTAGCATGTGATTTGAATGTGTTGAATGCAGATTTTCAGAATTCAAAGAGTGGGCGTAAGAATTTATATATATATATATATATATTATTATATTAAATTTTCTGCTTTGGTGTTCTAAGCAATTTCCTATAAATAGTGCTTAGGTTAGAATTGAAAATCACTTTAAACTCAAGTTTTTCTCTCTATATTATCGAGCGTATTCTTGTGAGTATTTTGAGTATACTTTGAGTATTGCTATATCTGGTGCAAGTTCAAGTCATAGCTTTATATCCAGGTGTTTCAACTAGAAATCTTGTCTTTTCGAGGTAAAGGATGTTATTTTCTTCTCAAATGATATTATTTCTTCAATATCATTATCTTTGAAATATTGGTTGGAACTTTTATCAAATTTGGAACTTTTTCATGTCGGGGTTCTTATTCATGAGTTCTTATTCATGAGTTACTATTCACGAGTTACTATTCACGAAAGTCTTATTCACTAAGCGTGAAGATTTTTTTTGTGAAATTTCTATCTTTTGGTGTTGAGTTACTTATTCACGATACGACATTATTCACGATATCTGACACTATTCATCCAAAACCAAATTTCTTCTTTTTGTCCAAAATATCTATTATGGATACTAGCTTTGATTGTATCCATGTTTTGATCATTCTTGAATTTTACACCACTATGATTATTTTTGAGGTATTTTTGGACGTGGATAAAACAAAGTACGAATCCTTAATCCTTAATCCTTGTCATTTTGATTCACTGGATTCGTTTTTTTAAAAAATATTTTTCATCATCCTCAGTCTTAAATGATGATATTATTGAATATCTTTGGCCTGTAGTGCAAAGATGAATGATTTTTGATGAATATCTTTGGCTAGTAGTGCAAAGATGAATGATTTCTGATGAATATCTTTGGCCCGTAGTGAAAAGATGAATGATTTCTGATGAATATCTTTGGCCCGTAGTGCAAAGATGAACAGGTGTTTAGATGAACATGACTTGGTGGTGAATGTCCTCTTTTGTAGTGCAAGGATGAATATTTGATCCCGGATATATATTGATTGATGTTACTGAGGATAAAAATAGGCGATGAACTTTAAAATTCATACATAGAAGATAGTAGTTTGCATTCTCTACTTAACTCTTCTAATGAATTATTATTTCATTGCGAATATTGATTTAAAACTTGTTGTCTATTGTATTCTATTATATTTTTTTCCTGTTGAAGACTAACGATAATTTGTTGTATATTATCTTAGTCATAATATTCTTTACTGGGCTAGTCGAGCTCACCCTTTTCCTTTTTGTTCCATTTTTCTTCTCAGGAGGCGAGAATATAGCGAGTACGAGTCGGGGTATGGAATGAAAGTTCTAGGGAGAATTGTTTAGTAGTCCTCACCATTGTTGTAAAATAATGTATCAATAATTATGATGAGAATTTATTTGTATGTGGATATTGTTTAGATGGCAATATCTGTATTTAAACTCACAGTTTTACTGTTATAATAATAAAGTTGTAGTTGTTTCTGTACCGTGTATTGACAACTCAGAATGGGTGATGTATACCTATTTTGGGGGCATCATAATGACTAAGAAATTAAAAAAGTATTGCATTATGTCGAGTCAAAGGCTTTAAGGCCAAGTCCTTTGGGCAAGCAGGAGGTGGCGAATTACAAGCTTAATATGATACTTGAAGGAGCTTAAAATAAATTCATTTCAATTTCTATCCTCACGCCTGATCCGTCCCAAACTGATACCAAACCTCTTTCTTTTCTCTTTCAAAATACCGAACTGTTATACTTCCAAACTGATATTAAAATTCTTTTGGAGTCAGCTATAATTACCGAATTCATCAGGAAGATAAGTTGTTAAACTAAAATTGAAGAAGTCTGACAATCAAGGGCTGTAACAGGGAGATTTTAGCAAGAATTCAAGTTATATGAAACAGAGTTATATATACATACATATATATATATATATATAAAACTTACATACACATACCTGATTTGGAGAAAAGCGAGACATGATGTAAGTTCACAGCGAAATAGGCTACCAGTTCTCAGTGATTTGGAGATAAAAAAAACAAATGAATCTAGGGCGCGTTGAAATAGGTCGCGATTCTCGATTCTGATTGCCTAAATCGCGAATCTAGAGAAGCATTTGGAGAGAAGAGAGAAACTAGGGCTTGGGTATGAGAAGCATTTCGTATTTGGAGAGAAGAGATAAGCGCGTTCAAAGGCAGGGTTTGGGCTAGGGATGGGTTTTGGGAATCGCAGACACGGACAAGGAAGGCTCGTTTTTTTTGTTTTTAAATAGTTATGTTACTTAAGGAATTTATGTTAGTTAAGAATTATGCTTTTGAACTTTCCTTATATATATATATATATATATATATATATATATATATATATATATATACATACATACATACACATATAGATACACACACACACACACACGAAGAGAATCAAGTGCATACCACTTTATTTAATATATCTTGCTCACCATCTTTAGCGACGGACCGGGCGATGGTTCAGTCCGTCACGTATATCAGAGAACCGTTGTCTTAGTTTTTAGCGATGAATCGAACCATTGTCATAACATATAAACCGTTTATCTGTTCTATAGTGACAGATTATGTGAGACCTCAAATTTTATGAATAAAGGTTTAAATTTCTCGAAATATTTTTTTGAATATTATGGTGTGAATTTGATATAATGTTATAGTTGTGGGTAATATTTATAAATTTTGCAAAGTATGTAAGTTGTTATAAAATATTCGTTTGGCCGGGGAATATTCTTTTTATCAGGAAATATCCGTACGATGGCATAATCATTGGTGGACCCCACAACGGAAGTATTGTCGTAGTTAGAAAACGACAGAATTATCATTTTATAAAAATAACGGCGAAAGTGTTACCGTTAAAACTGTTGAACTACTCGGTAGTAAAAAAATACAAGATGTCTGGCGTGGTTGCATAGTAGCACACGGTATTGATTATTGATGCTTACGTGATAAGTCACCGCTTATACTCAATTATTACTACGATAATTGTTGCATCATATCTCTCATATTATTGATTCAATTATTATCACAAAGATCATCTCGTATAATATGTTATATTATTAAATCAATAATTGAGGCGGAAAAAGTTAATCATATTATTATTTGCAATATTGACAATGTCTGTAAGTTACATCGAGGAGAGGTTTGGTAATCTAATTGCGCGCCAATAAGGAGAAATCCTTATCGGAAAGCCCCCTCTTTTCTGGGAACGACTTGGTTGTTAAATATTGTACATTATAATATTAATGATGAATAAGTTCGTATTAATTAAAGATCAAATTGATAGTTCCATTGTGTTGAAATTATTAGTGTTAGTGAAAATCGACATTTATTTCGATAATAATTGATGCCTGGAGGTTATATTGACCAATTAGATAATTCACCAGATAAATGAGTAATTAATTACTATTAATTCACATGCTTATAACTATGTGTTCACATGTGTGTACTATTGATTCACATGATTTACTATTAGGGGAGTTGGTGCAAGATTGATAATACTTGTATGACTAAGTTAAAAATGGAGGTATAGTTGAAGGTACTATACTATAATTAATTTTTTCACATGTTTAGAACTATTGATTCACATGATTTACTATTGATTCACATAATTTACTCTTAGGGGAGGTGGTGCAAGTTTGATAATACTTGCAGGACTAAATTAAAAATGAAGGAAAAGTGGAAGGTATTATACTGTAATATTTCGAGCCCCCAAAACGTGCAATTATCAAAACTATATTTTCCTATAAATAGAAGCTCATTCCTTCATTATTTTTCATCAATTCACTAAAGCTATAGAGCATTTATTATAGAGAGAAATTATAGAGAGAAAGAAGAAGAGAAGTCTGCTACCTCACTATTCCAGTATCCACTTTTCTTCTGAGGTAAAGGGTATTATTCTTTCGTATTCATGAAGAGAGCTATTTTTATTCCATTCCTTATTATTATGTTGGAATAACCTGTCTATGCGAAGTACCACACACATGGTGAAATTCTTCTGTTATTCTATTTTTTATTATTATGTTGGAATAACATGTCTATGCGAAGTACCGCATACATGGTGAAATTCTTCTATTATTCCATTCTTTATTATTTTGTTGGAATAACCTGTCTGTGCGATTTATCGCATGCTTGGTGAATTCTGTTGTTATTCCATTCTTTATTATTCTGTTGGAATATCCTGTTTGTGCGGATTACGCATGACCGGTTTCGTTCTTTATTATTCTGTTAGAATATCCTGTCTGTGCGGATTACGCATGACCTGGTTCCATTCTTTATTATTCTGTTAGAATAACCTATCTGTGTGGTCTATCGCATGCATGGTGAATTCTTCTGTTATTTCATTCTTTATTATTCTGTTGGAATAACCTGTCTATGTGGATTACCACATGCATGGTGAATGATCCTTCGTATTCATTCTTTATTAAATTATGGAAATGATCTGTCTACGTGGATTATCGCATGGCGGATAAAAATCCATTTGCAGTTTCGTATATTCTATTATACTTGTATAAAATATCATTTCTTTTGTACTCGTCATGAAATATCATTTTATTTGGTATTTTTCTGTTACGAGTTACTATTCACGGGTTACTATTAGTCCGATTACTATTCACTCTAGTATTATTCACTCGGGTATTCGGGGCTCTTTTCGTGCCGGAGTAGGGGTGTTCACAGGTAAAAAATTGGACCGAGCCGGTCCAAACCGGACCGAATACCGATAATACCTAAAATACTGAGATTTCGATTCTAGGTTGAACCAGATAATTATCACAATCGAATAGCCGCTTGATGCATCGGATCAAGACTTAGGTTTATACCTTAATAGAACCTACCCAATTTTAACCAAAACTCAAACCCACTTTTAAACCAAAACTAGCCCAATTAAAGAAAGAAATTTCAAGACTTGTTTTTTTTTCAAACCAAATTTCTACTCACGATCAAGAAATTGGTCCAAGGTGTAAGACCTCAAATTTTTTAAATAAAAAGGAATTTCCTTTATTTATTATTTTGAAATAGTAAGGGTGGATTTGATTAATGTGGTTAGTTATGGGTAAATGCTTAAATATTTTAAATAAAGAAGTGGTGATATAATATTCATTATTGTGGGAGAATATTCGTTTGGTCGTGGAATATTCAGATCTTTGAATAGGGGAATATTACGACTGACATAGACCATGTGTGGGCCCCATAACGGAAAGCGATTGGAGGAAGAAAACGATAAAAATAAGTTGTTTAAAAATAATTGGCGTAGTTGTTACCGATTTAACCTTTGTTGGAATACCCGGTGGTTAAAAAACAAGAATGTCTGGCGTTATCGCACAAAGAAGATACTGCGGTATTGCACCAATTATTGATTCTTACGTAAGAAGGCACTACTCAATAATGGTTACGATAATTCTTATTCAAAGATTTTATTTTATTGATTCAATAATTCTTTGCATTGATATTTTATATTATCGTTGTTTCAATAATTGTCATTACACAAGATTTTTCATTATCGAACCAATAATTCATATTATCTGAATAATATTATTAGATAACATTATTGGCAATGTCTAGAAAGTTACATCTAAGGAGAGGTTTGGTCACCTAATTGCATGCGCCAAGTGAGAGAAATTCTTATTGGAAAGCCCCCTCTTCCCAGGAACCGCACGGTTGTCAATATTGTGATTCTCGTAATATTATTTGTGAATAATTAATTATTGATTCATACGATGAGGAAAATATTAATTTTATGTGGATATAGATGGAGAAAATTTTTATAGTGACAATTGTTGAAAATTAATATTTTATCTTTTATGATAAAATAATTCATTTAAATATATTATTTTAATAATATATTAACAATGATATTTTTACGATGAATGTGGGATATATGAGTATATGTGGAGGAGGAGTATTTTTGTTACCAAAATGTTTAAAACATGTTAAACATGTCGGTGGACCCCATTTATTGACTGAAATTTGATTATAGCCTGTAAAATCGCGCATTTATGGATTTCGGTCAATTTCTGTTTGGAATTTGGAAAAACTTTCTTCTATAAAGTTGTAGAGAATTGAATTTCCTATAAAAACTCATGAGATTGAATTTTCTGATAAAAGGGCTATTTATTATGAATTATTGAAGTTCAAACTCTCAAAATAATTGATTTTGGAAGTTTAAAATAATTTAAATATGAAAAACATTTTTGTGGGTCTAGCATGTGATTTGAATGTGTTGAATGCAGATTTTCATAATTCAAAGAGTGGGCGTAAGAATTATATATATATATTATTATTATATTAAATTTTTCGCTTTGTGTTCTAAGCAATTTCCTATAAATAGGTGTTTAGGTTAGAATTGAAAATCACACCGTAGCTCAAGTTTTCTCTCTATATTATCGGCGTATTCTTGTGAGTATTTTGAGTATACTTTGAGTATTGCTATATCTGTGCAAGTTCAAGTCATAGCCTATATCCAGGTTTCATTTGAAATCTTGTCTTTCGAGGTAAGGGATGTTATTTTCTTCTCAAATGATATTATTTCTTCAATATCATTATCTTTGAAATATTGGTTGGAACTTTTATCAAATTTGGAACTCTTTCATGTATGGGGTTACTATTCATGAGTATTATTCATGAGTTACTATTCACGAGTTCTTATTCACGAGTACTATTCACGTAAGCGTGAAGATGTTTTTTTGTGAAATTTCTATCTTTTGGTGTCTGAGTTACTATTCACGATACGGCACTATTCACGATATCTGGCACTATTCATCCAAAAACCAAATTTCTTCTTTTTGTCCAAAATATCTATTATGGATACTAGCTTTGATTGTATCCATGTTTTGATCATTCTTGAATTTTACACCACTATGATTATTTTTTTGAGGTATTTTTGGACGTGGATAAAACAAAGTACGAATCCTTAATCCTTAATCCTTGTCATTTTGATTCCTTTGGATTCGCTTTTTTTAAAAATATTTTTCATCATCCTCGATCTTAAATGATGATATTATTGAATATCTTTGGCCTGTAGTGCAAAGATGAATGATTTTTGATGAATATCTTTGGCTAGTAGTGCAAAGATGAATGATTTCTGATGAATATCTTTGGCCCGTAGTGAAAAGATGAATGATTTTCGATGAATATCTTTGGCCCGTAGTGCAAAGATGAGCAGTGTTTAGATGAACATGACCAAATGGTGAATGTCCTGGCACGTAGAAAGTGCAAGGATGAATATTTGATCCCAGATATATATTGATTGATGTTCTGGGGATAAAATAGGCGATGAACTTTAAAATTCATACATAGAAGATAGTAGTTTGCATTCTCTACTTAACTCTTCTAATGAATTATTATTTCATTGCGAATATTGATTTAAAACTTGTTGTCTATTGTATTCTATTATATTTTTTCCTGTTGAAGACTAACGATAATTTGTTGTATATTATCTTAGTCATAATATTCTTTTTCTTGGGCTAGTCGAGCTCACCCTTTTCCTTTTTGTTCCATTTTTCTTCTCGTGGAGGCGAGAATATAACAGTACTGAGTCGGGTATGGAATGAAAGTTCTAGGAGAATTGTTTAGTAGTCCTCACCATTGTTGTAAAATAATGTATCAATAATTATGATGAGAATTTATTTGTATGTGGATATTGTTTAGATGGCAATATCTGTATTTAAACTCACAGTTTTACTGTTATAATAATAAAGTTGTAGTTGTTTCTGTACCGTGTATTGACAACTCAGAATGGGTGATGTATACCTATTTTGGGGGCGTCACACAAGGTCAAGAAATTTTGACCCAATAAAAAATAAAAGACTTGGAAGTCTTTTTATTAAAAAACGTACTTGGACTTTTATAAAATAACCAATGTGGGACTTGGCTCTAATAAAAAATAAAAGACTTGGAAGTCTTTTTATTAAAAAAACGTACTTGGACTTTTATAAAATAATCAATGTGGGACTTGACTCCAATAAAAAATAAAAGACTTGGAAGTCTTTTTATTAAAAAAACTTACTTGGACTTTTATAAAATAATCAATGTGGGACTTGGCTCCAATAAAAAATAAAAGACTTGGAAGTCTTTTTATTAAAAAAACTTACTTGGACTTTTATAAAATAACCAATGTGGGACTTGGCTCCAATAAAAAATAAAAGAATTGGAAGTCTTTTTATTAAAAAAACTTACTTGGACTTTTATAAAATAACCAATGTGGGACTTGGCTCCAATAAAAAATAAAAGACTTGGAAGTCTTTTTATAAAAAAACTTACTTGGACTTTCATAAAATAACCAATGTGGGACTTGGCTATTAAGGTCATGTGCCTTTTTATAAGGAAAACCTCCTTAAGCTTTTATAAAAAAATCAATGTGGGACTTGGCTATTAAAATCTCACTTGGTAGTATTTTTATAAGAAAACTTCCTTAGACTTTTATAAAATAATCAATGTGGGACTTGACTATTAAGGTCTCACTTGTAGTTTTATTATAGGAAAACTTCCTTAGACTTTTTATAAATAACCAATGTGGGACTTGAATACTTGACTTTCACTTGGTAGTCTTTTATTAATCAATGTTGACCACCAAGGTCTTCCTTAAATTGCAAACAACCATATTCTATCCAATTAAGTAAGACTTTTATTCTAACTTTGGAACAAATCTTTCCTTGATAAATAATTTAAGTTTATCTAATTTCTTTTACCAATTTGACCAATATAGAACTTGTAAACAACCAACTATTAATTTATTTAAATTTATCTAATTTCTTTTACTTTTACAAATCAATATAGAACTTGTAAACCACCAACTATTAATGTTTCCCTTAGTATTATTTTTATAAAAAAATTTACTTGATACTTGGTAGTCTATACTTGATTGTCTTTTATAAGGAAAACTTCTTTAGATCTTTATAAAAATAACTAATGTAGGACTTGACAATTAAGGTCTCACTTGATAGTCTTTTATAAGGAAAATTTCCTTAGACTTTTATAAAATTAACCAAAGTAGGACTTGAGTACTTAACCTTCACTTGGTACTCTTTTATAAGGAAAACTTCCTTAGAATTTTATACATAACCAATGTGGGACTTGAATACTTGACCTTCACTTGGTAGTCTTTTATTAATCAATGTGGGACTTCTAAACAACCATATATATGTGTTCTCTTATCTTACCAATATTCCACATTGTCTAATTTGTGTTCTCTTGTCTTAGCTCTATTTTATAAATAAGGGAGACCACTAATAATTTCATCAAGTCCTAAATATTCTATTATGTAATGTCTTTTCTTGTGTTATTTCTATTATATAAATAGAGAAGAAGACTTCAAGCCAATTCTACAAGGCTAAATAAAAAAATTATTTAAAAAATATTTTTGACTGGTACAATCGGTTCGGTCTGGTATGTACCGGACCTATGAAACTAGTAACCGGAACTGGAATCGAAAATCGGTTTGTACCGAACCGGTCCTGAATTGTTTTCTTTTGTACCGAACCGACCGGTTCGGATCGGTCTGGTTCACCTAAAAACTCGAAAATATCAAAATTTATGAATAGCCCTATGTTGGAGTACTATTCACGTGTTACTATTCACCCAATTACTATTCACTCTAGTATCATTCACTCGGGTATTCGGGACACTTTTCGTGCCGAAATACTATTCACGAGTTATTATTCACGGGTTACTATTCACCCAATTACTATTCACTCTAATATCATTCACTCGTGTATTCAGGACACTTTTCGTGTTGGGGTACTATTCACGGGGCACTATTCCCGAAGTACTATTCACGGGGTACTATTCACCCAAAAAATATATTTCTTTTCTGTCAAAATTATTTTTGGTACATGAATATTATTCTTGAATTTTACTCTACAAAAAAGTATCATGTTGACAATTGGACGTTATTGATGTCTGGATAAATTAAATTATAAATCTTTAAAATTTATCCTTGAACTTGTTTTATTGAATTATTATGTCATTGTCATCATCCTCATGCTTATATTCTGATTAAAGTCATCTTTGGCTTACGTGCATAGATGGACTTGATATGATTATGACCAGGGATTATTCGGTATAATCATGACCGTAATGTAACGAATGATGTGGTAAAAGTCTTCATTGGCCTGTAGTTCATTGATGGACAATTGTTCGTATGATTATGACCAGGGATTATTCGGTATAATCATGACCATTGATGATTACATGAATATCCTTGGCCGTGGTGCAGAGATGATTCGATGATGTGGTTTATTTGTTAAGCTGAGTCTCAGCGATAAAGTTGATGAAAAACTTTTAAAATCATAGAAGATAGTGGTTTTATGCCTACTTGACTCTTCTAATGGATTGCTTATTCCGTTGTAGTTAAACTTGTTGTCTATTGTATTCTATCAGTTGTTATACTGTTGAAGGCTAAGGATAATTTATTCTGCATTATCTTAGTCATAATATTTCTTACTGGGCTAGTTGAGCTCACCCTTTCTTTCATTGTTTTCTTCAGGAAATGAGAATATAGCTGGGACGAGTCGGGAAATGGATTGATGGTCCAGGATAAGTGGCTTTAGTAGTCCTCACTATTCTATGAAATAGTGTGATAATAATTATAATGAGGACTTCATTGAGAGTGTATATTGTCTAGAAGGCAATATTGTTTAAACTCTCAGCTTATGTTTTGTCGTATTTTACACGACAATTGTATAATTAAGTTTGTATTTGATTTATGTACCATGATATCTGGCGACCCAAGATGGATGATGTATACCTATTTTGGGGGCTTCACAGTTGATATCAAAGCCATAGAAAAGAGCCCCGAGGCTTTATCTGGTGACTTCCAAGTCTTGGAATGCACCGAAGCCAGACTTTCCGTAAGGGACGCCGTGAGGAACGGTGGCAAGTTGATAGGTATCATTGTGAGGTGCTATCCAAGTCTTGGATGCGGGTCACAGTTGGTATCAAAGCTTAGGGATATGATCTCTGGCTGAGATGTGAGACAAGAACTAGGAAGGGAGAGACGGGGAATTCCTTCGCTAATATGACCTACCTAAGTTTATTTGGTATTTAATTGGTCAGTCAGAGTATAGGGATAATATGTGATATGTTAATTAACCCTTATTTTGTGACAGTGTTTGAAAATGGCATCTGAAAATGTTGAGATCAGCAATGAAGAACATGAGACCGTTGAGTCACTAACGATAAATACCCAGGATAATGTGCAACAGGAAGATAATAATCCTCAGGTAAATAACAACACCGATCAGATGATGAATGATGGGATGTTCAGAGGCTTTATGAAATTCATGCAACATCAGACGAGAGAGACTCCTGTTCAAAATGTAGGTGGAAACACTGGCAACTCTCGGGTGGTCACCGATAAACAGTTCAAGGAGCTGGGACCACCGGAGTTTTTGGGAAAGCCAGAACCACTTAAGGCGGAGACGTGGTTAAAGCATATCACCAAGATATTTGATGTCTTGGGATGCTCCGAGGTGCAAAAGGTTCCCTTCGCCACCTTTATGTTGCGTGAAGAGGCAGATTACTGGTGGAAATCTGTAAAACGTACCCAGCATGACGCACTCAAGATGTCTTGGGAGAAGTTCCAAGAACTGTTCAATGACAAGTACTTTCCTGAAAGTATTCATCATATGAAGAAGGTGGAGTTCATTAAGTTGGAGCAAAACAATATGACCGTGTTGCAATACGAGGCTAAATTTGCGGAGTTATCCCTGTTCGCATCCCATTTGGTCGATAATGAGGAGCGAATGACGCGAATGTTTCTAAGAGGTTTGAAACCCGAAATACGTCAATACCTCATCTCTCATAAACTTTGTTTATATTCAGATATTGTGAATAGGGCTCAGTTATTGGAGCGTGATAATGAGTCAGCACAACCAAAAGTTAATGACCAGTAACACGATAATAATCATACCGGTGGCAACGGCCATCGGAACAATGATAACCATCGTGAAGGAAATTATCAGGCATGAAATGGTAACCACTTCGGTGGTAATCATGGCCAAGATAATAGAAGAAATGATTCAAGTGGAAAATTCAAGAAGAGAAGATTTAATGATGATAGGAAGACGTCGGCAGCAGCACCAACACCAGCAACTAATTCTAGGGGAGGAGAACGATCGCCAGTTAGATGCTATAGATGTAGAGAGGAGGGACACATAAGTCCAAACTGTTCACAGCCTTCCAAGGTATGTTTTAGTTATGGAAAAGATGGTCACATAGCTCGATTTTGTCCTATAGCGAAATCAAGTCCAGCTGGGACGGTGGCACCAAAGGCGGATACTGACAAAACAAAGTCGGTGGTTTCAGGAAGTGCGTTTTTTGTGACTTCTCAAAAAGTGAGTAACCCGAATGAAGTTAGCATGAGTTAGTTAATTATAAATTCATACGAAGTCTATACCTTATTAGATATCAGTTCTACACTTCTACCCATTCTTTTATCTCTCTTGCTTGCGCTCAACGTTTAAATTTAACTCTTGAGAAGTTAGACTTTGACTTATCGATTGAAACTTCGTTAGTAGAAACCTTCATTTCATGTGTTATCCAAGTCTTGGATGAGAGTCATAGTTTTGAATGATATTTCTATTATTAATAAATTTCTTGACATTAGCCTACCCCTAGAGCGTGAAATCGAATTTTGTATTGACCCCAGTACAAAACCCATTTCTTAAACCCTTACATATTTCTTCAACCAAAATAAATGTATAATGCGCCAAAGACGTTGGCTCGAGCTGTTGAAGACTATGAGTATACCATTCAATATCATTGTGGAAGAGCGAACGTGGTAGCTGACGCGTTGACTAGAAGATCGTATGCGTTTACGAGTGCGATGTTGTTAACACAAAAACCCATTTCGTATAACTTACAAATGATGAAGATAGATTTAAAGACTTTAGGGATCCACGTGAAGATAACGAATATACGAGTAGAATCGACTTTAATCGATAAAGTTAAAGCCGCTCAAGCTTCAGACCCGGAGCTGATGAAAATGAAGAAGAAGGTTCAAGAAGGCGTTATCTCAACCCTCAATTTAATTGGCCCATTTGAAATCCTCGATCGAGTAGTAACTGTGGCCTACCTACCTTACCGCTAAGTATGTCGTGTGTTCATAACGTTTTTCACATATCGATGTTACATAATTATGTGGACGACCCGAACCACATTATTGAATTGGAATTAGACGAGATAGCAAAAGATTTAACGTATGAGGAGATACGTGTTAAAAACTTGGATAAGAATGATCGTATTCAACACTCAAAGGTTATACCTCAAGAGTTAGAATCTGAAATGAAGTCAAGGTATCCTCATCATACCAGGTACGTACGTAAATTTCGAGGGTAAAATTTCATAAGGAGGGGAGATTGTGAGACCCCAAATTTTATGAATAAAGGTTTAAATTTCTCGAAATATTTTTTTGAATATTATGGTGTGGATTTGATATAATATTATAGTTGTGGGTAATATTTATAAATTTAGCAAATTATGCAAGTTGTTATAAAATATTCGTTTGGCCGGGGAATATTCTTTTTGTCAGAAAATATCCGTACGACGGCATAATCATTGGTGGACCCCACAACGAAAGTATTGTCGTAGTTAGAAAATGACAGAATTATCATTTTATAAAAATAACGCAAAAGTGTTACCGTTAAAACTGTTGAACTACTCGGTAATAAAAAGTACGAGAATACGCATGGTTGCATAGTAGCACACAGTATTGATTATTGATGCTTACGTGATAAGTCACCGCTTATACTCAATTATTGCTACTGATAATTGCTCGTGATCATATCTCTCATATTATTGATTCAATTATTATCACAAAGATCATCTCAGATAATATGTTATATTATTAAATCAATAATTGAGACAACAAAGTTATTCATATTATTATTTGCAATATTGACAATGTCTAGAAGTTCTGTCAAAGAGAGGTTTGGTCACCTAATTGCGCGCCAATAAGGAGAAATCCTTATCGGAAAGCCCTCTCTTTCCTGGGAACGACCTGGTTGTTAAATATTTTGCATTATAATATTAATGATGAATAAGTTCGTGTTGATTAAAGATCAAATTGATAGTTCCATTGTGTTGGAATTATTAGTGTTAGTGGAAATCAACATTTATTTCGATAATAATTGATGTCTGGAGGTTATATTGACCAATTGGGTAATTCACCGGATAAATGAGCAATTAATTACTATTAATTCATATGCTGATAACTATGTGTTCACATGTGTGTACTATTGATTTACATGATTTACTATTAGGGGAGTTGGTGCAAGATTGATAATACTTGCATGACTAAGTTAAAATTGGAGGTATAGTTGAAGGTACTATACTATAATTAATTTTTTCACATGTTTAGAATAATTGATTCACATGATTTACTATTGATTCACATGATTTACTATTAGGGGAGGTGGTGCAAGTTTGATAATACTTGCAGGACTAAATTAAAAATGAAGGAAAAGATGAAGGTATTATACTGTAATATTTCGAGCCCCAAAATGTGAAATTATCAAAACTATATTTTCCTATAAATAGAAGCTCATTCATTCATTATTTTTCACCAATCCACTAAAGCAATAGAGCATTTATTATAGAGAGAAATTATAGAGAGAAAGAAGAAGAGAAGTCTGCTACCTCACTATTCCAATATCCAATTTTCTTCTGAGGTAAGGGGTATTATTCTTTCGTATTCATGAAGAGAGCTATTGTTATTCCATTCCTTATTATTATGTTGGAATAACCTGTCTATGCGAAGTACCGCATACATGGTGAAATTCTTCGTTATTCCATTCTTTATTATTATGTTGGAATAACTTTGTCACGCCAAGTACCGCATACATGGTAAAATTCTTCGTTATTCCATTCTTTATTATTCTCGTTGGAATAACTTTATGCGTGTGGTGTATTGCATGCACTGGTGAATTACGTTGTTATTCCATTCTTTATTATTCTCGTTGGAATATCACATGCATGCGGATTACGCATGACACGGTTTCGTTTCTTTATTATTACATTGGAATAACACATGCATCTTGTCTATCGCATGCATGGTGAATTCTTCTGTTATTCCATTCTTTATTATTCTGTCAAAATAACCTGTCTATGTGGATTACCACATGCATGGTGAATGATCCTTCGTATTCATTCTTTATTAAATTATGAAAATGATCTTTGTACATGGATTACCGCATGGTGGATGAAAATCCATTTGTAGTTTCGTATATTCTATTATACTCGTATGAAATATCATTTCTTTTGTACTAGTCATGAAATATCATTTATTTGGTATTTTTTTGTTACGAGTTACTGTTCACGGGTTACTATTCATCCGGTTACTATTCACTCTAGTATTATTCACTCAGGTATTCGGGGCACTTTTCGTGCCAGAGTATTATTCACGAGTCTTATTCACTTAAGTTACTTATTCACCCGATTACTATTCACTCTAGTATCATTCAATTGGGTATTCGGGACACTTTTCATACCAGAGTACTATTCATGAGTTACTATTCACCCGATTACTATTCACTCTAGTATCATTCACTCGGGTATTCGGGACACTTTTCGTGTCTGGGTACTATTCACGGGGTACTATTACCGAAGTACTATTCATGGGGTACTATTCACCCAAAAAAATATATTTATTTTCTGTCCAAATTATTTTTGGTACATGAATATTATTCTTGAATTTTACTCTACAAAACAGTATCATGTTGACAATTGGACGTTATTGATGTCTGGATAAATTAAATTATAAATCTTTAAAATTTATCCTTGAACTTGTTTTATTGAATTATTATGTCATTGTCATCATCCTCATGCTTATATTCTGATTAAAGTCATCTTTGGCTTACGTGCATAGATGGACTTGATATGATTATGACCAGGGATTATTCGGTATAATCATGACCGTAATGTAACGAATGATGTGGTAAAAGTCTTCATTGGCCTGTAGTTCATTGATGGACAGTTGTTGGTATGATTATCACCAGGGATTATTCGGTATAATCATGACCATTGATGATTACATGAATATCCTTGGTCGTGGTGCAGGGATGATTCGATGATGTGGTTTATTTGTTAAGTTGAGTCTTAGCGATAAAGTTGATGAAAAACTTTTAAAATCATAGAAGATAGTAGGTTTATGCTCTACTTGACTCTTCTAATGGATTGCTTGTTCCGCTGCAGTTAAACTTGTTGTCTATTGTATTCTATCATTTGTTATATTGTTGAAGGCTAAGGATAATTTATTCTGTATTATTTTAGTCATAATATTTTTCTTTGGGCTAGTTGAGCTCACCCTTTTCTTTCATCATTTCTCTCGTGAAATGAGAATATAATTTGGGACGCAGTGGAAATGGAGTGATGGTCATGATAAGTGGCTTTTAGTAGTCCTCACTATTCTATGAAATAGTGTGATAATAATTGAAATGAGGACTCCATTGAGAGTGTATATTGTCTAGAAGGCAATATTCTTGTTTAAACTCTCAGCTTATGTTTTGTCGTATTTTACACGACAGTTGTATAATTAAGTTTGTATTTGATTTATGTACCATTATATCTAGCTACCCAAGATGGGTAATGTATACCTTTTTGGGGGCGCCATGATTAAAGCGTCAATGCTGTGCGTCGCTAAAGGTGGTGAGCAGGTATGTAAAATAAAGGGTATGCACTTAAAGCGGATTTGTATGTATATATATATATATATGTATGTATGTATGAAACTATCAATGGGATAATTATTGTTCTCTACCCTTATAGGCATAACATCTCATAGATCTGGAGGCTGAGTTATCAGCTTGTCTCCCGAACTTGCATGTATTAAAGAACACTTAGCAATATATAGACCAAAACTTGCTTCGGACGTTGAAACGATACAAAACCAAAGACATAACACCTCATAGATATTTAGAACATGTTATAACTTACGGGACTCGATTCCGAGATCCGGAGGCCGAGTTATCAGCTCGTTACCGAACTTGCATATATTAAAGAACACTTAGAAGAATTATTTAAATATGTTCTCTTTTTGACTTCGTAATTAATATTTTAATTTTTTAGGGTCTTGTTGATGAGCCTCGTGGGGGTGGAGGCAGTGGCGAAGGCGATGACCGTGGAAGAGCTGGCGAGGGCCTTAGAAAAGATGGTGAGGATCGCCGAGCTAATGTTGATGATGCTACAGAAGGTGGGATCGGCGATGGAACGATAAATGACGATGGTGATGCTGGTACTCCTGATCTGGGGATATAATTCGTTTATGTTTATATTTTTACTTTCATGTATGTATTTATACAATTTTGGTTTGCACGGACTAAAATTTTGTATCTAGTTAGGTTGATGGTTTATGTATCTAACTAAATTGTATCTACTAACATTTTATACCATATCTATTAATTACGTTGTCTACATATTTGATGGTTGATAGCAAAATATTTGATGGTTATTGAAATGCGTTTGTGAAGAATTATTTGTTTTTTTTAATTTATAACAGGTACAATTATGTATATGTAAATGAACATGGGGTTTTGCAATTTTATAATTTTTTTTGAGAATAACATTAGCAAATGGGTCATTGGTGACAGACATGCCATCATCAATGAGTTATAGCGACGGTTTTAGCGACAGATTTATAATATATTTAATAATAAAAATAAAGACCCATTGTCAACGACCCATCAGTCAATAGCGATGGCACACGCCCATTGCTATTGACCATTTTTATAAATAATTATAAATAGTCATTGGCGACGGGTAGACTGTCGCCCATGCCGTCGCTAATGACTCATTGGCGACGGACTTCCGTCGTCAATGACACCAATGCCGACGGCGGTTGACGAGAATTGGGGAGGGCGACAAACATTGTCGTCGTCAATGACCTCATTGTCGACGATAGAGGGGTTATTGGCGACGGCAATGCCCGTAATCAATAATCCCTTTTTTTATAGTGTGATGTGACTATGGATTAATTACAGATGAGACACGACGAGACTAGCTAGATCGAGGTATGGATGAAAAAATTGGGCTGGACAACCATTACTCTTACGTTATGAGATTAATTCAGATACAGTTTATTAGGAACCATGTGATTATCACGAAATAATGCTAGTAGATAATGGGTATAAATATATATATATATATATATATATATATATATATATATATATATATATATATATATATACACACACACACAAACACGTACCGCTTCTCCTGCGAGTGGTCTGCATGCGGACAATCTTTATCGATGGTACGATCTGGACCGTCGCTATAGATCAGAAATATATAGGAAGGGCTATGACGACGGTACGTACCGTCGCCATAGCCCTTTATATAGAAATGGAACCGTCGTCATAGCCCTTTATATAGAAATGGCAACGGTTTACTCACCTATAGCGACGGTCCGGTTCCGTCGCTATATGTGATCGTATGCGGACCACCCGCACCTGAAGGGCTCTATATATATTCATATATATACGATCCGGCTCTCCAGCGAAAAAAAATGAACCAAAAACGAATTGGTTATAGTGGCGGTTTTCTGAGATATAGCGACGGTTCGAACCGTCGCCATAGTTATGTTGGTGGCTTTGTATGCTATAGCAACGAAAAAAACTATCGCTATATAGTCGGTTCGTTTTGTGTGACCAACTTCTCTAGCGAACCGTCGCTATAACTAATTCCTTTTTGAGTTCGCTCCGGTGGATAATAATGCTAGTACTACCCCCGTCCCTTATTAGCAGATATAATGCATGTATTTAGGGTTTTTATTTCAGTACTATAAGGTTAATATACTTTCTAGAAGTTTTGTTGCTAGGGCTCATAACCTGGCAGTTGCTACTAGCAACTCCCAGTGTACTACTTTCTATTATTAATGCATTATACTATATATATTACCAAAGAAAAAAAAACCGGAATGATGAATTCACATTTTACCTTGAAGACACAAGTAGGATAGGAACAAGTAGTGCAACAACCACTTATTTATTTTTTGTATTCTTCTCCAAACCTTTAATTTTAATTTCAACAACCACTCATTATTTAATTTTAATTTCAACAACTACTCATTATTTAATTTAATTTTATTTTATTTTGTATTCTGCTCCAAAGCATGACCCTCTTCAACAACTACTCGTTATTTATTTAAATTTCAGCACCTTCTTTTGCTTCCTCGACCCTTCTTCAGCACCTTCTTGTGTAACTAACACTTTTACTCGTTATTTACTTAGCCGCCGTGTGTGGAGTTGGACTATTATCTACCGACTACCATTTACTAATGTGAAGAAACCACTTGTATCCAAACCATTTTACTTCTACATGAGCCAGGGAGAGGGAAAAAACAAAAACTAACAATAGAAACTTCCCATTTGTATCCAAACCCGTCCACACGGGTTGCCAAAGTCAATGTCACGCCACCGGCCACAATCGATTAGAATTAAAAATAGAAATCTTAATATGTGAGTGGAGGGAGTATATATATTTAGCTTGTTTACTTGTTTAGGTATGAAATTCAACAGTTGAGGTGTTGAGAGTTTTTTGAAGTTTTGGTGCAGCAAGGTATGCTCTCAAGTTATCGAGTTTTGGTGCAGCTGAGGTGTTGAGAGTTTTTTGAACTTTAACCTTTTGCACAAAAAAAAAGTTAAAGTTTTTGCACTCTTTTGTTAGATCAAATTCTAAGAGGTCATTGTCAAGAGAAGCACAACCGAAATTGATGGAAAATTCAACAGTTGGAGCTGGACTACATTCCGAAAGCAATCAACCAAATTCTTCGGCACAAATTAAAAGTTCTCATTCATCTCGATCACTATGGTCTCAAGTACAACGCCTTTCGAAAAAGTTTCTATTAGCAAATAAAAATTATTTACCCTCTGAACATAGTCAATCAAATCATCTAGTACATAACGGAAGTTCTTATCAATCACTACTGTCTCAATTACTCCCTTCGACAATGTCTCTAAAATTTTCACCCTCCAATCATAGTCAATCAAATCATCTAGCATATAACGAAAGTTCTTCTCAATCACTACGGTCTCAAATACGCCCTTCAGAAAAGTCTCTAAAATTTTTTTTATCCTCCAAGCATAGTCAATCAAATCTTCCAGCACATAACGGAAGTTCTTCTCAATCACTACAGTCTCAAATACGCCCTTCAGAAAAGTCTCTAAAAGTTTTTTCACCCACCGAGCATAGTCAATCAAATCTTCCAGCACATAACAGAAGTTCTTCTCAATCATTACTGTCTCAAATACGTCCGTCAGAAAAGTCTCTAAAATTTTTCACCCTCCGAGCATAGTCAATCAAATCTTCCAGCACATAACGAAAGTTCTTCTTAATCAGTACTGTCTCAAATACACCCTTAAGAAAAGTCTATCAACAAATCAAATTTTTTCACCCTCCTAGCATAGTCAATTGAATTATCCAGAAAATAACGGAAGTTCTTATCAGTCACTAGTGTCTCAAATACGCATTCAGAAAATATCAATCAACAAATCAATTTTTTTGATACACAAACAAAAGTTCTTCTCAATCAACATCTGAAATGCGCTCGTCGAAAAGTTCTAATAGTACTGTACGATCTGAACACTATTATCAGCCAGAGTTGCAGGATGTTAATCGAAAAGAGAGAACTAAACAAAATGCTGACTCTAGTACTGCATACGACAACCATAAGTATTTACAAAGAAGTTCTAATGGTTATAATAGCGACTATTATGGATCAATAATATTGTCCAACTCAAGTACCGATAAGTATAATACTGCATATGATGGTATAAATAAATATTCCCCGTATCTTCAAATGAGTTCTAGCCTTGAAAAATTCGAAATGGCCCTTCAAGAATTTTCCTATAACTATCTCCATTAGATATTTATTCTTATTTGCATGCACGCATGTATTGGTGAAATCTATATATCTTGTTTGGTGTTTGTTTCTGGTTTTAAAGTAGTAGGAGTTGGGGATTTTCTTTATTGGGTGATGTTCTTTGTTCATAAAAGTGTGGGGTAATCGATAATTTACTGAATGATCACACTTTGTTTGATTTAGTACGGTTGACTCTGTTTCAGGCTCATTTTTTTGCGTAGACAAACCATTAAGATTTAAATATTTTAGCACTTAATTTTGAAAAAAAATGCAAAACAACTCTTTTCGTGCGAAGAAAAAGATGCTTGCAATTAAGTGAACTAGTTAAGTGCATTTATTTATGTGCACTTGTCACTTCTTTGTCAAAGAAAGTTAACATTATTGTACTACAAGATGCGGCACAAACTAAGGGAATACGATCTTTCACTCTTTTATGTAATTTTCTTTATAACGGTGAATATATATATATATATATATATATATATATATATATATATATAACCGATCGGTGAGATTTCTTTACTTTTGTTAAAAATGGACTTTTTTTTGTTTTTTTTAAAACAACTAAAAAAAAAATATTTAACATTTTATGGAATCGATATTTTCCATAATATAATGTTTTTAGGCGTGATTTGAATACCTATACCAAAAATGGTGGTACAAATTCGCATTGCATCGCATGACTGACTTGTTTTGTTATACGTATCCAAATCATATCCAAAACATTGTATTATGAAAAAATTTCAATTCCATAAAATATTAAACTTTTTTTAGTTATTTAAAAAAAACCAAAAAAATTAAAAAAAAGTCCAAGATTTTAACAAAGTAAGGGAGTCCTTACATCGATCCCTAATTATATATATATATATATATATATATATATATATATATATATATATATATTTTGTTTAACACACATATTTTATTATTGATATGCCATGTGAAATTTAGAGTGTTTGCACACTTTAAAGGGGAGGTTGGATAGGTGTATCAGACAATTTTAATTTTTTTTGCTAAATGTCTGCTTAAGGTTTATATGACTTTTGATATGCAGAGACACAAATACTTAACTATATAGACAAGGTAAAATTTGTCTGCTTAAATTTATATATTAATCTAATATGCAAAACCTTCTTTGAATTATCTAGACAAGTTAAAACCTGACTGCTTAGCTATATATTTGAACCTGTTATGCAGTTACAACTTAGATTTTAACGGTGCATGATATGAATTGAAATAAAGTGCATAATTAATGCAATGAAAGCAAGATAAAACAAAAATCACAACACCAAAAATTTTTATGTGGTTCAATCCTTAACGTTTAATCTAATGGCTTAATCCACGTCTAATATCAACTGGTATTGGAGATTTTTTTATTAGATTAATATTCGATTAATAACAAAAGTTACTCCATGTACAAAACAACTCTGACTCAATTGGACAACACTGCCCCTTTTGCACTATAGCTACCTTTTGCACCACTACAACTCTTGCATCACTGCAACCTTTAGAGTCTACTTTGCACAGTCCTATCCACAACTGCATCAATCACAAATCACAGTAGGCTTGAATAAAATTTTTAATCTAAAATGAATATGATTACAATATTTTTGAATTTCCAACAACAACAAATTAATAGCAAAGCAAAATCAGATTGCTAGAAGTTTTTCTATAAGAGCACTGTTATGATTTTCAATTCGTTGGTTTTGAAGCTTATACCGAGAGAAATATATAGAGAAGAAAATAACGGCAATAAAAGATCAATTCCACAATTTCAGCAATTCCAATAGAATTAAGATGTTAGGAGATGATTTTTGAATTTGAAAAATATACAGCTTGAATTATGACAGATTGAAAATCAAGGGAGAATATTTCACCAAAATCAACAGCTTAAAATAAAGAATTAATATCCCAACAGAATCAACAATTTGAATAAAGATAATCAACAACTTGATCAAAGAGATAAGATCTTTGATATTAAAATACTTTTGGAAAAACGTGGATGATTAATTTCTCAATTGATTTGGTTTCCAAAAATAACTTCTGTAAAGGATTCAAATTTTTAAGCACATGAATAAAAAGATTATTTTCAGCACAATAAAATTTCCTTGAAATTAATAACTCAAGCTAAAAATCCTTATATATATACTAGTAATTGTCCGTGCTTGAAGGCACAACGTAACGAAATTCTCACACTCTCTCCGTGCCTCCCTCTCTCTCTCCATTTCAACAATCTAAAAATTAGAATGAATCTGAACCGTCCTTGTGCTTTCCCGCCCAAATCAATTAGAATGAATTTGAACCGTCCTTGTAAGACCCCGAATTTTATGAAATAAAAGAATTCAAATTTTCTTTTAATTATTATTCTATTCAGTAAATAGTTAAATTGATAAAAGGTTAAAGTTAAGGGTGATATGCGAAAATTTTACAAAATAAGCAAGTTGTCATAAAATATTCGTTTGGTCGGGGAATATTCGTACGACATCGCAATCATTGGTGAATCCCACAATGGAATAACTGTCGAAAATTTAAAGCGACAAAAATAATCTTTTTATAGAAATAACGACAAAACTTTTATCGTTAAACTGTTGAAATACCCAGTGATAAAAGTAAGTAATATGCGTTGTTGCACAGTAGTACACGGTATTGCACAATATCTCTGATTATTGATGTTTACGTAGAAGTCACTCAATTTTATTCAATAATTGCCACAGTAGTTGCTGCGTAGTATCTCATATTATTGATTCAATAATTGTCACAGTATCATCTGCATAATATTTTATATTATTAAATCAATAATTGAGACGACACAATTACTCATATTATTATTTATTTTATTGACAATGTTTAGAAAGTTTTATCGAGGAAAGGGACTAAGTTATTTAATTGCGCGCCAGTAAGGATAAATCCTTATCGGAAAGCCCCCTCTTTCCTGGGAACGATCTGGTTGTTAATATTGTGAGTTATAATATTAATGATGAATAATTGTTGAAAGATTAAAAATTGTATTATATATATTTATTAGCGATAAGTGATGAGATTTAATTTAATAGTTAGTCAAGACTAATTAAATAGTTATAATTAACTAAGAAAGTAAAAGTGTGTATAAAACACAAGAAAATAAAATTAAAACTCAAATTTGAGTTCGGAATAGAATTTTGATGAGCGGACTACTCGGTTGAATACAGAGCGATGAATCTAGTAAAAATAGATTGTAAAGTCGATATGGTTTCAAGGTTGACTAGTAAAAAAGTACTTTTTGGTTAAAGTCAACAATTAACTTTTATGTAGAAAAGTTGAACATAGAGTTTGGAATTGAATTTGGACACGCGAACGAGATATTTGAGTCCGGGACAATAAAATTAGTCAAACTAGACTATAAACATAAAATTTATCGGGGCTGACTTTTTGGTCAAAAATTCAATAGTTGACTTTTTCGAAAAATGTCAAACTTCAAAAATTCAAAGATGAAATTGTTGATAAAATTATTTCCATTGTGTTGGGAATATTAATGTTAGTAGAAATCATCATTTATTTCGATAATAGTTTATTTTTGGATGTTAAATTGATAAAATGGGCAATTAATCGGATAAATGAGCAATTAATTACTATTGGTTCACATGCAAGGAACTATTAGTTCACATGCAAGTACTATTAGGGGATGTTATGCAAAATTGATAATACTTGAAGGACTAAATTAAAAATGGAGGCAAAGATGAAGGTACTAAAGTATAATTAACCTTGTAATTTGCCACCTTTTCTTAGCCTATAAATACTCCTCCATCCATTCATTATTTTCTACCATTTTTGAAGAGCAAAGTTATAATCAAAAGCTATAGAGAGAGAAACTATAGAGAGAGAATAAGAGAGAATGAAGAAGAGTATTCTGTTACTACACTATTGTAGTATCCAATCTCCTACTAAGGTAAGGGATATCATTTTTCATATTTGTAAGGGGTATTATTTCTTTCGTATTCGTAAAGGATGTTATTTCTTTCAATACTCGTAAGGGTTATCATTTTATTCCTTATTAATCTGTGGGAATAACATGTCTACGCGGACTACCGCATGCCTGATGAATAACCCTTCGTATTCATTCCTTATTAATTTGTGGGAATAACCTGTCTACGCGGACTACCGCATGCCTGGTGAATAACCTTTCGTATTCATTCTTTATGAAGTTGTGGAAATGATCTGTTTACGCGGATTACCGCATGACTAGTGAAAATCCATTTGCAGTTTCTTGTATTATTTCATTTCATATTCCTAAATCTAAACTTACTATTGCTTCTATAATTCCTGAAAAAATTAGAAATTCCTTGAAGTTTGTGCTTCATCTAATATCCTTTCACTGGAATATTGGTTTGAACTCTCTTATGGAAATTTTAATCTTTTTATGTTGGGGTACTATTCATACGGCTCTATTCATGGGTAGTATTCATACGGTACTATTCATGAGTACTATTCACAATGGAATTTAATTTTCTTTTCTTTGTCCAAGTTATCTTTTATGAATCTTATTCTTGAAATTGAATCCATGTTTTGATCTTTATGTTGATAATTTGGACATTCTTGAACTCTGGATAAATTGAATTATAAATCTCTAATATATATCCTTGATCTCACTTGATTCATTCTTTTTATCATTGTCATAATCCTCAGACTTAAATTGTAGTTAAAGTTATTTTTGGCCCGTAGTGCAAAGATGAACTGTTGATTCATCTTTGGCCCGTAGTGCAAAGATGAATTGTTAATTAGTATGATTATGACCAGAAACTTTGTATTTGTATAATCATGAACTTTAATGTTACAGATAAGGACTTGTGAGAAAAGTTTCTCTTTGGCCCGTAATTTAAAAAAAAATTGTTGATTGAAGATAGACAATTGATTAGTATGATCATGACCATTGATATTACAATTGAATATCTTTGGCCCGCAGTGCAAAGATAAACAATTGATTGGTATGATCATGACTATTGTTGTTACATTTGAATGTCTTTGGTGTAAGGTGTAAAGACGATATGATTATTGAGTGTCTTTAGCCTTTGTGGCAAGGACATTGAGTGAAAGTTTTATTATGTCTTTGTTACAAGGAGAAACTGTTGATTTACATTATTATAAACATGAATTATGAATTTAACTATAATCTTTGGTGGTTCAGGTGAAGACAGGTAATGAAAGTTATCTTTGTCTTGGGTATAACAAAGAACTGTTGATGGGTATTACAACAATTATGGTTGAAAACTTTTATCATCTACCATATGTTCTAAATATCTGATTTATTACTAATGAAAGCTATTGATAATTTAATTATCTTTAGTCATAATATTCTTTACTGGGCTATTTGTGCTCACCCTTTTGCTTCACAATTCATTTCAGGTAATAAAAGTGTAGCTGGGTCGAGTGGGGATAACAGGGGAGTAGAGTGATGACTGTTGAAGTTTTTCAATACATTATAAAATAGAATGACAATATATAATTGTATTGAGGACTTAAAATGTGTGTGTCATATTTTATACGTCATTTAATAGTTAATTTTGGTGAACAACAATAGGGTGATGAGAACCCGACTTTGAAGTGTCAAAAATGTACCCCATTAGAATGAGGAGGACATAAATCTTCTCGTGTTCCTTTGAAGACTTGAAATATATGTTGTTGTATTTTATATGGCATTGTAATAATTTGGGTGTGTATATTGTCTTATTATATTCAGTACAATATTTGTATTGAAACTCACAGCTTATGTGTTGTCGTATTTTGCACGACAGTTTAATAGTTGTAAATTGAAAGGTTTGTATTTGGATTATGTAGTGTGTATTTGGCGACCCAAAATGGGTTGTGTGGACGCATTTTGGGGGCATCACAGTCCTTGTGGTTTCCCGCCGAAATTCAAATTGGGTTCATATATATACGATCCCCTTCTCCAGCGAACCTTAAACAGTGAACTAAAAACGAACCGACTATAGAGACGATTTTTTCCGTCGCTATAGCATACAAAGCTGATGACATAGTTATGGTGACGGTTCGAACCGTCGCTATAGCTCAAAAAATCATCGCTAGCCGGTTCTTTTTGATTCGCTGTTTAAATTTCACTGGAGAAGAGGACTGTATATATATAAGACAAATCTAAAGCATATCTCTCAAATAACATCTCTCTCTTAAATAACATACTTTTATTAAAAGTACGTCATTTTGGAGATTCTTTTAAAAAATAAAATAATATTAAAAGAGAGTGGTCCCAATTGTTTTCCTTTTATTTACAAAAATACAATCCGCGACCTCACTTGTTTTTAAAAGAATCTCCAAAACGACGTAGTTTTAATAAATGTATGCTATTTAATAGAAGTGTGTTATTTAAGAGGTATGCTTTAGATCGATTCAATGTATATATATATATATATATATATATATATATATATATATATATATATATATATATTTCTTAGGTGAAGTCCTAGGGACTTAAGCAAGTGGTGGTTCTAAAAATCTTTTCTTCATGATGATCCACTAGAAATCTGGATACATGTATGATTAATCCAAAAATTAAAAATCACAAAGTATTTTCGTACAAAATATATGCTGTTATCATTAAAATAAAAACTCACGAATCAACACCATGATCCACATTCACGAGAGCATGCATATATGGCCACATGCACGAGGGTATGCATATATAGTCATTTATAGCTAGGCAGAGCCGGCCTTGGCCTTGGGCTACCGGGGCTACTGCCCTAGGCCCAAAGCTTAAGGGGGCCCAAAAAATTTTAATCTGACTCCTAGACTTCTACTCAAAACTCAACGGTTAGTCTTCATTTTTTAATTTCCTACTTTCGTGCTTCGTTGAACTCTTACTCTGCATTCTGCAGTCCTCACTCCTCACTTTTGTTCCAGTGTTTCTGCAAGCCAAGAGCAATCAAACAAAAAAAAAAGCACTTCCAAAAAGCAAAATACAAAAAGAAGAAAATATAATCGTCTCAAGGCAAGCTAATATCTTTTTTTCGCTTTTTGTTCTCTATATTACTATGATCTTTCAACTCTGTTTCTGCTGTTCTGCAACTTAATAATTAATATTAATCATTTTTCTGTATGACTTGATTATTCGTTAATTAAGATTATCTCCATATGTCCATATCTAATATCTGTGTGATTATTGATTTATTGATTTATCCGTTGCCAGTTGCCTTATTGTTTGATTATCATTTATCCAAGTAACTAAGTAAGTCTTGTCATTACTCACTTGTGTTGGTTAATGGTTCTTCTTGATTTTGGTGTTTTTTTCCCACTTTTTTATTAAGTTGCAGGGGTCGGATCTTCTATTCTTCTAATCTTCTTTTGGGTTCATGTCAATTGTCAAGTTTTCAACTTTTATACTTGATACTCTGTTAGTGTTTTTCTTTTCTTTTTTCTTCTTTTTTTTTACACAATGATTTCTATTGATTATCTTATTTTCTAAAAAACTCTTGATCCTAGTAATTTGAGGTTTTAACTGTGCTTTTGGGGGTTGATGATGTGGATTTGACTTTGTCTTGTATATATACTGAACTAATTTAGTAATTTCAGGTGTAATTTTTAGTATATTATTTTCACACTACATAATTAGTTTTTATTTGCTATGTATACCTGCTACAGTTTACATCTTTGGCCTACAGGCCTAGACTCATGATTTTATTTGTTTGAATTTTCTCCTATTTTGTAAATTGTAATACATATAACATATTTGTGTTAACTTTTTCTTATTTATTATTTGTTTCAACAGAAAACTTGGCTGGGATTCTTATTCTTTATAATTGGAAGTTTCAAGTGGAAGAAAATATACTCAAAATTCAGGTTTTATTGTTCTTTGTAATTAGTTTTATTGTTTTTTATTGTGTTGTGTTTATTATAAAAATAAAAAAAATATTTCGTGAGAAACAACTTTCCGAAAATCTCAAGAGACAAAAAAAGAAAAAAGAAGAAGAAATTGCTCAAAGTTTAAGAGGATCTTTGAATAAATATTTTGTTAAACAACCCAATGCTTCACTTGAAAATTTAGATGAAGATTTACCAAATGAATATGAACAACAAATTCAATTGGAAGAATTAGTAGAAAATGAGAATGATGTGAATGAAGAAATTGGTAATCTAGATGAAAATGAAAATAGTGATGAACCTTTCCTTGATGAAAATGAAAATATTGATGAACCTTTCCATGAAAATGAATGTCCCGAAACAAGATTTGATTTGAACATTTATGATCCACGAGTTTGGGGTAATCTTGATGTAAAAATGAGAGATTTACTTGTAGAAAAAGGTCCCCTAAGAGAAACTAATCTCAAATTCCCCATGGACGAACACAATAGACATTTTTCTTTAAATTATTATCTTCGCACGTTACCAAATGGGGAAACTAAGGATTGAAAATGGCTAGTGTACTCAAAGGAGTTGGATAAAGTGTTTTGTTTCTGTTGTAAGTTGTTTAAAACAATGAATTATAGAAGTCAGTTAACTAGTGAAGGAACAAGAGATTGGAAACATCTTGGTGAGAAGCTTAAACAACATGAAAGCGAGATTGAACACCTCACTAACTTGAGGTCTTGTGTTGAATTGCAAATCGATTGAAAACAAATCAAACAATTGATATGTAATTACAAGAGCTAATCAAGAAAGATACACTACTTTCGAAAAATGTTATTATCGGAATCATCATTTGTTGTGAAATGTCTTCTTATACATAATTTGGCTTTTTCGTGGAACAAATGAAAAATTTATGAAGATGGTAATGGTAACTTTTTAGGCCTACTTGAAATGATTGCGAGTTTGATCCAAAGAATGCAACACCATTTTCGACTCATTAAAGATAAGAACATTCATTATCATTATCTTAGCCATAAAATTCAAAATGAGTTGATAGCTATTTTAGCATCAAATGTTAAACATGCAATCATTGAAAAAATAAAAACATCTAAATATTTTTCAGTCATTCTTGATTGTACTCCTGATGCAAGTCACAAAGAACAAATGACTTTAATATTGAGGTGTGTAGATGTTTCAAGTACTCCAATAAATATAGAAGAGTACTTTTTAGAGTTTCTGAATGTGGAAGATACATCTGGATTAGGAATTTTTAATGAATTGCAAAATGTAATGGAGTCCCTTACACTTAATATTGATGATGTGAGGGGACAAGGTTATGATAATGGCTCTAATATGAAAGGGAAAAATCTAGGTGCACAAAAAAGATTACTTGATATAAATCCTAGAGCATTTTACATGCCATGTGGTTCTCATTGTCTCAACTTAATAGTTTGTAATATGGCCAAGTCATGTGGTAAAGCAAAATCTTTTTTTGGAGAATGTCAATGCATATATACGGTATTCTCTAATTCAACAAAGCGATGGAATGTGTTACTTGATTACATAGATGGTTTGACTTTGAAATCATTGTCAACTACACGTTGGGAAAGTCACATTGAAAATCTCAAGCTTCACAAATCAGAGAAGCTTTATTTAAATTAACATAAATTAGTGAAGATGCCAAATTGAGTAGGGATGCTCAAAGTTTAGCATTAGGAGAGCTTTCAAGTTTTGAATTTATATTAAGTTTGGTTATTTGGCATGACATTTTGCATAAGATTAACTTAGTTAATAAAAAGTTACAATCTGAAGACATGCGTCTTGATGCTGTTGTACGACAATTAGAAGGACTTATTTTATTTTTTGAAAACTATAGAATAAATGGGTTTGTTTCAGCCATGATTGATGCTAAATTTTTTTTCCTTGATATGGGAATTGAGCCTGTATTTCCAAAAAAGCGTCAAATTTGTAGAAAAAGGCATTTTGATGAGGTTTTCAATAATGATAGGGAACAACAATTAGCCGAAGAATCATTTAGAATTGATTATTTTCTTGTTATAGTGGATATTGCTCTTAGTGAATTGAAGAGTAGGTTTGAACAATTGCATTGTTTTGAATCAATTTTTGGGTTCTTATTTGATCTTTTGCAAAGTTGACTTGCCGTTTGATGATGATGAATTGAAAAGTTCTTGTGTGAATCTTGAAAATGCTTTAAAACATGGTGATGTTTCTGATGTTGATGCAAGAGACTTATTTTCAGAATTACAGGTGTTGCAAATGATGTTACCAAAAGAAGCATATGAAACAGATAAACCATGGACATCAATTAAAATTCTTGAGTTTGTAAAGAGTGTGGATATGTTTCCTAATGTAATGGTTGCTTATAGGGTATTATTGACTATACATGTGACTGTGGCATCTGCTGAAAGAAGTTTTTCTAAATTAAAATTATTGAAATCTTACTTGCGGACCACCATGACTCAAGATAGGCTAAATGGATTAGCGATATTATGCATTGAAAAGGATATGTTAGAAAATATTAAATATGATAGTATAATTGATGATTTTGCATCTAAAAGTGCAACAAGAAGACATTTTAAATGATGTTTTGTGGTTCAGAATTCATTGCTATTTTTTTTGTAGGTACATGTGATGATTCTTTGCTTCGATTAATTGTGGAGGATGAAAAGAAGATTGATCAAATCAAGAAATATGCTTATGGAGATTCGGGAGGAAGCATATACACTCAAATATGTAAGTTTTATTTTTTAATGCAATGATTACAATCCGGGGTACTCTTTTTCCTACGTTTGGGGTTTTGTCCCATTGGGTTTTTTCCAAACAAGGTTTTAATGAGGCCCCAAAGTGTTCTTCCTTATCTTTTGTAAATTCTTATAATTTTAATAAGATTAATTAGTTGATAATTTATTTATTTTTTTGTTTAAATTGTATAAAGGGGGCACACTTGATAAAATTTGCCCCGGGCCTTGGAAAATCCATGACCGGTTCTGTAGCTAGGCACCCAACACACAACCCAAGAGAAATGTACAAATTTCCAATATATATAATAAGACCAAAATAATAACAAATAGATGCAAAAAGCAATAAAAATGCCCGTTTTTATTCAGGATGGTTGTCAGTTGGGGTCCGACCAAAACTACCTATTTAATTACTTGTGCGGTTGTGCTTCAGTGCTCCCCCTCCAATGATTTTTGACTTCACAATTTTTAAGGTTATCAAATTTTTTGAAATAAATATATTTTAAATTTAGATTGGAGTTATTTTGAAATAAAATATATACATATATTTTTATAATTGCACAAAAATTAAATTGGGCAACTAAATTAATTTAGATTGGGTGAGTCCAACTAAAATCCCATTCAAAACTAGAGTGGGTGAGGTGAGCCTACCTTTAATATGTATGTTGTTTTTGAGCAAAAGGACACAGATGTGGTATCTGATTTAGACCAGAAACCACACAATCTATTAATCTATTAAATATATTAAATTGTACTACATTACATCATTGCATGATATTTGTCATTCTCAAATTGCAACACATGTCCTACCTGATTAATGTGCTCATCCATTACTCTAGTTTTTATATTATCATTACTGAATTATTATCTTCTAAGATCACTCATTTTAATCCCACATTAATATTTTAATTTTATAATCCCATAAATCACTACAAATCTAATCTCTTCTGATAATGTTAACTGTTCTAATATTATCATTACTAATTTAATTATTATATCCTAAAATCAATACTTTTTAATCTCAAATAAATATTTTGAATTTATAATCCCATAAATCACTACAAATATAAATTATTTTGGTAATGTCAACTGTTCTGATATTGTCCTTTCTAATTTAATTATTATCTCCTAAAATCACTACTTTATGATATTATCATTAATTCTTGAGCTATTATCATTACTCTCCTTTATTTAACCTAATTTTCTCCTATAAATACAACATAATATTATACCATTTATAATTATATTACAACATAATATTATCTGAGTTTAAAACATTTAAAACAAAATTAAAATAACAAATATTATCAATCATAACTTACCATATGTTGATTTTATAATCCCAAAAATTCACTACTTTTCTAAACATAATTATTATATCCTAAAATCACTATTTTTTTTAATATTATACCATTCATAATTATGCCATACATTATATCAAACATGTATGGTATAATATTATAATACCCATATATAACAAAATAACAAAATCATTACCTATCTAAAGCTGTGTGGATATTATCATTACTATTTAAATTATATTATAACATAATATTATACTGGTTTAAAATTTTAAAACAAAATTAAAATAACAAATAATATCATTCATAACTTATTATGTTGATTTTATAATCCCCTAAATCACTACTTTTTCAATCTAAACGGTTTTTATGTTATCGTTACTTAATTATTATCTCCTAAAATCACTACTTTTTAATCCCACATTAATATTTTAATTTTATAATCCCATAAATCACTAAAAATCTAAATTGTTTGGTAATGTCAACTGTTCTGATATTATCCTTTCTAATTTAATTATTATCTCCTAAAATCAATACTTTGTGATATTATCATTACTGAGCTATTATCATTACTCTCCGTTATTTAACCTAATTTTCTCCCTATAAATACAATATAATATTATACCATTTATAATTATATTACAACATAATATTATCTGTTTTAAAATATTTAAAATAAAATTAAAATAGCAAATAATATCAATCATAACTTACTATGTTGATTTTATAATCTCCAAAATCCACTACTTTTCTAAACATAATTATTATATCCTAAAATCACTATTTTTCTAATATTATACTATACATTATATCATACATGTATGGTATAATATTATAATACACTGATATATAACAAAATCACCACCTATCTAAAGCATGCGAGATATTATCATTACTAATTAAATTATATTACAACATAATATTATACCATTTATAATTATATTACAACATAATATTATACAATTTAAAATATTTAAAAAAATAACAAATAATATCAATCATAACTTACTATGTTGATTTTATAATCCCCTAAATCACTATTTATTCAATCTAAAGCGGTTTTTATATTATCGTTACTTAATTATTATCTTCTAAAATCACTACTTTTTAATCCCACATTAATATTTTAATCTAAATTATTCTGATAATGTTAATTGTTCTAATATTATCATTACTAATTTAATTATTATCTCCTAAAATTACTACTTTTTTAATCCCAAATTAATATTTTGAATTTATAATTCCCTAAATCACTACAAATCTAAACTGTTTGGTAATGTCAACTGTTCTGATATTATCCTTTCTAATTTAATTATTATCTTCTAAAATTACTATTTTATGATATTATCATTATTGAGCTATTATAATTACTCTCCGTTATTTAACCTAATTTCTCCCTATAAATACATACCAATTATTACGCAATATCATGCTACAAACAATTCTAAATACTGTGAGTGCCTCTACAATTGCCAAAAATAGATAAAAAACTAATGAGGCAATATATTCATTTTTAACTATAACATTGTGTTATGTATGACACAGTGCTATACTGTTATGTTTTTGGACATGGTGTTTGTTTGACATGAAGATCCAACATAATTATTAATACTCGTGCTTTTGAGTTTCTGCATGTAACATGTAATTTCCTTTTAAGGTCTGAGGAACTGAGACATTCTTCATATGTTTCCCCTTTCGTTTAGATGTTTGAATTCTGGTGCAAGTAAGCGTATATGAGACATGGACTCTTTAAATTGCATCAAGTACTTGTGTCAGATATTTGAGGCTTGGTGAGGTTTGTGTAATGTGTAACAAACTTCAAATATAACACTAACAATCACAGTGGCGGAACCAGAAGATTTTCATAGGGGGGCAAAATACATCAGTAAAAAAATTTTATTTATTGACGCTTGAAGTGCTTCTTTCGGTTTTACGATTAAGAGGAGGTAACTGTATCATGCGAGTCTGTATAGTTTAAAAACGTCTCAAAATTTGCTCGTTTTCAATTGTTGGAAAAATATAATAATTCAATGTGTTTGTAAAAATTGTAGGAATATAAAAATGAGCATATTTGATTGAATCTCTTCACAAAGATTTCTTGATTACATATTAACTAAAGGTTAATTTAGAGTTTTTCCGGAAAAGAATGCATTTAAAAATTGAGATGCTTATTATATCATCCATTAATTAAATTAAAGGCTACTTTGGAGTTTCTAATGCATCAAATAAGAAATAAATTGTGTTTTCATGCAACTTTTAATAGATTTTGACTATTGAGAGCGTGTGCCTCAGAATTTTTAAAATTAAAAAAATTATATTAATTTAGAGTTTAAAAATATCTTAATTTGATTTTAAAAAGTTCATAATAATTTTATATTGAACAAAACAAAATAGCCTCTTTATTTTTTTTATTTGCAAACATTTTGTCATTATTTAGACAATTCAAATTTACGTTTCTCACTCACATTGAGTTGCAGGACCTATAAAAAAATACAGAAAAGATATAAAATATATGTAAATATCATTTTTTTCTCTCAAACCTTAATCTTAGTATTAACCTCACAAGGGTGGTGCCCCAGCCCCCCCAGTTCCGGTGAACAATCATATCAATATAACAACTTAATAACATTGTGCATTATACTTTCTAAATATTTGTTAGTGCTTTAGAATGAAAGAGGTACTTATTTTTAACCCTATTGGTTACATTACAAATATTTTTATCGAGAAATTAATATATATATATATATATATATATATACACACACACACACACACACCAGTTATATAATGTCCTGGAGTTTAATGATCAGATTAATTCTATACTTGGATATGTATTTGCGCACAAAACTCTTACCCAACTCTATGTAACATATGCTACCAAAATTTGATCATCGCACAACAATCTACCATCTTCTTATTATATTTTAATTTGTTAATTGCACGTATAAATTTATTATTAACAAAATGAATAATTCCATCATAACCTTGGTTTTCTGTGTGGTTGTTATTAATAAATGGCAATGACCGAATATTGTGGTCGATGATTACTCTTAATCATTTGTTGGGCGTTTTCTTGTAGTGAGAGAAGCAAAGATATATGAACCGTGTGCGTGTTCGATTCTGACAAGTACGCCAGAAATTTAAGTGGAAAAATTTGTAACACCTTAGTCCCACATCGAAAGATATAGGAAAAATTTGTCTATGTATAAGGAATTAATTAAGTTATTAGCAATATATAGTACCTTCAGTAATAACCTTTTGGGTGAGCCTGTGGTGGACTAAGATAACCCACGAAAATACTATTGAGCCAATAGTTTAAAATCTTGTTTGGATGAATTTAATTTGATTCGGACTTGAGATTTTACTACAAGAAAATGACCCATCAGCGACCAAATTTATCTGCGATCGCCGTATTCAATTGGTAATTATGATAATAGCGACCGCTATCAGTTGCTAAGAATTTCACGTCAATTAAAAACGCGACCGCATGCGATCGCAGATAGCGATCGCTGATTCTTTTAAATCCATCAGCAGACGATCAGTCCAGGCAGAACGAAAAAGAAGAGGAGAAGAGAACAGAACGACAAAAAAAAAAGAAGGGGAAGAGGGAAAAGGGGAAGAAACGACGCCGGTAGTTTTGGGTGGATGCCATCGTCTAGTCCTGTCCTTCTTCCACTATCTTCCTGGTAAACCCCTCTTAGTATCTCTATCTTTCTATGTATACACAAATGTGTGTGTATATATATATATATATATATATATATATAGACACATATATCTCGATTGCCATTCTAAATTCTATATGTGTATCAATTTTTTATTGTCTATTAAATTTGGGGCTAAAAATTGGTAGAGCTTTAATTTGTTACCTATATTATTGTGGATGCAAATATTTGGGACTGTCATTTTGAATTATGTATGTGTATCCTCTCTGTATGCAAATATTGGGAATATTATATAACATAAACTAAATTAAAATAATATAATATAAGATAATTTTTTTAAAAAATTTGAAAATAAATAAATTAAAATAATATAATTTTCATTATTATATAATATAATAAAATAAACTAAAATACATAAATTAAATATTAAACTAAATTAAATTAAATATAATAACATATAAAAAAAATAATTCAAAATAAAGTAAAGAAAATAAAATAATTTATAAAATTAAAAGAAATAAATTAATTAATAAAATTAATTACGTTCCTTAAATTTATTATTTTAAATAATATAATATCATATAATATAAAACAAAATAAATAAATAAGTAAATAAATAAAATGAAAATGATTTAATTAAAATAAATAAAATAACAATGATTTATTGAAAATAAATAAAATGACAATGATTTAATTAAAAAAAACTGAATTAGTTTGCTAAAGAGTGAAGGAAAAAAATAAATAGAATAAAAAGTAAAGCCTATTAGTAACATTGATAGGCAATAGTGAAACTTACTATTCACTATTTCAATACAAACATATAATTGAGAAGCATAGTTTCGTTAAGAAGAAAAATTTAGAATACACAAGGACGAATGCAATAAACAAATTTACAAATAAAAATTAAAATAGTGAAATTATAGAACATATGGTTTGTATGCCGGTCAAACCGTGAACCGGTCTTAAAAACGAGCCGGTTAACTCTTTAAAATCGAAAGTGGTCAAAACTCGTTTTAGACTATTGAGCAATGGTTTAACCGAAAAACTCGATGAAATCAAACCATTAAACCGGCCTAATTGTTGCAAGATAGAAATGGGAAGAGCAGAACTTGATGAGAGTCGAAGATTGTATCTCCTAAAAAAATTTCTGTAAATGTATGTTTTTGTTAAGTTGAAATTAGTATGTTTGGAATTTAATTTTTTACCTTTGTTAGAATAAGTTTGAACTGAGTTTAATTTGTAGTTGCTACGTCTCTCCATACGATTCTATTTGCTGGGTTGTTTGGAGTAGTATACTAATGGTTGTCAGGCGAACTGTATTTCCTTCACTGATGTGGTTGTTTTTTTTATAAGATTGTGATTTGTGAATTCAAAATGGCAAACATGTGGTTTAGATTTGAAGAGTTAGTGGGACACATGTTTGTTAGTTGGTTGCTAATTGTTGGATGAGATGAAACATCACATGGGCTTGGGCTTGTTGTTTAGATAATGACATAAGTTAAAGAATTCTTGCAACTTGGGGTTGGGTGATCAATATATATATATATATATATATATATATATATATATATATATATATATATATATATAAAGAGGTAGTTATTGAGCTTGGGCTTGGGCTTGGAGGTGAATATTATATGTGTACCGTTTGGACAAGACTAGAGAGTTTTAAGCTTTCGGTTATTGTGTTCTTTATTCAGTTTGTATAAACAATATATAAAGTTCATAATTGTTCGACCATTGGTTGGACCAGTAACTCATTAATGAGTACATATTATTCATTTATTTTGATTCCTTTATGTTTAGTTTTATTGCATGTTTCATGTGTATATGAGCTTATTAAGGTATTTAATGATTTCAAGAAGAATTTGAGCTGAAATGAGGAAAAAAGGGAAAATTGCATGATTTTGAATGCTAAGATGGATGCATGGTCTTGGCTTGGGACTTAGATTTTATTATAGAGTTCTTCCTTATCTTTCTGGAACATCTTGAATTGTCCTAATCGGAGTTCATATGAAAAAGTTATGATCTTTTTACCAGACGGAAGTTGAACCTCAAAGTTTGGAAGTTGAAATTTACATAGTAGTCACTTGGAGCACGATTTCGACCTTGATGCAGCTAGAATCTGTCAATTCTCAACGAATAAAAGTTGTAGATCTCGTTGATATCTTCGATTTGATAGGTAGTAGACCCCATAACTCCTCCCGGATAAAAGGTTATGGTTGTTTTACCAGAGGACATCGCAACAAAAAATGGAAATTCGCCCCAGCAAATTTGAGCGGAAAAATTTGAAAATCTTGGATTTTTGGAAAGTTTTTAAATGTAGATTTTGGTAGACTTCTACATGGAATTGGATTGATATTTCTATTAGATTTAGGATATCTTTATATTGAGATTTATTTCTAAATTGGATTCTATTTCTTTATGGAAACTAGTTATGATTTGTAATTCCATTTAGGATTTGAATTTCTAATTCCCATGGGATTTAGGACTTTGTCTAGCACTATAAATAGAGGATGATAGTCAGAGTTTTATTCATTCAATCATCTACTACATTCTCTCATCTACAACATTGGAGGATTGAAGACATGAGCTAAGTTTTTTTTATTCAGTTCTAAGGGATGTTGAACCTTATTTATAATTAATGGTTAATTGAGTATTCATTATTTATTCCTTCTCACATGAAATTCATTCTTGATAATTTATTCATGAGCTAATTCCCATAGAATTGAAGACATGAACTAAGTTTTTTTTTATTCATTGTTTATTCTTATTAGTTTATTCTTGTTAATTTAGTTAATTAATTCAAAATCTCCTTTTCATTAGAAATCATAGGATAAATATAAAACAAATCACTCTATGTGGGATCGATTCTTACTTACTACTGTGCTAATTGTTTGAATTTGTAAAGTGAGAGTGAGGTTAATTTAGGATTGTAAACGATAGCTCCCAAATTTTGGCGTCGTTGCCGGTGAGTGTTATTTTTTTTTTGTTTATTCTTTGTTTTCGTTTATTTTTATTAACATCTTTTTCTTTTTATTTTATGACTCAATCCTCTCACTCTATTAACTTAAATTTTGATCAAGAGATAAAGCAAACTGCAGATTCCAAAGAAGCTTTTGTTTCATCACTTAAGGAGGAAATGATGGCCGTGCCAAACAACAACAGGACTAAGACAAATGGCTACATGGAATATGCGAGTAGCAAAGGTGTGTGGAATTTGCTCAATATCAGAGCATACTAGTGATGATTGTCCAATATTGCAAGAGGATGAAATTGTGCATCAAGTCAATACCGTGGGGACATTCTTAGGACAACATCCACATCAATGTGATCCTTGGGCAAACACTCACAATCCCGGATGAAGATGGTATCCTGACTTGAGCTATGAAGTACCTGCCAATTCTGGAACATCTATAGAGGATATGTTCAAAGCATTCATGAGTCAGACACAACAGTTCATGAATCAAACACAGTAGTTCTAGTTGGAGACAAGAACTTTTGTTCAAGAATTGAGGAACTAAGTGGGTCAGCTTGCAGCCATGATAGGAAGATTGGAATCTCAAGGCTTAGAGAAGTTACCTCCTCAAATTGTTGAGCCCGAAGCCATTACAGAATTTGATGAGGATGAACAAGAGGTAGAGATGGAAGAATTAATAATTCCTTCAGATTTCTACAAAGAGGACATGGAAGAATTAATAATTCCTACGATTGTTTGAATATAAACATATTTTGTCGTATGATATGTGATAATTCATTTAAATTGAATCAAGTAATTGAGGAATGTGATGTTGATGATGAGCTTAATTAAGCTTAAGTGATAAGTCTTGTGTTGCATAATTAATTTCTTAATGGGATTAATTAAGAGATAATTTAATGAGTTATTACACTAAAGGACCAAGCCTATGTGACTAACTTACAAGTGTTAGGAAAAGTGACCCAAATAATTTATGTGCTAGATTAATGTTGTACCTAGATCAAATTAATTTAACTTAAGAAGAGCCCAATGAATATTTGATCCAAGATCTGATCAAATTGTGCTAGTAGCCCGAGGGGCATTTTATTGGATTAGCCCAATACACTTGGGTCATATAATTCTATGGGTATATGTATATATTTATAAGCTAAGTATCCATATATAGGTATATATGGGTAAAGATATATGTAGGTATAAATAAAATAAGTATACTAGCTTATGGTGCAAAAGGTGGAATAAATAAAATGTAATATAGGGAAATAAGCCCCTTGACCGACCATGCCCCTTCCCTTTACCAAAATGCTGATCTTTCAAGCTATGTGAGCTCACAAGCAACGTCCATGTGGGGGAAATGATGGTGCAAGTATACTAGGAATAGTGCGGGTTGGTAGAACTTTGCACCAAGTCCACTTTTATCCTTGGTTAATACCCCAATTATTGGATAATGATTTTCTTATAAGTATGAGCCTTAGAGTGTTGGTGGAAATTTGCCACATTTCAGTTGCTAAGTTATAGTATAGAGAGAGCCATAGAGAGTTGAGAGGAAAGACGAAAACCTAGGAAGCTCTTGCTGTTCGGGAAGGTAGAATCTAGGAGAAACGACTGTGAAGGCATAAAGGTATGACCTTGTTATCAATTTTAGCCAGTTAGTTCTTTTGGTTAAGTAATGTAGTATGCATATGGTAGAGTCTTATTGGTCATCATGATAGTTGTATCCAAGACCAAACGTTATAAGCATTAAACTGACTAAGTAACTTGAATAAAGTGATAAGTAGGTTATCTGTGTACCCATGAATTAACATAACAAACCCAAGAACTTAGACTCTGCCGAAGTAAAATAGACCCAAGTTAATTGTATGGTATGCCTCGAGAACTGTTATGATTTATTTATCATTATTATTATCTTTACTTTCGGGTCCTTACCTCCTAGTTAACAAACCAAACTCAATAAATCTTGTGAACTTTTAAATAATAAGTTACTGTATGCCTCTAGAGATAACAGACATGATCACACGTCTAGTTAGACACGTAGTACAACTAGCTATGGGGTTTGAGGAGGAGCTAGAGAGGAGTCAGTATAAGCAAGGCGGTCATAACCCCCAAATATCAAAACTATTCTGAAGAGCTGACTTCGGAAGATGTCTTCGGGTTCGGAGATGACGTCTTCTGTGACGCCCCCAAAATAGGTCCACACGACCCATTCTGAGTCGCTAGATATCACACTATAAAAATCAAATACAAACTTTATTTATATAATGTTGAGCGCCGTGCGTGCAGTAGTACGAAATGCGATTAATGCGATTAAGTTTTAATACCATATTGTCTCGTAGGCGATGATCCAAACTCAAATTGTTACAATGCCATATAAAATACTGTGAAACAATTATTTTAAGACCCCAAAGAAGAACGAGAAGATTACTATCATATTCATTCTAATGAGGTTCACTTTTGACGCTTTCAAAGTCGGGTTCTCATCACCCTATTGTTGTTCGCCAAAATCAATTATTAAGTGACGTATAAAATACAACACACACATCTTAGGTCTTCAATACAATTATCTATTGCATGTCATGCCGTTTTATAATGTATTGAGAAAGTTCGACAGTCCTGGACCATCACACTATTTCCCTATTATCCTCGCTCGACCCAGCTACACTCTTATTACCTGAAAGGAATTGTGAAGCAAAAGGGTGAGCACAACTAGCCCAGTAAAGAATATCATGACTAAAGATAATTACATTATCAATAGTTTTCATCAATAATAACTCAGAGATTTAGAACATATGGTAGATGATAAAACTTTTCAACCATAGTTGCAGTGGAACGAGCAATCCATTAAAAGAGTCAAATAGACCATCAGGTCTATTATCTTCTCCATGTTAAAAGTCCACCAATAATGTTTTATCCTATAACATCAATCAACAATTCCACATCCACAATCATCCGAATAACTCATAATCATAATTGTGATTCGAATTCTTTTCGCACCGGTGACGAAGATAATTCTCATCACCTATCTTCACCGAAATATCACAAATCATGGTTATACCAAATCATAATTCCCGCTCATAATCATACTAATAAATTCATCTTTGCACTACTGTGCCAAAGATATACTGGCTATAAAACCAATCTACTTTGAGACTCAACTTAACAAATAATCCATATCATCGATTCACCCTCACTTACTACTGGCCAAGGATATTAGTTAATATCACATCCATGAATTATCCATACACTACGACCAAGGATATTCATTATTATCACATCCATGAATTAATATTTCATTCTTTGAGACTCATTTCGATAATTAATCCACATCATCGAATCATCCCTGCACTACAGGCCAAGGATATTCTTTAGTATCACGGCCACAAATTATCTATGCACTACGGGCCAAAGATAATCGTGTTTTCATCAACGGTCCTGATCATGCCATAAAATAATTCATCTTTGCACCCTTGGCTGAAGAGAATCCATAGCCATAATCATACCAAAAACTGTCCATCAATGCATTACGGGCCAATGAGGACTTTTTTCCACATCATTTATAACATTACGGTTATGATTATACCGAATAATCCCTGGTCATAATCATACCAAGTCCATCTATGCACTACAAGCCATAGATGACTTTCAACATAATATAAGCATGAGGATGATGACAATGATATAAACATTAATCCAACGAAAATAAGGATAAATATTAAAGACTTTAAATTTATCCAAATATTATCAATCATAATCTAATATTGTTAATATTATAACAATATTTTAATCACTTCATAAACTTATAAACAATTTCATTTACTTGTTTACACTTTTCCAAATAATGCATTTAATCATTCAAAAATGCCATACTCATAAGATTTCATCGCTAATAATCAAATTACTCATCAAAAATCTGCACATACTTTGTATAGGATTTTCAAGCCCTAAAATCCTATTTACCAATTCTTCAACTTCACATAGCATATTTAACTCATATGTTCGTAACTAAACTATTATCATGAAAAATACCAAATCAGTCTCAAAAAATTATTCTTTTCTGGGATTAAGCATAATATAGTCCCATATTGAACATATATTTTTCTCGGAATGTTTAAAATTCATTTACTATTTTTTAAAAATCAATTTCTAATTAATTCCTTAAGAAAATAGCTACCTCAAATTTAACTCCAAAAATTCCCAAATCTTGGCAGAATCTTACACATGTTAACGTGAGCTTCTAGTTTAAATTTCATGGTCATCGGAGTTATAGAACTCCGGTTATAGCGTTTTTCGTCGAAAAAACCTAAATATTAAAATGGTCATAACTTGCTCATTTTAAGTCAGAATGAGCTCATTTTTGGAAAGGGGGTACTTTATACCATATACTTTCATGTCCCAAAAGGCCAGAATTTTTGTCACAAATTAAGTGGCCGAAAATGCCCTTTTAATTTATGGGCAGTAACTTTTTCGTAAATTGCAGCTTTTGACTCCTTTGCTAAAATCAGTCCACACGAAAATCTACAACACCTTTTCCAGTGATTCCACTTGGATAAGTTACAAAACTCATAGACCTAACTCTAGAACTTGACCTCACTCAAAAATTTGAAATATAATAGGAGATATGGTCAATTGAATTTCATATTCCATTTTCACCAAAATTTGATTTTTCAACCCTTTGTGATTTCTAAGAAACTTTCATGTTTTCACATAATAACCAACATAACTCATCATAAAACTTACTAATACCACATATATCCATGATTTTCATCAGTCCAATGCTTTTATTATGACTTTCATTATAATCCACGTAAACAAATCATTTCCACAATTTAATAAGGAATGAAATACAAAGGATCATTCACCATGCATGTGGTAATCCACATGAGCGAGTTATTCAACGTAATAATAAAGAATGGAATAATATAAGAATTCACCATGTATGCGATAGAGACCGCATGCAGAGAGTTATTCCCAACGAGAATAATAAAAGACGGAACCCAGTCCCGGCGTAGGCGTAAAATGCATGAGTATAAGATATTCCAAATAGAAGAATAGTAAAGAGCGGAACCGGTCCCGGCGTAAAATGCATGACGAGGATATTCCAAATGAATAATAAAGAATGGAATAACAATGAAATCACCATGCATGCAATAGACCTCACGCAGAAAGTTATTCTAATGAGAATAATTAATGGAACAGTCAAGTGAATATCTGTGACCGGCTGGAGGATATTAAAATGAGAATCATAAAGAGCGGAATAATAGAAGAATTTCACCATGTATGCGGTGCCATAAACAAAGTTATTCAACATAATAATAAAGAATGGAATAACAGAAGTTCTCTTCATGAATACGAAAGAAATAATATCCCTTACGAGTACAACAAATAATATCCCTTACACAATAATGATATCCCTTACCTTAGAAAGAACTGGAAACTGGAGTAGAGAGGTAGCAGACTTCTCTTATTCTTTCTCTCTATAGCTTCTCCCTCTATAATTTCTTTATAATAATTGCTCTATAGCTTTAGTGAATTGGTGAGAAATGAAGAAGAATGAGCTTCTATTTATAGGAAAACATAGTTTCGATAATTGCACGTTTTGGGGCTCAAAATATTACAGTACAATACCTTCATCTTTTCCTTCATTTTTAATTTAGTCCTGCAAGTATTATCAAACTTGCACCACCTCCCCTAATAGTAAATCATGTGAATGAATAGTAAATCATGTGACTCAATAGTTCTAGACATGTGAAAATACGAATTACAGTATAGTACCTCCATCTATACCTCCATTTTTAACTTAGTCATGCAAGTATTATCAATCTTGCACCAACTCCCATAATAGCAACAAGAATGTGAATCAATAGTACACACATGTGAACAAATAGTTATAATCATGTGAATTAATAGCAATTAATTTCTCAATTATCCGGTTAATTACCCGATTGGTCAATATAACCTCCAGACATCAATTATTATCGAAATAAATATCGATTTTCACTAACACTAATAATTCCAACACAATGGAAATATTTTTATCAAAAATTTTATTTTTGAAATTTCGAAGTTTGACTTTTTCTGAAAAAGTCAACCCTGGGAAATTTTGTGTTTATAGTCTATTTTTACTAATTTCATCGTTTCGGACTCAAATATCACGTCTGCGTCTCCAAATTCAACTCCGAACTCAAATTTAATTTTTAATAACATTTATTCATTATTATTATAATTCGCAATATTTAACAACCAGGTTGTTCCCAGGAAAGAGGGCTTTCGATAAGGATTTCTCCTTATTATCGCGCATAATTAGGTGACCAAACCTCTCCTCGATGTAATTTCTAGACATTGTTAATATTGCAAATAATAATATGAATAACTTTCTTAAATCTCAATTATTAATTTAATAATATAACATATTGCGGATGATACTGTGATAACAATTAAATCAATAATAATAGAGATAATGATCGACAATTCTATCGTAACAATAATTGAGTATAACTCGAGTGACTTCTCACGTAAAGCATCAATAATTAATACCTGATACTATGCAATCACTCAGACATCTTATTACTTTTACTACCGGGTATTTTATGACAACTTGTTTACTTTGAAAAAAAATTCACATATCACCCTTAACTTTAAACTTTTATCAATTTAACTATTTACCAAAATAGAAAAATTGAATACTTTTATTTCATAAAATTCGGGATCTCACATCTTCGACCTCGGAAATGTCTTTAGGTTCGGAGATGATGTCTTTGAGTTCAGAAGATATTTTCGGGTTCAGAGATGATTCTTCGACTTCAGAAGATGTCTTTGGGTTCTGAGATGATGTCTTCGACTTCGGAAGATGTCTCCGGGTTCGGCCATGGCAAGATGTCTTTGGATTCTACATGGTGAGATGTCTTCAGATTCGGAGATAGCGTCGTAACTTTGGATAAGGATGGATTAATGTGATAAATATTATTATTCAGTTATAAACTACTCACGCATGAACTAAAATGAGTTTCAAAGTAGAGAGTTTTACTAGCTTCGTGCAAATAAATCTAATACATGCAAACATGCGTAAGGAAGGTTGTTTAACATTATTGTGTGTTTTAATGAATGTTATGGTTAACCTTTGACACGATGAACTTTCTTAAACTGTAAAATGGAAATGTTATGGGTAAAATTAACAATTATTGAAAGTAAATAGAAAGGACATAATTTAGTTTAAGAGTTCCTTAACATGTATGTGTGAAACAACTTGAACCAGAATACGTGACTTAAGTAATATTCCACGTACGCAAACAGGAGATGAGTATATAGGACTAAAATTGCTAAAATGTTTCTAAAGTTGTCAAAAGTAAGAACAATGTGGATTATACATCTATGAGTTTTAATGTGTATAGCATACAAGGATAGAAATATGTGTGATAAATACATGTTGATATATATGTCAAAGTGTGTGTGACTAATGAATACTTAAACATACATAAATAGGATAATATAGTTCATTGAGGTGGTTTGTGCTATAAGTGGTAATCAACGCAAAAGACAAGTTTTCTTAACTCAACTCGAGTTATTATTTTTCCAAGTATGCTAATGGATAATTATTGTTGATTATTCCATATTCTCTGATTATCAATGAATATTCGAATTTATTGCAAGCCTTTAACCTTAAACTTCTTACATTATTGCAAGTTTCCTAATTCTTACACTGTATATATTGTATAATCCGAATCGTTGCCATATCAACCATATTTATATCGAGCAAATATCTATTCCTATTCGAAAATCATTTGTATACCTTGACGCTGTTGCAAGCATTGAACTTATCGTTCTTAAATGCATTATAAAAGTTTTCTAAGCCTTTGATTCAACTAGACTGTGTTAGAAAGCTATCAAACCAATTGACTTGGTGCGGACTCTCGTAAATCTACTAAGATGAACAACCCTCATTGAAGGGAAAATTATATAATTGTTAGGAAATCGACGTGTGCACATAATAGCATGTTTAAATGTTATGCATAACGTATGGTACTTTAGGTTGATCACCTGTTGTACTCGTTTATCTTGAGTTTTCAGTATAATACTGTTAATTCTAGTAAGAGTTCTTCGTCCCTAGTGACTGCTCAGTGTTCATTCTTATTGAACCTTGAAATGAATAAACTTTGAAATCTTGTTGATATCCTTCAGTCTATAGCGATACTTATTGAGAACTCTTGATACTTCTTGTTATTCTTGAACTATCATTTGTTGTTATACCCTTGAGATTCAAACGTTATAACTGTTTATTCTTATTGATATATTACTTGCTGGGAAAAATTATTGCTCATTCTTGCTTCCTTAAAAACATTACAGTTAAGGCAGAGTAAGGCGGTACTTCAGGAAAAGACAAAGGAAAGGATAAGGCTACGGAATAGCGTAGTCCTTTATGCTTAGGAGAACTATTGTTACTATTACGATTATTATTATAATGATGTATTACGAAATGATTAACTTATGTTTAATTTTAATTATTGGATCGTTGTAGTAACGGTTACGAACAAGAATATTTATGTTATAACAATGTAAATTATTCTATTATTTCGTTGTTAATGATTTTAGTATGATATTAGAATTTGTACGTGACGAACCAAATTCGAGATATGAGTGTCTGAATTTGGGGGCATCACAGCTGGAATGGAGCAAAATCATGATCTGAAGGATGCTCCTAATGAATTGAAATTGTTACCAGTCCACATGAAGTAAACAAGTCCAATTACATAGGATGAGAAGGATGATGTCAAGCCAATGACAATAAACAAGGGTAGCTGCTTGGGAGGCAACTCAAGACCTCAAATTTGATTTTTCTATCCCTTCACTTTTTAGTTTTTTTTATTGCATGTTAGCTAGTAGTATTTTCTTCTTTGCATGATTTTCTTACATTACAGACAATGTAAGGTTTGAGTGTGGGGGGGGAATTTAGGTTTTTATTTTATTAGGGGATATTGATCCGATTTTGATAAGGAATTTGAAAAATTAATGCTTTTGAAAATTTTGGTTTCATGATTCTATTTGGCTATGTGTTAAAAAGATTAAAGTCAAAGATTGGAAATAGATGCTAAAATTCAGATTCTGCTTGATGCTTAATTAGTTAATGAATGATGAAAACTAAGTCATGATCCATAGTTACTGATTTGAATTAAATTTGTGATACATGAGTACTTGAATATGAGAAGCATGTTTATTTGGCTAAGTTATTTGTGGAGTTGTCTATGTGCACTGATTTCATGACTTAGAACTGTTTAGCTTGCTTATGTTGTTGCAGAACCATGTCAAAAAATGATGAATGAAAAAAAAAGAGAAGAAAAAAAATATGAAAATTGAAAATCTGCTTCAATGTCCATTGTGCGAAATAACTGGGTATCCAAGCCTCGAGAAGCATCGGTATTCACGCTGAAAAGTGTGATAGATAAAAGTAGGTTGACTAGTTGATTTTTGTGGCCTTTGTTACTTGAATAAGTAAGCCCTAGGGGTGTCTCTACACCCAACGCCCTAAGATCATCTGGTTTGGGAGTCGTTGGAGGAAAGGTCACTACATGGGTAACTCTGAAAAGCCTAAGAAAATGAGACATTTCACATGTCAAGAAAAGAAAAAAGAAATACGAGAAAAACATGAAAATACATTCATCTGTGCTAAAGAAAAGGTTCTACGAAAAAATTAAAAAGCAAGGAAAATTTATTCTTGGTTGTGAGTCAATGTGCACGGTTTTTGTTCCATAATAACCAAGTTGAGTAGGTATGTGGACTGTAGGAAAGTTTCTTATGTGGTTACAGGTTGGTTTAATGAAGTTCAATAGTGAAATGGTAAGGTTGTTCATTGTGAGTTAACTGATCAGGCATTGATTAGATTTCTATGAGTTTAGTGTTGATAGTCTTGATTTGTACCTTGAAACCTTTTGACATAATGGTTGAATAGAATTTTTCTGAAAATCAAACTTTTGGTTTACACGAGGACATGTAAAGGCCAAGTGTGGGGGAATTTGATGAGTGCATATTATTCATTTATTTTGATTTTTTTATGTTTAGTTTTATTGTATGTTTCATGTGTATATGAGCTTATTAAGGTGTTTAATGATTTCAGGAAGAATTGGAGCTGGAATGAGAAAAAGGGGAAAATTACAGGGTTTTAAATGCTAAGATGGATGCACGGTCTTGGCTTGGGACTTAGATTTTATTTTAGATCTCTTCCTTAGCTTTTCAGAACATCTTTAATTGTCTCAATCGGAGTTCATGTGAAAAAGTTATGATCTTTTTACCAAACGGAAGTTGAACCTCAAAGTTTAGAAGTTGCAATTTACATAGCAGTCACTTGGAGCCCGATTTCGACCTTGATGCAACTAGAATCTGTCAATTCTCAAAGAATGAAAGTTGTAGATATCGTCGATATCTTAGATTTGATAGGTAGCAGACTCTGTAACTTTTCCCGAATTAAAAGTTATGGTTGTTTTACCATAGGACATCGCAGCAGAAAATTAAAATTCGCCCCAGCGAATTTGAGCAAAAAAATTTAGAAATCTTGGATTTTTGAAAAATTTCTAAATGCAGATTTTGGTAGACTTCTACATGGAATTGGATTTATATTTGTATTAGATTTAGGATATCTTTAGACTGAGATATATTTCTAAATTGGATTCTATTTCTTTATGGAAACTAGTTATGATTTGTAATTCCTTTTAGGATTTGGATTTCTAATTCCAATAGGATTTAGGACTTTGTCTAGCAATATAAATAGAGGATGATATTCAGGATTTTATTCATTCAATCATCTACTACATTCTCTCATCTACAACATTGGAGGAATGAAGACATGAGCTAAGTTCTTTTTATTCAGTTCTAAGGGATGTTGAACCTTATTTATAATTAATGGTTAATTGAGTATTCATTATTTATTCCTTCTCACATGAAATTAATTCTTGATAATCTGATTTAATTTATGAATGCTATTTGGCTTAACTAATTTGATTTCTGTAGGATTGAATTGGTTAACGATATCATGTGCTAGATTAAGGAATAATATTACGTGTAATTGATATTGTTCCTAATCACAAGTAGTAATTATTAATACCTGATTGTGGACAAGCTTTTGAGTATTGTTATGATTATCAGAAGACAAGTTAAAACAATCTGAGCTTATGTGTTTGTTTCTTGGAATAGTCTTATTCCCTAGTTCTTAATGTTGCTATTATATTAAATCTAGAGAGCTTGTTCTAGGTTGTATAATTGTTAGAATCTTGTGAAAAACTTGTTTCATTGAGTGACAATCTAAGGGGAGTTTTGGGTAGCAGAGCTTGTTGTTACCTAGGGCTATTAGTTTTATTGAAGGGTAAATAATGTTACACTATTAATCTATTGTTATAAAAAGGTGATACTGAACTGAAGAACTGAAGCTTTTTATTCATTATTTATTCTTATTATTTTATTCTTGTTAATATAGTTAATTAATTTAAAATTCCCTTTTCATTAGAAATCATAGGATAAATATAAAACAAATCACTCTCTGCGGGATCGATCCTTAATTACTGCTGTTGTGATGCCCCCAAAATAGGTATACATCACTTATTCTTAGTCGCCAAATACATGGTACAGAATATACAAATACTATCTTTAATATACAACAAGAAAGTTGTGAGTTTTAATACAAATATTGTCTTCTAGACAATATCCACTCTCAGAATAAGTCCTCATTACATTTATTATCACACTATTTAACAGAATAGTGAGGACTACTAATACTATCATCTGGACCGTCACTCCGTTCCCCGACTAGTCCCGGCTACGTTCTCATTTCCTGAAGAGAACAGTGAAAGAAAAGGTGAGCTCAACTAGCCCAGTAAGAAATATTATGACTAAGATAATGCAGAATAAATTATCATTAGTCTTCAACAATGTTAAACTTATAAAATATAATAGACATCAAGTTTAACTGCAGCGGAACAAGCAATCCATTAAAAGAGTTAAGTAGAGAATAAAATCTACTATCTTTTATGATTTAAAAGGTTTTTCATCACATTTATCGCTGGGACTCAGCTTAATAAATAATCCACATCATCCCTGCACCACGGCCAAGGATATTCATTAGTGTCACGACCACAAATTATCCATGCACTACGGGCCAAGGATATTCGTGTATTCATCAATGGTCATGATCATGCCAACAACTGTCCATCAATGCACTACGGGCCAATGAGAACTTTTATCACATCATTTGTAACATTACGGTCATGATTACACCGAATAATCCCTAGTCATAATCTTACCAAGTCCATCTATGCAATACAGGCCACAAATGACTTTCAAAAAAATATAAACATGAGGATGATGACAATGATATAAGAATTCAATAAAACAAATTCACGAATTAATTTATTCAGGAACTTAATAACGTCCAAATTGTCAACATGATACTTCTTTATAGAGTAAAATTCAAGAATGCTCAGAAGAATATTTTCATGAAAAGATACTGGATGAAGCGCAAATATCAAGGATATTCCACTAATTTCATGGAGTATAGAAGTCAAAACTTTAACCAACTGAGTATAATTAAAGAATGGAATAACAAAAGAAATCACCATGCATGCGTAAGATTGCGCATGGCAAAGTTATTCCAACAAAATAATAAATAACGGAACCGTGTCAAAGCGAAATTCACGCCAAGCGGGATATTCAATGTAATAATAAAGAATGGAATAACAATGAAATCACCATGCATGCGGCACTTAGCATAGCAAGTTATTCCAATGAATAATAAATAATGGAATAATGAAGTTCTCTTCATGAATATGAAAAATAATACCCCTTACCTTATAAAGAAGAGTACTCCAACCGGTAGAGGCGAGGATATACTTGAAGAAACATGCACTACGCTCAAAGCTTTCTTAAACGCTAAAGAAATACGCTCAAGATTATAGAAGAATAATTCTCTCTACGGTTTCTCTCTAGAGTTTCGGTGAATTCGTAAGAAATAATGAAGGAATAAGCTTCTATTTATAGAAGAATGGGTGAATAATAACCAATCCATGAGCGGTCGGATCGATTTAATTTAAGCAGACTATCCAGATTGGTTTACAATAAAGTATAATATATTCTATTTATAATCTAATAAAACGAATAACTTTTAAAAAGATTTTACTATGCAAACACTATGCAGACACTATGCAAATACTATACATAATAAAATATAATATAATCTAATTATTGTCTAATAAAAGCGAGATAACTTTATAAAAGTTTTTATTTTTATATAAAAGATTTTACTATTAGCCTAATAAAACGAATAACTTTATAAAAGTATTCTGTTTTATATAAAAAGTTTTTCTATTTTATTACATTAAGAATACTAATAAAACAAAACTTCATCATCATTATTATTATTCACACTATTAATCGACCAGGTCGTTCCCAGGAAAGAGGGGGCTTTCCAATAAGGATTTCTCCTTATTGGCGCACAATTAGGTGACCAAACCTCTCATTGGCAGAACTTCTAGACATCGTTAATATTGAAAATAATAATATTAATAACTCTGTCATCTCAATTATTGATTTAATAATATATAAAATATCTACAATAATTGAATAAAACTGAATGACTTCTCACGTAATCATCTTTAATCAATACCGTGTGCTACTATGCAACCACGCGTATTACTGTACTTTTACTACCGAGTAGTTCAACAGTATTAACGATAAAACTTCCGCCGTTATTTTTACTAAAATATTTTTTTCGTTTTCTCAATCCAAATAATAATTACATTGTGGGGTCCACTAATGATTGTCTTGGTCGCATTTGAATATTCCCCTGTTAAAACGAATATTCCCAGACCAATCGAATATTATATAACAACTTGCGTACTTTGCAAAATTTATAATTATTACCCACAACTATAACATTATATCAAATTCATTCAAAAATGATAATTATAGAAAATTCATCTTTATTCATAAAAGTTGGGGTCTTACAACTGTGCTAATTGTTTGAATCTGTAAAGTGAAAGTGAGGTTAATTTAGGAGTGTAAACGACAGCTCCCACTCATTCACCCGTACCTTTTTCGGTTCGATGACTAGTCCGAGTATGAAAATATTTGTTTGTATAAGTAAGCATAAGTAATATAATAGCAGCTATAATAAAAGTAATCATCCACGAAGTGCTGCAATAATCACGTTTGAAAGTTGCTTTCCATTTGTGCCAAGAAACTTTGTAATATACATTCATGCTATTAGATATTTTCGTCCTTTATTATCGTAGGTACAAGACTAATAAAATATTTGATCGAAAACTTTAGAAACTTGTGCTCGAGCTCTTCCTTCCAATATTGAACTGTGCTTAACAGTAATATAGATATCTATGAGTATATAAACATATCTTTTGAAGTATAAACACATCTTTAAGTATTTTATATAAACGTCTTGGATGATATTATATTTTTTGAACAAACAAATTACGATTCTCATGCACTATAGATTCAAGACTAGCAGGATAAAGTTTTCCCCTAGTACTCCTTGAAAAGTGTAAAAGCCGGTTTATCCCACCTCTCCATGAAATCGGGAAACATCCTCGGTTTTAAAACCCGAGGCCTTTCAGCTGGTGCTCCTGTTTTTGTAAAATCAATTGTCATAGAGTGAAAGGTTGCCAATTGAATATACATTTTTTACTCATAGCTTTATCTGACTCAAGGTCTACATGTACTAAATGTGCATTAGAAATGTACCCAAGATATCATTGATCAGATAATTAATCAACAAATAACTTTTGAATTTCCTGTAAAATCAAACTTATTGGGAAATATGAGAGACAAAGGGAGAATTTTGACAACATAACTATCTCATACTATAATCAGCATAAATAAAATAAAACATATAATTTAAATTACCTCTAAGGTCACATCATGATCCATCAGGCGTGGTCTTCGTCCAGTGTAGTTCATAGGGGGTACAGTTCGATGTGGGATGAGATTATCATCTCAACGTATAAAATTGAGCTCAACCATATAGAACTAGCTCTTTTACTCCCAAAGCTGTAAACTTTTCAGCTATTCCTTGAGATTTCATTACAAAGACTCAGATGATTGATCTTGCTATTGAGCGAAAGTATGCATTGCTTGCAAAGATTGCTTGCAACTAGACACTTTTAATCAACAGCAAGAACAATCACATGAGTCTTTGTACTGAACTCTTAGTGAATAGCTGAAAAGTTTACAGTCTCTGTTGTTGATGATGGGAGTTGCTACTAGTAACTCCCAGTGTACTACTTTCTATTATTAATACATTATATTATATATATATATATATATATATATATATATATATATTACCAAAAAAAAACGGAATGATGAATTCACATTCTACCTTGAACACACAAGTAGGATAGGAACAAGTAGTGCAACAACCACGTAAATCCTTAATTGTATTGTAGGCTTTTATTTTTTTTCCTGCTCCAAAGCATATGTGAACTACCCGAGTCAAATGTTGACCTCAAATCTGAATCGAATGATCAAATTTATCCAAACAAAGACCTTAAACCATTAGCTCAATAGAATTTTTTTGAGTCATCTTAGTCCACCACAGACTAACCTAAAAAGTAATGATTGAAAGTATTATTGTTAGAAACATAATTATTTATAGACAAATTTTTCTCATATCTTTCGAAGTGAGATTAAGGTGTTACGGTATGACCCTCTTCAACAACTACTCATTATTATTTAATTTTAATTTCAGCACCTTCTTTGACTTCCTCGATCCTTCTTTAGAAGTCTAAGGGGTGTGTTTGATAAAAAATGAATGAATCTGAATAAAAAAAGTTGTTTGATAATTAACATGTCTGAAACATTTGAATGACAGAATTTTATTATTTTATCCCTCTGAAAAAATTCAAAGTTGTTGTAATAATAAAATTCTGTCATTCAAATGTTTAACCTGTCAACGACGACTAAGATAGTATCCAACCTCCCACGGCAAGTTTGTTTGATAAACTTGACAGGGAATGGATAACGGTTGCAGTAATCCAGCCGGAGAAAGTGTCTCGGATTTCATTTTTTGACATACCTCACAGTGCTTGACATTTCATTTTTTTATAATTTTATAATTTTTTTTACTTTATTCAGCTGCTCATTTAGCCATTCAGCCAAAAAAATCCGATTTAGTCATTCAGCTCAATCATTTGACTGATTCAGTCATTCAGATAATTTTTTTCCAAAACAAACACACTTAATGGCTGACTGATTCAACTATTTAGTCATTCAGATGTATTCAGTTCTAAACAAACATCCCCTAAAGCTTACTTTATATAGGTAATCTAGAAGGATAATATATATAGGTTCGAAGGGTAAGACAAGGTTCTGAGGAAATAAAAGGGGAGGGTGTGAACAAGAGATAATGTGCAGAAAAAACTTACTATAGAGTATAGAAACTTCCCACTTGTATCCAAACCATTCTACTTCTACATGAGCTGACAAATTAAGTCTACCATTTATTAATGCCATGCCAGGGAGAGGGAAAAAAACAAAAACTAGAATAGAAACTTCTCATTTGTATCGAAATCGGCACACGGGATGACAAAGTCAATGTCGATATGTCACCCCCAATCAATTAGAATTAAAAATAGAAATCTTAATATGTGGGTGGAGTATATATATTTAGCTTGTTTAGATATGTGGTTTAATAAGCATATCAAGTTATGAACTATAAAGAAAGAATTGCAACATTTGTATAAAGCAATAGCAGCTGCATGAAGTATGAATCGCAACAGCTGAGGAGTTGAGAGTTTTTTGAAGTTTTGGCGCACCTGCATGTGGTTTTAGCAATATATTATTCTTAGTCTTTTGCAATTTAAAAGTTTTTGCACTCTTTCAAAAGGAGTGTTCGATCAAATTCTAAGAGGTCATTGTTTAGAGAAGCGCAATCGAAATTGATGGAGAATTCAATAGTTGGAACGGGACTACATTCTGAACATAGTCAACCAAATTCTTTGGAACAAATTAGAAGTTCTCATCAATCTCTATGCCATTCGGAAAAGTCTCTATTAGCAAATCAAATTTTTTCACCCTCTGAACATAGTCAATCAAATCATCCGGCACATAAGGGAAGTTCTTCTCAATCACTATTGTCTCAAATACGCTCTTCGAAAAAGTCTCTATTAGCAAATCATAATTTTTCGCCCTCCGAGCATAGTCACTCAAATCATCCAACATATAACAGAAGTTCTTCTCAATCACTACTGTCTGATCAAATACGCCCATTACAAAGGTCTGTACTAGCAAATCAAATTTTTTCACCCTCCAACCATAGTCAATCAAATCATCAAGCATATAACGGAAGTTCTTCTCAATCACTATTGTCTCAAATACGCCCTTCAAAAAAGTCTGTATTAGCAAATCAAATTTTTCCACCCTCCGAGCATAGTCAATCAAATCATCCAACATATAACGGAAGTTCTTCTCAGTCACTACTGTCTCAAATACGCCCTTCAGAAAAATCTCTTTTAGCAAATCAATTTTTTCAACCCTCCGAGTATAGTCAATCAAATCATCTAGCACATAATGGAAGTTCTTCTCAATCACTATTGTCTCAAATGCGCCCTTCGATTAGATCTAATAGTATTGCACGATCTGAACATGATTATCAGCCAGAGATGCAGTACGTTAATCTAAAAGAAAGAACTAAACAAAGTGCTGACTCTAGTACCGCATACGACTGCCATAAGTATTCGCAAAGAAGTTCTAATGGTTATGGAAACTATTATGTAACAACAATGTCCAACACAAGTACCGATCAGTCTAATACTGTATATGATAGCATAAATGAACCCCAGTATCATAAAAGGATCAGTTCTAGCCCTGAGAAATTCGAAATGGGCTTTGAAGAATTTTCCCATAAATATCTCCCATAGATATTTATTCTTACTTGCATTGATGAAATCTATGCATCTTGTATGGTGTTTGTTTATGATTTTAGGGTAGTGGGAGTTGGGATTTTCTTCACTGCGTGATTTTCATTGTCATAAAGTTGTCGTGTAATCGAAAATTTAATGAATGATTAACGGTAGATTTTGTTTGATTAGTATGATCGACTCTTTTTTAGGCTCATTTTTTGGAAGACCTTTACCATTAAAATTTGGATATTTTAATTGACACTTAATTTTGACAAAAAAGCAAAACAGGCCTTTTCGTGGGAAGAAAAATATTTTAGCTTGTTTATTTTTATCAACTTTTCATCCTTGGCATTTATTCATTTTAATCATGATTTGAGTAAAATATAACATGAGATAAACAGAGTTTAGAGTTTAAATTGAATTTATATAATACAAATTAAGAAATCTGCTCTTGCCCAAACAACTGCAGTCAGATATCTGTTCTTAAACAACCAAGGTACTGGTACTTAATTCTAACTTTTAAAAAATTATAGTAGCATATTTTATTTTTTTGTATTGGGACAACTATTACAAGTGATTTAATAAAATAAACAGAATTTTAAAGGCAGTTCAGATTCTTGATGCAACGATGCTTAACATGCGAGACAAAATTAATAATTACTCAAATGTAGGCATCAAAGACTATATACGTAACACCCAAATCTCACATCGAAAGATATGAGAAAAATTTGTTGCTTTCAGTCATGACCTTTTGGGTGAGCCTGTGGTGGGATAAAAATATTATTGGCTAGTAAGTTAAGGCATTGTTTGGATGAATTTAATTCGATTAAATTTGACCCAGGATTTGTTCCGGATTCAGATTTGACCCAAGTTGTTTCAATATATCTATGTAGCTTATTAGGTGTTCAAGCGTCGCTTTGGGAGGATTGATGATACAGTGTCCGTAAATTGGAAGCTAACGAAACCAAATGAGCCATGGACTTAATTATGAGACAAGCACAAATCCCAGAAAAAAACATTTTCCACAACATAGAGACGAATATGGGTGGATGGAGATGGAACTTTGGGACTTTGTTAATGACACGAGAGATATATGAGCATTTTTAGTTTTAATTATGGGGGATGAATCAGAGTTATGGCATCATCCTCGAGGGAATTGAGTTTCGGCCTAAAGAGCTTGTAAGTGAAAGTGAAGCGGCAAATCTCTCCATGTCAAATTTGTCAAGCGATTATCAAGACATACTAAATTAATGAGCCATGGACTTATGAGACAAGCAGAAATCCACAAAAAACATTTTCCACAACATAGAGACGAATACGGGGATGGAGATGGAACTTTGGGACTTTGTTAATGACACGAGGCGTTAACGCCAGGATCTTTCTACGCGCCTCAATCACTGAAAAGCGTGTCCAACCCTGCACAGTAAACAAGTCAATACTGGAAGCTTGACGACTTGGACCGTCGAGAGATAATTTCGGCGTTACAGGCCGACACAAGGTTAACAATGGAGGTGTTAAGCTCTAGTGTTAGAGTAATAAAAATATATGTTACCTTGCTTGTGAAGTACTCTATACTCATATATTGATTCAACCGTCTTCCATGCAGCTGACTCTAAGTGATCTCAGCTAATTGCATGCAAAATCACCTGCTGGTCACTTCCCAATTCCCCACTAACCAAGATTAGACTAAATCATCCTCCATTAAGTTGCTGGTTGTCAGTCTAATACTTATCCTTTTAATAATTACTGGTCCAAGCCCAAATAAAATCATATTTACCCAAATGAAGGCAGCCCAGATAGGCCCAAAATATTATGGCCTAACACGAGGGATATATTTTGAGTTTTAATTAAGGCATGGGGGATGAATCAGAATTATGGCATCATCCTCGAGGGAATTGAGTTTCGGCCTAAAGAGCTTGCAAGTGACAGTGAAGCAGAGTTATGGCATCTTGTTTGGTGTTTGTTTATGGTTTTAGGGTAGTGGGGGTTGGGGATTTTTTTTTATTGGGTGATTTTTTTTGTCCTAAAATTGTGGTGTAATCGATAATTTAGTGAATGATCAACGATCACACTTTGTTTGATTAGTATGGTTGACTTTGTTTCAGGATCATTTTTTTGGGAGACGTTTATCATTAAGATTTGAATAGTTTGGCACTTAATTTTGACAAAAATACAAAACAACTAGTTTCGTGCGAAGAAAAACATAAATTAGTGTGTGAGTTTAAATTCTGTCTTAAATTAGTAAAATAAAAAATGCTTGCAATTAAGTGAACTAGTTAAGTGCATTTATTTTTGTGCACTTGTCACTTCCTTGTCAAAGAAAGTTAACATTATTGGACTACAAGATGAGGGGGCAAATTAAGGGAAGATGATCTTTCACTCTTTTATGTAATTTTCTTTATAAGAGTGTGTGTGTATATATATATATATATATATATATATATATATATATATATATATATATATATATATATATATATATATATATATATATATATATAATGATAGTGTTAGAATCATACCACATTATTAAAATTAGGTTAATTTTGTCTCACAAAAATATTTTATTAGTGATATGCCATAATCCTAATATCGTTAATAAATACTTTGATTTAAAATCTTTTGACTTTTTGATATCTTAATTAAAAGGGTACTATTTAAACTCACATTTCTCCTTAAAATTACATATTTCCTCTTAATAACTTTTTTTTAAAAAAAATAGTCCATAAGCTCCTCGCTTTTGTAACTATTTTTTTTTTCATTCTAATTTATCTTATAAGTCAACATAGGAAAATAAGTAAAATAAAAATTACAAGGAGGTTAAACAATTATTGGTAGGGATATCCAAGTATGGGTTGAATTAAATTGCAAAGCACGGGTTTGCACAGTTGTTCCTAAATATTAACTGGTCAATCTATATTACCTCCCTACTTGGCTAATATTTTGTCCATTGATCAGATGATTGATCTATTAATTGGTCTAATTCAAGTTTAGTTCAAAGTTCTTCAAAAAAATTAAGTATATTTCAAAGTTTTGACTTACTCGATTTCATATGCAAGTTTGTTGTTTTATTAGGTAAGTATTATGGATAGCTAGATTAGTCATCTTCTAATTTTTAAAGACCTTCAGGCTTCAACAGCTGTTTAGATATAAAATCTCACATCCGACAACTAAGACATGAAGATTCAATATATAACTTGAGAGACTACTTTACTCATTGACAATTGATTTTGAATTGGATGTTTCAATATGGTATCACAGTAAACAACATTCATGTGCATTAACAGTTTCATAAAAATTAATGGAGTTCCATTTTGTGATGCAGTCATGCCAGATTGAACTTACCAACAACGAAACATCGGCAGCTCAGTACCACGTGAGCTGATGCAAGTTTCAGGACCATTTATTAATGCCATGCCGGGGAGAGGGAAAAAACAAAAAACTCACAATAGAAACTTCCCAATTGTATCGAAACCCGTCCACACGGGTTGACAAAGTCAATGTCGACACGCCACCGCCCCGATCAATTACAATTAAAATTAGATCGAATCTTAATATGTGAGTGGAGCTGAGTGTATTTAATTAGCTTTTTTAGGTATGTGGTTTAATAAACTTGATAGTATAAAGAAAGAATTGCAACATTTGTATAAAGCAATAGCAGCTGCATGAAGAATGAATCGCAACAGCTGAGGTGTTGAGAGTTTTTTGAAGTTTTGCTAAAACAAGGTACTTTCTCAAGTTATGAAGAATGCTTCTTATCTTTGGATTAGCTTATTATGAGCATTGTATCTTTAAATCATGGTATGAGTATGTTATTTTATTATCAGCTTTCATGTATTCAGTTGACAATGTGTAATCTTTATTTGTTGCCAACAATTTCATGGAATCAGATGCAAAAGTCATATCTGAAATATATTCTTCGTGAATACTAAACGAATTGCAGCATGAACGTTGTTTTGTATCCCAAACCTTAATACAACCTTCATCATCTCCAGACACAATCGTTGAGTCCGTCAAATTTTCAAATTCTTTCTTTTCATCAACAATCTCTTCTTCTATTTTCTCAATTTCTTCAACATTTTCTTTTTCTTATTCTTTTACCTCTTCACTTGGCGTCTCTTCAATTTCTCATTTTTTATCTTTAACTTTCATAATAATTTTATCAACACAAATCTTTTTGTCTTCCTCTTTCAAGATATCTTCAAAAAATTCATTTTTAGTTTTCTTCTTCTTCTTCAATTTCATCAATTTTTTCTACAAGTGTCTCATCTTCTTCTAAAAACCAACTCTTTAGGTAACAATGGACCTTTATAATTATTGCAAACAAATTCAAGTTCATTCCATAACTGAGGTCGAGAATCAACATGCATCCAAACTTCTTCATGCATTACTCCTTGCAAAATTTCCCTTGTTCTTTTTTCTTTCATTTCTCGAACTCATTTTGAAATACACTTTTCTGGATTTGCAATGACATCATGCCATAAATTGCATTCTCCAAGAAATACTCAAATCCTTATACTCCAAACATTGTAATTTATGAACACTAATTAGGCACCAAACCTAAGAAACATCATTTTTCTATAATTTACCTCTCCAAAACGCTAACCATATGACAATCTTTGTGACGTGTTTCAACTCACAAATTTCTTCTTCAAAATTTTCTCAACTAAGCACCTATGCTAGATTGCCTTCCGTAGCTCTAAAGCGCACACTTTGCACTTGCCCAGCGGAACACTTTGATAGCAACAAATAACCTCTTTTGGGTCATCTATCTTTATTTCACTTTGGCTTAACCTTCTCTAAACTATGAAGTTAACCTTAGCTCTGATACCACTTGTTAGAAATTTATGGAAGATGATAAATTATAGAAGAAATGAAATCTAACTTTGGAGAACACTTAAGAATATATTGATTTCACTTGCTTAAAAATGATCTAAGTACAAACTATTTATAAAACTCATAGGATACTTCTAGAGTTACCATAATAATTATTACATGTCCATATTCATGTACATAAACCTAATCATTACATGTTCCAAGATATTTCAAATACATTCATGTACATACATGTATCATGTATTTAGACATTACATATTCATGTATTTAAATTAATTCACGAATATTTTAGAATTAATTTAGTTTAGTTAACATTATTTCACTATCATGTAGATTATGGAATAAATTTTTAGCAATATATCATTCTTAACCTTTTGCAAAAAATAAAAAAAAAGCTAAGTTTTTGCACTCTTTTGTTTGATCAAATTCTCAGAAGCCGTTGTCTAGAAAAGCGCAATCCAAATTGATGGAGAATTCAGCATTTGGAGTTATACCACATTCCGAACGTAGTCAACCAAATTCTTTGGCACAAATTCGAAGTTCTCGCGGATCACCACCGTCTAAAATACGTCATTGGGTAAAGTCTCTATTAGCAAATCAATTTTTTTCATCCTCTGAGCATAGTCAATCAAATCATCCAGCAAATAACGAAAGTTTTTCTCAATCACTAATGCCTCAAATACGCCCTAAGGAAAAGTCTCTATTAGCAAAGCAAAGTTTTTTACCCTCCGAGCATAATCAATCAAATCATCTTGTACATAATTATAAAAGTTCTGCTCAATCAATAGTGTCTCAAATACATCTCGAGGAAAAGTCTCTATTAGCAAAGCAAATTTTTTCAACCTCCGAGCATAGTCAATCAAATCATCCATTACATAAGGAAAGTTCTTCTGAATCGTTACTGTCTCAAATACGCCCCAAGGAAAAGTCTCAATCAGCAAAGCAAATTTTTTCACCCTCTGAGCATAGTCAATCAAATCATCCAGTACATAACGAAAGTTCTTCTCAGTCACTACGGTATCAAATACGCCCCAAGGAAAAGTCTCTATTAGCAAAGCAAATTTTTTCACCCTCCGACGAAAATTCTTCTGAATCACTACTGTCTCAAATACGTCCTAAGGAAAAGTCTATATCAGCAAAGCAAATTTTTTCAACCTCCGATAGTCAATCAAATCATCTAGTACATAACAAAAGTTCTGCTCAATCAATACTATCTCAAATACGTCTTGAGGAAAAGTCTCTATTAGCAAAGCAAATTGTTTCACCCTACAAACATAGTCAATCTAATCATTTAGTACATAACGAAAGTTCTTCTGAATCATTACTATCTCAAATACGCCCCAAGGAAAAGTCTCTATTAGCAAAACAAAATTTTTCATCCTGCGAGTATAGTCAATCAAATCATTTAGTACATAACCAAAGTTTTTCTCAATCACTATTGTCTCAAATACGCCCTAAAGAAAAGTCTCTATTAGCAAAACAAATTTTTTCACCCTCCGAGCATAGTCATTCAAATCATTCAGTACATGACGAAAGTTATAATCAATCACTACCGTACCCTAAACTCACTATCCGAAGAGTCTAATACTGCATATGATGGGATAAATGAATCCCAGTATCTTCAAAGGAGTTCTAGCCTGAAAATTTCAAAATGGGCCTTGAAGAATTTTCCCATAAATATCTCGAGACTCGAGTAGATATTTATTCTTATTTGCATTGATGATACATCTTGTTTTGAGATTTTTTTTTTATGGTTTTAGGGTAGTGGGAGTAGGTGATTTTCTTCACTGGGTGATTTTCATTGTAATAAAGTTGTAGTGTAATCGAAAATTTAATGAATGATTAACGAGTAGACTTTGTTTGATTAGTATGACTGACTCTTTTTTGGAAGACCTTTACCATTAAAATTTGGATATTTTAATTGGCACTTAATTTTGACCAAATAAAGAAAAAGAAAAAGAAGCAAAACAGTCCTTTAATTTGGTGCAAAGAAATATTTTTTAGCCTGTGTATTTTTATCAACTTTTCATCCTTCGCATTTATTCATCTTAATCATGATTTGAGTAAAACAGAGTTTACGAGTTTAAATTAAATTTATAGAATACAAAGAAATTTGCTCTTGCCCAAACAACTGCAGTCATATCTGTTCTTGATCAATCAAGGTACTGATACTTAATTCCAACTTAAATAAAAATAAATTATAGTAGCATATTTTATTTTTTTGTCAAGTGATTTGGGACAACTATTACAATTATATATGGGCATGCACAGTTATCCCTATATATTAAGCGGTCAATTTATATTACCTCCCTAACTTAGCAAATATATTGTCCATTAATCAAATATCTGATCTATTAATTGGTCTAATTCAATTTTATTTCAAAGTTATTCAAAAAAATATATATTTCAAAGTTGACTTAGTCGATTTTATATGCAATTTTGTTGTAATATTAGGTAAGTATTAGGTCAGCTAGAATTGACTTGGATTACCCACTCGGAGTTCGTACCTATTACCCGAAAATTGCAAATAATCCATATAATATACTCACTCCATCTTTAAATAAATAAAAAAAAATCAAAAGTATTATGGACAGCTAGATTAGTCATCTTCTAATTTTTAAAGACCTTCAGCAACTGTATATATATAAAATCTCACATGGGACAACTAAGAAATAGAGACTTAATATATAATTTGAGAGGCTACTGCACTCATTATCAATTGATTTTGAGTTGGATATTTCAATATGGTATAAGAGCAAATATCATTCATGTGCAGACCCAACGACCCACATACTCTACGTCACTCAATTAAAATTGCTCAATATACTTGAGAGGTCATTCCGCTCATTTGAGTATTTTTATTTCTTAATTAGTGAACCCCTATTTTGAAAATAAATTAGTCTTTGTAACATATTTAATATAAACTTATATACTTTTAGGTGTCTGATGTGATAAATTTTGTACTGAAAGTGCACAGTGTCAAATTGAAGAACTGACAAGTACATGTCGAACCCACAGAGATTAGATTAATTTTAATGTTTCCTTAATATTTATTTTAGGCGAATTAAAAATAAAGATTGAGAATTAATTAACTAGAATATGAAAATAATTAATGAGAAAAAAATCTAGGAATCTGAATCCACTAAATAACAAACATAACATATAATTCAATCTCTTCTGTTTTTATAACTCAAATTATAATTTTGATCTCTCTTCCCTTTAATTTAGTAATTTACAATTAATGTGGGCAAACATAGACTATGAAAATTTAAGGATTAACTATAACCCATCAACACTTCTTTGAGCAAGCATGGATTATGAAAAACTCATATCTTAACAGTAATCTATCAAAACCTCTTAATTAATTTAAAATCACATAACAACAATAAAACAAAGGTATTTCAATAACGAAATATGAAGGCGAAATCAATTAAACACAAAAGCATAAATAATAGAAGAGATAAAAAATATTATTACGAATAATTATTTAATTTCATCTTCATCCTAGATTAAAAAAAATTAACTAGACATGAAAATAAATAAATTAACTAAAATAAAGAAGAAGTAGAAGATTGAAAATAAATAAGAAAATTAACTCCATTTATTCATGATCCTCCAACAAGCGTACAATGAAACGTAATTTAATTTACTCCTACTCCTAATCTAAAGTAATACAATACATCATATCTTTCTCTCTAAAACAAGAGACCTATTTATAGAGAAAAAAACTTTAAACCCTAATTTAGATTCATTGAACTTGGACACTTTTGTTCCCTTTCCATGTAAGTTTTAATTTCCTAGTGTCAATCAACTTATCAAAAAGATCTTCTAGATAAAGAGATCTTCTAGATTGACTTTCCTTTCTCTTGTTGGATTTGACTTGCACACTAAGATTGCTGAACCTCTTTCCTTCTCCTTGTTGGATTCTTCTTGGATATTCCTTATATGAATAAGAGCATTAAATATCGCTTGATCACCAAGATTTTGACTTTATTGCAAAAAATATTAAATCCTACAAAATAAAATAAAACATATTAATTTAATAAACTAATATAATTAAAAGGACAAAATTAGGGATAATTAAATGTATGAATTACGTGTCTATCAAATACCCCTATACCTAGCTTTTGCTCGTCCTCGAGTAAAATAAAAATAAAATAATACAAAAATTACACTACCACATTTTCGTAGGAAACACGATCAAGACACTAAGCATATGCAACAAGCCTTTAAACCCCAAGGTTACCCCAAGTGGACGAGTTGTGTCTCGTGAGAGTTTAGATGAATATACCCACAAAATTCAAAAATAATTTTGGGTTTAACAAATTATGAAATTGAAAAAAAACTTCTAAATATCTGTGGGCATTATACCTAAGCAAGATCAAATTCAAAATCACACTTTCACCTTATCAAAAATACTCGATCTTCATTTTAGACACCATCCTTCATTAAATCAATTTCATGTGATGCATGCATGTGTCTGTGATGTAACTCTTAGTAGGGATTTTTACCATGAAAATCAAGCAAACTCTTTTTTCTTTGTCTTTCTTTTTTTTTTCTCTTTTTTTTCAATTTTGATTCTTGACTTGTGCAATGTCTCATTTTCTTAGGCTTTTCAGAGTTACCCATGTAGAGCGAGCGTTGGACCAATGACTCCCAAACCAGATGGCTTTGGGCACCCAGTGTGTAGAGACACCCCTAAGGATTTACTAACTCGAGTAACAAAGGCTACAAAATTAGACTAGTCAAGCTTCTTTTATCCATCACACTTTTCAGCGTGAATATCGATGCTTCTCGAGACTTGGACACCCAGTTATTTCGTTTAATGGACATTGAAGCAGTTATTTATTTCTTTTTTTTTCAACTTTTCTCACTTCATTTTTTTTTTCATTCTTTCTTCTTCTTATTATTCTTTTTTTTCTTTTTTAAAGAAATTACTCGAATCATGGTTTATACCCCACAACTAAGAATTAGTGCAAACGTGAAGTGCAAAAATGCTTGTGAAATCATTTTTAAATTCAGATGATGTTTTGAACTAAGATTTCGTATCTTATCAAAAATTCAAGAGTTCTAAATTTTTCAATCTCACTCATGCGTTTTGCTCCACAAACACATATTAGAATTAATTCAATTCATAAAAAGTCAAACAAAATTTTTAATTTTTTAATTTTTTTTAGATTTTTATTTTTATTTTTTTTCGTAAAAAGAAAAAAAAATATAATACAAACAAACTCCCCCCATACCTAAATCATACATTGTCTTCAATGTATGCAAATGAAGAAAAGAGAACAAAGATGTGAAAGAATTGTACCTTGTATGAAGGGGCATATGTTCTGCAAGAAGATGTGGTGAGAAAGAAAACAAATGTACATATCTACGAATTTTATAAATCCTAAAAAATATATGACTAAAAATGAATGTTACACATGGATAAGTGAGTGTGAACTTTTCATTATTTTCAGGAGGTCTAGAAAATTGAAAATAGTCAGAATTTTCATCACAATTATGCTTCAAGTTTACCTCAAGAAAATTTTCATTAACATGTTCAAATGATGAAAGAATTGATTCAAATACATGTTCTAGTTTAGTTGACTTATTTGTAGTGGATCTCAACGGCTCATTGACCTTATCTAAATATTCGGATTCATTCCAATTTTGGTCAAGGTGATTCAAGAAAAAACCACTTAGATCTTTTTTAATCAAGAGTCTATTTTCAATTATCTCTTGGGTCAATGACAACTCGTGGATCATGTTTACTTGAATGAAATTTGGTCCAAAAAATCGGTGAGTAATTTTTTGGAATAAGTCTTTTCGGTATGGAACTTTAGGTTTATAGACTTTTTTCAACAAAGTCATCAAATGCAACATGATCAATTTTAGGCATAGACTCATAATTTGTAGACTCCTCAAATACGCTTGACTAAAATTGTGTAAAATTGAATATAAAATTTTCACTTTCCTCAACATTTCCACAACCATCAAGATTTTCAAAATTAACCTCAGAGTTACTAGAAAATTCATCCACCTCTTGTTCATTTATTATGGTGGCTAATTGACTCATTTGAATTTCTAGACGAGATATAATACTAAATTGTTCTTCCATTAAAACTTTCGTAGTTTTCTCCAGGGCACTAAGTCTTTCGTCTACTTCATTTGATAATTCTTTTGGATATTGAGGTTCTGGATCCGAATATAGATATGGATATAGATATGGATATGGATAAGGATTTAGATAAGGATTTTCATAAGTTGGAAAAATTTGATTTACTTGGTGTGCATTAAAATTTTCATAGGGTTCTTGATTCCAAGTAAAATTATTATTCCAACTATAATAGGAATCCATTTTTCCACAAATCCCAAAACAAATAAACAACTAACCACGAAAGTCACAAAAAAAAAATCCTAATTCTACGGTTAACCTAAATAAAATCTAGACAGCTCCTAACTGCTCCAAGTTACACCGCAAAGTCCACCAAATTCGAAATTAATCACACCACTAGCCAGGTAAGTGTAAGAAAGGTGGGAGTCTCTCCGTAGATACGGTGACTAATTAAATAACCACACAATCTTTAGGCATTTACCTTTTGAACCACTTGCCTAGACACCAATAGTTTGATTAATTTAAAATTCAGCCTCCTCTTGGAGTTTCTTGTCCTAATTGAGCTCGAGAGTCCTAGGGGCCAACGTCTACTTGATTTTATTAGGTCATGGTTATGCAAAATATAAATTGAGTTATTTGTGGGCCAAGGAAGGGTGATGAAATTCTCACCTTATCTTGTTACAGGTTGTGCCCTTAATGTTAGATTAAAGATGAAAATGCAAAAAAATATATATAAACATATAAAGTGTCCTAAAACTATGTGAATTACGAAAGAAGGGAAAATTTTGACGTACCTCAATCCTCCAGCAACAAAATCTTTATCTTTTCGCTCCTTCGATCCACTTCAATAATCCTGAAAAATAAAAAAAAATTAAAAATAAAATAAAATTAAAGTTAAAACTAATTCGAATAAATACAAATTAAGGAATAAAAAAAATTAATTCTAGTCCCCGGCAACGGCGCAAAAAACTTAATGTGATAAAATTTGTACTGCAAGTGCACAGTGTGAATTGAAGAACTGGCAAGTACAGGTCGAACCCACAGAGACTAGATTAATTTTAATGTTTCCTTAATATTTATTTTAGGCGAATTAGAAATAAAGATTGAGAATTAATTAACTAGAATATGAAAATAATTAATGAGAAAACAATCTAGGGATCTGAATTCACTAAATAATAAACATAACATATAATTCAATCTCTTCTGTTTTTATAACTCAAATTATGATTTTGATCTCCCTTCCCTTTAATTTAGTAAGTTGCAATTAATGTGGGCAAGCATAGACTATAAAAATTTAAGGATTAACTATAACCCATCAACACTTCTTTGAGCAAGCATGGATTATGAAAAACTCATATCTTAACAATAATCTATCAAAACCTCTTAATTAATTTAAAATCACATAACAACTATAAAACGAAGGTATTTCAATAACGAAACATGAAGGCGAAATCAATTAAACATAAAAGCATAAATAATAGAAGAGATAAAAAAATATTATTACGAATAATTATTTAATTTCATCTTCATCCTAGATTAAAGAAATTAACTAGACATGAAAATAAATAAATTAACTAAAATAAAGAAGAAGTAGAAGATTGAAAATAAATAAGAAAACTCTCTTTATTCACGATCCTCCAACAAGCGTACAATGAAACGTAATTAAATTTACTCCTACTCCTAACCCAAAGTAATACAATACCTCATATCTTTCTCTCTAAACAAGAGACCTATTTATAGAGAAAATAACTTTGAACCCTAATTTAGATTAATTGAACTTGGACACTTTTGTTCCATTTCCATGTAGGTTTCAATTTCCTAGTATCAATCAACTTCTCAAAAAGATCTTCTAGATAAAGAGATCTTCTAGATTGACTTTCATTTCTCTTGTTGGATTTGACTTGCACATTAAGATTGCTCAACCTCTTTCCTTCTCCTTGTCGAATTCTTCTTGGATATTCCTTACATGAATAAGAGCATTAAATATCACTTGATCACCAAGATTTTGACTTTATCACAAAATATATTAAATCCTACAAAATAAAATTAAACATATTAAGTTAATAAACTAATATAATTAAAAGGACAAAATTAGGGATATCTAAATGTATGAATTACGTGTCTATCAGCGTCCTTTGGTGTTTAGAGGTGTTCATGGGTAAAAAAAAAATTAAAAAATGTTAGATATATAATATTAACAGTTTCGTAAAAATTAACGGGGTTCCATTTTGTGATGCAGTCATGCCAGATTGAACTTGAACAAATCTTACCTTATCTGAAACTACCAGTAACGAAGCATCGCCAGCTAAGTACCACGTGAGCTGATGCAAGTTTCAGGTATCCCCTTTATTTTTCTAACAAAGTTGGTTTATATCTTTTGTGATTTTAATAATGACAATATATTTGGGTTTGTGCAATGGTCTTATTTGATTTTTTTGGGTTATATATTAATTATATAATAGTTTGCATGGATTATTGCATGGGTTGATTCATAATCACTTTGTATGGCATAAAAGTTACTTTAGCATGGAGTGAGTAAAACAAATTGGTTTATTTTTGTCACATGCTTTCAGTTTTTATAACTAGAATATATATATATGTTTATATCTAATTCTGATTTACTTTGAAGACTAATTAAAATATGTATTGGAGTATAATTAGGAGATTGATATCTAAAGGTTATAAAAGGCGTATTTGGCTGGGATATTTTTTAGGAATTGGGATAATCAAGGATTCTTATTCAAAAGCGGTTGTTTCTTTGAAGGATACAAGCTAACAGCTAGTGGGATTCTTTTAGCTAGTCTTTGGATATTATTTGAATCCTTCATAGCAATTTATCTCTTATATATCTCTGTGTTGTTATTGCTAATCACTACAACAAAAAAGGATATTTTCGACGGAATATTCTGTCGATAATAAGGGTATTCCGTCGAGGACAACCTTATTTGCGACGGAATCTTCGGTCGGAAATTCGATCATATATAAGCACGTCGAAATTAAGTCCGTCGATTTTTATTTTATTTTATTTTTTATAATATTATATTAAATAATAAAGTAAATTTATTTTATTGTATTAAATTAAATTTATTTTATTTTATTTTTAATTATATTATATTAAATAATAAAGTAAATTTATTTTATTTTAAAGTTTATTATATTATATTATATTATATAATTTATTAAAGTTATTTAAAGCTCCTAGTATTTTTTTTGTATTAATTTATATAAATATTTATTTATTATATTATAATATATTGTCTTTTATATAGTTAATTAAATATTTATTTATTACCATCTATAAATTCCACAGAAATTCAGTCAGAAATTCCGTCGGACTTAATACTTAACACCAAAATAAAAGAAGTCTTCAATTGAACACAAATTAAAATTCACAATGCTGGAAAAGGCAGAAATCAGAACACTGCAAATTAAGTTTATCACACTGCATTATAACTCCTCAATATAGACATTATAACTGGCTGGGTATAAATTAAACACCAATACAGTAAACCAATATCAGTCACCAAGCAACATCTCAGTCTCAAAATTAGTTTCATATAGCAAACCAAATTTAGCAAACTATCATAGAAAATCCCAATTTCAACAACACTGCAAAGGAAATTTAGGGTTTAACAACATTTCAATAGAATATTTCAACACTATCAACAATATTTCAACACTTTCAACAATATTTAAACAGAAAATTTAGGGTTCAAAGTACTTATACCCAAATTTATGCATAATCATATACATATCTGAAAATTAAGGGTTCTAAATTTAAAATTAATTGAAAAAACTAACCTTAAATTGAGAGAGAAGGAGGAGCAGAGAGGGACTAGAGAGAGAGAGCACCAGAGGGAGCCGGAGGTGAGGCTGCCGGCGAGGGCTTGGCTGGAGATGGGGCTGCTGAAGAGGAGAGGTGTGGCGGCCGACTAGGTGAGGGACGACAGCTGGCGAGGAGAGTGAGGGGAGGAGGGACAGAGAACGCAACAGCAGAACAGAGAGAGAAAAGATGAAAAAGAAATCAGGAGAAGCTGAAGTGAGGCTCGCGTTTGTTAGTATGTGGGTTTTAAGGACTATTTTCGACGAAACTCAGTCGGGATTCATTCAGTCGATGATAAAGTATCCTCGACAAACAATCAGTCGATATTAATAGTTCTTCCTTCGAGGTTGTTATTGGCGCTGGAGAGAAATTTTTGCGCCACAAACATGGTATAGTATCGACTGAATTCAGTCAAAGTTGTACTATTCTCGAGGGAGTTATGAAAGACTGAATATTCCGTCGGCAATACGTTAATCCCGAGCGAATCCATTCAGTCGACCTTACTTCCGTCGTAAATAGTCCTATTTCTTATAGTGAATGTTTATCTCCTATTTCAATTAAAAAGAATTAGTCGTTGCTTAGATGGATTGGAACGTTACTTTATTATAGCCATTACATCTACTTTCCTTTATATATATTGTTGCTCGGCTACAAGGAGATACAAGAGACTTGAAGCTGAAAATCATTATTGAATACATCCTAAGAGTTCTTCTAAAGTCTGATTCCAGTTGTTATTTATAATCTTCTGAATCGTTTGTAACTGGAAATTCTTTGTAATCTTTTATTTATCTTTTATAAACCGAGGTGAGAGAAGTTGCAAAGATGCAAAGGGGGCAGAGGCGTCCAAGTCAGAATCGATCTTCGTTGTACAAGGAGTTTTCTGTAATCTTTTGAATATTAAGTTTTAATAAAAAAGTGTCTCCAATACTAGTTGGTATTGGACGTGGATTAGGCCACTAGAGTAGAAGATAGGGGCTGAACCACATAAAAATCTGGGTGTGATTTACTGTTCTTTTATTTCTATTTTAAGCTTAAATATTTTGCAGATTTTGGTTTAAGTCGAAAAATTTTTATACTAATACGGACATGTATTAGTTGTCCGTTTATAACAGACGAATAACATAACTAATACAGACAAGGTTAGACCGTCCGATTATAGCCTGTTATAGTAAACTTTAAAAATAGACCACTGTAGATCACTTTTGAGTATTTACACCTATTCACCCCCTCTAGGTGTGCTTAATTACATAATTACATTTGGTATCAGAGCAAGGCTCTACTAATATTGATCTTTGCAGGTCGTAGGGAAAGATCCTATGGCACACCTTTATTTTCAAGAAGGTCAATCCACAAGTCGACCACCTCTGTTGATAGGAAGCGAAAACTTCAACTTTTGGAAGTTCAGAATGAAGATTTTTCTTAAAGAGACCCATGGGAATGGTGGGTAGTTGAAAATGGACCTGTTATTCCTAGACATGATGATGGTAGACTCAAGACTCTCATGGACAAGGATGAAAATGAAAGCTACATATTTTCTTACAACTCAAGAGCCATGAACACGCTACTAAGTGAGATGATTCAAGCTGAAATAGACAAAGTTTCTGCATGCACCACTGCTAAAGAAAGATGGGATACAATCATCATGAGCCATGAGGGAACTACTAAGGTAAAAGAAGTCAAATTAAGTATGCTAGTGCAAGAATATGAGCTTTTCATGTTAGAGAAGAATGAATCCATCAAAGAAGCTCAAGCTAGATTCTTCACTCTTATGAACTCTCTAAGTATGCTCGGCCAAAAAATTGATCAAAGGGATATAAATAGAAAGATACTTAGAGTCATGCCTAAACGAAAAATCCAAAATTGAAAACTACAGAGCACATCTAGCAAGCTTACTATTGGTAACAACAATGTCGATATATAGGTAACAAATCACAAAGGTATGATCGTATTGTTTACTTGCTATATGTGATTTTGTTATAAACTTTCTCCAATGATATTCTTTATCTTTGAACTTATTCTTTTAATATTGACAAATGGGGCGAGATAACTATTTAGCTAAATTGATATGAATTAATTTTTGTTGATGACAAAGGGGAGAGATATTTGGGTAATGATGATTATATTTTAATCAACTTGTGCTTAATGATTTCTTTTTGATAATGACAAAGGGGGAGAGATATTTGGTATTTGAATTGGTATTCATGTTGGTAGTGAGATACTATATGTAATGATGGTTATTTGGATCAAGTCATTATTTTTTGCTCCTTAATATGCATAAATTTAGGGGGAGCCTTATAGATAGGGGGAGTATATAAATTCAAAAGATAATATATTGTCATCATCAAAAATGGGGAGAATGTTGGTTTATATCTTTTGTGATTTTAATAATGACAATATATTTGAGATTGTGTAATGGTCTTATTTGATTTTTTTGGGCTACCTATTAATTATATAATAGTTTGCATGGATTATTGCATGGATTGATTTCATAATCACTTTGTATGGCATAAAAGTTACTGCAGGATGGAGTGAGTAAAACAAATTGATTTATTTTTGTCATATGCTTTCAGTTTTTATAACTAGAATATATATATGTTTATTTTTGATTTGCTTTGAAGACTAATTAAAATATGTATTGGAGTATAATTAGGAGATTGATATCTAGAGGTTATAAAAGGCGTATTTGGTTGGGAGATTTTTTAGGAATTGGGATAATCAAGGATTCTTATTCAAAAGCAGTTGTTTCTTTGAAGGATACAACCTAACAGCTAGTGGGATTCTTTTAGCTAGTCTTTGGATATTATTTGACTCCTTCATAGCAATTTATCTCTTATATATCTCTGTGTTGTTATTGCTAATGTTTATCTCCTATTTCAATAAAAAAGAATTAGTCGTTGCTTGGATGGATTGGAACGTTACTTTATTATAGCCGTTATATCTACTCTCCTTTATATATACCGTTGCTCGGCTACAAGGAGATACAAAAGACTTGAAGCTGAAAATCATTATTGAATACATCTTGAGAGTTCTTCTAAAGTCTGATTCCAGTTGTTATTTTAAATCTTCTGAATCGTTTGTAACTGGAAATTCTTTGTAATATTTTATTCATCTTTTATAAACCGAGTATAAGTCTAGGTTGGATTGGGTGATTATTTAATATTCAGTCTGTATAACGGAAGCATCAAGGTCTCAGAGGTGAGAGAAGTTGCAGAGGTGCAAAAGGGGCAGAGGTGTCCAAATCAGAATCGATCTTCGTTGTACAGGGAGTTTTCTGTAATCTTTTAAATATTAAGTTTTAATAAAAAAAAAAAGTCTCTCCAATACTTGTTGGTATTGAACGTGGATTAGGCTACTAAAGTAGAGGATAGTGGCTGAATCACATAAAAATCTTGATGTGATATACTGTTCTTTTGTTTCTGTTTTAAACTTAAATATTTTGCAGATTTTGGTTTAAGTCGGAAAAAATTTATACTAATACGGACATGTATTAGTTATCCGTTTATAACAGACGAAGAACATAGCTAATACAGACAGGATTAGACCATCCGATTATAGCCTGCTATAGTAAACTTTAAAAATAAACCACTGTAGATCACTTTTGAATATTTACACTTATTCACCCCCTATAGGTGTGCTTAATTACAGAATTACAACTACTCATATTAAAAATTGTCCAGGACGATGGGTTGATAAAGTCAATGTCCACACAGGTTCTCATTTTTAATTGAAAGTTACTTCTGGATCCTAAAAGCTTGGACCGGGGGAGGGAGGTGCTGTTGGAGATTTTTTGAATTTTTTGAAGTACATAGATATTTGATATATTTTTACTTCTGATATATTCCTCTAAAATTTATGAAAAAAATAAGTTAGGTATTTATATGTATGAATATAAAATTATCCATTACAAGGTTATAATAATGAATCTACACTCCAAACAAACAAACAAACAAAAATCCTAATTTTCATACAATCTTCAAAATACATCACGTTTAACGATACAAATAAATTTTTCGTGGAACTGTATACAAAAGAGGAACATAATAATAAATCAAAGAAACATATCATGATCAAAGATGGCACCAGCTCTTTTAGTATTTATATAATAAATCAAACTGATAACCCCTTCATTTTCTCAAATTCAAATCTCTCCTCACATTCATTCCATATATCATGCACGAAAGGTTCCACTCCCAACCCTAACATTTGTCGTAGTGGTTTAAATGAAACATCAACTGTAAATTCGGACGTCCTGAGATCGAATCCCACTAGCTACGTACAAGTGTCAAGCCCTTTACTAAAGGGTCTAAAGGGTCATGAGGTCACGGAAAACGGAAACGCAAACGCAATTCTGTATGAAAAGTCTGGTCTGGGCTGGTGATATTAGTTCGATTGCGGTCGAGAAACTCCACATTATTCAAAAAAAAAGTAAAAAAAAAGGTTCAGTGATAGGCCATGAAGATCTGAGAGAGGCCATAAGGCAAATCCCAAGTATTTGGGATGAGCTAGGACATGCAGTTGCACGTTGCATGAGACATAGATGGAGACGGAAACCATGCAGGAATGGATAATGGACTGGGTCGTGGCCTATGATCATCAGTGGTTGCAAGTTTTACGCAACACATTCGTAGTTGCGCATTTTACGTCATTTTATTTCAGTTTGTTATCATGCTCTGTTTGTGTGTTTAGTTACGTTGTTATCTTTCCTTTTATTTCGGTTGGAGTGTAAACGGCTTTGCTTATATAAGCAGCCCATGCTTTTGTAATAAGTAGAAAAAATATATTTGCATTCAAATTGTGGTACGTTTCTCACCCGAAGAGAACAACAATTATCATAGCAGTACTTTACACTTGAGAGGGGACCTATCATTCAGCTCCCTGTTCAAGGGTTTCCTAAACTTGAGAATTCCATTAATTACCATTTACTAATGTAAAGAAAACTTAACAAAGAGTATATAAACTTCCCACTTGTATCCAAACCAGTCTACTTCTACATGAGCTGACAACGACTACCATTTATTAATGCGAGGGAGAGGGAAAAAACTTACAATAGAAGCTTAGATATATAATATTAACAGTTTCATAAAATTTAAAAATTTTGTGTAACTAACACTCTTAATAATGTTTAATTGTGAAAATATCATTTTTTTAGTACATGCATGTATAATTCAAATAGATAGCCGCGTGTAGAGTTGGACTATTATCTACCGACTACCATTTACTAATGTGAAGAAAAGACTTACTATAGATCAGTATAGTAAGTCTACTTCTACATGAGCCAGGGAGAGGGAAAAAACAAAAACATACAATAGAAACTTCCCATTTGTATCGAAACCCGTCCACACGGGTTGACAAAGTCAATGTCGACACGCCAGCGGCCCCAATCAATTAGAATTAAAAATAGAAATCTTAATATGTGAGTGGAGTATATATATTTTGCTTGTTTAAGTATGTGGTTTAATAAACTTGATGGTAGAAAGAAAGAATTGCAGCATTTGTATAAAGTAATAGCAGCAGCATGAAGTATGAATCCCAACAGCTGAGGAGTTGAGAGTTTTTTGAAGTTTTGGTGCAGCAAGGTATTCTCTCAAGTTAGTTATGAAGTATACTTCTTATCTTCTGGATTAGCTTATTAATTATGAGGATTGTAACTTTAATTTATGGTATGAGTATGTTATTTTATTATCAACTTTCATTTATGGAATAAATTTTCAGTAATATATCATTCTTAGTCTTTTGCCAGAATTTTTTTTTAAACTGTTTGCACTCTTTTGTTAGATTAAATTCACAGACTCCATTGTCTAGAAAAGCGCAACTGAAATTGATGGAGAATTCAGCAGATGGAGCCAGACTACATTCCGAACGTAGTCAACCAAATTCTTGGGCACTAATTAGAAGTTCTTGCCAATCACTACTGTCTCAAATACGCCCTAAGGAAAAGTCAGCAAAGCAAAGTTTTTCACCCTCCGAGCATAGTCAATCAAATCAATCACTACTGTCTCAAATACGACCCAAGGAAAAGTCTGCATTAACAAAGCAAATTCCAGTACATAACAAAAACTCTTCTGAATCACTACTGTCTCAAATACGCCCCATGGTAAAGTCTCTATTACCAAAGCACATTTTTTCACCCTCCGAGCATAGTCAATCAAAGCATCCAGTACGTAACGAAAGTTCTTCTGAATCACTATTGTCTCAAATACGCCCTAAGGAAAAGTCTCTATTAACAAAGTAAATTTTTTCACCCTCCGAACATAAGTCATTCAAATCATCCGGTACATAACGAAAGTTATAATCAATCACTACCGTACCCTAAACTCACTATCCGAAGAGTCTAATACTGCATATGATGGGATAAATGAATCCCAGTATCTTCAAAGGAGTTCTAGCCTTGAAAATTTCAAAATGGGCCTTGAATAATTTTCCCATAAATATCTCGAGTAGATATTTATTTTTATTTGCATTGATGATACATCTTGTTTTCAGTTTTTTTTTTTTATGGGTTTAGGGTAGAGGGAGTTGGCGATTTTCTTCGCTGGGTGATTTTCATTGTAATAAAGTTGTAGTGTAATCGAAAATTTAATGAATGCTTAACGAGTAGACTTTGTTTGATTAGTATGATTGGCTCTGTTTTGGAAGACCTTTACCATTAAAATTTGGATATTTTAATTGGCACTTAATTTTGACAAAAAAAGCAAAACAGCCTTTTGGTGCAAAGAAATATATTTTAGCTTGTTTATTTTTATCAACTTTTCATCCAACGCATTTATTCATCTTAATCATAATTTGAGTAAAATAGAGTTTACGAGTTTAAATTAAATTTATATAATACAAAGAAATTTGCTCTTACCAGTTGTTATATCTGTTCTTGATCAATCAAGGTACTGGTACTTAATTCCAACTTAAATAAAAATAAATTATAGTAGCATATTTTATTTTTTTGTCAAGTGATTTGGGACAACTATTACAATTATATATGGGCATGCACAGTTATCCCTAAATATTAAGCGGTCAATTTATATTACCTCCCTAACTTAGCAAATATATTGTCCATTAATCAAATATCTGATCTATTAATTGGTCTAATTCAAGTTTATTTCGAAGTTATTCAAAAAAATATATATTTCAAAGTTGACTTACTCGATTTTATATGCAATTTTGTTGTAATATTAGGTAAGTATTAGGACAGCTAGAATTGACTTGGATTACCCACTCGGAGTTCGTACCTATTACCAGAAAATTGCAAATAATCCATATAATATACTCACTCCATCTTTAAATAAATAAAAAAAAAATCAAAAGTATTATGGACAGCTAGATTAGTCATCTTCTAATTTTTAAAGACCTTCAGCAACTGTATATATATAAAATCTCACATCTGACAACTAAGATATAGAGACTCAATATATAATTTGAGAGGCTACTGCATTAATTATCAATTGATTTTGAGTTGGATATTTCAATATGGTATAAGAGCAAATATCATTCATGTGCAGACCCAACGACTCACATGCTCTACGTCACTCAATTAAAATTGTTCAATATACTTGAGAGGTCATTCCGCTCATTGAGTATTTTTATTTCTTAATTAGTGAATCCCTATTTTGAAAATAAATTAGTCTTTGTAACATATTAAATATAAACTTATATACTTTTAGGCGTCTGATGTGATAAAATTTGTACTGAAAGTGCACAGTGTCAAATTGAAGAACTGGCAAGTACATGTCGAACTCACAGAGACTAGATTAATTTTAATGTTTCCTTAATATTTATTTTAGGCGAATTAGAAATAAAGATTGAGAATTAATTAACTAGAATATGAAAATAATTAATGAGAAAAAAATCTAGGAATCTGAATCCACTAAATAACAAACATAACATATAATTCAATCTCTTCTGTTTTTATAACTCAAATTATAATTTTGATCTCTCTTCCCTTTAATTTAGTAATTTACAATTAATGTGGGCAAACATAGACTATGAAAATTTAAGGATTAACTATAACCCATCAACACTTCTTTGAGCAAGTATGGATTATGAAAAACTCATATCTTAACAATAATCTATCAAAACCTCTTAATTAATTTAAAATCACATAACAACTATAAAACAAAGGTATTTCAATAACGAAATATGAAGGCGAAATCAATTAAACACAAAAGCATAAATAATAGAAGAGATAAAAAATATTATTACAAATAATTATTTAATTTCATCTTCATCCTAGATTAAAGAAATTAACTAGACATGAAAATAAATAAATTAACTAAAATAAAGAAGAAGTAGAAGATTGAAAATAAATAAGAAAACTCCCTTTATTCACGATCCTCCAACAAGCGTACAATGAAACATAATTTAATTTACTCCTACTCCTAACCTAAAGTAATACAATACCTCATATCTTTCTCTCTAAAACAAGAGACCTATTTATAAAGGAAATAACTTTGAGCCCTAATTTAGATTCATTGAACTTGGACACTTTTGTTCCCTTTCCATGTAAGTTTCAATTTCCTAGTGTCAATCAACTTATCAAAAAGATCTTCTAGATAAAGAGATCTTCTAGATTGACTTTCCTTCTCTTGTTGGATTTGACTTGCACACTAAGATTGCCGAACCTCTTTCCTTCTCCTTGTCGGATTCTTCTTGGATATTCCTTACATGAATAAGAGCATTAAATATCGCTTGATCACCAAGATTTTGACTTTATTGCAAAAAATATTTAATCCTACAAAATAAAATAAAACATATTAATTTTATAAACTAATATAATTAAAAGGACAAAATTAGGGATAATTAAATGTATGAATTACGTGTCTATCAAATACCCCTATACCTAGCTTTTGCTCGTCCTCGAGTAAAATAAAAATAAAATAAAACAAAATTTACACTACCACATTTTCGTAGGAAACACGATTGAACTTAGCATGTGCAACAAGCCTTTAAACCCCAAGGTTACCCCAAGTGGACGAGTTGTGTCTCGTGAGAGTTTGCAGTGAATATACCCACAAAATTCAAAAATAATTTTGGGTTTAACAAATTATGAAATTGAAAAAAAACTTCTAAATATCTGTGGGCATTATACCTAAGCAAGATCAAATTCAAAATCACACTTTCACCTTATCAAAAATATTCGATCTTCATTTTAGACACCATCCTTCATTAAATCAATTTCATGTGATGCATGCATGTGTCTGTGATGTAACTCTTAGTAGGGATTTTTACCATGAAAATCAAGCAAACTCTTTTTTCTTTGTCTTTCTTTTTTTTTCTCTTTTTTTTCAATTTTGATTCTTGACTTGTGCAATGTCTCATTTTCTTAGGCTTTTCAGAGTTACCCATGTAGAGCGAGCGTTGGACCAATGACTCCCAAACCAGATGGCTTTAGGGCACTAGGTGTAGAGACACCCCTAAGGATTTACTAACTCGAGTAACAAAGGCTACAAAATTAGACTAGTCAAGCTGCTTTTATCCATCACACTTTTCAGCGTGAATATCGATGCTTCTCGAGACTTGGACACCCAGTTATTTCGTTTAATGGACATTGAAGCAGTTATTTATTTCTTTTTTTTTCAACTTTTCTCACTTCATTTTTTTTTCATTCTTTCTTCTTCTTCTTATTCTTTTTTTTTTTTTAAAGAAATTACTCGAATCATGGTTTATACCCCACAACTAAGAATTAGTGCAAACGTGAAGTGCAAAAATGCTTGTGAAATCATTTTTAAATCCAGATGATGTTTTGAACTAAGATTTCGTATCTTATCAAAAATTCAAGAGTTCTAAATTTTTCAATCTCACTCATGCGTTTTGCTCCACAAACACATATTAGAATTAATTCAATTCATAAAAAGTCAAACAAAATTTTTAATTTTTTAATTTTTTTTAGATTTTTATTTTTATTTTTTTTTGTAAAAAGAAAAAAAATATAATACAAACAAACTCCCCCCATACCTAAATCATGCATTGTCTTCAATGTATGCAAATGAAGAAAAGAGAACAAAGATGTGAAAGAATTGTACCTTGTATGAAGGGGCATTTGTTCTGCAAGAAGATGTGGTGAGAAAGAAGACAAATGTACATATCTACGAATTTTATAAATCCTAAAAATTATAAGACTAAAAATGAATGTTACACATGGATAAGTGAGTGTGAACTTTTTATTATTTTCAGGAGGTCTAGGAAATTGAAAATAGTCAGAATTTTCATCACAATTATGCTTCAAGTTTACCTCAAGAAAATTTTCATTAACATGTTCAAATGATGGAAGAATTGATTCAAATACATGTTCTAGTTTAGTTGACTTATTTGTAGTGGATCTCAACGGCTCATTGACCTTATCTAAATATTCGGATTCATTCCAATTTTGGTCAAGGTGATTCAAGAAAAAATCACTTAGATCTTTTTTAATCAAGAGTCTATTTTCAATTATCTCTTGGGTCAATGACAACTCGTGGATCATGTTTACTTGAATGGGCATGTCCAAAAAATCAGTGAGTAATTTTTTTGGAATAAGTCTTTCGGGGTATGGAACTTTAGGTTTATAGACTTTTTTCAACAAAGTCATCAAATGCAACATGATCAATTTTAGGCATAGACTCATAATTTGTAGACTCCTCAAATACGCTTGACTCAAATTGTGTAGAATTGAATATAAAATTTTCACTTTTCTCATCATTTCCACAACCATCAAGATTTTCAAAATTAACCTCAGAGTTATTAGAAAATTCATCCACCTCTTGTTCATTTATTATGGTGGCTAATTGACTCATTTGAATTTCTAGACGAGATATAATACTAAATTGTTCTTCCATTAAAACTTTCGTAGTTTTCTCCAGGGCACTAAGTCTTTCGTCTACTTCATTTGATAATTCTTTTAGATATTGAGGTTCTGGAGCCGAATATGGATATGGACATAGATATGGATATAGATATGAATTTAGATAAGGATTTTCATAAGTTGGAAAAACAACTGCAGTCATATCTGCAGTCATAAATAAATAAAAATACAAAGAAATTATAGAATACAAAGAAATTTGTTCTTGCCCAAACAACTGCAGTCATATCTGTTCTTGATCAATCAAGGTACTGATACTTAATTCCAACTTAAATAAAAATAAATTTTAGTAGCATATTTTATTTTTTTGTCAAGTGATTTGGGACAACTATTACAAGTGATTTTAAATATAAACAGATTTTTAAAGGCAATTCAGATTCTTGATGCTTAACATGCGAGGCAAAATTATTAAGTACTCAAATGTTGGCATGGAAGAGAAGACTATATATCTATAGACATACGAGCCATGATTGTACTATTTTGGTGTAAATTGGAAGCTAACGAAACCAAATGAGCCATGGACTTAATTATGAGACAAGCACAAATCCTAGAAAAAAACGAATAACTTTAAAATCACATATTTCCTTCTAATAACTTTCAAAATAATAATAAATAAAAAAACAAATTATAATACCCAATAAAATAATAATAAATATTCAAGTAAGTTTTAAAGTATTTAATTGGACTTTTCTTATATTTGGGTCAAACTGTAGTTAATTTATTTGGGCCATTAAAATTAATTGGGTCTAAATTATATTTGTCTAATTTTAAATCCTATTTAAATTAAGAGTATTAATAAAACATATTAATTAATAAATAAACTTAAACCTAACTGCTTTATTATATCTCTGCGAATCAACTGAGAGAAAAAAAAAGGGGGGGGGGGAGAACTCAGCCGCACAAGGGAAGTGGGGAAAGTAGATGATATTAGTAAGTTTTTAGTTTTTTTTTCTTTCAATTATATGAGGAACTTTCTTTATTTGATATTGCGTTAAAGATTCAAGGTAGTTAGAATTGGTCCCAATATAAAAGTCTCTAACATGAATTTGAAGGAACATGACTGTAATCATTATATTTAAATATTCATGCGGCTTACGTTTATATATATATATATAATCCTGTAGATTAATTAGTTATATATATATATATATATATATATATATGTCTGCGAATCTTCATTCATACTAGTATATATATATAAAATTCCTAGCCTGCGGCTTACTTTTATATATATATATATATATATATATATATATATATATATATATTTAAAAGATATGCAAAAATTTTAAAAGGGGAAAATGATAAATAATATTATAATATTATTATTACAATTAAAATATATCTTTTGATTACAAATTGAATATAATTTATTAAAATTATTGAATTTATGAAAATATAATTTGTATGAGTTCATAATTTAATTGTGTATTATATTTTATTTTGATAATTAGATCGGATTGAAGGAGTTTAGCGGGTGATATTTGGATTCGGCGAATTATTTTGGTACTATATTAAGGTACGGATTCCGTACTTTTTCAGCGATACTCTTTTAAATGTAATTCGTTCGTTGTGTACTCGTTTAGAAATTTGGTATTGTCTCTCAGGATTGTTCTTTGTTGTCAAAATTATTGGGATAGTTTCGTTTTGGCGTTGATATTAGAATTCGTATTTGTACTCTTTGAACTAGTTAATCGTGTCAATATGTTTTGGAGACTTTATTCGTTTGTACCATTGTTCGTATATTTTCGTTCACATTTGGGAGTTATTTTGATCATTGGCATATTGTGATAATTAATAATGTTTGTATTTGATAATTCGATTTCATTTGAATATGGTCATGTAAGCCTTCTGATTTGAACCCCTTTTGACTTACATTTTGTAGTTTAATCCTTAGGGTATACTTGAGCTAACCACCTGTGGGGGTACCACAGGTATGTCCTCTTGACACAAGGGCATGACACCTTCCGTGGCGGTGTAATTAGTCCACGGTGTATCCTTTTGTATGCTCAGGTATGAGCTTTGGCCATTTGATATATTTGTTCAGATACATGGGTCGCGACCAAGATTTGATTTGATTCAATTTGTTTGGCGGATTAGTGACGTATGTGTCGTATGCGTCTTATCCGATTTGATTTGTATACATCATGGAAATACCGATGTATTTTGTTAGCCTTTGGCTATTTGTATTTGAGCTCAGTATGAAATTGTTATCTTACAACCATTTGATTCAGCCTTATTTCTTTGGGATTCTTTTAGCTATAACTATTCGATTGACAGTGTTAGTCATTTGTAAATGGACTCTCAAATTTTGATCTATTTGTAATTCGTTTGTAATTCACATGTGTTCATTCATTCAACTCTTTTAGATTCATTACTTATTGTGTTATATTTATTCATTTTCATATCCGTACTGGGCAATTGGCTCACGCTGTGTTCTTTTTCCGGCAGGTAATCAGGGGTGATCAGGATATGTGTGATGAGAGCTACCTTTGATCCAAATGACTAGATTAACTTTTTGAGACTTACTATTAGACTTGGTTTTCCTAATATTTTGTATATGGATGTTTTGGACCATTTTGGCATTTATTTCTTATTAGTAGAGATTATGTAAGTGTGGAGTTCCTTCTATTTAAATTGGAGTATGTGACATTTGGTATTAAATTTTATTGGAGATATTTTGAGATATATCAGAGGTTTGTATTTATTATGTTTGTGCGTGACATCCCTTTTTCCTTTTGGGAAAGGGGGTGTTACAGAGTTGGTATCAAAACTTAGGTTATGATCTTGTAGAATGCCTTTTAGGCTTGACCTGTGAATTATGGGTAGACCATTGGGTAGTTATAAGATTTTATTATAGACTTGTATTGCCTTTGATTTTCATTCTACATAAATTTGGCCTTGATTATTTGTTTTGATCTTTTTGTTTTCGTCTGTTTGATTTTGTATCATAGATGGCTCGTAAGTCTTGAGAATTCTTTGGGGAGCGAGGTAATATAGTAGGAGGGGTCGAGGCAACCCCAGGTTGAGGCTGTTAACCAGGGTGAAAATGATGGGAATCAGGGTAATGCAACAATAACCCCGGCTATGGTTGCAGCAATGGTGAATGAGGCAGTTACGCAGGCTGTGGCACAGGCTATGCAGGGTATTCCGCAGATGCAAGGAAAGCAACATGCAAATGGCATGGGGGATGATGCAGAGATACCGCAACATGAGCAAAATATTCCTCCCGAGGATCAAGTGTGTCAACAAGTGCAGCCGTTGTATGTGTTATTGGATAGGTTCATTAAGTAGAAGCCCAACTCTTTTCGTTTTGCTCCAACTCCAATTGATGTGGAGAACTGGATCGCCCACTTGGAGAAGATTTTTGATTTTATTGGGTGTACAAAAAATCAGAAGGTGAGGTTAGCAGTTTATAAGCTAGAGGATGATGCTCAACGATGGTGGAAATCGCTGAAGGCTACACAGGGAGATGGATTTATGGATGGACTCATACGGAGCGGTTTTTGTGACCTTTTCTATCGTGAGATTTCCACATCACCGACAGGGATGCATCATCGTGGAATTTGTGTCCATTTAATGGAAGGATGATGAGACTATTAATGATTTCATAGCGAGGTTTACTAGATTAATTTGGTTTTATGAGTTCAATATTGGGACACTACACAATGACGAAAAGTTCAAATGGTCTTTGAAATATGAGTATAGGAGGTCGATCATCCACACCATATTTACAGATGTATCACAGTTGGCTAATGCAGCTAAGAGTGTGGAAATGGAGCACAAGGACTTTTGAGCTTCCAAATCAGAAGGGAGTCAAAAGAGAGATAGAGATGACCAACAAGGGCAAGGATTGGGGCAGTTTGGTAGAAATCAGAATAGAAGGCAAAATAATTGGAATGAGCCTCCATCGGGTCAGCGATTTAATCCTCGAAGGGATTTTTCTTATCCAATGTAGCAGGGTGGTTGTGGACGTCAGCAGCATGGTCAGTGGCAAGCTGGAGGGCAGTATCAAAATAGGGGATTTCAACAGAACAAGGGTTTTCAGCAAAATCGAGAATCGAGAAATTCGATCGCCAATGAGGTCAAATTCAAAGGCGGTATCCGGGGCCAAGCGGTGAGGCAATCAAACCTTTTGCCACTTCCACCTATTCCATGTGCTACTTGTGGTGGGTATCATGCTGGTAGGGTGTGCTATAAAGATACAAGGGCTTGTTTCTTATGTGGACAGATGGGGCATAGAGAAAGGGAATGCACAGTTTAATGTGGTAATGGGGAGTCAGTAATCTTTGGTAATGGCGGTCGTCAATAACGCCGAGTGGGAGAAGTATTTGCATTGACAGCTAATCAGGCGGCCCAAGCACCAGGTACTATTTCAGGCATTCTTCTTGTAGGAAATCGTGAGGCATCGGTTTTATTTGACGCTGGATCTACACACTCTATTGTTGCACTTTCATTTACTCGTCATCTTGGAGTGTCTTCTCAAATATTAGATCCTCATTTGTCTATTGCTACCCCGATGGGGAATTCTGTGATTATTTTTGAGAACTTTCGCGAGTGTCCTTTGAAGTTAGGGAGGAGGGTGTACGCAGCTAACTTACTTCCGATGGTGATGCATGATTTTGATATTATCTTGGGTATGGATTGGCTGAGTAAGCATCGAGCCTGTGAGACCCCAGATTTTATAAATAAATATTTTTCTCGAAATATTTTTATATTATGGTGTGAATTTGATATAATGTTATAGTTGTGGGTAATATTTATAAATTTTACAAAGTATGCAAGTTGTTATATTATATTCGATTAGTCAGGGAATATTCTTTGTGTCGGGAAATATTAAATGCGGCAAGGACAATCATTAGTGGACCCTATTAACGGAATTATTGTCGAATTGAGAAAGCGACAAAAAAATTTTATAAAAATAACGGCGGAAGTTTTTTTTAGATTTATCTTGTTGAACTACTCGGTAGTAAAAAAATACGATGAATACGCATGGTTGCATAGTAGCACACGGTATTGATTATTAATGCTTACGTGAGAAGTCACTCAGTTTTGTTCAATTATTGCTATATTAATTGTTGCATAGTATCTCACGTTATTTGATTCAATTATTGTCGATATTTTATATATTATTAAATCAATAATTGAAATGACAGAGTTAGTAATATTATAAATTGCAATATTAACGATGTTCAGAAGTTACGCCAAGAGAAGTTTGGTCACCTAATTGTGCGCCAATAGGGAGAAATCCTTATTGGAAAGCCCCCTCTTTCCTGGGAACGACCTGGTCGATTAATATTGTGAATTATAATAATGATGACAAATGTTGTTAAAAATATTGAAAGGATTTTTATGAGGTAGTTGTTGTAAATTTGACGTATTATTTAGACCCTCATTTATCTATTTTTCAACATTATTGATAGAAAGTTATTTAAATATAATGGGACCCTGTGATTATGACATGTGGGGGGAGGGAACATGTGGGGCCCACGGTTTGAAAAAATTGAATGGGTGGGAGGTTTTGATTTTTTGGTTTATACGGAGGAGTATTATTGTTATCATTATATATATATATATATATATATATATATATATATATAATATTTTATTTAAAAGATTTTGCTTTAAATATGGACCGTCAGATTAAAAATAAATCAATATGGACTGTTCATGAATTAGTTACTATCTGACCCATTCTTCTATAAATGAAGCTCATTCCTTCATTATTTTCTTATGAATTCTTTGAAACTCTAGAGAGAAATTTATAGAGAGAAATAAGAGAGAAGTCCGCTAACTTTCTTTTCCTTTATCCAGCTTTTCTTTTACGGTAAGGATATTACTCTTTTGTATTCAAGAAGAGAACTTACATTATTCTATTTCTTTATTATTACATTGGAATAACTTTTGTATCTGTGAATACCCTATACTTGGTGACATTCTTCTATTATTACATCTTTATTATTCCGTTAGAACATCACATCGTGCTTTCTGCTTTTAGGACTGGTTTAAATCTTTATTATTACATCTTTATTATTACGTATTTATTATTACGTATTTATTATTCTATTGAATAACTAACACATCATCACAATCACAATCAGAATGCATGGTGATTTTCGTTGTTATTCCATTCTTTATTATTCTGTTGGATCATCCTGTCGATTGTGATTTTCACCGACTGGTTTAAGATTATTATTATTCATTGGAATAAATGTTTTATGCCAATACCGCATGCATGGTAATTTCATTGTTATTCCATTCTTTATTATTATTTGGAACATCTGCCGATTGTGATTTTCACGACCTAGTTCCGTTATTATTATTCATTGGAATAACTTGTTTATATGCGCAATCTTCATGCATGCATGGTGATTTCTGTTGTTATTCCATTCCTTATTATTCTCAGTTGGTTAAAATTTTGACTTCTATACTCCATGAAATTAGTGGAATATCTTTGATATTTGCGCTTCATCCAGTATTTTTCATGGAAATATTCTTATGAGCATTCTTGAATTTTACTCTACAAAGCAATATCATGTTGACAATTTGGACGTTATTAGTTCCTGAATAACTTAATTCTTGAACTTGTTTTATTGAATTCTTATATCATTGTCATCATCCTCATGTTTATATTTTTTTAAAGTCATCTGTGGCCTGTAGAGCATGGATGGACTTGGTATGATTATGACCAGGGATTATTCGGTGTAATCATGACCGTAATATTATAAATGATGTGGTAAAAGTCCTCATTGGCCCGTAGTGCATTGATGGACAGTTGTTGGCATGATCATGACCATTGATGAATACACAAATATCCTTGGCCCGTAGTGCATGGAATTTGTGGTCGTGACCCTAATGAATATCCTTGGCCGTAGTGCAGGGATGATGTGGATTATTTATTAAGCTGAGTCCCAGCGATAAAAGTAATGAAAAACCTTATAAAAACATAAAAGATAGTAGATTTTATTCTCTACTTGACTCTTTTAATGGATTGCTTGATCCGCTGCAGTTAAACTTGATGTCTATTGTATTTTATCAGTTTAACATTGTTGAAGGCTAATGATAATTTATTATGCATTATCTTAGTCATAATATTTCTTACGTTGGGCTAGTTGAGCTCACCCTTTCTTTCACTGTTCTCTTCAGGAAATGAGAATGTAGTTGGAACTAGTCGGGGGACGGAGTGATGGTCCGAGATGGTGTCTTAGTAGTCCTCACTATTCTATAAAATAGTGTGATAATAAATGTAATGAGGACATTTTCTGAGAGTGGATATTGTCTATAAGACAATATTTGTATTAAAACTTACAGCTTGTATTTTGTCGTACTTTACACGACTGTTGTATAATTAAGTTGTATTTGAATTTTGTACCATGTATTTGGCGACTCAAGATGGGTGATGTATACCTATTTTGGGGGCGTCACAGAGCCACTATTGATTGCCAGACAAGGAAGGTTATTTTTGGAACCTTAGAAGCTGCAGAATTCGAGTTTCAATGTTCAAAGCCGAATGGTGTTGTAAAGTTGATCTCAGCTTTGAAGGCGAGTAAAATGATTGCTAAGGGACGTGATTGTTATTTGGCTTATGTGAAGGATACCTCGAGGGATGAGCCCCAACTTGATGACTATCCGGTTGTGCGAGAATTTCTTTAGGTATTTCCTAAGGATCTGCCAGGATTGCCACCGCCAAGGGAAGTTGAGTTTACTATTGAGCTCATTCCTGGAGCGGAACCTATCTCTAAAGCACCCTATAGGATGGCTCCATTAGAGTTACAGGAGTTGTTAGATCTTGGATTTATTAGACCGAGTGTATTGCCATGGGGTGCTCCAGTCTTGTTTGTGAAGAAGAAGGGCGGATCTATGAGATTGTGTATAGATTATAGGGAGCTAAATCGGATCACTATCAGGAACAGATATCCTTGCCACGGATAGATGACCTTTTCGATCAGCTCCAAGGGGCAAAGTTCTTCTCCAACATAGATTTGAGGTCGGGGTACCATCAGTTGAGGGTGAGGGAAGAGGACATTCCAAAAATAGCTTTTGTACTTACTCGGTATGGGCTTTATGAGAGTTTTAGTGATGTCTTTTGGGTTGACTAATGCTCCGACAGTGTTTATGGATATGATGAATCGGTTTTTTAGCGAGTATTTGGACCAATTTGTCATTGTCTTCATTGATGACATTTTGGTGTATTCCAAGTCTAAGGAGGAGCATGAAGAGCATCTTCGTACTGTTTTGGGGGTTCTGCAGAAGAATAAGTTATATGCTAAGTTCTCCAAATGCCAATTTTGGTTAGAACATGTAGCATTTTTGGGTCACGTCGTATCTGCTGAAGGTATTAAGGTGGATCCTGCGAAGGTTGAGGCTATCACTAATTGGCCAAGACCTACCACGGTAACTGAAGTAAGGAATTTCTTGGGTTTGTCAGGGTACTACAGGCGATTTGTGGAAGGTTTCTCTTTATTAGCTTTGCCATTAACTCAGTTGATGAAGAAGGGCATAAAGTTTATGTGGAATGAGGAACGTGAGAAAAGTTTTGAGGAGCTTAAGAAGAGGCTTGTGTCGGCTCTAGTGCTTACATTACCGTCGGGGATAGGAGGTTATCAAATTTACAGTGATGCTTCCAAGAAGGGATCAGAATGTGTTTTGATGCAACATGGTAAGGTAATTACTTATGCTTCCAGACAACTTAAACCTTATGAGGTAAATTACCCTACCCACGACTTGGAGTTAGCAGCAGTTATTTTTGCCCTAAAGATTTGGAGGCACTATCTATATGGAGAGACTTGTGACATTTTCACTGACCACAAGAGCCTTAAATATATTTTTACTCAGAAGGAGCTTAACATGAGGCAAAGGCGTTGGTTGGAGCTTCTTAAGGATTATGATGCCAGGATTCAGTATCACCCCGGTAAGGCTAATGTGGTTGCAGATGCTCTTAGTCGGAAAAGTTCAGGGAGTGTAGTTGCCTTGGTTACACAACCTCAACTTATCTCGGATATAGAGCGTGTGGGTTTGGAGCTATATGCTAGAGGTTCTGATGGGTTGGTAGCAGGTATGAGGGTGGAATCTTCTCTTATTTTGCGTATCAAAGAAGCCCAAAAGGAGGATGGCGAGTTGTGGGCTGTAGCGCAGAATATGGATGAGGGTAGGCAGCCAGAGTTTCGCATTGACGACCAAGGTGTGATATGATTTGGTAAACGGTTATGTGTTCTAGTGGATCCAATGATTCGTGAGGCAGTGTTGACTGAAGCTCATAATTCTCCATTTTCTATTCATCCGGGGTCTACAAAGATGTATAAGGATCTGAAGGAGAATTTCTGGTGGAGTGGAATGAAAAGGGATGTAGCTGAATTTGTGAGTAAATGTCTTACTTATCAACAAGTGAAAATAGAGCATCAACGGCCTGGTGGTTTGTTGCAATAGTTAGAGATTCCTGTGTGGAAATGGGATGACATTTCGATGGACTTTGTGATTGGATTACCGAGGGCTCTTAAAAAGAATGATGCTATTTGGGTGGTAGTGGATCGTTTGACTAAATCGGCTCATTTTCTGGCTATTCGTGAGGATTTTTTGGTAAATAAGTTAGCAGATATTTTTTAACGTGAGACTGTTAGGCTTCACGGGACTCCAGTTTCTATTGTTTCGGATCGAGATTCGCGGTTTACTTCTCGATTTTGGAAAGGATTTCAACGAGCTTGGGGAACACGACTCAACTATAGCACAACTTTTCACCCACAGACAGATGGACAATCAGAGAGAACTATTCAGACATTAGAAGACATGTTGCGATCTTGTGCTTTAGAATGGACAGGGAACTGGAATGATTATTTGAGTTTGGTGTAGTTCGCATATAATAATAGTTGGCAAGCTAGTATTGGTATGGCTCCTTTTGAAGCATTATATGGTAAGAAGTGTCGAGCTCCGACTTGTTGGGATGAGGTTGGAGAAAGGGTAATAGAAGGACCCGATTTGGTTAGGATAACTACGGAGAAGGTAGCAGTGGCTAAAGAAAAGTTGAAAGAAGCTAGATCGCGGCAAAAGAGTTATGCTGATATTCATAGGAGGGCTCTTGAATTCACACCTGGTGAACACGTATTTTTGAAAGTTTTTCCATGGAAAGGTGTTCGAAGGTTTGGTTTGAAAGGGAAGCTTAGTCCGCGTTTCATTGGCCCTTTTGAAGTCCTTGAGAGAGTTGGAGAAGTGGCATATCGGGTGGCTTTCCCTCCACAATTATCTCATGTGCATAATATCTTTCATGTTTCGGTGTTAAGGAAATATAACTATCATCCGCTTCATGTTGTGCAATACCCGTTACATAAGATTCAAGAAGATCTTACTTGTGAGGAAGAAGCCGAGGCAATTCTAGATCGTTAAGAACGGATTATGAGGAGGAAGACACTTCCTTTTGTTAAAGTCTTGTGGAAAACCCATTCGGAGCGGGAAGCTACTTGGGAGATGGAGGAGTCTATTCGAGCGGAATATCCACATCTTTTTGAAAATTAGGTACATTCTGTTCTTTTGATTCCGGGGACGGAATCCTTTTTAAGGGGAAGGTGATGTAATACCCAATAAAATAATAATAAATATTCAAGTAAGCTTTAAAGTATTTAATTGGACTTTTCTTATATTTGGGTCAAACTGTAGTTAATTTATTTGGGCCATTAAAATTAATTGGGTCTAAATTATATTTATCTAATTTTAAATCCTATTTAAATTAAGAATATTAATAAAACATATTAATTAATAAATAAACCTAAACCTAACTGCTTTATTATATCTCTGCGAATCAACTGAGAGAAATAAAAAGGGGGAGAACTCAGCCGCACAAGGGAAGTGGGGAAAGTAGATCATACTAGTAAGTTATTAGTTTTTTTTTCATTTAATTGTATGAGGAGCTTTCTTTATTTGATATTGCGTTAAAGATTCAAGGTAGTTAGAATTGGTCCCAATATGAAAGTCTCTAACATGAATTTAAAGGAACATGACTGTAATCATTATATTTAAATATTCATGCGACTTACGTTTATATATATATATATATATGTCTGCAAATCTTCATTCATACTAGTATATATATATAATTCCTAGCCTGCGGCTTACTTTTTTTTTATATATATATAAGATATGCAAAAATTTTAAAAGGGGAAAATGATAAATAATATTATAATATTGTTATTATAATTAAAATATATCTTTTGATTACAAATTGAATATAATTTATTAAAATTATTGAATTTATGAAAATATAATTTGTATGAGTTCATAATTTAATTGTGTATTATATTTTATTTTGATAATTAGATCGGATTGAGGGAGTTTAGCGGGTGATATTTGGATTCGGCGAATTATTTTGGTACTATATTAAGGTACGGATTTCGTACTTTTTCAGCGATACTCTTTTAAATGTAATTCGTTCGTTGTGTACTCGTTTAGAAATTTGGTATTGTCTCTTAGGATTGTTCCTTGTTGTCAAAATTATTGGGATAGTTTCGTTTTGGCGTTGATATTAGAATTCGTATTTGTACTCTTTGAACTAGTTAATCGTGTCAATATGTTTTGGAGACTTTATTCGTTTGTACCATTGTTCGTATATTTTCGTTCACATTTGGGAGTTATTTTGATCATTTACATATTGTGATAATTAATAATGTTTGTATTTGATAATTCGATTTCATTTGAATATGGTCATGTAAGCCTTGTGATTTGAACCCCTTTTGGCTTACATTTTGTAGTTTGATCCTTAGGGTATACTTGAGCTAACCAACACGTGGGGTACCACGAGCATGTCCTCTGACACAAGGGCATGACACCTTCCGTGGCGATGTAATTAGTCCACGGTGTATCCTTTGTATCTTTCTGGGTATGAGCTTTGGCCATTTGATATATTTGTTCAGATATCGTATGGGTCGACCAAAGATTTGATTTGATTCAATTTGTTTGGCGGATTAGTGACGTATGTGTCGTGCGTACTATCCGATTTGATTTGTATACATCATGGTACCGATGTATTTTGTTAGCCTTTGGCTATTTGTATTTGAGCTCAGTATGAAATTGTTATCTTACAACCATTTGATTCAGCCTTATTTGTTTGGGATTCTTTTAGCTATAACTATTCGATTGACAGTGTTAGTCATTTGTAAATGGACTCTCAAATTTTGATCTATTCGTAATTCGTTTGTAATTCACATGTGTTCATTCATTCAACTCTTTTAGATTCATTACTTATTGTGTTATATTTATTCATTTTCATATCCGTCTTTGGGCAATTGGCTCGCTTGTGTTCTTTTCCGGCAGGTAATCAGGGGTGATCAGGATATGTGTGATGAGAGCTACCTTTGATCCAAATGAGTAGATTAGCTTTTTGAGACTTACTATTAGACTTGGTTTTCCTAATATTTTGTATATGGATGTTTTGGACCATTTTGGCATTTATTTTTTATTAGTCGAGATTATGTAAGTGTAGAGTTCCTTTTATTTAAATTGGAGTATGTGACATTTGGTATTAAATTTTATTGGAGATATTTTGAGATATATCAGAGGTTTGTATTTATTATGTTTGTGCGTGACATCCCTTTTTCCTTTTGGGAAAGGGGGTGTTACACAAATAGTCCATAAGCTCCTCATTTTTGTAACTATTTTTTTTCATTCTAATTAATCTTATAAGTCAACAAAGGAAAATAAGTAAAATAAAAATTACAAGGAGGTTAAACAATTATTGGTAGAAATAGCCAAGTATGGGTTGAATTAAATTGCAAAGCATGGGCATGCACAGTTATCCCTAAATATTAAGCGGTCAATTTATATTACCTCTCTAACTTAGCAAATATATTGTTCATTAATCAGATATTTGATCTATTAATTGGTCTAATTCAAGTTTATTTCAAAGTAATTCAAAAAAATATATATTTCAAAGTTTTGGCTTACTCGAGTTTGTATGCAATTTTGTTGTAATATTAGGTAATTATTAGGACAGCTAGAATTGACTTGGATTACCCACTCGGAGTTCGAACCTAATACTCCCAACAAACAAACAAAAAAAATCATAATTTTTATACGACCTTCAAAATACATCACGTTTAACGATACAAATAAATTTTTCGTGGAACTGTATAAAAAAGAGGAACATAATAATAAATCAAAGAAACATATCATGATCAAAGATGGCACCAGCTCTTTTAGTATTTATATAATAAATCAAACTGATAACCCCTTCATTTTGTCAAATTCAAATCTCACTACAACAAAAAAAATTATCAGCGACCGTCTATCTGCGACCGCATATGATCGTGAGATCGTGATTAATGACGAATGCGATCGGCGATATTAGTCATGAGAAGTAATTTGGTCATTTGAATGGACATCGATGACCAATAATAATGACAAACTTATTAGCTTATCGCAATCAATGATCGAACTTATTAACGACCGCAATTAGCGACCGCATCCGTCGTTAATCTGACTCATGCTGAGTCATTTGTCAGGTGTGACGTGACACACGTGTCAACGACCAGTAATAACGACCGCATCGGTCGCTAGGTTCCAAGAAGGTAACGCGGTCGCTGTTACAATTTTAGCGACCGCATGCGGTCGCTGATGTTTTTTTTTAAAAAAAGTTTTTCCTGTTTTATTGATTTCCCAAAAATAACATGCTTTGTACCTGCTTTCTATCCCAACACAGAGCAGTAAATATAAGCATTCATATTAACATCCATCCATGATAACTACTATATGATAAACATTCATCCATGAATAAACATTCATCCAACACAACAAGTCTAGCTCTTCATCCAACACAATACAATCGTAAAAATTCATCCAACACAACACAATACAATCGTAAACAACCATATAAACCAATACAATTGTCCAAAGAATGAATCTAAAAGAGTACAAGACTTTAAAAATCTAAAAAACAAGTCTAGCTCTTCATGGATAACCAAATTAGGACCATGTAATTAATAAAAGAATAAAACATATATGTTACATGTGTGGATACTGCTATGACTTAGGAAAAAATAAACAATAGACAATATAGTGAAACATATAAGTAAAAGGCGTTGATGATAATAATATCGATATATACACGGTCGCCATCCACGATCTTTGTGATCTTGCTTTCTTTACTACATCCTTTGCATCTGTGACGCCCCCAAAAGTATACATCACTCATCTTGAGTCGCCAAATACATGGTACATAAATCAAATACAAACTTAATTATACAATTGTCGGGTAATATACGACAAAATATAGCTGAGAGTTTAAACAAGAATATTGCCTTCTTAGACAATATTCACTCTCAATGGAGTCCTCATTACAATTATTATCACACTATTTCACAGAATAGTGAGGACTACTAAAACAATAATCTGGACCGTCAATCGGTTCCCCGACTCGTCCCCATTTATATTCTCATTTCAAGAGAGAAAAAGTGAAAGAAAAAGGGTGAGCTCAACTAGCCCAAAGATGAAATATTATAACTAAGATAATGCAGAATAAATTATCCTTAACCTTCAACAATATAACAACTGATAGAATATAATAGACAACAAGTTTTAGATCAACAACTGCAGTGGAATAAGCAATCCATTAGAAGAGTTAAGTAGAGCATAAAATCTACTATCTTCTATGATTTAAAAAGTTTTTCAACAATTTTATCGCTAAGACTCAGCTTAATAAATAAAATCGAATCATCCTTGCACCACGGGTCAAGGATATTCATGTAATCATCAATGGTCATGATTAGACCGAATAATCCCTGGTCATAATTATACCAAGTCCATCTATGCACGTAAGCCAAAAATGACTTTCATCACAATATAAGCATGAGGATAATGACAATGACATAATAATACAAAAAAACAAGTTCAAGAATTCAATAACGTTAAAATTGTCAACATGATACTGCTTTGTGGAGTAAAAGTTAAGAATGCTCAGAAGAATATTTCCATGAAAAGATACTGGATGAAGCGCAAATATCAAGAATATTCTACTAATTTTATGGATTATAGAAGCCAAAACTTTAACCAAATGAGTATAATAGAATATATGAAACTGTAAAGGGATTTTCACATGCCATGCGGTAATCCACGTAGACAGATCATTTCCACAATTTAATAAGGAATGAATACGAAGGGTCATTCACCATGCATGCTGATGAGTCGCGTGAGCGGAGTTATTCAACGAATAATAAAGAATGGAATAACTGAAGAATTCACCATGCATGCGGTAGTCCGCGTAGACAGGTTATTCTAACAGAATAATAAAGAATAGAATAACAGAAGAATTCACCATGCATGCGGTAGTCCGCGTAGACAGGTTATTCCAACAGAATAATAAAGAATGGAATAATAACCCTTACGAGTATTGAAAGAAAATAACTCTCTTCATGAATACGAAAGAAATAATACCCCTTACGAGTATTAAAAGAAAATAATTCTCTTCATGAATACGAAAGAAATAATATCCCTTATCTTAGAAGAAAACTGGATACTGGAATAGTGAGGTAGCAGACCTCTCTTCTTCTTTCTCTCTATAATTTCTCTCTATAATAATTGCTCTTGTGAGACTTAGTGAATTGGTGAGAATGAAGGAAGAATGAGCTTCTATTTATAGAAAAATATAGTTTTGATAATTGCACGTTTTGGGGCTCAAAATATTACAGTATAATACCTTCCCCTTTTTCTTTATTTTTAATTTAGTCCTGTAAGTATTATCAAACTTGCACCACCTCCCCTAATAGTAAATCATATGACTCAATAGTTTTAAACTTGTGAAAAAAAACAATTTCAGTATAGTACATTCATCTATACCTCCATTTTTAATTTAGTCATGCAAGTATTATCAATCTTGCACCAACTCCCCTAATAGTAAATCATGTGAATCAATAGTACACACATGTGAACACATAGTTATAAGCATGTGAATTAATAGCAATTAATTGCTCATTTATCAGGTTAATTACCCGATTGGTCAATATAACCTCCAGACATCAATTATTATCGAAATAAATGTCGATTTCCACTAACACTAATAATTTCCACACAATAGAACTATCAATTTCATCTTTAATCAACACGAACTTATTCATCATTAATATCATAATGCACAATATTTAACAACCAGGTCATTCCCAGAAAAGAGGGGGCATTCCGATAAGGATTTCTCCCTATTGGCGCACAATTAGATTATCTAACCTCTCCTTAACAGAACTTCTAGACATTGTCAATATTGCAAATAATAATATGAATAACTTTGTCGTCTCAATTATTGATTTAATAATATAACATATTATACAAATGATACTATGACAATAATTGAATCAATAATATGAGAGATATGATGCAGCAATTACTGTAGCAATAATTGAGTATAACTGAGTGACTTCTTACGTAAGCATCAATAATCAATCTGGTGAGCTCTTATGCTGACCACACGTACATTGTACCTTTATCACCGATTATTTTATGATAACTTGCTTACTTTGAAAATTTTTCAAATATCACCCTTAACTTTAACCTTTTATCAATTTAACCATTTACTAAAGAGAATAATTATAAAAAAATTGAATACTTTTATTTCATAAAATTCGGGGTCTCACAGCATCCGCCAACTCATCAGGACTCAGAGACTATAGATGCTCGCCCAGTATACGAAGAAGATCACGATCTTGACAGATCGCTCTCACACAGTTAGCAGGAGTATGATAGGTTGGATGACCTGATGACTGTGTGGACTAGGTAGCAGAGCTACTTGTGCCACTGATTGTCGGGCGTCAATTTTGTCCTTGGCATTTAACACAATTTTTCTTCACGACGGACGTCCTCTCCCATAATTCTTGATCAATCAACGGACGCGGGGTGCCTTCAGGATAGCGCTCGTTCATTAAGCCCTTATAAGTGTCCTATCAGAAGGTCAACAATTAAATAGTTAAAAAATGCTAAAAAAATTCGTCACAATTTATAAACAACATATTAGTATAAAGTGAACTTATTACCGCTATCTGAACAGCCTTAGGCAGACCATTGCGGGTGGCCACATACACATCCAACCAATTGATAGGTTGACCTTGAGACTGAGACTCCTATAGTTCATTTTCTCATATTAATATGTAAACATATGATAATTTAGCTACAAAAGATGACTGTAAACATAACATATGTACCCTAACAGTAATATGCTACAGCTGTGATATATTGCCGCCCCTATACGTGCCTTTTGCCTTTTCGCCTTCAGATACACCTGAGGATTTGTTCGAGGCGACAGTCTTGCGCCTCTTGACCCAGCTCTCAGCTCTCAACTGGTCACACATCTGCACCCATATGGGTTGTGCGCACCACCAGGGGCTATGCTCATGTATATACTGCTCACCTTGTCCTAGATGGTCAATCTCAGCATTATGCAGGGCTTTCTATCGTTCCTTGTTCAGATTATCTTTAGTTCGGACAACACACTTTTGTCAAAATAGTGTCTGAATAACTGATGCCTACGCGTCGTCCCATCTATACCGATTCTGCAAATAAAACAACAATAATAATATTGAAACTGTTATATTACCATAATCCAACATTACTAAACAATATTATTTGATTAACTATGTATTATCTATCAGAGTGATAAAAAAATATACATGAAATTCTGCCCAAACTGCATCCTTATGGGCGAGAGGTGTGCTCGCCCATGTAATCACTAGCGTAGGCCAGTTCTGTAACCATAATTGTGAAATGCACTTCACAATTTTACTATCTTGAAAATCACTACAATATACAATTTACATTAAAATATATTTATAACAATGGAAATATTAAATTGTTATATATGCACGATGTTTAACTTCCGTGCTTTCTGGAGGAGGACGAATCTGTATGAGTATGCGATCATTCGAATTAGCCGGGGCCTTCGCCATATGATTAGGGCCCCGACCCAACCCGCGCTTTCGTGCTGCTAGTTCAGAAGACATCTATAAATAAAAAATTAGGATGTTAGTATGAGTTATAAATGAAAGGTACATAAACATGTCAAGGATATAGAGATCGAACATGTATATATGTAATTGTATGTAATACAATTAAAACTAAACATACATTTTATAGAAAATGACAATAATGACAATTAATTGTATGAAATAGTTAACTACGATTACAATAAATGAAAGGTACATAAACATGACTGCAAAATAGTTAACTACGACAATTATAAATGAAAGGTACATAAACATGTTATGGATAGAACATTCCTATATGTAATTCATTGTAATACAATTAAAACTAAACATACATTTTAATGAAAATCGTTGTCTGAGTAAGAATCATTCTGTACAAGTATTAGAGATTCATAACCATCTTCTTCTTCAGATTTTGTGTCAGTGTCGGTCAATAACTTTTCCTCAGTATCACTGTCATCTAGCACAATAACTGTCTCAGGATCCAATTCATCAGGTTCATCTCCACCCTCTAACTCGATTAATTCATTGTTATTCTCTATATTTATTATAGGAGGTCTATGAAGCATCTCCTGTTGGTAGAAATCCCTGTCTATTACTTGAACACGACTGGACGCGGGAGTATGAATTACAACCTTCCAATCTGTAGGCGGTTTATCCCTTTTTCCTAATAGGACTATGAGTGTAGTATACTTGTACTGTTTGAGTTGGTAAAACAAACGGTTCGTTGGAGTCTGTGAGACCTATGGAGGTCAATATCGATGATTCCATGTCCGTAACACGTATCCCTTTTACTGAATCAAACCAACGACACTTGAACAAGTTAATATGACCCCCGTGCGTGCCCTTGTACGACAACTCTACGATTTCCTCCAACTCCCCATAAAAATCACGACCAAGCTCATTGTAACAATCTCCTTGAACACACACTCCAGTATTAGTTGTTCTTTTATCGCAAGCATATGTCTTTGTATGAAATTCACATCCATTTATTTTGTAACCATTATGAATGACTTGGTCCTATGCGGACCCGTATAGCTAGGACTTGTATATTTGGAGTAATCGTTCCCTCATTAAGAGCCTACAAAAATTCTATTAAATTAAATACATTCATAAATTAATTCGATATATGTCATTCTTAATTAACTTAACTTACTTTGTCCTTTAGCCAAAGAGCAAATTTTTGATCACGACTAACTTGAATATCTTTATCAGTGATGCCGGGCTGATTTGCTTTTAACTCGTCATCGTATGTTTTATACAATTTTATAAACATTAACATATATTAATATGAGAATGCAGGTTAAGATATAGGTCTAATAAATATGAATTTTACATGTATACCTCACAAATTCATCAATCTCCTCGCAATTGAGAAGAATGTAAGTATGTGCAACATGTAATTCTTACTCAGAAAGGAATATGCGCTTTCCTTTTCCATAAGCGCGACCCGGTAAACCAAATATAGAAAGCCGACCATTTAGTTCAACATTGCCCCCATCATCATGTCTCGGGACTCAATTGGCCTTTGTCAAGACTTCTTCAGAAAAATAGTCTGAGACAAACGTAGATATCTCATCGAAACTATATGCCTCACATATCGACCCCTCGACATAAGCTCTATTCTTTACCTTCCTCTTAAGGTTTCCCATGACCCTCTCGAAAGGTACATCCATCTATATTGAGCCGGCCACCAAACACGAGCTTCATAGGGTAGATGGATTTGCAAATGCTCCATAGAGTCGAAAAACCGGGAGGAATATTTTTCAAGCTTACACGTGATCTCAATCTTTATTACGCTTTCAAGTATTGTTTTCGTGGAAACATCCCAAGTCTGTACTCCATCCTCCCACAATACCTTCAACTCGTCTATAAGAGGTCTCAAGTAAACATCTAGGTTCTTTCCAGGACTCTTGGGACCAAGAATCACGAGTGAAAGAAACAAGTACGGCTGTTTCATACACATCCAAGGAGGCAAGTTGTGACACCCCCAAAATAAGTATACATCACCTATTCTGAGTCGCCAAATACATGGTACAGAATATAAATACAATCTTAATTATACAACAAGAGAGCTGTGAGTTTAAATACAAATACTGTCTTCTAGACAATATCCACTATCAGAATAAGTCCTCATTATATTTATTGTCACACTATTTAACAGAATAGTGAGGACTACTAGATAATATTATCATCCGGACCATCACTCCATTCCCCGACTCGTCCCAGCTACGTTCTCATTTCCTAAAGAGAACAGTGAAAGAAAGGGTGAGCTCAACTAGCCCAGCAAGAAATATTATGACTAAGATAATGCAGAATAAATTATCATTAGTCTCCAACAATGTTAAACTGATAAAATACAATAGACATCAAGTTTAACTGCAGCGGAACAAGAAATCCATTAAAAGAGTCAAGTAGAGAATAAAATCTACTATCTTTTATGATTTAAAAAGTTTTTCATCACTTTTATCGTTGAGACTCAGCTTAATAAATAATCCACATCATCCCTGCACTACGGCCAAGGATATTCATTAGGGTCACGACCACAAATTATCCGTGAACTACGGGCCAATGATATTTTTGTATTCATCAATGGTCATGATCATGCCAACAACTGTCCATCAATGTACTACGGGCCAATGAGGAATTTTACCACATCATTTGTAACATTACGGTCATGATTACACCGAATAATCCCTCGGTCATAATCATACCAAGTCCATCTATATACTTCACAGCCATGATGACTTTCAACTTAATATAAACATGAGGATGATGACAATGATATAAGAATTCAATAAAACAAGTTCACGAATTAATTTGTCCAGGAACCAATAACGTCCAAATTGTCAACATGATACTTCTTTGTAGAGTAAAATTCAAGAATGCTTAGAAGAATATTTTCATGAAAAGATACTGGATGAAGTGCAGATATCAAAGATATTCCACTAATTTCATGGAGTATAGAAGTCAAAACTTTAACTAACTGAGTATAATAAAGAATAGAATAACAAAAGAAATCACCATGCATGCGGTACTTGATAAGTAGGTTTTATACCTACTTATCCGGTATCTTTTACTTGAATTAGTTACTTATATTCATGTGTCTTAGTTAATTTTCATGCATTTTGTGTTCGTTTTGTAGGTTATACGTTTGGAAGCGGTGTGAGCGATTATTGGTAAGGAAAAGCACGAAAAATGCAAAGAAAAACAATTCGGATGTCATTTGTTCTTTCATGTTCGTTTCATGTTCTTGGATTGGAAATTGGACTATATTGTAGAGCATCTTAGTATCTTTCTGGAACATCTTGAATCTTTCCAATCGGAGTTCGGATGAAAGAGTTATGACATTTCTACCAACGGACGTCTTTGAACTTCATTGTTTTGGGTGGCTATTTGCATAGCAGTCACTTCCAGTCCAATTTCGACCTTCATCCATTCGTTATTTCTCAAAACTCAAAGAATGAAAGTTGTCGATAGCTTCGATTTGATAGGTCGCGGGCCTCGTAACTCCTCTCGGTTTAAAAGTTATGGCAGTTTTAGCAGAGGAGGTTCCAGCAGAAAAATGAATTGGCAGATTGGTACCCAGCCGCGGCTGGACCTTTTATGCCTTAAGATCCGGTAGGGTTGGGTGTCTAAGCGAGAATATGATTTCTATCCGGTAGGGGTTGGGTTATCATGTAAAATGAGTAGTTTTGTCCGAATTTGAGTCCGAAAAGGATTGTTTTGAGTTGTTTGATTCAAGGACTTCCAAGAGGACTTAAAGACATATAAAGAGGCTTATAAAAGGGGGAGATTTACAAGGATTATTAGGAGATTAGGGAGTTTTTGGAAGAATTCCATTAGATTAGATTAGAGTAAATTAGAGAAAAACACTAGTTCTAATTAGATTTGGAGATTGAAGCAACTTGGAGACCATTGAAGATTCAAAGTAGGAGAAAGGAGGGAGCGTCAAATCTACAGACAATAGATTCTATCTTCTTAACTTCTTCTATTTTTGTCTTTTAATGATTATTCAATTGTGGATTCTTAGTTTTAATTCAATGAACTAATTCTTTGTTTGAGATTACAATGGATCTTATTGTGTACTTCAGTTTAATATGTTTCGCTATCAATTATTATGTTCTATTGTGAGGATTGTCTATTGTGATTTGCACTTAATTGCTTAATTGATTGGCCATCAATTACCGTGATAATCTATATGAACTCGAGAGATGAAGTATAGATTTAGATCTAATCATGATAGCATGTGTTCAGGATTTTGTTAATAGCTTAAACTTGATGAATGTTAAGGTAGAGATACGCTTGACGCCATATGTAATCTTATAGAGAACTTGCTCTTAAACCTTCTTCAATTGTAATTCACATAGAGATATAGTGGGTTAGTTGATTAAGGTGTTTAACGGATTTCTATCTTAATTGTGGATTGACGTTAATACGGTATTAGTGCAACGAGAGGTGGTTAATACTATTTTAGTGTTCTTGATTAACAATTCAGGATAGAGAATAATTGATGAGAAGTGTGTTAACTTCAATTAAGCAATAAGTAAAGTTGTGATCTTAAATCTCCATAGTCTTAATTTAATTAGTGGAATTTAATAGTAGTTTAATTTATATAATTTGAAATTCATTCGTTTAAATAAGATTGAGTTGGTTACGGGTTAGTACTTGGTGATTTTTATTAACTAATTCTCTGTGGGAACGATACTCTACTCATCACTTTATTACTTGTTGACCACGTATACTTGTGTGTTGTGCGTAATCAAACAACTCGAAACGATCCTTTTCGAACTCAAATTCGGACAAAAACTACTCATTTTATGCATAACCTTGACCCATTTTTGGATCCTAAAACATAAAAGGTCCAAATTTCCATTTGGTACCAATCTGCCAATTCATTTTTCTGCTGGAACCTCCTCTGCTAAAACTGCCATAACTTCTAAACCGAGAGGAGTTACCAGGCCCACAACCTATCAAATCGAAGCTATCGACGAGATCTACAACTTTCATTCTTTGCGTTTTGAGAAATAAAGAACGGATGAAGGTCGAAATTGGACTGAAAGTGACTGCTATGCAAATAGCCACCCAAAACAATGAAGTTCAACGACGTCCGTTGGTAGAAATGTCATAACTCTTTCATCCGAACTCCGATTGGAATGATTCAAGATATTCCAGAAAGCTAATAAGATGCTCTAGAATATAGTCCAAGTTCTAAGCCAAGAACATGAAATGAACATGAAAGAACAAACGACATCCGAATTACTTTTCTTTGCATTTTTTGTGCTTTTCCTAACCAATAATCGCTCACACCGCTTCCAAACGTATAACCTACAAAACGAACACAAAATGCATGAAAAGTAACTAAGACACATGAATATAAGCAACTAATTCAAGTAAAAGATACCAGATAAATAAGTATAAAACCTACTTATCAAATACCCCCAAACTTAAACCGTTACTTGTCCCCAAGCAACACAACATAATGCAATGCAATGCAATGCAATGAAATGCAACTAATCTATATGCCTATGAATCCAGCAGTATTGATAGAATCAAATTTATTCACTCGGCCTTAGAGCAATCAAGCAAACACGACAATACTTCATATCAAAACCAATCAACAATTTCCTAGTCAATCATCAAGTCTTAAATTGTTATTACTGGTATAGTGCGTGTGTGCTCAACAACCATGCTAACTGATATAAAATCAAATATAACACATAACAAGTCTCTTTGAAGGTATCATACAGTGTAAACTCAAGAAATCCAAAAATAAGCTAGATCCAACTAAAACTAAACAATTACCAATATCGAGGATCAACATGGGATACTTATGCTTTATTTTCATCTACGGGGGCTTTTTGCTCTTATTTCCCATTTTTTTTCTTCTTTTGGTTTATATACACATACCTATGCAATGTCTTATTCCCATAGGCTTTTCAATGCTACCTTAACGAGCTTTCGACCAACGACTCCCAGACCATTAAGACCTTAGGGCTCTAGGTGTAAAGACAATCCCCTCGGGCTTACTTACTCAAGTAACAAAGGCCACAAAACTAGACAAGCACGCTACGGTGTTTATTCATATTTTTTTTCTTTTTTTTTCTTTTTCTCTTTTTTTTTCAATAGCTTATGTATCCCAAATATTCCCCCAAACTTAGGTTCTTGTCTAACTTTAGCCATCACTACTTATTCTTGTCATTCTTTCATTCAAACTAGCATTATCCTTTAGAGTCCCATTATGTATCAATTTAAACTCAATCAATCAACACGTTGTTTTTACTGTGCTATCCTTATTATACCAGTTTCAAACAGAAAAAGATTCAATTCATAACAAGAAATCACATCAAAGCTCTAATAGTCAATACTATAGTTGCCTACTCAATTCCAATCTCATCATTGGCCAAAACAAACTGAACTATCTAACAGCTGGAATCATGCAAGATGAACATAGTAACTAACTATTATTTTTGAATTTTTGAATTTATTTTTTTTATTTTTTTTAATAATGAACCTAGACTAAATTAACAACATATGCAAAATAACATAACATAAACATGAAACTAAACATGCAATAATGAACTAAACTAAACTCCCCCCAAACTTAGCAATTACAATGTCCTCATTGTAAGAATATAGCGGTAAGTAGAAGAGAACTTCCTTTAATCAGCTAAGCGTGAATTGATGGTGGCGATGGCGGCGACGATCATTTTGCTATCCATTGGACCTCCAATACCTGCAATGAAGAGAGACAACATGGATTAGATTATAAGAGAACTTAATAAGCAACTTAATTCTATCTACTAAATAAACTAGTAAAGCATATAAATATAAAAATTCTGGGTTGCCTCCCGATCGATTGCTTGATTTATAGTCTTTCACTGACTTTATACGGTCAATGCTATCAATTCCTCTTGAAAGTTGAGGAACCCTCCATCCATCGGAAATAATATAGCTTTTGGTAGGTTCCCATTTGTGATAGCCATTGCATTAAAGTCACCTAGCATGCTTTCTTTAGATAAGAATACATTCAAGAACGTCTAACATCTAGGTGTTTTCATTCTTTGAGTTTTGAGAAATAACGAACAGATGAAGGTCGAAATTGGACTGGAAGTGACTGCTATGCAAATAGCCACCCAAAATAATGAAGTTCAACGACATCCGTTGGTAGAAATGTCATAACTCTTTCATCCGAACTTCGATTAGAAAGATTCAAGATGTTCCGGAAAGCTACTAAGATGCTCTACAATATAGTCCAAGTTTCAAGCCAAGAACATGAAACGAACATGAAAACACAAACGACATCCGAATTGCTTTTCTTTGCATTTTCCGTGCTTTTCCTTACCAATAATCGCTCACACCGCTTCCAAACGTATAACCTACAAAACGAACACAAAATGCATGAAAAGTAACTAAGACACATGAATATAAGCAACTAATTCAAGTAAAGATCTTTGGATAAGTAGGTATAAAACCTACTTATCAAGACTTCACATAAACGAGTTATTCCAACGAATAATAATAACGAAACGGTCGGTGAAATTACGCACCGATAGGATGTTCGATAGAATAATAAAAAAGCGGAACCGGTCGGTGTAAAAACATGAGACATGATATTCCAACAGAATAATAAAGATGGAACCAGGTCCAGTGTAAAACACACAGACAAGATATTCCAACAGAATAATAAAGACATAATAATAGAAGAATGTCACCAAGTATAGGGTAGCAGCGTATCTGAGTTATTCCAGCGAGAATAATAAGGAATAGAATAACTGAAGTTCTCTTTATGAATACAAAATAATAATATCTCTTACCGTAAAAGAAACTGGATATAAGAGTAGTTAAGTAGCAGAATACTTTTCTTCTTTTCTCTCTACGGTTTATTTCTCTAGAGTTTCGAGTGAATTCGTAAAAATAATGTAGGAATGAGCTTCTATTTATAGAAGAATGGAGTGAATAGTAACTAACTCATGAGCGGTCAGGATTGATTTACTTTAATCGGACGGTCCATAATTAAAGCAAAATCTTTTAAATAAAATATAATATATTATATATATATATATATATATATTATATATATAACATGTGCAATAAAGAAGAAAGAAAAAAAAATATCACGGGTGGAAAGACCTGCACGCATCTTACTCCTCTCATCCATTTTTTCAATCGATATATATATATATATATATATATATATATAATATACCTAATAATACTCCTCAAAGTCCACCTAATTCCCCCACCCACCTTCCATTAACAATACAATATATATATATATATATATATAATACTTATATATATATATATATATATATATATATGTATTCATATATATATAAAATGAAAACTGAGATAACTTCTACCGATAATTTTAAAAATGGGAAAGTGGGGGGTCCAAATAATACGCCAAAATTCATAATAATTACTATAGCAATAATTGAACAAAACTGAGTGACTTCTCACGTAAGCATCAATAATCAATCTGGCGTCTACTTTATGCAACCGACCGCCATTCTTGTACATTTTTACTACTAAGGAAGTAGTTCAACAGTTTTAACTGTAAAACTTCCGCTGTTATTTTCATAAAATATTTTTATCGTTTTCTCAATTCGACAATAATTCTATTGTGGGGTCCACCAATAATTGTACCTTCGTACAGATATTCCCTGACAAAAAGAATATTTTCTGACCAATCGAATATAATATGACAACTTGAATACTTTGCAAAATTTGTAAATATTACCCACAACTATAACATTATATTAAATTCATTCCATAATATTCAAAAATGATAATTATAGAAAATTCATCTTTATTTAAAAAAGTTGGGGTCTTACACAAGTTATACGGAGTAACAATCACAGGCCAACAAGAGTATGGAACAACTGAGTGGCCGAACGGGTTGAAACCATCAATGGACAATCCAAGCCTCACATTTCTAGGTTCCAATCCAAACCCGGGATGTGCTAAGTTGAAATCTTTCCAATCCTGCCCATCTGCGGGACGGTTCAGTTCTCTATCTTTAGTTGGAGATTTCGCATGCCAAGTCATAAGTTCAGATGTTCTTGAAGACATGTACACTCTTTTGAGTCGAGGTGTAATCGGAAAATACCTTAAAATCTTAAAAGGTATATTCGTCTTTTTTGTAGTCACACCCTCTTTATTAGGCCTAAATCGATCATGACTGTAAAACGTCCACTTTTTCTTCTGTTCATTTTCCTTATAAAATAACATACAATCTTTCGAACATGCATCGATCTTTTGATATCCAAGACCCAACTTCTTCACCATTTTTTTACAATAGTAGTAGTTATCGGGCAATTTTTCACCGACAGGCAACATACTCTTAATGGCCCTCAAGAGTAACTCAAAACACTCATGGCTCATATTGTGATCAGCCTTGATGTTAAGTAATTAATGTCGCCACTGCAGACAATGTAGTGTGCTTCGTGCAACCAAGCCACAACGGTTCGCTACCCTCGTCTAACAACTTAAAGAATGTTTTGGCATCAGAATTCATAGGTTGCTCTCTACCTTGTTCCCAATCAAAATCCAGCCCTGCAATATCATGAAATATGTCATTCATGCGATGGGTACTGCTGCCTGGATTGTGTACTTGTGCGTTGCCACTATCTCTTCTCTGCCCATGTGCCCACCAACATTCTTCGTAATTGTTCATGAACCCGGAAATAAGTAAATGATAGTTTACTATGTCTATGTCCATATAATTTACATTCTTACACTTAAAGCAAGGACATCTTATCTTATTCTGACCATTAACACATTCCGGGTGACTGTACGCATAATCTAGAAATACTTGGCAACCAGCTCTAAATTCTATTGTAGCACCTATCTGGGCACTTGACTTTTGTCATCTCATCCAACTACAGTCTGAATAGAGGTCCATGATACCACGGTACCTATGTTGACATGAATTATTGTATTCCCTTGTTAGAGATTTACAATTCCGCTCAATTCCATTTATGATGCTTATAAATACATATAGATGCATATGTACATATATAACATGAGTGTGCATCATATATGATTATTCGGGAATTGAAAAAGGATACATGCCAAAAAAAATTTACAAAGCTTGAGATCGACTACCCAAAGGCATGGTATATTGTTATGGATCTTAAATTAGAATGAGGTATGGTCTTATGTCATCCTACATATTTTAACTGACACCAACCTAAAACCAATAGATTCCTAGGGGTAGAATATGAATCATTGCATCATGCATGGTCTGCATATGCATTGGGACAAGTCTAAATTACCCGACCAACGAAAAAATTTCGGCAGAGTCTCCCCTATAATATGGACTATCCACATGCAGGAAGGCATGCATACTTGACCATTTTTAGGCATATAAGAGCAACAAGAATGTATAAGCAATTAACATAACATCACATATACTCATTTCCTTTATATATTCCAGGGTCTATATCTAAACACAACAAAAACTCTTCTACATAGGATAGGACATTAGGTGATGAAAATATCTTGATGGTCAAGTTTGAAGAACAACCAATGGACTTTGCAATGTGTTCTAGAAATTATAACGCTGCGTATATCAAGATTGCAGAAGAAGGCATACTATCAGTCCCTTAATGTGGGACTATTAGTCCTATAAAGTCATTTGATACCCAAAACAGTCCAAAACATTACATACTTGACCATTTGTAGGCATATAAGAGCAACAAGAATGTATAAGCAATTAACATAACATCACATATATTAAACACCAAGGAAGTATAACACACCTGTGAATACGAATGCATATATGGCCATTTGACTTATATATGAAGATTTAGACAAGTATGGATATTTTGGAAAACTCATTATTTTTATGAACATTAATCATGTGATTGAAGTTATGGTGCTTGTGTTTGTGTTTGTACTTTTTATTTTCTTTCTATTCTAAGCTAAGTCATACTTATAACATACATATTTTTATTCATGATATCCTTTTATGCCAAGAGATAACAAACAAGAAAAGGACTGAAATTGATTTCTTGTAGAAAGAAGGCGAGTCAAGTTGTTTTTGGCAAGGAGGCACTCTAGTTTCTACAAGAGAAGGACTGAAATTGATTACTTGTTTGAAATTGCAGGAATCTTGATCTTCTCGACTGTGAATTATGGATAAATTTCTTTGAACCTTCTTCTTGATTGAATTATGGATAAACTTAATTCCTAGTTATGTTTTATGTCATACTCATACTCATGTTCATGATATTGGATTGGTATAAGTATGATCATATATTGAAACCAAGGTTTTGGGTTAAGCCCTAATATTTAAGATTATGTTTATTGCCGAGGAATTCTTTTTGATATTCAGAAGTGTCATAATTGTTTGTTTTCAAGTGGATACCAAAAGTACTGTTCATAATCTTAGTAAGCCACTAATAGTTAGAAGTATATAGTAAATTTTACTTAGTTTATTTTTATATTGAGAGTTTAAGTAAAATACATAAATAATTAATAGGCCCACAAATTTCCAAATAATATGAAGTCCCAAATCAAAGGATGTGAATTTCAATTTCAGCAAAATATAATCCCAACAACAAAATAGAATGTGCACAACTATAATTCAGGGCATAATTTAGGAGAATCCAATATTAGTAACAACAATAAGAAGCCTAAAAATTATCCCAATTTCAGCAATATCAACAACAATTTATCTAAATTTCAGCAACAATATATCCAGTAGTAATGTTATATTCAAAAATTTTCCAAATTTCAGCAACTGTTATTCAATAATAACAAATTATCCAACTTCAGATAATCTCATCTTAAAACACATATTAACCCTAAAAATTTTAGTAATCTCATAAAACTCTTTGCAACAATTTTAGTATATTCCCAAATTCAATAAGAAGCTATAAATTTCAGTAATCCCAAATTCAGTAATCTCAAAATCATTTTCATTCATTCAACTCTTTGCAATAAATTAACCCTTAAAACAAAAATTCGTAGCAAACATACTGATTTGGAGAAGAACGAACAAACATAACAAACAACAAACAATCAAAAAAAGAAGAAGAAGTTAAAAAGTATTTCTTACCTCTAAAATTGGTCCCTGATTTGGAGAAGCCTGTGCCACACGAACGTGGTGAACTAACCGGCCTCCCTCTTCTCTTTTTCCCCTTCTCCCTCTTCTCCTCTTCATCTCCTCTTTTTTTTCCTTTTCACGATCGAGAGAACACACGAAATGAATATGTTTAAGAGAATCAGCGACCGCCTGCAGTCGCTGATTTTTAATGGCGTGGACATGTCAGCGACCGCCATGCGGTTGATGATAGAGATTAGTCGGAAAAAAAACCGCACCAGGGTTTTATACCGATCGACACGCGTCGCGATCATTGATAGAACTAATGACTAAAACCGATCCGGTCGCGCAGATGGCGATCATTATTACTAATATCGGTGACAGCGTAGAAGTGATCCACCGAAAGCGTTGGTCGCAGATAGCAATTTTTCTTGTAGTGACTCTCCTCACATTCATCCCATATATCTTGCACGAAAGGTTTCAATCCTAGCATTTGTCGCAGTGGTTTAAATGAAACATCGGGTGAACCGTAAATTCAGACGTCCTGAGATCAAATCCCACTAGCTACAAGTGTCGAGCCCTAAAGAGTCATGAGGTCACGGAAACGCAAACGCAAGTCTGTATGAAAAGTCTAGTCTAGGGTGATGAGATTACTCCGATTGTATTCGAGAAACTCCACATTATTCAAAAAAAAAAGGAAAAAAAAAGGTTCCACTCCCTATCCAAGGGTTTCCTAAACTTGAGAATTCCATTTACCATTTACTAATGTAAAGAAAAAACTTAATAAAGAGTATATAAACTTCCCACTTGTATCCAAACCATTCTACTTCTACATGAGCTGACAACGACTACCATTTATTAATGTGAGGGAGAGGGAAAAAAACTTACAATAGAAACTTCCCAATTGTATCGAAACCCGTCCACACGGCTTGTCAAAGTCAATGTCGACACGCCACCGGCCCCAATCAATTAGAATTAAAAATAGATATCTTAATATGTGAGTGGAGTATATTTTGCTTGTTTAAGTATGTGGTTTAATAAACTTGATGGTAGAAAGAAAGAATTGCAGCATTTGTATAAAGTAATAGCAGCAGCATGAAGTATGAATCCCAACAAGCTGAGGAGTTGAGATTTTTTTGAAGTTTTGGTGCAGCAAGGTATTCTCTCAAGTTATGAAGTATACTTCTTATCTTCTGGATTAGCTTATTAATTATGAGGATTGTAACTTTAAATTATGGTATGAGTATGTTATTTTATTATCAACTTTCATGTATTTTGTTGACAATGTGTAATTTTTATTCCATTATATATTTCTTATAGATTATGGAATAAATTTTCAGCAATATATCATTCTTAGCCTTTTGCCAGAATTTTTTTTTTAAAAGTTTTTGCACTCTTTTGTTAGATTAAATTCACAGACGCCATTGTCTAGAAAAGCGCAATTGAAATTGATGGAGAATTCAGCAGATGGAGCCAGACTACATTCCGAACGTAGTCAACCAAATTCTTGGGCACAAATTAGAAGTTCTCGCCAATCACTACGGTCTCAAATACGCCCTAAAGAAAAGTCTCTATTAGCAAAGCAAAGTTTTTCACCCTCCGAGCAAAGTCAATCAAATCATCTAGTACACAACAAAAGTTCTGCTCAATCAATATTGTCTCAAATACGCCCCGAGAAAAAGTCTCTATTAGCAAAGCAAATTTTTTCACCCTCTGAGCATAATCAATCAAATCATCCAATACATGATGAAAGTTCTTCTGAATTACTATTGTCTCAGATACGCCCCAAGGTAAAGTCTCTATCAGCAAAGCAATTTTTTTAACCCAATAACGAGCATAGTCAATCAAATCATATAGTACATAACAAAAGTTCTGCTCAATCAATAGTGTCTCAAATACGTCCCGAGGAAAAATCTCTATTAGCAAAGCAAATTTTTTCACCCTCCGAGCATAGTCAATCAAATCACCCAGTACATAACGAAAGTTCTTCTGAATCACTACTGTTTCAAATACGCCCCAAGGTAAAGTCTCTATTAGCAAATCAAATTTTTTCACCCTCCGAGCATAGTCAATCAAATCATTTAGTACATAACGAAAGTTCTTCTGAATCACTACGGTTTCAAATACGCCCCAAGGTAAAGTCTCTATTAGCAAATCAAATTTTTTCACCCTCCGAGCATAGTCAATCAAATCATTCAGTACATAAGGAAAGTTCTTCTGAGTCATTACTGTCTCAAATACGCCCCAAGGTAAAATCTCTATTAGCAAAGCAAATTTTTTCAGCCAACGACGAGCATAGTCAATCAAATAATCCAGTACATAACGAAAGTTATTCTCAATCACTTCTGTCTCAAATACGACCTACGAAAAGGTCTTTATCCGATCAGGACATAAATGAATCCCAGTATCTTCTAAGGAGTTCTAGCCTTATAAATGAATCCCAGTATCTTCTAAGGAGTTCTAGCCTTTAAAATTTCTAAACATGTTCCCATAAATATCTCCAATAGATATTTATTCTTATTTGCATTGATGAAATCTATATGGTGTTTTTTATGGTTTTAGGGTAGTGGGAGTTGGCAATTTTCTTTACTGGATGATTTTCATTGTCATAAAGTTGTGATGTAATCGAAAAATTTAATGAACGATTAACGAGTAGACTTTGTTTGATTAAGTTGTGATGTAAATTTAAATGAATATGTTTTAGGCTCATTTTTTGGAAGACCTTTACCCTTAAGATTTGGATGTTTTGGCACTTAATTTTGACAAAAAAGTAAAACAGGCCTTTTCGTGCGAAGAAAAATATTTTAGCTTGTTTATTTTTATCAACTTTTCATAATTCGCATTTATTCATCTTAATCATGATTTGAGTTAAATATAACATCAGATAAAGAGAGTTTACGAGTTTAAATTGAATTTATATTAACAAAGAAATATGTTCTTGCTCAAACAACTGCAGTCAGATATCTGTTCGTGATCAATCAAGCTACTTGTACCATCAACTTAAAAAATCAAAATAAATTATAGTAGCATTTTATTTTTTTGTCAAGTGATTTGGGACAACTATTAATTACAAGTGATTTAATATAAACAGATTTTTAAAGGCAGTTCAGATTCTTGATGCAACCATGCTTAACATGCGAGGCAAAATTAATAAGTACTCAAATGTTGGCATCGAAGACAATATATCTATGGACTTACGAGCCATGATTGTACTATTTTGGTGTAAATTGGAAGCTAACGAAACCAAATGAGACATGGACTTAACTATGAGACAAGCACGAATCCTAGAAAAAAACAAATAACTTTAAAATTACATATTTCCTTCTAATAACTTTCAAAATAATAATAATAAAATTAATAAGTACTCAAATGTTGGCATCGAAGACTATATATCGATGGACTTACGAGCCATGTATTTTGGTGTAAATTGGAAGCTAACGAAACCAAATGAGCCATGGACTTAATTATGAGACAAGCACAAAACAAGAAAAAACATTTTCCACAACCAGAAAAAACAAATCGTCCATAAGCTCCTCATTTTTGTAACTATTTTTTTTTTCATTCTAATTAATCTTATAAGTCAACAACGGAAAATAAGTAAAATAAAAATTACAAGGAGGTTAAACAATTATTGGTAGAAATAGCCAAGTATGGGTTGAATTAAATTGCTAAGCATATATGGGCATGCACAGTTATCCCTAAATATTATGCGGTCAATTTATATTACCTCCCAAACTTAGCAAATATATTGTCCATTAATCAGATATTTGATCTATTAATTGGTCTAATTCAAGTTTATTTCAAAGTTATTCAAAAAAATATATATTTCAAAGTTTTGACTTGCTCGATTTTATATGCAATTTTGTTGTAATATTAGGTAAGTATTAGGACAGCTAGAGTTGACTTGGATTACCCACTCGGAGTTCGTACCTATTACCAGGAAATTGCAAATAATCCATATAATATACTCCCTCCATCTTTAAATAAACAAAAAAATTTAAAGAAATACTTTTCATGCATATTAACAAAATAAAAGTAAATACAAAATATAAATAATGCTAGTAGATAATGGGATTATATATATATATAGGGGACCGATCTATATCTAACGGCATTAACTTAAAGTTACTATATAACACATTGTTACCCTTCATCCGAAGATCGAACGGTTAAATAAAGAGTTTGTTCGCAATTTAGTTTTCAGTATTCTGCATTTAATATTATGGACGGGACAAAAGACCAAAATGGCCCTCCTTTGCAAGTCCCTCGTTTAATACTGTGGACGCTAGTTATATATGGCCAAATGGCGAACTAATAAGTTTCGTCTGCAATATTAAACTACGGATGCTAAATTCAATTTTTTTTAGTTTTCAAGGCTCCGATCACGTTGAATGCTAATGATATACGTTTTGGAATTTTACAATCTCATCCCAATGATATATTTGTCATCTGCGTCAACTTAAAACATCGCCCTTTGTGAAAAACTATGTCAGCATGTTAAATGCAAATATGCAATCTCTGAAAATTTCTTTTCAGGTCTTCCACAGTCATTTTTCAATCTTCAAGAGAGAAACATATAACAATCCATTCCAAGTATCTGGTATTTAAAACAAACACCAATGAGTGCAATCTTGGAAATTGATCAAACCTTGAAAACTAAAACAAAAACTGAATTTGGCATCCTTAGTTTAATACTGCGAACAAGACTTATTTACAAACGGTGTTGTTTTCCAGTTGGCCATATCTATCGTCCGCAGTGTAATACTGGTGACAGAGACTTTTATAAGAAGGGGTATTTTGGTCATCTATGTGACATCCCCAAAATAGGTATACATCACCTATTCTGAGTCGCCAAATACATGGTACTGAATACAAATACAAACTAATTATACAACAGTCGTGTAAAATATGACAAAACATATGCTGTGAGTTTTAATACAAATATTGTCATCTAGACAATATCCATACTCAATGGAGTCCTCATTACATTTATTATTATACTATTTCACATAATAGTGAGGACTACTAATGCACCATCTAGGACCATCACTCGTCTGTCCCGACTAGTCCCCATTTACGTTCTCATTTCACAAGAAGAGAACAATGAAAGAAAGGGTGAGCTCAACTAGCCCAAGAAGAAATATTACGACTAAGATAATGCAGAATAAATTATCATTAGCCTTCAACAGTGTTAAACTGATACAATATAACAAACATCAAGTTTAACTGCAGCGGAACAAGCAATCCATTAAAAGAGTCAAGTAGAAAATAAAATCTACTATCTTTTATGTATGATTTAAAAGGTTTTTCAACACTTTTATCGCTGAGACTCAGCTTAATAAATATTCCACATCATTAAATCATCCCTGCACTACAGGCCAAGGATATTCTTTAGTATCACGACCATGAATTATCCATGCACTACGGGCCAAAGATAATCGTGTTTTCATCAATCATTCCCGATCATGCCATAAAACAATTCATCTTTGCACCTTGGGAAGAAGAGAATCCATAGCCATAATCATACCAAAAACTGTACATCAATGCATTACGGGCCAATGAGGACTTTTTCCACATCATTTGTAACATTACGGTCATGATTATACCGAATAATCCCTGGTCATAATCATGCCAAGTCCATTTATGCACTACAGGCCACAGATGACTTTCAACATAATATAAACATGAGGATGATGACAATGACATAATAATTCAATAAAACAAGTTCAAGAATTAATTTATCCAGGAACCAATAACGTCCAAATTGTCAACATGATACTTCTTTGTAGAGTAAAATTCAAGAATGCTCAGAAGAATATTTCCATAAAAAGATACTGGATGAAGCGCAAATATCAAGGATATTCCACTAATTTCATGGAGTATAAAAGTCAAAACTTTAACCAACTATAATAAAGAATGGAATAACAAAAGAAATCACCATGCATGCGGTACTTCACATAGACAGGTTATTCCAACAAAATAATAAATAACGGAACTAAGTCAGGCGTAATACGCACCAACAGGATATTCCAACAGAATAATAAAGAATGGAATAACAACAGAAATCACCATACATGCGATAGACTGCACAGACAGGTTATTCCAACAGAATAATAAATAATAGAACCTGGTCATGCGTAAATATACCGAAGCGGGATATTCAACGAGAATAATAAAGAGCGGAACCGTGTCGGCGTAAAACGCATGCATGAGGATATTCCAACACAATAATAAAAAGGCGGAACCAGTCCCCGGTAACGCGCATGCATGACGAATATTCCAGCGAGAATAATAACGAATAGAATAACAGAAGAATTTCACCAAGTATAGGGTATCCCGCGTATACAGGTTATTCCAATAGAATAATAAAGAATGGAATAACAGAAGAATTTCACCAAGTATAGGGTAACCTTCGTATACAGGTTATTCCAACAAAATAATAAAGAATGGAATAACAGAAGTTCTCTTCATGAATAAAAAAAATAATATACCCACTTACTTAAGAAGAAAATCTTTGGATGTAGGAGAGTAGTGAAATAAAGAATACTTTTCTTCTTTCTCTCTATAGTTTCTCTCTCTAGATTTTCAGTGAATTCGAAAGAAATAATGAAGGAATGAACTTCTATTTATAGAAGAATGGATTGCATAGTAACTAATTCATGAACGGTCCAGATTGATTTACTTTAAACGGACGGTCCAGATTTAAAACAAAATCTTTTAAATAAAATATAATATATTTTATTTATAATCTAATAAAACGAATAACTTTATAAAAGTATTCTATTTTATATAAAAAGATTTTACTATACAAAACACTATGCAGGCACTATGCAATACTATGCATAATAAAATATAATATATTCTATTTATAGAATAACTTTATAAAAGTATTCTGTTTTATATAAAAAGCTTTTCTATTTTATTACATTAATAATATCAATAAAACAAAACTGAGTGACTTATCACGTAAGCATTAATAATCAATACCGTGTTCTACTATGCAACAACACATATTACTGTACTTTTACTACCGAGTAGTTCAACAGTTTTAACGGTAAAACTTCCGCCGTTATTTTTATAAAAATATTTTTGTCATTTTTTCAATTCGACAATAATTCTGTTATGGGGTCCACCAATGATTGTACCGTTGTACGGATATTCCCTGACAAAAAGAATATTCCTCGACCAATCGAATATAATATGACAACTTGCATACTTTGCAAAATTTATAAATATTACCCACAATTATTAAATCCACACCATAATATTAAAAAAATTTATTTCGAGAAAATTAAATATTTATTCATAAAATTTGGGGTCTCACAATCTCCCCTTCTTATAGAATTTTGCCCTCGAAATTTACGTACGTACCTGGTATGCCGAACAGGTGAGGATACCTTGACTTCATTTCAGATTCTAACTCTTGAGGTATAACCTTTGAGTGTCGAATATAATCCTTCTTTATCCAAGATTTTAACACGTACCTCCTCATACGTTAAATCATCTGCTATCCCGTCTAGTTCTAAATTAATAATGTGGTTTAGGTCATCCACATATTTACGTAACATCGATACGTTATGAACACGCGACATACTTGGCGGTAAAATGAGTGTATAAGCCACAGTTCCTACTCGACCGAGGATTTCAAATGGGCCAATTAAATCGAGGATTGAGATTTCCTCTCTTCGTCGATTCTTGCTTCTAGAATAACGCCCTCTTGAACCTTCTTCTTCACATTCATCAGATCTGAGTATGTAGCTTGAGCGGCTTTAACTTTATCGATTAAAGTCGATTCTAATCATATATTCGTTATCTTCACGTAGGTTCGTATATTCTCACTTATAACCACATACGATCTTATACTCAACACGTCAGCTACCATGTTCGCTTTTCCTACGATGGTATTAAATGGTACGATCGTAATCTTCAACAGCTCGAGTCAACGTCTTTGGCGCATTATACGTTCGTTTTGGTTGAAGAAATATTTGAGGGTTTAAGAAATGGGTTTTGTACTGGGGTCAATACAAAATTCGATTCACGCTCTGGAGTAGACCATGAAGTCTTCAAGAATACGTCAAGAAATTTATTAACAATAGAAATATCATTCAAAACTGTGACTCTCATCCAAGACTTGGATAACATGTCACATTGATACCTATCAACTTGTCATCGTCATTCACAACGTCTCCTACGAAAAGTCTGGCTTCGATGCATTCCATACAAGGAAGTCAACAACGAAAGGATCGAGGCTCTTTACTTATGGCATAATATGACAATGATTGACTTTAGTGATTTGGTTACTTTGAATTCGCATAACATTTTGTTAGGAGTATGGAAGCTAACAACCTTACGAAAAGCATGATGAGTAGTTAACCAATCGTTTCCAAAAATCACATCAAAGGCAAGTATTTTCAAAGAGATAAGATCGACAGGTAATGTGAAAGTGTTGATTTTTATCAAACAAGATTTATAAATAGTGAAGGTTTCTCCCAACGGAGTTTCAACAGATAAATTAAAGTCTAGTTTCTTCGGAGTCAAATCTAAACATTGAGAGCAAGTAGGAGAAATAAAAGAGTGGGTAGAACTGGTATCTAATAAGGTATAAACTTCGCAAGAGTTTATCATTAACTTACCCATAATAACTTTGTTTGGGTTCCTCGACAAACGCGCACACTTAAACTACCGGATTTGACTTTGCTATAGGGTACATTCCACCCTTAAGTGCTTCTTCACATTCCTGATCCATGATTTGAATCATTATTCTCCGATCCATATCGAATTAGGGTTGACCGCTATGCATAGGGTAATTCCGAATTTGATGTTGGATTCTCCCAATTGTTGTCCAAAAAGAAAAATCCATTTCATCTATTTTAACTTTATTGGATCGGACGTCTTTTTCTACCATATCCACGCGTCATGCGGCTTTTACCCATGCATCATCTATTCTCCTTCGCTCAGTTGTTTCTTCTTTCATCAGAACTTTGATCATAGCATTCTCAGATTCCAGCTCTAATATTTTATACTCTGCCAAAGAGTGCTTCTGTTCAAGCATCGCACATCGGGTAACACAATTTTGAATTGTTACATCTCTTTGCTCCACGACCGTCTGTCGTTCTTCAGCCTGTTCTTCTAACTCATGAATACAATTTTAAAATTCTAAATTTTGATCATAAGCTTCTTCTAACCAATTCTCCTCAGGTTCCTCTTCTTCCTCTTCTTCCTCACTCTCAGCTGCTACCTCTGCAACTAGCTCGGGTGCAACTATTAGTTCTTCACTCACCACGTAGATATCTCTAATTCCTTCTTCGTCTGACATCACATTAACCTGATTAGTGATTAAAGGTGTCTCAACGGTCTCATGTGCTTCATTGCTTATCTCAACATTTTCGGATGCCATTCTCAAATACTGCCACAAAACAAGGGTTAAATAACATATCACATATTATCTCTATACTCTGACCGACCAATTAAATACCAAATAAACTTAGGTAGGTCATACTAGCGAAGGAATTTCCCGTCTCTCCCCTCCTAGTTCTTATCTCACATCTCAGCCAGGGATCATATAACCTGGCTTTGATACCAACTGTGACACCCCCAAAATAGGTATACATCACCTATTCTGAGTAGTCAAATACATGGTACTGAATACAAATACAAACTAATTATACAATAGTCGTGTAAAATATGACAAAACATATGCTGTGAGTTTAATACAAATATTGTCATCTAGACAATATCCACACTCAATGGAGTCCTCATTACATTTATTATTACACTATTTCACATAATAGTGAGGACTACTAATGCACCATCTAGGACCATCACTTTGTTCCCTGACTAGTCCCAGCTACGTTCTCATTTCCTGAAGAGAACAATAAAAGAAAGGGTGAGCTCAACTAGCCCAGTAAGTAATATTACGACTAAGATAATGCAAAATAAATTATCGTTAGCCTTCAACAGTGTTAAACTGATACAATATAACAAACATCAAGTTTAACTGCAGCGGAACAAGCAATCCATTAAAAGAGTCAAGTAGAAAATAAAATCTACTATCTTTTATGATTTAAAAGGTTTTTCATCACTTTTATCGCTGAGACTCAGCTTAATAAATATTCCACATCATCAAATCATCCCTGCACTACAGGCCAAGGATATTCTTTAGTAACACGACCATGAATTATCCATGCACTATGGGCCAAAGATAATCGTGTTTTCATCAACGATCCTGATCATGCCATAAAACAATTCATCTTTGCACCCTTGGTCGAAGAGAATCCATAGCCATAATCATACCAAAAATTGTCCATCAATGCATTACGGGCCAATGAGGACTTTTTCCACATCATTTGTAACATTACGGTCATGATTATACCTAATAATCCACGGTCATAATCATACCAAGTCCATCCATCTATGCACTCTGAGCCACGCAGATGACTTTCAACATAATATAAACATGAGGATGATGACAATGACATAATAATTCAATAAAACAAGTTCAAGAATTAATTTATCCAGGAACCAATAACGTCCAAATTGTCAACATGATACTTCTTTGTAGAGTAAAATTCAAGAATGCTCAGAAGAATATTTTCATGAAAAGATACTGGATGAAGCGCAAATATCAAGGATAATCCACTAATTTCATGGAGTATAAAAGTCAAAACTTTAACCAACTAAGTATAATAAAGAATGGAATAACAAAAGAAATCACCATGCATGCGGTACTTCACATAGACAGGTTATTCCAACAGAACAATAAATAACGGAACGGTCAAAGCGTACGCGCAAGCATGAGTGATATTCCAACAGAATAATAAAGAATGGAATAACAACAGAAATCACCATGCATGCGATAGACCGCACAAACAAGTTATTCCAACAAAATAATAAATAATGGAACCAGGTCATGCGTAAATACACCGATAGGATATTCCAACCGAGTAATAATAAAAGGCGGAACCGAAGTGTCTCGGTAAAAGCACATGACGAGGATATTCCAATAGAATAATAAAGAGGCGGAATCAGTCCCGGCGTAAAATGCATGTGATGAGGATATTCCAAATGTAATAATAATAAAGAATGGAATAATGAAGAATTTCACCAAGTATAGGGTAGCTGCGCATACAAAGTTATTCAGCGAATAATAAAGAATGGAATAATGGAAGAATTTTACCAAGTATAGGGTAGCAGCGTATCTGAGTTATTCAATGTAATAATAAAGAATGGAATAATGAAGTTCTCTTCATGAATAAGAAAGAATAAAACCCCTTACCTTAAGAAGAATGGTACTGGATGTAGGAGTAGTGAAGTAGCAGAATACTTTTCTTCTTTCTCTCTATAGTTTCAGTGAATTCGTAAGAAATAATGAAGGAATAAGCTTCTATTTATAGAAGAATGGACTGCATAGTAACTAATTCATGAACGGTCCAGATTGATTTACTTTAAACGGATGGTCCTGATTTAAAACAAAATCTTTTAAATAAAATATAATATATTCTATTTATAATCTAATAAAATGAATAACTTTATAAAAGTATTTTGTTTTATATAAAAAGATTTTACTATGCAAAATACTATGCAGGCACTATGCAACACTATGCATAATAAAATATAATATATTCTATTTATAGAATAACTTTATAAAAGTATTTTGTTTTATATAAAAAGCTTTTCTGTTTTATTACATTAATAATATCAATAAAACAAAACTGAGTGACTTATCACGTAAGCATTAATAATCAATACTGGTGTGCTTCTTATGCAACCATGCGTATTCATTGTATTTTTTACTAATGAAAGTAGTTCAACAGTTTTAACGGTAAAACTTCCGCCGTTATTTTCATAAAAATATTTTTGTCATTTTATCAATCCGACAATAATTCTATTGTGGGGTCCACCAATGATTATACCGTCGTATGGATATTCCCTGACAAAAAGAATATTCCCCGACCAATCGAATATAATATGACAACTTGCATACTTTGCAAAATTTATAAATATTACCCACAACTATTAAATCCACGCCATAATATTAAAAAAATTTATTTCGAGAAAATTAAATATTTATTCATAAAATCTGGGGTCTCACAATCTATCTCGTTCGTTCGATCTTAGGATGAACACTCATGATCTGTTGTGAGGATAATGTTAAATTGACAACGTTATCGATGAATCAGTCCGCTTCTGCAGCGAATTAGAAGGAGCGAACTAAGAACAAACTGACTATTGCGATGATTTTTTCGTCGAATTAGAAAGCCGATTTTTATGCTATAGCGATGAAAAAACCGTCGCTATAAATGGGATTCATTTCTTAGTTTGCTCCTCCAGCCTTTCTCGAGAAAGCATATATATATATATATATATATATATATATATATATATATATATATATATATATATATATATATATATATATATATATCTGGAACTTTCTCCAAATGAACCCCATTTGACGAACCATCAACGAATTTAAAAAAAAAAACACGTGGGTCACAATTTGTTCGAGTGGGGTGTGAAATATGGGCCAGCTATATAAACAAAAAAACTCATCCCCAACTCAGAGTATATGACCTCATACTCTCTCTAACTCTTCTCTCTCTCTCTCTCACTACCTCTCTAGAGATTTCGAGTCTTTCCGATTTCGTACCAAATCGATGGGTCTCTGGCAAGTTTTCTCTCTACGAAGGTAAAGCTGAACTTTTACCATTTTAGTTGTATTTTTGAGCTTTTCATTGGAACCCAAAATTTATAAAGAAAATAGGGTTTAATTTCTAGGTAGGATTTGACAAAAATGAGCTACCACTTCGTATAATCTCAAAAAATTGGTAACATGTGACATTTTTCTGAACCTATCTGGTGCCTTGGATCTGAACTTTTACCATTTTAGTTATATTTTCACATCTATTATGATGACACAATCAAGTTATGTACTTATAATTTTCGAGCTTTCCATTGGAACCTAAGATTTATTATGTGAGCTTCTTGAATCTTTTGTTGCGAATTTATTAGGCAGTAGAATTTCTGTGTAGAATTTCTTCAATATTTCTCTCCTAATTTTTTGGATTTATGCTCATTTTTAGTTTATGAGATTATGGTAAGAAATTTAAGGTTTAAATTAGGGTGTAAGATCAAGAGTACTGGAATTGATTCATCTACGATTAACTGGTTCTATGTACTTTAGACATCTTTTATGAGACAAATGTTGTGTACATGTTGATAAAAGAACTTTGTTATGAGTTTGCTTCTAATAGTTACACACTCCCACTACATAAATTATACAAAAATTTCTGAAACTATAGTTAATGATGTAAAAATTTAAAACTATTATATGTGAATATTGCCTATAGAAAAACTGTTCAAAGAAGAGAATTGAACACATGCTTATATTAAAAGTTAATTGTTAATTCTTGCAAGCATGTTATTTTAGGAGCATCACCTGCCATAGCCTCTAAAAATTGATTGAATAGCCAAACAAATGAATCCGAGGTCTCATCACTTAAGAATGCAGAAGCAAAAATTATGGTTTGACCATGTTTGTTAATTAATTACCATATGTGGTGTGAAAATCAGCCCATAGCGATTGGTGTTATATGTCATATTGAATACGACTATATCACCATAAAAACTATATGCCCTTCTAGAGGTAACACCAACCCAAAAATAATATGTTATCCTCTGTTCATTACTGACCTTAGTTTCATAAGTGAATGATGGATTCTTGTCCTTTTCTAATTTCCAAAACTCACTCAACATTTCTCCGCCATGCCCTTTCAACTCAGTTCGTCTATCCCTTTCATAATTATATAAATCTGTTTGTGTAAACTAAATGTTTTCAAACCCTCCAGCCTTTATAATTCCAAGAAAATTGAATTGTTGATTTGAGGGTATATTTATCATGGCAAGTTGTTGAGTCAAAACACTTCTTTGCACTCAAATTAAACACTTCAGTGAGATCTTAATAAATGCTTCTTTAATTAATGGAATTTCCAAAGGGTGACTATGACGCTCAATAAATTGGGTGACTACATATGCCCCAAAAATTATTTTCAACATATTACTTTGCAACTCTCTTTTATCGATCCCCGATGCCTTTTAATTTCAACATTCGCAATTGTTATTCCCTTACCTTGTTTAAAACAAACATACTCTGTCCTTTTCACTTCATCACTTCCTTAGATTTTCTTTGTAGCCCAACTTCGAATACTAAATCCCGCCTCTTTAGCATATGCATTGTAAAAATCCTTAACTTCATCTATTGTTTAGAATTTTTTTCCAACACTAGGTTTGAGATGGTCGGCTACTTGCGGATTATAAATAAAAGTTTATCTACCTTCATCACTTCCAACTTCTTCTATTAACTCAAACCCTCCCTTTCAATTCTCTTATTCTTTACATCCATTTCACTATTGTCTACATTATCACCACATTCATCACTACCCCTGTACTTCTTCCTCTAAATTATCATCCATAACCTATACAATTAAATTAAAATCAACGTCTACTTGAATTCGATTTCTTACCATAATCTCATAAATTAACAATAAGCATAAATCTGAAAAATTAGGAGAGAGAAATTTCAAATTATATATGAATGAAGTGATCGAGTGAACATCTATGGGCATCACCTGCAACAAACTGGGGAGAGAGAAGAGCATGACCTACCAGGTATCTCAAAGAAACATTCTTCTTTTGATCAGAAAAGGCAACAAAAGATGCAACAAAATACTCTTACCTTAGCCCCTATGAAATTTTGTTTGTTTGAACCATAGTTTCATGAGTAGTGCCTTTATTTTTAAAGCAACAGGAAATGATCAGGTGATAAAACTTGAAGAGGGGGATTGTAACTTTTATAAAGCAAGCCAACAATAATAATATTGTGATTCAAATATATTTCATGGGAACTTAAGTAGTTTATATCATTAAGATCATGTTTGGTCAATCTATACTTGGCTATCCCAAAATGAGAGCCCTAATTTATAAATCCAAGTTTTCTTTTTCGGAAAAAGTTGAGTATTTTTCATCCAATTATCTTACATAATTTGAATAGCTAAATTGGTAATTACAATCCCAACATAAACTTAAAATCATAAAGAATAATAGTAGTTTCATTTATATTTTCATAGAAAATGACCTCAAAAACTAACCATTCTACAGACTCATACTAATTTAAACCCTAAATTTCTTACCATAATCTCATAAATTAACAATGAGCATAAATCCGATAAATTAGGAAAGAAATATCGAATAAATTCTACACAAAAATTCTACCACCTAATAAATTCGCAACAAAAGATGCAAGAAGCCCATTTTCTTTAAAAATCTTGGGTTCCAATGAAAAGCTGGAAAATTACAAGTATATAGCTTCATTGTGTCATCATAATACATGTGAAAATACAACTAAAATAGTAAAAGTTCAGCATCCAAGCCACCAGATGGGTTCTGAAAAATGTCACATGTTACCAATTTTTCAAGATTATATTTAGCGGTAGCTCATTTTTGTCAAATCCTACCCAAAAATTAAATCTTATTTTCTTTATAAATCTTGGGTTCCAATGGAAACTCGAAAATACAACTAAAATGGTAAAATTTTAGTTTTACCTTCGTAGAGAGAGAACTCACCGATGGGTACGAGAACTCACCGGAGACCCATCGATTTGGTATGAAATCGCTGGAGAGTGAGCTAGAGTGAGAGAAAGAAAAGTTAGAGAGTCAAGGGTCATATGGGTTTTTTTTTGTTTATATAGTTGTGCCATATTTCACACCCTACCCGGCCAAATTGTGACCCGCGTATTTTTTTTTAAAGTCAAATAAGGTCCAAATTATGAAGGGGTGTTAGAGTTTGTGTCCTAGAGGCCAATTATTTGATATAATTGCTTAACATTTTGATATTATATTTGTTTGAATAAATAAATGATTTTATTATGATTTTATTAACTGCGTAATACAATTGTTAACATAATAAAATTCCTTATAATAGTGATACAAATTATATAGTTTCAAGTATGTGACTTGAACATGAGATTATATAATTACAATTAGTATCATTGTTCTTAAATGTCCCTAGTCGAGTATCATTGTTGATGGGACAACAATGATGCATGCATTGAGACTAGTATGTGGATTGACTGATGACCAAATCTCATTGGTCATAAATATATGAGATATTAAGTCAATGCATAGGTACATGTTAGAGAACGATGTACTAGACAGACCCACCATGAGAATTCTATGTGGAGCATTATGCGAAGTGTCATTAGCAATTCTCATAGTGACCTTGATGTAATGGTCCTCCAGGCACGAAATCACTATATTACTACACGGGAATATATGTACTTTGATATCATCAAATGTCACCTTTAATAGGGTGGACTATAAAGGTGATTATTGGGTACATCATGAATCATGTGAGGAATTGAATATGAGTGATCTAGATGGAATTTAACCCTCCTATATATTAGGGATGATATCCATAGGCCTCTTGATTGAGTAGGACTATGAAATGCATGGCCATGCTCAAATAATGATTTATTTCATATAGTCTACTCATTGATCAAGAAAACTCAGATTAAATTATGAAGAGTATGACACATTCCATGACTCGAGTTTAATCTTAGATATTAAGGTTAAAAGAATTAAATTATATTGAAACATTGGTCACGAAAAGGTTGCATCGAATCATCGATCTTATTATTACTTGGGTAGCAGTGATGCATTGTTAGATCTCAGCTCAACATTTATAATTTTATAATATGATTTTAAAATTATTGCCAAAGTAATAATAACCTATATAAGGTCACACACATGAAACGTAATTAAAGGGAATTAATTTAAATTGTAAAGATTTAAATATATCAATATGATTGATAGTATTTAAATTACGAATTTAAATTAATAGGATAATTTATATATAGGTATATTAATTAAGTAAGAGTTAATTAAGATATATATATATATATATAAATTCGGATTTTATTAAATTAGGTTTTGAATAATTCCTTTTAATCGCTATATATATATATATGATATGTAGCAGCCATTTTAGGGATTATTAACAAACCAAAACCCTAGCCGCTCTTAGAGAGAGACTAGAGAGAAATAGTTGCGAAATTCTCATCCTTGGTGGCTAGTACCGCAATTCCTTCTTCTGTAGATCGTAGGACGATTCGCGGAGCGTTCGTGTGGATACCGTAGAGACGCGGCTCTAACTGGATTGCGTAAGGGATTCGAAGCCATTTCATAACTCTTTTATAATCGGTATAATATCTAAACCACTGAATTAATTTTTGTTTCACATGGATCCTATTTTTGGGTTTCGAAAATTGCTTTGATTATTTTATATTTCCGCTGCATTTTTGTGCTGAAATCCCTACAAGGGGGCCCTCAATTATTTTCAAAGAATGTCATCTATTAGCTTTATTTGGTAGGTTATGTGATGATTTTTCAAAGCTTGGACCTTATTGGCCAAACTTTTCAAATTATGCATTAGTATTGATAACTTGTGAATTAGGGTGACTTCTAATTGGTCAAGGCTTTCATATTGGCATGTGTTAGTTTTTCTCATTGGCCAACTCCTTGAAAAGAAATACTGATACGTTGGAATCGTGAACTTCGTCTGAATTTTTTACTTTGCATCCGTGATTTTTCTTAAATAGTATCCTTCCATTCTCCTATAAATAGGATGCTTAGTTTAGACATGAAAATCACACCAAAGTTAGAGAATTCTTCTTCTATAATATTGAGCATATTTCTTTCGAGTTTTAAGAAGCTTTGAGTGTAGAAAATAGTAAAAGTTTTTTTTTCAAAAATATCCCCGCTATACCAGTTAGAATACTCTCCTTTTTAAGGTAAGGGGTATTATTTATTTCACACTCGCTTACGATATTATTTTTCGTATTCGTAAAGAATATTATCTTCGTACAATATTCGTAAGGGATATTATTTTTGTTCAATATTCGTATGATATAATATTTTCTTCCATACTATGTAGTATATAAGTAATATTATTTCGTTTAGTATCCCTAATTCTACACTCATTTTGTTGAAGTATTGCTTCTATACTCAGTGAAATTAGTAGAATATCCTTGAAATTTGCGCTTCATCTAGTATCGTTTTACAAGTATATTTTTCTGAACATTCTTGTTAAATTTTAAGCTTTTCATGTCGGAGTACTATTCATGGGTACTATTCATTTATATGGCACTATTTATACGTATGGTACTATTCATAGAGTATTATTCATAAATACGGTACTATTCATGAAGTACTATTCACGGGGTACTATTCATAAAATACTATTCACGGGGTACTATTTACTCGGGTATTATTCACCCGGGGTACTATTCATGACAAAAATTGATTTCTTTTCTGTCCAAATTATTTTTGATATAATATTATTCTTGAATTTTACTCCACAAAGTAGTATCATGTTGACAATTTGGGCATTATTAAATTCTGAATAAATTAAATTATAAATCTTTTAAAATTTATCTTTTGCTTTCTTTTAGTTGAATTCTTATATCATTGTCATCATCCTCATGCTTATATTGTGATAAAAGTTATCTTTGACTTACATGCATAGATGCATTGTTGATTGGAATGATTATGACCAGGGATTATTCGGTGTAATCATGACCTATAATGTTACAAATGATGTGGTAAAAGTCATTTTTGACCCGTAGTGTATAGATGGACTGTTGATTGGTATGATTATGACCAGGGATTATTCGGTATAATCATGACCATTGATGATTACACGAATATCCTTGGCCCATAGTGCAGGGATGATTCAATGATGTGGTTTATTTATTAAGCTGAGTCTAAGCGATAAAATTAATGATAAACTTTTTAAATCATAGAAGATAGTAGATATCATGCTTTACTTGACTCTTCTAATGGATTGTTTGTTCCGCTGCAGTTAAACATGATGTTTATTGTATTTTATCAGTTTAACACTGTTGAAGGCTAACGATAATTTATTCTCCATTATCTTAGTCATAATATTTCTTACTGGCTAGTTGAGCTCACCCTTTTGCTTTCATTGTTATCTTCCGAAAATATGAACGTAGCCGGGACTAGTCGGAGAACGGAGTGATGGTCCGAGATGGTTGTTTTAGTAGTCCTCACTATTTAGTGTGATAATAAATGTAATGAGAATTGAATTTGAGTTTGGATATTGTCTATGAGACAATATTCGTGTAAAAACTCAGCTATGTTTTGTCGTATTTTATACAACAATTGTATTAATTAAGTTTGTATTTGAATTCTGTACCATGTATTTGGCGACCCAAGATGAGTGATATATACCTATTTTGGGGGTGTCACATGAAACATAAATAAAACATATAATAAAAATATCATAATGTCATAATATAATGAAATAAAAATAATTAATTGGTATGAACATTTCTATCAACATATCAAGGAAATAATAGATATCAAAATTAGTTATATCCACTCCATTTGAAAAGTTAAAATAATTCATGGGATCTTCAAGATCATTATGATCAATAAAGTTAATTTCAATTCCATTTCCTTTTCTTTTATGGAGTCTTGGTACAAATTTACCAAATGTTTAGGAGTACGACAAGTACATTCCCTTTTCTATATTGATTGTTCTTTTCACGCCCACGCCCACGCCCACGCCCACGACCACAACCACAACCACAACCACAACCACAACCACAACCACAACCACAACCCTGCACAACCACAACCACAACCATAATTTCTTTTATGTTTATCAAATGAGGTTTCATTCACTTCAGGGAATGGAGTAGAATCAGTCGGGTGAGATTGTTGATTTTTCAATAAAAACTCATTATTTTGTACAGTCACTAGAAGACATAATATCACTTCTAGGAACATAGTTTCATCGTTTCAAGAAATATTTTGTGAACTTACGCTTTCGATATTGCTGCTGCAAGAGCATATTTGAGGCATGAAATATAATAAATATTTTCTCTAATATGTCTTCATCAGTGTTTTTTTCATAAAATTTTAATAGTGAGATTATTTTAAAAAAAATATAGAATTAAGGGATTATTTAGGAATTAAGGGAATAGTATAGCGTATAGAAACTTCCCACTTGTATCCAAACCATTCTACACGAGATGACAGAGACCACCATTTATTAATGACTGGGAGAGAAAAAAAATACTTCCCATTTGTATCGTAACCGGTCCACAAGGGTTAGGTAAGTATTAGGACAGGTAGATTGGTCATCTACTAATTTTTAAAGACCTTCAACAATTGACTTTGATTACCCACTCGGAGAGTCGGAGTTCATACCTATTATCACGAAATTACAAATTATGGTCATCCATATATTATACTCCCTCCATTTTAAAGTTAAAAAAATACTTTCCATGCATATTATAAAAATTAAAATTAATTAATACAGATTATAAATTAAGTTTTAAATTATCTAAAAGATCCTACTTTTATGTGAAAGACTCGTGTAGAAATATAAATTTTGATAAATTTTTACCTTTTTGTATCTAATTTATATATATAGAGAAAAATATATGTACACAGTTGTGTATTATTATACGGTATCTTTATGATGGCGATTTTTTGAAATTTATAGCGGACGGTTTCACCAAAATCGTCATAACTATGTTGGGCTATGACAACGGTTTATCGTTCTTATAATTTCAAAAAATCTGTCATAGTAGTCTCTCTTATGTGTGTAATATGTGTGTATATATACATATAGTCCATATATATATATTTGAGGTAGAATGGTGCAAAGCACGTAGAATTGAATGCATAAGTAGGATAGGAACAAGTAGTGTAACAATCAAGTACAAGAGGGAATTATTTATTTATTTATTTATTTTATTTTGATTTCTGCTCCAAAGTATGACCCGGCCTCTTCAACAACTACTCATTATTTAATTTTAATTTCAGCACTTTCCCTCGATCCTTCTTTATTGGTCTAAAGCTTACTTTAAAGCTACGTAATCTACAATTAATAGTCAAATAAATCTCAACAGCAGCAGCAGCAGCATTATTCTCAACAGCTGAGGTGCTGAGAGTTTTTTTAAGTTCTGGTACAGCAAGGTATGCTCTCAACTTATGAATTTTTCTTCTTATATATGAGCATTTTCTAGCTTTAAATTATGGTACGAGTATGTTATTTTATTATCAAATTTCATGTATTCAGTTGACAGTATATATGTAATTTATTTCTTATAGATTAGGGAATAAATTTTCAACAATACATTATTCTTAGGCTTTTGCAAAAAAAATAAAAATCTATAACTTCTTGCACTCTTTTGTTAGATCAAATTCTAAGAGACCATTGTCCAGAGAAGCGCAATCGAAATTGATGGAGAATTCAACAGTTGGAGCTGGACTACAATCCGAAGATAGTCAAATAAATTCTTTGGCACAAATTAGAAGTTCTCATGAATCTCAATCACTAATACGCCCTTCAAAAAAGTCTATAAATTTTTTATCACCCTCCGAGCATAGCCAATCAAATTATGTAGCACATAATGAAAGTTCTTCTCAATCACTACGGTCTCAAATACGCCCTTCGGAAAACTCTATAAAATTTTTTTTACCCTCCGAGCATAGATCAAATCATCTAGGTCATAATGAAAGTTCTTCTCAATCACTACAGTCTCAAATACGCACTTTGGAAAAGTCTCTAAATTTTTTTTCACTCTCTGATTATAGTCAATCAAATCATCTAACACGTAATGACTACTAGAATACTGGGCAACTGAAACCAATTTTTAGAGACGGACTAAGTTCCGTCTCTAATTCTAGTAATTTGAGACGGACTTAGAAACCGAAATTTTGCTATGTCTCGACATGATTTGGAAGTAAAAAACCGAGACGGATTCTGAAACTACAAGCATCGTCTCAAATTTTAGAAGCGGGATTGGAGACGGATTTAACAGTCTCAAAAAGTAAGTATTTTTTAGAAAATTATAAACTCGTTTTTGATACAGATTTGAGACCAACTGTGCTCGTCTCAGATTAATAATTAAAAAAGAAATAAATATTTATGTTTGAAACGGATTAGAGACCGAAATTTCCGTCTCTGACTTTTATTTTCTATTAGTCTCCAATTCACTCCTTATTGTTAGAGACGGATTCGAGACGGATATAGTCCGTCTCAGTATTTTAGTTTCCCACCAAAAATTCCATCCAGCTATATCAACAAAAAAAAAGAAAACGAAATAAGACTAAATAAGATTCTTTCTATCAGATTATTTTTGTCAAAATCCCCAAAATCGTTGCATCCTCAGATTCTTTCTATCAGATTGAAAATACCCAAAATTCATCTTCCCAATTGCAACCATAGCTCCCAATTTTGCTTCTCAAATTACGCCATCTATCATTCTCACTCTCTTGTAGAGCCCAGAACCTTAGCCTCTCTTCTCTCTCACTCCCTTGCTCGCCTCCTGGTTTCGATTCAAACCCTTGAATCCGACATGGCCACCGACGGCTTCCCACCCCTCCCACCCCTCTATCTTTTGCTATAAACCGGAAAGATATATAGTTCTAGATCTACATCTTCTCCGGTGGGTCAGCCAAACCCGTCTTTCCAAAATGAGTACTACTAGTTTAAAGGCCGTAGCAATCTCCGCCACCACCTACCACCTGTTATCTTCCCATTCAGTCCCAAACTTCACGCGTATTATTGTTATTAAGACCTTCGTCTCTCTTTCTTCGACTCGGTCTCAGTTTTCTACGTGAAAGTGACCGATTGGCTGGAAATGTTTCCAAAAGAGGTACTCATCGATTCAGTCCTCCCCTAATCTGTTAGGGTTAGGTCTAATTGTGTTTTGATCTGAAATATTATGTACATCGGTTTGATTTGGTTGTTTCATCATTCTCAAGTGTAATTATATGCAAGTTATTTAGTATATTGTTGAATCTATTGGTTTATTTATCAAGTTTGAGGTATTTTGAGAGCCGGACAAGAATGAACCTCTTCTTTTACGGAAGTTCCAACATGATAATGAGAAAAAGGCAGGATTTGATTTAGTTTTTTCAGCATTCGATTTTCATCTTACTCTTAGCCTCTGAAAAAAAACAAACATTTTCTGCTGAATGAAATTCCTAAATTTGACAATAATTCTAGGTTCGTACTCCAGATTTTTTTGTTTATTGAAGTTCTATTATTTTTACCCTGTTAATGATTTTACCGTGTAAGACTTTTCAGTTTCATGAATCTAGTTTGGCATGTGCAGACCAAAGAACACAAGCTTATACAACCACCAAAGATACAGAAAAATGACAAAACGGAGACGAAGAATGCATACAAGATATTACTAGCATTTTCTGGCCTGAAGCACGCTTTGACAAATAATCCTGGATACAATCATCGTGTTGCAGAGTGTCAAGAGGCTGCAAATGTCCTGCTGTAAGATCCTTCACCCTTATTATATAGAGAAACATATGGTTAACCTATCTTCATATGATCACAGTCATACATGCTGCAACTGTGAATTATGTCTTCTCTGAAAAGGGATTCAAAATTGTTCTTTTACTAGTGGGAGTAAATGCAAAGATATCATGTTGAAAATTGGTAGAACTGCATCATAATACTTCCTTATTCAATCACATCTCTCGTTTCTGTTTGTTTTACAGTTCTTCAGGAAAAGGAGGAGTTGAGCCTCTCTTGTCCAATGGTTAGTGTTAACAGTTTTTTAGTATACTGTTTTTGAACTTAAAATTATATAGTTATATCTACTCTATAGTGATTTCGATTTCTTAAACAGTTGAACTAGAAGTATATGAAGCTCACAAGGTATGTCTTCCTATCACTACATACTTAAAATAAGGTTTTCATTCCAAGAAAAGAAAATTAGTTCTTGTTCAGTAATTTTGGGTATATTTATTATTATATGTTGTTCTCAGTTTTATTACCTAACATGGCAATGTGAATATTATATAAAAGAGCTACGCTGCCAATGTACAGGGACGTGTCAAGGCTCAGAACCGTGCTAATGTTATGCAGCTGAAGCTGGTACTATGCACTATCCTCTAATCCTCCATTGTTTTGAGATTAGCATGATTTCTGAATTATGGATTTAACCTATAGTGGTTGTTGTCGTTTATTTATTGATTTTCGGTAGTAGCTTCGGAAATATTTGGTTTTGGTTTGGGCAATTTTAGTTTCAGTAAGATAGTTGAAAATTGAATTTGGTATTTGGTAGTTACTATTAATTGATCAAAATATTTGCTCGTAATATGTTTATCTGTGGGAATTGAACCTGAAAAGAGATTTTTATGTATGTACTCTTCTATTAATTACACAAGCTTGACTTATGTTTTAGTGGGTTAACTGTATTTAGATTGTTTGATTTTGAAGGCATTTTAAAGTTAGCACTTGATGGATACACACACATAGATGTATGTATTTTAAGATATCAAGCTGTTTGAGCTCAGCCTGGCTCACCTCAACTCACATCGTTTGCTTCACAATGCATATTTTGTATGAGCTTCCATAAATTATGAATTCCATTAACTTTGCTAATTTGTCATTAAGTTGCAGTTGATTATTCTATTTTTTTCGAGAGTAATGAGCCTGTGAGAGACCCAAAATGAGTACAGATATTAAATTTCTACTCCTCGTTTACGTGTAGCTTCTCACCAATCAAACTGTTCACATTTTATCAACCTGTATAATAATGTTCCTTGTTAGGATGAGCTTGGTAAATTAGTTTATAATGTCATTTTTAAGTAGTCAGTTTCTCCATTCAGTTGTATTTGTATGCATGCAGATTGGGCAAAGTCATCCAACTGGTTTGACAAACAACTTGTTAAAGCTTTTCGAACCTTGGCCTCCTTTGGAGTACAAACAACCTCCAGAGAAGAGAAAATGTCCGCCATATACAGGTTTTTGTAGAATCTACAGGATTTGAAGTGTTCTCATATTCACGACTTGATTTATCTTGATTTAGTAACTTCTGTTATAAATTGTATTGTTTTTTTCTGTTATGATTTCAAAGGAATGGCACAATTTGTTAATAACTTAATTTGCTGAGCCAAGTGATCCAGAGTATGCTCCACCTGTGCAAAAGGGTGAAACTCCTGAAAGACGTCGTCTTCTGCAAAATATACTTGTTATAACATCAATGTACCTGTTGTTTCTTGTTTTGTTGTGATGGATGTGTTCCTTTATAGTATGGATTGTCCCATGGTTGTTTCACTATGGAGGCTTATTTTCATCAAGATGAATTATTCTTTTACATCCCTGGCCCCCTAAGAGATTTAGGTTGTTTTTAATTAATTAATTAATTATTATTATTATTATCATGATCATGATCATGATCATTATTATTGTTTTTTAATACTTTTGGCTGCTCTTGAACAATTTTAGGAGTATAGAACTCCGCGGACTCCATGAGGTGTAGATCTTAATTTTTTATGAATAGAAATTGTTTGGTCTATACATTTATGCCATCTTGTTGAAGTCGCATTGCTTTAGGTTCTTATTTAAAAATATGTAAGCCAGTCAAATTTTGTCCTAAAGGGGGAAGTTTTTCTTTGAAGGTGCTATATTACCTTTTGAGGGAAACTTGAGAAAAGTTTTTTGTTCAAAATAACTAGTCAACCAACTTTTTGTTCTACGTCCCTGTACATTGGCAATATTTATTATTATATGCTGTTCTCAGTTTTATGCCCTCTCCATTAAATCCAAAAGATAATTAAAAAAATATAAATTACTGTAGAATATTATGTACCACTTCTGACTTGTAAAATTTACCAACACAATAACTTACTATTCGGAGCTCCAGACTTGTTTAGTTTCTTATTCTCCACGTAGCTCTTTTATATATGGATGTCTAATGTATTCCGCAGGCAAACTCAACAAGATCTCTTCAATGCAATGGGATCTATGTATTCTGCGGTTTTGTTCCTTGGCATCCAAAATGCCTCATCGGTGCAGCCAGTGGTGGCCGTGGAACGAACAGTCTTTTACAGAGAAAGAGCTGCTGGGATGTACTCACCATTGGCATATGCATTTGCTCAGGTAATTAATTAATTGGTCAGTATATGTATGTCCTATATATGTTACATAGTAAGGAGTAGTAGTGTTAAGTAATTTGATTTTTGTTTTGCAGGTTTTGGTGGAAATACCATACATATTTGTGCAAGCTGTGGTATATGGTGTTATAGTATATTCAATGATTGGATTTGAAAGGACAGTAGCAAAATTCTTGTGGTACTTATTCTCCATTAATTGCCCCTTCGCCATACCTGAGAAATGACGAGGGATGTAAAGCAACTTCAATTGTTGATTATTTATCCATCTATATCTAATTTTTCCTGTAAACAGGAGTGGAGCACTTGCTGCGGGATGTGAAATCGAAATAGGATGAGATGATTGGGGTCTCAACAAATAGGCTACCAACAAAGGGTGAAGGCTTGGAGGAGAGAATAACCAACTCGATTCTTATGACCGGTGGGAGCTGTCTTTACCCTGGTATGGGTGAGCGACTTGAAGCTGGAATCCGCATGATTCGGCCATGTGGGACATCTATACGTATCCTCCTGGCATCAGATCCAATTCTTGATGTGTGGCGTGGGGCTGCTGCTTATTCTGCTGCCATTCAATTCCCACAACAGACATTCAGTAGAATGGATTATTACGAAAAGTCGTTGAATCTTCCAAATAGTGATGTAAGTGTTTTTTCTTGCCCAGTATTCTAGTATTGTCTTCATTCTTCAATAATTTAGAATTCAGTGCAAGTCTAGGCATATATATGGTTTCTCATTTCATTGAATACTATTAAAATAGGAGTGATATGGTTTCTGAACCTTAGGAAAAGATATTTCAAACACATGAAAATAAAATATCCTAGTATTCCAGTTTTTTTTATCATGAACATATAGTATATTGCAAGTACATTATGTAATAGCACTTGTGTTAAGAATTTGAAGGACTGTTTTCTATTTTTTAGCCATGCTACTGCTATAAGTGACTGCTGTGCTATAAATGTTATTATGATGACTGTCCTGCCAACTCTTGTTAAGTTTTGTGAATGCTTGGCTTAGGCACAAGGAGATAGGTTGGCTGTGGTGTTATAAGGTGATTTAATGTAGTTATAGAGCAAGCAAATAGCCATGACACCAGTGATTATGGACTGTGCACACCACCTGCTCGACGAAAGTCCCAAGTGGACTGCCTTAATTAAAAGTCAAGTAGTAGGCACAAACAAGGCTAGAAACTTACTCATGTATCACATGTATTGATAATTAGCAAGTTGAGCCTCTTAAAATGAAATAAAATTCAGTCTCAAGTTAAAATGAAGAATTAGTAAAATTAGAATGTCAAGCACTGTTTTGGGCAGTCTATTAAGACAGTCATGATGGTGTTATAAATTCTAAACATACTTGTATGTGCTAGACATAATCTATCTGAATTCGTATAAAAACCAAGCTTTTGTTCAAAAGTCTTATAACTTTTTGGACTACTCTCTTTTAGAAAATAGGATAGAGGAGGCAGGGCTGCTGCCTAATGGCAGCAGCAGGCATCAAATTTTTTTTGGGACTTGTCTCTTTTTGGTTTTCTGATTAGCTTCAGTTATTAAGAAAATAGTTTTTTTAAGAGGTAACATATTAAGAGTGATAACTTGGAAATAGGGCAGGGCAGGGCTGCTGCCTAATGGCAGCAGCAGGATCCATTTTTGGGAGCAAGATTAAGGAATTTCCTTGGCTTTATGATCGACCTAATTATGTTTATCAAATCATTCTAATAATGTATCTGAACACTCTACAACAACTTAATGATATATGCATGAGAGGTTGGACACTTACTCTATTAAGAGGGAAACACAATAGAGGGAAACACAATAGAGTAATAGGTAGAGTCCAACCAAAGCCTCAATAAACTAACTGAATTCCATAAAGTCAAATACATATATGACTGTTAGCATAAGGAGAGGTTGGGGAACTGTGGTATATTAAAAGAACTACTAGATACACTTACTCTATTAAGAGGGAAACACAATAGAGTAATAGGTAGAGTTAAGAAACAGGAGCTGCTGTCTTTTTGGCAGTAGCAGCTAGCAATAACAAACTAACATAGCAGTTTTGGAAAGATCCTATAACTTGTAGATAAAATCATGGTGATGGATTTAGAACCTCCTAAATACACCCATGCAGTTAATGAAATCTTAATTAGTTGGTAATGTGGAAGGATAACTCTTATACATGGAAGTCCCATCAGGTAGAACTCTTCTTTTTCTTTGTGAATCATACAAAAAGACATTTCAAACATAAATTTACTGTAAAATTGGAATGGAAATCAATTGTACATCCAGCAAAATCTCATATGAAAGTAATATATACAGCTCCAGTTTGGAATTGAATACCACATACCAGTACTAGTCCTTGGTAAAGCTCAATGCTCCTGAAAAATTTCAAGTGTTTTAGATTAATGAAAAGAAGATACTTGCTGCATTTCTTGACACACTAGACACCATGTATTAATAGCGATGAGCAACATTCTGTCTTTTTCTTTCATTCTGTATCTATGCATTCCATCTCAATATATTCAACGTATTTTCTGCCAAGTATTCAACGTATTCAACACTTGTAGCTAAGTGATCATCAGCTGCCAAGTAAATGGGCATTTGAAAACATTCAATGTAGTGTAAAAGTAACTGACATCATATTGTCATAATGTATGATTGTATTTATAAAAACTATATGTTCAGCTCAGTTATTTGCATATAGGGGAACCACACAATGCCCTTTTTTTATACAGATTTTTTTTTCTCTCACTAGCACGACGTGTTACATGCTTTAGGTTTTATTACCTACATATATAGGGTTTCTCATTTCGTTGGTGTAGTACTATTCGTTGCACCTTATGTATAAACTTGTGTTGAGATTATTGCTTAAAATAGGTGCAATCTGCAAGTTGCTCATGTCTGTTCATAGACCATAGTATGTAATCAGTTTTCTTAGTCTTATGTTTAGAATGCATGCATTCATTTCATATATTTGACATGCATTCCATGTACTACTACTTGTAGGATGTTGATGTCGAGGATGAGCATGATGAAGATTCAGGCGATAGTAACCAGGATGGAGACTCGTGATTATATATGCATGTTGATCTTTTAGGTAGTATTTTTTAGAAGTTACTTTTGTTTACCATCGAGGATGGGATATGATGGTGTGATTATGTATATTTTTGAGCTTTAAAATAGTAGTTTTTAGAAGTTATTTTTGTTGTATTTGGTGAGACTTGTAGTACGTTGATATTTATAATAGTACTCATCGATAGATGTCTTATCTAGTATTGTCTATAAATAACAGTTTAGTAATTATCAATATTATTTTGAACATATTTATTTTTAGATTTTGAAATTAAATTATGAAAATATTTATAATTTGTTTATAAATATATTGAGACAGCTTCTTTTCGTCTCAAAGAATTTGCGATGTTGGCATCAAAGATGACACGAATTTTGAGACGGTTGCAGCCTGTCTCAAAATATGCGTGCTAAAAAGATATTGGCGTCAAAGTTGAAACGGGATTGAGTCCGTCTCAAAATATATGTAAAATAAATAGTTGCTGCCTATTTTGAGACGAATTTAAAACGTTCTTTTTCGTCTCAAATTATGTGAACTAAAATAAAGCGCCAAATCTGTCGGCAAATCTGAAACCAGCAAAATCGGTTTCAAAACTCAGCTCCCCATGGGATAGCTCTGAGACGGATTTGAAACGGACTATGTCCGTCTCAGATGGTTTGAGACGGATTTGAGACAGCAATTTTTCGTATCTAATTTCCTGTTTTGAGACGGGCATAATTAGCGACACGACCAACTGACACGGCCAACATCCGTCTCAAAATTTTGAGACGGATTTTGCTGTATTTGAGACGAAATTTGTCCGTCTCAGATGCCCAGATTTTTGGTAGTGAATGAAAGCTTTTCTCAATCACTACGGTCTCAAATACGCCCTTCAGAAAAGTCTATAAATTTTTTTTCACCCTCCGACTATAGTCAATCAAATCATCTGGCATATAATGAAAGTTCTTCTGAGTCACTATGGTCTCGAATACGCCTTTCGAAAAGTCTCTAAAAAAAATTTCACTCTCCGAACATAGTCAATCAAATCATCTTGCAAATAACAAACGTTCTTCTCAATCACTATTGTCTCAAATGCATCCGTCGATTAGATCTAATAGTATTGCACGATCGGAACACAATTATCACCAGAAATGCAGTATGTTATTCTAAAAGAGAACTAAACAAAATGATGACTCTAATACCACATACGAGGACCATTATTCGCAAAGTAGTTCTAATGGTTATAGAAACTATTATTGATCAACAATGTCCAACACAAGTACCGATCAGTCTAATACTGCATATGATGGCATAAATGAATCCCAGTATCTTCAAAGGAGTTCTAGCTTTGAAAATTTTGAAATGGGTCTTCAAGAATGTAACACCCCTTTTTCCAAAAGGAAAAAGGGATGTCACGCACAAACATAATAAATACAAATCTCTAATAAACCTCAAAATATCTCCAATAAAATTTAATATCAAAGGTCACATACTCCAATTTAAATAGAAGGAACTCCACATTTACATAGTCTCTACTAATAAAAAATAAATGCCAAAATGGCCCAAACATCCATATACAAAATATTAAGGACACCAAAACTAATAATGATTCTCAAAAAAACTAATCTACTCATTTGGATTAAAGGTAGCTCTCATCCCACATATCCTGATCACTCCTGATTACCTGCCGGAAAAAGAACACAGCGTGAGCCAATTGCCCAGTACGGATATGAAGATGAATAAATATATCACAATAAGTAATGAATCTAAAAGAGTTGAATGAATGAACACATGTGAATTACAAACGAATTACGAATAGATCAAAATTTGAGAGTCCATTTATAAATGACTAACACTGTCAATCGAATAATTATAGCCAAAAGAATCCCAAACAAATAAGGCTGAGTCAAATGGTTGTAAGATAACAATTTCATACTGAGCTCAAATACAAATAGCCAAAGGCTAACAAAATACATCGGTACCATGATGTATACAAATCAAATCGGATAGTATGCACGACACATACGTCACTAATCCGCTAAACAAATCGAATCAAATCAAATACTGAGTCGACCCATACGTATTCTGAACAAATATATCAAATGGCCAAAGCTCATACTCCGAGCATACAAAAGGATACGCCGTGGACTGATCACACCGCCACGGAAGGTGTCATGCCCTTGTGTCAAGAGGACATACCTGTGGTACCCCCACAGGTGGTTAGCTCAAGTATACCCTAATGATCAAACTACAAAATGTAAGCCAAAAGGGGATCAAATCACAAGGCTTACATGACCATATTCAAATGAAATCGAATTATCAAATACAAACATACCCAATTATTACAAGATATCAATGATCAAAACAACTCCGAGTGTGAACGAAAATATACGAACAATGGTACAAATGAATAAAGTCTCCAAAACATGTTGACACGGTTAACTAGTTCAAAGAGTACAAATACGAATTCAAATATCAACGCTAAAACGAAACTATCTCAATAATTTTGACAACAAAGAATAATCCCGAGAAGCAATACCAATTTTCTAAACGAGTACAAAACGAACGAATTAAATTTAAAGGAATATCGCTGAAAAAGTACGGAATCCGTACCTTAATGTAGTACCAAAATAATTCGCCGAATCTAAATATCACCCGCTAAACTCCCCCAATCCGATCTAATTATCAAAATAAAATATAAAGCATGTAATTAAATTACGAACCCATACAAATTATATTTTCATAAATTTAATAATTTTAATATACTATATTCAATTTGTACTCAAAAGATATATTTAAATTATAATAATATTATATAATATTATTTATCATTTATCCAAGTAAAAGTTCTGTAAATCTTATATTCACTAGAAACTTATGTTATATAACAATAAGTTATATTAAAATAGTATGATATATTATATAGCTAATAACATAAGGCTTACTCATGTCAGGGAGGTTTACTTCTAACAAAAGTATTGCAATAACAAATAATTCATACATATCCCATACTCTGAACATGCTTAGCTCTATTGCACCGAACAATATATACGTACATTATACTCATTTATTTTAGATGCCAAATTCATACAAACAATAAGTTCATTATCTAATATAAAATTCATATTCTCAGTTTCAATTCAAGATCATAACAACAAGTTGGGTGATTAATTCGGCGGCACAATAAACTAATAGTATACTTGAAATCAGAATAATAAATATATATATATATATATCGTATTCAAAAATAAATATAATAATTATCTTTTTGAGAAGAAGAATATGGTGAATAAAATCTTAATCTTATTCTCAAACCCTTTTTAATTTCAGCCAAATTCTCTCGTTCTTTTACTCGTTCTTCTTCCGCCTCCTTCTTTTGTTCTCGCTTAATTCCCACAACTCATCAGGCGTAAAGAGGTATAACTAGGTTTTACTTATTTATTATTAACTAATATATTTTATTAATTTTTTAATTTTATTAGGATTTTAAAAATTACACAAATATAATTTAGACCCAATTAATGTAATATTACTTATTATGGTCCAAATAAATTAAATAGAATCTGACACAAACATAAGGAAAGCCCAATTAAATATTTTAAAGCTTACTTAATTATTTTATTATTATTTTATTGAATATTACAAAGAATTTTCCCAATTTATTCTTATTTGCATTGACGAAATCTTTACATCTTGTTTGGTGTTTGTTTACGATTTTAGGGTACCGGGTGATTTTCATTGTAATAAAGTTGTGGTGTAATCGAAAATTTAATGAATGATTATCGGGTAGACTTTGTTTGATTAGTAGGCTGATTTTTTTGGTAGACCTTTACCATTAATATTTGGATGTTTTGGCACTTAATTTTGACAAATAAGCAAAACAGGCCTTTTCGTTCGAAGAAAAATATTTTAGCTTGTTTATTTTTATCAACTTTTCATCCTTGGCATTTGTTCATCTTAATCATGATTTGAGTAAAATATAACATGAGATATACAGAGTTTACGAGTTTAAATTGAATTTATATAATACAAAAAAATCTGCTCTTTCCCAAACAACTGCAGTCACATATCTGTTCTTGATCAATCAAGGTAGTGGTACTTAATTCCAACTTTAAAAAATAAAAAAATTATAGTAGCATTTTATTTTATTTTTGTAAAGCGATTTGGGACAACTATTACAAGTGATTTAATATATACAGATTTTTAAAGGCAGTTCAGATTCTTGATGCAACGATGCTTAACATGCGAGGCAAAATTAACAAGTACTGGACTTGCGAGCCATGATTGTACTATTTTGGTGTAAATTGGAAGCTAACGAAACCAAATGAGCCATGGACTTAATTATGAGTCAAGCACAAATCCAGAAAAAACATTTTCCACAACATAGAGACCAATATTGGTGGCTGGAGATGGAACTTTGGGACTTTGTTAATGACACGAGGGATATATGAGCATTTTGAGTTTTAATTATGGCATGGGGGATGAAACAGAGTTATGGCATCATCCTCGACGCAATTGAGTTTCGGCCTAAAGAGCTTGTAAGTGAAAGTGAAGCAGAGTTATGGCATCTTGTTTGCTGTTTGTTTATGGTTTTTGGGAGACCTTTACCATTAAGATTTGAATAGTTTGGCACTTAATTTTGACAAAAATGCAAAACAACTAGTTTTGTGCGAAGAAAAACATACTTGCAACCTTGGGCTCTAAGGGGCTGAGAGTTCAAAACTTTGCGATGACAAAGTAGTGTGTGTGAGTTTAAATTCTGTCTTAAATTAGTAAAAAAAAATGCTTGCAATTAAGTGAACTAGTTAAGTGCATTTATTTATGTGCTGTTGTCACTTCCTTGTCATAGAAAGTTGACATTATTGTACTTCAAGATGCGGGGCAAATTAAGGGAAGAGGATCATTCATTCTTTTATGTAATTTTTCTTTATAAGAGTATTTATATAATGATTGTGTTAGAATTATACCACATTATTAAATTAGGTTAATTTTGTCTAACACAAATATTTTATTTGTGATATGCCATAATCCTAATATCGTTAATAAATACAAATATTTTATTTAATAATTAGGTTAATTTTGTTATAAAGATTAATCCTTGTAAAATTATAACAGCTAGGCTTGTTTGCTCAAGTGGTCATTGGATCCAAGTTTTAAGCTAGAGGTCTCGTAATCTTGGTAGCAAGGATTAAGTTCAATATTCGCCACGTCAGCCCGTCTACGTGTAAAATAAAATAAAAATATCAACGTCGGATCTGTATGTAATGCTACGTAAGTATGCACGATGTCAGGTCAACGCATGTGGCGTGGCCTGGGCTCAAGTCCAAAATTTTTAATAGAAAGAGGCTCAATTTTTAATAGAAAGAGGCTCAATTTGGTCAATTGATTATCTGGTCTTTGACGACACGAGAGATATCACCAAAACTACATATCGATATTGTATTGATCAATTGAACTAAATTAATTTCATGTTAACTACTCCCATTATATATATAATATATCGACTACCATTTACTAATATGAAGAAAAAAGTTGGTATAGAGAAACTTCCCACTCGTATCCAAACCATTCTATACGAGATGACAAAGACCACCATTCATTAATGTCAGGGAGAGGGAAAAAAAAAACTACTCCTTCCGTTTCTAAAAGATTATCGTTTTAAAAAAAAAAAATTGTTTCAAAATATTTGTCGTTTACAACTTTTCAGGAGAATAAATTATTTATTTTTCTATATTACCCATACTTTCTCTCATTGTCCTAAAAAATTCTCTCCCTTGTATTAATAGTTTTCAACTTCTCATAAAGGAGTAGTGATGAAATTTCAAACAAATTTTACTTGATAAATGATATTTTCTTAATTTATATGTCAAAATCTTAAACGATAATCTTTTAGAAACGGAGGTAGTACTTCTCATTTGCATCGAAACCGGTCCACATGGGTTATGTAAGTATTAATTAGGACAGCTTGATTGGCCATTTTCTAATTTTTAAAGACCTTCAACAATTGACTTTGATTACCCACTCGGAGAGTCGGAGTTCATACCTATTACCACGAAATTACAAATTATGGTTATACATATATTATACTCCCTCCCTCTTAAAATATAAAAAATATCTAAAAAAATACTTTTTATGCATATTAAAAAAATAAAATTAAATACAGAATATAAATCAAGTTTTAAATTATATAAAGGATATATCCTACATATGTATAAATCAAGTTTTAAATTATCTAAAGCTCCTACTTTCATTCCATTTGAGAGAAGCTCGTGTAAAAATATCAATTTCCTTAAATTTTATGTTTTTGTATCTATATATATATATATATATATATATATATATATATATATATATATATATATATATATATATATATATTGAAATTTGAGGTAGAATGGTGCAAATTACGTAGAATTGAATGCATAAATAGGATAGGAACAAGTAGTGCAACAATCAAGTACAAGAGGGAATTATTTATTTATTTTGATTTCTGCTCCAAAGCATGACCCGGCCTCTTCAACAACTACTCGTTATTTAATTTTAATTTCAGCGCTTAATTTCCCTCGATCCCTCTTTAGCGGTCTAAAGCTTACTAGTTTACAGCTAGCTAGGTAATCCACAATTAAAGAGATAATAATTGCAACATTTGTATAAATTAATAGCAGCAGCAGCAGCATAAAGTATGAATCTCAACAGCTGAGGTGCTGAGAGTTTTTTGAAGTTCTGGTACAGCAAGGTATGCTCTCAACTTACGAATTTTTCTTCTTATATATGAGCATTGTAGATTTAAATTATGGTACGAGTATGATATTTTATTATCAACTTTCATGTATTCAGTTGACAATATGTAATCTATTTCTTATAGATTAGGGAATAAATTTTCAACAATACATTATTCTTGGGCTTTTGCAAAAAAAATAAAAATCTATAACTTCTTGCACTCTTTTGTTAGATCAAATTCTAAGAGACCATTGTCCAGAGAAGCGCAATCGAAATTGATGGAGAATTCAACAGTTGGAGCTGGACTACAATCCGGAGATAGTCAAACAAATTCTTTGGCACAAATTAGAAGTTCTCATGAATCTCAATCACTAATACGCCCTTCGGAAAACTCTATAAATATTTTTTCATCCTTCGAGCATAGCCAATCAAATGATCATGTAGCACATAATAAAATTTCTTCTCAATCACTAATGTCTCAAATACGCCCTTCGGAGAAGTCTATAAATATTTTTTCATCCTTCGAGCATAGCCAATCAAATGATCATGTAGCACATAATAAAAGTTCTTCTCAATCACTAATGTCTCAAATACGCCCTTCGGAAAAGTCTATAAATATTTTTTCACCCTTCGAGCATAGTCAATCAAATCATCTAACACATAATGAAAGTTCTTCTCAATCACTACAGTCTCAAATACGCCATTCGGAAAAGCCTATAAATCTTTTTTCACCCTTCGAGCTTAGTCAATCAAATCATTTAACACATAATGAAAGTTCTTCTCAATCACTACAGTCTCAAATACGCCCTTCGGAAAAGTCTATAAATATTTTCTCACCCTTCGAGCATAGCCAATCAAATCATGTAGCACATAATAAACGTTCTTCTCAATCACTAATGTCTCAAATACACCCTTCGGAAAAGTCTATAAATATTTTTTCACCCTTCGAGCATAGTGAATCAAATCATCTAACACATAATGACAGTTCTTCTCAATCACTACAGTCTCAATTACGCTCTTCGGAAAAGTCTATAAATCTTTTTTCACCCTTCGAGCTTAGTCAATCAAATCATCTAACACATAATGAAAGTTCTTCTCAATCACTACAATCTCAAATACGCCATTCGGAAAATTCTATAAATCTTTTTTCACCCTTCGAGCTTAGTCAATCAAATCATCTAACACATAATGAAAGTTCTTCTCAATCAATACAGTCTCAAATACAACCTTCGGAAAAGTCTATAAATCTTTTATTTTTATTTTGTTATAGTAGCATTTTATTTTATTTTTGTAAAGCGATTTGGGACAACTATTACAACTGATTTAATATATATAGATTTTTAAAGCCAGTTCAGATTCTTGATGCAACCACGCTTAACATGCGAGGCAAAATTAACAAGTACTGGACTTACGAGCCATGATTGTACTATTTTGGTGTAAATTGGAAGATAACAAAACCAAATTAATGAGCCATGGACTTATGAGACAAGCAGAAATCCAGAAAAACATTTTCCACAACATAGAGACGAATACGGGTGGATGGAGATGGAACTTTGGGACTTTGTTAAAGACACGAGGGATATATGAGCATTTTGAGTTTTCATTATGGCATGGGGGATGAATCAGAGTTATGGCATCATCCTCCAGGGAATTGAGTTTCAGCCTAAAGAGCTTGTAAGTGAAAGTGAAGCAGAGTTATGGCATCTTGTTTGCTGTTTGTGTATGGTTTTAGGGTAGTGGGAGTTGGGGATTTTTTTTTATTGGGTGATTTTCTTTGTCATAATATTGTGGTGTAATCGATAATTTACTGAATGATCAACGATCACATTTTGTTTCAAAATTTTTTGGGAGACCTTTATCATTAAGATTTTTATCATTAAAACTTTGTTTCAGGCTCATTTTTTGGGAGACCTTTATCATTAAGATTTGAATAGTTTGGCACTTAATTTTGAAAAAAATACAAAATAACTAGTTTCGTGTGAAGAAAAACATACTTGCAACCTAGTGTTCTAAGAGGGTGAGAGTTCAAAACTTTGCGGTGATAAAGTAGTGTGTGTGAGTTTAAATTCTGTCTTAAATTAGTAAAAAAAAATGCTTGCAATTAAGTGAACTAGTCAAGTGTATTTATTTATGTGCAGTTGTCACTTCCTTGTCATAGAAAGCTAACATTATTGTACTACAAGATGCGGGGCAAATTAAGGGAAGAGGATCTTTCATTCTTTTATGTAATTTTTCTTTATAAGAGTATATATATAATGATTGTGTTAGAATTATACCACATTATTAAATTAGGTTAATTTAGTCTAACACAAATATTTTATTTGTGATATGCCATAATCCTAATATAGTTAATAAATACAAATATTTTATTTAATAATTATAATAGTTAGGCTTGTTTGCTCATGTGGTCATTGGATCCAAGTTTTAAGCTAGAGGTCTCGGAATCTTGGTAGCAAGGATTAAGTTCAATATTCGCCACGATAGTCCATCCACGTGTAAAATAAAATAAAAAATGTCCACGTCAGATCTGCCACGTAGGCGCCACGTATGCAGGTCAACGGACATGTGGCGCCTGGGGCTCGAAGGTCAAAATTTTTAATAGAAAGGGGCTCAATTTGCGTTGACCAAAAGAAAATGGTTCAATACCCAAAAACCGCTAAAATTCAGTGGTCGACTTTGTATTTTACCCTAAATACTTTGATTTAAAATTTTTTTGACTTTTTGATATCTTAAAAGGGTGCTATTTAAACCCACATTTCTCCTTAAAATTGCATGTTTCCTCTTAATAACTTTCAAAAAAAACAAATAGTCCATAAGCTCCTCATTTTTGTAACTATTTTTTTTTCATTTAAATTATCTTATAAGTCAACATAGGAAAATAAGTAAAATAAAAATTACAAGGAGGTTAAACAATTATTGGTAGGGATATCCAAGTATGGATTGAATTAAATTGCAAAGCACGGGTTTGCACAGTTGTCCCAAAATATTAACTGGTCAGTTGTCCAATAATCAGACGGTTGATCTATTAATTGGTCTAATTCAAGTTTATTTCAAAGTTCTCACAAAAAAATTAAGTATATTTCAAAGTTTTGACTTACTCGATTTCATATGCAAGTTTGTAGTAGGCAAGTATTATGGACAGCTAGATTAGTCATCTTCTAATTTTTAAAGACCTTCATGCTTCAACAACTGTTTAGATATAAAATCTCACATCGGACAACTAAAACATGAAGACTCAATATATAATTTGAGAAACAATTGTCAATTGATTGCCAATTGATTTTGAGTTGGATGTTTCAATATGATATCACAGTAGACACTATTCATGTGCATTAACAGTTTCATAAAAATTAATGGAGTTCCATTTTGTGATGCAGTCATGCCAGATTGAACTTGAACAAATCTTACTTTATCTGAAGCTACCAACAACGAAGCATCGCCAGCTGAGTACCACGTGAGCTGATGCAAGTTGGGTGTAAACGAAGTGAGCCGAAAGGCAGAGAAGCCTACCGAATTCGATTTGAAATGATAAATTCATCTGAATTCGAATTATTATTTAAACAATTCTACTTTCAGATTCGACTTTAATTTCGAATATTTAGTACTTCGGATTCGATCCAACTCGACTCGAATATTTATTCAAACTATTCATGAGCTTCAAATTCAGTTTCTAATTCAGTCTCCACATAATAACTAGTTTTATAATAAATATAATTATAAATTGAATTTGTTATTTTACTTAAAAATGAGAAAATATATTTATTATTACACTTTACAAATATAAAATCACAATTAAAATTAAAAACAAAACAAAATAATAACTAATTATCCTAATTTGATTTAAATTTGTATATATTATAAGAGAATGTATCTAACATCTAATCGAATATGTATTAACGTAGAGTATGTATCGAATCACAATCAAAAAATTGAGTAGTTTGAATCTTAAGCGAAGTAAAGTATAACTTTGCTTTCGATTCTATTCATATTTTTATTTAACTATTTTTAATCTTTCAAATTTGGATCATATAATTAATGAATCAGAATACCATTTCAGTATTTTTTGAGTCGAATTTGAATCGAACTCAAAACGGGTTCTCATTTTTAATTGAAAATGACTTCTGGATCCTAAAAGCAGGGACGCGGGTTGATAAATTATATGTCAACACGGGTTCTCATTTTTAATTGAAAATGACTTCTGGATCCTAAAAGCAGGGACCGGGGGAGGGAGGTGGTGCCGTTGATTTTTTGAATTTTTTTTGAAGTACATAGATATTTGATATTTTTACTTCTGATATATTCCTCTAAAATTTATGAAAAAAAATAAGATAGGTATATATATATATATAATACTCTTTGAAAGTATACAAGTATTTTCTCTATTCCAAATATGATAATTATTTTAATTTTTTTAAGTAAATTTAAAATATACATAGATAATACAAACACTTATTAGAATTAAAGATTCAAGAGTTCTGAATCTTTTAAAGATTCAAGAGTTCTAAATTTTTTAATCTTACTCATGAGTTTTGCTCCACAAACACTTATTAGAATTAATTCAATTTATAAAAAGTCAAATACAATTTTTAATTTTTAATGTATGTGTGGGCAAGGAAATCGTACCTTGCTAAGGTTAGAGTTTCGTGTTGGCTGAGGAGGAGAGAAATCCACGAAGAGCACGGAATTGATTGGTTGATTGAAGAGGGGAGAACGACAGGTGGACGATTACTCCAATGACGCGTGACAGAACTCCTAGAATCCGGGAACCGTGTTAGGGTAGAAGGGATTCCAAGAGCCTTCTTGAGTCCTTCGAGCTGAGCGAATGTCCAAACCCCTTTAGTGCTTTTAGGTGGAATCTCCGAGCCTTTAAGTCACCAAAAGGGTCCCTTTGATCTTCCAAGAGTTCAAGTCTTGAGTCTGAAGAGAAGTCCCCTTCCCAATGGAATGGAAGGGGTATTTATAGGGTTTTTTGGAAAGTAGTCATGTGCGAGACACATGTTTTCAGAAAAATTCCAGAAATGTCCTTTAGTCATTAGAATAATGCCCATGTTGCCATGTCCTTCTAGCCACCAATCCGCCCGAATGCCACGCAAACACACACATAGCACCGCGTAGGTATTAGACACACGTTAGAACTTACGGGACTTGATTTCGACATACGGAATCCGAGTTATCGCCCAGTTTGTAAAACTTGCCAACACTTAGGCAAAAAGTCAAAAAATAGTCCAAAACCCGCATCGGCCGTTCGAATGCCATGCAAACACACACATAGCACGGCGTAGGTATTAGACACACGTTAGAACTTACGGGACTCAATTCTGACATACGGAATCCGAGTTATCGTCCAGTTTGCAAAACTCGCCAACACTTGAGCAAAAAGCCAAAAAATAGTCCAAAACCCACATCGGCTGTCCAAATGCCACGCAAACACACACATAGCACCGCGTAGGTATTAGACACGCGTTAGAACTTACGGGACTCGATTCCGACATACGAAATCCGAGTTATCGCCAAGTTTGCAAAACTCGCCAACACTTGGGCAAAAAACCGAAAAATAGCCCAAAACCCGCATCGGCCGTCCGAATGCCACGTAAACACACACATAGCACCGCGTAGGTATTAGACACACGTTAGAATTTACGGGACTCGATTCCGACATACGGAATCCGAGTTATCGCCCAGTTTGCAAAACTCACCAACACTTAGGCAAAATGTCGAAAAACAGCCCAAAACCCGCATCGGCCGTCCAAATACCACACAAACACACACATAGCATCGCGTAGGTATTAGACACGCGTTAGAACTTACGGGACTCGATTCCGACATACGAAATCCGAGTTATCGCCCAGTTTGCAAAACTCGCCAACACTTAGGCAAAAAGCTGAAAAATAGCCCAAAACCCGTGATCGTCCCGTCCAATGCCAATAAACACACACATAGCACCGCGTAGGTATTAGACACGCATTAGAACTTACGGGACTCAATTCCGACATACGGAATCCGAGTTATCGCGAAGTTTGCAAAACTCGCCAACACTTGGGCAAAAAGAAAAAAACATTTCAAAACTCGACATCCAACCAGCCAATGCCACATTGAAACACACACATAGAACCGCGTAGGTATTAGACACGCGTTAGAACTTATGGGACTCGATTCCGATATACAAAATTCGAGTTATCGTCCAGTTTGTAAAACTAGCCAACACTTAGGCAAAAAGCCAAAAAATAACCCAAAACCCGCATCGACCGTCCGAATGCCATGCAAACACACATAGCACCGCGTAGGTATTAGACACGTGTTAGAACTTACGAGACTCGATTTTGACATACGGAATCCGAGTTATCTCCAAGTTTGCAAACTCGCCAATATTTGGGCAAAAATCTGAAAAATAGCCCAAAACCCGCATTGGTCGTCTGAATGCCACGCAAACACACACATTGCACTGCGTAGGTATTAGACACGCGTTAGAACTTACGGGACTCGATTCCGACATACGGAATCCGAGTTATTGCCCAGTTTGCAAAACTCGCCAACACTTAGGCAAAAAGTCGAAAAATGTACCCAAAACCCGACGGCCAGTCCAATGCCACGAAAACACACACATAAATAATCCTGCGAGGTATTGAACACGTGTTACAACTTACTGGACTCGATTCTAACATACGGAGACCGAGTTATCTCCCAATTTGCAAAACTCAACAACACTTGACGAACACAAGCAAAACTAATTTAAATATGCTCTATTTTTGAATTCGTTATTAATATTTTAATATTGTAGGGTCTTGTTGATGAGACTTTGGCGGGTGGAGGCTGTGGCACAGGCGATGCCCGTGGTGGAGATGGTGATGACACTCGTCGTCCGATCTTGATGAGACTATTGAGGTGGGACCGGCGATGGCCAAGGTGGGATGAGTGGTGGGACCGTAGGTGGGACCAGCGGTGGGACCGGCGATGGGATCGACGACGATGGTGATACCGATATTCCTGATCTTGGGTTGTAGTACCCATTATGTTTATATTTTGACTTTCATATATGTATATTTATATAGCTTTTGAGTTGTACAGACTAGAGTTTAGATTACATTTTGTATTTACATTGTACGACTTTTATCTATAAGTCATTACTTTGTTTACATATTTGATGGTTGATATAGCAAAAGCTATTATTGTTATTGATATGCGTTCGTGATGAATTCTTTATAATTTTTCTTTAGTTTATAACATGTATAATTATGTATATGTAAATGAACAGGGGTATTTTGCAATTTTCAAATTTTTTTTTTTTATAAAAAACACATTGGCGACGGGGTCATTGGCGACGACTGTAGGGATTTCAGCACAAGAACGCAGCGAAAATAAAATAATTCAAAGCAATTTCCGAAACCCAAAAACAGGATCCATGCGAAAAACAATTAACTTAGTTGTTTAGAGATTATACCGAATATGAAAAACGAGAATCTGAAATTGATGCGCTCGAATCCTTAACGCAATTCCTCACGAAACTACGTCTCTATGGTATCCACATGAACACCGCACGAACCGTCGAACGATTCTGCAATAAGAGGGACTTGCGGTACTAGCCACCAAAGGAACCTTTATGAAACTGTATGTTTTCTCTCTAGTCTTTCTCTAACAGCGGCTAGGATTTTCAAGTTATGAATTAACCCTAAGTAGCTGCTATATATCCTATATATAGTAGTTAAAAGGAATTAATCAAAACCTAATTTTATAAAATCCGAATTTATATATACAACTTAATTAAGTCTTACTTAATTAATATACATATATACAAACTTTCCTTTTAATTTAAATTCGTTATTAATCATATTAATATATTTAAATCCTTAAAATTTAAATTTATTCCCTTTTAAATTACGTTCTATGTGTGTGACCCTATAGGTTATTATCACGTTGGCAATAATTTTAAAATCATATTATAAAATTATAAACAGTGAGTGACATCTAGTAATGCATCACTGCTACCCAAGTAATAATAAGATCGATGATTCGATGCAAACTTTTAGTGACCAATGTTTCAATGTAATTTAATCCTTTTAACCTTAATATCCTAGATTAAACTCGAGTCATGGAATGTGTCATACTCTTCATAATTTAATCTGAGTTTTTCTTGATCAATGAGTAGACTATATGAAATAAATCACTATTTGAGCATGGCTATGCATTTCATAGTCCTACTCAATCAAGAGAAACTATGGATATCACCCCTAATAAATAGAGGGTTAAATTTCATCTAGATCACTCATATTCCTCACACGATTCATGATGTACCCAATAATCACCTTTATAGTCCACCCTATTAAAGTTGACATTTGATGATATCAAAGTACATAAATTCCGTGTAGTAATATAGTGATTTCTGTGTGGAGGACCATTACATCATTGTCACTATGAGAATTTCTAATGACACTTCGCATAATGCGCCACATAGAATTCTCATGGTGGGTCCATCCAAAGACAATCGCTCTTCAACATGTACTATGCATTGACTTAAAATCTCATATATTTATGACCAATGAGATTTGGTCATCAGTCAATCCACATAATAGTCTCAATGCATCATTGTTGTCCCATCAACAATGATACTCGACTAGGGACATTTAAGAATAATGATACTAATTATAATTATATAATCTCATGTTCAAGTCACATACTTGAAACTATATAATTTGTATCACTATTCTAAGGATTTTTATTATGTTAACATTTATATAACGCAGTAAATAAAACCATAATAAAATCATTCATTTATTCAATCAAATATAATATCAAAACGTTAAGCAATTATGTCAAATAATTGGCCTCTAGGGCATAAACTCTAACAGTCTCCCACTTACACTAGAGCCAATCACTCATGTATCTAATACCCATGGAACTAGTGTGACCGCCGTGCTTCTGCTGCGACAAAGCCTTGGTCAGTGGATCTACAACATTATCATCTGTTGACATTCTTCCTATATGTACATCTCCTCTATCAATGATTTCACGGATGAGATGGTACCGCCTAAGTATATGCTTGGATCGTTGGTGAGATCTGGGTTCCTTAGCCTGTGAAATGGCTCCATTGTTATCACAATATAGCTTAACCGGATCAACAATGGTTGGAACAACACCTAGTTCGATGATGAACTTTTTAATCCATCTGACCTCCTTGGTCAGACTAGAAGAAAGAATATACTTAGCCTCCCTCATTGTACAACGGCCATCGTCTCTTCGCTTCAAACTCTTCCATTTAACAAACACCACCATTAAGGAAAAATACAAAACCCGACCGAGACTTATAATCATCATTATTATCACCGAAACTAAAGCATCTGTGTAACCCTTTTATCGCTAGTTCGTCTTCACCTCCATATACCAAGAATGAATCCTTAGTCCTTTTTAGGTACTTGAGGATATTCTTGATCATTGTCTAGTGACCTTCACCGGATTCGATTTGGTATCTCGCTAGTCATGCTCAAAGCATACTGAGACATCCGGACGAGTACATATCATCATTGCGTACATGATAGATCCAATTGCCGAAGCATTAGGGATCTTTCTCATACGCTCCTCATCATCTTGTGATTGAGGACATTGGGCCTTAGAGATCTTTACACCATGAGTCATGGGTAAGTGTCCTCTCTTTGCCTCTTGCATCTTTGAATCGCTTCAAAGATTTTATCAATATATGTACTCTGACTTAGGCCAATCATTTTCCTCGATCTATCTCGATTGATCTTGATACCTAAAATGTAGGCTGCATCGCCTAAATCTTTCATGGAGAAACATTTTCCTAACCATGTTTTTACAACCTTTAATGAAGGAATGTCATTCCCAATAATTAATATGTCGTCAACATATAATATCAGGAATACAATATGACTCCCACTAACCTTCTTATATACACAAGGTTCATCTTCATTTTTAATAAAACCAAACTCTTTGACTGCTTCATCAAATCGAAGATTCCAACTCCAAGAGGCTTACTTCAATCCATAAATGGAACGTTGCAGCTTACATACCTTTCCAGCATCCGTTGGATTGACAAATCCCTCAGGTTGTGTCATGTACACATCCTCAAGGAGATTTCCGTTAAGGAAAGCGATTTTGACATCCATCTGCCAGATTTCATAATCGTAAAAGGCTGCAATAGCAAGTAAGATCCTGATGGATTTAACCATTGCCACTGGAGAGAAGGTTTCATCATAGTCAACACCTTGAAATTGTTTGTAACCTTTTGCTACCAGTCGACCTTTGTAGGTTTGTACATTACCATCCATGTCGGTTTTCTTCTTGAAAACCCACTTGCACCCGATTGGTTTTACCCCTTCGGGTGGATCAACCAAAGTCTATACTTGGTTAGTATACATGGAGTCCATTTCAGATCTCATGGCTTCAAGCCATCTCTCAGAATCTGGTCCATTCATAGCTTCTTGGTAGGAAGCAGGCTCACCCTGATCTATGAGCATCACATCGCCATTTTGAGTCACAAGATATCCATAATATCTCTCGGGCTCTTGGCGTGTCCTACCAGATCTACGAATTTCTTGTGTAATTTGAGCAGGTTCGCTTTCCACAACATCTTGTGGTTCCTGCTCACGTTCCAGCTCAGGTTCAATGATATTTTGTGGTTCTCGAATTTATTCGAGTTCTACTTTCCTCCCATTGTTTCCTTTAGAGACAAATTTTCTTTTTAGAAAAATACCAGTTCGAGCAACAAACACTTTGTTCTCAGAAGGTTTGTAGAAATAATACCCTTTTGTTTCTTTTGGGTATCCCACAAAATTACATTTGTCAGATTTGGGTCCGAGCTTGTCAGAATCCAGACGTTTTACAAACGCCTCGCAATCCCAAATTTTCATGAACGACATACTAGGACGTTTCCCAGTCCACATCTCATATGGTGTCTTCTGAACCGTCTTTGTAGGAACACGGTTAAGTGTGAATGCAGTTGTCTCTAAGGCATGACCCCAGAAGCTTATTGGAAGATCTGCATGACTCATCATTGATCGTACCATGTCCAACAAGATTCGATTCCTCCTCTCAGACACACCATTCCTTTGTGGTGTTCCAGGTGGAGTGAGCTGTGATATAATACCACACTCCTTTAGAAGGTCATCAAAGTCTTGGCTTAAGTATTCACCTCCTCGATCGGATCGAAGGGCTTTTATGCTTTTGCCAAATTAGTTTTGAACTTCATTCTTGAATTCTTTGAACTTTTTAAAGGATTCGGATTTGTGTCTCATAAGATACACATATCCATAACTAATGAAGTCGTCAGTAAATGTAATGAAGTAATAAAACCTACCTCTTGCTAACAAACTCATGGGTCCACATACATCACTATGTATAAGTCCCAATATATCGCTAGCCCATTCACTGTGTCCAGTGAAAGGGGCTTTAGTCATCTTGCCTAATAAACAAGATTTGCATTTTTCATATGATTCAAAATCAAATGAATCCAAAAATCCATCTTTATGGAGTTTTGATATGTGTTTCTCATTTATATGGCCCAAACGACAGTGCCAGAGATATGTCGGATTTGAATTATTTGATTTAAATCGTTTTGTATTTATGTTATAGATAGGCATTTCCAAATCAAGAATATAAAGACCATTAAACAATTGTGCAACACCATAACATATATCATTTAAGTAAAACGAACAACGGTTGTTCTTTATTATAAATGAAAAACCTTTCTTGTCCAAACAAGAAATAGAAATAATGTTTTTTTTTTATAAAGCAGCACAAAATAACAATCTTCTAATTCTAAAACTAGCCCAGAGGGCAAAGATAAATGATAAGTTCCTACGGCCAGTGCAACAACTCCTTCTTCATTCCCAACACGTAGGTCAACCTCTCCTTTTGCCAAAGTCCTACTCCTTCGGAGTTCCTGCACATTAACACAAATATGAGAACCACATCCAGTATCTAATACCCATGATGTAGAAGTAGACAAGTTGACTTCTATAACATATATACCTGAATCAGAAGTCCCACTTCCTTTCCTTTTCTTCACTTCTTCCAAATAAGCAAGACAATTCCTCTTCCAGTGTCCAGGTTTTCCACAAAAGTGATAATCACCTTCTTTAGCCACCCCACCTTTAGGTTTTAAAGCCTGTTTGGTTTTGGATTTAGGTTTGGCACCAGAATTAGATCCTATCTTCTTCTTGCCTTTCTATTTTGCCTTAGCATTCCCCTTTTGCACCATCATTATGGGAGCGGGTCCTGCCTTTTTCATGTTGTTCTCGACAGTTCTTAACATGCTCAACAACTCAGTAAGGGGTTTCACAATTTCATTCATAAGATAATTCATGACAAATTGAGAATAGCTGCTGTTCAGGGATTGCAAAACAAGATCTGTTTGGGCCTCCGGAGTGATTAGAAAACCCAACCTATCAAGGTACCCAATATACCCAATCATTTTCAAAGACATGTGGACCAATGGATCACGTTCACCCATTTTTGCGTTGATACAATGCCTTGCTTGTATCATATTTTTCTCTGTCGAGCATGCCCTTCAACAATTTCTTGAGATGCTCGATTATCTCATAAGCATCCATCAACTCATGTTGCTTCAAGCTCGGCGTTTCATGGTTAAGTAAGATGAGACAACTCACGTCGAGCATCATCTTGATGCTTCTTTGTAAGCATTATGTCTCGACGCAGTGCGAGATCGGTGGTCTTTGCAGAATGGGCTTTTCAATGACATATAGCTTGCGCTCTTGTTTGAGGACAATCCTCAAGTTCCTATGCCAGTCAAGGAAATTAATTCCACTTAGCTTGTCCTTCTCAAGGACTGATCGTAGTGAAAGACTACTTGTATTGTTGTTGTTTGCCATTGATATCTACAATTTATAAGTGCAAAAAAATAATAAGTCAAGTTGCAGAGTTGATATTATGTAATTGATAATAGTACATTCAAAATATACCTCCCACTATTTTATTAAAATTAATAGCCCTCACCATTAATTCGGAAAGCATTTTTCAATTAAATCTTTCTAGTGAGCCATATTTCATTATGCCCTAAGTTAGCTTTGGCTAATCTCTTAAAACACAATTATTTAGGTAGACAACCCTTTTGTCAATTATATCATATATAACTCTTGGATAGTTTGGTAAACAACAATTGTTTCTAGTCCATCTAATGGTACCTACCAAACTCTACGCCTCTAAGTCCACAATCCTATTGAGATAACTTAGTTAAGTCGGGCCCAATGATTTTAACAGTTTGGATATCATAATTATCCTATCGTATCTTACCTAGATAAATAGAGTACTTTGCTTTGGCAAACCTACATCTATTGATCAAGGTCTTGATGAGTGTTATTCATTGGAAAGCATCTGATTTAGACTTAATAATTTAATGAGGGATTTTATTAATAAATTTAGATCTCACCAATTTTAATCTTATTAAGCATGCACATTATTTATCATATCATATCGCATACAAGCATAAATAAAGTACAAAATTAAATGTGTCACAGTTATGACCCAATCCACTGTCAATCTTTTCAAGCTAATGAAAGATTGAAGGTCAATCTAAGGTGGTAAAAGATCTTAAAATAAATTTCTTCCTTGGATCTTCCTCAAGCATGTGCCTCCTCTCCATCATATCTTTCCATCGAATACAGATTATTATATGACATAAAGAAACCTCGAGTTACATTCGAGGGGATTTAGATGAGAAGAGAATATTACATTAGAATTTATAGAATGGCACGACATGCAAGCCGTATTTCAAAACCAAAACCACTAACCTATGGGTCAAAAGGCCATAACTGTGCACCATGCATATCACAATAAGCATATAACAATTTATAGAAAATTAAAGAAAAATATATAACAAATTAGGGACACGACCATCATGGCGCATTTACACGCCGGGGGTCAAGGGGGGTCTCCCACAGCGGTGGTCCTATTGTATTATAAATACCGAAAAAAAAAATTTCGAACTACAATTTGTATTGCAGAATTTTTACAAATGATTCTCTGAAACAGTTTCAGAATCACGTATTTTAATCCACCCGGTATACTCATAATAACAATACACCCAGTTCATATCATATATGTCCAGTTTTAATTAATCATATTAAATCAAATTTTCATACCTCTAATCCAATTAGAACATAATTTGTATACTGTTATTACGCCATACAATTAACAGAACTTCGTATACATGCATATCTACTACTGATATTCATATTACCAGATTATGTCGATTACAAAATATCATATACTCAATTAATAGAACATCATATACATGCATATCAATGACTGATATTCATAATACCAAAATATATAGATTACAGAATATCATATACTCAATTTCAGTTCGGTAAAATTGTATCATCATATATCATATATATCGAAAATAATATAATCAATTTCAGATCGGTAAAATTGTAACATCATATATCAAATATATCGAAAGCAATAAAACACGTAATTTGAATTAATCGTTTCGTAAGTAGCTCTGATACCACTGTAGGGATTTCGGCACAAGAACGCAGTGGAAATAAAATAATAAAAAGCAATTTCTGAAACCCAAAAACAGGATCCATGCGAAAAATAATTAACTCAGTTGTTTAGAGATTATACCGAATATGAAAACGAGAATCAAATTGATGCGCTCAATCCTTAACGCAATTCCTCACTTAAACTACATCTCTATGGTATCCACATCGAACACCGCATTTAACCGTCGAACGATTCTCGCAATAAGAGGACTTGCAGACTAGCCACCAAAGGAACCTTTATGAAACTCGTATGTTTTTCTCTCTAGTCTCTCTCTAACAAATGGCTGGGGTTTTCAAGATATGAATTAACCCTAAGTAGGCTGCTATATATCTATATATAGTAGTTAAAAGGAATTAATCAAAACCTAATTTCATAAAATCCAATTTATATATATAACTTAATTAAGTCTTACTTAATTAATATACATATATACAAACTTTCCTTTTAATTTAAATTCGTGATTTAAATACTATTAATCATATTAATATATTTAAATCCTTAAAATTTAAATTTATTCCCTTTAAATTACGTTACATGTGTGTGACCTATAGGTTATTATCACGTTGGCAATAATTTTAAAATCATATTATAAAATTATAAACAATGGCGGCACATCAGTAATGCATCATCGCTACCCAAGTAATAATAAGATCGATGATTCGATGCAACCTTTTAGTGACCAATGTTTCAATGTAATTTAATCCTTTTAACCTTAATATCCTAGATTAAACTCAAATCATGGAATGTGTCATACTCTTCATAATTTAATGAAGTTTTTCTTGATCAATGAGTAGACTATATGAAACAAATCACTATTTGAGCATGGCCATGCATTTCATAGTCCTACTCAATCAAAAGGCCTATGGATATCACCCCTAATAAATAGGAGGGTTAAATTTCATCTAGATCACTCATATTCCTCACACGATTCATGATGTACCCAATAATCACCTTTATAGTCCACCCTATTAAAGTTGACATTTGATGATATCAAAGTACATAAATTCCCGTGTAGTAATATAGTGATTTCAGGTCAGAGGACCATTACATCATTGTCACTATGAGAATTGTTAATGACACTTCGCATAATGCTCCACATAGAATTCTCATGGTGGGTCTGTCCAGTACACCGTTCTCTAACATGTATCTATGCATTGACTTCATATCTCATATATTTATGACCAATGAGATTTGGTCATCAGTCAATCCACATACTATTCTCAATGCATCATTGTTGTCCCATCAACAATGATACTCGACTAGGGACATTTAAGAATAATGATACTAATTATAATTATATAATCTCATGTTCAAGTCACATACTTGAAACTATATAATTTGGATCACTATTCTAAGGATTTTTATTATGTTAACATTTATATAACGTAGTAAATAAAATCATAATAAAATCATTCATTTATTCAATCAAATATAATATCAAAACGTTAAGCAATTATATCAAATAATTGGCCTCTAGGGCATAAACTCTAACAGTCTCCCACTTGCACTAGAGCCAATCACTCATGTATCTAATACCCATTGAACTAGTGTGATCGTCGTGCTTCTGCTGCGACAAAGCCTTGGTCAGTGGATCTACAACATTATCATCTGTTGGCATTCTTCCTATATGTACATCTCCTCTATCAATGATTTCACGAATGAGATGGTACCGCCTAAGTATATGCTTGGATCGTTGGTGAGATCTGGGTTCCTTAGCTTTGTGTAATGGCTCCATTGTTATCACAAAGATAGCTTAACAGGATCAACAATGGTTGGAACAACACCTAGTTCGATGATGAACTTTTTAATCCATCTGACCTCCTTGGCGCACTAGAAGCAAACAATATACTTCACCTCTGTTGTAGAATTCCGCCATCGCTCTCTTGCTTGAACTCTTCCGATTAACAAACACCACCATTAAGGCAAAATATAAAAAACCGATCGAGACTTCTAATCATCATTATCGACCGGAAACTAGCATCCTGTGTAACCCTTTATCGCTAGTTCGTCTTCACCTCCATATACCAAGAATGAATCCTTAGTCCTTTTTAGGTACTTGAGGATATTCTTGACTGCTGTCTAGTGACCTTCACCTGGATTCGACTGGTATCTGCTAGTCATGCTCAAAGCATACGAGACATCCGGACGAGTACATATCATTGCGTACATGATAGATCCAATTGCCAAAGCATTAGGGATCTTTCTCATACGCTCCTCATCATCTTGTGATTGAGGACATTGGGCCTTAGAGATCTTTACACCATGAGTCATGGGTAAGTGTCCTCTCTTTGCCTCTTGCATGATGAACCGTTTCAGTACTTTATCAATATATGTACTCTAACTTAGGCCGAGCATTTTCCTCGATCTATCTCAATAGATCTTGATACCTAAAATGTAGGCTGCATCGCCTAAATCTTTCATGGAGAAACATTTTCCTAACCATGTTTTTACAACCTTTAATGAAGGAATGACATTCCCAATAATTAATATGTCGTTAACATATAATATCAGGAATACAATATGACTCCCACTAACCTTCTTATATACACAAGGTTCATCTTCATTTTTAATAAAACCAAACTCTTTGACTGCTTCATCAAATCGAAGATTCCAACTCCAAGAGGCTTACTTCAATCCATAAATGGAACGTTGCAGCTTACATACCTTTCCAGCATCCGTTGGATTGACAAATCCCTCAGGTTGTGTCATGTACACATCCTCAAGGAGATTTCCGTTAAGGAAAGCAGTTTTGACCTCCATCTGCCAGATTTCGTAATCGTAAAAGGCTGCAATAGCAAGTAAGATCCTGATGGATTTAACCATTGCCACTGGAGAGAAGGTTTCATCATAGTCAACACTTTGAACTTGTTTGTAACCTTTTGCTACCAGTCGACCTTTGTAGGTTTGTACATTACCATCCATGTCGGTTTTCTTCTTGAAAACCCACTTGCACCCGATTGGTTTTACCCCTTCGGGTGGATTAACCAAAGTCCATACTTGTTTAGTATACATGGAGTCCATTTTAGATCTCATGGCTTCAAGCCATCTCTCAGAATCTGGTCCATTCATAGCTTCTTGGTAGGAAGCAGGCTCACCCTGATCTATGAGCATCACATCGCCATTTTGAGTCACAAGATATCCATAATATCTCTCGGGCTCTTGGCGTGTCCTACCGGATCTATGAATTTCTTGTGTAATTTGAGCAGGTTCACTTTCCACAACATTGGCGACGGCACTGTCCGTCGGCAATGAGCTATTTTTTTGTAGTGAGTGCTCCTCTACTTGCACATTCGTCACTGCCTGGGAGAATATGCACCTCTACTCTGGAGGACGTCTATGTCATCTACCAATCTACCAGTAAGCATTTTCCCCCTACGCGTGAGTCTCGCCTTTGGTGAGATGAACGCGCAAAATATTGTAAGTGTGGAAGTCTTGATTCCAGTGTTTGAACACTTTGCGGGGCTTGATGTTTTACATGCCTCGAAAATGAAAGTCCTAGGAGAGGGAACCTCTAGGGGAGCAAACCCTAAAAGGGCGAGCCTTAGAGGAGCTCTCCTGGGATATTTTAAAAATCTTCGATATAATCTTTCTTACCATCTCTTGAAATTTCTATTTTCTTTAAAGTCAAGAAGTCATTAAGAATCAAGAATTTCATGAAGGCATGATAGCCTCTAAGGTCTGATAGCATCGAAGGCCTGATAGCCTTGAAGGTCTGATGACTCCGAAGACCTGATAGCCTCGAAGGCCTGATAGCCACGAAGACCAAGCTTTAGGTATTCCTCTTTTCCATTCGACAGGTCATGGCCTTTAGATCATGAACTTTCGTAGTTTTTTCCATTTCCTGTATCAGAAAATTCATGTACATATATTTCATACAAACTAACACTTGAATCTATACTTTTTATTATTATTTTTTTTATAAATCAAAAGAAATAATCAAGTATAAGTGAAAGTTTAACAAATTTATTGATAATCAAATTGCTTTTAACGAAAAGCATAACGTTTCATATAATAAATCTTGTTTTTATCGAAAAAAGCATAACGTTCACCACTTTTAGAGATAAAGTGCAACTTTATTGCTTTTGTCGAATAAAGCATAACGTTCGCCACTTTTAAAGATAAAGTGTAACTTTTGGGGATGAGGGCTTATACTCAGGTGCCTCAATCACCATTCACTTTTGATGATAAAGTGTAACACTCGGGTGCCTCGTCACTTGGGTCGTCCAATTTCTTGGCAAGTGCAGTCTACGAGGACTTGAAATTGGGTGCCTAGTCACTTAGGTCGTCCAATTTCTTGGCAAGTGCAGTCTACGAGGACTTGAAATTAGGTGCCTCGTCACTTGGGTCGTCCAATTTCTTGGCAAGTGCAGTCTACGAGGACTTGACCACCATTTAGAGTGGACCACCATCTTATGTGGATTTTTTTTAATTCGTCAATTCTTGTGCCTCCTCCCTTGGTCATCCAATTACTTGGCAAGGGATATTCTTGAGGACTTAAACCCCCATTTTTGGTGGACCACCCTCTTGGGTGAATTTTTAATTCATCTGTAGTTCAGAGTTCTTTCGATGGTAGAGCCAGTATTTGGGTTCTTGACTTCCGGGACTTCACCATGGGTGATAGTGTTGCACATTTCTTCTCCTAGTTCAATCTCCCCGGTCGCCAGCTTCTCATGGTATATCCTCCGAAGACTGTAACAGTCCATAGTGAAGTTCCCCGTGTATTGGTGGGATACAAAAAAAATCTATTCTTCTTTTCATCTCTTCCGTCACAACCAACCGGGGCCTTGGAGGTTTCACCACTCCGTGCTCGACCCATTGTTCATACAGGCTCCTGAATGCCTTCTCGCTGGATGTGATAGCCTCCGTCGGCATTACGTATACTTGTCCCCATGCTTTTTCTCGCGCTCACCAAATTTCATTCTTCTCTCTCTCTGCCCCTGTGGTTTTGGTGAGAATCCGCCAAAGCCACGCTTGTCTTTCTCTTGCCTTTCCATGTAACCATCACATGGCTGGTGGGTAATGTCATGATTCCTCCCAAGTCTTGTGCAAAAGATGAGAGGGTCGCAAATGAATCACAAGCTTTGGTATTGAGGTGGGGCTTGAAGGCATCTAAAGCACCATTGTTGCATATGCTAACTAAGTTCTTTTCTTTAATTGGCTCTGCGCACTTCTATGCCTGGGCCTTGAACCTGTCAACATAATCTGATAGCTCCTCATTGGGCTTTTTCTTGAACCTCATAATCTCTACAATGGTCACCTGGTTTTGCACATAAAAAAATTTCTTAAAAAATTATAATTTTAAGTCATCCCAATCATGGACTGACCCCTTCTCCAAATTGTAGTACCAAATGAAGGCACTATCCGTCAAAGTCTTGTTGAATTCCCGCATCAATAAGTTGTGGTTGTTCACTTCATCATATCCGAGCCACGGAGACATTGACTCTATAAACTTGGCAATATGTTCCCTGGAATTTCCTTTCTCTCCGTTGTATTTTGGAAACTGTGGGGGATGCTCAATATAACCTATCGGGTAAGGTTGCCTCCGAATGTGTGCCGGGTATGGTGGAGTAAAGTCTAACTCCGAGGGTCGGGATGTCTGCCTGCGAAGTTGATTGATCACGTCGATCATATCATCCTTCGTCATGTACTGGCTTGTGGCGTGAACTTTCTGTGGTGTTGTGATATATTGTTGTTGTATCGGTGTGTAAGGTAAAAGGTTGGTTGATGCACACTTGCATCGTGTAAAAGTCGGCATCGGTGGCGGGTTGATGGCTCACTTGCTGGACATGGCTAGGAATGGTTGGCATTTACACCTGTGAAAATGCTACGAGAGCAGTTGGGATGATGTTTGTCCGAGGTTGGCTTGCTTCCAACCTAGGTTCAGGGCACGCCACCACCATTTCGGGCCTCCAAGTTGATTATTGGAACCGATTGACTTTCCGTCGATGGAGGTACAATCTGGTTTTCTTTGTTGTTACTGCCATTATTGTTGTCCTCCACTCCTGCTTGTTCTCCTTGCGAGCTGTTTGGGAACATGGCCTTGAAGGTAGGGATCTGCATCAACTGATGGCAAAAATTCCACATCTCCTCTTGCTTCCTTTGTATCACCAGCATCATGGCCATCATCATACCTTGTCCTTCCCGTGCTTCCTTCAATGCTTTGAGCATCTCCAGTTGCACATCATTCGTTTGCTCTCCACTTGCATCCTCTCCTTGTCTTCCTGTGTTGGTTTGTTGTTGATTGGCCATGTATAGTGATGTTGAACTCCCTTCTGAAGCGTCTTCAATAAGTGGTTGGTCAAAATCCAGATTTGCGCATTGGAAAGCTTGAGTTGTTTGCCATGGAATTGGATTTGGTGAGGTTATACTATTTGTTGGTGAAGCAGCTCTTCCTGTAGTTCTCCCACTTCGAGTTGTGGGCATACCCTTCACGAATTCTACACCTCCCCAGCAGAGTCGCCAATTAAATGTGGACAAGGAAATCGTACCTTGCTAGGGTTAGGGTTTCGTGTTGGTTGAGGAGGAGAGAAATCCACGAAGAGCACGGAATTGATTGGTTGATTGAAGAAAGGAGAACGACAGGTGGGCGATTACTACAATGACGCGTGGCAAAACTCCTAGAATCCGGGAACCATGTTAGGGTAACAAGGATTCCAAGAGCCTTCTTGAGTCCTTCTAGCTGAGCGAATGTCCAAACCCCTTTAATGCTTTTAGGTGGAATGTCCGAGCCTTTAAGTCACCAAAAGGGTCCCTTTGATCTTCCAAGAGTTCAAGTCTTGAGTCTGAAGAGAAGTCCCCTTCTCAATGGAATGTAAGGGGTATTTATAGGGTTTTCTGAAAAGTAGTCATATGCGAGGCACATGCTTTCAGGAAAATTCCAAAAATGCCATTTAGTCATTAGAATAATGCCCATATTGCCCTGTCCTTCTAGCCACCAATCCAATCCCTCAATCAATTCCCAAATCAAGCCGCCTCCATGAGTCTTCTGCCTCGGGACACGTGGAGGCTTTTCCCGGTCTAGCACATTTATTTTTGACTTTTTCGTCTTCATTCCATTAGGTTATGCGAACCCTAATTTGCACATTTAATGAGGCCGTGGAACCTTAATTGCGCATTTAATTCAATTAGGTCAAGTGAACCCTAATTTTACACTTGGGCCCACAGTATGCAAATGAAGAAAAGAGAACAAAGATGTGAAAGAATTGTACCTTGTATACGGAGCATTTGTTCTGTAAGAAATTGTGATGAAAAAAAAACAAATGTACATATATACAGATTTCATAAATCCTAAAAATTATGTGACTATACATGAATGATACAAATGGATAAGTGAGTGTGAACTTTTCATTATTTTCAAGAGGTCTAGAAAATTGAAAATAGTCAGAATTTTCATCACAATTATGCATAAAATTTACCTTAAGAAAACTTTCACTAACATGTTCAAATGATGGAAGAATTGGTTCAAATACATGTTCTATTTTAGTTGACTTATTTGTATATAGTGGATCTCAACAGCTCATTGACCTTATCTAACACTACAACAAAAAAGCTTATCAACGATCAAGATATCGTGATCGCGCATACGGTCATAGAGATGAGTATCAAATGATCGTATCGCGATCGGCGATACTAGTCGCAGATAATCTGGTGGTTGAGAGAACATCGACGACCAATAATGCCGATCATCAGCATTTATTCGACGATATCTTGAGTCATTAAATCGGTGTGATGTGTAAGTATGTGGCGTGACGGATAATAGCGACCGCGATGCGGTCGCTAGATTATCTTGATCATTGATGATAGTAGTAGTGACCGCGTGCGATCGGCCGATGTTTGTTTTTTTTTTAAATAATTTTGCCTGTTTTATTGATTTCCCAAAATAACACGCTTTGTACTGCTTTTCAATCCCAACACAAAGAATATATATAAACAAGCATCCATATTAACATCCATCCAATACAATACAAAACATTCATCCATGAATAAACATTCATCAAATACAATACAAAACATTTATCCAACACAATACAATCGATATCATAAACATCCATATAAACCAATACAATTGTCCAAATAATGAATCTAAAAGAGTACAAGGCTTTAAAAATCTAAAAAAAACAAGTCTAGCGCTTTTCATGGATCATCCAAATTAGGATCTGTAATTAACAAAGTAATAAAACATATATGTTACATATAAGTAAGACATTGACTCGAGACTATAAACATATATGACAATGTAGCTATACAATAAACGATATATATATATATATATATATATATATATATATACCGCCTCCTATTTGTCGTCTTCGCTTCTCGCCTCGCCTCCGCCGCACGCCCGCCACCACCGCCTCGCCAACTCATCAAGACTCAGAGACTGCAGATGCCCGCCCAGTATACGAAGAAGATCACGATCCTGACAGATCGCTCTCACACATCGGCAGGAGTATGATATAATTTGGATAACTGATGATGTAGTGATCGGGTGGGTGGAGTCAGCTTTGTGCCACTGATGGTCGGGCGCCGTCTTTGTCCTTGGCCTTTGACATAATTTTTCTTCACGATTGATGCCCTCTCCCATAATTCTTGATCAATCGATGGACGCGGGGTGCCTTCAGGATATCGCTCGTTCATTAAGCCCTTATAAGTGTCCTGTCAGAAGATGAACAATTAAATAGTTTAAAATAAATTAAAAAATACTAAAAAAGGTCGTCACAATTTATAAAAACATATTAGGATAAAGTGAACTTATTATCGCTATCCCGAGCGACCTCAAAGCGGAACCATCACGGTGGCCACATACACATCCAACCAATTGATAGGTTGACCTTGAGACCGAGACTCCTACAATTCATTTTCTCATATTATTATGTAAACATATGATATTTTAGCTACAAAAGATTATCGTAAACATAACATCATTACCACGGCAAAGAATGTGTTGCGGTTGTGATATCTCGCCGCCCCCCGACACGTGCTTTTTTTCTTCGCCGTCTAATACACGAGATCTGCATTCGAGGCGGGTCTTGCGCTCTCTTGACCCATTTCTCGCCTCTCCCATTTGGTCACACATCTCGCACCTATATGGGTTATGCGCGCACCACCGTGGGCTATGCTTCATGCATATATTGCTCACCACGCCTGGATGGTCAATCTCAAAGCATTGCACAGGCTTTTTGTCGTTCTTGTTCAAATTATCTTTAGTTCGGATGTCGCATTTACGCCGAATAGTGTCTCGAATAATCGATGCTTGTGCGTCATCCCATCTATACCGTTTACGCAAATAAAACAACAATAATAATATTAAAAGCTGTTATATTACTAAACAATATTATTTGATTAACTATGTATTACCTATCGAGTGATAAAAAATATACGAAATTGATCCAAATCGCATCCTTATGGGCGAGAGGTGTGCTCACCCATGTAATCATTTGGCGTAGGCGATTCAAGCTTATAATTATGAAATGCACTTCACAATTTTACTATCTTGAAAATCACTACAATATACTGATAATTTACATTAAAATATATTTATAACAATGGAAATATTAAACCCTTATACATACACGATGTTTAACTTACGTGCTTTTACGGGAGGCGGACGGATCGTATAAGAATGTGATCATCCGGATTAACCGGGGCCTTGACACACATGATTAGGGTTTCACCCAACCCAGCGCTTTTCGTCTTGCGCAGTTCGGAAGACATCTATAAATAAAAAAAATTAGGATGTTAGTATGAAATTATGAATGACAATTAATTGTATGAAATAGTTAACTACGATTATCATAAGTGAAAGATACATAAACATGATCGCCGCAAAATAGTTAACTACAACAACTATAAATGATATAGTTAAGGATATAGAGAACATTCAGTATATAGAGAACATAAATGAAAGGTACATAATTATGAACTAAACATGAACATGAACATGAACATAAACATACATTTTGTACAATTATAACTAAACATACATTTTAATGAAAATCGTTATTCGATGAGTCGTAATCATTTTGTACAAGTATCGGAGATTCATAACCATCTTCTTGATTCGTGTCGTTGTCACCAATAACTCTTCCTCAATATCACTATCATCTCGCACAATAACTGTCTCGGGATCTAATTCATCAGGTTCATCACAATAACTGTCTTGGTCCATATCTGAACACAACAAAAACTCTTCTACATAGGACAGTAGGTGATGAAAATATCTTGATGGTCAAGTTTGAAGAATAGCCAATGGACTTTGCAATGTGTTCTAGAAACTATAACGTTGTGTATATCAAGATTGCAGAAGAAGGCATACTAATAGTCCCTTAATATGGGACTATTAGTCCTATAAAGTCATTTGATACCCACAATAGTCCAAAACATTACTTACTCGTAACATTTAGTTGTCTTTCTAATACCCAAGCTCTTTCCTCATAAATACACATCTACTACTGTAATAGTGTAATGCATCATCAAAACATTGTATAATTAGATTTACTATTTTATTTGGGTGAAAAATGAAATGCATTAACCAATTAGGTGAACTGTGAACTTAAAATTTCCGGATATATGTCCAATAGATACATCCAATCAAGTATTCAAAGATTCAATAACAAGTAAATGATAGTTTAATAGTATAAATGTTCGCAACTAACCCGACCAATAAAAATTTTTTGCCAGAGTCTCTCCTGTAATATGGACTAGCCACATGCACGACGACATGTATATAAGGTCATTTCTAGGAACCCAAGACATAAACCAACAGTCTATATGAGATACCATAGGAATTGGATGGAAATTATGAACTTATCGGAATCCCAATGCTCATAAAAAGAATTACTATCCACAAATAGTTTTAATCTAGAGATTTACTACAAAAGAGTTTTATCCGCAGGGGATTCACGTACAAGTCTATATCATGTGCATGACTTCCTATAATAACCAGACTGTTACTACCTCTATTGCACAAAAAGAATCCCAAAATATAAATTTTATACTAACTACAATCTAATACATTCATCCTATTACCCAAATCAAGTTACCCAAAATATAAATTTTATACTAACTCCATCCTATCACTAATCAAGTTAACCAAACTGACATAAATTAACAAAATCAAATTACCCAAAGTACTGCGTATTACCCAAATAAATTTTACTCTAATCAAAACTTATAAACCAAACATAATCATATTACCCAAATCGACTTCAAATACTAATAAAATCATAATCATATTACCCAAAATATGATTTAAGCATGCTATCCATATTCATTCATTAAACTCTTTGCAATAAATTAACTCTTAAAAACACAAATTAAGAAAGCAAACATACTTGATTTGGAGAAGAAACGAACAAAAAATAACAAACAACCAAAAAAATTAAAGAAGAAGAACTTAAAAAGTAGCTCTTACCTCTACAATTAGTCTCTAATTTGAAGAAGAATGAACTAAAAACCGCTTCTCCTTCTTCTCTTCTCCCCCTTTCTCCTCTCTCTCTATTTCGATGACCTCCTCTTTTTTTTTTCCTTCCGTGTTACGTGGTCGAGCGGTAGTTATCAATTCATTTAGTTTGATCAATGATCGCTATCTCGCTGACCGCACGCTGATTGTTGATTTTTAATGACATGGATTTTTCAATGACCGCACGCGGTCATTGTTTTTTTTGAAGTGGTCGCAATAAAACTACGCTACCAATTTTTCCCGCCAAATTTTGGGGAAATTTGTTCTAATGACCGATCCGAGACCGCATGATGGTCATCGATATTGATTAATGACTAGAATATAGGTTGGTCGCTGATATCGGTCGCTATTAAGAATATCAGCGACCGGATATGCGGTCGCTGATATAATTGGTCGCTGATAGACCTTTTTCTTGTAGTGTAAATATTCAGATTCATTTCAATTTTGGTCAATGTGATTTAAGAAAAAATCAATTGGATCTTTTTCAATCAAGAGTCTATTTTCAATTATCTCTTGGGTCATTGACAACTCTCGGATCATGTTTACTTTAATGGGTTGGTCCAAAAAATCACTATGTGGTTTTTTAGAAGTAAGTCTTTCAGGGTATGAAACTTTAGGCTTATTAACTTTTCAACCGACTCATTAAATGCAGCATGATCAATTTTAGGCATAGACTCATAATTTTTAGACTTCTCAAATTCACTTGACTCACTTGACTCAAACTGTGTAGAATTGAATATAAAATTTTCATTTTCCTCATCATTTCCACAACCATTAAGATTTTCAAAAGTAACCTCAAAGTTACTAGAAAATTCACCCACCTCTTGTTCATTTATTATGGTGGCTAATCTATTCATTTGAGTATCTAGACGAGATATAACTTGATCCTTGCTAAATTGATTTTCCATTAAAACTTCAATAGTTTTCTCTAAGTCACTAAGTATTTCCTCTTCTTCATTTGATAATTCTTGTGGATATTGAGGTTCTGGATCCGAATATGGATATGGATATAGATATGGATATGAACTTAGATAAGAATTTTCATAAGTTGGACAAAATTGATTTACTTAGTGTGCATTAAAATTTTCGTAGGGTTCTTTATTCCAAGCAAGATTATTATTCTAACTATAATAAGAATTCATTTTTCCACAAATCACAAAACAAACAGACAACTAACCACGAAATTCGCACAAAAAAAATAAAATAAAAAAATAAAAATAAAAATCCTAATTCTACGGTTAACCTAAATAAAATCTAGACGGCTCCTAACTGTTCCAAGTTACACCACAAGGTCCACCAAATTCAAAATTAATCATACCACTAGCCAGGTAAGTGTAAGAAAGGTGGGAGTCTCTCCGTAGATACGGTGACTAATTGAATAACCACACAATCTATAGGCGTTTATCTTTTGAACCACTAGCCTAGACACCAGTACGTAGTTTAATTAATTTAAAATTCAGCCTCCTCTTGGAGTTTCTTGTCCTAATTGAGCTCGAGAGTCCTACGGGCCAACTTCTACTTGATTTTATTAGGTCATGGTTATGCACAATGTAAATTGGGTTCTTTATGGGCTAAGGAAGGGTGATGAAATCCCCACCTTATCTTGTTACAGGTTGTGCCCTTATTGTTAGATTAAAGATAAAAATGCACAAATAAAAAAAATTATAAATAAATAAAGTGTCCTAAAACTATGTGAATTACGAAAGGAGGAGAATATTTGACATACCTCAACCCTCCACCAATCACCACAGTTTATATTTGACAAAAAATAAAAAATAAAAAACCTATTAGGATGTGCTCTACGTGAGTGAATGCATGAATGCGACAAATAAAAAAAAACTAAACTACTATTTTTTTTATTTTATTTTTTAAAAAAATATGGAGATACGAAGTACCGAAGAAAGCGCAGCTACAAAATCTTTATCTTTTCGCTCATTTGATCCACTTCAATAATCCTGGAAAAAAAAATTAGAGTTAAAACTAATTTGAATAAATAAAAATTAGGGAATAAATAAAAATTAATTCCAGTCCCCGGCAACGGCGCCAAAAACTTGATGTGTTAAAATTATGTACTGTATGTGCATAGTGTCTAATTGAAGAACTGACAAGTACAGGTTGAACCCACAGAGACTAGATTAATTTTAATATTTCCTTAATATCTATTTTAGGCGAATTAGAAATAAAGATTGAGGATTAATTAACTAGAATATGAAAACTAATAATGAGGAAACAATCTAGGAATCCGAATCCATTAAATAATAAACATAACATATAATTCAATCTCTTCTATTTTTATAACTCAATTATGATTTTGATCTCCCTTCCCTTTAATTTAGTAATTTACAATTAACGTGGTCAAGCATAAACTATATTTAAAGATTAACTATAACCCATCAAAACTTCTTTGAGCAAACATAGATTATGAAAAACTCATATCTTAACAATAATCTATCAAAACCTCTTAATTAATTTAAAATCACATAAGAACTATAAAACGAAGGTATTTCAATAATGAAACATTAAGGCGAAATCAATTAAACATAAAAGAATAAATAATAGAATATATGAAAAATATTTTTACGAATAATTATTTAATTTCATTTTCATCCTAGATATAAAAAATTAACTAGAAATGAAAATAAATAAACTAATTAAAATAAAGAAGAAGTAGAAGATAGAAAATAAATAAGAAAACTCCATTTAAAATGATCCTCCAACAAGTGTATGATGAAACGTAATTTAATCTACTCCTACTCCTAACCTAATGTAATATAATACCTAATACTCCCTCCTCTCTAAAACAAGAGACCTATTTATAGAGAAAATAACTTTGAACCCTAATTTAGATTCATTGAACTTGGACACTTTTGTTCCATTTCCATGTAAGTTTCAATTTTCTAATGACAATCAACTTCTCAAAATGATCTTCTAGATAAAGAGATCTTCTGGATAGACTTTCCTTTCTCTTGTTGGATTTGACTTGCACACCAAGATTGCTTACCTCTTTCCTTCTCCTTGTAGGATTCTTCTTGGATATTCCTTAAATAAATAAGAGCATTAAATATCGCTTGATCACCAAGATTTTGACTTTATTGCAACAAATATTAAATCCTACAAAATGAAATAAAACATATTAATTTAATAAATTAATATAATTAAAAGGACAAAATTAGGGATAATAAAATATATGAATTATGTGTCTATCAAGAAACCTTCAAACACAGTAGCCAAAATATGAAAAGGAAGTTTCGTTTGGTTCGTTTGTGGTCGTCGCCACTGCTTCGTTTGGTTACTGTTATATTCTGATTTGGTTACTAGGTACTTTTTGACAATATAGAGGTTGATTAAATTGGTTTTAAAAATCTGTTGATTGTGCTTTGATTACTAGTGCTTATATAGTTGGATACTGCTGATTGGTCTTTGAATGGTGACCAAATCAACATTATACAGTAACCAAAATATATCTAATTAGCAACCATAAATCTGAAACACATTGTTTGCATTCAGTTTATAATTAAATTACTGAGGATCCTGACGTGGTGACCAATTAAAGACTGAACAATTAAACCTAGGTAACCAAACACTTATATGAATTAAAAAAGGCTTAAATATGATTTATTATCATAAACTATAGGTCATATTCCACTTCGGTGATCCACCTTTCAATTTTGTCAATTAAATGACTGAACTATTAAATTTTTTCGATTTCATTCAATTGGGTCTGCCATGTCAGAAATTGATGACATGGCATCCTAGTAGGCTAAATGAGTGCTTATGTGTAAAAAGAATATATATTTTTAATGAGATCAAATGACAAAAAGGTAAAATAACTAAAAATTTTACAAATAATATAATAATTAGTTATATATAAAAATAAAAATAAAACGCAGTTTTTATGTAATAAAAAAAACGCAATTTTTTTTGTAATAATAAAAAAACGCAGTTTTTTTTAATTAAAAAATGCAGTTTTTTTAATAAAAATAAATTAAACACAGCTTTTTTTTAATAAAATAAATAAAACACAGTTTTTTTAATAAAAAAATAAAACGCAGTTTTTTAATAAAAATAAAAATAAAACGTAGTTTTTTAATAAAAATAAAAAAACAGGCAGTTTTTTTAATAAGAATAAAAAATACAGTTTTTTTTAATAAAAAAACTAATAAAATGCAGTTTTTTAATAAAATAATTATTATATTATTTATATAATAATTATATAAATAATTTATATTATTTATATAATTATAAATAAATAATTATACAACTAATTTATATTATTTGTATAATTTTTAGTTGTTTTATTTGTTATTTTACCTTTTTGTCCTTTGATCTCATTAAAAATATATATTCTTTTTACACATAAGCACTTATTTAGCCTATTAGGATGCCACGTCAATAATTTTCGACGTAAGGACTCCAATTGAATGAAATCGAAAAAAATTTATAGTTCAATCATCTAATTAACAAAATTGAAAGGTGGATCACTGAAGTGGAATGTGGCCTATAGTTTAGGGTAGTAAATCATATTTAAGCCATTAAAAAATAACTTAGAACTATTAGTTTAAGAATTTAAAAATAATTTATTATAAGAGACTATTTAATATCATGTTCAACCAGGTATTATAATTTTAAAATTAAAATTTTAAAATTATAACCTTTACAAATTAAACAAACACCAGTTTTTATTTCAGTACTGTAAAGTTAATATACTTTCTAGATGTTTTGTTGCTAGGGCTCATAACCTGGCAGTTGCTACTAGTAACTCCCGGTGTACTACTTTTTATTATTAATGCATTATTATACTAAATATTTTACCAAAATAAAAAATACCAGTACTTACAAAACTACTATTAGTTTGCAAAATTGTAACGAATCAAAGCTAATTTTAAAATTTAAAATTTTACAAAGTTACTTTAAAAAGTCAATATTAAAACACTTTTTGTGAAACGGAGAAGAAGTGTACTGCTTGAATTTGAAGCCTGGATTAACACATGATTAGCTTATTCTATTTCTAGTTTGACATGTCATTATTCTTGTACCGTGATGTTTTAGCAAGTGTTATAAATTGATGTATGTTTCTTCATGGTTTTTAGGTAGAAATGATAGGTTTGGCAGAATAAATTTTTTAATTTTTTTTATTTTTATAAGTAAAATTTGATATTTTTATAAATTTTCTCACTTGAGTGTGAAACTTATTTTTATTTTTATGATTTTTTGTGCAACTATCACTATTAATGATGTTTAATTGGGAAAATATCATTTTTTTTATTTCATGTATAATTCAAATAACTAGTCGCATGTGGAGTTGGACTATTATCTATGAATCCAGTTACCATGAAGTTTTATAATAAGTTGGTCAATTGACTAATACGGTGCTGACATGCAGAGATATCACTTTCCAACTTACGTATTGATATTGTATTGATCAATTAAACTAAATTAATTTCATGTTAATCACTCCCATTATATATATAATATATCGACTACCATTTACTAATATGAAGAAAAAAGTTGGTATAGAGAAACTTCCCACTTGTATGCTATACGAGATGACAGAGACCACCATTCATTAATGCCAGGGAGAGGGAAAAAAAAAACTATTCCTTCCATTTCTAAAAAATTATCGTTTTAGAAAAAAAATTTATTTTAAAATATTTATCGTTTACAACTTTTCAGGAGAATAAATTATTTATTTTTCTATATTACTCATACCTTCTCTCATTGTCCCAAAGAATTTTATCCCTTGTATTAATAGTTTTTAACTTCCCATAAAGGGATAGTGATAAAATTTCAAACAAATTTTATTTGATAAATGATATTTTCTTAATCCATGTGTCAAAATTTTAAACGATAATCTTTTAGAAACGGAGGTAATACTTCTCATTTGCATCGAAACCGGTCCACATGGGTTAGGTAAGTATTAATTAGGACAGCTTGATTGGCCATCTTCTAATTGTTAAAGACCTTCAACAATTGACTTTGATTACCCACTCGGAGAGTCGGAGTTCATACCTATTACCACGAAATTACAAATTATGGTTATACATATATTATACTCCCTCCCTCTTAAAATCTAAAAAAAATCTAAAAAAAATACTTTTTATACATATTAAAAAAAATAAAATTAAATACAGAATATAAATCAAGTTTTAAATTATATAAAGGATATATCCTATTGTGGGGAAGGAAATCGTACCTTGCTAAGGTTAGGATTTCATGTTGGCTGAGGAGGAAAAAAATCTACGAAAAGTACGGAATTGATTGATTGATTGAAGAAGAGAGAAGAACAGGTGAGCGATTACTCCAACGACACGTGACAGAACTCTTAGAATTCGAGAACCTTGTTAGGGTAGCAAGGATTCAGAGAGCCTTCTTGAGTGCTTCGGGTTGAGAGAGAATCTACAAGTCTCTTAGTCTTCCAAAAGGTCCAAAAGTCTAAAATGAGCTCCCCTTCCCAATGGAGTGTAAGGGGTATTTATAGAGTGTTTTGAAGGGTGGTCATATGCTAGGCACATGTCCTCGGAAAAATTCCAAATTTACCCTTTGTCATCAGAGTAATGCCCAGATCGTCCTGCTCTTCTAGCCACCAATCCAATCCCTCAATTAATTCCCAAGATGAGTCGCGTCCACGTGTCTTCTGCCTCGGGACACGTGAAAGATTCTCTCAAGTCTTGCTTTTTTATTTCCGGCTCTTCCGTCTTTTCATTTAATCATAATGTGAACATTCATTTGTGCATTTATTTCAATTAGGTCAAGAGAACCTTAATTTGTACTTGGTCCCACATTTGCCCCCTGCGCGAGAGTCACGATTTCAAAGAGACGATTGTGCAAAATATTTCAAGTCTTTGAATCATACTTCAATCGATCTTGTCAGCCTCAAAAACGAAAATTCTAAGAGAGGAATCCCTAGGGGAGCTCTCCCAGGATGTCTTGCAAATGTTTTATCAAATCTTGATCATTCTTTGTTTCGATTGCATGTAGTGTAGTTGAAACTTTTGACCACCAAGATTTACAGGCATCAAAATAATGTGGCTGCCTTATATATTTCTCCAAGACGATTTAAACGATTGGGCAGGCTCCACCAGGATAACCTTCTTTTCAGGTTGGACCCACTCTTTTTCAGCCTATTAGTTATCACTAAGAAGTTTTTGGGTTAATATTTTTGTAACTGAGGAACAAAGACAGAGCCGCAACTGCATAATTCATAATTCATATAGTGTCACATGAATCTCTTCATAGTTTACTCCCTTTTATTTATTATTATTTTTTAATAATTTTTTTTTAAAACACCAAATCAAGATTATATATAAAATAAAATTTTATCAAATCATTCTTTATATTTTTTTTTTGAAAACAAGATCAAATTATTTCTAATATTTTGGAAATTAGATCAAATCATTCCCATTAATTTAAAAATAGAATATTTATTTCCATAATTTATTTTGTTATCATTATTTTATATATATATATCTGTAACCGATCGGTGAGGACTCCTTACTTTGTTAAAATGCGGATTTTTTTTTTTTTTTTTTTTTTTTAAAACAACATAAAAAATATTTAATATTTTATGGAATCGATATTTTCCATAATATAATGTTTTTAGGCGTGATTTGAATACATATACCAAAAAATGGTGGTACAAATACTCGCATGATCGCATGCACTGCTTTTTGTTATACGATCCAAGTCACATCCAAAACATTGTATTATGAAAAAATTTCAATTCCATAAATATTAAAAATTTTTTTAGTTATTAAAAAAAAACCAAAAACCAAAAAAAAAAAAATCCACATTTTAATAAAGTAAGAGAGTCCTTACCTAATCCTCAACTATATATATATATATATATATATATATATATATATATATATATATATATATATATATATATATACTTGCCATAAAAGTCATTAAACTAGCCATAAAAGTAGCCATATATATATATAGCCATATCAACACGTACTAGCCATTAAACTAGCCATAAAAGTAAAAAAAATCAAAACTGACTTCTTCTTTTTTTACACATGAGGCTTGTGTAAAGTTGTACAATAAAAATCTAGATTTGTTTTTTGTAACAATATAGTATGACATCCGTCCTACATCAGCAAGGAGAAAAGAAAATAGAGATTGGTCAATGGTACTCTAATTGATGAAAAGACTTAAGTTTTGAAGCAGCTGACGTGAGTATGCATGGATGTATGCGTGAATGAAATTTAATTGCTTGATTAGAACCATAAATTAAGAGATTAGATTTTACCTTCTACGGTCATGAATATGGCTGTTCTCAAGATCTTGAAGAACAAATTAAATCAGCGAAAAAAATAAAAAGGCAGGAAATGCTTTTCCTCCATTCTCTTTCTGAAGCCAAAATAACTTCACGTCGCAATTGGAAAGGTCTTAGGCAAGAAAGATACAGGAAATACTTTATCCCTTCACTGATATATATATATATATATTAATCACGTTGATGCCATGCCTGATGCCCATTTGCCTTTGATTGATATATATTGATGCCATGCCTGATGCCCAGTTGCCTTTGATTGTTTCGAAGCTCAGTTTTTTTTTTTTTTTTTTTTTTTGTTTTTTTTTTGAATACCAGTAAATAAGGTATTATATGTAATAATTACTGTTGGAATAATTTCTTCCTTGTACAGCCACGTAGCTTTCTTCATCCTATCAATCTTGCAACATGTATTGATCAACACATTTGTCATATACAGTCTCTTCTCCTCTTTGGACCTTTGATTAATTCTACAACTCTGCATGCTTCTTTGGATTTCCCCTCCATAAAGCAAGCATTTATCGAGACATTGAATGTTATCATATTAGGACCAATGCCGTAATATTATGGTCGTGTTGGTTTTCTGTTTGTGTAATTCTTTGTGACTGTTTTATTTTTATTTTTTCAGGTGATTGTAGTATTTCTTTTCCGAGCCATTTCACCTTAATAGGATCTTGACTCAAATATTCTCAAAAAAAATGGCAATACCGCAAGGAGGAAGCATCCATTCCGAGCCATTTCACCTTAACAAGGTTCTTGACTCGAATATTCTCAAAGAAAAGAGGCAACACCGCAACGAGGAAGAATTTATTCTGAGCCATTTCACCTTAACAAGGTTCTTGGCTCGGATATTCTCAAAGGAAAAAGCAACACCGCAACGAGGAATCATTTATTCTGGGCCATTTCACCTTAACAAGGATCTTGGTTCGGATATTCTCAAAGAAAGGGCAACATCACAACGAGGAATCATTTATTCCGGGCCACTTCACCTTAACAAGGATCTTGGCTCGGACATTCTTAAAGAAAAGGTCACTTCACCTTAACAGGATCTTGACTTTTTCTCTGAATATTATCAAAGAAGACCACAACTTTTGTTTTTTCATGGCGACGTAACATTTATCCCAAGCGGTTGATTCAATGAACAAGGAGAAGTTAAAGAAAAGGTCACTTCACCTTAACAGGATCTTGACTTTTTCTCTGAATATTATCAAAGAAGACCACAACTTTTATTTTTTCACGGCGACGTAACATTTATCCCAAGCGGTTGATTCAATGAGCAAGGAGAAGTTAAATGTAAGAGGGGAGAGCTCCTTAGGTGGCTAAACCCTATGGGCCAACCCCTAGGGGGACCAACCTAATGGCTTCCTCCTTCACATTTTTTCGTTCTTCCTCTACCCTATTTTTATTTGGATGGCTCATAACCTTTTGCCCCTTGCACGTGAGTCACGCCTTTGGTGGGATGATCATGCAAAATGTTTCAAGTGTTGAAGTCTTGATTAAAGTTTCTAAATAATTCGTGGAGCTTATTTGCAAGTCTCAAAAACGAAAGTCCTATGAGAGGGAACCTCTAGGAGGAAAACTTTAGGAGGACGAGCCCTAGAGGAGCTCTCCCTGGATATTTTGAAAAATCTTTAATTTTATCCTTCTTCTTCTCTCTTAAAATTTCTCGCTTCTTCAGAATCAAGAGATCATCGAGAAGGCCAATGTTAATGAAGATGATGATGACGTTTCCATTGGGCTCTTTTGCGAGTCGAGGACTTGAAGCAATTTAGCGATGTAGACGACCTTGCAGCCATTAGTGTTGATATGTCTCCTTTTCGTGCTAGGCTGTATCTTCTCAAGTAAAATTTTTATATTGTTGCACTTCGTTCGGAGGATGCTATTGGTAAATATGAGGATGACTGTTTTTCAGTACAACTCTCAGATCATAACGAAACCGTAAGAAAATTAGAAGCCAAGTCTCAGGATCTAGAGTCCAAGATTCGGGATGTAGATTGCTAGCGACGGGACTTAGAGTCAACTACCCAAGAGGTCAGGGAGCTGAGAGCGGTAAATCTTAAGATTCATGAGACCGCCATTGTTGACTTAGATGTTTTAGCCATTCCTTCTCTTCAACTTGATATGGCATGGCCTTTAGATCAAGGCTTTTTGTAGTTTTTTTGTTTTCCTGTATCAGAAACTCATTTACACATATTTCATTTATCAAAATAGAGTTTCTTTATCCTTATTGATTGCCCTTAATTTGAATGATTACTTAAAACTCAATATTTAACATTGAATCTTAATTTGTTCAAATTAATACTCCAAGACAACAATAGGTATCATAAATAAGTAAACATGAATTTTGTTATAAAAAAACATGTATATATATTTTCTAAAAACCAACACTTGAATTTATACTTCTCTTTTTTTTTCTTTTTTTTTAAGAAATTAAGAAAACATTCAAGTATAAGTGAAAGTTTTTCAATTCATTGATAATAGGATTGCATTTAACGAAAATCATAACGTTTCATATAACAAATCTTGCTTTTATTAAAGAAAGCGTAACGTTCGCCACTTTTAGAGATAAAGTGTAACTTTCTTACTTTTGTCGAATAAAGCATAACATTTACCACTTTTAGAGATAAAGTGTAACTTTCTTGAGGGCTATTAGTCAGGTGCCTCAATTACTTTTGAAGGTGAAAGTATAACTTATGAGGACTTATCGTTAGGTGCCTCGATCACTTTTGAAGTTGAAAGTGTAACTTTCGAGGGCTGTTAGTCAGGTGCCTCGATTACTTTTGAAGGTGAAAGTATAACTTACGAGGACTTATAGTCAGATGCCTCGTTGACTTTTGATGATAAAGTGTAACACTCGGGTGCTTCGTCACTTGGGTCGTCCAATTTCTTGGCAAGTGCAGTTTACGAGGACTTGAAATCGGGTGCCTCGTCACTTGGGTCACCCAATTTCTTGGCAAGTGCAGTCTACGAGGACTTGACCACCATCTTGGGTGGATTTTTTTTTAATTCGTCAATTCTTGTGCCTCCTCCCTTGGTCATCCAATTACTTGGCAAGGGATATTCCTGAGGACTTAAACCACCATTTTTGGTGGACCACCATCTTGGGTGGATTTTTAATTCATCTGTAGTTCAGAGTTCTTTAGATGGTAGAGCCAGTATTTGGGTTCTTGCCTTCCGGGACTGCACCATGGGTGATAGTGTTGCACGTTTCTTCTCCTAGTTCAATCTCCCCGGCCGCCAGCTTCTCATGGTATATCCTCCGCAGACTGTAACAGTCCATAGTGAAATGCCCCGTGTATTGGTGGTATTCATAGAAATTTGGTCTTCTTTTTATCTCTTCCGTCATAACCAACCGGGGCCTTGGAGGTTTCACCACTCCGTGCTCGACCCATTGTTCGTACAGGCTCCTGAATGCCTTCTCGCTGCATGTGATAGCCTCCGAAACTGGCATTCTGGTATACTTGTCCCTATGCTTTTCTCTGCTTCGCTCAAATTTCTCATTCTTCTCCCTCTTGCCCCCTTGTGGGTTTCATTGATAATCCGCCAAAGCCACAGTTGTTGTCCTCTTGCTCTTCCATGTAACCATCGCATGACTGGTGGGAAATGTCATGATTCCCCCCAAATCTTTTGCAAAAGATGAGAGGGTCGCAAATGAATCACAAGCTTTGGTAATGAGATGGGGCTTGAAGGCGTCTAAAGCACCATTGTTGCATATGCTAACCAAATTCTTTTCTTCAATCGGCTCTGCGCACTTTTGTGCCTGGGCCCTGAACCTGTCAACGTAATCTGACAACTCTTCATTCGGCTTCTGCTTGAACTGCATGAGCTCTACAATGGTTACCTGTTTCTGCACATAGAAAAAAAATTTAAAAAATTATAATTTTAAGTCATCACAATCATGGACTGACCCCTTCTCCAAATTGTAGTACCAACTAAAGGCACTATCCGTCAAAGTTTTGTTGAATCCCCGCATCAACAAGTTGTGGTTATTCACTTCATCATATCCGAGCCACGGACACATTTACTCTATAAACTTGGCAACATGTTCCCTGGCATTTCCTTTCTCCCAGTTATATTTTGGAAACTGCGGGGGATGCTCGATATATCCTGCCGGGTAAGGTTGTCTCCGAATATGTGCCGGATATATAGGGTGGAGTAAAGTCTAACTTTGAAGGTCGGGATGTCTGCCTATGAAGTTGATTGATCACATCGATCATATCATCCTTTGTCACATATTGGCTCATGGTTTGGACCTTCTGTGGTGATATGATGTATGGCGGCATTGTCCGTGTGTATGGTACAGAAATTGGTTGATGTACACTAGCATCAAGTAAATTCTGTATCGGTTGTGCTTGTGGGTTGGTTCGTTGGACTAGGCTTGGGATGGTTGGTATTTGCACTTGTGAAAATGCGGGGATAGTGGTCGGAAAGATGTTTGTCTGAGGCTGGCTGACTTCTAGTCTGGGTTGTGGCACGTCACCACTATTATGAGGTTCCAATTGGATGATTGGAACAGACTGATTCTCCGTCAATGGAGGTGCAGTTTGATTCTCCTTATTTGTTGCTATTGTTGTTGTTGTCCTCTACTCCTGCCTGTTTTCCCTGTGAATTGTCTGGGAACATGGCCTTAAAAGCGGGAATCTGCATCAACTATTGGCGAAAATTTCCCATTTCCTCTTGCTTCCTTTGCATCTCCATCATCATGGCCATCATCATCCCTTGTCATTCTCGTGATTCCTTCAACGCCTTGAGCATTTCCAGTTGCACAGCATTTGCTTGCTCTCTACTTGCATTTCCTGCGTTAGTTTGTTGTTGATTGGTCATATGTGGTGATGTCGAACTCCCTTCTGAAGCGTCTTCAATAAGTGGTTGGTCAAAATCCAGGTTTGAGCCTTGGAATGCTTGAGTTACTTGCTTTGGAACTGGATCGATCCAGTGAGGTAATGCTATTTGTTGGTGAAACAGCTCTTCCTGTAGTTTTCCCACTTCGAGTTGTGGGCATACCCTTCACGAATTCTACACCTCCCCAGCAGAGTCGCCAAAGAAATGTGGGCAAGGAAATCGTACCTTGTTAGGGTTAGGGTTTCGTGTTGGCTGAGGAGGAGAGAAATCCACGAAAAGTACGGAATTGATTGATTGATTGAAGAGGGGAGAAGAACAGGTGAGCTATTACTCCAACGACACGTGGCAGACCTCTTAGAATCCGATAACCTTGTTAGGGTAACAAGGATTCAGAGAGCCTTCTTGAGTGCTTCGGGTTGAGAGAGAATCTCCAAGTCTCTTAGTCTTCCAAAAGGTCCAAAAGTCTAAAATGAGGTCCCCTTCCCAATGGAGTGTAAGGGGTATTTATAGGGTGTTTTGGAGGGTGGTCATATGCTAGGCACATGTCCTCGGGAAAATTCCAAATTTACCCTTAGTCATCAGAGTAATGCCCAGATCGTCCTGCTCTTCTAGCCACCAATCCAATCCCTTAATCAATTCCCAAGATGAGTCGCGTCCACGTGTCTTCTGCCTCGGGACACGTGAAAGATTCTCTCAAGTCTTGCTTCTTTATTTTTGGCTCTTCCGTCTTTTCATTTAATTATAATGTGAACCTTCATTTGTGTATTTATTTCAATTAGGTCAAGAGAACCTTAATTTGTACTTGGTCCCACACCTACATATGTATAAATCAAGTTTTAAATTATCTAAAGGTCTTACTTCCATTTGAGAGAAACTCGTGTAAAAATATCAATTTCCTTAAATTTTTATGTTTTGTATATCTAATTTATACATTGTTAACCCCAAGTTTCGCTTTGGTAGCGCCCAATCACGAGAATCCACGCTAGCTAGAACTCAGACGAAGAAGAATATCACATAGAAGCTTGATTTGACTTGTGCTGCACGGGGATAGCTCCGGTGTGAGAATGAGTACAGGCCGTTATAAGGTTTAACAAGGGAGAATAAGTATTTAGTGCTCAAAAGTAGGTGTTACCTCATAATGATAACCTAGGCCTTATATTTATAGTACTCACCACCTTAGAATCCTTCTCCCATTTGGATTAGGACTCCTAGTGTATGGTAGTTACCATAACTTGGGTCCAACACAATCTCCTTAAAAGGTGCAAGTAGAGTCCAATCTCATCACCACCTTTGGAGTTACCGCTTAAGCATATGAATAGGTACCCGGACTCTGCATGCAGGAGAGCCCACTGTGCAGGCCCAAACGGTCCTATAACCTAGTCTGGGCTTCGGCCCCAAGACCTCGAAGACCCGACCCCGAACATCACAAGATTGGGTTCAGCTCCGGCCCAGGAGGGCTCAGATGCCGATCCAAACACTTCCAATATCTTCATGGGCTTCGGCCCATCGGTCTCTCAAGCCCTTCTGATATTAAGCCTTCGGCCCAAATGAGGGTCGGTAAAACGCTCCCGAACATTGCCCCCCAGTCTCTGATTATAACATATTTATAATTAGAGACTTGGAAGGTCAGGACCTCGAAAAGTCACGACAGCTAATGATGAGCTGTCTGGGGAAGTCCAACGGTTCGTTATAGATATTTGCAAAATTGCGCCTTTTCACGCCCGGACCCACCTTAAGCATTTAATAGCCGCCCTGGGATTTCGTATCGTACCCCTTATAAAAACCCCTCTACCCCCCTCATTATCACCTTTACTGACTCTCTCTCCCAAACTCTCTGTTTTTATTTTCTCCGGCAAGGCGATTTCCGGCGAGCTCATTTCTTCTCCAAACTCCACGAACCCCACTACTTTGCAGATATTTGAGTTCTATTCCTGATCATCTGTTCTTCAAAACTTCTTATTTGCATCAAATTCCTCTTAAATGTCCGATTCCAAAGACTATTCCTATTTAATTTGAGCCTATATCATCACATTTCCATGTCACCACTGGCGACCTTTCAGAGGTAAATCACACGGATGCCCCTGCCGACACCACACCTTCGACCTTGCCTAGTCCGGTAGATGCCGAGGCTAGGATTCGAAATGCATACTATTCCTCAGAGGAGTTTTCTCACCTTCATACTCCTTCCACCATCACCCCCTCACAGATTTCTGACATCCGGTCCCTTTTTAAGGTCCCCTTTTAAGGTCCCTAAAGAATACAAGCTTCGAGTACCGATGCCCGATGAAAAGATGTTCTGGCGTCCCGAGGGCGAGTGGGTGGTCGTCCCCCTGTATGTTCTGAAGTACGGGGTTTGGTTCCTACTTCACGATTTCATTTCTTCTTTTTTGAGCTTCGTGGGAGTCGTGTTCGCACAGCTCGGGCCGAACGCATACATCCACTTAGTCTCTTTCATAGCCGTCTGCTAAGAGATGGGCCTCACTCCCGGGCTCGATCTATTCTTTGCCCTATTCACCGTTAGTGGTTCGAAGAGCCCGCCTTCTAAGAACTCAACAAACGCGCCTAGCCCCAAGACTCCGTCGATCAAGACCCTTCAAGCAATAAGGGTGGCACGAGCGATGGTTTTTGCCAAGGGAACCGACCTCCAGCTCCTTCCCTCCTGGGCCCATCCAGCCGACCAGGCGGCCAAGATTTCGAAGTTACCGAAGGGCCGGGCCGATGCTTTCAAGATGTTCTACAAGCAATGGTAAAAGACCCAATGGAATCTAGGGCTTCTGATGGATGAAGCCTGGTTGTACAAACACGGCTGTGAGTATCCTTCTGTTTTTCTTTATTTTTTCTCCTATTTTCTGAAGCGTTCCATTGACCCATTTGTCCCCGTACAGTGACCATTTTCAAGCCAGAGGGCGTTGTCGACGCCTTCATCCCCACCACCATCACAACCGGGTTCATCCGACCCCTAGTGACTGACGATGCTCCTGAGGAGGATACGGTCCCGATCAGCGAGCTGTCACTTGGGTCCACTTCGGGGCCCGAACTCCCGACCACACAAAAAGGGGCGCTGAAGATGAGCCGCGCGGAGAAGGCGGGTTTACTGAAGAAGTCCAAGAAGCCCTCTAAGTCGACCACCAAAGCGTTTACAAAAGTCGCCCTACCTTCTCTGCCGAAGCCGACTCTCCCGCCCGCCCCTCTCCACCCGGCGAGAGGTGGCCGAGGATCGGGGGACACCAAGAGGCTCCTCTCGAACCCCGATCAAAAGACCTCGATTGTCGGAGGGTTCCGATCAGCCGGAGGAGAGATGGTGGTCCCCTGGTCCGCACCAGTGCCACCACTCCTTCCTCCGCCAAGCTCCTCCCGGGATCACCGATTATACTGTTGGCCCAAGAGCCCATCGAGGTTTTCCTTTACCCTCTTGATCACTTCAAACTTCTGGTGACGACGAAGCGGTTTAAAGGGTATTCTTCCGATCGATTCTTGGTGGCCTATATGTCGAGCTCGAGACCAGTGTAATTCCTTTTGTCAATCGATTCTTTGCTATTAACTTTGACTTTTACTTCTTATCTTGATGTATGTATGTTCGGCGCAGTTAACGCTATATCTCTTCGAGCCATCCCTCCCTCACTTTGAACTACAAAGAAAGAAGTTCATTTGGGAGCGGAGGTGGGCCGCTTGAGGTCGAGGTTCGGTCTGTGATCGGACTGAAGAAGGCAGGATTCTCATCTTTGAGACCCGACGCAAGGCGGCCCCGGCGTGAGGACCGGATCAAGAGCTGGAGCATAAGCATAAGACTCTCTTACAGCAAGAGAGGATCATCTGCCCAGGAGGTCAAGGATCGGAGAATGCCATCGACAAAGATTACGACAAGTTCTCCGAGATGCACGACAAAATGATGTTCTTGATCAAAGAAAACAACACTTTAACCGCTACCGTCAACGCATTTCCCGAGAAGGTTGTCGAGGCCTGACAGCAGGCCATCGCCGAATACGAAGAATCTGATGCCTTGAATGATAAGGTCATAGCCCAATTCGGTGAAGGGTATGAGACTCATCGGGATAAGGCTAAGGCAAAGCTGATGGCTGTTGGGCTCGATATCTCTGTCCTTGACTCTTCTGATGATGAATCTGAAGCTGAAGATGATCCCCCTGCAAAGTAGATATTTAGGACCTGCATAGGCCACCATTTTTTTTTCTTTTTTTTTTTTGTACTTTGCCCGAATCGTAGGCGACCGGGTTTGTGATGTAAAATTTTCTAAGTATAAATGAGATATACTCTTTGCCCATGAATGTTTGTTATCAGTTTTACTTATGACTAATCTTGATCAGTTATGTCCACCCGAACCTTCTAATCGGATTGTCATTAGAGTTTATCTGATTTTGAAGGGTCAACAGTTATACCTGAGACTTATCTCGATCAGTGGTTTCTTTCCGAACCTCTTGATCGGATAGTGCCCGAGGTCTGTACTTTAAGAATTTATTGAACTCTCGGTCAGATATGCTCGGGACTTATCTCGAGTAGTAACGAAATATATGAATATGGATAAAAATAGAAATTGGAAATTTCATTTATATCATTTAAATTGAATCGGTTACATGGATAAAAGTAAGAATAACATAACTATTACTGGTAAAATTTTCTAAGTCTTCCAGCATGCCATGTATTTTTTACCTCCGAATCATCCATTGCTCGAAGCCGGCATGTTCCTGGCTTCGGCACTCCTACCACCTCATAAGGCCCCTCCCAGTTAGGCATTAACTTGCCGGTGTTCTGGTTGGGTTGAAGCCTCCGATTCCCGGAGGACTAGATCTCCTACCGCAAACCTCCTAGGCTTCACCTTCTGGTTGTAGTGTCGTGCTGTCCGTTGCTAATAGATTACCAACCTCATTATAGCTGAATCCCAGACTTCATCTAGCAGATCCAAATTCGTTCTCAGACCTTCATCATTGTACAGCTCTTTGTATTGGCTGACTCGAAGGGTGGGGGATCCGATCTCGACAGGAATGAGAGCGTTGGTCCCAAAGGCCAGTCTGAATGGAGAGTCTCCAGTTGTAGTCCTTGGAGTAGTTCGATACGCCCACAAAAGCAGATATAGCGATTCTTGAACCCGCAAACCCTTTAATTCATCGATGCGCTTAATCCCATTGAGTAGGGTTCGATTGGTCACTTCCACTTGGCCATTTGACTGAGGATGGGCAACCGAAGTCTTGCGATGTTGGATCCCTAACTCCTTCAGAAAGCCCTCGAATTTCGACCCCACGAACTGTCTGCCATTGTCTGAGACTACTGCCATCGGGATACCGAACCGGTAGACTATTCCTTCTTTAAAAAACTTCAAACACTCCTGCTTGGTGATCTTTTGCAGTGGTTTGGCTTCGACCCACTTCATCATGTAATCAATAGCCACGATCACAAAGCTAACTTGTCCCTTAGCTTTTGGCAGAGGGCCCGAATATCGATTCCCCATACAAATGAAGGGAATTGGGGATAAGACCAAGAATAGAGCTCCTCGGTGGTTGATTGAACATTCTTTGTTAGGGCATTTGGGGCACCTCTAACGAATTCCTTTGCTTGGTGTAGTAGATCGTCGGCCAAGAATACCCCCCTGTCTCAAAATCTTATGAGCCAGTGACTTTGCTCCCATGTGATCCCCACAGATCCCTTCATGCACCTCCGAGTGTGTAGTGCGCCTCTGAAGGAGTCAAGCATTTGAAAGCAAATGGAGAGCTAAAGGCCCTTCGGTATAGATCTCCATCTATGAGGGCGAATTTCGAGCTTCGATGTTTGACTTGCCTGGCTATGATTTGGTCTGAAGGGAGGGTCCCATCGGCCAAGTATGAGATATAAGGTGTGAGCCAGCAATTGAGACGGTCTAAAGCTAGGATTTCTGTCTTCGGGACACTGGGTTTTTCCAGAACCTCCAAGTACACTGATCCATCGAAAGAGCTTGCTTCAGTAGTTGCCAATCTCGCTAGGGCATCCGCTATTGTACTGTCTGACCGATCCACCCTCGACAACCGTATGTGATGTGAAGTACATAAGCTTATCCTTTACCTCGGCAGATATTTGGTCATCCTTGCTTTCGAGCTTCAGACTACTCGATAACTACTTGACCACCATTTGTGAATCACTATAGATGATCAACCTCTGTACCTCTCAGCTTGGAGCCAATCGTATCCCTCGCTAAGATGGCCTCATTATACTGCTTTCGTTGTTTGTGGCCTTGAAACCAAACCGAATAGCTTCCTTGCACCTTGAACCCTTCAGGACTTGTCGGGATGACCCTTGCTCGCTAACCTCCAAAGTTGACGATCCATCCACGTATAAAGTCCATGAGGTCTGACCTGGTTGTGCTTCGGCCACTATATTCATCTCTGACTCTGTGAAAGAGCACTCTACCACAAAATCTGCCAACGCCTGCCCTTTGATTGCCTTTCGGGGATGATACTCTATAGCAAACTGTGTTAGTTCCATCGCCCATGCGGCCAACTGACCTGACATCTCGGGTTTGTGCAAAATCTTCTTCAAAGGCTGATTCGTGTAAACCACTATCATCCGTCCCTGGAAATAGTGCCTGAGTTTCCTGCTAGCAATTATGAGGGCGTAGGCAAACTTTTCCAGGTTCGGGTATCTCGTTTCTGCGTCCCGAAGAACATGGCTGACATAGTACACCGGGAACTGCTTACCTCCCTTATCCTCACCGGTCGCCCCCTCATCGCCATCGGGCTTGCAGCTAAGTATAAGTATAAAGGTTCTGAGGGAATCGGTTTCATTAATAATGGTGCCGAACCCAAATATCTCTTGATCTCTTGGAACGCGTCATCGCATTCCGAAGTCCACTGGAAACTCTTGTCATTTTTCGGACCCTTGAGAGTGTTGAAAAAGGGTAGACATCTTTCGGTGACACGGACATGAATCTCAGAAAAGCGCGAATTCTACCGTCAACCTCTGGACATCTTTGTATGTCTTTGGAGATTTCATGTCTAAGATCGCCGAGATTTTTCCCTGGATTGGCTTCGATTCCCCTTTTACTGACCAGATATCCCAGAAATTTCCCCGAACCCAATCCGAAGGTGCATTTGGTCGGGTTCAGCCTCAGCTTGTGTTGCCTCACCGTTTCGAAGCAGTCTGCTAAATCCTCCAGATGATCCCGGACTGACATGCTCTTGACGATCATGTCGTCCACGTACACTTCCATACTCCGCCCCAGCTGTTTCCTGAATACGAAGTTCATCATCCGTTGGTAGGTCGCCCCCGCGTTCAGCAGTCCAAAGGTCATCTTCCGATACGCGTATATAGCCCGATGAGTGATGAAGCTAGTCTTCGGGATATCCTCCTTGTGCATCGAGATTTGGTGATATCCCGAGAAAGCGTCCATGAAACTTAACATTCCATACCCTGAAGTGGCATCAATCAGTTGGTCTATGTTGGGTAAGGGATAAAAGTCTTTAGGGCATGCCTTATTTAGGTCCGTGTAGTCAATGCACATCCTCCACTTCCCATTTTGCTTCTGAACCAATACCACATTTTTGCATACCATTCGGGATAGTCGATTTGAAGATGAACCCCGCCTCTAACAATTTAGTGACCTCTTAAATCTATAATCCTCTGTCTTTCCGGCGAAGATCCTTCTTTTTGTATCATTGGCTTCCTCTTCTTGGTCGGTATGAAGCCTATGTAATGCTATTGATTAAACTTCTCGCATGTCGCTAGGTTCCCAAGCGAAGATGTCAAGATACACCAAGTAATTCCACAGGGCAGTCTCTTGTTGCTTCGGATAATCCCACCCCGATTTTGATCAGTTTGTCTGGATTCCCCGGTATCAACTCAACATCCTTTGTTTCTTCTGCCGGTAGAGCCATGGGTTCAGTACTTCCCTCAGTGAACGGCTCTATCTCGATGGTCATCGTCTGTTTTTGCTTACTGACCCCGACCCCTGAAGAAATCAAGGTATTCCGATAACACCTTCGGGCGATGTCGAGATCTCCTTTTACCTCCCCTATCCCGCTCGGTGTTGGAAACTTGATTTTGAAGTGGGGTATAGACGTTACTGCCTGCAGTGCCGCTAAAGTAGGCCTTCCCAAGATGGCGTTGTAAGCCGAATCCACTTGTACGACAAAAATTTTTACCATGATTTCTGTCTGCTGAGGGGCCGTACCGAATCTGACTGGTAACTCTATCGTGCCTGACACATGAACCGGGTCGCCACTGAAGCCGTATAACGGGCCCTCTCCTCCCAATTCCATCTTTTTTTCTCCCAAATCCAACCTCTCTGGTATGCATGTGTGTGTAGAGTATAATAACCGAGGACCCGTCGTCAATCATCATTCTTTTCATGTCCATCGGCCCGACTTGAGTGGTTATCATTAAAGGAATCCTGCGGTTCAATCTTTGTCGATGGGGTAGTCGTCATCGAGAAGGAGATGGTCATGCACGAATATGGCTCATCCTTTACGGGTGAGGAGCCAAATTAGTGACAATGACGACTTTGAGATGCCCACTCCTCTTCCTACCGGTTACACGCCCTACCGACCCGCCCGATATCACATCAATAACTCCTCGGGCTTGTGGGTTCGGTTGCGGCTGTGCTTCTCGGGTGAGCTCTCTGGTTTCCTCTCGTGGGGCTTTCGACGCTTCCCTGCCAACCACGTCTTTGTACTAACCGCCCGCTCAAATTTTTTCTATTAAGTCTTTCAAGTTACTGCAATCTTCTGTCGTGTGACCCCGGCTCTGGTGGTATGCACAATACTTGTTCCGACCCCTTTTCCCCGACTTCGGGATCGTTTGGCATGGTTCAAAAAAGGGTTTGTTTCGTATCTCCTCTAGTATCTTAGTCCGATCTATATTGAGTGTAGTGTACACTTTGTTGACATTTTTGTTTGGGAAGGGTGGTCTTCCACCTTTGACCCTCCCGATTGTAGTTCTTCATCTTTGTAGCTATCCGTCCTCCCCTGACTGTCGGGTTTCTAATAACTCTGTTTGTCGCGATCTCTAGATTTCTCGTATAATTGGGATTGTGGCTTGAAATTCCCCATCGCCTCCTCGATCGCTATGTGCCCCTCTGCCCTGTGGAAGGCTTCTGTTAGATCGGCCGGAGGGTTGATCACCAGGTCCTTCATCAGCTTCTTTGATTTTCCGATGTCTAGCCCCGTTGTGAAGAATCCCAAGGCTTGTGGGGAATTTAGCTCCGCCACCATTGTGTGAAATTCACAACCATTTATTTTGTAACCATTGCGGGTGACTTGGTCCCTGTCTGGTCCCATAGCTAGGACTTGTACATTAGCCGGAATCGTTGATCCCTCAGTCAAAGCCTACAAAAACTCCATCTTATTAAATGAAGTCATAGTTAACATGGAGTATATATATATACTACATGCTTAAAAATTGAACTTACTTTGTCCTTTAGCCAAAGTGCAAAGTTTTTATCCCGATTGATTTGAATATCTTTATCAGTTATGCCGGGATGCTTCACTTGTAACTCGTCATCGTATAATCTATACCATGTTATAAACATTAACATATTGGAATAAATTTTCAACTTAAAAGATAAATTATCAAGTTTACATATGTACCTCACAAATTCGCCAATCTCCTCATAATTGAGAAGAATGTAAGTATATGCTGACATGTAATTCTTGCTCGAGAGAGGAATATGCGCTTCTTTTCCATAAGCGGCCCAATAGACCAAATACAAAGAGCCACAATTTAGTTCAACATTTCCCCATCATCATGTCTCGATACTCGATTGGCCTTTTGTCAAGACTTCGTCCAAAAAATAGTGCGAGACAACGTAGATATCTCATCGAAATCAGTATGCCTCACATATCGACCCCTCGACATAAGTTCTATTCTTCACCTTCCTCTTAAGGTTTCCCATCACCCTCTCGAAAGGGTACATCCATCTATATTGAACTGGACCCCCAACACGAGCTTCATAGGAAAGATGGATTTGCAAATGCTCCATGGAGTCAAAAAAACCAGGTGGGAATATTTTTTCCAGTTTACACGTGATCTCTATGATGTTCTTCTCAAGTACAAATATGTCCTTCTCATTCAATGATTTTGAACACAAGTCTTTAAAGAAACGACTAAGATCCGTCAAAGCATCCCATATTAGTTTATCAAGCAGATCCCGAAATGCTATAGGCATGAGTCTCTCCATAAACACATGATAGTCATGACTCTTCATCCCTTGCAATTTCCCACCAGTAACACACCTTGCAATGTTTGACGCATATCCATCTGGTATTTTCAGAGACTTAACCAATGTGCACACATCTTCAACTTGCTTTTTGGACAATGTGTACCTTGCATGCGGTTTGACAATCTTACCATTAAGAGATTCATAAAGTTCTAATCTAGGACGCTTATAAATATCTTTCATGTCCAAACGTGCCTTATCGTTATCTTTTGTCTTCCCCATAACATTTATCACAGTGTTAAACACATTGTCAAACACATTCTTCTCAATATGCATCACATCTAGATTATGACGAATCAAATTTGTAGACCAATAAGGCAGTTCCCAAAAGATGCTTCTCCGAACCCAGTTATGAGATTCACCAAACCCATTGATTATGTTTGTGGCATCAACCTTACCAAATGGGATAACCGATAATCTCATCACACGATCTCGCATCTCCGTTCCCGACAATCGCAGTGCAGGCATATCATTATCTACTTTCCATTTCTGAAGTGTTCTCTATTTCTTCAAACGGGTGATCTACCAGTAAGAAGCGATGATGATCAAACCAACAAGGCTTTCGACCTTTTGATAGATTAAACGACTTTGTATGCTCCATACAATACGGACAAGCCAACTTCCCGTGTGTACTCCATCCAGCTAACATACCATAAGCTGGGAAGTCATTTATAGTCCACATAACTGCTGCCCTAAGGTTGAAATTTAATTTCGTTGCAACATCCCAAGTCTGTACTCCATCCTCCCACAATACCTTCAACTCGTGTATAAGATGTCTCAAGTAAACATCTAAGTTCTTTCCAGGACTCTTAGGACCAGGAACCACGAGTGAAAGAAACAAGTATGGGTTTTTCATACACATCCAAGGAGGCAAGTTGTACGGAGTAACAATCACAGGCCAACATGAGAACGGAACAGCTGAGTGGCCAAACAGATTGAAACCATCGGTGGACAATCCAAGCCTCACATTTCTAGGTTCCAATGCAAATCCAGGATGTGCTAAGTTGAAATCTTTCCAAGCCTTCCCATCTGCGGGATGATTTAGTTCTCCATCTTTAGCTGGAGATTTCGCATGCCAACTCATATGTTCAGCTGTTCTTGAAGACATGTACAATCTTTTTAGCCGATGTGTTATTGGAAAATACCTTAGAATCTTAAACGGTATAATTGATTTTTTTGTAGTCACACCCTCTTTATTAGGCCTAAACCGATCGTGACTGCAAAACGTGCACCTTGTTATCTGTTCATTTTCCTTATAAAACAACATGCAATCGTTGGGACATGCATCGATCTTTTGGTATCCAAGACCCAACTTCTTCACCATTTTCTTACAAAAGTAATAGTTACCAGGTAATTTCTCACCGTCAGGCAACATACTCTTAATGGCCTTCAAGAGCGACTCAAAACACTCATGGCTCATGTTGTGATCAACCTTGATGTTAAGTAATGTCGCCACTGCAGACAATGTAGTGTGTTTGGTGCAACCATGCCACAATGGCTCGCTACCCTCGTCTAACAACTTAAAGAAGTCTTTGGCATCAGAATTCATAGGTTGCTCTCTGCCTTGCTCCCAATCAAAATTTGGCCCTACAATATCATGAACCATTTCATTCATACGATAAGTACTACTGCCCGAATTGTGTACTTGTGTGATGCCACCATCTCTTCTCTGCCCATGTGCCCACCAAAGATTCTCTTCAGTAATTTCTCATGAACCCGAAATAAGTAAATGATAGTTTACCATGTCTTTGTCCATATAATTTACATTCTTATACTTCAAACATGGACATCGATATGCTCGATTTTACCATTCATACATTAGGGTGACTATACGCATACTCCAAAAAACACGGCAACCAACACTAAATTCAACAGAAGACCTATCTGGGCACTTGACTTTCGTCATGCCATCCAACTACGGTCTGAATAGAGGTCCATGATTCCACGGTACCTACTACAGACAACATTATAAATGTTAACATATGACTTGAGCATACTTGTAACCATATGGCTTGAGCATACTTGTAAGCATGCATATGATTAACATTTAAGCATACTTGTAAGCATATGAGAGCACATACTTGTAACCATATGACTTGAGCATATTTGTAAGCATATGAGTATCTTAGAGATTCATTCATATTAACTAGTGTACTAAGGCGCCTAACATGTTTTAAGATTATACCCCTCACGGTCCCTTTCTATAATCTTTTATGTTTTGGGATAGTCACAACTTGGTTGAGCAATTTATAGCTTTTATAACATTTTGTAGCTTTATTCTTGTATACATAAGTGTTAAATACCCTTATTTTTCTGTTATAGCCAAAACAGTCTCTTTAATGACCAAGTGTGTCTAGTTACCTTCTCTGTTGCACTAACAGTTCCCTAGCACTGCCCATCAGCTCCAACATCCCCTTAATAGGCTTTAGTGGATCACCAATAGGCTCGTTAATAGTATAAATGTTCGCAACGACCCAACCAATAAAAAAATTTCGCCAGAGTCTCCCCTATAATATGGACTAGCCACATGCACAACGGCATGTATATAAGGTCATTTCTAGGCACCCAAGACACAAACCAAGAGAAATATACAAATTTCCAATATAATAAGACCAAAACAATAGAAATTAGTTGTCTAATTGAGCAGTTTATAGAAATTAGTTGTAGTTTTATAGTTTGCATTCCAGATAACTTTTGTTATACAAAAAAAAAATCTGCTATACAATGCAACCAATTTTCTCTTTGTTGCAGGATAACCCTCTAGTTATCGAATGTTTCGATTTTAATAGTAGTGGAGATCATGTCCTTATCGGGTAATTGCTGCAGTTGCAATTTTTTCGAGCATCTACTTTTAGTTTAGTATTCCTGATAAAAGTTTTTTGTTGGCAGTAAAATATAGAAATCAATTGCAGATTTTGAAAAGTAATATATTTACACTTATTCTTATTTTCTAAATAATTAATATATTTAATATTACTAAATAATTCCTCCAAAAATCACTGTAAAAAATAAGGAGCAATGAATACTGGAGAGATTCCTGTGCTAATTAGAAATCCATGACCATGATATATCAAATAAGGAGCAAATCAACAAATTATCAAATAATTCCTCCAAAAATCAATGTACAAATTAGAGAGTAATGGGGCATAAGATCACTGTAATGAGCAAATCAACAAAACCCAGAAAGAGAAAAAAATGATGTTCTAAAAATCATCAAATAGCCCTAAAACAGTACAAATTAAAACCCTAAATATATTAGAGAGATAAAAATAAATTGATAGTTCATACCTTGGAATAGAAACCGACTGTGGGTAGGTGGGGCAGCAGTGGCAACAGTGGCGTCCCTCTTCCCCTTCTTCTCTTCTCCCCCTTCTCCCTCTTCTCTCTATTCGGTTCTTCCCTCTTTTTTTTTCTTCTTCGTGTTTGTTTAATGACCCAAACCGGTAACATTAAGTTTGATCAATGATCACAATTGCGACCGCGTCACGCGCTACCGCTAATTTTTAATGATGTAGAAGTATCCACGACCGCATGCGGTCGCTGATTGTTAGTAGTGGCAAATAGCTAGCGCGCCAACATTTCCTGCCAATTTTTTTGGAGGTAAAATTGAACTAGCGACCGCTTAGCGACCGGAGTCGGTCGCTAACATAATCTAGCGACCAGATGTAAGGGTCGTCGCTACTGTCGGTCGCTACTAATTTTATCTGCGACCGGAGGTGCGGTCGCTGATATGTTTGGTCACTATTAGAACATTTTTTTGTAGTGACTAAGACACCATCTCGGACCATCACTCCGTTCCCCGACTAGTCCCAGCTACGTTCTCATTTCCTGAAGAGAATAGTGAAAGAAAGGGTGAGCTCAACTAGCCCAGAGAAGAAATTAATTGACTAAATAATGCAGAATAAATTATCATTAGCCTTCAACAATGTTAAACTGATAAAATACAATAGACATCAAGTTTAACTGCAGCGAATCAAGCAATCCATTAAAAGAGTCAAGTAGAGAATAAAATCTACTATCTTTTATGATTTAAAAAGTTTTTCATCACTTTTATCGCTCACACTCAGCTTAATAAATAATCCACATCATCCCTGCACTACGGCCAAGGATATTCATTAGGGTCACGACCACAAATTCCATGCACTACGGGCCAAGGATATTTGTGTATTCATCAATGGTCATGATCATGCCAACAATTATCCATTAATGCACTACGAGCCAATGAGGACTTTTACCACATCATTTGTAACATTACTACCATGATTACACCGAATAATCCCTGGTCATAATCATACCAAGTCCATCCATGCTCTACAGGCCACAGATGACTTTCAAAAAATATAAACATGAGGATGATGACAATGATATAAGAATTCAATAAAAACAAGTTCAAGAATTAAGTTATTCAGAACTAATAACGTCCAAATTGTCAACATGATACTTCTTTGTAAAGTAAAATTCAAGAATGCTCAGAAGAATATTTCCATGAAAAGATACTGGATGAAGCGCAAATATCAAGGATATTCCACTAATTTCATGGAGTATAGAAGTTAAAATTTTAACCAACTGAGTATAATAACGAATGGAATAACAAAAGAAATCACCATGCATGCAGATCTCAGATATACAAAGTTATTCAAATGTAATGATAATAACGGAACGGTGTCGTAAAATTCACAATCGGATGGATGTTCTAATGTAATAATAAGTAATGGAATAACAAAAGAAATCACCATGCATGCGGTACTTGCAGATGATGAGTTATTCCAACAGAATAATAATAACGGAACCGGTCGGCCAGAAACGCATGCATGTGATGTTCCAACGAGAATAATAAAGATGGAACCGGGTCTCACGTAAAGTATGCAGACTGGATATTCCAACAGAATAATAAAGACGGAACCAGGTCCGGTGTAAAGCAGACGAAGATATTCCAAATGTAATAATAAAAGATGTAATAATAGAAGAATGTCACCAAGTATAGGGTAGCTCACAGATATCAAAGTTATTCCAATGAATAATAAGGAATGGAATAACAAAAGTTCTCTTCATGAGCACAAAAGAATAATATCCCCTTACCGTAAAAGAAAGCGGATATAGGAAAAGAAAAAAGTAGAGACTTCTTTTTTCTTTCTCTCTAAAATTTTCTCTCTCTAGAGTTCAGTGAATTCGTAAGAAAATAATGAAGGAATGAGCTTCTATTTATAGAAAAATGGAATGCATAGTAACTAATCCATGAACGGTCCAGATTGATTTATTTTAATTGGACGGTCCATATTTAAATCAAAATCTTTTAAATAAAATATAATATATTCTATCTATAATCTAATAAAACGAAAAACTTTATAAAAAGATTTTACTATGCAAAATACTATGCAACACTACGTATTAATGTATTTTTACTACCGAGTAGTTCAATAGTATCAACGGTAAAACTTCCACCGTTATTTCAATAAAATATTTTTTTCGTTTTCTCAATCCGACAATAATTCTGTTGTGGGGTGCACCAATGATTGTGTCGTCGTACGAATATTTCCTGTTTAAAATGAATATTCTCCGACCAATCGAATATTATATAACAACTTGCGTACTTTGCAAAATTTATAATTATTACCCACAACTATAACATTATACCATAATATTCAAAAATGATAATTATAGAAAATTCATTTTTATTTATAAAAGTTGGGGTCTTACAATCTCCCCTTCTTATGAAATTTCGCCCTCGAAATTAGGGTACGTACCTGGTATGTCGAAGAGGTAAGGATACCTTGATTTCATTTCAGATTCTAACTCCCAGGTCATTTCCTCAACATCGTGGTTCCTCCATAACACTTTGACTTGAGGTATAACCTTGGAGCGTAAAATATGTTCCTTCTTATCTAAGATTTGAATAGGAACCTCTTCATACATTAAATCTTCCGCTATTTCATCCGGTTCTAACTCAATAATGTGGTTCGGGTCTTTCACATATTTACGTAACATGGATATATGAAAAATGTTATGAACACGAGACATACTTTGCGCAGAAAGCAAGTCTATAAAGCTACTGATCCCTACTTAATCGAGGATTAAAAATGAGCCAATGAATCGAGGATTGAGTTTTCCTCTCTTTCTAAACCTCGTAACTCCTTTCCATGGAGCAACACGTAACAACACATGATCTCCTATATCGAATTCCACGTCCTTTCGATGAAGATCAACATAACTCTTTTGTCGATCTTGTGAGGTTTTTATACGTTGTCAGATCGTTTGAATCTTTTCCGTAGTCATACGTACCAACTCCGATCCCAATAATGTTGCTTCACCCACCTCATCCCAAAGATATCTTTGAGAAGCGACACTTTCTTCCATACAACGCCTCGAATGGAGCCATGCCAATACTTGCTTGATAAGCTGTTGTTGAGGGAAAACTCCACCAATGGTAAGAACTTATCCCAACTTTCCTTGAAGTCAAGGACACAGAGTCTTAATAAATCTTCCAGAGTTTGAATAGTCCTCTCTGATTGTCCATCCGTCTGAGGATGATATGCCGAACTAAATCGTAAATCCATACCCATAGCTTTTTGCAAACTAACCCAAAATCGTGAAGTGAATCTTGGGTCTCGATCAGAAACTATGGATACTGGCATACCATGCAGTCTTAAAATCTCGTTTATGTACATACGAACAAGACGTTCAAGTGTATAAGTTTCTCGTATTGGTAAGAAGTGAGCAAACTTGGTCAATCTATCAACAATGACCCAAATTGCATCAATGCCTTGAGAAACCTTGGGAAGACCAGTAACGAAATCCATGGTAATGTGCTCCCACTTCCACTCTGGAATTTCAAGTGGTTGCAATGGACCTTTTGGTACTTGATGTCTCGCTTGACTCGTTGACAAGTTAGACACCTTGAGATAAACAAATTTATCTCTCTCTTCATATTGCTCCACCAAAATGTATGACGAAGATCACGATACATTTTGGTACTCCCATGATGGATTGCAAATGGTGTGTTGAGCGCCTCCATCATGATTTTATACTTTAACTTAGGATCGTTAGGAACACAAAGTCTGGAGTTGACTCAAAGTATTCCTTCATCATCGATTCTTTCTTTAAGATAAGACCTTCTTGCACTTTCTTCCTCATATGCATCACCCAGTGTCCGTAGTTTGGCGAACTTTAACTTTATCAATTAAAGTCGGTTCTACTCGTATGTTCGCCATCATCACATGGGTCCCTGTAGTCTTTAACTCTATCTCCATCCTTTGCAAGTCACACAAAATGGGCCTTTGCGTTGACAATATCGCACTGCACCAAGATATGATCTTCTACTCAATGCGTTAGCTACCACGTTAAACTTTTTCGGGATGGTATTGGATGGTATGATCATAATCTTTTCGGCCAGTTCAAGCCAACGTCGTTGTCGCATGTTGAGTTCCTTTTGAGTGAAGAAATATTTGAGGCTTTTATGATCCGTTAAGATCTCCACTTTCTCCCCATACAAGTAATGCCTCCAAATCTTTAGTGCGAAGACAACAGCTGCCAACTCTAGATCATGAGTAGGATAATTCCTCTCATATTCTTTGAGTTTCCAAGAGGCATAGGCTATGACTTTCCCATGTTGCATGAGAACACATCCTAACCCTTTGTCTGAAGAATCACTGTAGATGAGAAATCCCTCCGAGCCAGATGGTATTGTCAGAACAGGTGCTGAAATGAGTCTCCTCTTGAGTTCTTGAAAACTCTTCTCACATTCCTCGCTCCAACCGAACTTTGTATCTTTCCGAGTCAGCTGAGTTAGTGGAGTAGCGATTCGTGAAAATCCTTCTACGAATCTCCGATAATAACCAGCTAAACCGAGAAAGCTACGATTTCGATCATCGATTTAAAGTTGCTCCAAACTTTGAATAGCTTCAATCTTTCTTTGGGTCAACAGATATTCCATGACTTGATACCACGTGCCCAAGGAATGCTACTTCCTCAAGCCAGAACTCGCATTTCTTCAACTTGGCATAAAGCTTATATTCACGAAGCTTTTGGAGTATCAGCCTCAAGTGTTGCTCATGATCTTCATGGATTTTGGAATATATGAGGATGTCATCAATAAAGACGACCACAAAGTGATCCAAATATTCCTTGAATACTTGGTTCATCATATCCATGAAGGAAGCAGGAGCATTAGTCAATCCAAAAGACATGACTAGGAATTCATAATGCCCGTACCGAGTTCTGAAAGCCGTCTTTGGAATGTCATCGGTTCTAATCTTTAACTGGTGATATTCGGAACGAAGATCAATCTTTGAAAAGAATTTGGCTCCTTGCAACTGGTCAAACAGGTCATCAATACGTGGCAATGGGTACCTATTTTTGATGGTGACATGATTCAACTCCCGATAATCAATACAAAGTCGCATACTCCCATCTTTCTTCTTCACGAATAGAATAGGAGCACCCCAAGGAGAAGTACTAGGACGAATAAAGCCAATGTCTAACAATTCCTGCGGTTGGGTCTTTAACTCACGAAGTTCAATAGAGCCATTCGATATGGGGCTTTGAAATGGGTTTTGTCTCGGTTCAACGTCGATACAAAATTCAATTTCACGCTCTGGGGGTAGGCCAGGAAGTTCTTCAGGAAATACGTCAGGAAATTCATTAACAATAGAAATATCATTCAAAACTGGCGTATTTTTGTTTAGATCCGTGACATGAGCTAAGAAAGCTTGACATCCATTTTTCAATAAGCGAATAGCTTTATGGCTTGAAATAGCAAAGTGATTGATTTTAATGGTTTGGTTGCTTGAATTCGCATAATAGGTTGGTCAGGAATATGAAAGCTAACAACCTTACGAAAACAATCAATTTTTGCATGATGAGTAGTTAACCAAACAATCCCTAGAATTACATCAAATGCAAGTATTTTCAATGAAATAAGATCGATAGGTAATGTGAGGGTACCGATTTGAACCAAACAAGACTTATAAACCGTGGATGTAATGAAGGTTTCTCCTAATGGAGTTTCAACAGATAAGTCAAAGTCCAATTTCTCCGGAGTCAAATTTAAACGTTGAGCGCAAGTAGGAGAAATAAAAGAATGGGTAGAACCGGTATCAAATAAGGTATAAACTTTGCTAGAGTTTATGATAAGCTTACCCGTGATGACCTCGTTCGGGTTCCTTGCTTTCTGGGAGGTTATAACAAACTCTCTCCCTTACACTACCGGCTTTGACTTTTCTGGGACGGTCTTTGATGCCTCCATCCCAGCTGGACTTGTCTTTGGTGCATAAAAAAATCGGGCCAGGTGACTTTTTCTTCCACAGTTGTAACATGCTTTGGATGGCATCGCATAGTTGGGACTGATGTGTCCCTCTCCTCCACACTTGAAGCATATGATAGGTGGTCGTTCTCCTTCTTTAACGACAGGTGCCGATGCTGACGTCTTTCCATCATTGTTGAATTTTCTCTTCTTGAAATGTCCATTCTTATTGTTTTGGCCATGATTACCACCGAAATGGTTAGCATTTCTGGCCTATTGATTTCCTCCACGCTTGTTGCCATCGCTTCGATGACTGCTCTCACTAGTATTATCATTTTGCCGGCTGCTCTCCTTTGGTTGGTTTAACTCATTATCGCGCTCCAATAACTGAGCCCTATTAACAACATCTGAATACAAACAAAGTTTATGAGAGATAAGATATTGACGTATCTCAGGTTTCAAACCTCTTAAAAACATTTGCATCATTCTCTCCTCATTATCAACCAAATGGGACGCAAACCGAGATAACTCGGCAAACTTGGCTTCGTACTGCGATACGGTCATGTTGTTTTGTTCCAGCTTGATGAACTCTACCTCTTTCATGTGATGAATACTTTTGGTAAAGTACTTATAGTTGAACAGTTCTTGGAACTTCTCCCAAGACATCTTCATCTGGCGGAGTTGAGTACATTTTCTGATTCCCACCGATGTCGACTCGCACGCACGCAACATGAAGGTGGCAAAGGGAACCTTTTGCTCCTCGGAGCATCCCAAGACATCAAATATCTTGTTGATCTGTTTAATCCACGTCTCCTCCTTAAGTGGTTTTGGCTCTCCAAAAAATTCCGGTGGTCCCAGTTCCTTTGAATCGCTTAATGGTGACCGTCAGAGAGTTGCCGATGTTTTCACCGCATTTTGGACGGAGCCGCTCTCACTTCGATGTTGCATGAATTGCATAAAGCCTCTGAACATTCCATCGTTCATCATTTGGTCAGTGTTGTTGTTTGCTTGAGGAATGTCTCCTTCCTGATGCACATATCCTGATTATTGATCTGTGGAGACTCAACGGTCTCCTGTGCCCCATTGATAATCTCAACATTTTCGGATGTCATTTTCAAATACTGCCAAAAAACAAAGGTTAATTGACATATTACATATTATCTCTATACTCTGACCGACCAATTAAATACCAAATAAACTTAGGTAGGTCTTACTAGCGAAAGAATTCCCCGTCTCTCCCCTCCTAGTTCTTGTCTCACATCTTAGCCAGGAATCATATCCCTAAGCTTTGATACAACCCGTGACGCCCCCAAAATAGGTATACATCACTCATCTTGAGTAACCAAATACATGGTACAAATACAAATAAAAAACTTAATTATACAACTGTTACAACAAAACATAAGTGAGATTTTAAACAGGGATATTGCCTTCTAGACAATATCCATTCTCAAATAGAGTCCTCGTTACATTTATTATCACACTATTTTACAGAATAGTGAGGACTACTAAGACACCATCTCGGACCACTACTCCGCTCCCGAACTAGTCAACTACGTTCTCATTTCACAGAGAAACGGTGAAAAGAAAGGGTGAGCTCAACTAGCCCAGCAAGAAATATTATGACTAAGATAATGCAGAATAAATTATCATTTGCCTTCAACAATGTTAAACTGATAAAATACAATAGACATCAAGTTTAACTGCAGCAGATCAAGCAATCCATTAAAAGAGTCAAGTAGAGAATAAAATCTACTATCTTTTATGATTTAAACAGTTTTTCATCACTTTTATCGCTCACACTCAGCTTAATAAATAATCCACATCATCCCTGCACTACGGCCAAGGATATTCATTAGGGTCACGACCACAAATTCCATGCACTACGGGCCAAGGATATTTGTGTATTCATCAATGGTCATGATCATGCCAACAATTATCCATTAATGCACTACGAACCAATGAGGACTTTTACCACATCATTTGTAACATTACGGTCATGATTACACCGAATAATCCCTGGTCATAATCATACCAAGTCCATCCATGCTCTACAGGCCACAGATGACTTTCAAAAAATATAAACATGAGGATGATGACAATGATATAAGAATTCAATAAAAACAAGTTCAAGAATTAAGTTATTCAGGAACTAATAACGTCCAAATTGTCAACATGATACTTCTTTGTAAAGTAAAATTCAAGAATGCTCAGAAGAATATTTCCATGAAAAGATACTGGATGAAGCGCAAATATCAAGGATATTCCACTAATTTCATGGAGTATAGAAGTTAAAATTTTAACCAACTGAGTATAATAACGAATGGAATAACAAAAGAAATCACCATGCATGCGGTACTTCGCATATACAGGTTATTCCAACAGAATGATAATAACGGAACCAGGTCAGGTAAAATTCACACCGACAGGATGTTCTAACAGAATAATAAGTAATGGAATAACAAAAGAAATCACCATGCATGCGATTGCAGCGTGGCAAAGTTATTCCAACAGAATAATAATAACGGAACCCGGTCCCGTAAAGCGCATACGCATGCGGGATGTTCCAATGAGAATAATAAAGATGGAACCAGTCTCACGTAAAAATACGGCATGGATATTCCAACAGAATAATAATAAAGACGGAACCAGGTGTAAAAGCAGTACAGACAAGATATTCCAACAGAATAATAAAGACAGAATAATAGAAGAATGTCACCAAGTATAGGGTAGCCCGCGTATACAGGTTATTCCAACAGAATAATAAGGAATGGAATAACAAAAGTTCTCTTCATGAGCACAAAAGAATAATATCCCTTACCGTAAAAGAAACTGGATATAGGAAAAGAAAAGTAGCAGACTTCTCTTTTTCTTTCTCTCTAAAATTTTCTCTCTCTAGAGTTCAGTGAATTCGTAAGAAAATAATGAAGGAATGAGCTTCTATTTATAGAAAAATGGAATGCATAGTAACTAATCCATGAACGGTCCAGATTGATTTATTTTAATTGGACGATCCATATTTAAATCAAAATCTTTTAAATAAAATATAATATATTCTATCTATAATCTAATAAAACGAAAAACTTTATAAAAAGATTTTACTATGCAAAACACTATACAACACTATGCAGGCACTATGCAACACTATGCATAATAAAATATAATATATTCTAATTATTGTCTAGTAAAACGAATAACTTTATAAAAGTATTCTGTTTTATATAAAAAGATTTTACTATTAGCCTAATAAAACGAATAACTTTATAAAAGTATTTTGTTTTATATAAAAAGCTTTTCTGTTTTATTACGTTAATAATCTGAATAAAACAAAACTTCATCATCATATAAAATATCGACAATAATTGAATCAAACTGGTGACTTCTCACATAAGCATCAATAATCAATCCGTATATTTCTTATGCAACCACACGTATGACACTTATTTTTTTACTAAAGAGTAGTTCAACAAAGATCAACGGTAAAACTTCCGCCGTTATTTCAATAAAATATTTTTTGTCGTTTTTTCAATCCAAACAATAATTACATTATGGGGTCCACTAATGATTGTACTGGTCGCATTTAATATTTCTGTTTAAAACGAATATTCCCCAACCAATCGAATATTATATAACAACGTCGTATTTTGCAAAATTTATAATTATTACCCACAACTATAACATTATATCATAATATTCAAAAATGATAATTATAGAAAATTTATTTTTATTCATAAAAGTTGGGGTCTTACATATTACCCACAACTATAACATTATATTAAATCCACACCATAATATTAAAAAATTTATTTCGAGAAAATTAAATATTTATTTATAAAATCTGGGGTCTCACATATAATATACGACACACACATCTTAGATCCTTAATATAATTACATATTGTATGTTATGCCATTTTATAATGTGTTGAGAAACTTTGACAGTCTCGGACCACCACACTATTCCTTCATTATCCCCATTTCGACCCAATTTACACTCTTATTTACGAAAGGAATTGTGAAGCAAAATGGTGAGCACAACTAGCTCAGTAAAGAATATTACGATTAAAGATAATTAAATTATCAATAGCCTTCATCAGTAATAAATCAGAGATTTAGAACATATGGTAGATGATAAAACTTTTCAACCATAGTTGCAGCAGAACGAGCAATCCATTAGAAGAGTCAAATAGACTATAAAGTCTATTATCTTCTCCACATTAAAACTCCACTAATAATGTTTTATCCCTATAACATCAATCAACAGTTCATTTCCATAATCATATGAATAACTCATAATCATAATTGTGATTCTAAATTCCTCTTCTCATCCAGGACGAAGATAATTTTTATCACCTGTCTTCACCTGAAACATCAAAGATCATGGTTATATCAAATCACAGTTCCTCTTTATAATCATACTAATAAATTCATCTTTGCACTACGGGCCAAAGATATTCATTATCATTTCATCTTTGCACTACAGGCCAAAGATATTCAACAACAAGTCATCTTTGCACTACAGGCCAAAGATATTCAACAATAGGTCATCTTTGCACTACGGGCCAAAGATATTCATCAATAATTCATCTTTGCACTACTGGCCAAAGAGAACCCATACTCACGATCATACCAATAATCTACCCATCTTTACACTTAAGTCAAAAAGAAATTTCCTCACCAAAATTATAAAAATGTTATATATAATAATAAAAACAATATGATCAAAACACAGATTTAATTTCAAGAGTAAGATTCATAAATCAACGATAATTTGGTCAGAAAAAGAAACCAATTTTGTCGTGAATAGTACCCCGTGAATAGTAACTTGTGAATAGTAACTCATGAATAGTAACCCCGACATGAAAAAGGTAGAAATTTCACAATAAAATCCATACCAATATTTCAGTATAATGATATTGAAAGAATAACATTTCTTAAACTTATAAACAATTTATTTTAATTGTTTACACTTTACTAAATAATGCATTTAATCATCCAAAAATGCCAAACTCATAAGATTTTATCACCAATAACCAAAACACTCATCAAAAATCTGCATATACCTCATATATGATTCTCAAGCCATAAAATCATATTTTCCAATTTTCTTCATTCATATAACATAATTAATTCATTTATTCATAACTAGTCCATTTTCATGAAAAATACCAAATCAATTCCAAAAATATTTCTTTTCTGGGATTTAGCAGAATATAGTCCCATATTGAACATATATTTTTCTCATAATTTTTAAAGTTCATTTACTATTTTTCATATGGCCAAAACTGCCGAATATTTAGACATTTATCATAAATTGTACTTTTCTCCAAAAATTCTAAAATTCACAGAGTATACTGATGTTATATAGATGTACTCCCAATAAAAATTTCACCAATTTTGGAGTTAACCACAAGGAGTTATAAGAGTTTACTTTTAAAATAGTCTTTCCCCATAAAATTCATAACTCTTAATCTATACATCCAAAAATCACCATTTTTGGACACAATCAAGAAAACTCATCAAATTATCATTTCAAATTTTTACAGAATTTTTGAGAGTCGGAAAAACTACAAAACTGAAAAACATAGCAACCCTTAAAATTCCTTACCTCAAAAGAGCAGTACTTCTGACTGGAATATCGGATGAAAAGTCGAAGAAAACTTGTACTGAAAAGCAACTCTCAAAGTATCTAAATACTCACAAAAATACGCTCAACAATATTGAGAGAGAAAACTTATGTTTCTGATGTGATTTTCAATTCTAACATAAGCACCTATTTATAGGAAAATGCTAGAACACCAAAGGAGACTAAATTAATAAAATATTAATTTATTTTATACGCATGCCATTTTGAAAAAAATGGTAGCCATCACCTTTGAAAATTCAATTCAGCACATGCATTCAATCACCAACCAAAAAGTGGGGCCCGCCTTCTAGAATTTTCCACTAAAAATATTTATAAAAAAATAATTTCTAAATCAGTCACCTCTTAAAATTCATAACAAATCATATGTTAATTTTTAACGGTTCAAAATTTGTGGACATATACTCAACTTATATATGTATAACATATCCAAAAATCACAACGATCCAACGGTCGGATTAAAAATTATAACTCACGCAATATATCTCAAGAACACTGATTATCGGATTATAAGTCCTTCGGACCAGTTTCACTCAAAAATTCACCATAAAATATCCACAAAGAATTTTTGGGTGATTCCAATTTCTACGGTTAGCTTACTTCCAGGGTTTTCTTTTGATATATGGCTCATCTCCTAACTCATTATACACAAAGAGTTATGGATTTTATAAAATTAAGTAATAAACTAATGTTGGGCTTCGGCACAGAAACGCACAGCGGAAATTAAAATTTTAAAGCAATTTTCAAACCTTAAAGCAGGATCCATGCGAAAATCAATTAATTGAGAGGTTTAGAAATTATACCAGATATAAAACAAAACGAGAATCAAACCCATCGCGCCTCGAATCTCCAACGCAATACAAACCGATCATGCGCCTACTAAGATATCCATACGACGCCGCATTTAACCGTCGAACGATTCTCGCAATAAGAAGGACTTCACAGACTAGCCACCAAAAGGAATGGATTTTCTAAAGCTGTTTTCTCTCTAGTCTCTCTCTAAGAAATGGTTAGGGTTTTCAATTATGATATCTTACCCTAAGTAGTTGTTATATATCATATATATAGTAGTTCAAAGGAATTAATCAAATCAAAAACCTAATTTTATAAAATCCGAATTTATATATATATATCTCTTAATTAAGTCTTACTTAATTAATATACATATATACAATTATCCTTTTAATTTAAATTCGTGATTTAAATACTATTAATCATATTAATATATTTAAATCCTTAAAATTTAAATTAATTCCCTTTTAAATAACGTCTATGTGTGTGACCCTATAGGTTATTATCACGTTGGCAATAATTTTAAAATCATATTATAAAATTATAAGCATAAAGTGGCATCTAGTAATGCATCATCGCTACCCAAGTAATAATAAGATCGATGATTCGATGCAACTTTTTCGTGACCAATGTTTCAATGTAATTTAATCCTTTTAACCTTAATATCCTAGATTAAACTCGAGTCATGGAATGTGTCATACTCTTCATAATTTAATTTGAGTTTTTCTTGATCAATGAGTAGACTATATGAAACAAATCACTATTTGAGCATGGCCATGCATTTCATAGTCCTACTCAATCAAGAGGCCTATGGATATCACCCCTAATATATGGATGGTTAAATTCCATCTAGATCACTCATATTTCTCACACGATTAATGATGAACCCAATAATCACCTTTATAGTCCACCCTATTAAAGGTGACATTTGATGATATCAAAGTACATAAATTCTCGTGTAGTAATATAGCGATTTAAGGTCGGAGGACCATTACATCATTGTCACTATGAGAATTGCTAATGACACTTCGCATAATGCTCCATATAGAATTCTCATGGTGGCTCTGTCCAGTACATCGTTCTCTAACATGTACCTATGCATTGACTTAATATCTCATATATTTATGACCAATGAGATTTGGTCATCAGTCAATCCACATACTAGTCTCAATGCATCATTGTTGTCCCATCAACAATGATACTCGACTAGGGACATTTAAGAACACTGATATTAATGGTAATATATAATCTCATGTTCAAGTCACATACTTGAAACTATATAATTTGTATCACTATTCTAAGGAATTTTATTATGTTAACAATTATATTACGCAGTAAATAAAACCATAATAAAATCATATATTTATTCAATCAAATATAATATCAAAACGTTAAGCAATTATATCAAATAATTGGCCTCTAGGGCATAAACTTTAACAACTAATTTTTTTGAAAATCCCATATTTTGTTCTCCATTTCGACAAAATACTGATAAAACACCTCATCATTAATTCCTTCATTTATAACCACATAAATAAATCCATCATTTATATCTGCATCAAATAAATATTTCCTTATCATATAAATCAATAATTAATTATTCACAATTAATATTACAGAATCACAATTATGACAACAGACGCCTTCAGAAAGAGGGGCTTTCAGATAAGGATTTCTCTCACTTTGGCGTGCAATTAGGTGACCAAACCTCTCCTCGATGTAACTTTCTAGACATTGCCAATAATGCTATCTAATAATATTATTCAAATAATATGAATTATTGATCCGATAATGGAAAATATCGTAAAATGACAATTATTAAAACAACAATAATATAAAATATCAACGCAATAATTATTGAATCAATTAAATAAAATATTAAACAGTAATTACTGTAATAATTATTGAGTATTGCCATCTTACGTAAGGATCAATAATTTCAAAAATATCATGCGCAATACCGTACTATCTTGCATGCACGCCAGACATATCAGTATTTTAACAACCAGGTAATCCAACAGTGTTAATGGTAACAATTACGCCGTTATTTATAAAACTCAAATTTGTCATTTTCTTCATCAAATGGTTATTACGTTATATGGGCCCAAAATGGCTGCGTTGTCGCATTTAATATTCCCTACGAAAAGAATATTCCACGACCAAACAAATATTCCCCGACAAGAATAAGTATTTTATAGCCACTTGCTTATTTTGAAAAAATTTCATATATCACCCTTAACTTTACTTTTTATCAATTTAACCATTTACTGAATAGTAATTATAAGAAAAATTGAATACTGTTATTTCATAAAATTTGGGGTCTTACAATCTCCCCTCCTTATGAAATTTCGTCCCCGAAATTTACGTACCTGGTATTTCGAAGAGTTGAGAATACCTTGCTTTCATTTCAAATTCTATCTCCCCGGACATCATGATTTCTCCATTGCTCATCTCCTGTATTTCAGATATCATTCTAGAATACAGCTTCAAAACAAAGGTTAATTAACATATTATAATTTGTCAACTTAAGTAAAAAAATTTAGCTTAGGTAGGACACACACTAGCAAAGGATATTACTTGTCTCTCACTTCCTAGTTCTAATCCCGGATCTCCGCCAGAGATCATATCCCTAAGTTCTGATACCAACTGTGACGCCCCCAAAATAGGTCCATTCCATCCAACCTATTCTGAGTCGCCAAATACATGGTACAGAAATAACTACAACTTTATTACAACAATTGTCGTACAAAATACAACAACACATATGTTGTGAGTTTTGATGCAAATATATATATATATATATATATATATATATCAACTGTGAATCTTGACACCAACTTGGGTAGCACGTCACAATGACACCTTACATAAAGGTACAGTCAAAAACAGTTTTAGAAATTAAAATCTTTGGGAAGTGCTCAAGGAAACCTTCGTACATAGGAGGCCATGAATCTAAGTTATGATAGATATCATATGTCCAGAGAATTATCCTTGGTTGATCAAATAGACCCCAAAGAAAAATGAGAAGATTACTATCATGTTCCTTCCAATGGTGAGTCTTCTCTTGACATATAACTATCTCCACTGTCTCCAGTTGAAAGTTATATTTCAAATAAACTCCAAGATTATATAGGTAGTGCTCGTAGATATACTCAGCAAGTGGATGTGCACAACCCTGTCTTATGATAACACGAGGTTGTATGTCATTAGACATGTGCGTTAACCTATACACGTGGCGCCTATGTGACAGATCTGACGTGGACATTTTTCATTTTATTTTACACGTGAAAAATATGTCGCTACACATATTCGAACTTGAGACCACTAGTTTGAAACTTTGATCCAATAACCACTCGTACACCACGGACCTAACTGTTATTATTTTGTAAGGATTAATCTTTATAACTAAACAATTAAATCCCCAAATTAAAAGATAAAACAGATCCCCCAAGTCTTCTTCATCTTCGTCTCAGTTTATCATTAATCAAATATAATTATGTGTGTTTCTTTAATTTTCTTTTTAATAAACTGAAAAAAATAAATTAAAAACAGACTTGAATGAGTACTTTTTAGCAAACCAAACCCTTCTTGTACGTGAAGAATCCCAGTATGATTAATTTGACCCTCTGTTCTTTTTTTGTTTCTCTCTCCTAGGGTTTCATAATTTCAAAAATCCTGTGACCTTCTCAATTTCTCCCATTTTATCGCTCTTTTAACTACTTTGATTTCTAAGTTCGAAGCTCAAATTTGAATTCAAGATGGTAAATTTCGGACCTTTTGATTTAGATCTCAAACTGTGTCTTAATTAACTATTCATTCTAAATTTATTGATTATAGGAAGGTGGAGGTAATTTGGAGGCGCAAATAGAGACATTGTTGAATCTGGAGAAGCAGATGAGACTCAACGACGATGTTGCCGGGACGAAGAAGGCTGCGACTAACATTTTGCAACTTTGCTTCGAAGCTAGTGCTTGGAAAACCCTCAATGATCAGATTGTATTGTTATCCAAGTGACGGGGCCAGCTGAAGCAGGTAAATTTTTTTATCATCACAATAAATTTTTGTTCTACGTAAATTGAAGTTGTGTAGACAAAGAACAGTGGCGGGGATGAAGAAGTCGATTGGAGGCTGCGTGCGTTACTATTTATTCAAAAAGAGAGACTGACAAGGTGTTAGTTTCTTAATAACTTTATTTGATTTAATTAGTTTAATTAAGTAATTTATTTAACATAGTTTACTTTTGTTAATTATTTTATTTAGATTACTTAGTATGTTAATTATTTTATTTTGTGTTAATTATTTTACTTTGTTAGTTAAGAATTAATTATGTATGAACTTTTATACACCTTTAATATATAATATTTTTTTTTTTCTTCTATGTGTTTTTATTGTTTTAATAAGTCAATTACTATATTTAAATATTATTTGGGGGAAATGAATTGATATGGTATAAATATTAATTCTTTTGATAAAGAAACTATAAGTTTCATGTAGCTCAGTTGGTTTGATGTTTAAAATTTTAAATTTGAGGTTTTGGGTTCGATTCTTGAGGAAACTGAGTTTTTTAACAATTAATTGGAAAATGAACATGTAAGTGTTTCCACATGGCAAAAATGTCTATGTCAGCGCTGCCACGTGTGTCACATAGGCAGGTCAACACCCATGTGCCACATAGAGAGCTCAATACCCAAAAACACCTAAAGTTCAGTGGCCACATTTGCATTTTACCCGTTAAACTAGTGAACCTGTGTATTATCATTCTTAAATTCTAACAAAATTCCAAATACACTTAAAAATCTTATTCACCTAGGAGTAGATTATTTAAAATGTAGCTCAATAATATTTTTTGTGGCTCAAGATCAGCAACACACCAAAAATGGTGTGATGCGTTTCGACGTCTAATTTGAAATAACATCGAAGGCTGATCAAGAACTCACCAAAAATGGAGTGATCCGTTTCGAGGTCTAATTTGAAGGAACATCGAATAATAACAATAATTAATAATACAAAAGGGAAAAAAAGTTTGGCTTTCAAGGGAGAGAAATGATGGTTGTAGGGAAGTTGAAATGTGAGTTTGTTATATGTGGAGAAAGATGATGAGATAGATTAGGTTGGGGTACTAAAAAGAAGTATGGGCTCGTTTTTGAAGGGATTAAGTTTCGGCCTAAACCCAGCTTTTACTGACCATGACCAAATTTTACAATATTGGTTGTATGTTGGTATGGATTTTAGGAGGCTGTTTTTGTTGCTTTTCTCTGAATTGCTTGAGGATTGGTTCTTGCTTAGTTTTGTTATGAGTTGATCTTGTTTGCTAGCTCTCTCTCTCTCTCTCTCTCTCTCTCTCTCTCTATTATATATATATATATATATATATATATATATATATATATATATATATATATAGGCTTACTAGATTATATTATTATTATTGTTGTTATTGTTATTGTTATTGTTATTATTATTATTATTAGTAGTACTATTATTATTATTATGATTATTATTATTATTATTATTATTATTATTATTATTATTATTATTATCACGCAATTAGTTATGATATGTAGTGAAGAAGAAGAAAGGAATATATGGGAGAAATCTCATATTTTGATATAAATATTAATCATTGCAAGAAATTAATAGTTGTCCCATGTTGCTCCAATGGTCATATGATCAAAATTCTAAATGTGAGGTTGCGCGTTCAAATCAGTGCAAAGGTAATTTTTTGGAAAAATTCAAAAGACGCCACGTCAGCAGCGAACACGTGTGAAATTACAATATTAAATACCACGCTAGACCTATCACATAGGCGCCACGTGTGCCACGTCAGCAGGTCAACACACATGTGGGGACTAGGGGTTCAAAGTCCAAATTTTTTAATAGAAAGAGGCTCAGTTTGCGTTGACCAGAAGAAAAGGGGCTCAATACCCAAATATTAGAAAAGTTCAGCGGTCGACTTTGCATTTAACCCTTAAAAAACTTGGTGAATTGTTCTCTCACAAAATTTGAATAATGTTTTGCAAGAAATTGTTGAATTGTCCACTCATGAATCTTACATAAATTAGATGGCAGAGTACACCAAAGCCAAAAATTTCTTTGGGTGATCTCTTAGATTTACAACTCTTTACTGATCTTCACTATATGTTTTCGAGTTCAATTATGTATCTCGGTTTTTATAGTAACGTTGTTGAATTAATATATCCTAAAATCACTACTTTATAATCCCACATAAATATTTTGAATTTATAATCCCCTAAATCACTACAAATCTAAACAATTTTAGTTAATAGCATAATGTTATGATATTATCCTTTGTGATTTAATTATTAGCTCTTAATTTATTGAATTTATAATCTCTTAAATCACTACAAAACTATACTGTTTTGATAATGTCACCTTTTTTTATATTATCCTTTGTAATTTAATTATTAACTCATAAAATCACTATTTTTTTAATAAATTAATTTTTTAATTTATAATCCCCTAAATCACTACAAATCTAAACTGTTTTGATAATGTCAACTATTTTGATATTATCCTTTGTAATTTAATTATTATCTACTAAAATTACTACTTTGTGCTATTAATTAATTTTTTGGATTTATAATCCCTAAATCACTATAAATTTAAATTATTTTGATAATATCAACCGATTTGATATTATCCTTTTTGTAATTTAATTATTATCTTCTAAAATCACTACTTTATGCTATTAATTAATTTTATGGATTAATAATCCCTTAAATCACTACACATTTAAACTTTTTTGATAATGTCAATTGTATTGATATTATCCTTTGTAATTTAATTACTATCTACTAAAATCACTACTTTATGCTATTAATTAATTATTTGGATTTATAATCCCCTAAATCACTACAAATTTAAACTATTTTGATAATGTCAGCTGTTTTGACATTATCCTTTGTAATTTAATTATTATATACTAAAATCACTACTTTTTGAAATTAATTAATTTTTTGATTTATAATTCTCTAAATCACTATAAACCTATTAAATATACTAAAACGCAGTACATAGCCCCATAGCTGTCAACTACCATCCTCAAAATTCAACACATGTCCTGCCTAATTAATGCTCCTTAAGACCCTTAACAAAACTGCTCAGCTAATGTAACAAATGAGGTTGAAACAAACCCTAATTCATTCTCCTAAATCTAGAATCAACAATTCAAATATGGCATCGCATCTGACACTCCCGTCCCTACCCTCTCTCGACGCATCGCTTTCTGCGAAAAATTCCCTAGAGACGGCGAAGAAGAATCAGACCAAAAGGATGACGTCGTCTCTAGGATCGGCGAATCAAACACTGAATGAACATCCTGATTCGTTCAATTTAGAGCATTCAAAAACAAATCCTCAGACCCAATAGAGGAAAGATTCGGGCTTTAACGGGATCTCATATACTGTGACCTTATCTTCTTCTTCTTGACCCTATCTCCTTCACTTCCACCTTCAATCTATAATCCTTATTTTTATTTATGTGTACATTTATGTGTTTTTTAAAAGCTTAAAACAAAATAGTTATCAAGAATTTGATTATGTCATGATTTCTGAAATTGTTTGGATAAATTGGTGCATTATTGCTATTTTAGTTCAATTACTGTTATCTTTCTAAATTTTAGCTTACTATTTAGTTTTGAGTTTTTAGGTTAATACTTCTACAATGAGCTTTTCATCACCACATGTCAGTTCAGTGGATAAAACTGGATGTTCTAAAATTATAATGTAACTTGTCTTCCATCATGGATACCATCATGTATCTTTAATGATGCCTACAATTTGAAGTTTAATTTTAAAAAACTTGGTGAATATGTTCTCTCACAAAATTTGAATAATGTTTTGCAAGAAATTGTTGAATTATCCACTCATGAATCTTACATAAATTAGATGGCAGAGTACACCAAAGCAAAAAATTCATTTGGGTGATCTCTTAGATTTACAAGTCTTTGCTGATCTTGACAATATATTTTCGAGTTCAATTATGTATCTCGGTTTATATAGTAACGTTGCTTAATTATTATATCCTAATATCACTACTTTATAATTCCACATAAATATTTTGAATTTATAATCCCCTAAATCACTACAAATCTAAATAGTTTTAGTTAATAGCATAATGTTATGATATTATTCTTTATAATTTAATTATTATCTCTTAATTTATTGAATTTATAATCCCCTAAATCACTACAAATCTATACTGTTTTGATAATATCAGCTTTTCTGATATTATCCTTTATAATTTAATTATTAACTCCTAAAATCACTACTTTTTTAATAAATTAATTTTTTTTAATTTATAATCTCCTAAATCACTACAAATCTAAACTGTTTTGATAATTTCAACTATTTTGATATTATCCTTTGTAATTTAATTATTATCTACTAAAATCACTACTTTATGCTATTAATTAATTTTTGGATTTATAATCTCCTAAATCACTACAAATCTAAATTGTTTTGATATTATCCTTTGTAATTTAATATTATCTACTAAAATCACTACTTTATGCTATTAATTAATTTTTTGGATTTATAATCCGCTAATTTACTACAAATTTAAACTATTTTGATAATGTCAACTATTTTGATATTATCCTTTGTAATTTAATTATTATCTTCTAAAATAACTACTTTATGCTATTTGTGGGCCCAAGTGTAAAATTAGGGTTCACATGACCTAATTGAATTAAATGTGCAAATTAGGGTTCGCATAACTTAATTAAATGAAGACGAAAAAATCATAAATAAATATGCTAGACCCGAGAGAAGCCTCCACGGGTCCCGAGGTAGAAGACTCGTGGAGGCGGCTCATTTTGGGAATTGATTGAGGGTTTGGATTGGTGGCTAGAAGGACAGGGCAATATGGGCATTACTCTGATGATTAAAGGGTATTTCTAGAATTTCCCTGAAAGCATGTGCCTGGCACATGACCACTTTTCAGAAAACCCTATAAATACCCCTTCCATTCCATTGGGAAGGGGACCTCTCTTCAGACACAATACTTGGACTCTTGGAAGATCGAAGGACCTGGGCATTCTCTATCAACACTCAAGAAGACTCTTGGAATCCCAATAACCCTAACAAGGTTTCCGAATTCTAGGAGTGGAATGACTCAAGAAGAAGGCTCTTGGAATCCCTGCTACCCTAACACGGTTCCCGGATTCTAGGAGTTCTACCACGCGTCGTTAGAGTAATCGCCCACCTGTTCTTCTCCCCTCTTCAATCAATCAATCAATTTCGTGCTGTTCGTGGATTTCTCACCTCCTCAATCAACACGAAACACTAATCCTAGCAAGGTAGGATTTCATTGCCCACATTTCTTTGGCAACTTTGCTGGGGAGGTGTAGAATTTATGGATTTCTCTCCTCCTCAGCCAACACGAAACCCTAACTGGCAAGGCACGATTTCCTTGCCCACATTTATTTGACGACTTTGCTGGGGAGGTGTAGAATTTGTGAAGGGTATGCCCACAACTCGAAGTGGGAGAACTTCGGGAAGAGCTGTTTCGCCCAACAAATAGCATTACCTCACCGGATCCAGTTCTAAGGCAAGCAACTCAAGCTTTCCAAGGCGCAAATCTGGATTTTGACTAACCAATTATTGAAGACGCTTTGGAAGGGAGTTCAACATCACCATACATGGTCAATCAACAACAAACCAAGGCAGAAAAGCAAGGTGAGGATGCAAGCGAAGAGCAGACAAATATTGTGCAACTGGAGATGCTCAAGGCATTGAAGGAAGCACAGGAAGGACAAGAGATGATGATGGCCATGATGCTGGAGATGCAGAGGAAGCAAAAGGAGATGGGGAATTTCCACCAGCAGTTGATGCTGATTCCCACCTTCAAGGCCATGTTCCCAGGCAGTTCGCAGGGGGAACAAGCAAGAGTGGAAGACAACAACAATGGCAGCAACAACAAAGAGAACCATATTATACCTCCATCGACGGATAATCATTTGGTTCCAATAATCAACTTTGAGCCCTAGAACAGTGGTGAAGCGCCACAACCCAGGTTGGAAGCAAGCCAACCTCAGACACACATCATCCCAAGTGCTCTTCCAACATTTTCACAAGTGCATATGCCAACCATTCCAAGCCATGTCCAGCGAGTGATCCAGCAACTGCCACAAGCGCCAGCTTTGCACGATGCATTGCATTAACTAATCTCTTTACCATACACACCACCGATACAACAGTATATCACAACACCCCAGAGAGTTCACGCCACGAGCCATTATGTGACAAAAGATGATATGATCGATGTGATCAATCAACTTCACAGGAAGACATCCCGACCTTTAGAGTTAGACTTTACTCCACCTTACCCGACACATATTCGGAGACAACCTTACCCGAAAAGGTATATCGAGCATCCCCCGTAATTTCTAAAATATAATGGGGAGAAAGGAAATGCCAGAGAACACATTGCCAGGTTCATGGAGTCGATGTCTCCATGGTTAGGATATGAATAAATGAGCAATCACAATTTGTTTATGAGGGAATTCAACAAGACTTTGATGGATAATGCCTTCAGTTGGTACTACAACTTGGGGAAGGGATTAGTCCATGATTGGTATGATTTAAAATTGCAATTTTTTAAGAAAATTTTTTATGTGCAAAAACAGGTAACCATCGTAGAGCTCATGCGATTCAAGCAAAAGCCAAATGAGGAGCTGTCAGATTATGTGGATAGGTTCAGGGCCCAAGCACAGAAGTGTGCAGAGCCAATTGAAGAAAAGAACTTTGTTAACATATGCAACAATTGTGCTTTAGACGCCTTCAAGCCCCACCTCATTACCAAGGCTTGTGATTCATTTGCGACCCTCTCATCTTTTGCACAAGACTTGGGAGGAATCATGACATTGTCCACCAGCCATACAATGGTTACATGGAAAGGCAAGAGGACAACAACTGTGGCTTTCGCTGATTCTCAGTCAAAACCATAAGGGGGAATGAAAGAGAATAATGAGAAATTTGAGCGAAGTAGAGGAAATCATGGGGACAAGTATACTAGAATGCCAGTTCCAGAGGCGATAACATGCAGCGAAAATGCATTCAGGGGCCTGTACGAACAATGGGTCGAGCACGGAGTGGTGAAGCCTCTAAGGCCCAGATTGGTAGTAACGGAAGAGATGAAAAGAAGGTCAGACTTCTGTGTATACCACCAATACGCAGGGCACTCCACTATAGACTGTTACAGTCTGTGGAGGATATACCATGAGAAGTTGGCGGCCGGAGGGATTGAACTAGGAAACGAAAACACTAGCTCTACCATCGAAAAAACTCTGAACTATAGATACAAGAATTGACAAATTAAAAATCCACCCAAGATGGTGGTTCACCAAAAATGGTGGTTTAAGTCCTCAGGAGTATTCCTTGCCAAGTAATTGGATGACCAAGGGAGGAGGCACAAGAATCGACGGGAAAAAAAATCCACCCAAGATGGTGGTCCACTCTAAATGGTGGTTAAGTCCTCGTGAAATACACTTGCCAAGAAATTGGACGAGCCAAGTGACGAGGCACCCGATTTCAAGTCCTCGTAGACTGCACTTGCCAAGAAATTGGTCGACCCAAGTGACGAGGCACCCAATTTTAAGTCCTCGTAGACTGTACTTGCCAAGAAATTAGACGACCCAAGTGACGAGGCACCCGATTTTAAATCCTCGTAGACCGCACTTTCCAAAAAATTAGATGACCCAAGTGACGAGGCACCTGAGTGTTACACTTTATCATCAAAAGTGAATGAGGCACCTGACTATAAGTCCTCAGACCAAAAATTTATACTTTTAACTTCAAAAGTAATCGAGGCACCTGACTATAAGTCTTCCTAAGTTATACTTTCAACTTCAAAAGTAAATGAGGCACCTGAGTATAAGCCCTCAACACCGAAAGTTACACTTTATCTTTAAAAGTGACGAACGTTATTCTTTCTTCGACAAAAAGCAAGAAAGTTACACTTTATCTCTAAAAGTGGCAAACATTATGCTTTCTTTGACAAAAGCAAGATTTATTATATGAAATGTTATGCTTTCAGTTAAAAGCAATCTGATTATCAATGAATTGACAAACTCTCACTTATACTTGAATGTTTTATTAATTTCTTAAAAAAAAGTATAAATTCAAGTGTTGGTTTGTGGAAAATATATATGAATGTTTTTGACAAAATTCATGCTTACTTGTTTATAATACCTATTGTTGTCTTGGAATATTAATTTGAATAACTTGAGATTCAATGTTAAATATTGATTTTTAAGGAATCATTCAAATTAAAGGCAATCAATAAGGATAAAAAAAACTACCATTGGATAAATGAAATATATGTAAATAAATTTTCTGATACAGGAAATGGAAAAAACTATAAAATTTCATGATCTAAAGGCCATGAAATGTCGACCTGAAGAAATGAGAATAGCTAAAGCCTCCAAGTCAACAATGGCGGTAGCCCGAGCCTTCGTATTTGAGGCTATCAGGCCTTCGAGGTCTTGGGCAGCTGACTCAATTTCCCAAAAGCTTGGTCTTTAGTTTATCCAAGGCATTTTGAAGCACCTAAAGCTCTACATAAAGTAATTCATTCTCATGGTGACGTGAAGAGCTAGACTCCCCAACGAAGTACAACAACATGATGATGGGAAATAAAGAGATCCAACCTAGAAGGAAGACATGTCCAAGGAGAGTTAGGAGATGCCACGGGAGACGGAAGGTCATTCAACCCACCCAAAGTGCTATCAGCAATACCTTCTCGAGCAATCACCAACTCGGCGGAATCCTCCTTAGGAGGATGAACATCAGCAATAGTCTCAAAAGGATTCTGCCTCAAAGAAGCAGGAGTCTCATCGGCACCCTCAAAACTGTCAGGTGAAGAAGACTCGATGCAAGTAGTGAAAGGCCAGGACATCTCACAAGTAATGGAAGCCGCTGCCGCCGCTGCCCCATTTGCGATACTCACAAAGAGCCCAATGAGAACATCATCATCATCCTCTTCATCAGCATTAGTCTTCTCAATGACTTCTTTATTCTAAAGAAAAAAGAAATTTCAAGAAAGGGTAAGAAGGATTAGATCGAAGATTTTTCAAGATATCCTAGGAGAACTCCTTTAAGGCTCACCCTCCTAAGGTTTGGCTCCCTAGAGGTTCCCTCTACTAGGACCATTATCTTCAAGACTTATAAAGTAAAGTCCTGCAAAATCATTCAAAGGCTTGTAATTTTCTTGCACGATCGTCTATTTGGGAATGCGACTCTCGCGCAGGGGGCAAATGTGGGCCCAAGTGTAAAATTAGGGTTCACATGACCTAATTGAATTAAATGTGCAAATTAGGGTTTGTATAACCTAATTAAATATAGACGAAAAAATTATAAATAAATATGATAGACCCGAGAGAAGCCTCCACGGGTCCCGAGGTAGAAGACTAGTGGAGGCGGCTCATTTTGGGAATTGATTGATGAATTGGATTGGTGGCTAGAAGGACAGGGCAATATAGGCATTACTCTGATGATTAAAGGGTATTTCTAGAATTTTCCTGAAAGCATGTGCCTGGCACATGACCACTTTTCAGAAAACCCTTTAAATAGCCCTTCCATTCCATTGGGAAGGGGACTTCTCTTGAGAGTCAAGACTTGGACTCTTGGAAGATCAAAGGACCCTTTTTGGTGACTTAAAGGCTTGGAGATTCCACCTAAAAGCACTAAAAAGGGGTTTAGACATTCTCTCAACTCGAAGGACTCAAGAAGGCTCTTGGAATCCCTGCTACCCTAACACGATTCCTAGATTCTAGGAGTTCTGCCACACGTCATTGGAGTAATCGTCCACCTGTCGTTCTCCCCTCTTCAATCAACCAATCAATTCTGTGCTCTTTGTGGATTTCTCTCCTCCTCAGCCAACACGAAACCCTAACTGGCAAGGCACGATTTCCTTGCCCACACTATTAATTAATTTTTTGTATTTATAATCCCCTAAATCACTACAAATTTAAACTGTTTTGATAATATCAATTGTTTTGATATTATTCTTTGTAATTTAATTATTATCTACTAAAATTACTACTTTATGCTATTAATTAATTTTTTTGGATATATAATCCCCTAAATCACTACAAATTTAAACTCTTTTAATAATGACAACTGTTTTGATATTATCCTTTGTAATTTAATTATTATATACTAAAATCATTACTTTATGCTATTAATTAATTTTTTTGATTTATAATTCCCTAAATAACTACAAATCTAAACTATTTTGATATTGTTAACTATTCTGATATTATCTTTTGTAATTTAATTATTATCTCATCAAATCACTACTTTATGATATTATCATTAATTACTGGGCTATTACTCTCCATTATTTAACCTAATTTCTTCCCTATGAATACCGACTCAATACACAACAACTCAAGCTACAAACAATCAACTCCTCCGTAATTATTATTTTACCTATCCCATTATTTAAATGACGACTAGATACGATTTTTTTCATGACATTAGCCCTATAAAAGAGACATGAAAGATTAAAGTCAAGATAACTCGACTCTAGAATATGCCAAGCTTCAACAAAGTAGACAACATAAACAGCATCGAGATGGTATTGTTGGATGAAAAGGTGTATATATATATATATATATATATATATATATATATATATATATATAATTAATGGATGATACGTCTAGTGCATCTTTTGTTCTATTTGATCGTGAAGCCCAACACAAGTCAGCTTATGAATTGAGGGAACAATTATGTAAAATTAAATAGAAAAAATTATTACATATTTAAAGTATACAGTCTTAACCTTATGTACATAACTGTTTTTAATTCATGTTTTTTAAATGTGTTAAAGGATGGAGAGTCTGATTGTTTTCTGGATGAACTCAATTTATTGTTGCAAAAGAGGTTTCTTTTCAAAATACAGATATCATCTTATTATTTGAAGGCAAATTATGTGACATTCACAGTTACTAGAATGACTAACGATGAAAAAATAATTGAATCCTACACAAGTATATGTGATGAACCTCGGGTAATATCAATTTTACACATATAATTTGGGTGATGTTGAATTCTACAATAAATGTGTTTATACATATGAAAAAAATAATTAAATCTTACACAAGTTTAATTATGTTACTACAGTCTTTACAGGGTGAGTCATTGCTCGATGTTGTCAACTGTGTCACACCTATAAGTAAAAGGCCTATACATTCAATTAGTGATGATGATGTACAAGGATCTCAACCAACTGATGTTGAAATATCAACCAACAAAATGCAAAAGATGATCAAAATCGAGAAAGATGGCAACTTTACTACTTCAAATTAATTTCAATTATTATCTCATTTTACTACGTAACTTGGTTGTTTTAAATATTAGTAACTTCTAAAGACATTTAGTATAATCATCTTTGAGTTTTTAATTTGGATTATTTGAATGAAATTTGGATGAAACTTCCTTATTATTGGAGATTATGCAGTTTTTTTATATTATTCATTATATTCAACATGATTAAATATATTAAATTATAGTACTATAACTATATATAATGGCTAAATGTATATGTGGGCCCAAGTGCAAAATTAGGGTTCACATGACCTAATTGAATTAAATGCACAATTAGGGTTTCAAGACCTCATTAAATGTGCAAATTAGGGTTCGCATAACCTAATGGAATGAAGACGAAAAAGTCAAAAATAAATGTGCTAGACCCGGGAGAAGCCTCCACTTGTCCCGAGGCAGAAGGCTCGTGGAGGCGGCTCGTTTTGGAAATTGATTCAGGGATTGGATTGGTGGCTAGAAGGACAGGGCGATATGGGCACTATTCTAATGACTAAAGGGTATTTTTGAAATTTTCCTGAAGACATGTGCCTGACATGCGACTTCCTAATTTCAGGAAACTCTATAAATACCCCTTCCATTCTAGGAAGGGAGAACTCTTTTTGGTGACTTGACACTTGAACATTCTCTCTCGAGGCACTCAGAACTTGGACATTCTCTCAACTCGAAGTACTCAAGAAGGCTCTTGGAATCCCTGCTACCCTAACACGGTTCCCGGATTCTAGGAGTTCTGCCACGTGTCATTGGATTAATCGTCCACCTGTTATCCTTCCCTCTTCAATCAATCAATCAATTACGTGCTCTTCGTGGATTTCTCTCCTCCTCAGCCAATACGAAACCCTAACTAGCAAGGCGCAATTTCCTTGCCCACAGTATATATTATATTGTCAACTAATGATATGGGTATTGTACATGATTTTATGTTTTTTTTATTGATTTTTATTCATGGAATTTCCTTAAAATGCTGATCTATTGTTATCAGATCATGTAATATATTCTATATGACATGTATGTCCTCAGAACATGTCACTTTTTTCTTGTTTGATTATCTGATCTGCAAGAATGAGATATATTTTCAGGCACAGACAACTCAAAGAGGAACATATCTGTAATTCGAACCTATATGTAGGTAAAAACATTTTCCTGCGCATGTTAGCTGGTTTTTCCAAATCGTCAGTTGGTGAGATTCCTTGGAACGGGTTCTCTCTATGTCCCTTAAATTCACTCAAAAATCTATGCATTTTCTTTTCTAATTCTATTTCTTCTATTTTTTCGTCTGTATATCTAGAAATGTTTTCATATTTACTTTTATACATTTTATTGCTGTTTGATTTTTAGGAAAATGAAATATATACCATTTCTCATTAGAATTCTTCATTATTTTTATTTTTGGGTATCACTTGATTAAATTTTGCTGGTCGTACTTATTTGCCACTGTGACGCTCCCAAAATAGGTATACATCACCCATTTTGAGTTGTCAATAACATGGTACAGAAAAAAACTACAACTTTATTAATACAACATATAAACTGTGAGTTTAAATACAGATATTGCCATCTAGACAATATCCACACCCAAATAAGTCCTCATTACATTTATTGGTACGTTATTTTATAAAAATGGTGAGGACTACTAAAACAACTTCTAGAACCATCATTCCATACCCCGACTCGTACTCGCTACATTCTCGCCTCCTGAGAAAAAAAATGGAACAAAACGAAAAGGGTGAGCTCAACTAGCCCAGTAAATAATATTATGACTAAGATAATATAGAACAAATTATCGTTAGTCTCCAACAGGAAAAAATTCTAATAAAATACAATAGACAACAAGTTTCAGATCAATATTCGCAGCGGAAAAGTTACGTAGAGAATGAAATCTACAATTATCTATGAATTTAAAAGTTCATCATCAATATTTTATCCCTATAACATCAATCAATATTCTTCTTGAATCAAATTTTTATCTTTGCACTACAGACCAAAGATATTCATTAGTCGGTCATGTTCATCTCAACATCCGTTCATCTTTGCACTACGGGCCAAAGATATTCATCATAAAATCTTTAATCTTTGCACTACAGGCCAAAGATATTCAATTATATCATCATTTAGGACTGAGGATGATGAAAAATATTTTAAAGAAAACGAATCCAGTGAAACAAAAGAATAAATATTAAGGATTCGTATTTCGGTTTAATTCATGTCCAAAATACCTCATAAATAATCATAGAGAAGTAAAATTCAAGAATGATCAAAACATGGATACAATCAAAGCTAGTATCCATAATAGATATTTTGAACGAAAAATGAAATTTTAATTTTTTTGTGAATAGTGCCGTATACGTGAATAGTAACCCTGACACAAAAAGTTCCAAATTTGATTAAAATTTCAGATCAATACTTCGGCATAATGATATTGGAAGAAATAATATCATATATGAAAAAAAATAACATCCCTTACCTCGAAAAGATAATACTTCTAGCTAGAATAACTGGATATAGTCTTTGAAGGAAACTTACAATCAGATAAAGAACACTCAAAGTATCAAAATACTCACAAGAATACGCTCAATATATCGAGAGAGAAAGAGAGAGAAATCTTTAGTTTCTGGTGTAATTTTCAATTCTAACCTAAGCACCCTATTTATAGGAAAATGCTTAGAACACCAAAGCAGAAAATTTAATATAATAATATATATATATATATATATATATATACAAATTTCCTACGCCCACTTCTTTAATCTGAATTCAACCCATTCAAATCACATGCTAGACCCACTTTAATGACAAAAATGTTTTTCATATTAAAAATAATTAAAACTTCCAAAAATCAATTATTTCGGAACTACAGAACTTCAATAATTCATAATAAATAGCCCTTTTATCAGAAAAATTCGAACCACATGTCTTTTCCATAGGAAATTTCATTCTCTACAACTTTGCAGAAGAAATATTTTCCAAATTCCAAACATAAATTGACCGAAATTCACAAACGGGCGATTATACAGGCTATAATCAAATTTCAGTCAAGAAATGGGGTCCACCGACATGTTTAACATGTTTTTAACATTTATCGCAACAAAAATACTATTCCTCCTCATATACTCATATATCCCACATTCATTGTAAAAATATCACCATTATTATATTATTAAAATATAATAATATATTTAAATGAATTATTTTATCAAAAAAAAGATAAAATATTAATTTTCAACAATTGTCACATTAAAAATTTTCTCCATCTATATCCATATAAAATTAATATTTTCCTCATCATATAAATTAATAATTAATTATTCACAAATACTATTACAGAATCACAATACTGACAACTAGGCCGTTCCCAGAAAAGAGGGGGTTTTCCAATAAGGATCTCTCCTTACTGGCGCACAATTAGATGACCAAACCTCTCCTTAGACAGAACTTTCTAGACATTGCCAATAATGTTATCCAATAATATTATTTAGATAATATGAATTATTATCCGATAATGGAAAATACGTGTAGTGACAATTATTGAAACAACGGTAATATAAAATATCAACGCAACAATTATTGAATCAATAAAATAAAATCTTGAAGCGATAATTACTATAACAATTATTGAGTAGTGTCTTCTTACGTAAGAATCAATAATTGGTGCAATACTGGGTGCTTCTTGTGTTTTAACCACCGAGTATTTCAACGAAGATAATTCAGTAATAATAACTACTGTTATTTATAAACAACTTATACTTGTCGTTTTCTTTATCCAATCGCTTTTCGTTATGAGGCCCACACAAGACTGCGCCGTCGTACGAATATTCCCCGACATTAAGAATATTCCACGACCAAACGAATATTTTATAACCACTTGCATATTTGAAATATTTGCGTATTTTACCCATAACTATCCACATTAATCGAATCAACCATTACTATTTCAAAATAATAAATGGAGGAAATTTAATTTTATTTATAATAAGTTGGGGTCTTACAGCCGCTGCTTTTGTTCCACCCAATTAGAAGTAGGGTTTATTATATGGTGTTGAAATTTGAAGCCTGTTTTCTAACTTAAATTATATACTTTTTGGAGTTATAAATTATTGGTATATATTTAATTGAATTTATTCTGTTGTAGAGTGATATTGTTATCTGAAGTTGGATCAAATAAACAAGTGTAACAAGCTATAAAAAGTTTCATAATAGATTTCACAAAATCTTCAAAAAAGAATAATTCTGGGATTTTTTCTTAAGATGTCAAACTAATCTTATATGTTTCTTCTGATAGTTGCTTTATTGAATTCAAGTAAATAAGACTACTATTTTGAGTTGTAGCTTTGAGTTTTCTATGTAATGGCAATGTAGCATTTAATTTTTGTTTATGCTATGTAGAAAAATGAGTGAAATGGAATTGAAGGGAGGTGTTGACATTGTTCCTGAGTAGTTCTTGAAAAAGAAGAAAAGGAAGGAAGAGTGGGCTCTTGCAAAGAAGCATGAGTTTGAAGCTACAAAGAAGAAGAATGTGGAGAATAGGAAGCTGATCTTTAACCGAGCTAAGTTAAATGCACAAGAATATGAGGAGCATGTATATGTGATTATATTGGTATTGTTCAGAATGTTGTGTATGAGTCTCTGATTATTTCAATGAGTTATGTGTTGCTTTTTCCAGAAAAAGTAGTTGATATGCCTGAAGCGCGCGCGAGGTAAGATTGAAGGGTGATTTTTATGTTAACCTAGAAGCTAAGCTGTTGTTTATCATTAGAATTTGTGGGAAAGATTGCTCTCCATGGGGAAAAGGAAAAGGCTTCAGCTTGCGAGGTTGCTATTAATCGATAGACCGATTTGGTTGCTTGATGAGCCATCGGTGGAACTGGATGATGATGAATTAAAGTTGTTGGTGCATATTATCGTAGAGCATGGAAAGAAGGGTGGTTCCCAAGAAGAATTACTTTGGTGGACATGCTTGATCGAGGCGATTACAGAAAGCTTAATACTACTTTAGTTATTTTTTTATTTCAAAATTTTGGATAGAAGACTTAATTCATTGCATTAAAGATTTTAGTGTATCAAGGAGTATAAAAACCAAGATCTTTATAGCTTTTATTGAATACTGTACAATCAAGTCGGTATATTCTTTTAATCCCAATTCTATGAAAAACCACCCTTCAATATTTTTTTGCCTTCTTTGTCAGCTATAAAGAGATTTAAAAGGTTACAATTAATTTTATAGTCGTAGCTTGTAAGTTAGTTAATATGCTTAGCTTCTTTAAGAAGCTTGTTTGAAAAAAAAATGGATATAGATGACATTGCATTTCTAGCCTGCTTTGGCAGTTGATTCAAGTGAGAAACACAGAGAATATAAGTATGTGCACAACTTTTTGTTTTTCTTTAAAGACAACTTCTTGCTAATTGTTATCTTAAAAGGGTGGAGAACAACTGCCAAAGCAGAAACTATGATGGGGTTTGTGAATTTGTGTGGGAAAAAAGGTGCAAAATACTTGCAATAAATTATGGGTGGTGATGGTGGATAATTCATTATCATACTACAACTTTTTCCCAAATGTCATAGACAATAAGCTTCTGTCCAAATATGTACATAATAGTATAATACTAATGAATCAAGTTTGTAGTATAAGATTTAAATATATGCCAGTTTGCATCTGTTATACTTCTTATTCAGATTTTAGATGACTAATTTCTGTAATACTTATTTACATAATTCGCTGATCAATATAAACTATTTTACTCCTCAAATTGCAAACAAATAATCATCAGTCAAAAGACCTTTTTTTAATTTATGTAATAGTTTCCTTTATACTCAATATGGCATATGGATGATTCAATTGGTGATTCTCCTATTATATGATACTTAATACCAAATTCTGGAGACGTCTTCTTAACAAATTTATGAAAGGAGGAGAATCCAAGAATATATATATTTTAAAAAATACTGAGAAAAAAGAAGAAAAACTCCAGTTTGAGCACGAAAACATCTTGACGGCTGACGCCAAACATGTTAATGCTCAGAAGCCTTTCCCTCTTGATGTTTGTTGATGATGAATTTAACCATTTTATGTTTACAAGATAAAAATATACAATAATAGCCCCACAAAAAAAAGAATTTTTTGTTTTTAGTAGAAACATGAATATGATACTTGAAGCACTTTTGGTTAAGTTTACAGATTATTCATGTTTAGAGTACGCCAAAAAACAATTATGGTTATGCCTGCTCATTGCTGAAGCAGTTTACTGTTTGATTAATAAATTTAAAGTAGCAAGTAGTTATGTTGCACTGTTTCTATATTAGTATATAAATATGATGAAATTTTGTTAAGGATATCTGGTAACGAGTTCCATTTGATTTTGAAGCTCAGCAATTCATAAAATATAAAAATATAAGTGTTGGCTAGAGTTTAACTTTTTGGCCCTTATAGAACTTTCAAGGCAGTTTTTCTTCTCAAGAAACTCTGAACAAATTTAAGCCCAAAATGAATAGATTACTTCACCACATGCTTTTAAAAGAAGTTACTTTTTATGTCAAGACAAACACAATTTTCAGTCTTGGTCTATAAGTACTTAAAGATTGTGACATATATCAATTTTTAAGACCTACTATAATACCTTAATGTTCAAATTATCAAAACATTTACATGATATTAAATATTTCACATTAATTTAATACGTCATCATTTGAATTTAAAAGTCTAATTATATCTTTAATTTTAAAATAAAAAATTATTACTTTTATGAATTAAACAAATTATATTAAATTAGTTATAGAATGAAAAATATTTTCAAGCTTGTGAAACCAATATAAATTCACTAGAAGTGAAAAAGCTCTTATCCTAATATCATTAAAGTAAGCCGACCGTTCCATTTTATAGAGTTCCTTGACCCGACCCGACCCGACCCGACCCAATAATGTTAATAATTACAAATCAAACCGGAATTGGCGTCTGTAATTAGATCATCCCATTGATTATCACTTCCCTCTTGTAGGAACTCCATTCTAATACACTCACTCCTACCAAAGTTCGAATTTTAAAGAGTGGAATTGGAGAGATTTTTGTGTACTCGAGGAACTCCATAACCCGCTCAGAAGAATAATTTTGTATAAATTTTGGTATTTTCACTGCTTCAGTTTTTTCATTTTAATTTTACCTTGATATATGTACTTACGTGAACATCAGATATAATATGTTTGTGTTTAATTTATGTTTGTCTATATACAAGGATTGTGATTAAAAATATTGGGGAAATCAACAATAAGCCATACATGAATATGTAAACCTAATTTTTATTTATATGTAATATGTACATTTATTTTTATTTTTGTGGTAAAAAAAATTAGTTACTTAAGTCAAAATATTGCATTTCGGGATTTTATGATTAAAATAATGAATTCAATCCGTACCCAGATTGTGTAATGAACATGTATTATGAAATTGATTAGATGAATTGGTGCATTACTGCTATTTTAGTTCAGTTATTGTTATCTTTCTAAATTTTAGCTTAGTGTTTAGTTTTAAGGTTTTAGGTGAATGCTTCTAGAATGAGCTTTTCTGAATTTGGATATTTTTTTGTGGCTCTACTTGATGCCATAGTAATCGTTTATTTAAGTTTTTGACATCAGTTGTACTGCATCAACATATGTGAGTTCAATGTATAAAAAGTGGATGTTTGCAATTAAAATGTAATTTATCTCACATATATAAATGTATACCATCATGAAGCTGTAATGATGCCAATAAGACTACGTTTTTCTTTCATCGTTTAATACAGTATGAAGTTTAATTTTACAGAACTTGGTGAATTACTGTCTCTCAAAAATTTGTTATAATGTTTTGCAGTAAACTATTGAACTGTCCACTTAAGAATCTGAATCATACATCAATCTTGTGATGCCAAGTTCGAATATAATCAAATGTTACGCTTTGAATGTTTTGTGTATGATTGGGTTAGTTGATTTGGGGAAATTATCGGGAATTGCGGCACATGAGTTGTTCCAAGCTCTGGGTTAAAGAAGTTGTTTCATACTCCAAGGGATTGTACTGACACGGAATCTAAGCTTTGGCATTCTGCAAATAAAAGGGTATACTTTTGTTTCTTATTTTGTGAGGGTTTGAATAGTAGCACAATTATATTACAAAAATCATCTATCGCTTTTACTCTATTTCATTACCTTTTGTAATAAATCATGTGGAGTCATGAAGACTTTGCTTGCAAAAATTATCTTGATCCTTAAATATTTAAAACTATGTATTAATCTTAATATGTAATTGCTTCCTATACCATATGATAGTTGAGAATTTTATCAATATAAATTAAAACAAAGCAATTTTGAATTAATTGTGGTGTTTGTGCGATCCGTTCATTTTGAGTGGGAATGAATTCGGAATCTTCAGACATGTGTCTTAATATTTTAGATAATATCTATTAGTATTTAAATTTTAATATTAGATTTGATTTTTTAAATATGTTGTGCAATAATTACAGCTTTGGATCCTATATTCTTGCATATAGATTACAAGATTGAAGAGCCTATTTCGGAAAAAAAAATTCTAAAAATTGGAGAAATCAACCATAAGCCATACATGTCAGAAAACAAGGAAAAACATGAATTTACTGTCAACCAGTGGGACAAAACTCCGTCAAGGATGCGTAGAAGGATGATTATGCTGGAAAAACGAGAAAAAAACTGCTACGTATACTTTCTAATTAGTTAATCATTAATTAAGTGTATCCAAATAATTTTCTACTGTCAAACTATCTTATGAATATTGGTTGTGCTTCCTATGTCATGTTAGAATTCACCAACAAAATGAGCACAAGTACTACATCTTTGAGAGTAAACAAAACATCCAAAATGCATCTCAGTGACATTTCAAATGGTAATTATTTCATTAAATCTTTGTATTTATTTTTCCATCAATATAATTGCTTATCCTAATATCATATGAATTTTTATGTAGTTTGTAAAAATCTCAGTTCAGCTTTCGATGAAGTTGATGTTAGTCGTATTGATTTAATACCAAATATACATATTTACAAACAGCAAAATATTGGCAGCGTATAAATCAGCAAAATTGTGTTCATCCAATACCTAATGATGGTATTTCTATATTCAATTTCTTTATTTTTGAGCTTTTAAATTCAAATTAATTTCATGAAATCTCATTTTTTATAATCATGACACAAAAGTTATTCAAGGAAAGGAAAACACTCCGGTTAACAGAGAAAACTGTGTTCATCTTTCAAATAATGGTATTTGATGTTTCCATTTTAATTTTCTTTGCGTTATTAAATTGAAAATGTTATAATAGTTTAACAAATGTGGGATGTCAAATTTATATATGTTTGTGTATTTGTTATTATATTCTAGGTACCTATCCAATGAACCTTTCTACTATTTCTACTTTATTGTTCAAATCATCCAATACTGCCACTAGAAGAGATATGCTTAATAGGAAACATAACAAGTCAAGAATGTCGATGTCCGATATTTCAAACGGTAATAAATGTCTACTATTTTACTTACTAGATGTGCTAAAGTACGATTATTTATCATAAACATAAATTTAGTCATTTTATGCAGTTTATACAGATCTCAGTACAACCTTTAATAAAGTAGATGTCAATCATCATGAATCATGTTCTACTGAATCGATGAAAACATCAAGGTTTAATCAACAATATACTCCGCATTCCAACAGACATAATGTTACTCGGAATAGGAAGAGTAAAGCATCTCAACCAGGATCGGTTCATATTGCGGATCATGTTAATGCATATATGAATGAACAAATACTTTATGCCAACACATTTCAAACTTCAGAAGTTTCTATTGATCTCCTTGACAATGGTATGATGTTACCTTATTCTACTAATAAACACCATGCACATTTAAATTTATAATATTTTAACATCATTCTTATTTATCTAACAAATATATTAAGCATTAGTATGTCTAAATACTATTTAGAATTTATGTATAAATTATAAATACTATTTGCTCCCATTTTTTGTCCATTTTTTTTTACAATAATTGTTCTTATAATACATTTATTAATCTTTTATTTTAGGTGAAATGGATGCTGATGTTCATTCTGCTAATGATGTTAAATTCTTCAACTTTTTTAACATTTGGCATGTTCTAGTAATTTTAAATTTTCTATGACAGTTGTACTTTAATGATGATATATCCACTTAAATGTATTAAATTCAAATTACTGGAACATCCGTGACCCAAACTGGGAATGTTCATCATGTAATGCGTTGATTTGGTATCAGGAAAGAATAAACAAGAATCGAAAAAGCAAAAATCAAGAATTCTCAATGTGTTGTGCTGGAGGAAAGTGCAACTGCCTCTGCTGAAAGAATAACCCCAAATTCTGAAAGCTCTTCTTAATGGTTCTAATCATAGAAGCAGGCATTTTATTGACAACATCCGTGCATACAATATGATATTTTCTTTCACATCAATGGGTGGGAAGATTGATTCATCACTTAACAATGGAAAGGGTCCAGCCGTTTTTAGATTACATGGCCAAAATTTTCACAAAATTGAAAGTTTGATACCAAATATAAGATCCACTCCAAAGTTTGCTCAACTATACATATATGATACAGAAAATAAAATTAAAAATAAAAATTATGCCCTCAGGTTTGTATTACTCTTTTCTATGTAATCTTCAAATTTTAATGATTATTATATACTACTAACTAAGTTTTCCTTTTGTTATTTTATTAAACAGTTCAGCAAATAATTCAAAAACATTTGAATAATCGATTGTAGCAGATTTAAAAAGATACTTGATGAAAACAATGTTGTGGCTAAATCATTCAAGAAGGGATAGGTTTGATTCAAGAGAATTTAGAGATGTTAAATTGAGGCTTATTGGAAAAAGGAACTGTGATGGACGAAGGTATAATCTCCCTACTGCACCTGAAGTTGCTGGTTTAATTGTTGGTGACATTGGAAGCTCAAATAATGATAGGGATATCATAAAGAAAACTCATAATGGTTTATTAAAACGAATAAATAAGTCGCACCCTTCTTACCTTGCGTAATGCAGTACCCGTTGCTTTTCCCATATGGTGAAGATGGATTTAGACATGATATTCTTCTTACTGAAAATTCAAAAGGAAAAAGGGTAAGAGTAAGCATGAGACAATTTTTTGTCTTTAGGATACAAGAAAGGAAAAATGAATCAATGACACTTTTACATTTAAAGAAGTTGTTTCAACAATTCGGGCGTTACACGTTCAGTCTAGCTCATAGCTAGAATCCTCCAGATTAATAATCACCCTAGGTTCTAGAATGATTAATAAACACATAGCACGGAATAGTATTAATAAAAATTCATTTTATTAATAACTAATTCTTTAAATCTTAAATTCTGAACAATCCGGATTCTCCGGGTTGTTACACAAGATGTTGTTTTAGCAACTCTGAATTCTTCATATTTGTGGAGTTTTTGCAAGGTTTTAACTTTAACAAAGAACATAAGACTTCAATCTCAAAATTCAAATTTTGATATAGAGGAGCTAAGAGAATTTTTTGATTGGATATTGAAGGTTGGAGATGGCACAATTGGCAGAGTTAATGATGGTGAAGCAAATGTTGAAATCTTTGATGATATTCTTATCAAAGATCCGATCAATCCCCTTGTAGTAATTGTTGATAGCACATATCCTAATTTATTGGAAAATTTTGACGATGTCTTTTATTTCCAAAACCGAGCCATCCTTGCTCCTACACTTGATGCTGTAAATAAGGTGAATGAATATGTGATGTCTTTATGGCCAAGTGATGAAAACTCAAACAGCTATGAAGGCATTTACACCCCAGACTTTTTGAATAACATTACATCTTTTGGAATGCCCAACCAAAAGCTAACGTTAAAGATTGAGGTTCCTGTAATGTTGCTCCGAAATATAGATCAGTGTTCTGGTTTGTGCAATGGCACGAGATTAATAAGTAACTCAATTGGGAAAACATGTGATAGAAGCAAAAGTAATTTCAATCAGCAATTTTGGGCACATGGTTTTCATACCTCGATTGGTTTTAACACCTTCAGACATTAGATTACCTTTTAAATTCGAACGAAGAAAATTTCCTTTGGTTGTTTGCTTTTCCATGACAATTAATAAGAGCCAGAGGCAATCTCTCTCACATGTTGGACAGTATCTGTCACGTCCAGTTTTTAGCCATGGCCAATTGTATGTAGCAGTATCACGAGTTACAAGCAAGAGTGGATTAAAAATATTAATTTGTGACAAGGATGGAAAAACATACAATGCTACAAAGAATGTAGTTTTCAAGAAAGTTTTTCACAATTTAATGTAGAAAGGTTTGACTATTTCTAGCTATTATCTTTTTGCTGCTCATTATTAGTGTAAACCCTGACTATTTTATTATTATATCTCTTAAAAATTTTACTATAATCTATTTGAATCTTTTTAGGTAAATCTATGATCTGCATTCACACAGCCATCTCGATCGAGCCAAATTCCAGTTGGAAAGACAAAAAAACGGTATACACTCAACACTATCCCCTAAAAAATTGTTTAGCTTTTATTACTCCTTCAAATTTTGAACCATCAACTCGAAATTTTGTTAATACATGTACTGAGTAGAATTTATGTATATTCATTTGTTTTTCTGTGTATATATATTCATGTCTTCTCCCAAAGAAAAACTTTTAAATAAGAGTATAATAGGTTTGTCTTACACTTTGGATGATAGTATTTGAAATTCTATGTGTCCATTTCGTATGTGTTTTACTCTAATTCATTTCGATTTTATTTAATATAGGAGTTAAATTTCTTTATGTTCTGTTAGTTTTCAATCCGACAAACACGTAAATCTATCTATTAAATATACTAAATTGCAGTACATGACATTTGTCATTCCCATATTGTAACACTTGTCCTACATAATTAATATGTTCATCCATTACTTTGGTTTTTACATGTCCTACATAATTACACCGATTTTTGAATTTTATAATATTATACATTTTATAATATTATATCATACATTATATCATACATATAAATAATCCCATACTATTATGTTTATTTTATAATCCCCAAAATCCACTACTTTTCTAAATTGTTACTAATTTAATTATGTTAAAACATAATTATTATATCCTAAAATCATTACTTTTCTAATATTATACCATCCATGATTATACCATACATTATATCATACATGTATGGTATAATATTATAATCTACGTATATAACAAAATCATTACCCATCTAAAAATGCGAATATTATCATTACTAATTTAATTATATCACAACATAATATTATACCATTTATAATTATATTATAATATAATATTATACGATTTAAAATATTTAAAACAAAATTAAAATAACAAATAATATCAATCATAACTTACTATGTTGATTTTATAATCCCCCAAATCACTACTTTTTCAATCTAAACGGTGTTTATATTATTGTTACTTAATTATCATCTCCTAAAATCACTACTTTTTAACCCGACATTAATAATTTGATTTTATAGTCTCCTAAATCACTGCAAATCTAAATTATTTTTATAATATTAATTGTTCTAATATTATCATTACTAATTTAATTATTATCTCCTAAAATCACTACTTTTTAATCCCACATTAATATTTTGATTTTATAATCTCCTGAATCACTACAAATCTAAATTCTTCTGATAATGTTAATTAACTGTTCTAATATTATCATTTCCAATTTAATTATTATCTCCTAAAATCACTATTTTTTAATCCCATATTATTATATTGATTTTATAATCTCTAAATCACTACAAATCTAAATTGTTCTGAAAATATTAAATGATCGAATATTATCATTACTAATTTAATTAGTATCTTCTAAAATCACTACTTTTTAATCCCAAATTAATATCTATTAAATATACTTAATTGCAGTACATAACAGCATTGCATGATATTTGTCATTCCCATATTGTAACACTTGTCCAACATAATTAATATGTTCATTCATTACTCCAGTTTTCACATGTCTTAAATAATTACACCAATTTTTGAATTTTATAATATTATACCATACATTATATCTTACCTATATATAATCCCACGCTAATAAGTTTATTTTATAATCCCCAAAATCCACTATTTTTCTAAACTGTTACTAATTTAATTATGTTAAAATATAATTATTATATCCTAAAATCATTAATTTTCTAATATTATATCATCCATGATTATACCATACATTATATCATACATGTATGGTATAATATTATAATACACGATATATACCAAAATTCCTACCTATCTAAATTGTGCGGATATTATCTTTACTAACTTAATTATATTAAAACATAATATTATACCATTTATAATTATATTACAAACATAATATTATACAGTTTAAAACATTTAAAACAAAATTAAAATAATAAATAATATCAATCATACCTTACTAGGTTGATTTTATAATCCCCCAAATCACTACTTTTTCAATCTAAACGGTGTTTATATTATTTTTACTTAATTATGATCTCCTAAAATTACTACTTTTTAACACGACATTAATATTTTAAATTTATAATCCACTAAATCACTACAAATCTAAATTGTTCTGAAATTAATTGGTCTAATATTATCATTAATAATTTAATTATTATCTCATAAAAACACTACTTTTTAATCCCACATTAATATTTTGAATTTATAATCACCTAAATCACTACAAATCTAAATTCTTCTAATAATGTTAAGCTGCTCTAATATTATCATTACTAATTTAATTATTATCTCCTAAAATCACTACTTTTTAACCCGACATTAATATTTTGATTTTATAATCCCCTAAATCACTACAAATCTAAACTATTATGATAATATTAATTGTTCTGATATTATAATTACTAATTTAATTATTAACTCCTAAAATCACTACTTTGTAATCCCATATTAATATTTTGATTTTATAATCCCCTAAATCACTACAAATCTAAATTGTTCTGATAATGTTAATTATTCTAATATTATCATTACTAATTTAATTATTATCTCCTAAAATCACTACTTTTTAATCTCACATTAACATTTTGATTTTATAATCCCCTAAATCACTACAAATCTAAATTGTTTTGAAAATATTAAATGTTCTAATATTATCATTACTTTAATTATTATCTTCTAAAATCACTACTTTTTTAATCTCAAATTAATACTTTAAATTTATAATCCCCTAAATCACTACAAATCTAAATTATTTTGGTAAATGTCAACTGTTCTGATAATCTACATACAATTTTGTTGATGACATCAACCCTGTTAAAGAGACTTGAAAGATAAAAGTCAGGATAACTCGAGTCTGAAATATGTCAAGTTTCAACAAAGCAAACTACATAAACAACATCGAGATGGGATTGTTGGATGAAAAAGTGTGTGTGCGCGTGTGTATATATATATAGGGAAAAATATATGTACACAGTTGTGTATTACACAGTCTATACTATGACGATGGTTTTTTGGGCTATAGCGACAGTTTCACCCGTCGCCATAACTATTCTGGTCTATGGTGACGGGTAAACCGTCGCTATAGCCCAAAAAACTCATCACCATAGTCTTACTGTGTAATACACAGCTGTGTATATACATATAGCCCAGATATATATATATATATATACAACATCTTAACATATGCATATTATACTTTTATAGGACGACAAAATACAAGCGAGTATCAAAATGTTACTTTTTACTAAATTTCAAACAACAATCAAGGAACAAAAAGTTTTTATAATCACCAATTTCGTTGTCAGTCAGAATGGTGGTTCTTTCAGAGCTACTCAAAATCAATACAAGATTTATTAAATATACTAAATTACGAAGACATAACACCATTGCATGATGATATATGTCATTCCTATATATATATATATATATATATATATATATATATATATATATATATATATATATATATATATATATATATATATATATATATAAGTTCCAACATTATATTAATAACCGTGACAACCCAATAAATCTATTTTTTAGAATTTACACGATATTATATACCATTTATAATCTTATACCATACATTATATCATACATATATATATTAGTATATATATTTTGTGATTTTAATGATGACAATGTTTATATGGGCTAAATTGATTTTATATTGGCTTATAATCTAATTGGCTCATATTAATCAAATATTTTTATGATAGTTTGCATGGGTTATTGCATGGATTAATCACTTTGTATGCTAACTCACAAAAGTTTACTGCAGGAGGTTGGTCGCGTGCTTCAAGTTTTTGGAATCTAATATTTATATGTTTATATTTATAACTAAACCTGTTTTGGTATGAAGACTAATTCAAATATGAATTGGAATATAATAAGGAGATTGACATCTGGAGGTTATACTGAAATTAAAATCTTATCTGTTAAGCTCCTTTACTTTAGTCCATCATATATTCATATTTCTGAATTATAGGAATATATTTTTATAATATATATTTGTTTTCCAATTCGTAATTGGCTTGGAGATTTTTTAGGAATTGAGATAATTAAGGATTCTTATTCAAAAGCAGTTGATTCTTTGAAAGATACAAGCTAACAGCTAGTGGGATTCTTTTAGTCTTTGGATATTATTTGACTCCTTCATAGCAATTTATCTCTTATATATTTCTGTGTTGTTATTGCTAACGTGGATCTCCTATTTCAATCAAAAAGATATAGCCGTTGCATTGGAACGTTACTTTATTATAGTCGTTACACTATTCTCCTTTATATATACTTCTTTGCTCGGCTCTTTGGGAGATACAAGACTGCTGAATAAAAATCCTTCAAGGAAGCTAATTCACTACAAAAAAATGGGCCTTTAGCAATGATTTTTCGGGCAACGACTTTATAAGTCGTTGTTAAAAGTATATGTTTAGCAACGAAAGTTGTCCTTCGTTGTAGAATGTGTCAGGCTTTCACTTTTTGCAACGAAATTCATAAGTCGTTGCAAAATTTCGTTGTTAATTCATTTGCGGGAAAAAATTTCGTTAGAAATTTGTTGCAAAATTTTCGACCACTTGATTTCCCGTCATCGTGGGCAACGAAAGTTTTTTTGTTGCTAAAAATGGGACTTTAGCAACGATTTTTCAAGCAACGACTTGTTGCCTTTATAAGTCGTTGCTAAAAGTGTATGTTTGTCAATGAAACTTGTCCTTCGTTGCAGATTGTGTTAGGCTTTCACTTTTTGCAACGAAATTTATAAGTCGTTGCAAAATTTGGAAACAAAAATCGTTAGAAATTCGTTGCAAAATTTTTAACCACTTGATTTCTCCTCATCGTAGGCAATGAAATTTTTTTGTTGTTATATTTCGTTGCCTAATATGGACTACATTCATTGGCAATAATTTTTATTTTTGTTGCATATTTTATACAACTTTTTGCAACGACTATTAAAATATTGCCTTAAATTAAGATAATCCCAATAAGCATGTTTTTGTAAGACCATATTTGGTATTCGTATCTAGTATTTGTGGGCAAGGAAATCGTACCTTGCTAGGGTTAGGGTTTTGTGTTGGCTGAGGAGGAGAGAAATCCACGAAAAGTACGGAATTGATTGATTGATTGAAGAGGGGAGAAGAACAGGTGGGCGATTACTCCAACGACGCGTGGCAGAACTCCTAGAATCCGGGAACCGTGTTAGGGTAGCAGGGATTCCAAGAGCCTTCTTCTTGAGTCCTTCCACTCCTAGAATCCGAAAACCTTGTTAGGGTTATTGGGATTCCAAGAGTCTTCGTGAGTGTTGAGAGAGAATGCTCAGGTCCTTCGATATTCCAAGAGTCCAAGTCTTGTGTCTGAAGAGAGGTCCCCTTCCAAATAGAATGGAAGGGGTATTTATAGGATTTTCTGGAAAGTAGTCATGTGCAAGGCACATGCTTTTAGGGAAATTCCAGAAATACCCTTTAGTCATTAGAATAATGCCCATATTATCCTGTCCTTCTAGCCACCAATCCAATCCCTCAATCAATTCCCAAAATGAGTCACCTCCATGAGTCTTCTGCCTCGGGACACATGGAGACTTCTCTTGGGTCTCGCATATTTATTCCGACTTTTTTTTTCGTTATTTAATTCAATTAGGTCAAATGAACCATAATTTGCACTTGGGCCCACATTTTCCCCCTGCGCGAGAGTTACACCTTTGGAGTGACGATCGTGCAATATACTTCAAGTCTTTGAATCATGCTTCAAATTTCTGAATGATCTGCGGACTTTGATCTTGCAAGCTTCGCCAACAAAAAAAATTTAGGAAAGGGAACCCGTAATGAAGCTTTCCCAAAATTTCTTGGACGTCCATCAAATCTTTCCAAACCTTGGACAATCCTCTTTTTCCCTGGATATTTGAATGCCATGTTGGTGATAGCTAGTCTGATTTAGAAATTCAATTGTTCACCGTTGGATGGTCCATGTGGACATCGTTTGGTTGATGCTTCGTGATTACTTCTTCTATTTCTTTTCTTTTCAGGTAATCGTAGTATATATAAAAAAAAACAATACCGCAATGAGGAAGCATCTATTCTGAGCCATTTCACCTTAACAAGGATCTTGGCTCAGATATTCACGAAGAAAAGGGCAACACCGCAACAAGAAATCATCTATTCCGGGCCATTTCACCTTAACAAGGTTCTTGGCTCGAATATTCTCAAAGAAAGGATAACATCGCAAGGAGGAAGGATTTATTTTGAGCCATTTCACCTTAACAAGGTCCTTGGCTCAGATATTCTGAAAGAAAGGACAACACCGCAAGGAGGAAGAATTTATTCCGAGCCATTTCACCTTAACAAGGTTCTTGGCTTGGATATTCTGACAGAAAGGACAACACCGCAAGGAGGAAGAATTTATTTCGAGCCATTTCACCTTAACAAGGTCCTTGGCTCGGATATTCCGGTGAAGTAGCATTTATTCCAATCAGTTGATTCAACGAGTAAGGAGAAGTTAAATGTACGTAAGAGGGGAGAGCTCCTTAGGTGGCTAAACCCTACGGGCTAACCCCTAGGGGAACCAACCTAATGGCCTACTCCTTCACATTTTGTCTAATTCATCTAGCCACCTTCAGGAATGGCAACATTGGATCAACGAGGTACTTGAGAATGTTGATTATGTGGATGTAATAAAGAAAAAGCTGACATTTTTCGTTGCATCCAGCTATGCAGGGACACTCGTATTCAACAGAACCATGGTGCTCCTCCACATGCATATTCGTCACTGCTTGGGGGGAATGCACCTTTACTCTGGAGGATGTCTATGTCATCTACCAGTAAGCATTTGCCCCCTGCGCGTGAGTCACGCCTTTGGTGAGATGATCGCGCAAAATATTTTTAAGTATTGAAGTCTTCACTTCTTGAAGCTTGATGTTTTGCAAGCCTTGAAAACGAAAGTCCTAGGAGAGCAAACCTCTAGAGGAGCAAACCTTAGGAGGGCAAGCCCTAGAGGAGCTCTTCAAGGGCATCTAGGTATCTCCTAGCTTTCCTTGGACATGTCTCCCTTCCATGCTAGGTTGGGTCTCTTTATTTTCAATCATCATGTTGGTGCACTTCGTTCGGAAGCCACTTCACGTCTCCATGAGAATGACTTACTTTATGTAAACTTTAGGAGCTTCAAGATGCCATAGATAAATTGAAGACCAAGCTTTTGAAAAATTGAGTCAGCTACCCAAGACCTTGAAGGCTCGATAGCCTCCAATACGAAGGCTCATAGTACCATACCATTGTCGACTTGAAGGCTTTAGTTATTCCCCTCTCTTTAGTTCGACATGTCATGGCCTTTAGATTATGAGCTTTCATAATTTTTGTCCATTTCCTGTATCAAAAAATTCATGTACATATATATCATTTATCAAATTGTAGTTTCTTTTATCCTTATTGATTGCCTTTAATTCGAACGATTCTTTAAAACTCAATATTTAACATTGAATCTTAAGTTGTTCGAATTAAGACTCCAAGACAACAATAGGTCTCATAAAACAGCAAACATGAATCTTTTCAAGAAAAAACATTTTTTTATTGATAATAAAATTGCTTTTAACGAAAAGCATAACGTTTCAAATAATAAATTTTCGATTACTTTTGAAGTTGAAAGTATAACTTGTCTGGTTCGAGGACTTATAGTCAGGTGCCTCTATTACTTTTAAAGTTAAAAGTATAACTTTTCGGGTCTGAGAACTTATAGTCATGTGCCTCATTCACTTTTAATGATAAAGTGTAACACTCGGGTGCCTTGTCACTTGGGTCGTCCAATTTCTTGGCAAGTGTAGTCTACAAGGACTTGAAATCGAGTGCCTCGTCACTTGGGTTGTCTAATTTCTTGGCAAGTGCGGTCTACGAGGACTTGAAATCAGGTGCCTCGTCACTTGGGTTGTCCAATTTTTTGGCAAGTGCAGTCTACGAGGACTTGACTACCATTTAAAGTGGACCACCATCTTGGATGGATTTTTTTTTAATTCGTCAATTCTTGTGCCTCCTCCCTTGGTCATCCAATTACTTGGCAAGAGATACTCATGAGGACTTAAACCACCATTTTTGGTGGACCACCATCTTGGGTGGATTTTTAATTTATCTGTAGTTCAGAGTTTTTCGATGGTAGTGCCAGTATTTGGGTTCTTGACTTCTGGGACTGCACCATGGGTGATAGTGTTGCACGTTTCTTCTCCTAGTTCAATCTCCCCGGCCGCCAGCTTCTCATGGTATATCCTCCGCAGACTGTAACAGTCCATAGTGGAATGTCCTGCGTATTGGTGGTATACACAGAAGTTCGGTCTTCTTTTCATCTCTTCCATTACAACCAACCAGGGCCTTGGAGGCTTCACCACTCCCACTACACCAAAAATGGCCTCTAGTGAAGGACAAATCCTTCACTAGAGGCCCTATATCTCTCACAAGTGATTTATTGCGAAGAAATATTTCCTTCACATGAGTGCTCGCATTAGACCTCCTCGCAATTGGGTATCCTTCACTAAGTAACTAAATGTTTTTTGTGAAGGATATATTGTGAATAACTTATTCTTTCACAAATTGTATTTAGTAATGAAATATTATTATTTAGTGAAAGGTTGGTTTCCTTCACAAATAATATTTTAAGAAGGACTTTATTGTGAATAACTTTATTCCCTCACAAATAATATATTGTGAGGAACAAATTTATTTAATGAGAGAAAATTTTCCTTCACTAATTATAAATTGAGAATGTATCTTCAAATTAGTGAGGGAAATAAATCCTTCATTGATGACTAACTAATTAACTAGAAAAGATTTAGTGAGAAAAATAATCCTTCATTAAAATCCAATTCTCAAGTAAAATCCTTCACAAATTATAAATTTGTATAAAAAAAATTAATTGATAAATAATCAAAATTCATTGCAAATTATAATTAATTTTTCAAATCACTGATTTCATTATTATTATTATTATTATTATTATTATTATTAAATGCTATAATAAATATTAAATTTAATATTTCAAGTTAATATAAATCATGTCATATATACTTGTTTTAAACTAATTGATAAACTGCATAAAGAGCCAAAAATTAAAACTAATACTTCATATATAAATAGATAATGCTCAAGTTACAATAAGTACAGAATTTGTTATTGTATCTTGATCTCCCAAGGATCATATTACTTATGATATTTAATAACTAACATAAGAAAACTAAAAAATAACGAGATAGAAGGAATGAAGTGTACATCATGTTCGGTCCACTTCATCATCATTTTCTTCAAGGAAATCAAGGTTGGGCCTGTAAAGTTCCTCCTGCAAAAAAAACACCAAAATTCAATTTCAACAAAGTGAGGAATAAGAAAAAATAAACATGGTAAACTTAAATTAATAGAAAGAGAGAGTAATGAAGGACAGACAAAAATATAGTTATTAGTAAATACCTCAAGTGAACCATAGTTGGTAAATGTTTGAAGGAAGTTGGTAAACTTCTTCTCTACCAATTTAGTTATATGTTCAGTAATATCTATACCAATGGACGGTTGTGGTGTACTATCATTGGTAGAAGTATCATCCATAGATTTTATACCCAATCGACGGAGAACAATCTTGTCAATCATATTCTCCAATTCCTTAGGATCAGTAGATTGTTGTGGTGAAGAATAACCTATACTCAGCGGCACTATAGGAGGAGTACCGAGCACGTCTCGTGCGCGATATCCTGGAAAACCAAGTATCCTATTTTTTTTAATCCCACCAGTTTTCTCAATCCAAATTGCCAAGTCATCTACCTCTAGTGTACCGTCCTCTGCAGAACCGCCAACCTCAGTACTATATCCTGACTAAAATACAAAACATGTATAAGAGTTAAATACATACATTAAATACATTTGCAAGTCATAAAAATGCACATCAATTAGTAACATATTGAATACTTGAACTCTTTAAACACAATTATTTTTGGAAATTTAAGAAAGAAAAAACAAATTTAGTCGCACTGCATGGCCTGAGCTATAATTAATAACTCAAACCAAATCATAGCCAGTAAACAGAAGGGGACGAAAGACCTGAAAGACGAGAACAATACACACTGATACGAAGGTGTCTGAACTGCAAAGTGCATATGCTGTTTTAACTATTTATTTACTGCTGCATGTAATTTTATTTTTTTCAGAAACTTTAAACATTCAGATCCAACATTTGTAGAATTGATAAGAACAAGTGTAGAGTATACACAAATATGCATAGTACATAGTTTGTAGAATCCAAGTAAATCATGTGCTATCATGAGGCATTGTTATTTATGGTGCTTAAGTGTCCATTTAGAATCTCAAATGCAACAGCTAGAATCACAATGAAGGCTGATTTAGATTTGTTAGTGTTGGTAATAATAATAAAAATACCAGAGCCTCGAGACATATGAACCACGTACGTTTACATGCACTTTGTTGGCGCTCGCTCCTCTCCTCTCTTCCAAGTTCAAACACTAACTAACTAACTAACATATGAAACTTCAGAGCCACTGCATGAGTTCTCTTTCCCCACCTCAGTATTTGAAACTTCAAAACTTTCATTCTCAGCTCCATTTGTTTTACTGAATAAGACTGAGCTTATACGAAAATAAATAGATTGGCAATTAGCCACACCTTAACTCGGTTTATGAAAAAGAACATGCTAATAGTGCTTTTTCCAAATGTCAACTCTCCTCCATTAGTGATCGTAGCAGTATTTATTTATGATATTTATGAAAATCTCGTCCTCAGTAGGCATACAACCAACTACCGTTGATCCTCTATATGGTCCTGATTTTTGAGAGAGAGAAAAAGGGGACAATATTTTACATGAAGGGGAGATGTGCTCATGTGAGAGAAAGAAAAGTTTACTCTAGTGCTATAACATCACTTATAGTATATTAGATAGATATACTCTAGTGCTTGCACTAGTTTCAACTTTCAAGATTAGATAGAATTTCAAAAGAAGGTGCTATGTATATTCTAGTGCTTGCAAAGTGTCGCACTGTTTTAACACTAATGTTCTTTTTGGAGGTAATAGGAGAATGAGGTCAAAAGGAAAACCCTAAATGGATAAAAGAGATCTGCTCAGCTCTGTCTACTCATCTAATTAGGAACATCATGTAATTCCTTTTGACAGTGACATATTGCAGCAATGTGGATGGTAATGTGGCAATGTTGCTAAAATATGCTGCAATATGTCACAGCTTTCTACATCAAATATAACTAATCGAAGTATTAAATTTGGGTAACATGTAACTCATGTTTAATACAGCTAGAAACTAACTCATGTTTGGGTAACATGTAACTCATGTTTAATACAGATATGTCACAACATATTGGAGCAATGTTACTAAAATAAGCTGCAATATGTCACAGCATATTGCCTAGTTGTGTGGGAACTTTGGAAATAAGAAACTGGTACAGTAGTAGTTACCACACAACTAGGCAGTGAAGCATAATATGATCAGTGCTCTACCTGCTCCTTCTGCACCAACAATGCCAGCTTAAATAGTTAGTCTCGCACCTTCTTAGAGCAATGTTTACTAAAATATGCTGCAATAGCACTAAAATATGCTGTGACACTGCAATATGCAGATGACACTGCTATTTCCTGTGACACTGCAATATGCTGTGACACTGCTGTGACAATAAAATATGCTGTGGCTTTCTAAAAAGGTGAACACAAATCAAATGTCACGAAATAAATTAATCAAACCTGAACCTGAACTAAAAGATTTATATCAGCAGTTAATATCAAATAAAATATCAGAAGCTAATAAAAAAGGACTTACTGCAATCTCCTTAGCACGGGAGTTTATATAAACTCCATTACCCTGTTCCTTCTTGTGGGTCCTATCCCATACCTCTATCAAAGCTGGAGCTCTTTTCTTAGCTATTGTCAAATCCATCATATGCTTGGAAAATGGTGCAGAACCACCAGTGTGACGTACTGTCAATTTTAATCGATTCTTTTTAGACGCTACACTCCTTAATTTCCAGGCTTGCTCCTTCCACACATCAATCATCTCTGTCCACACTTGTTGCGAAAGCCAACTGAGATTATATGGTTTCAAGGCATCACACATCTCATCTGTATGAGCCTTCTTATGAGCTTCGCGCCTTGCAACACTTAACCATTTTGAATAAAGTCTTTTGTAATGATTACGAAAGACCTCCTTCACTTTCTCATTTTCCCCTTCGCGAAACCAAAAGCAAGCCTGAGCAAGTATTGAAGAAAAGAAATAAAGCAATAAATATTAATGTTATAACTTGATTAATTTTAATAACAATATGATAAAGTTGTTAATCATGCAATTAAGATCATAATCTCACCACGTAAAGCATCACAAACACATCAGAGTAGGTGAAAAACATTGACTCAAGTTGGAGAAATTTGATCTGTAACAAGCTAAGGTCTCTACAAACATGGAAAGATGAATAAAAAGCTTTTTGACAGTTGCCTATCTACTTGTTTGACTCACAAAGGCAATCAAAATAAGACCTTAAAGGCTCTTTATTGGAACCCATCAGTACTGAAAAAACATTTCAGACTTTGCAGATCTATAACCACATGTGCAATTTTCTTTTTAGCTCAAGGCAGCTAGTTTGATTGGGACCACAACATCAAGAATGCAACATATGACTAAATTTATAAACAACAAGATTAATCCTTTTCCCAATATAATGATATGATTCATATGAATTAGCAGTTCAGATATAAGTACAAACCTATTTGTACTTTGAACAAATAAAACTCAAGGTTGGGGAAAACAATAGTGCTAATCATACCATAAACTCGATCACACCACATTGATAACTTTCATTATTAGACCTGAAATCAGTTCGAACATTAGAAGTGTTAGGTTCCACAAAAAAAGATTCCCCATGGTGAGTCCATCGACTATATCCGGCTGTAAAACCTCTCTTAAATAAATGAAAGTTAACCTCGCCTCTGCTTAACCAACAAGAGTTCATACATGATCTACATGGGCACCTAATCTTTTCCGCGTGTACAAATTTTGGGTTGTCAAAGGCAAAATTAAGAAATCCTTCCACACCTTGTCGAAACTCAAAAGAAACCCCAATCCCATTATCCCCTGCCCTACGTGTCATCCAAGTTCGATCAGCTGACATGATTACAGTTGGCAATTACCACCTAATTAATGTCAACAAACACATTCATCATCAAACTATTAAAAAATTCAAATATTCAAATCCAAAGGAAAAAGAAATTAATTCTAATCAAAGAGTTTTTTGCAATTCTATTAAATATATATATATATATATATATATATATAAGAATGTTATTGTCATGACTTGAACTCAAGTCCTTAATATCAACATCTCTCTCTTATCCAATTGAACCAATATTAATTGTTGGTTACATGTATAACATATAATATATTTATTATATATTTTTAGACAACAAAGAACGAGGACATTTGATGATAAATCAGAAATCTAGAGTCTTAGACAGACACCTAATGTTAACATTGTGATTTATTATAAGCCGGGGTGTATCCAGGAATTTTGTTTACTATGGCACAAGGCTACAAGAAAAACAAAACTATTGACACATCCGTAACTGTTTGATACTACACATTCGAGTTCGACTTGTAGGATAGGTCCACACTTGAGTACATTTTAAAGCATGGGGACCATAGCTAATGAGCGCCCAAAGAGTATATTAAAAACTATGTAAAGCAAAAGCTCAAACCATGCCAATTTTGAATCCTCTTCATCACAGACCCACAAACCTTAGTGACACATGCTAAAATTCACTAACAACTTTTCACGATCGTAATTAATTTTTTCTTGACAAAAGAACGAAGAATATATTCATGTATCATACTGAATGCAATAACAACACTTAATAAAAGAAAAAATCTAAGTTACCCGCCAACCTTCACAAACCAGCACAAAATATAAAGTGTTCCTTATAATAAACAAACATTATGCTACAATGATATAAAAATGCAAGCTACTCAGAAACAAAAAGGACAAAATTCTAACAACAAACAAATAACACTAATTTGTTGAACTACTAAAAATAACACAGGAAACTAGGGGAAAACAAGTGCTTACATGAAAAAACTAAAAAATGACAATAATTTAAGTTTATGATTGTAATTTTATTATTATACTATTGTTAATTTATTACTAGTCCAAAATTATTCAACAAAATAAAAATGGAAGAGTAACTTTTAAAAAATAATAGTATTACGCTAGGGGAAATATAGTACTGATAAAATTTATGAATATTAAAAATATATTGTTGGATATGTATCCTAAAAAATAATGACTAACTAGTTTAATAATTTGTTATGATAACGAAATTATGATTATGAACGGATAGGTATCATTAAAAAGTAAAACTAAGTTGGTCAATAGAAAAGTTAAATTATATATGCAAGTCTTGTAGGATTATCCCTTTCTGATGCGCTTGAACTGAGCAGTGCCCAAGTTGAGATGAGTATGCAGGTATATATGGTATGGTATTGGCAAATAATATGAATGTACGTACTACCAGAAGCAGAAGCAGAAGCAGAAGCAGAACCTCCAGCTATAATAATAGATGACAGAAAATACAAGCAATTCAAACGCTACCACCTTCTTCTTAAATAAGTTTCTGAATAGGAAATTCAGATTTACATGGTAAAAACAAATGAATGCTGGCGATACTATAGTGTTAACGCGTAGTAGCTAACACTAATGCGCGCAGCCAAAAGCTCTTGCGCACACAAACTAACAAAGACATGAAACAAAGCACCTTTATTTATTTGTTTCATTGCAATGTTGCTGAGGATGGTCAATGCCTAATTGACCAACACCCACCGCCCTCACTGCTCTCCTATAAAAATCCATTAAATCTTTGCACCTACTTAAATACGTAAAGCTGGATTATTGAGTATTTTCTCCGAAGTTTTCGAAATAAATGAAAATAATTTCAAGAGCAGAAAATAAGTGCGTACAAAAAATGGTAAGGATTTGAAAGCAATACCTACATTAGATCGAAAAATGGTAAGGATTCGAAAGCAATACCTACAAATATTGCCTTCTCATATCGTCTCTTACACAAACAAATACACACATACATACATGTGTCTGTATATATGAATCATTACAGCAACTAATGGAATAAGGATGAACAAAGTTGTTGGAAAAAATACCTTCGAACAAATTGACTGGTCTTTGGGTCTTCGAAGTTAGGGCTTCTGCAATTGGGACAGAAGGTGCAGCTTTGAAGATGCAAAGATGAAGTTTGGGGTAAAATTTTGGGATTAATGACAATCCCTTTACTCATACCAAACATTATTCACACAATCAAAACTCGATCTCGCTAATTTTGGGTAAAATTTGGCGCTAATTTTTTATTTCTTCCGTCTAAACTATGGCTAAGGAAGAGAGGGGAAACCAAATTGGTAGAGACCTAGTTAGCATCTATCGAAACTTCAATTTTGGCTGATTGATTTTGGCTGATTGAGCGAAATCCTTGATCGATCTGGCTAGCTTCCCTATCTCTGTTTCTCTGATTTTGGCTAGCTTCGCCCTTTCTATGTTTCTCACGAGTCACGACAGTGCTACTGTAAAGTTAAGTTAACGCACACACTACTGGTATTGTAAAATTAAGTTAAGTTTTTTTTATTTTATTTTTTATAGTTTGAACTACTTAAAAATAAAATAAAATAATTCAAAAGTCTTTCTTAAAGTCCTTCTAAATTGTTATTTAACTGAATGTTAAATATAATATTAAAAAATAAAATTACTTTAAATTAATCTCCAAAAGACTTTTTTGGATTAATATTATATACTTAAAATAAAATTTAAAGTTTTTGGGATTATTTAATTTTATTTTTATTTAACTTTTATCTTTATTTATGATCATAAAAATAAATTTTATGGAGAAATTTTAAAATTTAACATAATGTAAAGTTATTTACTTTATAGTTTTTTAAAATAAATAGTTGATATTGTAAGTTACTTAAAAAATGCTATTAAAATTAAATTTACTATTGTAATAAATTAAAGGTATTTATATTCACCATAATTAATTATAAAAATTATTTAAAATAAAATAGCGACCAATTTTATCTCTCGCAAAAAACTTCTGACCAATAATATATAGTGAGTAATAATTCTTTCACTAAATAGATTTTTTTCTCGCAAATTTTCATTATAAATTGGCTCCAAAAATCTTTCTATTGCCTCAATTTTGCGAGGAAAAAAATATATTGTGAATGATATTTCTTTCGCTAATAACTATATTGTCACTATACTTTTTTTCTTCACTGTTCCTTCGCTAAACAACTCATCATGTGAAGGAATAAATTCCTTCACAAAATTTCCTTCGCTAGAGGCCATTTTGGTGTAGTGTCCATGTTCAACCCATTGTTCATACAGGCTCCTGAATGCCTTCTCGCTATATGTAATAGCCTCCGAAATTGGCATCCTGGTATACTTGTCTCCATGCTTTTCTCTGCTTCGCTCAAATTTCTCATTCTTTTCCCTCTTGCCTCCTTGTGGTTTTGACTGAGAATCCGCCAAAGCCACAGTTACTGTCCTCTTGCCCTTCCATGTAACCATCGCATGGCTGGTGGGAAATGTCATGATTCCTCCCAAGTCTTGTGCAAAAGATGAGAGGGTCGCAAATGAATCACAAGCTTTGGTAATGAGGTGGGGCTTGAAGGCGTCTAAAGCACCATTGTTGCATATGCTAACCAAGTTCTTTTCTTCAATCAGCTCTGCACACTTCTGTGCCTGGGCCCTGAACCTGTCAACGTAATCTGACAGCTCCACATTCGGCTTCTGCTTAAACCGCATGAGCTCTACAATGGTTACTTGTTTCTGCACATAGAAAAACTTCTTAAAAAATTGCAATTTTAGGTCATCCCAATCATGGACTGACCCCTTCTCCAAATTATAGTACCAACTGAAGGCACTATCCGTCAAAGTCTTGTTGAATTCTCGCATCAATAAGTTGTGGTTGTTCACTTCATCATATCTCTAGCCACGGAGACATCGAATTTCACGAAACTCGCAATATGTTTCTCCGCATTTCCTTCTCTTCGTTGTATTTTAGAAATTGTGGGGATGTTTCAATATACCTCGCTTGCAAGGTTGCCCAAATGTGTGCCGTAAGGTGGAGTAAAGTCTAACTCCGAGGGTCGGGATGTCCGCTGCAGAAAGTTGATTGATCACATCGATCATATCATCCTTCGTCACGTATTGGCTCGTGGCATGAACTCTCTAGGGTGTTGTGATATATTGTTGTACCGATGGTGTGTATGGTTGATGTACACTTGCATCGTGCAAAGCTGGCACTAGTGGCAGTTGCTGGCTCACTCGCTGGACATGGATTGGGACGGTTGGCATCCCGACCGTGAAAATCTTTGAGAAGCAGTTGGGATGATGTTTATTCGAGGTGGCTTGCTTCCAACATAGGTTATGGCATGTCACCACCGCTCGGGCTCCAAGTTGATTATTGGAACCGATTGACTTTCCGTCAATGGAGGTACAATCTGGTTCTCTTTGTTATTGCCATTGTTGTTGTCTTCCACTCCTGTTTGTTCCCCATGCGAACTTTTTGGGAACATGGCCTTGAAATTGGGAATTTGCATCAACTGCTGGCGGAAATTCCCCATCTCCTCTTGCTTCCTCTGCATTTCCAGCATCATGGCCATCATCATCCCTTGCCCTTCTCGTGCTTCCTTCAATGCCTTGAGCATCTCCAGTTGCACAGCATTCGTCTGGTCTCCACCTGCATCCTTGCCTTGCCTTTCTGCGCTTGTTTGTTGTTGATTGGCCATATGTGGTGATGTTGAACTCCCTTCTGAAGCGTCTTCAATAAGTGGTTGGTCAAAATCCAGGTTTGCGCCTTGGAAAACTTGAGTGGCTTGCCTTGGAACTGGATCCAGTGAAGTAATGCTATTTGTTGGTGAAGTAACTCTTCCTGTAGTTCTCCCACTTCGAGTTTTGGGCATACCCTTCACGAATTCTACACCTCCCCAGCAAAGTCGTCAAAGAAATGTGGGCAAGGAAATCGTACCTTGCTAGGGTTAGGGTTTTGTGTTGACGAGGAGGAGAAATCCACCTAAAAGTACTGGAATTGATTGATTGATCAAGAGGGAGAAGAACAGGTGGGCGATTACTCCAACGACGCATAACAGAACTCCTAGAATCCGGGAACCATGTTAGGGTAACAGGGATTCCAAGAGCCTTCTTCTTGAGTCCTTCCACTCTTAGAATCTGAAAACCTTGTTAGGGTTATTGGGATTCCAAGAGTCTTCGTGAGTGTTGAGAGAGAATGCTCAGGTCCTTCGATCTTCTAAGAGTCCAAGTCTTGTGTCTGAAGAGAGGTCCCCTTCCAAATAGAATGGAAGGGGTATTTATAGAATTTTCTGGAAAGTAGTCATGTGCAAGGCACATGCTTTTAGAAAAATTCCAGAAATACCCTTTAGTCATTAGAATAATGCCCATATTGTCCTATCCTTCTAGCCACCAATCCAATCCCTCAATCAATTCCCAAAATGAGTCGCCTCCACGAGTTTTCTGCCTCGGGACACGTGGAGACTTCTTTCGGGTCTCGCATATTTATTCCGACTTTTCTGTTCGTCATTTAATTCAATTAGGTCAAATGAACCATAATTTGCACTTGGGCCCACAGTATTTAAAAATTATGTCCAAATGTGGAACATATTCGAACATGTGACCTATCATTTGGAACTTTAATCATTTGACCGTTGGAGCAACACAACACAAGTTATATGTTAATATCTTGCAAGGATTAATATTTACATCAAAACATGAGATTTTCCCCATATATTCATTTCTTCTCCTTCACTACATACCATTAATATAATCTAGGAAGTTATATACTACAATAATAATAATAATAATAATAATAATAATAATAATAATAATAATAATAATAATAATAATAATAATAATAACAACAACAACAACAACAACAACAATAATAATAATAGTACTAATAACAATAATAATAAAATAATAATAATAATAATAATAATAATAATAATAATAATAATAAATAATAAAAATAATAACACTATAATTTCTGCTTATACATGTCAAATACTTACAAAATTATGATATGTATCTTACTTGTTCTTTAATTTATTTATTTTGCCTTGAAATATAGTATAAGTTATTCTTTTCAATTATCTTCTTCTTTTGCAGCAACTAATTAATGGGCGATTGAACACTTGTTTTATGGAATTTGGTAATGAAATAATTAAATGACATATCGATGATCATACATGATCAATATATAAAAGATTATAACGTAAATTAATAGCCAAGTTAATTAATTAGTTTTTTTAATATTGGACATTTTAAATAAGGAATAATTAATGTTATTGTTTCCCGAAAATCTACTGCTTTTTTATTTTGTAAAAAAAAAAGAATTGATAAAATAATTAACACTTGTGGAAAAAAGGGAAAAAATAAGAAGTCAAACAGGTCTTTCCATGCGATCGTATATATTATAGAATAAAATGACAAATTAGTGTGTTATTATTATAAGATAGTATAATTGTATTTCATGCATAAATATTTATATGAATATTTGTTTATAAATATTTATATGAATATTTAGAGATAAATTTATATATATATATATATATATATATATATATATAGTAAAAAATATAACATAAGAAGCAAAAATATCACAACTAGGTTTTGAACCTAAGACCTATAGGTTATTAGGCCATTATGCTACCATTGAGCCATTCTAATTTATTAGTTAACTAAACTAACGACATAACTTGTTGTCTCTAATATTTTTAAATTATTCTACTGATATGTCTATATATATATATATATATATATATATATAGAGGCCCGATCGGGAGCATACTCCTTAAAGAGTATACTGCCCTTAAAGAGCATACTCCTTTAAAAGACCGGTCTTTTATATCTCTCTCCTCACTCATTTGAAAAAATAAAGACAAACATACATCTCTCGCCTTGAAAACAAAGCACTCATCACTCATTCGACCGAAAACCCTCATCGCTAAACATACATCTCTCGCTTGAAATCGCCTCCTTGAAATCGCCCAACGCCAAAATCGATTAAAGAGAGACAGAGCTTCAATTACAAAGGCAAAGTAGCTTTGCGATACAAATCGATTCCTTTGACATCTATTCTTTTGCAAAATCAAAGAGAGAAAGTTAGCATTGCACTAGAAAATCGATTCTCAGCCATCACGAATGTTGCAAGAGAGAAAGCCAACCCAAGCCCTAGAACTCAATTGAACCAAGAGAGAATGCCAAGCTCGTGAAACGCGACCCCCTCCAGAAAATCTTGCAGTGCAGAGTAGTCTTCAGAAGCCGTGACGTGCGACAAAACTTCTCCAAATGCCCTCAGTTAGTGACCCTTGAAAATCAGTAAGTGCATTCCTGTTTTTTTTAAATGTAGTTTTTTTTGTTGTAAATAGAAAGCTTAATGAAATTTGGGATTCTTTGTGAATTTGGGCTTCTGTGATGTCTTTTTTTGGATTTTGTGAATTTGGGACAAGCTTAATGAAATTTGGGATTACTGTGAATTTTAATTAGTGATTTCACAATTTCAAGTAAATTTTTGTTTGTCCAGGTGTAAATATAATGGATGACATGTACAATGAAGTAGGGAGTTGCGGGGATAATGTAGAAATGAATTTGGAAATAGAAAGGGATGGGGATGACTCGAGTGGAGAGGGGTTGAATGAGAATACTAATACTGTTGTCTACTATCCTCAAGTAGTAGACGAGTTTACACCTAAGATTGGTCAATAATTTCAAACATTAGATGATATTCACACGTTTTACAATACATATGCAATGCATGCTGGATTTAGTGTACGAAAGTTTAATGAGAAAAAAAGGGCGGGTAGCGATGAGATTTATTGGAAGGAGTATGTGTGTTCTAAGCAAGGAAAGGGTAAACTATTAGCCGATGTGGTCGTAAAAAGAAAACGTGGATCTATAAAAGAAGGTTGTGGTGCAAAAATTACAGTGGTAAAGAGAGATGACTTGTACGTAATTACTAAAATTGAGGAGGGTCATTGTCATCCATTGTCAACTCCACATAAGAGGCATTTGTTACGATCGCATCGTAATGTGTCAATTGCCCATAAATCGTTGTCTCAAAGAACTTGGCATGTTGAATATACCACAATACCCAATAAGACAATTTTCTTGCATGCGCAGCGGGTGGTTTTGAAAATATTGGCAGACGCAACGAGATTTATATAACTTTGAAAGAGACAAGCGCAATGACTTGAAGGGACATGATGGGGATATGTTGAATGAGTACTTACAGTTAGAACAACAAAAGAATCCTTCATTCACTTTCACAATTGACACAGACGATGAAAATCGGATCACTCGTTGTTTTTGGGCCGATGCAACGTCTAGACGGGCTTATAGATTTTATGGTGATGTTGTCATTTTTGACACCACGTACAATACTAATTGTTACGGAATGATATTTGCACCACTAATGGGGGTTAATAATCATGGTCAAACTACTGTATTTGGTTGTGCTTTCTTAAGTGATGAGACCATAGCTAGTTTTGAATGGCTTTTCAAGTGTTTTTTGGAAGCAATGCCAGGCAGTGCACCTGAGATGATTATCACCGATCAGGATCCATCTATGATAAATGCCATTTCACAGATGCTTCCTAATACATTTCACAGGTATTGTAGTTGACATATATTGACCAAATTCTCAGAGAAGATTGACTCAGTAAAATACAACGATTATTATAAAGAGTTTGCTGATTGCATTTGGAAGTCAGAGACTGTGGAAGATTTTGACTCTACTTGGGTAGCGTTAATGGAGAAAAGTGGGTTGAATACTAATAAATGGCTACAATCAATGTATGACATCCGTTGTAGATGGGTACCCGCACATGTGAATCATGTTTTCTCAAATTTAAGATGTCAAGTAGCCAACGAAATGGAGAGTTGTCATGCATTTTATAAAAAGTTTGTTTCTAAAAGGAATTCTTTAGTGGATTTTATGATTCAATTTGGGAGGGCCTTCAAGCAAAGAACGACACAATGAGTTTGTTTTTGGATAACAAAGATTTGGTTGAGAGCCGAGAATGAAATATCGTCATGACTTCTTAGTTCAAATGGTTGACATTTATACACACTCTATATACTATAAATTTGAAGAAGAGTTGTGTGAGAGCTTGAATTATAGGTTTGAACTTCTGACGGAGGATGTCAAGCATCGTGTATATAAGATTTACCGAAGGAATGTCAGCAAGTTTAAAGTAAGAGAATCCAGTATGACATCTCGTTGGATTATGCAACATGTACTTGCAAAAAGTTTGAAAGTTTGGGAATCCTATGTCGGCATGTGATAGCTTATTTGCATAAGTTTCATGATCTTGACAAATTGCCTACAAAATACATTTTAAAAAGGTGGACAAAAGGAGCAAAATCAAGTGGTGTAATTGATGATAATGGTGTGGAGATAAAAGATGACAAGCCATACTTTACTCTTATGAGTCAATTGATTCAGACAGCTCTCTAGAGATGATTGATAGTGCTCTCACAAATGAAGATGCCACAACTGTATTAAAGGAATGTTTCGATAGATATAATGAAAAGATCAAGCAAATCATCGGGAATAAAGGTTCTAAACGAAACAATGAAATGGAGTCTGGTGGAATGAGTGCATCCAAGTCAGTTAACATGGCTGGGACTTGTGCACATAATTATATTGAGCCGAACCAAGTGCGTGCAAAAGGGTGTGGCAAAAGGCTGAAGGGTGGCAAAGAAAGGGCTTTGGGGAAAACAAAAAACCCCAAGGTGAGACGTTGTCATGGATGTGGCAACGTTGGTGTCACACACGACAAAAGAAACTGTCCGACTCTTAATAATCGGTAAACAAGTTTAATTATTTTGACTTTGTTATTTGATTCACTTGTTTGACTCAGAATTGTTTAAATTTGACTTTGTCATTTGTTTAAATGTAGAATTGGAGAATCAAATGTTGATGTTACTCAGCATCCAAGTGTAGATGATGAATGTGATTCACGCACAGGTGAAACTGAGATTTCTATGACATGTCTTGTATATCTATATCTTTGTATTACCTTGGATTTTTTTCCTGCAGAGTGTCCATCAGAATTGCACTAATCATGGGAGTCTCTTATGGTATCGGTTCTTACAGTTATAGGGTCAACAGGGTCCATATCTTTGTTTGTTTTTTCTTGTAGTTCTTGCAGTTACTACTACTAACAGATGGTTTCAACACTTACAGTAATAGAGCACTAACATGAGATGGTTTTTTCTTTCACCTTTTGATCGGATCATTTGGTCCCAATCTGGTATACAAGCATGAGATGCTCTGTTTATACTTGCAGTAATAGAGGACCAATCTGGTATACAAGCATGAGATGCTCTGTGACACTGATTTTGGAAGATTGTGTCATGTAAACAGTGTAATCTAAACAGTGGTTTAACAGTTTTGATATTGGAATTTTTTGTTTCATTTGTTTATGATGGTTTACTTTTTTCCTCTCAAAGTTGTTACTGTATTGCTCTGGTGCTAAGCCATGAATTGTTTGCTAAACAATTGAACTTTATTTGTTGTAGAGATTATAAATATTGTAATTGCTTGTTTCTGGATAAGATACATTAGGTATTCTGCTAATCTACTGCAATGGATGAAACTGTTGATTATCCCTTGATTTGATGATTTTTACTATTTTGTTACTTCATCAGTTGATAGGGGCTATTTAGGTAGATGCAATGACATTGTCTTTATGTTAATCTACTTTTACATTTCATATTTTGTGAAGTGAGGGTTGGGAGGAATTTTCATGTAACGGGTCCCTAAATGTCTATGCTGTGAGAAACATCTCAAAGTACAATTCTATTTTAGACGAAGTTTATGTCAAAATTGGTGGCAGCTTTTTTAGGAATCAATGAACCATTGGAGGCCTTTTAGGTTTCATAGAAAAAGTTAATTATTTTTAGGCTTCATAGAAAAAGTTAATTATGGTTCTACTGGCTTCATGATAGAGGACACTTTGTGAAAGGAGATTTATTGGATTTTTTAATAGTTGTGAATCTGCAGAACTTTAATTCTGAGAACTTGAGTGGAGTGAGGGGTTATTGCTAAAATTTATACCGTTGACTACTAATTAAAATTAATGGTAAAGAATGCTAAAAGAGTGAAGGGAGGGATATTTGGAATTATGAAGAAAGGGATTTGATAGACATTGCTTTAAAGGAAATCATGAAGACAATTTAAACCGGTGATTCGCTTTTAATTACTAATGCATTATTGTTAACCCATTTGGATTAAGGGCCATGATTTCAAACTCAATGAAAGCATCCCATTCATGTTCAAACTTTTGTTACTAAAAGTTCTTTTCTACCAACATGCCTTGATGTCACTTTGATCTGATGACAAATAAGTATCTGGGATGTAAAAGATGGCATTATTATCATTACATAATGCGAATGCACTTTAGATGATCCCAATATCAATTAGAAAGTTCTTTTATATGCTTTCTAATTGAGTTCTCGTAATGATTTTTATCTAAAACTTCCTATAAAGATAGACTTCATGACTGCCCATACTTGATATATTTTTACTCTGATGTTCATAACAAATTGAATGCAAGTACAATGGTGAATTTAAATTTAAAGATTCCTATTGCAAAATTGCAGATAAATAGGAGAACAGAATTTGTATTTGCTAGTCATAGCTTTGATGTTTGGGAGAGTTGGTCACTCGAAGGTCCTTTGGAGGAATGTAGGCTGGTCACTCAACGGATCGCATATAATAGGAATGCACTATGGTGTACACTTATTTCTTTATGTGTAATGTACATTCAATAATTGCCATCACATAAAGGGAAAGTAATTGTTAATATTCTATATACAAACTGGAGGATTAAATACTACAGGAATCATTTAGTAGTAATTAACTTTGCTTCATTACAATCAATAGGGTACATTTCAAAGATGGACTTAAGGTTGAAATTACAACAGGGTACAATCAACTGCTCAACCTTACAACATTCCAAAATTCTAATTACAAACTTCTCGGATTTAAGCATCTATTTGCACAGAGATGGTTCCAAAGAAATTCCAAAGTAATAAAATCAAGGAAATCCATATGATTATCTTGTAAATCATATGTTTGCGTCTAACATTTTTAGCTTCATCTTCAAGAGCCCTCAACTTCCTCAACAAACCAGAAATCACTTGAATAGCTCTCGGCTGCATCGGAGGATCATACCACATGAAATACCCGCAACCATGAGGCTGTCAAAAAAGAATTTATTTGAGAACAAACTTCATATTAAAGGAAATTGAATATAAATTACTTACTCTTGCAGTTTGACATCCATAGAATCGACGACCAGGATTCGAATCAGTCCAAGAAGTTATCAACATAGCCGGGCGATGACAATGACAGTGGTTAACTGCGGCCATTTAAGTTGACTCTTTCCTAGTTTACAACTTACAGTTCAAAGTTTTGAAATCATTCTCCAATAGATATAAGATCAATGCCAACAGTAACAGAGTAAAGAGCCCTCAATCAGTATCAAATATACAATAAAGTAACAGATAAAATAAAGTAATTGAAGTCAACAAAGTAACAGATAATGCACCGAAAAGGATTTACTAGTTCACTTCCCACAGAAAACAACACAATCCACCCAAAAATGATGCCGACTCTGCGATTCACCCAGTCCACTTTTTGCCAATAATATAATTTGACAAAGCTAACACCTGTTCCAATGAAATTTATTCCTCTTCCACAAATTATTCCTTTCAATTTCAATTTTCAATGTTTATATTATCAAAATTTGCCATAATTTAACACATGTTCACAAATTATTCGACTTTTTTTAGAGAAAAGGGAGAAAGAGCAACTACCCATTTTCTTATCAAACCCATATGAGGAAAAATCAAAAAGAACAAACCGTTTGAGGAAAACCCTAAAATTAAGGAGCTTTACCTTCTGATCCGTTTGCTATGGTTTCGTTGGCCGGAGACCTTCCGTTGGCCTTTAACTTTACCTTATCGCGTGAGTTGCAGCAAACTGGGAGATGGACGATTACAAGCTTCGCGTGAGTTACCTTATCGCGTGAATCGATTTTGGGGGAGACTTAGAAAAACACGGCTTCAAGGCTCGATTTGCAAGCTCTGTCTCAACTTCATCTTGAGTGTGCGGCGATGCAGAGCCCTAACTTTCTCTTTGATTTTGCGTGAATAGATGTCAAAAGGAATCGATTTGTATCGCGAAGCTCGCCTTTGTGTATGAAGCTCTCTCTCTCTTTAATCGATTTTTGGCGGTGGGCGATTTCAAGGAGGCGATTTCAAGCGAGAGATGTATGTTTGACAAAGTGAGGGTTTTCAATCGAATTAGTGAGAGTCTGTTTGTTTTCAAGTAAGAGATGTATGTTTGTCTTTATTTTTTGAATGAGTGAGGAGAGAGATATAAAAGATAGGTCTTTTTAAAGGAGTATGCTCTTTAAAGGCAAGATACTCTTTTAAGGAGTATCGCCCCGATCAGGCCTCTATATATATATATATATATATATATATACATATTCTTTTCAAAAAATTTTGTCAAACTAAATAAAATACTAAACAAAACTCAACATTAAACTAAATATATATAAAGTAACTATGAATATTTTTATATATAAATATATATATATATATATGTAAACAAATATTCAGTATAAATATTTATAAATTTATCTCTAAATATTCATATAAATATTTATAAAAAATATTCATATCTAAAGTTTAGATTAAATATTTATAAATTTATAAATAAATATTTGTTTATAAATTTTAAAGATAAATTTATATGAATATTTGTTTATAAATATTTATATGAATATTTAGAGATAAATATATATATATATATATATATATATTAAAATATTCATAATTACGTTATATAAATATTCATAGTTTCTTTATATATGTTTAGTTTAATGTGGAGATTTAAGATGGGTATCTATATATATATAGATGGTAATAGAATTTATCTAATACACAAAAAAATATAACATAAGAAGCAAAAATATCACATGTACTAAGTTTTGAACCTAAGACATATGGGTTATCGAGTCATTAAGCTACCACTGAGTCATTCTAATTTATTAGTTAACTAAACTAACGCCATAACTTGTAGTCTCCAATATTTTTAAATTTATTCTATCGATATGTATGTGTGTGTATATATATATATATATATATATATATATATATATATATATATATATATATATATACACACACACACATACATATTCTTTTCAAAATTTCTTGTCAAACTAAATAAAATACTAAACAAATCTCAACATTAAACTAAATATACATAAAGTAACTACGAATATATATATATATATGTAAATAAATATTCATATAAATATTTATAAAAAATATTCATATCTAAATATGAGATGAAATCCAATGACAACTGATGTACCCGTGACATCCAATGTTGCTATCAACGGTATAGATTATGGTTGTTGAAATAGTACTCGTGACAACCGATTGTCAAACATGTTAGTTCCGGGCCTCCGACCCAAATAAACTCAACCTCATCAAACCTGATTATTATATCTATGCTTCCAATGTTTCCTATTTCTAGATAGAAGTAGGATATACTTACAAGTACTCCCTCACTCCGAGAATGAAAATGATGATTGATTTTATGCGAATTTTTAAAAAAATGTCAAATGATAAAATTATTCATATTTAAATTCTCATCTAATTGCATATTTTTCTATACATGACTAGTGATATTATATAAATATTTATAAATAATAAAATATGACATTTAATACTAAGGATATTACATAAAAAATATTGTAAAAAAATAAATTATTTAATATAAGTAAATATTTAACTTGAGATTACATAAAATAATAAGAATTTTTATTCTTAGATAGATGGATGGAGTAACTTAAATCATGAAATATTTTTAAATCCAAAATAAAACATAAAAAGAAGAATAGTAATGGTATATTCCTAGCTATTCCTAGTTCTCCTTTTACCTTTTTCCCAAATATATTATAAAATTAAATTATAATACTATTAGTTATAAGAGAAAACATAAAAGATGAAAAAAAATTATTATGTTTTATGAACTAAAACAGAATAAAGATATTTAAAAATGACTTATAAGTCATTCCTAATAAGTTTGTTTGACCCATATTAATGTAATATCAAGTTTATCCCTATTTTATTTAAAAAAATTTAAAAAAAATAAATTTGTAAAAAAGAAGAGTAAGATGCAACGTCACTTTAATTGACGTTAGAATTTTTATTTTAATTTTTTTATAGCTGAAGTCTTATATACTCATTCATTTCCAACGTCGATGACTAAGAATAAACATAAAAAAAATATTAATGTTTGTAAACAAGTACAAGAAAGAAATTAAAAAAAAAGAGATTCCAACGTCAGTTAAAGTGATGTTACATCTTACTCTTCTTTTTTATAAATTTGCTTTATAATTTTTTTTTAAATAAGTTACAATGCCGGTTAGTTTGGCATTGGATCATATTTTTATTTTTTTCAAATTTCTTTTAAAAAATAAAATCGTTTTAAAAAAGTTAAGATAATTTTTTTTAAATTCGTTTTTTAAAAAAATATTTTTTAAAGTGGCGTTAGTTGCCTTTTATGATTTTAGGCAAAAAAAAATCAAAAAATTTAATGCCATTTCAAATGGCTTTTCAATATTTTTTTTCAAATTAGATGGGAGAGACTTTACTCCCAACGACGATCGTTGAAGTTTTTATTTTTAAAAAAATATTCGTTTAAAAATAAAAATTTTTTTAAAAAAATTAAAGCTTTTTTTTAAAAAAAAGCTCAACAGTTAAGTTAAAATAATAATCTGAGTTCTGACTACTTGTATACTTTATTACTAAATTACTAGCCGGCTAGCACTCTGAATTCGCTTCCTACTCTCAATTCCCAAATCCAGATCTCAAAACTCAAACTCGTAACTCGGAACGCTCGAGTCTCAATCTCTCATCGGCCGGCGCCGACGGCCATCACCTCATCGCCTTCGGTGGCCCTTCATCTCGAACTCTCGATCTCTCAAGTCTCATCAGGTACGAATTTGTGTCAGTGGGCAAAACAAACATTATCACTCGCTTTATGTATGATAAATTTGATAATACTTATCAGGTAACCTCTAAATTATAATTAATCAAACTCGTGTGAATGTTTACATATAACTGCGTAAATCTGATGTTATTCTTTTTATGGATCTATCCTAAAAAAAATCCGATCAAGGCAAATGGATCTAGTTTTTGTAGTTTTTTTGTGATATTATTTGATTTTCTGATCTAATTTTAACACAAGTGTTTGATCCTAAATCTCGAGACTATGTTAGAACCATAATCGAGAAGCTTGGTCCCTTATTACCGAGTGTGCTTGAACAATATATGTCAGAAGTTATTAAAATTTTACATATCAGGAGTAAACACATGAGGAATTAATATGGCACAATAGAAACATAATGAAGAAGAAAAACAAGAGCAGTATATTTCTATCAGTAATAGCATAGACATTCGTATTCACAGTACTCATCTAAGCTAGGCCTTTGCATGAAAACTAAATTGTTCTGACTTATGATAAATACTGATGTTAGGGTAGGGAATTTTGGAACTTGGTTTATGAAATGGTGTCAAACTACTAGCTTTAATGCTTGAGTTTAGAATTTGGAGTTTAAATATTTTATTTTCAGCCTTGAGTTGATAACGCACAACTAGCAAATAAACTAGTTTGGTGTAAAGTCTGAAAAAAAAGATAAGTATCTTATCTTTTTTATTTTGACATTTTCTTTTATTTTTTACTAGTTAATTTTTTACTTGTTTCTAGCCATCTTCTGTATTTGCAGGATTTAAGCTGCTAGTGAAAATAAAAAATTTAATGTTATCCCAGTCGATAATTAGGCCATGCTACTCTGGTCATATCACCTATTGAGCAGTACAGAGGGATGCTGGGTAAGATATACCTTTTAGAATTATCCTTTATTCTTATTAGCATCTTAAATGCATGCAGACTAAACCATACAGAAGATTTGCTAGGGTTTTTTTAATTTGATTGCTATAATAAATTTTTAATTCAGGGTTTAGCAGTAATACTTGTTTGAGGAAATGAGTATAACCTATATAGGTAGTAACACTTGCTTATTAATAACTATTTATTATTTTAGTTTCTGATTTGCATCTTTTGAGACCTTGTGACCAAGATTTCTTTGTTGAAAATTAATAAAAGTGCAGGTATCTTATTTTTGGTTTTGCTGGTGGAAGTGACTCAATATGGGTGCACTGGAAAAAACCCTGTAATTCTTCATATTTTTTAGATTTTATTCAAATTTAATTGTTTAGTTATTTTGGGTAATATTGAGAATGTGGGTGGAAGCAAAAATCGTAGGGGAAATTGCAGTTTTATTTATTTCGTAATTACTACCTTTTTCTCTCCATTATCATTTCTTTTGTTTTAGTTTTACATTTAATGTGTATTTAATTTGTGTAGTAAGAAAAAGAGCAATGATATTATTTGACCAATAATCATAATTAAATGTAACTCTGCAAATTGTATTTATTTTTAAAATGTGCTTAATTACCTTAATTTGGCCAACAAAAGTGTTGGCATCTTTTAGATGACTACATATCTATTTTTCCATTGTGAAGTATAGTTTATGTAAGAAATGCAATTTTATGTTTTATGGAGGAATGTCAGTTTTATGTTTTCTGCACTTTTATGTTTTATGAATGAATGTCATTAGTTTACCTGCTTAATTTTTGATTAGTTGGAGATTTTATGCATGTGATAACTAAATAATCTTTTTATCTAAAACACTAAAGATAGGAACAACTATGGTTACAAGAAGTGATGGAAGATAAAGGTAGGAAATAATCTTTTTATCTAAAACACTAGTGCTACTAATAATAGTATTTTCGTAAAGGGATGGATTAAGAAATTTGAACATTAATGTCAAGTGTGCATTGTCTAATAAGGAGTTCGTATATTTCTCTTGCAGTTTTGCTAATCTCCAAAAGCCTCAAGTTGAACTCGATGGAAAGGCATGTGCAGCTGACGTTGGACAGAATGGCCTCATGGCGCTTTATGATACCTTGCTCAGCCGGGTAAATATAGACTATATATATTCATTTCTCTGCAGTTTTGAACAACATTAAAATTGTTATGCATTTTGTCATTTTGCTGGATTTTTAATTTCCAAATATTTTTTCTGCAGCATATGTTCTATTGACGGTTCTTAATACCTTTTGTCACCTCTTATTTCTTTATTTTTTGGGTTGTGCTTGAACAATGCTCTTCTTTTCAGCTGGATGCGACATCTTTAGTTTTTATTTTTATTTTTTCAAATCTACCACATTGTTGGTTTTCTTATCATATGAATTTAGAAACTTGATCAATATACCAGTTAAAAAGAATGCCATGCCCATGACACAGGTTGCAAGCACTTACAAAAATCATATAGAAATAGAATTACTGTATTTTTCATCTCTAATAAATCTGCTAATACTGATTATCATAAGGTGTGTGATTTGCATTCCAAGGCTACTAGAGCATTGGTCGGGAATGTAATGCAGAGGTTCTGTCAGCAGTGTAGCAGGTAGTGTTTCATGGCTTTATAAGGAACATTCTATGATTGCAATGAGATACATTATATTATATACATCTGCTGCAAAAATTAGTTCGGATCACATTTTTTTTATTTCACTAAGTTCTATCTTTTAGATATGTTTCAGTTGGGTCCAAGTAGTATTATTGTTTTTTAGGTGCAGTAGTTGTTCCATGAATATATATTTATAATTCATATTGATTAGGTTACACTTATGGCAGGTTTCATGCTCTTCAAGAATTTGATGAAGGTAGAAGAAGTTGTCTTTGGCAGGCCATAATAGACGGAGAAGGAAAACACATCTAGAAAATGCAACTAATGGAGTGGCCCTGAATGATGAGTGTAGTAGTAGTTACTTGTTGATAAGTCTGTTGAGGATACTCTCCAATATACACTGTAAGTACAAATCTTTTAAAATTATATTTCTTATTTTGTTCTATATTCATCTTTGTAATATTTAGCTTACTTAACTAATTCTACAACTTATTCCTCTATGAATTACAGCTAATAGCTCTGATCAAACAAAGGATCAGGATCTGCTGTCTCATCTATTAATGAACCTTACGAGTCTTGCTGGTACAGTCAATGGAAGGAACTTGTGTGGATTACTGAATGGATCTCAAGATTTGCAGGATGTTGGGGTGTCTGTTAGGACTCAAGGACAGGTGCCAAATCTAATTCCAAGCAACTGTTCCACGTTATTTAGTTCAACTCATAATATAATCTCTATGTTAAATCTCAGGACCCTTCTAGACCTACTGGACAGTGCGTGACTATACCTGCATCTGAAATATGACACAAAAGAGAGTATTTGTAGATGGTGAAAATGGTATTATTCTACGGTCTCCACCCATTACACAAGCTAATATTCTTTCTCCAACAAAACATAGCATTCCAACTAAAGCAAATGATTTGTTCTAACTTGTGCTATAACCAGGTTGGAGAGTGATTATGCATTGATGTGCCAACCATATTTATTGTTTAGTCACTCAAATTGAACAAGAAATTGGTGGTATTCTAAAGTATTATGAAATAGGAGCCAAGCCTTGACATTATTCCACGAAAGCAACTCAATTGTCTTTTTATGTATTGATTTTGGCACTAAAGTGCCTCGGTGACCTATTTGCTTTTTTTTTACGACTTGCTATTATTTTTAAATATGTAGGAAGACCGCTTCTACGAATTCGCCTTTACAATCATCTGGGTATTAAATTTCCGTCTTTGTACGTTTATGAAAGACAAGGGACAAAATTATGAAGTGTACTCTCTCTATATATGTAGATATATACTTTGATTGAAGAATTGTGGTGGCTTTAGATGGTTAATTGTAAAGATAATGAATGATTATGTAGTGGATGATTTTATTAAGTTAATAATATTTTTGTTTTTTGTATTTTTGCCATTATTTACTATGGGGACATTGAGCCAGTCAGGTACATAAAAAGAATGTCAAATTTTGATTTGATAACAATATAATTTGTTACCAAAGCATTGAACAAGTTTTAATATAGCAACAAATTTTCGTTGCTAATGGCATTAAAAATATAATATTTGACAACGAAAAATTAGCCTGATAACAACGGAGATGATATTGTTGCTAATACTAAAATAAAAGGCAATATTTTTTATCGTTGCAAATTATATCAGCTTTTGTTGCACATATAAAGAAACGACAACATATAATGTCGTTCTTAATCGACGACTTTCGTTCTTTATTGAAAAATAACCAAAGAACAAATATTTTCATTCTTGATTCAAAGATAATGTCATTGCCAAATAATATAATTAAAGAATTGAAAATCATTGTTAAAAGTTTACATTCAAACCAAAAGAAAGCTTAGGCAACAATTTTTATAATTTATCTTGCAACAAAAAAATGTCATTGCAAAATGGTATCAATTGAAACGAAAATGTATGATCATTGCAAAAAAAAAAGAGTTCATTTTGTTGCCAATTAGCAAGCTTTTTTGCAACGAAATGGGGTTTTTAGCAACGACATTTTAATTATTCGCAACAATATATTTTGTTACTAAAGGATCGATGTCTCTCAGACGAAAGCCAAATTTTCGTTGCAAAATGTATTACTTTTGGCAACGAAAAAAAATATATTCGATTATGAACAATTAGCAACGCTTCATTTGTTGCAACGAAAAGACTTAACGACGAAGAAAGTCGTTGCCAAAACCCTTTAGCAACGAAATTTGGCACCTTTAGCAACGAAAATCGGTTGTTGCTGAATCCTTATTTTTTTGTAGTGATTTGAGATACATTCAAATCATACACTGTAGTTCTTGTATTCCTTCTTTCATATCTATCGTAAATATAGTACAAGTCTAGGTTGGCTTGGGGGGGTTTTATTTTAGTAATATTCAGTTTGTTCAACGAAGCTATCAAAGTCTCAGAAGGGAGAAGTGTTGCAGAGGTGCAAAGGGGGCAGAGGTGTCCAATCGATCGTCGTTGTAACATGGAGTTTTATTTACTTTGTAATTGTTGAGTATTATTTTAATAAATTGAGTCTCCAATCCTAGTTGGGATTAGACGTGGATTAAGCCACTAGAGTAGAGGATAGGGGCTGAACCACGTAAAAATCTTGGTGCGATTTACTGTTCTTTTGTTTCTGTTTTAAGCTTTAATATTGCTTTAATATTCTGCAGATTTTGGTTTAAGTTGAAAAAATTTTATACTAATACGGACAAGTATTAGTTGTCCGTTTATAACAGACAAAGAACATAACTAATACAGATAGGGTTAGACCGTCCGATTATAGCCTGTTATAGTAAACTTTAAAAATTGGCCACCGTAGTTCACTTCTGAGTATTTGCACCTATTCACCCCCCCTCTAGGTGTGCTTTATTACTGAATTACATTTGGTATCAAAGCAATGCTCTACTAATATTGATCTTTGCAGGTCGTTGGGAAAGATCATATGGCACACCTCAATTTTCAAGAAGGTCAATCAACAAGCCGGACACCTTTGTTGCTCGGAAGTGAAAACTTCAACTTTTAGAAGTTTAGAATGATGATCTATCTCAAATGAGACCCATGGGAATGGTGGGTTGTTGAAAATGGCCCTGTCATTCCAAGACATAATGATGGAAAACCTAAAACTCTCATGGAAATGGATTCAAATGAATCATACATGGTATCCTATGACTCTAAAGCCATGAACACGCTGCTAAGTGGGATGATTCAAGCTAAAATTGACAAAGTTTCTGCATGCACCACTGCTAAAGAAATATGGGATACAATCATCATGAGCCATAAGGGAACTACTAAGGCAAAAGAAGTCAAATTAAGTATGCTAATGCAAGAATATGAGCTTTTCAGGTTAGAGAAGAATGAATCCATCAAAGAAGCTCAAGCTAGATTCTTCACTCTTATGAACTCTCTAAGTATGCTAGGCCGAAAGATTGATCAAAGGGAGATAAATAGAAAGATACTTAGAGTCATGCCCAAACGGTTCGCACCAAAAGTTACAACTCTTTAAGACTTAACTACAATCAGCACGATGGAAATTCTAACTTTATTTGGAGAACTTGAAGAATTTGAAAATCAACTAAAGAGGTATGATGAAGAAGATGAAGGACCTAAAAGGAAGACCTTAGCTCTTCAAGTTGAAAGCTACATAGAAGGTGATGATGAAGATTCCGATGAAAAAATAGCTATGATGTCCCGAAAATTGAGAGAGTTGATTAGAAAGAAGAATAAATCAAAGTTTCAAGGCAAGACATTCAACAACAAGAAAGACGCTGAAGCAAAAGCCACAAGAAAGATATTATTTTTGAATGTGGAAGGCAGGACATTTCAAGAGAGATCTGCTTCCAATTAAAAAGGAAGAACAAAGCAAGCAATTCAAAAGGAAAGGCATTAATGACATGGAGCGATGATGAGTCCAATCATGAAGAGCAAGAAGATGAAACTGCTCAACTGTGTTTCACTGGATTATGCAATCAAGAATCATCTAAGGTAAACTCTGAACTTGGTGATCTTACTATTTCTGATTATCTAGTTTTAAAGAATGAAAATATTCGTATTAAAGAGAAAAGTGCTCATTTAAAAAATTGGATAAATGATTTAATGAAAGAGGTAGAAACATTAATTGAAAAAAAACAAGAAATAGTTAAAGATTGTACATCAAGTAAAGTATCTAAGTTAAATGCTAAAATTGATTATCTTGATAAATATAATAAAATTTTATATAATCGTGCAAACAAATTAAATGAAGAATTCAACGATCTTAAAAAGGAAAATGATATTTTAAAAGAAAGTTTGAAAATGAAAGATACTTGTATTGATGCTTTTAATGATGGGAAAATATTAAACATGCAAAATAATAATGAAGAAGAAATAATTTCATTGAAAAAGGATCTTGCAAAATTTGTTTAAGGGGAAGAGAATTTAAATATAATGTTAGGTGCTCAAAGGTCAGGTCTAGATAAATAAGAAATTGGGTAAAATCCTGTTAAGAATATTACAAGCACTACTAATAAAATTAGAGTAATAAATAATAAACCAAGGAATAAGCCTCTTTATTGTTCACCTTTTGTTACTTGCAAAAATTGTGGTTTAAAAGGATATTTTGATACAAACTGTAATAAAATTAAAATAAAACAAGTTTGGGTAAAGAAAGGAGATTTAATTGCTACTAACAATACCGGACCCAAACAGATTTGGTTACCAAAACGATAAGCTACTTCTATGTTTTGTAGGTGTGTTTAAAAGCTAAAGTACCATCACATAAATGGGTACTAGACAGTGGATGCTCTAGACACATGACGAGTGATAGTACTAAATTCATTTCACTAACTACTAAGAAGGAAGGAACCGTTACCTTTGGAGATGACACCACATGCCAAATTGTTGGCAAAGGTAAAATTGGAAATTGTAAGATTTTCATTGATAATATTCATCATGTTGAATGATTAAAATATAATTTAATTAGTGTAAGTCAACTAATGGATATTGGACATAAAGTAATTTTTAAAAAAGATAAATGTGCTATTATTCATGCTTCTCACAATTTTCCATTAATTGCTCAAAGGGAAGGTAATATTTGCACAATTAATTTTGAAAATCAAAATGAAGATATTTGCCTAACTGCTATTCAAGATCAAACTATTCTTTAGCATACAAGGTTAGGACATGTGCATATGGAATTGATTAACAAGCTAGCTACCAAGAACCTTGGCAAAGGATTACCAAAGCTAAAATATGAAAAGATAGGGATTTGTAATGCATGTCAGTTAGGTAAGCAAGCAAGAAATTCCTTTATCAGCAAAAATCAGGTATCAACTTCTTTACCTCTTCAATTATTGCATCTTGATTTGTTTGGACCCGAGAGATATGCTAGCTTAGGAAATAATCATTATGCTTTTGTTATTTTTGATGATTTTTCAAGATTTACATGGGTTTTATTTTTGAAAACTAAAGATCAAGCTTTTGCAGAATTTGAAAATTTTATAAAGAATGTTGAAACAAAACACAACCTCAAGATAATTGGTATACAGAGTGACCATGGTGGGGAATTTGAAAAAGACTTTATACCTTATTGCAGTGAGAAATGGGTTACACATGAGTTTTCTGCACCAAGAACACCATAACAAAATTGTGTAGTGGAACGTAAAAATCGTACTATCCAAGAAACTGCAAGAACTTTACTTCAAGAAATTAAACTGCCTAAAAGATTTGGGGCAGAAGCTGTAAGTACTGCATGTTACATTCTAAATAAAGTATTGATTAGACCCATATTGTTGAAAACACCATATGAGTTACTAAACAAAAGGATTCCTAATATTAATTATTTTAAAGTGTTTTGTGCTAAATGTTTTGTTTTAAATACTAATGGTAATCTTGGAAAAATTGATGCAAAATCAACGGAAGCTATTTTTATTGGTTATTCAGTACATAGTAAGGCATATAGGGTTTGTAATCTTGACAAGTCAAAGGTCGAAGAATCAGTACATGTAATATTTGATGAATTTAACCATGAACTGTCAAAAAATAAGGATTCTGTAGGAAATAACAATTTGAGTCGTGGAAGTCAAACTGTTAAATTTGGACAGCCTAAGTCGTTCGAATAAGAAGGAAAGAGCGGTTGAAATCGATGACCTAAGTCCGTCGAATCGGAACAACGACGACTAAAATCGATGAATAACTAACCCGTCCGATTTAGTAGAAAACTAAAACATGCAAACACCGAAAAATAGACAGCCAGACCCGTCCGATTTAGAACAAAAATCGATGAACACTTTGATGCAGAGTTTGACTTACCACAGTTTGAATCCAAAGAACAGATGACCATTGCCAAGCTTCCTAAATCATCTCGAACTGTGAGAAATCATCCTCCAAAATTAATCATAGGAGATCCCGACACGTGGATGAACACAAAAAGGAAAGCAAGGAATTATTGTGCATTTTCAGCCTTTCTTTCTCAAGTCGAACCAAAAAATGCCAAGGAAGCAATTCATGATAAAAATTGAATCGCCATGCAGGAAGAGTTAAATGAATTTGAACGATGTTAGGTATGGGATCTTGTTAAGCCTCCTAAAAATGCATCTATTATTGGTACAAAATGGAATTTCAAAAATAAATTAGATGAAAATGGTGTTATAACAAGAAACAAATCTAGATTGGTAGTTCAAGGCTATAATCAACAAGAAGGTATACACTATGAAGAAACCTTTGCCCCTGTTACAAGGTTGGAAGCTATAATAATTTTATTAGCCTATGCATGCTTTAGAAAATTTAAATTATATCAAATGGATGTGAAAAGTGCTTTTTTAAATGGTTACTTAAATGAAGAAGTATATGTTAAACAACCACCCGGTTTTGAACATGAAAAATATCCACATCATGTGTTTAAATTGAAAAAGATTTTGTATGGATTAAAACAAGCTCTAAGAGCTTGGTATGAAAGACTAAGCAAGTTTTTATTAGAAAATAGTTTTAATCGCGGTAAGATTGACTCTACTCTTTTTATTAAAATCAAAAATAAATATTTATTAATTGTTCAAATTTATGTGGATGGCATAATTTTTGGAGCTACTACTAACTCCTTGTGTGAGTGGTTTTCCCAATGTATGCATAATGAGTTTGATATGAGCCTTATGGGCGAATTAAACTATTTCTTGGGGCTTCAAATCAAACAATCCAATGAAGTGATTCACATTCACCAATCCAAGTATGTAAAGGAGTTATTAAAGAGATTTGGTTTTGAAAATACCAAACCAAAGTCAACACCAATGAGTACTACCATCAAGCTTACTGCGGATGCTACACGTAAAGATGTTGAAGTGACAATGTATCGAGGTATGATTGGTTGTTTACTTTATTTAACTGCGTCAAGACCGGATATTATGTATAGTGTATGCCTCTGTGCTAGATTTCAAGCTCAATCGAAAGAATCTCATCTTAAAGCGGTAAAAAGAATATTTAAATATTTATCTGGTACAATTAATTTTGGCTTATATTATCATGTATCTCCTAGATTTGAACTAATTGGATATTCAGATGCAGATTATGCAGGGTGCCAAGTTGATAGAAAAAGCACAAGCGGTGCTTGTGAATTTTTAGGACAAAGCCTTATGGCTCAGCATGCAAAAAAGCTTAACATCGATTCGTTATTCACTACGGAAGGTGAATACTTGGCGGCAGGTAGTTGTTGTTCAAAAATTTAATGGATGATTAAAACTCTTCATGATTTTAATGTGATATGTGAAAATGTGCCTATTATGTGTGACAATACTAGTGCAATTGATATTTCAAAAAATCATGTGCTTCATTCTCGTACTAAGCATATTGAAGTGAGACATCATTTTTTAAGAGATAATATTGCTAAAGGGTTAATTAAATTAGTATTTGTCCCTATTGAACATCAACTGGCAGACATTTTTACAAAACCTTTAAGTGAGGAGTGATTTTGCACTTTGCGAAGAGAACTTGGAATGTCTGTATGTGGTTAGAATTTTAAAAAAAAATTATTAATTTTTTTAATATATATATATATATATATATATATATTAGTTTATTATATGTTTCTCTCTGAAATAAAATTATATTAGGATTCAATTCACATTATATAAATTGTTTGTTTTTATACTTGTTTTATGTGAGTTAACATTCTGATAAGGGTAAAATTGATATTTTCAGTTTATGGGGGCACGATTGATATTTGTTATGTGATTTTTGAGCGGGAATAGATTTTTTTTTATCAGTTCTTACATGTTTCTATTTTTTTCTAAAAAATCTTCATCTCCTACTCATCTTAGACAAAATTCTAAACTGATCAAGTATCAATCTTTCTCAAACCTTTTCGTATTCTGTTTTATATTTACTCTTTATTTTTTATTTCTTCTCTTTTTCTATACTCTCCTTAATAGATTGTTTTTTTTTTAAAACTACAACCCTCATCTCCTTTGTTCCTTATTGTCACGCTTCTTCTATCACCAACCTAGGGTTTGTTCTTCTCCTTATTTGTTTCAAGCTTTCACATAATCTCCATAAAAATGGCCAAAACAAGGGGCGGGTTTATCTATAATACTGGACGGCAGCCGATACAACGACCCAAGATGGCAGAAGTAGCATCTCAAACGCCAGATCATCAAGTTAAAGTACCATCCTCGTCCAAGGAGCCATGGGCTGAGAGACACCTAAACTGAAATTTGTCCAAGATGGTCTCTGATTTGGGAACTTCTTCAAAGAAGATGAAGAAGACAGGGGATACATCTAAGGGTAAAATCTGAGTTGTTGTGAGTATACCCATTTCCAGTTCTATTTCTAGCACTCATGATTCAACTATTGTTTTTTGATCCCAAAAATTTACCAAATAATTTCAGAAATTAATGGTCAATAAACCAATCGTGTATGGCAAACCTGTCGATCCAATTCTTTTTCATACTATTGGTGTTACTGAAATTTTTAATCAAATTGGTCTATCTAGTTTGTTATTTCCCCCAACATATGCCTATCCCAAATTGATTAAATAATTTTATGGGAATCTGTCTATTGCATATAATCAGATTCAAACTTTTGTGAAAAATAAAATAATTTTAATAGACTCTGCTTTGTTAGGTGTTTTGTTTGACATACGTTGTTCTGGCCCTTCCCCATTCACTCTAAAAGGGCCACTCGAATTTGAAAACCTCTCTGTTGTGCAACAATTACGAATAGTTAAAGATTATCCCACAGCTGAATTTGTTTCCTTGCCCACAGTTCTTAAAATAACTTCATTAAATAGTGTGATTCATAAGCTCATTGGTGAAAATTTTATTCCTCGAACTGGTGGTAGGTCCGAAATGACTTATCAAGATTTGATATTATCATCCCTCATTTTTTTAAAAACAAAATTTAATTATGCTCTTTTAATGATAAATCATATGGAAAGTTGTGCTAAAACTAAAGCAAAATGTTTTCCATATGGTGGCTTTTTGACAAAGATATTTACTCATTTTGATATATCTTTTGAGAAAGAAGAAGTGTTTCAATTAACTGAAGTAATTAATGACTTAGTCTTTGCAAATTTAAAACTCAAAATTGGGGCTAACAATATTTTATCTTGGAACATTGAAGAAGATAATCCTGATCCTACTGCTCCTACTGTTTCTCCTTCCCATTCTCTTACTACTCATTATATTCCAATTTCTTCTGCTTCTCAAAATTCAGACATTTCTCATATTGTTACTGATATGAATTCCAAGTTCGACACAATGCTTGAACTCATGCATAATTTTTTAGCTTCACTCAATCCCTTATCCGATAGAGTACTCATATTAACTGAGAAGGTTGAATCTTTAGATGTGAAATTTAAGGATCTTTCTAAGAGGATTGAAGATGGATTGTGTAAGACTGATAAAGAAGATAATTAATTTCTCCTTTTTGATGAGGTCAAAGGGGGAGAGAATTTGGGAATTTGGATTGGATATTTAAATATTTAAAGTATTTTGGATAACTAATTTGGATATTTTGGAATTTGGTAATATTTGAATCTGTTGGTTGAATCTATTTTGATTGGTTAAGTTATATAATTCTTCTTTATATATGATTCTTCTTTACTGTCATGTTTTGGGTACTAGTATGAGTTATTTGAAATTAACATGTGATATTTGATGTACATGTCATATTGAAAAATGAAGATTCTGTTTGACAAATATGCCTAAATTAAGGGGGAACCATATATTTAGGGGGAGTATGGTATATATTGTCATCATCAAAAAAGGGGAGAATGTTAGTATATATTTTGTGGTTTTGACGATGACAATGTTTATATGGGCTAAATTGATTTTATATTGGCTTATAATCTAATTAATTGGGTTATATTAATCAAATATTTTTATGATAGTTTGCATGGGTTATTGCATGGATTAATCACTTTGTATGCTAGCTAACAAAAGTTTACTACAGGAGGTTGGTCACGTGCTTCAAGTTTTTGGAATCTAATATTTATATATTTATAACTAAACCTGTTTTGGTATGAAGACTAATTCAAATGTGAATCGGAGTATAATAAGAAGATTGACATCTGGAGGTTATACTAAATTGAAATCTTATATGTTAAGCTCCTTAATTTTAGTCCATCATATATTCATATTTCTGAATTATAGGAATATATTTTTCTATATATATATATATATATATATATATATATTTGTTTTCCAATTCGTAATTGGCTTGGAGATTTTTTAGGAATTGAGATAATTAAGGATTCTTATTCAAAAGCAGTTGATTCTTTGAAAGATACAAGCTAACAGCTAGTGGGACTCTTTTAGTCTTTAGATATTATTTGACTCCTTCATAGCAATTTATCTCTTATATATCTCTGTGTTGTTATTGCTAACGTGGATCTCCTATTTCAATCAAAAAGATATAGTCATTGCATTGGAACGTTACTTTATTATAGTCGTTGCTCTATTCTCCTTTATATATACTTCTTTGCTCGGCTCTTTGGGAGATATAAGACTGCTAAACAAAAATCCTTCAAGGAAGCTAATCTGAGATACATTCAAATCATACACTGTAGTTCTTGTATTCCTTTTTTTATATCTATTGTAAATATAGTACAAGTCTAGGTTGGCTTGGGGGGTTTTTATTTTAGTAATATTCAGATGTTCAACGATGCTATCAAAGTCTTAGAGGTGAGAGGTGTTGCAGAGGTGCAAAGGGGGCAGAGGTGTCCAATCGATCATCGTTGTAACAGGGAGTTTTATTTACTTTGTAATTGCTGAGTATTATTTTAATAAAGTGAGTCTCCAATCCTAGTTGGAATTGGACGTGGATTAGGTCACTAGAGTAGAGGATAGGGGCTGAAACACGTAAAAATCTTGGTCAGATTTACTGTTCTTTTGGTTCTGTTTTAAGATTTAATATTCTGTAGATTTTGGTTTAAGTTGGAAAATTTTTATACTAATACGGACATGTATTAGCTGTCCGTTTATAAAAGACAAAGAACATAACTAATACGGATATGGTTAGACCGTCCGATTATAGTCTGGCATAGTAAATTTTAAAAATTGGCCATCGTAGATCACTTCTGAGTATTTACACCTATTCACCCCCTTCTAGGTGTGCTTAATTACTAGATTACAATATATAATCCCACACTAATATGTTTATTTATAATCCCCAAAATCTACTACTTTTCTAAACTGTTACTAATTTAAGTATGTTAAAACATAATTATTATATCCTAAAATCGATACTTTTCTAATATTATACCATTCATAATTATACCATACATTATATCATACATGTATGGTATAATATTACAATACATGTATATAACAAAATCACTACATATCTAAAATGTGCGGATATTATCATTACTAATTTAATTATATTACAACATAATATTATATCATTTATAATTATATTACAACATAATATTATATAGTTTAAAACATTTAAAACAAAATTAAAATAACAAATAATATCAATCATAACTTACTATGTTGATTTTATAATCCCCTAAATCATTACTTTTGCAATCTAAACAGTGTTTATATTTATGACTTCTTCATCTATTGCATTCTATTATCTGAATTGTGGCTTTGCATGATTTGTTAAGTACTAGCATTTGGTAAATTATTTTCATCATCATTAATAGTTTTCTTTGGCATTATATCAATACTGTGAGTGCCTATACAATTTCCAAAAATAGATAAAAATTAATGAGGCAATGTATTCATTCTTTAACAATAACATTGTGTTATGTATGATACGGTGCTATACTACTATATTTTTGGACATGGTTTTTGTTTGACATGAAGATCCAACATAATTATTAATACTCCTGCTTTTAGTTTTCGCATGTAACATGTGATTTCCCTTCAGGTATGAGGACCGAAACTGAGACATTCTTACGTTGTTTCCCTTATCATTTGGATGTTAGAATTCTGGTGCAAATAAGCGTATATGAGACATGGACTCTTCAAAATGCATCAATTATCCGTGTCAGATATTTGAGGTTTGTTGAGGTTTGTGTAATGTGTAACAGACTTCAAATATGCCACTAGCAATCGTATCTATATAACAACTCGATGACATTGTGCATTACACTTTCTAAATATTTGTTAGTGCTTTAGAATGAAAGAGGAACCCATTTTTATCCCTATTGGTTACATTGTAAATATTTTTATCACGAATTGTATATATATATGTATGTATGTGTGTATATATATATATATATACACAAACATACATACACACACACACACACACATACACAACTATTATATAATGTCTTGGGATTTAGTGATCAAATTAATTATATACTTGGATATGTATTTGCGCACAAAACTTACACAACTTTATGCAACATATGTTATCAAAATTTGATCATCGCACAATAATCTATCATTTTTTCAATATATTTTAATTTATTAATTGCACACATAAATTTATTATTAACAAAATGAATAATCACGCCGCAACGCGCGTGTGAGACCCCAGATTTTATGAATAAACATTTAATTTTCTTGAAATAATTTTTTGAATATTATGGTGTGGATTTAATATAATGTTATAGTTGTGGGTAATATTTATAAATTTTGCAAAGTATGCAAGTTGTCATATTATATTCGATTGGTCGAGAAATATTCTTTTTGTCAGAGAATATCCGTACAACGGTACAATCATTGGTGGACCCCACAACGGAATTATTGTCGGATTGAGAAAATGACAAAAAATATTTTATTGAAAATAACGGCGGAAGTTTTACCGTTAATACTATTGAACTACTTGGTAGTAAAAGTACAGTAATACGCGTGGTTGTATAGTAGCACACGGAATTGGTTATTGATGCTTATGTGATAAGTCACTCAGTTTTGTTTTATTAGTATTATTAACGTAATAAAACAGAAATTTTTTTTATATAAAACAGAATACTTTTATAAAGTTATTCATTTTATTAGACAATAATTAGATTATATTATATTTTATTATGCATAGTGTTGCATAGTGCCTGCATAGTGTTGCATAGTGTTTTGCATAGTAAAATCTTTTATATAAAATAAAATACTTTTATAAAGTTATTTATTTTATTAGGCAATAATTAGAATATATTATATTTTATTTAAAAGATTTTGCTTTAATTATGGATTTGTCAATTAAAGTAAATCAATACTGGACCGTTCATGAGTTAATTCTTATCACGATCCATTCTTACATAAATAAAGCTCATTCCTTCATTATTTCTTACTTAATTCAATTGAAACTCTAGAGAGAAATTATATAGAGAAAGAAGAAGAAGTATATCTTGCTACTTCACCACTCGATATCAAGTTTCTTTTTACGGTAAGAGATATTATTTTGTTGTGCCGTAAAGGGTATTATTTCTTTCTTATTCATGGAGAGAACTCTATTATTCCATTCTTTATTATTATTTTGTTGGAATAACTTTGATACGCTTGAATACCCTATACTTGGTGACATTCTTCTATTATTCCGCCTTTATTATTACGTGGAATATCCTATCATGTGTTTTACAACGGACTGGTTCCGCTCTTTATTATTCATTGGAATATCACATGCGTGTGTTTTACAGGACACCGGTTAAAATCTTTATTATTACGTTAGAATATCCTCTCTGCATGCGTTTTCTTGGGACTGGTTCCGTTATTTAGTATTCTGTTGGAATAACTCATCTGTAAATCGCATGCATGGTAATTTCGTTGTTATTCCATTCTTTATTATTCGTTGGAACATCCTATCGGTCTTAATTTACTTTGACCTAGTTCCGTTATTATTATTCGTTGGAATAACTTTGTCTATCAATAAGTACCGCATGCATGGTGATTTCTTTTGTTATTCCATTCTTTATTATACTCGGTTGGTTAAAGTTTTGACTTCTATACTCCATGAAATTAGTGGAATATCCTTGATATTTGCGCTTCATCCAATATCTTTTCATGGAAATATTCTTACGAGCATTCTTGAATTTTACTCTACAAAGAAGTATCATGTTGACAATTTGGACGTTATTAGTTCTGGATAATTTAATTCTTGAACTTGTTTTATTGAATTCTTATATCATTATCATCATCCTCATGTTTATATTTTGTTGAAAGTCATCATGGTATTCTGTATTGCATAGATGGACTTGGTATGATTATGACCGAGGATTATTCGGTATAATCATGATAGTAATGTTACAAATGATGTGGAAAAAGTCCTCATTGACCTGTAGTGCATTGATAGGCGTTTTTGGTATGATTATGGCTATGGATTCTCTTCTTGCCGAGGGAGCAAAGATGAATTGTTTTATGGCATGATCGGACTGGTTGATGAAAACACGATTATCTTTGGCCCGTAGTGCATGGATAATTCGTGGTCGTGATACTAAAGAATATCCTTGGCCTGTAGTGCAGGGATGATTTAATGATGTGGATTATTTATTAAGTTGAGTCTCAGTGATAAAAGTGATGAAAAACTTTTTAAATCATAAAAGATAGTAGATTTTATTCTCTACTTGACTCTTTTAATGGATTGCTTGTTCCGCTGCAGTTAAACTTGATGTCTATTGTATTTTATCAGTTTAACATTGTTGAAGACTAATGATAATTTATTCTGCATTATCTTAGTCATAATATTTCTTACTGGGCTAGTTGAGCTCACCCTTTCTTTCCTTTATTCTCTTCAGGAAATGAGAACGTGGCAATGGGACTAGTCGGGGAATGGAGTGAGCGGTCAAATGATAGTATTAGTAGTCCTCACTATTCATTAAATAGTGTGACAATAAATGTAATGAGGACTTATTCTGAGAGTGGATATTGTCTAGAAGACAATATTTGTATTAAAACTCACAGCTCTCTTGTTGTATATTAAAAATTGTGTTTAAATTTTGTACCATGTATCTGGCGACTCAGAATAGGTGATGTATACCTATTTTGGGGGCGTCACAGCGCGTGTTTGTATCTAGTAAATATACTAAATTGCAGTACATAACACCATTGCATGACATTTGTTATTCTCAAATTGCAACACATGTCCTACCTAATTAATGTGCTCATCCATTACTCCAATTTTTATATTATCGTTACTTAATTATTATCTCCTAAAATCACTATTTTTAATCCCACATTAATATTTTGATTTTATAATCGCATAAATCACTACAAATCTAAACTATTCCGATAATTTTAACTATTATAATATTATCATTACTAATTTAATTATGAGCTCCTAGAATCATTACATTTTAATCCCAAATTAATATTTTGAATTTATAATCCCCTAAATCACTACAAATCTAAACTGTTTTGGTAATATCAACTGTTTTGATATTATTATTTCTAATTTAATTATTATCTCATAAAATAATTACTTTTTAATCCCAAATTAATATTTTAAATTTATAATCCCCTAAATCACTACAAATCTAAACTGCTTTGGTAATATCAACTGTTCTGATATTATCCTTTCTAATTTAATTATTATTTCCTAAAATCACTACTTTATGATATTATCATTCTTTGAAAGCTATTATCGAAGATTCTCCATTATTTAACCTAATTTTCTCCCTATAAATACAACATAATATTATACCATTTATAATTATATTACAACATAATATTGCATGTTTAAAATATTTAAAACAAAATTAAAATAACAAATAATATCAACCATAATTTACTATGTTGAATTTATAATCCCCAAAATCCGCTAATTTTCTAAACATAATTATTATATCCTATAATTACTATTTTTCTATTATTATACCATTCATAATTATACCATCCATTATATCATATATGTATGGTATAATATTATAATCTACATATATAACAAAATCACAAAATCACTACCTATCAAAACTATATACGGATATTATCATTACTAATTAAATTATATTACAACATAATATTATACCATTTATAATTATATTATAATATAATATTATACTGATTTAAAAAATTTAAAACAAAATTAAAATAACAAATAATATCATTCATAACTTACTATATTAATTTTATAATCCCTAAATCACTATTTTTTTAGATCTAAACGGTTTTTATATTATCGTTACTTAATTATTATCTCCTAAAATCACTATTTTTTAATCCCATATTAATGTATTGAGTTTATAAACCCATAAATCACTACATATCTTCTGATAATGTTAACTTTTTGAATATTATCATTACTAATTTAATTATTATTTCCTAAATTCACTACTTTTTGAATCCCAAATTAATATTTTGAATTTATAATCCCCTAAATTACTACAAATCTAAATTTTTTTGGTAATGTCAACTGTTCTGATATTATCCTTTCTAATTTAATTATTTTCTCCTAAAATCACTACTTTATGATATTATCATTACTGAGCTATTATAATTAGACTCAGTTATTTAACCTAATTTTCTTCCTATAAATACAACATAATATTATACCATTTATAATTATATTACAACATAATATTATACAATTTAAAATATTTAAATAACAAATAATATCAATCATAACTTACTATGTTGATTTTATAATCCCCAAAATTCACTACTTTTCTAAACATAATTATTATATCTTAAAATCACTATTTTTCTAATATTATACCATTCATAATTATACCATAAATTATATCATACATGTGGTATAATATTATAATATATTATATATAACAAAATAACAAAATCACTACTATCTAAAGCATAGGATATTATCATTACTAATTAAATTATATTACAACATAATATTATACCATTTATAATTATATTAAAACATAATATTATACAATTTAAAACATTTAAAATAAAATTAAAATAACAAATAATATCTTTAATAACTTACTATGTTGATTTTATAATCCTCTAAATCACTACTTTTTCAATCTAAATGATTTTTATATTATCGTTACTTAATTATTATCTCTTAAAATAACTACTTTTTAATCCCACATTAATATTTTGATTTTATAATCCCATCAATCACTACAAATCAAAATTGTTCTGATAATGTTAACTGTTCTAATATTATCATTACTAATTTAATTATTATCTCCTAAAATTATTACTTTTTTAATCCCAAATTAATATTTTGAATTTATAATCCACTAAATCACTACAAATATAAATTTTTTTGGTAATGTCAACTGTTCTGATATTATCCTTTCTAATTTAATTATTATCTCCTAAAATCATTACTTTGTGATATTATCATTATTGAGCAATTATAATTACTCTACGTTATTTAACCTAATTTTCTCCTATAAATACAACATAATATTATACCATTTATAATTATATTACAACATAATATTATACAATTTAAAACATTTAAAATAATAAATAATATCAATCATAACTTACTATGTTGATTTTATAATCCCAAAAATTCACTACTTTTCTAAACATAATTATTATATACTAAAATCACTATTTTTTTCTAATATTATACCATTCATAATTATATCATATATATATGGCACAATATTATAATACACAAATATAACAAAATAACAAAATCACTACCTATCTAAATTGTGTGGATATCATTATTACTAATTAAATTATATTAAAACATAATATTATACCATTTATAATTATATTACAACATAATATTATCTGATTTTAAAATTTTAAAACAAAATTAAAATAACAAATAATATCATTCATAGCTTACTATGTTGATTTTATAATCCCCTAAATTACTACTTTTTCAATCTGAACGATTTTTATATTATCGTTACTTAATTATTATCTCCTAAAATCACTACTTTTTAATCCCACATTAATATTTTGATTTTATAATCTATAAATCACTACAAATCTAAATTGTTCTAATAATGTTAACTGTTCTAATATTATCATTACTAATTTAATTATTATCTCCTAAAATCATTACTTTTCTAATCCCAAATTAATATTTTGAATTTATAATCTCCTAAATTATTACAGATCTAAACTATTTTGGTATGTCAATTGTTCGATATTATTCTTTCTAATTTAATTATTATCTCCTAAAATAACTATTTTGTGATATTATTATTACTAGGCTATTACCATTACTCTCGTTATTTAATACAACATAATTATATTATACAACATAATTATATTATAATTTTCTATAAATACAACATAATATTATATCATTTATAATTATATTACAACATAATATTATATCTGGATTGTACTTTTAATATATTTAAAATAAAATTAAAATAACAAATAATATCAAACATAACTTATTATGTTGATTTTATAATCCCCAAAATCCACTACTTTTCTAAACATAATTATTATATCCTAAAATCACTATTTTTCTAATATTATATCATTCATAATTATACATGTAAATGTAATTTCCCTTAGGTTACGAGGAATGAAAGAAAATACATTATATCATACATGTATGAATGTAATATAATATTATAATACATGTATATAACAAAATAACAAAATCACCGCCTATCTAAATTGTGCGGATATTATCATTACTAATTAAATTATATTACAACATAATATTATACCATTAATAATTATATTAAAACATAATATTATATGAGTTTAAAACTTATAAACAAAATTAAAATAACAAATGATATCAATCATAACTTACTATGTTGATTTTATAATCCCCTAAATCACTTCTTTTTCAATCTAAACGGTTTTCATATTATCGTTACTTAATTATTATCTCTAAAAAGTACTACTTTTTAATCTCACATTAATATTTTAATTTTATAATCCCATAAATTACTACAAATCTAAACTTTTCTGATAATATTAATTGTTCTAATATCATCATTACTAATTTAGTTATTATCTCCTAAAATTACTACTTTTTTAATTCCAGATTAATATTTTGAATTTATAATTCCCTAAATTACTACAAATCTAAACTGTTTTGGTAATGCCAGTTGTTCTGATATTATCCTTTTTAATTTAATTATTATCTTTTAAAGTCACTACTTTATGATATTATCATTACTGAGCTATTATAATTACTCTCCGTTATTTAACCTAATTTCTCCCTATAAATACATATCAACTATTACGCAACAACTCATGCTATAAACAATTTTTAATACTGTTGAAAATGCAAAGGAGTTATATGAAGACCTTTAGATTATGGTGATAATGCATTCAATGAGAAGGGCTATGGCTTCATTTTGTGGATTATATCTCACAGTGTTTATATTTATGGCTTCTTTATCTATTGCATTTTATAATCTGGATTGTGACTTTGCATGATTTATTAAGTACTAGCATTCGGTAAATCATTTTCGTCATCATTAATAAATTTTTTTGGCATTATGGTAATACTGTGAGTGTCTCTACAATTTCCAAAAATAAATAAAAAACTAATGAGGCAATGTATTCATGAAAGTAAATTTAAAACATTTTCATACTTAAAATTGAAATAATTTATTAAAAATTTGAAACAATAAATGAGTAGTACTTGTTAGATAATTTATAATATTTATCATTGTATTGAATAAAATTAATGGAATACATGTCAATTTTAAATTTAAAAATATCTTAATTTAGATAAAAAAAAAATAGTAATAGTTTAATATTCTGAACGTAGGAATTATTACTCCAGCCATGTCCTAATATTCCTAACAATATGTTTGTTTTAAGTAAATAAATAAAATGATAAAAACATAGTCTTTCTTTCTTTCTTTTTTCCAACCCCAGAGAAAATGAGGGAAAGTCATCTTAAATCCATTTCTTCTCTTCATAAGCCATATGCTGCTAGCCAAGAGTTGAGAATTAAAGTCACCTCCCATTCAACGTAGCCGGTCTATAAGAAATGAAACAGGCTTTGTTTAACTTATCCCACATGAAAGAGACTTTGCAATAGTTATTCTTTAAAGATAGAATAAGAGACTTTGCAATAGCCACTTGCATGCCCAAGAAAATAGGAATTTGAAAAAACTTAAGAGAATAAATAGCCAATACCGAGAGCTAGCTAGTTAACTCAAGTTTTTAAATAAAATTGAATAAAAAGTTCTGAATGTATAGGAGAATCTAAATAAATTGAATGCAGTAGAAACTCTGAATATAAGCTAAAATGATGTGCTTGATAATTGTCCGTCTAAAACATTTAAATACGTATAATTTCCTATTTTAACCTTCTGGATTGTTATGAATAAATTTATTATGTAATTACAAATAAAAAATGTTATCTAAGAAAAAATAAATATAACTTTTGAACAATCTTTTGATGGGGTATATATACTATTAGTAATATAATTTTAGGAATAAAACACTAAAAATATTAATAAAAGAGTAATGCTACAGACACAAACTATTTTACAAACATTTTACAAACTGCAGATGTGGCATAGTCCACCTCAACATATTGATCAATAAATTGTTTTAATGTAGTCTTCGGCCCCACACAATATATTGATGTGAAATATGCCACATCAACAGTTTGTAGAATAGTTTGTGTCTCCAGCATTATTCTTAATAAAATTCTATCATTCCATTAACTCAAAATAAAAGACCACAACAACATTTATTAAATCGGTTATTGACCTATTTGTTTCAAAAAAAATCAAAAACAATTTGTATATAACAAAATTTATTTACAATAGTTAATAAAAAAGATAGATATTAAATGTAATTTTTAATTTTCAATGAAGGTATCTAAGTAAAAAAATTATTGAGCACTACTTCTTACCCATTCAGATGCTTTTAGAGCTTACATATTCAGATGTTTAATTTTAGAGCTTAAAAATTACAAAACAAACTATTTGAATGACTTATTCGGTTAAATTTAGACTCGTTAAGAAATAAACAAACAACCCCTTAGTTGTATTCTTGGCATCATAGCTCTTATAAATTTTGGCTGAATATTAATTCTGCCTTCTTAACTTGTTGAGAAAATAGATTCTACAAAGCTGCAAATGGAGGAGTATGCTTATATCAATACAATATGCTACTCTCCTCGGTTCAAAACTTGACATACACTTATTTTAGTGCATTCCCAAATTATAGATAAATTTCTAAAAATAATATGATATTCATAATTTGTATGTCATCTGTGAATTATAAAACAATCTCTTCAGTGTGTTTAAGTATTTAAGTATGGTAACTAAAACTTCATGGCGATAGTAGTATTGTGAAGTCTAATTAAACACAGACTGTTACTTCCGCATCGTAAAGAACGTAAGACATAGGCGCGCTTTTAACAGGTTACTCCATATATGATTATTAATTTTAATCCCTTCTTCTTCTTTTTTGCATGCTAGTACATACATTCTATAATTATACATAAAAAAAATCCTTCTGGCGTAAATGGACTTGTCATGGTCGCTATCAATATGCAAAAAACATTTCACTAAATTATTCATTGAAGATAGGACTAAGTGCTCCAAAATTCAATGAAAATGACATATATATATATATATATATATATATATATATATATATATATATATATATATATAAGGTTCCATCCATAGAAAATCATTTTGCAGAAGAACCCCTTTTTGGCTTTATTGATTTTTATTTTTATTTATTTTTTGCTCCAAATTAAAATTTTAATGAGATCAAAAGGGGTTGCTTCCAATAAGAACCTATTACAATGGATGGAACCCCATATATATATATATATATATATATTTGGTATTATTCTTCTCACCAACTCTCTTATAAACCTGATAATTTAAATTGAAAATTATTTAGTTAATTAAAATTGCTTGAATCTATTGAATTAATTAATTAATTTTTATGTTATGAATTGGATTGGTTTTGAACCCATATTATTATTATAAATATGGGTTGAATTTAGTTTAACTAGTTTTGACTCATATTATATAATACTTATGGACCAGTAGTTCTGATGTTGAGGAACGGATGGAATATGAATGAGAAATTGATGGCTGACTTTATGAATGTGACGCCCCCAAAATAGGTATACATCACCATTCCGAAAGGTTGTCAAATCGTAGATACGAAATAATTATAACTTTATTATTACAACATATAAACTGTGAGTTTAAATACAGATATTGCCATCTAGACAATATCCACAGGCAAATAAATCCTCATCACAATTATTAATACATTATTTTACAAAAATGGTGAGGACGACTAAACAACTCTCTAGAACCATCATTCCATACCCCGACTCGTACTTTCGCTTACATTCTAAACTACGAGAAGAAAAATGGAACAAAAGAAAAGGGTGAGCTCAACCAAACCAAAAAAGAAGAATATTATGACTAAGATAATATAGAACAAATTATCGTTAGTCTTCAACAGGAAAAAATCTAAGAGAATATAATAAACAACAAGTTTCAGATCAATATTCGCAGCGGAAAATAATAATTCATAGAAGAGTTACGTAGAGAATGAAATCTACTATTATCTATGAATTTAAAAGTCCATCATCAATATTTTATCCATGTAACATCAATTAATATACATCTTGAATTAAATATTCATCTTTGCACTACAGGCCAAAGATATTCATCAGTCGGTCATGTTCATCTCAATACCTGTTCATCTTTGCATTACGGGCCAAAGATATTCATTATATAATCATTAATTTTTGCACTACAGGCCAAAGATATTCAATAATATCATCATTTAGGACTGAGGATGATGAAAAAATATTTTAAAGGAAACGAATCCAGTGAAACAAAAGAATAAACGTTAAGGATTCGTATTTCAGCTATTTCATGTCCAAAAATACCTCATAACTAATCATAGTGGTGTAAAATTCAAGAATAATCAAAACATGGATACAATCAAAGCTTGTATCCATAATAGATATTTTGGACGAAAAGGAAAAATTTCATTTTTCGATGAATAAAGGTCGATTCGTGAATAGTGTCGATATCGTGAATAAGTCTTCAGTATCACGTGAATAAGAACCAAACACAAAAAGTTTCAAATTTGATTAAAAGTTCAAACCAATATTTCGGCATAATGATATTGAAAAAAATAATATCATTTGAAAAGAAATTAACATCACTTACCTCGAAAGAATAGTACTTATAGTTGAAACACCGGATATAAGTTATGACTTGAACTTGCACCGTATAACAACACTCAAAGTATTAAAATACTCACAAGAATACGCTCAATATATCGAGAGAGAAAGAGAGAAAATTTTAGTTTCTGGTGTGATTTTCAATTCTAACCTAAGCACCCTATTTATAGGAAAATGCTTAGAACACCAAAGCAAAAAATTTAATAAAATATTAATATATAAATTAAATTTTCCTACGCCAACCTTTCAAGAATTGAATTCAGCCATTTACATCACATGCAAGACCCACAATTAATGACAAAAACGTTTTTCATATTAAACATAATTAAAACTTTCAAAAATCAATTATTTCGGAACTTCAGAACTTCAATAATTCATAATAAATAGCCCTTTTGTCCAAAAATATCAAACCTTATGTCTTTTCCATAGAAAATTTCATTCTCTACAACTTTGCAGAAGGAAGTTTTTCCAAATTCCAAACAGAAACTGACCGAAATCCACAAACGGACGATTTTACAGGCTATAATCAAATTTCAGTCAAGAAATGGGGTCCACAGACATGAAAAACATTTTTTAAATATTTTTGATAACAAAAATACTCCTCATCCTCATATACTCATATATCCCACATTCATTGTAAAATTATCACCATTATTATATTATTAAAATATAACAATATATTTAAATAAATTATTTTATCAGAAAAAGATAAAATATTAATTTTCAACAATTGTCACATTAAAAATTTTCTCCATCTATATCCACATAAAATCAATATTTTTCTCATCATATAAATCAATAATTAATTATTCACGAATAATATTATTGAGAATCACAATCATCGTGACAACCGTGCAGATTCTCGGGATAGAGGGCTTTCAATAAGGATATCTCTTTCTTGGCGCAATTAGATGACCTAACCTCTCCTTAGATGTAACTTTCTAGACATTGCCAATAATGTTATCCAATAATATTATTCAGATAATATGAATTATTGTCCGATAATGGAAAATAATCTTTGTGTAGTGACAATTATTGAAACAACAATATAATATAAAATATCAACGCAAGAATTATTGAATCAATAAAATAAAATATCTAATAAATAATTATCGTAACAATTATTGAGTAGTGCCTTCTTACGTAAGAATCAATAATAAGGCAATAATCTGGTGTGCTTCGTATGTTTTAACCAATTTAGTATTTTAACAAGATAATAAAGAATAACCACGCCAAGTTATTATAAACAACTTATACTTGTCATTTTCTTCATCCAATCGCTTTCCATTATGGGGCCCACACAAGGCTGCGCCGTCGTATGAATATTCCCCGACAGCAAGAATATTCCACGATCAAACGAATATTTTATAACCACTTGCTTATTTGAAATATACTGACGGTGTATTCGTCGCCCTCCCCGTCGCCGTATGGGTCGTCGCCCCTGCCTCCGTCATTCGTCAGTCAAGAAGAGTGTCATTCACGACGGGGTCATTCTTTGACGATTTGGCCGCCATCGAAGAATGACACATTCTTAAACGAGATTGGCCACTTAATATACCACAATAATATTTTCCTAAAAAATAAAAGCAGTTATTCTTGAAGCGACACATGCCGTTGCCAATGACCCTTCTCTCCCGTCGCCAATGAGTTTTTAATAAAAAATATTTTTTTTTAAAAATTGCAAAATATCCCTGTTCATTTACATATACATAATTATACCTGTTATAAACTAAAGAAAAATTATAAAGAATTCTTCACGAACGCATATCAATAACAATAAAAGCTTTTGCTATATCAACCATCAAATATGTAAACAATGTAATGACTTATAGATAAAAGTCGTACAATGTAAATATAAAATGTAATCTAAACTCTAGTCTGTACAACTCAAAAGCTGTATAAATATACATATATGAAAGTCAAAATATAAACATAATGGGTACTACAACCCAAGATCAGGAATGTCGGTATCACCATCACCGGTCCCACCGCTGGTCCCACCTACGGACCCACCACCGGTCTGACTGTCGGTCCCACCCTCAATAGTCTCATCAGCATCAGCATGGCGGTCATCACCATCTCCACCACGGGAATCGCCTGTGCCATAGCCTCCACCTGCCGAAGTCTCATCAACAAGACCCTACAATTAATATTAAAATATTAATAACGAATTCGAAAATAGAGCATATTTAAATTAGTTTTATTTGTGTTCGTCAAGTGTTGAGTTTTGCAAACTGGACGATAACTCGGATTCCATATGTCGGAATCGAGTCCCGTAAGTTCTAACGCGTGTCTAATACCTACGCAGTGCTATGTGTATGTTTGCGTGGCATTCGGACGGCCGATGCGGGTTTTGGACTATTTTTCGACTTTTTGCCTAAGTGTTGGCGAGTTTTACAAACTGGGCGATAACTCGGATTCCGTATGTCGGAATCGAGTCCCGTAAGTTCTAACGTGTTCAATACCTACACGCGGTGCTATGTGTGTGTTTGCGTGGCATTCGGACGTCCGTCGCGAGGTTTCGGGTCATTTTTCGGCTTTTTGCACAAGTGTTGGCAAGTTTTACAACCGGACGATAACTCGGATTTCGTATGTCGAATCGAGTCCCGTAAGTTCTAACACGTGTCTAATACCTACGCGGTGCTATGTGTGTGTTTGCGTGGCATTCGGACGTCCGATGCGGGTTTTGGGCTATTTTTCGGCTTTTACCTAAGTATTGGCGAGTTTTGCAAACTGGACGATAACTCAGATTCCGTATGTCAGAATTGAGTCCCGTATGTTCTAACGCATTTCTAATACCTACGCGGTGCTATGTGTGTGTTTGCGTATCATTCGAACGTCCGATGCGAGTTTTGGACTGTTTTTCGGCTTTTTGCCTAAGCGTTGGCGAGTTTTGCAAACTAGACGATAACTTGGATTCCGTATGTCGAAATTGAGTCCCATAAGTTCTAACACGTGTCTAATACCTACACGGTGCTATGTGTGTGTTTGTGTGGCATTTGGACGTTCGATACGGGTTTTGGGCTATTTTTCGGCTTTTTTCCTAAGTGTTGGCGAGTTTTGCAAACTGGACGATAACTCGGATTCCGTATGTAGGAATCGAGTCCCGTAAGTTCTAACGCGTGTTTAATACCTACGTGGTGCTATGTGTGTGTTTGCGTGGCATTCAGACGTCCGATGCGAGTTTTGGGCTATTTTTAGCTTTTTGCCTAAGTGTTGGCGAGTTTTGCAAACTGGACGATAACTCGGATTCCGTATGTTAGAATCGAGTCCCGTAAGTTCTAACACGTGTCTAATATCTATGCGGTGCTATGTGTGTATTTGTATGGCATTCGGACGTCCGATGCGAGTTTTGTGCTTTTTTCGACTTTTTGCCTAAGTGTTGGCGAGTTTTGCAAACTGGACGATAACTCGGATTCCGTATGTCGGAATTGAGTCCCGTAAGTTCTAACACGTGTCTAATACCTACGCGGTGCTATGTGTGTGTTTGCGTGGCATTCGGATGTCCGATGCGGGTTTTGGGCTATTTTTCACCTTTTTGCCTAAGTGTTGGCGAGTTTTGCAAACTGGACGATAACTCGGATTCCGTATGTCGGAATCGAGTCCCGTAAGTTCTAACGCGTGTCTAATACCTACACGGTGCTATGTGTGAGTTTGCGTGGCATTCGGACGTCCAATGCGAGTTTTGGGCTATTTTTGGCTTTTTGCCTAAGTGTTGGTGAGTTTTGCAAACTGGACGATAACTCGGATTTCGTATGTCGGAATCAAGTCCCGTAAGTTCTAACACGTGTCTAATACCTACGCGGTGCTATGTGTGTATTTGCGTAGCAATCGGACGTCCGATGCGGGTTTTGGGCTATTTTTTGGCTTTTTACCTAAGTGTTGACGAATTTTGTAAACTGGACGATAACTCAGATTTCGTATATTGGAATCTAGTTCCGTAAGTTCTAACACGTGTCTAATACCTACGCGGTGCTATGTGTGTGTTTGCGTGGCATTCGGACGTCCGATGCTGGTTTTGGGCTATTTTTCGGCTTTTTGCCTAAGTGTTGGCGAGTTTTACAAACTGGACGATAACTCGGATTCTGTATGTCGGAATCGAGTCCTGTAACTTCTAACGCGTGTCTAATACCTACGCGGTGCTATGTGTGTGTTTGCGTGGCATTCGGACGTCCGATGCGAGTTTTAGGCTATTTTTCGGCTTTTTGCCTAAGTGTTAGCGAGTTTTGTAAATTGGACGATAACTCGGATTCCGAATGTCGGAATCGAGTCCCGTAAGTTCTAACACATGTCTAATACCTACGCGGTGCTATGTATGTGTTTGCGTGGCATTCGGACCTCCGATGCGGGTTTTGGGCTGTTTTTCGGCTTTTTGCCTAAGTGTTGGCGAGTTTTGCAAACTAGACGATAACTCGGATTTCGTATGTCAGAATCGAGTCCCATAAGTTCTAACGCTTGTCTAATACCTACGCGGAGCTATGTGTGTGTTTGCGTGGCATTCGGACGTCCGATGCGAGTTTTGGGCTATTTTCGGCTTTTTGCCTAAGTGTTGGCGAGTTTTGAAAACTGGATGATAACTCGGATTCCGTATGTCGGAATCGAGTCCCGTAAGTTCTAACACGTGTTCAATACCTCACGCGGTCTTATGTGTGTGTTTGTGGCATTCGGACTTCACGTCGCGGGTTTTGGGCTATTTTTGGCTTTTTGCCAAAGTGTTGGCGAGTTTTACAAACTGGACGATAAATCGGATTCTGTATGTCAGAATCGAGTCCCGTAAGTTCTAACACATGTCTAATACCTACGCGGTGCTATGTGTGTATTTGCGTGGCATTCGGATGTCCGATGCGAGTTTTGGGCTATTTTTCGGCTTTTTGCCTAAGTGTTAGCGAGTTTTGTAAACTGGACGATAACTCGGATTCTGTATGTTGGAATCGAGTCCCGTAAGTTCTAACACGTATCCAATACCTACGCGGTGCTATGTGTGTGTTTGTGTAGCATTCGGACGTCCGATGCGGGTTTCGGGCTGTTTTTCGACTTTTTGCCTAAGTGTTGGTGAGTTTTGCAAACTGGACGATAACTCGGATTCCGTATGTCGGAATCGAGTCCCGTAAGTTCTAACACGTGTCTAATACCTACGCGGTGCTATGTGTGTGTTTGCGTGGAATTCGGACGTCCGATGCGGGTTTTGGGTTGTTTTTCGCCTTTTGCCTAAGTATTGGCGAGTTTTGCAAACTGTACGATAACTCGGATTTCGTATGTCGGAATCGAGTCCCGTAAGTTCTAACACGTGTCTAATACCTACGCAGTGCTATGTTTGTGTTTGCGTGGCATTCGGACGTCCGATGCGAGTTTTGGGCTGTTTTTTGGCTTTTTGCCTAAGTGTTGGCGAGTTTTGTAAACTGGACGATAACTCAGATTCCGTATGTCAGAATCGAGTCCCGTAAGTTCTAACACGTGTCTAATACCTACGCGGTGCTATGTGTGTGTTTGTGTGGCATTCGGACGTCCGATGCGGGTTTTGGGATATTTTTCGCTTTTTACCTAAGTGTTGGCGAGTTTTGCAAACTGGACGATAACTCGGATTTTGTATATCAGAATCGAGTCCCATCATTTCTAACACGTGTCTAATACCTACGCGGTGCTATGTGTGTGTTTGCGTGGCATTCGGACCTCTGATGCGGGTTTTGGGCTGTTTTTTGGCTTTTTGCCTAAGTGTTGGCGAGTTTTGCAAACTGGACAATAACTCGGATTCCTTATGTCGGAATCGAGTCCCGTATGTTCTAACGCGTGTCTAATACCTACGCGGTGTTATGTGTCTGTTTACATGTCATAGAAATATAATTACAAATTATAATTATAAATTACATAAATTAAATAAAGAAATACATAATTTAATTGTTTTTACCTGTCGAATATGTGGTGGTAAGATATTAGCCAAGACAACTGCACAAACGCGGATGGCCTCCTCCCGTACTACACCCATGAGATCGTCAACGGCAACTGTAGGATCTATAAAGCCATGGACAACCTCCTGAGCCAGCTGGTAGATCCACTCGCGTGATGGTGCGCTTGACTGCACAACATCGCTCGCCATGCACCCCTCTATGATCCTTCGCAAGAAGTCGTCGGATAATGAAGGGCCGACACCCGATCCACTAGCACCACTACCTCCAGTGGGTGGGCGCCATCGAGATCTCGCAGCAGGGACTAGGGTGTAAGCTGGGACATGGGGAATACCCACAACTCTACCTTCTTCTTGCCCCCCTCAGCTGCTGCGGCCGATCCTCTATCTCCTTGTTCAAGACGTGTAGACTAAATCTCATCAAGTGTCACCCTCTCTGGCTTCCAAGGGCCAACTGCAAGATTCTCGAATCGTCGCTGAGAAAAAACACATTAGTAGATGATACGCAAAGAATAAAATGAAATAATAAAAAATAATATCCAAATTTTACATACATACTAAATAAGATAATTACATAACTTACAGCAATGCGTTCTGCCTCAGGTGAGATATAACCACCATCACCTTTCTTTTGGTGGGCGTGTCACCAAAACTCCAAGCGGAGGGTGCATGCTTTAAACTCACCTCGAGTCTCTCCCGTGCACAGTCAGACTCATCGAGACCCAGTCACGGTGTAGGAGAGGCGACTACATTGGAGAATTTGACGTCAGGCCGACATCTTCTTGAAGGCCTCGCCATCCCAAATGCCGCACATCTGGTCCCACACCGCAACAGATATGAAATTTGGCCGGACATCCTTAAGTGTCTGTCCATCAGCCATCTTCATCTGGGCCTTCTTTCTTCAGTCGTAGACCCACTTGTGCCAATTCATCTCTAGGTATCTCATGTAAGCGGTCATGCCATGGGCTTCGCCGAATCCTCAAAACGATAATATCTCTCAGATATTACACATTAAGAAGCTTAGAGACAAACATAAATGAAAAAGAGGTAACAAGATATTCAAATGAAATATAAAACTAGCATATGAATGATTGACATCCTACCCTAAACTCATCAATAATTAGCTGCCATGTGCGATCATCCACATCCGCCCACCTCATCCACGGGCTTGAGAATCGGTTGCGGACGATCCCAAGCAACGTGTTCCTTGGCGTGGCGTCAAGGATACTACAATTGAAATTAATACATTGCAAATTACAAAGAATATTAAATACTTATGTTATAGTAATACTACATAGGATTATGAAATTAATTACCTATGAGTCCCAACACGACATATAAGCGGCGCCTGGGGGGGATTCCCTAGCAAGCCACGTGCTAGTCCCTGTGGAGGCCTGCGTCGATCACCTATGTAGTGAAATACATCAATATTTATATAAACGAATATAATGTCAATACAATATAAAATAAAAAATAATAAGATGTATCCCAATAAAATATATAATTATACCTAACGATCCGGCCTGATCATCACGCGTAGAATCGCCACTACTTTCCCCGTACCTGCTCAGACGCCCACCACGATCACCATGTGGTGTATGCATATATATGTATGTATATCTTGTCAAATCATAAAAAAAATATTATTACATTTGAATACAACTAAAAGAGGATAACATACACATACAACTATATTATTAAACATTCGTAAATACTATATTTGAGCACAATAACAAAGAGGATAACATACAGATACAACTAAAAGAATGCAACATAAATAGTAACACCTTTAGTAAATTAATATAAGTTAAAGATAATGATTGCACTACTACAAACTATTACATTTGAATACAACTAAAAAGACACAAAGAGTACATACTCTTAATCATTTATATCGTCAAAGTCATCAATATCAGAATCGTCATCTTCGAGCAATAGATCTTCACTATCGTTGTCATCATCATCTTTGTCGTCCTCAACGATTTCTTCAATTATATATACCTCCTCAACAACATCGTCTTCACTTTCAACAGCGACAACATCATCTTCTTCTTCACTAGACTCACTAATAATTGTTACATCAGCAGGTATGACACTAGTAGACTCGACTTGTAAAAGTTCATCGTCTGGACTAGGAGTTATGCCTTGAAAACCACGGGCACTGGTGGTTATAACAGCATGCCATGGGCTTGCAGGGGTCTTAACACTCCGCGCGTAGTACACCTGTGTTGTTTGATTTGCTAAAATAAAAGGCTCAAATCCATACCACTCATCGGTCTTAGTTTTGACTTAACGTTAACGATCACCGATCACGATTTTTATCTACTTTAACTCCATTCTCAACATCAAACCAATGACAATTGAAGCAAACTAATTCTTTATGACCCCAATATTTGAGAACGACAACTTCTAGCAATCGTCCATACCAGTCATCCCAAATGTTATCGAAGCAGCTACCTTTTACTCGGACTCTTATCACCCAAAATCGGTAAAGGCATGAATATGTAGGGATCTTTCATACACATCGAAGAAGGCGGAGGTTATACACCACAATAATCACCTAGCCAAGTTGAGTAGGGCTTTTGTGTAAGGTCCAAGTTAAATGGATTAAACCCATCCGTAACAAGTCCAAGCCTAACATTGCGAACCTCTTCAGCAAACGAGGGGTGCTTGTTATCAAAATTTTTCCACTCAAGCGCATCTGCCGGGTGCGTCAGTTGACCTTCGACTATGTCCCATGTAGAGTGCCACCTCATATCCTCGGCGGTATATGTTGACATGAACAACCGTTGAAGCCTTGGGGCAATGGGAAAGTAACGTAAGATCTTTCTCGACACTTCTTTTCCCTTTTTCTTGCATTCACGGTCAGATTCACTTGTACCACAAATATCACATGATCTCTTATCTTTATTGACATCACCGTAATACAACATACAATCATTCTCACAAGCATCAATCTTCTCATACCCTAGATTGAGCCTTTTGACCATTTTCTTCACATCATAAGACGACTTCGATAACTTTATTGCTGCAGTAAAGCACTCATTCACAATGCTTAATCAGTTCATTAAAACCTCTCTCGCATACTGATCATGCTCGTTCTTGAAGTGTAAAAACTTAGTCACACAGAGATAAGACGGTGTGCTTTTCAGTGCGGCATCATACAATGGCGTCGGCCGCTTCATGCAATAACTCATAGAAACCTTTAGCCCCGTCATTCGGCTCTTCTTTCGACGCCATCGTTATCCCCGTCTCAGTATTCCATCGGAAGTATGAACCAACAACTTCGACTATCATGTTAAGCAATCCAAAGGTTTCGTCACCTCTAGATTTCGGTTCTGATTCATGTTCATCCAACCAGGTTTCCCCATGATAGATCCATGTCGTATAACCCTGCTTGAACCCACACGCAAATAAGTCACACATGACATCACTCCTTTCCTTCCACACTTCATTCACACACCTCTTACAAGGACATCTAATCTCATCGCCGCTGACTTGCTCAAATGCGAAATTGAGAAACTGTTCAACCCCACTACAGAACTCAGAGCTAAGCCCACTCTTATCTATGGCTACCCTACGTTCCATCCAACTTCGATCAACAGACATCTTGGACAACTGTCTGTATATATATGGAAAGTTAGACAAACACAATCAAGTCTCCAAGTTAATGTATATGCAAGCTTATGAGTTTCCTAACTTCATCTCCCACTCTAACAGGTCAGCTTTATCCCATTCCGGATGTGTCGCCTCATCGATGTTAACAACTTGAACACATCTTTAAATTTTTCAAAATTTCAAGAAGATTTTCATGGTCTTCAAGTACACGAAATAGACTAACACATCGTAGTCTAAATATGCACCAAGAACATTAAGAGATATATCTTGATTGAAAATTCAAAAAATATAAAGCGTCTTGCTCAAGTCGTTAACAAACGACCTAAGTGAGATCGAAACATACAAGAAAACGATCCCAAAAGCAGGGACTATTTGAGATTCACTCCTACTAAGTGAATCTCAAAGCAGTTTCTAAGCTTCTTAAACTATATGAAAATATGCACATGTCAAAGTAAGGATTATTTTTGTATAACAAAAAGAATACTAGCTTTTTATCAGGTCACAAACTATTATCACAGACTGAGTTTACCATCAATGAAACAAATCTATGTTCTGAAGTTTTAACTTTTAACTTACCAAAAAAAAACAACTAATACACATTTATAATATTGAAAATAAAAGAACCAAAGGAAACATCTATAAATGTTACCTTTTGTGATCATGTAGCCACTACAATAGAAAGTTGACCAAGGAATGTAGAGATTATGCATGATGCGTCAAACACTGAATATATTTGCTTATAAGGGATCTTAATCTGAAACTGATACTAATAATGAATCATCATTTGGAAAAACATACCTAAATACAGTTATCTTTTGTCCCGTAATTTCGATATTTTTCAAACAAGTAGCTATGCTTACTATGAGGTCAATATAGGAGGAATATGAAGCGAACATCAATTATAGTTATAGGATACTATTTTTCCCTTTCTATAACTATTGACTTTTATATTTAACAAGTAAAACAGTTCGGTAACTATTATTTCCTTTATATTAAACAAGAAAAACATAAGAGATGCATTGGTTTACATATAAAGAGATATCACCTCATCAATTGTATATTACTTAACATAAATTCTTTTCCTCTCTTTTCGCTCACCTTTCCCGAGTTCTAACCATAGAGTTAGAGATTTGGATTTAATGAAGTTGTCACACTCTTTACCATTTGTCTACAAAAGTTTAAGCACAATTAAGTTTATGTGACAAAGATGCGACCCAATTTTAAGATATTGTCATCCACACAATTAAGTTATATGCTTTCGTTCAATTAGTAGAACAAATTATGTCACTTTTTCGGACAGATATACCTTTATATGGGTCACGTTAGTTGACTTATCCCAATCTAATAAGATTGAGAAGTGATCAATAACATAAAACTGATAGATTGTGAGACATTATAAAAATATAAAACACCATAAAGCACATTACAAAAGTGAGTAAGCATGAAGAAATAAATGTCTAACTTTAATATGATTTAGCTCAAACAAAACTACTTTAAGCACTTTCCATTCTTCATTTACACAGTAAAGGATTGTGGATATGATGTAAGAAAGCTTTATTTTATTATATTTTCTTTCTATTCTCACAAAGCAAACAGTTACTAGCTCAGTAACAGGAAAATCTAGCAATCCAAAAACTGGCTATTAACTGTAGTCTATGAATTTCGTGGCAAATTAATCCCAAACACCAAATCAAAACACTAGAAGCAATATGCATAAAATTCAGTGAACGAACAAAAACAAAAAACTCAGTGGGCAATGTTTGAGGGATTATTAGGTTATATTTGGGGGAAAATTAAAATTGGGAAGACATTACCTTGCTCAGTCGAGAGAGACAGAGAGGGACGACGAGGGGCGATGGCAAGAGAGGACGACAACGTCAAGAAAAGGCCAGTGGGCGATGGGAAGGAGCAGGCGGCGATGGCGCGAGGAAGAAGAGGGAGAAAAATAATAGTAGAAATGGGGAAAAAATTAAGTCAGTAAACGTAAATATTAACCCATTCTCGACGGGCCTCACTACCGATGGCAAAGGCCGTCGCCTATGACCTTTCCCACGCCCGCCAAAAAATTCCCACCAAATTTAGGCACGGGAAGAGTCATTCTCGACGGGGACCATTGGCAACGGCTATGCTGTCGAGAATGATATTATTGGCGACGGGGATACTGCCATCGCTAATGACGCCGTCACCATTGACCTATTTTCTTGTAGTGGTGGATTGAGCTTTCCTCTTTTCCCAAATCTTGTAACTCCCTTCCATGGAGCAACTCGCAACAATACATGATCCCCAATACTAAATTCCACGTCCTTTCGATGAAGATCCGCATAACTCTTTTATCGATCCTGTGCCGTTTGTATACGTTGTCGAATCATTTGAATCTTTTCTGTAATCATACGTACCAACTCGGGTCCCAACAATGTTGCTTCACCCACTTCATCCCAACATATTGGAGAGCGACACTTTCGTCCATATAATGCTTCGAATGGGGCCACACCTATACTTGCCTGATAACTGTTGTTGTAGGAGAATTCCACCAATGGTAAATACTTATCCCAACTACCTTTGAAGTCTAGGACACAGAGTCTTAATAGATCTTCAAGAGTTTGAATAGTCCTCTCGATTATTCGTCTGTTTTGAGGATTGTATGCCGAACTGAATCGTAAATCCGTGCCCATAGCTTTTTGCAAGCTAACCCAAAATCTTGAAGTGAATATTGGGTCACGATCCGAAATTATGGATACTGGCATGCCATGCAATCTCACAATCTCATTTACATACATACTAGTAAGATGTTCAAGGGAATAAGTCTCAAAATTTTATGAGTTTTACTTTAATATCAATATAGAATTCTTTTCCAAATTTTATTGTATTTCTGCTTCTGCAAAAGGATTATTACTAACGTGGCTAACAATCTTAAGACAATTTTTTTTTTTTGGGTTCATCTTTTATTAAGTTGCAGATTATACCTTTGCTTTGGAATACCTTGACTTATTTTTTATTTGGACTGTTCTTGGTCAATACTCACTTGGATCGTTTTGGAATAATTAAATAATAAATTTTTTATCACTTTCATTGATGATAGTACAAAATATTGCTATGTATATTTTCTTAAAAGCAAATATGAAGCTTTAGAGAAATTTGTTCTTTATAAGCAGGAATTAGAAAACCAACTTAATAAGAAAATTAAGGTGGTAAGGAGTAATCGTGGTGGTGAATACGTTGAACATTTGGTAAGTTCTGCTCCCAACATGGTATTATTCATGAGGTTACACCACCTTACTCCCCTCAATCTAATAGGGTAGCGGAACGCAAGAATCATACTCTAAAAGAGATGATGAATGCTATGCTAAACAGTTTTGGGTTGCCACAAAACATGTGGGGGGAAGCTGTCTTATCAGCTAATTACCTTTTAAATAAGGTGTCTCGTAAGAAATTAGACAAGACACCACATGAGTTATGGAAAGGAAGGAAACCTTCCTATAACTAATTAAAAGTGTTGGGGTGTCTTGCAAAAGTTTTGGCTCCGTTGCCAAAGAAAATGAAAATAGGTCCAAAGATGGTGGATTGTATTTTCATTGGGTATGCGCTTCACAGTAACGCATATCGGTTTCTTATTCATGATTCTAAGAATCCTGATATACACAAGAACACATTCATGGAATTAAAGAATGATTCATTCTTTGAACACATTTTTCCATGCAAACATTAAGAGATTGCATCGGGTTCTAAACGATGATCTCTTGAGACTGTTAATGAAGACAGTCAAGACATTTAACATGAAGTTGAAGTAGAAGAAAATGAAGAGGTAGAGCCTAGAAGAAGTAAAAGGGCAAGGGGTTGAAAAATCTTTTGGACCAGACTTTCTAACTTATATGCTAGAGGTTGAACCTCAGAATTACAGTCAAGCTATAAATTCAACAGATAGTCCTTTATGGAAAGAGGCTATAAGAAGTGAAATTGATTCCATCATGAAAAATCATACCTGGGAATTAGTGGACCTTCCTCTGAGAAAGAAACCACTAAGTTCTAAATAGATTTTCACACGAAAAATGAAAGCAGATGGAACAATTGATAAGTACAAGACCAGATTGGTTATAAAAGGATATAGAAAAAAGGAAGGCCTTGATTACTTTGATACGTATTCTCCAGTGTCGAGAATAACCTCTATTAGGATGATACTTGTTATTTTTGCTTTACGAAATCTCGAAGTACATCAAATGGACGTTAAGGCAGCCTTTCTGAATGGAGATCTTGATGAAGAGATCTACATGGAACAACCTGAAGGTTGTGTAGTTTCAGGTCAGAAAAGAAAAGTTTGTAAATTGGTGAAGTCCTTATATGGACTAAAGCAAGCACCAAAATAATGGCATAAGAAATTTGATGATGTCATGATGGCTAATGGCTATAATATAAACGAATGTGACAAATGTATTTATGTCCAAATCACAAACAAAGGATATGTTATTCTGTGTTTGTATGTTGACGACATACTTATTGTGGGTAGTAATGAAAATATGGTGAAGAATACTAAGGACATGTTAAACTCTAAATTTGATATGAAAGATATGGGACTGGCTGATGTGATTTTGGGAATCCAAATCAAACGTTCACCTAATGGTTTCATTTTAACCCAGACACATTACGTGGACAAGCTAGATACTTGGGAAGTTTATCAAGGATGATTCTAGTGAAGCTAGAACTCCTCTAGACATCAGCCAACATCTCTGTAAAAATAAAGGTGAAAGTGTTGACCAAGTAGAATACGCAAGGGTTATAGGCAGTCTGATGTATCTCATGACTTGTTCAAGACTTGATATTACTTTCACTGTAAATAGTTTAAGCAAATACACGAGTAATCCAGGGGATAACAACTGGAAAGCTATCGTTAGGATACACTCATAATTATGGAGTGCACTATACGAGAGAACCTGTAGTATTAGAAGGATTCTTTGATGCTAGTTGGATTTCTGATATAAAGAACTCCAAAGATACAAGTAGATATGTGTTTACTCTGGGAGGAGGAGCAGTGTCCTGAAAATCCTCAAGGAAAACGATCATAACCAGATCCACGTTGGAGTCTGAGTTTGTAGCTCTGGATAGAATCGGAGAAGAAGCAGAATGGTTACGAAACTTCTTAGGGGATATTCCTGAATGGCCTAAGCCTGTTTACACAAATTGTTTACATTGTGATAATCAAGCATCGATTAAAAGAGCACTGAACATGATGTATAATTGTAAGTCGAGACACATCCGTCGTCATCACAATACCGTTAGGCAACTAATCACAACGGGGGTTATCTTTGTTGATTATGTAAAATCAAAGGATAACATTGCGGATCCGCTAACCAAAGGTTTAAACCGAGATCAAGTTGAAACGACATCAAGAAGAATGGGATTGATGGCCATAAGTATTTAAAGGTTTTATGTGAAGGAAGACCAAACCTTGTTGACTGGAGATCCCAGAATTTAGGTTTAATGGGACAACCTAATTGCATAGACAATGTATTATCATTGTAGGGGGTCTAACCCTTATCTATAAACAGTGATATGAAATCGAATAAGGTTAAGTTATGCTTTTAATGATTCTTGTGTGTCAATAATCTGAAGAAAAAAAATCACCTATGTGAGAATAAAGTGGGGTCACTTCAAGGAAAACTAATAAGTTTAGTTCTCTTAAATTCTTGCAGAACCAGGAGATGTTCATGACCATAATGAACATAACCATGAGAATCAAAACCATGTTATATTGGTATTTATGTGAGGTATATCATCGTTTACACAAACGGCAGAATAGTTCAAGGACATCACATCTACTAGTCGGCAAGTAAAGTAAATATACTTCACAAGGGAAGGTTCAAGGGTTGATGCCTACCTATCCTATGCTAATATCAACTGTAGAGAGTTATCACCACATCGAATTCCTTTGTTTTCAATTTTTATTCATGTGTGGGATTGTTGAGGAACGGATGGAATATGAATAAGAAATTGATGACTAACTTTATGAAGGCTTATTGGACATCAATGATGAAATTAATTCCATTTACTGATGATTAATTCCTTGCTGGATATATGGCCGTTTCGAACTCAACTATTTATAAAATATTATCCTTCTCCCAGAAAGAACAGGGGGATATAGTGGGAAAAAAAAAATTTAGGCCTTCTTCTTGGTTCTTCCTTCCTGCTCGGTGATAATCTTCTTACACACGGTCGAGTTTGCTTCAGAGCATTGTTGTATCCTGGGAGACAATTTGTCCTGCCACGGCCAAATATTTTTTTAAGGAAACTGTTCTTACAGTCCTCAAAGCTACAATCTTCTAGTCTGTTCAACGTCCATTGTATTAAGGTTAAAAAAAAATTATGGGTTTTACTTTAATATCAATATAGAATTCTTTTCCGAATTTTATTGTATTTCTACTTCTGCAAAAGGATTATTACTAACGTGGCTAACATCTGAAATATGAAAACTTTGACCCATATTTTTATTATGGATATAGCTTCATCAACATTTTATCTGAGCTAACCCTAATCTTTGATTTTCATACGCCTATGTATTGGTTGGAAGATGTTCATTTTAACATTCTTCCCATTATATATTATATGTCAGGACTTGAATTCTGGCATAACTAACAGGATACAAGTCATAATTAATTATCAAGTTGGGCTTTTGTTTACAAAATATTCAAGCAATATGCCTAACTAAGCAAACAACTTACCAAAAATTCGTTGAGTAATCAAGAGTTAGAAATTCAAATCTCCGTGGTCTAGGGACTCTATGGATAAGCATAACTTTTATATATATATATATAACGGCGGCTGATGAAGACATGGCCTAGAGAAATTATATTATGGAAACAAAATTCAATTTTATTTCATTTGGATTATGACCGGCGTAGGGGATAGGGGACTCATACCCGCCAGTGGTGATAATATTTGACACGACAACATAAATGTAGGGTCAATTTGACAAATAAATTATAGTATACAGTTAAGGATCGTGTTCTAATTTATGTTTGATATAAAATTAGTCATAAATTTTTTTAAAATAATAATCCGAATGCATGTGTTTGTGAATTTTGTTTTAAAGGCAGAGAATAAAAAGTTAGATTCTTTCTTATAATTTTGAATGGTAAACATCCAATTATATTTCCTTTCCTCCCAAATTAAAACTCACACACATTAATAAATTTTAGGTTAATTCTCGCCCGAGCTTATATTTCTTCTTTAACATGATATATATATATATATATATATATATATAAGAAAAAATATATGTGCACAGTTGTGTATTATACAGTCGGTTATGGCGATAGATTTTTGAGCTATAACGACGATTTCACCCGTCGTCATAGCTATTCTAGCTATAGCGACGGGTGAACCATCGCAATAGCCCAAAAAATCCGTCGTCATAGCTCTATTGTGTAATACACAGCTGTGTATATATATATACATATAGCCCATATATATATATATATATATATATATATATATATATATACAGATTTGATCAAGTCCACCTCCTAGGACTGATCAATTTGAACCTTTTTTTTGCTTTTTTTTAAACAACTAAAAAAAATAAAAAAAAATTATGGAACTTGAATTTTTACATAATGCAGTGTTTTGGGTGTGATTTGGATACATATAATAAAATATGTCTGTACATATTTTAAACTTGTCGGAGCTCTCGGGGGACAGATCAAACCTATATATATATATATATATATATATATATATATATATATATATATATATATATATATATATTCCTTGTGTGAGGTTAGAGTGATTATTTTATAAAAAAAAATAACTGCTAGTTCAAGTTTACTGTTATTATTGTTATTTTGAATATAATATATTTAACTTGTAATGATTTTCCCTGAAAATTGGGGTTTTTAATTTAAAAAGTAAAAAAAAAAATATATTACAAAATAACAATTATGTATCCTCTACGGATCAACTTGCTCACTCACATAAAATTCAGATGAGTTGGACATAAAGAGTAAAAAAATTAACACAATTTGATTCAGTTAATTAAAAAGTGTTAAACAAGCATATTATAAAACCTTGATAAATCAATTAGTATTTGACAATTCGATGCATGATAAGAGGAATGTCGCAGTCATATACTCATAGCTTCTAATTAAGCTTCGTGACAAAATAAACATTTTCACTTCAAATCAATCTAACTAGCTATGATAATTACATGACATGGACTGATTCAAATATGACTAAACAAATGTGTGAAGATCGTGTCAGTTGAATCAATTACAAAGGTTAAAATTAAAATATTCAAGTGAGGCCTCAATGAATTTATCTAAAATATTTGGACTGTACCTAACTTAAAAAAACCCAAAAAAGAGGTTAAAGAGAGCATGAGATATTTGATATAAGTCCAATTCAAAAATTAGAGAATATTTTGTTTATTAAAATATTAGGTATATTATATTATATTGTATTTTTTTTGTTTTAGGTAATTTAGCATGATTCTCGGGGGTTATGATTTATTTTGATTGTAAATATTCTATTGACTTCTATTAGGGTAAAATTAGAGCAACTCTATTAGGGTTTTTATTATCATATATAATCAAGTTATTGTACTAGTATAAATAGGTCTCAAGGCCAATGGTTTTGGAGACTGATTGATTTAATTATACTTCTCTTTTTAGATTACTTAAGAGTATTCTATCTTTATTATTTTGAAGAACTTTTGATCTTAACGATGTGTCCATGACGATCAATTCGAAAATATCATGAATTCATAGGTGTTTATGTCGTATCCTACCATACATCAACCGTTGATTGTATCAAAATTACCGTTTTAATATAAGAGAATGGTCAATATGTCAGTTATGTTCCATCCATAATCATTAGTAGAACGATTCGAACGACAACCACATTACGCAAACGTGTTGTGAAATTTATCAAACTTGTACTACTATATAGTATGTATCATAGGCCGGAATTGCACTATTATCATCACAATACCATGACAATCAGTCTTAACATCCTCTTTTTTAATTAATTTGATTACCGGTGAAAGCTAGACCCCGTGCATATGATATGACCATCATTTATTCATCCGTTTTAAAATAATGATTAAATAAATTTATTTTTTAAAATATACTCGACAGATGATAAAAATTCAATAAATGACATGATAATACTCAACTGTAAATGTCTTTTTTTTATTACTCCTAATTTTAATTTAACTCGTACTACTATATATACTGAGCACCTTATTAGTATTAATTATTAGCCCACTTTCCATAAATAAATTAAGAATTAATGTATAACTAACACTAATGTTATAAACTCAACCAAATCCATCACATAATCAACATGCAAACTGATTAGCCAACAAACAGCAACCATTTTAATTATTAGTAGAGACCAAACATCATTATAAACTAGTAACCACTTGGGTATCCCCATCGTGGTTCCAAATATTGATGGCACCCAAACAACAGTATCCAAACACCCACTAACGGAATTGAAAAATAAAATAAAAAGACAAAAGAAAACAAAATCAAACAGCGACAGAGACAAACGAATCCCAACCGTCGATCTTACATCCTCCCAGACGCTATAGACCCCCACCGAACTTCAGCCCATTGCCTAGTGGGATTGGTGGGTTCTTTATTAGATAGTAGAGTACAATACTATATTATACTTACGGCCACACCTGATCAGCCCCTTAATTATATTGCAAGAACAAGACCCGGCACAGATTTTCCGGCCAGATTCGAGAGACTGCTCTCCCAAACAGAAGGGCAATGTAGGGAGGTAATTGAAGATGAGATACCCGACCCGTTTCCAAAACGGGTAACGGTGAGGGAAGTGTTGAGATACTCCCGGACTTGGGTGATTATCCCATCCGTGATGGTCCAGGCGTGAATCCAGAAAATTGAACGGCCCTGATCACAGCCCTCGACGAGGATGATTGATCCAAAGGCAGCAAAGGACTGGGGGACAAATTGGAATGACTCTTCTGTGGATGATGACGCGTCAATGCCAGTGAGGAGGCGCATCATAAACTGGTGGGACGGCGGGCCATGGAACCACCACTCGAGGTCGGAGGGCAGGAGCTTGTGGACAGTGTCAACGTCTCGAGCGGTCAACGCTTCGTAGAGGGCGAGTAACACCCTTTTGTTTTGTGTTTCCTCCAGAGCTTCCTGAGGGTTAGCCAGTTCTGGTATATTTTCAAATCGAACTTTCTAGAAAGAGAAAGATGGAAGAAGAGGAGATTTTGATGAGAGAGCAAGGAAGAGGCGAATAAATGGTGGGAGAATTCGAGTGGGAAGAGGAGGAGTTTATATAGGTAAGGGGAGGGGTATTATTGGTAATCAATTGACCCCTACAAATCCTGGAGAAGGAACGTAAGTGTGGGGTCTCGTGCATGTAATATTGACATGGCATATAGTGGTCCAATAAGTCTAGGCGGACCTTTTTATTGCACCAAAAAATTGACATTTCTATTTTTATTTTTTTTAAGTAATTCTCAAAAAATGTATAATATTTATTTTATTTAGAAATTTTACATAATTTTTAGATGTACTGTTGTATATGTATCTAAATTATACGTAAAACACTATACTATGTAAAAATTTCAATTATTATAAATATTATACAATTTTTAAAAATCACTTGAAAAATTAAAAAAATTAAAAATATCCAATTTTCCAGTACAATAAAAAGGTCCGTGTAGAGGACTCATAGTGGTCTAGACTTTCATTGGCTAAAAAGTGGACCCACTTAAAGTTGCAATTTTTCTCCTGATGCAGAATTTAATCACACGGAATTAGGAGCGTTTAAGCAACCTAACATTATTTTTAATATGTATTTTTGATATTTTTATATATTTTTTTTATTATATGAAGATAAAACTCACTGTATATTTATATAAGAGAGAATTATATAGAAATATTAAAAATAAATGTTGAAATATAAGTTATCTTTTAATAAAAAAAGCTTTGAGAAGAGTAAAAGACATGGGTACTTAAAGTCTAAACCCTGAGGTATGAACTTGTAAATTATCTTTACAATTTAAAGGCAAATTTATAAATTGTGTTTGGACTAGAAGTAAGTACTTTTGCCGAAAGTATAATTCGAGCTTCTTCTTTTTTCAAAAGTATTTAAGTATTTTTTGGACAGTCTTTACAAACTAAAACAACTTGTGGTTGCTCACCGATCACAAATGTTTCCAAATTTAATTTAGAAGTACTTTTATTCCACCGCACAACTCTTCCAAACAAGCTTAATTATTACTGAAAAATATTTTTCTAATTTTGTTTGTAATATATTAATTTGAGTGGTTTGAATTCAAGTAATTTTATTAGGTTCAAGACAAAAATATACTATTAAAATATATATATTTTACAATATATATATATATATTAAATATTAATATATATTTTATAATATATTTTATAAATTAAAATATATTATGTTATTTTATACTATTATATTAGCATTTATTTTCTAGAAACGAGACCTTTTACAAAAAGGAAGATAGTACGTGAGATTCTTTCCAACACATGATATATAGGCATGCAGTTGAATTAATCAGGTATTTTCATAAAGAAAAGTTGTAGCACTTATTTGTAAGATGGGAGGCCGTAATTCTAGTTTGGCAAAGAGTAAAGAGAAAGAAAAATGAACGTCGAGAGATGCTTTTCTTCATGATCTGTACAAACTCTTTTAATTACCCTAAAAAGAGGAACATAGATAAGGAAAGAGCTGGCTAGCTAGCTAGATTCATGGTATAATTTATATCTCTACTTTTAGTATATTAAACTCCTTTTTCAATAAATCTATATGAGCAAAAAAGGGATGAATTAAAAGAGTTGAAAATTGAAATGCAAGTAAGCTAATTTTCATATACAGTAAAACCTCTATTTAAGAATACTCTATATAAGAATAACCTCTGTAATATTATAAAAAAAAACTGGTCCCAATTTGGACCAGTTATAAATAGGAATAACCTCTAAATTATAATATGTTATATACTTTTTAAGTCCCATATTAAGAAACTATACCTCTATATAGTAATAATATATATATATATATATATATATGAGAGAGAGAGAGAGACGATATTAATTTTAAAAGACTACATTTCCTATAAAAGACTACATTTCCTATAAAAGACCATATTTTTTTATAAAATACTACATTTTCCTAGTTTGAAAATCTAAATAATTTATGTTTGATATTTTTGTTAAAGTGGATATTTTTGGGTGTCGAAAATTTTTTTGTATCAATACCTCTATTTAATAATAACCTCTCAATTAAAATACAAATAGTTTAATCCCAAGTCTATTTCTAAATAGAGGTTTTACTGTACTTGAAATTAATTATAAAGTTAAAGGGTCTTATTATCGAAGTATCACAAGGAAGAACTAAACTAAGTGTGTGTGTGTCCAAACTCATGCATGAGCTACAGACCTAGAGTGGAGATAACAGTCGTATACAATCACCTCCACACTGGATAACTTTCTGTGCGTCTGAGTACTAATAGTTTGTATTTATTTTATTTTAGTAAGGCTAGTGTCCATTACATATTTTATCCAATTTTTTACATTCTATTTTTATTAACAAAAATATAAGACCCCGAATTTTTTTATAAATAAAATAGAATTTCTTTTATTTATTATTTTGAAATAGTAAGGGTTGATTTGATTAATGTGGTTAGTTATGGGTAAAATGCGCAAATTTTATAAAATAAGCAAATGGTTATAAAATATTCATTGTTGTCGGGGAATATTCGTTTGGTCGTGGAATATTAAATCTTTGTCGGGGAATATTTAAATGCTGATTGGTAGCGATCATGTGTAGGCCCCATAACGGAAAGCGATTGGAGGAAGAAAACGACAAATATAAGTTGTTTAAAAATAACGGCGTAGTTATTACTGAATTTACCTTTGTTGGAATACCCGAATTGGTTAAAACACGATGTCTGGCGTTGCACAAGAAGAGTTTGCAGTATTGCACCAATTATTGACTCTTACATAAGAAGGCACTACTCAATAATGGTTACAGTAATTATTGTTCAGTATTTTATTGGTTCAATAATTGTTGTGTTGATATTTTGTATTATTGTTGTTTTAATAATTATCACTGCACAGTATTTTCTATTATCGGAGCAATAATTCATATTATCTGAATAATATTATTAGATAACATTATTGGCAATGTCTAGAAAGTTACATCTTCAAGGAGAGGTTTGGTCACCTAATTGCGGCCAATAAGGAGAAATTCTTATTGGAAAGCCCCCTCTTCTAGGAAGGCGCACAGTTGTCAATATTGTGATTACGTAATATTATTTGTGAATAATTAATTATTGATTCATATGATGAGGAAAATATTTATTTTATGTGGATATAGATGGAGAAAATTTTTAATGTGACAATTGTTGAATATTGAAAATTTATCTTTTTCTGATAAAATAATTCATTTAAATATATATATTATTATATTTTAATAATATAATAATGATGATATTTTTACAACGAATGTGGGATATATGAGTATACGAGGAGGAAACGTATTTTTGTTGGATTAAATGTTTAACACATGTTTTGTGTGTTGGTGGACCCATTTCTTGACCGAAAATTGATTATAGACTGTAAAATCGTCCGTTTATGGATTTTGGTCAATTTCTGTTTGGAATTTGGAAAAACTTTCTTCTGTAAAGTTGTAGAGAATTGAATTTCCTATAAAAACTCGCGAGATTCGAATTTTCTGATAAAAGGGCTATTTATTGTGAATTATTGAAGTTCCGGAGTTCCGAAATAATTGATTTTTGGAAGTTTTAATTATTATTTTGAAGAAAAACGTTTTTGCCATTTGAGAGGCACATGTTAAGGATGGAAATCAGCTGAGTTCAGATGTCTAGACCAAAAGTGTGGGCTAAGGAATTTTGTTTATAAATAATATTATCAATTTTCTACTTTGGTGTTCTAAGCATTTTCCTATAAATAGGGAGCTTATGTTAGAATTGAAAATCACACCGTAAACCCGAAGTTTTTCTCTATTTCTCTCTCGATATTTTGAGCGTATTCTTGTGAGTATACTTTGAGTGTTGATATACGGTGCAAGTTCAAGTCATAGCCTTTATATCGGTGTTTCAACTAGAAATCTTGTCTTTTCGAGGTAAGGGATATTATTTTTTTTCAGTAATGATATTATTTCTTCAATATCATTATTTGAAATATTGATCTGAAGTTTTAATCAAATTTAGAACTTTTAGTGTCGGGGTTACTATTCACGATATCAAGACTATTCACGATACTCTGATCTTATTCACGAATACAAGACTATTCATCTGAAAAATGAAAATTTTTCTTTTTCATTCAAAATATCTATTGTGGACACTAGTTTTGATTGTATCCATGTTTTGATCATTCTTGAATTTTACACCACTATGATTATTTTTTGAGGTATTTTTGGACGTGGATAAAAACAAAGTACGAATCCTTAATCCTTAATCCTTGTCATTTTGTTTCTTTGGATTCGTTTCTTTAAAAAAAAAATTTCATCATCATCGGTCTTAAATGATGATATTATTGAATATCTTTGGCACCTGTAGTGCAAAGATGATTAATTTCGATGAATATATCTTTGCCCGTAGTGCAAAGATGAATGATTTTCGATGAATATCTTTGGCCCGTAGTGCAAAGATGAACAGGTGTTTAGATGAACATGACCAACTGATGAATATCTTTGGCCTGTAGTGAAAAGATGAATATTTGATTCCAGATATATATTGATTGATGTTACAGGGATAAAATATCGACGATGAACTTTTAAATTCATATATAGAAGATAGTAGTTTGCATTCTCTACTTAACTCTTCTAATGAATTGATGTTTCTTCTGCAGTTGTTGATTTAAAACTGGTTGTCTATTGTATTCTATTAGATTTGTCCCTGTTGAAGACTAACGATAATTTGTTGTATATTATCTTAGTCATAATATTCTTTACTGGGCTAGTTGAGCTCACCCTTTTTCTTTTTGTTCCATTTTTCTTCTCAGGAGGCGAGAATGTAGCGAGTACGAGTCGGGGTATGGAATGATGATTTTAGAGAGTTGTTTAGTAGTCCTCACCATTTTTGTAAAATAATGTATCAATAATTATGATAAGGATTTATTTGTATGTGGATATTGTTTAGATGGCAATATCTGTATTTAAACTCACAGTTTTACTGTTGTAATAATAAAGTTGTAGTTGTTTCTGTACCGTATATTGACAACTCAGAATGGGTGATGTATACCTATTTTGGGGGCGTCACAAAAAATGTTAAATTATTAACGAAACAATAATATTCTTTGCAAATTGTTGAAGTGTGATTTGATGGGTCCCAGAAGTTCGGGAACCCACACCACGTGGTTGGATATTTATATTGACATTAAAGAGTTGGATATTCTAGAATGTCACAATCCAAGTTGACTTTTGATTCACTTTTCTTATTTGGCTTCCTATTTCTGAGAAAGTCAAATACTATTCAGTTATGGAACTTACAATTATAAGGAATCTCTACATAAGACTCCTATTCCTATTGGGGGACAGACGTAGTAAATTGGGGCGGTGTGATCAAACTATAAATATAGTCATGATCTAAGTTCAAGGTACAACACACATTTATTACTCTTATTCAGTAGCGCAATTGCATACCTCAATTGTTAACGTTTTATGGCTTGTACCTATTCTCACATCAGATTTATCCATCGGCGGCTCCGACTGTCAAGCTTTTCGATGCGATCATTTGTTCATTGTGCAGGTTAAATTCGTTGTTTGGTGATTAGGTGTGGAGACAAATTTTACCATTAACATTGACATTAGAAAGAGGTTATTTGCTCTAGTGCTAAATTGAAATCACCAGTTTACTTTCAAGTTAAACGGATGGCGGGTAAAGGAAAGGTAGTTCTTGTATGCGCCCAAGTGCACCCAGCAGCGCACCAGCGCGCCCAATGCTTGCCTCCCACGCCTTAGCATGCCCATGTGCGCCCAGCGCCTGCCTTCCGGGCCTCAACGCGCCTTTGTGTGCCTTCCGTATGTACCCCGACGCGCCCATTACACCCAGTAGTGTCGCCCAGTCGCACGCACCCCAATGCGCCAAGTCGCGCGCCCAATTACACATTCCTCTCATGCCCAACGCATGTTGCATGCGTCGTCGCGCGCCCAACGCTTGCCTCTTGTGCCCTTGCCGTCCCCAGCGCCCTCATGTGCACATCGCTTACTGCCTACTCTAGCGCCTTGCCTCGTTCCCGTCACGTGCACCTGCGCCCCATCTGCAGTGTACCATTGTCTTCGTCCCTACACTCACGGTTTATTTATATTCAACTAAACCATCCTCATCATCATAAGCAATAACAACCAGTCTTACTTAATCTTGGTCTTTCATCTTCTTATTGATTTGCACAAAGTCTATTCCTGATGACTTCAGCACACCAATTTAAGAAGGATTCTGAATGCAAAACATGAGATTTCAGACATTAAGTAAGACCGAAACCAAAACCAATAAAGTGGGACTTCAAGCTTCAGATTTCAGACATTCTTCGACAACTATCAGGTGCGTCGTAATCTATTTTTATCAGTTGATCAAACTTCAGCTTAGCGGGAGATCTTGAACATTAGCCTTCAAAGTTAAGTTCTCTCATGGCGTTCGAACCACTTCGAGGTCCCTGTGACGCCCCCAAAATAGGTATACAACACCCATTCTGAGTCGCCAAATACATGGTACATAAAGCAAACTACAACTTCAATAATACAAATATCGTGTGAAATACGACAATACATGCTGTGAGTTTAAATACAAATATTGTCTTCTAGACAATATCCACACTCAAATAAGTCCTCATTACAATTATTCAAACACTATTTTACAGAAATAGTGAGGACTGCTAAAACATCTTTCTAGAACCATTACTCCATACCCCGACTCGATCCTGCTATGTTCTCACCTCCTGAGAAGAAAAATGGAACAAAAAGGAAAAGGGTGAGCTCAACTAGCCCAGTAAAGAATATTATGACTAAAATAATATACAACAAATTATCGTTAGTCCTCAACAGAGAAAAATCTGATAAAATATAATAGACAACAAGTTTTAGATCAACAACTGCAGTAGAAATAGCAATCCATTAGAAGAGTCAAGTAGAGAATGAGTTCTACTATCTTCTAAGATTTAAAAGTCCATCATCAATATTTTATCCCTGTAACAACAATCAATATACATCTTTAATTAAATATTCATCTTTGCACCACAAAGCTAAAGATATTCATTTGTATCACAGATTGGTCATGTTCATCTCAACACCTGTTCATCTTTGCACTACGGGCCAAAGATATTCATCAGTTTAATCATTCATCTTTTCACTACAGGCCAAAGATATTCAGTAATATCATCATTTAAGACTGAGGATGATGAAAAATATTTTTAAAAAAACGAATCCAGTGAGACAGAAGGATAATATTAGGGATTCGTATCACAGTTTATCCAAGATCAATAATAATCCATAATAACCAATTTTGAAGTAGAATTCAGAAAATAAAGATCAAAATATGGATACAATCAAAGATAGTAACCATAAAAGACATCTGGAAAAAAAAGAGAAAATTTCATTTTTCGGTGAATAGTGTCGTATACGTGAATAGTGCCGTATACGTGAATAGTAATCCTGACACAAAAAGTTCCAAATTTGATTAAAAGTTTAGATCAATACTCCGACATAATGATATTGAAAGAAATAATATCATATAAGAAGAAAATAACATCCCTTACCTCAAAAAAACCGTACTTCGGACTGGAATACTAGATATAGTGCTGAAGGAACTTGCACCGTATAGCAACACTCAAAGTATCTAAATACTCACAAAATACGCTCGATAATATAGAGAGAGAAAGAGAGAAAACTTTGTTTCTGGTGTGATTTTCAATTCTAACTTAGCCCTCTATTTAAAGGAAAATGTTAGCACGCCGAAGCAGACTTGACCTGCTACCTGATGGCTTTACCTACTACTATTGCCACCCACCACATTTGAAATTCAATTGAGCACATTTCTCACCAACCAACTCTAGAATTTTCCAAAATATTTTATCATTTAAACAATAATCAGAAACTTTAATAATTCATAGAAAATAGCCCGTTTATCAGAAAAATACGAATTTTATGTCCATTCCACACGAAATCGAATTCTCTACAACTTTGCAGAAGAAATTTTTTCCAAACTCCAAACAGAAAATATCTGAAATCCACAAACGGATGATTTTTAATACCTCCAATCTGACAAAATACTGATAAAATATCTCAGCATTAATTCTTAATTTATAACCACATAAATAAATAAATGCATCATTTATATCCACATCAAATAAATATTTTCTTATCATATAAATCAATAACTAATTATTCTCAAATAATATTACAGAATCACAATTATGACAACCACGGTAGTTCCTCAGAAAGAGGGCTTTCCAATAAGGATTTCTCTCTTCTGGCGCCGCAATTAGATTATCTAACCTCTCCTCGACGTAACTTTCTAGACATTGCCAATAATGTTATCTAATAATATTATTCAAATAATATGAATTATTGATCCGATAATGAGAAATATTATGTAAATGACAATTATTGAAACAATAATAATATAAAATATCAACGCATCAATTATTGAATCAATAAAATAAAATATTGAATAAAGTAATTCATCGTAACAATTATTGAGTAGTGCCTTCTTCACGTAAAAATCAATAATTCAACTACACTGCATGCAATCTGGTATCGCTCTTTGTGCAACCACGCCAGACATTCGTATTTTAACCACCTGTGTAGTAATCAGCGATTGTTAACGATAACAATTATGCCATTATTTATAAAACTCAAACTTTGTCGTTTTCTTTCATCCAACCGTTTTCCGTTATAGGGCCCCTAAATGATCAAGGCTGTAAATGCGGAGATTCGACAAAAAAAGAATATTCCACGACCAAACGTATATTCCCCGACAGAAATGAATATTTTATAACCACTTGCTTATTTTGCAAAATTTTCACATTTCACCCATAACCAAAGCATTATATCAAATTAATACCTTATTAATTTAGAATAATGAATAGAGGAAATTTTTAATTTATTTATAATAAGTTGGGGTCTTACAACCTCCCCTCCTTATAAAATTTCGTCCTCGAAATTGATGTACGTACCTGGTGTTTCGAACAGGTGAGGGTACCTTGCTTTCATTTCTGATTCTAACTCCTAGGTCATTTCTTCAATAGCATGGTTTCTCCACAAAACCTTATCTTGTGGTATAACCTTGGTGCGTAGGACATGTTCTTTCCTATCCAAGATCTTAACAGGTACCTCCTCGTACATTAAATCTTTGGCCATCTCGTTTGGTTCTAACTCAATAATATGGTTCGGGTCTTTCACATATTTACGAAGCATAGATATGTGAAAAATATTATGAACACGAGACATGTTTGGAGGTAATGCAAGTCTATAGGCCACGTTTTCTATTCGGTCAAGAATCTCAAATGGACCAACAAACCTTGGATTGAGCTTTCCTCTTTTCCCAAATCTTGTAACTCCTTTCCATGGAGCAACACGTAACAATACATGATCTCCAATATTAAACTCCATGTCCTTTCTATGAAGGTCAGCATAACTCTTTTGTCGATCTTGTGAAGTGTGAATACGTTGTCAAATCATTTGGATCTTTTCTGTAGTCATGCGTACCAATTCGGTCCCAACAATGTTGCTTTCTCCCACCTCGCCCCAAAGATCTTGGAGAAGCGACACTTTAAATCCATACAACGCCTCAAATGGAGCCATGCCTATACTTGCTTGATAACTGTTGTTGTAGGTGAATTCCACCAGTGACAAGTACTTATCCCAACTTCCTTTGAAATCTAGGACACGGAGTCTTAATAGATCTTCAAGGGTTTGAATATTCCTCTCTGATTGTCCGTCCGTTTGAGGATGGTATCTTTGGCCAATAAAGAATCCGTGTCCACAGTTTTCTACAAGCTAACCCAAAATTTTGAAGTGAATCTTGGGTCACGATCCGAAACTATGGATACTGGCATGCCATGCAATCGCACAATCTCATTCACGTACATACGAGCAAGACGTTCAAGGGAATAAGTCTCACGTATCGACAAGAAATGAGCAGACTTGGTTAATCTATCAACAATAACCCAAATCGCATCTATGCCTTGAGAAACTTTGGGAAGACCCATAACAAAATCCATGGTAATGTGTTCCCACTTCCATTCCGGAATCTCAAGTGGTTGCAATGGACCGTTTGGCACTTGATGCTCCGCCTTTACACGTTGACAAGTTAAACACCTCGAGATAAACTCCGCAATCTCTCTTTTCATATTGTTCCACCAAAATGTATGTCGGATATCATAATACATTTTGGTACTCCCGTGATGGATTGCAAACGGTGTATTGTGTGCCTCCATCATGATTCTATGCTTCAAATCAGAGTCGTTAGGAACACAAAGTCTGGAGTTGAATCTAAGTATTCCTTCTTCATCGATTCTCGCTTTCGGAATAGCTCCTTCTTGTACTTTCTTCTTCATACGCATCAGCCCCAGGTCCGTAGCTTGAGCAGCTTTAACTTTATCGATTAAAGTCGGTTATACTCGTATATTCGCCATCATCATGTGGGTCCCTGGAGTCTTTAATTCTACCTCCATCCTTTGCAAGTCATACAAAATGGGCCTTTGCGTTGACAATATCGCACTCGTACTTGCATATGATCTTCTACTCAATGCATCGACTACCACATTCGCTTTTCTAGGATGGTATGGTCGGAACATGTGCCGAAATGAGTTGCCTCTTGAGCTCTTGGAAAATCTTCTCGCATTCCTCGCTCCATATGCATTTTATATCTTTTCGAATCAGCTGAGTTAACGGAGTAGCGATTCGAGAAAATCCTTCCACGAATCTCCGATAGTAACCAGCTAAGCCTAGAAAGCTAGATATTTTGATTACTAACTTAGGTTGCTCTCAACTCTGACTCATATCCCAATCTTGGATAACACATCACAATGGCACCTATTAGTTTACCACCCCACGAATATGACGTCCCCTACGGAGAGTCTGGCTTCGGTGCATTCCACAAAGGAAGTCACTTGATAGAGGCTCGGGTACCAACTCTGATACTTTGGTTTTTAACTCCTGAAGTTCAACTAGGAGCCATTTGATATGGGATTTTAGAAATAGGTTTTGTACCGGGTTCAAAGTCGATACAAAATTCAATATCACACTCTGGGGGTCTGCCAGGAAATTCTTCAAGAAATACGTCAGGAAATTCACTAACAACAGAAATATCATTCAAATTTGACGTATTTTTATTTAAATCCATGAAATAAGAAAGCTTGACATCCATTTTTCAATAAACGAGTGGCTTTATGGATTGATATGAAAGTGTTTGACTTCAATGGTTTGGTTTCTTGAATTCGCATAACAGGTTTGTTAGGAATATGAAAACTATCAACCTTATGAAAACAATCAATTTTGGCATGATGAGTGGTTAACCAATCAATCCTTAAAATCACATCAAAAGCAAGTATCTTTAAAGAGATAAGATCAACAGGTAATGTGATGGTGCCAACTTGGATTAAGCAAGATTTATAAACCGTGGATGTAACGAAAGTTTCTCCTAACGAAGTCTCCACTGATAAATCATAGTCTAATTTCTCCGGAGTCAAGTTTAAACGTTGAGCACAAGCAGGAGAGATAAAAGAATGGGTAGAACCGATATCTAATAAGGTATAGATTTCGCAAGAATTTATAATTAACTAACGCGTGATACCTTCATTCGGGTTCCTCGCGTTTTGGGCAGTCAAGACAAACACTCTTCCAGAAACTGCCGACTTTGTTTTGTCTGTATCCGCCTTTGGTGCCACCGTCCCAGCTGGACTTGATTTCGCTATAGGACAAAATCTAGCTATGTGACCTTCCTTTCCACAATTATAACATACCTTGGAAGGCTGTGAAAAGTTTGGACTTATATGTCCCTCTCTCCGATCAGAAGATCTAATTGGCGGTCGTTTCCTCCCTAAAATTTGTTGCTAGTCTTTGGTCTTCGTACGAGCGTCTTCTCGTCATCGTTAAATCTTCTCTTCTTGAAATTTCCACTTGACTCACCTCTCCTATTATCATGGCCACGATTACCACCAGAGTGGTTACCACTTTTGTCAGTATTTTTCCCTCCTCGCTAGTTATCATCGCTCCGATATTTGCATCCTCACCTAGGGAGGGCTTATGCGCCCATGTACACGGTGACCATCGCTTTACTCTAGCGCCTTGCCTCGTTCCCGAAATTTGGGGTCTTACAACCTCCCCTCCTTATGAAATTTCGTCCTCGAAATTGACGTACGTACCTGGTGTTTCGAAAAGATGAGGATACCTCGCTTTCATTTCCTTTTCTAACTCCCAGGTCATTTTCTCTATAGCATGGTTTCTCCACAAAACTTTAACTTGTGGTATAACCTTCGTGCGTAGGACATGCTCCTTCCTATCCAAAATCTTGACAGGTACCTCTTTATACGTTAAGTCTTCGGCTATCTCGTCTGGTTCTAACTCAATAATGTGGTTCGGGTCGTCCACATATTTACGTAACATCGATACTTGAAAAACATTATGAACACGCGTCATACTTGGCGGTAAAACGAGTCTATAGGCCACAGTTCCTACTCGATCGAGGAATTCAAATAAACCAATAAATCGAAGGTTTGAGCTTTCCTCACATCGCCAATTCTCGCTTTTGGAATAAAAACTTCTTGCACCTCCTTCTTCATATTCATCAGCTCCGGTGTGTAGCCTAAGCGATTTTAACTTTATCGATAAAAGTCGATTATACTCGTATATCATCACGTGGGTACCTAGAGTTTTCATCTCCATCTCTAATATTTGTAAGTTATACGAAATGAGTCTTTGACAATATCGTACTCGTCTCAGATAACGATCTTTTACTCAACACGCCGCCTACCACGTTCGCTTTTCGAGGATGGTATGGTGAACATGTACTTAAATGAGTCTCCTCTTGAGTTCTTGAAGCTCTTCCCACATTCTTTGCTCCATTCGAATTTTGTATCTCTACGAGTCATTGCGTTAATGGAATAGCGATTCGAATATATCCTTCAACGAATCTCGATAATAACCAACTAAGCCTAGAAAGCTACGTATTTCGATTACCGACTTAGGTTGTTCTCAAGCTGTGACTCATATCCCAACCTTGGATAAGACGTTACGATGACACCTATCGCTTTCTTATCGCACGAATATGGTGTCCCCTACGAGAGTCTGGCCGGTGCATTCCACAAAGGAAGTCACCAGATAAAGGCTCGGTACCAAATTTATAGTTGAATTTTTAACTCACGGAGTTCAATAGAGCCATTCGATATGAGATTTTAGAAATGAGTTTTGTCTAGGGTTCAAAGTCGATACAAAATTTAATATCAAGCTTTGGGAGTAAGCAAGAAATTCTTGAGAATATTATTCAAATCGGCGTGTCTTTATTCAAATCCATAACATGGACTAAGAAAACTTGACATACGTAATAAGCGAATGACTTTATGGCTTGATATGAAAATGTTTGACTACAATGGTTTGATTGCTTGAATTGAATAACAAAGTTGCTTAGGAATATGAAAACTAACAACCTTACGAAAGTAATCAATTTCGGCATGATGAGTAGTTAACCTTAAAATCACATCAAAAACAAATATCTCTATAGAAATAAGGTTAACGAGTAATGTAATAGTGCCAACCGAATCAAGCAAGATTTCTAAACAACGGATGTAATGAAAGTTTCTCTAACTGAGTCTCCATAAATAGGTCAAAGTCTAATTTCTCCGTAGTCAAGTTCAAACGTTGGCGCAAGCAAGAGAGATAAAAGAATGGATAGAGGCAGATATCTAGTAAGGTATAAACTTCGCAAGAATTTATAATTAACTAACCCGTGCTAACTTCGTTCGGGTTCTTCTCATTTTAACCGGTCACGACAAACGCTCTTCCAGGAACCGTTGACTTTGACTTTTCTGAGACATCCTTTTGAGTCACCATTCCTGCTTTGGATTTGGTTTTGATAATTGCATAATCTCGAGCGATATGTCCTTCTTTTCCATAATTATAGCATACCTTAAATGTTGTAGGGCGGTTTGGGCGATATGTCCCTCTTTCCGTGATTTGTAACATGTCGACCGGTGGTCTTTCTCCTCCCTTGGAACCGATTCTTTCTTTGGTGTTGACGTCTTCACATGGTCGTTGTTGAATCTCCTCTTTTAAAATCTCCTCCCACTCGCTTCTTTCTATTTTCATGGCCATGATTACCACCGAGTGATTACCGCCTTTGTCCAGTATTCTTCTTTCTTCTTCATTTGGTTATCGTTATTCGATGATCGCTATCTTGGTATGATCCTCGGTTATGGTCCCTCGGTTGAACGTACTCGTTATCTCGCTTCTAACAACCTGAGCCACATTGACAAAATCTGAATAGAGAGAAAATTTATGAGAAATGAGATATCGACGTATCTGCCGGGTTTCAAACCTCTCGTAAACATCCGCGTCATATACGTTCCTCATTCTCCACCAAATGAGGTGCAAACCTGGATAACTCCGCGAACTTCGCCTCGTACTGGGACACCGTCATGTTATTCTGCTCCAGTCTAATAAACTCCACTTCCTTCATATGATGAATACTTTTAGGTAAGTACTTGTCATTGAACTTGTTTCAAACGCGTCTCCCATGACATCTTTGAGCAAATTTGGATGGGTATGCTTCATGATTCCCACCAAGAATCGCGCCTCGTTACGGAACATAAAAGTAGCGAATGGAACTTTCTGTTCCTCCGTGCATCCCAAGACATCGAATATCTTGGTAATTTATTTGACCCACGTCTCCACCTTAATCGGATCCGGCTTTCCCCAGAATTCTGGTGGTCCCAACTCTTTGAAATGCTTGGCCGTGACAAACCGTACGTTGTTATCATTTCCACCGATATTTTGTGCACAAGTCTCCCTCGTCTGATTTTGCATGAACTGCAAAAAGCTTCTAAACATCACATCGTTCATCATCGCTTTCATTGGCGTTGTTGTTCACGGAGGAACATTCTTACTCGCCGTGACGTTTCTCCTCATTGGTGAGTACAGGCGTCTCAACGGTCTCATTTACTCCACTGTTATCATTCTCAGTCAAAATTCTCAAATACTGCCATAGAACAAGGGTTAATTAAGGAAATCAACATACAATCATATTCCGTTATATCATTATTTAGGACTGAAGATGATAAAAAAAATATTTTAAAGAAAACGAATCCAGTGAAGCAAATGACAAGGATTAAGGATTGAGGATTCGTAATTCAGTTTATCCATGTCCAAAAATACCTCAACAACAATCATAGTGGAGTAAAATTCAAGAATGATCAAAACATGGATACAATAAAAGCTAGTATCCAGGATAGATATTTTGGACAAAAAGAAGAAATTTCATTTTTCGGTGAATAGTGTCGTATACGTGAATAGTGTCGTATGCGTGAATAGTAACTCCGACACCAAAAGATAGAAATTTCACAAAAAACATCATAACGCTTTGTGAATAGTACTCGTGAATAGTAACTCATGAATACTAACTCATGATTAGTAACTCATGAATAGTAACCCCGACATGAAAAAGTTCTAAATTTGATAAAAAGTTCCAACCAATATTTCAGCATAATGATATTGAAGAAATAATATCACTTACGAAGTAAATAGCATCCCTTACCTCGAAAGACAGTACTTCTAGTTGAAACACCAGATATAGGCTATAACTTGAACTTGCACCGTATAAAAACACTCAAAGTATACTCACAAGAATACGCTCAATATATCGAGAGAGAAATAGAGAGAAAACTTCAATTTCTGGTGTGATTTTCAATTTTAACCTAAGCTCCCTATTTATAGGAAAATGCTTAGAACACCAAAGTAGAAAATTGAATATAATAATATTATTTATAAACAAAATTCCTTAGCCCACCTTTGAAATCTGATTTCAGCTATAGCACATGTTAAATGAGGTTCACAAACTCACCAAAAACGTTTTTCTCAAAATAATTAATTAAAACTCCCAAAAATCAATTATTTCGGAACTCCGAAACTTCAATAATTCATAATAAATAGTCTTTTTATCAGAAAATTCGAATCTCGCGAGTTTTTATAGGAAATTCAATTCTCTACAACATTACAGAAGAAAGTTTTTCCAAATTCCAAACAGAAATTGACCGAAATCCACAAACGGGCAATTTTACAGGCTATAATCAAATTTCGGTCAATAATTGTGTCCACCAACACACAAAACATGTGTTAAACATTTAATGCCACAAAAATGCTCTTCCTCCTCATATACTCATATATCTCACATTCATTGTAAAAATATCATCGTTAATATATTATTAAAATAATATATATAAAAGAATTATTTTATCAGAAAAAGATAAAATATTAATTTTCAACAATTGTCACATTAAAAATTTTCTCCATCTATATCCTCATAAAATCAATATTTTTCTCATCATATAAATCAATAATTAATTATTCATAAATAATATTATGAGAATCACATTATTAATGACAACCGCACGGTTCCTGAATAGAGGGGGCTTTCCAATAAGGATCTCTCCTTACTGGCGCACAATTAGATGACCAAACCTCTCCTTAGATGAGAACTTTCTAGACATTGCCAATAATGTTATCTAATAATATTATTCAGATAATATGAATTATTGCTCGATAATAGAAAAATGCGTGCGGTGACAATTATTAAAACAACAAGTAATATAAAATATCAACGCAGCAATTATTATTGAATCAATAAAATCTTTGAGCGGTAACACTCGTAACAATTATTGAGTAGTACCTTCTTACGTAAGAATCAATAATTGGTGCAATACTGGTGTCTTCTTGTGCAACAACGCGACATCGTGTGTTTTAACCATCGGGTATTCCAACAGTATTGGCCAGAATAACAACTTATTCTTGTCGTTTTCTTTCCTCCAATCGCCGTTATAGGGCCCACACATGGTTGCACTGCGTAAATACGAATATTCCGACAAAGATCTGAATATTCCACGACCAAACGAATATTCCCAAACAACAATGAATATTTTATAACTACTTGCTTATTTGAAATATTTGCGCATTTTACCCATAACTAACCACATTAATCAAATCAACCCTTACTATTTCAAAATGATAATTAGAGAAATTAAATATTTATTTATAAAAAGTTGGGGTCTTACATCTACTATCTTCTAAGATTTAAAAGTCCATCATCAATATTTTATCCCTGTAACAACAATCAATATACATCTTTAATCAAATATTCATCTTTGCACTACAGGCCAAAGATATTCATTTATAACCAGTTGGTCATGTTCATCTCAACACCTGTTTATCTTTGCACTACGGGCCAAAGATATTCATCAGTATAATCATTCATCTTTGCACTACAGGCCAAAGATATTCAGTAATATCATCATTTAGGACTGAGGATGATGAAAAATATTTTAAAGAAAACGAATCCAATGAGACAGAAGGACAATATTAGGGATTCGTATCACAGATTATCCAAGATCAATAATAATCCATAATAACCAATTTTGAAGTAGAATTCAAAAATAAAGATCAAAACATGGATACAATCAAAGATAGTAACCATAAAAGACATCTGGAAGAAAAGGAGAAAATTTCATTTTTTCTTGAATAGTCAGATATTAAGTGAATAGTTAAAGATATCGTGAATAGTAACCCCGACACAAAAAGTTCCAAATTTGATTAAAAGTTCAGATCAATACTCTGGCATAATGATATTGAAAGAAATAATATCATATAAGAAGAAAATAACATCCCTTACCTCAAAGAAACCGTACTTGATTTGGAATATTGGATATAGTCTTTGAAGGACCTTGCGATGAAGATAAAGAACACTCAAAGTATCTAAATAGTCACAAAATACGCTCGATGATATAGAGAGCGAAAGAGAGAAAACTTTGTTTCTGGTGTGATTTTCAATTCTAACTTAGCCCTCTATTTATAGGAAAATGTTAACACGCCAAAGCAGACTTGACCAGCTACCTGATGGCTTTACCTGCTACTATTGCCACCCGCCACATTTGAAATTCAATTGAGCAAATTTCTCACCAACCAATTCTAGAATTTTCCAAAATATTTTATCATTTAAACAATAATCATAAACTTTAATAATTCATAGAAAATAGCCCGTTTATCAGAAAAATACGAATATGTCCATTCCACACGAAATCGAATTCTCTACAACTTTGCAGAAGAAAGTTTTTTCAAATTCCAAACAGAAAATATCCAAAATCCACAAACGGATGATTTTTAATACCTCCAATCTGACAAAATACTGATAAAACATCTTAGCATTAATTCTTAATTTATAACCACATAAATAAATAAGTGCATTATTTATATCCACATCAAATAAATATTTCCTTATCATATAAATCAATAACTAATTATTCTCAAATAATATTACAGAATCACAATTATGACAACCAGGCCGTTCCCAGGAAAGAGGGGGCTTTCCAATAAGGATTTCTCCTTACTGGCGCGTAATTAGATTATCTAACCTCTCCTCGACAGAAATTTCTAGACATTGCCAATAATGTTATCTAATAATATTATTAAAATAATATGAATTATTGATCTGATAATGAGAAATATTGTGCAGTGACAATTATTGAAACAACAATAATATAAAATATCAACGCAGCAATTATTGAATCAATAAAATAAAATATTGAACAGTAACTACTGTAACAATTATTGAGTAGTGCCTTCTTACGTAAGAATCAATAATTCAATTATCTGTATGCAATACTGGTATGCTTCTTTGCACAACCACGCCAGACATCGTATTTTAACCACGGTGTAATCCAGCGATTGTTAAGCAGTAACAATTATGCCGTTATTTATAAAACTCAAATTTTGTCATTTTCTTTCATCCAACCATTTTCTGTTATGGGGCCCACAAATGACTGCGCCATCGTACGGAGATTCCCGACAAAAAGAATATTCCACAACCAAACGAATATTCCTCGACAGAAATGAATATTTTATAACCACTTGTTTATTTTGCAAAATTTTCACATTTCACCCATAACCAAAGCATTATATCAAATTAATACCTTATTAATTTAGAATAATGAATAGAAGAAAATTTTAATTTATTTATAATAAGTTGGGGTCTTACAGTCCCTCCCATGACTTTTGAAGAAATCTTTTTGTTGAAAAATTTCCAGTGACACCATCGGACATCTTCTCCATAAGCATTCTCAATATTCTTAAGAGTTTCGGCCATAGTTAAATGAACTTTGGCATCGCAACTGGAATAACTTTGGACTCTAACTTCAGTACGAAGATCAAAATTAGAGTTCAAATTTCAACACACTTCGGCGGTTCAAAATGTAGCGGCTTCATCCATCAAAAATTGAATTCATGGAAACCCATATTCGCCCATGACACTTCAGGCAACAGCAGTTCACTTTGGACTACAACATTTCAACTAAATCAAGCTTTAATATTTTGGCTTACGATTAGAATTATGTTTTTACCAAGGTCTACAAGGGAAAACTCTGGCAAAAACAAAATCAAAGAAAAAACTTCGACTATATATTGTATACACACATGCCATTTTCCACTACGACTTCATCATCATCTTCTCTATAGCTTCGGCAAAAATAGTTCGGAAGCTTGGGTAACCGGCACGATTCCCAAGGAATCAATTCTCATCTTTGGGCCTCAATAATGGTGTTTATTAACTTCGGTCATCTTTGGGCAAAAAATTCATGTTTTTGATGTCTTCTCCCTCTCTTCGGACTTCGGTTGCAACCCATTATCAACTTTTTGGCAGCACCACCTGAGTAATTTATGTTTCAAGGCTTCGGACACCCACTTCAGCGGTTATTCCCACAGTTCCTCCCACGGCTCCTCCTTCCTAATCCCACAACACTATTATCATATACCATTTACAAAAATAAGTCACTTTGGTCGACTTCTTTATGGCTTCGGTCATGATAAATTGGAATTCAGATTCAACCAAGGTTTTTGAGCCTTTCTCATCAACATTGGATTTCTTCAGCACACGCGGAAAAGAAATTTTAAAATCCATTACTATAGTACCTGTTGTTGGAATTTCGGCGCATCAAATCAACGCACAGCGGAATATAAATTGAACAAAACAAAACAATTTCTGAAACCCAAAATAGGATCCATGTGAAACAGATATTAATTCAGTGTTTAAGAGATTATACCGATTATGAAAAAGCTTCTAAAACGCTTCAAATCTCCAACGCAATCCCTCACGAAACTAAGTCTCTATGGTATCCACACGAACGTCCGCGAACCGTCGCACAATTCTGTAATAAAGGGAGTTGCGGTACTAGCCACCAAAGGAACAGGATTTTCGAAACTTTTTCTCTCTAGTCTCTCTCTAAGAGCGGCTAAGGTTTGTTAGATTATTATGATCATCCCTAAAATGGCTGCTACATATCATATATATATAGCGGTTAAAAAAGAATTAATCAAAAACCTAATTTAATTAAAATAAAATCCGAATATATATATATATATATATATATATATATCTTAATTAAGTCTTACTTAATTAATATACCTATATATAAATTATCTTATTAATTTAAATTCTTAATTTAAATATTATCAATCAAATTGACATATTTAAATCTTTACGATTTAAATTAATTCCCTTTTAATTAGGTTCTATGTGTGTGACCCTATAGATTATTATTACATTGGGAATAATTTTAAAATCATATTATAAAATTATAAATAGTGAGCGACATCTAGTAATGCATCACTGCTACCCAAGTAATAATAAGATCGATGATTCGATGCAACCTTTTCGTGACCAATGTTTTAATATAATTTAATCCTTTTAACCTTGACATCCTAGATTAAACTTGAGTCATGGAATGTGTCATACTCTTCATAATTTAATCTGAGTTTTCTTGATCAATGAGTAGACTATATAAAACAAATCACTATTTGAGCATGGCCATGCATTTCATAGTCCTACTCAATCAAGAGGCCTATGGATATCACCCCTAATATATAAGAGGGTTAAATTCCATCTAGATCACTCATATTCCTCACACGATTCATGATGTACCCAATAATCACCTTTATAGTCCACCCTATTAAAGGTGACCTTTGATGATATCAAAGTACATAAATTCTCGTGTAGTAATATAGTGATTTCTGGTCGGAGGATCATTACATCATTGTCACTATGAGAATCGCTAATGACACCTTTCATAATGTTCCACGTAGAATTCTCATGGTGTATCTGTCCAGTACATCGTTCTCTAACAAGTACATATGCATTGACTAAATATCTCATATATTTATGACCAATGAGATTTGATCATCAGTCAATTCACATACTAGTCTCAATGTATCATTGTTGTCCCATTAACAATGATACTCGACTAGGGACATTTAAGAGCAATGATACTAATTGTAATTATATAATCTCATGTTTAAGTCACATACTTGAAGCTATATAATTAGTATCATTATTCTAAGGACTTTTATTATGCTAACATTTATATAACGCGGTAAATAAAACCATAATAAAATCATTCATTTATTCAATCAAATATAATATCAAAATGTTAAATAATTATATCAAATAATTGTCCTCTAGGGCATAAACTCTAACACCCGTTCGTCGGGTGGTTAAGGTTGGTGATCGGGAACGTCGTGGGGATCGACTATCAGACCAAGATTAACCCATTCGATGGGTGGTTGATGTTATTAAAAGAAGTTCGTTAGTGGTCGAAAACGTCATGGGGATCAACTACCCAACCAAGATATACCCGTCCACCAAGAACATATGAGACTGGTTGTCGGGAACATCATGAGGATAGACTACTCGACCAAAATTTATTCGTCCGTCGGGAAGACATGAGGCTGGTGGTCGAGAACGTCGTGGGGATCGACTACCCGATCAATATTTACCCATCCACTGGGTGGTTGATGTTATTATAGGAGGTTCGACTGGTGGTCGGGAACATCGTGGGATCGACTACCCGATAAATATTTACCTGTCCACCGGGTGGTTGATGTTATTACAAGAGGTTCGATTGTTGGTCGATCGGGAACGTCGTGGTGATCGATTACCCGACCACGATTTACTCGTCCACGGGGTGGTTAATTATATTATAGGAGGTTTGGCTAGTGGTCAGGAACGTCGTGGGGATCGACTACTTGACAAAGATTTACATGTCTGCCAGGAAGACATAAGGCTGGTGGTCAGGAACGTCGTGGCGATCGACAACCTGATTAAGATTTACCTGACCTCCGGAATACACATCCTCCGGGGACAAACGGGAGTTGATACGGATGTGAAATATGCAAATAGGCAAACGAGGATTTGGAGACCCTATGCCTCCAACAGGAGAAATGAGATGCACAATTGGCTGAATTAGAGAGGGAATGGGAGGTTTCCCCGGTTGGCGTGGGCGTCGGGGCAAAGTCAGTCTAAAACCCATGGATCGGAAGGCTCCCCAGATCGAAGAAATAGACACGAGTCACACTCCTAGGACCTGGAGGAAGGACGGGTAAGTCAGAGAGTCTCGAACGAGTCATTTCGCTGGATTATGTGAGAGGTCAACATGCAGGAATATCCCTGAAGGGAATACCTGATTCCATTATGCAAAAGTTTGCGAAGTTAGAACAAAAAATACCAGCGACGAACTGTTCAACATTACAATCGAGGGTTAAAAAATGGAGGTTCGAGGTTCGCGATTTGATGATTCAGGGGGATGAGGCTTCTAATCCACATAATATCTGAAAACCTATGCCTAACTAGGAAGGACCGTATGAAGTCATTGGGGTGCTGAAGCTTGGAACATATCGACATCGGACTAGACATGAAAAATATGTGGCTTGCGAGGGTAATGGTTGGACTTTTTTAACATGATATATTATTTGTTGACTAATTGATATTGTAAGACCCCAACTTTTATGAATAAAAATGAATTTTTCTCTAAATATCATTTTTGAATATTAAGGTGTGAATTTGTTATAATGTTATAGTTGTGGGTAATATTTATAAATTTTGCAAAGTAAGTAAGTTGTTATAAAATATTTGGTTGGTCGGGGAATATTCGTTTTAACAGAGAATATCCGTACGACGGCACAATCATTGGTGGACCCCACAAAAAAAATTATTGTCGAAGTTAGAAAACGACAGAAATATCTTTCTATAAAAATAACAATGAAAGTTTTACCGTTAACTATTGAAATACCCAGTGATGAAAAGTACAGTAATATACGTGGTTGTATAGTAGCACACGGTATTGATCATTGATGCTTACGTGAGAAGTCACTCAGTTATACTCAATTATTGCTACAGTAATTGATGCATAGTATCTCACATTATTGATTCTATTATTGTTACAGTATCATCTGCATAATATTTTATATTATTAAATCAATAATTGAGATGACAAGTTATTCATATTATTATTTTTATTATTAAAAATGTCTAGAAAGTTCTGTCGATGAAAGGGGTTTGGTCACTTAATTGCGCGCCAATAGAAAGAAATCCTTATCGGAAAGCCCCCTCTTTCCTTGATAAATAAATGTTGTTAAAAATATTGAGAAAATTTTTAAGAAGTATTTGTTGTAAATTTGGCGTATTATTTGGACCCCCCACCTACTCATTTTTCAAAATAATAGGTAGAAAGTTATTCACTATATATATGGTGGGGCCCATGTGTGGGTCAAGTGGGGGGAAATGGAATGGTTGGGAGGGAGTATAAAATTATATATATATAATAATTTTTGTTTTTATGAAAAATAGAATATATTATATTTTATTATGCATAGTGTTTGCATATTAAAATCAAATATTTTTAAAAAAAATCAGCCGACGCCCGTGAATGATTCCCTGTGCAGTTCGGGATTTCTAAATTCAAAAAGTATCATTTCCATTCTCCTATAAATATGATGCTTAGTTTAGAATTGAAAATCACACCAGAATCAGAAAATTCTTCTTCTATAATCTTGAGCGTATTTCTTTAAATTTTAAGAAAGTTTTGAGCGTAGAAAATGGTATAAATTTTCTTCAAGAATATCATGGCCCTACCAGTCAGAAATACTCTCTTTTTAAGGTAAGGAATATTATTTTTGTTCAATATTCGTATGAAATAATATTTTCTTCCATACTCTGTAGTATGTAAGTAATATTATTTCGTTTCAGATTCCAAATTCTACACGCATTTGTTAAAGTATTGCTTCTATACTCCATGAAATTAGTAGAATATCTTTAAAATTTGCGCTTCATCCAGTATCTTTTCATGAAAATATTATTCTGAGCATTCTTGATGATTTTTAAATTTTTTATATCGGGGTACTATTCACGGGTTACTATTCACGAAGTACTATTCACAGGATATTATTCACTCCGATACTATTCACCCAGAGTACTATTCATGACAAAAATTGATTTCATTTCGGTCCAAATTATTTTTGATACAATATTGTTCTTGAATTTTACTCCACAAAGCAGTATCATATTGACAATTTGGATATTATTGAATTTTGCATAAATTAAATTTTAAATTATAAATCTTTAAAATTTATTATTTTCTTTCATTTAATTGAATTCTTATATCATTGTCATCATCCTCGTGCTTATATTGTTGTGAAAGTCATCTTTGGCCCGTAGTGCATAGATGGACTGTTGATTGGTATGATTATGATCAGGGATTATTCGGTATAATCATGTCCCATAATGTTACAAATGATGTGGTAAATATCATCATTGGCCCGTAGTGCATTGATGGACAGTTATTGACATGATCATGACCATTGGTGATTACACGAATATCCTTGGCCCGTAGTGCATGGATAATTCGTGGACGTGATACTAATGAATATCCTTGGCCCGTATTGCATAGATAATTCAATGATGTGGATTATTTATTAAGCTGAGTTTCATCGATAAAATTGATGATAAACTTTTTAAATCATAGAAGATAGTAAATATCATGCTCTACTTGACTCTTCTAATAGATTGTTTGTTCCGCTGCAATTAAATTTGATGTTTATTATATTTTATCAGTTTAACATTGTTGAAGGCTAACGATAATTTATTCTGCATTATTTTAGTCATAATATTTTTTACTAGGCTAGTTGAGCTCACCCTTTTGCTTTCATTGTTCTCTTCAGAAAATGAGAACGTAGTCGAAACTAGTCGGGGAACGGATTGATGGTCCGAGATGGTGGCTATAGTAGTTGTAAGACCCCGAATTTTACGAAATAAAAGTATTTAATTTTTATAATTATTATTCTATTTAGTAAATAGTTAAATTGATAAAAGTACAGTAATACGCGTGGTTGCACAGTGGCACATGGTATTGTACAATATCTTTGATTATTGATACTTACGTGAGAAGTCACTTAGTTTTATTCAATTATTTTCACAATATTTTATATTATTAAATCAATAATTGAGATGACAAGTTGTTCATATTATTATTTGCATTATTGAAGATGTCTAGAAAGTTTTGTCGAGGAAAGGGGTTAGGTTATTTAATTGCGCGTCAATAGGGAAAAATTCTTATCGGAAAGCCCCCTCTTTCCTGAGAATGATCTGGTTGTTAAATATTGTGTGTTATAATATTAATGATGAATAAGTTCGTATTGGTTAAAGATGAAATTGATATTTTCGTTGTGTTGGGATTATTAGTGTTAGTGAAAATCGACATCTATTCCGATAATAATTAATTTCTGGATGTTATATTGACCAATCGGGTAATTAATCGGATAAATAAGCAATTAATTGCTATTAATTCACATGCTTATAACTATTTGTTCATATGTGTGTACTATTGATTCACATGCCTGTACTATTAGGGGAGGTGGTGCAAGATTGATAATACTTGCATGACTAAATTAAAAATAGAGGTAAAGATAAAGGTACTATATTGTAATTATTTTTTTTATATGTATAGAACTATTGAGTCACATGATTGTATTATTGATTCACATGATGTACTATTAGGGGAGGTGGTGCAAGTTTGATAATACTTGCGAGGACTAAATTAAAATGAAGGAAAAGATGAAGGTATTATCTTGTAATATTTTGAGCCCCAAAACATGCAATTATCGAAACTATATTTTTCTATAAATAGAAGCTCATTCTTCTTCCATTCTCACCAATTCACTAAGACTCACAAAGAGCAATTAGAGAGAGAAGCTATAGAGAGAAGAAGAAGAGAAGTACATTGCTACTTCACTATAAGTATCCGATCTTTCTACTAAGGTAAGGGGTATTATTTCTTTTGTATTCATGAAGAGAGTTATTTTCTTTCAATACTTATAAGGGTTGTTATTCCATTCTTTATTATTCTGTTGGAATAACTTGTCTACGCGGACTACCGGATGCATGGTGAAATTCTTCTGTTATTCCATTCTTTATTATTCTGTTGGAATATCCTTTCTACGCGGACTACCGCATGCATGGTGAAATTCTTCTGTTATTCCATTCTTTATTATTCTATTGGAATAACTTTGTCTCACGCGACTCACTGCATGCATGGTGAATTTCTTACATTATTCCATTCTTTATTATTACATTGGAATAACTCCTGTCTACGCGGACTACCGCATGCATGGTGAATGACCCTTCGTATTCATTCTTTATTAAATTGTGGAAATGATCTGTCTACATGGATTACCGCATGACGGGTAAAAATCCATTTGCAGTTTTGTATATTCTATGATACTCGTATGAGATATCATTTCTTTTGTACTCGTCATGGAATATCATTTTCTTTTGTATTTTCCTTTTATGAATACTATTCACGAAATACTATTTATGGGTACTATTCACGTATACGGTACTATTTACGGATACGAGTTACTATTCACGAGTTACTATTCATAAGTTACTATTCATGAGTTACTATTCACGAGTTACTATTTACGAGGTACTATTCACGACTTAAAATTGGTTTCTTTTTCTGACCAAATTATCGTTAATTTATGAATCTTACTCTTGAAATTAAATCCATGTTTTGATTATATTGTTTTTATTATTATATATAACATTTTTATAATCCTGGTGATAAAATTTCTCTTTGACTTAAGTGTAAAGATGGGTAGATTATTGGTATGATCGTGATTATGGGTTCTCTTTGGCCAGTAGTGCAAAGATGAATTGTTGACTTGTATGATCATGACCATTGAATTTATAATTGAATATCTTTAGCTTAAGTGCAAAGGTGAATTGATCAACATGGTTATAATTATTGTTTATATAAATTCTGAAATGATTATATATTTCTTTGAGATATTAATATATTTGGCCCGTAGTGCAAAGATGACATGTTGTTGAATTTTTTTGGCCTATAGTGCAAAGATGAATTATTGTTGAATATCTTTGGTCGTAGTGCAAAGATGACCTGTTGTTGAATGTCTTTGGCTTGTAGTACAAAGATAAACTGTTGATGAATATCTTTGGCCCGTAGTGCAAAGATGAATTTATTAGTATAATTATGAATAGGAACTGTGATTTGGTATAACCATGATCTTTGATGTTTCAGGTAAAGACAGGTGATGAAAATTATCTTCATCCTGGATGGGAAGAGAAATTTAGAACCACAATTATGATTATGAGTTATTCACATGATTGTGAACAACATTTGTTGATTGATGTTACGGGGATAAAACATTGTTGGTGGACTTTTAACATGGAGAAGATAATAGACCTTATGGTCTATTTGACTCTTCTAATGGATTGCTCGTTCCGCTGCAACTATAGTTGAAAAGTTTTATCATCTACCATATGTTCTAAATCCGACGATTTATTATTGTGAAGGCTATTGATAATTTAATTATCTTTAGTCATGATATTCTTTACTGGGCTAGTTGTGCTCACCCGTTTGCTTCATAATTTCTTTCATGTAATAAGAGTGTAGCTTAGTCGAGCGGGGGTAACAGGGGAATAGAACGATGGTCTATAGCTGTTGAGGTTTCCCCTAAAACAGTATGAAAATAATTTTATTGAAAATTTTAGATAAGTGTGTCGTATTTTATACGTCATTTTAAACGTTGATTTTGGTGAACCGAATAGGGTGAGGTGAACCCAACTTTGGAAGGGTGTTTTGCTATTATCATACAAGATATCTAATGACAGACGACTTCGTGTTATCATAAGACAGGGTTGTGTGGATGTACTTGCTGATTATATCTATAAACACTACCTATATAATCTTGTAGTTTGGTTGAAATATAATTCTCAATTGGAGACAATGGAGATAATTATATTTCAAGAGAAGACTCACCATTGGAAAGAACATGATAGTAATCTTCTCGTTTTTCTTTGGGGTCTATTGGGTGACCAAGGATAATTTCTCGAGTCATATGATATCTATCATAACTTAGATGCATGGCCTCCATGTATACGAAGGTTTCTTGAGCATTTTCTAAATATTTTAATTTCTAAAAGCAGTTATTGATTTGTACTTTTATGTAAAGTACCATTGTAAGGTGTTGTGGTGAGGCACCATGAGAGTTACATATATTTGTATTAAAATTCACGACTTATGTGTTGTCGTCTTTCTGCATCTGACAGATTCAATGATTGTATAAATGAAGTTTGTATTTTATTTCTGTAGTGTGATATCAAGCGACTCAGAATGGGTCGTGTGGAACTATTTTGGGGGCGTCACAGTAGCCCTCACTATTCTATGAAATAGTGTGATAATAAACATAATGAGGACTCCATTTGAGTTTGGATATTGTCTAGAAGACAATACTCGTGTAAAAACTCTTAGCTACGCTTTTATCGTATTGTATAAAAGAAGTTTGTATTTAAATTATGTACCATGTATTTAGCGATTCAGAATGGGTGATGTATACCTATTTTTGGGGCTTCACAGATGTACTCTCCTATTTTAAGTTTTTATAATAAGAGAGTGGGGAAAATGTTGGAGTGTGATTTAATGGGTCTGAGGGGTTCAGGGAGACTCACACCACGTGGTTGGATATTTACATTGACAATAAGGAGTTGGATATTCTAGAAGGCCACAATCCAAGTTGACTTTTGATTTTCTTGTCTAATTTGGCTTCCTACTTCTGAAGAAGTCAAATCCTATTCAGTTATTGAACTTACAGTTATAAGGAATCTCTACATAGGACTCCTATTCCTATGTAAGTAGGACTGACAAATTTTTTGATTTTTCGATACCGATTTTGATACGGCCTTTTTATGGTTCGGTATTATCGAACCGGACCGGTATATACCACTTTTTTAATTTTTTTTGTTATTATTAATAATAATAAACTAATGATTATAATAATAATAATAATAAAAATAATAATTATTATATTAATTTTTGGTAAAAATCGATACCGAATCGGTAAATCAATTCGGTATATCGGTCCAACCGGTATATATCGATATCAAAATTTGGCGATTTCGAAATCTGGATTCGATTCGCATGGAATTCGATATTCTTGTTTGCCCACCTCTATTTTGGAGGACGAACATAGTAAATTAAGGTAGTGTGGTAAAGGTATAAATACCATCAAATATTTCTGTGTGATCGTTTATTCATTGTGCAGGTTAAATTCTTTGTTTAGTGATTCAACGTGCTGATAAATTTTAACGTTAATACAAATATTTTATCGTTGGTACCTTCACCAAAATTAATGTGTCTCTAAATATGTGTCATCAATGGCTTCACTAAAAGTATACTCCCTCCGTCCCAAATTATCTGCTGTTCTAGAGTTCTATACACATACCAATATGTGTGATAAAAATACTAAAATACCCTTATGTGCTAATTTTTTGTTTTCTGCAATTATGGCTTTAGTAAAAGGAGATTGTCCATGGAAGAGTGTGCCAAGGTCTTTTAAGAAGCATAACTTTGGCAATCACATTCTTATCAGTGGGAATATGAAAAGGATGCTTAAAAAAGATGAGAGACTTGAATGAGTAATGACTATCAACAATTAAGGTAAAGGGGCAAACTTAGAAAACAAAGGGAAAAAATACATTGAAATCTTAAAAAACAGATATTGTGGGACAAAATTTTTTTACTAAAACAACAGATAATTTAGGACGGAGAGAGTAGTATTTATATCGTAAACCTAATAAAATGTGCATCGAATGGAATTAGGTATAAATTGTAATGTAGTGAAAGAAATCCAAGTTCAAAAAATTTTGGATAATAATTAAGATATATTTGTTATTTTTTCTTTAATAATTTAAATTTATATTTTATTATACATATATGTGTGTGTGTGGATCGGGTTTTCCTTCGTTACACCTTGCACCTAAATTCACTTAATACACATTTAATAAATAAATAAAACTACTTTAGCAAGATAATATTACTGGTTGCATTTGGGGTTGGATCTCTCATTCGTGTTTGATGATGGTTAATTAATTATAGGTACGGTACACTCATAATTGAATGCTAGAGATGTGGCATATGATCTACGAAAGCCATTCTGCTGATTATTGGAGTATTTTTTTTCTGCTTACATCGATTTGTAACGAAATTCAAGTCTTTTTTATTGAATAAATTATTTTTGTCAAAATTTATTTTAAACAAGATTCATTAATTCTTACATAAAAAAACCCAATAATGTACCCACTCCTGGTTCTCTCTTAAGAGAAAATAAACAAATAAATTATAATTAGTGTCTAGTGATGCAACATGAACCAAATGACAAAATCGAAATCCTATTGTCCACCAACAAAAGAGAAATAAATAAATAAAGTAGTTCAAGAAAAATACTTTTTTATCAAAATAAAAAACAAAAGGCGGCGCATTTACTTGCTCATGCCATGCCATGGGTCGATTAGAAAGACACGCGTCTGTAGCTAAAACTCTTAGATGCACTGTGCGTAAGGGTGTAAACGAATCAAGTCGATTCCAATATTAACTTGTTCAGATTTAATTCATAAAATTTATCGAGTATAAAATAAGATTTGATTGAAGCTCATTTAATTACCGTGTCGAACACGATTCCGAATCGAGTCCAAACAGTTTGAACTTTTCGATTGAATATGATCCGATTATCAATAGAAAGTTATAATTTGAGGAGATTCAAATAATTTATCGAATTTTAAAATTGTGCTTATATTTGACTTATTTATATTTCTAGTCGAGTTCGAATCGAACTTTTAGTCGAGTAAATATAAATTGAGTCCGAACTGTTTGCTTATTTTACAACTTTAATTGCGCTTGGAGTCCAAAAGATATCAACTTTTCTCGTTCGTATGCACCACAAAATTAATTTAATTTGTTAAGGAGCCCTCTAAATTAAACACTCATACATGATTGAAAAGTTAATCTTTAAAAAATCAATATGTTAGATTATAAACTCAAATATCATCTAGCATTAACATCTTATTTTGTAATTATAATGATTTTAATAAGAAACTAAAGTTAATCTTTAAAAATTCAATATGTTAGATATTTAAACTAATATATGTAGTCCAACATAAACATCGTACTTGTAATTATAATGATTTTAATAAGAAACTAACAAAATTATGATACTTTTACGTAAATATTCATTTTCATTTGTCTTTCAGAAATCTTAACAATTGTCGTTGTCCCTCTATTCTATAAAATCTCTCTTCTATAAAAGAGTTATATTATTTTTATTCTTATTATTTTTAAAAGTCTGATTAGAGTTTGTTTGAAGTAACAAGTTTTTACTTAATAATTGTTTTAAATTATTAATATCAACTGTTGTATTAATTAAGTTAAATAAATTTGTATTAATTTTGAAATTTTGAATTTCACAAATTAAGTTGGGAACAATCAAATGAAATTCTTTTTGTGTAATGGAACTAGGAAAGTATAAATATTTTGTTTCATGACAGGAGTATGATAATAGTCTATCCAACTTGGGGGGGTGGGGGGGGGGGGGGGGGGTTTGTTTGTATCTGAATATCTGTTTTTGATTCGAAATCTTTTTGGTAATTTTTTTTGGCCTCTTAATATTTTTTAATCGTTAAGACAAAAACCCAAATATTAACTATTAAGAGTTGTCTCTTAATAGTTTATTTAAAATTTATGGACAAAAATAAACTCAATAAATATTGTACTCTTTCAATTTCAAATTTTAAGATCATTCAAATAAAAATTTTAAATAACTCATAGGGTTAAAACTGTAAAATAGTGTCATTTAGAGGTTTTACGCTTTTTAGTTATCAAACAATTTTTTAGATTTAGATATTATTTCATTCAAATAATCTAATTTATTAAGATGTATTAACCATTCAGATTTTAATTATTCAGTTTTATCAAACATCACCTTAGATGCATTTAAGAATATAATACTCTTTAATTGGTTCTAAAAAAAAAGAGGAACTTAGATATTTCACTAAAAAATGAGTGATGATCAAAAATAGAAACAAAAAAAATTGTGTGATACAAATGAATATAATATTTTTGTAACTGTATATCATTGTCAAGAAGCACCATAGTTCCATTCTAATTCTAATTTTAATTCTAATGTTTTCATGTTCGGGTTTTACAACTTTACATTACTTAATATGGTGATTCGGGTGAACTCTTCGTTTGCTAATTCTTTTGCAACTATTAATTGCAACAAATAGTTGATGTTTTTTATAGGGGTGTAAATGAATCGAGTCGAGCTAAATATTGAGTTATTCAGATTTGGTTCATAAAAATTATTGAATATAAAATAAGATTTTATTGTGGCTCGTTTAGCTCTCTTGAGTCATTTATCAGAATAACTCAAATTTCACATCGAATGATATGGTAAAAATTTGTCTGTGTTTAAGGAATTAAATTACTAACTATAGTACATTTAAGTCATGACCTTTTGAGTGAGTCTGTGGTGGGCTAGATGACCTAAAAAGATACTATTAGGTCAGTGGTTTTAAGACCTTATATGAATGGATTCGATTCGGACTTGTATGAAAAGTTCAAATATGATCCGAGTATTAATAAAAAATTACAGTTTGAACTTTAAATTTGCTCATGTTTGAATCATTTATATTTCGAGTCGAATTCGAATCGAACTTTTAGTCGAACGAATACGAATCGAATCCGAATTGTTTGTTCTTAGTTTTAGAAAATCATCAGTTTGTTAGTGTTACTACCACTAGGCAATACCAACATTTAGCATTCCAACTCCAATTTAAGTAGTACAATATTTATACTCCAACTTTTTATTAAGAAGATAGTGTGTGTGTGTGTGTGTGTATATGTGTGTGTGTGAAGTTGCTAAGCAACGGTTCAAAACTATGTAATTTTAATTTTTTTATTAATGACCATTTATCATTTATAATTATATGTTGTCATTTCTCTATTTTGGGCAACCACAACTATGCCAGTACAAGAAGAAGAAAAATGACTGATTATTTTGTTATTGAATGATGATATATATTATTGGATTAATTTTTCATCCACTTCACATGAGTTGACTAACTATATATACATTGCTCCATCTAACTTGTATTATGAACCATAAACATTAAAACCTAGTGTCATAAGACTATCAAACAAGACATATATATACAACTATGGACTTCCAAAATTCACGTCATCCCACTATCTTTTTCATTTCGAAACCCTTTTATTCAACTCTCTTTTTATGCTGTTTAATACTACATGATTGTTTGTGTTTGTCCTTCGTTTTCAAGTTTCATTCATTTAGTTATTACTAATGGACTAATGGTCCATGTTGTTACCTTTAAAAATACAAAAGTATTATACATCTATTTTTAATTAATCAATTTTAGGTGGCTCATAGAGTGATAAGTGATTTTTTTTTAGTATTTTTTTTTTAATTTAAGATATCCGACTTTTTAAATCAATCATTCAACGGCTCCTCACAAAATTAACTTGTGTACCTAATTTTGAGGTATCATTTTTGTGGTATTTGGAATCATACTCATTCATACCTGTGTAAAACATGTGAAGAGTTCTTTAGATAAATATTTAAAAGTAGCTTTTGATTAACATGGAAATGTAGTAATTAAATTAATTAAGAAGAATCTCAATAAAATAATAAAGAAGAACCGAAAATTAATGTGTTTAGTTCTGTTTCTCTAATATATTCATATATGTATCTTTTATTATCATAACAACTAATGTCGGACTCACTGAAACATGAGTCCATCTTAAAAAAAAACAAATAATTAAAGGTGTGAAAGTATAGTAAGTAGATATAGGAATAGGGTCATGGTTCTAAAAATCAATGGGCTTAAATATGCCCCATAAAACGCTCAAGGGCCAGGTGAAAATTCTGTAGAGAAGATGACCTTTCTGAGGCATATATGATATACATACATAATTGGAGAAACTCATGTACCACTAATACATTTGATTGAATAATTGCTAATAAAATAAAAATCTCCACCAACTTTAATCGCTTATAAAATAAGGACTTGTCTCCCATAAGGAATGGAAGTTTAATGGAAAGCTAAATGAAATTTTTGTTCCTTCAAGTTACTCAATTTTAAAGTTGTCTTTAAAGTTTATGTTTTATTAATTAAGTCCTTAAAGAAATATTTTTTCTCAATTATGTTCTTTCTATCCGATTTGACTGTAACTTGATTAAAAATTGACCCAACCCAACCTGACTCATTTGTTTTTAGGAACAATTACATATTCTAATACATTTTTAAAAATATTTACATCAATAGTGCACTCATATAATATTTACAAATTAGTGCATTTAATGTTTTTATTTATATTATTAGTGTATTCTTATCTTTTTAATTTAGTTGAGTGATTTAATAGGTTGTAATTTAACACTTTCTCTCTCCTCCCTTCTATCCCCCTCCGTCGAAATCTCTTCGTTGCAGCATCCGACGAGCAAGTAGGTGTTTGGGAAGGATTTTTTGGCTTGCTCGAGGGATTCGGCGTGGCCAAAATGGAAGAGATCGTAGATCTCGTCGGCGTAGACACGGACTGGACGGTCGATTGGGGGAGGATTGGGAGAAGGGTAGCCGTTCCGATGAACTTTTGGTGCCTCCGCCACCGCCTCCTTCGCCGAACCTTTCTTCTTCATTTATCGTTCTTGTGTTTTCGAACTTTCTCTCTTCTCTAAATTTTGGGCGGCCTCCTCCACCACTATCTTTTTACTATTAGTATTTTATTAAGAGGAGAGGAGTAGAATTTATTTAATTGTTTATCTAAATAAATTTTACACATGGCTTTCAAACATTCACACCTGTATAGAATTTCAAAGTGCACCTGTATAGAATTTTATCAGAATAGGTACATCCACACCTTTAGTTTTTTCAAAGTGCAGTTGGTAGTCAAACATTCATATCAAGGTAACTAATTCAGTGTTATTAAGTTACCAATTTATTTTGAATGTAATGCAGTTGGTAGCCAAACCTTCATGCAGTTGGTTGCCAAACTTTTAGATCAAGGTAGTCAATTCAATTTTATTGGGTTACCAATTAATTAAAAAAAATCTATTATAGATTTTTTTTAATTAATGCAGTTGGTAGCCAAACCTTAATACAAAGGTAACCAATTCAGTTTTATTGTGTTACCAATTAATTATAAAAAATTTATTATAGAATATTTTTTTCATAGTGCAGTTGGTAGCCAAACCTTCAGACCAAGGTAATAAATTCAGTTTTATTAAGTTACCAATTTCATTTGAATGTGATGCAGTTGGTAGCCAACCATGCATACAAAGGTAACCATTTTAATATTTATGAGTAACAAAATAGTCGTAAAAAAATTTCTCACTGGCGTTTTGTAAAACAAAGATTCGCGGCGGTTATAGCGGCGGAGTAGTGGAAGAGAAGCCGGCGAATGGCGATAAATTTGGAGTGAGCATTCAATTGGTTTAGATTCTGCATCTTCATATCTTGTTCTTTATGCAGGGTAACACCCTCTGGGATTTTCAGTTCTAGAAACTTGCTACAAAGCCAAAATTAGTTGCAATGTTTTAGGGGTTCAAGGCTTGCTTCATGTAAAAGAGACGATCTCCCTAATTCATCGACTGCAGACACTAATGAGTTTGAGCCATTCTCTGCTGCAAGGTGTCACATCTTCAAAAGATCAATCACTAATGTTAATTTGTTGGGTTATGTTTTGAATTTGTTTTTGTTGTTAGATCCCAAATTTTTGAATTTGAATTATTAATTATGGCAGTTATTTCTCCTTGATTTTAGGTTTCCTTATTAATGTGAATTGTACTATTTTTGTAATATGGGTCCTAATTACACTTTTTTTATAATTATTTTGTTGATGCACTAATGGTGTAATTACTTTCTAATTGTCGTATATTTATGTAAAGAACCCATTTTTTATTCGATTTGACATTTTTTGTACTTTTGTCCCTCCAAGTTACCCGATTTGTTTTTACCATTATTATATGTATTCTTAATATTAGAAATTTTAAAACTAAAAATAGAAATTAAAATACAAAAATAGTAAAAGATAAATAAAAAAATTAATTCATTTTTTTAAAAAAATTTAAATTTTTAAAATTATTATTATTTTAGGAAAAAAATTAGAAAAATTTTCATTTTTAAAAAAAGTGAATAAGGTTTATAAAATATAGATTCAAACAAATAAAACTTAATTTTTAGAAAAAATAGAAATCTTTGTTTTAAAAAAATGAGTAAAGTTTCATAAAATATAGATTAAAAAATTAAATAAAAAACTTTATTTTCATAAAACAAAATTAGAATTTTTTAAAAATGAGTAATTTTTATAAAATATAGATTAAAAAATTTATTTTCTGAAAAAATAGAAATTTTTATTTTTTAAAAATTGAGTAATTTTCATAAAATATAGATTCAAAAAAATTAAATAAAAAAACTTATTTTCATAAACAAAAAATTAGAAATTTTATTTTTTAAAAGTGTAAATTTTCATAAAAATAATTAAAAATTAAAAATTTTAAACTTTAAACTTTAATTTTTTGAATCTATATTTTATGAAACTTGACTCATTTTAAAAAATAAAAGCTTTTAATTTTAAAAAGAAAATAATAATTATTTTTAAAACTTTTAATTTCTCTTTTTTTAAAAAATTGAATATGTTTTTTATATATCTTGTACTATTTTTTGTATTTTTATTTTTTTGTTTTTAAAATTTCTAATATTAAGAATACATATAATAATGATAAAGACAAATTGGGTAACTTGGAGGGACATAAGTGCAAATATGTCAAATCGGGTAAAGACGAAGGAGTTGGGTCAATTTTTGGTCGGGTTACAGTCAAATTAAGTAAAAGGAACCGAATCGACAAAAAAATGTCACTTTAAGGACCTAATTAAAAAATAAACTTTTAGGCGACTTTAAAAGTGGGTGACAATTTGAAGGAACAAAAATATCATTCAAATTTATAAAAGAATGTCATCGAATAGGTTTATGGGCTTTATGCCAAACAAAACATCAACATTAGGTTTCATAGCTTGTCATATACCTAATGTTGAGAGATTCATAAGTTATTGAAATTCTTATGTGAGTTGTTGCCTATAATATTCCTCTAAAATGAGGCAGTTAAAAAAAAAAAATACTCATATATAGCAACATATTTTTGAAGAACTTGTGTAATTAGTTTTCCTTGGATTGTTTTACATCCTTCGTGTTCCCACATGAAGGGGAAAAAGTATGATAATAATGATTGTACTTTTGAATGTAAATGTTTTTTCTTCTCACTCGATTGTGAATGTGTTTTTTCCTTTAATATAAATCGTTTTAGAGAAATATTTTTGTCTTTTAATATTTATTGTTTGAGAATTTCAAGTAAGCATTAATTCCTTAGCTTCAATATTACCCCAAATATTAAATATAACTTTGGTTCTTTCACTATTTTCTGTCCAATAAATAACTCTTTTCTTCAATAGAATGACAATATAGACAATTGATATTATATTTAATGTTATACAGGAATAATATAAATATGGACGTTAATAGTTATATGCCTCGTAAAACACTCAAAAGGCCAGGATAAATCTCGGCATAGATTAAAAGGGGTGTATTCAATTAAGATTTTTAAAAACTTTTAAAGATTTTAAAATTTTGGTTGTATTCAATCAAGACATTTAAAGAGTTTATAAAAGTTTACTGGTATTCAATTACAACTTATTTAATGTCTTTAAAAGTTAAGTGGTATTGAATTAAGATTTTTACAAAGTCTATAAAAGTATTTTGATACTCAAAAAGTCATAGATTTTTTAGATTTCTATCAAATGGAAAAGTTTGACAGACTTTTAAAGAAGAATTATAACTATCAACTCATATCCAAAATCTGACCTCATCTCTAGAGATTTCTAAATACTTCCAAATATTAAACACAAAAGTGCAAATTCGGATCGCCAGTAAAGAGGGAACCCAAAAATTCGAAGTGTAAATACAAATTTGCGGTGTAATACTTTTTGTATTTTTATTTTTTTTGTTTTTAAAATTTCTAATATTAAGAATACATATAATAATGATAAAGACAAATCGGGTAACTTGGAGGGACATAAGTGTAAAAATGTCAAATCGGGTAAAGACGAAGGAGTTAGGTCAATTTTTGGTCGGGTTACGGTCAAATTAGGTAAAAGGAACCGAATCGACAAAAAAATGTCACTTTAAGGACCTAATTAAAAAATAAACTTTAGAGACGACTTTAAAAGTGGATGACAATTTGAAAGAACAAAAATATCATTCAGCCTATAAAAGAATGTCATCGAATAGGTTTATGGGCTTTATGCCAAACAAAACATCAACATTAGGTTTCATAGCTTGTCATATACCTAATGTTGAGAGATTCATAAGTTATTGAAATTCTTATGTGAGTTGTTGCCTATAATATTCCTCTAAAATGAGGCAGTTAAAAAAAATAAAAATACTCATATATAGCAACATATTTTTGAAGAACTTGTGTAATTAGTTTTCCTTGGATTGTTTTACATCCTTCGTGTTCCCACATGAAGGGGAAAAAGTATGATAATAATGATTGTACTTTTGAATGTAAATATTTTTTCTTCTCACTCGATTGTGAATGTGTTTTTTCCTTTAATATAAATCGTTTTAAAGAAATATTTTTGTCTTATAATATTTATTGTTTGAGAATTTCAAGTAAACATTAATTCCTTAGCTTCAATATTAAACCAAATATTAAATATAACTTTGGTTCTTTCACTATTTTCTGTCCAATAAATAACTCTTTTTTTCAATAGAATGACAATATAGACAATTGATATTATATTTAATGTTATACAGGAATAGTATGAATATGGACGTTAATAGTTATATGCCTCATAAAACACTCAAAAGGCCAGGATAAATCTCGGCATAGATTAAAAGGGGTGTATTCAATTAAGATTTTTAAAAACTTTTAAAGATTTTAAAATTTTGGTTGTATTCATTCAAGACATTTAAAGAGTTTATAAAAGTTTACTGGTATTCAATTACAACTTATTTAATGTCTTTAAATGTTAGGTGGTATTGAATTAAGATTTTTACAAAGTCTATAAAAGTATTTTGGTACTCAAAAAGTCATAGATTTTTTAGATTTCTATCAAATGAAAAAGTTTGACAGACTTTTAAAGAAGAATTATAACTATCAACTCATATCTAAAATCTGACCTCATCTCTATTGATTTCTAAAGACTTCCAAATATTAAACACAAAAGTGCAAATTCGGATCGCCAGTAAAGAGGGAACCCAAAAATTCGAAGTGTAAATACAAATTTGCGGTGTAATACTTTTTGTATTTTTATTTTTTTTATTTTTAAAATTTCTAATATTAAGAATACATATAATAATGATAAAGACAAATCGGGTAACTTGGAGGGACATAAGTGTAAAAATGTCAAATCGGGTAAAGACGAAGGAGTTGGGTCAATTTTTGGTCGTGTTACGGTCAAATTAGATAAAAGGAACCGAATCGACAAAAAAATGTCACTTTAAGGACCTAATTAAAAAATAAACTTTAGAGACGACTTTAAAAATGGGTGACAATTTGAAGGAACAAAAATATCATTCAGCCTATAAAAGAATGTCATCGAATAGGTTTATGGGCTTTATGCCAAACAAAACATCAACATTAGGTTTCATAGCTTGTCATATACCTAATGTTGAGAGATTCATAAGTTATTGAAATTCTTATGTGTGTTGTTGCCTATAATATTCCTCTAAAATGAGGCAGTTAAAAAAAATAAAAATACTCATATATAGCAACATATTTTTGAAGAACTTGTGTAATTAGTTTTCCTTGGATTGTTTTACATCCTTCGTGTTCCCACATGAAGGGGAAAAAGTATGATAATAATGATTGTACTTTTGAATGTAAATGTTTTTTCTTCTCACTGGATTGTGAATGTGTTTTTTCTTTTAATATAAATCGTTTTTGAGAAATATTTTTGTCTTATAATATTTATTGTTTGAGAATTTCAAGTAAGCATTAATTCCTTAGCTTCAATATTAAACCAAATATTAAATATAACTTTGGTTCTTTCACTATTTTCTGTCCAATAAATAACTCTTTTTTTCAATAGAATGACAATATAGACAATTGATATTATATTTAATGTTATACAGGAATAGTATGAATATGGACGTTAATAGTTATATGCCTCGTAAAACACTCAAAAGGCCAGGATAAATCTCGGCATAGATTAAAAGGGGTGTATTCAATTAAGATTTTTAAAAACTTTTAAAGATTTTAAAATTTTGGTTGTATTTATTCAAGACATTTAAAGAGTTTATAAAAGTTTACTGGTATTCAATTACAACTTATTTAATGTCTTTAAAAGTTAGGTGGTATTGAATTAAGATTTTTACAAAGTCTATAAAAGTATTTTGATACTCAAAAAGTCATAGATTTTTTAGATTTCTATCAAATGGAAAAGTTTGACAGACTTTTAAAGAAGAATTATAACTATCAACTCATATCCAAAATCTGACCTCATCTCTAGAGATTTCTAAAGACTTCCAAATATTAAACACAAAAGTGCAAATTCGAATCGCCAGTAAAGAGGGAACCCAAAAATTCGAAGTGTAAATACAAATTTTTGATTGTAATACTTTTTGTATTTTTATTTTTTTTATTTTTAAAATTTCTAATATTAAGAATACATATAATAATGATAAAGACAAATCGGGTAACTTGGAGTGACGTAAGTGTAAAAATGTCAAATCGGGTAAAGACGAAGGAGTTGGGTCAATTTTTGGTCGGGTTACGGTCAAATTAGGTAAAAGGAACCGAATCGACAAAAAAATGTCACTTTAAGGACCTAATTAAAAAATAAACTTTAGAGACGACTTTAAAAGTGGGTGACAATTTGAAGGAACAAAAATATCATTAAGCCTATAAAAGAATGTCATCGAATAGGTTTATGGGCTTTATGCCAAACAAAACATCAACATTAGGTTTCATAGCTTGTCATATACCTAATGTTGAGAGATTCATAAGTTATTGAAATTCTTATGTGAGTTGTTGCCTATAATATTCCTCTAAAATGAGGCAGTTAAAAAAAATAAAAATACTCATATATAGCAACATATTTTTGAAGAACTTGTGTAATTAGTTTTCCTTGGATTGTTTTACATCCTTCGTGTTCCCACATGAAGGGGAAAAAGTATGATAATAATGATTGTACTTTTGAATGTAAATGTTTTTTCTTCTCACTCGATTGTGAATGTGTTTTTTCCTTTAATATAAATCGTTTTAGAGAAATATTTTTGTCTTTTAATATTTATTATTTGAGAATTTCAAATAAGCATTAATTCCTTAGTTTCAATATTACCCCAAATATTAAATATAACTTTGGTTCTTTCACTATTTTTTGTACAAAATAAATAACTCTTTTTTTCAATAGAATGACAATATAGACAATTAATATTATATTTAATGTTATACAGGAATAGTATGAATATGGACGTTAATAGTTATATGCCTCGTAAAACACTCAAAAGGCCAGGATAAATCTTGGCATAGATTAAAAGGGGTGTATTCAATTAAGATTTTAAAATTTTGGTTGTATTCAATCAAGACATTTAAAGAGTTTATAAAAGTTTACTGGTATTCAATTACAACTTATTTAATGTCTTTAAAAGTTAGGTGGTATTGAATTAAGATTTTTACAAAGTCTATAAAAGTATTTTGATACTCAAAAAGTCATAGATTTTTTAGATTTCTATCAAATGGAAAAGTTTGACAGACTTTTAAAGAAGAATTATAACTATCAACTCATATCCAAAATCTGACCTCATCTCTAGAGATTTCTAAAGACTTCCAAATATTAAACACAAAAGTGCAAATTCGGATCGCCAGTAAAGAGGGAACCCAAAAATTCGAAGTGTAAATACAAATTTGCGGTGTAATACTTTTTGTATTTTTATTTTTTTTGTTTTTAAAATTTCTAATATTAAGAATACATATAATAATGATAAAGACAAATCGGGTAACTTGGAGGGACGTAAGTGTAAAAATGTCAAATCGGGTAAAGACGAAGGAGTTGGGTCAATTTTTGGTCGGGTTACGGTCAAATTAGGTAAAAGGAACCGAATCGACAAAAAAATGTCACTTTAAGGACCTAATTAAAAAATAAATTTTAGAGACGACTTTAAAAGTGGGTGACAATTTGAAGGAACAAAAATATCATTAAGCCTATAAAAGAATGTCATCGAATAGGTTTATGGGCTTTATGCCAAACAAAACATCAACATAAGTTATTGAAATTCTTATGTGAGTTGTTGCCTATAATATTCCTCTAAAATGAGGCAGTTAAAAAAAATAAAAATACTCATATATAGCAACATATTTTTGAAGAACTTGTGTAATTAGTTTTCCTGGATTGTTTTACATCCTTCGTGTTCCCACATGAAGGGGAAAAAGTATGATAATAATGATTGTACTTTTGAATGTAAATGTTTTTTCTTCTCACTCGATTGTGAATGTGTTTTTTTCTTTAATATAAATCGTTTTAGAGAAATATTTTTGTCTTTTAATATTTATTGTTTGAGAATTTCAAGTAAGCATTAATTCCTTAGCTTCAATATTACCCCAAATATTAAATATAACTTTGGTTCTCTCACTATTTTCTGTCCAATAAATAACTCTTTTTTTTCAATAGAAGGACAATATAGACAATTGATATTATATTTAATGTTATACAGGAGTAGTATTTCAGTATTTGTATGAATATGGATGTTAATAGTTATATGCCTCGTAAGACACTCAAAAGGCCAGGATAAATCTTGGCATAGATTAAAAGGGGTGTATTCAATTAAGATTTTTAAAAAATTTTAAAAATTTTAAAATTTTGGTTGTATTCAATCAAGATATTTAAAGAGTTTATAAAAGTTTACTGGTATTCAATTACAACTTATTTAATGTCTTTAAAAGTTAGGTGGTATTGAATTAAGATCTTTACAAAGTCTATAAAAGTATTTTGGTATTCAAAAAGTCATAGATTTTTTAGATTTCTATCAAATGGAAAAGTTTGACAAACTTTTAAATAAGAATTATAACTATCAACTCATATCCAAAATTTGACCTCATCCCTAGAGATTTCTAAAGACTTTCAAATATTTAACACAAAAGTGCAAATTCGGATCGCCGGTAAAGGGGGAACCCAAAAATTCGAAGTGTAAATACAAATTTGCGGTGTAATACTTTAAATTTAAATAAAGAAATAAAATAAAATAAATAAATAATATTTAAATTTATATTTTAAATAATTTAATTGGATTTTGTCTTTTATTAGGTCAAACTAGTTATTTATTTTATATGGGCTAATAAGTATTAATATGTGAAGGATAAATTAATTTGGTAAAATTTGATCCTTAAAATTAATTGAATTTAATTTATATGTGGATAAAATTAAATCATATTATAATTAATTAACAAGATATATTAATAGGTAAAAAATAACTAAAGACCTAATTAGTCTCGCGGTACGTGTAATCAAGAAAAGAGGAAAAAAGCACAGTAAATTTGTAAGGGAGAAAGCGGCAGTTCGAAAGCTTCCAATACAAAGACGAAAGAAATTTGTTTAATAAAGGTGAGATAAATATACATATATATATATATAGAGAGAGAGGGGGGGGTCAAGAGCATTCCTCTTATCTAGCATTTATCTTTAAATAGCATTTTTTTTATTAAAACTACGTCGTTTTGGAGTTTCATTTAAAAAATAAGTGGGGTCGCGGGTGGCATTTTTGTAAATAAAAGGAAAGCAAGCGAGATCACTCTCTTTTAAAAATCTCCAAAACGACGCAGTTTTAATAAAAAAAATGTTATTTAAGGAGAAATACTAAATAAGGATAATGCTCTTGATCCTTGCTATATATGTATTTAAAGCTTTTGTCTCATTATTAATTATACTGCATAATTTGGTAAAAGGAGGGATTATATATATATAAAGTAATCAATACGGTATTGAATCTGTTATATATTGCACCTTATTTTATACTTTTGTGACTTATAATATGTCATATTTGAGTTTGATAAAACTCATCTGTGGACATAATTTAAGTAAGTATAAAAGGTATAAATTAATGTCCTCAACATGGAGAATAAAAGAGAATTTTATTTGATTTGTGTAGAAATCATTTGATTAGTGTCTATAGTGAGACATTTAATAAGGTGCAAAATTGTTTGATAAAAATTATTTTTCCTTAGTTCCATTTAATAGAAGTCTATTTTATTTTATTTTTTGGAACAAAAGAAAAATATTGAATGTTATTTAAATTCTAATTAACCACTACATTAATACTAACTAAGCTAGTATGTAACTTACATATTTAGTATTAATAAGTATGGTTAAATATAGAATTAAATAGTATATTATGTAACTTACATATATGTATATATATATATATATATATATGTGTGTGTGTGTGTGTGTGTGTGTGTGTGTGTGTGTGTGTATGTTGATATATATACATAAGTTTTACATATATGATTTTGCACATGTATTTTTTTATCTTCTCCAATATTTTTACAAACAAACAACTAGTACAAAGTAGTGTTCTAGAATTTTATGTGAATTGCTATCACATTCATTAAGGCTTGACATATATCCTAGAGGTATATCGTCTGTAACTCTTAGCAAACCGATAGTGGTGAGGGCGATAAAGACCTTAAGGACAAAGATCACCCGTGTCATGTCTTCAACAACAATCTTGACTCTACGAAGCTACGATTCTAACAATCTTAAGGTCTTTATCGTATTTGTTAGTCATGATTTTGGTGAGATGGAAGACAACACGATTTTCAAAGATAAGTGTCATTTTTCTTGTATCTATTTTATCAATGAAATTTTTATATATGATAATTAGTAATATATTGAGATATTAAGCTAATTATTTTTATTGATAATTCTTGTTATAAGATGGATCGTGGAAAATGAAAGTGAAAAGATTTGCAATTTACAAGTTTGTAAATTGATATGGAAAAGATGAAGAGTCATCATGAAAAACACCAAATGTTGATGCCTAAATTTTTTTCTAAAGAGACTGCGGTGTTCTTCGGATTTAATTCCAAAATGTATGTTTTTTAACGATTGCCTTTATTTTTATAAATGATATTTGTTTATCATTTTATAAGTATATATACTTGAATGGTATATATGTGATGTATTATATCATGTGTTGATGATATTTGCATGTGAAGTATTGTTTTGCTAATGATCATATATAATAAATTAATTTGATTAGTTTTATTTGATTTGGAGATAAATTGATAATTGTTCATGGTGAAACAAACTTTAACTTGTGCATATATATTCACTAGTAATATTTTGAGTAGATAATATTGCTAAATGTGTATATGCATGAGTTTTAAGAAAATTATTATTCTTATAAACTAATTGAAATTAATTTATTATTAGTGTTTGTAGTAAAAGTTGTGAAATTTATTTTTCTCTATGTATAACAATTAGTTGTAAATTAATTTATTTTGAGAATAAAGTAAATTTATGTTCTTCTTGAACAAAATTATGCATATAAATTTGAGATAATATTTAGTGTGTAATATTACTTGATATTTGTATGCATGAATTTTGAATAGATTACTTTGTTTGTGGATAATAAATTAATTATCAACTAATAGTTAGAAGATATATTGTTGAAGTAGATTTGGTTGAGTAAATTAATCTTGTATACAATATGATTTTGATGTTGAGAAAACACTTAGAAATGATACTTGTAGTGTTTTTAGGATAATCATAATTGATGTATATTGATTTATTTTTATGTATACTTCTTGTCCAAGAAGTAGTAAATTTTAATTTGATTATATGAATTTTGTATATTCTAATTGAGATAAACATTTTATTTTTTGAATTTTTATAATTTTAGTGAAGTTCAAGTATTTCATATTATTATGAAGATTGTCTTGAATTCTATATTTGTAAATGTCAAAAGATGTATTGTTTATAATATTTCCTATCCAAGTTGGGACAAGAAAATACTTGAGGATATATTAATTCATTTGTGTGAATTGTATTTGCTTTCTACATAAATTAATTTTGTGTGATAAATTAATTTCTTAGAAAGTAAATATAAAATTTTTATATTTTATATGAAAATAAATTTGTGCAATATGATGAGTTGTGCTATAATTTGTATATAATGAATTTTATACTATTTACATAGAGTTAAGTGTTACGTGTTGGTATACTTGAAAAATGTACATGTATAATTTATTAAGTGCTTATGTTAAATAATTTTTAGATTTGAGATTTTATGTAATTTCAGAAAATAAGAGCTTGTTTTCTTATGTGGAGGTGTTCTAAAAGATTTTTAAGTTGAAGCAATCTTTATATGAATAATTAATACATAAAATGTACAAGAACTTATTTTTTATTTTGAGAAGTGCTCCTTAATATTCTCAAGTGGAAGTAATATTTATAGGAACATTGGCACATAAAATGTCAATTAATCTAAAATTTATTTTAAGTAGTGAGCATAATATTGTGAAGTAAAATTATTCAATGAGAGATATCAATTATTTAAAAGTGTGGGGGTGATTCTTTAAGATTTTTATTTTGGTCTTTGAACTATTTGGAGCATAAATTTATTTATGTAAGAAATAGTAAGGTTTATGGATTTCTTGTTGCGAAATTCGATTTGATTGTGTAGTTCTATGAAATGAAAGTCTTTGAAACACAAACTTTTGAATAATATTGAAGTGTGAACTTATTTCACTTAATTAATTATCTAAGGTTCAAACAAAGTTATAAACTGAACCTAGAAAGAGCAATATTGATTTGGTGAAGGAAATCAATATATAATAATTTAGTAAATAAAATACCTATTTTATTAGCCTAAATATGATCCAAAATATTTATAGTAGTTCAATAGTGAGTTTGAAACTAAGTTATAAATATTAAAGTGGATACATATTAAGTGATAATATGTGCATATTTATCTTGGGATTCTATCGGATATAGAATTATTTATATGTTTACACAAACAATATAATTGTATAAACTATAATGTGATAGTTTTTGTGTATATTAATGATATGTTGATCATTTTATATAGTATTGTTAACGTAAACGAGTTTAAGAAATATCTATTTTTGTCTTTATGTTGAAAGACTTGTAAAAATATAGATGTTATCTTATTATCACGTGAAAACATAGTGAGGATTCCAACTAAACCAATTAAATTGTATTTAGAGGTTATACTAAACTAAGTTTGATATACCTTGAGATTGAAGAATTTAATAATTCTTTAATAGTAGTGGTACACTAAAAGTTAATTCTGATATAGCTATTGTAAAGCTGAAGTACACATTTCTTTAGTGGGAGCCTTGTGTTTGATATCTGATGCACAAGATCGGATATTACATCTGATTTTAAACTTAGTATACTAATGATTTACATTGATTTTTGTTAGATCTCTCAATGTTTTAATAGATCACATAAGTGTCACTTATATTTTAGTGAGGAAAATTATAAATTTACAAGTAGGTGAATTTTCACTCAATCTTGGGTTTTGTTTTTTAGATGAGTAAGAAACAAATGAGTATTTCTCATTTCACAATATGAATCTAATGTTATTATTTTATGAGGGAAGTTTAATGGATTAGGGTGTTTGTTAAAATATTGATTGTAGCCTAGTCTAAAGCCTCCTATTTCACAATATTGTGTTAGTGAAATTTTTTTATGTAGTGCAAATTATTAATCTTGGATTCATAGCTGGTTGTGATCTTGAATAAGTTAGAAAATATTCATAAGTAGGTGAATATATATAATTATATTTTTACAAGTAGGTGGATATATTATTATCCTTAGTGAGGGAATAAGTTACTTGGAGTAGCAATGTAAGACCCCAGCTTATTATAAATAAAATTGAATTTCTCTATTATTATTTTGAAATAATAAGGTGATAATTTGATATAATACTTTGGTTATGGGTGAAATGTGCAAATTTTGCAAATTAAGCAAGTAGTTATAAAATATTCATTTTTGTCGGGGAATATTCGTTTGGTCGTGAAATATTCTTTTTGTCGGAGAATATTCATACTGATTGGCCATGACCATTCAGGGCCCCATAATGAGAATAAGCTGTCGGATGAAGAAAGCGACAAGTTTTAGTTTTTATAAATTACGGTGTAATCAATTCTGAAGATTAATAACTTTGTTGGAATACCCGATGGTTAAAATACGAATACACGCATGGTGCTTGCGATAGCTTTGCGGTATTGCATAATATTTTGAATTATTGATTCTTACATGTAGAAGGCACTACTCAATAATTGTTAAACTAATTCTTTATTCAATATTTTATTTTATTGATTCAATAATTGTTGCGTTGATATTTTATATTATTGTTATTTCAATAATTGTCATTGCACAGTATTTCTATTATCAGATCAATAATTTATATTATTTGAATAATATTATTAGATAGCATTATTGGCAATGTCTAGAAAGTTACATCGATGAGAGGTTTGGTCACCTAATTCAAGGCGTCGATAAGGAGAAATTCTTATCGGAAAGCCCCTCTTTCACTGAGGAGCGGCTGGTTGTCATTATTGTGATTCTGTAATATTATTTATGAATAATTATTTATTAATTTATATGATAAGGAAATATTTATTTGATGTGGATATAAAAGATGGATTTATTTATTTTATGTGGTTATAAATGAAGGAAACTGGTCCGAAGGACTCATAATCCGAAAAATCAGTGTTCTTGAGATATATTGTGTGAGTCATAATTTTTAATCCAAATAGTTGGATCGTTGTGATTTTGGATATGTTATACATATATAAGTTGAGTATATGTCCACAAATTTTGAACCGTTAAAATGAGCGTATGATTTGTTATGAATTTTAAGAGGTGGTTGGTTCAGAAATTATTGAAGTTTTTGAATTTATCATTTTGGTGAAAAATTCTAGAATGAGTGGGCCCCACCTATGGTTGGTGAAGAAATGTGCTGGAATTTTATTTCAAATGTGGTGGGTGGGAATAGTAGCAGGTAAAGTCATCAGGTTACAGGTCAAGTCTGCTTTGGCGTTCTAATATTTTCCTATAAATAGAGTGCTAAGTTAGAATTGAAAATCACACCAGAAACAAGTTTTCTCTCTCTATATATATATTATCGAGCGTATTTTGTGAGTATTTAGATACTTTGAGAGTTGATATTCAGTGCAAGTTTCCGATATTCCGATCAGAAATGTTGTTCTTTTGAGGTAAGGGATGTTATTTTCTTCGTAAATGATATTATTTTCTTCAATATCATTATGCTAAAATATTGATATAAATTTTATTGTGGAATTTATACCTTTTTGTGTCAGGGTTACTATTCACGTATACAGCACTATTCAAGTATACGACACTATTCACGAATACAGTACTATTCACTGAAAAATAAAATTTTCTCTTCTTTATCCCAGAAGTCTATTATGGTTACTATCTTTGATTGTATCCATGTTTTGATCTTTATTTTTGAATTTTACTTCACAATTGGTTATTATGGAGTATTATTGAATTTGGATAAACCGAAATACTGAATCCCTAATATTTGTCCTTACATCTCTCATTTGGATTCGTTCTCTAAAATGTTTTTCATCATCCTCGGTCCTTAATAGGTGATACTTGATGAATATCTTTGGCTTGTAGTGCAAAGATGTATGATTACCTGATGAATATCTTTGGCCCATAGTGCAAAGATGAGCAGTGTAGAGATGAACATGACCAATTGGTGACCTAAATGAATATCTTTGGCCGTAGTGCAAAGATGAATATTTAATGCAAGATGTATATTGATTGATGTTACTGGGGATAAAATATTGATGATGGACTTTTAAATTCATAGATGATAGTAGATTTCATTCTCTACTTAACTCTTCTAATGAATTGTTGTTTTACATTGCAGATTGTTGATCTAAAACTTGTTGTCATTATATTCTATCAGATTTTTCCCTGTTGAAGAGTAAGGATAATTTGCTGTATATTATCTTAGTCATAATATTCTTTACTGGGCTAGTTGAGCTCACCCTTTTCCTTTTTGTTCCATTTTTCTTCTCAGGAAGCGAGAACATAGCGGAAAGTAGTCGAGGTATGGAATGATGGCTCTAGACAGTTGTTTAGAAGTCCTCACTATTTTATAAAATAGTGTGTCAATAATTGTAATGAGGACTTTATTTGAGTGTGGATATTGTCTAGAAGACAATATTTGTATTTAAACTCATAGTATGTGTTGTCGTATTTTGCACGACAATTGTAATAATAAAGTTGTAGTTATTTTCTGTACCATGTATTTGGCGACTCAGAATGGGTGATGTAAACCTATTTTGGTGGCGTCACAAGCAAGTAATACTATTGCTTTATATGATGGAGACAACAAATGGAATCAAAATTTGTTGTTAAAACATCAAATTATGGCCACTTCCATTGCTTAGTTCTTTATGATGTGATAATGAAATTGTTTTGTATAGAGCATATGAGATTACCTTTAATGGTAAGTCTTGACATGTTGGTCATAGACATAATTTTTGTTAGATAATTGATACAAGAAGGTATTATAATATTTATCTACGAGAAAGTCAAGTGACGACTTGACTTATCTTTTTACTAAGACTTTGACGAGATCTTAATAAGTTTAACTACTTGTGATATGGAACTTAAACCACTTTGAGTCAAGGGTGATGGGAACCCAACCTATTCCTAGGTTACCCCTAGTTTATAGGTTCAATGAGAAAAACAAGTCACGATTCTTTGACTATGTTCTTATCGGCGTGGTTCCATATGCGGTTTAAGATAAGTAACGTCACATTGCCTGAATAGAAATTTGAGTTAGACTCTTAACAAAGTTGTTGTGTTCTTAGCAACAGAAACACATGTGAAACATTGTGCCTATATGAACTAGAAGTGGAGCCGCTTCTTATAGAGGGTTGTGGTTTACTCTCTTAGAGGTTCATGAAACAGGGTATTGTGCATGGCATATTAGCGCAAAGCAATTGAGAATACTCACCGTGGTAGGAGGATTTTGTGTGTGTGTGACAATTCCGGTCATATCATATAGAAGTAGAGGTTCAATCTACGGACACCTTCAACTTCGATGTGACTTTGAGTTGTTTAAACTAAGGGAATGTTCAATATTCGTCACACCCTCTTTTATACACACATGCCTTAGAGTTGTTTGATAGGAAATTGTTTGGATAAAAAATAGTTTTTCCAAACAAGTGGGGGATTGTTATATATTGCACCTTATTTTATACTTTTGTGACTTATAATATGTCATATTTGAGTTTGATAAAACTCATATGTGGACATAATTTAAGTAAGTATAAAAGGTATAAATTAATGTCCTCAACGTGGAGAATAAAAGAGAATTTTATTTGATTTGTGTAGAAATTATTTGATTAGTGCCTATAGTGAGACATTTAATCAAGTGTAAAATTGTTTGATAAAAACTATTTTTCCTTAGTTCCATTTAATAGAAGTTTATTTTATTTTATTTTTTGGAACAAAAAAAAATATTGAAAGTCTTATTTAAATTCTAATTAACCACTACATTAATACTAACTAGTATGTAACTTACATATTTAGTATTAATAAGTATAGTTAAATATAAATTAAATAGTATATTATGTAACTTACATATATGTGTGTGTATATATATATATATATATATATATATATATATATATATATATATATATATATTTTGATATATATGCATAAGTTTTATATATATAATTTTGCACATGTATTTTTCTTTCTTCTCCAATATTTTTACAAACAAACAACTACTACAAAGTAATGTTCTATTGGAATTTTCTATGAATTGCTATCACATTCACCGAGGCTTGACATATATCCTGGAGGTATATCGTCTGTAACTGTGAGACCCCAGATTTTATGAATAAATATTTAATTTTCTCAAAATAATTTTTTAATATTATGGTGTGGATTTAATATAATGTTATAGTTGTGGGTAGTATTTATAAATTTTGCAAAGTATGCCAGTTGTCATATTATATTCGATTGGTCGGGAAATATTCTTTTTATCGGGGAATATCAAATGCTGACGGTACAATTATTAGTGGACCCCACAATGTAATTATTGTCGGATTAAAAAATGACAAAAATATTTTATTGAAAATAACAATGGAAGTTTTCACGAATTAATCTTTGTTAAACTACTCGATAGTAAAAGTATAGTAATATGCATTGGTTGCATAGTAATATACGCGGTATTGATTATTGATGCTTATGTGATAAGTCACTCAGTTTTGATCTATTAGTATTATTAACGTAATAAAACAGAAAAACTTTCTATATAAAGCAGAATACTTTTATAAAGTTATTCGTTTTTATTAGGCTTAATAGTAAAATCTTTTTATATAAAGCAGAATACTTTTATAAAGTTATTCATTTTATTAGGCTAATAGTAAAATCTTTTTATATAAAACAGAATACTTTTATAAAATTATTCGTTTTATTAGACAATAATTAGATTATATTATATTTTATTATGCGTAGTGTTGCGTAGTACTGCATAGTGTTTTGTATAGTAAAATCTTTTTATATAAAACAAAATACTTTTATAAAGTTATTTGTTTTATTAAGCAATAATTAGAATATATTATTTTTTTATTTAAAAGATTTTTCTTTAATTATGGACCGTCAGATTAAAGTAAATCAATCTAGACCGTTCATGAGTTTAATTCTTATGCAATCCATTCTTCTATAAATAGAAGCTCATTCCTTCATTATTTTCTTACAAATTCACTGAAACTCTAGAGAGAGAAATTATAGAGAGAAAGAAAAAAAGCATTCTGTGACGCCCCCAAAATAGGTATACATCACCTAATCTGAGTCGCCAATTACATGGTACAAAATTCAAATTCAATCTTTAATATACAACAAGAGAGCTGTGAGTTTTAATACAAATATTGTCTTCTAGACAATATTCACTCTCAGAATAAGTCCTCATTTACATTTATTGTCACACTATTTAACAGAATAGTGAGGACTACTAATGCTATCATCTGGACCGTCACTCCATTCCCCATTAGTCCAGAGCTACGTTCTCATTTCACAGAAGAGAGCGGTGAAAGAAAAGTGGTGAGCTCAACTAGCCCAAGAAGAAATATTATGACTAAGATAATGCGAGAATAAATTATCATTAGTCTTCAACAATGTTAAAGCGATAAAATATAATAGACATCAAGTTTAAGCTGCGGTAATGAACAAGTAATCCATTAAAAGAGTCAAATAGAGAATAGAATCTACTATCTTTAATGATTTAAAAGTTTTTCATCACTTTTATCATTTGAGACTCGACAATAAATAATCCACATCATCAAATCATCCACGCACTCTGGGCCGAGGATATTCTTTAGTATCACGACCACGAATTATCCATTACCACGGCCAAAGATAATCGTGTTTTCATCAATGATCTGATCATGCCATAAAATAATTCATCTTTGCTCCCTTGGTAGAAGAGAATCCATAGCCATAATCATACCAAAATTATCCATCAATGCACTACTACTATTGATGAGGACTTTTTCCACATCATTTGTAACATTACGGTCATGATTATCCGAATAATCACTGGTCATAAACATACCAAGTTCATCTACATGCACTAAAGCCATGAGATGACTTTCAACAAAATATAAACATGAGGATGATGACAATGATATAAGATTTCAATAAAACAAGTTCACGAATTAATTTGTCCAGGAACCAATAACGTCCAAATTGTCAACATGATACTTCTTTGTAGAGAAAAATTTATGAATGCTCAGAAAAATATTTTCATGAAAAGATACTGGATGAAGCGCAAATATCAAGGATATTCCACTAATTTCATGGAGTATAGAAGTCAAAACTTTAACCAACTGAGTCTAATAAAGAATGGAATAACAAAAGAAATCACCATGCATGCGATGCCTTGATGTAGGCAGGTTATTCCAATGCGAATAATAAATAACGGAACCGAGTCGAGGCAAAATTGCACCAAGCTGGGATGTTCAACAGAATAATAAAGAATGGAATAACAACATAAATCACCATGCATGCGGTACTTTGCATAGGCGAGTTATTCAGCCAGAATAATAAAAAGCGGAACCGGTCCGGTGTAAAACACACGAGCAGGATATTCCAGCGAGAATAATAAAGGCGAGAATAATAAAAAGCGGAATCGAGTCCGAGTGTAAAATACACGCATGAGGATATTCCAACAAAATAATAAAAGAGCGGAACCGGTCCGGTGTAAAAACACCACGACGAGGATATTCTAACAAAATAATAAAGACGGAACCAGGTCCGGTGTAAAACACACAGACAGGATATTCCCACAGAATAATAAAGACAGAATAATAGAAGAATGTCACCAAGTATAGGGTAGCCTGCGTATATAGGTTATTCCAACAGAATAATAAGGAATGGAATAACAGAAGTTCTCTTCATGAATACAAAAGAATAATATCCTTTACGGGTACAACAAATAATATCCCTTACCGTAAAAGAAACTTGATATCGGAGTAGTGAAGTAGCAGAATACTCTTCTTCTTTCTCTCTATAATTTATCTCTCTAGAGTTTCAGTGAATTCGTAAGAAAATAATAAAGAAATGAGATTCTATTTATAGAAGAATGGATTGCATAGTAACTAACTCATGAACGGTCCAGATTGATTTACTTTAATCGGACGGTCCATAATTAAAGTAAAATCTTTTAAATAAAATATAATATATTCTAATTATTTCCTACTAAAACAAATAACTTTATAAAAGTATTTTGTTTTATATAAAAAGATTTTACTATACAAAACAACATCTTAACACTTATGCGAGCACTATGCAACACTATCATAATAAAATATAATATAATCTAATTATTGTCTAATAAAGCGAATAACTTTATAAAAGTATTACATTTTATATAAAAAGATTTTACTATTAGCCTAATAAAGCGAATAACTTTATAAAAGTATTCTGTTTTATATAAAAAGTTTTTCTGTTTTATTACGTTAATAAAACAAAACTGAGTGACTTATCACGTAAGCATTAATAATCAATATCGTGTGCTACTATGCAACCACGCATATTACTGTACTTTTACTACCGAGTAGTTCAACAAGTATTAACGGTAAAACTTCCACCGTTATTTTCAATAAAATATTTTTATCGTTTTTCGATCAAAATGACAATAATTACATTGTGGGGTCCACTAATGAATGTCTACCAAGTAAATGCGGATATTCCATGACAAAAAGAATATTTTCCGACCAAACGAATATAATATGACAACTTGCATACTTTGCAAAATTTATAAATACTACCCACAACTATAACACTATATCAAATCCACATCATAATATAAAAAAAAATATTTCGAGAAAAATTAGATATTTATTCATAAAATCTGGGGTCTCACACATTCTGCTACTTCACTACTCCGATATCAAGTTTCTTTTACGGTAAGGGATATTATTTGTGACGCCCCCAAAATAGGTATACATCACCCATTCTGAGTCGTCAATAACATGGTACAGAAACAATTACAACTTTATTAATACAACCCATAAACTGTGAGTTTAAATACAAATATTGTCATCTAGACAATATTCATACCCAAATATATCCTCATCACAATTATTGATACATTATTTTACAAAAATGGTGAGGACTATTAAACAACTTCTAGAATCATCATTCCATACCCCGACTAGTACTCGCTACATTCTCGCCTCCTGAGAAGAAAAATGGAACAAAAAGGAAAATGGTGAGCTCAACTAGCCCAGTAAAGAATATTATGACTAAGATAATATAGAACAAATTATCGTTAGTCTTCAACACGGAAAAATCTGATAAAATACAATAGACAACAAGTTTCAGATCAATATTCGCAGCGAAAATAATAATTCATAGAAGAGTTACGTGGAGAATGAAATCTACTATTATCTATGAATTTAAAAGTCCATCGTCAATATTTTATCCCTATGAAATCAATCAATATTCATCTTGAATCAAATTTTCATCTTTGCACTACAAGCCAAAGATATTCATCAGTCGGTCATGTTCATCTCAACACCTGTTCATCTTTGTACTACGGGCCAAAGATATTCATTATAAAATCATTTATCTTTGCACTACAGGCCAAAGATATTCAATAATATCATCATTTAGGGGTGAGGATGATGAAAAATATTTTAAAAGAAGCGAATCCGGTGAAACAAAAGAATAAATATCAAGGATTCAGTATTTGACTATTTCATGTCCAAAAATACCTCATAAATAATCATAGTGAAGTAAAATTCAAGAATGATCAAAACATGGATATAATCAAAGCTAGTATCCATAATAGATATTTTGACGAAAAAGGAAAAATTTTCATTTTTCGATGAATAAGTGTCGATATCGTGAATAGTCACAGTATATCGTGAATAGTAACCTTGACACAAAAAGTTCCAAATTTGATTAAAAGTTCAAACCAATATTTGGCATAATGATATTGAAGAAAATAATATCATTTAAAAACAAAATAACATCATTTACCTCGAAAAAAGATAGTACTTTAGTTGAAACACGGATATAGGCTATAACTTGAACTTGCAGATCAGTATAGCAACACTCAAAGTATTAAAATACTCACAAGAATACGCTCAATATATCGAGAGAGAAAGAGAGAGAAGATTTCAGTTTCTGGTGTGATTTTCAATTCTAACCTAAGCACCCTATTTATAAGAAATTGCTTAGAACACCAAAGCAGAAAATTTAATATAATATTATTATATTTACAAAATTGTCAAGCCCACCTCTTGAATCTGAATTCAGCCACCTTGCACATGTTTAATGCAGCCCACCAAGCAAAAAAAATGTTTTTGTAATTAAAAATAATTAAAACTTTTAAAAATCAATTATTTCGGAACTACGGAACTTCAATAATTCATAATAAATAGCCCTTTTATCAGAAAAATTCAAACCACATATCGTTTTCATAGGAAATTTCATTATCTACAACTTTGTAGAAGAAAATTTTTCCAAATTCCAAACAAAAAGTGACCGAAATCCACAAACGGGCGATTATAATCAAATTTGATTCGAGAATTGGAATTCACTGAAACACACAAAACATGTGTCAATCATTTAATGCCACGAAATACTCTTCCTCCTCATATACTCATATATCTCACATTCATTGTAAAAATATCACCATTATTATATTATTAAAATAATATATTTAAATGAATTATTTTATCAGAAAAAGATAAAATATTAATTTTTAACAATTGTCACATTAAAAATTTTCTCCATCTATATCCACATAAAATTAATATTTTCCTCATCATATAAATCAATAATTAATTATTCACAAATAATATTACGAGAATCACAATCTTGACAAACGAGGTAGGTTCCAGGAAAGAGGGGCTTTCAATAAGAATTTCTCTTCTTGGCGTGCGATTAGATGACCAAACCTCTCCTTAGACAGAACTTTCTAGACATTGCCAATAATGTTATCTAATAATATTATTCAAATAATATGAATTATTGATCTGATAATAAAAATATTGTGCAGTGACAATTATTAAAACAATAATAATATCAACGTAGCAATTATTGAATCGATAAAATATAATATTGAACAGTAATTACTGTAACAATTATTGAGTAATGCCTTCTTACGTAAGAATCAATAATTGGTGCAATACCGTGTTCTACTGTGTTTAAACCCAAGGGTATTCTAACGAAGATAACGGTAATAACTACTGTAGATTATTTATAAATAACTTATTCTCATAGTTTTCTTCCTCCAATCTCTTTCCGTTATGGGGCCACACAAAATTTGCTGGCGTCTTACGAATATTCCGAGCGGTAAGAATATTCCACGACCAAACGAATATTCTCCAAAAATAATGAATATTTTATAACCACTTGCATATTTGAAATAATTGCGTATTTTACCCATAACTCACCACATTAATCAAATCAACCCTTACTATTTCAAGATAATAAATAGAGGAAATTTAATTTTATTAAATAATAAGTTGGGATCTTACATTATTTGTTGTAGCCGTAAGGGATATTATTTCTTTCTTATTCATGGGAGAACTTACATTATTCCATTCTTTATTATTACATTGGAATAACTTTGTATCATGAGAATACCCTATACTTGGTGACATTCTTCTATTATTCCGTCTTTATTATTACTTTGGAATATCACATGCTCAGGTGTTTTTAGGACTGGTTAAAATCTTTATTATTACATTAGAATATCACGTATGTTTTTTACATAGGACTGGTTAAAATCTTTATTATTACATTGGAATATCACATGCGTGTGTTTTACGGGACTGGTTAAAATCTTTATTAATCTGTTGGAATAACTTTGTCTATCTGAAATCTGCGCATGCATGGTGATTTCATTGTTATTCCATTCTTTATTATTACATTTGGAACATCACAGCTGTCAATGCGAATTTACTTTGACTTGGTTCCGATTATTATTATTACGTTGGAATAACACATCATGTCTGAAATCTGCATGCATGGTGATTTCTTTTGTTATTCCATTCTTTATTATACTCGGTTGGTTAAAGTTTTGACTTCATACTCCATGAAATTAGTGGAATATCCTTGATATTTGCGCTTCCAAAGATATCTTTTCATGGAAATATTCTTACGAGCATTCTTGAATTTTACTCTCTACAAAGAAGTATCATGTTGACAATTTGGACATTATTGGTTCTGGAAAAATTAATTCTTGAACTTGTTTTATTGAATTCTTATATCATTGTCATCATCCTCATGTTTATATTTTGTTGAAAGTCATTTTGTGCTGTAGTGCATAGATGGACTTGGTATGATTATGACCGAGGATTATTCGGTATAATCATGGTAGTAATGTTACAAATGATGTGAAAAAAGTCCTCGTTGGCCCGTAGTGCATTGATGGACGGTTTTTGGTATGATTATGGCTATGGATTCTCTTGACCAAGGAGCAAAGATGAATTGTTTTATGGCATGATCGGGATAGATTGATGAAAACACGATTATCTTTGGCCCGTAGTGCATGGATAATTTGTTGTCGTGATACTAAAGAATTTCCTTGGCCTGTAGTGCAGGGATGATTTAATGATGTGGATTATTTATTGAGCTGAGTCTCAGCAATAAAAGTGATGAAAAACTTTTTAAATCATAAAAGATAGTAGATTCTATTCTCTACTTGACTATTTTAATGGATTGCTTGTTCCACTGCAGTTAAACTTGATGTCTATTGTATTTTATCAGTTCAACATTGTTGGAGACTAATGATAATTTATTCTGCATTATCTTAATCATAATATTTCTTGCTGGGCTAGTTGAGTTCACCCTTTCTTTCACTGTTCTCTTCAGGAAATGAGAACGTAGCTAGGACGAGTCGGGGAACGGAGTGATGGTCTGGATGATAGTATTAGCTAGTAGTTCTCACTATTCTGTTAAATAGTGTGACAATAAATGTAATGAGGACTTATTCTAAGAGTGGATATTGTCTAGAAGACAATATTTGTATTAAAACTCACAGCTCTCTTGTTGTATATTAAAGATTGTATTTGAATTTTGTACCATGTATTTGGCGACTCAGAATGGGTGATGTATACCTGTTTTGGGGGCGTCACAGTTAGTATCAAAGCTTAGGGATATGATCCCTGGTTAAGATGTGAGACAAGAACTAGGAGGGGAGAGACGGGGAATTCCTTCGCTAGTATGACCTACTTAAGTTTATTTGGTAATTAATTGGTCGGTCAGAGTATAGGGATAATATGTGATATGTTATTTAACCCTTGTTTTGTGGCAGTATTTGAAAATGGCATCTGAAAATATTGAGATAAGCAATAGAGCACAGGAGACCGTTGAGTCTCCACAGATCAATAATCAGGACAATGTGCAACACGATGACGATAATCCTCCTGTAAACAACAACACTGATCAATTGACAAACGATGGTACGTTTAGGAGCTTTTTAGAATTCATGTAACATCGGTGAAGGCGGCTCCTGCATTCATAATGCGAGTAAAAATAATGGCAACCCACGACGGTCATCCGCATTAAGCAATTCAAGGAGTTGGGACCACCAAGTTTTGGGAAAGCGAGAACCACTTAAAGGCGGAGGCGTGGTTAAAGCAGATGACCAAGATATTTGATGTCTTGAGATGCTCGAGGAGCAAAAGGTTCCCTTGCCACCTTTATATTGCGTGAAGAGGCGATTCTTTGGTGGGAATCAGTAAAAACATACCCGACTGGCCGACTTCAAGATGTCTTGGGAGAAGTTCAAGAGTTTGTTTCAATAACAAGTACTTTCCGAAAGTATTCGTCACATGAAGGAGGTGGAGTTCATCAAGTCGAGTAAAACAATATGGCCCGTGTGTCGCGATGACGAGGCTAAGTTTGCGGAGTTATCTGGTTTGCATCCCATTTGGTCGATAATGAGGAGAGAATGGCGTGAATGTTTTTGTGAGGTTTGAAACCCAATATCGTCGATACCTCATTTCTCACAAGCTTTGTTTATATTGGATGTTGTGAATAGGGCTCGATTATTGGAGCGATAATGAGTCAAGCCAACCAAAAGGCAACGACTAACAACACGATAATAATAAATGCAGGGTGGCAGCGACCGTGAACAATGATAACCATCGTGGGGAAATTATCATGCCAAGAATGGTAACCATTTCGGTGGTAATCATGGCCAAGATAATAGAAGTGGAAATTTCAAGAAGAGGAGGTTCAATAATGATGGAAAGACACCAGCACCAGCACCCGTTTCAAAGGAAGAAGAACGACCACCGATCGTATGTTTCAAATGCAGATGGGAGGACACATCCGTCAAACTATCTGTGACAATTCAAAGCGTGTTTTAATTGCAGAAGAGAAGGTCACCTAGCTCGATTTTGTCGTATGGTGAAGTCAAGTCCAGCTGGGATAGTGATGTCAAAGGATGTCCCAGACAAGCTAAAGTCGGTAGTTTAAGAGAGAGCATTTTTTTTTCTCGTGACGAGGAACCTGAATAAAATTATCACGGGTAAGTTAATCATAAACTCTTGCGAAGTCTATACCGTGTTAGATACCAGTTCTACTCACTCTTTTATTTCACCTAGTTATGTTCAATGTTTGAAGTTAACTCCGGAGAAGTTAGACTTTGATTTATCTATTAAAAATCCGTTGGGAGAAACCTTCGTTACCTCTACTATTTATAAATCTTGTTTGATTCAAATCTACACTTTCACGTTACATGTCGATCTTATCTCTTTGAAAATACTTGCCTTTGATGTGATTTTTAGAAACGATTGGTTAACTACTCATCATGCTTTTCGTAATCATATTCCTAACCAACCTGTCATTTGAATTCAAAATAACCAAACCACCAAAGTCAATCATTGTCATATCAAGCCATAAGTAAAGAGCCCTGAGCCTTTCGCTGGTGACTTCCTTATGTGGAATACACCGAAACCAGACTTTCTGTAGGCGATGTCGTGAATGACGATGGCAAGTTGATAAGTATCAATGTGACGTGCTATCCAAGTCTTGGATGAGAGTCGCAGTTTTGAATGATATTTCTATCGTTAATAAAGTTCCTGACGTATTCTTGAAGACTTCCTGGCCTACCCCTAGAGCGTGAAATCGAATTTTGTATTGACCCCAGTACAAAACCCATTTCTTAAACCCTCAAATATTTCTTCAACTAAAATGAACGCGTAACGCGCCAAAGCGTTGACTCGAAATTTCATTGAAGATTACGATCGTACCATTCAATATCATCGTGGAAGAGTGAACATGGTAGCTGACGTGTTGAGTAGAAGATCATATGCGTTTACAAGTGCGATGTTGTTAACACAAAGACTCATTTTGTATAACTTACAAATGAGGAAGATAGAGTTAAAGAATCTAGGGACCCACGTGAAGATAACGAATATACGAGTAGAATCGACTTTAATCGATAAAGTTAAAGCCGCTCAAGCTACATACTCAGAGATGATGAATGTGAAGAAAAAGGTTCAAGAGGGCGTTATTCTAGAAGCAAGAATCGACGAAGAGAGGAAATCTCAACTCTTGATTTTATTGGCCCATTTGAAATCCTCGATCGAGTAGGAACTGTGGCTTATAGACTCGTTTTACCGTCAAGTATGTCGCATGTTCATAATATTTTTAACGTATCGATATTACGTAAATATGTGGACGACCCGAACCACATTATTGATTCAGAACTGGACGAGATAGCAGAAGATTTAACATATAAGGAGATGCGTGGATAAGAAGGATCACATTCGACACTCAAAGGTTATACCTCAAGAGTTAGAAATTGAAATGAAGTCGAGGTATCCTCACCTGTTCGGTATACCAGGTACGTACGTAAATTTCGAGGGCGAAATTTTATAAGGAGGGGAGATTGTGAGACCCTAGATTTTATGAATAAATATTTAATTTTCTCGAAATAATTTTTTAATATTATGGTGTGGATTTGATATAATGTTATAGTTGTGGGTAGTATTTATAAATTTTGCAAAGTATGCAAGTTGTCATATTATATTCGGATTGGTGGAAATATTCTTTTATCGGGGAATATCCAAATGCGACGGTATAATTATTAGTGGACCCCCTAGCGGAATTATTGTCGGATTGAAAAAGCGACAAAAATATTTTATTGAAAATAACAAATGAAAGTTTTACCTTAATATTGTTGAACTACTCTCAGTAGTAAAAATGCGATGTCTGGCGTGGTTGCGTAGTAGCACTGCGGTATTGATTATTGATGCTTATGTGATAAGTCTTTCGGTTTTGTTTTATTAGTATTATTAACGTAATAAAAGCGGAAAAACTTTTATATAAAATGAGAATACTTTTATAAAGTTATTCGTTTTATTAGGCTAATAGTAAAATCTTTTTATATAAAATATAAAGTTATTTGTTTTATTAGGCTAATAGTAAAATCTTTTATATAAAGCAGAATACTTTTATAAAGTTATTCATTTTATTAGACAATAATTAGATTATATTATATTTTATTATGCATAGTATTGCATAGTGTTGCGTATAGTACTGCGATAGTATTTTGCATAGTAAAATCTTTTTATATAAAATAAAATACTTTTATAAAGTTATTTGTTTTATTAGGCAATAATTAGAATATATTATTTTTTATTTAAAAGATTTTGCTTTAATTATGGACCGTCTGATTAAAGTATATCAATCGAACCGATTCTTGAGTTAATTCTTATGCAATCCATTCTTTATAAAAGAAGCTCATTCCTTCATTATTTTCTTTAATTAATTCACTGAAACTCAGAGAGAGAAATTATAGAGAGAGAAGAAAAGCATTCGCTACTTCTTTACTCTCGATATCAAGTTTCTTTAACGGTAAGGGATATTATTTGTTGTACTGTAAGGGGTATTATTTCTTTCTTATTCATGGAGAACTTACATTATTCCATTCTTTATTATTCTATTGGAATAACTTTTATCGCGGAATACCTATACTTGGTGACATTCTTCTATTATTCCGTTTTTATTATTACATTTGGAATATCACATGCGTGTTTTTTTACTGGGACTGGTTCCGTCTTTATTATTCTGTTGAAATATCATGTATACGTGTGTTTTACAGGACTGGTTAAAATCTTTATTATTACGTTAGAATATCCTGCGTGTGTTTTACAGGACTGGTTAAAATCTTTATTATTACATTAGAATAACTTCGTACATGCCAATCACCGCATACATGGTGATTTGTTGTTATTTCATTCTTTATTATTCTGTTGGAACATCTTGTCGGTGCGAATTTCGCCTGACCTGGTTCCGTTATTATTATTCTGTTGGAATAACCTGTCTATGCGAAATACCGCATGCATGGGGATTTCTTTTGTTATTCCATTCTTTATTATACTCGGTTGGTTAAAATTTTGACTTCTATACTCCATGAAATTAGTTGAATATCCTTGATATTTGCGCTTCATCCAGTATCTTTTCATGAAAATATTCTTCTGAGCATTCTTGAATTTTACTCTACAAAGAAGTATCATGTTGACAATTTGGACATTATTGGTTCCTGAAAAAATTAATTCTTGAACTTATTTTATTGAATTCTTATATCATTGTCATCATCCTCATGTTTATATTTTGTTGAAAGTCATCGTGGCACCGTAGTGTATAGATGGACTTGGTATGATTATGACCGAGGATTATTCGGTATAATCATGGTAGTAATATTACAAATGATGTGGAAAAAGTCCTCATTGGCCGTAGTGCATTGATGGGACGATTTTGGTATGATTATGGTTATGGATTCTCTTGACCGAGGAGCAAAGATGAATTATTTTATGGCATGATCGGGACCAGTTGATGAAAACACGATTATCTTTGGCCCATAGTGCATGGATAATTTGTGGTCGTGATCTTAAAGAATATCATTGGCTGTGATGCGGGGATAATTTAATGATGTGGATTATTTATTGAAATTTGAGTCTCGTGAATAAAAGTGATGAAAAATTTTTAAATCATAAAAGATAGTAGATTCTATTCTCTACTTGGCTCTTTTAATGGATTGCTTGTTCAGCTATGATTAAACTTGATGTCTATTGTATTTTATCGGTTTAACATTGTTGGAGACTAATGATAATTTATTCTACATTATCTTAGTCATAATATTTCTTCTTTGGGCTAGTTGAGCTCACCATTTCTTTTCTTTGTTCTCTTCGTGAAATGAGAACGTAGCTAGAACGAGTCGGGGAGCGGAGTGATGGTGCGGATGATAGTATTAGCTAGTAGTCCCTCACTATTACATTAAATAGTGTGACAATAAATGTAATGAGGACTTATTTCGAGAGTGGATATTATCAGAAGACAATATTTGTATTAAAGCTCACAGCTCTCTTGTTGTATATTAAAGATTGTATTTGAATTTTGTACCATGTATTTGACGACTCAGAATGGGTGATGTATACCTATTTTGGGGGCGTCACAGTAACTCTTAGCAAACCGATAGTGGTGAGGGCGATAAAGACCTTAAAGATAGGGATCACCCGTGTCATGTCTTCAACAACAATCTTGACTCTACGAAACTACAATTCTAACAGAATCACACACACAAGAGTGGATTTCGATTTTACGAAGGAAAAAAGAAAAAGAAATCATGGAGCCAATAATTGAATGATCAGAAGCCATGTAATAAATATATTATAATATATATGTATTCTAATGCTTAAATAAAATAATATTGTCAGAACTTGAAATTTTTGTATAATATATTTTCTGAAAGTTGTTATCATATATGCACTAAAAAATATAAAAATTATTTAACTGTGTAGCAAAATTTTAATCTTAAATCTAATAATCTTTCGATTTTATATATTAGAAGTATACAAAAGTCTATCACAGTCTTGATAAAAAATTTATAAAAGTCTGTTACTTATTTCATAGAGTCTATAAAAGTCATTTTAAAAAAATCTTTAAAAATCATTAAAATCCACAAATTCTACAAAAATTTGTCACCTAAAAAATTTCTTTAAAAATCTTAATTAAATGCAACCCTCCTAAATCAACCATTTGAATGCTTTGATTGCTATAAAATAAAGCGAAAATCTCCACCACAAACTTTAACTCAGTTATGTCACCAACACATATATGTCTTCTTCAAGCGAAACGGAATTAAAGTTTAATGGAGATTAGTGGCTTCTTTAACAACTCCCATTATCCTCGTCCACATACAAAACCCATGCAGATACAAAAAACACTTGGATGGAGACCTATCAATTTAATGTACCTAAATTCCATCCGATCCAAAATTTAAAATACATTTCTAATACAACAATATTCAAGAAAAAGGAAAATCGAACCACACCAAATTGTCCTTATAACTGACGTGGGACTAACTATCTCTTGTTGTATAGTTTGGACTTTGCATCAGAAAAACACTCACAATTGCAGGATATTCAACCAGAAGGCTCATTGAACTAGCTATAATTTAGCAGATATTGCATTTCTTCTCACGAATTGTACACAAATAAGATGACTAGCAACCCGGGATTCTTCAAGTCTATATAAGAAAAACTAGAAGCAAGGATAGTGCAGTATAAGAACAAAGAATTTTAGTCATTTACTCAACTTGATATCTGTTATAAACAACTGCATTACCCCTTGGAATCAGCTGCAAATAGCAATGAACTACTCATCACACATACAAAACATTAAGGAAGATTAAAACATGACATCCCACAATTAAGTTAGGAAGCCGCACTCATAAGATACTTCATTGGAAGGAAAAATTTATCAATTGTGGTTAGTATTATCTAGTTTATTCAAACTGACAAACTTAGAACATGATTAGAACTGGTATTTCCGAAAACCTTCTGGTTTGAATTGTCAAACAACTTCTTGTTCTCTGTTTTATGCAAACTTGATGTTGAAAATTAGTCAAAATTCTAGTCATACACTAACTCACTAAATTAACTACATTGAACTAGTCTTTTCAAGGCTGCAAAATTAAATTTGAGTTAAAGGAGTGTCTGGGAAGGGAGCCCTAAAGCCTGATCAACTATAAGGAGTTTTACTTCACATTCAAGTACAAACAACAGTAAACAACCAGGTAAGATATTGTACATGAAGGACATAATATACTACAGTACCAGGAAACAAGAGGGCGGGAGGCGGGAGGGGGGAGGGAAGGCTTACGTAATATTGCTAAACATATTGATTTACTCAAAATACACATAAATTGAATGGGGACAAGCAGCATTTCATAATGCAATTCACATCTGCATTTCAAAATTATATTCTTTTAACTGGCTTCTCTTTGTATCAATGAAGGAGCAGGTGGTGTCATAGTTTCATCCTTACCTTTTGTATCAGGCTCTTCTTCCACCATAGGAAGCTGCCTGCCTGGACTACGATAATCGTTTGAAAACCTACTAGGACTTGGAGAATTTGATTTGATAATTTGGGCTGGAGAGGAGATGTCCCCCATAGGAGAAGTCGGGGCAGATCTAATAGGGAAATCTCCATCTTCACGGGGCAAAGGAGAAATTGGCAACTGGGTACTTTCGTCCACTAGTTTTCTGCAAAGCTTATCCTCCACAATATCATAGAAATTCCCAGTCCGCACTTCCTGAGCAAGAGTACACCAACAGCAGAAAAGCCACAATGCGCAATCTGCAACAGCTGGTTTACCACCACAACAATTATATGGTGGCAAATTGAATCTCTTCCTCATCTGAATCCTCCAAAACCCACCATAGAGTAACCCAAAGAGACAAAGAAAAACACCAGTAAGCCCCAATGTCTCCCTGACAATTTCGTTGTTGATATTAATGGCAGCCAAATTAAAAATCCAAAAAGGAGCCATACAGAAGAGAAGAAAAGTTGCAATGTGAACATACATGTTCCCAAATCCAAATCTCTCCATATTCCACCCAAAAACACAAAAACTACAGAATAAAGAAAGATATGCTAAAGATATGTCATCCCAAAAGTCAAGTACACCTCCACTCCATTGTGGTCTATTTTCTACAATCCTTTCCTCATCTCTAGATGCAAATGAGAATCGCTTTTGTAATGATTTTGATCTCAGCTGGCTTGGCCTGCTACTGTCAGAAGAGGTACTCTGAAGTTGTTGTGCTTCTTCATCCAGTTCAGAATGGTAGTCTTTCCCAAGGGGGCTAACAATGGAGTAAACACCAGCAATCGCAGGGGCACCAATTGCAACAGAAATAGATATACCAACGCCAATTGCAGGTCGCTCTGATCTCTTGTAACCCACATTAAGACCACACAAAGCATATTGTGCAAAACAGTTGAGGTTGAGTAGAGATATAACAACCATCATGTGTGCCCACTCGTGAGGTTTATAAGTCCCATTCTTGCAGTAAATCTTCCTGAGCCTAGAAATGTCTTGTGGTCTCCATCTCAACAAAAGTACAAGGTGGTATAATCGCTGTGGGTGTTGGTACAGACACATAAGGGTAAATAATGCATTGAGAATTTGGTTATTGACTTCAAACCAGGCATTTCTCTGGGACTTTTTTGGCAGGGCACTGTTTAACATTCCAGTCATGACAAGAAATAGAATTGCACCTGACACAGCAACACATATTATCCACACCAAAAGAACCATGTTCATTGGATTCCTTATCCATTCTTTGCAAATCTTCTTAAGGGAGGTCCAATCAATTTTACGACTAAATACTCTACTTAAGCGTTCTCGAAAAGCATGACTACTGGAAGAAGGTACATTACGTGAAATTTCATCTCTCCCCACCACAATCCTCTGAAATTTTGTAGATGGAGACTCTAAAGAACCAAAATTAAGGAACCTCATGCTGTTGGCAATAGCAGTTGAGCTACCATCAGATCGATTTTGAGGGTTGTCAGAGATGATAAGCTCCCTTCGAGCTGGCGAAATGTGCAGAGGGACACGACCCTTGATTATAGCACCATTAGATTCATCGCTCCCTCCATTCTGTTCACCATTATCAGTTGAAACCATTCTCTTCTGCCCCAATTGTTTTCGAGTAAATTTTGAAGTTTTCAAATCACAACCAGTTTTATTTTTCTTCTCAACCGGAGAAAACCTAATTTTGGAAAGCTGTAAACACAAGGTCCTTCATCAACACTTAGGAGAGGTGGTGTGATCCTGATTTTGCTACAGCCACAAGAAAAAACAAATAAAATACGCCCAGTAAATCAAGTTTCTACCAGGTATGAATATTTTGTCCAACAGATGATATTAAAAACAAACAGAATTTTGTTTGCAAGAGTGGTGGGTGGGATAGGACTATTTGTATTAACTTATTAACATTCTGGACTATTATATCCCATGATTAATCCGTTATTTAATATCATGGACTATTTTCCATTATTTCTAAGGTCATTTGTGTTAGGATATCACAGAGCGTTGGAGTCCCACATAAGAGAACTAATGAAAAAGTGAAGTACTAATATACATGAATGGGACCAAGACCTAATGGCTTAAGCTTTTGGGTCAAGTTGGGTTCCAAACATATATGTTGTGTCATGTATATTAATGGCTACGGAAGATTAATCCTGGGCTGTTGAACCTCTTCAAAAAGACATGGAATAGTAGTTTAGAAAATTAATTCCAAACAACCTTTTCAAAAGTCACGTGATGGAAAAACACGGTGATTGAAGAGAAGTGTTCAAGTAAGGGGGAATTCTTTATGTGATAGACTCACTTGTGAGGGGAAGATTGTTAGATATTACAAGTGATTGTAATGAAGATATTATTAATTCAACACAACAAGGATCCATGTCTCACCAAACGTCATGACCCACATGTGGTTTCTGCAGTAACTAAGACTGACATCCAGACTAAAGAAATTAGTCTATATTAAATGGACTCAAATACACAGGGTCGGCATCACACAATGGGGGTGATTTTCCTATACAGTGGTAGTAACACGTATTGATTATTCTCTGTATTCAAGAGAGCAGTTAGTAACACGTGTTGCTTATTCCGTGTATTTAGGAGAGCAGTTAGTAGTTAGCATAGATAGAAGAGCTCGGACAGTTAGGTCATAACTAACATGTATAGATACAGAATGTATATAGATAGGTTTATAGTTGTATAAATAGAAGTAAGAGAATCATTGTAAAGTAAGTTTTTCTATAAGGTAGTTCCAGTAATTCAGAGAAATGAAAATTCATTCATTCAAACATTACTCTACGATTTATTGATTCATTACTCTTTGCCAATTGAATCATGAAAATTTTACATGGTATCAAAGCCATGTTCAGATCTGAATTATCGATTAGCTTCCGCATTTCTTTTTTTTTTGTTCCAGATCTATTTTCTCTATTTCAATTACATTTGTTTTTTAAAGCATTAGATATGTTCATTTTGTTTACAATTTGCCATGGCTGCTTCATCTTCATTGTCTCCTTCATCTTCATCTTCTGTTGATTCACATAATCATCCATTTTATCTACATAATAATGATAATCCTGGAATTATTTTGATCTCTAAACACCTACTCGACATTGAAAATTTCTCTCCGTGGAAGCGATCTATGCAGATCGCATTATTTGCAAAGAATAAAATTGTAACTGGAACCTATGTTGCTCCTGATAAAGCTTCTGATCTTTATCCTCTTTTGGAGCGAGTCAATGATATGGTCATTTCCTGGATCATGAATCATGAACACAGTTCATGATTTCATCAGTGATCATATGACCTATCTAACCAGTGCAGCTGCTATTTGGCAAGAGTTACATGAACGATTTTCAGGCTTTCAGCTGTGGATACTCACAAGATCTATCAAATTCAGAAAGATCTGCATAAACTTGAACAACATGATGACTTTGTTGAGATTTATTTTCTCAAATTAAAGCACTTGTGGGATAAATATGATGTTTTAGATCCCTTAGCTGTTTGTACCTGCAATGACTGCACCTGTGGTGTCACTAAACTAAATGAAGCAAAATAACATAATCGAAGAGTCATACAGTTTCTCATGGGACTTCATGAAAGTTATACTAATGTCAGGGGACAGACTCTGATGATGCAGCCCCTTCCTAATGTCACACAAGCCTTTAATCTCATCAAGCAAGAAGAGAAGCAACGTCAAGGCTATATTTCTAGTCTGTCTCATAATTCTACTGCTTTAGCAAGTAGTTCCAATTCTGCACCTCTTCCAGGACATGGTGTCGATTTTACCTCTAAATATCATCCTCAGAAAATGGATCTTCCTGCATCTATGGGAACACATGTTAACAAGAGTGACTTGATATGTTCTTATTGCCATCTCACTGGTCATACCAAAGATACCTACTACAAACTTATTGGATATCCAGTCAATCATCCTGCCAATAGGAACAAAAATAGAAATAAACCTTACAATTCTGGAGGCCATGTGAAGAATATTTCTACCTCTCAGTACAAGCCAATTGCACCCAAAGTGATGGACTTCACGGCACGCTTGCGTGAGGTGGTCGTTGCCCGGATCGTTTCTAGTAAAGTTGTATGGTGAATTGCTCGCAACACCTTAACCCCTCACCTATATATAGATGGTAATCTTGGTACAATTGCTCGCGCTAGGAAATCTGTGTTGAATGGATATCAACGACACCTTAACCCCTCGCTTATATTGAAGCGGTAATCTTGGTACAATCGACAATTGATGCAGTAGAAGACGCCACACACAACTATGAATTGTTGTATGATAAGTCAAAGTTGAATCTCAAAGAAAACTAAGAATTAACTCAGGAATTCTTCAAAGAACCAAAGAAGAAAATAACCGCACAAGTATATTGAATAATGAATAATGAATAATGAATAATGTGTTCTCAATTACAATAGATGTAACCCTTATTTATACTAGTTACAAAAACCTTAATCCTAATAGGAATTACAAACCAATTTGGAATAGAAATCCCTATTTCTATAAAACAATTAGAAACTTATTATGGCAATAAAAACCCTAAAATTGTTGCCATAATTTTACCCTAATAGAAGTCTCTAGAATTGCAATCTAAATAAATTAAAAAACCCCTAGAATCATGCTAAATTACCTAAAATAAAAGAAACAAAATATAATATAATCTACCTAATATTTTAGGAAACAAAATCTTTTCTACTTCCTGAACTAGGCTTGTATCAAATTGTCTTTCCATGTAATACATAATCCATGGACTGCTAGGAATTTATGTTGAATCAATTAGTCAATTGGGTCAGCCCAATACTGCTTAAATTGCGCTCCCTTGGTCCAATAATACTTGGGTCAAACTTATTAATTGAGGCACAACTATTTTATTGAATTTCCTTAATAACTTTTAGCCCAATTAATTGAAATCATTTGTTGAACCCTTGGAGCTTCATTTGAAAGATTGTCATAAAATTTTGACCCCCTCATGCTTGTGTCACAAAGCCATGCAATTGACTATTTTAGATACTCATATACATCATCCTGATGATTCTTCTGCAGTTTCTCATTCTTCCATGCCAGTTGCTACTGATGACCCCGAGCTAGAAGCATTAAAACAACAATTCACTCAGTTAATGTACAAGTATAATAAGGCTAAAGGAAAACTACCGCAGGATGATCATATTGCAGGCATCTCGTGCTCTGCTTTAGTTCTTAATTGTTTTGGTGCCAATGACTGGATTGTTGACACAGGGGCAACTGATCATATGTGGTCTAATTTGAATATTATGCATGATTTACATACCATTGACTACCCTGTTCATGTTTCCTTTCCAAATGGTACTAAGGTTTCAATCACACAAATTGGAAATGTTAGTCTAACACCTTCTTTACATATTCATAATGTGTTTTATGTTCCATCATTTCACTATAATCTATTATCTTTAAGTAGAATTACTCAGGATTCCAATCTTACTATGATATTCTCACCAAATCACTGCATTATCCAGGACAAACACCAGATGAAGGTGTTGGCTACTGATAAGATGCAAGGAGGTCTTTATCAGTTCACTTTTCCAGCTTCCCAGCTCTTCAATACGACAAGCAATATTACTGGATTTCTCTGGCATCAAAGATTAGGCCATGCATCCTCTCTGCTAAAAAATATTACTGATGGAGCTAAAAGTTTGTCACATGTTTGTCCCAATAAATGCTATGTTTGTCCATTGGCAAAACAGCATAAACTTCTATTTCCTTCTAATAGTTCTGTTACTACAGCTCCTTTTCAACTAGTTCACGTAGATGTTTGGGGTCCATATAGGGTTCCAACTGTGAATGGTTATTGTTACTTTTTTACTGTGGTTGATGATTTCACCAGATCCACTTGGACTCACTTGTTGACAACTAAGCAACATGTAATAAAATTTTTGCAAAATTTCATTTCTTATGTGCATACTCAGTTCAATTCTTCTGTTAAAGCCTTCCTAAGTGTTAATGGTGGTGAATTTTTTAATACTCTTTTGAATACCTATTTTTCTAAACAAGGTATAATCCATCAAAGTTCATACTCTCAAACCCCACAGCAAAATGGATTAATAGAAAGGAAACATAAACATTTACTTGAAATCACTAGGGCTTTAAAATTCAAATCTAGAGTGTTTGTTTCATTTTGGGGTCATTGTTTGCTCACAACTTATTTTCTCAACAGATTACCTTCTCCAGTTATCAATAATGTCACACCTCATGAAATTTTATTCGGCAAACCTCCTTCATATCAGCATCTTAAAGTTTTTGGATGTCTATGTTTTGCTTCCACTCATAGTCCTGATAAATTAGCCCCTCGAGCCATCCCAGCTGTTTTTCTTGGCTATCCTCGTACACAAAAGGGTTATAAACTTTTTAACATTCGCACCAAACAATTTTTTGTTTCCAGGCATGTTGTATTTATGAGGATGTCTTCTCTTTTAAAGATAATCCTAATTTGTTAGGTCTTCATGATTTTCAACACAGAACTCTCTCATATGACACCACTACTTCTTGCATAGATGATAGTCCTTTCTTTCATTCTTCTTCTCCTGATAATTTTCCATCATCTTCAGTTCCATCTCCAGTTCCTGAACCTACTTCCACTGAAATTAATGTTCCTACAGACATTATTGTTCCCCCATCAAGAAATTCTCAGAGACTTAAAGTTCCTCCCAAATGGCACAATGATTATGTTATGCCTCACTCTAATCATGTTCATTCCAAATATGCTATTTCAAATTATATTTCATATAATGCTTTTGCCCCTGCACATCAACATTTCTTATATAACTTGTCATTGATCAAAGAGCCAACTACCTATAATCAAGCTAAAAAGGATCCCAATTGGCACGAAGCCGTGAAAAAGGAAATCCAGGCCTTGGAAGCTAATCAAACATGGATTGTAACTCCATTACCATCACGTAAAGTTCCTGTGGGCTGCAAATGGATTTACAAAGTCAAATATCATGCTATGCTAATAGTACTGTAGAAAGATACAAGGCTAGACTAGTAGCCAAAGGTTATACACAAACAGAGGGTGAAGATTTTCATGACACTTTTGCTCCAGTAGCCAAAATGCCTGCAGTCAGGACTCATTTGGCTATCACTGCTACCAAGAACTGGAATTTACATCAACTTGATGTCAATAATGCATTCCTCCATGGCGATCTCCCTGAAGAGGTTTACATGGATTTACCACCTAGGTATGATACTCAAGGTCAGTCCAATTTAGTTTACAAATTGCAAAAATCCTTAATATGGTTTGGAGCAAGCATCTAGGCAGTGGTTTCATAAGCTTCAAGAAGCTCTTTTAGCTGTTGGATATGTTCAATCTCTCTCAGATTATTCGTTGTTTACCAAGCATGATCAAGATCATTTCACTGTAGTAGTTGTCTATGTCTATGTCAATGTCGATGATATCTTGGTTGCTGGAGATCATCTCCCCACCATTGAAGCTCTCAATCTTTTCTGGGCATCAAATTCAGCATAAAAAATTTAGGTCCTCTTCAATACTACTTAGGTCTAGAAGTTGCAAGATCTGAGGCTGATATTTTTCTTAACCAAAGGAATTATGCTCTTGATCTTTTAATACTGCAGATACGACAGATTGCAAGCCTTTGTCCTTACCCATGCTTCAAAATACTAAGTTTAATGCTTCTGGTCCTTTCCATGATCCTTCTCTTTATAGGGCTTTAATTGGAAAACTTTTGTATCTCACCATTACCAGGCCTGATATAGCTTATTCTGTTCAAACTCTTAGTCATTTATGCAGGCTCCTACTCTTGTTCATTTTCAAGCAACCCAGCGAATTCTTAGATATATCAAGGCTACAATAGGTTAAGGGATTTTATTGTCAGCCACTTCTTCTCTCACTTTGAGTGCTTATTGTGATAGTGATTGGGGGGGCATACCCCAACACTGGCAGATCAATCACAGGTTTTTGTATCAGACTTGGCGATTCTCTAATTTCATGGCAAGCTAAGAAACAATTTTTGGTTACTTGATCTACAGCTGAGGCTGAATACCGTGCTTTAGCAACCACCACTTGTGAAGTTCTATGGTTTAAAGGTCTGTTGAAGGATTTTTCCATTGCTATAACTGAGCCTATCTCTATCTATTGTGACAATAAGGCAGCAATTCACATTTCTGAAAATCTTGTTCATCATGGAAGAACTAAACACATTGATTTGGATTACCATTTTATCTGGGAAGAGGTTACTGATGGCATCATTTCTCCAACTTTTATTTCTTCTGCTCATAAGTTAGTCGACATATTTACCAAGGCTTTAAACAGAGATCGACACTGGCACTAATTGTCCAAGCTCAAGGTGATCAATACTTTCTCACCTTTCGCTTGTGGGGGGAGTGATGAAGATATTATTGATTCAACACAACAACAATGCCAAGATCCATGTCACACCAAATGTCATGACCCATATGTGGTTTCTGCAGTAACTAAAACTGGCATCCAGACTAAAGAAATTAAAGCATCTATATTAAGTGGACTCAAATACACAGGGTCGGCATCACACAATGGGGGTGATTTTCATAAACAGTGGCAGTAACACGTATTGATTATTCCGTGTATTCAGGAGAGCAGTTAGTAGCACGTGTTGCGTATTCCGTGTATTCAGGAGAGCGGTTAGTAGTTAGCATACATAGAAGTAGAAGAGCTCGGACAGTTAGATCATAACTAACAAGTATAGATACAGAATGTATATAGATAGGTTTATAGTAATATAAATAGAGTAAGAGATTCATCGTAAAGTAAGTTTTTCTGTAAGGTAGTTTTAGTAATTCAGATAAATGAAAATTCATTCATTCAAACATTACTCTACGATTCATTGAATCATTACTCTACGTTGAATCGTGAAATTTTGACAAATTGAAGTCCCACATCGAAGAAATAATGAAAGAGTGCAGGACTAATATACATTCCCCAAGAATTATTGGCTTAAACTTTTGGGTCAAGTTGGGTTCTAAACATGTATGATAGTGCCTTGTGTGGGTAAAGTTGGGTTCCAAATATGTATAATAGTGCCTTGTGTATGTATGTGTGGGATCCCCGGTTCTCTCCCAACAATTATATGGAATTATTCCAAAACCCATCATTTTTGCAAACAAATGTAGCCTACTAAAAGTTAGAACCAAAAACAAAAAAGGGAATTCCCAGTATGCTACTCAAAGAATGTATTTAACAAACTAAGCTGAAATTAATTGGTATAAAACATGTTCCAAATCAGTTCTCTGAGCTAAAATATAATGCAATATTCAAGAACAAATTAAAACTTCGAATTGAAAAATCAACAATCTTACAGAACAGAGTACAATCTCTTCTACAGAACAAAAACAGAAATTCTAATAATCAATCAAAACATAGTAATAATCAACAAATACTGGATAAAATATAAATGATATTGAAAAAGAGAGATATCAAAGAAGATCTACTAGCTCGGAGAATAGAATACCTATGAATTGAAACAGAAGCATGGAATGTAAGAAATCCAGGTCCTTCCTTCCATGGCGATGAGTAATAAATAATAAAGTAGTTGTATAAGGGAAAAGCATTGATTCGCTCTTCCTTCTTCTTCTTCATCTTCTTCTTCCTTTTCTATCCTTCCACCTGGAAGTAAGCTAGTGGGTCGTTGACAATACGACATCGTGTGGCTGTCGTTGCGGAGACTTCACTAAAAGGATCATTTAATATTTATTTAATACTAATTAAGTGTCGCGAAGCAAGTGTTTGTTTTCAAATAACATGTAGTAATTTTTAATTTCTTATTATTTTACATATAATAATTATAATTATTTTTTAAAATTTTACAAATTAACTTATTATTTTTATTATAATGTATACAAACTTTTCTAAAAAATACAAAATAATATGATTAATAAGCTAAATGGATCTTATAATGGATAAAATTATTGTAGTTACTAAGTTACTATTATGATAAAAATTGAAACTAAAATTTAATCATGCTTTAATTTATTTTGATAAACATACTATGTTTTTTATACTAATTATTATTTAGTCATAATATTTTTTATATATATTTTAATATATTGTTATTTAGTAATAGAATTGTTGTAAAATATTGAGTTACTATTATGATTTTTAGTTTTAAAATTAGTTAACTAAATTTAATCACCAATATATAATTTTGAATTAATTTTATAATATTAATTAATTAAAGAACTCTTATATGAAATAAAATTAATAACTGAAGTTTAATTATTAATATATTTATAATATATAAAATATATTTTTAATATTAACTATTATTTATTAAGGATATTTTTTTATATTTTCAATGTATAGTTATTTAGGGTTTAAAGTTGAGTGAAAGCCTAAAAAAAAATATGTTTCCTACTTTCTTTCTCCTTTTTATTTGCACATTAAAAATATTTTAATTGTAGTTAAAGTTTAGGCTTATTTAAAATAAATTAAAGCCTAAAAAAATACTTTTCAACCTTTCTTTTCCTTCTTTATTTGCACATTAAAAAGTATTTTAATTGTAGTTAAATTTTAGGCTTATTTAAAATAAATTAAATTAAAGAAATTTAAAAATATTTTAGTAATAATTAAATTCTAAGTTTATACTAAAATAAAAATCAAAAAATTAAATTTTGTCATATTATATATGTATGTAGATTCTACTATATTTTAAATGGTAAACGACAAAAACAAAAATGAAGAAAAATATCACTAAAAAGTACCGATTACAAGTATTTTTTTTTCTAAGCTAAAAGTGAGTCCCGTTTTATTTATAAAATTAATTTTATTTTATGTATGTAAAGATTTATAGATGGCACACTCAAATTGAATTTCCTAATAATGTTAATTTTATTAAATTCGGTGATATTAATTTATTAGCTTTACGATTAAATTAATTATTAACTAAATGATGTCATGTCATGAGATGTCATAATCAAATAAAAAGAGAAAGTATATTAAATAGACAAATAATCTAGCTGCGTGCAAACTAATGATGCTTTGATTTTTATTTTTTTATTTTTTAATAATTGTGTCAATTTTGTATAAGTTTCTTAAATATGTCAATGCTCTATTAGGCGGCATATGTTACAATTAAGGGGTTTAAGATGATGTTTGATTGCATCTTAATGTATCTAAATAATATATCTTTTAATGTATTTTAACGGTCCACATATTTGTTTTAAGAGGTCATCTAAATTCTGAATAGTATAAACTTTTGTATCTTAACTATTTAGAATACATCTTAATACAAAGATGTGGGCAGTGGGCTGTTAAGATGCATTAAGAGGTAGGCTGCTAAGATGCATTAAGATGTAATCAAAGATCATCTATGCCATGTGAACGTTCCTTTTTGTCGGTTCACCAAATCTTATTTAATTTTCTTAATTATTTCTTTCAAATAATATGCACAATTTTATTAAAGATTTAAAAAAGTTGATTCTTCAAACTTTGTTCAACCCACTTCTTCTTTTTCCTTAGCAGTTATATTATGTCAAAGGAGGGATATTAAAAACTGAAAAAGAATTTTGTCTTGTGTTTGTTTTATCTATTCTCTTTTTCTTTACTCTCAAATCTCAAAAGAGGCAGGGGATATCTACAATAAAATCTCAAAACAATTATAACAGAGGCAAACTTTAAATTTTTTATTAAGAGCGAGCTCTAGTAGTATACTTTGAGGCCCTCTTCATTATTAATTATTATATATGGAACATTAACAAAAATAGAGTCGTAACAAATTTTATATTTTTTTTCTTTTATAGGTATAGGGATAGGGGTAGAAATAAAATTTTATAAACGTAAGGAAACAGATTTATGAAAAAGTTTAATTTAGAGGAGTCAAAAAAAATTTAAACTACTACCACTTTAAGAAGAAAACTCGCTAAGCTTCAGCCATTCACTTTCAAAAAAATCCGTCCCTACTGAAAACAGATCATGAATCCTTATACGTGCATGCATGAAATAAATAAAAATTCAGAATGATCCCATTATAATTTTAATAATTTTAGTTTCACATTTCCCATAAAAATAATTTCCAAAAGTAATGGAAAGCAATTACTGTAATCCGGCATACATAGTGGAGTAATACTCCCTTTGTGTTTAGTGTTTATCTCTTCCTGTGCATGTGCATGAGCATGAGCTTGAGCTTTTCGTGGAAAATGCGCAACAAAACTGGAAAAATATCCTCCCGTAGCATCTTCCCTTTGGAATATCTTCAGGTAAAATAATCTAACCAGGCATGTTCCACTTTTTCTCATTCATTACTTATGTAACACAATGTCATCAAAAGAGAATGAAAAAAGTAAAAAAATAAAATTCTCATCTCTCTCGAGGGCCAAGTAAAAGTAAAATGAGGTGGTAAATGCTCAGTTATTTCAATCACCTCAAAGATTTTATCTATATTTGATAATTTTGAATACAATCCAACACCTAAATCTATTTGAAAGTAGAAGTTTAAACCAAGAAACTACGATTCAGTTACAAGCATTCTCACTCCAAAGTTGGTACACAAAAATATTAGTGTGTGAAAAAACCATATAAGATTATCACAATGACACGGCGCAACACAATCATAAAAGGCAAATGCAGATCATACAGTGTAAAATACAGACGGACATATTTAAGTAAGATCATCCTCCTCTAGCTCCTTCGCCTTCAGCGATTCCTTCACTCTCAATAAGAGGGTTGTCTTCCAAGCGTCCTATGGAGCAAAAATGAGAGGCAGCAAAAGGTTTAGGATATTTTATGGTTGAGAAATTAAAAAAATAGAAGTCGAAGAAAATGCAAACTGGAGAATAACCCTAAGAGCATCATAAATATCACTTGAAGAAAAAAAGAAGAGAAAGAGTTTGAGACAAACTTGAAATAGAAACTTCAACATACCAATTGTGTCATGCTATCAAATTCCTTTACAGCATCAGTAAACTTGGCAACATCCTCCTCATCAATTGCAGCAGCCAAGTCCTGCCACAACAAAGGAAAGTGACATAATAAGCGGTAGTTTGTCAATCGCACTGAAATAAAGATGCATTACAACTTTGTAAACATTTATGCAAGAAACAGATGACGTATTATGCAGTTGACTGATGCAATAGAAATATGCATATCACAATGCAATGAAAAAGATTTGAAATGGACACCATCAAATCCACTTCAGAACAACCAGATAGTGAACATTCACAATTTCACAAGAATAAGAAGGGCGGACGGGATGGGATGGGGATGGGGATGGGGATGGGGACGGGGATGGGGGGAGAGGGAAAATCAGATGGAAAACCAATGACAATTTTGCAATCCACAACATACCGCAAGCAATCTGTACTCACGCGTTCCTGAAAAAGTAGGATCCAGCTCCTGCAAATGCAAAATCCACTCAATATTTGACCCATTAGATATAAGTTTAAAACGTTTGCTAGAGTAAAAACTGAACCTGATATCGATCCAAAGCATTTGTAATTGCAACAACATCGCATTTACATAGTTGGCAAATTCCAGCATTAAGAAGATGGCCTTTAACTCCATACTTCAACAAGTTATTGTTTAGTGATTGTCGTGCTATCTCCTCATATATGTCGATCGCTCTCTGATAACTGGAAAAATATTGTCATACTATTAGTTACCAAGCAACAAACTGTTCATTTATTTTCAACACTTTGCATCAAAGAAAAGCTACTCCTCTGTCCCAAATAAAAGTGAACTCCTTTAAAACAGGTACATGTTAAGGAGGAGATAATAATTACTTTACTTTCACTTGAAATCCTTAAAAAAGAGAGTGAATTTTGGAATTTGGACGGAATGCACTCTCTTATTCTGGGAGATCCACAAAGGAAGGGAATTCATTTAATTTAGGATGGAGGGAGTAGAGTAGTGTAATTCCAACTAAATAACAAAGTTATGTGATATAGGTCTAGAAAGGTATAGAAATATGTATTGATAAGAGAACATATTCGGGCATGGAATCAGTAGAAGCGCACACAACTAAAGCAAAATTCTTTAACTCTCATACCAATTCATAATTCAGGTCTGAAAAAATAATGATGAATTACAATGCTTAAATATAAAACCTAAATTTAGAGAATAAGTAAAAATCCTAATATCTACGTTACACCAACTCGGATGAAGTGTCCAGTTGGATATAGTATTTTGAAGAGTCCGATACGAGTACTCAATTTTTCCACTAAAACAAAGTGTCTATTACCCATACCCCCTTGTCCGAGTGTCGAAAATGTGTATTTTAGGACAAAATGTAGTTCGTGTAGCATAGCCTAATATAAAGGAAATTAATCCTAATCATAATCTACTACTATCTTTAGACTTAATCTAATCTAAATATAATAGCATTATTAATCAACTATTTATCTATAATTTACAACACAAAATAATAAATAAATAATTTCTTTTATATTCTTCTTCCGCTACGCATCATTATGGATTTATAATGTCTATCTGACTTGAGGGGTTTAAAGAAAATGATTTACGATAATGAATTATTAATATTCTGTTTTGGAACTAATGTGACTTGCAAGACAAACAAAATCAAGAAAAGAATATTTTTCAAATGCAAGTTGGCAAGAGCTTGCATAATCAGAAAGAAGGGCTGCCAACAGAATTATCACTGAAAAAGGAACAGAAGAAGATTTATACATTCTCCAACGAAATTCTACATGATATTATATCAACAAGTGTCTCAAAAAACCGACATAGTTCAGTTTGATACATTTAGAAATGGACAAAACATAAAGATCTGTAGAAAAATTTGTGGGTCCATACTACAGGCATAGAGTATTGCATATATGTAGAATAAACAAACTGCACAATGGGCAGGAATAATACACTAAATGATATCATTGACATTCTGCCAGTACTTTAAACGCAGAGCAAAACAGGTTTAAACAGGCAACGGACCTGCACCGTAGAATAAATTTACAACTTGGGGCTTTCAAGAGTTATATGTACGAAAAATAATTTACAACAGACTTACTGTTCTAGTTGAGCAGCAAATTGAGCGACTTTCTGCTTGCATTGATTTGCAGAAGTTGATACATCTTCGCTTTGAAAAAGATCAGCTGCTTTATCATAGAAATGAATAGCCTGCTCCAAACTTTGTTCTTGCTCAAATATTTCGGCAATTTCCTGCATGTACAATAGGCAATTAATCAAAATTACTTTCTTTGATAATTGGTATCATCCCATGCAAAGGTCTCAAGTGTATTCTACGTCAGTTCCCTTTTTAAAAACCAAATTATTAAGAACTTCAAAAGGAGCAGAACCTGAACCAAAATAGTAACCAGAAAGCCCCCTAAAGTGGGGAAAGAAAACCCAACAAAACCCTTACCAGGGAACGGCCACTAAATAATAAGCATGTACACCCACCAGACACAAGGGAAACAAGAAACTATTGAAGTGCAAAAAATCCAGAAATGCAAAACATGGAATCCAAAGAAAAGTGCCCAAAACAAAAGCACATAATCAGCAAGACCAAGTTGTTCATTTACAGATATCCATAACAAAACTTGGGATGTGACAAAGTTACTTTTCTTCACCAAGACTCGATCCAAAAGCCAACTCCCGTACTATCTCCAACCAAAAAAGACAGCATGTTTCCTGAACTCCTACCATCAGCACATGATTAACTTCCAAAGCCTGGAATTCTACAGTTTGAGGAAATACCAAAGACATTGGAGAAGAAGAATTTGGGTGTACAAGAATATAGCAAATATGATGCAAGTGATGACTTTCAATATTCTTTCAAATTAAGACATAATATTGTTAAGCTAGTATAGACTGTACCTTATAATATCTTGCTGACATACCAAGCCTTCCAATCTCCAAAAACAAGTTTACTGCTTGTTCTAGGCATGTTACTGATTCTGCAATTCTCCAATGTGTAAGTAAAGAATTTTTTTTACAGTTATGTAATAGTGTAAGCAAAGATAATTTTGTGTATAAAAGTAATAAAAGAAATTTATAAATTCCTGAATACTGCTTCCTTATAAGAACTTTGCCAATATTAAAATACCAAAAAAACTAATATTAACAAATTATCAAATTCTTGAATGTGTATAACTAATATTAATTGAATAAAAGCAATTTATCAGCTATGATCAAACCATTCATCACCTCAGAAACATAGGAGTAACTAAGTGATTCACTGATACTCTTGCGTGCTAAACGCATAAAGTCAAGTAACTACTAAATCTATGAATTTGTTTTGTTATAGCTAAAACTAAAATATTAATAGGACTGCTTGGTAGGAACATGGACAAGAAGAGGATTATTCCGCTGAAGAACCGTGTATCTCGATTGGTGTAGGCATGGCACAGCCCAGTTCTAGCCTCGAAAACCTAGGAGTAATCAAATGCTGATACTCTTATGTGCTAACCGCATAAAATCAAGTAAACACTAAATCTATACATCTGTTATGCTATAGCTAAAAGTAACATATGAACAGGACCGCCTAATTTCTGAATGGAAGAGATCGACAGAAAAATCATATAAGGAGCTTAACAGATTAGAACCTTTAGTATTTGTCTTCTTATAGCAATGGGCAGCGTCAGCATAAGCATTAGCAGCTTCATGTTTGCTATCCAACTGTAACCACAAAAGGATAAGTGTTTTTTTAAGCCTTTAGTACAATACGATTTTGAAACACACTAAAAAAAAGACAAGGAAATAGGGAAGGAAAGGAGGGGAGCATCTATAACAATCAAGATCAAGCACTTACCTTTATATGACATTGTGCCAACTTAACATACACAGCTCCAGCTTGATCCCCTGAGAAATATGTCATGATTAGCAAGTAGTAACTGCTATCTCATGCAAAGAGGTTTTGGAGAATCTAAATTTTCAAAGTAAGCTGATCCGACTCACATGCTCTTCTGAATAAGGTTGTGATTGGGGTACTGATTGAAAGTAATAAGATAAAGCATGTAATAACAAGTCATAAAGATTACCTAGAGCAACTAAGTAATTGGGTTAATATGACTAATATATAATAGCTGGAAATTAAATTAAAAAAAAGTCCTTTCAATTTAAGTAGTTATTTAAAAAGTGTAGTTTAGATTGGATTTCAGCATAGAGAGTATCATAGTTAGATTATTGGGAATCAAATTATCTAGGACATAACAGAGTTTAAGTAATTTTCCTTGAAGATATTATAGTCATCCTCTAAAAACTTCTGGATCATTCCTATTTAAGAAACAATCTGATAAAAATTTATTCATATAAGCTGCAACAAAGACAACAATACCAGTTTAGTTTAAGTTATTAGTTATAATTAGCACAATTAAGCAGCAACAAGTGCAACCTATATATCTTACAACTCAGCAGACAAGGAAGCAATTGATAACAAAAATAAAACTGTAAGAAACACTTTTAAAGAACACTTGCACTTAAACCTATTTTAAAATGCGAACTCATGTCTCCCATTACTAGTTGCCAAAAATTAACTAAATATGAACAAGTTAGATCAATAATCACTTTATAGAAACTGACAATCAAGTTTCAATGATTTAATTTGCATAACTTTATCATATTTGTTTGACTCCCCCACAACTTTCTCTCTTTAGAATAACAGAGATGGCTCTTCTTCAGCCTACCCTGGATTTGCAGGAATTGGCCAAGTCACATGACAGGCCGAACTATTTTTGGGCTTTTCAAGTGTATGGGCTGTCCGTCATGCACTAGTTCTTTCTTTTAACTCTAAGATGCATTCCCAGTTTATACATGTTCAAACTGAGTCTGTGACCTCTTTTAAGAAGTCCTGTGCAAGAGATTGGAGATCGGAATTTGCTCCATGACTGTTGCAGCTTGCATTGTGAGAGTTCATCCGTCGGCTTTTCTTAGAGAGGCTAACCGAACAACAGATATTTGACAAAAGCATCAGCTGATAGAGCTAATACGAATGCAGTGTGGATATACTACTGATCCTTTATTAAACAACATCCCTCTACTATTCATAAAAGAAACTATTCCCTTGCACAATCCACTCCCATCAAAATGCAACATATCAAACAACTTAAATACTTAAGTGGAAAGTCACACCAACCCATAGATTGATCAAACAATCCTATCAGAGAACAGATTCCACAAATTCAATGCAACACCAAATCCAAATAAACCCTAATTCATATCATAATTAATCATCTAACAGCATAAAAAAATACAAGTTTTCAACAGCATCGCAATAATCAGTCAATCAAAGACTCAAAACATAAATAAATATAAAGATGGTCATAATTACAGGATTTGGCGAGTTTGTAGCAATTGGCAGACTTTTCAAACAATTCAGCGGCATCGTCGAAATTAGAACCATACCACCGACCAAGCTTTTTCTCTGCTTTCTTCTCGAAATCTTCCCCTTTCGCTATCTGATCACCCATTTCCGAGTCTCCTTCACAAGTTGTGTGTTTGCCTTGCAGAAAAGGTAAATTGAAAAAATAGAGGAGGTGACGATATCAAAAAAAGGGTGTGGAAATGTTACAATTGCCAGCGTCGAATATTCCAACGCACCAAATGAAAAGACCCACTTTCTACAAACTAAAAAGGTTGACTGGGTTTTGGGTTTTATTTGGATCATTTAGGCCCGATTAGGTTAATTCGGATCCGGTTCATGATAAATTGATCAATTAATTAATATAATGCAGACACGTAGAAGAATAGATCATCTTCCATCTTTCGATCTGCGTGTCGAAATTGTATTGATCTTGACCAAAATTCACTTCATGCTAAATCCAAATCCAATTCATTCATAATTTCTAAATATTGAATACTACACTCCTTTAAAGTATAAATAAAATAAGATTTAATAATTATTTAAGTTGGAGTAGTTTTTATTAAGAGTTTGTTTGAAACAGTAATTAATTGAGTTGATCTAAATTTATTATAGACTTAAATATGTTTTGCTATCCTAAATTATCTGACATATTTCACTTTGGTGATTCACCTTTAAATTTTTTCAATTAGATGATTGAAATATTATTTTTTTCTAATTCTATCCAATTGAGGCTGCCACGTCAGAAATTATTGACGTGGCTATTTGGGTGGGGCATCAAACAACTGATGTGTGAAAAAAAATATTTTTTTATTTTAGGATTAAAAATTAGAGATATACCGAAGGGTAAAATAGTCACAAAACTTTCATTAATAATATCATACTAATTAAAAAATATCAAAAGCCCTAAAACAATCAGAAATGACATGATCCACCATCGCCACCACCATAACCGCTTCATCCGCCTTCCTTTCGACCACCACCACCACCTCCATATCCGCTTCCTTCGCCTTCCCTTCGTCCACCACCTCCTGATCCGCCTTCCCTTCGGCCACCACCATAGTCACCGCCTCCACCATATCCACCTTCACGACGTTCACCGTCGCCTCCACCGCTGCGAAATCCTTCGTCGTCGTCGTCATCACCACTTTAACGAGACTGATGTGTGCAAAAAATATTTAAGTCAAACAACAAATTTTATTCAAATCAGACCAGATATAAATCAAATAAACGAGTCAGACCAGATATAGTAACAGTAGTAGTAAAGAACATAATCAGGAGGAAGTCAGATCTAGCATCAATCAGATCGGATCGAGTCCAATTTCTACTGACAAACGGACATCAACGATATCGCCGTATATTTAGGATGAAAAGACTACACTTTTATGATATTTGGAAATTAATTACAACTTTTATAATCAATTAGAACTTCCCTGGTGGACGTTGGACACTTGGACATGTCTTAATAAGATGAGATTAGGACTTGGTGTTTGGAAATCAAATCTGCAGGATTTTTACGATTTGACTTATGTGTTTCTTTGTTTCTTGAGATCTATTTTACGGAATTCAAAGAGAAAAAAGTTGGAAGGCGCGCTTTAAATGTTACTTGGGGAATGGAGGAGTTGTATCATAATTATAGAAAGCCTCCTCTAGTGATTGATCAGTGGTAACCCATGCGAGCCCACCGACGAAGCATCTGAATTCAATCTTAGCCATTTAAATTGAAATTTAATTGGGAAGGAAAGAGAACTATGAACCCTAACGATTTAGGGAAGAAACGAGAGCTTGAGAAAGAAGGGAGACTAGCAACAGAGAAGAGCACATTAATGAAAGTTTTGTGACTATTTTACCCTTCAGTATATCACTTATGTTTAATCCCAAAATTTTAAAAAATATTTTTTTTGACACATCAGCTGCTTGATGTCCCACCCAAATAGTCACGTCAGCAATTTCTGATGTGGCAGCCTCAATTGGATTTAATTAAAAAAATTAATAGTTCAATCATCTAATTGAAAAAAATTTAAAGGTCAATCACCAAAGTGGATATGTCAGATAGTTTAGGGTAGCAAAATATATTTAAGAATTTATTATATTACATAAATATGATCAAAATTGACTAGTTTATCTTACATAAGTAACAATCATACAATTTTTAGCAACTTGATTTGTTTTACTATAATACTCACATGATCGGATAAAAATTAGAGAGCATCCAATTCAATATAGTTAAAAGAAAATTTGTTGGTTTGGTTTTAAATGTATATCATTACATTCATGTCTTGTCATGGCTTATTAGTTATTGGAGGCCCACATGGTGTTACACTATCTAACATTTTTTAAAATGTTTTTTTATATGTTAGAATTTTTAATATGTGAGATCCCGAATTTTATGAAATAAAAGTATTCAATTTTTCTATTTTAGTAAATAGTTAAATTGATAAAAGGTTAAAGTTAAGGGTGATATTTGAAAAATTTTCAAAGTAAGAAAGTTTTCATAAAATAATCGGTGATAAAAGTACAGTAATACATGTGGTTGCATAGTAGCACACGGTATTAATTATTGATGCTTACGTGAGAAATCACTCAGTTATACTCAATTATTGCTACAGTAATTGCTGCATCATACCTCTCATATTATTGATTCAATTGTTGTCACAATATCATCTGCATAATATGTTATATTATTAAATCAATAGTTGAGATGACAAAGTATTCATATTATTATTTGTAATATTGACAATGTCTAGAAGTTCTATCAAGGAGAGGTTAAATAATCTAATTGCACGCCAATAAGGAGAAATCCTTATTGGAAAGCCCCCTCTTTCCTGAGAACGATCTGGTTGTTAAATATTGTGAATTATAACATTAATGATGAATAAGTTCGTGTTGATTAAAGATGAAATTGATAGTTCCATTGTGTTGGAATTATTAGTTTTAGTGAAAATCGACATTTATTTCAATAATAATTGATGTCTGGAGGTTATATTGACCAATCGGGTAATTAAACGGATAAATGAGCAATTAATTGCTATGATTCACATGATTATAACTATTTGTTCACATATGTGTACTATTAATTCACATTCATTTACTATTAGGGGAGTTGGTGCAAGATTGATAATATTGCATAACTAAATTAAAAATGAAGGTATAGTTGAAGGTACTATACTTTAATTAATTTTTTTACATGTTTAGAACTATTGAGTCACATGATTTACTATTTTTTTCACATGATTTACTATTAGTGGAGGTGGTGCAAGTTTGATAATACTTGCAGGACTAAATTAAAAATGAAGAAAAAGAGGAAGGTATTATTTGTAATATTTCGATCCCCAAAATGTGCAATTATTGAAACTATATTTTCCTATAAATAGAAGCTCATTCTTCCTTCATTTCTCACCAATTCACTAAGTATCACAAGAGCAATTATAGAGATAGAAGATATAGAAAGAGAAGCTATACAAAGAAAGAAAGAAGAAAAGTAGTCTGCTACTTCACTACTCCAGTATCCAGTCTTCTTTTGAGGTAAGGGGTATTATTTCTTTCGTATTCATGAAGAGAGCTTCTGTTATTCCATTCTTTATTATTATTTTGAAATAACTTTATACATGCTAAGTACCGCATACATGGTGAAATTCTTCGTTATTCTATTTTTATTATTATGTTGGAATAACTTTTATCATAAAGCAATCTCGCATACGTGGTGAAATTCTTTTGTTATTCCATTCTTTATTATTATGTTGGAATAACTTGTCAATGCCAAACCGCATACATGGTGAAATTCTTATGTTATTCCATTCTTTATTATTACGTTGGAATATCATATCTCATGCGGATTTCACGTATAACTTTGGTTCCATTCTTTATTAGTACATTGGAATAACTTTCATGCATGCGATCTATCGTATGCTCGGTGAATTCGTTGTTATTCCATTCTTTATTATTCTATTGGAATATCCATGCGTGTGAATTACGCATGACTGGTTCCATTCTTTATTATTACATTGGAATATCACGTGCGTGCGTATTACGCATGACTGGTTCCATTCTTTATTATTTTGTTGGAATAACTTTTATGCATGGATTCTATCGCATGCCAGTGAATTATGTTGTTATTCCATTCTTTATTATTCTGTTAGAATAACCATGCCTATGTGGATTACCGCAGCATGGTGAATGATCCTTCATATTCATTCTTTATTAAATTGTGGAAATGATGCATCTCACGCGTGGATTACTGCATCGCGAAGTGAAAATCCATTTATAGTTTCATATATTCTATTATACTCGTATGATATATCATTTCTTTTGTACTCGCTATGGAATATCATTTTTTTGGTATTTTTTTATGAGTTACTATTCACGAGATACTATTCACCCGATTCATTATTCACTCTAGTATTATTCCTTCGGTGTCATGGATACTTTTCGTGTCGAGTATTATTCATGAGTTACTATTCACAGGTTACTATTTACCCAAATTACTATTCACCCTAATATTATTCACTCAGGTATTTAGAGTACTTTTCATGCCGGGGTACTATTCACGAGGTACTATTCCCGAAGTACTATTCACGGGGTACTATTCACCCAAAAAATATATTTTTTTTCTGTCGAAATTATTTTTGGTACAAGAATATTATTCTTAAATTTTACTCTACAAAGCAGTATCATGTTGACAATTTGGACATTATTGATTTCTGGATAAATTAAATTATAAATCATTAAAATTTATCCTTGAACTTGTTTTATTGAATTATTATGTCATTGTCATCATCCTCATGCTTATATTGTGATGAAAGTCATCTTTGGCTTACGTGCATAGATGGATTTGGTATGATTATGACCAGAGATCATTCGATATAATCATGACCTGTAATGTTATAAATGATGTGGTAAAAGTCCTTAGTGGCCTGTAGTGCATTGATGGACAGTTTTTATTATGATTATGACCGAGGATTATTAAGATATAGTCATGACCATTGATGATTTAATGAATATCCTTGGCGCGTAGTGCGTGGATGATTCGATGATGTGGTTTATTTATTAAAATTTGAGTCTCAAATGATAAAGTTGATGAAAAACTTTTTAAATCATAGAAGATAGTAGATTTTATGATCTACTTGACTCTTCTAATGGATTGCTTATTCTGTTGCAGTTGTTGATCTAAAACTTGTTGTCTATTATATTCTACCAGTTGTTATATTGTTGAAGGCTAAGGATAATTTATTCTGCATTATCTTAGTCATAATATTTTTTATTGGGCTAGTTGAGCTCACCCTTTTTTTCACTATTCTCTTTAGGAAATGAGAATATAGCTGGGACGAGTCGGGGAACGGAGTGATGGTCCGATATGGTAGCTATAGCAGTCCTCACTATTGTTATAAAATAGTGTGATAATAATTGTAATGAGGACTCTATTGAGTGTGGATATTGTCTAGAAGACAATATTCGTGTTTAAACTCTCAGCTATGTTTTGTTGTATTTTGCACGATAGTTGTATAATTAAGTTTGTAGTTGAGTTCTGTACCATGTATCTGGCGACTCAAGATGGGTGAAGTATACCTGTTTTGGGGGCGTCACAATTAGTATCAAAGCTTAGGTGTAAAACCCCAACTTATTATAAATAAAATTGAATTTCCTCTATTTATTATTTTTTAAATAGTAAGGGTTAATTTGATTTATATGATTAGTTATGGGTAAAATACGCAAATATTTCAAATAAGCAGGTGGTTATAAAATATTCATTTTTATCGGAGAATATTCGTTTGGTCGTGGAATATTCTTGTTGTCGGGGAATATTCGTACAAAGGCGTAGCCTTGTGTGGGCCCCATAACGAAAATCGATTGGATGAAGAAAACGACAAATATAAGTTGTTTATAAATAACGGTGTAGTTATTACTAATTATCTTGTTGAAATACTAAATTGGCTAAAACACGAAAGATACCAGTATTGCACCAATTATTGATTCTTACGTAAGAAGGCACTACTCAATAATTGTTACAGTAATTACTGTTCAATATTTTATTTTATTAATTCAATAATTGCTACGTTGATATTGTATACTGTTGTTTCAATAATTGTCACTACACAGTATTTTTCCATTATCGGAGCAATAATTCATATTATCTGAATAATATTATTAGATAACATTATTGGCAATGTCTAAAAAGTTCTGTATAAGGAGATGTTAGGTTATCTAATTGCGCGCCAGTAAGGAGAAATCCTTATTGAAAGCCCCCCTCTTCCTGGAAGGCGCACTGGTTGTCGATTATTGTGATTCTGTAATATTATTTGTGAATAATTAAGTATTGATTTATATGATGAGGAAAATATTGATTTTATGTGGATATAGATGGAATTTTTTTTTTAATGTGACAATTGTTAAAAATTAATATTTTATCTTTTTTTGATAAAATAATTCATTTAAATATATTATTATATTTTAATAATATAATAATAGTGATATTTTTACAATGAATGTGGGATATATGAATATATGAGGAGAAAGAGTATTTTTATTGCATTAAATGATTAACATATGTTTTGTGTGTTGGTGGACCCCATTTCTGGACTGAAATTTGATTATAGGCCCGTTTATGGATTGGTCAATTTCTGTTTGGAATTTGGAAAAACTTCCTTTTGCAAAGTTGTAGATAATGAAATTTCCTATGGAAAAGACACGAGGTTTGAATTTTTCTGACAAAAGGGCTATTTATCATGAATTATTGAAGTTACGAAGTTCTGAAATAATTGATTTTTGGAAGTTTTAATTATTTTTTAAAAGAAAAACGTTTTTGTTCGCTCAACATGTGATATAAATGTGCTGAAATCAGTTGTTTAAGGTGGTCTTGACAATTTAATTTATATAATAATATTATATTAAATTTTCTGCTTTGGTGTTCTAAGCAATTTCCTATAAATAGGGTGCTTAGGTTAGAATTAAAAATCACACCAGAAACTAAAATCTTATCTCTCTTTCTCTCTTGATATATTGAGCGTATTCTTATGAGTATTTTAATACTTTGAGTATTGCTATACGGTGCAAGTTCAAGTCATAGCTTATATCCGGTGTTTCAACTAGAAGTACTGTCTTTCGAGGTAAGGGATATTATTTTTTTTAAAAAAATGATATTATTTCTTTCAATATCATTATGTCGAGAATATTGGGGAGTATTTTTTTTGTGAAATTCTTATCTTTTAGTGTTGGGAGTTACTTATTCACGATACTCAAGACTATTCACGATATCGACAATTATTCACAGAAAAATTAAATTTTCATTTTTCGTCCAAAATATCTATTATGGATACTTGCTTTGATTGTATCCATGTTTTTATCATTCTTGAATTTTACTCCACTATGGTTATTTATGAGGTATTTTTGGACATGAATAAACCGAAATATGAATCCTTAATATTTATTCTTTTGTTTCATTGGATTCGTTTTCTTTAAAATATCGTTCATCATCCTCAGTCCTAAATGATGGTATTACTGAATATCTTTGGCCTGTAGTGCAAAGATGGTTGATTTTATTATGAATATCTTTTGCCCGTAGTGCAAAGATGTATAGGTGTTGAGATGAATATGACCGACTGATGAATATCTTTGGCCTGTAGTGCAAAGATGAAAATTTGATTCAAGATGAATATTGATTGATGTTACAGGATAAAATATTGACGATGGATTTTTAAATTCATAGATAATAGTAGATTTCATTCTCTACATAACTCTTCTATGAATTATTATTTTCGCTGCGAATATTGATCTGAAACTTGTTGTCTATTATATTATCTCAGATTTTTCCCTGTTGAAGATTAACGATAATTTATTCTATATTATCTTAGTCATAATATTCTTTACTGGGCTAGTTGAGCTCACCCTTTTTCTTTTTGTTCCATATTTCTTCTTAGGAGGCGAGAATGTAAAAGAAAGTACAGTGGGGTATGGAATGATGGTTCTAGAGAGTTGTTTAGTAGTCCTCGCCATTTTTATAAAATAATGTATCAATAATTGTGATGAGGATTTATTTGGGTATGGATATTGTTTAGTAGACAATATTTGTATTTAAACTCACAGTTTTTATGTTGTATTAATAAAGTTGTAGATTTTTCTGTACCATGTATTGACAACTCAGAATGGGTGATGTATACCTATTTTGGGGGCGTCACAGTTGGTATCAGAGCTTAGGGATATGATCTCTGGCGGAGATCGGGGAATAGAACTAGGAGGAGAGAGACGAGTAAATCCTTCGTAAGTGTGTCCTACCTAAGCTTATTTGTTGGTCGGTCATAATATAGGGTTATTATGTGATATATTAATTTGTTAAATTAACCCTTGTTTTATGGCAGTATTTGAGAATGGAAACTTAGAATGTTAACAGTGGAGTAAATGAGACTGTGGAGACGCCTGTACTCACCAACGAGGAGAACGTGCAAAAGGCTGACAATGTTCCCCCTGTAAACAACACCACTGAGCAGACGATGAAAGATGAGATATTTAGAAGCTTTTTGCGGTTCATGCAAAACCAGACGAAGGAGATTTTTGTTCAAAATACAGGAAGAAACAATGACAATGCACAGCTGGTCACAGCCAAGCAATTCAAAGAGTTGGGACCACCAGAATTCTGGGGAAAGCCGGATCCGATTAAGGCGGAGACGTGGGTCAAGCAAATTACCAAGATATTCGATGTCTTGGGATGCACAGATGAACAGAAGGTTCCATTCACCACTTTTATGTTCCGTAATGAGGCATATTACTGGTGGGAATCTGTGAAGCGTACTCCATCCGTACTTCCGCTGGCCAAAGCATGTCTTGGGAGACATTTCAGAAACTGTTCAAGGACAAATACTTTCTTGAAAGTGTTCGTCATATGAAGGAGGTGGAGTTTATTAGATTGGAACAAAATAACATAACGGTGTCTCAGTAGGAGGCGAAGTTCGCGGAGTTATCTAGGTTTGCACCTCATTTGGTGGAGAATGAGGAACGTATGACGCGGATGTTTCTGAGAGGTTTGAAACCCGGCATACGTCAATATCTCATTTCTCATAAATTTTCTCTGTATTCAGATGTTGTCAACAGGGCTTAATTATTAGAGCGAGATAACGAGTACGGTCAACCGAGGGACCACAACCAGGATCATACCGGTGACATCAGTCATCAGAACAACGATAACCAGCGGAGAAAGAAGAATACGGACAAGAGCGCCAACCACTCTGGTGGTAATCATGGCCATGAAAATAGAAGAAGCGAGCCGGGGGGAGATTTTAAAAGAGGAGATTCAACAATGACAATGCGAAGATGTCAACACCAGCAGCAACTGGTTCTAAGGGAGGAGAACGACCACCGATCGTATGCTACAAATACGGGAAAAAAGGACATATCAACCCAAACTGCCCACAACAGTTCAAAGTAAGCTATAATTGTGGAAAGGAAGGACATATCACTCGAGATTGTACGGTAGCGAAACCTAGTTCAACGGGGACGGTGACTCAAAAGGCTGTCCCAGAAAAGTCAAAGTCAACGGTTCCTGGAAGAGCGTTTGTCATGACTGGTCAAAATGCGAGGAACCCAAACGAGGTGATCACGGGTAAGCTAATCGTAAATTCTTGCGAAGTTTATACATTACTAGATACCGGTTCTACCCATTCATTTATCTCTCCTGCTTGTGCACAACGTTTAAACTTGACTCCGGAGAAATTAGACTTTGATTTATCTGTGGAGACTCCGTTAGGAGAAACTTTCATCACATCCACTGTTTATAAATCTTGTTTGATTCAAGTTGGCATCATCACATTACCTGTTGACCTTATCTCTTTAAAGATACTTGCTTTTGATGTGATTTTAAGGATTGATTGGTTAACTACTCATCATGCCAAAATTGATTATTTTTGTAAGGTTATTAGTTTTCATATTCCTAACCAACCTGTTGTATGAATTCAAGCAACTAAACCATTAAAATCAATCACTGTCATATCAAGTCATAAAACTATTCCTTTATTGAAAAACGGATGTCAAGCTTTCTTAGCCCATGTTATGAATTTGAATAAAGACACGCCAGATTTGAATAATATTCCTGTTGTTAGTGACTTTCCTGACGTATTTCCTGAAGAACTTCCCGGTCTACCCCCGGAACGCGAAGTTGAATTCTTTATTGATCTTGAACTGGCACAAAGCCCATTTCTAAAATCCCATATCGAATGGCTCTATTGAACTTCAGAGCTAAAGGTCCAACTACTGGAGTTGTTGGACGCCGGTTTCATCTGATCTAGTACATCTCCTTGGGGTGCTCTGTTTTATTCGTAGAAAGAAGAAAGATGGGAGTATGCAACTTTATATTGACTATCGGTGAATTGAACCATGTCACCATCAAGAATAGGTATCCACTACCTCGTATTGATGACTGTTTGACCGATTGCAAGGAGCACAATTTTTTAAAGATCGATCTTCATTCGGATATCATCATTTGAAGATTAGGCGAGGATATTCCAAAGGCGCCTTTCGAACTCTGAGACGGGCATTATGAATTCCTTGCCATGTCTTTTGGATTGACTAATGCTCATGCGGCTTTCATGGATACGATGAACCAAAGTATTCAAGGATTATTGGATCGGTTCATTGTTGTCTTTATTGATGACATCCTCATATATATTAAAAGCAGTGAAGATCATGAGCACCATTAGAAAATTTGGTACTCAAAGGCTTCGTGAAAACAAGCTTTATGCCAAGTTGAAGAAATGTGAGTTCTGGATTGAGTAGGTAGCATTCCTTGGGCACGTGGTGTCAAAACATGGAGTATCTATTGATCCGGTGAAGATTGAAGCAATACAAAGTTGGGAGCAACCAAAAGCGGTGGCCGATGATCATGACGTGACTTTTTGGCTTAAATTTGGTTATTATCGGAGATTCGTGGAAGGATTTTCTTGAATCGCTACTCCATTAACTCAGCTAACTCGGAAGGATAAAAAATTCGTATGGAGCGAGGAATGCGAGAAGAGTTTCCAAGAGCTTAAGAAGAGACTCATTTCGGCGCCTGTTCTGACAATACCATCTGGTTCGGATGGATTTGTTATCTACAGTGATGCTTCGGGCAAAGGGTTAGGATGTGTTCTCATGCAACATGGGATTGGAAAAATGATAAATTCTTGCGAATTATGTGGTATTTAATTTATCGTGACTGGTCAAAATGCGAGGAACCCAAACGAAGTGATCACGGGTAAGCTAATCATAAATTCTTGCGAAGTTTATACATTACTAGATACCGGTGCTACCCATTCATTTATCTCTCCTGCTTATACTCAACGTTTAAACTTGACTCCGGAGAAATTAGACTTTGACCTATCTGTGGAAACTCCGTTAGGAGAAACTTTCATCACATCCACTGTTTATAATTCTTATTTAATCCAAGTTGGTACTATCACATTACTTGTTGACCTTATCTCTTTAAAGATACTTACTTTTGATGTGATTTTAGGGATTGATTGGTTAACTACTCATCATGCCAAAATTGATTGTTTTCGTAAAGTTGTTAGTTTTCATATTCCTAAACAACATGTTGTTCGAATTCAAGCAATTAAACCATTAAAATCAATCACTGTTATATCAAGCCATAAAGCCATTCGTTTATTAAAAAACGGATGTCAAGATTTCTTAGCCCATGTTATGGATTTGAATAAAGACACGTCAGATTTGTATAATATTCCTGTTGTTAGTAACTTTCCTGACGTGTTTCCTGAAGAACTGCCCGGTCTACCCCCAGAACGTGAAGTTGAATTCTTTATTGATCTTGAACCTGGTACAAAGCCCATTTCTAAAACCCCATATCGAATGGCTCCTATTGAACTTCAGGAGTTAAAGGTTCAACTACAGGAGTTGTTGGACATCGGTTTCATTCGTCCTAATACATCTCCTTGGGGTGCTCCTGTTTTATTTGTAAAGAAGAAAGACGGGAGTATGCGACTTTGTATTGACTACCGGGAATTGAACCATGTCACCATCAAGAATAGGTATCTGCTACCTCGTATAGATGACCTGTTTGACCTATTACAAGGAGCACAATTCTTTTCAAAGATCGATCTTCGTTCTGGATATCATCAGCTGAAGATTAGAACTGAGGATATTCCAAAGACTGCATTCAGAACTCGGTATGGGCATTATGAATTCTTAGTCATGTCTTTTGGATTGACTAATGCTCCTGCGGCTTTCATGGATATGATGAACTGAGTATTCAAGGACTATTTGGATCAATTCGTTATTGTCTTTATTGATGATATTCTCATATATTCCAAAAGCTGTGAAGTCATGAGCACCATTTGAAGCTGGTACTCCAAAGGCTTCGTGAAAACAAACTAAGTTGAAGAAATGCGATTTCTGCCTTGAGGAAGTAGCATTCCTTGGGCACGTGGTGTATAAACATGGAGTATCTGTTGACCCGGCGAAGATTGAAGCAATAAAAAGTTTGGAGCAACCAAGAAGGCGGTGGATCAAGTCACGTAGCTTTACGGGTTTAATTTGGTTATTATCGGAGATTTGTGGAAGGATTTTCTCGAATTGCTACTCCGTTAACTCAGCTGACTCGGAAAGATACAAAATTCGTATGGAGCGAGGAATGCGAGAAGAGTTTCCAAGAGCTTAAGAGGAGACTTATTTTGGCACCTGTTCTGACAATACCATCTTGTAGGGATGAGCATGGTGTGGTTTGGTGCAGTTTGAAGTCCAAACCGCACCCGAAACCGCTTAGGTGCGGTTTGAAAATTTTAAAACCGCACACGAAACCGCTTGTGATTGGTGCGGTCTTTGTTTTTAAAGTGTGCGATCTTTGTTTTAATTGAGTGCGATTTAGGCCCAAAACCAATTGAAACAACAAAAAAATCTAAGCCTTCAATAAAATTTAACATAGAACTTACATCGAGCAATTAACTTAGTGACAGAGTCGATAATGGGAATTATGAAATTCACCATCAAATCATAGAACAGTGAGACTCGTAAAATAGTTTTAGTTTATAATAAAAGAATGATACTTTAAAACTAAAACATACGTTATATAAAACAACGGAGACCATATATTCGATAACAAGCAAGAATGTTTATCTAGTTCCCCAAAAATTAAAAGTATATATTGGAGATAGAATGAAATTCTATTTTATATATTACAGGGAGGACTTATAAAATATAATCCTAACTATACCTAATTTGAAAAATAATTTATTAAACTATTACTATTATAGCATTGACCTTAACCAATGCATCAAGTGCTCAAACCAACAAATTTGGCCCCTCAGCTATATGCCCCTCCAATAACGCATCAAACAAAATCGAAATTTCAAAACCCAATTACTTAATTTTTGACTCTATAACCTCTAACATCTTCTTTCAATTGGTGAAAAAATGACAATGCAAGACTGGGTTTTCTCTGAGTGTGTTCAAGTGAAAAGTAACTTTAGAATTTACTAGAGATAATACATATATACACACATATGGCGCGGTTTCGATTTTATGCGTGCGGTTTTGGCGAGTAACCAAATCAAAACCGTAAATTTGGTTATTTAACCCACCTAAAACCGCCACATACACCGGAACCGTTGGTGCGGTTTTAATTGGTACGGTGTGTGCGGTTTTTGGTGAGGTTTCGATTCCAATTTGGTTACTTGCTCAGCCCTACCATCTGGTTCGGATGGATTTGTTATCTACAACGATGCTTTAAGCAAAGGGTTAGGATGTGTTCTCATACAACGTGGAAAAGTCATAGCCTATGCCTCGCGACAACTTAAAGAGTATGAGAGGAATTATCCTACTCATGATCTAGAGTTGGCAGTAGTCGTTTTTGCGCTAAAGATCTGAAGGCACTAACTATACGGGGAGAAAGTGGAGATATATTCAGACCATAAAAGCCTCAAATATTTTTTCACCCGAAAAGAACTCAACATGCGGCAACGACGTTGGCTCGAGCTGTTGAAAGACTACGACCATACCATTCAATACCATCCTGGAAAAGCGAATGTTGTAGCCAACACATTGAGTAGAAGATCATATGCGGGAACGAGTGCGATGTTGTCAACACAAAGGCCCATTTTGTGTGATTTACAAAAGATGAAGGTAGAATTCAAGAGTCCGGGGACCCATGCAATGATGTCAAGTATACGCATAGAACCAACTTTAATCGAAAAAGTTAAAGTTGCTCAAGCTACAGACCCAGAGCTGATGCATATGAAGAAGAAAGTGCAAGAAGGTGCTATTCCAGAAGCAAGAATTGATGAAGAAGGAATACTTCAAGTACACTCCAGACTTTGTGTTCCTAACAATTCTGATTTGAAGTACAAGATCATGATGGAGGCACACAATACACCATTTGCAATCCATCTTGGAAGTACCAAAATGTATCGTGATCTTCGACATACATTTTGGTGGAACAATATGAAGAGAGAGATTGCAAAGTTTATCTCGACATGTTTAACTTGTCAATGTGTAAAGGCGGAGCATCAAGTACCTAAGGGTCCATTGCAACCAATGTTTTCAAACCCGGATCGGACCGCCGGTTGAACCGGAAAAAACCGGACCCGGTTCACTCAACGGTCCGGTTTGGACCACTAAACCACTTTTGCTCAAAAATCGTTCAGAACCAGTGAACCGGCGGTTGAACCGGTTGACCCAGTGAACCAGTGACCGGTTCACAGGTTTGACCGGTTCTCTCCTTAAAGATTAAAAAAAAAAAATTTACGGATTTTATTTTATTTTAGTAATTTAGTTGAGACTTTCTTTGGTATTTTACATATTTTTGCTTTCATTTAATCAAACACTTGAACTTGTGGTTGAATTTCAGAATTTGAATATATCTTAGAGATGTTTAGTTGTTTTTTTTGTAGATAAATTGATTAATTTTACATATTTACTAAATATTATATACAATATATAATAATAATTAATATAATTAATTATTTATTATTTATTACATATTAATGACGTCACTTGGTCAATAACGGTCCGACCACTGGTTGGACCAGTGACTCATCCACCTAGTAACTTTTTCGGTTTGATGACCGGTCCGGGTTTAAAAACCTTGATTGCAACCACTTGAGATTCCGAAATGGAAGTGGGAACATATTACCATGGATTTCGTTACTGGTCTTCCCACGGTTTTTCAAGGCATAAATGTTATTTGGGTTATTGTTGATAGATTAACCAAGTCTGCTCATTTCTTGCCGATACGGGAGACTTATTCCCTTGAACGTCTTGCTAGTATGTACGTGAATGAGATTGTGAGGTTACATGGCATGCCAGTATCCATAGTTTCGGATCGTGACCCAAGATTCACTTCAAGATTTTGGGTTAGCTTGCAAAAAGCTATGGGCACGGATTTACGATTTAGTTCGGCATACCATCCTCAAACAGACGGACAATTAGAGAGGACTATTCAAACTCTTGAAGATCTATTAAGACTTTGTGTCCTATACTTCAAAGGGAGTTGGGATAAGTATTTACCATTGGTGGAATTCTCCTACAATAACAGTTATCAGGCAAGTATAGGTGTGGCTCCATTCGAAGCATTGTATGGACGAAAGTGTCGCTCTCCAATATGTTGGAATGAGGTGGGTGAAGCAACATTGTTGGGACCCGAGTTGGTACGTATGACTACAAAAAAGATCCAAATGATTCGACAACGCATACAAACAGCACAGGATCGACAAAAGAATTATGTTGATCTCCATCGAAAGGACGTGGAATTTAGTATTGGGGATCATGTATTGTTGTGTGTGGCTCCATGGAAGGGAGTTACAAGATTTAGGAAAAGAGTAAAGCTCAATCCACGATTTATTGGTCCATTTCAGATTCTTGACCAAGTAGGAAATGTGGCCTATAGACTCACGTTACCTCCAAGTATATCTCGTGTTCATAATATTTTTCACATATCTGTGCTTCGTAAATATGTGAAAAACCCGAACCACGTCATTGAGTTAGAACCAGACGAGATAGCCGAATATTTAACGTACGAGGAGGTACCTGTCAAGATCTTGGATAGGAAGGAGCATGTTCTACGCACAAAGGTCATACCACAAGTCAAAGTTTTGTGGAGGAACCATGCTATTGAGGAAATGACCTGGGAGTTAGAAACGGAAAAGAAAGCGAGGTATCCTCACCTTTTCGAAACACCAGGTATGTACGTCAATTTCGAGGACGAAATTTCATAAGGAGGGGAGGTTGTAAGACCCCAACTTATTATAAATAAAATTTAATTTCCTCTATTTATTATTTTTTAAATAGTAAGGGATAATTTGATTTATATGATTAGTTATGGGTAAAATACGCAAATATTTCAAATAAGCAGGTGGTTATAAATATTCATTTTTATCGGAGAATATTCGTTTGGTCGTAAAATATTCTTCTTTGTCAAAGGGAATATTAAATGCTGACAGTAGTGACCTTAATGTGGGCCCCATAATGTAAAGCGATTGGATGAAGAAAATGACAAATATAAGTTGTTTATAAATAACTGGCGTAGTTATTACCAATTATTATCTTATTGAAATACCTTGGTTAAAACACAAGAATGGCGCGGTATTGCACCAATTATTGATTTTTACGTGAAGGGCACTACTCAATAATTGTTACAGTAATTAGTGTTCAATATTTTATTTTAATGATTCAATAATTGCTACGTTGATATTTTATACTGTTATTTCAATAATTGTCACTACACAGTATTTTTCCATTATCGGAGCAATAATTCATATTATCTGAATAATATTATTAGATAACATTATTGGCAATGTTTAGAAAGTTCTGTCTAAGGAGAGTTTGGTCATCTAATTGCGCGCCAGTAAGGAGAAATCCTTATTGGAAAGCCCCCTCTTTCCTGTGAAGGCGCACGGTTGTCGATGATTGTGATTACGTAATATTATTTGTGAATAATTAATTATTGATTTATATGATGAGAAAAATATTGATTTTATGTGGATATAGATGGAGAAATTTTTTAATGTGACAATTGTTGAAAATTAATATTTTATATTTTTCTAATAAAATAATTCATTTAAATATATTATTATATTTTAATAATATAATAATGGTGATATTTTTACAATGAATGTGGGATATATGAGTATATGAGGAGAAAGAGTATTTTGTTGCATTAAAGGATTAACACATGTTTTTTTGTGGTGGACCCCATTTCTTGTTCGAAATTTGATTATAGGTTTTGTAAAATTGTCCGTTTGTGGATTTCGGCCAATTTCTGTTTGGAATTTGGAAAAACTTTCTTCTGCAAAGTTGTAGATAATGAAATTTCCTATGGAAAAGATATGAGGTTTGAATTTTTCTGAAAAAAGGGCTATTTATCATGAATTATTGAAGTTCCGAAATAATTGATTTTTTGAAGTCTTAATTATTTTTTAAAAGAAAAACGTTTTTGCTGGCTCAACATGTGATATAAATGGGCTGAAATGAGTTGTTTAAGGTGGGCTTGACAATTTAATTTATATAATAATATTATATTAAATTTTCTGCTTTGGTGTTCTAAGCAATTTCCTATAAATAGGGTGCTGAGGTTAGAATTGAAAATCACACCAGAAACTGAAATCTTCTCTCTCTTTCTCTTTTGATATATTGAGCGTATTCTTGTGAGTATTTTAATAGTTTGAGTGTTGTTATACGGTGCAAGTTCAAGTCATAGCCTATATCCAGTGTTTCAACTAGAAGTACTATTTTTCGGGGTAAGGGATATTATTTTTTTTAAAAAATGATATTATTTCTTTCAATATCATTATGCCGGAATATTGGGAGTATTTTTCTTGTGAAATTATTGTCTTTTTGTATTGGAGTTATTATTCACGTGTACAGTACTATTCATGTATACGGCACTATTCATCGAAGAATGAAATTTTCTCTTTTTCTTCCAGATGTCTTTTATGGTTACTATCTTTGATTGTATCCATGTTTTGATCTTTATTTTTGAATTCTACTTCACACTTGGTTATTATGGAGTATTATTGAATTTGGATTAAAGCGAAATACGAATCCCTAATATTTGTCCTTACGTCTCATTTGGATTCGTTCTCTAAAATGTTTTCATCATCCTCGGTCCTTAATGGTGATACTTGATGAATATCTTTGGCTTTGTAGTAAAAGATGAATGATTACTCGATAAATATCTTTGGCCCGTAGTGCAAAGATGAAGCAGTGTTGAGATGAACATGACCAATGGTGATAAAATGAATATCTTTGGCCCGTAGTGCAAAGATGTATATTGATTGATGTTACAGGGATAAAATATTGATGATGGACTTTTAAATTCATAGATGATAGTAGATTTCATTCTCTACTTAACTCTTCTAATGAATTGATGTTTCCGCTACAGTTGTTGATCTAAAACTTGTTGTCTATTATATTCTATCAGATTTTTCCTGTTGAAGACTAATGATAATTTGTTATATATTATCTTAGTCATAATGTTCTTTACTGGGCTAGTTGAGCTCACCCTTTTCCTTTTTGTTCCATTTTTCTTCTCAGGATGTGAGAACATAGCAGGATCTAGTCGGGGTATGGAGTAATGGTTCTAGAAAGATGTTTTAGCAGTCCTCACTATTTTTGTAAAATAGTGTTTGAATAATGTAATGAGGACTCATTTGGGTGTGAATATTTTCTAGATGATAATATTTGAATTTAAACTCACAGCATGTGTTGTCGTATTTTGCACGACAATTGTATTACTGAAGTTGTAGTTTGCTTTCTGTACCATGTATTTGACGACTCATAATGGGTGTGGTGTATACCTATTTTGGGGGCGTCACAGCATTGATGGATAGTTTTTGGTATGATTATGGCTATGAATTCTCTTGACCAAGAGGTGCAAAAAGATGAATTATTTTATGGCATGATCAGGACCGTTGATGAAAACACGATTATCTTTGGCCCGTAGTGCATGGATAATTCGTGGTCGATACTAAAGAATATCCTTGGCCTGTAGTGCAGGGATGATTCGATGATGTGGATTAATTATTGAGCTGAGTCTCAGCAATGAAATATTAATTCATGGATGTGATAATAATGAATATCTTTGGCCGTAGTGCAAAGATGATTTAATTAAGGTAGCTAATATCTTAAGGAATTAATTAGAAATTAATTTTTGAAAAATAGTAAATGAATTTTAAAAATTCCGAGAAAAATATATGTTCAATATGGGACTATATTATGCTTAATCCCAGAAAAGAATAATTTTTGGGACTGATTTGGTATTTTTCATAAAAATAGTTTATTTACAAACATATGAGTTAAATATGTTATGTGAAGTTGAAGAATTGGTAAATATGATGTTAGGGCTTGAAAATCTTATATAAAGTATGTGCATATTTTTGATGAGTAATTTGATTATTGGTGATGAAATCTTATGAGTATGACATTTTTGAATGATTAAATGCATTATTTGGTAAAGTGTAAACAATTGAAATAAATTGTTTATAATTTTAAGAAGTGATTAAAATATTGTTATGATATTAATAATATTAGATTATGAGTGGTTGATAATATTTGGATAAATTTAGAGTCTTTAATATTTATCCATGATTTCATTAATGCTTATAATATTGTAATCATCCTCATATTTATATTATGTTGAAAGTCATCTATGGTCGGTAGTGCATAGATGGACTTGGTATAATTATGACCAGGGATTATTCGGTATAATCATGACCGTAATGTTATAAATTATGTGGTAAAAGTCATTTTTGGCCGTAGTGCATAGATGGACTTGGTGTGATTATGACCAGGGATTATTCGGTATAATCATGACCGTAATGCGATGAATGATGTGATAAAAATCCTCATTGGCCGTAGTGCATTTGTAAGACCCCAACTTATTATAAATAAAATTGAATTTTCTCTATTTATTATCTTAAAATAGTAAGGAGTTAATTTGATATAATGCTTTGGTTATGGGTGAAATGTGCAAATTTTACAAAATAAGCAAGTGATTATAAAATAATCATTGTTGTCGCGGAATATTCGTTTGGTCGTGGAATATTCTTTTTGTCGGGAATATCCGTACGACGACGCAGTCATTGTGGGACCCATAACAGAATAACTGTCGGATGAGGAAAATGACAAAGTATGAGTTTTTATGAATAACGGTAATAATTATTACAATTAACACTTGTTGGAATACAAATTGGTTAAAATACGATGTCTGGCGTGGTTGCGTAGTAGACAATTTGTATTATGCGAAGATTGTTGAATTATTGATTTCGCACGTAAAAGGCTTTACTCAATAATTATTACGATAATTATCATTTCTATATTTTATTTTATTGGTTCAATAATTGCTGCGTTGATAGTTTATATTATTGTTGTTTCAATAATTATCACTGCACAGTATTTTCCATTATCAGATCAATAATTCATATTATTTGAATAATATTATTTGATAACATTATTGGCAATGTCTAGAAAGTTCATCGAGGAGAGGTTAGATAATCTAATCTTGGCGCAAGAAGGAGAAATCCTTATCGGAAAGCCCTCTTTCTCGGAAACTACTTTGGTTGTCATAATTGTGATTCTGTAATATTATTTAGGAATAATTAATTATTGATTTATATGATAAGGAAATATTTTTTTGATGTGGATATAAATGGTGGATTTATTTATTTTATATGGTTATTAATGAAAGAATTAATGCTGAGATATTTTATCAGTATTTTGTCAGATTGGAGGTATTAAAAATCATCCGTTTGTGGATTTCGGATATTTTTTGTTTGGAATTTGGAAAAACTTTCTTCTGCAAAGTTGTAGAGAATTCGATTTCATGTGGAATGGACATAAAATTCATATTTTTCTGATAAACAGGCTATTTTCTATGAATTATTAAAGTTTCTGATTATTGTTTAAATGATAAAATATTTTGGAAAATTCTAGAATTGGTTGGGGAGAAATATGCTCAATTGAATTTTCAAATGTGGTGGGTGGTAATAGTAGCAGGTAAAGCCATCAGTAAAGTAGTCAGTCAAGTCTCGCTTTGGCGTCTTAACATTTTCCTATAAATAGAGGCTAAGTTAGAATTGAAAATCACACCGTAAACAAGTTTTCTCTCTTTCTCTCTATATTATCGAGCATATTCTTGTGAGTATTTTGATACTTTGAGTGTTCTTTATCTATACGGTGCAAGTTCCTTCAAAGACTATATCCGATATTCCAGTTAAAAGCATCGCTTTTGAGGTAAGGATGTTATTTTTTCATATATGATATTATTTCTTTCAATATCATTATCGCCAAGTATTGATCTGAACTTTTAATCAAATTTGGAACTTGTTGTGTCGGGAGTTACTATTATTCACGATATACAGCATTTATTCACGATATATCGACACTATTTACAAATCGATACTTATTCATCGAAAAATGAAATTTTCTCTTTTTCTTCCAGATGTTTTTTATGGTTGCTATCTTTGATTGTATCCATTTTTTGAGATTTATTTTTGAATTATGCTTCAAAATTGGTTATTATGGAGTATTATTGATCTTGGATAAACTGTAATATGAATCCCTAATATTTGTCCTTCTGTCTCACTGGATTCGTTTTCTTTAAAATATTTTTCATCATCCTCAGTCCTTAATGATGATACTTGATGAATATCTTTGGCACATAGTTCAAAGATGTATGATTACCTGATGAATATCTTTGGCCTGTAGTGCAAAGATGAACAGGTGTTGAGATGAACATGACTAACTGGTGATATAAATGAATATCTTTGGCCTGTAGTGCAAAGATGAATATTTGATTAATGATGTATATTGATTGTTGTTACAGGGATAAAATATTGATGATGGACTTTTAAATCTTAGAAGATAGTAGAACTCATTCTCTACTTGACTCTTCTAATGAATTGTTGTTTACGCTGCAGTTGTTGATCCAAAACTTGTTGTCTATTATATGCTATCAGATTTTTCCCTGTTGAGGACTAACGATAATTTGTTGTATATTATCTTAGTCATAATATTCTTTACTGGGCTAGTTGAGCTCACCCTTTTCCTTTTTATTCCATTTTTCTTCTTAGGAGGTGAGAACATAGCAGGATCTAGTCGGGGTATAGAGTGATGGTTCTAGAAAGATGTTTTAGTAGTCCTCACTATTTCTGTAAAATAGTGTATGAATAAATGTAATGAGAACTCATTTGGGTGTGAATATTGTCTAGATGACAATATTTGTATTTAAACTTACAGCATGTGTTGTCGTATTTTGCACGACAATTGTATTGTTGAAGTTGTAGTTTATTTTCTGTACCATGTATTTGACGACTCAGAATGGGTGTGGTGTATACCTATTTTGGGGGCGTCACAGCATTGATGGATAGTTTTTGGTATGATTATGGCTATGGATTCTCTTCGGCCAAGGGTGCAAAGATGAATTGTTTTATGGCATGATCAGGACCGTTGATATAAACACGATTATCTTTGGCCCGTAGTGCATGGATAATTCGTGGGCGTGATACTAAAGAATATCCTTGGCCTGTAGTGCAGAGATGATTCGATGATGTAGATTAATTATTGAGCTGAGTCTCAGCAATGAAATATTAATTCATGGATGTGATAATAATGAATATCTTTGGTCGTAGTGCAAAGATTATTTAATTAGTATGATTATGAGCAAAAATTGTGATTTGGTATAACCATGATTTTTGATGTTTCAGGTGAAGATAGATGATTAAAATTATCTTCGTCCTGGGTGCGAAAAGGAATTTAGAATAACAATTATGATTATGATTTATTCATATGGTTGTGGACAAGAATTGTTGATTGATGTTACAGGGATAAATATTATCGGTGGACTTTTAACATAGAGAAGATAATAGATTTGATGGTCTATTTGAATCTTTTAATGGATTGCTCGTTCCACTGCAACTATGGTTAAAAAGTTTTATCATCTACCATATGTTCTAAATCTCTGAGTTCTTATTGATGAAAACTATTGATAATGTAATTATCTTTTGCCATGATATTCTTTACTGGGCTAGTTGTGCTCACCCTTTTATTTCACAATTCCTTTCAGGTAATAAGAGTGTAGCTGGGTCGAGCGAGGATAACAGGGAAATAGTGTGATGGTCCAAGACTGTCGAAGTTTCTCAATACATTATAAAACGGAATGACATGCAACAGATAATTGTATTGAAGACCTAAGATGTGTGTGTCATATTTTATACGTCACTTAATAATTGATTTTGGCGAACAACAATAGGGTGATGAGAACCCAACTTTGAAAGCGTCAAAAGTGAACCTCATTAGAATGAATATGATAGTAATCTTCTCGTTCTTCTTTGGGGTCTTAAAATATTTGCTGCTGTATTTTATATGACATTGTAATAATTTGAGTTTGGATATTGTCTACGAGACAATATTGTATTAAAACTCACAGTTAACTATTGTCGTACTCTGCACGACAATTCAACAGTTGTATAAATAAAGTTTGTATTTTATTTTTATAGTGTGATATCTAGCGACTCAGAATGGGTCGTGTGGACCTATTTTGGGGGCGCCATACTTTCATCAATGCGATACTATCGCATGCATGGTGAATTCTGTTGTTATTCCATTATTTATTATTCTATTGGAATATCCTCATCTATGCGGATTACGCTGACACGGTTCCGATTTTTTATTATTCTCGTTGAATATCACGCGGGTCGCGGATTACACGACTGGTTCTCGTTTCTTTATTATTCGGTGAGAATAACACATGCATGTGATTACATCGCATGCATGGTGAATTCTTCTGTTATTCCAATGTTTATTATTTTGTTGGAATAACTTGTATATGTGAATTACCACATGCATGGTGAATGATCCTTTATATTCATTTCTTATTAAATTGTGAAAATGATCTATTTACGCGGATTATGATGAAAGTCATAATAAAAGCATTGGACTGATGAAAATCATGGGTATATATGTAGTATTAGTAAGTGTTATTGTAAGACCCCAACTTATTATAAATAAAATTGAATTTCTTCTATTTATTATTTTTTAAATAGTAAGGGTTAATTTGATTTATATGATTAGTTATGGGTAAAATACGCAAATATTTCAAATAAGCAGGTGGTTATAAAATATTCATTTTTATCGGAGAATATTCGTTTGGTCGTGGAATATTTTTGTTGTCGGGGAATATTCGTACGACGGCACAACCTTGTGTGGGCCCCATAACAGAAAGAGATTGGATGAAGAAAACGACAAATATAAGTTGTTTATAAATAACGGCATAGTTGTTACAATTAATCTTGTTGAAATACTCTAAATTGGTTAAAACACAGTGAAGCACACGATATTGCACTAATTATTGATTCTTACGTAAAGAAGGCTTTACTCAATAATTGTTACGAAGAATTCTTATTCGATTATTTTATTTTATTGATTCAATAATTGATGCGTCGATATTTTATATTATTGTTGTTTCAATAATTATCATTACACATATTTTCCATTATCGGATCAATAATTCATATTATTTGAATAATATTATTAGATAACAATATTGGCAATGTCTAGAAAGTTACATCTAAGGAGAGGTTAGGTCATCTAAATTGCTTGCCACCAAGAAGGAGAAATCCTTATCGGAAGCCCCTCTTTCTGAGGCTGCACTGGTTGTCGTGATTGTGATTCTGTAATATTATTTATGAATAATTAATTATTGATTTATATGATGAGGAAAATATTGATTTTATGTGGATATAGATGGAGAAATTTTTTTAATGTGACAATTGTTGAAAATTAATATTTTATCTTTTTCTGATAAAATAATTCATTTAAATATATTATTATATTTTAATAATATAATAATGGTGATATTTTTACAATGAATGTGGGATATATGAGTATATGAGGAGAAAGAGTATTTTTGTTGCATTAAATGATTAACACGTGTTTTGTGTGTCGGTGGACCCTATTTCTTGACTGAAATTTGATTATAGCCTGTAAATCGTCCGTTTATGGATTTCAGTCAATTTCTGTTTGGAATTTGGAAAAACTTTCTTCTGCAAAGTTGTAGATAATGAAATTTCCTATGAAAAAAACATGAGGTTTGAATTTTTCTGACAAAAGAGTTATTTATCATGAATTATTGAAGTTCCGAAGTTCTGAAATAATTGATTTTTTGAAGTTTTAATTATTTTTTAAAAGAAAAACAATTTTGTTGGCTCAACATGTGATATAAATGGGATGAAATCAGTTGTTTAAGGTGGGCTTGACAATTTAATTTATATAATAATATTATATTAAATTTTCTGCTTTGGTGTTCTAAGCAATTTTCTATAAATAGGGTGCTTAGGTTAGAATTGAAAATCACATCAGAAATTGAAATCTTCTCTCTCTTTCTCTCTTGATATATTGAGCGTATTCTTGTGAGTATTTTAATACTTTGAGTGTTGTTATACGGTGCAAGTTCAAGTCATAGCCTATATCCGGTGTTTCAACTAGAAGTACTGTCTTTCGAGGTAATGATTATTATTTTTTTTAAAATGATATCATTTCTTCTAATATCATTATGCCGAAATATTGGTAAGATTTTTCTTGTGAAATTCTTGTCTTTTAGTGTCGAAGTTACTATTCACGATATCGACTTTATTCACGATATCTGACTTATTCACGAATACGACACTATTCACAGAAAAATTAAATTTTTGTTTTTTGTCCAAAATATCTAGTATGGATATTAGCTTTAATTGTATCCATGTTTTGATCATTCTTGAATTTTACTCCACTATGATTATTTATGAGGTATTTTTGGACATGAAATAGCTGAAATACGAATCCTTAATATTTATTCTTTTGTTTCAATGGATTCGTTTTCTTTAAAATATTTTTCATCATCCTAAGTCCTAAATGATGATATAATTGAATATCATTGGCCTGTAGTGCAAAGATTAATGATTTTATAATGAATATCTTTGGCCCGTAGTGCAAAGATGTACAAGTGTTGAGATGAACATGACCGACTAATTAATATCTTTGGCCTGTAGTGCAAATATGAAAATTTGATTCAAGATGAATATTGATTGATGTTACAGGGATAAAATATTGACGATGAATTTTTAAATTCATAGATAATAGTAGATTTCATTCTCTACGTAACTCTTCTATGAATTATTATTTTCGCTGCGAATATTGATCTGAAACTTGTTGTCTATTATATTATCTCAGATTTTTCCCTGTTAAAGACTAATGATAATTTGTTCTATATTATCTTAGTCATAATATTCTTTACTGGGTTAGTTGAGCTCACCCTTTTTCTTTTTGTTCCATTTTTCTTCTCAGGAGGTGAGAATGTAGCGAGTACGAGTCAGGGTATGGAATGATGGTTCTAGAGAGTTGTTTAGTAGTCCTCACCATTTTTGTAAAATAATGTATCAATAATTGTGATGAGGATTTATTTGGGTATGGATATTGTCTAATAGACAATATTTGTATTTAAACTCAGAGTTTTTATGTTGTATTAATAAAGTTGTAGATGTTTCTGTACCATGTATTGACAACTCAGAATGGGTGATGTATACCTATTTGGGGGCGTCACAGTTGGTATCAGAGCTTAGGGATATGATCTCTGACGGAGATCGAGGAATAGAACTAGGAGGGGAGAGACGAGTAAATCCTTCGCTAGTGTGTCCTACCTAAGCTTATTTGTTGGTCGGTCATAATATAGGAATATTATGTGATATGTTAATTTGTTAAATTAACCATTGTTTTATGGCAGTATTTGAGAATGGCAACTGAGAATGTTAACAGTGGAGTATATGAGACGGTGGAGACGCCTGTACTCACTAATAAGGAGAACGTGCAATAGACTGACAATGTTCCTCCTGTAAACAACACCATTGAGCAGACGATGAACGACACAATGTTTTGAAGCTTTTTACAGTTCATGCAAAATCAGACGAGGGAGACTCGTGTTCAAAATACAGGAGGAAATGATAACAACACACGGTTTGTCACAAATTGCAAGCGATTCGAGGAGTTGGGACCACGTAATTGCAGGGAAAGTCGGATCCGATTAAGGCGGAGACGTGGGTCAAGCAGATTACCAAGATATTCGACGTCTTGGGATGCACGGAGGAATAGAAGGTTCCATTCGCCACTTTTATGTTCCGTAATGAGGCGATTCATTGGTGGGAATCGTGAAGCGTACTCCATCCGTACCGCTTGAGCATGTCTTGGGAAACGTTTCAGAAACTATTCAATGATAAGTACTTTCCTGAAAGTATTCGTCATATGAAGGAGGTAGAGTTTATTAGACTGGAGCAGAATAACATGACGGTGTCCCAGTATGAGGCAAAGTTTGCGGAGTTATCCAAGTTCGTACCTCATTTGGTGGAGAATGAGGAACGTATGACGCGGATGTTTCTGAGAGGTTTGAAACCAGGCATACGTCAATATCACATTTCTCATAAATTTTCTCTCTATTCAGATGTTGTCAACAGGGCTCAATTATTAGATCGAGATAACGAGTACGTTCAACCGAGGGACCACAACCAGGCTCATGCCGGTGACATCAGTCATCAGAACAACGATAACCAGCGGAGAAAGAAGAATACGGACAAGAGCGCCAACCACTCTGGTGGTAATCATGGCCATGAAAATAGAAGAAGTGAGTCGGGGGGAGATTTTAAAAAGAGGAGATTCAACAATGACAATGCGAAGATGTCAACACCAAAGAAGAATCGGTTCTACAGGGAGGAGAAACGACCACCGATCGTATCTGCTACAAATACGGGAAAGAGGGACATATCACCCAACCGCCCGCCCACAATAGTTCAAAGTAAGCTATAATTGTGGAAATGAAGGACATATCACTCGAGATTATACGAAGAGCGAAACCTAGTTCAATGGGACGGTGACTCAAAAGGTCATCCCGAGAAAAAGTCAAAGTCAGCGGTTCCTCGGAAGAAGCGTTTGTCATGGTGGTCAAAATGCGAGGAACCCAAACGAGGTGATCACGGGTAAGCTAATCGTAAATTCTTGCGAAGTTTATACATTACTAGATCTAGGGTGCTACCCATTCATTTATCTCTCCCGCCTTGTGCTCAACGTTTAAACTTGACTCGGGAGAAATTAGACTTTGATTTATCTGTGGAGACTCCGTTAGGAGAAACTTTCATCACATCCACTGTTTATAAATCTTGTTTGATTCAAGTTGGCACCATCACATTACCTGTTGACCTTATCTCTTTAAAGATACTTGCTTTTGATGTGATTTTAAGGATTGATTGGTTAACTACTCATCATGCCAAAATTGATTATTTTCGTAAGGTTATTAGTTTTCATATTCCTAACCAACTGTTGTATGAATTCAAGCAACTAAACCATTAAAATCAATCACCGTCATATCAAGTCATAAAACTATTCCTTTATTGAAAAAGCGGATGTCAAGCTTTCTTAGCCCATGTTATGAATTTGAATAAAGACACGCCATGATTTGAATAATATTCCATTGTTAGTGACTTTTCCGACGTATTTCTGAAGAACTTCCGGCCTACCCCCTAACGTGAAGTTGAATTCTTTATTGATCTTGAACACCGTACAAAGCCCATTTATAAAATCCCATATCGAATGGCTCTATTGAACTTGAGGAGCTAAAGGTCCAACTACTGAGGAGTTGTTGGACATCGGTTTCATTCGGCCCTAGTACATCTCCTTGGGGTGCTCTGTTTTATTCGTAAAGAAGAAAGATGGGAGTATGTAACTTTATATTGACTATCGATAATTGAACCATGTCACCATCAAGAATAGGTATCCACTACCTCATATTGATGACCTGTTTGACTAGTTGCAAGGAGCACAATTCTTTTTAAAGATCGATCTTCATTCTGGATATCATCAGCTGAAGATTAGAACTGAGGATATTCCAAAGACTGCCTTCAGAACTCGGTACGGGCATTATGAATTCCTTGCCATGTCTTTTGGATTGACTAATGCTCATGCGGCTTTCATGGATATGATGAACCGAGTATTCAAGGATTATTTGGATCAGTTCATTGTTATCTTTATTGATGACATCCTCATATATATTAAAAGCCGTGAAGATCATGAGCACCATTAGAAACTGGTACTCCAAAGGCTTCGTGAAAACAAGCTTTATGCCAAGTTGAAGAAATGTGAGTTCTGGATTGAGTAGGTAGCATTCCTTGGGCACGTGGTGTCAAAACATGGAGTATCTATTGATTCGGTGAAGATTGAAGCAATACAAAGTTGGGAGCAACCAAAGACGGTGACCGATGTACGTAGCTTTTTGGGCTTAGCTGGTTATTATCGGAGATTCGTGGAAGGATTTTCTCGAATCGCTACTCCATTAACTCAGCTAACTCGGAAGGATAAAAAATTCGTATGGAGCGAGGAATGCGAGAAGAGTTTCCAAGAGCTTAAGAAGAGACTCATTTCGGCTAGGCTGTTACGACAATACCATCTGGTTCGGATGGATTTGTTATCTACAGTGATGCTTCGGGCAAAGGGTTAGGATGTGTTCTCATGCAACATGGGAATGTCATAGCCTATGCCTCACGACAACTTAAAGAATATGGGAGGAATTATCCTACTCATGATTTAGAGTTGGCAGCAGTCGTTTTCGCGCTAAAGATCTGGAGGCAATATCTATATGGGAAAAAAATGGAGATATATTCAGATCATAAAAGCCTCAAATATTTCTTCACCCAAAAGGAACTCAACATGCGGCAACAACGTTGGCTCGAGCTGTTGAAAGACTACGACCATACCATTCAATACCATCCCGAAAAGCGAACGTGGTAGGCGACGCATTAAGTAGAAGATCTTATGCAGAGGAGAGTGCGATCTTTGTCACAACACAAAGGCCCATTTTGTGTGACTTACAAAAGTTGAAGATAGAATTCAAGACTCAGGGACCCATGCAATGATGTCAAGTATCGCATAGAACCAACTTTAATCGATAAAGTTAAAGTTGCTCGACGTAATCTGACCCGGGTGATGCGTATGAAGAAGAAAGTACAAGAAGGTGTTATTAAAGTGGCGAGAATCGACGAAGAAGGAATACTTGAGTCCACTCGGACTTTGTGTTCTAACGACTCTGATTTGAAGTACAAGATCATGACGGAAGCACATAATACACCGTTTGCAATCCATCCTGGAAGTACGAAAATATATCGTGATCTTTGACATACATTTTGGTGGAACAATATGAAGAGAGAGATTGAAAAGTTTATCTCGATGTGTTTAACTTATCAATGTGTAAAGGCGGAGCATCAAGTGCCAAAGGGTCCATTGCAACCACTTGAGATTCCAAAATGGAAGTGGGAACATATTACCATGGATTTCGTTACGGGTCTTTCCACGGTTTCTCAAGGCATAAATGCTATTTAGGTTATTGTTGATAGATTAACCAAGTCTGCTCATTTCTTGCCAATACGGGAGACTTATTCCCTTGAATGTCTTGTTCGTATGTATGTAAATGAGATTGTGAGATTACATGGCATGCCAGTATCCATAGTTTCAGATCGTGACCCAAGATTCACTTCAAGATTTTGGGTTAGCTTGCAAAATGCTATGGGCACGGATTTACGATTCAGTTCGGCATACCATCCTCAAATGGACGGACAATCAGAGAGGACTATTCAAACTCTTGAAGATTTATTAAGACTCTGTGTCCTAGACTTCAAAGGGAGTTGGGATAAGTATTACCATTGGTGGAATTCTCCTACAATAACAGTTATTAGGCAAGTATAGGTGTGGCTCCATTTGAAGCATTGTATGGATGAAAGTGTCGCTCTCCAATATGTTGGGATGAGGTGGGTGAAGCAACATTGTTGGGACCCGATTTGGTACGTATGACTACGGAAAAGATCCAAATGATTCAACAACGTATACAAATGGCACAGGATCGACAAAAGAGTTATGCGGATCTTCATTGAGAGGACGTGGAATTTAGTATTGGGGATCATGTATTGTTGCGAGTTGCTCCATGGAAGGGAGTTACAAGATTTGGGAAACGAGGAAATCTCAATCCACGATTTATTGGTCCATTTCAGATTCTTGACCGAGTAGGAAATGTAGCCTATAGACTCGCGTTACCTCCAAGTATGTCTCGTGTTCATAATGTTTTTCACATATCTGTGCTTCTTAAATATGTGAAAGACCCGAACCACGTCATTGAGTTAGAACCAGACGAGATAGCCGAAGATTTAACGTACGAGGTGGTACCTGTCAAGATCTTGGATAGGAAGGAGCATGTTCTACGCACAAAGGTCATACCACAAGTCAAAGTTTTGTGGAGGAACCATGCTATTGAGGAAATGACCTGGGAGTTGAAAACGGAAATGAAAGCGAGGTATCCTCACCTTTTTGAAACACCAGGTACGTACGTCAATTTCGAGGACGAAATTTCATAAGGAGGGGAGGTTGTAAGACCCCAACTTATTATAAATAAAATTAAATTTCCTCTATTTATTATTTTTTAAATAGTAAGGGTTAATTTGATTTATATGATTAGTTATGGGTAAAATACGCAAATATTTTAAATAAGCAGGTGGTTATAAAATATTCATTTTTATCAGAGAATATTCGTTTGGTCGTTGAATATTCTTCACTTTGTTCTGGGAATATTAAACGACAGTATGACCTTTAATGGGCCCCATAATGAGAAAGAGATTGGATGAAGAAAACGACAAATATAAGTTGTTTATAAATAACGCAGTAGTTGTTACCAATTATCTTGTTGAAATACTTGGTGGTTAAAATACAAAGAAGCACGCGGTATTGCATCAATTATTGATTCTTACGTAAGAAAGGCACTACTCAATAATTGTTACAAAGAATTCTTATTCAAAGATTTTATTTTATTGATTCAATAATTGATGCGTCGATATTTTATATTATTGTTGTTTCAATAATTGTCATTACACAGTATTTTCCATTATCGGATCAATAATTCATATTATTTGAATAATATTATTAGATAGCAATATTGGCAATGTCTAGAAAGTTCCGCATGCAAGGAGAGGTTAGGTCATCTAATCATGGCGCTTAGTAAGGAGAAATCCTTATTGAAAGCCCCTCTTTCCTTGGGCGCACTGGTTGTCGATGATTGTGATTCTGTAATATTATTTGTGAAAAATTAATTATTGATTTATATGATGAGAAAAATATTAATTTTATGTGGATATAGACGGAGAAAATTTTTTAATGTGACAATTGTTAAAAATTAATATTTTATCTTTTTCTGATAAAATAATTCATTTAAATATATTATTATATTTTAATAATATAAAAATAGTGATATTTTTACAATGAATGTGGGATATATGAGTATACGAGGAGAAAGAGTATTTTTGTTGCATTAAATGATTAACACATGTTTTGTGTGTCAGTGGACCCCATTTCTTGAAACTTGTTGTCTATTATATTATCTCAGATTTTTCCCTGTTGAAGACTAACGATAATTTGTTCTATATTATCTTAGTCGTAATATTCTTTATTGGGCTAGTTGAGCTCACTCTTTTCCTTTTTGTTCCATTTTTCTTCTCAGGAGGCGAGAATGTAGCGAGTACGAGTCGGGGTATGGAATGATGGTTCTAGAGAGTTGTTTAGTAGTCCTCGCCATTTTTGTAAAATAATGTATCAATAATTGTGATGAGGATTTATTTGGGTATGGATATTGTCTAGTAGACAATATTTGTATTTAAACTCACAGTTTTTATGTTGTATTAATAAAGTTGTAGATGTTTCTATACCATGTATTGACAACTCAGAATGGGTGATGTATACCTATTTTGGGGGCGTCACAATTATGATGAGTTATGTTGGTTATTATGTGAAAACATGAAAGTTTCTTAGAAATCACAAATGGTTGAAAATTAGATTTTGGTAAAAATGGAACATGAAATTCAATTGACCATATCTCCTATTATATTTTGAATTATTGAGTGTTGTCAAGTTCTAGAGTTAGATCTGTAATTTTTCTAACTTATCCAAGTGGAATCACTGGAAAATGTGTTGTAGATTTTCGTGTGGACTGATTTTAGCAAAGGAGTCAAAAACTTCAAAGTACCAAAAAGCTACTGCCCAGAAATTTAAAAGGGCATTTTCGGCCACTTAGTTTGTGAAATAAATTCTGGTCTTTTGGGACATGAAAATATATGGTATAAATTACTTCCTGTCCAAAAATGAGCTCATTCCGACTTAAAATGAGCAAGTTATAACTATTTCAAAATTTTGATTTTTCCGACGAAAAACGCTATAACCGGAGTTCTATAACTCCGATGACCATGAAATTTAAATTGGAAGCTCACGTTAACATGTGTAAGATCCTGCCAGGATTTGGGAATTTCTGGAGTTAAACTTGAGGTAGCTAATTTCTTAAGGAATTAATTAGAAATTGATTATTGAAAAATACTTAAGGGAGTTGAAAAATTATAAAAAAATACTTGTTGTGTATGAAATATATGTATATATGTTTGGAAAAAGGATAGAAAAACAATAAGTTGATTTGGTAATTTTTTATAAAAATGGGTTAGTTACGAACATATGAGTTAAATATGTTATGTGAAGTTAAAAAATTGGTAAATATGATTTTATGGCTTGAGAATCCTATATAGGGTATATGCAGATTTTTGATGAAGGATTTGATTATTGGTGATGAAATCTTATGAGTATGGCATTTTTGAATGATTAAATGCATTATTTGGTAAAGTATAAACAATTGAAATAAATTGTTTATGAGTTTAAGAAGTGATTAAAATATTGTTATAATGTTAATAATATTAGATTATGAGTTTATTAAGTGATTGATAATATTTAGATAAATTTAAAGTCTTTAATATTTATCCTTGTTTTCGTTTGATTAATGCTTATATCATTGTCATCATCCTCATGCTTATATTATGATGAAAGTCATCTTTGGCTTACGTGCATAGATGGACTGTTGATTATTGGTTTTACAGTTGTATATCTTTGGCTTAAATGCAAAGATGAACTATTGATTGATGAGTATCTTTGGCTTATGTACATAGATGAACTGTTTATTGGTATGATTATGATCAGGGATCATTCGGTATAAACATGACCCGTAATGTTATAGATGATGGGATAAAAGTCCTAAGTGGCCTGTAATGCATTAATGGACAGTTTTTGGTATGATTATGACCAGGAATTATTCGGTATAGTCATGACCATTGATGATTACATGAATATCATTGGCCGTAGTGCAGGGATGATTCAATAATGTGGATTATTTATTAAGTTGAGTCTCAGAGATAAAATATTGATTATACACTTTTAATTCATAGAAGATAGTAGATATCATGTTCTACTTGACTCTTTTATAATACAGTTGTATGTCTTTGGCATGTAGAGCAAAGATGAATTGTTAATGAATATCTTTGGCCCGTAGTGCAAAGATGAATTTATTAGCATGATTATAAACAAGAATTGTGATTTGGTATAACCATGATTTTTGATATTTCAGGTGAAGATAGGTGATGAAAATTATCTTCGTCCTGGGTACGAAGAGAAATTTAGAATCACAATTATGATTATGAGTTATTCATATGATTGTGAACATGAATGGTTGATTGATGTTATAGGGATAAAACATTATTGGTGGACTTTTAACATGGAGAAGATAATAGATCTGATGGTCTATCTGACTCTTCTAATGGATTGCTCGTTCCGCTGCAACTATGGTTGAAAAGTTTTATCATCTACCATATGTTCTAAATCTCGATTTATTATCGATGAAGGGCTATTGATAATTTAATTATCTTTGGTCATGATATTATTTACTGGGCTAGTTGTGCTCACCCTTTTGCTTCACAATTCCTTTTCGTGTAATAAGAGTGTAAATGGGTGAATTGACGGAGATAATAAAAAAATAGTGAGATGGTCCGAGATCGTTGAAGTTTCTCAATACATTATAAAGCGGCATGACATGCAATATATAATTGCATTGAGGACTTAAGAAGTGTGTGTCGTATTTTATACGTCACTTAATAATTGATTTTGGTGAACAACAATAGGGTGATGAGAACCCGACCTTGAAAGTGTCAAAAGTGCACCACATTAAAATGAAGAGAACAGAAATCTTCTCGTGTCCCTTTGGAGACTTGAAATATTTGCTACTGTACTTTATATGGCATGTAATAATTTGAGTATGAATATTGTCATATTAGATACGTTACAATATTTATATTGAAACTTATAGTATATATGTCATCGTATTTTGCACGACAGTTATATAAATGAAGATTATAACTGATTTCTGTTGTGTGACATCTGGCGACTCAGAATAGGTTGTGTGAACCTATTTTGGGGGCGTCACAGAAATCCTTATCGGAAAGCCCCCTCTTTCATGGGAACGACCTGGTTGTTAAATATTGTGAATTATAACATTAATGATGAATAAGTTCGTGTTGATTAAAGATGAAATTGATAGTTCCATTGTGTTGAAATTATTAGTGTAGTGAAAATTGACATTTATTTCGATAATAATTGATGTCTGGAGGTTATATTGACCAATCGGGTAATTAATCGGATAAATGAGCAATTAATTGCTATTGATTCACATGATTATAACTATTTGTTCACATGTGTGTACTATTGATTCACATTCATTTACTATTAGGGGTGTTGGTGCAAGATTGATAATACTTGCATAACTAAATTAAAAATGGAGGTATAGTTGAAGGTACTATACTGTAATTAATTTTTTCACATGTTTAGAACTATTGAGTCACATGATTTACTATTGATTCATATGATTTACTATTAGGGGAGGTGGTGCAAGTTTGATAATACTTGCAGGACTAAATTAAAAATGAAAAAAAAGAGGAAGGTATTATACTGTAATATTTCGAGCCCCAAAATGTGTAATTATTGAAACTATATTTTTCTATAAATAGAAGCTCATTCTTCCTTCATTTCTCACCAATTCACTAAGTCTCACTAGAGCAATTACAGATATAGAAGCTATAGAAAGAGAAGCTATAAAGAGAAAGAAGAAGAGTAGTCTGCTATTTCACTACTCCAGTATCCATTCTTCTTTTGAGGTAAGGGGTATTATTTCTTTCGTATTCATGAAGAGAGCTTTTGTTATTCCATTCTTTATTATTATGTTGGAATAACCTGTCTATGCGAAGTACCGCATATATGGTGAAATTCTTCTGTTATTCCATTCTTTATTATTATATTAGAATAACCTGTCTATGCGAAGTACCACATACATGGTGAAATTCTTCTGTTATTTCATTCTTTATTATTATGTTGGAATAACCTATCTATGCGAATTACCGCATACATGGTGAAATTCTTTTGTTATTCCATTCTTTATTATTCTTTTGGAATATCCCGTCTGTGCGGATTATGTATGACCTGGTTCCATTCTTTATTATTCTGTTGGAATAACCTGTCTGTGCGGTCTATCGCATGCCTGGTGAATTCTGTTTTTATTCCATTCTTTATTATTCTGTTGGAATATCCTGTCTGTGCGGATTACGCATGACCTGGTTCCTTTCTTTATTATTTTGTTGGAATATCCTGTATGTGCGTATTACGCATGACCTGGTTCCATTCTTTATTATTCCGTTGGAATAACCTGTCTGTGCGGTCTATCGCATGCCTAGTAAATTTTTTTGTTATTTCATTCTTTATTATTACATTAGAATAACTTCATCATGTGGATTACATGCAGTATATGGTGAATAATCCTTCGTATTCATTCTTTATTAAATTATGGAAATGATCATCTACGTAGATTATCGCGTATGGCGGGTGAAAATCCATTTGCATAGCTTCAGATATTCTATTATACTCGTATGAGATATCATTTCTTTTGTACTCTTCATGGAATATCATTTTCTTTGGTATTTTTTTACGAGTTACTATTCACGGGTTACTATTCACCCAGTTACTATTCACTCTAATATCATTCACTCGGGTATTCGGGGCACTTTTCGTGTCGGAGTACTATTCACGAGTTACTATTCATGGATTACTATTCACCCAAATTACTATTCACCCAAATATTATTCACTTGGGTATTTAGAGTACTTTTTATGTTGGGGTACTATTCACGGGATACTATTCCCGAAGTACTATTCACGGGGTACTATTCACCCAAAAAATATATTTCTTTTCTGTCCAAATTATTTTTGGTACAAGAATATTATTCTTGAATTTTACTCTCTAAAGCAAGATATCATGTTGACAATTTGGACGTTATTGATTTCTGGATAAATTAAATTATAAATCATTAAAATTTATCCTTGAACTTGTTTTATTGAATTATTATGTCATTGTCATCATCCTCATGCTTATATTGTGATGAAAGTCATCTTTGGCTTACGTGCATAGATGGATTTGGTATGATTATGACCAGGGATCATTCGGTATAATCACGACCTGTAATGTTATAAATGATGTGGTAAAAGTCCTTAGTGGCCTGTAGTGCATTGATGGACAGTTTTTGGTATGATTATGACCAGGGATGATTCGGTATAGTCATGACCATTGATGATTTAATGAATATCCTTGGCCCGTAGTGCAAGGATGATTCGATGATGTGGCTTATTTATTAAGCTGAGTCTCAGCGATAAAGTTGATGAAAAACTTTTTAAATCATAGAAGATAGCAGATTTTATGCTCTACTTGACTCTTCTAATGGATTGTTTATTCCGCTGCAGTTGTTGATCTAAAACTTGTTGTCTATTATATTCTACCAGTTGTTATACTATTGAAGGCTAAGGATAATTTATTCTACATTATCTTAGTCACAATATTTCTTACTGGGCTAGTTGAGCTCACCCTTTCTTTCACTGTTCTCTTCAGGAAATGAGAATATAGCTGGGACGAGTCGGGAAACGGAGTGATGGTCCGATATGGTGGCTATAACAGTCCTCACTATTTTTATAAAATAGTGTGATAATAATTGTAATGAGGACTCAATTGAGTGTGGATATTGTCTAGAAGTCAATATTCGTGTTTAAGCTCTCAGCTATGTTTTGTCGTATTTTACACGACAGTTGTATAATTAAGTGTGACGCCCCCAAAATAGGTATACATCACCCATCTTGAGTCGCCAAATACATGGTACAAAATTCAAATACAACTTAATTATACAACAGTCGTGTAAAATACGACAAAACATATGCTGTGAGTTTTAATACAAATATTGTCATCTAGATAATATCCACAGTCAAGTGAGTCCTCATTACATTTATTATCACACTACTTACCAGAATAGTGAGGACTACTAATTCTATTATCTGGACCGTCACTCCGTTCCCCGACTAGTCCTTGCTACGTTCTCATTTTCTGAAGAGAACAATGAAAGTAAAAGAGTGAGCTCAACTAGCCCAGTAAGAAATATTATGACTAAGATAATGCAGAATAAATTATCGTTAGCCTTCAACAGTGTTAAACTGATACAATATAACAAACATCAAGTTTAACTGCAGCGGAATAAATAATCCATTAAAAGAGTCAAGTAGAGAATAAAATCTACTATCTTTTATGATTTAAAAGGTTTTTCATCACTTTTATCATTGGGACTCGACTTTAATAAATAATCCACATCATCCCCGCACTACTGACCAAGGATATTCATTAGTATCACAACCATAAATTATCCATGCACTACGGGCCAAGGATATTAGTGTATTCATCAATGGTCATGATCATGCCAACAACTGTCTATCAATGCACTACGGGCCAATGAGGACTTTTACCACATCATTTGTAACATTACGGTCATGATTACACCAAAAAATCTCTGGTCATAATCATACCAAGTCCATCTATGCACTACAGGCCACAGATGACTTTCAACAAAATTTAAATATGAGGATGATGACAATGATATAAGAATTCAATAAAACAAGTTCAAGAATTAATTTATCCAGGAACTAATAACGTCCAAATTGTCAACATGATACTTCTTTGTAGAGTAAAATTCAAGAATGCTCAGGAGAATATTTTCATGAAAAGATACTGGATGAAGCGCAAATATCAAGGATATTCCACTAATTTCATAGAGTATAGAAGTCAAAACTTTAACCAACTGAGTATAATAAAGAATGGAATAACAAAAGAAATCACCATGCATGCGATAGATCGCAGACAAACAAAGTTATTCCAACGTAATAATAAATAACGGAACAGTCACATGCAGAACGCACTGCAGACATGATATTCCAATGTAATAATAAATAACGGAACAGTCGTGCAAAATTGCACCCAAGCGAGGATGTTCTAACAGTAATAATAAATAACGGAACCAGTCATGCGTAAATGCAGGCATGGATGTTCCAACAAAATAATAAATAATGAGAACTGTGTCAAAGTAAATTCGCACCGGCAGGATGTTCCAAATGTAATAATAAAGAATGGAATAATGTAAGAATTTCACCATGTATGCAGTATCAGATAGATAAAGTTATTCAACATAATGATAAAGATTGGAATAACAAAAAAATTTCACCAAGTATAGGGTAGACCGCGTATACAGGTTATTCCAACAGAATAATAAAAAAAATGGAATAACAGAAGTTCTTTTCATGAATACGAAAGAAATAATACCCCTTACCTTAGAAGAAACTGGATATAGAAAAAGAGAGGTAGCATACTTCTCTTCTTCTTTCACTCTATAATTTTCTCTCTCTAGAGTTTCAGTGAATTCGTAAGAAATAATGAAGGAATGAGCTTCTATTTATAGGAGAATGGAAAGGCACTGTGTAAAGATTTCTTTATGGATGCATTAGTTATTTCATTCACGGACGCTTATTTCATTCACGGATTCATTGATTCATTCACTGATTCATTAATCAAACAAAATAACAATATAATATATTTATACATATAAACACATGTTATATATATATAAACATATATATATATTATCTTAATTACCCTTCATATACGTTACCTTCCCCCCCACCCCATTTTCCTTTCATCCAATTCTTATACACGTGGGCCCCACATGTGGCCCCCATATGTGGGCCCCATTTTTATTATAAAGAATAATTTTTTTACCAATTATTTTGAAAAATGGGTAAATGGGGGTCCAAATAATACGCCAATACATACTACAAATACTATAAAAATCACCTCAATATTTTTAACAACATTTATCATCATTATTATAATTCACAATATTAATCAACCGTGTCGCTCCTGTGAAAGAATGGGCTTCCAATAAGGATTTCTCCTATCATTGGTAGCGTAATTAGGTGACCAAACCTCTCCTCGACAAAACTTCTAGACATCGTTAATATTGCAAATAATAATATTAATAACTTTTGTCGTCTCAATTATTGATTTAATAATATATAAAATATCGACAATAATTGAATCAAATAACGTGAGATACTTATGCAACAATTCATCAGAAAGCAATAATTGAACAAAACTGAGTGACTTCTCACGTACGCATCAATAATCAATATCGTGTGCTACTATGCAACCACGCGTATTACTGTACTTTTACTACCGGGTAGTTCAACAATTTTAATAGTAAAACATCCGCCGTTATTTTCATAAAATATTTTTGTCGTTTTCTCCATCCGATAATAATTCCATTGTGGGATCCACCAATGATTGTGCTATCGTACGAATATTCCCTGTTAAAACGAATATTTTCCGACCAATCGAATATAATATAACAACTTGCGTACTTTGCAAAATTTATAAATAATACCCACAACTATAACATTATATCAAATTCAATCCATAATATTCAAAAAAATGATATTTATAGAAAAATCATTTTTATTCATAAAAGTTGGGGTCTTACATTAAGTTTGTAGTTGAGTTCTGTATCATGTATCTGACGACTTAAGATGGGTGAAGTATACCTATTTTGGGGGGGTCACATAATAGGTTTTCTTGATTTATTCATGTAATTAATATTTTTATGACTATCTTAGATATTTATGGTATTATTTTAGATAAATTAATTTTAATCGTCCATTAGATTGGATTTGATTATAACCATTGATTGTATAATTCAAATCTTTTTATAAGATAGAGGTAGTAATAAATATTATTATAATTTCTTTTATTTAACATTGTACAAAAACAAAACCAACTGTATATTAAAAAATGTAATCCAATTCTCAAACATCCCAAATTTTGACATATACTCAAGAAAGTTTAACATGTAAAAATCATAATATGAAACAAATGCTATGTTTGGATTGGATTAATGAAGGTGGAAATAGAACTACTCATTCATACGGAATGGAAAAAATTGTGTTTAGTTGCGATTGGAATAAAAAAAATTATGTTTGGTTCCTTGTGGGAGGGAGAACATATATAATAACTCATTCCAGTTGGAATAGAATGAATCATTTCATTCTTTATTCTATTCCTTCAATCCAAACGTAGCATAAGAATTCAAATAATAACTTTTGTTTTTAAACACCAAAAATTAAACTATCAACATACTCGATCACTCTAATTAGAACAACTCCATTAATAATTAAATTTAATTTATTTAATATTTGTATCACTTATCCAAAAATATGTGTTAACTAAACTAAATTAGTTTTTTTATAAGTTACCAACAACTTGAATAAGATAGTCTTAATTATAAATAAAACTATGATTAACTGTAAATTATAACAAATTAAGTTTTTATCTATGATTAAGTGTAAACTCTTAACAAACTAAGTTTTGCAATTTCATAATAGAAGTCTCTAGTAGAACTCTATATCCAATAACACTAACACTAAATACAACTCCCAATCATCTCAAAAAACCATTCTTACAAGTAGTACATGTAAAGGGTAGGGTTGTATTGACGAATTCAGGAATTTTTTTGGCGAATTTTAGTTAATTTTTTTATTGAAGTTAAATAAAAAAAATTTGAACTAATCATAATATTAATTAATCATAATAATATCTACAAATTACAATAAATATTTATAATCTAAACTAAAAAAATCAAATAAAAAAATTTTAGATACAATTTATAAACTTACTTCGGTTACTTGTCTTAGTTCAATTTCAATGATTCCACAAATACTTAAAACCTCAAATTAAATTTGTTTTTTATATTCAAACAAATTCATGAATTAATTTCAAAGCGTAAACTAATTTTTATATTTTTTTATAAGTTTCAAATAAGCCTCAATGTATCTTTTTTATTATTATTCTATTTTGTGGAGTTTGTTTATGATAATTGTTTTATTTGTCCTAAAAAAGGTAAAAATGAGAGTAGTAGTAAATCAGTACTATAATGATTTACTGTTGTTTCTTTTGGGGGCTTATTGTTGTTCAGCTTGTGTTGTTTGTACATTTATGAAAAATGATTGATTTCTTGTTTAACCACCTAGTTCTAATACATGTAGTCAAATTTGGAAAAACATGAAACTATAAGTATTGGAAGAAATCTTGAAAAAATAGCACTGATCCAATTTTTTCTTGTATGAATGTAAAAAAATGTATACAGATCTAATTTTTTTAATCTAGTGCCATATCTTTATCTTTTTAGATAACACAATTCTCATTGAATCTCACATAAAGGAAAGAGGTAGAACTGCAGATAAAAATAATTTGACACAAATTCAATTCTTGACGCAGTTGCATCATTCCATTTGAACATTAAAACTACCTGCTCATCCAATATTTACAACAACAACAATAACAACAGTTGTACTCACTGGAAGTCCATAACTCACAAGGCCACAACAAATTCAAATAAACTATCAAGCAAAAAAGTCTTAATTAATTAACTCTTAAATCCAAAATAATAACAAATACATCAAATAAATTAAATTGGGTTTAACCCTAAGTTCCCAACCAACAACAAATTCAAACAAACAATAAATTTTAAATTATCAAACAAAAAAGTCCTAATTTAGTTACATTCTAAGTTTGATTACTCTGATATGCGCAAGAGGTAGTGTCGTAATGGAGATGTAAAAAAAGTAGTGGGTCTAGTGGTGAACTCGCGAAGACATAGAAAAAGTAGTGGCGGAGAATGGAGATGTAGAAAAAGTAGTGGCGAAGTCACGAAAGCGGAGATGTAAAAGAAAAAAGTAGAATGAATTTACGTTTATCTACACTTTGTATTTAGAATATGAATGAATTTTTTTTACTCCCTCCAAGTTTAACTTTTTCATTAATCTATTTTTGTAAATTTATTCACTTACATATTTGCCCCTACCTCTATACCTATAAAAAAAAATTAGCAGGGACATCTGCATATGCTGCCCTCTTAACAGATCCGTCCCTGTCAGGTTGAATCCCTCCCGGGCTCATCGGATGTAATACATGGATAAATTGATATGTGATTTTTGTTGAAAATTTTATAATTGATTACACTTGATAATTGAAATGATTAGAAACATCCATTTGGATCGATTGAAAATAATTCTTGAAGTAATATTAAAATAATTCTTAAAAATAATATATTCTTAAATATATTTCATATAATGTTGTTTATCATTTAGAGGGACACTTTTATACTATTATCAATCTCTAAGAGTTAAAAGAGTAAAATATATGAAGTTAAAAAATGTTATTTGAAATAATCTGAAAAAATCAGTATTTGGCTTGATTAAAATAACTTAAATTTACCATAAAGACGTAAAGATTAACAGTCCAAAATCAATTATTAAATATAAAGAATTTTAAAAAATGAAAAAAAATAAACTTGTATGTATTTAAATGGAGGAAAGATACCAGCATCCTTAACAAGTTTCATTGATGAACTTTAAGAGGTGTTTGTTACAGGTCATGATATATGGATATCTACCTAAACATAGATTATTGGGTATATCTAATTATCGATAATAAAAAATGGTCATATTGTGTCATTTTTGTTTGGTAGAAGATATATGATTACCGATAATTACTATTATGAGTGTTTGGTATGAAATTAAGATTAATGGATATATTTTTTTTAATATTGATCTTTTACTAAAATATTCTTGTACTAGTTTTAGTTGAATGATTCACCCATATAATTATTGTCAAATGTAGTCAACAATTATCAAGTTACTATCGAACTAATTAATTTTGTAGTACTTAGTAATCGTATTAACATTTTTAATATGTTTATAAAATAATAATTCTTGATTTATTTATATTAATTATAAATTTTCAAGTATGTCGTTAATAATAAATTAAACTTGTAATAATAAATAACAAACAATATCACATACGTTGTATGAACAATGAGTCATTTTAATTAAACTAAACATGTCGACAAACAAAAAAAATTTAAAAATTTAAAAATAAATGTAAAATATGTGATTAATAAAGATATTTATGTCCCTATTATTAAATATAAATGATATTTTTGTCTAAATAAAATTTTTAGCTTGACCCCTATGTGGTTATCTTATATTACCATTAATTTTTTGGTTATTTAATTATCGAGAATATTGATATTATTGGTATCTGATTATTGGGAATGTAAAATTACCAATGTAATAAACACGATCTATAAAGATGACTAGCTCATTTTATTATAAATTAAACAAACACAATCTATAAAGATGACCAACTCACATTACCGAATATCTAAGATAACCACTTTAAATGACCTATAGAAAACGTCTCCTTAAGTTAATATGTGATGCCTCCAAAATAGGTCTACACAACCCATTCTGAGTCGTTAAATACATAGTAAAGAATCCAAATACAAACTTCCTATATACAACTATTAACTGTCTTGTAAAATACGACAAAACATAAGTTGTGAGTTTCAATACAAATATTATCTCGTAGACAATATCCAAACTCAAATAAAGTCCTCATTACAATTATTGTCACACTATTTTATAAAATAGTGAGGACTACTATAGTAACCATTTTGGACCATCACTCCATTCCCCCGACTAGTCCCAACTATATTCTTATTTCCTGAAGAAATTAATGAAAGAAAAGGGTAAGCTCAACTAGCCCAGTAAAGAATATTATGACTAAGACAATATAAAATAAATTATGTTAGGAATATGCAATGAATATTATTCCTTATTTATATAATTTGATGGTGAAGATGATGAAGTTAATGAATGAATATGCAAATATGTCTGCATTGATAAAAGCTGTAAAGTCCTCAATAGATGATAGATAATATGGACAAGGTCTTAGATTGAAATGATTAAATATGTTAGGTTGATCTAATATGAATGAATAGTTTTGTAAAAGTTCTTCAAAAGATTATGATGTACAAGAATTTTGAATAGAAAGATCAAAGTTGTTAGATTGATCTTATAAAGTGTAATAGATATATTTGTCTGATCGAAGAGCACTACACTAGTCAATATAGTCTGCCAAGAAAGTAAGGCAGAATAGTAGTCTATCGAAGCAGAATCATAGATTACACTTGGAATCATATGCTTCACTCGAAATCGTGAAGTCTACAAGTCGTCACCAATTAGAATCGTAGTCTGCAGAACCAGAGCCAAATTCGTAGTCAGCCAAGTGCTTACATAACTAAGGCATAATCGTAGAGCACTCTACGATTCTCAACAGATGAGCAATCCTGAAGTGTATGCATAGATCTCAACCTCTGGTAAGAGTAGTCCAGTTTCAGAAGGCAGTCTACTTGAAGAATATCAGAAAGAATTCTCTAAATGACCTGCAAGTAAATAGAAGATCAAAGCACCAACTCTATCAGTAAGGCTGATTGAGAAGTGAAAATCCATTCAGAAGGAGTCTCTTACATGGGCTCATCAGAAGACAACGATCGTAGTGTCTGCAAATTAGCAGCAGAGTCTAATAAAGCACCTACAGAGACAAGGGTAAACATACAAAGGACAGACGAAGAGGATTGTCTATGCTCAGTCTCACCATAAAGAATGATCAAGAGATCACAGGGCAGAAAGTTAAAGAAGTTGAACATTACTAATCAAAAGAGACATACACACCAAACGACTAAAGCAGTCAGCCAATTTATTAGTTCTTGAAACAAGGAAAGATAAGTATGATCGTAGAACAAACTGCAAGAGCAAAATACAAGATGGTGCAAAATTGTCAAATCACAGAGCTCTCTAGAAACCGAAGAGATATCAGTCAAGTCACCCTACGATTTCCACAAACAAACTACGACCAAGTACATGTACGTCAGAACTAGAATCATAGAGTTCATTTGTCTGATTATTGAGACTTAGCAATGTCTAACAATGAAGACCAACATCCGAACGTTGCTAATTGAAGATCCCGATGCACTCACCAACATCCTTGGTCTAAACCGAGGAAAAAGAAGAAAATAAAAAGGTGACTACCAACTAGTCTGCTGAAAGTGACATTTCAGAGGTGTTAGGTGAAAGAGTAGACTGTTGTGTCATGCAAGTCAAAAAGGAGCAGCCACATTAACCAGAATGTCTACATAAAAAATCTCAGAATATTTGAAGCTTTTTAAGAAGCTCTCAACGACTATATTCTAACGGGAAGGTGATGGATGAACCTATAAAGAGCTAAAGCTTCAAAGAGATAAAGGTTGTTTACTTGAGATGAATTAAGTCATATGGAGCTTAACAGATAAAAACGTCTCAATGACAGTAAGACTACCATAAAGAGAGCGAAGCATACCTAATTAGAGTCTTACAGTGATAAAGTTTCACTCAATACAAATGAGTATGACAACGAAATGACATCTGTACTGAGAGTCGAAAGGCCAAGAAGACAACAACTAGAGTGGCAGATCAAAAAGCAGAATACTTGAGCCACTCATGTTTCACCATGAACACACTGAGGTGAAGAGAATAAGATACAAAGCCGAATTTGTGCACAAGACAACCAGTGTTCAAGGACTACTAAGTACCCAAAAAAGTCAAGCTAATATGCAAAGACTTAGCAGTACCTCAACGGTGATAATGTGCAAAGCTGAATATCAGATAAAGATAAACATCAACAACAAAGAACAACAACACCAAGGGAAGAGTCAAACTGCTAAGTACCAACAAGATGTCAAGCTAAATGTACATCTTAGCAGTCCATTAGATGTGATCAAGTTCCAATGTTGAATGTCATACGATCACAAGGAGCTGCTAAGTACCAGAAGATAAACAAACTAAATGTCAACTTAGCAGCTTAACAAGAACAACAAACAACCATCCAAACATCCAGGGCCTGAGGGGTCCTTGTCATTGTAACTAAACCAAAGTCAAGTCTGCTGGGCTTGCTGAGTACCGGAGGGTACAAGAGATTCTAAGTCTGCTAGGCTTAGTCTACAGTTTCCAAGTCTGCTGAGCTTGAAGAGTTCTTAGTGAACTAGAGTTTCCAAGTCTGTTGGGCTTGAAAAATTCTTAGTAAACTAGAGTTCCAAGGCTGATGGTCTTGAAGGAATCTTAGTGATTCAAAGTTGATCAAATCCTCCTTAGTGGAATCCCTGTAAGACCCTAACTTTTATGAATAAAAATGAATTTTCTATAAATATCATTTTTGAATATTAAGGAGTGAATTTGATATAATGTTATAGTTGTGGGTAATATTTATAAATTCTGCAAAGTACGCAAATTGTTATATTATATTCGATTGGTCGAGGAATATTCATTTTAACAAGGAATATTCGTACGACGATACAATCATTGGTAGATCCCAGAACGGAATTATTGTTGGAATGAGAAAATCATAGAAATATCTTTTTATAAAAATAACGGCGAAAGTTTTATCGTTAACTGTTGAAATACCCGGTGTTAAAAGAATAGTAATACGCGTGGTTGTATAGTAGCACACAGTATTGATTATTGATGCTTACGTGAGAAATCACTTAGTTTTGTTCAATTATTGCTACAGTAATTATTGCATAGTATCTCACGTTATTTGATTCAATTATTGTCAATATTTTATATATTATTAAATCAATAATTAAGACGATACAAGTATATATTCATATTATTATTTGCAATATTGATGATGTCTAGAAAGTTCTGTCGAGGAGAGGTTTGGTCACCTACTTGCGCGCCAATAGGGAGAAATTCTTATTGGAAAGCCACCTCTTTCCTAGGAATGATCTAGTTGTTAAATATTGCGAATAATAATAATGTTGAATAAATATTGTTAAAAATATTGAGGGGATTTTTTTGAGGTAGTTGATGTAAATTTTGCTTATTTTATGGACCCCAATTTACCCATTTTTTAAAATAATCGGTAAAAAATTATTCATTATTATATATAATAAGTGGTGGTGCCCACGAGTTATATATATAATGTGGTGGGGCCCACGTGTTGTTGAATTTGGGAGGAGGGGAGAAACTGATTATTTGGTCACGGGGAGTACTAAATTATATATATATATATATATATTATAATAAGTTTTATTTTTTATAAAAAATAGAATATATTATATAAAACAAAAAATAAAATTTTCCTTCAAATTTGGCTGTGAGTGAGTTATTATATCGTCCATGATTTCTAAAAATTCAAATAGTATCCTTTCCATTCTCCTATAAATAGGGTGCTTAGTTATAATTGAAAATCACATCAGAATTAGAGAATTCTTCTTCTATAATATTGAGCGTATTTCTTTCGAGTTTTAGAAAGCTTTGAGCGTAGAAAACAGTGAAAATTTTCTTCAAGAATATCTCCGCTATACCAGTTGGAATACTCTTCTTTTCAAGGTAAGAGATATTATTTTTTTCAGTATTCATATGAAATAATATTTTCTTCCATACTCTGTAGTATGTAAGTAATATTATTTCGTTTCAAATTTCGAATTTTACACTCATTTTGTTAAAGTTTTGGCTTTTATACTCCATAAAATTAGTAGAATATCCTTGATATTTACGCTTCATCCAGTATCTTTTCATGGAAATATTATTCTGAGCATTCTTGATAAGTTTTAATTTTTTTATGCCGGAGTACTATTTATAAGTTACTATTCATTCGGATACTATTCACCAGGGGCACTATTAATGATAAAAATTAATTTCTTTTCGGTCCAAATCATTGTTGATACAATATTATTCTTGAATTTTACTCCACAAAACAGTTATATCATATTGATAATTTGGACATTATTGAATTCTGGATAAATTAAATTGTCACAGTCTTTAATATTTATCCTTTGTTTCTATTTAATTGAATTTCTATATCATTGTCATCATACTCATGTTTATATTATGATGAAAGTCATTTGTGGCCCGTAGTGCATAGATGGACTTGGTATGATTATGACCAGGGATTATTCAGTATAATCATGACCGTAATATTACAAATGATGTGCTAAAAGTCCTCATTGGCCCGTAGTGCATTGATGGACAGTGGTTGACATAATCATGACCATTGATGAAAATACGAATATCTTTGGCCCATAGTGCATGGATAATTCGTGGTCGTGATACTAATGAATATCTTTGGCCGTATTTGATGATGTTGACTATTTATTAAGTTGAGTCTCAGCGATAAAATTAATGATAAACTTTTTAAATTATAGAAGATAGTAGATATCATGCTCTACTTGACTCTTCTAATGGATTGTTTGTTCCGCTGCAGTTAAAATTGATGTCTATTGTATTTTATCAGTTTAACACTGTTGAAGGCTAACGATAAATTATTCTGCATTATCTTAGTCATAATATTTCTTACTGGGCTAGTTGAGATCACCCTTTGATTTCATTGTTCTCTTCAGGAAATGGGAATATAGCTGGGACTAGTCGGAGAACGGAGTGATGGTCCTGATGTTTGCAATAGTAGTCCTCACTATTTTGTGAAATAGTGTGAAAATAAATGTAATAATATTGAATTTGATTTTATATATTGTCTAGAAGACAATATTTGTGTTAAAACTCCCAGCTTATATTTTGTTGTACTTTACACGACAGTTGTATAATTAAGTTGTATTTGAATTTTGTATTATGTATTTGACGACTCAGAATGGGTGATGTATACCTATTTTGGGGGCGTCACAGTTGGTATCAGAGCTTAGGGATATGATCTCTGACTAAGATATGAAACAAGAACTAGGGGGAGAGACGGGGAAATCCTTCACTAGTATGACCTACCTAAGCTTATTTTTTATTTAATTAGTCGGTCAGAATATAGAGATAAAATGTGGTATGTCAATTAACCATTGTTTTGTGGCAGTATTTGAAAATGGCATCTGAAAATGTTGAGATTAGCAATGAAGCACATGAGACCGTTGTGTGACGCCCCCAAAATAGGTATACATCACCCATCTTGAGTCGCCAAATACATGGTACATAAATCAAATACAACTTAATTATATAACTGTCGTAAAATACTAACAAAACATAAACCGAGAGTTTAAACAAGAATATTACCTTCTAGACAATATCCACTCTCAATGGAGTCCTCATAGACAGTATACAAACTCAAATTCAGTCCTCATTATATTTATTATCACACTATTTAATGAGAATAGTAGTGAGGACTACTAATGTTATCATCCGACTGTCAATCCGTTCCCCGACTCGTCCCATTTATATTCTCATTTTCTCAAGAGAAAACGGTGAAGGAAAGGTGAGCTCAACTAGCCCAAGAAGAAAATTATGACTAAGATAATGCGAATAAATTATCATTAGTCTTCAACAATGTTAAACCGATAAAATACAATAGACATCAAGTTTTTAGCTGCTTGAACAAGCAATCCATTAAAAGAGTCAAGTAGAGAATAAAATCTACTATCTTTTATGATTTAAAAAGGTTTTTCATCATTTTTATCGCTGAGACTCAACTTAATAAATAAACCATATCATCGAATTATCCCTGCACTACGGGTTAAGGATATTCATTAAATCATCAATGGTCATGACTATACCGAATAATCTATGATCATAATCATACCAAAAACTGTCCATCAACGCACTACAGGCCACTGAGGATTTTTACCACATCATTCGTCACATTACGGTCATGACTATACCGAATAATCCCTAGTCATAATCACACCAAGTCCATCTATGCACGTAAGCCAAAGATGACTTTTATCACAATATAAACATGAGAATAATGACAATGATATAAGCATTAATCAAACAAAAATAAGGATAAATATTAAAAACTTTAAATTTATCCAAATATTATCAATCATTTAATAAACTCATAATCTAATATTATTAATATTATAACAGTATTTTAATCACTTCTTAGACTTATAAACAATTTATTTCAATTGTTTATAATTTACCAAATAATGCATATAATCATTCAAAAATGTCATACTCATAAGATTTCATCACCAATGATCAAATCCCTTATAAAAAATCTATATATACCCTATATAGAATTCCTAAGCCATAAAATCCTATTTACCAATTTTGTTACTTCTCATAACATATTTAATTCATTTACTCATAACTAGTTCATTTTCATGAAAAATACCAAATCAGTCCCAAAAATATTTCTTTTTTGGGATTTAACAGAATATAGTCCCATATTTAACATATATTTTTTTCGAAATTTTTAAAATTCATTTACTATTTTTCAAAAATTAATTTCTAATTAATTCCTTAAGAAATTAGCTACCTCAAGTTTAACTCCAGAAATTCTCAAATCCTGGAAGGATCTTATACATGTTAACGTGATCTTCCAGTTTAAATTTTAATGGTCATCGGAGTTATAGAACTCTGGTTATAGCATTTTTCATCAAAAAAATCTAAATATTGAAATAGTCATAACTTGCTCATTTTAAGTCGGAATGAGCTCATTTTTGGACAGGAGGTACTTTATACCATATATTTTCACGTCCCAAAAGGCGAATTTTTCTCACAAATTAAGTGGTAGAAAACAAATTTTTTTAAACTTACAAGGCGGTGAGCTTTTTGGAAAATTTCAGTTTTTGACTCCTTTCCTAAAATCAGTCCACACGAAAATCTGTAAATCCTTTTTAAGTGATTCCGCTTGGATAAGTTAGAAAACTCATAGATCTAACTCTAGGACTTGACCACACTCAAAAATTTGAAATATAATAGGAGATATGGTCAATTGAATTTCATGTTCTATTTTCACCAAAATCTGATTTTCAACTCTTTATGATTTCTAAGAAACTTTCATGTTTTCACATAATAACCAACATAAATCATCATAACACTTACTAATATTATATATACCCATGATTTTCATCAGTCCACTGCTTTTATTATGACTCTCATCATAATCAACGTAAACAAATCATTTCCACAATTTAATAAGGAATGAATATAAAGGATCATTCACCATGCATGTGGTAATCCACATATACATGTTATTCCAACAGAATAATAAAGAATGGAATAACATAAGGATTCACCATGCGTGCGATAGGCTTTTACATCTGAGTTATTCCCAGCGAGAATAATAAATAATGGAACTGGTCGTGCGTAAGCGCGCATGACGAGGATATTACAGCGAATAATAAAGAAGCGGAACCAGTCAAAGGCGTAATCCGCTTGACCGAGCATGATATTCTAATAGAATAATAAATAATGGAATAACAACAGAATTCACCATGCATGCGATGATCGCATGCAGAAAAGTTATTCTAACGAGAATAATAAATAAAACCGTGTCATGTAGAACGAATTGACAGATAGGATATTACGGCGAATAATAAAGAATGAAATAATAGAAGAATTTCACCACGTATGCGGTACTTCGTATAGACAGGTTATTCTAACATAATAATAAATAATGGAATAACAGAAGAATTTTACCATGTATACGATAGTTCGCGTATACAGATTATTCCAACAGAATAATAAGGAATGGAATAACAGAAGTTCTCTTCATGAATACGAAAGAAATAATACCTCTTACGGTACAACAAATAATATCCCTTAGCTTATAAAGAAGAGTACTCCAACGGATACGCTCAAGATTATAGAAGAAAAATTCTCTCTACAGTTTCTCTCTCTAGAGTTTCAGTGAATTCGTTAGAAATAATGAAGGAATGAGCTTCTATTTATAGAAGAATGGATTGAATAGTAACTAATTCATGAACGGTCCAGATTGATTCACTTTTAAACGGACGGTCCAGATTGATTCACTTTTAAACGGATTGTCCAGATTGATTTAATAAAATATTCTAATAAAACAAAAATCTTTTTAAATAAAATATAATATATTCTATTTATAATCTAATAAAACGAATAACTTTATAAAAGTATTCTGTTTTATGTAAAAAAAATTTACTATGCAAAACACTATGCATAATAAAATATAATATATTTTAATTATTTTTTAATAAAACAAATAACTTTATAAAAGTATTATGTTTTATATAAAAAGCTTTTCTGTTTTATTACATTAATAATACTAATAAAACAAACTTCATCATCATTATTATAATTCACACTATTAATCGGCTGTGTCGTTCCCGGAAAGAGGGGCTTTCAATAAGGATTTCTCTCCTATTGGGCATGCAATTAGGTGACCAAACCTCTCCTTGGCGAGAACTTCTAGACATCGTTAATATTGCAAATAATAATGTTAATAACTTCGTCGTCTCAATTATTGATTTAATAATATATAAAATATTGACAATAATTGAATTAAATAACGTGAGATAATATGTAGCAATTCATTGTAGTAATAATTGAACAAAAAGCGAGTGACTTCTCACGTAAGCATCAATAACCAATACGATTGTGCTACTTATGCAACCACGCCAGATATCGTACTTTTATCACCGGGTGTTTCAACAGTTAACGGTAAAACTTCCGCCGTTATTTTCATTAAAATATTTTTGTCTTTTTCTCAATCCGACAATAATTCCATTGTGAGTTCCACCAATGATTGTGTCGTCGTACGGATATTCCCCGATAAAAAAGAATATTCCCCGACCAATCGAATATTATACAACAACTTGCATACTTTGCAAAATTTATAAATATTACCCACAACTATAACATTATATCAAATTCACTCCATAATATAAAAAAAATATTTCGAGAAACTTAAATCTTTATTCGTAAAATTTGGGGTTTCACAGTTGAGTCACCAACGATCAATACCCAGGATAATGTGCAACAGGAATAGGGGTGAGCATTCGGTTAATAATCGAACCAAACCAGAGTTTCTGTTATAACCGAAACCCGAAAATAACCTGTTTTAGTTATCCGAACAAATAACCGAATTTTGTACTAACCGAATAGGTTATTCGGTTATTCAGTTAATAACCGAATTTAAAAGCTACTCCAATCTTGAAAATAAGCGAGTCTCAAAGGGATCAGCAAAGAGGGATATACAACTGCTTTCTTCATCTCTTCTTATACACAAGTTATGGATATGTATTTGGTATCTGTTCGTGTCTCCCTTACAAGAGAGACACAAACTTCATTCCAAACCCACATATATATCCCTCTGCGATGAGGGTCGATTGAGACTTGAGGGTTTGAGATCTGGCCTCAAAATGGTTTTTCTATTGGTGAGAATATCAAATGAATGAGTTGTGCATCAGTTCATGTGCGGGGGCGACAATGATGGTGGAGATGGAGGGGGTGATGATGGTGATGGTGGTGGTGACTGGTGGTAATGGTGATGGTGATGGGTGAAGATGACAGTAGATTTGGGTTTGGAGTTTTAATTTAGGGTTTTAAATTGGGTAAGGAAAAAAATGTATGAGAGAAGATGAAGATGGAGATAGAGATGGGAAATGATGGGAGAAGATGAGAGATTGAGACATCATCATTCACGCACGGTGCACCCATTTCGGTGTTCGGTGATGGGAGAAGATGAGAAAATGAAGATGGTGATGGGAGAAGATGACAAATGTTTGGGAAGCTCTGCGATTGAAATTTGTTGGTGATGGGCTCCTGTCATTCTCCTTTAAGGATTATTTCGGTGTTTGGTTAAGCCGAATAGATTAAAAATAAAATCCGTATAAACTAACCAAAACCCGTAATATAATTCGAATATAACCGAATTGTTACAAATAACCGAATTATCAGAAAATTTCGGTTAAATTATTACGGTTCGGTTCTGTAATTCGGTTATATCCGTTTTTTGCTCACTCCTAAATAGGAAGACAATAATTCTCAGGTAAACAACAACACCGATCAAATGATGAACGATGGGATGTTCAGAGGCTTTATGCAATTCATACAACATCGGGCGAGAGCGACTCCTGTTCAAAATGCAGGTGGAAACACTAACAACTCTCATATGGTCACCGCTAAGCAGTTCATGGAGCTGAGACCACCAGAGTTTTTGGGAGAGCCAAAATCACTTAAGGCGGAGACGTGGATAAAGCAGATCACCAAGATATTTGATATCTTGGGATGCTCTGAAGAGCAAAAGGTTCTCTTTGTCACCTTCATGTTGCGAGAAAAGGCAGATTACTGGTGGGAATATATAAAGCATACTCAACCTGCCGCACTGAAAATGTCTTGGGAGAAGTTCCAAGAACTGTTCAACGACAAGTACTTTCCCAAAAGTATTCGTCACATGAAGGAGTTAAAGTTCATCAAGCTGGAGCAAAACAATATGACCGTATCACAATACGAAGCTAAGTTTGCCGAGTTATCCCGGTTTGCGTCCCACTTAGTTGATAATGAGGAGAGAATGACGCGGATGTTTCTAAGAGGTTTGAAACTCGAGATACGTTAATACCTCATTTCTCACAAAATTTACTTGTATTCAGATGTTGTTAATAGGGCTCAGTTATTGGAGTGCGATAATGAGTTAACCCAACCAAGAGAGAGCAGCCGGCAAAATTATAATACCAGTGGTAGCAATCATCGAAGCGGTGACAACAAACGTAGAGGGAATCAACATGCCAGAAATGGTAACCACTTCGATGGTAATCATGACCAAGACAATAAGAGTGAAAATTTCAAGAAGAGGAAATTCAATAATGATGGAAAGACGTCAGCACCAACAACCGTTGTTAAGGAAGAAGAACGACCATCGATCATATGCTTCAAATGCGGAGAGGAGGGACACATCAGTCCAAACTATGCGCAACAGTCCAAAACGTGTTATAATTGTGGAAGAGAAGGTCACTTAGCTCGATTTTGTCGTGTAGGGAAGCCAAGTCCAGCTGGGATGGAGGCACCAAAGGCCGTTCTAAAAAAGTCAAAATCAGTAGTTCAAGGAAAAGCGTTTGTCGTAACCTCCTAGAAAACAAGGAACCCGAATGAGGTTATCACGGGTAAGCTAATCATAAACTCTAGCGAAGTCTATACCTTATTTGATACCGGTTCTACCCATTCTTTTATTTCTCCTACTTGCACTCCAAGGTTATACCTCAAGTCAAAGTTTTGTGGAGAAACCACGATGTTGAGGAAATGACCTGGGAGTTAAAATCTGAAATGAAATCAAGGTATCCTCACTTCTTCGACATACTAGGTATGTACCCTAATTTCGAGGGCAAAATTTCATAAAGAGGGGGAGGTTGTAAGACCCCAACTTTTATAAATAAAGATGAATTTTCTATAAATATCATTTTTAAATATTAAGGAGTGAATTTGATATAATGTTATAGTTGTGGGTAATATTTATAAATTTTACAAAGTACACAAGTTGTTATATTATATTCGATTGATCGGGGAATATTCGTTTTAGCAGGGAATATTAAATGACGGCGACACAATTATTAGTGGACCCCTAGCAATGTTATTATGAGAATGAGAAAATAGCGTAAATATCCTTTTATAAAAATAATAACGGCGGAAGTTTTACCGATTAAGCTGTTGAAATACCCGGTGTTAAAATAATAAAGAATCTGGCGTGGTTGCATAGTAGCACACGATATTGATTATTGATTCTACGTGAGAAGTCACCGGTTTTGTTCAATTATTGCTACGAAGAATTGCTACATAAGTATCTCACGTTATTTGATTCAATTATTGTCGATATTTTATATATTATTAAATCAATAATTGAGACGATACAGTTATTCATATTATTATTTACAATATTGACGATGTCTAGAAATTTCTGTCGAGAAGAGGTTTGGTCACCTAATTGCGCGCCAATAGGGAAATATCCTTATTGGAAAGCCCCTTCTTTCCTAAGAATGATCTGGTTGTTAAATATTGCGAATAATAATAATGATGAATAAATGTATGTATGATTTTATTTAACTCTCTATTTTAATCTATATGTATGATTTTATTCCTCGGGATGAGAGATTCAAAAAACTGTTCTCTATATATACAAAATGACATTTCACACCTTCATTTAAGTGGATAACTCATCAATCTTTATCCAATTGATCTTCATTTTCAAATTATAAAACTAATATTGACTTATTTTTTAAACTTAATTTCAAACGTATTCAAATTTAAAATTAATATAAATTTATTTAATTCATGTCATTATAATTTTAAATATTATAAAAGTATTATTAATTATAAAATTTATTATTTTCAAATTTTAAATGAATAATATTAAATTTAAATTTAAAACAAATTAACTTTTTAAAAGTTAATATTAATCTTATGTACATTTCTGATTCTACAATCCATTCAATACTCACTCCATAAATTATTTAAAATTTAAAATAAAATGAAAGTTATTTTATAGTAGAATATAATTGATAAATTATACTTTCTTTTATAAATTATAAGATTGTTATTAATTTTTATAAGTTAATTTGATGTATTCTCAAACTTAATAATTTTGCTAAGAATTGTAAAAATAATAAATTTTATAAGTAGTAATATTGTTTTTCTAAATAAGTTACAATATGTATTGATTAAATTTATATTAATTTTAAATTTAAAAATATTACATACTTACTTTAAAAAAGATTAATAAATTAATAAAAAAAAAAAGATGTAGTATATTACATCTATCATAAGTTTTATCGCATGAAAGCAATACAAATGTTAAATAGTTACAACGGTCAAAACATGTTTTGACTGTTGGGTACATATTGAAAAAATTAAATCTATATCCTGACCCAATAACATTACAGAATAGGAATAAAGATAAGAAAATTATTGTGAATGCTCAATTGATAGTTTTATAACCAAAATAATATTGTTAGAATAAAATAATATTAAATATCATTAAAATAATTATAAAAATATCATTAAATACATTTTCCTTAATATTTTATATAATTGTTAAATTTAGCATAAATCTCAATATTACCCCTTCTAAAATTTATTAAAAAGATGAACAAATTGACATTTAATGTTAAGAAGTTAAGTCATTATTCCTACTCTTAAATCTACAAATGATAAATAAAAATAAACACATTTTTCTCTAAAAAAGATAAAAGAAAGAACAGAGTAAGAACTTGGAAGTGCCTATGGCACACACTTGGAAATAAAATTTTCATGAATTATTCTTCCGGTATTAAACATTAAAATCAAATTGTGTTATTGGGAAAAATTATGTCAAGCCAACTTTAATACGAGTAAAAATTAAGAACTCATTTTCCAATGAAAGAACAATAATAAATTAATAATGCATCAAAAATGAAGCAGATGAGCTTTACTGCTTTAGAGTTTGCTAGAGCACTAGTTGAAATTTGAAAAACTGTATTTCCAAATTTCAAGTCTCAGTCATTATACATGTAAAGTAAGCAACATCAATGTATAGTAGTACTAAAATTGGAAGGCTTAACAACAGAGATTCTACTAAACTAGTAGACTACATCTGCTGGATAGCACACCAAATCTTCAGGGTTCTAAAAGACAGGTCCAACCTCTTGCCCTACTCGATTGTTTAGGTCTTTAGGTGAAAACACTCCCTACTTCCTCCTGCACAAATACAAATTCACATGCAATTACTATTAATTCTGCATAGTAGTATAAAACTCGTGCACAAACACTTGCATTTAAGCACCTAGGTCGCCTAAATAATCAACCCTGACATACGCTTATATCAAGTGACAAATCATGAGATAACTGATGTATGAGACTATATATTAGAAACACAAGGATATTCGGAACAACTACGAGAAAGGGGAGAGCAAAAACAAAAACACTTGCATCTAAGAACCTACGTCACCTAAATAATCAACCTTGACAAATATGGTTCTTTCATGTGACAAATCATGAGATAATTGATATATGACAATATATACTACAAACACAAGGATATTCGGAACAGCTACAAGAAAGGAGAGAGCAATAAAACAAACCTGCTACTCTTAGCTGTTGGCACAATCAATCCTCTTTTCTCTAGGCTCTTAAAACGATCTCTTGCAAGTGTGCAACATCCCTTCAAGAAAGAAGGAGATACAACTTATCTTCACTGAGATAAAAATGTAAAACCTAGTTTGGAAACATGGCTATCATAAGACTATAAAAAGCAAACCTTCAGCTTACGGAGGGAACCAGTGATTTCTTCCGTTAACAAGACTTGAAGTGGGGCAGGCTCAAATCTGAAAAAGAAGGATATGAGTTATCCATGTTATGTTTGATGCTATTATAGCAGTTCAGCTTCAAACAGAATAAATTGCATGCAACTGGAAGTAATTTCACTTCCCAGGGGAAAAAATAGAATCTTCGATTTTTACTTGAAGTAATACGGAATTATCGAAATAGCAATTCTACTATTTGAAATGACATTTATATTCTAGATATTTGGGAAGTGATTGGGGATGCCCAAGGAAATCTCATTTCAAATCCCACGTAGACTTCAAACTAAAATCAATAATAAGCAAATAGAGTTGCATTCATTTTGTAACTATCATAGAAGCGCCTTTCCATTAATAACCATTCACAACAATTAGCAATAAAATCTCATTAAAGGAATAAATTAGGCTAAAGAAATTTAAATTCTTATATTTTTGCTAAGAAACTACCATACTTGTGTTTCCCAAAACGAGGAGGACGTGATTTTAATCTTTCTTGCTTAGAAACAACACGGCGAAGATGTCTTTTATGCTTATCTTCGTCCTCTTTCGCAATTTCTTGGATTATATCAGGTAAACTGTAAGTAACATGAAAACGAATAATCAGTTGAAGTAAAAAAGGTAAACAGAGAATTAAGGAGAACAGAACCTAAAGAAAACAAAGTGCCTCTCCATGTAGAAATGGTAGGAGCAAACCCATCATAAATTATACCTGTCAATTTCTTTTGAGAGCTCCTCCACTTTTTTTGCTTCTGCTTTCATTTTCAACTGTTCTTTATGTCTAGCCCTCCTATTCAACTGAACTCGCGTCACCCTTTTCGTTTTAGAAGGCCTGCAGAAAGTTTATGCAGAAGGAATAAATCCCATGTGGCAATTATCTTAAAAAAATTGAAGTACCAATAAAGAGCATCTACAAAATCATGGTTGATCTCAAACCAATAAAGTATGCCAGGTAAAAAGAGTGTTTTCAAACTCGCCAATAACTAATGAAATTAACACACCTCTTCTCAACATCCATATCACCATTTTCATCAAGATTTTCATTTGAATCATCAGCATCACTACCATTGTCGGCATCAAGGAAATAAATCTGAAATGTTGTTTGTTCAGTAAAGTTGCTCAAGACATATGACATCAAATTAAGACCACTTTTTGACATGTAGCAGATTCGTGGAACAAATATACTCACATCTTCTTCATTAACAGCTTCTCCAGGAACAGTTAACGGTACAGGTTGAGGCCCCAGCTCATTTTGATATATTTTCTGCATCTCATCTGCGACTGCACGAGCTAGAGAATCCTGCGATTGACACCATATAAAAGTTACAAAAAGTTCCATTTACACGCAGCAAGAGCTATCTAACCAACTTCAAATATTAATATTCAAAAAGTAACCTGGTGACTATCAGAGGAGGGATTGAATGAGCATCCAGAAGGCTCAACTTCTACAGCAGGAATAATTGAAGGCTTGGACATCTGCCAGAAACTGTCAGTGAAAAATCCATGGTGGACAACAACTGAAGTAGACACATTATCTTTGAAATACAATGATACTGTTTTTACATTAAAGAAGAAATCAATGCTTTTGCCATCGCATTTTTGCACAAGAGTAACCATGTAACATCTATGTATTGACAACAGGGGAAAAGAACTGCAGCTAAAGAAGAGGTAACAATATACTTAAATAGTTGCTTTACCTTTTTGGATTTGACTTTTTGTTCACCTGCAGGAATGTAAAACAAAGTATCAGCTAAAACAATATCACAGCATAGAAACCATAATCACCATCAAAATTTCAATGAAAAAAGAATAAGACCTTTGTCATCCCACAAGTCAACCATGCCGCCACCATCCTGAAAGATATCAGCAAAGGGATTATACACCATAATCCATATCCCATAACTGACCAATTTATATAGTAGAAAATAATGCCAACATGTAACTCACCTTGGCAGCATCTTGAGCAGCGTCTTTTGCTATCTGAACCTCTTTAAGTTTCTTCTTAGATTTTTTCAGAGTTGAAGATGGTACGGGTTGAACAAAGGAGTTTCTTTGAAGTATGCTATCACAACGGAGTACTTTCTCTCTGTGTTTGTCAATCTTCCGCTTAACAGAAAGATCTGAAGGCAAAAATCTAAAGTATAAGTCAACCATTCAATTTGTTTTAAAAGAAGGAAACTACAATAAAAGTAAACCGAGAGAAAGCGAAGGGATGCTTGGCATATCACTGATCACATAAGAAAGAGAATAATACCAATTGTTTTGAATAGTCATTAGTCATTATTAGACTACTTCATGATAGATAAATGGCAAATTTTAAAAGCAACATCTATACTGAATTTGAGTGCTAGACTGCTAGTAAATATAAATTTTTCCAAAACAAGAAGAGAACCACAATCTCCACTACACACCACTTCCACAAAATTGTTCAAATACTGGATGTTGGGTTGTTTTTTTAACTTTAATTTTTACTTTCTACACTAAAGTTTGCTCAACCTGAAGATATAAATGTTTCCAAAACATGACGAGAGCAATCACCACCAAAAATTCCACAAAATTGTTCACAAACCCAAATTTGGGTTGTTTGTTTTTTGGGCTAATGACAAAACTGTCCCCCAAGTTTGGACGAAAATCAATTTGATACTTAAAAATGAGCTCTAAGTATTTTAAAACAACAATTGTGTTCCCTTTTAGCCGGTCTGACCAATTTTTTTCACCGAAATAAGATTTTTCAAACTTAGTATCAAATTGATTTTCGTCCAAATATGGGGGGCGGTTTTGTCATTAGCCCTTGTTTTTTTACTTTAATTTTTTTATTTTTTCACTTTTACTAAGCTCAACATGAACACTTCTATCAATTACAATAGCTAAAGGGGTAAACTGAAATGCATTCGTAAACTATAAAATTGCACACTTATCATATCTAACACATAGCAACGCTGAAGAAATCTTCATAAGAAATAATTTAATTCAGTAATTCTTACTGGGTTTTTATTTTCCAATACAAACAGACCAAAAAAAAAGGGAAAAGATAACTGTTTTGTACCTCGGGATTTATCGACGTAAAAGAGAGAATCACTAGGAACAGTAGTAAGTGAACCGCCGGAGAGAGCATCTTTGGTTGATTTCTCAAAGTAATCTTCAATGTCTTCCGTGCTTATGTTTGCTCTCCATGCCTTCTTCCCCTTCCTTGAGGTTTTTGCTCTCTTCCCCATCTATCTCCCTTCGCTTTTAATTCTACTGAGAAGAAGAAATTGTCGAACACCAGAAGCAGGGCGAGATATTAGAAAGAGAGTATTAAGAAAACTGTTTGTCCCCCAAATGAGAAAGGGAACTCAGAGACGATAATCCTAACCTAGCACGTGAGAGCCACACGTGTGCCTCACGAGTTAAAATAATCGGGCCGACTAGAGGGATTGGATTGGGCGCTGTTCCGGTCTAGACCAAAACCAAAAGTAAGAAGCCCAATAGTTAATATTTTAGTCTTGGGCTGGGCTGGGCTGGGCTGGGCTGGGCCGCACTTTGGTGTAGTCCGTTGATATAGAAGAGAGAAGCCCAGAAATTTTGAAAAGCGAGTCAAATCTCGTGAACACTCTAATCTTGATTAATTACCATTTCGAAAAAATTTGAGCTCGAATTTGATAAGAAATTTCTAATTTTTAGCCAGATTCGACTCGGATCATTATTCGGACCTCTTTCGAACATGAAGTACTAAATTCGTTTACAAAGCGAGTTCTTTCATGAAATCTTCAAATCGAGTTTCGAATATAAACCATTTCTCTTAATACTGAACCACTACATGTTAAATTGATTATTGAACTAATGTTTATATATAAAAGTCTTTTACTTTTATTTATGTAAAGAAATTACAAAGAATGTAATACGAATTGACAATCAATTCACTAATTTATTCAAGTACAAGCTTACACAATTTAATATTACACTTTATAAATTACAAAGATTGATACAAATATCACATATTTAGCTTATTAGTATGGATTAGGCCAGTATTCAAATATGATCCATCGAGCAGATATCGAGTATGGTTCGAAAAAAAAATATGAAATACTCAAACCCTAATCTGAGCGAATACTGGTATACTCAAATTCGACTCGTGTATCATTAAACAGAAAATAAGTATGGATCATATTCGACTCAAATCAACTTCGAATTCGAGCTTTGGATCATATTTTTGAACCGATCTCGAGTCGAGTATCGAGCTACTCTGCTCGGCTAACACCCCTAGATAGAACTAGTGTATTCGGCACACACCTATCACGTGTGAATATATTTTTTATATAATAAAATTTTAAAAGTTTTTCGTTACGAGTCTTAGGTGCAATGACTTATTTTAAAATAACTTAGAAGTGTCTGGCAATGATTTATATATAAAAAAATTGACATTATTTTTATTTACAGATTAAAAATTAAATTAAAATAAGTTGTGAAGATATTTGACTAAAATGATTTATAAGTTAAAATAAGTTCTAAAGATAGTTAAAATGAGGGCAAAATAATTTTTACATTTGGTCAAACTTACTTATTTTAAAATGACTTGTAAATTATTTTTTGAGAAGTAAAAAATTATTACTTTTCAAATATAACTTATGAATTATTTTATAAGTTAAAAAATAAGTCACAAATAGACACTTGAATAGTAAAAATGTACTTATAGCATTTACAACAGTTTCTTTATATTTATCCTACTCTGTAGTATTATTGGGTCATTCTGCAAAATAGGGATTCAATTTTTTCATTATGTACCCAACAGTTTTCTTACATTGTTTCCTTAAATAATAAAAGTTAAAAGTTAAAAGTTAAAATTTAAAAGTTTCAACAGTCAAAACATCAAATTAATAATAATCTTATAATTTATAAAAGAGAGAGTATACTTTATCAATTATATTTCACAAAATAGGTCCATTCCATCCAACCCATTCTGAGTCGCCAAATACATGGTACAGAAACAACTACAACTTTATTAATACAATTTTCGTGTAAAAAACGACAACACATACTATGAGTTTAAATACAAATATTGTCTTCTAGACAATATCCACACCCAAATATAGTCCTCATTATAATTATTGATGCACTATTTTACAAAAATAGTGAGGACTGCTAAAACAATTGTCTAGGACCATCACTTTATACCCCGACTGGTTCCTACTATGTTTTTGCTTCCTGAGAAGAAAAATGGAACAAAAAAGAAAAGGATGAGCTCAACTAGCCCAGTAAAGAATATTATGACTAAGATAATATACAACAAATTATCCTTAGTCTTCAACAGGAAAAAATCTGATAGAATATAATCGACAACAAGTTTTAGATCAACAACTGCAGCGGAAACAACAATTCATTAGAAGAGTTAAGTAGAGAATGAAATCTACTATCATATATGAATTTAAATGTCCATCATCAATATTTTATCCCTGTAACATCAATCAATATACATCTTGCATCAAATATTCATCTTTGCACTACGGGCCAAAGATATTCATTTGTATCACCAGTTGGTCATGTTCATCTCAACACCTGTTCATCTTTGCACTATGGGCCAAAGATATTCATCAGGTAATCATACATCTTTGCACTACAAGCCAAAGATATTCATCAAATATCACCATTAAGGACTGAGGATGATGAAAAACATTTTAGAGAACGAATCCAGTAAGACAGAAGAAAAAATATTAGGGATTTGTATTTCGGTTTATCCAAATTCAATAATACTCCATAATAACCAAGTGTGAAGTAGAATTCAAAAATAAAGATCAAAACATGGATACAATCAAAGATAGTAACCATAAAAGACATCTGGGATGAAAAAGAGAAAATTTCATTTTTTGGTGAATAGTGTAATATATCGTGAATATAGTGTCGTCGATCGTGAAATAGTAACTCAGAGCAAAAAAGGTAGAAATTTCACAATAAACTTCATAACAATATCTCAACATAATGATATTGAAGAAAATAATATCATTTAAGAAGAAAATAACATCCCTTAACTCAAAGAAACAGTACTTCGGAATGAAAGGTCGGATGTGATGCTAAATGAAATTTGTACTGATTTGCAACTCTCAAAGTATCTAAATACTCACAAAATACGCTCGATAATATAGAGAGAGAAGGAGAGAAAGCTTATATTTCTGGTGTGATTTTTAATTCTAACTTAGCCCTCTATTTATAGGGAAAAATGTTAGCACGCCGAAGCAGACTTAACCTGCTACCTGATGGCTTTACCTGCTACTATTGTCACCCACCACATTTGAAATAAAATTCAGCACATTTCTTCACCAACCACAAATGGGGCCCACTCATTCTAAAATTTTTCACCAAAAATCATTTATAAACCTAATTTTCGAATCAGTCACCTCTTAAAATTCATAACAAATCATACGTTCATTTTTAACGGTTCAAAATTTGTGGACATATAATCAACTTATATATGGATAACATATCCAAAAATCACAAGATCCCCGGATTAAAAATTATAACCCACATGATATATAAAAAACGGTGATTTAATTTTTTTAATACAATTCAAACAAAAATACCTCAACATTAATTACGTAAGACCCCAAATAATTAATAAATGAAATTTAATTTTCTAATTATTTTGAAATAGTAAGGGTTGATGTGATTAATGTGGATAGTTATGGGTAAAATACGCAAATATTTCAAAATAAGCAAGTGGTTATAAAATATTCATTGTTGTCGGGGAATATTCGTTTGGTCGTGGAATATTTTATGCTTGTCGGGGAATATTAAATGCGGCCAGTATGCGATAATGTGGGCCCCATGTGAAAGCGATTGGAGGAAGAAAGCGATAAATATAAGTTGTTTAAAAATAGCGGCGTAATTATTTACAGATTTACTACATTGGAATACCCGGTGGTTAAAACACGATGTCTGGCGTTGTTTCTTGCGATGGCTTTGCGGTATTGCACCAATTATTGACTCTTACGTGAAGGCACTACTCAATAATGGTTTCTGATAATTCTTTATTCGATATTTTATTGGTTCAATAATTGTTGTGTTGATATTTTATATTGTTGTTGTTTCAATAATTGTCATTACATAGTATTTTTCATTATCAAAGCAATAATTCATATTATCTGAATAATATTATTAGATAACATTATTGGCAATGTCTAGAAAGTTCTGTCTAAGGAGAGGTTTGGTCATCTAATTGCGCGCCAGTAAGGAGAAATTCTTATTAAAAAGCCCCCTCTTTCTTGGGAATTGCTTGGTTGTCAATATTGTGATTCTGTAATATTATTTGTGAATAATTAATTATTGATTCATATGATGAGGAAAATATTGATTTTATGTGGATATAGATGGAGAAAATTTTTAATGTGACAATTGTTGAAAATTGAAATTTTATCTTTTTCTGATAAAATAATTCATTTAAATATATATATTATTATATTTTAATAATATAATAATGGTGATATTTTTACAACGAATGTGGGATATATGAGTATACGAGGAGGAAGAGTATTTTTGTTGCAATAAATGTTTAAAACATGTTAAATATGTCGGTGGACCCCATTTATTGACTGAAATTTGATTATAGCCTATAAAATTGTTCGTTTGTGAATTTCGGTCAATTTTTGTTTGGAATTTGAAAAAACTTTCTTCTGTAAAGTTGTAGAGAATTGAATTTCCTATAAAAATAAGCGAGAATCGAATTTTTACGATAAAAGGGCTATTTATTGTGAATTATTGAAGTTAGGAGTTAGAAATAATTGATTTTGGAAGTTTTAATTGTTTAAAAAAAAAACAAAAGCGTTTTTTATATATTTGTGAGCCTCATTAATCACATGCTAGGTGGTGATTTGATTCCCAAAGGATGGCGTAGAAAAGTTTTTATAAATATATTATTATATTAAATTTTACGCTTTGGTGTTCTAGCAATTTCTATAAATAGGTCTTGGGTTAGAATTGAAAATCACACCGAAGCTGAAGTTTCTCTCTCTATATTATCGGCGTATTCTTGTGAGTATTTTGAGTATACTTTGAGTATTGCTATCGGTGAAAGTTCAAGTTATGCTTTATATCCGATATTCCGGTTAAATCTTTGTCTTTCAGAGGTAAGGGATATTTTTTTTTTTTCGTAATGATATTATTTCTTGATATCATTATCTTTGAAATATTGATCTGAAGTTTTTATCACATTTGGAACTTTTGGTGTTGGAGTTACTATTTACGTATCACGATCTTATTCACGATATCTGATCTTATTCACGAATCTGACCTTTATTCATCGAAAAATGAAAATTTTCCTTTTCGTCCAAAATATCTATTGTGGATACTAGTTTTGATTGTATCCATGTTTTGATCATTCTTGAATTTTACACCACTATGATTATTTTTGAGGTATTTTTGGACTGGATAAAACAAAATCTGAATCCTTAATCCTTAATCCTTGTCATTTTGTTTGATTGGATTCGTTTCTAAAAAAAAAAAATATTTTTCATCATCCTCGGTCTTAAATGATGATATTATTGAATATCTTTGGCTGTAGTACAAAGATGATTGATTTCGATGAATATCTTTGGCTTTTGTAGTGCAAAGATGAATGATTTCGATGAATATCTTTGGCCGTAGTCTGAAGATGAGCAGTGTTTAGATTAACATGAATTGGTGGTGAATGTCCTTGGCTTTTGTAGTCTGAGGATGAATATATGATTCGAGATATATATTGATTGATGTTACGGGGATAAAAATATTGATGATGAATTTATTAAATTCATAGATATTAGTAGATTTCATCCTCTACGTAACTCTACATGAATTAATATTTTTCATTGCGAGTATTGATTTAAAACTTGTTGTCTATTGTATTCTATTAAATTTTTCCTGTTGAAGACTAACGATAATTTGTTGTATATTATCTTAGTCATAATATTCTTTCTTTGGGCTAGTTGAGCTCACCTTTTTCCTTTTTGTTCCATTTTTCTTCTCGGGAGGTTAGAATGTAGCGATGCATGCAGTCGGGGTATGGAATGATGGTTTTAGAGAGTTGTTTAGTAGTCCTCACCCATTTTTGTAAAATAATGTATCAATAATTATGATGAGGATTTATTTGTATGTGGATATTGTTTAGATGGCAATATCTCGTATTTAAACTCACGATTTCTTATTGTAATAATAAAGTTGTAGTTATTTACATGCAGTGTATTGACAATTTCGGAATGGGTGATGTATACCTAATTTGGGGGGTGCACGGTTGGTATCGAGCTTAGGGATATGATCTCTGGCGGAGATCGGGGAATAGAACTAGGAGGGAGAGGCAGAGTAAATCCTTCGCTAGTGTGTCATACTAAAGCTTATTTGATAGTTAGTCGGTATATAGGGATATTATGTGATATATTGATTTCCTTAATTAACCCTTGTTTTATGCGGTATTTGAGAATGTCATTTGAGAATATGAACAATGGAAATGAGGCCAGTGGAGGCCTTTGTACTCACCAGCGAGGAGAAGCGTGCAGCAGTGGCAATGTTCCTCCTGTGAACAACACCTTGATCAGACGATGAGCAGCGCAATGTTTAGAAGCTTTTTGCGGTTCATGCAAAATCGGACATAGGAGACTCGTGTTCAAAACATAAGAGGAAATGATAGCAATTCACGGGTTATCACAACCCAAGCGATTCGAAGTTGGGACCACGAATTTAAGGAAAGCGAGATCCGATCATGGCGAAACATGGGTCAAGCAAATTACCAAGATATTCGATGTCTTGGGATGCATGCGAAGAGAACAGAAGGTTCCATTCGCCACCTTTATGTTAAAGTGGCGAAGCGGAGACTCTTGGTGGGAGTCGTGAAGCGTACCCATCCGTACCTTTTCGGCGTATGTCTTGGGAGACATTTTGAAACTATTTAATGACAAATACTTTCACGAAAGTGTTCGTCATATATGAAAGAAGTGGAGTTTATTAGGTGGGCGAGAACAACATGGCGGTGTCTCGATGCGAGGCGAAGTTTGCGAGTTATCGGTTTGCACCTCATTTGGTGGAGAATGAGGAACATATGGTAGCGGATGTTTACGAGAGGTTTGAAACCCAGATACGTCGATATCTCATCTCTCATAAATTTTCTCTCTATTTAGATGTTGTTATGCGGGGCTCAATTGTTAGGCGAGATAACGAAATACGGTCAATAGAGAGGTACCACAATCGAGGATCATACCAGAGATAGCGATCAACAAAACAACAATAACCGGTGGAGAAAGAAAAAAAGCGGACAAAAATGGTAACCACTACGGTGGTAATCATGACCATGAAAATAGAAAAGCGAGTCGGGAGGAGATTTTAAAAAGAGGAGATTCAACAACGACCGTGTGAAAGCAGCGGTGCCATATCAAGAATGGTTCGAGGAGGAGAAACGACCACCGGTCATATCTTTATAAATGCGGGAAAGAGGACATATCGATCAAGCGCCCTTTACCAACAGTTCGGTATGCTATAATTGTGGAAAGGAAGGACATATCGCTCGAGATTTGCAGTAGCGAAACCTAGTTCAATGGGACGGTGACAAAAAAACTATCATCGAGAAAAGTCAAAGTCAGCGATTCACGGAAGAAGCGTTTTTGTTGTGGTGGTCAAAATCGAGGAACCCAAACGAGGTGATCACGGGTAAGCTATTTATAAATTCTTGTGAAGTTTATACTTTACTAGAATCTAAGTCTTTACCCATTCATTTATCTCTCTGCTTGTGCTCAGCGTTTAAACTTGACTCAGGAGAAATTAGACTTTGACCTATCTGTGGAAACTCGTTAGGAGAAACTTTCATCACATCCATTGTTTATAAATCTTGTTTGATTCAAGTTGGCACCATCACCTTACATTGACCTTATCTCTTTAAAGATACTTGTTTTGATGTGATTTTAGGGATTGATTGGTTAACTACTCATCATGCCAAAATTGATTGTTTTTCGTAAGGTTGTTAGCTTTCATATTCCTAAACAACTTTGTTTATGCAATTCAAACAACTAAACCATTAAAATCAATCTTCATCATATCTAATCATAAAGCTATTCGTTTATTAAAAAGCGGATGTCAAGCTTTCTTAGCCCATGTTATGGATTTGAATAAAGACACGTCAAATTTGAATAATATTCTGTTGTTATTGACTTTCCGACGTATTTCTGAAGAACTTCCGGTCTACCCCCACACGTGAAGTTGAATTCTTTATTGACCTTGAACACAGTACAAAGCCCATTTCTAAAACCCCATATCGAATGGCTCTATTGAACTTGGGAGTTAAAGGTCCAACTACGGGAGTTGTTGGACATCGATTTCATTCGTCTAGTACATCTCCTCCTGGGGTGCTCTCTTTTTTATTAAGTAAAGAAGAAGAAAAGGCGGGAGTATGCGACTTTTGTATTGACTATCGGGAATTGAACCATGTCACTATCAAGAATAGGTATCCTCTACCTCGTATTGATGACTTGTTTGACCGATTCAAAGAGCACAATTCTTTTCAAAAATCGATCTTCGATTCTAGATATCATCAATTTGAAGATTAAAAGCGAGGATATTCCAAAGACCGCGCCTTTAGAACTAGAATGCGGGCATTATGAATTCCTAGTCATGTCTTTTGGATTGACTAATGCCCTGCTTGACTTTCATGGATATGATGAGCAAAGTATTGAGGAATATTTGGATCGATTCGTTGTTGTCTTTATTGATGACATCCTCATATATTCCAAAAGTCGTGAAGATCATGAGCACCATTTGAAATTTGGTACTACAAAGGCCGTGAAAATAAGTTATATGCGAGTTAAAGAAATGCGAGTTACGGCTTGAGGAAGTAGCATTTCTTGGGCACGTGGGTCAAAAACATGGAGTATCTGTTGACGTGAAGATTGAAGCAATACAAAGTTGGGAGAAACAAGAAGGCGGTGGAGGAAATCACGTAGCTTTACGGGTCTAGTTGGTTATTATCGGAGATTCGTGGAAGGTTTTCTCGAATCGCTACTCAGATTAACTTCAGTTGACTCGGAAGGATACAAAATTAGATTTGGAGTGAAGAATGCGAGAAGAGTTTCAAGAGCTTAAGAGGAGACTTATTTTGGCTTTTGTTCTAACAATACCATCTAGTTCGGATGGATTTGTTATCTCTGATGATGCTTGAGGCAAAGGGTTAGGATGTGTTCTCATGCAACATGGGAAAGTCATAGCCTTTATGCCTCATGACAACTTAAAGAATATGAGAGGAATTATCCTACTCATGATCTAGAGTTAGCAGCGATCATTTTCGCGCTTAAAGATCTGGAGGCACTATCTTTATGGGGAGAAAGTGGAGATATATTCGGACCATAAAAGCCTTAAATATTTCTTCACTCAAAAAGAACTTAACATCTGGCAATGATGTTGGCTCGAGCTATTGAAAGACTACGACCACACTATTGATACCATCCCGAAAAAGCGAGCGTGGTGGGACGTGGCGTTGAGTAGAAGATCATATGCGAGAGCGAGTGCGATGATGTCAAGTATACGCATAGAGCCAACTTTAATTGAAAAAGTTAAGGTTGCTCGAGCCACCGGCCGGTGGTCGATGCATATGAAGAAGAAAGTACAAGAAGGTCTTTATTAGGAGGCGAGAATCGATGAAGAAGGAATACTTGAGTCCACTCTAGACTTTGTGTTCTAACGACTCGATTTGAAGTACAAGATTATGATGGAGGCACACAATACACCATTTACAATCCATCACGGAAGTACTAAAATGTATCGTGATCTTGACATACATTTTGGTGGAACAATATGAAGAGAGATTGCAAAGTTTATCTCAACATGTTTAACTTGTCGGCGTGTAAAGGCGGAGAATCAAGTGCCTAAGGGACCATTGCAACCACTTGAGATTCCGAAATGGAAGTGGGAACACATTACCATGGATTTCGTTACGGGTCTTCCCACGGTTTCTCAAGGCATAAATGCTATTTGGGTTATTGTTGATAGATTAACCAAAGTACGCACATTTCTTGCCGTCACGGAGACTTATTCTCTTGAGCGTCTTGCTATTATGTATGTAAATGAGATTGTGAGGTTGCATGGCATGCCAAGTATCTATAGTTTTGGATCGTGACCCAAGATTCACTTCAAGATTTTGGGTTAGCTTGCAAAAAAAGCTATGAGTGCGGAGTTACGATTGATTCGGCATACCATCCTCAAAGCAGACGGACAATCGAGAGAGGACTATTCAAACTCTTGAAGATTTATTAAGACTCGTGTGTCCTAGACTTCAAGGCGGTTGGGATAAGTATTTACCATTGGTGGAATTCTCCTACAATAATGATTATCGAGCAAGTATAGGTGTGGCCCCATTCAAGCATTATATGGACGAAAATCGTTTCTCAGTATGTTGGGGACGAGGTGGGTGAAAAGCAACATTGTTGGGACCCGAGTTGATGTACGTATGTATGACCCGAGAAAAGATCCAAATGATTAGACAACGATACAAAGCGGCACATGATCGACAAAAGAGTTATGCAGATCTTCATCGAAAGGGCGTGGAGTTTAGTATAGGGGATCATGTATTGTTGCGTGTTGCCCCGTGGAAGGGAGTTATAAGATTTGGGAAGAGAAAAGCTCAATCCACAATTTATTGGTCCATTTCAAATTCTTGACCGAAGTATGAAATGTAGCCTATAGACTCGCTTTACCTCCAAGTATGTCTCGTGTTCATAATGTGTTTCACATATCGTACTTTCGTAAATATGTGAAAGACCCGAACCACGTTATTGAGTTAACAGGACGAGATAGTGAAGACTTAACGTATGAGGAGGTACTGTCAAGATCTTGGATAGAAAGGAGCATGTCCTACACGACGAAGGTCATACCACAAGTTAAAGTCTTGTGGAGGAACCATGATATAGAAGAAATGACCTGGGAATTGGAAACGGAAATGAAAGCGAGGTATCCTCATCTTTTGAAACACCAGTATGCGTATGTTAATTTCGAGGACGAAATTTCATAAGGAGGGAGGTTGTAAGACCCCAAATAATTAATAAATGAAATTTAATTTCCTCTAATTATTTTTGAAATAGTAAGGGTTGATGTGATTAATGTGGATAGTTATGGGTAAAATACGCAAATATTTCAAAATAAGCAAGTGGTTATAAAATATTCATTGTTATTCGGGGAATATTCGTTTGGTCGTGGAATATTTGTATTGTCGGGGAATATTAAATACGTGGCACTAGCGACCATATGTATGTGGGCCCCATAATGAAAGCGATTGGAGGAAGAAAGCGATAAATATAAGTTGTTTAAAAATAGCGGAGTAATTTTTACCGATTTACTTTGTTGGAATACGGTGGTTAAAACACGATGTCTGGCGTTGTTGCTTGCGATGACTTTGCAGTATTGCACCAATTATTGACTTTTACGTAAGAAGGCACTACTCAATAATGGTTCTGATAATTCTTTATTCGATTATTTTATTGGTTCGATAATTGTTGTGTTGATATTTTATATTGTTGTTGTTTTGATAATTGTCATTACATAGTATTTTTCATTATCAAAGCAATAATTCATATTATCTGAATAATATTATTAGATAACATTATTGGCAATGTCTAGAAAGTTCTGTCTAAGGAGAGGTTTGGTCATCTAATTGCGAGCGATGAAGGAGAAATTCTTATTAAAAAGCCCCTCTTTCTTGGGGCTGCACTGGTTGTCGATATTGTGATTACGTAATATTATTTGTGAATAATTAATTATTGATTCATATGATGAGAAAAATATTGATTTTATGTGGATATAGATGGAGAAAATATTTAATGTGACAATTGTTGAAAATTAAAATTTTATCTTTTTCTGATAAAATAATTCATTTAAATATATATATTATTATATTTTAATAATATAATAATGGTGATATTTTTACAACGAATGTGGGATATATGAGTATACGAGGAGGAAGAGTATTTTTGTTGCAATAAATATTTAAAACATGTTAAATATGTCGGTGGACCCCATTTATTGACTGAAATTTGATTATAGCCTATAAAATTATCCGTTTGTGAATTTCGGTCAATTTTTGTTTGGAATTTGAAAAAACTTTCTTCTGTAAAGTTGTAGAGAATTGAATTTCCTATAAATATAAGCGAGAATCGAATTTTCTGATAAAAGGGCTATTTATTGTGAATTATTGAAGTTCTGGAGTTCCGAAATAATTGATTTTTGGAAGTTTTAATTGTTTAAAATAACAAAAACGTTTTTTATATGTTGTGAGCCTCATTAATCACATGCTAGGTGCCTGATTTCAGATTCCCAAAGGATGGCGTAGAAAAGTTTTTATAAATAATTATTATATTAAATTTTACGCTTTGGTGTTCTAAGCAATTTCTATAAATAGGTCTTGGGTTAGAATTGAAAATCACACGAGCTGAAGTTTTCTCTCTATATTATCGAGCGTATTCTTGTGAGTATTTTGAGTATACTTTGAGTATTGCTATACGGTGAAAGTTCAAGTTATAGCTTTATATCCGGTATTCGATTTAAAATCTGTCTTTCCGAGGTAAAGGGATTTTTTTTTTTTTCGTAATGATATTATTTCTTGATATCATTATCTTTGAAATATTGATCTGAAGTTTTTATCAAATTTGGAACTTTTGGTGTTGGAGTTTACTATTTACGTATCGACTAATTATTCACGATACTGATCTTATTCACGAATCAAGACTATTCATCGAAAAATAAAAATTTTCCTTTTAAGTCAAAATATCTATTGTGGATACTAGTTTTGATTGTATCCATGTTTTGATCATTCTTGAATTTTACACCACTATGATTATTTTTGAGGTATTTTTGGGCGTGGATAAAACAAAGTACGAATCCTTAATCCTTAATCCTTGTAATTTTGTTTCCTTTGGATTCGTTTCTTTAAAAAAAAAAAAAATTCATCATCCTCGGTCTTAAATGATGATATTATTGAATATCTTTGGGCTGTAGTGCAAAGATGATTGATTTCGATGAATATCTTTGGCTTTGTAGTGCAAAGATGAATGATTTCGATGAATATCTTTGGCCGTAGTGCTGAAGATGAGCAGTGTTTAGATGAACATGACCCGGTGGTGAATGTTCTTCGGCACATAGTCTGAGGATGAATATATGATTCGGATATATATTGATTGATGTTACGAGGATAAAAATATTGATGATGATATTGTTAAATTCATAGATATTAGTAGATTTCATCCTCTACGTAACTCTTACATGAATTAATATTTTCCATTGCAGTATTGATTTAAAACTTGTTGTCTATTGTATTCTATTAAATTTTTCCTGTTGAAGACTAACGATAATTTGTTGTATATTATCTTAGTCATAATATTCTTCTTGGGCTAGTTGAGCTCACCCTTTTCCTTTTTGTTCCATTTTTCTTCTCGGGAGGCGAGAATGTAAGCGATACTGAAAGTCGGGGTATGGAATGATGGTTTTAGAGAGTTGTTTAGTAGTCCTCACCATTTTGTAAAATAATGTATCAATAATTATGATGAGGATTTATTTGTATGTGGATATTGTTTAGATGGCAATATCGTATTTAAACTCACAGATTTCTTGTTGTAATAATAAAGTTGTAGTTGTTTTACATCAGTGTATTGACAACTCGGAATGGGTGATGTATACCTATTTTGGGGGTGTCACAAATTCCTTCAATTATAACCACATAAATAAATCCATCATTTTATATTCACATCAAATAAACATTTTCTTATCATATAAATCAATAATTAATTATTCACAAATAATATTACATAATCACAATTATGACAACCAGGTCGTTCCAAGGAAAGAGGGGGCTTTCCAATAAGGATTTCTCCTTACTGGCATGCAATTAGGTGACCAAACCTCTCCTTAGACAGAACTTTCTAGACATTGCCAATAATGCTATCTAATAATATTATTCAAATAATATGAATTATTAATTTGATAATGGGAAATAATGTGCAATGATAATTATTGAAACAACAATAATATAAACTATCAACGCATCAATTATTGAACCAATAAAATAAAATATTAAGCGATAATTCTCGTAACAATTATTGAGTAGTGTCTTCATACGTACGTAAGAATCAATAATTCAAAATATTGTGTGTCTGGTATGCAGTAAATGCAGGCAACCGTGCAGACATCGTATTTTAACCCCGGGTATTCCAACAATGTTAACGGTAACAATTACGTCGTTATTTATAAAACTCATACTTTGTCGTTTTCTTCATCTGACAGTTATTCTGTTATGAGGCCCACGAATGGCTGCGCCATCGTACGAATATTCCCCAACAACAAGAATATTCCACGACCAAACGAATATTCCCCGACAAAAATGAATATTTTATAACCATTTGTTTATTTTGTAATTTAAACATTTCACCCATAACCAAAGCATTATATCAAATTAACACCTTATTCACAATAATAATTTAGAGAAAATTCAATTTTATTTATAATAAGTTGGGGTCTTACATATGGGGAGAATATTGAATGGATTGTAGTTGGAAATGTATCAATATTAACTTTTAAAAAGTTAATTTGTGATATTTTTAAATTTAAATTTACTATGATACATTTAAATTTTGAAAATAATAAATTTTATAATTAATATTACTTTTATAATATTTATAATTATATTGATATAATTTAAATAAATTTATATCAATTTTAAATTTGAATACGTTTGAAATTAATTTTTAAAAACTAAGTCAATATTAAGTTTATAATTTGAAAATAAAGTAGTAAAAAAATGTCAAGATGTGTATGATTGATGAGTTGTCCAGTTAAATGAGGGTGTGAAATGTCATTTTGTATATATAAAGAACGGTCTTTTGACTCCCTCCTACTGGGGAGTAAAATCTTATATATGGATTAAAATAGAGAGTCAAATAAGGATAAGAAAACTGTTGGATAATGATTTGCTGATGTAATCTTCAAAATTGGGGATAAAGAGTTGATTAGAGAAACTGTTGTTAATGCTCGTATAAATTAATTTGATCGACTTATAAATATTAGGCGATCGGACTCTTAAAACAAGAAATTAGTTAGTGGATGAGCCAAGGTTGAAAAGAGAGAGAAAGGATAAAGTCAAAATAAACTTTTATTTTGAAATGTTTTAAATTAATTCTAAAATGTCAAAATAAGTTACATACTTTTTATTTATTTTTGATTAATTTATGAAAATTTAAAAATATAATATAATATTTTAAAAGTTTAATTTAAATAATTTTAATAATTATTATAAATTAACTAAACAATACAGTTTACTTATTATATTTTTATTAAAATATAAAAAAAATCGTATTAGTTTTGAATTTTAAAATTTTGGAAATAGACTTTTATATTGTGTAGGGAAAATAATTAAAATCTATCCAAATTCAATGTTTGTGAGTTTTTTTAAGAATAAATGAAAGGGATTTGAAGGTAAAATTGATTTAATTTTTAGCTCAAATTTTCTCCTCAAAAGTGAAAGAATTTAGAGAGATAGAAAATTAATATATTTTACATTATCAAAAATAACCTTATAAATTAAATAATATGACAATTTTGCACTTACTGTTATAAATCTCAATTACGTTATGAAACTCTCATATTTCTCTCTCTACACCGGTAAAAATTTTCTATCTCTACACTTTGTCGAGTTCAGAGCTTACTCACCGAGTTCTTTCACGACTTTCACCGCCGTTGTGGTTTTCTTGTCAGCTGTCAATTTTTTCGATCTGCTTCTTTGTGTTGAAATCTCTGGTAAGATCCTCAAATCACGTGCACAATGATAAACTTAAGTTGTGAAACATGATTTTTGTAAGACCCCAAATTTTATGAAATAAAAGTATTTAATTTTTCTTATAAATATTATTCTAAATAGTAAGGTGATAATTTAATAAATGTTATAGTTATGGGTGATATGTACAAAATTTATAAAGTAAACAAGTTGTTACAAAATATTTGTTGTGTCGGAGAAATATTCGATTGGTCGGAGAATATATTCTTTTTGTCGGTGAATATTCGTACAACGGCGCAATCATTGGTGGACCCCACAACAGAATAATTGTCGGATATAAAAAACGACAAAAATAACCTTTTTATAAAAATAACGACAAAACTTTTTCACTAATTAAATAAATTTATATCAATTTTAAATTTGAATACGTTTGAAATTAATTTTTAAAAACTAAGTCAATATTAAGTTTATAATTTGAAAATAAAGTAGTAAAAAAATATCAAGATGCGTATGATTGATGAGTTATCCAGTTAAATGAGGGTGTGAAATGTTATTTTGTATATATAAAGAACGGTCTTTTGACTCCCTCATACTGGGGAGTAAAATCTTATATATGGATTAAAATAGAGAGTCAAATAAGGATAAGGAAACTGTTGGATAATGATTTGTTGATGTAATCTTCAAAATTGGGGATAAATAGTTGATTAGAGAAACTGTTGTTAATGCTCTTATAAATTAATTTGATCGACTTATAAATATTTGGCGATCGGGCTTTTAAAACAAGAAATAAGTTAGTGGATGAGCCAAGGTTGAAAAGAGAGAGAGAAAGGATAAAGTCAAAATAAACTTTTATTTTGAAATGTTTTAAATTAATTCTAAAATGTCAAAATAAGTTACATACTTTTTATTTATTTTTGATTAATTTATGAAAATTTAAAAATATAATATAATATTTTAAAATTTTAATTTAAATAATTATTATAAATTAACTAAACAATACAGTTTACTTATTATATTTTTATTAAAATATAAAAAAAATCGTATTAGTTTTGAATTTTAAAATTTTGGAAATAGACTTTTATATTGTGTAGGGAAAATAATTAAAATCTATCCAAATTCAATGTTTGTGAGTTTTTTTAAGAATAAATGAAAGGGATTTGAAGGTAAAATTGATTTAATTTTTAGCTCAAATTTTCTCCTCAAAAGTGAAAGAATTTAGAGAGATAGAAAATTAATATATTTTACATTATCAAAAATAACCTTATAAATTAAATAATATGACAATTTTGCACTTACTGTTATAAATCTCAATTACGTTATGAAACTCTCATATTTCTTTCTCTACACTCGTAAAATTTTTCTATCTCTACACTTTGTCGAGTTCAGAGCTTACTCATCGAGTTCTTCCGCGACTTTCATCGCCGTTGTGGTTTTTTTGTCAGCTGTCAATTTTTTCGATCTGCTTCTGTGTATTGAAATCTCTGGTAAGATCCTCAAATCACGTGCACAATGATAAACTTAAGTTGTGAAACATGATTTTTGCAAGATCCCAAATTTTATGAAATAAAAGTATTTAATTTTTTATATAAATATTATTCTAAATAGTAAGGTGATAATTTAATAAATGTTATAGTTATGGGTGATATGCGCAAATTTTATAAAGTAAACAAGTTGTTACAAAATATTTGTTGTGTAGGAAAAATATTCGATTGGTCGGGAAATATATTCTTTTTTGGGTGAATAATATTAAATGCTGTGGCGCAATCATTGGTGGACCCCACAACAGAATAATTGTCGGATATAAAAAATGACAAAAATAATCTTTTTATAAAAATAACGACAAAACTTTTTCACCAATTAAATAAATTTATATCAATTTTAAATTTGAATATGTTTGAAATTAATTTTTAAAAACTAAGTCAATATTAAGTTTATAATTTGAAAATAAAGTAGTAAAAAAATATCAAGATGTGTATGATTGATGAATTGTCCAGTTAAATGAGGGTGTGAAATGTCATTTTGTATATATAAAGAACGGTCTTTTGACTCCCTCATACTAGGGAGTAATATCTTATATATGGATTAAAATAGAGAGTCAAATAAGGATAAGGAAGCTGTTGGATAATGATTTGTTGATGTAATCTTCAAAATTGGGGATAAATAGTTGATTAGAAAAACTGTTGTTAATGCTCTTATAAATTAATTTGATCGACTTATAAATATTAGGCGATCGGGCTCTTAAAACAAGAAATTAGTTAGTGGATGAGCCAAGGTTGAAAAGGGAGAGAGAGGATAAAGTCAAAATAAACTTTTATTTTGAAATGTTTTAAATTAATTCTAAAATGTCAAAATAAGTTACATACTTTTATTTATTTTTGATTAATTTATGAAAATTTAAAAATATAATATAATATTTTAAAAGTTTAATTTAAATAATTTTAATAATTATTATAAATTAACTAAACAATACAGTTTACTTATTATATTTTTATTAAAATATAAAAAAATCGTATTAGTTTTGAATTTTAAAATTTTGGAAATAGACTTTTATATTGTGTAGGAAAAATAATTAAAATCTATACAAATTCCATGTTTGTGAGTTTTTTTAAGAATAAATGAAAGGAATTTGAAGGTAAAATTGATTTAATTTTTAGCTCAAATTTTCCCCTCAAAAGTGAAAGAATTTAGAGAGATAGAAAATTAATATATTTTACATTATCAAAAATAACCTTATAAATTAAATAATATGACAATTTTGCACTTACTAGTATAAATCTCAATTACGTTATGAAACTCTCATATTTCTCTCTCTACACCGGTAAAATTTTTCTATCTCTACACTTTGTCGAGTTCAGAGCTTACTCACCGAGTTCTTCCGCGACTTTCACCGCCGTTGTGGTTTTCTTGTCAGCCGTCAATTTTTTCGATCTGCTTCTTTGTGTTGAAATCTTTGGTAAGATCCTCAAATCAAGTGCACAATGATAAACTTAAGTTGTGAAACATGATTTTTGTAAGACCCCAAATTTTATGAAATAAAAGTATTTAATTTTTCTTATAAATATTATTCTAAATAGTAAGGTAATAATTTAATAAATGTTATAGTTATGGGTGATATGTGCAAATTTTATAAAGTAAACAAGTTGTTACAAAATATTTGTTGTGTCGGGGAAATATTCGATTGGTCGGGAAATATATTCTTTTTGTCGGTGAATATTCGTACAACGGCGCAATCGTTGGTGGACCCCACAACAGAATAATTATCGGATATAAAAAACGACAAAAATAACTTTTTTATAAAAATAACGACAAAACTTTTACCGTTAAATTGTTGAAATACTCAGTGATAAAAGTACAGTAATACGCGTTGTTGCACAGTAACACACGATATTGCACAATATCTCTGATTGTTGATGCTTACATAATAAGTCACTCAGTATTTCATTCACTAATTGCCATAGTATTCCTGCATAGTATCTCATATTATTGATTCAATTATTGTCATAGTATCATCTGCACAATACTTTATATTATTAAATTATTAATTGACACGACACAGTTACTCATATTATTATTAGCATTATTGGCAGTGTCTATAAATTTCTGTCGAGGAAAGGGGTTATGTTATTTAATTGCGCGCCAGTAAAGAGAAATCTTTATCGGAAAGCCCCCTCTTTTTTGAAAATGATTTGGTTGTCAATATTGTGAGTTATAATATTAATGATGAATAATTATTGAGAAGATTAAAGATTTTGTTGATTAAAGATAAGTGAATTACAAAAGTAAAGGGAGAATAATACGAACTTGAAAAACTTTAGGGGTACCAAACTGTAATAAGTTGACCTATCCATGTGAACTTGAATCAACCAATCAGAGAAGAGATAATGCAATTATGATGTAAGCATGACATCATCCTTAAAAAACACAAAGATGATGTCACTTGGTGGAAGATGATTGAGGGACCAAGATGCAATTAATGAGGTACTAAAGTGTAATTAACCTAGGTACTAAACTGTAATAAGCCTAGCCCCTAACGTATAATTATTGAAACTATGTTTTTCTATAAATAGAGAGCTAAGTTCATTAGTTTTTCACCAATTTACAAAACCAATTTATAATCAAGAGTTAGAAATAAAGAGTTCTTGTGAGTATACTTTGAGTGTAGTGCAAAGTTTCCTCAATATAATCTCCACTATTCGAGTCATAACTACTCTCCTATTAAGGTAATAAAAGTGTAGCTGGGTCGAGCGGGAATAACAAGGAATAGAGTGATGGTCTGTGACTGTTGAAAATTTTCATTACATTATAAAACAGCATGACAATATATGATTGTATTGAGGACTTAAAATGTATGTGTCGTATTTTATATGTCATTTAATAGTTAATTTTGGTGAACAACAATAGGGTGATGAGAATTCGACTTTGAAAGAGTAAAAAATGTATCCTATTAGAATGAGGAGGACATAATTGTACTAGGCGCTTAAAGGGTGTGTTGCCACTATCATACATGATGTCTAACCACATACAAATTCGTATTATCATAAGATATGGTTGTGCGCATCCACTTACTGACTATATCTATGAATATTATTTATATAATCTTGAAGTATGGTTGAAATATAATCCTTAGCTTGAAACAATAGGGATAATTATATGGCAAGAAGATACACACCATTGGAATGAACATGATAGTAATTTGCTCGTTCTTCTTTAAGATCTATTGAGTCAACCAAGGTTAATTCTCAAGTACTATAATATCTATTATAACTTAGATGCATGGTCTCCCATGTATGAAGGCTTCTTGAGCATTTTTTAAATCTTTTAATTCCTAAAACAATCATGGACTGTACTTTTATGTAAAGTATCAATGGTTTGGAGTGTGAGTATTGTTATTTATATATCTATTGCACGACAGTTTAATAGTTGTAAATAGAAAAATTTGTATTTGAATTTAATAACGTGTATTTAACAACTCAAAATGAATTATGTGGACCTATTTTAATGACTTCAATTGTTAATGTTATTTAATTTTATCAATATCTTTTGAAAAACAAACTTTATGCTTGTTTATTTCTTGAGGTGTAATCGTTATTATTATTATTATTTTTTAAAAATTTGTATTCTTCCTAAACACATTCACAAACGCAGTTATTTAAACCGAGTTTGCAAAACATTCACAACTTTCTTTCTGGTTTTATCCTTTTATCTGCTTCTCCTGACTTCTTAGTCTCCTCCGGTACTCGCACCAAACCACTTCTCTCCCGGGGATTCGCTGGAGAAAGAAAGAACACAAGAAAATAGAGCAGGTAATTCCTCGATTTTCTTTTGCCTGTGTGCTTTATTTCTTTTTCAATTCATGAGAATCCATTGCCGTCAAATCATGAAGAACACATAAATTTCTTTAACTTTTGTTCTGTTAAATTTAGTGTCTTTATTTCATGTTATATTCAATCTATAGATGGAATACATTGTTATGAATTTATGATGTAATGTGCACTTCTTTCTTTAACTTTGATATGCAAACCAGGTTTTTTATGAAATTCGTAAGAGATTATTAATTTTACTTGATTTTTCATTTTAATTTTTTTAGCATGCTTTAATATGTCTTGCTTTGATTTACTTTGATGATTTCTGTTGGTGTGCATCATACAAACTCAATTATTCGAGGAATTATGAAGGGAGTAACTTGTTCAAGCCTTAGATATTAGTAATGCTGTTAGGAATAGTTCATGTGGAAATATTCGAAAGGTTGTGAGAAATATGTGGAATAAGCCTAATGTATAGAGTTCATTAGTATTCTGGATTATTTTTTTAGATTATTATTATGGAAAAAAATGGTGCTTTACCCTAAAAATGAACAGGATTTATGGCAGATGGGTCCACTTTGTAGCGTAACTGAATTCAGCCTACCAAGTTTGATAATACTTATTTTTGTATGCTAGCGACCACTTTGTATGCTAAAGGTTGAGACCGTATCCAGAAATCTGCGTATGTGGGGAGCAACGGTCAGTAATGAAATTTTAAGGTTACCAAATGTTGTATGTCAGGTATTTTACTTTTACATAAAGCCCTTTCTAATTTGTGCTCCTTATTATCCTGTAAGACTGAAAGCCATGGTACATATTTTTAATAGAGGCAATGGCTACAAATCTCTGTTTCAAACTCAGATTTCTTGAACCTGCTCCTCAGTGGAAATTGCAAACCCCAATTTTGTATACAAAAGTATGAGTCTCTCTATCTCATGTATGGTTTTTTTCCACCTGGGAACTATTTTCTTAGCTTAATTGATGCAGTGGTTTCACTTGTAGTTCTTCTTGCAGGCTAGAACAGTAGCTTTACCTCTGACCACTCGAAAGTTTAATGGAGGCATCCAAAGGAAAATGTCGGAATCTACAGCTAGTTATGAAACTTGCCAACCGAGTCAAATCCAAGAACTGGTTGATCTCCTACACGATTGTGCAGAAAATAGGTCAGTTAGAGATTCAGAAGCAGTTCATGGTTTTCTGTTAAAATGTAACCTCCTGGATGAGAACTTATTACTATTACTTAATCATGTAGCCTACGCTTATTCAAAATGCTCAGATTTTAGCGCAGCTCAACTAGTGTTTAATAAAATGTCTCAGAGAAATGCTTTCTCTTGGACAATAATGATTGTAGGATCGACAGAGAATGGGTACTTCAGTGATGGGATCAAGTACTTCTGTGAGATGCAGGAAGATGGAATATTTCCAGATGGATTTACATATTCTGCAATTATCCAGTTGTGCATTTGTTTAGAATGTGTTGGTTGGGGTCGAGCGGTGCATGCTCAGATTGTGAAAAGAGGTTTTGCATCTCATATTTTTGTTAGCACATCACTTCTTAATATGTATGCAAAATTGGGAGAGATTGAGGATTCATGTTAGGTATTCAACAATATGGCAGAACACAATGAAGTCTCTTGGGCTGCACTGATATCTGGATTCACGGCAAATAGTCTTTATCTAGAAGCGTTCAATCATTTTGTTACTATGAAGAGGGAAGGATTTACTCCAAACATATACACCCTCATTAGTGTTTTGAAAGCAATTGGGATCTTAGGCGATGCTGGAAAGGGAAAGCAAGTACATGAGTATGTATCTGAATTGGATATTGTATCTAATGTTCGTGTGGGAACTGCACTTATTGATATGTATTCAAAATTTGGGGCTCTGTGTGATGCAAGGTCTGTTTTTGATAACTTCATCAACTCCGGAGTGAACATGCCATGGAATGCAATGATTTCTGGCTATGCACAGTGTAGGTGTAGCCAAGAAGCGTTGGAGCTCTATGTTAAAATGTGTCAAAATGATATAAAATCCGACGTCTATACTTATTGTAGTGTATTTAACACAATTTCTGATTCAAGGTGTTTGTGGTTTGGGAGACAGGTTCATGGGAGGGTATTGAAATCCGGGGTTCACTTGAAGGTCTTAAGTGTTGACAATGCAATTGCAGATGCATATTCCAAATGTGGGTCTATCGAAGATGTAAGGAAGGTCTTCGACAGAATGGAAGAGAAAGATATAGTGTCTTGGACAACCCTGGTGGGTGCTTACTCTCAATGCTCTGAATGGAAGGAAGCACTAGCCATCTTTTCTCAGATGAGAGAAGAAGGCTTTACACCCAATCAGTATACCTTTTCTATTGTTCTTGTTGCTTGTGCTAGTCTTTGTTTTCTTGAATATGGTCAACATGTACATGGACTTCTCCACAAAGTTGGCCTGTATACAGACAGTTGTATAGACAGTGCTTTGATTGATATGTACAGTAAGTGTGGAAGTATAAGTGAAGCAGGGAAGGTTTTTGAGAGCATCTCTAATCCTGATGTTGTTTCATGGACTGCCATGATATGGGGTCATGCACAACACGGTTCTGGAGCTTATGCCCTTCAACTCTTCAGCAGGATGGAACAGATGGGTATTGAAGCCAATGCTGTAACCTTATTATGCGTTCTCTTTGCTTGCAGTCATGGAGGTATGATAGAGGAAGGCCTTCACTATTTTAAGTCAATGGAGGGAACATATGGTTTGGTGCCAGAAATGGAGCATTACGCTTGTATTGTTGATCTTTTAGGTCGCGTGGGTCGCCTTAATGATGCATTAGAGTTTATCTGGGAAATGCCTGTTGAACCAAATGAAATGGTCTGGCAGAGTCTGCTGGGAGTATGCAGAATCTATGGCAATGTTGAGCTGGGGGAGATAGCAGCAAAGAAGATACTTTATATTCAATCAGATTGTTCATCTACCTATGTCCTTTTATCTAACACATATATGGAGACAGGTAGTTCCCAAGATGGACTTAATTTGAGAAATGTGATGAAAGAGCGAGGTGTTAAGAAGGAGCCAGGATATAGTTGGATATCTGTCAAAGACAGAGTCCATAAATTTTACGCAAGAGATCAGCAACATCCACAAAAGGATGGCATATATGTCCAGTTAGAAGTGTTAAGAAAGAACATAAAGGCCATGGGTTATTTTCCGGATTTGAGATATGCATTGCAAGCTGAGGATTGAAAGAGATTTATAAAGTAAAATCTGTGGAAGCAGATACGTTGATCAAAATTGTACTTTTCAAGGATCATTTGATCATCTTCTATATAAATTTAGTGGGTCAGAAGTTTGCAAGTCGATATATCACAGAGATGTGCATTATCTTATGTCTTTATGTGCTACAGTTTATTGAGAACTTCAATCTCTTCAAATACAGGATTAACTTAGAATTGACCCGACAAACTCATTGTTCCCCTAATGAGGAGCTCTGCAATGGCATTTGAGCCCCATACACATCCCGTTTCAAAGCCACCACCTGTCATAATTGAGAGCAGGCAAATACCTAAAAGCAGGGAGCCCAGAGTATTTGCAAGAGCGACGTTATAGGTTGCGAATGACTTGTGGCTACTGGACAGCTTGGAAGTTGCAGATGCACTTATGCTGTTAAGGCTCCGGAACAGGTACCTAGAATAGCTAATGAACAAACATACATTGCTCTCAATTATGAGCAAGAAGTATGAGAATCGTTATGAGGACCATCAGTGTTGGTTTTTCTAATTCATGATTTTCTAAAGAAGTGGAAATTTATCATGAATTGTATGTCATTTATCTTTCAGCAAGTATATACTATATACTAGTACAAAATTCTGCGACTTTCTTCTTTTCTTTTATTTGCTTGTGGCTATGAAAGTTTGTTTGGAATTAAGCTCTCCTAATAAGATAAAGAAATTCCCTGCCCTCCCGCCAGTTAGAGTTGATATATTTCTTATGGATGACAAGAAAAAAAAGGAAAGAGTCAAATGTGTGGAAATGACTGTTTGCAAAATAAGGCGCAGAGATTAGAAAAAATTTCCAAACACAAAGATATGATTGATTGGAACTATATTATCTCGACTCTTCTGTACATTAGCTTATGCAAGTTTGTTTAATGAAGGTTTAAACTTTATTTTGTTTCTTGATGACTAAACAAAAGGTTCTCAATTGGGCAATTTTGTGTTTGACGTCTACATGCCTTTTCTGGAACTCCCAATCAATTCAGGTTTGCCTATTCAGTATGTAAGTCTTTTATGTTGCTATCAGGGACTGGCTTGGCTTATTTATTGGTGTCAACTGAACTATTCCTTGAAAACATTATGCAGGTCCCTTAGGTAGTCAAAGCCCAATTTGGAATTCTCAATGGCTATCCTTAAACACTAGAATATTTTCTTAACAATTTCATCATTTGAAGGAAAAACTTTCTAACCTTGTGTACCAATAAAAATTTAGTAAAAAAACTCTCCCAAAGAAGCCAAAGTTAAGAGGGAAACATAAGTAGAGATGAAGCCTCATACGCCTTGAGATTCTGATATTCTCCCGAAGTTGTAACATAAACCAAGATCAGTATAACTCAGCATGTATTCACCCCAAAGATAACCACAAATCCACACTCTTCACTTGCTCATTTCCCACAATCAACCATTACTTCCCTAAACTATCAAACCTGCCTCCAGTTCTACTAATGATTACGTCTGTTTTTGAGCTTAATATTAAATGGCTTGTTGTGCATTATGATTTGACTAAATAGTGTTGATGCAACGAATGCAATTTTTAGCTTTATGATATTTAGTACGAAACATGCTAGTAAGATATTAAAGGGATTTTGCGTATTAGGTACATGTCTTGCACATCGGAACCAACTGACTTGGAGATCAACCCTATGACTACTTCACTAGGATCCTCCACATTGGAACATTGTCTGCTGTTGCTCCTCCAGAAAAGCTTATTGTTCATATTAAACTTTAAAGACTAGTAAACACTGTCCAAACAGGGCCTAAATTTAGAGCTTGGCTGGATTAGAGGATCATTTGAGATGCACTCTATTAAAAAAGAAGTAAAGTTTGAACTTTAAGACTCTCAAGTACTTTGGCGATTGAAGTTCCCTTAGTAAAGTCCCTACAAAAAGAAAAGAAAAGAGAAAAAACAAGGTTCTGCACTTTTTCCCCCCCTTCTTACTTGAAAGAGGTGTTCCTCCATCCATTCCAAAATTAAAATTAGAGATGCATGTCTTTTTATATTTTTATTTTAGAATTATAATGTGACGTGATATTTCTAACTTATTATTACTCTTTTAATACAATTCATACTATATTGGATTGGAGTGAATATGTTGTAGTGTTGGTCTTGGCATGTATATATACGTTGTTTTTAGTTGTGAATTTTGCTGGTCTTAATTTTAATTTTGTGACATGTGATATGTAAGATAGAAGGGACAAAGAGCAGTACTATCATTGTCATGTACATATTTACTCCGTCTATATTTTCTGCTGATCTAACTCATCCAAATCTACACCGTACATGTTGACTAGCTACAAACCGATCCCGTGAACTAAATGTTGCAATCAACTTGTCACAACTCAAAAAGTGGGGCAGAAGGAGGTACATATACCCGGAATTTGGGAAAACTGCCACCATTTTTGAGTGGTGCAAATTAAGTTTCTTTTTCAAGGAAATTTTAAAGATTTATGCTACGTTTGGATTGAAGGAGAATGGAATTGGTGAATGAATGGAACAGAGAATGTAATGATTCATTTCGTTTTAACTGGAATGAGTCATTCCATACCTTTTTCCAAGGAATAAAATTAACAAATTTGGCAGGAAATGAATAATTTTTTTTCATTTTATAGGAATAAGTCATTTCATTCCTAGGGTAAATATCATTCGGCATGGTTAGGAATTCAATTCTACTTGATATCAATAAACGGATGTTATGCATAACTATTCGATTGTGTGGTCATATCTTATTGGGATCTAATCTATAATAGATGGTGAATATGATAGCTTATATAGCAACCAGATCTTGCATCATTCATATTGAAATCTGGTGACCACAGTTTTTTAAAATACACGAAGTCATATGCAATACAGTGTTGCGATGATATAGTAAGTTATCACGAAATAATCAAGTCTTCTATGAGAACACATTATTGCAATAGCAGAGTACATTTTTTATTTCTAAGGAGGATCTGACACGACTTGAGCTAAAATTACTCGGTGATTGATGCTAGGGTTGCATTGAATGAATGTAATTTGGAATGGAATAGAGGAGAAAATGGAATGGAGAGTGGATTAATGATTCATTCTATTCCGATTGGAATGAGTCATTCTATACCCTTCTTAAGGAATAATTAAAATTCGTGAATTTGAGAGAAATGAGAATGGTTCATTCCATTTCAATGGAATAATCAAATACAATTTTTTTTCATTTCATAGGAACGAGTCATTCCATTCACACCCTCAATATTCCTCCAATATGAGAAACTTAATTTATGACCCTAGAACCTTAAATACCGGCTAGGAGGGGCTGTCTAAACTATATAGCAGGAATGAACATTATATGGAAGGCAAGAGACAAGGTTGGAGCAGGGTATGTACATGTAAATGGAGTGAATTGTTTTTTTGTAATGATTAATGGGCACACATGTGAATAGGGTGGGAACCTTGATTTGTCTGTGAGGAATGGAGACAATGTTACTTGTTAGCAACAAACCATTGCCTTGTTAATTATATAAACATCTCGTGATAGTCACTGGACATGCATGGATTTGCAGGCACGTAAATTCTTGCAAAGTTAAAAAGATGCATGGTTAGGAGGACTTGGGCCAGGTTAATTTTTTCTATGAGTTGGCAACCCAAACAGGGTTAATTCTTGTACTGCATGCCATTTATTGCACCAACTTAAGCATATAATCTTCCCATGGTACAATAAAATAATTATATACCAAACGGACCTAACACAATCGAAGTACAAAGGATTAACAGTACATATTACACATCAACCGACTCCCCTCTCCAAATAATCAGGGATATGGAAAGAAGAGATGGAAATCAGGTTAATTTATGTGTTCAAGGGCGGAGTCAGGAATTAATTTTTTACTGGACTACCAAGTACTAATTATATCCATAAAAAATTGTCCCACCAAGATCAATCACAAATTCAAAATCATACATAGTAGTAAGGTTCAAAGGTACATAGTAGAATAGAATTCGTCTATTATGGAATCTGAATCGATATCTTCAAGAAGCTCTCGTTCAATGTAAATCATCATAAAATCTGCTAAAAACTCCTCTTCCATTTTATTGCGAAGAGCAGTTTTAACATGTTTCATAAATTTGAAAATGCTCGATTACGTCGTGGCTATGAAAAATGTGGAGAGTCAAAACAAGACGAATCAATCTATCAATCAAATTATAAGTCTGCAACTTATTTGTTACAACTAATCCGCGACACAATTGGTGATGGTAGACATATTTTGAAAGCTCGATGCCGGAGCACATCAATTTTATAATGATTTAGTTGACATCTCAAATAATGCATTTCTTGCTCCTTTGAAATCTTTCGGATAAAATTTCTCAAAGAAGCTTGCAACTATCATCAACTTTGAATGATTTAAAGTTGTCCTTGATTCTAAAAGTCGAAGCTAAGTATAAGGAGTTCCAACCGCTTCACTAAATCTGAATTCAACTCTTCTCTTCGAAAATTTTCGTTAATTAAAACACATCAAAATGATAGTTGGCAAACCGTCATCGATTCTTTTTTGGCATTGAATTAAACACCGATACATCCTTTTTGAATGAAGCATCGATTCTTTATATGCATTGATAGCCTTTTGAATGATGTCATTTTTGTATGCATCGTCATGATGTCATTTTGTGTGCAAACTGATTGCACATGCTCAAGGAGATGATAAAATCTATCTTCTCTCAAAGTGTGAAGTAGTGCTTTAGTAGTTAAGACTAGATCCATGGCATTTACAATGTCAAGAGATTTGTGCTGCAAATGTGACGCCCCCAAAATAGGTATACATCACCTATTCTGAGTCGCCAAATACATGGTACATAATATAAATACAATCTTAATTATAAAACAAGAGAGCATGTGAGTTTAAATACAAATAATCGCTTACAGACAATATCAATTCTCGAATAAGTCCTCATTACATTTATTGTCACACTATTTAATGAATAGTGAGGACTACTAGCTAATACTATCATCCCAGGACCATTACTCCGTTCCCAGGCTAGTCTCCATTACGTTCTCATTTCCAGAAGAGAACGGTGAAAAGAAAGGGTGAGCTCAACTACTAGCCTCAAGAAATATTATTGACTAAGATAATGCAGGATAAAATATCATTAGTCTTCAACAATGTTAAACCGATAAAATACAATAGACATCAAGTTTAAGCGCATGTAAACAAGCAATCCATTAAAAGAGTCAAGTAAAGAATAAAATCTACTATCTTTTATGATTTAAAAAGTTTTTCATCACTTTTATCGGCCGAGACTCACTTTTATTAAATAATCCAAATCATCCCCGCACTACGGCCGAGGATATTCATCAGGGTCACGACCACAAATTATCCATGCACTACGGGCCAAGGATATTCGTGTATTCATCAATGGTCATGATCATGCCAATAATTGTCCATCAATGCACTACGGGCCAATGAGGACTTTTACCACATCATTTGTAACATTACGGCCATGATTACAACCGAATAATCCTCGGTTATAATCATACCAAGTCCATCATGCACTACACAGCCATGTAGATGACTTTCAAAAAAAATATAAACATGAGGATGATGACAATGATATAAGAATTCAATAAAACAAATTCAAGAATTAATTTATTCAGGAACTAACATCGTCCAAATTGTCAACATGATACTTCTTTGTAAAGTAAAATTGAAGAATGCTCAGAAGAATATTTTCATGAAAAGATACTGGATGAAGCGCAAATATTAAGGATATTTCACTAATTTCATGGAGAATATAAGTCAAAATTTTAACCAACTGAGTATAATAACGAATGAAATAACAAAAGAAATCACCACGACATGCAGTACAGATGTAGATGCAGAGTTATTCCAACAGAATAATATTAACGGAACCAGGTCAGGTGAAATTCACACCGACAAGATGTTCCAACAAAATAATAAATACGGAATAATAAATAATGGAACCAGGTCCGGTGTAAAACACACAGACATGATATTCCAACAGAATAATAAAGACGGAATCAGGTCCGGTGTAAAACACATGCATGAGGATATTCCAGCAGAATAATAAAGAGCGGAACCAGTCCCAGATAAAACACATGTATACGATATTCCAATGTAATAATAAGATGCAGAATAATAGAAGAATGTCACCAAGTATAGGTAGGTAGCGTGATACAAAAGTTATTCTAACGAACAATAAGAAATGGAATAACAACAGTTCTCTTCATGAATAAGAAATAATAACACCCTTACCGTAAAAGAAACTGGATATAAGAGTAGGGAAGTAGCAGAATACTTTTCTATAGTTTCTCTATAATTTATTTCTCTGGAGTTTCAGTGAATTCGTAAGAAATAATGAAGGAATGAGCTTCTATTTATAGGAGAATGGAAAGGCACTGTGTTTAGGAATCAATAATTATGCAAATTATTGGATGACAATTTTGATAACTCAAGATGCAATTTTGTCAAACCTCCAACCAATAAGAATAAAGCAAAAATAATAATACATATAACCCACACAATTTGTCAATCAACCAACCAATAAGAATAAAGCAAAAATAATAATACATATAACCCACACAATTTGTCAATCAACCAACCAATAAGAATAAAACAAAATTATAATACATACATATATATATATATATATATATATCTATATCTATATCTATATCTATAACACACACATGTTATAAACATTTATATACATATAATACTAACTACCTTTTATAAAACAACATCATTTCCCCACCATTTCCCACTCACATAATATTATATTATATATATACACACACGCCACAACCTTATATACAAAAATTCCCTCCCTTATACGTATCTCTCTCCCACCCCATTTCAAAAATTAGTTTTTCAACACATATGAGCCCCCACATGTGGGCCCCACTTTTAAATAATTTTCTACCGATTATTTTGAAAAAATGGATAAATGGGGATCCATAAAATAAGCAAAACTTCATAAAAATCACCTTAATAATTTTAATAACATTTATCACCTTTATTATAATTCACAATATTAATCGACCAGGTCGTTCCCAAGAAAGAGGGGGCTTTCCAATAAGGATTTCTCCATATTGGCGCGCAATTAGATTATCTAACCTCTCCTTGACAGAACTTCTAGACATCGTTAATATTGCAAATAATAATATTAATAACCTTGTCGTCTTAATTATTGATTTTAACAATATATAAAATATCGACAATAATTGAATCAAATAACGTGAGATACTTATACAACAATTACTATAGCAATAATTGAACAAAAGCGGGTGACTTCTCACGTAAGCATCAATAATCAATCTGGTGCTACTATGCAACTCACGCGTATTCATTGTACTTTTACTACTAGAAAGTAGTTCAACAAGATATTAACGGTAAAACTTCCGCATGATTATTTTCATAAAATATATTTTTTGTCGTTTTCTTAATTCGGCAATAATTACATTTATGGGTCCACTAATGATTGAGCCGTTGTACGAATATTCTCTGCTAAACCGAATATTCCCCGACCAATCGAATATAATATAACAACTTGCATACTTTGCAGAATTTATAAATACCACCCACAACTATAACATTATTTCAAATTCATACCTTAATATTTAAAAATGATATTTATAGAAAATTCATCTTTATTCATAAAAGTTGGGGTCTTACAGCAAAGCTCTACAAAACAAATCAATAATCTCCATAATTTTATGCATCATATATAGAGTGAAAATAAAATCAAAAGACCTCATTATAATAAAAAAACCACCAGCTTCTCCACGCATAGAGTTAGAGGATCCTTCTTCAACAATACTTTCAAGCACTGAAAGAGTTGCACCATACATATCAATTATGTTGCAAATAGAATCAAAATGAGAGCTCCACCGAGTAGCTCCACTCCGATGTAGATTACCAATTTGATTAATGCCTCTATCAGTATCACGTTCACCAGAAGCTACCATACACGCAATTTCAATAGCTTGAGCAGAATGTAACTCAGTATGCCGTTTGGGAGAAGCACCAATGAGATTGATAATGGTTGTTAGCTTCAAAAAAAATTGCCAAAAATAAATCTCTTTTGCAGAAGCTGCAACTAATGCTAATTGTAGTCTGTGAGCAAAACAATGCACATAATATGCGTATGGACAATCTTTAAGAAATAGAGCTTGAAGTCCATTCCAAGCACCGCACATATTACTAGCACCATCATACCCTTGACCTCGCATATTAAGGATATGCAAATTAGCTCGAGCAAGGACATTACATTTTTCTTTCTTCAATGTTGAAGCGGTAGTGTCTGAAACATGCACAATCTCAAAATAACGCTCTCGTAAGAAACCATGGTTGTCAACAAATCTCAAAACAATAGCCATCTCGCTCTTTATTTGATGCATCTTTGGCTTCATCAACCAAAATACGAACTTTGCATCTCCAATTTCTTCACTTAATTTTTCTTTCTAACTTTGTTTGCAAAATATGCAAAATTTCTTTCCGAATAGTCGGTGAAGTATATTTAGCATTTTTCTGAGCTTTCTCTAAGACTACATCACCAATGTTAACGCTCAATCGGCCCATAAGTCTTATCATCTCTATAAAATTACCATAATTTTTAGAAGTTGGAGATTCATCATGACCTCTAAATGCACAAGCTTGCAAGTTAAGCCACTTTATACTCTCAATTGTAGTATGTAAGTCGCAAACCGATTCTACGAACTCTTCTAGAGTTTTTGCATTCAAGACTTTGTCAATATGTCCAATTACTTTCATCGAGTCTTCAACACATTTCACTGTATTCCTATGTGGTGAAGTAGGACCTCCTACATGCATCAAAAGTGCACATCTAACTCCATCATTAACCCTCTTCCAACTATTAAACCCTTCAGTAATGAATGCAGGATGAAGAGGCACCTTATTTTAAAAAACAAAGCATGGAAAACAAAATGCTGCATCATTTAATGGAGAGTACTCTAACCAAGGAAAGGATTCAAACCACGAATATTAAAATTTTCGATTTTGTGAGCCTGATTTAGTCCTTCGGTACTCTGCCAACTTATGTTGATACGGACCCATTTTAATATAAGCTCTCCTAATTTCATCTCGTTGATTAACATGATGTTGCCATATAGGGATCCGAATCCCAGGATCTCGTTCAAGAGTACTAAGATCAATTTCAACTCCTCGAGATTTGGAAAGGGGTGGTTGGTGATCCGAGATATCAACATTAGATGGAGAATGCCCTTCACTAGTTGTCGTTGATGCACTTTCTCTTGGTTTAAAGAAAGAAAACAAAGTTTTTTCTCTCTTGCTTCCTTGACTTTCCATTGTGGCTTATAAGATTGCTTAACAGCTGGATTTTTAACAAAAAAAATGGTTCAATTGAAAGGTTGAATGAAAGATGAAGGAAGGCGTACATTAAGGCTATTGATTGACAAACATATCCACCATACACACACACGGTACACGGAAATCATAACAGGAACTATCAATCAACTGAATCAAGGATACAAACGAAAAACAATTATATGATTCTACAAAACTAATGATAAACATATCTTATTCAACAACCAATACTTCCTTTAATTGTCTCACTAACGGATTGGAGTATCTTAAAACTTTATTGAAGTCACTAAGTTGGGTATCGATGGACCTCACCAATATCTATACGAACATTAGAAAGTTAAAATGATCACGGAATATAAAAATCAAATAACCCAGATGAAAAAATTGAAGTTTGAACACAAGGGAAAATCAAAGTGATAGGCATACAAAACCAAAAGGAAATTTTAATCACTGCCTTACTAATTGAATCCCATACAAAAGAATCCACCTTTCTCGGTACCCATCCCCTGATAGCTTCACCGGCCAAAAATGCTATGGCAAAAATCATAGAATTTGAGGAAGAAAAAACGAAATCAAGTAACCCAAGGTCATTAGATGCTAATTGCTACATGAAAATTAATTGGACCTTCAATTCGAAGTTCCAGTAGTTCTTTAGTCCTTGGCTCCTTGCTCGGTTGCTCCTCTTTATTAGCCCTAGATGTGCTCCTCTAGTCCTCTTGCTCCTTGCTCGGTTGTTTCAGAATTCAGAGTACTGAGTATCCCGTTCCTTTTTTTTGAGATTACTTGGGCTTTTGTTTGTTGGCTAAAATATTGGACTGGGCTAAGATATATAAGTAAAAAAAAAATTTAAGTTGACCCGGGCTACAGCCCAACCTAGCCCCTACATGGCTCCGCCCCTGGATGTGCTCCTCTAGTCCTTTTGCTCCTTGCTCGGTTGTTTCAGAATTTAGAGTATTGAGTATCCCGTTCCTTTTTTTGAGATTACTTGGGCTTTTGTTTGTTGGCTAAAATATTGGGCTGGGCTAAGATATATAAGTAAAAAAAAAAATTAAGTTGAAGTTGACGGAACTCTGTTGAATTGACCCTACATGGCTCCGCCCCTGTATGTGTTCATGCATGCATGTATGTGAGAGAGTTGGTATAGGGGCGATATTGAATAATTTTAATTTGAGGATAGATTTATGTGATATAATGTTGTTATTGGCGGCGGTAGTGAGCCATGTAGAAATTTGGGTTGAAACATGTCAACTTAATAATTTTTTAACTTATATATCTTAGCTCAACCCAATATTTTAGCAAACAAACAAAAGCCCAAGTAATCTCAAAAAAAAAAGGAACGGGATACTTAGTACTCTAAATTCTGAAACAACCGAGCAAGGAGCAAGAGGACTAGAGGAGCACATCCAGGGGCTGGGTTGGGCTGTAGCCCGGGTCAACTTAAATATTTTTTTTTACTTATATATCTTAGTCCAACCCAATATTTTAGCCAATAAACAAAAGCCTAAGTAATCTCAAAAAAAAGGAACGGGATACTCAGTACTTTGAATTCTGAAACAACCGAGCAAGGAGCCAGAGGACTAGAGGAGCACATCTAGGGCTAAGAAAGAGGAGCAACCGAGCAAGGAGCCAAGGACTAAGGAACTGCTAGAACTTCGAATTGAAGGTCTAATTAATTTTCATGTAGCAATTAACATCTAATGACCTTGGGTTACTTGATTTTGCTTTTTCTTCCTCAAATTCTATGATTTTTGCCATAGCATTTTTGGCCGGTGAAGCTATCAGGGGATGGGTACCGAGAAAGGCGGATTCTTTTGTATAGGCTTTAATTAGTAAGACAGTGATTAAAATTTCCTTTTGGTTTTGTACGCCTATCACTTTGATTTTCCCTTGAGTTCAAACTTCAATTTTTTCGTCTGGGTTATTTAATTTTTATATTCCGTGATCATTTTAACTTTCTAATGTTCAGATAGATATTGGTGAGGGTCTATCTGACAGTCTGACTTAGTGACTTCAATAAAGTTTTAAGATACTCCAATCCGTTAGTGAGACAATTAAAGGAAGTATTGGTTGTTGAATAAGATATGTTTATCATTAGTTTTGTAGAATCATATAATTGTTTTCCGTTTGTATCCTTGATTCAGTTGATTGATAGTTCCTGTTATGATTTCCGTGTACCGTGTGTGTGTATGGTGGATATGTTTGTCAATCAATAGCCTTAATGTGCGCCTTCCTTCATCTTTCATTCAACCTTTCAATTGAACCATTTTTTTTGTTAAAAATCCAGCTGTTAAGCAATCTTATAAGCCACAATGGAAAGTCAAGGAAGCAAGAGAGAAAAACTTTAATTTCTTTCTTTAAACCAAGAGAAAGTGCATCAACGACAACTAGTGAAGGGCATTCTCCATCTAATGTTGATATCTCAGATCACCAACCACCCCTTTCCAAATCTCAAAGAGTTGAAATTGATCTTAGTACTCTTGAACGGGATCCTGGGATTCGGATCCCTATATGGCAACATCATGTTAATCAACGAGATGAAATTAGGAGAGCTTATATCAAAATGGGTCCGTATCAACCTAAGTTGGTAGAGTACCGAAGGACTAAATCAGGCTCACAAAATTGAAAATTTCAATATTCGTGGTTTGAATCCTTTCCTTGGTTAGAGTACTCTCCATCAAAGGATGCAACATTTTATTTTTCATTCTTTGTTTTTCAAAATAAGGTGCCTCTTCATCCTGCATTCATTACTGAAGGGTTTAATAGTTGGAAGAGAGTTAATGATGGAGTTAGATGTGCACTTTTGATGCATGTGGGAGGTCCTACTTCACCACATAGGAATACAGTGAAATATGTTGAAGACTCGATGAAAGTAACTGGACATATTGACAAAGTCTTGAATGCAAATACTCTAGAAGAAGTTCAGAAGAATCGGTTGCGACTTACAGCAACAATTGAGAGTATAAAGTGGCTTAGCTTGCAAGCTTGTGCATTTAGAGGTCATGATGAATCTCCAACTTCTAAAAATTATGGTAATTTTATAGAGATGATAAGACTTATGAGCCGATTGAACGTTAACATTGGTGATGTAGTCTTAGAGAAAGCTCTGAAAAATGCTAAATATACTTCATCGATTATTCAGAAAGAAATTTTGCATATTTTTGCAAACAAAGTTAGAAGAAAAATTCGTGAAGAAGTTGGAGATGCAAAGTTCAGTATTTTGGTTGATGAAGCCAAAGATGCATCAAATAAAGAGCAGATGGCTATTGTTTTGAGATTTGTTGACAACCATGGTTTCTTACGAGAATGTTATTTTGAGATTGTGCATGTTTCAGACACTACTGCTTCAAAATTGAAGAAAGAAATATGTAATGTCCTTGCTCGAGCTAATTTGCATATCCTTAATATGCGAGGTCAAGGGTATGATGGTGCTAGTAATATGTGCGGTGCTTGGAATGGACTTCAAGCTCTATTTCTTAAAGATTGTCCATACACATATTATGTACATTACTTTGCTCACAGACTACAATTAGCATTAGTTGCAGCTTGTGCAAAAGAGATTTCTGTTTGGCAATTTTTTTCAAAACTAACAACCATTATCAATCTCATTGGTTCTTCTCCCAAACGACATAATCGAAAGTTACATTCTCGCTTCAAGCTATTAAAATTGCACGTATGGTAGCTTCCGTGTGGCGCGGATAATCTTTGGTAGAGGCATTAATCGATTGGTAATCTACATCGGAGTGGAGCCTACTTTCGGTGGAGCTCTCATTTTGATTCTATTTGCGTTTTTAATTGATATGTATGGTGCAACTATTTCAAAGGTCTTGAAAGTATTATTGAAGAAGGATCCTCTAACTCTATACGTGGAGAAGCTGGTGGTTGTTTGATTATAATGAGGTCTTTTGATTTTATTTTCACTCTATATATGATGCATAAAATTATGGGGATTACTGATTTGCTTTGTAGAGCTTTGCAGCACAAATCTCTTGACATTGTAAATGCCATGGATCTAGTCTCAACTACTATAAAACACTACTTCATACTTTGAGAGAAGAGGGATTTGATCATCTCCTTGAGCATGTGCAATCAGTTTGCACACAAAATAACATTGACATACCAGATATGAATGCTTCATTCAAAAAGGCTACCGGTCGTTCATGCCAACAAAAAGAATCGATGACAGTTTGCCAACACTATCATTTTGATGTGTTTAATTCAGCAATAGATTTTCAGCAGGAAGAGTTAAATTCCAGATTTAGTGATGAAGCAGTGGAACTCCTTATACTTAGCTCAGCTTTAGAACCGAAGGACAACTTTAAATCATTCAAAGTTGATGATATTTGTAAGCTTGCTGAGAAATTTTATCCAGAAGATTCCAGTGAGCAAGAAATGCATTATTTGAGATGTCAACTAAATCATTATAAAATTGATGTGCTCCGTCATCATAGCTTTCAAAATATGTCTACCATCATTGAATTGTGTCACGGATTAGTTGAAACAAATAAGTTGCAGACTTATAATTTGATTGATAGATTGATTCGTCTTGTTTTGACTCTCACTGCTTCCACGTACCCATTACGTAATCTAGCATTTTCAGCTATGAAACATGTTAAAACTGCTCTTCGCAATAAAATGGAAGAGGAGTTTTTAGCAGATTCTATGATGATTTACATTGAACGAGAGCTTCTTGAAGATATCGATTCAGATTCCATAATAGACCAATTCTATTATACTATGTACCTTTGAACCTTACTACTATGTATGATTTTGAATTTGTGATTTATCTTGATGGGACAATTTTTTGTAGATATAATTGATACTTGATAGCCCAGTAGAAAATTAATTCCTAACTCCGTCCTTGATTAGCGAATGTAATTAACTAGCTTTGATTCAAATGTGATTGTAAAGTTAACTAAAAGGTGATTTGAGTCGGTTTCTAGAACCCTTGACGACATCTACAAAATATAACTCTCGATGAGATTATCTACAAATTCATGGACTTAATTCGGCTATATGTGATGCATGTCGTTTCAATTCCACAAACGCATGGGAAAGATGATTTTGAGCACTCGAAGTTTTACTAGTACTTAGATTTAACTTATTAATTTTTCCAAAATTTTGTTATATTGCTTGTTTAATCAAGGTTGTTTGGTACTCCTTTCGTCTCTTAAAAACTGACTTAGTTTGATTTTTTTGATTAACTCAATCAATTTTGAAATTAAGAAATAAACATATTTATTTATATTTCTCCATCTATAAATTTTGATTACCAGATTAGTCAATTTGAGCAAAAAGCCAAACTAATCTAGTTTTTACATGATGGAAGGAGTAATATTTAAGCCAGTGGCGGACCCAAGTAGGGGACACCTACCCCCATTGAAATTTCAATGGGATCAATTTTAAAAAAATTATTCGAAGGGTGTTAAATAAAATTGTTATGTTTGATTGAAAAAGTAAAAATTATTAAAAAATTTAAACAAACTACTCCCAGTTCTTCCTAGTACTCCACTACTTCACAAAATAATTTTAAAAATAATCCCACTATCCCAAAACAAGACCAACAATCCCATTATCCCGGTTAAAACAAGAGATATTGACGGTACTTTTATAAAATTAGGATTTTTTATTTCTTAAAGCAACACTGCAACACAACAATGAAGATAACTCTATCAAATAAAAGTTCTTCAAGTATGTGTTTTATTCTATATTTACTTTCTTTAAATTTTTGTAATGTTACTTGTTAGTGGTTTAATTGAGAAATAAGAACATAATAAATTAAAAGGGGAAACATAAATTTTTTTTAAAAAAAACTAAAAACGAAAAGGAGTAAAAAGAGATCCAAATAAACTTATAATCTGTATAGTATACTGTTTAATGTTGATGCTGTTTTGATTTTTATATTTGTTGTTTTCATTTGGTTATACATTGGTTATTAATAATATAAACGGTGGATATTGTTACAGTTTTTGAGCAAAACCCAACCCCAATAAAACTTATATAATGGTACATTAGTAACTTATATTGAACGTGATATTTCTACAACTATTAAGAATGGGGTTATCATGCAATAATTTCAAGCAATGAAATCTTGAAAAATATTATTATAAATAATATTAGAGTATTATTTAATTTTATAATTTATTTTATTAAAATTTTATTTTTAAAATTTTTTATTTTTCCAAATTTGACCCCACTGCTGTATCCGCCCCTGATTTAAGCAATGTATTGTGTTAGAGGCCTTTATATTAATTTATGGTAAAAGATCGCAGGTTGGAATATGCACCTCCACAGAAGTATGAGCATTTTAGAATTAACCAAGAACCACGCGAATGAGGTAAGTTTTACCTAGATTCCCTCTAGCTCCCCCTAACCCCTTCCCCAAGTTCCCCGGTAATAAAATAGGTTCTAAAAAAATAAAGATGTATATATAGTTGGGTTATTGATGAGTATTAATAATTCCTGCATGTGGTAAATAAAGTTTATCAGTTTGAATTCCTGATATAGATGTGGTAAATAAGGGTAGGATGGCTCGTGTAGAAAGAGAGAGAAGACAAAAGGTGACGGCTGTTTTGAGACAGACAGAGAGAGACAGGTGGAACTCCAAATCCCCCGTGAGGAGTGTTTGGAGGCATCCAAAAAATACAACTAAACCTGATGTTTCCTTCTCCCACTTTCGATAAATATATAAAATTAACACCTCCCATATATATATATATATATATATATATTATTTACATCTTAAATAAATAAATAAATAAATATCTTCCTGTATACTTGCGTATTCATAATTATAATTCTTATATTTCACCATTCGCATCCAAACTAAATTCACGAGCTCATGATTCCTCTCCATTCTCACAGTTCAGAAATCACCGTCTAAAAATATACTCATTCCGTCTCAAATTAATTGCTCAGTTTTGATTTTTTAAAATCAAATTGACCATTTTCAAAACTAATCTTTTTACTATTTTTACTAAAATATAGTTGAAGAGATTATAACCAAAAGAAAGTATATACAATTTATTACTAATCCTAATTTTTATAATTTTAGAAATATATTTATATATGCTTAATTATTAATTCTAAAAATAGTCAATTTGACTTAAAAAAGTCAAAACTGAGCAGTTAATTTGGGACGGAGGGAATAGTTATTTTTACAAAATTTATAAATATTAATTTAAAAATATATTTGTACGTGTTCCGTGTTTACTCTATAATTATATGTTGATACATTTTCTCTCCGATTCAATTTAATAAACAAAATATTTGGAACATACATATTTTGTTGTTCAGAAAGTGAGGCAGGCTTCAGAGTTTTTTTTTTTGGGTGCAAAGGAGAGGTCGCAGAGTTATTTATATATATATATATATATATATATATATATATAAAGAGAGAGAGAGAGAGAGAAAAGAGGATAGAGATAGCTAGGGTGAGGAAGAGAAAAGAGAAAGAAAGTGAGGCAGTCTTCAGAGGTCGCAGAGTTATATATATAGATAGATAGAAAAGAGGACAGATATAATAGGGAAAGGGAGAGAAAAGAGAAAGAAAGATACATAGGGATAAAGAATGGTCTCTAGGGAGCACAAGAAAGCTGCTGGCGCACTGCATGAGAAGCTGCAACTTCTTCGTTCCATTACAAACTCTCATGCAGTAATTCATATATATTTCATTAATTTCTTAATTATATACGTATCTATACTTCAGCTTTCCTTTTGCATAGTATTCAAAGACATTGTTATAATAATTAGAAATGTATATATTCTAAACCTGATGAGCAACAAACAAACACTATATAATTATCTTCTCTCCCTCTGATCTCTTCATATCTTGTTGGAATAAATTGTACTAACTTTGTGTATATATGATCGGCAGCTAAGCGAAACCTCAATTATAGTGGACGCATCAAGGTATATAGAGAAGCTAAAACAAAAAGTAGAGAGAGCACTGAGTCAAGATATTAATACAACCGGACAAAATTCAAGTCATGACCCAATCAATTCATGGCCTGCGGTAATTTTAATTTTCTTCATGTAATATTTGTGAAATGAAACATTTTTTTACCCATAGCTAGCCTATTTAATTTCTTGATTCAACACTAATTATGCATTGATTGCATATATATGTAGGTTGCAGTAGAAACCCTAGAAAAAGGTTTTCTAGTGAATATACATTCTGAAAAGAATTGTCCCGGTTTGCTTGTCACCATTTTGGGAGCTTTTGAAGAGCTGGGGCTTATTGTGATGGAAGCTAGGGTTTCTTGTACGGACAGTTTTCGATTGGAAGCCCTTGGTGGAGAAGTAAGATAGTACTAAAGATTCAACTCTTTGCATTATATATATATATATAACATACTTGCATATATATCTTATATACTAACATGAAAAAAATATTCCAAAGGTAACTCTAAGTGATTCTATAATTGTCTATATAGTTTAAGATATGATTTGGTTTGGGTAAAGTTGTCAAATGAGTTACATTTGTTTAAAGCTAGAGAATTAAAATTATATGTACAATTCTATATATATATATAAAAGTCCATCGAAATGCAAATGAAACTCGTTTTTATCCAACAAATTGACGAGTAGTTGGAACACAACTTCACCAAAACTTGATCCATCTAAGACTGAGTGCATATAGTATGCAAGTTTTTTACTTTGATGCATATGTAGATATAGAGAATTAATAATGTGTAGTCTATATAATTAGGAGTATTTAATAAACACTTATTAACTTTTGCAGGATGAAGAAACCGGAGAAAACATCAATGCGCAAGTAGTGCAACAAGCAGTTTCACATGCCATCAGAAATTGGAAAGAAAACAATGACCAAGATTGAAGTAACTATTACATATCTTTTCATTTCTCTTTCTTAACTCATTATATGGAAGCTAATTAAGTTGGTTATGTTTGGAGAGAGAGTAATTACAAGTTAGTAGTTTTGAGAATAAGTTGGTAGGATCGATTTGATCAAAGATTCGGATCATAGGGACGAAGCAACGTCCCTAGTGAGTTGAGGACCTTCTTTTTCAATGTATAGTGCAAAGCATTTGCATAGTTTTTCTTATCACGATGGCTTTAATTTATAGTAAAGGTATATTGATCGATCCTCATGATGTTAAAGCATATAGCAAAGCATTTGAGTACCGCTTCTGCCATACATATGGAATTATTTCTTAATTTATCATATTAGTTTTGTTTTTTCATAGTTTTTTTTTCCTAAATGTGTTTTAGTATAAAAGGAAACAAATATACAATGGCAAGGGGATCCCTCAGACTATAGCAGATTCATCTAGAGATAATCCAAAAAGATGAGCAAGCTATACATGGAATATAAACCAAACCTACAATAGCCAACTACAATAATATGAACAAAAAGTAGTGGCTCTAACAAAATATTTACAAGTTGAGATTCTAGACTTGATAATTTTTATGACATCTAATGCCAGTCTAGAAGGGGGAATTAATGAGGATATTTCTTTGAGAGCTTTGTACCTTGGAATGAAGTAGCAAAGTTAACGATATCATCCCAATTGTGAGAGATGTAGTCCCAGTTTCCCAAATGTAACGTAGCATCAAGTAAAAGTTTGGAGTACGTAGTCACATTTGAAAAAAAAGGTGATCAAAGGAATTCGAGTATTGCCGACAGAGAAGGCAAAAAGTAGCATGTCCAGTGTATTGCCTTGTTTCATAGTTTTGCAATTCATATCCGCAAGCGAATCTGAATAAGTTTCAATCCACTCTCAAGGGCATGAGCATTACTTTTGGTCTACCAAAGACCCACTCAAAAGTTATAATAAATTATTGGTATTTTTGATAGTAGAATCGAGACCTTATATACATACTAATCTAACATGCATGATTATGATTAAGATTTTACAGTTAAATACTCAAAATAATATCTAGTTAAAAAATCTTAATCAGATTAATTAAGCAGTGTTTGAATTAAAATAGTACTGTCAGTCCAAATACAAAATTAGGGTTTACATGACCTAATTGAATTAAATGCACAATTAGAATTCCATGACCTCATTAAAATGTGTAAATTAGGGTTTGTATAACCTAATAGAATGAAAACAAAAAAGTCAGAAATATATGTGCTAGACCCGGGAGAAGCATCCACGTGTCCCGAGGCAGAAGGCTCGTGGAGGCGGCTCGTTTTGGGAATTGATAGATTGAGGGATTGGATTGGTGGCTAGAAGGAAAGGGCAATATGGGCATTATTCTAATGACTAAAGGGTATTTCTGGAATTTTTCTGAAAACATGTGCCTAACATGTGACTACTTAATTCTAGAAAACTCTATAAATACCCCTTCTATTCTAGGAAGGGGAGGGACTCTTTTGGTGACTCAAGGCTTGGATATTCCACCTAAAAGCACTAAAGGGTTTGAACATTCTCTCAACTCGAAGCACTCAAGAAGGCTCTTGGAATCCCTGCTACCCTAACACGGTTCCTGGATTCTAGGAGTTCTGCCACGTGTCGTTGGAGTAATTGCCCACCTGTTCTTCTCCCCTCTTCAATCAATCAACCAATTCCCTGCTCTTCATGGATTTTTCTCCTCTTCAGCCAATATGAAACCCTAACTAGCAAGGCACGATTTTATTGCCTACATTTTTTTGGCGACTCTGCTGGGGAGGTGTAGCTAGAATTCGTGAAGGATATGCCCACAACTCGAAGTGAGAGAACAATAGGAAGAGCTTCAGCAACAAATAACATTACCTCATTGGGTCCAGTCTGCGGAGAATATACCATGAGAAGTTGGCGGCTGGAGAGATTGAACTAAGAAAAGAAACGAGTAACACTATCACCCATGGTGCAGTCCCGAAAGTCAAGATGATGGACAACCCAAATACTGGCTCTACCTTCGGAAGAACTTTGAACTATGGATACAAGAATTGACGAATTAAAAATTCACCCAAGATGGTGGTCCACCAAAAATGGTAGTTTAAGTCCTCAGGAGTATCCTTTGCCAAGTAATTGGATGACCAAGGGAGGAGGCACAAGAACTGACGAATAAAAAAAAATTCATCCAAGATGGTGGTCCACTCTAAATGGTGGTCAAGTCTTCGTAGATCGTGACTTGCCAAGAAATTAGACGACCTAAGTGATTTAAGCACCGATTTCAAGTCCTCGTGAGATGGTGACTTGCCAAAAAATTGGACGACCAAGTGACGAGGCACCCGATTTTAAGTCCTCGTAGACTGCACTTGCCAAGAAATTAGACGACCCAAGTGATGAGGCACCCTAGTGTTACACTTTATCATTAAACGTGAATGAGGCACCTGACTATAAGTCCTCAGACCCGAAAAGTTATACTTTCAACTTTAAAAAAAATTGAGGCACCTGAGTATAAGCCCTCAACCCTGAAAAAGTTACATTTTATCTCTAAAAGTGGTGAAAGTTATGCTTTCTCCTACAAAAAGCAAGATTTATTATATAAAATGTTATGATTTTCATTGAAAGCAATTTGATTATCAATAAATTTGTCAAATCTTCACTTATACTTGAATATTTTTTTCTAATTTATTATAAAGAAAAGTATAGATTCAAGTGTTGGTTTGCATAAAAAAACACATGTTTTCTCTTTAATAAAATTTATGAGGCCTATTGTTGCTTGGGACGAATGCTCCTTCGTTGCGAAAATTTTAGCCTTTTTCTAATGAATTTCGAGGGAAAAAACGAAGATATGATCAAGGTGATGGGGCTCAAAAAATAGAAGAAAGGCTACAATTACCTAAAAAGACAAATAGATGAAGTAATCAAGAAGAATTCAAAGATAAAGAAGTCTGTTTATTTTATTTGGAACACAATTTCTAAACACGTGGCAAGAACATAACATGAATCAAAGCCTACTACAAAAAGTAATTGCATGCAGGAGCTTAGCCTAATCATTTATATGGATTAGTTAATGTGAGGCTTGAAAAAAGAGGACATGGGTTCTTGCATCAAAAAGAGAACTTCATTTCTTGGATCAGTAGCACATGGGTTCGTGGCTCCTAGTGATTATGAGACAATCTTAATTGAAGTTTAAAATCCAACTATTGGACACATGCACGCAAGCAGCTTTGATGGCTATTAGTACCTAACAAGTTTGATGGCTGTTAGTAGAATAACATGCATAGCTTCAATGAGTCTCTACTGCAATTCGGATACAAGATATATGACTATGGATTATGAATAACGACTCCTTACTTCTCCAAAATAAGAAAAAATAAGGAAACAAATATTGGGCAAGCTATGAAAAGATTTTTGGAGGATTTTCCAATATGTCCAAGGAAGAGCCCTGCTAGGTTTTTCCTCTTTAGGGTTTAACCCTAAGGATTTGGCTCCCTAGGAGTTCCCTCTACTAGGACCATTGTCTTTAAGACCTATAAATTGAAGTCCCGCAAAATTGTTCAAAGTTTTGTAGTGTTATTTTATGATCGTCTATTTGGGAATGTGACTTTCACGCAGAGGGAAAATGTGGGTCCAAGTGCAAAATTAGGATTCACATGACCTAATTGAATTAAATGCACAATTAGGGTTCCACGACCTCATTAAATTATGCAAGTTAGGGTTCGTATAACCTAATAGAATGAAGATAGAAAAGTCAAAAATAAATGTGCTAGACCCGGGAGAAGCCTCCACGTGTCCTGAGGCAGAAGGCTCGTGGAGGTGGCTCATTTTGGGAATTGATTGAGGGATTGGATTGGTGGCTAGAAGGACATGACAATATGAGCATTATTCTAATGACTAAAGGGTATTTCTGGAATTTTCCTGAAAACATGTGCCTAACATGTGACTACTTAATTCCAGGAAACTCTATAAATACCCCTTCCATTCTAGGAAGGGGAAGGACTCTTTTGGTGACTAAAGGCTTAGACATTAAAGGGTTTGGACATTCTCTAAACTCGAAGCACTCAAGAAGGCTCTTGGAATCCCTTCTACCTTAACACGGTTCCCGGATTCTAGGAGTTCTGCCACGTATCGTTGGAGTAATCGCCCACCTGTTCCTCTCCCCTCTTCAATCAATCAACCAATTCCGTGCTCTTCGTGGATTTCTCTCCTCCTCAACCAATACAAAACCTAACTAGCAAGGCGCGATTTCCTTTCCCACATGTACTGCGTAACTTTTCTTGTCCATAAGCAAAGCCCTTGTAATGATATATGCACGCTTAGATGTGGATTCTTTAGTGCAAAATCATCAAATTCAATCTCACCCACGTGCTTAACAATGAAGTTCAATGAAAATTAAGTCCTTCAGTGCTCTGGTTGGAACAAGTGACTGCAATTTCTAAAACATCAACAACGTTTCACATTTGTTTCTCGTAGATTAATTTTCTACAACTACGATGTGACGCCCCCAAAATAGGTATACATCACCCATCTTGGGTCGCCAAATACATGGTACTGAATACAAATATAAACTTAATTATACAACATGAGCTGAGAGTTTAAACAAGAATGTTGCCTTATAGATAATATCCACTCTTAATGGAGTCCTCATTATAATTATTATCACACTATTTTCACTACAAGAAAAAAGCTTATTTTCGACGGATTATTCCGTTGGAACTAATCCTATTTTGTCGAAAATATATTATTTTCGACGAAAATATCTGTCAGAAATTCGGTCTTATATATACGCGTCGAAAATAAGATCCGTTAAGAATTCCGTCGGATATTAATTATCTTCGACGAAATTATCTCCGACGGATTTTCGTCGAACATTGCCTATTTTTGACATAATATATAGGACGATACTTTCCGTCGAATATAATAGATCCTATGTCCGACAGATTTATTCCCTCGGAATTATCTTATTTCCGACTGAAAATTAAAATAACCTAATATTTATTAAAATTGACTAATTATTAACTTCGACGGAATTTGCGTCGGAGATAGAAAGTGTTCTGACGGATATGTTAAAATCGAAGATAATATATATTCTAATTTGAAATTAGAATATTTCGACATTTATTAAAAATTGGTTATTTGTTACCTCTGAGGGAAGTTCCGTCGAAAATACCCTATTCCGTCCGAATTAACTATTTTTTTTTAAAATGCAGATTTTAAAAGTTCAGTTTCCAGGTGTTTAAACCCATTAATGTACCTGTAACATGTTACAATCCAATACACAGTAATATAAACTTGTATCTCACATTCAAATATGCAACGTAGCACTAAAACTTAATCTTCAACTCATTATCATTCACATTCACATTCAAATATCCACCAAAATGTATTATAAGCTAACCAATTACAAATATAAGCTAATGTTCCATAAATGTTAAACAATATAATTTATAATAGTTGTACAGACGCAATTAGACAATACAATATATACGAAAATTCTACAATAATATGAATATATACAAATGAACTATAAACTAGTAAAAGTATCATCATCGGGAGGAGGTGAACAGCGATGCTCTCAGTGTATGGAAATCGACCTCGTCTTTCTTTCGTCATTATCGCCAAACTGCCGCTATCGCCTTGACTGTTGATAGAATCAAAATATAAATTATTAGTTTAGTATATATATATATATATATATATATATATATATATATATATATATATATATATATATATATATATATGAGAATCAACAAATTAGCCTTAATTGAAAAACATAAACAATAAGAATAATACAGGTAGGTGGGGTGGGAATGAAAAGCCTCCTCCAAGAGGGTAATCACCATCCGGAGCATCTCGACGCTCAAGCGTCGAAGCTCGCTCCCGTGGTAATCCGTGCATTTCTCTCGCAGAGGCCCTTGCTATAATATCACGAGTAATCTGGTGAAGACGAGAAGCGGAAGGCAATCGCCGACGCCGAAAAGACCGGATCAGTATGGAACTATCCGAACCACCGCCCTATCACCAAGGAAGATATATCGTCATCCAAGCCAACGCTTCAGTATAAGATGGTCCAGACATGTGTTCTTTGGACACTGGCCATTGTGAGCCTATAAAGAGATACAAATTTGATTACTAATAATAATTTATATAATGTGATAAATTCGGATAATTTTGTGAAACATAAAAAATATTACCTCCGGGAAGTGTATATGCGGGTATCCTCGGCGGACCCAACACTCGATATCTTTAAGTCTTTGCTAGTAGGGGATCACGAGGCGCGACCCATAGTCTCAGCTCCTCATCCCGATCTAATAAAATATGGGGTAGAGGGGTGGCGGAATCTAACGGCTCAGAACCCCTCCTAATAGTCTCCAGCTCAGCTATACGCTCGTCCTGAAGCCTCTGAAATCGGTCCTGTAATGTATTCTGTATACGTATGTTAATTATATCATTTTATTTACGATTGAATATTATTAAAACCTAAATATTAAGATGAGTTTTACCCATATAACTAAAGCTACCTAGGGGTATAAACAAGTCGAATATCAGCGAACACCATCATACTCAGATTCGGCTCGATTCGAAAAAATTGAGCTCGAATTCGACTCGGATTCGACAAAGGATTTATATTTTTACGCCAGATTCGACTCGGATCATTACTCGGACCTACTCGACTCATAAGTACTCGACTCGTTTACAAAGCGAGTTACTCATGAGCCTTCAAATCGATTTTCGAATATGAACCATTTCACTTAAAATTGAACCACTATATACTAAATTGGTTACTTAACTAATATTTATATATAAAACTTTTTCACTTTTATTTATGTATTGAAATTATATAGAATGTAATAAAAATTGACATTCAATTCATTGGTTTATTCATGTACAAGTTTACACAATTTTATACTACACTTAATAAATTATAAAGATTGATACAAATATCACATATTTAGCTTACTAGCATGGATCAAACCAATATTCGAATATGATCCACCGAGCAGGTATCGAGAAAAAATGAAATACTCGAACCGTAATCTGAACGAATACTGGTATGCTCGAATTCGACTCGTGTATCATTAAACAGAAAACGAGTATGGATCATATTCAACTCGAATCAACTTCGAATTCAAGCTTTGGATCATATTTTCGAACCAATCTTGAGTCGAGTACCGAACTACTTGGCTCGATTTACACCCCTAAAGCTGCCTGAGACAAAGCACGCTCGTCCTTAGGTGTGTGGGCTCGATCCCAAAACTCTAGAATGGTAGGATCTCGGCCTAAGGTCCTCCCCAATGCCTAATACAAACATTCATAAAACAGGTCTTAAGTATTTATGTGAGAACTTGACATATAAATAACTAAATACAACGCACTTATCGTCTTCGCCTCCTCGAACGACTGAGAACCAGTGGTGTGTACTATCCGGAGCTGACCACGGTTCTTCTTCGTCTGCTCAGACTTTTTCTTGAAGTCATTAGCCTCCCAGTGCGCACACATAGCCTCCTAGGCTAAATTAGAGACTATGCGGGGCTGATGATCTCTGATGGTGGTCCCGGACTGGTCCATAACTACTAGGGCTGCCTTATGTCGTATCTCATACACCCATCCAGAGTAATTCGCAGCGACGTGATGCTCAATCACATCATCGCCAGCTGACTGAGAGATGCTCGGGTCAAATCGATAATAAACCTATAACAAAAGATTATTTAAAATTAAGAACAATTGATTTCATCATCCCAATACAACTATGTAGTGATAATATGCTTAACTTAATTACGTGGAACTCCCGCAAGACGGTTTGAATAAAAGTGGCATCGTACCTCAGATATCGATTGGTGAACCGCGTGCACCCTCTCGGGAGATCGTCAAACAAATCGCGTGTAGGGTGTGCTTTAGCTCAAGGGTCTAGTATACTACGTAAAAGTATATAACAATATGTGTTATGTGAATTGTGTTTTGCAATAAGCGATAGAAATAGTGCGAATATATTAACACTACTGCTTTGGGAAATGACATCCACCCAGATCTTTGTATAATCGCTGAGCAGACGACCAAAGATCTGGGGTTCGTCCCTCTGTTCGTCGACGACGTGCATCTGTAATAATTATATTTAATATAGTACTTCAATAATCATTGTAATTAATGCAGCTTGAGATCTATTTAAATCTTAGTTAAGATAACTTACTTGCGCCTGAAGAAGAGCCTCCATCATGGCTAACGTCTCCAGTACCGGATCGCCCACCACTTTGGCGACCTCCACCGCTATGTCTAGCCATGAATATCCTACTGCAATAACAAAATTGGTATATTACGAATATGTAAGGTTTAACAATATGTGGTAAATACTAATATAAATGCTCATTTTCAATTACGCACGTCATCAAACCCATCAGAATCAACGTGTATATCATTCTCGGATTCAGTATCTTCCTCATCCTCAGTTTCGAGATAAGTTTCGTCATCGTTATCATCCTCAACGACTACATAATCATTCATGTGTATGTTGGCCTCGACATCATCATCGTTAGGTACGTCAATGACATCAGTACTCACCACATCTTCAGCATGGAACACTACGGCTAATGGGTTGGTCACATATTCTTGCAACGCCTCATCCATACCAAACATGTTATCAACATTAAATGAACGTGTTTTAGTAGTGACTACTGTGTACCAGGGGCTTCGAGTATTTACGACATTAGGAGCGTAATACACTTAAGTCACTTGACTTGCTAACACGTACACGTCATCAGACTTTAACACCGACTTGATATCCATGGTTGTGATTCTATTACGATCAACTTTAACCCCCTTTTCAGTATTAAACCAGCTACACTTAAATGTAACTACCTTTTTACCGCTGTGATACTTGAGCACAACTACATCCTATAAACGACCATAGTAATTGGACTCAGAATCTTGGTAGCATCTTCCTAATACCACAACCCTAGAATTGACTGATGTGAGTTCATGCAAGTCATCGACTCTAAATCTGTACCCATTCACGATGTAACCAGGAAAAGAACTAACAACTTTGTAAGGTCCTTGGATGACATCTATAAAATGCTCAGAAATATTCTCTACTTCAACCCTTTTCTTAAACCACTGTTGGTAATTAGCATTAGTGAATGTTTCCAATTCTACTGCAGTAAAAGTTGGGTTAGAAGCATACACTTCCTCTTCGAATGAACTGCGATATTAGTAAAATATCTTTAACATATATAGAGATGACTACACTTGTAAATTGTACTAAATGGAGCAAATAAGCTTAGACTTACATGATGTATGATGATACTTTGGGCATATTTAGAAGCATGTATGTCGATACAATCTTCAACTCTTTGTCGCATAAGTAAGTCAGCGTCTCAGGGCCAAATGGTTTAGCCGGATATGTGAATACAGCTAACTCATCATCAACATGAGTCATTGGACCAACAACCTCATTCCTTCTTAAACGGTTGTGCTTCGTTGCGACAACATCGTCAAAATACAATGAGTAGAAGTTGACAAGCTCTTCCTCTATATATCGTTCAGCAATAGAACCCTCTACACGAGCTTTGTTCTTGACCTTTTGTTTTAATCGGCGCATATACCTATGATAAATAATATGCAGACAAATTGAAGTATTATTAATATGAGCAGGATAGAGCAATTAACAGTTTATATATTACCTCTTAAAAGGATACATCCACCGATATTGCACCGGTCCTCCAAGTTTGAGTTCATACGGCAGATGAATAGGCAGATGTTCCATCGAGTCAAAAAATCCTGGAGGGAAGATCATTTCAAGCTTGCACATGGTAAGCACAATATTCTTCTCCATTTGCTCGACATCACTGTACTTAATTATAGTTGAGCAAACATCTCAAAGGAAATTTGACAGTTCAGTCAATGCATCCAGAAATTTTCTGGGTAACATCTCACGAAATGAAATTGGAATCAACTTCTGCATGAATACATAACAATCATGACTCTTGAATCCAGAAATTTTTAATTGCTCAACCTTACAACAACGTGTTATGTTCGATGCATATCCACCTGGGAGCTTCAACCCACTAACCCACTTACAGACGTCTTCAACTTGTTGCTTAGTAAGACAAAATGGAGATTTAGGTTTCGTAGTGTTAGGGCGAAGCCATAATTCTGGCCTAATTTTCAATGCCTCCAAATCTTTTTGAGCATTGTCATTGTCTTTAGTTTTACCACTCGCATATAACATGGTGTAAAACAAGTTCTCAAAAACATTCTTTTCGGTATGCATGACATACAATGACGAACATAAAGTGTGCCCCAATACGGTAACTCAAACAATATAGGCAAGTATGTCTTATTATGAGTCTTCCCGTACCTAGCTGCTCTCAATTTACTGTGTTCTTTCCCCGACAAAAGAAAATCAAATTGATTCAACCAGCCCAAGACCTCAGTTCCCGACAGCCGACCAACAACCCCCTTCTTCTCTATCTTTCTGTTGAACTGTGCAGACATCTTTCTGTAATTGTGATCAAGAGGCGAGAATCTAAGCGAGCCTTCAAAGAAACTACATTTCCGCCTACGCCGCAATCGGTTGCCTTGCACATCCCCCATACACTTTGGACGGATGACTTCCGTGAGTTGACCAACCACTAACCATCCCAAGAGCCAAAAAGTTAGTGATAGTCCATAATAGGGCTGCCTTCATCACAAAATTCTCGCATATCGATTTATCATACGTCTGAACCCCTGTCTCCCACAACATCTTTAGTTCCCCCCACGTTTTGTAACCTTGTAGCGTGATAAAGTCGTGATATATCACATTATCCCTTATCTCATCCTCCCATAGTATAACATGCAATCCGCTCCACAAGCATCAATTTTACGATACCCATATTTAACCCTCGACCATCTTCTTCACTTCATAATAATTCGCAGGAAGAGTATGATCCTTGGGTAAGAAGCGCCCAATTATAGCGAAAGCAAATCGTTGAAACCTCTCTCACTATAGTCGTGCTCATTCTTGAAGTGTAAGAGCTTCATCATCTATAGAAAGCTTCAAGCGTCCGTATCATTTCCCAGATCTAACGCGACCCAGATTGAGATAAGAACTTGTAAAAGCGACAAGAATCAGATCATTTGGCACTTGCTTCGCCTTTGCTTGAAGAAGGTTCATATTCAATTGATCAATAGTAGTAGGGCCATAAGCATCGACCAACATCTCAACTGGATCATAGTGTTCGACGTATGAATCCCATGGAATTGGTTGTTCCACAATATTTTCAATCACTTATGATTCCCCGTGATGAGTCCATACGAAGTACTCATCCACAAATCCATGAGAAAATAAGTCGAATTTAATCTCGTCGGCTTTCTTCCAAATTAGATTTTTACACTTGACACACGGGCATCGCATCTTCCCGTTCGGATAATCCGTATGTTCTAGTGCTTTGTTCAAGAAATCTAAAACCCCAACATGATAAGTCGAGACTAATCCCTCCCATCTTTGGGTATCTATGGTACATCCAACTCTGGTTGGTTGGCATTTTCTTCTACGTAAGCACGCATTAAGTTAATTTGGATATTCATGCGTGAATTAGATTTACCTAAAGTATCTCTACGGAGACGGGGTAAAGGCTTACATCCCGTTATTGGATGCGTCTCATCACTAGTGCAAAACACGTTGAGTACGTTTCATGAGTTTCAAGAAAATTTGGTAGAAGATCTCCTCATGGTCTCCAAGCACACGAAATAGACTAAGATAACTTAATCTAAGTATGCACTTGGAGAACATATAGAGATAACGATCGATTAATCCTCAAAATAACAAAAATGTACTGGTTTAGTATTTGCACTACGGCTAAGTGAGAGACATAACATCCAATAACAAACCCCAAATCGGGGGACTGCTCGGACATTCACCCCTACTGAGTGTATGTCAAATAGGTTTCTAAGTTTCAAAGTATAGTACATATATAATTGAAAATGTTACTTAGTTTATTGAAAATTGTGGCAAACTAAGCAAATGCTACTTAGTTTATGAGAATTGTTATGTGGAATCTCTACTTGAGTCGACAATGGGGAAAAAAAAAAGATTCGTGTAGTTCTGTTGTGTCTATACTTGAATAATAAAGTTAATTCAATTCATCAGAACATTCTTCTTCATCGTTTCCATTATAACAAATGACAATATCCCCAAGGAGTTCCATTAAGCTATTGAACAAAGTTTTGACTTAAGCAACCCTACAGATGAATGAGCGATCACTCTCTGCTAGGAATGAATCATCTCCCATATGGGTCCAATCCATGATATAGGCGACACTCACCACTCAAAATTCCTCAAATTGATAGTTCTCATACAAGAGGTGAGGCGTTACGTGAGAACTACCCATCCGAGGTGAGTGGTGAGAAGTCTGTTTATATCATGGATTGGACCCATACGGGGAGATGATTCAATCTATGAGATGAGAACCGAATTCATTTCATCAGAGGTTCTTAACCTAGAACTTTGTTCAATAACTTATTGGCACTCCTTAGGATGTTGCCATCTGTTATGATGGAACGATGGAGCAATGTCTCTGATAATTCAATTACCTTTATTATTCGAGTATAGGACACAAACAGGAACTATTACCCCTTTTTTTTAATTGTTGCCGAGGAACCGGTTGGAGTACTATTAGTTGCAACTGCTATGTCGAAACCTGCATACAAGAAAGAGTACATATATGTAGGGAGAGTATTATTGCATTTATTGAAAATTGTGGCAAACTAAGCAAATGCTACTTAGTTTATTTTGCCAATGTTAAACTAAGTAAGTGGTACTTAGTTTATGAGAATTGTTATTTGGGATCTATAGAGACTACTGTTTGACATTCACTCCTAGCTATCAAACGGGTTTCTAAGTTTCATATTATAGTACATATATGTATATAAATACATATAATACTTAATTATTGAGTTTATTGAAAATTGTGGCAAACCAAGAAAATGCTACTTAGTTTATTTTGCCAATGAAAAACTAAATAAGTGCTACTTAGTTTTTGAGAACTGTTATTTGGAATATATACGAAGACTACTATTAAATTATTTTATTTTATTTTATAAAATTTAATTGTATTTATCATTATATTTTATTGTATTTTATTTTATTTTGTACTATAATATATAATATAATTTTTGATTATTTTATTATATTAAATTAAATTTTTATTTTAATAAATCGATTAAATTTATTATTATGTTTTAATATATTTTATTTAGCTTTTTGTATTAATATATGATATAATTTTTAAATTAAATTCGTTAAATTTAATTTTATATTAAATAAATTTAATTAAATTAAATTTATTTATTTATTTTATTTTAATAAATTTAGTCTTATTATTATTATTATTATTATTTATCGTTTAATTTAATTTATTATTTATTTAATTTTATTATTTTTAATTTTTTTATTAAATTAAATTAAATTAAATTAATTTTATTTATTTTATTGTATTATTATGTTTTATTGTATTTTATTTTATTTGTATTGTATTATATATTTTAAATATTATTTATTAAATTAATTTATCTATTAAATTAAATCAAATTTTAGAATTGAATAATTCTGACTGAAATTCTGTCAGAAATAACAAATATTCCTACATCAAACATTATCATCACACTTACTGCTGAATAACTTATAACATAAATCAACAAACACTTACTGATTATATCAGTCCCAAACTGATCACAAAGCAAAATATGTATTCAAATTAATAGAATCACAAAATCGAACATATATGTATGCATCCCAAATATAACTCCTCGATCGGTCCCAATTTAAATTCTGTAACTCCTCATCAATTAACAATATCACAAAATCGAATATCGTAACATGTATGATACCACAAACCCTTTCTTCAAATATGTAATTTTCTAAATAGGGAACATTAGGGCATAAATTATCAATAATTATTATAAGAAAAACTATTTATAATTACTGATTATGGCAGAAAAACTATATATTAACAATTATTATGGAGTTAATTGGGGATTTCTAAATAGGGAAAAAATTAGGGCAAAACCTTAAAGCCGGCAAGCTAGCTGCTAATGGTAGAGGAGGAGGAGGAAACGGTGGCACCACGAGCTTTCCCAAACCACCCACAATAGCCACCAGAGCTTTACTAAACCACCACAAAGACCGCCACGAACAGCAACCAGGAAAAAGCGAGGACGAAAAGGCGGGCGAAAGAAATGGGAAGAAGCTTTGCAAAGTGTAGGTATTTTGAGAGATTGAGAGATAGAGAGACTGGGAGTCGAGAGATGGAAAGAAAATAAAGGAAATGGGCGTCTGTGGCTGATCTGATTTTTTTTACAGTTTTATTAATTAATTTCGACGGAACTCAGAGTTAAAGTATCCTCAACGGGCATTCCCTCAGAAATAACCATGATTTCGTCGAAGTTAGTTTTCGCGGTGGCGCGAAACTTGGCGCCATTGAGTGCCTACTACCTCCGACAGAATTTCGTCGTCCTTAAAATATTTTCGAGGGAATTATATTCGACGGAGTAGTCTGTCGAAATTATTATATTTGCGACGGACTATAATCCGTCGAGGTTACATCCGTCGAAAATAGCCAGTTTTCTTGTAGTGTTTATAGAATAGTGAGGACTACTAAAACAACCATTTAGACCATCACTCCCCTGACCAGTCCTGGCTACGTTCTCATTTCCTGAAGAGAACAGTGAAAGAAAAGGGTTAACTCAACTATCCCAGTAAAAAATATTATGACTAAGATAATGCATAATAAATTATCCTTAGTCTTCAACAGTATAACAACTAATAGAATACAATAGACAACAAGTTTTAGATCAACAACTGCAGCGGAATAAACAATCCATTAGAAGAGTCAAGTAGAGCATGGTATCTACTATCTTCTATGCTTTAAAAAGTTTTTCATCAACTTTATCGCTGAGACTCAGCTTAATAAATAAACCACATCATCGAATCATCCCTGCACTACGGGCCAAGGATATTCATGTAATCATCAATGGTCATGATTATACCGAATAATCCCTAGTTATAATCATACCAACAACTGTCCATCAATGCACTGCAGGCCAATAATGACTTTTACCACATCATTTGTAACATTACGGGTCATGATTATACCGAATAATCCCTGGTCATAATTATACCAATCAACAGTCCATCTATACACGTAAGCCAAAGATGACTTTCATCACAATATAAGCATGAGGATGATGACAATGATATAAACATTAATTAAACGAAATCAATGATAAATATTAAAGAATTTAAATTTATCTAGAGTTTAAAAATATCCAAATTGTCAATATGATACTGCTTTGTGGAGTAAAATTCAAGAATAAAATTCATGTATCAAAAATAATTTGGACAGAAAAGAAATATATTTTTCGGGTGAATAGTACCCCGTGAATAGTACCCTGTAAATAGTACTTCCAGAATAGTACCTCGTGAATAGTATCCCAGCATGGAATGTAAGACCCCAACTTTTATGAATAAAGATGATTTTTCTATAATTATCATTTTTGAATATTATGGAATGAATTTGATATAATGTTATAGTTGTGGGTAATATTTATAAATTTTACAAAGTATGCAAGTTGTCATATTATATTCGATTAGATTAAGGGAAATATTCTTTTGTCGGGGAATATCCAAATGCAACGATGCACAATGATTGGTGGACCCCATAATGTAATTATTGTCGGATTGAGAAAGCGACAAAAATATTTTATGAAAATAACGGCGGAAGTTTTACCGATTATCTTTGTTGAACTACTCAGTAGTAAAAAAAATGCGATGTCTGGCGTGGTTAATAGTAGTAGCACACGGTATTGATTATTGATCTTACGTGAGAAGTCACTCGGTTATACTAAATTATTGCTACAGTAATTGTTGCATCATATCTCTCATATTATTGATTCGATTATTGACACAGTAGCATCTGCATTATATGATATATTATTAATCAATAATTGAGACGACAAAGTTATTCATATTATAAAATTTCAATATTTACAATGTCTAGAAGTTCTGTCAAGGAGAGGTTTGATCATCTAATTGCGCGCCAATAGGGAGAAATCCTTATTAGAAAGCCCATTCTTTCCTGGGAACGACCTGGTTGATAAATATTGTGAGTTATAATATTAATGATGAATGTTATTAAAAATTGAAGTTGTGTTCGGAGTTGAATTTGGAGACGCGGACGTGATATTTGAGTCCGGAACGATGAAATTAATAAAAATAGACTATAAACACAAAAAATTTTGATTTTTACTATTTGGTCAAAAAGTCAACAGTTGACTTTTTCGGGAAAAGTCAAACTTTAAAATTTCAAAATTTATATTTTTGATAAAAATAGTTTCATTGTGTTGGAATTATTTGTGTTAGTGAAAATCGACATTTATTTCAATAAAAATTGATGTCTGGAGGTTATATTGACCAATCGAGTATTTAACCGGATAAATGAGCAATTGATTGCTATTATTTCACATGATTATAACTATTTGTTCACAGGTGTATACTATTGTTTCACATTCTTGTTACTATTAGGGGAGTTGGTGCAAGATTGATAATACATGCATGACTAAGTTAAAAATAGAGGTATAAATGGAGGTACTATACTGAAATTTGTATTTTCACATGTCTAGAACTATTAATTCACAAAATTTACTATTGAATCACATTATTTACTATTAGGGGAGGTATTACAAGTTTGATAATACTTGCAGGACTAAATTAAAAAGGATGGAAAAGTTGGAGGTATTGTACTGTAATTTTTCGAGCCCCAAAACGTGCAATTATTGAAACTATATTTTTCCATAAATAGAAGCTCATTCTTCCTTCATTTCTCACCAATTCACTAAAGCTATAGAGCAATTATTATAGAGAGAAATTATATAGGAGAAAATCGTAAAAAGAAGAAGTGTCTACTACCTCACTACTCCTATATCCAGTTTTTCAAAGGTAAGGGTATTATCTCTTTCTTTCGTCTTCACGAAGAGAATTTACGTTATTCCATTCTTTATTATTATGTTGGAATAACTTTGGTTATCAAGCAATACCGCATACATGGTAAAATTCTTACCGTTATTTCATTCTTTATTATACATTGGAACATCTGCGTCATGCATGATTTACGTGGGACTGGTTCCATCTTTATTATTCTGTTGGAACATCCCATGCGTGCTTTACTACGCATGACACGGTTCCATCTTTATTATTCTGTTGGAATATCACATGCTCGGTGCATTTTCCATGGGACTGGTTCCGTCTTTATTATTACATTGGAATATATCTCGTGCATGCGCTTTTCTGTGGGACTGGTTAAAATCTTTTTATTATTCTGTTGGAATAACTCACCTCTGTCTATTTCTATGCATGCGTGCTTGGTGATTTCTTTTGTTATTCCATTCCTTATTATACTCGGTTGGTTAAAGTTTTGACTTCATAGTCCATGAAATTAGTGGAATATCCTCGATATTTTTGCGCTTCATCCGAGATCTTTTCATGGAAATATTCTTTTGAGCATTCTTGAATTTTCTCGCATAAAGAAGTATCATGTTGACAATTTGGACGTTATTAGTTCTCGGACAAATTAATTTGTGAACTTTTTTATTGAATTCTTATATCATTGTCATCATCCTCATGTTTATATATTTTTTGAAAGTCATCTCGTATTCCGTAGTGCATAGATGGACTTGGTATGATTATGACCGAGGATTATTCGGTGTAATCATGGCCGTAATGTTACAAATGATGTGGTAAAAGTCCTCATTGGCCGTAGTAGTGCATTGATGGATGATGTTGGCATGATCATGACCATTGATGAATACACGAATGTCCTCGGCAGTAGTGCATGGATAATTTGTGGTCGTGATACTAAAGAATATCCTTGGCAGTAGTAGTGCGAGGGTGATTCAATGATGTGGATTATTTATTAAGTTGAGTCTCAAATGATAAAAGTGATGAAAAACCTTTTAAATCATAAAAGATAGTAGATTTTATTCTCTACTTGACTCTTTTAATGGATTGCTTGTTCCACTGTAGTTAAACTTGATGTTTGTTATATTGTATCAGTTTAACATTGTTTAAGGCTAATGATAATTTATTCTGCATTATCTTACTCATAATATTTCTTACTGGGCTAGTTGAGCTCACCCTTTCTTTTACTGTTCTCTTCAGGAAATGAGAATATAAATGGACGAGTCGAGGAAGCGGAGTGATGGACCAGATGATAGTATTAGTAGTCCTCACTATTCTGTTAAATAGTGTGACAATAAATGTAATGAGGACTTATTCTGAGAGTGAATATTGTCTAGAAGACAGTATTTGTATTAAAACTCACAGTTTGTATTATGTCGTATTTTACACGATAGTTGTATAATTAAGTTGTATTTAATTTATGTAGCATGTATTTGATGACTCAGAATAAGTGATGTATATCTATTTTGGGGGCGTCACAGTTGGTATCAAAGCTTAGGGAAATGATCTCTGGCTAAGATGTGAGACAAGAACTAGGAGGGGAGAGACGGGGAATTCCTTCGCTAGTATGTCCTACCTAAGTTTATTTGGTATTTAGTTGGTCGGTCAGAGTATAGGGATAAAATGTGATATGTTAATTAACCATTGTTTTGTGGCAGTATTTGAAAATGGCATTCGAGAATGTTGAGAACATCAATGGAGCACAGGAGACCGTTGAGTCTCCACGGATCAATAACCAGGACAGTGTGCATCGGAAGGCAAAATCCTCATGCAAACGACAACTTGACTAAAATGATGAACGATGGAATGTTCCGAGGGCTTCACGCAACATCAAAGAGAGGCGGCTCTCATCCAAAATGCGGTGGAAACCTCGGTAACTCTCTTGACGGCCACCGCTAAACAGATTCAAGGAGCTGGGAGCAGGAGTTTTGGAGAGCCAAAACCACTTAAGGCGGAGACGTGGATAAAGCAGATCAACAAGATATTTGATGTCTTAGGATGCTCCGAGGAGCAAAAGGTTCCCTTTAACACCTTCATGTTACGGGCAGAGGCAGATTCTTGGTGGGAATCACAAAGCGTACTAAACTCGCCGCATTTGAAGATGTCTTGGGAGAAGTTTCAAGAACTGTTCAATGACAAGTACTTTCCCAAAAGTATTCGTCACATGAAAGAGGTAGAGTTCATTAAACTGGAGAAAAACAACATGACCGTGTCGCGATGTATGAAGCCAAGTTTGCCGAGAAATTGTGTGGGTTTGCGTCCCATTTGGTTGATAATGAGGAGAGAATGACGCGAATGTTTCTAAGAGGTTTGAAACCCGAGATACGTCAATATCTTATCTCTCATAAACTATGTTTGTTTTCAGATGTTGTTAATAGGGTTCAGTTATTGGAATGCGATAACGAGTCAACCCAACCAAAAGAGAGCAGCCGGCAAAATGATAATACTAGTGAGAGCAGTCATCAAAGCGGTGACAACAAGCGTGGAGGGAATCAACATGCCAGAAATGGTAACCACTTCGATGGTAATCAGGGCCAAAACAATAAGAATGGACATTTCAAGAAGAGGAGATTCAACAATGATGGAAACACGTCAGCACCAACACCCATTGTGAAGGAAGGAGAACGACCACCTACTATATGCTTCAAATGTGGAGGGGAGGGACACATCAGTCCAAACTGCGCGATGCCGTCCAAAGCATGTTATAATTGTGGAAGAGGTCGTCTAGCTCGATTTGTCGTTCACCGAAGACAAGTTCAGCTAGGATAGAGGCACGAAAGGCCATCCCAGAAAAGTCAAAGCCGGTAGTGCAAGGGAGAGTGTTTGTTGCATCATATCTCTCATATTATTGATTCGATTATTGTCACAGTATCATCTACATTATATGATATATTATTAATCAATAATTGAGACGACAAAGTTATTCATATTATTAAATTGCAATATTTACAATGTTTAGAAGTTCTGTCAAGGAGAGGTTTGGTCATCTAATTGCGCGCCAATAGGGAGAAATCCTTATTGGAAAGCCCCCTCTTTCCTGGGAACGACCTGGTTGATAAATATTGTGAGTTATAATATTAATGATGAATGTTATTAAAAGTTAAAGTTGTGTTCGGAGTTGAATTTGGAGACGCGAACGTGATATTTGAGTCTGGAACGATGAAATTAGTAAAAATAGACTATAAATACAAAATTTTCCGGTTTTTACTAATTGGTCAAAAAGTCAACAGTTGACTTTTTCGGGAAAAGTCAAACTTCAAAATTTCAAAATTTATATTTTTGATAAAAATAGTTTCATTGTGTTGGAATTATTTGTGTTAGTGAAAATTGACATTTATTTCGATAAAATTGATGTCCTGGAGGTTATATTGACCCGATCGGGTATTTAATAGGATAAATGAGCAATTGATTGCTATTATTTCACATGATTATAACTATTTGTTCACATGTGTATACTATTATTTCACATTCTTGTTACTATTAGGGGAGTTGGTGCAAGATTGATAATACTTGCATGAATAAGTTAAAAATAGAGGTATAGATGGATGTACTATACTGAAATTCGTATTTTTACATGTCTAGAACTATTAATTCACATAATTTACTATTGAATCACATTATTTACTATTAGGGGAGGTAGTGAAAGTTTGATAATACTTGCAGGACTAAATTAAAAAGGAAGGAAAAGTTGGAGGTATTGTATTGTAATTTTTCGAGCCCCAAAACGTGCAAATATTGAAACTATATTTTTCTATAAATAGAAGCTCATTCTTCCTTCATTTCTCACCAATTCACTGAAGCTATAGAGAAATTATTATAGAGAGAAATTGTAGGGAGAAAATCTGTAGAAGAAGAGAAGCCTGCTACTTCACTACTCCTATATCTAGTTTCTTTCAAAGGTAAGGGGTATTATCTGTGACGCCCCCAAAATAGGTATACATCACCTATTCTGAGTCGTCAAATACATGGTACAGAATATAAATACAATCTTAATTATACAACAAGAGAGTTGTGAGTTTAAATACAAAATCATCTTCTAGACAATATCCACTCTTAGAATAAGTCCTCATTACATTTATTGTCACACTATTTAACAGAATAGTGAGGACTACTAGCTAATACTATCATCCGGACCATTACTCCGTTCTCCGACTTGTCCCAACTACGTTCTCATTTCCTGAAGAGAACAGTGAAAGAAAGGGTGAGCTCAACTAGCCCAGTAAGAAATATTATGACTATGATAATGCAGGATAAAATATCATTAGTCTTCAACAATGTTAAACTGATAAAATACAATAGACATCAAGTTTAACTGCAGCGAAACAAGCAATCCATTACAAGAGTCAAGTAGAGAATAAAATCTACTATCTTTTATGATTTAAAAGGTTTTTCATCACTTTTATCACGTGAGACTAAATAACATTAAATAATCCACATAATCAAAACCACAAATTATCGGCACAAATATATTCATTCATCAATGGTCACGACCACAAATTATCCATGCATTACGGGCGAGGATGCATTCGGAAGAATATTTTCATGGAAAGATCTTTGGATGAAGCGCAAATATCAAGGATATTCCACTAATTTCATGGAGTATAGAAGTCAAAATTTTAACCAATAACGCCCCGAGTATAATAACGAATGGAATAACAAAAGAAATCACCATGCGATGCTAATTTCTTGATGTAGCGAGTTATTCCAACAGTATAATAATAATAATCGGAACGGTCGGTGAAATTCACAATGCAAGCGAGGATGTTCCAAATGTAATAATAAAGAACGGAATAATAAATAATGGAACCGGTGTCCGATGTAAAACACATGCATAAAGACAGGATATTCCAATAGAATAATAAAAAGGCGGAATTAGGTCAGATGTAAAACACATGTAGCGAGGATATTGAATGAATAATAATAAAGACGGAACTAGGTCGGTGTAAAACACACAGATAGGATATTCCAATGTAATAATAAAGACAAAATAATAGAAGAATGTCACCAAGTATAGGGTAGATCACAGATACAAAAGTTATTCCAATAGAATAATAAGAAATGGAATAATGTAAGTTCTCTTCATGAATAAGAAAGAATAACACCCTTACAGTAAAAAAAACTGGATATAAGAGTAGGAAAGCGAGAATACTTTTCTATAGTTTCTCTATAATTTATTTCTCTCGAGTTTCATTGAATTAAGTAAGAAATAATGAAGGAATGAGCTTTATTTATAGGAGATGAAAAAGGCCTTCGTGTTAGGAATCAATAATTATGCAAATTATCGGATGACAATTTTGATAACTCAAGATGCAATTTTGTCAAACCTCCAACCAATAAGAATAAAGCAAAAATAATAATACATATAACCCACACAATTTGTCAATCAACCAACCAATAAGAATAAAGCAAAATAATAATACATATAACCCACACAATTTGTCAATACCAATAAGAATAAAGCAAAATTATATATATATATATATATATATATATATATATATATATATATATATATATATATACATATAATACTAACTACCTTTTATAAAACAACATCATTTTCCCACCATTTCCCACTCACATAATATTATATTATATATATACACACACACCACAACCTTATATACAAAAGTTTCCTCCCTTATACGTATCTCTTTCCCACCCAATTTCAAAAATTAGTTTTTCAACACATATGGGCCCCACATGTGGGCCCCATTTTAAAATAATTTTCTACCGATTATTTTGAAAAAATGGATAAATGGGGATCCATAAAATAAGCAAAACTTCAGAAAAATTACCTTAATAATTTTAACAACATTTATCACCTTTATTATAATTCACAATATTAATCGACCAGGTCGTTCCCAAGAAAGAGAGGGCTTTCAATAAGGATTTCTCCTATTGGCGTGAAATTAGATTATCTAACCTCTCCTCGATGTAACTTCTAGACATCATTAATATTGCAAATAATAATATTAATAACCTTGTCGTCTCAATTATTGATTTTAACAATATATAAAATATCGACAATAATTGAATCAAATAACGTGAGATACTATACAACAATTACTATAGCAATAATTGAACAAAACTGAGTGACTTCTCACGTAAGCATCAATAATCAATACCGTGTGCTACTATGCAACTACGCAGACATCGCACTTTCTTTACTACCGAGTAGTTCAACAAGATAATCGGTAAAATTTCATGATTATTTTCATAAAAATATTTTTGTTGTTTTCTTAATCCGACAATAATTCTGTGTTGGGGTCCACCAATGATTGAGCCGTTGTACGGATATTCCTTGCTAAACTGAATATTCCCCGACCAATCGAATATAATATAACAACTTGCATACTTTACAGAATTTATAAATACTATCCACAACTATAACATTATTTCAAATTCATAATTTAATATTTAAAAATGATATTTATAGAAAATTCATCTTTATTCATAAAGTTGGGGTCTTACAACCTCCCCTTCTTAAGAAATTTTGCCCTCGAAATTAGGGTACGTACCTGGTATGTCGAAGAGGTAAGGATACCTTGATTTTATTTCAGATTTTAACTCACAGGTCATTTCCTCAACATCGTGGTTTCTCCACAAAACTTTGACTTGAGGTATAACCTTGGAGAGTAAAATATGTTCCTTCTTATCCAAGATTTGAATAGGTACCTCTTCATACGTTAAGTCTTCCGCTATTTCGTCCGATTCAAACTCAATAATGTGGTTCGGATCTTTCACAAATTTACTTAACATGGATATGTGAAAAACGTTATGAACACGAGACATATTTGGTGGTAAGGCAAGTCTATAGGCCATAGTTCCTACCCGATCGAGAATTAAAAATGGGCCAATGAATCGAGAATTGAGCTTTCCTCTCTTTCCAAATCTTGTAACTCCTTTCCATGGAGCAACACGTAACAACACATGATCTCCAATATCGAATTCCACGTCCTTTCGATGAAGATCAGCATAACTCTTTTGTCGATCTTGTGAGGTTTTTATACGTTGTCGGATCGTTTGAATCTTTTTTGTAGTCATACGTACCAACTCCGGTCCCAACAAAGTTGCTTCACCCACCTCATCCCAGCATACTGGAGAACGACACTTTCTTCCATACAACGCCTCGAATGGAGCCATGCCAATACTTGCTTGATAACTGTTGTTGTAGGAAAACTCCACCATTGGTAAGAACTTATCCCAACTTCCCTTGAAATCAAGGACACAGAGTCTTAATAAATCTTTAAGAGTTTGAATAGTCCTCTCTGATTGTTCGTCCGTCTGAGGATGATATGCCGAACTAAATTGTAAATCCATGCCCATAGCTTTTTGCAAACTAACCCAAAATCGTGAAGTGAATCTCGGGTCTCAATCAGAAACTATGGATACTGGCATACCATGCAGTCTTACAATCTCGTTTATGTACATACGAGCAAGACGTTCAAGTGTATAAGTTTCTCGTATTGGTAAAAAATGAGCAGACTTGGTCAATCTATAAACAATGACCCAAATTGCATCAATGCCTTGAGAAACCTTGGGAAGACCAGTAACAAAATCCATGGTAATGTGCTCCCATTTCCATTCTGGAATTTCAAGTGGTTGCAATGGACCTTTTGGTACTTGATGCTCTGCCTTGACTCGTTGACAAGTTAGACACCTTGAGATAAACAACGCTATCCCTCTCTTCATATTGCTCCACCAAAATGTATGACGAAGATCACGATACATTTTGGTACTCCCAGGATGGATTGCAAACGATGTGTTGTGCGCCTCCATCATGATTTTATACTTTAACTTAGGATCGTTAGAAACACAAAGTCTGGAGTTGACTCGAAGTATTCCTTCTTCATCGATTCTTGCTTCCGACATAGTACCTTCTTGCAATTTCTCCCTCATACGCATCAGCTCCAGGTCTGTAGTTTGAGCAGCTTTAACTTTATCAATTAAAGTCAGTTCTACTCGTATGTTCGCCATCATCACATGGGTCCCTGAAGTCTTTATCTCTATCTCCATCCTTTGCAAGTCATACAAAATGGGCCTTTGCGTTGACAATATCGCACTCGTACTCGCGATATGATCTTCTTCTACTCAATGCGCCACTACCACATTCGCTTTTCAGGATGGTATTGGATGGTATGATCATAATCTTTCAACAGTTCAATCCAACGTCGAGCTGTCGCATGTTGAGTTCCTTTTGAGTGAAGAAATATTTAAGGCTTTTATGATCTGTAAAGATCTCCACTTTCTCCCCATACAAGTAATGCCTCCAAATCTTTAGTGCGAAGACAACAGCTGCCAACTCTAGATCATGAGTAGGATAATTTCTCTCATATTCTTTGAGTTGCCAAGAGGCATAGGCTATGACTTTCCCATGTTGCATGAGAACACATCCTAACCCTTTGTCCGAAGCATCACTGTAGATGAGAAATCCCTCCGAGCCAGATGGTATTGTCAGAACAGGTGCTGAAATGAGTCTCCTCTTGAGTTCTTAAAAACTCTTCTCATATTCCTCACTTCAACCGAACTTCGTATCTTTCCGAGTCAGCTGAGTTAGTGGAGTAGCGATTCGTGAAAATCCTTCTACGAATCTCCGATAATAACCAGCTAAACCGAGAAAGCTACGACTTGGCCATCGATTTAGGTTGCTCCCACTTTGAATAGCTTCAATCTTTTTCTCGGGTCAATAGATATTCCATGACTTGATACCACGTGCCCAAGGAATGCTACTTCCTCAAGCCATAACTCGCATTTCTTCAGCTTGGCATAAAGCTTATATTCACGAAGCTTTTGGAGTATCAGCCTTAAGTGTTGCTCATGATCTTCACAGGTTTTGGAATATATGAGGATGTCATCAATAAAGACGACTACAAAGTGATCCAAATATTCCTTGAATACTCGGTTCATCATATCCATGAAGGCAGCAGGAGCATTAGTCAATCCAAAAGACATGACTAGGAATTCATAATGCCCGTACCGAGTTTTAAAAGCCGTCTTTGGAATGTCGTCGATTCTAATCTTCAATTGGTGATATCCTAACGAAGATCAATCTTTGAAAAGAATTTGGTGCCCTCGAATCGGGTCAAACAGTCATCAATACGCGGGCAATGGGTACCTATTTTTGATGGTGACATGATTCAACTCCCGATAATCAATACAAAGTCGCATACTCCCATCTTTCTTCTTCACGAATAGAACAGGAGCACCCCAAGGAGAAGTACTAGGACAAATAAAGCCAATGTTTAACGATTCCTGCAGTTGGGTCTTTAACTCCTGAAGTTCAATAGGAGCCATTCGATATGGGGCTTTGGAAATGGGTTTTGTACCAGGTTCAAGGTCGATACAAAATTCAATTTCACGCCTGGGGGTAGGCCAGGAAGTTCTTCAGGAATACGTCAGAAAATTCATTAACAATAGAAATATCATTCAAAAACTCGATGTATTTTTGTTTAGATCCGTGACATGAGCTAAGAAAGCTTGACATCCATTTTTAATAAACGAATAGCTTTATGGCTTGAGATGGATAGTGATTGATTTTAATGGTTTGGTTGCTTGAATTCGCATAATAGGTTGATTAGGAATATGAAAGCTAACAACCTTACGAAAATAATCAATTTTTGCATGATGAGTAGTTAACCAATCAATCCCTAGAATCACATCAAATGCAAGTATTTTCAAAGAAATTAGATCGACAGGTAACCTGCGGTTACCAATTTGAATTAAACAAGACTTATAACCCGTGGATGTAATGAAGGTTTCTCCCAACGGAGTTTCAACAGATAAGTCAAAGTCTAATTTCTCCGGAGTCAAATTTAAATGTTGAGCGCAAGTAGGAGAAATGAAAGAGTGGGTAGAACCAGTATCAAATAAAGTATAAACTTCACTAGAGTTTATGATTAGCTTACCCGTGATGACCTCGTTCGGGTTTCTTGCTTTCTGGGAGGTCACAACAAACGCTCTCCCTTGCACTACCGGTTTTGACTTTTCTGGGATGGCCTTTGGTGCCTCCATCCTAGCTGAACTTGTCTTCGGTGAACGACAAAATCGGGCTAGGTGACCTTCTCTTCCACAATTATAACATGCTTTGGATGGCATCGCGCAATTTGGACTAATATGTCCCTCCCCTCCACATTTGAAGCATATGATAGGTGGTCGTTCTCCTTCTTTAACAACGGGTGCTGGTGCTGACGTCTTTCCATCATTGTTGAATCTCCTCTTCTTAAAATGTCCATTCTTATTATTTTGGCCCTGATTACCACCGAATTGGTTACCATTTTTGGCCTGTTGATTTCCCCTCGCTTGTTGTCACCGCTTCGATGACTGCTTTCACTAGTATTATCATTTTGTCGATTGCTATCTTTTGGTTGGGATGACTCATTATCACGCTCCAATAACTGAGCCCTATTAACAACATCTGAATACAAACACAGTTTATGAGAGATAAGATATTGACGTATCTCAGGTTTCAAACCTCTTAAAAACATTCGCGTCATCCTCTCCTCATTATCAACCAAATGGGACGTAAACCGGGAAAACTTGGCAAACTTGGCTTCGTACTGCGATACGGTCATATTATTTTGTTCCAACTTGATGAACTCTACCTCTTTCATGTGACGAATACTTTCAGGAAAGTACTTGTCATTGAATAGTTCTTGGAACTTCTCCCAAGACATCTTCAGTGCGGTAGGTTGAGTACGCAACTTCTGATTTCCACCAAGAATCTGCCTCTGCGCATAACATGAAGGTGGCAAAGGGAACCTTTTCTCTCTCGAGCATCCCAAGACATCAAATATCTTGTTGATCCGCTTAATCCACGTCTCGCCTTAAGTGGTTTTGGCTCTCCAAAAAACTCCGGTGGTCCCAGTTCCTTAAACTGCTTGGCGGTGACCGTCCGAGAGTTGCCAGTATTTCCACCTGCATTTTGGACAGGAGCCACTCTCGCCTGATGTTGCATGAAGCCTCAGAACATTCCATCGTTCATCATTTGGTCAGTGTTGTTGTTTGCCTGAGGATTGTCGCCTTCCTGATGCACATTATCCTGACTATTGATCTGTGGAGACTCAACGGTCTCCTCTGCTCCATTGATGTTCTCAACATTCTCGGATGCCATTTTCAAATACTGCCACAAAACAAGTGTGACGCCCCCAAAATAGGTCCATTCCACCCAACCCATTCTGAGTCGCCAAATACATGGTACAGAAATAACTACAACTTCAATAATACACATGTCGTGTGAAATACGACAATACATACTGTGAGTTTAAATACAGATATTGCCATCTAGACAATATCCACACGCAAATAAATCCCCATCATAATTATTGATACATTATTTTACAACAATGGTGAGGACTACTAAACAACTCTTTCTAGAACCTTTATTCCATACCCCGACTAGTACTCGCTACATTCTCGCCTCCTGAGAAGAAAAATGGAACAAAAAGGAAAAGGGTGAGCTCGACTAGCCCAGTAAAGAATATTATGACTAAGATAATATACAACAAAATTATCGTTAGTCTTCAACAGGGAAAAATATAATAGAATACAATAGACAACAAGTTTTAAATCAATATTCGCAGCGAAAATAATAATTCATTAGAAGAGTTAAGTAGAGAATGCAAACTACTATCTTCTATGTATGAATTTTAAAGTTCATCGTCTATTTTATCCTCGTAACATCAACCAATATATATATCCGGAATCATATATTCATCCTCGCACTACTGAAGGCCGAGGACATTCACCGATTGGTCATGTTCATCTAAACACTGTTCATCTTTGCACTACGGGCCAAAGATATTCATCGAAATCATTCATCTTTGCACTTATGTGCCAAAGATATTCATCGAAATCATTCATCTTTGCACTACTGGGCCAAAGATATTCATCGAAATCATTCATCTTTTTGCACTCTGAGCCAAAGATATTCCATAATATCATCATTTAAGACCGAGGATGATGAAAATATTTTTTAAAAGCGAATCCCGGTGAAACAAAATGACAAGGATTAAGGATTAAGGATTAGTACTTTGTTTTATCACGTCCAAAAATACCTCAAAAATAATCATAGTGGTGTAAAATTCAAGAATGATCAAAACATGGATACAATCAAAGCTAGTATCCGAATAGATATTTGAGACGAAAAGAAAAATTTTCATTTTTCGATGAATAGTGTCGTATTCGTGAATAAAGGTCAGTATCGTGAATAGTCTTAGTATCGTGAATAGTAATTCGACACCAAAAGATAGAAATTTCACAAAAACATCATCACGCTTCATGAATAGTACTCGTGAATAGTAACTCGTGAATAGTAACTCATGAATAGTAACTCGTGAATAGTAACTCATGAATAGTAACCCCGACATGAAAAAGTTCCAAATTTGATAAAAAGTTCCAACCAATATTTCAGCATAATGATATTGAAGAAATAATATCATTTGAGAAGAAAATAACATCCCTTACCTCGAAAGATCAGTACTTCTAACTGGAATACTGGATATAGGCTATGACTTGAACTTGCACCGTATAACAATACTCAAAGTATACTCAAAATACTCACAAGAATACGCTCGATAATATAGAGAGAGAAAACTTCAGTTTCTGGTGTGATTTTCAATTCTAACCTAAGCACCTATTTATAGGAAATTGCTTAGAACACCAAAGCAGAAAATTTAATATAATATTAATATATTTAATAAATTCTCTACGCCCATCTAGACAATCTGATCTCAGCCATCAACACATGTTAAAGATGCCCAAAAACATTTAAAAAACGTTTTTGTAAATAAAAATATTTTAAACTTCAAAAATCAATTATTTTGAACTTCGGAACTTCAATAATTCACAATAAATAGCCCTTTTATCAGAAAATTCGAATCTCACGAGTTTTTATAGGAAATTCAATTCTCTACAACTTTGCAGAAGAAAGGTTTTCCAAATTCCCAACAGAAATTGACCGAAATCCACAAATGGGCGATTTACAGCTATAATCAAATTTCAAATCAATAAATGGGGTCCATGAGCATGTTTAACATGTTTTAAACATTTATTACAACAAAAAATACTCCTCCTCCACATATACTCATATATCCCACATTCATCGTAAAAATATCATCGTTAATATATTATTAAAATAATATATTTAAATGAATTATTTTATCGAGAAAAAGATAAAATATTAATTTTCAACAATTGTCACATTAAAAATTTTCTCCATCTATATCCTCATAAAATCAATATTTTCCTCATCATATGAATCAATAATTAATTATTCACAAATAATATTCTGTAATCACAATATTGACAATGACAGGTGGTTCCAGGAAAAGAGGGCTTTCAATAAGAATTTCTCCTTATTGGTAGCGCAATTAGGTGACCAAACCTCTTCTTAGGCGTAACTTTCTAGACATTGCCAATAATGTTATCTAATAATATTATTTAGATAATATGAATTATTGGTTCGATAATGAAAAATACTGTGTAAAGACAATTATTGAAACAACAGCAATATACAATATCAACGCAGCAATTATTGAATCAATACAATAAAATACTGAACAGTAATTACTGTAACCATTATTGAGTAGTGCCTTCTTACGTAAGAATCAATAATTGGTGCAATACTGGTATCTTCTTGTGCAATAGCGCATTATTCGTGTTTTAACCATAGGGTATTCCAACGAGGTAAAAGCAGTAACAACTACTGTAGTTATTTTTAAACAACTTATTTTTGTTGTTTTCTTCCTCCAATCGCTTTCAGTTATGGGGCCCACACATGGGCTGCTGCATTTAATGCGAATATTCACAAGCGATTCTGAATATTCCCACGACCAAACGAATATTCTCAAACAATAATGAATATTATATCACCACTTGCTTATTTAAAATATTTGCGCATTTTACCCATAACTAACCACATTAATCAAATCCACCCTTACTATTTCAAAATAATAAATAAAGGAAATTCCTTTTTATTTAAAAAAATTTCGGGGTCTTACAACCTCCCCTCCTTATGAAATTTCGTCCTCGAAATTGACGTGACGCATACACAGTGTTTGAAAAGATGAAAATACCTCGCTTTCATTTTCGTTTCCAACTCCCAGGTTATTTCCTCAATAGCATGGTTTCTCCACAAAACTTTAACTTGTGGTATAACCTCGGTACATAGGACATGTTCTTTCCTATCCAAGATCTTGACAGGTACCTCCTCGTACGATAAGTCTTCGGCTATCTTGTCTGGTTCTAACTCAATAATGTGGTTCGGGTTGTCCACATATTTACGTAACATCGACACGTGAAAAGCGTTATAAACACCGCGTCATACTTGGCGGTAAAAGCGAGTCTATAGGCCACGGTTCCTATTCGATCGAAAATTTCAAATGGATTAATAAATCGAAGGTTTGAGTTTTCCTCACCCACCACCGATTCTCGCTTTTGAAATAACAACTTCTTGCACCTCCTTCTTCAAATTCATCATTTCCGTGTGTGTAGCTTGAACAACTTTAACTTTATCGATTAAAGTTGATTATACTCGTATATCATCACGTGGGTACCTAGAGTTTTCATCTCCATCTCTATTATTTGTAAATTATACGAAATTAGTTTTTGACAATATCGTACTCGTACTTGTATACGATCTTCTACTCAACACGTCAGCTACCACGTTCGCTTTTCCAGGATGGCATGGTCAGAACATGTGCTGAAATGAGTCTCCTCTTGAGTTCTTCGAAGCTCTTCCCACATTTTTTGCTCCATTCGAATTTTGTATCTCTACGAGTCAGCTGCGTTAATGGAATAGCGATTCGAGAATATCCTTCAACGAATCTCCGATAATAACCAACTAAGCCTAGAAAGTTACATATTTCGATTACCGACTTAGGTTGTTCTCAACTGTGACTCATATCCCAACCTTGGATAGCACATTACAATGACACCTATCAGTTTACTATCACACGAATATGGCATCCTCTACGGAGAGTCTGGCTTCAGCGTATTCCACAAAGGAAGTCACCAGATAGAGGCTCGGGTATCAACTTCTACAGTTGGGTTTTTAACTCTGAAGTTCAATAGAGCCATTCGATATGAGATTTTAGAAATGGGTTTTGTCTGGGATTTAAAAGTCGATACAAATTTAATATCACGCTCTGGGAGTAGGCCAAGAAATTCTTCAGGAAATACGTCAGGAAAAATCAATAACAACAGGAATATTATTCAAATCTGACGTGTCTTTATTCAAATCCATAACATAGACTAAGAAAGCTTGACATTCGTTTTTCAATAAACAAATGGCTTTATAATTTAATATGAAAGAGTTTGACTTCAATGGTTTGGTTGCTTGAATTCGAATAACAGGTTACTTAAGAATATGAAAACTAACAACCTTACGAAAGCAATCAATTTTGGCATGATGAGTAGTTAACCTTAAAATCACATAAAAAACAAATATCTCTATAGAAATAAGGTTAACAGGTAATGTGATAGTGCCAACCTGAATCAAGCAAAATTTCTAAACAACGGATGTAATAAAAGTTTCTCTAACTTGAGTCTCCACGAGATAGGTCAAAGTCTAATTTCTCCGTAGTCAAATTCAAAGCGTTGGTAAAGCAAAAGAGAGATAAAAGAATGGGTAGAACCGGTATCTAGTAAGGTATAAACTTCGCAAGAATTTATAATTAACTAACCCGTGCTAACTTCGTTCGGGTTACTCGCTTTTTGAGAAGTCACGAAAAACGCTCTTCCAGTAATCGTTGACTTTGACTTTTCTGTATCCGCCTCTGGTGCCAACGTCCCAACTGGACTTGATTTCGTTATAGGACAAAATCGAGCTATGTGACCGTCTTTTCCACAACTAAAACATACCTTGGAAGGCTTTGAACAGTTTGACCTTATATGTCCCTCCTCTCCGCATCTGTAGCATATAACTGGCGATTGTTCTCTTCCCCTAGAATTTGTTGCTGGTGCTGATGCTGCTGCCGACGTCTTCCCGTCATCGTTAAATCTTCTCTTTTTAGATTGGACATCTCTTTCCATAATATCAACGCGTCGTGCGGCTTTTACCCATGCATCATTCATTTCACTGCTCGTTCGATTATTTCTTCTTTTCGTTTTCGATTCAGTTTATCATCTTATACTCTGCCAAAGAGTGCTTCTGTTCAAGCATCACATATCGGGTAACACAAGCTTGAATCGTTGCATCCTTTTGCTCCATGACTGCCTGCAATTCTTCAGCCTGCTCTTCTAACTCATAAATACGATTTTTCAATTCTACATTTTGATCATAAAATACCTCTAATAAACTCTCCTCAGGTACCTCTTCTTCCTCTTCTTCCTCACTCTCAGCTGTTACCTCTGCGACTATCTCGGGTGCAACTATCAATTCTTCACTTTTCACATGGATATCTCTAATTCCTTCTTCGCCTGACATCACATTATCCTGGTTGGCGATTAGAGGTGTCTCCACGATCTCATTCACTCCATTGTTAACGTTCTCAGCAGCCATTCTTAAAAACTATCATAAAACAAGGGTTAATTAAACAAATTAACAAATCACATAATACCCCTATATTATGACCAACCAACAAATAAGCTTAGGTAGGACACCTTTAGCGAAGGATTTACTCGTCTCTCCCTCCTAGTTCTATTCCCGATCTCGCCATGGATATCATATCCCTAAGCTCGATACCAACCGTGGCGCCCCAAAATAGGTCCATTCCACCCAACCCATTACGAGTCGCCAAATACATGGTGCGAAATAACTACAACTTCAATAATACACATGTAGTGTGAAATACGACAATACATCTTTGTGAGTTTAAATACGAGATATTGCCATCTAGACAATATCCACACGCAAATAAATCCCCATCATAATTATTGATACATTATTTTACAACAATGGTGAGGACTACTAAACAACTCTTTCTAGAACCTTTATTCCATACCCGACTAGTACTCGCTACATTTCGCCTCGAGAAGAAAAATGGAACAAAAAGGAAAAGGGTGAGCTCGATTAGCCCGGTAAAGAATATTATGACTAAGATAATATACAACAAAATTATCGTTAGTCTTCAACGAGGAAAAATATAATAGAATACAATAGACAACAAGTTTTAAATCAATATTCATGGTGAAATAATAATTCATTAGAAGAGTTAAGTAGAGAATGCAAACTACTATCTTCTATGTATGAATTTTAAAGTTCATCGTCTATTTTTATCCCTGTAACATCAACCAATATATATATCTGGAATCATATATTCATCCTTGCACTACAGGCCAAGGACATTCACCAGTTGGTCATGTTCATCTAAACACCTGTTCATCTTTGCACTACGGGCCAAAGATATTCATCAGAAATCATTCATCTTTGCACTACTGGGCCAAAGATATTCATCGAAATCATTCATCTTTGCCTACTGGGCCAAAGATATTCCATAATATCATCATTTAAGGCGAGGATGATGAAAAATATTTTTTAAAAAAGCGAATCCGATTGAAACAAAATGACAAGGATTAAGGATTAAGGATTCGTACTTTTGTTTTATCCACGTCCAAAAATACCTCAAAAATAATCATAGTGGTGTAAAATTCAAGAATGATCAAAACATGGATACAATCAAAGCTAGTATCCGAATAGATATTTTAGACGAAAAGAAAAATTTTCATTTTTCGATGAATAATAGTAAATTTCGTGAATAGTGCAGTATCGTGAATAGTCCGAGTATCGTGAATAGTAATTCAGAGACACCAAAAGATAGAAATTTCACAAAAAAACATCATCACGCTTCATGAATAGTACTCGTGAATAGTAACTCGTAAATAGTAACTCATGAATAGTAACTCGTAAATAATAACTCATGAATAGTAACCCCAACATGAAAAAGTTCCAAATTTGATAAAAACTTCCAACCAATATTTGACATAATGATATTGAAGAAATAATATCATTTGAGAAGAAAATAACATCCCTTACCTCGAAAGATCAGTACTTCTAACTGGAATACTGGATATAGGCTATGACTTGAACTTGCACCGTATAACAATACTCAAAGTATACTCAAAATACTCACAAGAATACGCTCGATAATATAGAGAGAAAACTTGATTTACGGTGTGATTTTCAATTCTAACCTAAGCTTTTATTTATAGGAAATTGCTTAGAACACCAAAAGCAGAAAATTTAATATAATATTAATATATTTAATAAATTCTCTCGCCCATCTAGACAATCTGATCTCAGCCATCAACACATGTTAAAGATGCCCAAAAACATTTAAAAAACGTTTTTGTAAATAAAATATTTTAAACTTCCAAAATCAATTATTTGAGACTTGAACTTCAATAATTCACAATAAATAGCCCTTTTATCAGAAAATTGAATCTCACGAGTTTTTATAGGAAATTCAATTCTCTACAACTTTGCGGAAGAAAGGTTTTCCAAATTCCAATGAAATTGGCCAAGAAATCCACAAATGGGCGATTTTAAATTTATAATCAAATTTCGATCGATAAATGGGGTCCAATGAGCATGTTTAACATGTTTTAAACATTTATTACAACAAAAATACTCCTCCTCCACATATACTCATATATCCCACATTCATCGTAAAAATATCATCGTTAATATATTATTAAAATAATATATTTAAATGAATTATTTTATCGAGAAAAAGATAAAATATTAATTTTCAACAATTGTCACATTAAAAATTTTCTCCATCTATATCCTCATAAAATCAATATTTTCCTCATCATATGAATCAATAATTAATTATTCACAAATAATATTCTGAGAATCACAATATTGACAACGAGCGGTTCAGGAAAGAGGGCTTTCGATAAGAATTTCTCCTTATTGGGCGCGCAATTAGGTGACCAAACCTCTTCTTAGACAGAACTTTCTAGACATTGCCAATAATGTTATCTAATAATATTATTTAGATAATATGAATTATTGGTTCGATAATGAAAAAAATCTTGTGTAAAGACAATTATTGAAACAATGACAATATCTAATATCAATATGACAATTATTGAATCAATACAATAAAATATTTTGAGCGATAATTCTGTAACCATTATTGAGTAGTGCCTTCTTCTTACGTAAGAATCAATAATTGGTGCAATCTCTGGTGTCTTCTTCTTGTGCGATAACGCGTATTCTTGTGTTTTAACCACCAGGGTATTCCAACGATTATAGCGGTAACAATAACTCTGTAGTTATTTTTAAACAACTTATTTTTGTCGTTTTTCTTCCTCCAATCGCTTTCCGTTATGGGGCCCACCACACCATTTGCGTACCAGGTAAATGCGAATATTCCACAAAGCGATCTGAATATTCCACGACCAAACGAATATTCTCCGACAATAATGAATATTATATCACCACTTGCTTATTTAAAATATTTGCGCATTTTACCCATAACTAACCACATTAATCAAATCCACCCTTACTATTTCAAAATAATAAATAAAGGAAATTCCTTTTTATTTAAAAAAATTTCGGGGTCTTACAACCTCCCCTCCTTATGAAATTTCGTCCTCGAAATTGACGTACGTACACTGGTGTTTCGAAAAGATGAAAATACCTCGCTTTCATTTTCGTTTCCAACTCCCAGGTTATTTCCTCAATAGCATGGTTTCTCCACAAAACTTTAACTTGTGGTATAACCTCGGTACATAGGACATGTTCTTTCCTATCCAAGATCTTGACAGGTACCTCCTCGTACGTTAAGTCTTGGCTATCTTGTCGGTTCTAACTCAATGGCGTGGTTGGGTTGTCCACATATTTACGTAACATCGATACGTGAAAAGCGTTATAAACACAGCGTCATACTTGGCGGTAAAAGCGAGTCTATAGGCCCACAGTTCCTATTCGATCGAAAATTTCAAATGGATTAATAAATCGAAGGTTTGAGTTTTCCTCACCTCACCGATTCTCGCTTTTGAAATAACAACTTCTTGCACCTCCTTCTTCAAATTCATCGACTCGGTGTGTAGCTTGAGCGACTTTAACTTTATCGATTAAAGTTGATTATACTCGTATATCATCACGTGGGTACCTAGAGTTTTCATCTCCATCTCTATTATTTGTAAATTATACGAAATTAGTTTTTGACAATATCGTACTCGTACTTGTATACGATCTTCTACTCAACACGTCAGCTACCACGTTCGCTTTTCCAGGATGGCATGGTCAGAACATGTGCTGAAATGAGTCTCCTCTTGAGTTCTTCGAAGCTCTTCCCACATTTTTTGCTCCATTCGAATTTTGTATCTCTCTGAGTCAATTGCGCGTTAATGGAATAGCGATTCGAGAATATCCTTCAACGAATCTCCGATAATAACCAACTAAGCCTAGAAAGTTACATATTTCGATTACCGACTTAGGTTGTTCTCAACTGTGACTCATATCCCAACCTTGGATAGCACATTACAATGACACCTATCAGTTTACTATCACACGAATATGGCATCCTCTACGGAGATGCGGCGGCGTATTCCACAAAGGAAGTCACCGGATAGAGGCTCGGGTATCAACTTCTACTGATTGGGTTTTAACTCACGAAGTTCAATAGGAGCCATTCGATATGAGATTTTAGAAATGGGTTTTGTCTGGGATTTAAAGTCGATACAAATTTAATATCACGCCGGGAGTAGGCAAGAAATTCTTGAAATACGTCGGGGAAAAATCAATAACAACGGAATATTATTCAAATCGGCGTGTCTTTATTCAAATCCATAACATAGACTAAGAAAGCTTGACATTCGTTTTTCAATAAACAAATGGCTTTATAATTTAATATGAAAGAGTTTGACTTCAATGGTTTGGTTGCTTGAATTGAATAACGAGTTACTTAAGAATATGAAAACTAACAACCTTACGAAAGCAATCAATTTTGGCATGATGAGTAGTTAACCTTAAAATCACATAAAAACAAATATCTCTATAGAAATAAGGTTAACGGTAATGTGATAGTGCCAACTTTGAATCAAGCAAAATTTCTAAACAACGGATGTAATAAAGTTTCTCTTAACTTGAGTCTCCACGAGATAGGTCAAAGTCTAATTTCTCCGTAGTCAAATTCAAGCGTTGGTATAAGCAAAGAGATAAAAGAATGGGTAGAGGCAGTATCTAGTAAGGTATAAACTTCTCAAGAATTTATAATTAACTAACCGTGAGTACTAACTTCGTTCGGGTTCTCGCTTTTTGAGAAGTCACGAAAAACGCTCTTCCGATGTCGTTGACTTTGACTTTTACGTATCCGCCTCTGGTGCCAGCGTCCCAATGGACTTGATTTCGTTATAGGACAAAATCGAGCTATGTGGATAATCTTTTCCACAACTAAAACATACCTTGGAAGGCTTTGAGCAGTTTGACCTTATATGTCCCTCCTCTCGCATCTGTAGCATATAAGCTGGCGATTGTTCTCTTCCCCTAGAATTTGTTCTTTGGTCTTTGATCTTTCTTTGCTGAAGCGTCTTCCGTCATCGTTAAATCTTCTCTTTTTAGATTGGACATCTCTTTCCATAATATCAGCGCGTAAATGCGGCTTTTACCCATGCATCATTCATTCTCACTCGTTCGGTTATTTCTTCTTTCATTTCAGATTCGACTTTATCATCTTATACTACGCCAAAGAGTGCTTACATTCAAGCATCACATATCGGGTAACCAAGCTTGAATCGTTGCATCCTTTTGCTCCATGACCGCCTGCAATTCTTGACTGCTCTTCTAACTCATAAATCGATTTTTCAATTCTACATTTTGATCATAAAATACCTCTAATAAACTCTCCTCGGTACCTCTTCTTCCTCTTCTTCCTCACTCTCATTTGTTACCTCTGCGACTATCTAAAGGGTGCAACTATCAATTCTTCACTTTTCACATGGATATCTCTAATTCCTTCTTACCGACATCACATTATCACGTTTGGCGATTAGAGGTGTCTCCACGATCTCATTCACTCCATTGTTAACGTTCTCGTGACCATTCTTAAAAACTATCATAAAACAAGGGTTAATTAAACAAATTAACAAATCACATAATACCCTATATTATGACCAACCAACAAATAAGCTTAGGTAGGACACCTTTAGCGAAGGATTTACTCGTCTCTCCCCTCTAGTTCTATTCCCCGATCATGGATATCATATCCCTAAGCTCGATACCAACCGTGTGGCGCCCCAAAATAGGTCCATTCCACCCAACCCATTACGAGTCGCCAAATACATGATGCGAAATAACTACAACTTCAATAATACACATGTCGTGTGAAATACGACAATACATCATTGTGAGTTTAAATCTGAGATATTGCCATCTAGACAATATCCATCCACATGCAAATAAATCCCCATCATAATTATTGATACATTATTTTACAACAATGGTGAGGACTACTAAACAACTCTTTCTAGAACCTTTATTCCATACCCAGAGCTAGTCTTTCATTACATTCTCGCCTCACGAGAAGAAAAATGGAACAAAAAGGAAAAGGGTGAGCTCAAACTAGCCCGATAAAGAATATTATGACTAAGATAATATACAACAAAATTATCGTTAGTCTTCAACGAGGAAAAATATAATAGAATACAATAGACAACAAGTTTTAAATCAATATTTCGCGGTGAAATAATAATTCATTAGAAGAGTTAAGTAGAGAATGCAAACTACTATCTTCTATGTATGAATTTTAAAGTTCATCGTCTATTTTATCCCTGTAACATCAACCAATATATATATACGGAATCATATATTCATCCTTGCACTACTCTGGCGAGGACATTCACCGATTAGTCATGTTCATCTAAACACTGTTCATCTTTACTACGGGCCAAAGATATTCATCGAAATCATTCATCTTTGCACTCTGGGCCAAAGATATTCATCGAAATCATTCATCTTTGCACTACTACAGCCAAAGATATTCATCGAAATCATTCATCTTTGCACTACTGGCCAAAGATATTCCATAATATCATCATTTAAGGCGAGGATGATGAAAATATTTTTTAAAGAAAGCGAATCCGGTGAAACAAAATGACAAGGATTAAGGATTAAGGATTCGTACTTTGTTTTATCCACGTCCAAAAATACCTCAAAAATAATCATAGTGGTGTAAAATTCAAGAATGATCAAAACATGGATACAATCAAAGCTAGTATCCGAATAGATATTTTAGACGAAAAGAAAAATTTTCATTTTTCGATGAATAGTGTCGTATTCGTGAATAATGTCAGAGTATCGTGAATAGTCTTAGTATCGTGAATAGTAATCAGACACCAAAAGATAGAAATTTCACAAAAACATCATCACGCTTCATGAATAGTACTTCGTGAATAGTAACTTCGTGAATAGTAACTCATGAATAGTAACTTCGTGAATAGTAACTCATGAATAGTAACCCGAGAGCATGAAAAAGTTCCAAATTTGATAAAAGTTCCAACCAATATTTGACATAATGATATTGAAGAAATAATATCATTTGAGAAGAAAATAACATCCCTTACCTCGAAAGATCAAGACTTTAAGTTGGAATCTTTGGATATAGGCTATGACTTGAACTTGCAGTATAACAATACTCAAAGTATACTCAAAATACTCACAAGAATACGCTCGATAATATAGAGAGAGAAAACTTGATTTACGGTGTGATTTTCAATTCTAACCTAAGCACTTTTATTTATAGGAAATTGCTTAGAACACCAAAGCAGAAAATTTAATATAATATTAATATATTTAATAAATTCTCTACGCCCATCTAGACAATCTGATCTCAGCCATCAACACATGTTAAAGATGCCCAAAAACATTTAAAAAACGTTTTTGTAAATAAAAATATTTTAAACTTCCAAAAATCAATTATTTCGGAGCTTCGGAACTTCAATAATTCACAATAAATAGCCCTTTTATCAGAAAATTCGAATCTCGCGAGTTTTTATAGGAAATTCAATTCTCTACAACTTTGCAGAAGAAAGGTTTTCCAAATTCCCAACAGAAATTGACCGAAATCCACAAATGGGCGATTTTACAGGCTATAATCAAATTTCAGTCAATAAATGGGGTCCACCGACATGTTTAACATGTTTTAAACATTTATTACAACAAAAATACTCCTCCTCCACATATACTCATATATCCCACATTCATCGTAAAAATATCATCGTTAATATATTATTAAAATAATATATTTAAATGAATTATTTTATCAGAAAAAGATAAAATATTAATTTTCAACAATTGTCACATTAAAAATTTTCTCCATCTATATCCTCACAAAATCAATATTTTCCTCATCATATGAATCAATAATTAATTATTCACAAATAATATTACAGAATCACAATATTGACAACCAGGCAATTCCCAGGAAAGAGGGGGCTTTCCAATAAGAATTTCTCCTTATTGGCGCGCAATTAGGTGACCAAACCTCTCCTTAGACAGAACTTTCTAGACATTGCCAATAATGTTATCTAATAATATTATTTAGATAATATGAATTATTGGTTCGATAATGAAAAAATCTTGTGTAAAGACAATTATTGAAACAACAAAGAATATACAATATCAATATGACAATTATTGAATCAATACAATAAAAATCTTGAAAAGTAATTCACGTAACCATTATTGAGTAGTGCCTTCTTACGTAAGAATCAATAATTGGTGCAATACTGGTATCTTCTTGTGCAATAGCGCGTATTCTTGTGTTTTAACCAAGGGTATTCCAACGAGGTAAAGCAGTAACAACTTCTGTGAATTATTTTTAAACAACTTATTTTTGTCGTTTTCTTCCTCCAATAAACTTTTAGTTATGGGGCCCCACATGGTCTGCTGCGTGCCGTAAATACGAATATTCCAAGCGATTTACGAATATTCCACGACCAAACGAATATTCTCCAAACAATAATGAATATTATATCACCACTTACTTATTTAAAATATTTGCGCATTTTACCTATAACTAACCACATTAATCAAATCCACCCTTACTATTTCAAAATAATAAATAAAGGAAATTCTTTTTTTATTTAAAAAAATTTCGGGGTCTTACAACAAGAGTTAAATAACATATCACATATTATCCCTATACTCTGACCAACCAATTAAATACCAAATAAACTTAGGTAGGTGATATTAGCGAAAGAATTCCCCGTCTCTCCCCTCCTAGTTATTATCTCACATCTCAGCCAGGGATCATATCCCTAAGCTTTGATACCAACTGTGACGCCCCCAAAATAGGTATACATCACCTATTCTGAATCGCCAAATACATGGTACAAAATATAAATACAATCTTAATTATACAACAAGAGAGCTGTGAGTTTAAATATAAATACTGTCTTTTAGACAATATTCACTCTCGGAATAAGTCCTCATTACATTTATTGTCACACTATTTAACAGAATAGTGAGGACTACTAGCTAATACTATCATCCGGACCATTACTCCGTTCCTCGACTCGTCCCAGCTACATTCTCATTTCCTGAAGAGAATAGTGAAAGAAAGGGTGAGCTCAACTACCCCAGTAAGAAATATTATGACTAAGATAATGCAGGATAAAATATCATTAGTCTTCAACAATGTTAAACTGATAAAATACAATCGACATCAAGTTTAACTGCAGCGGAACAAGCAATCCATTAAAGGAGTCAAGTAGAGAATAAAATCTACTATCTTTTATGATTTAAAAGGTTTTTCATCACTTTTATCGCTGAGACTCAGCTTATTAAATAATCCACATCATCCTTGCACTACGGCCAAGGATATTCATCAGGGTCATGACCACAAATTAACCATGCACTACGGGCCAAGGATATTCGTGTATTCATCAATAGTCATGATCATGCCAATAACTGTCCATCAATGCACTACGGGCCAATTAGGACTTTTACCACATCATTTATAACATTACGGTCATGATTACACCGAATAATCCTTGGTTATAATCATACCAAGTCCATCTATGCACTACAGGCCACAGATGACTTTCAAAAAAATATAAACATGAGGATGATGACAATGATATAAGAATTCAATAAAACAAGTTCAAGAATTAATTTATTCAGGAACTAACATCGTCCAAATTGTCAACATGATACTTCTTTGTATAGTAAAATTCAAGAATGCTTAGAAGAATATTTTCATGAAAAGATACTGGATGAAGCGCAAATATCAAGGATATTCCACTAATTTCATGGAGTATAGAAGTCAAAATTTTAACCAACTGAGTATAATAATGAATGGAATAACAAAAGAAATCACCATGCATGCGGTACTTCACATAGACAGGTTATTCCAACAGAATAATATTAACGGAACGGTCGGTGTGAAATTCACACCAAGCGGGATGTTCCAACGAGAATAATAAATATGGAATAATAAATAATGGAACCGGTCCGATGTAAAACACATGCATGAGGATATTCCAACAGAATAATAAAAAAGCGGAATCAAGTCAAATTGTAAAACACACGTACATGATATTCAACAGAATAATAAAAAGACGGAACCGGTCCGGTATAAAACACACGAGATAGGATATTCAAATGAATAATAAAAGATGAATAATAGAAGAATGTCACCAAGTATAGGGTAGCCCGCGTATACAGGTTATTCCAACAGAACAATAAGAAATGGAATAACAACAGTTCTCTTCATGAATAAGAAAGAATAACACCCCTTACCGTAAAAGAAACTGGATAAAAGAGTAGGAAAGTAGCAGAATACTTTTCTATAGTTTCTCTATAATTTATTTCTCTGGAGTTTCAGTGAATTCGTAAGAAATAATGAAGGAATGAGCTTCTAGTTATAGGAGAATGGAAAGGCACTGTGTTAGGAATCAATAATTATGCAAATTATCGGATGAAAATTTTGATAACTCAAGATGCAATTTTGTCAAACCTCCAACCAATAAGAATAAAGCAAAAATAATAATACATATAACCCACACAATTTGTCAATCAACCAACCAATAAGAATAAAGCAAAATTATAATATATATATATATATAACACATGTTATAAACATATATATACATATAATACTAACTACCTTTTATAAAACATCATTTCCCCACCATTTCCCACTCACATAATATTATATTATATATATATATATATATACACACACCACAACCTTATATACAAAAATTCCCTCCCTTATACGTATCTCTCTTCCACCCCATTTCAAAAATTAGTTTTTCAACACATATGGTCCCCACATGTGGGCCCCACTTTTAAATAATTTTCTACCGATTATTTTGAAAAAATGGATAAATGGGAATCCATAAAATAAGCAAAACTTCATAAAAATCACCTTAATAATTTTAACAACATTTATCACCTTTATTATAATTCACAATATTAATCGACCAGGTCGTTCCCAAGAAAGAGGGCTTTCAATAAGGATTTTCTCCCTATTGGTAGCATGATTAGATTATCTAACCTCTCCTTGATAGAACTTCTAGACATCGTTAATATTGCAAATAATAATATTAATAACCTTGTCGTCTCAATTATTGATTTTAACAATATATAAAATATCGACAATAATTGAATCAAATAACGTGAGATACTATACAACAATTACTATAACAATAATTGAACAAAACTGAGTGACTTCTCACGTAAGCATCAATAATCAATCTGCAGTGTCTTTATGCAACTACGCATTACATTGTATTTTTACTACCGAGTAGTTCAACAAAGATTAACGGTAAAACTTCCGCAGTTATTTTCATAAAAATATTTTTGTCGTTTTCTTAATCCGACAATAATTCTGTTGTGGGGTCCACCAATGATTGAGCCGTTGTACGAATATTTCTGCTAAACCGAATATTCCCCGACCAATCGAATATAATATAACAACTTGCATACTTTGCAGAATTTATAAATACTACCCACAACTATAACATTATTTCAAATTCATACCTTAATATTTAAAAATGATATTTATAGAAAATTCATCTTTATTCATAAAAGTTGGGGTCTTACATTATCTCTTTCTTTTGTTTTCATGAAGAGAACTTCTGTTATTCCATTCTTTATTATTATGTTGGAATAACTTTGGTTGTCAATCTGCATACATGGTGAAATTCTACATTATTTCATTCTTTATTATTACATTGGTACATCCACGCATGCTTTTATGCTGGGACTGGTTCCATCTTTTTATTATTCATTGGAACATCTCATCGTGCTGCTTTTACGCATGACATGGTTCCGTCTTTATTATTCTGTTGGAATATCCACATGCATGCGTTTTACTGCGGACCTGGTTAAAATCTTTATTATTATGTTGGAATATCACATGCATGCGTTTTTATGGGACCGGTTAAAATCTTTATTATTCTCGTTAGAATAACTCGCGTCATGCGGTATACCGCATGCTTGGTGATTTCTTTTGTTATTCCATTCCTTATTATACTCAGTTGGTTAAAGTTTTGACTTCTATACTCCATGAAATTAGTGGAATATCTTTGATATTTGCGCTTCATCCAGTATCTTTTCATGGAAATATTCTTCTGAGCATTCTTGAATTTTACTCTACAAAGAAGTATCATGTTGACAATTTGGACGTTATTAGTTCCTGGATAAATTAATTTGTGAACTTTTTTATTGAATTCTTATATCATTGTCATCATCCTCATGTTTATATTTTTTTTAAAGTCATCTGTGGCCTGTAGTGCATAGATGGACTTGGTATGATTATGACCAGGGATTATTCGGTGTAATCATGGCCATAATGTTACAAATGATGTGGTAAAAGTCCTCATTGGCCCGTAGTGCATTGATGGAAAGATGTTGACATGATCTTGACCATTGATGAATACACGAATATCCTTGGCCCGTAGTGCATGGATAATTTGTGGTCGTGATACTAAAGAATATCCTTGGCCGTAGTGCAGGGGTGATTCGATAATTTGCATAATTATTGATTCCTAACACAGTGCCTTTCCATTCTCCTATAAATAGAAGCTCATTCCTTCATTATTTCTTACGAATTCACTGAAACTCCAGAGAAATAAATTATAGAGAAACTATAGAAAAGTATTCTGCTACTTTCCTACTCTTTTATCCAGGTTTCTTTTATGGTAAGGGTGTTATTCTTTCTTATTCATGAAGAAGCTGTTGTTATTCCATTTCTTATTGTTCATTGGAATAACTTTGTATCATGGGCTACCCTATACTTGGTGACATTCTTCTATTATTCATCTTTATTATTACGTTGGAATATCCTATCTGTGTGTTTTATACTGGGACTGGTTCCGCTCTTTATTATTACATTGGAATATCATATACGTGTGTTTTACAACAGGACTTGATTAAAATCTTTATTATTCTCATTGGAATATCCATGCATGTGTGTTTTACATCGGACCTGGTTCCATTATTTATTATTCCATATTTATTATTCTGTTGGAACATCCATCGATTGTGAATTTCACGACTGGGTTAGTTAATATTATTCTATTGGAATAACCTGTCTATGTGAAGTACCGCATGCATGGTGATTTCTTTTGTTATTCCATTCATTATTATACTCAGTTGGTTAAAATTTTGACTTCTATACTCCATGAAATTAGTGGAATATCCTTGATATTTGCGCTTCATCCAGTATCTTTTCATGAAAATATTCTTCTAAGCATTCTTGAATTTTACTATACAAAGAAGTATCATGTTGACAATTTGGACGATGTTAGTTCTGAATAAATTAATTCTTGAACTTGTTTTATTGAATTCTTATATCATTGTCATCATCCTCATGTTTATATTTTTTTGAAAGTCATCTGTGGCCTGTAGTGCATAGATGGACTTGGTATGATTATAACCAAGGATTATTCGGTGTAATCATGACCGTAATGTTATAAATGATGTGGTAAAAGTCCTAATTGGCCCGTAGTGCATTGATGGGATGATTATTGGCATGATCATGACTATTGATGAATACACGAATATCCTTGGCCGTAGTGCATGGTTAATTTGTGGTCATGACACGATGAATATCCTTGGCAGAAGTGCAAGGATGATGTGGATTATTTAATGTCGAGTCTCGTGATAAAAGTGATGAAAAACCTTTTAAATCATAAAAGATAGTAGATTTTATTCTCTACTTGACTCCTTTAATGGATTGCTTGTTCCATTGTGATTAAACTTGATGTTTGTTATATTGTATCGGTTTAACATGTTTAAGGCTAATGATAATTTATTCGCATTATCTTAGTCATAATATTTCTTCTTTGGGCTAGTTGAGCTCACCCTTTCTTTTCTTTGTTCTCTTTAGGAAATGAGAATATATTTGGGACGAGTCGAGGGAGCGGAGTGATGGACCGGATGATAGTATTAGTAGTCCTCACTATTACATTAAATAAGTGTGACAATAAATGTAATGAGGACTTATTCTGAGAGTGGATATTGTCTAGAAGACAGTATTTGTATTAAAACTCACAGTTTGTATTATGTCGTATTTTTCACGACAGTTGTATAATTAAGTTGTATTTGATTTATGTAGCATGTATTTGACGACTCAGAATAGGTGATGTATATCTATTTTAGGGGTGTCACAGTTGGTATCAAAGCTTAGGGATATGATCCCTGGCTAAGATGTGAGACAAGAACTAGGAGGGGAGAGATGGGGAATTCCTTCGCTAGTATGACCCATCTAAGTTTATTTGGTATTTAATTGGTCGGTCAGAGTATAGGGATAAAATGTGATATGTTAATTAACCATTGTTTTCTAGTAGTATTTGAAAATGGCATTCGAGAATGTTGAGAACATCAATGGAGCACAGGAGACCGTTGAGTCTCCACAGATCAATAACCAGGACAGTGTGCATCAGGAAGTCGAAAATCCTCATGCAAAAGACAACACTGACCAAATGATGAACGATGGTATGTTTCGAGGCTTTATGCAATTCATGCAACATCAGGCGAGAGCGGCTCCTGTCAAAAATACAGGTGGAAACATTGGAAACTCTCTGATGATCACCGCCAAACAGTTCAAGGAGCTGGGACCACATAGGAGTTTTTGGAGAGCCCAAACCACTTAAAGCGAGCGTGGATAAAGCAGATCAACAAGATATTTGATGTCTTGGGATGCTCCGAGGAGAAAAAGGTTCCTTTGCCACCTTCATGTTGCGGTGAGGCAGACATTTGGTGGGAATCAGTAAAGCGTACTCAACTCGCTTGACCGAAGATGTCTTGAGAGAAGTTTCAAGAATCGTTCAATGACAAGTACTTTCCGAAAGTATTCGTCACATGAAAGAGGTAGAGTTCATTAAACTGGAGCAAAACAACATGACCGTGTCGTGATCTGAAGCCAAGTTTGCTTGAAAGCTATCCCGGTTTGCGTTCTATTTGGTTGATAATGAGGAGAGAATGACGCGAATGTTTCTAAGAGGTTTGAAACCCGAGATACGTCAATATCTTATCTCTCATAAACTATGTTTGTTTTCAGATGTTTTTAATATGGCTCAGTTATTGGAACGCGATAACGAGTCAACCCAACCAAAAAAGAGCAGCCGGCAAAATGATAATACTAGTGAGAGCAGTCATCGAAGCGGTGACAACAAGCGTGGAGGGAATCAAAAGGCCAGAAATGGTAACCAATTCGGTGGTAATCAGGGCCAAAACAATAAGAATGGACATTTCAAGAAGAGGAGATTCAATAATGATGGAAAGACGTCAGCACCAGCACTCGTTGTGAAGGAAGGAGAACGACCACCTATTAAAGTTTTGACTTCTATACTCCATGAAATTAGTGGAATATCCTTGATATTTGCGCTTCATCTAGTATCTTTTTATGAAAACATTCTTCTGAGCATTCTTGAATTTTACTCTACAAAGAAGTATCATGTTGACAATTTGGACGTTATTAGTTCCTGGACAAATTAATTCGTGAACTTGTTTTATTGAATTCTTATATCATTGTCATCATCCTCATGTTTATATTTTTTTTGAAAGTCATCTGTGGCTTGTAGTGCGTAGATGGATTTGGTATGATTATGACCAGGGATTATTTGGTGTAATCATGACCGTAATGTTACAAATGATGTGGTAAAAGTCCTCATTGGCCCGTAGTGCATTGATGGAAAGATGTTGACATGATCTTGACCATTGATGAATACACGAATATCCTTGGCCCGTAGTGCATGGATAATTTGTGGTCGTGATACTAAAGAATATCCATGGCCAGTAAAGCGAGGGTGATTCGATGATGTGGATTATTTATTGTCGAGTCTCGTGATAAAAGTGATGGAAAACCTTTTAAATCATAAAAGATAGTAGATTTTATTCTCTACTTGACACTTTTAATGGATTGCTTGTTCACCTGCAGATTAAACTTGATGTTTGTTATATTGTATCGGTTTAACAACTTTGTTTAAGGCTAATGATAATTTATTACGCATTATCTTAGTCATAATATTTCTTCTTGGGCTAGTTGAGCTCACCCTTTTTCTTTCTTTGTTCTCTTTGAAATGAGAATATATGGGACTTAGAGTGGGAAGCGGAGTGATGGACCAGATGATAGTATTAGTAGTCCTCACTATTCTGTTAAATAGTGTGACAATAAATATAATGAGGACTTATTCTGAGAGTGGATATTGTCTAGAAGATAGTATTTGTATTAAAACTCACAGTTTGTATTATGTCATATTTTACACGACAGTTGTATAATTAAGTTGTATTTGATTTATGTACCATGTATTTGACGACTTAGAATAGGTGATGTATATCTATTTTGGGGGCGTCACATGGAAAGTGTCCCAAATACCCGAGTGAATAATATTTGAGTGAATATTAACTCATGAATAGTAACTCATGAATAGTATTCTGGCATGAAAAGATCAATAATTATCAAGAAAGCTCAGAATAATATTTCCATGAAAAGATACTGAATGAAGCGCAAATATTAAGAATATTCTACTAATTTCACGGAGTATAGAAGCAATAATTTAACAGAATGAGGGTATAATCAGGAATATAAAACGAAATAATATTACTCACATACTACAGAGTATAGAAGAAAATATTATTTCTACGAATACTGGAAAAAAATAATATCCCTTACGACTGTTGAACGAAAATAATATTCCTACGAATATTGAACGAAGATGATATTCCTTACGAATATTGAACGAAAATAATATTCATACGAATAAGAAAAATAATATCTCTTCAGAATATGAAATAAATAATACCCCTTACCTTGGAAGAATACTAGATACTGGAATAGTGTAGTAGCAGACTACTCTTCTTCTTTTTCTCTATAGCTTCTCTCTCTATAGCTTCTCTCTCTATAATTGCTCTTGTGAGTCTTAGTGAATTGGTGAGAATGAAAGAAGAATGAGCTTCTATTTATAGGAAAACATAGTTTCGATAATTGCACGTTTTGGGGCTCGAAATATTACAGTATAATACCTTTATATTTTCTTTCATTTTTAATTTAGTCCTGCAAGTATTATCAAACTTGCACAACTTCCCCTAATAGTACATCATGTGAATCAATAGTTCAATCATGTGAATCAATAGTTCTATACATGTGAAAAAATAATTACAGTATAGTACCTTCATCTATACCTCCATTTTTAATTTAGTCATGCAAGTATTATCAATCTTGCACTACCTCCCCTAATAGTACATGCATGTGAATTAATAGTACACACATGTGAACAAATAGTTATAAGCATGTGAATTAATAGCAATTAATTGCTCATTTATCCGATTAATTACCCGATTGATCAGTATAACCTCCAGACATCAATTATTATCGGAATAGATGTCGATTTCCACTAACACAAATAATCTTAATACAATGGAAATATCAATTTCATCTTTAATCAACACAAACTTATTCATCATTAATATTATAACTCACAATATTTAACAACCAGATCATTCTCGGAAAAGGGGCTTTCCGATAAGGATTTCTCCCTATCATGGCGCAATTAGGTGACCAAACCTCTCCTCGACAGAACTTTCTAGACATCGTCAATATTGCAAATAATAATATGAATAACTTTGTCGTCTCAATTATTGATTTAATAATAATAAAAATTATGCAGATGATACTGTGACAATAATTGAATCCATAATATGAGAGATATTATGCAGCAATTACTGTAGCAATAATTGAGTATAACTGAGTGACTTCTCACGTAAGCATCAATAATTAATACTGTGTGCTACTATGCAACCACGCGTATTACTGTACTTTTACTACCGGGTAGTTTAACAGTTTAACGGTAAAACTTTCGCCGTTATTTTTATAAAAAGATATTTATGTCGTTTTCTAACTACGAAAATACTTCTGTTGTGGGGTCAACCAATGAATGTGCAGTCGTACGAATATTCCCTGTTAAAACGAATATTCCTCGACACAATGAATATTTTATATCAACTTGCTTACTTTGCAAAATTTTCACATATCACCCTTAATTTTAACCCTTTCTCAATTTAACCATTTACTAAATAAAATAATAATTATAAGAAAATTGAATACTTTCATTTTATAAAATTCGGGGTCTTACATACGAGATTTCGTATTTGTCAGCCGCAATCGTCAAATAGTGGACATACTTCTTCATCTTTTCCTCAAGTTTTCACTACAAAGAAACTAGAGGAAAGACTCTAGCTCTTCATAGTTCATATCCGAAAGTGTTAAGGTGTCTTGTGCTGAAGTTATATATCAATCTGACTCTAGCATGTTCTTGAATATAGCATACCTACATGCCCACAACACATAACATGTCATGATATCATAAGAAGTGGCGGAACCATAACATTTTTAAAGGGGGGTCAAAATATGTGACGACCCCAAAATAGGTATACATCACCCATTCTGAGTCGCCAAATACATGGTATAGAAAACAACTACAATTTTATTAATACAATTGTCGTGCAAAATACGACAACACATACTGTGAGTTTAAATACAAATATTGTCTTCTAGAAAATATCTGCGACGCCCCCAAAATAGGTATACATCACCTATTCTGAGTCGCCAAATACATGGTACAGAATAAAAATATAATCTTAAATATACAACATGAGCTGTGAGTTTTAATAAAAATATTGTCTTCTAGACAGTATTCAAACTCAAAAGAAGTCCTCAATACATTTATTAACACACTATTTCATAGAATAGTGAGGACTACTGATGCTATCATCTGGACCGTCACTCCGTTCCCCGACTAGTCCCTACTACGTTCTCATTTCCTGAAGAGAACAATAAAAGTAAAAGGGTGAGCTCAACTAGCCCAATAAGAAATATTATGACTAAGATAATGCAGAATAAATTATCCTTAGCCTTCAATGATGTTAAAACCGATACAATATAGCAAACATCAAGTTTAAGCTGCAATGAATAAGCAATCCATTAAAAGAGTCAAGTAGAGAATAAAATCTACTATCTTCTATGATTTAAAAAGGTTTTCATCACTTTTATTGCCGAGACTAATTTTAATAAATAAACCACAAAGATCATCGCACTACTACGGCCAGGATATTCATTAGTATCACAACCACAAATTATCCATGCACTACGGGCCAAGGATATTCGTGTGTATTCATTAATGGTCATGATCATGCCAACAAGCGTCCATCAATGCACTACGGGCCAATGAGGACTTTTACCACATCATTTATAACATTACGGTCATGATTATACCGAATAATCTCTGGTCATAATCATACCAAGTCCATCTATGCACCACAAGCCACAGATGACTTTTAACATAATATAAACATGAGGATGATGACAATGATATAAGAATTTAATAAAACAAGTTCAAGAATTAATTTATCCGGGAACCAATAACGTCCAAACATCAACATGATCTTTGCGCTTTGGGGTAAAACTCAAGAATGCTTAGAAGAATATTTCTATGAAAAGATACTGGATGAAGCGCAAATATCAAGGATATTCCACTAATTTCATGGAGTATAAAAGCTAAAACTTTAACCAACTGAGTATAATAAAGAATGGAATAACAAATTAAAGAAATCACCAGGCATGCGATAGACCGCACAAACAGGTTATTCCAACAGAACAATAAATAACGTAACCAGGTCATGTGTAAACGCACAGACATGATATTCCAACAGAATAATAAATAACGGAACCAGGTCATGCGTAAACGCACATACAAGATATTTCAACAGAATAATAAATAACGGAATTAGGTCATGCGTAAACGCATGCATGCGAGGATGTTCCAACAAAGATAATAAAGAATGGAATGAAGAATTTCATCATGTATGCGGTACTTTGATGTATGGATGTTCCAATGTAATAATAGAGAATAGAATAACAAAAGAATTTTACCATATATGCGGTACTTGCATAGACAAAGTTATTCAACATAATGATAAAGAATGGAATAATGAAGAATTTCACCATGTATGCGGTGCTTTGCATAAAGTTATTCCAACATAATGATAAAGAATAGAATAATGTAAGAATTTCACCAAGTATAGGGTAGCTCAGCGTATTATGAGTTATTCCAAGAATAATAAAAATGGAATAATGAAGTTCTCTTCATGAATACGAAAGAAATAATACCCTTACCTTAGAAGAAACTAGATATGAGGAGTAGTGAAGTAGCAGAATAATTTTTTCTTCTCTCTATAGTTTCTCTCTCTAGAGTTTCGATTGAATTAAGTAAGAAATAATGAAGGATTGAGCTTCTATTTATAGGAGGATGGGTGAATAGTAACTAATTCATGAACAAATTCAGATTGATTTACTTTTAAAGCAGACGGTCCATATTGATTTACTATGTAGTATTGATAAAATATTCTAATAAAATAAAATCTTTTAAATAAAATATAATATATTCTATTTATAATCTAATAAAACGAATAACTTAATAAAAGTATTACTCGTTTTATATAAAAAAAGATTTAACTATGCAAACACTATGCAGTATTACTATGCTTAACGATATGCATAATAGAATATTATATATTCTATTTATAGTCTAATAAAACAAATAACTTTATAAAAGTATTTGCATTTTTATATAAAAAGATTTTACTATGCAAACATTATGTAGGCACTATGTAAACACTAGGGATAATAAAATATAATATATTCTATTTATAATCAAATAAAACAAAATTTTATAAAATATTTTTTGCATTTTATATAAAAAGTTTTCTGTTTTATTAAATTTATAATAATAATAAAAAAACTTATCACCTTTATTATAATTCACAATATTAATCGACCAGGTCGTTCCCAGGAAAGAGGGGGCTTTTCAATAAGAATTTTTTCCTATTGGCGCACAATTAGGTGACCAAACCTCTCATTGACAGAACTTCTAGACATCGTTAATATTGCAAATAATAAGATCAAAGTCAGCTTATTGGAGAGCAAAAGTGGAGGAGTATTTCGAAGAGTTTTTCAAGACGGTTGCAATTGTAGTCTACGTAAAGGGTGTTTTCTAATATTCTTTGTGTTAGATTATTATCTGTAATTGGAAGAATGATTTCTATGATTTATTCAGTGTTTATTTCATTTATTATGAACTAATTCGCTTTTTAGGCTTGTGATGGATCCTTGAGTGAATCGATGGTTTTGTAAGCTTTGATTCCCAATTTAATAAGTTATTTTCAGTTTATCTATATTGATTTATGCTTGAATCTATGGATTGTCTGGCCAACAATTCTTCATGGGGTTGGATGGAATCGAGAGAGGAAATTCAATTCTAGACCTAGTTGATATAGCATGTGTTCAGGATTTTGTTAGTAGCTTAAACCTGATTCGTGTGAAGATAGAGATATACTTAACACCGCATGTAATCGGATAAGAGAACTTGTTCTTCAACCTTCTTCAATTGTAATTCACATAGAGATATAGTGCGTTAGTTGATTAAGGTGTTTAACGGATTTCTATCTTGATTGTGGATTGACGTTAATATGGTATTAGTGCATCGAGAGGTGGTTAGTACTACGTTCGTGTTCTTGATTAATAAATTGAGATAATACGTTAAATTGGGAGAAAAGTGTTAAAATCAAAGTGAAGCTTAAGGTGAAATCATAAGTCTAATTCTCCATCATTTGCTTGAAAATTCAGATTTTGATATTTGTGGTTGTTTCATTTTAGTTTAATTATTCTTAATTTTAGTTTAGTAATTTAAACCATTGAATTCGATTGGTTTAATAAAATTAGGGTTAATAGAGGATTGGTACTTGTAAGTTAAGGTATTTTGCTAATTAGTCTCTGTGGGAACGATACTTTACTCATCACTTTATTACTTGTTGACCATGTATACTTGCGTGTTGTGTGTAATTAGATTTTACCCAACAAGTTTTTGGCGCCGTTGTCGGGGACTATTTTAGTATAATTCTTAATACTTTTACAATATCAGTTTAATTAATCCAGTTTTACTTAGACATTTTTAATTTTTTTTTTGTTTTTTGTTGTGTGCTTCTTATTTCAGGCGTTGGACATAGTTTATGCAAACTCGGTCTAAAAATCCAGACTTGCAGTCTTTTGACGACGACATTGAGAGAAGGTTTCAGAGGTTGAGTAAGTGGATAAAAGAAACGAGGCAAGAATTTGAAATACCTGAAGAGGAAGAGGAAATAGTGATGGCGGCCGAAGATAGGAAAGCGTTGAGGGACTTCACAATACCCAAAGTAACGAAATTGCATTCTAGTATAACAAGACCAGCAATAGCAGCAAACACGTTTGAAATTAAGCTTGGGATGATTCAAATGATACAGAATTTAGTTCAGTTTGGGGGATTGTCAAACGATGATCCGAACGAGCACTTAGTCAATTTTCTGGAAATATGCGATACTTTTAGGTTTAATGGAGTTTCAGATGAGGCGGTGAGACTTCGATTGTTCCCGTTCTCTTTACGGGACAAGGCGAAGAGTTGGTTGCATTCCTTACCATCGGTTTCGATAACAACGTGGGAGGATCTAGCTCAGAAATTCTTCGCAAAATTCTTCCCACCGGCAAAAACTGCGAAGATGAGGAATGAAATTACAATGTTTGAACAGCAACATGGGGAGTCGTTATATGAGGCATGAGAGAGATATAAAGAACTACTCAAAAAATGCCCACATCATGGATTGCCCCAATGGCTACAAATGAACACCTTCTATAACGGATTACATGGGAATCTTAGGATAAGTATCGATGCAGCATCGGCCAAAGCGTTTATGGCAAAGAATTACGAAGAAGCCTACGATTTGATTGAAACCATGGCTGCTAATAATTACCAGTGGCCCACATCGAGAATGACACAGGTGAAGGCAGTCGGGGTGTTAGAAGTAGATAATATGACAACAATACAAGCACAAATGGCTGCAATGTCAAAGAGGATAAAGCAAGTGGTAGCAGCACACTCACAGCAAACAGAGAAAGCATCGCAAGTAGCAGTAGTATGTGAATTGTGTGCAGGAGAACACCCAACAGAACAATGTACAATTAATCCAGCAGCTGTGCAGTTCATAGGCAATTACAACAGAATTCCTCAAAACACCTATCAGAACACATATAACCAAGGAAATCGGAACCATCCAAATTTTTTATGGAGCAACAACCAGCAGAATCAAGCTTCACGGCAATTATATCTTCTAGGTTTCCAGAATCAACCACCAACTGTTCAATATCTGGAGGATAAGTTGGATAAATTCATGGCTACCACCCAGTTGGCGATTAAGAACATAGAAATTCAGATAGGTCAGATAGCAAAGGAAGCGAATAGTAGACCACAAGGAACACTGCCTAGTGACACCGAGAAAAATACTAAGGGTAATCAAGAGCAGTGTCAAGCCATTATGCTGAGAAGTGGAAAACAACTTGTGGGTTAAGAGGCAGAAATTTCAGTTACAAAGGAAAGTGCAACAGAGACAGAAAATACAGGGGGTGAGATAAAGCAAGGAAATGAGAACCAAATGGATAAAATCAACCCAGTGAACAAACCAGTTGTTTACCCCCCCCACCATTCCAGCAAAGAGTTCAAAAACAAAAGATAGATAAGCAATTTTCAAGATTTTTGGAAGTTTTCAAGAAACTTCAAATTAACATACCATTTGCAGAAGCCCTAGAACAAATGCCCAGTTACACGAAATATATGAAAGGGATTCTGTCAAGGAAAAAGAAATGGGAAGATTTTGAAATAGTGGCATTAACCAAGGAGTGCAGTGCGGTACTACAGCAGAAATTACCACCAAAACTCAAGGATCCGGGCAGCTTTACGATTCCATGCACAATCGGTGAGAGGCATTTCAGTAAATGTCCATGTGATTTGGGGGCAAGTGTGAACCTTATGCCGTTATCGGTATACTTAGAATTAGGTTTTCCCGATCCAAGGCCTATGAACATCTCCTTACAGTTGGAAGATAGGTCAGTCACATATCCGAGAGGAATAGTTGAAGATATCTTAGTGAAAGTGGAAAAATTTATATTCCCTGCGGATTTCATCATTCTGGATTTTGAGGAGGACAAGAACATACCAATCATCTTGGGGAGACAATTTTTGGGTACAGGGAGGACTCTTATAGATGTTTAAAAGGGAGAACTTATGATGAGAGTTCAAGATCAAGAAGTGAAATTCAATGTGTTCAAGGCCATGAAGTTCCCTACGGATGAGGAGGAATGTTTTTGAATGGATCTGATTGATCAAATCATTAGTGAAGACATGAGCAAAAGTTTGGTGAATGATCCGTTAGAAACAACATTGGTGGGAGATGAAGAGATCGACGATCCAGAATTGGTAGATTACCTACAATTGCTTGATTCATTACCGCGGGTACCAAGATTTAGACCACCATTTGAACCATTGCACACGGAGGAGGTAATTGCAGAAAAGTTGAAACCATCATTGGTGGAGCCACCAAAGCTGGAACTTAAACCACCTCCTAAGCACCTCAGGTATGCATATCTTAGCAATTTAAATTCTTTACCTGTTATTATTTCAGCTGCACTTAACGAATTGCAGGAAGAAAAGTTGTTGAGGTTACTTAGGGAACACAAATCAGCCATTGGATGGACAATTGCAGACATAAAGGGAATCAGCCATTCATTCTGTATGCACAAAATTTTGATGGAAGATGAGGCAAAACCGACAGTAGAACAACAGAGGCGACTCAATCCAATTATGAAGGAAATGGTAAAGAAGAGGAAGTTAAAATGGTTGAATCTGAAGCATCATCTATCCGATATCCAAACAATAAATGGGTTAGTCTCTAATACGGTGTGTCTTGAAAAAGGAGGAATAACGGTGGTGCAGTGAATGACAAAGAATGAGCTAATCCCAACCAGAACAGTGACGGGTTGGCGGGTTTGCATGGATTACAGAAAATTGAACAAAGCAACCCGAAAAGACCATTTCCTGCTGCTTTTTATTGACCAAATGTTAGATAGATTAGCGGGACATCAGTATTACTATTTGTTGGATGGGTATTTGGGCTACAACCAAATAGTCATTGCTCCGGAAGACCAAGAAAAGACCACATTCACGTGCCCCTACGGCACATTCGCATTCAGGAGGATGTCATTTGGGTTATGCAATGCACCAGCAACTTTCCAAAGGTGTATGATGTCAATTTTTTCTAATTTGGTGGAGAAAAATGTCGAGGTCTTCATGGATGACTTTTCAGTATATGGGGATAGCTTTGATAATTGTTTGAAGAATCTGGTAATGGTACTGCAAAGATGCAAGGAAACGAATCTCGTTCTGAATTGGGAAAAATGCCACTTCATGGTTGAAGAGGGCATAATTTTGGGCCATAAGGTATCAGCTCAAGGACTGGAAGTGGACAAGGCGAAGCTGGAAAAAATTGAAAATTTGCCCCCACCAACCTCAGTGAAGGGCATTAGAAGTTTTTTGGGACACGTTGGGTTCTACAGGAGGTTCATAAAGGACTTTTCAAAAATTGTGAAACCTCTTTGCAGTCTTTTAGAGAAAGAGGCTACATTCATCTTTGATGATGATTGCAAAACAGCGTTTTAGTTATTAAAAAGGAAATTAACTACAGCTCCCGTGATAGTTGCACTGGATTGGAGCATGTCATTCGAGCTTATGTGTGATGCAAGGGACTTTGCAATTGGGGAAGTTTTGGGTCAACGTAGAGACAAGGTGTTTCATGTTATATACTACGCAAGCAAAACACTTACAGAAACTCAAATGAACTATACAACCACAGAAAAGGAGTTGCTTGCCGTGGTATATGCGTTTGACAAGATTCGTGCTTACTTAATCGGAACTAAGGTGATAGTCTACACGGACCATGCTGCAATTCGGTACTTGATAGAGAAAAAAGATGCGAAACTACGCCTTATCAGGTGGATTCTCCTTCTGTAAGAATTTGATTTAAAAATAAAGGATAGGAAGGGGACGGAGAACCAAGTTGTCGATCATTTGTCAAGGTTGGAAAACCAAAATGCAAAATCAATGAATCATTCCCGGATGAGCAACTATTTGAGATTTCAGCAGAGATTCCATGGTATGGCGACTATGCAAATTTTGTTGCAAGCAATATTCTACCACCAGACCTAACAAGGCAACAGAAGAAGAAATTTCTGCACGATGTTAAGTGGTATATGTGGGATGATCCATATCTGTTTAAGTAGTGCACCGACAAGGTGATTCGACGTTGCGTCCCTTACAGCGAAGTAAAGAATATTCTGTATGAATGTCACTCTTCGGCCTATGGTGGGCATTATGGAAGCGAGAGAACATCAACAAAAGTACTATAATGCGGTTTTTATTGGCCCACATTATTCAAAGATGCCCATCAATTTGTCAAACAATGTGATAGGTGTCAACGGGTGGGAAACATCTCGAAACGTAATGAGATGCCCTTACAAATAATTCTGAAAGTGGAACTTTTTGATATATGCGGTATCGATTTCATGGGACCATTTCTATCATCCATGAAAAATTAATACATTCTCTTCGCAGTGGACTACGTGTCAAAGTGGGTCGAAGCCGTAGCTCTACCAATGAACGATGCCAAGGTGGTACTCAAATTTTTGCAAAAGAACATATTCACGAGGTTTGGCATACCAAGAGCAATTATAAGTGACGAAGGTAGTCACTTCTGCAATAAACCGTATACTGCTCTGTTGGCCAAATATGGAGTGAACCATAAGATAGCCACAACATATCACCATGCAAACCGGTGGATGTTCGAGGTATCAAACAGAGAAGTTAAAAAGATATTGGAGAAAGTGGTGAATCCGAGTCGGAAGGATTGGTCATTGAGATTGGATGATGCTATATGGGCTTATCGAACCGCATACAAAACACTAATCGGGATGTCACCATATCAATTGTTGTACGGAAAAGCATGTCATTTACCGGTGGAACTACAGCACAAGGCATATTGGGCAGTGAAAAAGCTAAATTTTGATCAAAAGGCTGTAGGGGAAAAGAGACTACTGCAGTTGAGTGAACTAGACGAGTTTCGCCTTCAAGTATATGAGAATGCCAAGATATACAAGGAAAAAGTCAAACGATGGCACGATCTAAAAATTCTGCGTCGGACATTCGAACAGGGCCAATCAGTTCTATTGTTTAACTCAAGGCTGCGTTTGTTTCCCGGAAAGCTCAAATTAAGATGATCGGGACCATTCACAGTCAAGCAAGTTTTCCCTCACAGAGCAGTTGAAATTTACAGTCGTAACCCTCTCAAAACGTTCAAAGTCAACGGACACCGCCTGAAGCATTACTGGGGTGGAGAGACCAACATCGACGTGATCGCCATCACGTTGGTAGATACAACTTAAATAGGAAGTAGTCAGGCTGAAAGACTTAAAATCAAGCGCTCATTGGGAGGCAACCCAACTTTCAGTTTATTATCGTATTTTTCGATTGCATTTACTTAATCATAGTTTTAGGAATTCATTAGATAGAAGAATAAGATTAAATTCTCGTGATACTCCACACAACATACCATACATCCAATACTAATGAAAGTTCATGTGTTATACTATGCAGGCTGAGAAACAAAAGCACCATTGGAGTATAAAAGCAGCAGAACAAAGAATCTGACAGGGGACTAGCCCGCCGGGGCGGGCCTCTCTAGCCTAATACCCCCCGCCGGGGCAAGGGTCCTTCAAATCAGATGACAAGGAGCACGCCCGCCGGGGCGGGCCTTTTTAATGCAGTACCCCACGCCGGGGTAGGGGTTCGGAACAACACCTAACAAAGGCTATGCCCGCCGGGGCTGGCGATTATAGCATAGTACCCCCCGCCGGGGCGGGGGTCTTGGCAGATGAAAAGACATGGCAGTTTGTTCCTCTTCTAGCATAACCAATCACCCACACTCTTTCATTAACCCACTACTCCATAAATACCACCCACTTCCCCCATTTCCCCAAAACCATTACTACCCCCCACCTCCTCACTCCACCTTCCCACCTCCTCACTCCACCAATACTAGATTAACCTCCCCATCTATAAATACTACCTCAATTCATCCTACCCTCCTCACTAAAATTCATATTCTACATATATATTGCATTTTTGTGAGCTAGAGAGGGTCCAATTCCAAGGTTTGTGAGAAAGTTAGGGTTCTAAAAGCTACAAGGGAGATATGGCTTCATCATCATTAAAACGCCAACGGGGGGAAAGTTCACGCCCATCCCAACCAACTCGCACCTTCGATTGTCGAAAGTTTGATAGTGCAGCCACCGCTGACCGGTATGATTACATGCTCACCAAAGCTCTTACACCGGAAAGGGGCTTGGTACCAGAGGGTAACGACGGGGAGCTTATGCAGCAAATTTATCAAAAGGGATGGGTGAAATTCACCGATGACCCGGAACCAGCCGTCGTGAATATTGTCAAGGAGTTCTATACTAATGCTGAGGACAACGAGCCATTCCGAGCTTATGTGCGAGGACGGTTGGTGCCATTTAGTGCGGATGCCATCAATACGTACTACCAATTGAGGGTGCCTCACCATTGCCAATATGAGCATCTCCGCATTAATGATCCAGATTTTGATGAAATTATAATGACTATGACGAAGCCAGGCACGTCATGGACGAAAGGCCGAAAAGGAGGCACGGTGTTCCCCAGCAAGAATCTCAGCCTCTATGGAAAAATTTGGTATGCATTCCTTTGTGCAAAATTGCTTCCGTCCCAACACACTTTCGACGTCACCAAGGAGAAGGCGTTGCTGTTATTCGCCATTGTGAAAGATTTTATCATAGACGTCGGGGCGATCATCTGCTTCTCTATCCGCCGGTGCCTAAGGGGGAATTTTTTTGGAGGCTATCCACAACCATCACTCATATGCGGGTTGTGCCGCCAAGCCGGAGTTCGATGGTCTGATGACGAGCCCACACAATTGCTTCTCGCACTCCTTGATTCATGACTGATTGCACGATACACTGTGTGGGCAGAAGGCGAGTCTCACCCGTGTGGCGTGGGTTTTATTTTTTCTTCATCATCGGAAGAAGCAGAGGATCCTACAGAAGCCTCGGAGGATGAGGATGACGACATGGGAGATCAAGGGAATGAGCAGGTACCACGGACCGACGCTATATTCAGAACTCAATTCCTTGAGTTCCAAAATCAAATGATAGAAAATACCAAGGAAACTCGTAGGGAAATGCGCCGATTGGCGATGAGGCAAGATTACATTTTTGAAGATATGCACACCTCTTTTGCCTCGTTGACCACAACTCTCCAAAATTTCCACCCGACGGGACAAGTTCCATATAATCCGCCCGATCTAATGCCGAGGTTCCCACCGAGTGACTCAGATGAAGAACAACAACAACCACATCCTCAAACTTAAGAACTAGCAGGAAAGTCCTCACATTTACATTGCTAAATCATACAATGAGGACATTGTTCATCTTAAGTTTGGGGGATTTAAATACATGTTTGCATGCATTGTAGTTTAAGTTGCATTTTGTTTATGTCATTTAAATTCTGTATTGCGTTATATGTTAGTATTGCATGATAGCTTAGGGCATGTAGGGTAGCTTAGGATTGCATAATAGAAGTAGTATAAATGCATTTTGTTATCCATTTATCATAAAAAAAAAATAGTTAATAATTATTGTATTGTTTTAATCATTTAATGTTGTGTTTCATGTTATTTTGGCCTATGATGTGATTGTCAAATAAGTAGAAAATACAATATTGAATATTAGAACTGTGACACAATGATCGTTGATGAATCGAATTTTGAGTTGCTTGAAACTGGTATACAAGGATAGCACGTTTAACGAACATCTATGTTAATTGGCTAAGTTCAAACCGGTACTTAAAGGTATCAAAAGGATAATGCTAGGGCGAATGATATAATGACAAAGATGGCTGGTAAAGGCTAAAATGATGCAAAAACATAAGTTTGAGGGATCTTTGGGGTATATAAGCTATATATTTCCTATAAAAAAAATAAAAAATAAAAAATATATATATATATATAATAAAAAAATAGTTTGAATAAACACCGTGACATGCTTGTCTAGTTTTGTGGCCTTTGTTACTTGAGTAAGTAAGCCCGAGGGGATTGTCTTTACACCTAGCGCCCTAAGGTCTTTATGGTCTAGGAGTCGTTGGTCGAAAGCTCGTTAAGGTAGCATTGAAAAGCCTAAGGGAATAAGACATTGCATAGTTATGTGTATAAAAAAAAAGAAGAATAAAACGGGAATTAAGTGCATAAAGCCCCCGTGGATGGAAATAGAGCATAAGTACCCCGAGTGAACCCTGGCTATGTGTGATTGCTTGATTTGAAGTTGAAACTAGCTATTTTTGAAGTTTTGGAGTTTGTACTGCATTAGTTCTTCTAAGAGGCTGGTTATGTATTGAATTTGAATCGATATCAGTTATCATGGATGTTGCACACACACACGATACCGGTGATAATAGCTTGAGATTTGAGGATTAAACGTGATTTGTATATTAGTTTTGATGGTTGATGTTGTATAGTTGCTTATTTTCGCTGAGGCCATTGAGATAATGTTGATTCCGTGATATTGTTGGATTGGATAGCATATAGAGTAGATAGTATTCATATCATTTCATTGCATGTATTTGTCTTGTGCTCGAGGACTAGCACAGTTTAAGTTTGGGGGATTTTGATAAGTGTATTTTATATACACAATTTCATGTCTAATTCATGCTTAATCGTTGCTATATTCTTGTAAACAAGTGCATTTTTACTTGGTTTATGTTGTTTTATGTGTAGGTTGGTGGTTGTGGCGATTCATGGATTATTGGTGATATTCGGAGCTTTTGGAATTTAATTTGAGAGTTTTTGGAAACAACTCAGGTTGCAGTATGTCTACTAACAGGATGATGGCCCGTCACGGTGGGTATATCTGTTAAAACACACCACGGGGTCTACCGATCAACTAACAAAGCGAGAGCTCACGGCAAGGTGGCGTTTTCACCACACACCACGGAAGGGGGGTCAGCTTTCGACCAAAACAGAGAACAAGCCCACCGGGGCGGGCATTTAACACACACACACCCCCACTGGGGCGGGGGTTGGGAAAAACTAGGAATGTCCTGTTTCATTTATACTTCCTATTGGACTCGAATTTCAGTTGTTTGAATGGTTTTATAACTCTATTTGTTAGAGGATGTAGCTGGAGTATTAGGCTTGATATATACTACTCTTAAAAAACACGATAGAAGGGGAATCAAGGAGATTACGAAGATCAAAGTCAGCTTATTGGAGAGTAAAAGTGGAGGAGTATTTCGAAGAGTTTTTCAAGACGGTTGCAATTGTAGTCTACGTAAAGGGTGTTTTCTAATATTCTTTGTGTTAGATTATTATCTGTAATTGGAAGAATGATTTCTATGATTTATTCAGTGTTTATTTCATTTATTATGAACTAATTCGCTTTTTAGGCTTGTGATGGATCCTTGAGTGAATCGATGGTTTTGTAAGCTTTGATTCCCAATTTAATAAGTTATTTTCAGTTTATCTATATTGATTTATGTTTGAATCTATGGATTGTCTGGCCAACAATTCTTCATGGGGTTGGATGGAATCGAGAGAGGAAATTCAATTCTAGACCTAGTTGATATAGCATGTGTTCAGGATTTTGTTAGTAGCTTAAACCTGATTCGTGTGAAGATAGAGATATACTTAACACCGCATGTAATCGGATAAGAGAACTTGTTCTTCAACCTTCTTTAATTGTAATTCACATAGAGATATAGTGTGTTAGTTGATTAAGGTGTTTAACGGATTTCTATCTTGATTGTAGATTGACGTTAATATGGTATTAGTGCATCGAGAGGTGGTTAGTACTACGTTCGTGTTCTTGATTAATAAATTGAGATAATACGTTAAATTGGGATAAAAGTGTTAAAATCAAAGTGAAGCTTAAGGTGAAATCATAAGTCTAATTATCCATCATTTGCTTGAAAATTCAGATTTTGATATTTGTGGTTGTTTCATTTTAGTTTAATTATTCTTAATTTTAGTTTAGTAATTTAAATCATTGAATTCGATTGGTTTAATAAAATTATAATAGAGGATTGGTACTTGTAAATTAAGGTATTTTGCTAATTAGTCTCTGTGGGAACGATACTTTACTCATCACTTTATTACTTGTTGACCACGTATACTTGCGTGTTGTGCGTAATTAAATTTTACCCAACAACCTTCAACAGTGTTAAACTGATACAATATAACAAACATAAAGTTTAACTGTAGCGGAATAAATAATCCATTAAAAGAGTCAAGTAGAGAATAAAATCTACTATCTTCTATGATTTAAAAGGTTTTTCATCACTTTTATTTACGAGACTCGACAATAAATAAACCACATCATCCACGTGACTACTGACCAAGGATATTCATTAGTATCACAACCACAAATTATCCATGCACTACGGGCCAAGGATATTCGTGTATTCATTAATGGTCATGATTATGCCAACAACTGTCCATCAATGCACTACGGGCCAATGAGGACTTTTACCACATCATTTATAACATTACGGTCCATGATTATCTCTGAATAATCTCTTGTCATAATCATACCAAGTCCATCTATGCACTCTGTGCCATGAGATGACTTTCAACATAATATAAATATGAGGATGATGACAATGATATAAGAATTTAATAAAACAAGTTCAAGAATTAATTTATCCAGGAACCAATAACGTCCAAACTGTCAACGTGATACTGCTTTGTGGGGTAAAACTCAAGAATGCTAGGAAGAATATTTTCATGAAAAGATACTGGATGAAGCGCAAATATCAAAGATATTCCACTAATTTTATGGAGTATAAAAGCCAAAACTTTAACTAACTGAGTATAATAAAGAATGGAATAACAAAAAAAATTACCAGGCATGCGATAGACCGCACAGAAAGGTTATTCCAATAGAATAATAAATAACGGAATCAGGTCATGCGTAAACACATAGACATGATATTCCAACAGAATAATAAATAACGGAACCAAGTCATGCGTAAACGCACAGACATGATATTCCAACATAATAATAAATAACGGAACTAGGTCATGCGTAAACGCACAGACAGGATGTTCCAGCAGAATAATAGAGAATAGAATAACAAAAGAATTTTATCATGTATGCGGTACTTCGCATAGACAGGTTATTCCAACATAATGATAAAGAATGGAATAACAGAAGAATTTCACCATGTATGCGGTACTTCGCATAGACATGTTATTCCAACATAATGATAAAGAATGGAATAACAGAAGAATTTCACCAAGTATAGGGTATCCCGTGATCTGAGTTATTCCAATGAATAATAAAGAATGGAATAATAGAAGTTCTCTTCATGAATACGAAAGAAATAATACCCCTTACCTTAGAAGAAACTGGATATAGGAGTAGTGAAGTAGCAGAATACTTTTCTTTTTTCTCTCTATAGTTTCTCTCTCTAGAGTTTCAGTGAATTTGTAAGAAATAATTAAGGAATGAGCTTCTATTTATAAGAGAATGGACTGAATAGTAACTAATTCATGAACAATCCAGATTGATTTACTTTAAAACGGACGGTCCATATTGAGTTACTATGCAGTATTAATAAAATATTCTAATAAATCAAAATCTTTTAAATAAAATATAATATATTCTATTTATAATCTAATAAAACGAATAACTTAATAAAAGTATTCTGTTTTATATAAATACTATGCAGGCACTATACAAACATTATGCATAATAGAATATTATATATTCTATTTATAGTCTAATAAAATAAATAACTTTATAAAAGTATTCTGTTTTATATAAAAAGATTTTACTATGCAAACATTATGCAGGCACTATGCAAACACTATGCATAATAAAATATAATATATTTTATTTATAATCAAATAAAATAAAACTTTATAAAAAGTTTTCTGTTTTATTACATTTATAATAATAATAAAACAAAATTTATCAACTTTATTATAATTCACAATATTAATCGACCAGGTCGTTCCCAAGAAAGAGGGGGCTTTCCAATAAAAATTTCTCCCTATTGGCGCGCAATTAGGTGACCAAACCTCTCCTTGACAGAACTGCTAGACATCGTTAATATTACAAATAATAATATTAACAACTTTGTTATCTCAATTATTGATTTAATAATATATAAAATATCGACAATAATTGAATCAAATAACATGAGATACTATGCAGCAATTACTGTAGCAATAATTGAACAAATTAAAACTGAGTGACTTCTCACGTAAGCATCAATAATCAATACCGTGTGCTACTATGCAACCATGCGTATTACTTTACTTTTAACACCGGGTGTTTCAACAATTAATGTAAGACCCCAACTTATTATAAATGAAATTAAATTTCCTCTATTTAATATTTTAAAATAGTAAGGGTTGATTTGATTAATGTGGTTAGTTATGGGTAAAATGCGCAAATATTCCAAATAAGTAAGTGGTTATAAAATATTCATTTTTATCGGAGAATATTCGTTTTGTCGTGGAATATTTTTACTGTCGGGGAATATTCGTACAACGGCGCAGCCTTGCGTGGGCCCCATAACGGAAAGCAATTGAATGAGGAAAATGACAAATATAAGTTGGTTATAAATAGCGGTGTAGTTGTTACCGTTAATATTGTTGGAATACTCGGTGGTTAAAACACAGTAGCACACGGTATTGCACTAATTATTGATTCTTACGTAAGAAGGCACTACTCAATAATTGTTACAGTAATTACTGTTTAATATTTTATTTTATTGATTCAATAATTGCTACGTTGATATTTTATTTTATTGTTGTTTCAATAATTGTCATTACACAGTATTTTCCTTTATCAGATTAATAATTCATATTATTTGAATAATATTATTAGATAACATTATTGGCAATGTCTAGAAAGTTCTGTCTAAGGAGAGGTTTGGTCACCTAATTACGCGCCAGTAAGGAGAAATCCTTATTGGAAGGCCCCCTTTTTCCTGGGAACGGCCTGGTTGTCGATATTGTGATTCTGTAATATTATTTATGAATAATTAATTATTGATTTATATGATAAGAAAAATATTCATTTTATGTGGATATAGATGTAGAAAATTTTAAAGTGACAATTGTTGAAAAATTGATATTTTATCTTTTCTGATAAAATAATTCATTTAAATATATTATTATATTTTAATAATATAATAATGGTGATATTTTTATAATGAATATGGGATATATGAATATATGAGGAGGAAGAGTATTTTTGTTGCAAAAGTTGTTTAAAACATGTTAAACAAGTCTGTGGGCTCATTTATTGACTGAAATTTGATTATAGCTTATAAAATCATCCGTTTGTGAATTTTGGTCAATTTCTGCTTGGAATTTCCTCTACAAAGTTGTAGATAATGGAATTTCCTATGGAAAAGATATAAGGTTCAAATTTTTCTGATAAAAGGGCTATTTGTTATAAATTATTGAAGTTCTGAAGTTCCGAAATAATTGATTTTTAGAAGTTTTAATTATTTTTAATAAGAAAAACGTTTTTTTTTTAGTTTGGTGAGGTGAGCCCACATGGTGGTTGATGTTTTTGGGCAAATCTAGTGTGCGTAGGAAATTTTGATAAATATATTATTATTTTATTAAATTTTCTGATTTGGTGTTCTAAGCATTTTCCTATAAATAGGGTGCTTAGGTTAGAATTGAAAAACACACCAGAAACTAAAGTTTTCTCTCTCTATATTATCGAGCGTATTCTTGTGAGTATTTTGATCCTTTGAGTGTTGCTATATGGTGCAAGTTCCCTTCAGAGCTATATCCAGTATTCCAGTCAGAAGTATTGTCTTTTCGAGTTAAGGGATATTATTTTTTTTAAAATGATATTATTTCTTCTAATATCATTATGCCGGAATATTGGTAAGACTTTTCTTGTGAAATTCTTGTCTTTTAGTTTCGGGGTTACTATTCACGTATACAGCACTATTCACGAATACGACACTATTCACAGAAAAAATTAAATTTTCGTTTCTTGTCCAAAATATCTATTATGGATACTAGCTTTGATTGTATCCATGTTTTGATCATTCTTGAATTTTACTTCACTACGGTTATTTATGAAGTATTTTTGAACTTGGATTGTTTAAAATACGAATCCTTAAAAATTTATTCTTTTGTTTCACTGGATTCGTTTTCTTTAAAATATTTTTCATCATCCTCGGTCTAAATGATGATATTCTTTGAATATCTCTTGGCTTTTGTAGTGCAAAGATGGTTGATTTTCTTATGAATATCTTTGGCCCGTAGTGCAAAGATGAGCAGTGTATTGAGATGAACATAATGGTGATGAATATCTTTGGCACTGTAGTGCAAAGATGAATATTTGATTCAAGATGAATATTGATTGATGTTACGAGGATAAAATATTGATGATGAACTTTTAAATTCATAGATTATAGTAGATTTCATTCTCTCACGTAACTCTTCATGAATTATTATTTCTTCTGCGAATATTGATCGAAACTTGTTGTCTCATTGTATTTTATCGATTTTTCCTATTGAAGACTAACGATAATTTGTTCTATATTATCTTAGTCATAATATTCTTTATTGGGTTAGTTGAGCTCACCCTTTTCCTTTTTGTTCTATTTTTCTTCTCAGGAGGCGAGAATGTAGCGAGTACTAGTCGGGGTATGGAATGAAGGTTCTAGAAAGTTGTTTAGTAGTCATCACCATTTTTGTAAAATAATATACCAATAATTATAATGAGGACTTATCTGGGTGTGAATATTGTCTAGATGACAATATTTTTATTTAAACTCACAGTTTTTATGTTGTATTAATAAAGTTGTAATTGTTTCTGTACCATGTTATTGATGATTCAGAATGAGTGATGTATACCTATTTTGGGGGCATCAAAGTTAACGGTAAAACTTTCGCCGTTATTTTCATAAAATATTTTTGTCGTTTTCTCAATCCGACAATAATTCCGTTGTGGGGTCCACCAATGATTGTGCCGTTGTACGAATATTTTCTAACAAAAAGAATATTCCCCGACCAATCGAATATTATATAACAACTTGCTTACATTGCAAAATTTATAAATATTACCCACAACTATAACATTATATCAAATCCACACCATAATATTCAAAAAAATATTTCGAGAAATTTAAATCTTTATTCATAAAATTTGGGGTCTCATAATATCCACACTCAAATAATGTCCTCATTACAATTATTGATGCACTATTTTACAAAAATAGTGAAGACTGCTAAAACAACTGTCTAGGACCATCACTCTATACCCATTTGGTTCTTCTTTATGTTCTCGCTCGAGAAAAAATGGAAGAAAAGAAAAAGGGTGAGCTCAACTAGCCCTCAGAAGAATATTATGACTAAGATAATATACAACAAATTATCCTTAGTCTTCAACAGGAAAAATCGATAGAATATAATAGACAACAAGTTTTAGATCAACAAATTGCGGTAGAAACAACAATTCATTAGAAGAGTTAAGTAGAGAATGAAATCTACTATCATCTATGAATTTAAAAGTCCATCATCAATATTTTATCCCTGTAACATCAATCAATATACATCTTGAATCAAATATTCATCTTTTCACTACGAGCCAAAGATATTCATTTATATCACCAATTGGTCATGTTCATCTCAACACCTGTTCATCTTTGCACTACGGGCCAAAGATATTCATCAGGTAATCATACATCTTTGCACTACAGGTCAAAGATATTCATCAAGTATCATCATTAAGGACTGAGGATGATGAAAACCATTTTAGAGAAAACGAATCCAGTGAGACAGAATGACAAATATTAGGGATTCGTATTTCGGTTTATCCAAATTTAATAATACTCCATAATAACCAATTGTGAATTAGAATTTAAAAATAATGATCAAAACATGGATACAATCAAATATAGTAACCATATTAGACATCTGGGACGAAAAAGAGAAAAATTATTTTTCGGTGAATAGTGCCATATTTGTGAATAGTGCCGTATACGTGAATAGTGTCGTATACGTAAATAGTAACCCTGAAATAAAAAGTTAGAAATTCCACAATAAAATTCATATCAATATTTTAGCATAATGATATTGAAGAAAATAATATCATTTACGAAGAAAATAACATCCCTTACCTCAAAATAACAGTATTTCTGATCGGAATATCGAATTTAAAGCCGAAGGAAACTTGCACTGAATAGAAACTCTCAAAGTATCTAAATACTCATAAAATACGCTCGATAATATATATAGAGAGAAAACTTGTTTATGGTGTGATTTTCAATTCTAACTAAACACCTTATTTATAGGAAAATATTAGAACGCCGAAGCAGACTTGACCTGCTACTTGATGGCTTTACATGCTACTATTCTCACCCACCACTTTTGAAATAAAATTTCAGCACATTTCTTACCAACCAAAGTTGTGACGCCCCCAAAATAGGTATACATCACCCATTCTGAATCATCAATAACATGGTACAGAAATAACTACAACTTTATTAATACAATATATAAACTGTGAGTTTAAATACAAATATTGTCATTTAGACAATATCCATACCCAACTAAGTCCTCATTACAATTATTGGTACATTATTTTACAAAAATGGTAAGGACTACTAAAACAACTTATAGAACCATCATTCCACACCCCGACTAGTATTCGCTACATTCTCGCCTCCTAAGAAGAAAAATGGAACAAAAAGGAAAAGGGTGAGCTCAACTAGCCTAGTAAAGAATATTATGACTAAGATAATATAGAACAAATTATCGTTAGTCTTCAACAGAGAAAAATCTGATAAAACATAATAGACAACAAGCTTCAGATCAATATTCGCAGTGGAAATAATAATTCACAGAAGAGTTACGTAGAGAATGAAATCTACTATTATCTATGAATTTAACAGTCCATCATCAACATTTTATCCCTGTAACATCAATCAATATTCTTCTTGAATCAAATTTTCATCTTTGCACTACAGGCCAAAGATATTCATCAGTTGGTCATATTCATCTCAACACTTGTTCATCTTTGCACTACGGGCCAAAGATATTCATAAGAAATTCAACCATCTTTGCACTACAGGCCAAAGATATTCAGTAACATCATCATTTTAGACCGAGGATGATGAAAAATATTTTTAAAGAAAACGAATCCGATTGAAAAAAAAAAACAAATATTAAGGATTAAGTACTTTTTAAACAATCCGAGTTCAAAAATACTTCATAAATAATCATACTGAAGTAAAATTCAAGAATGATCAAAACATGGATATAATCAAAGCTAGTATTCATAATAGATATTTTCGACAAAATACAAAAATTTAATTATTTTGTGAATAGTGTCGTATTCATGAATAGTCTTAGTATCGTGAAGAAAGTAACCCCGACACTAAAAGACAAGAATTTCACAAGAAAAATCTTACCAATATTAAAGCATAATGATATTGAAAGAAATAATATCATTTTTAAAAAAAATATCCCTTACCTCGAAAGATGTACTTTGGTTAAAAACAGGATATAAGCTATGACTTGAACTTGCACCAGTATAGCAACACTCAAAGTATCAAAATACTCACAAGAATACACTCAATATATCGAGAGAGAAAGAGAGAATATTTAGGTTTACGGTGTGATTTTCAATTCTAACCTAAGCACCTATTTATAGAAAATTACTTAGAACACCAAAGCGTAAAATTTAATAAAATAATAATATACTTTTCTTAATTTCCTTAGCACACCTCACCAAATTGATTCAACCTTTAACATGTGCCACTAAAAAAGGAAAAACGTTTTCCTTGATAAAATAAATAAAACTTCCAAAAATCAATTATTTCGGAACTTCGAAACTTCAAATATTCACAATAAATAGCCCTTTTGTCAGAAAAATTCAAACCACATGCCCTTTTCATAGGAAATTTCATTTTCTACAACTTTTCAGAAGAAAGTTTTTCCAAATTCCAAATGAAATTGGCGAAATCCACAAACAGACGATTTTACTGTGCTATAATCAATTTTGATCAATAATTGGGAATTCTGCCTGTGACACACAAAACATGTGTTAATCATTTAATGTCACAAAAATACTCTTCCTCCTCATATACTCATATATCTCACATTAATTATAAAAATATCATCATTATTATATTATTAAAATATAATAATATATTTTATCAAAAAAGATAAAATATCAATTTTTCAACAATTGTCACCTTAAAATTTTCTCCATCTATATCCACATAAAATCAATATTTTCCTCACCATATAAATCAATAATTAATCATTCACAAATAATATTACAGAATCACAATACTGACAACCAGGCAGTTCCCAAGAAAGAGGGGGCTTTCCAATAAGGATCTCTCCTTACTGGCGTGCAATTAGATGACCAAACCTCTTCTTAGACAGAACTTTCTAGACATTGTCAATAATGTTATCTAATAATATTATTCAGATAATATGAATTATTGCTCCGATAATGGAAAATATTGTGCAGTGATAATTATTAAAACAACAATAATATCAACGTAGCAATTATTGAATCAATAAAATATAATATTGAACAATAATTACTGTAACAATTATTGAGTAGTGTCTTCTTACGTAAGAATCAATAATTGGTGCAATACCGTGTGCTACTGTGTTTTAACCACCGGGTATTCCAACAGTATTAACGGTAACCACTACGCCGTTATTTATAACCAACTTATTCTTGTCGTTTTCTTCATCCAATCGCTTTCCTTTATGGGGCCCACACAAGGCTGCGCCGTCATATGAATATTCCCCGACAGTAAGAATATTCCACGACCAAACGAATATTCCCCGTTAACAATGAATATTTTAAAACCACTTGCTTCTATGAAATAATTGCGCATTTTACCCATAACTTACCACATTAATCAAATCAACCCTTATTATTTCAAGATAATAAATAAAGGAAATTTAATTTCATTAAATAATAAGTTGGGGTCTTACAAAAGTGGGGCCCACCAATTCTAGAAATTTTCAAAATGTTTTATTATTTAAACAATAATCAGAAACTTCAATAATTCATAATAAATAGCCCTTTTATCAGAAAAATATAAATTTTATGTCCATTCCATAGAAAATTAAATTCTCTACAACTTTGTAGATTTAAATGTTTCCAAATTCCAAATGAAAAATGCCCGAAATCCATATACGGACGATTTTTAATACCTCAATTATGACAAAATACTGATAAAATACCTCAGCATTAATTCCTTCATTTATAACCACATAAAATAAATAAATCCATCATTTATATCCACATAAAATAAATATTTTCTTATCATATAAATCAATAAATAATTATTCACAAATAATATTACAGAATCACAATAATGACAACCAGACCGTTCCCAGAAAAGAGGGGGCTTTTCGATAAGGATTTCTTCTTACTGGTGCGCAATTAGGTGACTAAACCTCTCCTTGACAAAACTTTCTAGACATTTTCAATAATGCTATCTAATAATATTATTCAAATAAAATGAATTATTGATTTGATAATGGGAAATGATGTGTCGTGACAATTATTGAAACAACAATAATATAAAATATCAACGCAGCAATTATTGAATCAATAAAATAAAATATTAAACAATAATTACTATAACAATTATTGAGTAGTGTCTTCTTACGTAAGAATCAATAATTCAAAATATTGTGCAATACCGTAATGCTATCTTGTGCAACCACGCCGTACATCGTATTTTAACCATGTGGTATTCCAACAATTGTTAATTGGTAACAACTACTACCAAATTATTTATAAAAACTCAAACTTGTCATTTTCTTCATTCGACAGTTATTCCATTATGGGGCCCACAAATGGCTGTGCCGTCGTACGAATATTCCCCGATAACAAGAATATTCCACGACCAAACGAATATTTCCCGCAATGAATATTTTATAACCACTTGCGTAATTTATAAAATTTGCACATTTCAACCATAACCAAGGCATTATATCAAATTATCACCTTATTATTTCAAGATAATAAATATAGGAAATTTAATTTTATTTATAATAAGTTGGGGTCTTACAAAATACATCAGTAAAAAAAATTTATTTATTGACGCTTGAAGTGCTTCTTTCGGTTGTACGACTGAGAGAAGATAACTGTATCCTGCGAGTCTGCATAGTTTGAAAACGTCTCAAAATTTGTTCGTTTTTAATTGTTAAAAAAATATTCTTCTCAATATTAGCTACCAGACTATCATTCATCCACTCGTCTCCCATTTTATTATGCAAGTCAGTCTTGACAATTTTCATCCTAGAGAATACTCTTTCAACAGTAGCAGTCGCAACTGGTAAAACCAAAACCAACTTGATCAATCGATATACCAACGTAAAAGTCATATTTCTTCTTGTTTCAATCAGCTTCTTAGCAAGACTTTCCAAACCCAAATTTTTGATCCCAAAAAATTGACTATCGCATCGCATATCATAAATGTAATTTTCAAGTTGATCCCCAAGTATCATGCGATCAATCAATGAGAAGTCTTCTGGATAAAGCTTAGCAAGACAGAGTAACTTATTTTTGTCAAATTGAGAGAACGTATCCCTTGGATCAAGGCATGATATGCATAAAAGTAAGTGAAAAAAAAAAAGAAGATAAATATACTCTATTTGAATTGCTAAATAGATAACAGAAAAAGCAAAAGGTCGCATTCTTTGAAATGCTATACTCCAACCATTCACAAATTTTAAACCAAGCGGGCCGAAAGCTTCTCTTCACATTATAAAAGTATTTTTGGGGAAAATTATGGGCAATTGATTGACATGGACCTCTAGTCAAATACTCTTTTTGAACTTGATCTCTAATCACAATATCAAAGTCTTTAATTTATTTATATAACCCCAGATCACTAACAATATCATTCGGATTAAACTCCATACGTGAATTATTAATACCACCACTTGCTTAAGAACTTGGTAATTGATTATTAGAAGAATCAATAATTCTTTGTCGCTTAATCAAGTATTTATCAACAATCTAGTATAAATAAAAACATCAACTGCTAATCAATAATTTCATCAATTTAAACAATTCATAATAATTTCATCATTCATCAATTCAATTATTCAAACAAAAATATACCATAAATTAATAAATATACAATATCAATTCAAATATTCAATGAAAATAACACATAATCTCTAATTCATGGCATAACAAACTCTAAATCTCTAATTTAATGGCAAAATTAAGCACAAAATTCATGGCATAACAAACTCACTGACCTCAATCTGGAGAGAGAAAAGGAAAAGCAAAGGCATCCAGGCTGATACAACCTTAGTATATAAAGCTACCTGAAACAGTACAAAGCCATAACCTTTTTCATGATTCGAAAATCAAAAAAGCAATCTTTTTTATCTTCCACTTTCTTTAAACTTCGCACTGTTTATATATTCAAATCTTTTGAGCTCTCAAATGCAAAAAATATAATATAAAAAATAAATGGTCAATATGGTAATGACCCATTTTAAAAACCCAAAAAAAACCCACAAAATCCAGACAGGGAAATTCATCTTCAAATCGGGTTAAAATTTAAAATTCTGAAAACTAAATTGCTAAAAGATGTAAACATTAAAATTCATCAAAATTCTTTCTCTTAGGATTCTTAAAAGCCAAATAAAGGTAAAAGAAAAGAAAAACTACAACAATCCGAAAAATTAAAGAAATGATCTTGAACATGAAATAATATAATTTGAAATACATAACCTGAATTAGTCAATTAGAAATTACCAAAGGAAATGAATGGGAATTGAGAAATAAATTAAGTACAAACAGACAACAGTAACAATACAAATATATCTCCAGAAAATATAAATTAGATTGACTTCAATTTTTTCCAAAAACTATAGTCATACGTCAAAATATATACTTTTATTGTCAGAATTGATAAGAATTTTAAACAATCAAAATTTTGACAAAAATGCATATATTCATCACATAGTGAAAACGTACATTTTGATAATTAAACAAATATATATAAATAATGAATGTATTGATAATTATTAATTAATGTATTAAAAACACAAACTTAGTTTCATAGATTTTTGATTTCACAAATTTTTGGTCAGTCTTTTTCCTATTCACATTAGTATAACTATTATCCAAATCTATAACAAAAATACAAATTTGAAGTTCAAGTTTTTTTTATATTCAAATTAGCATAACTACTATCCAAATTCGTAATAGTTAAATATTACCTAATTAAATTTGTATATAATACTATTTAAATTTTATTAAATATATTATATAATATATTTAATAGTTTTTAAGTTTTAATTCTAAAACTAACATATATATGTCTATTTATATTAACACAAGGTTCATGAAATGTGATTTATAAAGTATATTATATACTAGGCACAAAAAATAAATACTCATTAAGTTCTTAAATTAGAGATATAATTTGATTTTTAAGGTCAAACTACTACATATTAAATTTTAAAATTAGTATGACTTACACAAGTTTAGAATAAAATAAATTCTGTGATTAATATATAGTGTTTGTTATATACTATACAATTATAATAATTGTATCAATTAAATAAATCCACATCACTTTGAAATTTAATATACCGTAGTTCGATTTCAAAAGTCAAATTTTATCTCTAATTTAATTTGGAACGGAAGAAGTATAAAACAAGACAATTAAAGTGGTGTTTGATAAAACTGAGAAATTGTAAGACCCCAACTTTTATGAATAAAGAATAATTTTTTTGAAATATATTTTTGAATATTATGGTGTGAATTTGATATAATGTTATAGTTGTGGGTAATATTTATAAATTTTGCAAAGTAAGCAAGTGGTTATATAATATTCGATTGGTGGGGAATATTCGTTTTAACGGGGAATATTAAACGACGGCACAATCATTGGTGGACCCTATTAACGGAAGTATTGTCGTAATTAAAAATGATGAATTATCATTTTATAAAAATAACGACAAAAGTGTTACCGTTAAAATTGTTGAACTACCCGGTAGTAAAAGTACAGTAATATGCGTGGTTGCATAGTAGCACACGGTATTGATTATTGATGCTTACGTGAGAAGTCACTCATTATACTCAATTATTGCTACGAAGAATTGCTACATCATATATCTCTATATTATTGATTCGATTATTGTCACAAGATTATCTCGCATAATATGATATATTATTAAATCAATAATTGAGACGACAAAGTTATTCATATTATTAAATTGCAATATTTACAATGTCTAGAAGTTACATCGAGGAGAGGTTTGGTCATCTAATCAATTGCGGCAATAAGGAGAAATCCTTATCGGAAAGTCCCTCTTTCCTGGGAACGACCTGGTTGTTAAATATTATGAGTTATAATATTAATGATGAATAAGTTCGTGTTGATTAAAGATAAAATTAATAGTTCCATTGTGTTAGAATTATTAGTGTTAGTGGAAATCGACATTTATTTCAATATTAATTGATGTCTGGAAGTTTTACTGACCAGTCGGGTAATTAATCAGACAAATGAGCAATTAATTGCTATTAATTCACATGATTATAACTATTTGTTCACATGTGTGTACTATTGATTCACATTCTTGTACTATTAGGGGAGTTGGTGCAAGATTGATAATACTTGCATGACTAAGTTAAAAATGGAGGTATAGATGGAGTCTTATCTTTGTAATTCGTATTTTCACATTATTATAACTATTGATTCACATGATTGAACTATTGATTCACATTATTTACTATTAGGGGAGGTGGTGCAAGTTTGATAATACTTGCAGGACTAAATTAAAAATGAAGAAAAAGAGGAAGGTATTATAATATAATATTTTGAGCCCCAAAACGTGCAATTATCGAAACTATATTTTTCTATAAATAGAAGTTCATTCTTCCTTCATTTCTCACTAATTCACTAAAGTTATAGAGCAATTATTATAGAGAGAAATTATAGAGAGAAAGAAGAAGAGAAGTCTGCTACCTCACTATTTCAGTATCCAGTCTTCTTTTAAGGTAAAGGGTATTATTCTTTCGTATTCATGAAGAGAGTTATTTTCTTTCAATACTCGTAAGAGTTGTTATTCCATTCTTTATTATTATGTTGGAATAACCTGTCTATGCGAAGTACCGCATACATGATAAAATTCTTCTGTTATTTCATTCTTTATTATTACATTGGAACAACTCACATGCATCTTGATCTATCGCATGCCCGTGAATTTGTTGTTATTCCATTCTTTATTATTCGTTAGAACATCCTATCTATGCGGATTACGCATGACCAGTTCCATTCTTTATTATTACGTTGGAACATCACATGCGTGCGATTACGCATGACTGGTTCCATTCTTTATTATTCTATTGGAATATTCTGCATGCATGTAATTACGCATGACTGGTTCCATTCTTTATTATTACGTTGGGAATAACCATGCATGCGATCTATCGCATGCACGGTGAATTCTTTTGTTATTCCATTCTTTATTATTACGTTGGAATAACTTTTTGTCTATGTGGATTATCGCATGCATGGTGAATGATCCTTCGTATTCATTCCTTATTAAATTGTGGAAATGATCTATCTACGTGGATTACCGCATGGTAAGCGAAAATCCATTTAGGTTTCATATATTTTATTATACTCGGTTGGTTAAAGTTTTGGCTTTATACTCCATGAAATTAGTAGAATATCTCGGATATTTGCGCTTCATCCAAAGATCTTTTCATGGAAATATTCTTCTGAGCATTCTTGAATTTTACTCCACAAAGCAATATCATGATGACAATTTGGACGTAATTGATTTCAGGATAAATTAACTTATAAATCTTTAAAATTTATTCTTGAACTTGTTTTATTGAATTATTATGTCATTGTCATCATCCTCATGCTTAAATTGTGATGAAAGTCATCTTTGGCTTATGTGCATAGATGGACTTGGTATGATTATGACCAGGAATCATTCGGTATAATCATGACCTGTAATGTTATAAATGATGTGGTAAAAGTCCTCAGTGGCCTGTAGTGCATTGATGGACAGTTTGGTATGATTATGACCAGGGATTATTCGGTATAGTCATGACCGTTGATGATTTAATGAATATCCTTGGTCCGTAGTGCAGGGATGACTCGATGATGTGGTTTATTTATTAAGTTGAGTCTCGGTGATAAAAATTGATGAAAACATTTTAAATCATAGAAGATAGTAGATATTATGCTCTACTTGACTCTTCTATTGGATTGCTTATTCCGCTGCAGTTAAACTTGATGTCTATTGTATTTTATTAGTTTAACATTATTGAAGGCTAATGATAATTTATCCTGCATTATCTTAGTCATAATATTTCTTACTGGGTTAGTTGAGCTCACCCTTTTGCTTTCATTGTTCTCTTCAGGAAATGAGAACGTAGCCGGGACTAGTCGAAGAACGGAGTGATGGTCCGAGATGGTGTTATAGTAGTCCTCACTATTCTATAAAATAGTGTGACAATAAATGTAATGAGGACTCTATTTGAGAGTGGATATTGTCTAGAAGGCAATATTCTTGTTTAAACTCTCAGCTATGTTTTGTCGTATATTACACGACGTTTGTATAATTAAGTTTGTATTTGTATTCTGTACCATGTATTTGGCGACTCAAGATGGGTGATGTATACCTATTTTGGGGATGTCACAGTAATTAAGATCTGAATTGTTATTATATCTTAATAAATTAGATCATCTGTGAGTGAAATAACATCTGAACTTAAAAAACTGTTTGGTAACTAATTAAAAAGTATAAAACATCTGAATGACTTAAAAATCCCAAATTAACTTTTCAAAAATTAATAATGATATTAAAATTTGGAATGGAGAGGTCCCATAGATTTAAAATTTTCATTAATACTCTGTTTCTGAATTTTAAAATAAACAGAAAAGAAAAGAAATAGACATAAAATTTTAAAAAAAATTCAATTCCTATGTTTCTGAGTTTTTTAATAAATAGAAAAGAAAAAATGAATAAAAAACTTGGCTATTTTTCCTATCAAAATTTTCCGTCCAAAATTCGCGTTATTTGGACGAAAAAAAATGGAACAAGTAATAATTTTATAATTGTCATATTATTCTCAACTTCTAATATAATAAATTTTAAATTATAATCCATATATTCCCCCAATTTGTATATAAACACATACTTCTAAACCCTTTTTATGTTTTAATTACTTACTACTGCATAACCAAACATGAAACTCTCCCATTCCATGACATTAATGCCATTAATACTTAACATACAAGTAGTAGTTGATCAATTCCCCCAACCTCGCCTTCCTAATGTTAAAAAAAATGATCATCTCGTCACTGTGCACCATAGCCTATCTGAAGTTGAGAAAGTCCAAGTTTTTGACAAAGGAAGGGAAGACACAGTCTACAAAGTACGTCACACCAATAGTGGGGCCGTCTACACATTAAAGTTGGTTTACGTAGAGTATTCTTCATTCCAATAATATTCACGATGTCCTTTGATGATTGGGTAATATACCCATGAATTGGATATACGTGGGCTTAAATTTGTGTATTCTTTAGTCTTTTAGAAGCATTTTTACTGTGTTTAGTTGTTATTTTGCAGATTCAGGAGCTGAATGGGCAATTGAGGAATTTTTGAGCTGAAAATGGCAGTTTGGTAATTATCTTGAAGTCCAGCGCCGGGACGCTATTGCTAGTACTAATCCCAGCGTCGAGGCGCTTAGGCGTGACTTTTGTTAACCAGGTGTGCGTGTTGACCGACGGTTTGACCAGAGATTTAAGAGAAAATTGAGAGGTTGATTTGAAAAAGGATTGTGGTGAGATGAGAAGAGTATATAAAGGCTATTTGGCTGAATTAAAAAAAGATCTACCACAATTGAAGGCTAAGCAAGGGATTACTTGAAGATTGAAGAATTTACTCTAGAGTTTCTTCTCCTCCTTATTTTTAATTTGTGTAATTCCTTAAGGATGTTTTTCAAAAGATTGTTGGTTTTAAATTCTGTTATGAACTAATTCTTTCATTAAGACTACAATTGAACCTTTTAAATCTATAAATTAGTTATTCGATTTATTTTAATTATTTATGTCGAAGTGAATTGTTTATCTTGTCTTGTGCTTATTGATTAATTATTTTAATAGGAATATATGTTCACTGCATGTAATAAAGTGGGATTTGGGATTGAAAATTTTTAATTTAATTGTTTTGCATAGGAATATAGCAAGATTAATTGAATTAAATAAAAGTTAATTGATCACTTGGAAAAGAGCTTTTGACATTTAGAATTCCTGCTAACAATTCAGTAGGCATAATAATTGGATTAGTTGGATAATTGGTTTGTAGTACATAAATTGGGAATATTGTAGTCTTAACCTTTATTTATCTGAATTCATTCGTCGAGTCTTAATCTTTATTTATTTGAATTAATTTTAGAGTAATCTAGTTTTAATTGATTAATTTAGTTTTCTTAATTAGAAAAATCACACTTTGCAATTGTTTAAATAAAATTGATTTGGTTAAGAGTTAGTACTTGGTAATTTTTATTAAATAATTCCTCGTGGGAACGATACTTTTCTTATCACTTTATTACTTGTTGACCGTGTATACTTGCACGAATGTTTTAATTGCGAAATCGATAAACATCCTTCAAGAGATTTAATTTCTTGGATCCCTGGATTCCCTATTTGTTGTCGGATTCCATGAAGCATTTGAGGAGGCCTATTTATGGCTACTAAAAAATCAAGACGAGGCACGAGCAGTGTTTATATTACCATTAGAACAGAAGATTGAATTTCTTGAAAAATTTGATGAATAATTTTCGTTAGTATTAATAATACGGATTATGTTTAATGACTTTTAGGTATGGTATGCAATGATTTTATAGAAGTAATTTTTGCTTAACATTTATTTGGATATTTATATTTTATTATGAAATTTCTTCTTTGATTAGATTTATTTTGCATATTTTTATTCATAGTTCAATAGTTATAATTAATAGAAAGGTAAATTTGTAAAAGTAATATTTTTCTTTTATTTCCTTTTTATTGGAACTAAAAAACGCAAGAAATATTTTTAAAAAAAATTCTATTATTTTTTATTAAAAACTCACAAACAACACAAAGGAAAACTTCAAGTTTTTTATTCTTTTCTTTTCTGTTCTAATTATATTTAAGTTTTCTATTTTTTTTTCTTTTTCGTCCAAAACTCAGAAACATAGTGTAAGAGACAACTTTTAATGATTTAGATTTATATTTACATCTTATCAATTAAGAGACAATAAGAGGCAAATAAAATTTTACTAAATAACTTTACCCTTTAATTACCGAATCAGATATGAAATTATTAAGAAATATTAAGAGGTAAACAAACACCATCAATACCTCTCCAATACCTCTCCAATTCATACCTCTGAAATAAAAAAACCTGTCAATTAATTGAAGGGGAAAAAATGTTGTTCATAAACATCATAGAGAAAATTAAAAATGTAATAACACCCCCATCCCCATCACCCCATGTAGTGTTGTTTTTAATCATTTAATAATTCTGTACGTACGTATTTCTCATCAAATTAAACCCGCCCCCGCCCCCGCCCCAGCCGCCGCCGCAGCCGCAGCCGCAGCCGCAGCCCCAGCCCCAGCCCCATTTCTTTTGTTTTTGATATCTATAAAGGAGGCTCTTGTTATCTGTACGGTTAAATGCGGATTCTTAAGTGCAAAGGCATCAAACCTAGCTGAAAAAACTACATCCTCCATATTCTTAACTATGAAGTTGAGTGCAGTGTCCTTTAGAGCCTGCAGGTTGCAACAACTGTCCGAGATCTCAAGCACATCAAGCGCATTCCACGAGCTCAAAGATTCCAACATTTGATTCTCACAAAATCTTTGCAAAAATGGGATTTCGTATTTATCTGCCGCCATTGATAATGCATAAACATGCTTTTCTATTTTTTCTTTTGCCAAGTCTCCACTGTAAAGAAATTCCAACAGAGATTCCAGCTCCTCGTACCTCAGTTCTTCAAGTGTTATGCTTTCATTTGCTGGAGCTTTGCATCCATCGGACTCCAGCATGTTCCTAAAGATATCTGATCTTGTTGCCTGTCATGTCATGTCATGTCAATATATATATATATATATATATATATATATATATGAGTTAACATGCACTACTGATTGATGAGAGTCCTTTCGACGTTTTTTTTGGGTGGTAATATGTACACATGCACCCTAAATTCATTATTGCACACCTTTATATGTCAAAAAGACAATATTACCCTCAATAAATGAATTTTTTTAAAAAAACATTTTCACCAGTTGCTTATTTTTATTGGACTATTATATATGATTGATATGAGAGTTGCTTAATTTTGTATATATTTAAGAAGGGGTGTTACCAGTACTGCTCTATGGGCAGGTATGGAAGGTCCATTATCACCGGGCTTGAGTTGAATATCAGAGTGTGTTCGATTTCTAAAAGCAGCAACAAATCCACCCAAAAATATTAACTTCTCATTCTGATGCTCTTCCATCTCCTTCATTTCTTTCAGCCACTTCAAAGCATTTGCAAATCCCTGAAAAGATAAAGCAAACCATACATGTAACATGAACTTTTTAAATCTAATTTAATATATTTTTAAATTTAAAATTAATTTTAATTCTTTTAATTTAATTAATGCGATGATGAATATTAAAAATTATCATAAAGTAATAATGAGATTTATTATTTCATAATTATCAAAATAATTGCAGCCGTTCCTATATTTGGACCAACACGGCTGTTGGCCTCTAATTTTACGTAGATTCTCATTAGATAATGATTCCCAAAACAAAAATAATTTTACGTCTAGACAACGTTATGCAATTATTAACACATTATTTAATTATAAAATAAGGACAATTAGCAATTACTTCCTTATCTTCTCTATGATAATACTCCCTATGTCTCGTGATAAAAGTTATTATTATTATTTTGGGTAGTCTCATGTTAAATGTCCATTTTTCTTTAATAACCAAACTTTTACACATATTTTTCTATTATACCCGTAGCATTAAATATCTCATACTTTTCTTATTCTAATTCTCTCTCCATATTTAATGACATTATTATAGGTAATTTTGTCATTTTATTCATCTTTTTAATATACGTGATCCTGGGACGGAGGGAGTAATATCTTTTTGTTGGATCTGGACGTATGCTAATTGGCTTAGCCCCAACTCCATTAACATACTGCTATGTCTAGTGTGACCATTTTCTAAGCTTTGTATGATTCAATAATATAATTCTATTTCAGTCATTCATCAAAATGTGTTAAACATGTCCTCAGCGTATTTACCCTGAGTCCGGATCGAACTTTTTAGGAGATTCATATTCATCAGATTAATTTATATATAGTTGCATTACTTATAACTATAGCGAATTAATTATAAAAAATAATAAGATATTAAGTTTCTTTGAACAAATCTGCAATAATTCTAGCTAGTATATATAGTTGAAGGGAATTCAATCTTCAAAGAGAAAATGAATAATATATTGATTGGTCTGACCGCAGACGTTTAACTATATATCCTAAACTCTGTTATTTGAGGAGTCTTGTGCATTAGAGAGACGTACGGCAAGAAGTTATGATAGAATGATGGGAATGTGGTTACCTTAGAGGAATTTGGAGGAGAAAGTAGTGTAGTGGAGTTACAACTGCTTGACTTGTCGTGGTCAGTACTAGTCGCCTTGTTTGTGAGGGCGATAATGCTTCTGGCTCCCTCGAAACAAGCTCCACATATTGTATTCCTTGGAGGCCTTAAAATTAAAGGCATTGCACTACAGATTGAACAATCCATCTTAAAATTAATTAATAAATATTGCCTTTCAATTCTTAGCCTTAATTATTTTTTCATAAAATTAACAATAAATAACGCGAAAATGAACTCAAAAGGACGATAATCAACAGTGATTATGATGAACGACGACAAACAGCAAATTAACAAGAAGAAGAAGAAGAAGAAGTTCCTTTTGTCTGTATAGAATATAATGCATGGTTTGTTAAGAAGAAGTTCATTTTCCTATGAGAAGAAGAAATTCCTTTTCCTATGTGTTTGTATAGAAGAAGAAGAAGAAGAAGTTCCTTTTCCTATGAGAAGAAGAAATTCCTTTTCCTATGTGTTTGTATAGAAGAAGAAGAAGTTCCTTTTCCTATGTGTTTGTATAGAATATAATGCATGGTTTGTTAGACCTAATTTATTACTTTGTACCTTGCAATTAAGCTACTTGTATTGCTTTCTTTATTTGTCTACACAGATAGATATAATTATTTGAATAATAATTAATTAGTACCTTCATTTAGAAATGAGTACTACTCTAATTCATAATTGTTCCTGTGTGTGGGGTACATATTCCTTTTCTTAGAAATATAAGTTGAGTGAAATGACCGTTTCAGTTTCATTTTCTTTCTACGATTAATTTGTTTGTTCTTGTTATAAGAGTCGCGTTACATATCTACCGTGACTAGCTAGAGACAATGGTATGATTCGTAAATATTTTTAGGGTTTGCGGGAGATATCGAGGGTATATTAATTATATACTTAAGTTTTATAAAATGAGTTTATCTCAATATTTTTAATAAAATTTAATTTTACGGATGAAACTATCATGCAAATATATGAGTAAAGGTAAATTTTTATTTAAGTTGAGGTTGTGTAATATTATTATTATAACATTGTAAAAAAGTATATTTTTTAGCGACTAAGCTTAATTGAACTTTTATTGTCATAAAGTCGATAATGGACATCATCAAATCATATGAAAATTCATATGTTCAAATATTTTTATATGTTCTTTAAATCCGTATAGTTGTATTTATAAAAAAAAAAAATCTGTGGGGTATATATACTTGTTGGATACCCTCTAGGATATATCATTTTTTTTTACTATTTTTAACCTTAAAAATATTTTTATATTGTGTTTAGTTGGCAAAAAAAGTCTTCATAATATATTATATTTTTCTTAATATATATATATATATATATAATTATCGATGTTTGCATGCATTTTTGGTTAATTAAGGAAGAGAGTGTTACCTTTTATTTTTTTTCTTTAAAACCGTGCACAAATTAAGGTACGTACCACCTATTTTTGAAGGGGTATAAATTAATTAAATGAATTAGGGATGATGGGGTTAGAAATGTCAATGAAAAGAAAATAACGGGAGGATTGGATGGCCATCACTTTTGAGTGTGTTTAAAGAAGCCACTTGAATAAACAAAACATGAGATTCTAGCTAATTTTATTTAATTAGTAAGGAAGGAAAGAAATGGTTGTTAGAAAGGTAGGAAACTGAAAAGGACTTTCCAACCTCGTAACAGCAAAGATGTGGTAAGCTTCCTGCAAGCACGTCTCTAAATTTATGCATAACCGCTTTCCTAACATCATGCATGATATGAAATGATATATAGCATATATAGATTACATATACACCAACCCTTCACAAATAAATAAATAAATTAGCTTTTGTTTCACCAGACTGGCTAATAATCATCCCATATATATAGCTAGGCATAGATGTGTACTCGTGTGTTCGGTTTAATAGTTTTTCATTATTATTATTATTATTATTATTTGATAATATAGCGTACCCACTCCGAACCAAGCTTTTTATACGGACTTGCGCCCTCATCCAGGGTTCATATTATGACTTTTAGGATTCTCACTTGTAAATTGTGAGGTTTCATATAACCTCGTTAAAGAAGAAATAAATAAACTCACAATCAAGTCTCATATAAAAAGAAAATAATTCACCTCTTAATATATTTTAACAACTTATATTTTTGTATTAAGAGGGTCTTTTAAATAGTTTAAACTTATATTTGTATCTTAACTATTCAGAAGATTTTAATATAAAAATGTGGACGTTTAAAATGTATTAAGAGGTGGGTTGTTATAAAAGATTCATTAAGATGTCATCAAATACCAAAGTGAGATCCTAAAAATCATAATATATCAATCTTAACCAGTAGACTAAAATCTCATCCTCTAGTTGCTTTCAATATAATATTATGCCACATAAATCCCAAGAAAAGAAAAAGAGCAACTTTTTATTTTCAACTATGCTGATCTTCCTCAAATTTTTTTGGTTTGTTTCTTTGTTAATTGAACAGTATATGATTTACTCCATAAACTCTTTTTCTATTAATTAGCAGCCAGCAACTGGGTACATTTTTTTATTGTTCTCAAAAAAGAGAAAAAAAGATAAAAGAAATGAGAAAAGAAAAGTACATGTTTGAACACCAACGTTCTGTTTCTGAGTTTTAAAATGGACAGAAAAAAAAAAATGGACGAAAATTTTAAGTTTTCTTTCTAATTCTTATGTTTCTAAGTTTTTTAATAAACGGAAAAGAAAAGAAATTGATAGAAAACTTGGCCACTTTTCCTGCCAAGTTTTCCGTCCAAAATTGGCCTGATTTGGATGGAAAAGAAATTGAAATAAGTAATATTTTTATAATTCTCATATTATCCTCAACTTTTAATATAATAAATTTTAAATTACAACTCATGTCCTCAATTTTAAATTTTTTATTTTTTAAGAATTACATATATTAGTACTTTTTTAGAAATAATTACAAAAATCATACACCTATAAAATAATTACAAAAATATTACACTTTTCCATATTTATTTACAATAATAGTGCAATTAGGATTCCTTAATTTAAGGGATTAGTATTAATGTATCGATATGGCAAAACTGGAGGGTTTTTTTTTTAAACGCGTGAAATCTTCTTCTTCTTCTTCTTCTTCCTCTTTTTCTCCCAACTCCCATATCCTTTGTTCGGTATTTCTCTCTAAAATCTTCTTCTTCTTCTTCTTCTCTCCGCCTTTATTTTCTCTCTCACTCCTCTTGAAGCCACCTCGTCAACAACCATATCATTTGTTCTCGTATGTTCACGATCGGGTTTGTAGCCCTGTGTATGATATTAACAAGCTTACTATTATTGTTCATTCTGACGATCAGGAGGTGCAATTTCTTTTCTTTCCCTTTTTCTTTTGATGATTTTCATGGTTAATTTGAGGGTTTTTGAGTGATTTATTTGATTGTTTTTGTATTTTTTCAACTCGACTTGGTGTAGATGAGACCTATTCTTTGTTAGTGGGGAAAAGTAATGGACTTTCCATTGTTGGTCGTGTCACAATTGAGGTAGATTCGCACTAATTTATCTTTTTTATTTTAAAAATATAGTACATTTAATCGAATTTAAATTGGTTGTTTAAGAAAATGAATATTTCTAATAAGATCGCTTCGATTTTTATGATATACAAAGAAATGGTTTTACCTTGTAGTTATCTCGATCATGTACAACCATTTATTTTTTCATGATATTCTTTCAGATGCTTTTACCATTTTTATGATATAGAGTAACATGTTTTGGTTACTATCATATAAATATTTGGTTACTTTTTTTAGTATGTTTTTGATTATTGTTAATTTTCGATTTAGATTCTATTTTTGTTTCCTCGAGTTGGGATTTTGGTTACTTTTTTTTGTTGTTCGTTACCATGTATTTGCTTTAGTATATATGGGTTGACTAAACTGTGTGTGGTCTATATGTTGTTTATGTATTGGTTACTATTAATATATATTTTGGTTACTAATATATAACTGCTTTTGGTTACTTCATTGGTATACATATAACTCGTTATTAACATATAATCGTTTCTTTTAGCTTATGATTCGATACCATTCTTTTTCCTTTAATTGGTTTTTGGTTACTTTTATATGTTATTTTGGTTACAATGTATTTGTTTAGTATACATTGGTTGACTAAACTGGTTTGGTCTATATGTTGTTTATGTGTGTTGGTTACCATTAAAACATGGTTTTCGTTACCATCACATAACCTGCTTGGTTACTTTTTTAGTATATTTTTTGGTATACATGTTTTTGTTTTGGTGACCTTTAAATTAAATTATGTTTTGGTTAATATTATATATAACCGTTTTGTTTACTACATAAAATGGTTTTTGATTTACATGTTGTTTATATTTTGGTTACAATTAGATTATATAATATAATTTTTTGGTCACCGCTTTATTATGGTATGGTTAATGTTATATTATGATATGATACATATGGTTAATGGGTTCTCTATTCACTAATCCCAAGGTATTTCTCTTCCTCCCATGTGTTCATACATAATGCGTAAGTCTTTTCTAAAGAATGAGAGCAGCCATGAAGAAGAAAGAAAAAGAAGAAAAAAAAGCTAAAGTTTCGTGAAGATTTGTAATGATTTTGATTAGTTTATTGTTGTTGTCTTGTCCTTCCGAATTGTGTTTCATACTTTGGTTTTTGTTGGATATCCATAACCATTTGTTATGGTTAGTAAATATGTAATGTTTATTGGAGCTTATGTAAATGGGATTACATATTTGATTATATTATCAATTATTTGACATTGTTTGTTGGTTCAGATTTGTTACTTCTAAGTCAGTGTCCGATATATTGTTTGAAAGGTGCGCTTGGTAACCAAACATGCATGTAAGGGTAACCATTTTATTTTTTTGGTAGTAACCAAATATTTACAAGCTTCAGATCATGACATATATCAAATGTTAAATGTACATGTGAGAGTATACATAGGTCGCTTAAACTGGGTTTGATATATGTGTTGTTTTTCTTTTGTTTACCATTAAAACATGTTATGGTTACTTTTATATAACTATTTGGTTACTTTTATTATGTTTTGTTATCGTTATCTTATGGTTTCGCTACTATCATTGTGTCCTCAATGTGGATTTTGGTTATTTTTATTTTTTATTCGTTAATATGTAATTGTTTAGTATACATGAATCGCTTAAACTCGGATTTCATTACATGATGTTTCGCTTTTGGTTACCATTAAAACTCGCTCTCGTTACTATCATATAATTGTGTGGTTACTGCTTTTATTATAATTATAAGTTTGTATGAGGACTATTATAAAGTGTTAAATGTATATATTTTATTTATACCTCGTCATTATGATGGAATAAGAAACTCCAATTAAGAGTTCCCATTTATATATATGATAGTCATTTATAGATCTCATATTAAAATAAAAATAGTTTGAGATGTGCAATTGGTATCCAAACTCGCATATAAGGGTAACTATTTTAATTTTTGTTAGTAATCAAATAATTAAAAACTTATATTAGAACATGCTTATCAAGTGTTTAATGTAAATGTGAGGGTTCACATTTATCTAGTCGATGGATACTTTTAAATTACGTAGTTATAAAAGTTATTTTGAAATGGTCCATGCCACTTGGTAACTAAATATGAATATAGAGGTAACCATTTTATTTTAGATGGGTAACCAAATTTACATAAAATGTTTCGTAACAATTACCAATTGTTCAATGTATATGTTTACTTTATATTGACAACTCATGATGGAATCAAAATTAAAATATTAATCAACATCAATTTTGGTTATCAGACATCATCAAAAATGTTACTAACTATGTGGTTAATGGTTACTAACAAGAAACAATTATATATTCTCGTAAACAATTAAATTTGTTGTATTGGGTAAAGTGTCACCCATTGTCTAACAACTGAATAAACATTGTAAAGTAAACCAATTAATATTAGATAAAGAACCAAATTACATAATCTTAGTAACTGTAATATAAACCACATTTTTACATGCAATTTTGAAGGTCTAAATGATGGAATTTGACCAAAAATCCTCGTAATTCACTCAAAGAAAGTGGTGACTTTTGATCGTTGACCGCTTCCAATGAAATTAGGCTCTAAAACGCCAAAATCCCGACACTCCAAACTTGATAGTAACAATGCATATCATGTTTTGCATTTCTCCGAACTAACAAGTTGATGGAACTAAGACGTTTAGACTTCAAATTTGGTGTATTGGTTACTATCACCCATGTATCGTTGAAATAAAGTACAACAGAATCAATTCCATTGTTCGACAATGTAATAAGTAATCAGAAAGTAACCAAATCAATGTTAGCCAAGAACAAACTACATGATATTAAGTAATCAAAGACATAAAATATATTTGTACATTCATCTTACAATGGAAATAATCAAGATATTATATTGATATTTATTACCAATTAAACTATAACAATTTGTATGAAGGTAACAAATGTAGCCAATAAGTAACCATCATAATAAAACAAACCAATATAAAACACCGTAATATTATATAGTAATAATCATAACAACATTATACAGTAACCAAATCCAATTTAAACAGTAACCAACACATATTTATTTAGTAGCCACAAGATAAACACATTCTCCATTGCATTTTTATAGTAAAACCAACCAAGATAACTTGATTGTTACCAACTAAAGGCTAAATGTTGTAAGAATGTAACCAATGTAGCTAATAAGTAACCATTAATATATAAAACACATAAGTATAAATATAATTAGATTAATACAAGAACTGTGTCAAAGACTAATGAGTAACCATTATAATTTTACATAAGAACTATGTCAAAGATTAGTCAAGAATCAATATAATGTTAAACAAAGAATCAAGTCAAGATTAATCAAGAATCAAGTCATCATTTTCAATAACCAAGTCAAGATTAAGAAGTAATATTACGACTAACCATTATAATTTTACACAAAGAATCAACTAAGCAATAGTCAAGAATCATTATAATGTTACACAAGAATTAAGTCAAGATTAGTCAAGAATCAATTTAATGTTACAAAGTAACCAAGATATCATTAGACAAAGAACTCAATACATCATTAGACAAAGATAATGTTACACAAAGAATTCAAGACAACATTACACAAAGAATCGACAAGCCATAGGAAGGTAACCAATGTATTTGATGAGTAACCATTAATATAAAAAAAATCAAGAGAACTCATATAAAAATTAAAGCAATCAAATAAACATTATTCAAAGAACTAAATACATAATAAATAAAGAACCAATTTATATCTATTTAGTAACCATAATATAAAACATATTAATGACCATTCAAAACATTCAAAGATTCTTAATCTGTGATCATTTTAAGTGTGAAAAACTTAAGAAAGGTAATCAATATAGAATTCGTAGTAACCATAGGTAAATACATGCATACGAATTTTAAACTCACATACCTTCGTATTCAGATTTGTATCGAAGTTGTTGGGATCTTGTATTCAACAATCACTGCAGTACGATTGTTTTTTGTTACTGAACTTGAAGTTGCTGTTGATTTTGTATGCTATTTACCGATCTCAGAGTTGCGCCGCTGCAAAAGGTTTCGTTTTCTCCGATCTCAGAGTCACAAGGCCACGCAAAAAGATTTCATCTTCTCCGATCTCGAGTTCACAACCAAAAGGTTTCATCTTCTCCGATCTCAGAGGTGTGTCGCGATGTAAGATTTGAATTTTCGCTTGAATCTCGATTGCTTGAAATCTCAATTTGCTTGAATTTGAATTTTAGGAAAAGGATCATATCATATATTGATTTTTGCAACTTTATAGTTGTTTTATTTTTGTAATTATGTTTTGTGTGAAATTACTTTCTAAAAAGTGTTAGCTCGGTTGGTGTAAGCTTCCTACAAATAGGTGTATATGTTTGATTTTCAATGGGCCACCAAACAATTTGTGAAATTGCTAATCAGTTTAATAGGGCCGGCCCGCAAAGACGAACCAGCTAAACTCTTAACTATATGTTTGTATTCTCATTTCATTTTGTAATTCGAAGGCATGAGTTGTGTTTTTGGACTTTTTGCTCAACTCCTATCCTACCCAAAGTCTAAAAAATAATTATTAATATTTATTCACGTAATTGACAATCAAATAATAGATCGATATAAACTATCACAATATATATTGTATTCCCACAAAAAATGAGGGAAGCTATATAGCTAAGGGCGAATTCAGAGGAAAGACAGAAAACGAATGCTTTTCTAAAATAATGCAATGTGAATATTTAGTTATGTATAATACGTGTGACATTTTACATATCCTTGGACAAGGATGTTTTATTTTTATAATTTTTTAAAGTCACGGTATCATTGGAGTAGTTGAGTCGCACCTAATTTAGAAGTAAATTTTGTTTGACCATATTTATTTTTCATGATAATATATATGTTTATCCGCAAGCTTTTGACCAATTAAAAATAGGGGAAAAACTGAGCACCAAATTAATCAGATGTGAAATTTTGACTTGTATATGTTGTGCTTGACAAAGTTCAACAACATTTTTTATTCAAAAAATAAAATAAAATAAATTAAAGTGGTTACATTAGTGCCTTGATAATATAATATTAATTAATTATAGTATTTGTTCATATTCTAGTCAAAATAATTAATATGTTATCGTTAAATACAGTGACTAGTGATTGAGATAAATTTCCGCAAAGGCTGACCATCTTTCATAATTTTTCCAAGTTTTATATACTATCAAATTCGCCACCAATAATCAATACTAATAATTCGGTTTAGGTAGCAATACTGTTGATTTTTTTACTCAAAAGTTAAAGAGTATATTCCTGTTCACATTTAATTTCACACCCACTTACACAAAGTTAAAATAATAATAACAGATTATAATCAGACAGATAACTTTGTTTATATTAATATATATTCTTCAATTTTTATAATCGGGCAGCTAATATTTATCTGTATTAGTATATGTTCTTCGTCTGTTATAACCGTACATCTAATATTTGTCTGTTTTAGTACTACCTTCATTCCATAATAACTGTCTTTTTAGCTTGATGCACATAAATTAAGAAACTCATTTAATACTATCATTTAAGAATTAAAATTTGTAGGAAATTCAATCACTACCCCTTTATGGAAAACTAAAAACTATTAATACAAGAGAGAAAAATTCTTGGGACAATGAGAAAAGTTAGGTAGTTATTATGGAATGGAGGTAGTATAATTTTGATCACGAACTAAACCAGAATCTGCAGAATACTAAAACATATAAAAGTAAAGAAAAGAACAGTAAATCGACTTTTACTTTGCTTTCATTTCTATCCACTACTCTAAAGTATTAGACACAGCAAAATTGGCTCAAGCCGTGGTAGGACCATTTCGTCAAAAAGCGAACTTTGGGCCTCATTTTTCAGCCCTCCAAAACCTGGGCCGTTTTGGCTTGGCCTATCAAAGGCCCGACCCGTTTGGACTAGGCCCAAAAATATGACAAAAAATGGTCATAAATCAATCTAGGCCCGTCAAAAAGCGACTTTTGGGCTTAACTCTTTTAGCCCGCCAAAATTCGGACCGTTTTGGCCCAGCCCAGCCCGTTTGCCAAGTCTACTAGTGGCCTAAACCACGTCTAAAGCCCTTATCCTTTACGCCCTAGTGGCCTAATGGCCTAATCCACATCGGTATTGAAGACTCACTTTATTAAAATAATATTCAACAATTACACAGAAAATAAAACTCCTTGTTAATTATAACGACGATCGATTGAACACCTCTGCACCCTTTGCAACACCTCTCACCTATGAGACTTTGATACCATCGTTGAACAAACTGAATATTACAATAACAAATCCCCAAGCCAACCTGTGACGCCCCCAAAATAGGTATACATCACCCATCTTGAGTCGCCAAATACGTGGTACAAATACAAATAAAAAACTTAATTATACAATTGTCGTGTAAAATACGACAAAACATAATCGAGATTTTAAGCGGGGATATTGCTTTACAGACAATATCCATTCTCAAATAGAGTCCTCATTACATTTATTATCACACTATTTTGCAGAATAGTGAGGACTACTAAGACACCATCTCGGACCATCACTCCGTTCCCCGACTAGTCCTAGCTACGTTCTCATTTCCTGAAGAGAACAGTGAAAGAAAGGGTGAGCTCAACTAGCCCAGCAAGAAATATTATGACTAAGATAATGCAGAATAAATTATCATTAGCCTCCAATAATGTTAAACTGATAAAATATAATATATATCAAGTTTAACTGCAGCGGATCAAGCAATCCATTAAAAGAGTCGAGTAGAGAATAAAATCTACTATCTTTTATGATTTAAAAAGTTTTTCATCACTTTTATCATTTGAGACTCAAACTTAATAAATAATCCACATCATCCCCCACTCTACTACCAAGGATATTCATTGTGGTCACGACCACAAATTCCACGCACTACTGGGCCAAGGATATTTGTGTATTCATCAATGGTCATGATCATGCCAACAACTATCCATCAATGCACTACGGGCCAATGAGGACTTTTACCACATCATTTGTAACATTATTACGGTCATGATTACAATCGAATAATCCCTAGTCATAATCATACCAAGTCCATCCATGCTCTAAAAGCCGAGATGACTTTCAAAAAATATAAACATGAGGATGATGACAATGATATAAGAATTCAATAAAACAAGTTCAAGAATTAAGTTATTCAAGAACTAATAACGTCCAAATTGTCAACATGATACTTCTTTGTAAAGTAAAATTCAAGAATGCTCAGAAGAATATTTACATGAAAAGATACTGGATGAAGCGCAAATATCAAGGATATTCCACTAATTTCATGGAGTATAGAAGTCAAAATTTTAACCAACTGAGTATAATAACGAATGGAATAACAAAAGAAATCACCATGCATGCGGTACTTCGCATAGACAGGTTATTCCAACAGAATGATAATAACGGAACCAGGTCAGGTGAAATTCACACCAACAGGATGTTCCAACAGAATAATAAGTAATGGAATAACAAAAGAAATCACCATGCATGTGGTACTTCGCATAGACAGTTTATTCCAACAGAATAATAATAACGGAACCAGGTCCGGCGTAAAATGCATGTATATGATGTTCCAAATGTAATAATAAAGATGAAACCAGGGTTGGCAGAAAGCATGCAGACAAGATATTCCAAATGTAATAATAAAGAGCGCGGAATCAGTCGGTGTAAAACACACGCATAAAGGTATTCTAAATGTAATAATAAAGATGCGAATAATAGAAGAATGTCACCAAGTATAGGGTAGCAGCGTGATACAAAGTTATTCCAACGTATAATAATAAAGGCGGAACCAGTCGGTGTAAAACAAGCAGACAGGATGTTCCAATGAATAATAAAGATGAATAATGAAGAATGTCACCAAGTATAGGGTAGCTCACATGATACAAAAGTTATTCCAATGTAATAATAAGGAATGGAATAATGAAGTTCTCTTCATGAATACAAAAGAATAATATTCCTTACCGTAAAAGAAACTGGATATAGGAAAAGAAAGGTAGCAGACTTATCTTTTTCTTTCTCTCTAAAATTTTCTCTCTCTAGAGTTCAGTGAATTCGTAAGAAAATAATGAAGGAATGAGCTTCTATTTATAGAAAAATAGAATGCATAGTGTAAGACCCTGAATTTTATGAAATAAAAGTATTCAATTTTTCTATTTTTGTAAATGGTTAAATTGATAAAGTTTAAAGTTAAGGGTGACATTTGAAAATTTTTCAAAGTAAGCAAGTTGTCATAAAATAATCGGTGGTAAAATACGTGTGGTTGCATAGTAGCACACGATATTGATTATTAATGCTTACATAAGAAGTCACTCAGTTATACTCAATTATTGCTATAGTAATTGCTGCATCATATCTCTCATATTATTAATTCAATTATTGTCACAGTATCATCTGCATTATATGATATGTTATTAAATCAATAATTGAGACGACAAAGTTATTCATATTATAAATTGCAATATTTACAATGTCTAGAAGTTCTGTCAAGGAGAGGTTAGATAATCTACTTGCGCGCCAATAGGGAGAAATCCTTATCGGAAAGCCCCCTCTTTCCTGGGAACGACCTGGTTGATAAATATTGTGAGTTATAATATTAATGATGAATGTTGTTCGGAGTTAAATTTAGAGACACGGACGTGATATTTGAGTCCGAAATGACGAAATTAATAAAAAAAGTCTATAAACACAAAAAATTTCGGGATTCACTATTTGGTCAAAAAGTCAACAGTTGATTTTTTTGGAAAAAGTCAAACTTCAAAATTTCAAAATTTATATTGTTGATAAAAATAGTTCCATTGAGTTGGAATTATTAGTGTTAGTGAAAATAGATATTTATTTCGATAAAAATTGATGTCTAGAAGTTATATTGACCAGTCAGGTAATTAACCGGATAAATGAGCAATTGATTGCTATTAATTCACATGATTATAACTATTTGTTCACATGTGTGTACTATTGATTCACATTCTTGTTACTATTAGGGGAGTTGGTGCAAGATTGATAATACTTGAATGACTAAGTTAAAAATGGAGGTATAGATGGAGGTACTATACTGTAATTAATTTTTCACATGTTTAGAACTATTGAGTCACATGATTTACTATTGAGTCACATGATTTTACTATTGATTCACATGATTTACTATTATGGGAGTTGGTGCAAGTTTGATAATAATTGGATGACTGAATTAAAAATGAAAGAAAAGTTGGAGGTATGGTACTGTAATTTTTCGAGCCCCAAAACGTGCAATTATCGAAACTATATTTTCCTATAAATAGAAGCTCATTCTTCCTTCATTTTCACCAATTCACTAAAGCTATAGAGCATTTATTATAGAGAGAAATTATAGAGGGAGAAGCTATAGAGAGAAAGAAGAAGAGAAGTCTGCTACCTCTCTACTCCAGTATTCAGTTTCTTTCTAAGGTAAGGGATATCATTATTGTGGTAAGGGATATTATTTGTTGTACCTGTAAGGGGTATTATTTCTTTCTTATTCACGAAGAGAACTTTTGTTATTCCATTCTTTATTATTATGTTGGAATAACCTGTATATGCAAAGTACTGCATACATGGTGAAATTCTTCTATTATTCCATTCTATATTATTATGTTGGAATAACCTGTTTATGAGAAGTACCACATACATGGTGAAATTCTTCTATTATTCCATTCTATATTATTATGTTGGAATAACCTGTCTATGCGAAGTACCGCATACATGGTGAAATTCTTCTATTATTTCATTCTTTATTATTACGTCAAATATATCACTTGCCGGTGCAATTTTGCTCGACTGGTTCCATTTATTATTCTGTTGAAATAACTCATGATCTGTGATTCACAGTATACTTGGTGATGTCTGTTGTTATTATATTCTTTAATATTCTCGTTGGAATATCACATGCATGCTTTTACGTCGGACCTGGGTTTCGTTTTTACTATTCTCTTTGGAATATCCTCGCTCATGCGCGCTTTTACGCCGGACTGGTTCCATCTTTATTATTACATTGGGAATATCACATCATGCGGTCTCTATCGCATGCATGGTGAATCCTTCTGTTATTCTATTCTTTATTATTCTGTTGGAATAACATGTCTATGTGGATTACCACATGCATGGTGAATGATCCTTTATATTCATTCCTTATTAAATTGTGGAAATGATCTGGTTATGTTGATTATGATGAGAGTCATAATAAAAGCATTGGACTAATGAAAATCATGGGTATATGTGGTATTAGTAAGTGTTATGATGAGTTATGTTGGTTATTATGTGAAAACATGAAAGTTTCTTAAAAATTACAAAGGGTTGAAAATTAGATTTTGGTGAAAATAGAACATGAAATTCAATTGACCATATCTCCTATTATATTTCGAATTTTTGGGTGTGGTCAAGTTCTAGAGTTAGATCTATGAGTTATGTAACTTATCTAAGTGGAATCACTGAAAAAGGTGTTGTAGATTTTCGTGTGGACTGATTTTAGCAAAGGAGTGCAAAGCTGTAATACCGAAAAAGCTACTGCCCATGTTTTTAAAAGGGCTGTTTCGGCCACTTAATTTGTGAGAAAAATTCTGGCCTTTTGGGACATGAAAATATATGTTATAAAGTACCTCATGTCCAAAAATGAGCTCATTCTGACTTAAAATGAGCAAGTTATGATCATTTCAATATTTAGGTTTTTCTGACGAAAAACGCTATAACCGGAGTTCTATAACTCTAATAACCATGAAATTTAAACTGGAAGCTCACGTTAACATGTGTAAGATTCTGCCAAGATTTGGGAATTTTTGGAGTTCACCTTGAGGTAGCTAATTTCTTAAGGAATTAATTAGAAATTGATTTTTGAAAAATAGTAAATGAATTTTAAAAATTCTGAGAAAAATATATGTTCATTATGGAACTATATTCGCTAAATCCTTAAAAGAAATTTTTTGAACTGATTTGGTATTTTCATGAAAATAGTTTAGTTACGAACATATGCGTTAAATATGTTATGTGAAGTAACAAAGTTGGAAAATAGGATTTTATGGCTTGGAAATCCTATATAAGGTATATGCAGATTTTTGATAAGGAATTTGATCATTGGTGATGAGATCTTATGAGTATGACATTTTGAATGATTAAATACATTATGTGATAAAGTATAAACAATTGAAATAAATTGTTTATAAGTTTGAGAAGCGATTAAATATTGTTATAATATTAATAATATTAGATTATGAGTGATTGATAATATTTGGATAAATTTAAAGTCTTTAATATTTATCCTTGTTTTCGTTTGATTAATGCTTATATCATTGTCATCATCCTCATGCTTATATGGTGATGAAAGTTATCTTTGGCTTACGTGCAAAGGTAGACTTTTAATTATTGAATTGTATATCTTGGACTTACGTGCAGAGATGAATTGTTGATTAATGGTTTTATTGTTGTATATCTTTGGCTTACGTGCAGAGATGGATTTGGTATGATTATGACCAGGGATTATTCGGTATAGTCATGACTATTGATGATTTAATGAATATCTTTGGCCGTAGTGCAGGGATGATTCGATGATGTGGTTTATTTATTAAGCTGAGTCTCAGCGATAAAAGTGATGAAAAACATTTTTAAATCATAGAAGATAGTAAGTTTTATTCTCTATTTGACTCTTCTAATGGATTACTTATTCCGCTGCAATTAAACTTGATGTCTATTGTATTTTATCAGTTTAACATTGTTGAAGACTATTGATAATTTATTCTGCATTATCTTAGTCATAATATTTCTTACTGGGCTAGTTGAGCTCACCCTTTCCTTCACTGTTCTCTTCAGGATATGAGAATATAGCTGGGACGAGTCGGGGAATGAAGTGACGGTCCAGATGATAGCATTAGTAGTCCTCACTATTCTGATAAATAGTGTGACAATAAATGTAATGAGGACTCCATTGGGTATGAATATTGTCTAGATGACAATATTTGTATTAAAACTCACAGCATATGTTTTGTTGTATTTTACACGACAGCTGTAGAATTAAATTTTTATTTGTATTTTGTACCATGTATTTGGCGACTCAAGATGGGTGATGAAAACCTAATTTTGGGGGCGTCACACATAGTAACTAATCCATGAACGGTCCAAATTGATTTAATTTAATCGGACGATCCATATTTAAAGCAAAATCTTTTAAATAAAATATAATATATTCTATTTATAATCTAATAAAACGAAAAACTTTATAAAAAGATTTTACTATGCAAAATACTATGCAACACTATGCAGGCACTATAAAACACTATGCATAATAAAATATAATATATTCTAATTATTGTCTAATAAAACGAATAACTTTATAAAAGTATTACGCTTTTATATAAAAGATTTTACTATTAGCCTAATAAAAGCGAATAACTTTATAAAAGTATTCTGCATTTTTTATATAAAAAGCTTTTCCGCTTTTATTACGTTAATAATACTTAATAAAACAAAACTTCATCATCATATAAAATATCGACAATAATTGAATCAAACCTGGTGACTTCTCACATAAGCATCAATAATCAATACCGTGCTACTATCACGACCACACGTATTACTCTACTTTTACTACCAAGTATTTCAACAAGATCAACGGTAAAACTTCCGTAGTTATTTCAATAAAATATTTTTGTCATTTTCTCAATCCAAAATAATAATTACATTTGTGGGGTCCACTAATGATTGTGCCATCGCATACGAATATATTTCGTTTAAAAGCGAATATTCCCCACCAATCGAATATTATATAACAACTTCATGTATTTTTGTAAAATTTATAATTATTACCACAACTATAACATTATATCATAATATTCAAAAATGATAATTATAGAAAATTTATTTTTATTCATAAAAGTTGGGGTCTTACAATCTCCCTTCTTAAGAAATTTCGCCCTCGAAATTTAAGTGCGATACTGGTATGTCGAAGAGGTAAGGATACCTTGATTTCATTTGATTCTAACTCCCGGTCATTTCCTCAACATCGTGGTTCCTCCATAACACTTTGACTTGAGGTATAACCTTGGAGCGTAAAATATGTTCCTTCTTATCCAAGATTTGAGCAGGAACCTCTTCATACGTTAAATCTTCCGTTATTTAAATGGGTTCTAACTCAATAATGTGGTTCGGGTCTTTCACATATTTACGTAACATGGATACATGAAAAACATTATGAACACGAGATATACTTGGCGGTAAAAGCAAGTACATAGGCTCACGATCCCCTACTCGATCGAGGATTAAAAATGGGCCAATGAATCGATGATTGAGCTTTCCTCTCTTTCCAAACCTCGTAACTCCTTTCCATGGAGCAACACATAACAACACATGATCTCCTATATCGAATTTCACGTCCTTTTTATGAATATCAGCATAACTCTTTTGTCGATCTTGTGAGGTTTTTATACGTTGTCAGATCGTTTGAATCTTTTTCGTAGTCATACGTACCAACTCCGGTCCCAACAACATTGCTTCACCCACCTCATCCCAGCATAATGGAGAACGACACTTTCTTCCATACAACGCCTCGAATGGAGCCATGCCAATACTTGCTTGATAACTGTTGTTGTAGAAAAACTCCACCAATGGTAAGAACTTATCGCAACTTCCCTTGAAGTCAAGGACACAGAGTCTTAATAAATCTTCCAGAGTTTGAATTGCCCTCTCTGATTGTCCATCCGTCTGAGGATGATATGCCGAACTAAATCGTAAATTCGTTCCCATAGCTTTTTGCAAACGAACCCAAAATTGTGAAGTGAATCTTGGGTCTCGATCAGAAACTATGGATATTGGCATACCATGCAGTCTTACAATCTTGTTTATGTACATACGAGCAAGACGTTCAAGTGTATAAGTTTCTCGTATTGGTAAGAAATGAGCAGACTTGGTCAATCTATCAACAATGACCCAAATTGCATCTATGCCTTGAGAAACCTTGGGAAGACCGAAGCTTGAAATCCATGGTAATGTGCTCCCACTTCCACTCTGGAATTTCAAGTGGTTGCAATGGACCTTTTGGTACTTGATGCTCCGCACTTGACTCGTTGACAAGTTAGACACCTTGAGATAAACAGCGATATCTCTCTCTTCATATTGCTCCACCAAAATGTATGACGAAGATCACGATATATTTTGGTACTCCCATGATGGATTGCAAATGGTGTGTTGTGCACCTCCATCATGATTTTATACTTTAACTCAGGATCTTTAGGAACACAAAGTCTGGAGTTGACTCGAAGTATTCCTTCATCATCGATTCTTGCTTCCCAAGATAGCACCTTCTTGCACTTTCTTCCTCATACGCATCGACTCGGGTTTGTAGTTTGAACAGCTTTAACTTTATCAATTAAAGTCAGTTCTACTCGTATGTTCGCCATCATCACATGGGTCCCTGGAGTCTTTAACTCTATCTCCATCCTTTGCAAGTCACACAAAATGGGCCTTTGCGTTGATAATATCGCTTTTCGCACACGCGATATAATCTTCTACTCAATGCGCCAGCTACCACGTTCGCTTTTCCAGAATGGTATTGGATGGTATGATCATAATCTTTCAGTAGTTCAAGCCAACGTCATTGTCGCATATTGAGTTCCTTTTGAGTGAAGAAATATTTGAGGCTTTTATGATCCGTAAAGATCTCCACTTTCTCCCCATACAAGTAATGCCTCCAAATCTTTAGTGCGAAGATAACAAATTGCCAACTCTAGATCATGAGTAGGATAATTCCTCTCATATTCTTTGAGTTGCCGAGAGGCATAGGCTATGACTTTCCCATGTTGCATGAGAACACATCCTAACCCTTTGTCTGAAGAATCACTGTAGATGAGAAATCCCTCCGAGCCAGATGGTATTGTCAGAACAGGTGCTGAAATGAGTCTCCTCTTGAGTTCTTGAAAACTCTTCTCACATTCCTCGCTCCAACCGAACTTTGTATCTTTCCGAAGTCGCTGAGTTAGTGGAGTAGCGATTCGAGAAAATCCTTCTACGAATCTCCGATAATAACCAGTTAAACCGAGAAAGCTACGACTTCGATCCACCGATTTAGGTTTCTCCCGACTTTGAATAGCTTCAATCTTTCTTTGGGTCAACAGATATTCCATGACTTGATACCACGTGCCCAAGGAATGCTACTTCCGCAAGCCAGAACTCGCATTTCTTCAACTTGGCATAAAACTTATATTCACGAAGCTTTTAGAGTATCATCCTCAAGTGTTGCTCATGATCTTCACGGGTTTTGGAATATATGAGGATGTCATCAATAAAGACGACCACAAAGTGATCCAAATATTCCTTGAATACTCGGTTCATCATATCCATGAAGGCAACAGGAGCATTAGTCAATCTAAAAGACATGACTAGGAATTCATAATGCCCATACCAAGTTCTAAAAGCCGTCTTTGGAATGTCATCGGTTCTAATCTTCAACTGGTGATATCCGGAACGAAGATCAATCTTTGAAAAGAATTTGGCTCCTTGCAACTGGTCAAACAAGTCATCAATACGTGGCAATGGGTACCTATTTTTGATGGTGACATGATTCAACTCCCGATAATCAATATAAAGTCGCATACTCCCATCTTTCTTCTTCACGAATAGAACAGGAGAACCCCAAGGAGAAGTACTAGGATGAATAAAGCCAATGTCTAACAATTCCTGTAGTTGGGTCTTTAAATCCTGAAGTTCAATAGGAGTCATTCGATATGGGGCTTTGGAAATGGGTTTTGTACCGGGTTTAAGGTCGATACAAAATTCAATTTCACGCTCTGGGGGTAGGCCAGAAGTTCTTTCAGAATACGTCAGAAATTCATTAACAATAGAAATATCATTCAAAAGCGGCGTATTTTTGTTTAGATCCGTGACATGAGCTAAGAAAGCTTGACATCCATTTTTCAATAAACGAATAGCTTTATGGCTTGAGATGACAGTGATTGATTTTAATGGTTTGGTTGCTTGAATTCGCATAATAGGTTGGTTAGGAATATGAAAGCTAACAACCTTACGAAAACAATCAATTTTTGCATGATAAGTAGTTAACTAATCAATCCCTAGAATCACATCAAATGCAAGTATTTTCAATAAAATAAGATCGACAGGTAATGTGAGGGTACCGATTTGAACCAAACAAGACTTATAAACCGTGGGCGTAATGAAGGTTTCTCCCAATGGAGTTTCAACAGATAAGTCAAAGTCCAATTTCTCCGGAGTCAAATTTAAACGTTGAGCGCAAATAGGAGAAATAAAAGAATAGGTAGAACCGGTATCAAATAAGGTATAAACTTCGCTAGAGTTTATGATAAGCTTACCCGTGATGACCTCATTCGGGTTCCTTGCTTTCTGGGAGGTTACAACAAATGCTCTCCCTTGCACTATCGGCTTTGACTTTTCTAGGACGACCTTTGATGCCTCCATCCCAGCTGGACTTGTCTTCGGTGCACGAAAAAATCGGGCTAGGTGACCTTCTCTTCCACAGTTGCAACATGCTTTGGATGGCATCGCACAGTTGGGACTGATGTGTCCTTCTTCTCCACACTTGAAGCATATGATAGGTGGTCGTTCTCCTTCCTTAACGACAAGTGCCGATGCTGACGTCTTTCCATCATTGTTGAATCTCCTTTTCATGAAATGTCCATTCTTATTCTTTTGGCCATGATTACCACCAAAATGGTTACCATTTCTGGCCTGTTGATTTCCTCCACGCTTGTTGTCACCGCTTCGATGACTGCTCTCACTAGTATTATCATTTTGTCGGCTGCTCTCCTTTGGTTGGTTTAACTCATTATCGCGCTCCAATAACTGAGCCCTATTAACAACATCTGAATACAAACACAGTTTATGAGAGATAAGATATTGACGTATCTCAGGTTTCAAACCTCTTAAAAACATTCGCGTCATTCTCTCCTCACTATCAGCCAAATGGGATGCAAACCGGGACAACTCGGCAAACTTGGCTTCGTACTGCGATACGGTCATGTTTTTTGTTCCAGCTTGATGAACTCTACCTCTTTCATATGACGAATACTTTCGAGAAAGTACTTGTCGTTGAAAAGTTTCTGAAACTTCACCCAAGACATCTTCAGTGCGGCAGGTTGAGTACGTTTTACAGATTCCCACCAGTAATCTGCCTCTGCACGCAACATGAAGGTGGAAAAGGGAACCTTTTGCTCCTCGGAGCATCCCAAGACATCAAATATCTTGTTGATTTGTTTAATCCCCATCTCCGCCTTAAGTGGTTTTGGCTCTCCAAAAAACTCCGGTGGTCCCAGTTCCTTGAACTGCTTGGCGGTGACCGTCCGAGAGTTACAAGTGTTTCCACCTACATTTTGGACAGGAGCCGCTCTCGCCTGATGTTGCATGAATTGCATAAAGCCTCTGAACATTCCATCGTTCATCATTTGGTCAGTGTTGTTGTTTGCTTGAGGAATGTCTCCTTTCTGATGCACATTATCCTGATTATTGATCTGTGGAGACTCAACGGTCTCTTGTACTCCATTGATAATCTCAACATTCTCGGATGTCATTTTCAAATATTCCCACAAAAAAAAGGTTAATTGACATATTACATATTATCTCTATACTCTGACCGACCAATTAAATACCAAATAAACTTAGGTAGGTCATACTAGCGAAAGAATTCTCCGTCTCTCCCCTCCTAGTTCTTGTCTCACATCTTAGCCAGGGATCATATCCCTAAGCTCTGATACCAACTGTGACGCCCCCAAAATAGGTATACATCACCCATCTTGAGTTGCCAAATGCATGGTAAAAATACAAATAAAAAACTTAATTATACAACTGTCGTGTAAAATACGACAAAACATAACTGAGATTTTAAACAAGGATATTGCCTTCTAGACAATATCCATTCTCAAATAGAGACCGCATTACATTTATTATCACACTATTTTACAGAATAGTGAGGACTACTAAGACACCATCTCGGACCATCACTCCAGTTTCCATTAGTAGTCCCTAGCTACGTTCTCATTTCTGAGAGAAGCGGTGAAAGAAAAGGTGAGCTCAACTAGCCCAAAGAAGAAATATTATGACTAAGATAATGCGAGAATAAATTATCATTAGCCTCAATAATGTTAAAGCGATAAAATACAATATATATCAAGTTTAAGCTGCGGTGGATCAAGCAATCCATTAAAAAAGTCAAGTAGAGAATAAAATCTACTATCTTTTATGATTTAAAAGTTTTCATCACTTTTATATTTGAGACTCGACTTAATAAATAATCCACATCATCCCCTGACTACTGCCGAGGATATTCATTAGGGTCACGACCACAAATTCCATGCACTACGGGCCAAGGATATTTGTGTATTCATCAATGGTCATGATCATGCCAACAACTATCCATCAATGCACTACGGGCCAATGAGGACTTTTACCACATCATTTGTAACATTACGGTCATGATTACACCGAATAATCCCTAGTCATAATCATACCAAGTCCATCCATGCTCTACAGGCCACAGATGACTTTTAAAAAATATAAACATGAGGATGATGACAATGATATAAGAATTCAATAAAAACAAGTTCAAGAATTAAGTTATTCAAGAACTAATAACGTCCAAATTGTCAACATGATACTTCTTTGTAAAGTAAAATTCAAGAATGATCAGAAGAATATTTTCATGAAAAGATACTGGATGAAGCGCAAATATCAAGGATATTCCACTAATTTCATGGAGTATAGAAGTCAAAATTTTAACCAACTGAGTTTAATAACGAATGGAATAACAAAAGAAATCACCATGCATGTGGTACTTCGCATAGACAGGTTATTCCAACAGAATGATAATAACGGAACCAGGTCAGGTGAAATTCACACCGACAGGATGTTCCAACAGAATAATAAGTAATAGAATAACAAAAGAAATCACCATGCATGCGGTACTTCGCATAGATAATGTTATATTTGTGGGTAATATTTATAAATTTTGTAAAGTATGCAAGTTGTCATATTATATTCGATTGGTCGGGAAATATTCTTTTTGTCAGGGAATATCAAATGCGACGGTACAATCATTAGTGGACCCTACAATGTAATTATTTTGGATTGAGAAAATGACAAAAATATTTTATTGAAAATAACGGCGGAAGTTTTACCATTAATCTTGTTGAACTACTCGGTAGTAAAAAAGCGATGAGAATACGTGTGGTTGCATAAGAAAGACACCGGTATTGATTATTGATGCTTATGTGATAAGTCACTCGGTTTTGTTTTATTAGTATTATTAACGTAATAAAATAGAAAAACTTTTTATATAAAATGAATACTTTTATAAAGTTATTCGTTTTATTAGGCTAATAGTAAAATCTTTTTATATAAAAGCGAGAATACTTTATTAAAGTTATTCTATAAATAAAATATATTATATTTTATTATGCATAGTAGTGTTATATAGTGTTTTGCATAGTAAAATCTTTTTTATATAAAATAAAATACTTTTATAAAGTTATTTGTTTTATTAGGCAATAATTAGAATATATTATATTTTATTTAAAAGATTTTGCTTTAATTATGCACCGTCCGATTAAAATAAATCAATCTGGACCGTTCATGAGTTAGTTACTATGCTATCCATTCTTGTATAAATAGAAGCTCATTCCTTCATTATTTTCTTATGAATTCACTGAAACTCTAGAGAGAGAAATTATAGAGAGAAAGAAGAAGAGTATTCTGCTACTTCACTACTCCGATATCAAGTTTCTTTTAAGGTAAGGGATATTATTTGTTGTACCCGTAAGGGATATTATTCTTTTGTATTCATGACGAGAACTTCTGTTATTCCATTCCTTATTATTATGTTGAAATAACTCAGATCACGCTGCTACCCTATACTTGGTGACATTCTTCTATTATTACATCTTTATTATTCTGTTAGAATATCACATGCGTGTGTTTTACAGGACACGGTTCCGATTTTATTATTACATTGGAATAACTCGTCTACATCATCAAATACCGCATGCATGGTGATTTCTTTTGTTATTCCATTCTTTATTATACTCGGTTGGTTAAAGTTTTGACTTCTATACTCCATGAAATTAGTGGAATATCCTTAATATTTTGCGCTTCATCCAGTATCTTTTCATGGAAATATTCTTCTGAGCATTCTTGAATTTTACTTTACAAAGAAGTATCATGTTGACAGGTTGGACGTTATTGGTTCTTGGACAAATTAATTCGTGAACTTATTTTATTGAATTCTTATATCATTGTCATCATCCTCATGTTTATATTATGTTGAAAGTCATCTGTGGCCTGTAGTGCATAGATGGACTTGGTATGATTATGACCAGGGAGCATTCGGTATAATCATGACCGTAATATTACAAATGATGTGGAAAAAGTCCTCATTGGCCCGTAGTGCATTGATGGACAGTTTTTGGTATGATTATGGCTATGGATTCTCTTGACGAGGTGCAAAGATGAATTGTTTTATGGCATGATCAGGACCGTTGATGAAAACACAATTATCTTTGGCCCGTAGTGCATGGATAATTCATGGTCGTGATACTAAATGATATCATTGGCCTGTAGTGTAGGGATGAATTGATGATGTGAATTATTTATTAAGCTGAGTCCCAGCGATAAAAGTGATAAAAAAAACTTTTTAAATCATAAAAGATAGTAGATTTTATTCTCTACTTGACTCTTTTAATGGATTGCTTGATCCGTTGCAGTTAAACTTGATGTCTATTGTATTTTATCAGTTTAACATTATTGAAGGCTAATGATAATATATTTTGCATTATCTTAGTCATAATATTTTTTGCTGGGCTAGTTGAGCTCACCCTTTCTTTCTTTATTCTCTTGAAATGACAACGAAAATTTGGGGGACGAGTGGGAATGGAGTGATGGTCCGGATGATAGTATTAGCTAGTAGTCCTCACTATTCATACATTAAATAGTGTGACAATAAATGTAATGAGGACTTATTACGAGAGTGGATATTATCTAGAAGACAATATATGTATTTAAACTCACAAGATATGTTTTGTCGTATTTTACATTTAATTCTTTATTATTATTAGTTTGTATTTGAATTTTATACCATATATTTGGCGACTCAAGATGGGTGATGTATACCTATTTTGGGGGTGTCACAATATGACTCAAATAGTTTCAGGAAGAATGCTCTGAAATTGCTTTGTAGTCTTGTCCATCCTTTAGTGCAGTACAAATTATATATATATATATATATATATATATATATATATATATATATATAAGAAAGGAGGCAACGATGACTAGTTCCACTAGTGACGTAATAGATATTTGTTAACTTGACTAATGGATAAATAATACTATATAGATAATCATATATTATTTGCTAAAATAAAGGAGTCAAATATATCAAAAAAATAACATTGTTAGAGCTAATACTCCTTTAATAGTTAAAATCTTGTTAACAATTCAAATTCGAAATAAACCAGATTCCTTGATAATCTCCAAATCAAATTTGAATTGGTAACCATATATATATACATATATATATATATATATATATATATATCAACATATATTAAAATAAAATAAATCTCAGCAATATTGGATTCCTTAAATGATGGAAAACAAACTTCTATTTTGAGAGGACTTCCTTAATATTCTCTAATTGAAAAGATTACTAGGTATGCAATATATATATTAGAAAGATATATCCCAACCATATTAATTAAAAGGTAATCAGGCTAATATTAAGGAAATAGAATATCAATTCGGATTCAAATTGGTCTTTACAAAAAAACATATATATTTAGATATAGCAGCAAAACAAATATATATATATATAAGATATTCTACAGCTATATCAGTTTCCATAAAGGACTGTAAGAGATGGCATCAAATTCCTTAACAGTCTCAAATTAAAACAACCTGTTTTAGTAATATTTATATATTAGAAAAATAAGTAATAATCCACTGCAGTAAAACTCCTTTGGGCTAGAAAGAGGTAATGCACTCTTCTAGGTTATCTTAAGTGAAACAAATGAAATGGGACACCATACAAAGCAACAAATTATAACCCATTATAAAATCAACCCATAATATAATCCATGCAATCCATTATATAACATTCATGCATAAACATATTAAAAAATTATATACTAAACTAATTGTGACGCCCCCAAAAATAGGTATACATCACCCATATTGAGTCACAAAATACATGGTACATAAATTCAAATACAACTTAATTATACAGCAGTCGTGTAAAATACGACAAAACATGGCTGAGAGTTTAAACAATAATATTGCCTTCTAGACAATATCCACTCTCAATGGAGTCCTCATTACATTTATTATTACACTATTTTACAGAATAATGAGAACTACTAATGTTATCATCGGAAAATTACTCCATTCCCCATTAGTCCATGCCACGTTCTCATTTCTGAAGAGAACAATGAAAGAAAGGTGAGTTCAACTAGCCCGAAGAAATATTATGTCTAAGATAATGAATAAATTATCATTAGTCTTCAATAATGTTAAAGCGATAAAATATAATAGACATCAAGTTTAACTACGGTGGAACAAGCAATCCATTAAAAGAGTCAGTAGAGAATAAAATCTACTATCTTTTATGATTTAAAAGGTTTTCATCACTTTTATCATTGAGACTCATTTCAAAAATAATCCACATCATTAAATCATCCACGCACTACTGGGCCAAGGATATTCTTTAGTATCACGACCACAAATTATCCTTGCACTACGGGCCAAAGATAATCGTGTTTTCATCAACGGTCCTGATTATGCCATAAAATAATTCATCTTTGATCCCTTGGCCGAAGAGAATCCATAGCCATAATCATACCAAAAACTGTCCATCAATGCACTACGGGCCAATGAGGACTTTTTCCACATCATTTGTAACATTACGGTCATGATTACACCGAATAATCCCTGGTCATAATCATACCAAGTTCATCTACGCACTACATGCCACAGATGACTTTCAAAAAAAATATAAACATGAGGATGATGACAATGATATAAGAATTCAATAAAATAAGTTCATGAATTAATTTATCCAGGAACCAATAACGTCCAAATTGTCAACATGATACTTCTTTGTAGAGTAAAATTCAAGAATGCTTAGAAGAATATTTCCATGAAAGATATCTTTGGATGAAGCTTGCAAATATCAAGGATATTCCACTAATTTCATGGAGTATAAGTCAAAATTTTAACCAACTAAGTATAATAACGAATGGAATAACAAAAGAAATCACCATGCATGCGGTACTTGCGCATATTGATTATTCAACGGAATGATAATAACGGAATCAAAGTCGGTGAAATTCACACCAAGCGAGGATGTTCCAACGAATAATAAATAATGGAATAACAAAAGAAATCACCATGCATGCGGTACTTGGCGTATGACGAGTTATTCAATAGAATAATAATAACGGAACCGGTCCGGCGTAAAAGCGCGAGACGGGATGTTCGATAGAATAATAAAGCGGAACCAGTCCGGCGTAAAAGCATGATGCAGGATATTCCAACAAAATAATAAAGAGCGGAACCGGTGTCGGTGTAAAACACACTGATGAGAATATTCCAACAGAATAATAAAGACAGAATAATAGAAGAATGTCACCAAGTATAGGGTAGCCCGCGTATACAGGTTGTGAGATCCCAGATTTTATGAATAAATATTTAATTTTCTCAAAATAATTTTTTTTATATTATGATGTGGATTTGATATAATGTTATAGTTGTGGGTAGTATTTATAAATTTTGCAAAGTATGCAAGTTGTCATATTATATTCGATTGGTCGAAAAATATTCTTTTTGTCAGGAAATATTCGTACGACGGCACAATCATTGGTGGACCCCATAATAGAATTATTGTCGGATTGAGAAAACGACAAAAATATTTTATTGAAATAACGGCAGAATTTTTATCGTTGATATTGTTGAACTCTCGGTAGTAAAAGTACAGTAATACGTGTGGTTGCATAGTAGCACACGATATTGATTATTGATGTTTATGTGAGAAGTCACTCAGTTTGATTCAATTATTGTCGATATTTTATATGATGATGAAGTTTTGTTTTATTCGTATTATTAACGTAATAAAACAGAAAAACTTTTTATATAAAACAGAATACTTTTATAAAGTTATTCGTTTTATTAGGCTAATAGTAAAATCTTTTTATATAAAATAGAATACTTTTATAAAGTTATTCGTTTTATTAGACAATAATTAGAATATATTATATTTTATTATTCATAGTGTTGCATAGTGCCTGCATAGTGTTGCATAGTGTTTTGCATAGTAAAATATTTTTATAAAGTTTTTCGTTTTATTAGATTATAAATAGAATATATTATATTTTATTTAAAAGATTTTGCTTTAAATATGGACCGTCGTCGATTAAAGTAAATCAACTGGATGAATTCATGAGTTAGTTACTATGCATTCCATTTTTCTATAAATAGAAGCTCATTCCTTCATTATTTTCTTACAAATTCACTGAACTCTAGAGAGAGAAAATTTTAGAGAAAAAATTTTAGAGAGAAAGAAAAAGAGAAGTCTGCTACCTTTCTTTTCCTATATCCAGTTTCTTTTACGGTAAGGGATATTATTCTTTTGTATTCATGAAGAGAACTTACATTATTCCATCCCTTATTATTACATTGGAATAACTTTGTATCTGTGGGCTACCTATACTTGGTGACATTCTTTCATTATTCATCTTTATTATTACATTGGAATATCACATCGTGTATTTTACAGGACTGGTTCCGCCTTTATTATTACATTGGAACATCACATGCATGCGTTTCTATGGGACCGGTTCCGTTATTATAATTTCTGTTGGAATAACTTTGTCATGCAAGGCAATCGCATGCATGGTAATTTCTTTTGTTATTCCATTACTTATTATTCTGTTGGAACATCCTGTCGGTGTGAATTTCACCTGACCTAGTTCCGTTATTATCATTCTGTTGGAATAACCTATCTATGCAAAGTACCACATGCATGGTGATTTCTTTTGTTATTCCATTCATTATTATACTCAGTTGGTTAAAATTTTGACTTCTACACTCCATGAAATTAGTGGAATATCCTTGATATTTGCGCTTCATCCAGTATCTTTTTATGGAAATATTCTTCTGAGCATTCTTGAATTTTACATTACAAAGAACCATCATGTTGACAATTTGGACGTTATTAGTTCCTGAATAACTTAATTCTTGAACTTGTTTTATTGAATTCTTATATCATTGTCATCATCCTCATGTTTATATTTTTTGAAAGTCATCTGTGGCCTGTAGAGCATGGATTGACTTGGTATGATTATGACCAGGGATTATTTGGTGTAATCATGACCGTAATGTTACAAATGATGTGGTAAAAGTCCTCATTGGACCGTAGTTCATTGATGGACAGTTGTTGGCATGATCATGACCATTGATGAATACACAAATATCCTTGGCCCGTAGTGCATGGAATTTGTGGTCGTGAATTCTAATGAATATCTTGGCTATAGTGCGGGGATGATGTGGATTATTTATTGTTTGAGTCTCGGCGATAAAAGTGATGAAAAACTTTTTAAATCATAAAAGATAGTAGATTTTATTCTCTACTTGACTCTTTTAATGGATTGCTTGATCCGCTGCAGTTAAACTTGATGTCTATTGTATTTTATCAGTTTAACATTGTTGAAGGATAAGGATAATTTATTTTGCATTATCTTAGTCATAATATTTCTTACTGGGCTAGTTGAGCTCACCCTTTCTTTCACTGTTCTCTTCAGGAAATGAGAACGTAGCTGGGACTAGTCGGGGAATAGAGTGATGGTCCAAGATGGTGTCTTAGTAGTCCTCACAATTCTATAAAATAGTGTGATAATAAATGTAACGAGGACTCTATTTGAGAATGGATATTGTCTAGAAGGCAATATCCCTGTTTAAAATCTCAGTTATGTTTTGTCGTATTTTACACGACAGTTGTATAATTAAGTTTTTTATTTGTATTTGTACCATGTATTTGGCGACTCAAGATGGGTGATGTATACCTATTTTGGGGGCGTCACACAGGTTATTCCAACAGAATAATAAGGAATGGAATAACAGAAATTCTCTTCATGAACACAAAAGAATAATATCCCTTACGGGTACAATAAATAATATCCCTTACCTTTGAAAGAAGAGTATTCTAACTGGTAGGGCGAGGATATACTCGAAGAAAACTTGTACTACGCTCAAAGCTTTCTTAAACTCTAAAGAAATACGCTCAAGATTATAGAAGAAGAATCTCTCTATAGTTTCTCTCTCAGAGTTTCAAATTGAATTAAGTAAGAAATAATGAAGGAATGAGCTTTATTTATAGAAGAATGGACTACATAGTAACTAACTCATGAACGGTCCAGATTGATTTACTTTAATCGGACGGTCCATAATTAAAGCAAAATCTTTTAAATAAAATATAATATATTCTAATTATTGCCTAATAAAACAAATAACTTTATAAAAGTATTTTATTTTATATAAAAAGATTTTACTACGCAAAACACTACGCAACACTACGCGAGCCTTTATGCAACACTATGCATAATAAAATATAATCTAATCTAATTATTATCTAATAAAACGAATAACTTTATAAAAGTATTACATTTTTATATAAAAGTTTTTACATTTTATTAAATTAATAATACTAATAAAACAAAACCGAGTGACTTATCACATAAGCATCAATAATCAATACCACAGTGTTATTCTTATGCAACCAGCCAGCCAGACATCGTACTTTTACTACCGAGTAGTTCAACAGTATTAAAGGTAAAACTTTCGTCGTTATTTTCATAAAATATTTATGTCGTTTTCTCAATTCGACAATAATTCCGTTGTGGGGTCCACCAATGATTGTACCGTCGTACGAATATTTCCTAACAAAAAGAATATTTCCCGACCAATCGAATATAATATGACAACTTGCATACTTTACAAAATTTATAAATATTACCCACAACTATAACATTATATCAAATCCACACCATAATATAAAAAAAATTATTTTGAGAAAATTAAATATTTATTCAAAAAATCTGGGGTCTCACAATCTCCCCTCTTTATAAAATTTTGTCCTCAAAATTTACGTACGTACCTGGTATGCCGAACAGGTGAGGATACCTTGACTTCATTTCAGATTCTAACTCTTGAGGTATAACCCTTGAGTGTTGAATACGATTCTTCTTATCCAAGATTTTAACACGTATCTCCTCAAACATTAAATCATCCGCTATCTCGTCCGGTTCTAAATTAATAATGTGGTTCGGGTCGTTCACATATTTACGTAACATCGATACGTTAAAAATGTTATGAACATGCAACATACTTGGCGGTAAAACTAGTCTATAAGCCACAACTCCTACTTATTCGAGGATTTCAAATGGGCCAATTAAATCGAGGGTTGAGATTTTCTCTCTTCGTTGATTCTTGCTTCTAGAATAACGCCCTCTTGAACCTTCTTCTTCACATTCATCAGCTCCGGGTGTGTAGCTTGAGCGGTTTTAACTTTATCGATTAAAGTCGATTCTACTCGTATATTCGTTATCTTCATGTGGCTCCCTAGAGTCTTTAACTCTATCTTCATCATTTGTACGTTATACAAAATGAGTTTTTGTGTTAACAACATCGACTCAGAACGCATATGATCTTCTACTCAACACGTCATTTACCACGTTCATTTCTTCCACAATGATATTGAATAGTACGATCGTAATCTTCAACAGCTCGAGCCAACATCTTTGGCGCATGATGCGTTTGTTTTAAGTAAAGAAATATTTGAGGGTTTAAGAAATGGGTTTTTGTACTGGGGTCAATACAAAATTTGATTTTACGCTCTAGGGTAGGCTAGGAAGTCTTCAGGAATATGTCAAGAAATTTATTAACGATAGAAATATCATTCAAAACTGTTACTCTCATCCAAGACTTGGATAACACGTCACATTGATACCTATCAACTTGCCATCGTCATTCACGATGTCGCCTACAGATAGTCTGGCTTCGGTGCATTCCATACAAGGAAGTCAACAACGAAAGGATCGGGGCTCTTTACTTATGGCTTGATATGACAATGATTGACTTTAGTGGTTTGGTTGCTTGAATTCGCATAACAGGTTGGTTAGGAGTATGAAAGCTAACAACCTTACAAAAATCATGATGAGTAGTTAACCAATCGATTCCTAAAATCACATCAAAGACAAGTATTTTAAAAGAGATAAGATCGACAGGTAACGTGAAAGTGTTGATTTAAACAAGATTTATAAATAGTGGAGGTAATGAAGGTTTCTCCCAACTGAGTTTAAATAGATATATCAAAGTCTAACTTCTCTAGAGTTAACTTCAAACATTGAACAAAACTAGGTGAAATAAAAGAGTGAGTAGAACCGGTATCTAACACGGTATAGACTTTGCAAGAGCTTATGATTAACTTACCCGTGATAATTTTATTCAGGTTCCTCGTCACGGGAAAAAAACGCTCTCACTTAAACTACCGGTTTTGACTTGTCTGGGACATCCTTTGGCATCACTATCCCAGCTGGACTTGACTTTACCATACGACAAAATCGAGCTAGGTGACCTTCTCTTCCGCAATTAAAACACGTTTTGGATTGCTACGTACAGTTTGGACGGATGTGTCCCTCCTATCCGCATTTGAAATATACGACCGATGGTCGTTCTTCTTCCTTTGAAACGGGTGCTGGTGTCGACATCTTCACGTCATTGTTGAACTTTCTCTTCTTGAAATGTCCATTCTTATTGTTTTGGTCATGATTACCACCGAAGTGGTTACCATTTCTAGCAAGTTGATTCCCTCCATGCTTATTGTCACCGTTTTGATGACTGTTATCATCGGTATTATCATTTTGCCGGCTGCTCTCTTTTGGTTGGGTTGACTCATTATCGCGCTCCAATAACTAAGCTCTATTAACAACATCTGAATACAAACACAATTTATGAGAGATAAGATATTGACGTATCTCAGGTTTCAAACCTCTTAGAAACATTCGCGTCATTCTCTCCTCATTATCAACCAAATGAGACGCAAATCGGGACAACTTGGAAAACTTAGCCTCGTACTGTGACACGGTCATATTATTTTGCTCCAGCTTGATGAACTCCACCTCCTTCATGTGACGAATGCTTTTAGGAAAGTACTTGTCGTTGAACAATTCTTGAAATTTCTCCGAAGACATCTTGAGTGCGTCAAGCTGAGTACGTTTTACATATTCACACCAGTAATCTGCTTCTTCACATAACATAAAGGTGGCGAATGGAACCTTTTGCTCCTCGGAGCATCCCAAGACATCAAATATCTTGGTGATCTAATTTAACCACGTCTCCGCCTTAAGTGGTTCTGGCTTTCCCAAAAACTCCGGTGGTCCCAACTCCTTGAACTGCTTAGCGATGACCAACCGTGGGTTGCCATTGTTTCCTCCTGCATTATGAACAGGAGTCTCTCTCGTCTGGTGTTGCATAAATTCTAAAAAGCTCCTAAAAGCGTCTGAAATCGTTCGTCATTTTGGTCGGTGTTGTTGTTGTTTATAGGAGGATTATCGCCTTCCTGTCGCACATTATCCTGATTATTGATCTGTGGAGACTCAACGGTCTCCTGTGCTCCATTGTTTACCTCAACATTTTTAGATGACATTTTCGAATACTACCACAAAATAAGGGTTAATTGACAAATCGCATATTATCCCTATACTCTGATCGACCAATTAAATACCAAATAAACTTAGGTAGGTCATACAAGCGAAAGAATTCCCCGTCTCTCCCCTCCTAGTTCTTATCTCACATCTCAGCCAGGGATCATATCCCTAAGCTTTGATACCAACTGTGACGCCCCCAAAAATAGGTATACATCACCCATCTTGAGTCGCCAGATACATGGTACATAAATTCAAATACAACTTAATTATACAGCAGCCGCGTAAAATACAACAAAACATAGCTGAGAGTTTAAACAATAATATTGTCTTCTAGACAATATCCACTCTCAATGGAGTCCTCATTACATTTATTATTACACTATTTCACAGAATAGTGAGGACTACTAATGCTATCATCCGGACAAAATACTCCATTCCCCATTAGTCCACATTACGTTCTCATTTCTCAAGAGAACAATGAAAGAAAGAAAGGTGAGCTCAACTAGCCCAAGAAGAAATATTATGACTAAGATAATGCGAGAATAAATTATCATTAGTCTTCAACAATGTTAAACCGATAAAATACAATAGACATCAAGTTTAAGCTGCAATGAACAAGCAATCCATTAAAAGAGTCAAGTAGAGAATAAAATCTACTATCTTTTATGATTTAAAAGGTTTTCATCACTTTTATCGCTGAGACTCAGCTCAATAAATAATCCACATCATTAAATCATCCCTGCACTATAGGCCAAGGATATTCTTTAGTATCACGACCACGAATTATCTTTGCACTACGGGCCAAAGATAATCGTGTTTTTTTCATCAACAGTCTGATCATGCCATAAAATAATTCATCTTTACTCCCTGGTCAAGAGAATCCATAGCCATAATCATATCAAAAAGCATCCATCTATGCACTACGGCCAACGAGGACTTTTTCCACATCATTTGTAATATTAAGGTCATGATTACAACCGAATAATCCTCGGTCGTAATAATCATACCAAGTCCATCTACATACCACTGAGACCACAGATGACTTTCAAAAAAATATAAACATGAGGATGATGACAATGATATAAGAATTCAATAAAACAAGTTCACGAATTAATTTATCCAGGAACCAATAACGTCCAAATTGTCAACATGATACTTCTTTATAGAGTAAAATTCAAGAATACTCAGAAGAATATTTCCATGAAAAGATACTAGATGAATTGCAAATATCAAGGATATTCCACTAATTTTATGGAGTATAGAAGTCAAAATTTTAACTAACTAAGTATAATAACGAATGGAATAACAAAAGAAATCACCATGCATGCGGACTGCGATGTAGGCAAAGTTATTCCGAGAATGATAATAACGGAATCAGTCGGTGAAATTCACAATCGATGGGATGTTCCACGAGAATAATAAATAATGGAATAACAAAAAAAATCACCGTGCATGCAGACTTGCGTAGATGAGTTATTCAACAGAATAATAATAACGGAACCGGTCCGGCCAGAAATGCAACCAAGCGAGGATGTTCCAATGAGAATATTAAAAGCGGAACCGGTCCGGCGTAAAAAATGCATGACAGGATATTCCAATGTAATAATAAAGAGCGGAACCAGTCGGTGTAAAAACACATGATGAGGATATTCCAATGAGAATAATAGAAGAATGTCACCAAGTATAGGGTAGCAGCGTATACTGAGTTATTCCAGCGAGAATAATAAGGAATGGAATAACGAAGTTCTCTTCATGAACACAAAAGAATAATATCCCTTACGGTACAACTAATAATATCCCTTACCTTGAAAAAGAAGAGTATTACATTTGGTAGAGGCGAGGATATACTCGAAGAAAACTTGTCTTACGCTTCAAAGCTTTCTTAAACTCTAAAGAAATACACTCAAGATTATAGAAGAAGAATTCTCTTTATAGTTTCTCTCTCTAGAGTTTCGGTGAATTCGTAAGAAATAATAAAAGAATGAGCTTCTATTTATAAAAGAATGGATCAGATAAGTAACTAAACTCATGAGCGGTCAGATTGATTTACTTTAATCGGACGGTCCATAATTAAAGCAAAATCTTTTAAATAAAATATAATATATTCTAATTATTATTAGAATAAAACAAATAACTTTATAAAAGTATTTTGTTTTATATAAAAAGTTTTACTTACGCAAAACACTACGCAACACTACGCAGTGCACTATGCAATACTATGATAATAAAATATAATATAATCTAATTATTATCTAATAAAAGCGAATAACTTTATAAAAGTATTCGCTTTTTTATATAAAAAGATTTTACTATTAGCCTAATAAAACGAATAACTTTATAAAAGTATTACATTTTATATAAAAAGTTTTTACATTTTATTACGTTAATAATACTAATAAAACAAAACCTAAAGTGACTTATCACATAAGCATCAATAATCAATATCGTATGCTTCTACGCAACCACGCCAGACATCTTACTGTACTTTTACTACCGAGTAGTTCAACAGTATTAACGATAAAACTTCCGTCGTTATTTTCATAAAATATTTTTGTCGTTTTCTCAACCCGACAATAATTCCGTTGTGGGGTCCACCAATGATTGTACCGTCGAACAAATATTTTATGACAAAAAGAATATTTCCCGACCAATCGAATATAATATGACAACTTGCATACTTTGCAAAATTTATAAATATTACCCACAACTATAACATTATATCAAATCCACACCATAATAGAAAAAAAAATTATTTCAAGAAAATTAAATATTTATTCATAAAATCTGGGGTCACACACTAATTATAAATTATTTCCAACAACCCATTCCAAAATCAATTTAACTTATTTAATAAATAATAAATTTATGCATATTGTCATCATTAAAATTACAGAATATAAAAATCAGCATATACAACGAGTATATTTAATTTATATAAACGTCCATCTCTCACCCAAAAACACACTCAAAAGTAAAATGATAATTAATAAAAAATATTTCTCTCTAATCTCTCTATAACAACACTATTCCTCTTTACAACGAATATATCTATCTATTTATCTATCTATCTAATCTAATTCTAATATAAAAAACGGCTCAAATTTTAAAATTTTAACATTCAACGGTTTCAAATCAATTTAAGTTTTAACATCCAACGATCTAAAATTATTTGGGGTTTCAACATCCGACGGTCAAAAATTTATCTCTTAAAAATTTAAACTCACATCCATCATCTCACTCTCTCACTCCAACTAATTTTTATTTGTCAAGTTACAATTAATCAAAGGCTTTATTTTGTTACAATCACATCCATCATCTCACTCTCTCACTTCCAAAGATTTACATCATCCATCATCTCACTCTCTCACTTCAAAGAATTTAGTGCTTCATTTCTACATCTGCAAGCACGTTCGAAGGCAAAATAATATTAAAATATATCTACGTACACTCAAAGTGTACATCCAAAGACTAGTCAAACATAAAATATTTCTCTTTCATTTTTACGCAACACTTTCTCTCTTTTTTTATTGTTATTTTACCTTTAAATCTGTTTTTGACATAGATACATTCATATTATTAAAAGATAAATTTATCTAGTTATTTTTTTTTTTTTTACTGAACTCTGATTTGTTTGTCCTTTTCCTTTCATTCATCACTTTGTCTGACTCAATCAACCTAGGGAAAGGGTAAACTGAAGAAGAAGAGTAGTTGAAAATTTCTGTCTTGGACAAAAAAGTTATTTTATCAACTGTCTTGCATACAAATTTTAATATTTTACATAACAACTTCTAAATATTGTATTTAAATATATCTACCTATTTATATTAATCTCATTTTACTAAATATTAAGTATTTTTGACACTTCATGAAAACCATAACAATAGCACCCAAATTAAAAAAAAAAACTACAAGGACTATTTTCTTAAATCGGAGTAGTATGGTAATATATTAAAATCAATTATTTACATAGTGTTGGTTTTTTTTATCGGCAAAAAAGAAATTTTATTAAAATCGATCCCAATATCTTACGGAATTAATGTGGTAAATCTAAAATGTATGGATAGGGCCGACCACAACAAAATTACATATCTGCAAAACAGAATATATACCCGAATCCCAATTACATGCATATAAATATATAATTGGCAAATTTATTTATAAAAGATGTTATAAATTAATTATAATATATTATTTGGCACGTCTGCCTTGCCGGCCAGTTTAATGCTCTCATGAACTGAACCTGTGTCATGAAAGAAGTAAACTGGGGAAATAAGTAAGGTAACTTTAATTTTCATGTATATATCCATCATTTCTTGTGGTAGCTAACCTACAACAAATCAGTAAAATAAAATACCTTTAATTAGGTCATATCTGTGCTACGTGTTTTTTGTCTATATATATATATATATATATATATATATATATATATATATATATATATATATATATATATATATATATATATATACCAAGTGGAAGCTTCAATGTGTATTTGACATTCTTTCCCCATACATTCAGATTGCCTGCCCTGCCTCTATACTTGCAGATCGATATTGGTTTCAATAGCTAGCTAGGCAAGTCAAACTATTTAGTTAGAAAAATGTCCACTTTTACCTTTATTCGCATGACCTCTTATGTCTTTTACCAATTAAATCAAAGCTTTAACATACTTTCTATAGGGTCCCATTTTTTTGACAAATTTTCCAATAGTATTAATTCTAACTACAATATTTTCTAGCTAGTTATATAGTTTCAAAAAACACATGGACCACATCTGTACCTTTATAATACCACCTCCACACTTATCTTAATTTGACCAATGAATCAATCAAATTAACCCTAATTAATCTATCTATCTTCTTCTTTTTTACATTTCTTTAAATTTCACGTGAAAATTTCCATGCATGAAGTCTTCACCAAATCAAAGTTTTAAGTTACTTTATAGGGTCCCATTTTTTTTATCTTTTTTTGACAATTAAATTTGCTAACAATATTCTAACTACATGCATTTCTGAGAATTAGTGTCAAACAAACACACATGGACAATTTGAAACGGAGTGAGTACTTTCTAGTCCCTTTTTTGACAAATTTGCTATGAGTATTCTAACTACATTTGTAATATATATATATATATATATATATATATATATATATATATATATATATATATATATCTTCTTTTTACTATTTTCTTTTTTCTTTTAATTACACGTGAAAATTAATTTCCATGGATGGAGTCTTTGAGTTAGGTAACCGGTCGGCCATGCTAACACCTATAACTACAAAGCACAAATGACTCTACATGCAATCTCCTCTATAAATACCACTCATTTTGTACACCATTATGAGCACAACTGCACAACATACTTCCTAATTTCTAACTAGCTAGCTACTAATTCTTAATTAATTTCTAGTTTTAGTGTTTCTTATTTAGTACGTGTCAACTTAATTAGTTATATATCAATGGCTTCTTTTTCTTCTCCAATGGCCATTACTGTGACTTTAGCTTTCTTAGTGCTCTTCATGGGAATCTCGTCGGCTCAACTTTCCCCTACTTTTTACTCTAAAACATGTCCAAAACTTCTTCCCACCGTCAAATCCACCGTTCAATCCGCGATATCAAAGGAAACCCGGATGGGCGCTTCTCTTCTTCGCTTATTTTTCCACGATTGCTTTGTAAATGTAATATTACTGCCTGCTTCTCATATATATCCTCCAAACTAATTAATTAAGCTTCATATATATATATATATATATATATATATATATATATATATATATATATATATATATATATATTCTTTTTTGATAGGTTAATTAAAGTCTTACATGCTCGTGTGAAGCCCAAGTTATTTACTTTCTTGAGAAAACTTTAGCACCCTAAAATAATATTTCATGCTGTCATGGAATAATAAAATATATAAGTATATATATATGGAAAGAATTTTATCACTTGCATACTCCTTTAACGAGAGAGAGAGCGATAGATTCAAATCAGATTATTATAGGTTTGATGCGTCGTTATATGTTGTTCATCGCTATATTTTGTCCGTGACTAAAAGTTAAGACGGCGGTTCTATGATATAGCGACAGATCAAACCGTCACTCATTCCATCTCTAAAGAAGATGAGCATGATATGTAAAATAAAAAAGTGATCCCTAAAATGTAATATATATATATATATATATATATATATATATATATGCATGTTATTTATTTTTTGTCAAACTTGGGTCCGAAAGGCCCCACCAAAACTGACTACCTGCACATCATTTGGTATATTTCTATAAAGTTTAAAATGGAGGGAATTTTGTTATACTAGTAAAGTGCAAATGATAAAATATATATGGGGATGGGGTACGTCCGTACATAATTAAGTAGCTAATTGTGTTTGATAAATTTCCTTTTCATCAGGGATGCGATGGATCACTCCTACTCGACGACACATCTTCGTTCACAGGAGAGAAAAGGGCAGCTCCAAATCTGAATTCAGCGAGGGGATTCGAAGTGGTTGACAGCATAAAGTCGGCCGTGGAAAATGGGTGCCCCGGTGTTGTCTCCTGTGCTGATATATTGGCTATTGCTGCTAGAGATTCTGTTACCATTGTACGTAAGCCTTCACTAATTAATATTAATTATTCACTAGCTCCAATTAATTAATTATTTTTCTAAAGTTAAATGAAGTAATGTGAACTTGTGGTTAATTATTTAATTATAATTGTTTATTTATGCTGTGATCCATCTGTAATTATATATTTGCAGCTTGGAGGGCCTAATTGGAATGTAAAACTTGGAAGAAGAGATTCTAGGACAGCAAGTCAAGGGGCTGCGAATAACAGCATTCCTCCTCCAACATCTAACCTCAATGCCCTCGTTTCTAGATTTAGTGCTCTTGGCCTTTCCACCAAAGACCTCGTTGCTTTGTCTGGTTTGTTTGTGCTCTCTCCCTATCAGCCTCTCTTTATCCTTCTGTCCCAAAATCAGAGTCCCATTTTGTTCTTGTGTCCCAAAATATATATAATGAGTCTGATCATTTTTAGTAGACTATCTAACAAGTGATTTTTAACATATAAATTATATAGGATCTCACACAATTGGACAAGCAAGGTGCACCAACTTCAGGGCTCGAGTCTACAACGAAACCAACATAGACCGTTCATTTGCTCAAACAAGGCAAAGTAACTGCCCAAGAACCACAGGCTCAGGCGACAACAATTTGGCACCCGTGGATCTCCAATCTCCTACGGCTTTCGACAACAACTATTACAACAACCTTTTGAACCGAAAAGGCCTACTCCACTCTGATCAACAACTGTTTAACGGTGGATCAACCGATTCAATAGTGAGAACATATAGCAACAACCCCAACACCTTTGTTTCTGATTTTGCGGCTGCCATGATCAAGATGGGTGATATTAGCCCACTCACTGGTTCAAATGGAGAGATTAGGAAGAACTGCAGGAAGAGAAATTAAAGTTGCAGGGTTTGGTTTTAACTAGCCATGCATTAGTTTGGTTTCATTATATTGTTGGTGTTTTGAAATGATGGTTTGTGTTTTGAGATCATCTTATCTTATGTTCTTTTTTTTTTTTTTTTTTTTTTTTTTAAAGAATAGGTAGTGCCTTTTTCGTTGTTGGTTGTTGAGTTAAAGTGCTTGGTGGACTATTGTACTTGATTTTCTTTGAGAATCTAACACATATTTTGTTCAAAGATCATCAACAAATAAGTTAAATTATTAGAATTTTGATTTTTCAGAATATGTTACTAATGTTTTATTAATTCTACACATGTAAGAGGGTTTATGACTTAAAGACGTTATCTTGTTTTTTATTCTTTTTCAATATTTTATTTCTCCATAAAATAATCTTGGATTTGGTCGAAGTTAACTTCATGGTAAGTTAACCAATTCACCAATATAGTGCTCACACTCAGAAAGATAGATCACTTCCCGGTCTACGTCGATATTGTATTAATCAATTAGTCAAAATTAACTTCATGCTAATGCTCATATTCAACAAATTTATTTATCTTGACAACAAAATTCAACAAATTAAGGTCATGCTTATGCTCATATATATATATATATATATATATATTAGACGGATTCAGTTGAGGTGATGTTGATACCAACTTCATCTTAATAAGTTCTATAACTTTATTATTATATTGAGTATTATTAAAAAATTACTTGTAATAGTTAATGCAATAATTTTTATATTTAATACAATAAAAAATTATATAAACTTACTTAGGTGAAGTTGGTGCTACCGAATTCATATAATACACTATCATAACGTAAAATTACCCAAAAGCTGCACCATGAAGAATGCACTTTCTTGCGATCTAAACTAAGGAGAGCAGAGGTAGTAACAGTACGTAATATCGTCGTCTTTTTCTCACATAAATTTGACCACCCATTTATTACTCTATGTGAGAATTAGTTATCATACTCTTTATCCTTTTTAATTTATCTTTTTAGAAGAAATTTTTTTATTACTTTTTATCTTTAAGAAATAATTAATAACTTAGTTTTTTTATAATACCTCTAAACATTAAACATTAATTTATTTATTTTTTACCTTTATAATTAATTTTAGAAGAAAAATATTGAGATATTATTCCTAAATTAATCAATCAAACAAAATTATTAAAAGTGGAGGTTATGTTTTCATTTGTTGCCACTCTTTTCATTCTAATTGGGCTACACAATCGTTAATTAGATACTTAACTGGACATGGTGATATTGATTTAGGCCCATTTGTTATTTGGTTTTAAACTTGGATTAATTACGTATCTTAGTACATTTGTAGAAATAATTATAATAATAGTGTATAGATAAAATAATTATAAAAATAATACACTTTTCTATATTTATTTATAATATTAGTGCAATTAGGATTCCTTAATTTAGGGAATTAGTATTGATGGGCTGACATGACAAATCTCTTTTATATCTTTTCGTTAATTATTATTTTTTTATTCAAACACATTCAAAACACAATGAGACCCATATATCGTCGACTCAATGGCGTGATAACCACATTTCCTAGAGGAATCGAAGCCCTTATCCTCTTCCTCCTCAAATTTAAGACTTAACAAGACATGATGATCGCTTCTTATGATCTTTTATATTTTCTCTCTCCTCGATTCACAACATAAATATAGAGAAAGTAAAAGGAAATTCTTTCATCGATATGTAGGAAGTTTTTTATTCACAAGAGATTTGTTTTTGTTAGAGTTATGAAGTGTCCACTTTTTTCTCGTCTTCTTGTTTAGTAATTTATAATAAGCCGTACTAGTATTTTTTATTTTCCTCCTTATTTGCTATTATCCCAGATTGCCCCTTTTGTCATTGTGCGCAAATGAGCCAAAGAGGAGGAGAAAGATTAGTTATATAGTTTTTATTATTACTAAGGTTACCAAACCTTTGTACTAAAGTTATCGCAAATCCACCTCCACACCTGTACCTTCAGTTTTTTCATAGTGCAGTTGGTAACCAAACCTTCATACTAAGGTAACCAAACCTCCATACCAAGGTAACCAAACCTTCATACCAAGGTAACCAATCCACGCCTGCAATTTTTTCATAGTGCAGTTGGTAACCAAACTTTCATCTCAAGGTTACCAAACATGCAGTTTTTCCATAGTGCAGTTGGTAACCAAATTTTCATACCAAGGTTACCAAACTTTCATACCAAGGTTATCAATCCACCTCCACACCTTCAGTTTTTCATAGTGCAGTTGATAACCAAACCTCCATACTAAGGTTATCAAACCTTCATACCAAGGTAACCAATCCACACCTGCAGTTTTTTCATAGTGCAACTGGTAACCAAACTTTCATACCAAGGTTACCAAACATGCATACCAAGGTTATCAATCCACCTCCACACCTGCAGTTTTTTCATATTGCAGTTGGTAACCAAACTTTCATACCAAGGTAACCAATCCACCTCCACACTATCAATTTTTTCATAGTGCAGTTGGTAACTAAACCTTCACACCAAGGTAACCAAACCTTCATACCAAGGTAATCTTAAAAGTTTGGTTACCTTAGTATAAAAGTTTGGTTACCTTAGTATAAAAGTTTGGTTACCTTGGTATGACAGTTTGGTTACCTTAGTATAAAAGTTTGGTTACATTGGTTACCAAGGTTTGGTTACCTTAATATAAAAGTTTAGCTACCTTAGTATAAAAGTTTGATTACCTTAGTATAAAAGTTTGGTTACCTTGGTTACATTACTATTGATCTTCTCCTCTGCAGTATCTCGAGAATTTCCTTTTATTACTGGAAAATGGTTGCTCCCGCCACCCCAGCCTCCACCTCCACTGTCTCTGTAACCACCACCTGAGCCACCGCCGCCACCTCCACCGCCGCCACCGCCACCACCGCCATTGCTACCTCCTCCATAGCCTTCAACGCCGCCTCCGAAACCACCACTACCACCTCCTCTGAAGCTACCACCTCCTCTGAAGCTTCCACCTCCTCCGAAGTTGCCTCCGCCACCTCCTCCAAAGTACAAATTTTGTGCAGTCTTTCCTATGAAATTTGAATTTGAATAATTTAATTTGAATTATTATTTTGAATTTGAATTTATTTTTGTGGTTAGATCCCAAATATTTGAATTTGAATTATTAATTATGGCAGTTATTTTTCCTTAAATTTAGATTTCCTTATTAATATGAATTGCGTTATTTTTGTAATTATTTTATGTATGTGTTATTTTTGTAAATACTTTTTAATTGTTGTATATTAGTGTTAAGGACCCTTTAAACTTCTTCGTCAGTTTTTGGGTACAAAAATTATTTTTACTTTACACTTTTAGTTTTAGAAATGGAATGGAGAATCAGATAACTTGGAATAAGATTATGAGATTTTGAATGTTTGTGTAACGTATATTGTGACACCCCAAAAGCAGTATACATCACCCATTCTCGAGTTGTCAATACACTGCATGTAAAACAACTACAACTTTATTATTACAATAAGAAAGCGTGAGTTTAAATACGAGATATTGCCATCTGTAGACAATATCCACATACAAATAAATCCTCATTATAATTATTGATACATTATTTTACAACAATGGTGAGGACTACTAAACAACTCTCCTAGAACCTTCATTTCATACCCGGCTACTGCACTCGCTTATATTCTCGCCTCCTAAGAAGAAAAATAGAACAAAAAGGAAAAAGGGTGAGCTCAACTAGCCCAATAAAGAATATTATGACTAAGATAATATACAACAAATTATCGTTAGTCTTCAACAGGAAAAAAAAATCTAATAGAATACAATAGACAACAAATTTTAAATCAATATTAGCATTGAAATAATAATTCATTAGAAGAGTTAAGTAGAGAATGCAAACTACTATCTTCTATGTATGAATTTTAAAGTTCATCGTCTATTTTTATCCCTCGTAACATCAATCAATATATATCTCGGGATCAAATATTCATCCTTGCACTACTGAGCCAAGGACATTCACCGATTGGTCATGTTCATCTAAACACTGCTCATCTTTGTACTACGGGCCAAAGATATTCATCGAAATCATTCATCTTTGCACTACACAGCCAAAGATATTCATCATAAATCATTCATCTTTGCACTCTCTGGTGCCAAAGATATTCAATAATATCATCATTTAAGATCAAGATGATGAAAATATTTTTAAAGAAACGAATCCAAAGTGAAACAAAATGACAAGGATTAAGGATTAAGGATTCAGACTTTGTTTTATCCACGCCCAAAAATACCTCAAAAATAATCATAGTGGTGTAAAATTCAAGAATGATCAAAACATGGATACAATCAAAGCTAGTATCCGTAATAGATATTTTGGATAAAAAGAAAATTTTTTATTTTTCGATGAATAGTCAGATTTCGTGAATAAGATCAGATATCGTGAATAAGGCCAGTATACGTGAATATAAAATCTCGACACCAAAAGTTTCAAATTTGATAAAACTTCAGATCAATATTTCATTATAATGATATTGAAGAAATAATATCATTACAAAAAAAATATCCCTTACCTCGGAAAGGCAAAGATTTAACCTGGAATCTTTGGATATAAGCTATAACTTGAACTTTCAACGTATAACAATACTCAAAGTATACTCAAAATACTCACAAGAATACGCTCGATAATATAGAGAGAGAAAACTCATAGTTTTCGGTGTGATTTTCAATTCTAACCTAAGACACCTATTTATAGGAAAATGCTTAGAACACAAAAAGTTATAAAATTTAATAAAATATTAATTTATATTAAAGTTTTCATACGCCCACTTAGACTTCTGATTTCAGCAACTTAACATGTGATTCATGAGGCTTACAAATGTAAAAAACGTTTTTGTTAATATAAATATTTAAAACTTCCAAAATCAATTATTTGAAACTCAAACTTCAATAATTCATAATAAATAGCCCTTTTATCAGAAAATTGAATCTCGCGATATTTTATAGGAAATTCAATTCTCTACAACTTTGAGAAGAAAGTTTTTCTAAATTCAAATGTAAATTGACCAAAATCCATAAACGGGTGATTTTAGAGGCTATAATCAAATTTCAAATAATCCAATCAGACATGTTTAACATGTTTTAAACATTTATTGCAACAAAATACTCTTCCTCCTCAGATACTCATATATCCCACATTCGTTGTAAAAATATCACCATTATTATATTATTAAAATATAATAATATACATATTTAAATGAATTATTTTATCGGAAAAAGATAAAATTTCAATTTTCAACAATTGTCACATTAAAAATTTTCTCCATCTATATCACATAAAATTAATATTTTCCTCACCATATGAATCAATAATTAATTATTCACAAATAATATTCTGAGAATCACAATATTGACAACCGTGCGGTTTCAGAGAAAGAGGGGCTTTCCAATAAGAATTTCTCCTTCTTACCGGCCAAGCAATTAGGTGACCAAACCTCTCCTTAGATGTAACTTTCTAGACATTGCCAATAATGTTATCTAATAATATTATTAGGATAATATGAATTATTGCTTCGATAATGAAAAAAATCGTTGTGTAATGACAATTATGAAACAACAAAGAATATAAAATATCAACGCAAAGAATTATTGAATCAATAAAATAAAATCTTTGATAAAGAATTATCGTAACCATTATTGAGTAAAGGCCTTCTTACGTAAGAGTCAATAATTGGTGCAACATCTTTGTAAAGCTTGTGCGGCAACAACGTGTATTGTGTTTTAACCATGTGGTATTTCAACAAGATTAATCTGTATAACTACTACCTAGTTATTTATAAACAACTTATATTTGTCATTTTCTTCATCCAATCGCTTTCAGTTATGGGGCCCACAAAAGATTGCTGCCGTCGTCATTTAATATTACTCGACAAAGATTTAATATTCCATGACCAAACGAATATTCCCCGAAAATAAAGAATATTTTATAACCACTTGCTTATTCGAAATATTTGCGTATTTTACCCATAACTATCCACATTAATCACATCAACCCTTACTATTTCAAAATAATAAATAGAGGAAAATAAATTTTATTTATTAATTATTTGGGGTCTTACAACCTCCCTCCTTATGAAATTTCGTCCCACGAAATTGACATACGATACTGGTGTTTCAAAAGGTGAGGATACCTCGCTTTCATTTCCGTTTCCAACTCCCGTGTCATTTCCTCTATAAAGCATGGTTCCTCCACAAAACTTTAACTTGTGGTATGACCTTCGTCGTAGAATATGCTCCTTCCTATCCAAGATCTTGACAGTACCTCCTCATACGTTAAGTCTTCTATTATCTCGTCCGGTTCTAACTCAATAACGTGGTTCGGGTCTTTCACATATTTACTGAAATACGGATATGTGAAACACATTATGAAACACGAGACATACTTGGAGGTAACGCGAAGTCTATAGGCTACATTTCCTACTCGGTCAAGAATTTGAAATGGACTAATAAATCGTGGATTGAGCTTTCCTCTCTTCCCAAATCTTGTAACTCCCTTCCATGGAGAACTCGCAACAATACATGATCCCCTATACTAAATTCCACGTCCTTTCGATGAAGATCCGCATAACTCTTTTTGTCGATCTGTGCTGGTTTGTATACGTTGTCTAATCATTTGGATCTTTTTCGTGGTCATACGTACCAACTCGGGTCCCAACAATGTTGCTTCACCCACCTCATCCCAACACATACCGGAGAAATACATTTTCGTCCATATAATGCTTGAATGGGGCCACACCTATACTTGCTCGATAATCTGTTATTGTAGGAGAATTCCACCAATGGTAAATACTTATCCCAACCGCCCTTGAAGTCTAGGACACGAGTCTTAATAAATCTTCAAGAGTTTGAATAGTCCTCTCTCGATTGTCCGTCTGGTTTGAGGATGGTATGCGAATCGAATCATAAATCCGCACCCATAGCTTTTTGCAAGCTAACCCAAAATCTTGAAGTGAATCTTGGGTCACGATCAAACTATAGATATCTTGGCATGCCATGCAACCTCACAATCTCATTTACATACATACTAAAGCAAGACGTTCAAGGGAATAAGTCTCTCTCGATCGGCAAGAAATGAGCAAACTTGGTTAATCTATCAACAATAACCCAAATGGCATTGATGCCTTGAGAAACCGTAGGAAGACCCAGAATTTAAATCTATGGTAATGTGTTCCCACTTCCATTTCGGAATCTCAAGTGGTTGCAACGGACCCTTGGGTACTAGATGCTCCGCCTTTACACGTTGACAAGTTAAACACGTTGAGATAAACTTTGCAATCTCTCTTCATATTGTTCCACCAAAATGTATGTCGAAGATCACGATACATTTTGGTACTTCCGAGATGGATTGCAAATGGTGTATTGTGTGCCTCCATCATGATCTTGTACTTCAAATCGTAATCGTTAGAACACAAAGTGCAGAGTGGACTCAAGTATTCCTTCTTCATCAATTTTCGCTTCCGGAATAGCACCTTCTTGTACTTTCTTTTTCATACTTATCAGCTCCGGATCGGTGGCTTGAACAACCTTAACTTTTTCTATTAAAGTTGGCTCTATGCGTATACTTGACATCATCGCACTCGCTCATGCATATGATCTTCTACTCAATGCGTCCTACCACGCTCGCTTTTCAGGATGGTATTGAATAGTGGTCGTAGTCTTTCAATAGCTCGAGCCAACGTCATCGCCGCATGTTAAGTTCTTTTTGAGTGAAGAAATATTTAAGGCTTTTATGGTCCGAATATATCTCCACTTTCTCCCCATAAAGATAGTGCCTCCAGATCTTTTAATAAGCGAAACGATCGGGCCGCTAACTCTAGATCATGAGTAGGATAATTCCTCTCATATTCTTTAAGTTGTCGCGAGGCATAAAGGCTATGACTTTCCCATGTTGCATGAGAACACATCCTAACCCTTTGCTCAAGCATCAGAGATAACAAATCCATCCGTATCAGATGGTATTGTTAGAAACAGTCCAAATAAGTCTCCTCTTAAGCTCTTGGAAACTCTTCTCGCATTCTTCGCTCCAAACGAATTTTGTATCCTTCCGAAGTCAATCGAAGTTAACTGAGTAGCGATTCGAGAAAACCCTTCCACGAATCTCCGATAATAACCAAACTAAACCCGTAAAGCTCGTGCTTGACCACCGAAGCGGTTGTTCCAACTTTGTATTGCTTCAATCTTCGCCGGTCAACAGAAACTCCATGTTTTGACACCACGTACAAAGAAATGCTACTTCTCAAGCCGTAACTCGTATTTCTTCAACTTGGCATAAAGCTTATTTTCACGAAGCCTTTGGAGTACCAGCTTCAAATGGTGCTCATGATCTTCACGGCTTTTGGAATATATGAGGATGTCATCAATAAAGACAACAACGAATTGATCCAAATATTCCTTGAATACTCGGTTCATCATATCCATGAAAGCCGCAGGAGCATTAGTCAATCCGATAGACATAACTAAGAATTCATAATGCCCGTACCGAGTTCTAAAGGCAGTCTTTGGAATATCCTCAGTTCTAATCTTCAACTGATGATATCCAGAACGAAGATCGATCTTTGAAAAGAATTGTGCTCCTTGCAACTGGTCAAACAAGTCATCAATACGAGGTAGAGGATACCTATTCTTGATGGTGGCATGGTTCAATTCACGATAGTCAATACAAAGTCGCATACTCCCATCTTTCTTTTTTACAAATAAAATAGGAGCACCCCAAGGAGATGTCTACTAGACGAATGAAACCGATGTCCAACAATTCTCACCTTAGTTGGACCTTTAGCTCTGAAGTTCAATAGAGCCATTCGATATGGGGTTTTAGAAATGGGCTTTGTACCAGTTCAAGGTCAATAAAGAATTCAACTTCACGCTCGGGGTAGGCAGGGAAGTTCTTCAGAAATACGTCAGAAAGTCAATAACAACGGGAATATTATTCAAATTTGACGTGTCTTTATTCAAATCCATAACATGGGCTAAGAAAGCTTGACATCCGCTTTTTAATAAGCGAATAGCTTTATGATTAGATATGACGTTGATTGATTTTAATGGTTTAGTTGCTTGAATTGCATACAACAAAGTTGTTTGGGAATATGAAAACTAACAACCTTATTTAAAACAATCAATTTTGGCATGATGAGTAGTTAACCAATCAATCCCTTAAATCACATCAAAAGCAAGTATCTTTAAAGAGATAAGGTCAACAGGTAAGATAAGGGTGCCAACTTGGATTAGACAAGATTTATAAACAGTGGATGTGATGAAAGTTTCTCCTAACGGAGTTTCCACAGATAGGTCAAAGTCTAATTTTTCCGGAGTCAAATTTAAACGTTGAGCACAAGTAGGAGAGATAAATGAATGGGTAGCACCGGTATTTAGTAAAGTATAAATTTCACAAGAATTTATGATTAGCTTACCCGTGATCACCTCGTTTGGGTTCCTCGCATTTTGACTACCACAACAAACGCTTCTTCCAGAACCAGATTGACTTTGACTTTTCTCGGGATGGTCTTTTGAGTCACAAATCCTCATTGAACTAGGTTTCGCTACGTGCAATCTCGAGCGATATGTCCTTCCTTTCCACAATTATAGCATATACCCGAACTGTTGTGGGTAGTTTGGACCGATATGTCCTCTTCCCAAGATTTATAAAGATATAACGGGTGGTCATTCTCCTCCTTGAACCCGATTCTTTGTTGCACCGCTGCCTTCACATGGTCGTTGTTGAATCTCCTCTTTTTAAAATCTCCTCCGACTCGCTTCTTCTATTTTCATGGCCATGATTACCACAGAGTGGTTACCATTTTGTCCGCCTTTTTCTTTCTCCATTTGGTTATTGTTGTTTTGTTGATCGCCATCTCCCAGATGATCCCCGATTGTGGTACCTCGGTTGATCATACTCGTTATCTCGCTTCTAACAATTGAGCCCTATTAACAACATCCTGAATAAAGAGAAAATTTATGAGAGATAAGATATCGACGTATCTGGGTTTCAAACCTCTCGTAAACATCCGCCATCATCGTTCCTCATTCTCCACCAAATGAGGTGCAAACACGATAACTCGCAAACTTCGCCGCATCGAGACACCGCCATGTTGTTCTACTCGGTCTAATAAACTCCACTTCCTTCATACGACGAACACTTTCGTGAAACTATTTGTCATTAAATAGTTTCAAACGTCTCCCAAGACATCGCCGAATAGCAATTTGGATGGGTACGCCTACTGTGATTCCCACCGATGATGTCCGCCGCCGCCACGAAACATAAAGGTGGCGAATGGAACCTTCTGTTCCTCCGTGCATCCCAAGACATCGAATATCTTGGTAATTTGCTTGACCCATGTTTCCGCCATGATCGGATCGAGCTTTTCCTTAAATTCGGTGGTCCCAACTCTTTGAATCGCTTGGTTGTGACAACCCGTGAATTGCTATCATTTCCTCCTATGTTTTGAACACGAGTCTCCCTATCCGATTTTGCATGAATCGCAAAAAACTTCTAAATATCCCTCGTTCATCATCACGCTTTCGGTGGTGTTGTTCACGGGAGGAACATTGCCACTGTTGACGTTCTCCTCGTTGGTGAAAGACAGCGTCTCACGGTCTCATTTCCATTGTTAATATTCTCGGTCGACATTCTCAAACACCGTCATAAAACAAGGGTTAATTAAGCAAATCAATATATCACATAATATCCTATATATATCGACCAACTAACAAATAAGCTTAGGTAGGACACACTAGCGAAGGATTTACTCGTCTCTCCCCTCCTAGTTCTATTTCCCGATCTCATGGGAGATCATATCCCTAAGCTCGATACCAACCGTGACACCCCCAAAATAGGTATACATCACCCATTCCGAGTTGTCAATACACCTGCATGTAAACAACTACAACTTTATTATTACAATAGTAAAACTGTGAGTTTAAATACGAGATATTGCCATCTGAAGCAATATCCACATACAAATAAATCATCATCATAATTATTGATACATTATTTTACAACAATGGTGAGGACTACTAAACAACTCTCCCTAGAACCTTCATTCCATACCCCGACTTCGTACTCGCTTATATTCTCGCCTCCCGAGAAGAAAAATGGAACAAAAAGAAAAGGGTGAGCTCAACTAGCCCCAAGAAGAATATTATGACTAAGATAATATACAACAAATTATCGTTAGTCTTCAACAGGGAAAAAAATCTAATAGAATACAATAGACAACAAATTTTAAATCAATATTCGCAATGAAATAATAATTCATTAGAAGAGTTAAGTAGAGAATGCAAACTACTATCTTCTATGTATGAATTTTAAAGTTCATAAATCTATTTTATCCCCTGTAACATCAATCAATATATATCGGGATCAAATATTCATCCTCTTGCACTACGTGCCAAGGACATTCACCGATTGGTCGTGTTCATCTAAACACTGCTCATCTTTGCACCACGGGCCAAAGATATTCATCGAAATCATTCATCTTTGCACTACGGGCCAAAGATATTCATCGAAATCATTCATCTTTTGACTCTGTGCCAAAGATATTCATCATAAATCATTCATCTTTGCACTACGTGCCAAAGATATTCAATAATATCATCATTTAAGATGAAGATGATGAAAAATATTTTTAAAAAACGAATCCAAAGTGAAACAAAATGACAAGGATTAAGGATTAAGGATTCAGTACTTTGTTTTATCCACGCCCAAAAATACCTCAAAAATAATCATAGTGGTGTAAAATTCAAGAATGATCAAAACATGGATACAATCAAAGCTAGTATCCGAATAGATATTTTGGACAAAAAGAAAAATTTTTATTTTTCGATGAATAAGTCCAGATTGATGAATGAATAATCAGATACGTGAATAAAGGTCAGATACGTGAATAAGAAACTCGACACCAAAAGTTCCAAATTTGATAAAAACTTCAGATCAATATTTCAAAGATAATGATATTGAAGAAATAATATCATTACAAAAAAAAATATCCCTTACCTCGGAAAAGCAGAGATTTAACTGGAATAATTGGATATAAATTTATAACTTAAACTTTCAACGTATAACAATACTCAAAGTATACTCAAAATACTCACAAGAATACGCTCGATAATATAGAGAGAAAACTTGAGCTTCGGTGTGATTTTCAATTCTAACCTAAGCACCTATTTATAGGAAAATGCTAGAACACCAAAGCAGTAAAATTTAATAAAATATTAATTTATATTAAAGTTTTCATACGCCCACTTAGACTTGATTTCAAACAACTTAACATGTGATTCATGAGGCTTACAAATGTAAAAAACGTTTTTGTTAATATAAATATTTAAAACTTCCAAAAATCAATTATTTTTAACTCCTAACTTCAATAATTCATAATAAATAGCCCTTTTATCAGAAAAATTGAATCTCGCGTAATTTTATAGAAAATTCAATTCTCTACAACTTTGGAAGAAAGTTTTTCCAAATTCTCAATGAAATTGACCAAAATCCACAAACGGGTGATTTTAGAATTTATAATCAAATTTCAAACCAATAAATGGGGTCCACCGAGCATGTTTAACATGTTTTAAACATTTATTGCAATAAAAATACTCTTCCTCCTCAGTATACTCATATATCCCACATTCGTTGTAAAATATCACCATTATTATATTATTAAAATATAATAATATACATATTTAAATGAATTATTTTATCGAGAAAAAGATAAAATTTTAATTTTCAACAATTGTCACATTAAAAATTTTCTCCATCTATATCCACATAAAATTAATATTGTCCTCATCATATGAATCAATAATTAATTATTCACAAATAATATTACAGAATCACAATATCGACAACCGTGCAGCTCCTCTGTGAGCAGGGGCTTTCAATAAGAATTTCTCTCTTACTTGGCCGCAATTAGGTGACCAAACCTCTCCTTAGATGCAGAACTTTCTAGACATTGCCAATAATGTTATCTAATAATATTATTCAGATAATATGAATTATTGCTTCGATAATGAAAAAAATCGCAGTAATGACAATTATTGAAACAACAAAGAATATAAAATATCAATGCAAAGAATTATTGAATCAATAAAATAAAATATCGAATAAAAGAATTAATCTTTGTAACCATTATTGAGTAAAGGCCTTCACGTAAGAGTCAATAATTGGTGCAATACTGCAAAGCCATCGCGTGCAACAACGTGATTGTGGTTTTAACCACCGGTATTTCAACAAGATAACTTGAATAACTACGCGCAGTTATTTATAAACAACTTATATTTGTCGTTTTCTTCATCCAATCGCTTTTCGTTATGGGGCCCATAAAAAAGATCGCTACTGTCGCATTTAATATTACTCGACAATCATTTAATATTTCACGACCAAACGAATATTCCCTAGAAAATAAAGAATATTTTATAACTACTTGCTTATTCGAAATATTTGCGTATTTTACCCATAACTATCCACATTAATCACATCAACCCTTACTATTTCAAAATAATAAATAGAGGAAAATAAATTTCATTTATTAATTATTTGGGGTCTTACATATATTCAAGTCAAAAGCCTCGGTCCCTTAATATATATGTACAAGAGCTAAGAAATTAATTGTATAATATCAATTGTCAATAATACTTTTAAATTCTCATAATTATTATATTTATCTCGAGAGTTAATTTTGAAAAGATCGTACTTAATTTTTCTAAATTATATAAAACGATAAATAATTTAAAAAAATAAAATTATTTAAAACGTTATATATTATGGGAAAGAGAGATTATATTTTATAAATATTTATATCCATTTTTTTTTATTTTTAGTTACATAAATTGAAAATATTGGAGAGAAATTAAAGGAGAAAGCAAAAGAAGCCAAAATGTTTTTTTTGTTTGCTAAATAAAGAAGCCAAAATGTTGCCTCCCCTTTGATTTGATTCCATCCATTAAAAAGACCACGAAATATGAATTAGAATTAGAATTAGAATTAGAATTAGCCGCAGTTCTTCGTCCCCACACCCTCCTCGCCCTCCCCCTTTTATTCTCCTCTCCTGTAGTTTAGGTGCTCTGTATTTCTTTTTGAGAAAAAGACCTTTTTTTTTTGTTTTTGTCATGAGAGAGTAATGATTCTATATGTTAGCCTTTTCCCTCTCCTCTCCAACTCCGCCTCTCCCCGGCACCTCCTGCTACCTACCTAGATTTACTGCAGGAGAAGAATCTCGTAAAATTAGGGCTACAAGGGACATAACTATATATTTTCCCAATTCCCATTTCCAGTTCCCTCGCCCTTTAGAATTGTCTATCTATATATATCCGAGTTGTACTATAATTCGTCGAAAAAGGGGAAATTAATGCCTGGGGAAACGTAATGATAAGTAGGCGGTTTTCATCATCATCATCATCGTTATCATTCTCATTGATTGTAGGATTATTATCGAATCACCGCCACAGCTGCTGCCTCCACCACTACCGTCGCGGTTGTTATTGTTTAATGGCCGCGAGTTCATCCTCCACATCTTATTCTTTATTGAGTCAAGGGAACAATTATAAGAATGATCCATCATTATTGTCCTCCTGCAACTCCAACAAGGGATTCCATTTCCTACCTTATACATCCCTACATCTAAAACCCGCCACCAAAACAATTATTATTAAATCTGCAGCTGGAAATGATAGCAACATCAATAGTAATAGCAGTAGCTGTAGCAATGGTAATAATAATACTAAATCCTTGTATAAGGCTCAGGCTCGGCGTCCTCGAGCTTTTGCTCCTTCCCTGCCGCAGTTGCTTGGTCGGGATTCGGACAAGGCTAATGGGCTTGTTGAAGAAACTAACAACTGCGATCCAAATTGGTTCAAGTTCAACAATAATGGTGCATATCACACAATTGGATTGCCAGATGAACCTCTACCTGAGAAATTGGTTGTTGCTGTTGATGTGGATGAAGGTATCTTTCTTTTCCTTTAAACATTTCTTTATTTCATGTGATGTGATATTTCAGTGTGGATTCATTCTGCATTCAAGATTCCTACTTTTCCAATTCCGACATGATTATTGTTTATTTTAACTGTGAACTATGTTTCAAACTTCTTGTTATATTAATCATCAATATGTATCTCCACTCGTTTTAGCTTTATGTTTGCAAACTATTTTACCCTGTCCAGTGCTCGCTACTAATGGCATAGTGACTCCTGGGGAAGTTCAGTAGTTGTAAAAAATGTTTTGGGTGTTTCACACTAAATATTGGCTGGTTGCTTGTGTATCCTTAACTTTGCATTGAGAAAGTATTAGTTTGATAGGATATGCAGTATTTCCCAATGGTCTGATACCGTGTCCGGTTTGTTCATATTTCTTTTCTGTTTCTTTTTGCATTCAGTTCTTGGAAACTTTGTATCAGCTTTGAATAGATTTATCGCGGATCGCTACTCTTTGAATCATTCGGTTTCAGAATACCATGTCTATGAGTTCTTCAAGGTAAAGTTTTGTCTGCTGATCTATTGTTGAGTTCTGTGTAAATATTATTTATTTGGAAAAAGTTCATATTTAGGACATCTGTGCTCATGGGTTTATATTTTTTCATAATTAGCACAATATTAAGAATTATAGTGAAAAATGTTCATAATTTATGGGTGTCTGAGGACCTCTGTGCTTGGACTTGATTTTGATAACTTCATGTAATAATGTGTGTGTAACTGACTAACTGTGTATTCGCCCACTTCTTGACCTGACCTAGGTAAATCTCTTTTAAGTTCTGTATGGAAAAAAGCATTCACACAGATTGCCAATATGACAGTTTATTTTGTTTGATTTTTTTTCTCTCTCTCTCTCTCTCTTTTTTTTTTTGCATTCTTCAAGATAGAAATATAGGATAAATGGTGAACCACAACCAATGTGCATTTCTTATTATCTAAAGAAGTAGAAAAATAATTGTGTTCTGAAGATGGGTGTCAAATTTAGGTGTTTTCTTTAAATAAAACTCTGAGATGGGTATTTTGCTTGGATAGCATTTTTGTCACGTCAACAATAGTCTAGTATGGTGCAAGGGATCTGCTTTATGTAGTAGGATACATGCATTGAACTCTTTACTGATGCTGTTAACACCTGATTTTGTACGTCTGACGAAATCACCAAAACAGTAGGCCAAAATCACGCTAACATGTTGTTTTATTGTTGTGAAATCAAACTCACGAAATACACACAGATAAACATACAAAATATAAAATATGAACACAAGAATTTACGTGGAACCCCAATTGGAAAAAAACCACGGATAGAGAGAAGAAATTCACTATAATAATATGGAGAGTACAAATTGTTTATTTGTCATATGTTATCGTGTTATTGTGTGTTGTGTAATTGTCTCAAACCATTGCTTATTGTTGTATGTCCATCGGAATCCAATTAGGAGTAGAAGTCTTTTTTAAAATCACCTTATAACTGCAATTGTATAGATTTATAATTTCATAGATATTTCTTTCATATCAACAATTCCTATCTATCTGACATTCACAGTATTAATGATAAGATTGTTCCTAGAACTGAGGGGTGCAACCTCGGTGCTTACAGAACTCCCAAGATCATTCAATAATCTCATTCAGATGTATAGTTCATATAGATATTGTACTTCTTTCTAACTTCTATAAGAATAAAAAAGCTAAGCAATTGACAAAAGCTAATAATATATTACACATTCTCAATTTTTATTACAAAGATCCCAAATTACTATTACATCAAAGTCTTTAAAGATGTAACTAAGGCTAGAGTTTTCCTATCCACATGAATGAGTTCTGGAACTTTCGTTATGTCAGTCAAAGCTGCAAAGGAAAAGAATATTTGCAAGGATGAGCTACAGAAGGCTCAACAAGTTTTAAATAAGTTATACTTTATACTCACACTGTATCTGAATTGAATGAACATATAGTTCAAGATATTTTCCACATATATATACTGAGGTTTGTTTGCCAAATCCCACACATTACGAGTCTCTGTCAGTCATAAAGACTTAGCCACCCGAGTTGATCTTGTTCAACCAGACATCACCTCCATAGGTCATATAGATTTTTGGAGTCATAGTTCAGATATTTATATCCTAGGAGTATGCATATCATCCTACAAAAAAATCAGTAAAGTGCCTATATGGCTGATAGATTCCTTCCTAAATTAGATCTCCTTAGCTCACCAAATAATGAAACACAATCTTACTTCAATAGGAATTCTCCCACTGTAAAAATAAATATATGGGCCAACACTAAATCTGGTCCACTAAATAAATTGGCTTGGCTAGGCCCAAATAATCACATCCCAACATTGCCCCTAATTTCTTATTTATAAGGAACTTAAAATAAGAGAGTACAAATTTATCCCAACAAAAGATCTGCCAAAGACAAACTGTCTCACCCAAACAACATAGATACGCCGAACAGATAATCAGCCTTATCAGAACCGAAGATAAATAATCAACTTTATCACAACCAAAGATATAAATAAGCACCCTTATACCAACTGAACCCCATAAAAATAAATGTTCGCCCCAAGGCTGAACATACCACCAAAAACACCAAAGTTCGCACAAAAACTGAACGTATCTCCGAACATAAAACAATTGTTCGCCCAAAAGCTGAACGCACACCACCGAACCTCCAAAAACACCAAAGTTCGCACAAAGGTTGAACGTATCTCAGAACATAAAATAATTGTTCGCCCAAAGGCTGAACATACACCACCGAACCTTCAAAAACACCAAAGTTCGCACAATGGTTGAACGGATCTCTGAACATAAAATAATTATTCGCCCAGAGGCTGAATACACACCACCGACCCTCCAAAAACACCAATGTTCGCCCAGAGGCTGAACACACACCACTGAACCTCCAAAAACACCAAAGTTCGCACAAAGGCTGAACGTATCTCCAAACATAAAATAATTGTTCGCCCAAAAGTTGAACACATACCACTAAACCTCCAAAAACACCAAAGTTCGCACAAAGGCTAAACGTATCTCCGAACATAAAACAATTGTTCGCCCAAAGACTAAACACACACCACCGAACCTCCGATAACACCAAAGTTTACCTCAAGGCTGAACATATCTTCAAACATAAAACAATTGTTTCGCCCAAAGGCTGAACACACACCACTGAACTTCAGATAACACCAAAGTTCACACGAAGGCTGAACATACCACCGAACATAAAACAATTATTCGTCCAAAGGCTAAACACACACCACCGAACCTCCGATAACACCAAAGCTCGCCTCAAGGCTGAACATATCTCCGAACATAAAACAATTGTTCGCCCAAAGGCTGAACACACACCACCGAACCTCCAATAACACCAAATGTAGACAGTCGAAGACATGATGAAGCCGATGTGATATAATCCGAAGCAAACTGCTATTATCTGAAGTGTCATAGGCGAACATCTCAGACTGTTGAAGTTCATACCAAGCTTGTATATCCTGCCCCCCAGTTAACTCAGCTTGAACATAAGAAGAAGTCCGAATCTAATATATACAGCGCCGAACAGATACCAACCTTATTCCTGGCCCAAAAAATTTCTGTTCGCTAAATTTGTTGTCATGCCGAAGAGAGAGACAATAAATAGTAATCAAAGTCCGAAATACTCTCCCACCAGTAGCCTCCATATCCGAAGTACTCTCCCACTAGAAGCCTTCATATCCGAAGTGGGCTGCTGTTGCCCGAAGTGTCACGGGTAAACATCTTGAACCGTCAGAGCTTATACCAGATATCTTGACCCCCAGCCAATTTGGCATGAACAAGAGAAGAAGCCCAAATCAAATACCAACCTTATACCTTTGCCCAAAAATTTTCTCCTCCGACAACAGCTGGTGTGTCGAAGATGACTTTATCCATTGCCATCTTTGTCAAAATACATAAATGCTCTGCGAAAATGATCATCGCTCTCTATCCTCTACAGGTGGGTTTTTACTGCCACAAAATCTCCATAGTTCAGTACTCCATTCTCAACACCATCAACCACATCCATTGGCAGTTTCATCTCTAGTTCAGCCAATTGTGAATCAACTTTCTAAAGTCCGCCCTTCAATTCTTGGTATGTAACTTTTCTACCGTTGTCGGTGTCCATCTAAGCAAACGTATCTCTGATCACTTCTATCTCCTCTATAGATAAGTGTCCTGCAATTACCCGCAAGACTTTCTTTTTGAATCTCATCAGAGGACTCCACTGTCCTCTTCACACCCTCCAAAGATCGCAATTTCCTCTGCAATAACCTGAGTTTCTTTGTTTGAAGATCCAGTAGCCACTGAAGAACCTCTTTCTCACTTTGCGTAAGCAATAATCAAAGTCGTCCAAGAAATCACATCCCTTACAGGCATTTCTTCAAACACTCGGCGCTCCGATTCCAAAAACACACATTTAACATATATGTCAATCATAGTATTCCTAACATACAAATCAGAATCGAACCCACCAATACTAATAAACTGAGCATGTGTCCGGGTAACTAAACTAACATCCACCGCCAAACTACAAGCCTTGAGCAGAGCAGAAAATGCAAACAAAACAAAACCAACCCCTTTCCTCTCCATATAATTATAAAATTTCAAACTCAATAATGGGTTACCCAACAAAACACCAACCATGAACAGACGCGCAGAGCCTCATCAGCGTCTGTTATCAGCGACTACAAATGTATTTCTATGTTGTCCATGAGAACAGGATGATAAGCTCATTCAACAGAAAACGATACATTCTCACACTTTCGAACACTCGGCCGTAATCAGAACCCCACCGTCAAGCAAATAACAGATCACCAAAACCTCAATTATTCAAACCGCCCAACAAACCATGTTCTTCCACATGAATTTCAACCACCTGCGGTGCACTCCTGCATCCCTTTCTGAAGATCATAAGAAAGAGGATCTACCAGGCCCCTTATAGTGTTTTTCCCATTCAATTGGCTCATTCGCAGTTCTGAATACCTGTTCGACAAATTTGGCGATCTCGGGGCTAATTTCGTCACCGGAGAGAGTGTGGCCGCTATACGATTGGAGGAGGACGAGAAAGGTCAATGGATTAAAGGGAAAATCCTAGCTGGATTAGGATTAGTAACAATTGAGAAGATTCCACTGACACGGCTTCGAAGGACGTGTTTCACAAATTGGGAAGCCATCAACGATTTCTCTGACTAGAACAAGCGATTTTAGGATTGGCGAAAGAAACTGTGTCATTAATATTAGGATCGAACAACTTCTTCGTTCCACCCTCCCTAGTATCACCGACCAATTCTCCTCATGTTCTTTTTTAATTCCAGCTAATTAGAGACCGTGCATCATGCATAGTTGTTTGTCGTCACTTTTATTGAAAAGCAATTTCATGAGCATGTCCCTAGGTATGAGCACACAAGGTAGCTGTAGTCATTAATAGGCATAAAATAGTGGATTTTATAATATTAAGCATGTGGCTCCAAATACAATTCCCCAAGTCATGAAGTATATTCTATATGAATGGTTACACATAATAAGCATACGTGTAATATCAGAAATGATGATTCTACAATTTTAGTTCTCAAAGATGGATTAATAGCAGAAGGTACATGTACATGTTGCATATATATATTTTTTAATTTAATAAAAGAGAATAACTTAGCTTTATGTGTTGTCTCTCCTTCTTGATGAATCGGTGATTTTAATGACATTAAAACTTTCACACAGACGGCGCCAATGTTAATGCCTGATTTTGTACGCCTGACGAAATCACCAAAACAGCAGGCCAAAATCGCACTAACAAGTTGATTGTATTGTTGTGAAATCAAACTCATGAAATATACACAGATAAACATACAAAAATATAAAATATGAACACAAGAATTTAAGTAGAAATCCAAATGGGAAAAAACCACGGAGGGAGAAGAAATCCACTATAATAATATGGAGAGTACAAATTGTTTATTTGTGTCATATGTTATCTTGTTATTGTGTGTTGTGTAATTGTATCAAACCCTTGCTTATTGCTGTATTTATAGATGTCATGTCCACCGGAATCCAATTAGGAGTAGATGTCCTTTTTAGAATCACCATATAACTGTAATTAATGGTTGATAGATTCCTTCCCAAATTAGATCTTCTTATCCCACCAAATAAGGAAACACAATCTTACTTCAATAGGGATTCTCTCACTGTAAAAATAAATATATGGGCTAACACCAAATCCGGTCCACTAAATAAATTGGGCTACATCTTGGCTAGAGACAAATAATCACATCCCAACAAATGCCTTTGCTTCTTCTTTTTAATTGCATCACGAGTATCATCTAAAACCTAAATAATTTGTGATTTTACAATGTCAATCAGAATTTTATTGTTTGTAGCAAACCGATTTGGACTATTTTCAGAGCTAAGTACCCCTGGCTGGGCTGCACCTGAGTGTGCTGAATTGGTGTTCTTTATTTTTCTATCTGGGGGATATACTTTCCACTTTTATAATTAATCTTGCACCCATCACTTCTTGTACATCTTATCTGATTTTTAAGCTATAGTCCAGGGTACTAAATTTAGCTGGCAGGTGTTGATCGGCCAAAATATGTTCCCTATTCCTTTAGTTTGCTTCTGTTTTTGGGTAGAGACAAGTTCTGTGCTTCTGGATACTGATTTACATTGTACTGATTTTACAGATATGGAACTGTTCCCGAGTTGAAGGTATTACTGAACTCTCCTTTGGTTTGACTGAATTGAGTAAAATATTTATTTACACCTACATAAACAGAACATTTATCTTTGCCATCAAAATATGCAACCTCATAATATTTAGGGATCAGCAGTCCCAGTTCAAAACTGTAAAATTTATGTCCATACTCCATACAATTGTTTACTCTTTTTGACTGAATATTGGTAGGGTTTTTGAATAGATACTTTAACTTTTAATCTGTGTTACATGGACTCTTTAGTTGAGATTGAAGTACCCTTGTCGACACGAGTGGACATGGGTGTGGAATCTGAGGCGGATCCTTCACTTGTCGGTCAGATTCTTTGAGTCACCAATAGTTGATTATGTACCTGTACCCCCATAAACTTTATAACATTTAAAAATTGAACCCATAAACTTATTACTTTTTCCAGTAAATGTTTTGATATGTAAATGTTCACTTAAATATCCACCAATAGTCATCTTTATTCCAAATTAACCCAAAATGTTTGATATTTTTTCACTAAATCTCACATAACACCAACTTTTAAACAACATTACTCGTCTTATCCACACACCCGTATCTAAAATTTGGATCGTTTTACGCCGTATCCTCGGTATTGTAAGAATTGACAACTTTGACACCTAGACATTACCAACACCCGATTCCCGTACCCCGAGGCCATTCAACATAGCTTTTAATATTGCTTTTAGATGGAGGTGTAAGTTAAAGAGCCAGCAGCACTATCTTTTTCGGTGTTGGAGCTGAGTCAAAATTAATCAGACTTTTCCCGGTTCTCATACAGTTGGGTTTAAAAGTATGAAACAGAAGAATCTGTATGGATTAATGACCCATGATCCTTGCATTTCGGAACATATTTTTACTAGAGATTTTCCTTTATGCACCATTACATACGTAAAGCAACACAAGTGCATGGATCCCTTGAGAAAGGGAAATATCCTGCTCCTACAAAATCTATTATGATGGCTTGTTTTGTTGTTGCTGCTTAGAGATCAGAATAGCTCTATAAGTCAAGCATACTAAAACTGTTATTATTTTTGTCCAATGTATTTATATCTTCTGTGATATTACAATTTTGCTTCTCAACCAGTTTACGTTTTAGATTCCTTACGACATATAGGATCAAAATGTTTACACTCTTGTTTTGACAGCTGATATCCGTGTCCACGAGTTTTTTAAGACATCTTATTTCAAGACGGGGATCCATCCAATTCCAGGTGCTCTGCAGGCTCTAAAGAGGTTGTCAAGATTTTGCAATCTATCAGTAGTGACGTATGTCTTCTTAGCTACACATGTTTTTGAGTTTGATGATTTTCTAATATGAACACCGAATTATTGGTCATTTTGAAGCTATTAATTTTTGTAGGTCCCGACAGAATGCAATCAAAGATCACACAATTGAGTGGATTGAGCAGCATTTTCCGGGACTCTTTCAGGAGATTCAGTTTGGCAATCACTTTGCTTTAGATGGGCAGTCTAGGCCTAAATCAGACATCTGCAGGTAGCTTCTCCATGAACTGGTTTAATTTTTTCTTGGGATTGTTTTATTGTATATTTTTTTTTCCTAATGATGTTAGGGGGTCCCAAATAGGATTACCAAGTTTGGGGTACCAAAAGTGACTCATCGTTATTTCATTGTTTTATTACATTGTGATTGATTATGTGAGAAATGTGATTTTATTGAGCAATTAACATAAAAGCATTAAACTGGTACGCCAGATGTGGTATACCCCCATATGGTACCCTTAGTGTTACTAATTTTTTCCTGATAATTAATTTGTAAAGATTTGAATTCAAAAGTACCTTCTGTAAGTATACTATATTCTTATGTAAGTGCATTCGTTTATGAGCTCTTTACTAGAGTAGCCTAGCAAGAGTGTTGATTATGGCAAGTTCACTAAAATATTCTTGCAAAATTGCTCTAGACATTATTTGATAGGCTTTTGTAACGGTTATCCTTTCTGACAGGTCACTGGGAGCAAAAGTTTTAATTGATGACAACCCAACATACGCTGCTGAGTGTGCTGAAGCTGGAATTAAGGTTCTACTTTTTGATTATGAGAATTCATATCCTTGGTGCAAGACAGAGTCTGTTGCTCAACACCCCCTGGTTGTTAAGGTTCATAACTGGGAAGAGGTGGAGCATCAATTAGTTTCACAGAACTCATCAAGAACAATCAGTTAGTTTCATAGATTGTTTTGTGAAGTCTCACCCTTTGAGATATTCACGAGAGACCACCAATTCATTGGTGTATTCTAATATTTTTAAACTCGGAGCATCTAATGAAATGCTGCAAGAACAGTGATTTATGATGTTTGGTCTTCGGCAAAACAGCTTAAAGGGAAGGGGACCGGCTAAACATACTTAGCAGCTTAAAGTGGACTGGCAGTTCTACGAATATATGGAAGTGTAAGGACACATTTTTTTTTATCATTTCAATACAAGTTGTCCTATTAATTCCTTTTTCTTTTCTAATTTGTTGAAGGGAATCTCGCTATTGTTGGTTCAACATATTATGTAATTTTAGATGACAAATCGTCTTGTTTCAAAATGCCTTAGCATTTTTTGTGTGATCCCGACTTATACAGATATGGTAATTCCATATTTTGAACTCATCGTGGTTTATTTCATTGCAAACGTCAAATTTAATTATATAGTTTGACGTAATTTTAAGCAACACAAATGCATGCGTGCATATACTTCGTTGGAAAAATTATTTATTTTTCTTCTTGCTAACTTCATGCACAAACAATTATGTTAGAATGGGACATCCATTTGCATTAGCGGCAAAAAATAGTTTTGGATTACACAAAATAGTTATAGGTTGGTTAAGGAATCAAAATTATATTACCTATATTTAACATGGGTTATGTGGTTTAGATTTAAATAGTTATGGGTCGAGTCCAAGTTGACTTATTTTTTAAATTATAGTTTCACTAATTAATAAATATTATTTTTGTGGTTGGGGTTGGGGTTGAGGTTGGGGGCGGGGTTGGGGGCGGGCGGGCAAGGGGGGGAGGTGGTGCGGTGTGAGGGGGAGGCGGGGTGGGAGTGTATACATAATCAATAAATATTATTTTGTGGGGTGGGGTGGGGTGGGGTGGGGTGGGGTGGGGTGGGAGTGGGAGTGGGAGTGGGGGTTGGGGAAATTAAATTAAATTATATAATATAATATAAAATAATTTATGGAGAGAAGGAGAAAATTAATTTTAATTATATAATATAAATTGTATAATTTAGATGAGTTATTTTAATTAATTAAAAGTGGAGATATTAATTAGTTAAATTAATAGTACGTTATACTCATATTTGTAATAATAATATGGATCCAAAATCAAACCAATCCATAACATAAAAACTAGTTAACCAACCCCAATAAATACAAATAGTTTTAGTTAAATTCGCATAAGAGTCTGATTGCTGGTTCTGGTTTTAGAATATGATAAAACAATTAAACCTTGATCTATACATATGTAGAAAGGGTGTCTGAGCAATCCCAATTTACTCCATCTTCTCCAGCAACTTGAAGCCGTAAGCCTGTAAAATCTTCAGAGCTGCAAAACAAACAAACAAACAATAAAAAACTAGAAGAAAACATTCAGTTGGCACAAGGTCAATCCCCAGTTGATGGTTCGTGACTGCATGGTGGTTCCAAAGTTGTAATGGCATTGCCAGAAAGAGAATCACAGAACCGAAGTTCATGGTAGCCTCACACATACATAAGAAGCACCAAGCGAGTGCCTTGTACATTTATGAATCAATCTCTATATTTTTCTTTATAGCAGAGTAGGAAAACCAGTATTTTAGAATGAATTTGAATGTCCCCTTTGGGATTGCTCATTAACCATTATGTTGACCTAGGTATAGTACAATATTTTATATGCAATGTAATGTATTGCATTAAAACGGTGGTAGTCTAACATGTGCAGTGATCATGGTTCATTGATAAGAAACTAAATTGCAATGGAACCAAACCAAAGAAATGTATTGGTATTACCTGGCTCATAAACTTCTGGATAAATGGGTCTCAAGACACCAGTTGTTTTGATCTTCTTTGCAAGTAAGAGCTGTGACAATTGAAATAATTAAATATAGTTGTAGTAGTCACTCCAGATTTGGTGCCAAAAAAAAAACAGAGATTTTTAAAAAATCAGGTACCAAAGCTCCAATTGCTGCTGGAATTCCAACTGTAAGTGCCATGGATGTGGTTGTTCTGCCATACTCGGTTCTCCCGAATTCCAATAGAGTGGCACTTTGCTTTTCGGTAGGTCGGCCATCAGGGAAATCTATATCTACTTCATGGTGCAAAATTACCATATCCTGATATATATCACATTAGCCACATTAAAAAACAACTTAACCCTACATTACACACTTCTTGATGCCTCATCACCAAGATTGAATCAACTAGACAAGTCTATTTCAAGCTCTGCAGTTAGTTTCTTCCTATCAGGAAGGGAACAAAGTTGCATATTTTTTAGCTCAACAACAATTGTACCTTATATCTGCTCGTATAGTTCCTACAAGACCCTCTTACGTCTTCCATGACCAAGATCTCTCTTTTGATAACTTCTAATCTCGTTGTAATTAATAATTATGTTCCATTATGTCCATTTATAAAAGGTAATGCTTGACATGATTGGTCAAGCGCTCATTTGCTGAATGCTTAGTCAGGGGTTCAAATCCTAGAAATAGCCTGCGTACATTTGAACCTCCCCAACCCTGCTATTTACAGGAAGCCTTGTGCACTAGGCACTTATACCATAGTTCAGATGCAGATGCTGACAAATATTACTTCTTTGAGGTATGACGGTGTACATGAGGACGGAATTTCAAACTGAATATCCTTGAGGAAAAAAAAATCTATATCTACAGTTTATGTTTCACAATTGTAGGACAAACTGGAGGGAAATTACCAACCAGCAAATTATCCTCTTCACCCATTCTTTTTATGTATATTGGTGTGGTCACTTATCACCTTAGTTGGATTGAGTAAATTTAAGAGAAAACATTTGGATTTAAAAGGTAGCAGATAATATAGAGATTAAAAAATTACCTGTTCTGTGCCAGAGTAGACTAGTCTCTCTTCCATGCGGAGGCAGGTGACATCAAATGCACTTTGGCAGGATTCAGGAATTTCCTTTGGCTCGTTGAATCCCAAAAATCTAATCCACAATAAAACAAACATTCAAGAACGTTGATGTTAAATCCACTAAAATAAAGTATTATTACCTACAACCAGATCAACATTCCCAGACCCCAGGATCATTTAACTTACATGATGGTTTTGGCCGTCTTTAATGCTGCTCTTCGCTCTTTGCAAAGTCCAAGTTCAAATATTTTGTCTGCAATGTCCTTCTCTCCAATTAAAGTGCTTACCAAGTTCTTGCTTTGACCTTTGAGAAGTTCAAGTAAGAACATCTCATATGTGGATCTTTTCCCATTTTTAAGAATTGGAAGCACTTCGGTATTGAAGAAACCGATTCTTGCCATTGTGCCCATTATTTCACCAAAACCTGCAAGAAATATCAACTCTTTAGTCTTATAATCTCCATCTGTTCAAAGTCCACATCAATAAAAACCCAGGTACAAGTATCAATGTTTTTTTCGCCAGAACCCTGTCAAAGTTGTTTGTTTTGTAAATTGCTATCTTCTCATCTTTTGCTTGTTCGGGTTTTCAGTTTTCTAAGCTTCAGCAGAAACTTCAGATTACCATCCCAGTGCAACCTTTAGAATCAACTCAGTTAACTCAAACATTCAATATTAAAACACAGCCTCAAGACCGCCATAACATAAAAAAGCCTAAAACATTACATGCCTTCATAACGAAGGGTTCCACGAAAGATGGTTGATGCTTCATGTCCTATTCCATACAGGTCCCCGTACACTAAAGAATTGCGATTTGGAAGGCACTCCAATGCAAAAGCTGGAAGATCAGATATCCGAAATCTTGTGGCTGAATCATAGAGACTGTCCCCTGCATTCAACAATAACACAAATTATAAAAGAAAAGATCTAATTATTGGTATAATTCTCCACACTCCCCTTCCTTTTTCCTGATATGTTAAAGGAATGCACCAATTTCATAACCAGAATTTGACAAAGAGTCTTCTGATTCAAGTATGGAAGGAAAATCCACTCAAAGTCAGAACTGGAGAATATAACTATTTTTTGGTGAAACATATAAATATTGCTTTGAACCCAAACACAATAAATTTATAAAATTTTAGAATCTACTGATTTAGCTGCATGATGCAAATACAAAAGTACATAAGTAAAATAGTACTCCGTATTTACTATACAAAGGAAACATTGAAGATAAGTAGGAAAAGACTATAGAAGTCGTCAAGACTCTACATTTGCATATATTCATCACACTTCTTAAAGGGATTAGTAACACCTAACAACCCTGATTGCTGACAACTTACCATCAACATGTATGACTTCATCATGATATCTATAGGTGGCCGGATTGCGCCCAGCTTTTATAACTCCTGCTGGACTCCAACTGAAATAGTTTTTGGGTAGGAAACTTGGAATTAAAACACTATAATATTCAGCTAAGGGAGCATATTGGTTAAACAGAAAGAGACAAAGCTGTTTGCAAAAAGTTACAAGGTAATGCTCATAATATGTATTGTATACATGCATTATTCTGTCCAAGGAAATCTATCATTTTTTTTATAATCCTGAATTCACAATTAGAACAGCAGAAATTACACTACTCTTAACAGACAAAACAGAGAAAGACAATAATATTTCTATTATCAGAAGAATGTCCAAATAATAAAATCCTTCTTAAAGCATGCTAGCCTAAATTTCTGTACGCTTTTCTTGAGCCAGTTTTTGCGTTAATGGAGGACGAGGAACAGAGGTACATAATCTTTAATTAAGATAGAAGGATGGGATCATTTTAACCGAGAATTTCACAATAGCATTCTGCATAATTTTATTGAATTTAAAGTATATATATCTTTTTCCTCGCACAAATCCTTGGTACACCTAAGTGAGGAAGGTTTTAGGAAGGAGTACGTTTCCCAATAGTACGTGTTCACTGAAAATGTTTCCACATTAACTATTAATAAAAAGGCTGTGCGAAGTTCAATTTCATGGAGTCGAGGTACACCTGAATTTGTAAGCTAATGGGTTATTTGCTGATTCTGGAGATGGGATACCGCCACAGTAAGAAGTGAAGGATGTAATCCTCCCCCCTCTAGCATGTGCTTCATCAATCATCTTCATTGTCAGCATATGATCTGATGTATACAACAAATTAATTGATCAATCAATATAAGTTGAACTAACCTAGAAGAAGGATAAAATAATTGAACATAAATTTGTCCTCCAGTTTGATGGTTCCGCATTTACTTGGTCACTCAAAAAGGGGGAGACATTGTGAGATAACTTAGACGACAAAAAATTGTTAATGTCTTAGCCAAAGTGATAGTTTTAAATAACTTAGACAGAGAACAAATTGTTAACGTCTTAGTCGAGGTGATATTTCTAAACTCTAAATTTGTACACATCCACAACCTCTTTCTCTGACACCAGTATGGTTTTCAAGTGGTCAAGTGAGGTTGACTGAATAGCTCCTTTTCTTTTTTCTTTTTTTTGGTTTCTCATTTAATTTTTTTGGTGGTTTTTTAGTTTGTGATCCAGTAAAACTGATGCTTCAGCAATTGTAGTATTTGTAGCAACTAAGCTTTAATTAAAAGTATGTATTAATTTTTAGTTCAACTTAGAACTCAAGTACTAAATGTGCTAGATAGACCATCCACTTCATTATTCAAATTTATTATTTCAATTTTATACCATATCCCTTGGGGTTAAAAGGTAGGATAATAAAAAAGCATGTGATTCACAATAATATAAATTGAATTTATGAGTAGTGTTTCTTACTAAAAAGTGATGGAGAAATTTTTATTAACTGTGGGCAGCATGCTGTGGGACAAGTTTAGCTTGTTAGAACACATGGGTTTCAGAGAAGTGCATACATGACATTTTCCTTATTTCTGTACATGCAGTATGATGTTAAAAAGATGCATACTTTTTACTGCCCATTATTTATTTAAGTACTATGCTATTGGAGGAACATCCAATTGTCATAAGATATAGAAAAAAATTACCTATTCCTGGGTCCAACCCCATCTCACCAAGAATAGTAATACCAGCACCTTTTGCTGGTTCATCTAACTTTGACATCGAGTCGTCAACATAACTAGCAGTAACCAGATTTTTGTTGAGATGCATTAAGAAGAAAAAATTGCCAATATCTTTGGTATTTATGAAAATGTAAATGTAAAACAAAACTGCATATAGAAATTAGGCTTGTTGGAGTGTTTAATATAGTCTCGTATCTCTTCCTGCAACCTATAGATAATATGATGGTTCAACAATTCTGACTTATCTAAAGAAGAAAAAAAGATGGTTCAACTTTTCTGTTCACGGACAACCATTTATCTTTGTCTCATTCTCTTTGCCACATTTCTGCTAAGCCACTAAGCCACAGATCCATGGGTAAAATACATGGTAATTCCAATGACATTTTAGCAAGGAATTTGAACAAAATATTGCTGGTGATCATTTTGTGGGGGATAAGAATCCTCATTGGCCACTCAATTCAACATTAAAACATAGATACATTTATCTGATTTCTTTACAGATGTAGTTTGTCTACTATATTTTCACAAGTCAATCTTATTATTTTACTTTAAAGCAGTATTTCTGGGGACAATAAACTAAAAACGTTATGGTTTCCAGTTCAATAACAGAAATTTATGATTGGACTTATAACTAGATCAAAACAGTCCTGAACCAGTGAGACCTGAAAGTTTGAAACTATTCAAACTAAGTTCAGTAATCAGAAACTGATAAAAAATACAACATAACTCAGATTTTTGTACAGATTACTGGTAAGAGATATCACAGAAGCCGAAGGCTTTTCTTAGGTCAATGCGGAAGCATATGAAAAGTTGCTGATAGACAAATGACCAGTCATAATTCAAAGAGGTTCAATATATTATCGACTGATGCAGAATGACCACATGACCAGTAACTTTCCTTGTTATTTTTGTGTTATACGTGAAGCGAAAGATACAACTTTAATGAAAGTTTTTCGAGGGATTTATCGAAGATTTATTTCTGTTGTCATTTGTTAAGGTATTTAAGAGAAGTAAATAGTAAATAGTATAGGCATCTATAGTTTTACAGTAGGTGCATTAAAAACTGCTCAAAGGATTTCGAATGCCTTCTTCAAGATCGTGCATTTCCTTTTTGTTGAAATCACCTGTCTATTTAGGTCCAATGTTTGGCAGACATCAAAATTGAAGGGAAATTAGCATGATTAAAATGGGTACACTCTAAAACTCAATGCATAACCGGTTGTGTTTGTTCTGTAATTTTTCACTTAATTAAAGTAGAAAATCATGCATGCTAATTCAAGTCAAAAATTTGATCAATCTCGCATAAAAAATTATTAGCTAAAATCCTACACGTGATCCTTATAGCATTAGGTTGTCTGGAGACATTAAGCAAAAGTTCTAAGGAAATGGCAGACTTGATGAGCTTGAACAGCACAGAAGAAGTATGAAATATACCTTGATACATGCATTTGCTATCGTACTGTGGCAACTAGGTGGCAGTAAACTGATGACAACATCAACCTGTGTAAGCCAAAGAAGCACATTAACAACCTCATTATTCCTTTCTGCACCTTGCTGCAGAAAGGAATAACGAGTTGGCCCTTGAATAACAGATATCAAGGATGAAACATTATAATTGTCAAACAAATGGGTAAAATATATATATTTACTTAAACAGAGGATATTTTCCTTGTATACAGAAAAAAAAAATTTACAAAAGGTAGAGCCATTCTTTTCTTCTATTCCATTTGTAGAAAAGAGGATATTCAAAGGAACCAAAACTAAAATGTGGGATTAGGAATCATCAATATCTTAACGAAATTGTCGTGAGTGTTTAGTATAATAGTAAGGAAAAAACAACGTTGAGAAGAAGAGCATAGTTAGCTTCATGTATAGTTCAAGACAGTTATATTGTAATATTTAATTATATAATATTGATATTACATGGAGAAAATTACGATTAGTAATCAATTATTTAACATGCAGTCATACGACTTATATCTCGTCCTACTTTCAATTTTCTTTTAGGTCTTGGGCAGGTAATCTCAGGACATTACTAGTTTCTTTAGAAATTGGAAGGATAGAAAAGCAAAATCCTTGACATTCTCAATTATTCATCTAGTTCTAGTCATATCTCGTCTTTGAATAATTATGAGTTGAAGTTTAGAGAGGCAACATACTTGACATTACTAATTAATCATCTTAGTTATTGTCATATCTCGGCTTAGGATAATTACGAAGTTTTGTAGTCTCTTTTCCATGTCCTTAATTCTCTGAACTTCCTTTTTCTCTCTTGCAGTTATGCTATCTTCAGTCAAAATTCTAACATCCCTTCTAAAGTTAAGCATTCGTTTAGTTTTGCCCTCATCCACTTCAACAATGACGATTTATTACTCGTGAAGTGTCTCAACAATGCTCTGTCTTCGAATTAGTTTATTTTGTGAACAAACAGGATTCATCTCATTTTCTCAGGTATTGAGCAGTTGCATGGCGAATTATGAATAAATTGTCTGGTGTGTTTGAAAAGCTTTTGGTAATACCTTTCCTTGTTAGAATTTTGTTTCTTATGATACTTGTAGTCATTTAGTGTATATGGATTAAGTGTGAAATTTCAAGGACCAAATTCTCCCGGCTTAAGTTTAGGGAATTGAATTGTGATATTTTTGTCCCTTGGTCCATGGGTTCAGGTTTCCAAGGGAATGGCAGTATCAGGGGTTCAACAGTATTGGAGCGATCCATTCACTGCTTTTATTTTATTTTTCTTGTTTAGTATTCTGTTTTTTGGAGAATCCTTGTCTTTTAAGTTTTAGTTTCTTATGACTTCGTCTATAAACCATTATATGTTATACAAATTACTTTTATTTGTTTTCATTTACAATTCAATATCCTAAATCTACGTCAACATGAGCATGTGGACGAATGCAAAGGTTGAAACATATTAAGTGAAACAATATTGGCTTATATTCACTTAAAGTAACATATTTCACTTAATATTCTGAGGCGTCTCTACACGCTTCAAATTGTTTTGTAACAGCTTGTTCATGATCATTTCATATATATGATATATCTATGTTTCTAAGCCAATTGTAGAGACACTCCGAGATGATATGTTGATCATTGACAATATGGCGGCTGATTGTTTTCAAGATATTGAAAAGTGATGGTGTGTAGACATACTGGACAAGCATCATTGGTCATGGCATTCTAAAGCCATGCTGGATGCAAAAGCTAACCCAACATCCTTATTCGGAGATTAATACTTGTAAAATATCTTTGTGTTATTATTCCAAAGTGCTAATGCAACCAATTACTAATAAATCTTTTCTACTGAAAATAAGTGATGCAGAAAACTCTACCTGTGAAACATACTTGCAAAGACTTTCATAATCCATTACATCAAGCTGAGCTGCTGTTGTATTTGGAATGCCTTCAATAATCTGATTCAAACATCAGTATAAGATTGTAAATGGAATGCAAAAATAGGGAAGCAATTAGTGAATTACATGAAACAAAGACAGAAAGCACACATTTAATATAGACTTATCATGAAAATGTATGCATATATTAGGTGGTGTCGAAACAACAAAAATGACGTACAATTATTTTAACTATGCAACTATGCATATTGTTGATGAAGTGATTATAATCTTAATAGGTATCTAAAGCACTAGTTTCTCAACTACATACTAGTGTTTCCTGGAATGCGGTTCATTTTAATTTGTGAAACCGATAAGGGTAAGAGGTACGTTATAGGCTAAAACACAGCACACAACTAGCTTTATATTACCTTAAAGTTTGTGAATTTTGTAAATGGATCGCTTTTTGTGGATATCATTTTTCATGGGTTCTTTTTTTACAATTAATTAACTTTTTACAAAGACTAGCAATAGATTTGAATTCTGATTGTAAACAAAAAGGGGAGAGACAGTCATCCAACAAGAAAATCGTATGAAGCTAAAGTCAAGATAAAGTAAAGGATCTAATAATTTAATGGATTTTGTGTACCTCTTCAGCATCCTTCAGATAAAGTGATGCCACAATTACGTGAACGCAGTTTTGCTCAACAAATTCAGTTGAAGTCATACATGATTTTAACCAGTGTGGAGATGTAGTTCTTCCAATTGATGCTAAGAGCTCAGCAGCAGGTTGACAGACCCTACCTGCACCTAGAATCAGTACCTCACTTTCCTTTGTTTTATATCCCTGCGTGATGTCACCATTCTGGATTGTACTGAATTTCAGTGATATCATATTTGTATTATCGTCTACAAATTCATGAGCTTCACTTGTATTAGCAATATATGTCAAAGAATCAATAATTTTATCTAAAACTGTGCTATCATCTGCACCAACCTGCCAAAGTAACACCATAAAACAGAAGATAAGAAACCAGCTACACATGTTGGGGTGTAACAGGAAAAAAAACCACAAAAATAAAATAAAATCGCTTGAAAGTTTCATTCAACCTAAAAATCTATTAGTTAATCGTAATACTCCATTTTTCATGTCTGGACCAATAATAGCCTTAGTATATTAGTTGATTCTCAATTCTCATGGATCCTGTAATTATATGAGTTTGTGCGTGATAAATTATTTTATTCTTTCATCAGACCATACATGATATTTACTTACTTCAAGTTCTGAATAAGACGTAGAATCTGTACTTTGGCCCACTTGACACTTGACCAAGTGAAAGGAGCCCCCAGCAGCTTCGATAATATCCAAAGCATCGTTTATCAGAAACTTATCAAACAAATGACCACTTAGAGATACCTGCCAGTTTCAAGTAATATTAGCAATGTTGAATTGCGAGGAATGACAACTCTAAAAATCACTAACTAATATAATTTTGCCTATATGTTGATAAAATCTACGTAGAATCTCAAATGAAGCATGAGAGTTTGAACATACCAATCTAGTGTATTTCTTCTTAATAAACTTAGATTCTGTAAGAGTATCTGGTAGATCTCTGCATATACAAGAAGATTCACAGTGATTATTTTAGCTATTACGGATAAATCAAGATAAAAGTTACAACATTGATAAGATCAGTTTCAAAAGCCTAGATATTAGGTGATAAAAGAAATAAATGTCACCAAATAAAACTTCAATGGAGACCATGAATAGTATTAGTTATTTCAAACCAAAGCAAGTCAAATTTCCAAATTATAAGATCATTATTGACTTTTGAAAGTCAATTTGATATATTTTCAAACTCAAAATTGAGATGATTATTAAAAATCATGAAACAAAAAATCTTGTAATAAGTAATACTTTTTAGATATTTTACAATATTCACCATTGTATTGACTAAAATTAAAAGAGTTCATGCAAATTTTTAGTTTGAAAATGTCTTAAGTTGACTTCAAAAAGTCAATAATAATCTTATATTTTGAAAGGAGGAAGTACTTACTATCCTCAGCTAGAAAACTTCAATTGAAGAGAACTTGAGCATTAGTTTTAAAAGCTTAAACTTTACCAATAAGAAAGATAAATTTATACAAAAACCAACAAAAATAAGATGGTATCCAACAACTTACTCTATATTTGACTTTTGCATCCGTGGAATATACTCATATAATGAAGTAAGCGATCCTCCATGAGCTATACAAGATCTCTTTAAGTGCACGGGTAATTCTTCAATGTTGTTTGTAGAAGCCAAGCTTCCAATAAATTTTGATAGGATATCACCAAAATGTTGAGAAGCCTTTCCGAAGGAAAAAGAGATTTAGATATTCTTTCTTCAGACAAGTAAAACACCTAAAGGATAAATTAAAAGAGTGCAAGATTGAGCATATTAATAACCTCTTTCGCAAACTCAGTTGGGAGAATGTCGACAGCTGAACATATCACACCACTACCCTCCATGTCATGATGGTATGAATTGCTAAAGGGATCATATCTGTCGGCCAATGTTCACCAGGTTTGCAAGTCAAATGCAAGAATTGTTTGAAATATGTATTATAAGCTGAAAATGGAAAAGTGACAAGGTAACAGAATATTGCACTTTTTCTAGGAATATGGAAACTGGAAAGACAAACAATTTACATAAACCAGAAAATTAAGATGAAAAATTACAATGTACTCATTTCCTAAGATATAATATTTAAAATACGTAACACAAAAGATTAGGTCCATACCAATTCAAGCTTTCAATATTTTGACGAAAATTTGGTTGACTACCTATTTTACAAACAATTTACATCAACCAGGAAATTAAGATGAAAAATTACAATGTACCCATTTCCTAAGATATAATATTTAAAATACGTAACACAAAAGATTAGGTCCATACCAATTCAAGCTTCCAATATTTTGACGAAAATTTGGTTGTCGACCTTTTTTACAAAATATAATTTGCTAAATTATTGTCTTGCTTATGGCATAATATTTAAACTATCCCAATTACAAAACTACGTGCATCTGAATTTTGAGCAAGTGCAGTAATAGAAAGCAAAAGGGTCTAAAAGAGAAATATAAACCTCAATTATGATGCCAGTAGAAACAATAAGTCAACATCTAAAAAAGGATAGTACCTAAAGAAAGGTGAATCAATTAATGTAGTTTGGTTAACAAACTCTATCGAGCCCCCTATATCACAAGTTATATCAGAAACTCCAAGAAGTGGACATCCTTTATTCGTCAGATCTTGCAGCTGTTGCGTAGTCAACAAGCGAGGGAATCTTCTCTCCCAGTACATGCAATTCACTGCTACAGAAAAAAATAACTGTTAAGCATATCATATTTAAAGAGTTCATCATTTAAAGAAAAATGACCCTCATCACTCTTGATGATAATAAACCACAAGAAAAGGAGATAAATGTTGGAACAGATGTTGCAGAATTATATGTCATCTTTAACAGTATAATTATAAAGGGGAGACTAAAGTAACATTGAAAGAGTTAAGCAAAGCAATTATGAGCGGCACATAAGTTCCATAAAGAAGAAACGATTTCAGTTTCCATATATGGGGCGTTATCTAACTTTACAATCGCAACATATCATATCCTAGTTAAGAACTGCCTCTAGAAGTGAGAATCTTTTTGTTCACTGCATAGCATTTCTTAGTTAAGCGCTGTCTCAAGTGAGGTTATTTATGATCATCAGATGACAGAAAACAGATATGTACAAATATCAGAAGTCTTGTACCAAACTATAAAAGGCATCAGATAAGTGGAGCAGTGTTGCGGAATATAATGAACACTGAAATTAAAATCTCCCAAGATATGTAGCATAAATTTATATGATCTAGCTATAAGCTTATAACTTATACAATGTCCTATAATGAGTAAAAGCAATAACAAATTGATAAGGCAAATAAGTTATCCATTGACAGTAGATATCACAAACCTATAACAGATGCGTATGGGGCTACTTTTTCATGGAAAATTGGCCTGTAGTGCTCCGGATGTGCATAGTAATCAGCCTAAATTACAAAAACAGTAATAATGTTAGTATAAACTTCATTCATAAATTTCAGAGTTGTTAAAGACATACTTTGAATCACAGAAACAAAAGAAGATGAAATTTGAGTTTGTAAAATGAAAAATACATCCAAGTACAACAGAGAAAATTAAGGACATTAAGCTAGATTATTTTTTGAGTTATCCAGTAAAATCTTTCTAGAAAATATCCTTTATAAAGTATCAAACGAAATGCACAAAGGGTTAAAAGTATATGATTGACAAGCCAGGGTCAAGAAGAAAAGCCAATTGAAATCCTTACACTACTAAATGTTATCAGAAATATAATTTACTTGATCCAATTAACCAAAACAAACTAATTTTATTTATTTTTCTAAAGGAAGCCTGCAATGTATCAACCAATCATCTACATATGCAGAAGATAATCAACAAATTTATAGTCCATACATTTTAAGAGAATAATTTAAGAAAGGAGAAAATGTAGGGAGATAAATAAAACATGAGACCAAGTCATATAAAATCTCATGATAGGGTTGCTTTATATGAGTGCTTATAGTTAGGAATTCTCGTAAAATCAAAATTCAGTAAAACAAAGTTTTATTGAAGATTTTTAGTTGAATCAAAAAGTTGATTGTTCTATAAATAATTTCGTACAAATGTGATGTTTGAGCATCCAACAACTAAGTTAACTTATTAATATTTGTGCAACTATAGGTAAAACAACAACAAAATACTCCGGTACGCTAAAATTAGAGTATTGGTATGTAAGAGTACCATGTTTGGCTCAAGAACAAATACACAGTTCTCTACGTCAATAAAAGTACCTGGTAACAATATTAAGGAGACCATTGTTTTATTTTCAAATGCAATTCTCCCTAATATTGAATTGATGAGTACTTAGAGGTTGTTTCTAGAAATTGAACCCGTGACCAAGAACGAATCATTTTTTTTAAGTCAAGAAAGAAAAACCTAAAAATGTGTTAAAGAGTACCACTCTTTTTCTTTTCTTTTTTTATGTTTTAAGTCTGATAATGGAAACTAAATACTCACGCGATAGAATTTAAATATAACCCAGGAATAACATAAATTTTGGGGTTTGACCTACATTTAGTTCATATTAAGCACCATTCCCGACAGATAGGACTCTGTGCTAATGAGATCCACTCATTTACTACAGTCTTAAAGCCAACTTAGAATGGAATTCAAATTGTACAGCTTTTCAACCAAGTAAATTTATTTATATAATGTGATATCTACGTAATGCTAAGAAACTATAATGAAAAAGGAGTTACAAATGAATAAGACTTAACACACTGTTGAATGTTGATTCAATTTTTGAGTTTGCCAACTGGGGGGGGCAGATAAAGAGTCCAAAAGGTTGTAAAAGAGATCCAGGCTGCACAACTTTTTGTTCAGGGCCTCCTGAGCACCCTATGTTTAAGCCACTCTCAAGTTTTAACTAAAGAGGTAAAACAGTTTGGAACGACTTCTAAACAAGCACCGGTTGATAACTTTTTCACTGAGTAATGGCAGGATAGCAAGCATGGCACAACATATAAATGTTATGCATAATCTTCATTAATGTGTATTCACTTTAGGGTTGAGAGGAGAAGAAAGCTAACTTTAACGCCCAAGTTCACTAAAGTTGATTATGTATTCTGCAGCACTAGCCTACCATTTTCTATCCAACAAATTGCGCACTCTATTATCATTGTTATGTAAAAATTAAAACACAACCGGTAAGTGTTGTAAAACATTATTTGTAAGGAGCTAATCTGCACGTTTCAACATTATATTATCCAATAATACACACAAGCACCAAAATAAATAATAAACAAAAGAGAAAGTCGTTGACATTTGTTGGATGTTGTTCAAATTCTTTCCACATAAGGCCAAACTAAGGGAAGAGTTTCTATAGTCCTCTGTGGGATTATGATATGTGATTGGTTTCAATTGAGTGCTAATATTGTTCCTCCCGCTTTCAGATATTCATTAGACTTATCGAAACATGAATATGCTCATTAGCTTTAAAGCACAGATCACCCTCTAAATATATATATAAAAAAAAAAAAAAAGACACTCGTAGTAGTATGCAATTAAAGCACTATATTCAAGCAGTCAGCTTGGGATATGGTACTCAAAAATAATATTTACAAACAAGTTTGCATACCTTATCAAAGACTTGTGTATGATCTTTATGTGCAACCATGTCTTCACAAGTTACTACGCAGCCAAATACTTGGAAGACTCTTTTTGATGCCCTTGCAGATTGAGTAAGATTCCTCGCCTGACCAAAATGAGCAAAACAATCTAATCACTAACCCCCACAATTTAGTCTGAGTTGCATTATCTTGGGCACCATGCTCACATGAACTTCATGAGATTCCGCCCAAACCCAGGCTACAACTATTTGAGCCAAGATGACACTTGCGGTATAGATATTGTGATGTCTCCACAATCAAGTTCTTGAAGGGCCATATGTGATTTAACCCTTCTAAATCAAGATTGCAAAAGGTTGAATACAGATCACAAACAACATAGAGGAAGAAAGAAGGGAATATCTTATCGTCGCCAATGTAAAGTATATAACTATATATATGAAGATCTTTTTGAACATAACGACTTATATGAGCAGCAAGAAGTAATGAAATGACATATATCTAAGTAATGGTTTTTTTTAGAAAGAGAAAAAAACCTCAACAGTACATTACCTCCGCAAATAGTTCTGGAAGTCTGCTCGGATCCACAAAAGTGTGAGGCAAAAGCTTAAATATCTCTTGGGTACCAAGCGAAACTACAATAAATGTATAATTGAATAACTAATTAGAAAATAAAAATTAACCGAAGAAGGTACAGAAGGTACTCAACATGATTTGGTTATTAAGATTCATAAGGATCAAACAAATAAACTTATGATTAAGCACAAATATCAGAGACTGCTTCAGCTGTAGCGTATAATGAATAACTGTTATAATGAACATCGGTGTATTACAAATGTAAATTGGAGATAACAGAGTAATCGATTTCCTTTGTATTGTTTTCAAATTCAGATTATCACATGTGATATTCTCCACAAGGTGTAGAGAGAGTATGAGTAATTTAATTTCATAAATAAAGAAATAAAACATCTCAGAGTTAACAATATGATTTTACCATTTCCAGAACCAGTGAAAACAAAAACTAGGGGACAGATTCCAGATGGCAGTCCTATATTTGATATCTCTTCACCCACAGAGATCACTGCAGCCTTGGCAGCAGCCAAAGAAGAATACATGTATGATGCACCCAGTGAGAGGAGAGGTGTTGAATACCCAAGATTAAGATACCCTGAAATGCAACAGTAATGATTAACTACATTCCTAATGTATACCGGCTCATATTCCCCCATCAAAACACACTTCAACAATATTGGAGTGCAACTACAGTGTAACAAATGCAACACAATGCACTAATTTGAAGCTAAATTTGAAATGCAAATAGGGAGAGAGGGAGGAAGAGAGAGAAAGAGAGAAGGAAATAGGAAATAAAATTCTGGACACCTTCAGTTATTGATGAAAATAAAAATAAATGCCTCAAATTGGCTATAGCCTTCTTAAGAAACTAATGTCCTATCTTCAGTATTTCAGAACAAAGTAAGGTCAATCAAAAAAGGGCACTTCACTTATCTCTAATATATGCAATATCTAGGTATATATATCTAGTGAGAGTAGTTCAGATGAATATGATGTTCGTATATAGACAAAAGAGGAACTGCAACATGATTGCATGATAGAGATGTGAACACAGTAAACAGAGAATCTATACGACCTTGTCAACCTCTTTGACCAACAAGATTAAGTAGAAGTGCAAAATAACTTGGAATTTCAAAACTTAGAAAAATGCAGAAGTTCCAAAATATTATGTGGGATTTAAGTTAATTGGTGCATACGTTGTCCTAATCCGCTTAAGAGCTCAACCATTCCAGCTCTACCAGCAAATTTCCCAAACGCAAGCAACCTTTTCCCATTGTCTCCAACCATAAGCTCGTAATCAAACAAAGATGCCTTTTCAGCTAATATCTAAAGATTACAGAAAATGTCAATCAAAGAAAAATCATCCTGATGATGCCCGACTACATTGAATTGAATAAGACCATACCTTGTCTAACAAAGGCATATTTTCTGTCTGTGCCTTATGGGTATGAGAAAAGAAAGCATAAACTCTGCTAGGAAGAATCATATCCAACTGCATGATATCAGTTAGTTACCCCATGGTTTGAAGCTCATAGTTTCATAAATGATTATTGCAGTAAAATCTTAGTACCTTTGGTTGTTTAATACCCAAGATGAGTCCACAATCTGACAAGTCCTCTGAAATCTCACAACCGACATCCTCATAGAGTGCATCATGATGAATGCGCTTTGTGGAAGGCTGCACTATAATGCGGGCTACTCCAGTTCTACCTTTGCCACTGTGCAGAAGTCGAGCACAGTGTGATGGGGTCAAGGGAACCCTTCTTTCCCACTTGTTTGTAGACTCAGAGAGGATTCCAACAACCCCATTTCCAAGCATGGTATCTTCACCTATTTGAATTTACTAGCAACAGAAACAGAAAACAGTGTATCAAAGTATCAGTCCAAAGAACCTGCTGTATAAAACATTGTGCAGTTGTACTATAGTTTCAAATATAATTTCTATAACCTTGTTTCCATCTAAAGTATTAAAACCATATTAAATGATTCAGAATGTAATCCACTTGTAATGTGCATGTCATTGTGCAGAACTGCAGATATAGCCCTCTTGTCCACATGTTAAAGTTTGTAGAGTAGATTTTCATATATTGAATGACCTCAAAAATACGCTCTTGCCAATAAGTACCTAATATCACACTACTCAGTCCTAAAGTTTACCTCTTTTTTGTTAAGATTTTTTTTTTGAACATCAAGGTTAGCATAGATCATACTTAGATATAATTTTGACTTTTTATAAATGTTAAACTTTAAAGATTAAAACTTATTATCTAGAAAAACTCTTGAAAAGAATTATGTTGCAAGTGTGTCCTATGAACACCTAAATATTTTGGGGGGAGGGGGAAACTCAACAAAAAACATCGTACTCTTTTTCTTTTTTTTTAGTGCGGAGGAGTATTAGACTTTAACAAGTTGAAAGAGAGATGCCAACAAAAGTTGATTTAAAACTCTCCCTCCCTTTAACATATCCATAACTTTCTCTGAATTTGCAAGTCAATAGTAATATGATAGCACTCTATGACCATGTTAGTTCTAGAGTAAGTAATCAGGAATGAATTATTTGTCAGGGATCAATATCAGTAGCTCATGTGATTGCCTGATTGGATATGTGAAATGGAATAACTAGCCACAATTACTTCCAGAATGAATCACCGTTTTAGTCTGTTGTAATGCCATTGCCAAGACTGGAAAATACCAATAAAATTTCAGTATCTAATATTGTATCTGGTTCTACACAAACAAAGGATTGGCAAAACAAAAGGAACTAATAAAATGGGGATTGCATACTCTTTAATATAAGCATATCCCTTATCACTGAAATAAGCATAAGCTGAAGTTTTATCTTAGAATACTTCGTGGCCTGAATTACAGGCTTTTCGGTGGCGGAGAATTTGAAAAGTGGATGTTCCGAAAGTGTGACTATTTTACATGGACAGCGGCGCTTGGACACATTTTAACTCGAGACAATTTATGGCAGAGGGGTAAATTTGTGGTTAACCGTTACTATATGTGCAAGAAGGATTGGGAGTCTATGGACCACTTACTGCTCCTTTGTAAGTTTTTTTACATTATGTGGCATTGATTTTTTTTTAAGGGTAAGCTGAGTATGCCTAGGTTGGTAAAGGATTTTTGGGAGCATGGAAAGGCGTTATTGTTCCTAAGACACATCATAAGATTTGGGACATGATTCCACATTGCCTTTGATGGGTGTTGTGGAGGGAGAGAAGTTGTAGATATTTTGAGGTAAAGGAGCTTTCAATTGCACAAGTAAAAGCCTTATTTTTTCAACTTTCTTTTCTACTGGCGAAATGAGATGTTTCCAGGGTCTTCTATTGCTTTTATTGATTTTTGTCCGAGTTTAGCCTAGGGACATGATGTTGTTGAAATGTGTCTTGTTGGCTCAGGTTTAGGCCTGCTTTTTTTATCCTCTTGGTTCCTCTTCTGGAATATAATTTTACTTATCAAAAAAGGAAAAAAGCATACAAGTCTTGACACTTTTTCTTTTCTTATTTAAGGCTAGAAAGCTATACTTGAGGGATTTGCTACTAATGATAGCATGTTATTCATCTTCATTAAGCATTAATTCCGCAGGTACGTCCCAATAAAAAAACATTAAGCCAGGAAAGGAAAAAAAGAAAAGAAGAGAAATTCTCACCTATCTGAAGACTGAAATAGGAGAAAGCAAGCAAAATCTGATAAATCCAATAGCATTCACTTGGATCGAGTAATTCACAGAATCATTGTAAGAACATAATGGATCATACCGCAAGGGATTATAATTTTTAAGCGGGCGCCAAATTATTTGAATTGAAAAACAAATAGAATCATACAAATATATATATATATATAGGGGAATAATCATAGCTATGATCAAAATCAAATATAAAAGCTGGATAAAATTGAAAAAAGCAAAGGAACATACCGTAGTTAAATATTCCCAATATTCCTCTGCTACTACGAAGATTTTCTGCCAGGTTCCTGTAACAAAAAAAAGGAGAGAGAAAGAGAGGATAGAGAAAGAGGAGAGAGAGTGAAAATTGAAGTATGAATGTGACATTCACTCACAGCTGCTTATTATATAAACACACATGTATATCACAAGCAATCAATTATCAATCACAGGAAAGTTTGGTGTAGACTGGGAAAAACGGGAAGGTGGTGATTTGGATTGCAACGAGGTTACGTGTGGCCCATGTACACGTAGCTGTAATCCATAATTAAAAAATTCCCAAATTCTCCCCCGTGTCTCAACCGAAGAGAAAAAAAAAACTGATGGATCAAGCAACTTTATTTTTGGGTCCCACCTGAATATTTCATTTGAATTTTGGATGGATAACTGTTTCCACATATTTGTATACAATTATTTTTCCACATGCGTAATTTTATTAAATTTAAAGGATAAAATTAAAAAAATAAAAGGAAAAACAAATTTGTGACCCAACCTCAAAGTTGTTCGTCACCTTCCCCTTCTCTCACTCATTATATAATAGATAGATAACCTATCAATTTAGGATAAATCTATACATACATATGATTTATTCCCTCTTTCCCAATACGCGGGTTCAGAAGTCGTTTTGACAACTAAAATTCGCTTCTTCTTTTTTATTAGACTATTACATCCCTAATATCTTCATATCAGTTTGAATATCTCAAATATTATTTTTAGTCCTTTACCTGCTTCATATATATGAACTTAAGTTGATGTTTAATACAGTGCAGACAGATGGGAGGGTGATCCGTCTAACCACTCAATAATCACCCTTTTCTATTTAGAGTGATTGTCCAAATTCTCATTAGAGTTGAGCGATGGATAAATCTATAAACTACGAGTTCGGCTAACGCTAAGATTGAGTGATTTCACAGAGTATTAGAGAGGAAGGAGAGACGTTTATTTTGCTGGACAACGAGCGAATTTGGGGAAAAGACAAAAAGAGAAAGGTTGCCTAAAGAAAATAGAGAAGGTCTAAAAAAATATTGAAAAAAATAGACGATTTTTTATTTTGTCAAAACGACTTGTTTTTTTGCAAAAGGTAAAGAATTTTATTACTGATAAAATGTCATAAGATCCAATAGACTTGAATCCTATAATTTTTAGTTTTAAGGTGATGGATTGGTTTAGTTTTGGACCAATATTATTATTATAAATATAGGTTAAATTTAGTTTACCTACTTTTGACTCATATTAGTTTATAATAATTTTTTGCACTTTGTAAAACTAACAAAGAAAACACACCCCATGCCAATCTGAAACATATTTGAATAACATATTTTTATTATTTTTCCCCTCTAAAAAAATTCAAAAAATTGTGTTCATTCATCCGCTCATTCAGCCAAAAAAATTGAACTAAACCGTTTAGCTCAAAATCGTCTTAATGTCTGACCAGTTCAGCCATTCTGATGAATTTTTTTTTCAAAACAAACACACTGAATAACTGAATCGGTCAGCCATTCAACTGCAATCAAACAGCCTAGATTTGAAAAATTAAGATTTTAGTACAACAGAAATTAAGATTTTAGTGAAATTATAATTTGAAAAATAGGTTGACCTAGATTCGATCCATAATCATTTAAATCCAAACCACATAACTCATATTAAATATAGGTATTATGATTTTAATTTCAAAATCAACCCAAACTTAATTTTTTTGTCAGGTCTAGCCATTTACAATATAGCAAAGTGTGAGGAACATGTTCTTCTTCAAGTTTATACCAACAACAAAGGATTTGCTCTTTGTCAAACTGCATCCCTCTCTCTTCACCAAAAAAATGACTTGTAGGCTTGCGTATCAGGAAGGTGGGAGTAAAACGGATGTATGTATAGATCTATCCATAAATTTATACTCACTCCATCTCTTATTACAAAACTTATCCCATCTCTTCTTAAAGTTTGTTTGGCTACCAACATTTACAATATTTACGGGCTATATATTTTGTTAAATGAAATCATTTTAGAACAGAATAAAATGATGATCCCAATCGGAATTAAATCATAATGGAATCAGAATCAAACACTTCGTACGTTACTTTAAAAATTATATCAAAATTAAATGAAATAAAATATAATTATCAAAATATCCCTAACTAACTAACTAACTAACTATATATATATATATATATTTTTTGTAGATTATGGAGTATATATATATTTTCATCAAAATTTATTGCTATTAAGAAAATCAAGAATAAACATGGGCAAAAAATATATTCTTAATTTTTATAAATTTTATGAATAGAATTCTTAATTGAAAAAAGATGGGAGTATAATTGTCCGTCACTTCTGAACGTATCAACATCATGCAATATTATCATTTGATTGTTCAATGTGACCCAACGCATTTATAGGTGATTCCATTTATCAATTATTCCTTTGCAAAACTACTATAATCATAATCTCTTCGCATGCGTGTCAGTACTATATTGATCATAAAATTCACTTCATGCCCAATAATAATATATAAGATAGAATACTGACAATAAAATTTTATTTAATATCTATTGATGGTACTAAATATTTATGGGAAGCTCTCAAAAGATATTTGAAGTATATTTTTTTTTAAAGTAATTGAGAGAGCAATAAGTTGTAGTTAATTATTCTTTGATTTTTTTTAAAACAGTAGACCCCACGTCTTGTTATACCTTTAAAAATTAATTAATATTTTGCATCATTTTACATTTAAATTGTGTACTTAAGATATCTTTATGATAGAGAAATTTATTTTTCATTACATGATATACTTTTTGGAGATGGATGGATTATGTATAATTTAAGTGTATACATAAATATACTCTAAACGATAATAGATGTATCAAATAATGATACATCTTATGATTTTATATATCGACTTTTTCGTTGCGCGTTACGTAGATAGTTATTATTTGTTAACGCTAAAATCTTTTCAAGCGCCTCAACCACGTAAAAGCGCGTCCAATCCTGTACAGTTTAACAGGTCAATACTAGAAGCTTGATGATTTTGACCGTCGGGGGATAGCTCCGACGTGAGAGCCAGTACAGATAGATACAAAGATAACAATGGAGGTTATTAGCTCTAGTATTTTGATAAAAGAAATATCAGTTACCTCTTGTTGTGTTATCCTCTGCTATCATATACTACTCCTTTTGTCCTACATGCTGTCGGACTGCCTGACACCATCCCACTGCAGGTAACTTACCTGCTAATCTGATCACCTTTTTTTCACCGTCGGTCGATTCTGTCCAATCTTCATTAATGCAATGCATGATAACAGTCAAAGTTCTATTTTTGTAATGATCACCGGTCAAAGCCCAAATCAAGTCATTATTCTCCTAATGGTTTGGCCCAATGATCCGGCCCAATACTTAAAAGACCCAACAGAGATAGCCCAATGACTCGACCCAATGTGCATAAAATATCATTGCCCAACATTGTTAATAATATTTTAATGATATAATTGATAAAGTGAATCAAATTTATGGACTAGAATCATCTTCATTTCAAATAAATGGAGACTCTCCATTTCATGATTTAGATTTAAAATCTCTCTCTCCTATCAGCATGATGTCACATCACAATACATTTTAAATCTAGATCATAAAATGGAGAATATCCATTAATTTGAAATGGAGAAGATCCTAATCCTAATTTTATAATTATATATAATCTCATATATTGATATACATGATCATAATCGTAATTTGACACAAAACTCTCGTAATACATAGCAGGAATCTAATAATTTCTGCACATTCTCATATGAAATTTATTTTATGATGTTGATTAAACAAATTCAATCTATTTGTATATCATATTATTTTTAAAATGATGATTTCAAAGGCCTAAGTCTTGATATATATATATATTTGAATTTATAAATTTTGTAAATGAGGTTGGCATATATTATTGTGCTTATTAGAGCACTTATATCTTGCTTTTATCCGTGTCATCTGATAAGTGCATTCTTGGTGCATACGTAAAAGACAGGTCATGTATTCTTATTGTACTACCTATACTATACAGAACAGAAGAAGATAATATAAAAGTTAACGCTTATTACCCTAATAAAACACTTATTTTATTTTATAGATAAATTAAAATAATTAATGCAAGGATAAGCTAATAAATTAATTAAATCTTCAGTTGGAAGAATGTCTGACAGCTAAACATATCACACCGTTACCCTCCATGTCATGATGATATGAATTGCTAAAGGAATCATATCTAACAACCATTTTTCACCAGATTTTCAAGTCATATACAATAATAATTTAAAATATGGTAAATTACAATCTATGAGTAACCTCATCATGTTATTTTCCTAAAAAATAAACTATGAACAATTTTGTGGGAGCAAAATCAAATATTAGGTTCATACCGAACAAAAGCGAATGAAGACGTTTAATGCAAAATAGAATTTACTAACGAAAAGGGTACGTATAACACATAAATATATGCCTCAAATAGGATGACAGTAGTCCAATAATAATTTAAAAGGGGTTGAATAGATTATTACATATTTTAAAAAATTATTTTAGGTCTTTTTGAATTTTTAGATAATTAATTTGCAGCGTTAGAAATTAATAATATGCAAGATAGTAAAATTTCAATCACACAATTCACAGAGATTTGTTGAAATCCTATTACTTCAACTAATAAATAATTCTTCAACAGGCGGAGAAATATTTACAAAGTTTTATAGACAAACTTATAGCTATTCTCAACTAACTATTTTGGACAGTAAACTCTCAGCTCCCTCCTCAATCTTAGTTGTACATTCTTTTGAATTCAGTTTTATTCTATGATCCGGTCTTGAAATAACAACCTCTTCCTCACCTCATAAGTACACTAGAGACTCAACTAGTTCCCAACTGACCTGTCTAAGACTCTAGTCTTGATCGAAAAATTATTCGTCTTTCTCACATGTACATAAAATAAACTAACTCTACCATTTTCCCTATTTAAATTGAAGTTTTATATATATGAAATGTGCTTTTGTGTAAGCAGATATAAAGTTATGTTCAATTATAAAAGTTTATAACTTTTATACTTGTGTCAATATATTTTTTGATTAAGCAGACAAATTAGTTTAAGTGTAAGTCAAAAATACTTTTATATAAGCAAATACATAGTTTAATGTATGTTTATAAAGAATTATTTATACTTTATAATAAAGAGTGTATTTCTATGTATTTAAAAGTATAACTTTAATATTAAATATTATGAATGAATTTGTGTTCAAATATTTGAGATAATGAGTTATCAAGTATAATAAATAAATCAGTTAAACAATATTTGATATAACAAATATATTTGTTTAACTTAAAGAATATATAATAATATATTTTATCTATTATGTGAACAAATATAAATAAGGTCACTTAGTATTTTAAAGACCGTTTGAACAATTCACGCTATCATTGGTTTAAGGGTGAATAAATTCAAATTGTATCGATATTTAAGTACTGACTAAATTTATAATTTTACAATTTAAAACTTATATAAATATTTTTGATAAATCACTTAAAAATTCAAATACAGTTCGAATAAAAGTTTATTACCCCTTACCCAAAAAAGGAATTAATAAAATGGGGATTTCATACTCCCCAATATAAAGCATAATATCTCTCTTACAAATAGCTTAATTATGAGAGCTTATCCCATTGGTTCAAAATAATTTAATTAATGAAGTCAAACGTTAAATAAAATCTCTAATCTCCACTCAATTAACAAGGAAAATTTACTTCCTTTTCAAAATAAGAATTTTTTTTTTGTTTATTTTTAAATTAAACATACATTTTAATTTGTTATTATAAAATGACGTAAATTTAAAATTGAAAAATGAATTCCACCATCAAATACCCCTAAATTGGTAATATCACTGGGCCACTTGCCCATCATACCTATTCAAATTGGGTTGGACATTTTAAAGATAAGCGCCAAGCAAATGTCTAAATAATCACTAAAATTATAGGCAGATAGGTCTCCTGGGCCAAGTTTTTATCAGATTCTCTTTTATGGTCCACCCATAAGTTTAAGCGTCCTTAACACTAATATACAACAATTATAAAATATTTACAAAAATAAAACATTCACAAAATAATTATAAAAATAACACAACATAATAATACGTTGCTAAAGTTATGGGACATTGACTCCCTATTTTTAACCGGTCCTAAATTCACGCTAATGAAGAAAACAGGAAACTTTGGGATCAGAAAAAACATAGCAGCGACATATCGGAGAAGACGAGATGCAACTCTGAGATCGGATAATATAGGAGAAGATCAACAACAACTTCAAGATCAACAGCAACTTCAAGATCAACAACAACTTCAAGATCAACAGCAACTTCAAGATCAGTAACCAACCTCTGTAACAACTTTGATTGTTGATTGATTCGTTACAGATTTGTACACTGAGGTATTTGAGTTTAAAGTTTATATGCATATAGTTACCCCGTGGTTACTATATACTCATATATTGGTTATCTTTCTTAAGTTTTTTCTTTCTTTAATTGGTCACAAAATCGATTATCTTGTTGTTTTGATTTCAAAATGCATGTAAAAATATGTTTTATATTCTAGTTACTAAGTACATATAAATTGGTTACTGTTTATTATTTATTTGGTTACTATATAATGTTTATTTGCTTGCTGTATACTTTAAATGTATATTCTACTAAAAAATTTTATATTGATGATTACTTATTAAATACATTGGTTGTAAGACCCCAACTTATTATTAATGAAATTGAATTTTCTCTATTTATTATTTTGAAATAGTAAGGGTTGATTTGATTAATGTGGGTTATGGGTAAAATGCGCAAATATTTCAAATAAGCAAGTGGTTATAAAATATTCATTATTGTCGGGGAATATTAGTTTGGTCGTGGAATTTTCTTACTGTCGGAAAATATTCGAACGACGGCGCAGCCTTGTGTGGGCCCCATAACGGAAAGCGATTGGATGAAGAAAACGACAAGTATAAGTTGTTTATAAATAACGACGAAGTTATTCCAGATTATCTTGTTAGAATGCGGTGGGTTAAAACACAAGAAGATATTTAGATTGCACCAATTATTGATTCTTACGTAAGAAGGCACTACTCAATAATTGTTACAGTAATTACTGTTCAATATTTTTATTTATTGATTCAATAATTGTTACATTGATATTTTATATTATTTTTGTTTCAATAATTGTCATTATACAGTATTTTCCTTTATCAAATCAATAATTCATATTATTTGAATAATATTATTAGATAACATTATTGGCAATGTCTAAAAAGTTCTGTCTAAAGAGAGGTTTGGTCACCCTAATTGCTTGGCAAGTATGGAGAAATCCTTATTGGAAAACCCTCTTTCTTGGAAGCTGATGCGGTTGTCGAAGATTGTGATTACGTAATATTATTTATGAATAGTTAATTATTAATTATTATGATAAAGAAAATATACATTTTATGTGGATATAGATGGAGAAAATTTTTAATGTGATAATTGTTGAAAATTGATATTTTATCTTTTCTGATAAATAATTCATTTAAATATATTATTATATTTTAATAATATAATAATGGTGATTTTTTTACAATGAATGTGGGATATATGAATATATAAGGAGGAAGAGTATTTTTGTTTCAATAAATGTTAAAAACATGTTAAACATGTTTGTGGGCCCTACTTTGTGTTTGAAATTGGATTATAGCCCGTAAAATTGCCCGTTTGTGAATTTCGATCAAATTTTGCTTGGAATTTGAAAAAACTTAAACTTACAAAGTTGTAGAGAATAGAATTTTCTATAGAAAGGACATAAGATTTGAATTTTTTTGATAAAATGGCTATTTATTATGAATTATTGAAGCTCTGAAGTTCTGAAATAATTGATTTTTGGAAGTTTTAATTGTTTTATTTAAGAAAAACATTTTTTGCAATCCCACATGTGATATAAATGTGCTGAATTCAGTTGGTCTGAGGTGGAATTGAATTTGTTTAATTATATTATTATTTTATTAAATTTTCTGCTTTGGTGTTCTAAGCATTTTCCTATAAATAAGTACTTGGGTTAGAATTGAAAATTACACGTAAGCTGAAGTTTTTCTCTCTATATTATCGAGCGTATTCTTGTGAGTATTTTGATACTTTGAGTGTTCTTTATCTGGTGCAAGTTTTTTCAAAGACTATATCCAGTATTCCAATTTAGAAATACAGTCTTTTCAAGGTAAGGGATATTTTTTTAAAATGATATTATTTCTTCTAATATCATTATGCCAGAATATTGGTAAGATTTTCTTGTGAAATTCTTGTCTTTTAGTGTCGGGATTACTATTCATGTATACGACACTATTCACGAATACAATACTATTCACAGAAAAATTAAATTTTTATTTTTTTCCAAAATATCTATTATGGATACTAGCTTTGATTGTATCCATATTTTGATCATTCTTGAATTTTACTTCACTATGGTTATTTATGAAGTATTTTTTGACTTCGATTGTTTAAAGTACGAATCCTTATTATTTGTTCTTTTGTTTCACTGGATTCGTTTTCTTTAAAATATTTTTTATCATCCTCGATCCTAAATGATGATATTCTTGAATATCTGTGGCCCCCAAAATAGGTATCTGACACCCATTTGAGAGTCGTAAATCGATAACATGGTCTGAAACAACTTCTGACTTTATTAATCAACATAAAAGCTGTGAGTTTAAATACAAATATTATCTTACAGACAATATCAACACTCAAATAAGTCCTCATTACAATTATTGATATATTATTTTACAAAAATAGTGATGAATACTAAAATAACTTTCTAAAACCTTCATTCCATACCGGTATTTAATCTAAGCATTACATTACCGCCTCACGAGACGAAAAATGGAACAAAAAGGAAAAGGGTGAGCTCAACTAGCCCGATAAAGAATATTATGACTAAGATAATATAGAACAAATTATCGTTAGTCTTCAACGACGGGAAAAATCGATAAAATACAATAGACAACAAGTTTCAGGATCAATATTCGCAGCGAAAATAATAATTCATAGATGAGTTACGTAGAGAATGAAATCTACTATAATCTATGAATTTAAAAGTCCATCATCATTATTTTATCCCTGTAACATTATTTTAGGACTGAGGATAATAAAAAATATTTTAAAGAAAACGAATCCAGTGAAACAAAAGAACAAATATTAAGGATTCATACTTTAAACAATCAGTAATGATGATGGACTTTTAAATTCATAGATTATAGATTACGTAACTCATCTATGAATTATTATTTCCGCTGCAAATATTGATCTGAAACTTGTTGTCTATTATATTCTATCAGATTTTTTTCTGTTGAAGACTAACGATAATTTGTTATATATTATCTTAGTCATAATATTCTTTACTGGGCTAGTTGAGCTCACCCTTTTCCTTTTTGTTCCATTTTTTTTTTCTCGGGATGCGAGAATGTAGCGAAGTCTTAGTCGGGGTATGGAATGAAGGTCTTAGAAAGTTGTTTTAGTAGTCCTCACCATTTTGTAAAATAATATATCAATAATTGTAATGAGGACTTATTTGAGTGTTGATATTGTCTAGAAGACAATATTTATATTTAAACTCATAGTTTTTATGTTGTATTAATAAAGTTATAGTTGTTTCTGTACCATGTTATTGACGACTCAGAATGGGTGATGTATACCTATTTTGGGGGCATCACATTGGTTACCTTTCTATAAATGTTGGATCTTTAAGTACATATTGATATTTTTTATATTGTTTGTTTTTGCTGTAAAATGCATGAAAAATATGTTTTATGTTATGGATACTAAGTAAATATATGTTAGTTCTTTATCTAATTTGGATTTGGTTATTATATAATCTTTGACTTTTGTTACTATGTAATATTACCATGGTTACTGCATTATATTACTGTGTTTTATACTTATTTTTTTATATTGATGGTTATTGATTAACTACATTGGTTACCTTCATACATCTATTAGTCTTTAGTTTGTAACAAAGTCATTACTGATTGTTTTGGTTGTAAAATGAATATAAAAATATTTTTTATAATCTTGGTTACTGTCTAATATGTATTTAGATACTGTAAGGTGTTTATTTGGTTACTATATAATGTTATTGTGTTTTATAATTGTTTCTTTTATATTGATGGTTACTTATTGACTACATTGGTTACATTCATACAACTGTAGTTAATCTGATTATATATATTGGTTGTTGTATACTATTTAATTAGTTACTGTATAATGTTTATTTGGTTGCTGAATAATATTAATGTACACTTGTACTGATGTTTTTTATATTCATGGTTACTTATTAGCTACATTGGTTACCTTCATACAACTGTTAGTCTTTAGTTGGTAACAAAACACATTATCTTTGGTTGTTTTTTTTGTAAAATGCAATGAAAAATATGTTTATATTCGGTTACTAAATAGATATATGTTGGTACTGTCTAATCTAAATTTGGTTCTCAGATAATGTTGTTATGATTCTTGTATAATATTAGTGTGTTTTATCTTTGGTTTGTTTTATATTGGTGGTTACTTATCGACTACATTGGTTAACTTCATACAATTTGTTAGTCTTTAGTTGGTAACAAACTGATGCGGTTGAAGAGTAGGCATGTCAGTTTATGAAAAGATTTGATTCAGTTTATGGAAAGATTTGATAGATTATTGAAAGATTTGATCCAGTGGCAATTTGGTAATTTCTGCCAAGTTTGGAATGTCGGATTTTGGCATTTTCGGAGCCTAATTTCATTGGAAACAGGTCAACAATCAAAAGTCACTAGCTTTGCTTGTGAACTGCATGATTTTTTGGTCAAATTCCATCATTTAGGCCTTCAAAATGACATGTAAAAATATTGTTTATGTTGCAGTTCTTAAGATTATGTAGTTTAGTTCTTCGCTCTAATATTGATTTGGTTACTTTACAATGTTTATTCAGTTGTTAAACTATAGAGATGATTCCAGTTGTGCTTTACTTCAACGGAACATAAACAAAAAGAGTGTAAATATAGGAATATATAATTGTTTACTGTTAGTAACAATTAACCACATGGTTGGTAACATTTTTGATAGTGTACAGTAACTAAAATTGTTATTGATTAATATTTTGATTTTTGATTCCATCATGAGTTGTCAATACAAAGTAAACATATACATTGAACAATTGGTAACTGTTCTGAAATATTTTTATCTAAATTTGGTTATTCATCTAAAATAAAATGGTTACATCTATATTCATATTTAATTACCAACTGGACCATTTCTAAATTACTTTTATAACTATGTAACTTAAAAGTATCCATCAGCTAGATAAATGGGAACCCTCACATGTACATTAAGCACTTGATAACTGTTCTAATATAAAATTTTAATTATTTGGTTACTAACAACAACTAAAATGTTTACCTTTATATGCAAGTTTGGATACCAACTGCACCTCTCAAACTATTTTTATTTTAATATGAGATCTATAAGTGACCATCATATATATAAATGGGAACTCTTAATTGGAGTTTCTTATTCCATCATGATGACATGGTATAAATAAAACAAACATATACATTTAACACTTTATAACAAATTCGATACAAACTTAAAATTATCTAGTTATTAATAAAAACAAAAATGGTTACCATATACGTAGGTTTGGATACCAACCTATTAAAAATGGTTACCATATATTTTAACTGAAATAGCTGATGGATACTGTTCTGAACCAATTTTATGTAAATTTGGTTATTCATAAAAAATAAAATGGTTACCTCTATATGCAGATTTAAATACCAATTGTATAATTTCCAGATAATTTTTATGAGTATGTAATTTATAAGTATACATTAACTATATAAATAAGACACTCTCACATGTACATTTAACACTTGATGTTTGTCTTGATACAAGCTTGTAATTATCTGGTTACTAATAACATTAACCATAATGTAACATAATAAAACAGTAACCACATAATTATATGATAAGAAACGTAAGCGAGGTTTTAATGGTAACCAAAACAGAAATATCATGTAATGAAATCCAGTTTAGGCAATCCATGTATAATAAACAATTACATATTAACCAGAATAAAAAATATAAGTAACAAAAATTCCACATTGAGGGCACAATAGTAGCCAAACCATAAGATAACAGTAACTAAAATATAATAAAGAAGTAACCAAATAGTTATATGAAAGTAACCAGAATAGGTTTTAATGGTAACTAAAACAGAAACAACCTGTATATCCAACCCAGTTTAGGCAACTCATGTATACTCTCACATGTACATTTAACACTTGATATATGTAAGACCCCAACTTTTTGAATAAAAATAAATTTTCTATAAATATCATTTTTAAATATTAAGATATGAATTTGAAATAATGTTATAGTTGTGGGTAGTATTTATAAATTTCGCAAAGTATGCAAGTTGTTATATTATATTTGATTGGTTGGAAATATTCGGTTTAGCAGGAATATTCGTATTACTACGACTCAATCATTGGTGGACCACAATGTAATTATTGTCGGATTAAGAAAGCGACAAAAATATTTTTTATAAAAATAAGCTGCGAAAGTTTCTGAATTATCTTGTTGAACTACTCGGTAGTAAAAGAAATACGATGTCTGGCGTGGTTGCGTAGTAGCACACGATATTGATTATTAATGCTTACGTGAGAAGTCTCGGTTTTGTTCAATTATTGCTATAGTAATTGTTGTATAGTATCTCACGTTATTTGATTCAATTATTGTCCATATTTTATATATTATTAAATCAATAATTGAAATAACAGAAATATTAATATTATAAATTGCAATATTAAGGATGTCTAGAAGTTCTGCCAAGGAGAGGTTTGGTCACCTAATTGCGCACCAATAGGGAGAAATCCTTATTGGAAAGCCCCTTCTTTCCTGGGAACGACCTGGTCGATTAATATTGTGAATTATAATAATGATGATAAATGTTGTTAAAAATATTGAAAGGATTTTTATAAGGTAGTTGTTGTAAATTTGGCGTATTATTTAGACCCCATTTACCTATTTTTCAACATTATTGGTAGAAAGTTATTTAAATATAATGGGACCCCTGTGATTTTGATATATTGTTGGGGGAGGGAACATGTAGGGCCCACATGATTGAAAATTGAATGGTTAGAGTTTTTTTTCAAAGTTGCCAAATGGGGGTGTTTGTTTTATACGGAGGGAATATAATTATTATCATTATATATATATATATATATATATATATATAATATATTTTATTTAAAAGATTTTGCTTTAAATATGGTAGATTCGATTAAAAGTAAATCAATCTGGACCGTTCATGAATTAATTTTATCACGGTCCATTCTTACATATATAGAAGCTCATTCCTTCATTATTTTCTTACGAATTCACTTTGAAACTTTATAGAGAAAATTATAGAGAGAAAGAAGAAGAAGTCTGCTTAACTTTCTTTTCTTATATTCAGCTTTCTTTTACAGTAAGGAATATTATTCTTTTGTATTCATGAAGAGAAGCGTTGTTATTCCATTTCTTATTGTTACATTGGAATAACTTGTATCACGCAAGCTACCCTATACTTGGTGACATTCTTCATTATTACGTCTTTATTATTCCGTTGGAACATCCATACATGCATTTTACACCGGACTGGTTTTCCGTCTTTATTATTATTACATTTGGAATATCACATGCATGCGTTTCTGCCTGGGACTCGGGTTAAAATCTTTATTATTACATTGGAATATATCACATGCATGCGTTTTACGTCGGACTGATTTCGTTATTTATTATTACGTTAAAATAACTGCCTACGCCAAGTACCACATGCATGGTGATTTACATTGTTATTCCATTCTTTATTATTACATTGGAATATCCTGTCAGTGCGTATTACGCTTTGACACGGTTCCGTTATTTATTATTCATTGGAATAACCTTTCTATACTGAAGTATCGCATTTATGGTGATTTCTTTTGTTATTCCATTCTTTATTATACTCGGTTGGTTAAAGTTTTGACTTTATACTCCATGAAATTAGTGAAATATCCTTGATATTTACGCTTCATCCGATATCTTTTCATGGAAATATTCTTACGAGCATTCTTGAATTTTACTCTACAAAGCAAAGATCATGTTGACAATTTGGACGTTATTAGTTCCTAAATAAATTAATTCGTGAACTTGTTTTATTGAATTCTTATATCATTGTCATCATCCTCATGTTTATATTTTTTTGAAAGTCATACGTGGCTTTTGTAGTGCATAGATTAACTTGGTATGATTATGACCAGGGATTATTCGGTGTAATCATGACCGTAATGTTACAAATGATGTGATAAAAGTCCTCATTGGGTCGTAGTGCATTGATGGACAGTTGTTGGCATGATCATGACCATTGATGAATACACAAATATCCTTGGCCGTAGTGCATGGAATTTGTGGTCGTGACCCTAATAAATATCCTTGGCCGTAGTGCAGGGATGATGTGGATTATTTATTAAGCTGAGTCCCAACGATAAAAGTGATGAAAAACTTTTTAAATCATAAAAGATAGTAGATTTTGTTCTCTACTTGACTCTTTTAATGGATTGTTTGTTCTGCTGCAGTTAAACTTGATGTCTATTGTATTTTATCAATTTAACATTGTTGAGGACTAATGATAATTTATTCTGCATTATCTTAGTCATAATATTTCTTGCTGGGCTAGTTGAGCTCACCCTTTCTTTTCACCGTTTCTCTTGTGAAATGAGAACGAATTTGGGACTTAGTCGGGGAGCGAGTGATGTTCGGATGATAGTGTTATTTATTAGTCCTCACTATTCTGTTAAATAGTGTGACAATAAATGTATTGAGGACTTATTCTGAGAATGAATATTGTCTGGAAGGAAATATTTGTATTAAAACTCACAGCATATATTTTGTCGTACTTTACACGAATGTTGTATAATTAAGTTGTATTTGAATTTTGTACCATGTATTGGCGACTCAAGATGGGTGATGTATACCTATTTTTGGGGGCGTCACAGTTGGTATCAAAGCTTAGGGATATGATCCCTGGCTAAGATGTGAGACAAGAACTAGGAGGGGAGAGACAGGGAATTCTTTCCCTAGTATGACCTACCTAAGTTTATTTGTTATTTAATTGGTTGGTCAGAGTATAGGGATAATATGTGATATGTTTATTAACCCTTATTTTGTGGCAGTATTTGAAAATGGCATCCGAGAATGTTGAGAACATCAATGGAGCACATGATACCGTTGAGTCTCCACAGATCAATAGTCAGGATAATGTGCATCAGGAAGGCGACAATCCTCAGGGAAACAACAACACTGACCAAATGATGAACGATGGAATGTTCCGAGGCTTCATGCAATTCATGCAACATCAGACGAGAGTGGCTCCTGTCCAAAATGCAGGTGGAAACACTGGCAACTCTCGGATGGTCACCGCCAAGCAGTTTAAGGAACTAGGACCACCGGAGTTCTTTGGAGAGCCAAAACCACTTAAGGCGGAAACATGGATTAAACAGATCAACAAGATATTTGATGTCTTGGGTTGCTCTGAGGAGCAAAAGGTTCCCTTTTCCACCTTCATGTTGCGTGCAGAGGCAGATTACTGGTGGGAATCTGTAAAACGTACCCAACCTGCCGCACTGAAGATGTCTTGGGAGAAGTTCCAGGAACTGTTCAACGAAAAGTACTTTCCCGAAAGTATTCGTCACATGAAAGATATAGAGTTCATTAAACTGGAGCAAAATAACATGGACAGTGTGCAAAGACGAAGCCAAGTTTGCCAAGTTGTCCGGTTTGCATCCCATTTGGTTGATAATGAGGAGAAAATGACGCGAATGTTTTAAGAGGTTTGAAACACGAGATACGTCAATATCTTATCTCTCATAAAGCGTGTTTGTATTCAGATGTTGTTAATAGGGCTCAGTTATTGGAGCGTGATAATGAGTCATCCCAACTAAAAGATAGCAACCGGCAAAGTAATAATACTAGTGAAAGCAGTCATCGAAGCGGTGACAACAAGCGTGAAGAAAATCAACAGGCCAAAAATGGTAACCACTTCGGTGGTAATCATGGTCAAAACAATAAGAATGGACATTTCATAAAGAGGAGATTCAACAATGATGGAAAGACGTCAGCATCAACACCTGTTGTTAAGGAAGGAGAACGGCCACCTATCATATGCTTCAAGTGTGAAGGAGAGGGACACATCAGTCCCAACTGTGCGATGCCATCCAAAGCATGTTATAATTGTGGAAGAGAAGGTCACCTAGCCCGATTTTGTCGTTCACCGAAGACAAGTTCAGCTAGGATGGAGGCACCAAAGGACGCCCCAGAAAAGTTAAAACCAGTAGTGCAAGGGAGAGTGTTTGTTGTGACCTCCCAGAAAGCAAGGAACCCGAACGAGGTGCTCTTGTTCTATTCGTGACGAAGAAAGATGGGAGTATGCGACTTTGTATTGATTATCGGGAGTTGAATCATGTCACCATCAAAAATAGGTACCCATTGCCACGTATTGATGACCTGTTTGAGCCGATTAAGGAGCCAAATTCATTCAAAGATTGATCTTCGTTAGGATATCACCGGTTGAAGATTAGAGCAGAAGACATTCCAAAGACGGCTTTCAGAACTCGGTATGGGCATTATGAATTTATAGTCATGTCTTTTGGATTGACTAATGCTCCTGCTGCCTTCATGGATATGATGAACCGAGTATTCAAAGAATATTTGGATCACTTTGTGGTCGTATTTATTGATGACATCCTTATTTATTCCAAAAGCCGTGAAGATCATGAGAAACACTTTGAGGTCGATACTCCAAAAGCTTCGTGAATATAAGCTTTATGCCATGTTGAAGAAATGCGAGTTACGGCTTGAGGAAGTAGCATTCCTTGGGCCGCACGTGGTATCAAGTCATGGAATATCTATTGACCCAACAAAGATTGAAGCTATTCAAAGTCGGGAACAACCTAAATCGATGGCCAAAAGACGTAGCTTTCTCGAACATTTGGTTTTTATCGGAGATTCATAGAAGGATTTTCTCGAATCGCTACTCCATTAACTCGGTGACTCGGAAAGATACAAAATTGGTGGAGTGAGGAATGTGAGAAGAGTTTTCAAGAACTCAAGAGCGAGACTCATTTCAAAGACTGTTCGACAATACCATCCGGCTCGGAGGGATTTGTCATATACAATGATGCTTGAGCAAAGGGTTAGGATGTGTTCTCATGCAACATGGGAAAGTCATAGCCTATGCCTCACGACAACTCAAAGAATATGAGAGGAATTATCCTACTCATGATCTAGAGTTAGCATTTGTTATCTTCGTGACTAAAGATTTGGAGGCATTACTTGTATGGGGAGAAAGTGGAGATCTTTACGGATCATAAAAGCATCAAATATTTCTTCACTCAAAAAGAACTCAACATGCGATAATGACGTTGGCTTGAACTATTGAAAGATTATGATCATACCATCCAATACCATCCTGGAAAAACGAACGTGGTAGCGGACGCATTGAGTAGAAGATCATATGCGGGTACGAGTGCGATATTGTCAATGGAAAGGCCCATTTTGTGTGACTTGCAAAGAATGGAGATAGAGATAAAGACTCCACGGACCCACGTGATGATGGCAAATATACGAGTAGAACAGAGACTTTAATTGATAAAGTTAAAGTGCGCCAAACTATGACACGGAGCCGATGCGTATGAGGAAGAAAGTGCAAGAAGGTGCTATGCCGGAAACAAGAATCGATGATGAAGGAATACTTTGAGTCAACTACAGACTTTGTGTTCCTAACGACCCTGATTTAAAGTATAAAATTATGATGGAGGCGCACAACACACTGTTTGCAATCCATCCTGGGAGTACTAAAATGTACTGTGATCTTCGTCATACATTTTGGTGGAGCAATATGAAGAGAGAGATAGCGTTGTTTATCTCAAGGTGTCTAACTTGTCAACGAGTTAAGGCGGAGCATCAAGTACAAAAAGGTCCATTGCAACCACTTGAAATTCCAGAATGGAAGTGGGAGCACATTACCATGGATTTTGTTACTGGTCTTCCCAAGGTTTCTCAAGGCATTGATGCAATTTGGGTCATTGTTGATAGATTGACCAAGTCTGCTCACTTCTTACCAATACGAGAAACTTATACACTTGAACGTCTTGCTCGAATGTACATAAACAAGATTGTAAGACTGCATGGTATGCCAGTATCCATAGTTTCTGATCGAGACCCAAGATTCACTTCACGATTTTGGGTTAGTTTGCAAAAAGCTATGGGCACGGACTTACGATTTAGTTCGGTATATCATCCTCAGACGGACGGACAATCAGAGAGGACTATTCAAACTCTTGAAGATTTATTAAGACTCTGTGTCCTTGACTTCAAGGGAAGTTGGGATAAGTTCTTACCATTGGTGGAGTTTTCCTACAACAACAGTTATCAAGCAAGTATTGGCATGGCTCCATTCGAGGCGTTGTATGGAAGAAAGTGTCGTTCTCCGGTATCTTTGGGATGAGGTGGGTGAAAGCAACGTTGTTGGGCGGAGTTGGTACGTATGACTACGAAAAAGATTCAAATGATCCGATAACGATATAAAAACCTCACAAGACCAGGCAAAAAGAGTTATGCCGATCTTCATCGAAAGGGCGTGGAATTCGATATTGGAGATCGTGTGTTGTTACGTGTTGCTCCATGGAAAGGAGTTACAAGATTTAAAAAGAGAGGAAAGCTCAATCCTCGATTCATTGGCCCATTTTAATCCTCGATCGAGTAGGAGCGGTGGCCTATAGACTCGCCATCTGCTGCCAAAGTATGTCTCGTGTTCATAACGTTTTTCACATATCCATGTTACGTAAGTATGTGAAAGATCTGAACCACATTACTGAGTTAGAACCGGACGAAATAGCGGAAGACTTAACATATGAAGAGGTTCCTGTTCAAATATTGGATAAGAAGGAACATATTCTACGCTCTAAAGTTATACCTCAAGTCAAAGTTTTGTGGAGAAACCACGATGTTGAGGAAATGACTTGGGAGTTAGAATCTGAAATGAAGTCAAGGTATCCTTACCTCTTCGACATACATACAGTCAGTCGTATCGCACCCTAATTTCGAGGGTGAAATTTCTTAAGAAGGGAGATTGTAAGACCCCAACTTTTTGAATAAAGATGAATTTTCTATAAATATCATTTTTAAATATTAAGATATGAATTTGAAATAATATTATAGTTGTGGGTAGTATTTATAAATTCGCAAAGTATGCAAGTTGTTATATTATATTGATTGGTGGGGGGGAATATTAGGTTTAGCGGGGAATATTCGCATAACTACTCAATCATTGGTGGACTCCACAATGTAATTATTGTCGGATTAAGAAAGCGACAAAAATATTTTTTTATAAAAATAAGCTGCGGAAGTTTTACAGATTATCTTTGTTGAACTACTCGGTAGTAAAAAGTACGATGAATACGCTGTGGTTGGATAGAAGACACGGTATTGATTATTAATGCTTATGTGAAAGTCTTTCGGTTTTGTTCAATTATTGCTATAGTAATTTTTGCATAGTATCTCACGTTATTTGATTCAATTATTGTCGATATTTTATATATTATTAAATCAATAATTGAAATGATGAGTTATTAATATTATAAATTGCAATATTAACGATGTCTAGAAGTTACGCGAGGAGAGGTTTGGTCACCTAATTACGCGCGCGATAGGGAGAAATCCTTATTGGAAAGCCCCCTCTTTCCTGGGAACGACCTGGTCGATTAATATTGTGAATTATTATAATGATGATAAATGTTGTTAAAAATATTGAAAGGATTTTTATAAGGTAGTTGTTGTAAATTTGGCGTATTATTTAGACCCCATTTACCTATTTTTCAACATTATTGGTAGAAAGTTATTTAAATATAATGGGACCCCTGTGATTTTGATATGTTAGGGGGAGGGGAACATGTGGGGCCCACAGTATTGAAAATTGAATGGTTAGAAGTTTTTTTTTCAAAGTTGCCAAATGGGGTGTTTGTTTTATACGGAGGGAATATAATTATTATCATTATATATATATATATATATATATTTATTTATATATATAATATATATAATATATTTTATTTAAAAGATTTTGCTTTAAATATGGACCGTCCGATTAAAAATAAATCAATCTGGACCGTTTCATGAATTAGTTCTTATGCGATCCTTTCTTCTATAAATAAGCTCATTCCTTCATTATTTTCTTACTTAATTCATTGAAACTCTATAGAGAAATTATAGAGAGAAAGAAGAAAAGAAATCTGCTAACTTTCTTTTCTTATATTCGCTTTTTACGATGAAGAATATTATTCTTTTGTATTCATGAAGAGAACTCGTTGTTATTCCATTTTTATTGTTCTCATTGGAATAACTCAGATATCTGTGAGCTACCCTATACTTGGTGACATTCTTCTATTATTCTATCTTTATTATTCCGTTGGAACATCCTCGCTCGTGTGTTTTTACACGGACTGGTTCCATCTTTTTTATTATTACGTTGGAATATCACATCGTGTGTTTTACACAGGACTGGTTAAAATCTTTATTATTACATTGGAATATCATGTATACGTGTGTTTTACAGGACCGGGTTAAAATCTTATTATTACATTGGAATAACATGCCTACGCAATCTTAGAATGCATGGTGATTTACATTGTTATTCCATTCTTTATTATTCTCATTGGAATATCCTCGTCATTGCAATTTTGCCCGACTGGTTCCGTTATTATTATTACATTGAATAACTTGTCATCGCAAGCACCGCATGCATGGTGATTTCTTTTGTTATTCCATTCTTTATTATACTCGAATTGGTTAAAGTTTTGACTTCTATACTCCATGAAATTAGTGGAATATCCTTGATATTTGCGCTTCATCCCGTATCTTTTCATGGAAATATTCTTACGAGCATTCTTGAATTTTACTCTACAAAGCAGTATCATGTTGACAATTTGGACGTTATTAGTTCCTAAATAAATTAATTCGTGAACTTATTTTATTGAATTCTTATATCATTGTCATCATCCTCATGTTTATATTTTTTTTGAAAGTCATCTGTGGCCTGTAGTGCATAGATTAACTTGGTATGATTATGACGAGGATTATTGATTGTAATCATTAATCAGTAATGTTACAAATGATGTGATAAAAGTCCTCATTGGGTCGTAGTGCATTGATGGACGATTGTTGGCATGATCATGACCATTGATGAATACACAAATATCCTTGGTCAGTAGTGCATGGAATTTGTGGTCGTGACCCTAATAAATATCCTTGGTCAGTAATGCGAGGGGATGATGTGGATTATTTATTAAGCTAAGTCCCAACGATAAAAGTGATGAAAAACTTTTAAATCATAAAAGATAGTAGATTTTGTTCTCTACTTGACTCTTTTAATGGATTGTTTGTTCCGTTGCAGTTAAACTTGATGTCTATTGTATTTTATCAATTTAAAATTGTTGAGAACTAATGATAATTTATTCTGCATTATCTTAGTCATAATATTTCTTATTGGGCTAGATTGAGCTCACTTTTTCTTTCACTTTGTTCTCTTTAGGAAATGAAGAGCGTCATTGTGGGAGACGAGTCGGGGAGCGGGTGATGTTCGGATGATAGTGTTAGCTAGTAGTCCTCACTATTACATTAAATAGTGTGACAATAAATGTATTTAGGACTTATTCGAGAATGGATATTGTCAGAAGGCAATATTTGTATTAAAACTCACAAAGATGTATTTTGTCGTACATTTTTTTACATTGTTGTATAATTAAGTTGTATTTGAATTTTGTACCATGTATTGACGACTCAAGATGGGTGATGTATACCTATTTTGGGGGCGTCACAATATATGTCCTGATACAAGCTTGTAACTATCTGGTTACTACCAAAAAATAAAATGGTTACCCTTCTATGCATGTTTGGTTACCAACTCCACCTTTTAAATAATGTATCAGACACAATTTAGAAGTAGCAAATACGAACCAACAAACAATGTCAAATTACTGGTAATATAATCAAATATGAAATCCCTTTTACATAAGTTCCAATAAACATATATTACAAACTCACTAACCATAACAAATGGTTATGGATATCCAACAAAAATCAAAGTACGAAACACAATCCTTTTAATTCTTGATTGAAATTTAAATAAGGTTTATTTCTTCCCATGAAAGTTGTCGCCACGATCTCTTTCCGAGCAACATCAACAGGCTTGTTTGAAGCAAAATTTCTATTATCTCGATAATAGAACAACATAAATGCTTTCTGATCCAAAACCTTCTTCTCACTAACTTGAACAACCTGTGAATTAACAAGTGCAGCAAAAGTAAATTAAAAAATAATCAATTTACGCCACCAATTAGTTAATTAGTCTAACAACTGTGAAGAAGAAGAAGAAGATTTTAGAGAGAGAAATACCAGTACAAAAGTTATGGGAGTTGGGAGAAAAAGAAGGGTTAACAAGTAACAACAGAGATTCACGCGCTTCAAATAAAAAACCACCAGATTTGCCATGTCAGCCCGCCAATAATGATCCCCTAAATTAAGGAATCCTAATTGCACTAATATTGTAAATAAATATGAAAAAGTGTATTATTTTTGTAATTATTTTATATATGTACCATTATTATAATTATTTCTAAAAATATACTAAGATATATAATTAATCCTAAGTTTAACTACTCATGTGTAATTATCGTAAAATTTTAATAATTTTATTAAATTTAAAAGATAAAATAAAAAAAAATTGTAAAATAACTAAACTTGCAAGGGTAAAAAGGAAAATCAATAATATTTTTTGGCTAAAGCAAAAAAGATACTACCTTTTGTGGTTTGATCAAGGAAATAATTAAGAAAAGATAGGAGATAAAGTGGCCAAAAAAAAGAAGAAGAAGATGGCTTGATCAAAGGAAATAAGAATAGTTAGGAGATAAAGTGGCCAAAAAAAAGATGAATAAGAACCTATAACTAATAAATCAAGTGGATCGAATAATTAATTAGATATTTAGCAAAAAATGAAAAAAGAAAAATACAAATAAGTCGCAATGCACATTTATTAGTATCTTTGTTTTTGGGCAATAATAATAGCGACCAAAATTGTAACGCGTTTTTGACTTTTCTATCTTATATCTTAAATTGGGAGTATTATTTTTATATGTATTTTTTATGCTATTTTTATTTTATAATAATAGTCCTTTTAATTTTATACGCGTGAATTAAGAAAGTCATTTAATACAATTACTTAATAATTAAAATGTATATAAAATTACATCACTACTCTTTTATGGGAAGTTGAAAATTACTAATAATACAAGAGATAAAATTTTTTGAGAAAATGAGAAAAATTAAGGGTGATATAAAAAAATAAATAATTTATTATTCTCTTTTTTTTTTTTTATCATTGCACTGTAAAAATTTTATGCTTGAATTAACATTCCGATTTCTTTGTTATATATTGCAAATTACAAAATATATCGCGCGATATATGAGGTTGAATAGAATATACGGGTGACCCACCATATAATTAACATATTAATTTTTTAAAAAGAGTTATCATTAATATTTATCTACATAACTATCAATAAAAAAAGTTTCATACATGATTAAATTCTCAATATATATCATTTTCATTCTATTATCATGCATGAATTGCTACTAAACTATTTGTAAGAATAAACAAAAAACAAAAATACATTTTTAATATTTATAAAAATTTAAATGAGATTCTTTTTATAGAATATGTAAGACCCTAAATTATTAATAAATGAAATTTATTTTTCTCTATTTATTATTTTGAAATAGTAAGGATTGATTTGATTAATGTGGATAGTTATGGGTAAAATACGCAAATATTTTAAATAAGAAAGTGGTTATAAAATATTCATTATTGTCGGGGAATATTTATTTAGTCGTGGAATATTCAGAATTGGGGAATATTCGTATTGTAATGACCAGTGAAATGACCATAATGTGGGCCCCATAACGTAAAGCGATTGGATGAAGAAAAGCGACAAATATAAGTTGTTTATAAATAATTGGCGTAGTTATTACAATTAATCTTGTTGGAATAATTGGTTAAAACACACTAATACGCATTGTTGAACGATGAAAGACACCAGTATTGCACAAATTATTAATTCTTATTTAAGAAGGCCACTACTCAATAATTATTACGATGATTCTTTATCAAAAGTATTTTATTTTATTGATTCAATAATTTGCGTTGATATTTTATATTATCGTTGTTTCAAAAAATTGTCATTACACAATTATTTTCCATTATCGAGACAATAATTCATATTATCTGAATAATATTATTGGATAACATTATTGGCAATGTCTAAAAAGTTCTGTCTAAGGAGAGGTTTGGTCACCTAATTACGCGCCAGTAAGGATAGATCCTTATTGGAAAGCCCCTCTTCACAGGAGCTACCGGTTGTCGAGATTGTAATTACGTAATATTATTTATGAATAATTAATTATTGATTTATATGATGAGAGAAATATTGATTTTATGTGGATATAGATGGAGAAAATTTTTTAAAGTGACAATTGTTAAAAATTGATATTTTATCTTTTCTGATAAAATAATATTTTATTATATTATTATAATATAATAATGATGATATTTTTACAATGAATATGGGATATATGAGTATATGAGGATGAAGAGTATTTTTGTTGGATTAAATGATTAACACATATTTTGTGTGTCGGTGGACTCCATTTCTTGACTGAAATTTGATTACAACCTGTAAAATTGTCCGTTTATAGATTTCGGTCAATTTCACTTTGAAATTTGAAAAAACTTTCTTCTGTAAAGTTGTAGAGAATTGAATTTTCTATAAAAACTCGCGACATTCGAATTTTCGGATAAAAGGGCTATTTATTGTGAATTATTGAAGTTCTGTAGTTCCGAAATAATTGATTTTTGGAAGTTTTAATTATTATTTTCAACAAAAACATTTTTTGTGGTTGATTAGCCTCATTAAACACATGCTAGTTGCTGAATTCAGATGATTCAAAGTGTGCGTAGGAAATTATAATATATATATTAATATTTTATTAAATTTTTTACTTTGGTGTTCTAACCATTTTCCTATAAATAGGGTGCTTAGGTTAGAATTGAAAATCACACCAGAAACTAAAGTTTTCTCTCTCTATATTATCGAAGCGTATTCTTGTGAGTATTTTGAGTATACTTTGAGTATTGCTTTACTGCAAAAGTTCAAGTCATGCTTTATATCAGGTGTTTCAACTGTAAATCTTGTCTCTTCGAGGTAAGGGATATTATTTTTTCGTAATGATATTATTTCTTCAATATCATTATCTTTGAAATATTGATCTGAAGTTTTTATCAAATTTGGAACTTTTGGTGTCGGGATTACTATTCACGATATGCAAGACTATTCACGATACTACACTTATTCACGAATACTAAGACTATTCATGAAAAATAAAAAATTTTCCTTTTAAATCTAAAATATCTATTGTGGATACTAGCTTTGATTGTATCCATGTTTTGATCATTCTTGAATTTTACACCATTATGATTATTTTTGAGGTATTTTTTTGGACATGGATAAAACAAAGTACGAATCCTTAATCCTTAATCTTTGTCATTTTGTTTCAGTGGATTCGTTTCTTTAAAAATATTTTTCATCATCCTCACCCTAAATGATGATATTACTAAATATCTTTGGCACAGTAGTGCAAAGATGAATGATTTCTTGATGAATATCTTTGGCCAGTAGTGCAAAAGATGAGCAGTGTTGAGATGAACATGACCGATCGATTAATATCTTTGGCCAGTAGTGCAAAGATGAGCAGTGTTTAGATGAACATGATTAATTGATGAATATCTTTGGCACAGTAGTGCAAAGATGAATATTTGATTCAGATATATATTGATTGATGTTACTGAGGATAAAATATCGACGATGAACTTTTAAATTCATATATAGAAGATAGTAGTTTGCATTCTCTACTTAACTCTTCTAATGAATTATTATTTCCACTGCGAAGATTGATTTAAAACTGGTTGTCTATTGTATTCTATTAGATTTTCCCTGTTGGAGACTAATGATAATTTGTTGTATATTATCTTAGTCATAATATTCTTTACTGGGCTAGTTGAGTTCACCCTTTTCCTTTTTGTTCCATTTTTCTTCTCGGGAGGCGAGAATGTAATGGAAGATGCAGTCTGGGTATGGAATGATGGTTATAGAGAGAGTTGTTTAGTAGTCCTCACCATTTTTATAAAATAATGTATAAATAATTATGATGAGGATTTATTTGGGTATGTATATTTTCTAGAAGACAATAATTGTAATTAAACTCTCACAATATATATGTTGTCGTATTTTTGCACGACAAATGTATTAATAAAGTTGTAGTTATTTCGTACCATGTATTTGGCGACTCGAGAATGGGTTGGATGGAATGGACCTATTTTGGGGGCGCCACGGTTGAAATATCGAGCTTAGGATATGATCTCTGGCGGAGATCGGGGAATAGAACTAGGAGGGGAGTGACGAGTAAATCCTTCGCTAGTGTCTCCTACCTAAGCTTATTTGTTAGTTGATTAGTATATACGGATATTATGTGATATATTGATTTCCTTAATTAACCCTTATTTTATGACAGTATTTGAGAATGTCGACTGAGAATATTAATAGTGGAAATGAGACCGTGGAGACGCATGTACTCACCAACGAGGAGAACGTGCAACAGTCGACAATGTTCCTCATGTGAACAACACTTTGAAAGCGAGATGATGAGCGAGGGGATGTTTAGAAGCTTTTTGCAGTTCATGCAAAATCGCACGAGGAGACTCGTGTTCAAAATACTGAGGAGGAAATGATAGCAATTCACGGGTGGTCACATTAAGCGATTCAAAGAGTTGGGACCACCGAATTCGAGAAAAGCCGGATCCGATAAAGGCGAGAGACGTGGGTCAAACAAATTACCAAGATATTCGATGTCTTGGGATGCACGGAGGAAACGAAAGTTCCATTCGCTACTTTTATGTTCAGTAATGAGGCGACATTGGTGGGAATCGTGAAGCGTACCCATCCAAATACCGACTCAAAGATGTCATGGGAAGCGTTTGAAATAGTTCAATGACAAGTACTTCCTCGAAAGTATTCGTATATGAAAGAAGTGGAGTTTATTAGGATCGAGCAGAATAACATGGCGGTGTCCCAAAGATGAGGCGAAGTTCACGGAGTTATCGAGTTTGCACCTTATTTGGTGGAGAATGAGGAACGTATGACGCGGATGTTTTCGAGAGGTATGAAACTCCAAGATACGTCGGTATCTCATTTCTCATAAAATTTCTCTCTATTCAGGATGTTGTCAACAGGCTCGGTTGTTAGAAAGCGAGATAACGAGTACGTTCAACCAAGAGACCGCAACCAGGATCATACCGGTGATAGCAGTCATCAGAATAACGATAATCAGCGGAGAAAGAAGAATACGGACAAAGGCGGTAACCACTCTGGTGGTAATCGTGGCCATGAAAATAGAAGAAGCGAGTCGGGAGGAGATTTTAAAAATAGGAGATTCAACAACGACCATGTGAAGACTTCAGCGCCAGTAGCAACTGGTTCCAAGGGAGGAGAAAGACCACCGGTCGTATGTTACAAATGCGGGAAAGAGGGACATATCACCAAACCGCCCACAACAGTTTTAAGGTATGCTATAATTGTGGAAAAAAGAAGGACCTATTGCTCGAGATTATGCAGATCGAAACCGATCCAAATGAATGGTGACTCAAAAGGATGTCCCGGAAAAGTCAAAGTCAACGGTTCTGGAAGGCGCTTTTGTCGTGACTAGTCAAAATGCGAGGAACCCGAAAGTTAGACAGGTTAGTTAATTATAAATTCTTGCGAAGTTTATACCTTCATCAAACCGGTTCTACCCATTCTTTTATCTCTCTTGCTTGCGCTCAACGTTTGAACTTGACTACGGAGAAATTAGACTTTGACCTATTTATGGAGACTCAGTTAGGAGAAACTTTCATTACATCCGTTGTTTAGAAATCTTGCTTGATTCGGTTGGCACTATCACATTACACCGTTAACCTTATTTCTATAGAGATATTTGCTTTTGATGTGATTTTAAGGTTACCTACTCATCATGCGGAAATTGATTACTTTCGTAAGGTTGTTAGTTTTCATATTCTAAGCAACTCGTTATTCAATTCAAGCAATCAAACCATTGTAGTCAAACATTTTCATATCAAGCCATGAAGTCATTCGTTTATTACGGATGTCAAGTTTTCTTAGTCCATGCTATGGATTTGAATAAAGACACGTCGATTTGAATAATATTCTGTTGTTATTGATTTTTCCGACGTATTTCTGAAAGATTTTTCGCTTACTCCCAAAGCCTAATATTAAATTTTGTATCGACTTTGAACCCGGTAAAAACTCATTTCTAAAATCTCATATCGAATGGCTCTATTGAACTTCGTGAGTTAAAAATTCAACTATAGAATTTGGTACCGAGCCTTTATCCTGGTGACTTCCTTTTGTGGAATGCACGAAGCCGGACTCTTTGTAGGGGACACCATATTAAATGCGATAGTAAAGCGATAGGTGTCATTGTAACGCTTATCCAAGGTTGGGATATGAGTCACGATTGAGAACAACCTAAGTCGGTAATCGAAATACGTAGCTTTCAAGCTTAGTTGGTTATTATCGGAGATTCATTGAAGGATATTCTCGAATCGCTATTCCATTAATGCGGTGACTCGTAGAGATACAAAATTCGAATGGAGTAAGGAATGTGGGAAGAGCTTGAAGAACTCAAGAGAGGAGACTCATTTCAAAGACATGTTACGACCATGCCATCCTGAAAAAGCGAACGTGGTAGGTGGCGTGTTGAGTAGAAGATCGTATCTGAAGATGCGAGTACGATATTGTCAAAGACTAATTTCGTATAATTTACAAATAATAGAGATGGAGACGAAAACTCTAGGTACCGGCGATGATGATATCTGAGTATAATCAACTTTAATCGATAAAGTTAAAGTTGTTCAAGCTACACACCCGGTGATGAATTTGAAGAAGGAGGTGCAAGAAGTTTTTATTTCAAAAGCGAGAATCGGTGAGGTGAGGAAAGCTCAAACCTTGATTTATTAATCTATTTGAAATTCTCGATCGAATAGAAGCGTGGCCTATAGACTCGTTTTACCGCCAAGTATGACGTGTGTGTTCATAACGTTTTTCACATATCGATGTTACGTAAATATGTGGACGACCCAAACCACGCTATTGAAGTTAGAAGCCGGACGAGATAACGAAGACTTAACGTCACGAGGAGGTAAATGTCAAGATCTTGGATAGGAAAGAACATGTCCTATGTACCGAGGTTATACCACAAGTTAAAGTTTTATGGAGAAACCATGCTATTGAGGAAATGACCTGGGAGTTGGAAACGGAAATGAAAGCGAGGTATTCTCATCTTTTCGAAACACCAGGTACGTACGTCAATTTCGAGGACGAAATTTCATAAGGAGGGAGGTCAGTAAGACCCCAAATTATTAATAAATGAAATTTATTTTCCTCTATTTATTATTTTGAAATAGTAAGGGTTGATTTGATTAATGTGGATAGTTATGGGTAAAATACGCAAATATTTGAATAAGCAAGTGGTTATAAAATATAAATTATTGTCGGGGAATATTTGTTTGGTCGTGGAATATTAAATGATTGTCGGGAATATTATTAACGACTGACAGTACCCATGTGTGGGCCCCATAACATAAAAGCGATTGGATGAAAAAAATGACAAATATAAGTTGTTTATAAATAATTTGGCGTAGTTGTTCAAGTTAATCTTGTTGGAATACCGGTGGTTAAAACACACTAATACGTTGTTGAACAAGAAGACACCAGATTGCACCAATTATTGATTCTACGTATAAGAAGACACTACTCAATAATTATTACGATGAATTCGCTCAAGATTTTATTTTATTGATTCAATAATTGTTGCGTTGATATTTTATATTATCGTTGTTTCAATAAATTGTCATTACACAAGTATTTTCCATTATCAGAGCAATAATTCATATTATCTGAATAATATTATTGGATAACATTATTGGCAATGTCTAAAAAGTTACATCTAAGGAGAGGTTTGGTCACCTAATTACGCTACGCAAAGAAGGAGAGATCCTTATTGGAAAGCCCCTCTTTTCCGGGAACTACCGGTTGTCAAGATCTTTGTAATTACGTAATATTATTTATGAATAATTAATTATTGATTTATATGATGAGGGAAATATTGATTTTATGTGGATATAGATGGAGAAATTTTTTTAAAGTGACAATTGTTAAAAATTGATATTTTATCTTTTCTGATAAAATAATATTTTATTATATTATTATAATATAATAATGATGATATTTTTACAATGAATATGGGATATATGAGTATATGAGGATGAAGAGTATTTTTGTTGGATTAAATGATTAACACATATTTTGTGTGTCGGTGGACTCCATTTTTGACTGATATTTGATTATAGCCTGTAAAATTGCCCGTTTATAGATTTCGGTCAATTTCTGTTTGAAATTTGAAAAAACATTCTTCTGTAAAGTTGTAGAGAATTGAATTTTCTATAAAAACACGCGAGATTCGAATTTTCGGATAAAATGGCTATTTATTGTGAATTATTAAAGTTCTGTAGTTCCGAAATAATTGATTTTTGGAAGTTTTAATTATTATTTTCAACAAAAACATTTTTTGTGTTTGATTAGCCTCATTAAACACATGCTAGTTGCTGAATTCAGATGATTCAAAGTGTACGTAGGAAATTATAATATATATATTAATATTTTATTAAATTTTCTACTTTGGTGTTCTAACCATTTTCCTATAAATAGGGTGCTTAGGTTAGAATTGAAAATCACACCAGAAACTGAAGTTTTCTCTCTCTATATTATCGAGCGTATTCTTGTGAGTATTTTGATTATACTTTGAGTATTGCTATACTGGTTCAAGTTCAAGTCATGCTTTATATCCTGTTTCAACTAAAGTACTGCCTTTCGAGGTAAGGGATATTATTTTTTCGTAATGATATTATTTCTTCAATATCATTATCTTTGAAATATTGATCTGAAGTTTTATCAAATTTGGAACTTTTGGTGTCAGAGTTCTTATTCACGATACTCAAGACTATTCACGTATACTGCATAATTATTCACGAATACTACGACTATTCATCATGAAAAATAAAAATTTCCTTTTAAATCTAAAATATCTATTGTGGATACTAGCTTTGATTGTATCCATGTTTTGATCATTCTTGAATTTTACACCATTATGATTATTTTTGAGGTATTTTTGGACATGGATAAAACAAAGTACGAATCCTTAATCCTTAATCTTTGTCATTTTGTTTCACTGGATTCGTTTCTTTAAAAATATTTTTCATCATCCTCACTCCTAAATGATGATATTACTAAATATCTTTGGCCTGTAGTGCAAAGATGAATGATTTCTTGATGAATATCTTTGGCCGTGTAGTGCAAAGATGAGCAGTGTTGAGATGAACATGACCGATCGATTAATATCTTTGGCCCGTAGTGCAAAGATGAAGCAGTGTTTAGATGAACATGACTAATCGATGAATATCTTTGGCTCAGAAGTGCAAAGATGAATATTTGATTCGGATATATATTGATTGATGTTACAGGATAAAATATCGACGATGAACTTTTAAATTCATATATAGAAGATAGTAGTTTGCATTCTCTACTTAACTCTTCTAATGAATTATTATTTTCATTGCGAAGATTGATTTAAAAGCTGGTTGTTTATTGTATTCTATTAGATTTTCCTGTTGGAGACTAATGATAATTTGTTGTATATTATCTTAGTCATAATATTCTTTATTTGGGCTAGTTGAGTTCACCCTTTTCCTTTTTGTTCCATTTTTCTTCTCGTGAGGCGAGAATGTAGCGAAAGTATTTAGCCTGGGTATGGAATGATGGTTATAGAGAGAGTTGTTTAGTAGTCCTCACCATTTTTATAAAATAATGTATAAATAATTATGATGAGGATTTATTTGGGTATGTATATTTTCTAGAAGACAATAATTGTAATTAAACTCACAGTATATATGTTGTCGTATTTTGCACGACAAATGTATTAATAAAGTTGTAATTATTTATGTACCATGTATTTGGCGACTCAGAATGAGTTGAATGGAATAGACCTATTTTGGAGGCGTCACAAAATAAATGTAATATATCTCAAATTTAAGCACTTTTTATATATAGTCGTTATAAGCATTAATTCATATATAGTGATAACAATATTTTTGTGTAATACCTATTCTTTTAATTTGTTATTTGGTAGGATAAAAATAGCCCTTATGTTGTTGCTACTTAATTTGTAATGATAATATTAAAATGTGGATGAGTTTTATAAATAGTAAAACAATTTGAAAGGGGCAATCCTAGTTCTAATTAAGTTGGCTACTTGTAGATCAGATGCATGCATGCAGACGATGGTAATTAGGGATATATATATATATATATATATATATATATATATATAGAGAGAGAGAGAGAGAGAGAGAGAGAGAGAGAGAGTAGAAATATTAGGGTTTATGGATGGAAATAATAAAAAGCGCGTAGTGATTTTGATATGTACCAAAAAAAATAAATATAGATATATAGTACTAGTTAGTATGAATTGAATTTTATGATAAATTTATTTTATGACTAATACAGTACTAATATACAAATTGAGAGATCGTCCTCCTAACTTTCTACGGTCCTACGTACATTATGGAGTAGTATGTTGGTTAAAATAATTAATTACAGGTGTGGTTAGGAGAAGGACAAATTAAATTGGAGTACCATTTAGATAAGTACAAGTGCATGTGAGCTTCATTAATAATAATAGGATTGTAGTAAAATGTAGCAATCACAATTATATAAACGTACGTACAACGGTATTGATAAGAACATTAAATTAGCCTAATTTCTTAATTATATAGTAATATCGTAATTAAATGGTTACTCCCGGCTGCCCCTTTTTCAAAATATAAGTTTATTGTTGATTTTTTAAAAGTCAATTTCAAGCTACGGATTTAGAATTTATATATAAAACAACAAATCTCAGGAATAATAGTTCTTTTTAAAAAATTTATGTTAAATATTCATAATTATTATTGGATCTTGTTAACATGAAATGAACTTCATAATAAGTTCACTTCATATTTAATACAATACTGACACACAAGCGGGAGTGTGATTTCTCTGTCTGCGTGTCCACACTGTATTAGACATAATATAAATTTATTATGAAATTTACTTCATGCTAACCACTCCCATTATTGTTGCATGCTAGAGTACTACTAGCTCTCTATGTAGCTACTAAAATAGGGTTGGGGGCGGTCCGATGCTCTTATTGACCGGAACCGTCCGGTACCTTTGTTATTTTTTTTTAACCACAATTATGAGAATAATAAAAAAAAATAATAGAACCAGTTTGAACAAAAAATTATAAAATAAAATATATTTTTTATTGAAAAAACACTGTAAATTACAGTGTTTTTTCAATAAAAATATACTTTCTTATTGAATTTTTTGTTCATCCAATCGCTTTCAGATTATACAAAACACAAAAAGGCTGCCGCAATTTAATATTTTCCTAAGACAAGAATATTCCCGACCAAAACTAATATATTAAACAATGTTAATATTTTATAACCATTGCTTATTTTGAAATACTTGCGTATTTTACCCATAACTATCCACATTAATCAAATCAACCCTTACTATTTCAAAATAATAAATAGAGAAAATTAAATTTTATTAATAATAAGTTGGGGTCTTACAAGATTATCATCTATTTTTGGTCTTATCGGGAATGTAATATAATATTACGAGTGTAACAAATACGATCTATAAAGATGATCAACCACATTATCGAATATTTGAGATGACTATTTTAGATGACTTGTAACAAATTCTCCCTTAAAATAGGATAAAAGAATGATCAACTTGTTTTTTTACCTTTTTATATGAATAAATAGGATATATAAAACATAAATAAGAGAAAGGAGAAAGAGTTTCATTAATGAACAAAATAATATATATATATATATATATATATATATATATATATATATATATATATATATATATATATGATTAATTACTCGTAGGTCCAAATAACTTATTGATGATCGATGGATGCAATAGGAAGAGATTGTCCAATGCCAGCTCTATATATAAATTGACGGGAACTGAAGTACGTACTGTGGGGACTGGGGAATTAGCAACATACATGGAATTCTAGTCGAATATGAGCTAGCTAGCTTAGACTTTATACGAAATCAAAGTCATTGTGGTGTTGGTTTCTTTTCAAATTAATCAAGTGAAAGGGAAGTTAACTCCTACCCCCTATCCCCTATCCCCTATCCCATATCCCATATCCCATCCCCTACAACTACAAACTCAAAAATGCACCTATTGAAAAAATCATTTCAAGTATTCCCCATTTGTATCATTCTAATCAAGGGCAAGAAGAATGGCCACTTATTGAATATTTACCACGTACATTCACCCCTAATAAGGTTATTACATACTATCTCCATCCTATAATAAGTGATTTTTTAACTTAAATTACACATATCAATACATAAGTTAAAATGACAAAAATATCCTTAATATATTTTCTTTGAAGTTGAAGAGTTAATGAGTGTTATTTAATTGTAGTGATTGCAAGGCGCAATAAATATCATTGATTGCATAAGGGCATATATGGAAAAATATTATAAAAATTGTATTGGAGTTCTAACACATCACTTATTTTGAAAAAAAAATATTAAACTTAAAAAATCACTTATTGTGGAACGGAGGTAGTAATAAAGTTCTTGCAACTTTTCTTATTAGGGTAAAGGAAATATGAGTTTTTTTAATGATAAAGGGCAAAAAGAAGTGTCCCGTTTATTGATCGATGATGATGCATACGGCAGTAATTGTCCGAGTCTCTCTCTCTCTCTCTCTCTCTCTCTCTCTCTCTCTCTCTATATATATATATATATATATATATATATATATATATATATATATATATATACACTAACGATAACCAGCGACTAAAGTCACTGTATAATTCTCAAAAAAAATATATAATTTGTTGGCCGCCCGGCCGGGAGTGGGGACGTAGGAGAATCACATGCATGCAAATGCAATGCAAGTGATGAAATCGAATAGTATAATATAACTTTATTTATTTTAGTAGAAGCTAGCTAGCTAGCTACTAGGTTAGTACTACGAAATTAATAAAGTGTACATTAATTGTGTTGTTTGTTTCCAAATTAAGTGTAAGAAAAGTTGGTGAGATTAACCCTAACAACAAACTACAAAGTGAACCAACCTCTTGGGAAAAGAAAAAAAAAACGAAGGATCGATTATTCATCTCCTAATTTTACATGTAGGGCGAGATATGAATGACCAATGAATGAAGTTACCATTAATATAAAATGCTCCATTTTTTGTGTCAAATTGCAACCAATTAAGCATACAATTAATGGAATTGGAATCGGAATTAATTGTTGACTCTTTAGCATTATATAAAGTGCCTGAATATATAATAAGTATTAATTAAGCTGTCTAGAATCAACTTGGTCTTGACTTGAATGATTATGTACAAGTTGTTATCTCATCTTAAATACATTAGCTTGTGGTCTGTGGATATGTTCTACTAAAGTGGAGTATATTTTAGGGTTTCTAACCCAAACACGTACCAAACATTAGTAGTATAGACAAAAACAAAGCTAACACATAATTAAGTTAATTACCATTTTACTCTTTTTGTTCCGAAATTAGATATATATTTATACAACGTCGAGTTTTAAGAACAGAAAATATAGCTTTAGAATTAGCTAAGAATATAGATGTGGTGGTTTGATATTGAAATTAAAATGACAGTAAGAAAATTATAAATATCATGTCACTTTATAGTCATAAAATAAAAATATTTATTTAATTTTAAAATAAATTTTAAAAAATATATCTTTAATTTTAGAACATGAAGAATATTAGGGTTCGAAGAAATATGTGCTTTTAATTTGATACATTTCTTTTTTGGTTTAATAGGGAAATAAGATTAAAATTGTGGCCCGAAGGAACAAGTAAAGAGGAGGGAATATATATGCTCCAATAATGAAAATAATAAAGAGGACTTAATAGGCTGGCACGCAATATATACAAAGATGCCCCCTTCCTCCGCGTTTGGATCAAAAGTTCTCCCTCACATGTAAACTTTTGAGAACTTTTGGTAATCACCGACATAACCCCACCCCACCCCACCCCACCCCATCCCCTCCCATCCCATCCCATCCCATTACTAAGCTTTGAGTCAGTCAAATACAAACTAAAAGTGAAATCAAGATTAGTCAATACATATAACGTACAACTCACTACATCTCTCTTTCTTCTATCATGTCCCAAATTGTCACTTTAATCTTTGTTACTAGCAACATTATCTTAGCTGCACTGATACTCTTAGCAAATTTTTTTAGTAATATAATTTAAGTTTCACGTTTCTTTAAATAATAATTTAAACTTCTTACTTTTCCTATCATCTATTTTAAAACGGTATAAAGAGGCAATATGCTCAATTATATTTAATTTTTATGTTAAATTCTTTTATTAGTATATCATTTTCGATCTTTTCAATTCTTTTATTAGATATAGATCATTTGTTGATCTTATGTTAAATTCCTTAATTAGAGTATCATTTTACGATATATCTTCTGTAAAATTCTTTTATTTTTGCATAAATTTTTAATTTGTATTAAATTATTCTATTGGAGTATTCCCCATGCAATGCAACCCTCTTTTAATACTCTCACCAGCCGCCTGACTTCCTTTAACTTCCCAAAATCTACACTTGCCCAGCCCTGCCATCTTAGTATTTACTATAATCTCTCTCTCATACTAAGTGCTTCTGCATACAAATTCACACTTCTCGATTTCCCTTGTTTTTCCCCACCACCAGGCCAAGATAACTACTAATTCACACTTCTCGATTCTGCCTTTTTATTATCCTATATTATTTCCCACTTCAAACCAGCTATACAAACTTTGCATTTAAAGAAGAAAAAACTATAGAAAGTTGATGGCAATGGCCTCATTAACAAAGAATAGTGTAGTGTTTTTAGTGATATTTCTCTGTTTTTCGTGCTGTCCTTTAAAAGGTTTTGTTTCTGAATTTGTGGGTCAGACGGATTACTTGAAGATTCCGGCAGCGGAGTTTGTGAGTTCAGTGAAGTCCACCATTGATGTGGTTCGACAAGTGACCACCATTGTTTCCGGATTCAGCAACTTCTTTGGCGATTTCCGGCTCCGTAATGCCATTTCTGACTGCCTTGATCTGCTCGATCTCTCTGTCGACCAATTGACCAATACCCTCTCTGTTTCTGAAAACCCAAACAACAGTATGCTCTTTTTCTTCCACTAAATTCTATACTGTTTTTTTTAAATAAACAATCACTTTTGCCAAGAATTTCATGCGCATATTAGGAAGTGGTCAGCATGAAGAATAAGTTGACTTCATAATCATTAAAGTTTAGCACGCAGGAGGCGTAGAGATCACTATAACGTCTGTGTCCGAATCACTCATAGTAATATGCTATTATGCAGACTCTTTTACTAGTTATCTGATGTCAAGTTTTAGCTTTAGGGGTATAAGATGAAACAAAAATATATCTTTAGATTTTAATATTCACAAATTTCGCAAATGATATTATTTTTGTAGTACAGGCATGCAGATGGAATATTAAATATATGAATCACACTATCACTCCAATTTATTTATTTTTAATTATTGGGCTCCATTTTAATATTAAAGTAAAATAACTTTTGTTTCACAATCGAGTGCAAATGGATAAGTTACCAATGTACGTACTGGTAACAAAGAGTTTTGTATATAATGTTTTAAGATTAATCTGATTTAATTCCACATGCACTCTTAATTAGGCTCTCCTTTCTTTCATTCTTTTAATCTTTAATTCATCGTTAATTTGGCCGACAGGAAAAGACAACAGCACGGGTAATCCTAGCGCAGACATGAAGACATGGTTGAGTGCCGCGCTAGTCAATCAAGACACCTGCGAAGAAGGATTTGACGGGACCAATAGTATTGTCAAAGGTGTAGTATCCGGGAGCCTTAACCAAATAACCTCATTAGTTCGTGAAATCCTCGGCAATATCCGCCAACTTCCACCTCAGAAAAAGGGTGACAATGCCGGAAAAAGTGGCGGTGGTGGTGGTAGTACTGGTGGCCGGAGTCCGGGATGGATGAAGAAGAGGAAGTTAATTGGCGATAAGTTTCCGGAATGGCTGAATCCCGATGACCGGAGACTGCTCCTCCAAGTTAACGGAGTGTCGGCGGATGCGGTGGTGGCGGCGGACGGAAGTGGGAATTTCACGAGGGTGAGTGAGGCAATAGCAGCAGCGCCTGATCATGGATCGAAGAGGTTTGTGATTTACGTGAAGAAAGGTGTGTACAGAGAGTATGTGGAGATTAGCAAGAAGAAATGTAATATCATGATGGTTGGAGATGGCATGGATGTTACAGTTATTTCTGGTAATCACAACTACATAGACGGTTGGACCACGTATCGTTCGGCAACATTTGGTAATAACTAACCCCTTGTTGTTTTGATCAATTTTGAATGTTTTTTATTTTATTTTTACAACGTGAGATAAGATTGTGTATTTTCAAACACCAATCACTAGGCTCATTTTTAACAAGGTAAACAGGTTATTTTCAAAAGTTAAAATTTGGTACTGTAGTTGGGTATTGTTGGTAGCACATACACTATTTTCTTGAGGAAATGTAATAATTGAATCTTGTTACATATGCTTAACTTTCTTAGACCACAGTAGTAATGCAACATTGTAGTCTTTAAAGGATCAAATCATTGAGTCTTGTCAAGAAAAGTTGTCAACCCTCTTATCCTGAAATGCTCATCAGTTACTACTCTACTTTAATGTGTCAAATACTGAATTTGTAGTAGCAATTGGATGAATTTCGTCCCCTCTTTCATTTCTAAGTAAAACTTTTTCTGAAAAATGAGAAATCATCGGTTTCTTAAAATAAAAAGAAAGTTGAAATGGTAAGTCAACCTTTAAAAAAGAAAACTTATTTGTGCATTGACCCATAATTGAATGCACTACATTACCAACTAGAAACTGTTTGTATATAGTTGGAAATATACAAATATTCTGGCATTAAGTGGTCATGGGTCAATTACAACTTGCTATTACACTATTTATGGGTATCTTGGCTTTTATTACAATTTTTATATGGTTAATTTGGGAAGTGGTTAATATGAAGTGAACTTTATGGTAAGTTCACTTCATGACTAACACAGTGCTGACACGCAGGCGGAGAGATTATTCTCCCGCCTATGTGTCAACATTGTAATGGGCATGAAGTTCATTTCATACTAACCGGATCCGTGAATTCGAATTGCAAAACCTTTTTGCATTTAGAGTTAAGTATGCTTTGTTTGATGTAGTATAAACCGGTAGACAAATAAGTACTTAATTGAAACTAAATATAAGTCATCTGTTGGTTAATATTTTAATTCATTATTATTTGTCAAATGTGCTTAACAACATGCTTAAATAAAAGTTTGTAACAAGGCCAATGACATAATGTGCACAACCTGCAGCGGTGAAAGGCCAGGGATTCATAGCCAGAGGCATGACATTTGAGAATACAGCAGGACCAGAAAAGCACCAGGCAGTTGCATTCCGATCGGACTCCGACCTATCCGTCTTATATCAATGCGCCATGAGGGGCTACCAAGACACTCTATACGCCCACTCTCAGCGCCAATTCTACCGCGAATGCCACATCACAGGCACCGTAGATTTCATGTTTGGCGACGCCTCAGCAGTCTTCCAAAACTGCAATATACAAGCCCGAAAAGGCCTACCAAACCAAAAAAACACCATTACAGCTCAGGGCCGCAAAGAGCAAGCCGAGCCTACAGGGTTCTCTATACAGTTGTCAAATATATCGGTGGAGGCGAATGTAATTGCTAATTCCACACTCACGTACCTTGGGCGCCCGTGGAAATTGTACTCGAGGACGGTTATAATGCAGTCTTATATTAGTAGTGCCATAAGGCCAGAAGGGTGGCTGGAGTGGAATGGGAGTTTTGCATTGGATTCTTTGTACTATGGGGAGTACATGAATTATGGGCCTGGGGGTGGTTTGAGCAGCAGGGTGAAATGGCCAGGCTACCATATTATTAATAACTCAGCTGAGGCTAATAGTTTTACTGTGGCTAATTTCTTATTGGGTAACTCCTGGTTACCATCTACTGGTGTTAAGTACACTGCAGGATTGGGGGTTTAAATTGAGGCTTTGAACGTAGTACTACTATATGTATATGCATTGCTCTGTTTGTTATTTTTCTCACTGCCCTTTTTGTGGCAGTTTTTGAGAGTTGTGGGTAATGTTTAGCAAAAAAGTGTATGATTTGTTATAAGAAATTGATGGCAAGTTCAATGATATGAAACTAGAGGGACTAAAGGGGATTTGGGACCTCAAAGTTTACAATTTAAGACAATTAAATGGCTATTGACCACCGTATGGTATTGGCCCAGCAGTATGTCTCGCCTCATAGTTTTCATGAGGTCGAGGGTTCGATTTTTGGTAGCATCAAGGATGGTGTGTGTGTAGCAAAAAAAAATGGCTATTATTCCTTTGTCCGAAATTGTGAATTGCGTGAGGTAGTCGTCACTTGGATCGTTTCTAGCAAAGTTGTAGGATGAATTGCCCACAACTCTTTAACTCCGAAATTGTGAATTGCGTGACGTAGTCGTCACTTGGATCGTTTCTAGCAAAGTTGTAGGATGAATTGCCCACAACTCTTTAACTCCTCGCCTATATGTAGACAGTAATCTTGATAAAATTGTTCGTGCTAGAAAATCTGCGCTGAATGGACACCAACGACACCATGACCTCTCGCTCATATGCAAGCGGTAATTTTGGACGATTGATGCGGTAGAAGACGCAACATACAACTATATATTATTGTATGATTAGTCGGGTTTGAATCTCACAGAAAAACCATGAACAATTTAGAAATTCTCAAAAAACTAAAGAAGAATAATCTCACTACCCAAGTTAAAGCCTACAAACAACTGATGTGGGTTGTTGGGGTTAGATAAATTGTCGAGCTCTTCTAGGTGAACATGAAAATTGGACATGAGTGTATTTGAATTTTATTTATTTGTATTTTTATCCACCATAAATAAGTAAAATTTAAATACACTCGTGTCCAATTTTCATGTCCACACATGATTTTTATAAATTGTCTAGTCAACCATATACATCGTTTTGTATCTTCTTTTTAAAATAATTATTTACTCATTGTAATATTATTGAATTTCTTTAGCTGAAATTTATGGGTTATTTACATTTCTTAGTATATTTCTAGAAAAAATTACAACAAAAGTGCATCCAGAAAATATTTACAGAATTAATACATTTTTAATATTTTATTTATAAAATTAGTGCATTTGGTATCCTTGGAAAGAAGAGAAGAGTTGGGCGAGCTTGACTGGATCAGACTCGGACTTGATGGCAAATTTAATTGCACGGAATGATGGGGATAGAGGAGAGAGAGTGGAAGAGAAGTGGGTGGTGGTTTGGTGTAAGATTAGGCGTTTCGGGAGCTTGGCCATTTTCTCTCTCGTTTCGGAGATGTGGAATGGAGGAGGGTTTTAGTTTCAAAGTATACGGGTTGTGGGCTGGGTTTTACATATCTGCTGGAATTGAGAATGTTTGCTCCGTTTTTGTCGGTGCTCGTCTGCACTCGTCGTCAGTACATTTTTTTTCATAGTGCAGTTGGTAGCCAAACCTTCATACAAAGGTAATCAATTCAGTTTTATTGGGTTACTAATTAATTATAAAAAATTTAAGAACAGTTTTCAAGTGTTATCTGGATTTGTTTTATACAACATGTGCAACCATGATAGGATCATAGAGTAGTCGTATGGATTTTCTCTTACTTTTTCCAATATTCTCTCTTTTGATCTCCATACTTTTTGGTAAGTGTTAATGTGTTATGTAGTTATTGTGTTACTCTTTTTTTATAATTATTTTATAAATACACTAATTTTATAATTAATTTTTAATTATTATATAGTAGTATAAAAAACCCTAAATTTATTCTACTCAGCCATGGGCTCATTGCTACACATCACCGGCCTAAACAACAAGGGAATTAAAACTAAGGAAGATGTCGATGACTTTATGAGAATAAGCTCTAACCTGGCCCACCAAAGTAGGCAACTACTACTTATCATAGCTATTAAATTAAAATGTAAAGGTAGTACTAAAAAACAAAGACTAAAAATTCCTCCACTCCCTATTTCACTGACTTAACGCGGTTTATAATAATGTACGTACTCCCAAAATTATTTGGCAAGTTACATATACCACATCCATTTCATAATAATTGTTTTTTGGATCAAGAGGCGGTCCGGCCTTAATAACCGGTGCACTTTGATTTTAATTTTTTTTTTTTGTTTTTTAATCATAATAATGAGAAAAATAAATAAAAAATATATTTCCCAAAATTCCACAGTTTACAGTGTTTTTTTAATAAAAAATATATATTTTTTTACAATTTTTTGTTCAAACTTGCTCTATTATTTTTTATTTATTTTTCTCATTATTGTGGTTAAAAAACCCAAAAAAAAAAAAGAAAAAAAAGAGGCACCGGTCATTACCGGTCAATAAGCTTACCGGACGCCCCCCCAATTCCTGTTTTTTTAGATGAAAAAATTTATTTCAATTTATTTGTCGTTTATGATTTTCTAAGAGAATAAATTATTTATTTTCCTATATCACCCCTAACTTCTCTCATTGTCCCAAGAAATTTTCTCCCTTGTATTAATAGTTTTCAACTTCACATAAAGAGGTAGTGATGAAATTTCATATAAATTTTAATTCTTAAATGATAGTATTAAATGAGTTTCTTAATTCATGTGTATGAAGCTAAAAAGACTATTATTATAGAATGGAGGTAGTATATCGTTAATGAGTCCGGATATTGTTCACCTCTTCTTATTCAATTTATCGAAGCTCACCTCCTCCTAGTAACGGACGTGACGGTTCGATAGAATACAACCGTCGTCTTCATACTTTTTAGCGACGCTTATATGTTGTCCGTCGTCGTTAAAAGTATAGACGATTTGTGTTGTATTAACCGAACCGTCGTCTGGTCCATCGCTAAAGGGGAAGTGAGCTCGAGTGAGTTAGATAAATGGTGAACTTAAGATCCGGACTGTATCATTAATGGTCAGAAATCAAATCTTTGACTCTCTCAAAACCACCCAGCTACTATTAATAAATAATTCAGGAGTTTTTCTAGGTGAACATGAATATTTAAATTTTATTTATTATTGAAGATCAAAATATAAATAAATAAAATTTAAATACACTAATATTCAATTTTTATATCCGCATAGAGTTTTTGATAATACACTAGTTTTTTCTTTTATTCTACGAATATATCTATTGTTTGTAAACTAATCCTCTACTCCTTTTTTTATGACCACTATACAAATATACCGAGAAAATCATTTAATTACATTTAAATAACATATATGATAGTTAAAAGGGTACCTATTCTATCTGAAAATAAAATAAAATTCAATTTGTTTTCTTTTGTTTGTATTTTCATAATTCATAATGCTTCATTTACAAGAACATAATATACACAAGATTAATATTTAATTCCAGATATATGTAGGATGACAAACAGCAGTTCCTTCGTTCACATGATTAGAATCTTTGATTGATTCTCTTAACCATTACTACATTAAGAAGCCAAAGCCTTTTTTTTAGAACCCAGGTTGTTATAACCTAATAATTCTAGACTACACCTTTGGTCTAAGAAGCCAAAGACTAAAATAGCCCTTAATTATATTGGTGTATTCTTCATTTCTTGATGAGAATTGATATTTTCACGTTATTTTTTGATATTTTCACACGTAGAACTCACATATTAGCTAGTAAAAATTCGACACATAAACTAATATTTGAGTCCTACATGTCGAAATATATATAAAAAAATAATTATTTGTGCATGGTTAGTGTTTATAACTTGAAATTTTGCCTACACCCTTACTTGAGATCTCTTTTGAACAGGACAGGAGAGGACACTTACTCGGTTTACACAATACAAGAAGAAACAAAGATTACCACATGGGAACCAATGCTTGTAAAAGAAAAATGTGTATATAATTAATCTTATCTTTACGTAGTAGGAGTATATTCAACCCCGTTTCCAATCATTCAAATTAAGTACTATAGTGCAATCTTCTCTCTCTTGAATGAGAATAATAAGAAATGGTCAAAATACCATTACTCTTTGTCCGCCAAATTGATTCTCATCACACACCACCTTTTTATTCAATCTCCCTACATCTTAGACTACAAGCCCCACTTTATTTTTTGAGTTTCTTTATGAGTCTCGTTATATCCACTTACTTTTTATGTCTATTTTTCAATCCACTAAACACAAATACATAACCCCGAGAACATGTACATGCATCTTTTAAAATATTTAACTAATATATATGCGGTCCGCTCACCCCCTTTAGCGACGAACTGGAAGACGATTCGGTCCGTCACTATATATTTGATCCGTCGCTATTTGTTATCCGTCGCTAAAAACTAAGACGGCGGTTCTATATATAGCGATGAACCGAATCGTCCTCCGGTCCGTCGCTAAAGGGGGGTGAGCAATAAAGGGTGAGCTTAAGATCCGGACCGCATATATATGTATACCAGAATCAATCTAAAGCATATCTCTCTTGCATATCTTTATTAAAATTACTCCGTTTTGAAAAATTTTTAAAAATAAGTGGGGTCACATGTGGTATTTTTATAAATAAAAAGAAAGCAGCTGAAATCACTCTCTTTTAATATTATTTTGTTTTTTTTAAAAATTTTCAAAACGACGTAATTTTAATAAAGGTATGATATTTAAGAGAGGTATGTTATCTAAGAGGTATGCTTTATCCGTTCTATATATATATATATATATATATATATATATATGAAAAAATATATGTACACAATGCCATGTAAGACAGTGATCGGTATTATGACGGTTTTCAACCGTCGCCATATCTATATTATTACTACTTACGATGACAAGAATCGCCGACAAATTCAAAAAATCCGTCGTCATAACCCACTGTGTATATACATATAGCTCATATATATATATATGTTTATCAAAATTCAAAATATCAAATGCCACTCATTTTTCTATAAAGTGAGTATTAATCCAAAGATAGGAACAACTTGCTAGTGCTAACCTCTTTTCATATTTCCTTTGAGCTATATAAGAAACATAAATCTTGTTCAGTTTTTTCTACTTCATCCCTCATCATCCATGACTTCCTCCATAATGATCAACGCTTCCCTCTTTCTCTGCTTATTCTTCTTCTCAACTTCATGGGCTGTCGCCCCTTCCTCCTCCTCTTCCACTACCATTTATTCTCCTCAAAATATTTCTTCCATCAAATTCCTCTGCAAATCCACACCATACCCTCAACTTTGCTTAAACTCACTTAAAATCTCCATAAACATAAATCCCACCTCCATTCTTTCCTTTCTCCTCCATTCCCTAGATATCGCATTGTCCGAAACTGCCAAGCTTTCGGATCTATTCACTGGCAACAATAATATTGTAGAGAATCAAAAGGGTACAATCCAAGACTGCAAAGAGCTCCACCAGATAACTTTTTCTGCTCTAAAAAAGTCCGTTTCCAAACTAAGTACTACTAATTCAGCCAGTTTAGCTGATGCGAGAGCTTTCCTCAGTGCAGCTCTCACGAACAAAAATACTTGTTTAGAAGGCCTGAATTCTGCGTCCGGACCTTCTAAACAAGTGCTGGTGAATTCAGTCATTAGTAGTTATCAACATGTTAGTAACTCTCTCTCTATTCTTTCCAAGTCTTCTGGAGGTCACGTGGGACCAAAAGCCCGTCATAACAGACGTCTTTTGGGCCTTCCCAAGTGGCTGTCCAGGAAGGACAGTAGGATTTTGGAGGATGATTATGACCCGACTGAGGTGGTGCTCACGGTGGCGGCTGATGGTACCGGAAACTTCACGACAATCACCGGCGCTATCAATTTCGCTCCAAATAATAGTTTTGATAGTAGAATATTTATTTACATTAGCCAAGGGGTGTATGAGGAAAATGTTGAAATTCCTAGCTATAAGCCTAACATTGTACTGCTTGGGGATGGAAGTGATGTTACTTTGGTTACCGGAAGTAGAAGCGTTGGCGATGGCTGGACTACTTTCAGATCTGCCACTGTCGGTAAAAATTACTTCCCCCTTTAAATAAAAAAGTGTTATTTTTGTCTCAAAATTGAAAAGTAGTATTTGATCTAAAATGATTATATTTTGTCCAACTTGTAAAATGGACTATATAAATAAAAGTAACTCATGCCTTTCCACATGATTTAAATATCTAGTCTTGAGGCTTTGCTGTTTGATTCTGGACATGTACGTACTATAAAGTTGTTAGTTGTTAGGATCGGATTACACATAAATTACACAACAATAAAAAGTTAACACAATAATTTACGTGATTTTTCAAATCGAATACTTTCACGGGAGCGGATGTAAGTGTTTTATTTATTATTTGAGTACATAAGATTTTTACAATAGAAAGTTTATATAACTGCTATTTCTATCCTAACCTTAAATCGCATTATAACTTGAATACTCATAATTCCCTTGTAACTAGAGCCGATCCAAACTTTTTGGGGGCCTCAAGCTAAATCTTAAATTGGGCCTTTTTTTAACCATTCAATACTAAATTAAATTAATATCTATGATTTTTTTAAAATTAGAATTTCATTTTTCTTGCTCTTTTAGATGCAAATTCTTGATCAAACTTGTATGATTATACTTGTAGCTACTGATTTGCTTAGGGAAAAAAATGAGCTTTTTTAATGGGCTCTAACATGTATGAATTATTAAAATTTGGGAGCCTTCTCAATTTTGGGACCTCAAGCCATTGCTTAAATGACTTAATTATTGGACTTGTCCTGTTTGTAACATCGTACCATACCGTGGGACCAGTGTCTCACTCAGCTCCGCTTCGCTCGGCACTGACCTTTTTAAAAAACTTCTCGATAACTCTCATACACATCATATGAATCCCAAGTTTTTAAAAAAGTATAACATCTATATATATTGCTGGTCTTAGACTCTTAGAGCAGGTTTTGTCTTAAGGACAAAACACACAACTTAATTTGGCCATGACATGAATTAAAGTCAATATCAAAATTAATTGCAACAGTTAAAAGTACTTCATCCATTTAAAATTAGAGATATTTTTTAGTCCATTCTGAAAGAAGAATCAAAGACAGAAGATTTACATTTTTATGGTAGGATTATAAAATGACATGCTAATCCTAATAACATTTGTCCTATCATTTCTAGCATTAAACCACTATTAGTATATTCTCAACTAATACTAAAGGTACAGTTGAAAACATAAAATTATTCTTAGAGGTAAACCTCTAATTTTAGAGCGGATAACGTACTAACTTGGTTATGGCAAAAATCTATGAGAAAAAAAATATTGATTTCAATTTTCCCTTCACTATTTCAGCGGTGTCTGGCGAGGGATTCTTGGCACGCGACATAACCTTTGAGAACACGGCAGGGCCAGAGAAGCACCAGGCGGTAGCCCTTCGCGTTAACGCAGACTTGGCCGCAATCTACAGGTGCAGCATAAGTGGTTACCAAGACACATTATACCCCCACTCATTCCGACAATTTTATAGAGAATGCGATATTTCTGGCACTATAGACTACATATTTGGAAATGCTGCTGTGGTCTTTCAAGGGTGTAACATTGTGTCCAAAATGCCATTGCCCGGCCAATTCACTGTAATTACTGCCCAGTCTAGGGACTCTCCCGATGAAAACACCGGTATCACCATACAAAATTGTTCCATCTTAGCTACAGATGATTTGTACAGTAATTCTACTAGTGTTAAGAGCTATTTAGGGAGGCCATGGAAAATATACTCGCGGACCGTCATTATTGAGTCTTACATTGATGACTTTATTAGTCCAGAAGGGTGGACGAAGTGGTCTGGTGACGATGGCCTAGACACTTTGTATTATGGAGAGTATGAAAATTCTGGGCCTGGTTCTGGGACAGACAATAGAGTTACTTGGCCGGGGTATAATGTGATGGATTACTTTGATGCCTCTAATTTCACTGTGTCAGATTTTATTGCTGGACAGGAATGGCTGGATTCGACTTCCTTTCCTTATGATGAAGGGGTTTAATCAACTTTAGTGTCCAATGCTTAGATTGATTTTTACAATATAAGGTACAAAGTGCCTTTTGATAAATGTGGACAAATATGTATTTAGTGTCAATGGCCTTTTTACGGATTAGGATCCCTTTTCCCACCGTTATATTTATCTTCCAATTTCTCTCAATACAAATTTAGCAACACAAATATTGCTTTAAGCGACAGTAGCAATATGGCACATTTATTAGCAACAAATTTTATTGTGTCGTTGATTATTCGCGACAAATTTTATTGTGTTGTTAATTGTAGTATTTGTGTTGTTAAAGATAAATTGAAGAATATGTGTAATTGAGGATCACACCTATAATGATAGTCCATGTGTAACATTTACATATCCTTCAATTTCCCCAAATACACATTTAGCGATACAAATATTATATCTAGTGACAAATATAGCTAATTATTTGCAACGAATTTTGTTTTATCGCTAAATATAATATGCGTCGCTAATTGTGAATTGGGAAAAATTGAAGGATATGTGTAATAGAAGGATTCGACATTTTGATTCATCCCATGTTAATAGGGATTGTTGGTGTAGAGAAACTATGTGTATGGCAATGTAAGTATTTTTTTTATGGTATTTAATTTCTTCCCTTTTATTACTCTATATATATCTTTTCATTTAATGTAATTTGAGAGGGGAAAATAATTAATTAGCGGGAAAGCGGGTTAAAGGGACATGCAGAATCTCCATCACCCATTGTGAGTTATAACTAACAAGTTTATGAACAGAAGAAAGTCCTAAAATTTCTCCAGTCCATACCTTACTAGGCGACCTTAATATTCATCACTAAACAGAGATTTTGATACCCTTAAAATTTTACTGATCAAAATAAAAAGGGAAAGGGATAAAAAAAAGGGAGAAACACAAGAAAAAATAAGGAGGATCAAAAGATTTGTTATTAGCAACTTCCTCTACACCTCTGCCTTGGCTAGAATCCAAGGCAGAGAGACCTCTGCGTCAAGTACATAGCAAAGCTATAACATGGCGTTTCAAGATTTTGATCTTATATCCGAACGCCGCAAAAATGAAAGGAAACAGAAGATTAAAAAGAGGATCACAATCGGCATTGTTGCAACCGTGCTTGTCGTTGCAGTTGTGGTTGCGGCTGTCTGTGTAACACTCAATCAAAAAACTAGTAATGACAAGCCCACGTCCAATAAATCAAACTCTGACCAAAAACAACATGAACCATTAAAATCCTCCAAACTGGTGAAATCCATATGCAATGACACGGATTTTAAGGCAACCTGCGAGAGCAGTCTCCAAAAGGCGGTCCGTTCCAACCCCTCAGCTCAGCCAAAAGACCTCCTCAAGGCAGCAATTTCTGGCGTCTCGGACGAACTTGACAAAGCTATGAATGAGGCCTCTAAGCTTGAATTTGACACCCCAGAAAAGAAAGCCGCGTTTGATGTTTGCAAAGAAGTTGTCGCAGATGCCAAAGACGAATTGACTAGCTCGACTACTGCCCTTGGCGAAAAGGATTTAGCAAAGCTTTCTACAAAAACACCAGAGTTGGATAATTGGTTGAGTGCTGTGATTTCATACCAACAAATCTGCATTGATGCTATTCCTGAAGGGGAACAAAGAAATGCTGTACAAAAGGCCTTAAAAACATCAAAGGAACTTACTAGCAATTCTCTTGCCATGGCCTCACAAGTGTCTTCTATCCTTTCCACACTCCCAAATACTAACCATCGTCGACTTTTTTCACTAGACGATGACCAGCTTCCTACCTGGATGACCAATGAAGACCGGAGGATTTTGAAGGCCGATGCACCAAAACAAACTCCTAATGTTATCGTGGCCAAAGATGGTACTGGAAATTTTACTAAAATTAATCATGCAATGGCTGCATTGCCACAAAACTACAAAGGAAGGTACAATATTTTGTTCCTTTACTTTTCTCATAAAAGATTGATAAACAGAACGATGTTCAAGGCTCACTTGTACCAATATGTACAGGCACTTCAAAATATATGATTTTTTTTCCTCTTAATTTCCTAATAGTTAATCTTACATATATTTATTTTTCCCTGAATCATGATTATGCAGGTATGTCATTTATATTAAAGAGGGAATATATGATGAGACTGTTGAGGTTACCAAAAAGATGGTAAACATCACAATGTTCGGTGATGGATCCCAAAAGAGTATAATTACGGGAAGCAAAAATTTTGTGGATGGAGTTCCAACTTTCAAAACTGCAACTTTTGGTACGTCAATAATTTAAAAAAAAAAACATAAAACATTATGTCAACATTTAGGATCAGAATTTCATGAAGTTGTCGCACCCTTGACCATATGTAAATTTATAACTTTTCTGCTAAATTTGTTAAGGACTTGTGCTGGCGCACCAAAAAGGGTGGTAGATGACAAAAATAAGTTTACATGCAACAAAAAAAAACATGATATTACATACCGTAAAGGTTGTGATAAGTTTATAGAATCCAAATCTCAATATTCATACAGAATTTTGTTCACAAAATTCTGTTTTTGTGAATAATGTGAATCATCCTTCATGTGCAGCGGCCATTGGAGATGGTTTTATGGCTCAATCCCTTGGGTTCAGAAATACTGCTGGACCAGAAAAGCATCAGGCAGTAGCCCTTAGAGTTCAATCCGATCGTTCAATTTTCCTCAACTGTCGAATGGAGGGTTACCAAGACACATTATATGCACAAACACATCGCCAATTCTACCGCGGCTGCTACATTACAGGCACCATAGACTTCATCTTTGGTGATGCAGCTGCCATTTTCCAAAACTGCAATATCTACATCAGAAGGCCCATGGACAACCAAAAGAACATTGTTACGGCCCAAGGACGAGCCGATAAGCGCCAAACAACAGGGATTGTACTACAAAACTGTCACATTATGGCCGATGAAAAATTGACACCTGAAAAGGCAAAGTTCAAGAGTTACCTTGGCAGGCCCTGGAAAGAGTACTCAAGAACAATTATTATGGAAACTGAAATCGATGATATCATTGATCCTGAGGGATGGTTGCCTTGGGAAGGTAGTTTTGCACTAAAAACTCTGTATTATGCAGAGTATAACAATAAAGGACCAGGGGCTGATCTTAAGGGCAGAGTTAAGTGGCCTGGTCTTAAGGTGATTAAAAAGGATGAGGCTATGGAATATACAGTTGGGCCTTTTCTACAAGGTGATACCTGGTTGAAGGGTGATATTGGTGTTCCTATTCGTTTCAACTTAGCCGGTTAAATTAGGCTGGTGTTGATTGTTATCGAGTAATGTATGATTGATTGTTTCAAAGAGGTTAATAGACAAACATTTGGATTGCATGTTTTCTTTGAGCATGTACATGCCTTATTTTTGGGGTTATGGATTAATTTTTTTTTTTTGTTCTTTCTTAATTAGAGTTACTTCTCTTAATCAAGTGAGACAGCTAGAAATGAAATTTTTATATTTATATTAATTTAGTTTAAAGAAATTTGAGTTGTGTTGATCTATATGCACACCTTTCAATCCTACTCGAGAATTTCGGTAAAAGAAAAACAAGTATCAAAGTAAAAAATATTTCACTAAACAAAATTAGACCTTGATGGGGAAAGGATTGGTTTAGTTCCAATTGGCCTCACTAGATTTTGTATCCATAATTTATATTGCAATTAAGGAAGCGTTTTCGGGTATGTTTAGTTATAATGTTTATAGTATTTACTCCAGTAATGTTTTGTGTGTTTGATCACTATAAGGTGATTTTAAATTTCAAACTTTATTTTTATAAATTAAATAAGTTATAATTAAAATAAACTGCTTGTAAACAAATAAAATTTTCAATTGCATTTCAAATTTTAAAGGTATCATTTCTCTCATTTTTAGACCTCAAGGCTGTCATTTTACCAAAAATAAAATGGGTCCTTAACACTAATATACAACAATTAGAAAATAATTACAAAAATAAAACACACAACATAATTACAAAAATAAAACAACACAATAATAAAGTTGCTAAAATCACGTATACGTCAGTTACCGACTGTCCTGTCTAACAATAACCGCTCCTAAATTCAAGCAATTGAAAACAACATGCAACTTTAATATCGGAGAAATCCAAATCTTCTGTCGACGTTTGCCTTTCCACACACCTCTGAGATCGCGACAAACCTCTGAGATCGGAGAAGACGAAATAGCATACAAAATCATTAACAACTTCAAGTTCAGTAACCAAAAACAATTGTACTACAGAGATTGTTGAATACAATATCACAACAACTTCGATACAAATCTGAACACTGAGGTATGTGAGTTTAAAGTTCATATGCATATAGTTACCTATGGTTACTACAAATTCATATATTGATTACCTTTCTTAAGTTTTTCGTACTTAAAATGGTTACTACAAATTACTATAGCGTTTGGTTGATTCATTGATATGTTTTAGATTATGGTTACTAAATAGATATAAATTGTTTACTGCTTATTGTGTATTTGTTTGCTAAATAATGTTTATTTGATTAATTTATAATTTTTAAACGAGTTCTACTTATTTTTTTATATTAATGGTTACTCATCAAATACATTGGTTACTGTCTACTACAACTGTTGGTTACTGTCTACTGTTGTCTTGGTTACTCTATAACATTATATTGTCCAATGATGTCTTGGTTACTGTCTAATGATGTCTTGGTTACTGTATGACTGTGACGCCCCCAAAATAGGTATACATCACCTATTCTGAGTCGCCAAATATGGTACAGAATACAAATACAATCTTTAATATACAACAAGAGAGTTGTGAGTTTTAATACAAATATTATCTTCTAGACAATATCCACTCTCAGAATAAGTTTTCATTACATTTATTGTCACACTATTTAACAAAATAGTGAGGACTACTAATACTATCATCCGGATAAATCACTCCGTTCCCCGACTAGTCCCGCCACGTTCTCATTTCACGAAGAGAACGATTGAAAGAAATGGTGAGCTCAACTAGCCCGAAGAAGAAATATTATGACTAAGATAATGCAAAATAAATTATCATTAGTCTTCAACAATGTTAAACTGATAAAATATAATAGACATCAAGTTTAACTACGGTGAACAAGCAATCCATTAAAAGAGTCAAGTAGAGAATAAAATCCACTATTTTTTATGATTTAAAAAGTTTTTCATCACTTTTATCGCTGGGACTCAGCTTAATAAATAAACCACATCATCCCTGCTCTACGACCAAGGATATTCATTAGTATCACAACCACAAATTATCCATGCACCACGGGCCAAGGATATTCGTGTATTCATCAATGGTCATGATTATGCCAACAAATGTTCATCAATGCACTATGTGCCAATGAGGACTTTACCACATCATTTGTAACATTATTACCATGATTACATCGAATAATCCTCGGTCATAATCATACCAAGTCCATCTATGCACTACGAAAGCCACGATGACTTTCAACAAAATATATAAACATGAGGATGATGACAATGATATAAGAATTCAATAAAACAAGTTCAAGAATTAATTTATCCAGGAACTAATAACGTCCAATTGTCAACATGATACTTCTTTATAGAGTAAAATTTAAGAATGCTCAGAAGAATATTTTCATGAAAGATACTGGATGAAGCGCAAATATCAAGGATATTCCACTAATTTCATGGAGTATAAAAGTCAAAACTTTAACCAACCGAGTATAATAAAGAATGGAATAACAAAAGAAATCACCATGCATGCGATACAGATGTAGAAAAAGTTATTCCAGCGTAACAATAAATAACAAAACCGGTCAGCGTAATACGCATTCAATAGGATATTCCAATAGAATAATAAAGAATGGAATAACAATGAAATCACCATGCACGCGATACTTCAGATAGTATAAAAGTTATTCCAATGTAATAATAAATAACGGAACCAGTCCGGCGTAAAAAACACATGTATATGATATTGGCGGAATAATAATAAAACGGAACCGAGATCCGGTAAAAGAAAGCTAATGTATGTGATATTCCAATAGAATAATAAAGAATGGAATAACAATGAATTTCACCATGTATGCGATACTTGCATGGACGGAGTTATTTCGGTGAGAATAATAAATAATGGAATAATGTAAGAATTTCACCAAGCATATAGGGTAGCCCAGCGTATCACAAAAGTTATTCCAATGGAATAATAAAGACTAGAATAATGTAAATTCTCTTCACTTAATATGAAAAAAAAATACCCCTTACCTTATAAAGAAGAGTACTCTCACCAAGCGGTAGAGGCGGGGATATACTTGACGAAAACTTGCACTACGCTTCAAAGCTTTCTTAAACATTAAAGAAAGATGCTCAAGATTATAGAAGAAGAATTCTCTCTACGTTTCTCTCTCTAGTTTCAAATTGAATTCGTAAGAAATAATGAAGGAATGAACTTCTATTTATAGAAGAATGAATGAATTTGAATAATAACTAATTCATGAACAGTCAAAGTTGATTTACTTTTTAATCGAAGCGGTCCATATTTAAAGCAAAATCTTTTAAATAAAATATAATATATTCTATTTATAATCTAATAAAACGAATAACTTTATAAAAGTATTTTGTTTTTATATAAAAGATTTTACTATGCAAAAACATTATCGCAGTACTATGCAACATTATGCATAATAAAATATAATATATTCTATTTATTATCTAATAAAGCAGATAACTTTATAAAAGTATTCTATTTTATATAAAAAGATTTTCTTATTAGCCTAATAAAACGAATAACTTTATAAAAGTATTTTGTTTTATATAAAAAGCTTTTCTGCTTTTATTACATTAATAATACTAATAAAACAAAGCTTCATCATCATTATCATAATTCACATTATTAATCAACCAAAGTCGTTCCTCAGGAAGAGGGGGCTTTCAATAAGATTTCTCTCCTTATTGGTAGCGCAATTAGGTGACCAAACCTCTCCTTGGCGTAACTTCTAGACATCGTTAATAATGCAAATAATAATATTAACAACTTTGTTATCTCAACTATTGATTTAATAATATATAAAATATTGACAATAATTGAATCAAATAACGTGAGATACTATGCAAAAATTACTGAAGCAATAATTGAACAAAACCGAGTGACTTCTCACGTAAGCATCAATAATCAATATCGTGTGCTACTATGAAACCACGCGTATTCCTGTACTTTTAATACTGGGTGTTTCAACAGTTAACGGTAAAACTTTCGCCGTTATTTTTATAAAATATTTTTTGTCATTTTCTTAATCCGACAATAATTCCGTTGTGGGGTTCACAAATAATTGTGCTGTCGTACGAATATTCCCTGTTAAAACGAATATTCCCCGACCAATCGAATATTATAAACAACTTGCGTACTTTATTAAATTTCTAAATATTACCCACAACTATAATATTATATCAAATTTATTCAAAAATAATAATGATAGAAAATTCATCTTTATTCATAAAAGTTAGGGTCTTACAATGACAATATGTTGGTTACTGTCTAATGCTGTCTTGGTTACTTTGTAATATTATAGTGTCTAATGTTTTCTTGGTTACTGTATGACAATATATTGGTTATTGTCTAATGTTGTCTTGGTTACTTTGTAACATTATCTTTGCCTAATGCTTTATTAGTTCTTTGTCTAATGTCGCCTTGGTTCTTGTGTAACAATATATTGATTCTTGATTCATGATGATTGATTCTACATCGTAACTTTATAGTGGTTACTACATATTCTTTGAGTTGGTTCTTTGTGTAAAATTATAATGGTTAGTGCGTAATATTCTTGAACAATACTAACTTGGTTAATGAAAAATGATGACTTGGTTACTGACTAATGTTGACTTGGATACTGTTTAACATTATATTGGTTACTGACTAATTCTGACTTGGTTACTATGTAAAACTATAATGGATACTTTCGATAGTCTTGACACGGTTCTTCAGATAAGATTGAGGTGTATCGGTTTATAAATTATATGTATATAGTTACCTATGGTTACTACAAATTCCTATGGTTACATATGGTTCTTGAACAATTATATGTATATAGTAACCTATGTATGAACAATTATATGTATATGTTTCTTGACTAATCTTTGAGTTAGTTCTTGTTTAACATTATATTGGTTCTTGACTAATCTTGATTTGGATACTATGTAAAATTATAATGGATACTCATTAGTCTTTGAATCAAGTTCTTGCATTAATCTAATTATACTTATACTTATATTTTTATATTAATGGTTACTTGTTAACTACATTGGTTACATTCTTACAACAGTTAGCATTTAACTGCCCACAAACCAATTATACTGGTTGTTTTTTACTATAACAATTAAATGGAAGATGTTTTTATCCTATGGTTACTAAGTTAACATGTGTTGGTTACTGTCTACATTGGATTTTGTTACTGTATAATGTTGTTATTATTACTGTTCAATATTTGCTTATTTTATATTGGTTTGTTTTATTATGATGGAAATTAATTGGCTACATTGGTTACCTTTATACAACTGTTATAATTTAATTGCTAACAAATAACATTAAACTGATTGTTTCCATTGTAAAATAAATGTACAAATGTGTTTCATTTTCTTGTTACTAATATTATATAGTTTGGTTACTGGTTAACATTGATTTGGTTACTTTACAAAACTTAATACATTTTGAGATAATGGAGATGATTCTTGTTGTACTTTATTTCAATCGAGACATGGACCGATAGTAACCAATACACCAAATTTGAAGTTTCTTGGCATATTAGTTCCATCAACTTGTTCGTTCAGAGAAATGCAAAACATGATATGCATTGCATTACGGCTAGACACAAACAAAACAACATTGTCGATCAAATTTCATATTAGAAGCGACATTCCACCGATCTGTATATCAGATGAAGCAACCTTGAGATTCTTTATTGAAGTTAGTAGAAAATCTGATGAATAAGGTAAATTCCCACTGATTATAGATATTGAAAAAAGAAGCGGACGCAGAACAATCTTGCATAACTTGACAAATGTAGAAGAATCTGTTATTCACGATGTAACGCCAATCAGATCAACACAAGGGAATTCATCACTAGTTCTATTAGCAACACAAGATTGCCAAATTGAAACGCAATATTCTGATCAGCTTGCAATGGAATTAATTGAACAACAACGAGACAGACAACATGACAAATCATACACAATAGAATGATATGATGATGTAATAACAGATCCGAATAAACGTGAAGTAAAATTACATCAAACCTACAAAGACAAAAAAATCCTATCACAATCAATGAGGCTGCATTCAATCAAGAAAAACAGACAACACAAAGTTCAACGAAAAAGTCATAGAGACTTTGTGCTAGTGTGCGTAGATGATGAAAATTGCAAATGGAAGATGAGAGCATCAAGTATTCGAAAAACCAGTCTGTTCAAAGTGAGGGAATTCAATGACATTCACACGTGTTCAGTCAACGTATTGCTGGGAGACCACAGACAGGCAAATAGTGAGTTGGTCAGTGAATGCATAATGCATAAATTAATAAATTTGAAGAAAATATACATACCAACCGATATTGTCGAGGACATGATGACAGAATATAATGTGTCTATCTCTTACCAAAAAGCATGGAGATCGAAGGAGAAAGTGTTGGAAAAGGTAAGAGGAAATCTACACGACTACTCATTGATCCCATCATGGTTACACATGCTGAAGAAAACAAATCTAGGTAACACTTTAAAATATATTATTAGTTTTCATAATTAGTTTGTTATTAAAGTCAACTGATTTGGTTACTATAATATGCATTAGTTACCTTCTTCATATTTATAATTTTTAAATGAGTTCTACTGATTTTTTTATATTAATAGTTACTCATCAAATACATTGGTTACCTTCCTGCAACTGTTGGTTACTGTCTAGTGTTGTCTTGGTTACTGTATAACATTATATCGACTAATGCTCTCTTGGTTACTGTCTAATGTTGTCTTGGTTACTGTATAACAATATGTTATTTACTGTATAATGTTGTCTTGGTTACTGAATAACATTATACTGTCTAATGCATTCTTCGTTACTGTGTGACAATATGTTGATTACTGTCTAATGTTGTCTTGGTTACTTTGTAACATTATACTGTCTAATGCTTTATTAGTTTACCGCTTAATGTCAGATTAGTTATCGTGTAACAATAAATTGATTCTTGATTGATTTCGATTGATTCTTCGTGAAACATTATAATGGTTATTGAATATTGCTGAGATGACGCTATGTAAAATTATAATGGTTAGTGCATAATATTACTGAACAATACTAACTTGGTTATTAAAAATGATGACTTGGTTACTGACTAATGTTGACTTGGATACTGTTTAACATTAAACACATTGTTGTTATCATCTCATCGTTGTTAATCGTTGGTTCGCTTCAATGTTGTCTTAATTCTTGTATAACATTATATTGTCCAATGTTGTCTTGGTTACTGTCTAATGCTGTCTTGGTTACTGTATGACAATATATTGGTTACTGTCTAATGTTATCTTGGTAACTTTGTAACATTATACTACTTGTAATTCTAATGATAATGTTGATGTTGCATAACAGGTTCCGCCACAGCTCTTGAGTTGGAAACAAATGCTCGTTTCAAGTATTTATTCTTTACCATTGGAGCATCCATTCAAGCATTACATCATTGCTTTCCAATTATTGTAATCGATGGCACATTTATACAATTAATTTACGAGGGGACACTACTGATAGCAAGCACACAAGATGCAAACTGAAACATTGTTCCGATTGCTTTTGCAGTGGTTGACAGCGATAATGAATTATCTTGGAGATGGTTTTTCATGAATTTAAGAATTGCTTGTGGAGTTAGGGAAGGCCAATGCATTGTTTCAGATAGACATGGAGCCATAATACAAGGACTGAATTATGTGTTTCTGGATGTCATGCATGGTTCCTGCACATACTATATACTAAAAAATATAAAAAACAGATTCAAAAAGAGAGGAGAAGAACTTAAACAGGCTTACAACGGGGAATATAGAGAATACAATATTGAACAATTCAACAAACACATGGCTGAACTTGATGCCATTGATCCTCGAATAAGGACATATTTGGAGAAAGAGGTCAAGTTTAAAAAGTGCACCAGGCTCCATGGGACTGTACGCAAATACTCCACAATGACTTCAAACACCGCCGAATCTATTAACAACGCAATCAAGATGATTAGAGATCTTCCAGTTGCATCAATTATTGAATGCCTACGTTGTCTGGTTCAAAGATGGTATTTCACAAACAAACAAGCAGCCCTATCAACATTCACAACACTTTCAACAACAGCTGAAGGAAGGTTGCAATCTAATATCATTAAATCAAAGAAACTTAAGGTAACTAATACAAATTATAAATTATTGCATCAAATTTTAAATTGTCTTTGTTACTGACTAATGTTGTCTTGATTACTGCATAATATTACTAATTAATGTTAAATTGTTTACTGTCTAATGCTGACTTGGTTACTGTGTTACACTATAATGGTTACTGACTAATACTGACTTGTTTACTGACTAATGGTAACTTGGTTACTATGTAATATTATATTGGTTGCTAACTAATACTTAATTGCTTATTGCATAACATTATAATGGTTATTGAATCTTCTTTGAGTTAGTTCTTGTGTATCATTAGATTGGTTACTTACTAATCTTTGCCTTAGTTCTTGCATAATATTACTAATTAATGTTGAATTGGTTACTGACTAATGTTGACTTATTTACTGTGCAACATTATAATGGTTACTGACTAATAATAACTTGTGTACTGATTAATGGTAACTTGGTTACTATGTAATATTATATTGGTTATTAACTAATACTTAATTGTTTACTGCATATCATTACAATGGTTACTGACTACTGCTGAGTTGGTTACTGTGTATCATTATACTGGCTACTAATTGATGCTTGTTTGGTTACTCTGTATAATTATAATGTTATTGTGTTTTGTAATTATAATATTGAGTTGTTTACTTTACTATATTTATTCTTTTTTCAGACAATGAAAACGATTCAAGTTGTACTTTATTCTAACAACACTTAATTTATGATGTAGGTTGAGACATCAAACTTAGTGATTTTCACTGTTTACGATGTTGCCAAACAATATATTGTGGACATCGACCAAAAGACATGCACATGTAGTAAATTTCAGTACCATGAGATGCCTTGTCCAAGACTTATTTATTCTTTGTTATGAGCAAAGCGAAATTTGAGTCATTATGATTTTTGCTCAAAAAAATACTATAAAACAACTTTGGTCGACACATATTCAGCTTCAATCATGCCGTTAGATGACAAAGAAAACTGGGATGTACCAGAAGAAGTAAGAAACATAGGTTTAAAACCACTGAACACAAGAAGACCAGCTGGAAGACCAAAAGTAGGGAGGTACAAACGCGGATCTGAAATCAAAATTCAAAACAAATGCAGCAGGTGCCAAGAAAAAGGACACAACAGGAAAACATGCAATAATTCACCGATTTTTAGACCAAAAAAACCCTGACATATTGCATTTACATTAAGAGTGTAAATACATGTATATATAATTATTTACTATCATTAACCATAAACCACATGGTTAGTAGCATTTTTGATTTTGTACAGTAATCAAAATTTTTATTGATTAATATTTTGATTTCTGAATTCATTATGAGTTGCCAATATAATTGGGAAACCACACAAGTACACTGTGCACTTGATAATTGTTCCAAATATAAGTTGTAAATTATTTGGTTACTAACATAAAGTCAAATGGTTACCCTTATATGACAATTTGGATACCAACTGCACATCTCAAAAATATATTTAATTTAATATGAGTTTATAAATGACCATCATATATAATAATGGAATCTCTTAATTAAAATTTCTTATTCCATCATGATGATAGACTATAAAAAAAACACATATATTTAACACTTCATAACATTTGTGATACAAATTTATAACTGTTTTGTTACAAACGAAAACAAATATTGTTAACATATATGTATGTTTGGACACCAACATAACATTTCAACTTATAAAACTGATATATACTGATTTTATCAAATTTTATGACAATTTGTTTACTTATAAAAATATAATATGGTGACCATAACAGTAAACTATTTGGTTACTTATTTGTTATAACAATAAAAAAATATAACAAATAAGTAACCAAATAGTTAGATAACAGTAACCAAAACAAATTTTAATGGTAACCGAAACATAAACAATCTATATATCCAGCAACCTATAATGAAAGTGATATTGTTTCTTTAGGCAACCAATGGATACTCTCACATATACATTTAACAATAGTTATATGTCCTGATACAATATTGTAAATCTCTACATTTATCAAAACATTAGTCAAGTTACCCCTTTTATACATTTTTTGGTTACCAATTGTACATTTCAAAATAATGTAGCAAACACAACCTAAACGAATCAAATACCAACCAACACACAAAATTACTTCCAGTACTGCTAATATAATAAAATATGAAATCCCATCTATATAAAATCCAATAATCATCCCTTTATAAACCATACAACATTGTTTTGTATATTCCAAAAAAAAACAAAATACAAAACACAATTCATACTGACAAAACTACAAGATCTGAACTAATCAAAATCTGGAACAAATCTTCTTGGAAATTCACTATCAGTCTTATATCCCTCCAATTATTTGTTCCTTGCATGCATATATAGATTTGTGCATAACTTCTTCCGATACTGCGCAATGGGGAATGGAATAGGAATTTCATCAAACTTCTGATGAATGACATGCTCAGTGAAACAAATTGTGAACATCCCGCAATCATTGTACAAATGGACAAAAGATAACGAAAATCAATACTAGAATCAAGCTATATATAGTACATATCAGTTTATACAGTAACCAAACAGTTATATATAAAATTAACCGAAACATAAATTAAAAGTAACCAAAACAAAAATATGTATACCAAAAAATATATTGAAGAAGTAACCGAACAATTATACCGTATTAACTAAACCATGTTTTAATGGTAACTGACACATGATCAACAAATTGACCAAACCCAGTTCATACAACCAATGCATACTACGCAAATACATGGTAACCAAAATAACATACAAAAGTAACAAAAATACCAAATTGAGGGAACAAAGAGTATTTTCCAAATCATAAGCAAACAGTAACAAAAAGCATACTAAATAAGTAACCAAACAGTTACATGATAGTAACCAAAACAGTTATATAATAGTAACCAAAATAGTTATATGATGTTAACCAAATCATAAACAACATGTACACTAAAACCAGTTTATTAAACCATGAATAATAGGCAAATGCATGGTAACCCAACCTATTTGGATACTTATTTGTTATAACAGTTAATAAAATATAACAAATAAGTAACCAAATAGGTATATAACAATAACCATATACTTATTTTAATAGTAACCAAAGCATAACCAACCTGTATATCCAGCAACCTATAATGAAAGTCATATTGTAACAAAATTGAGTGAACAAAAATATTTTCCGAATCATAAGCAAATAGTAACAAAAAGCATACTAAATAAGTAACTAAATAGTTACAACATAGTAACCAAAACAGTTATATGATAGTAACCAAAATATTTATATGATGGTAACCTAATCATAAACAACATGTACACTAAAACCAGTTTATTAAACCATGAATACTAGTCAAATACATGGAAACCCAACCTATATGTAATAATTCAAAAATTATAAACAGTGTAATCCTTACCCCTCGACTTGTTCAGGAACCGACTCTGTAAATTCCAACTCAATTATATCATCTTCCTCTTTATTGCGATACAGTTCACTGCTAAAGTCAATGTCACACCTATCCTTCCAAAAACCACTCTTGCGCAGTAAAGTGGGAAGAATAAAGATATAAGGTTCACAAACATCCATGATTTTTGTTTGCATGGATTTCCTTTTTGGCTGCAGAGAATTGTAAACAGTTAGACGTCTACGATGCACATCAAATGTTAACAAAAACCAATGGTCCGATGATGACATATGGATGGGGAACAACACATAGTCAACATTTCTCCATGGTGTGTTGACATTTATAAATAGGCAATGAATGTATTCAGCAACATCACCCTCCCCAGACAATACACTCTTATCTGCATTTTTACTTGTATACTCCTCAAAAAGAGAGGTCATCTTGGTATGGAACTAACAATCCGTAGTCGTTGCCCTTATATGCACACTATCAGAATGTCTGGCCAATTTACGGAAATAATATAACGCAACATTGATGTGCTGAACCAAAAAAAACATAAAATATTAATAGTTCTTTGAAAAATAAAATTATGTGATGAATGTAACCAACATCATTACGCTAGTTACTTACTTAACCAACTAAATAATGTAACCATAACTATAAAAACATAATTTGAAAAAAAAGAACTCACATCGTCGTCTAACCATTGCCCAGGAGTCTTTAATTTATAAAACCACATTTTTGATGCAATTGGGATAGACCCAAATACAAAAGCAGGTTTGATTATGTCATTCTTCCCAGGGAATTTGTCTGTCCTTCAATATAAAAAAGCATATTAGTATATACGCTGACATTAACAATCACCGTATTAGTATACACACTACCCAAAAACATGAATCAGTAACCAATATATTAAAATATGTTGGTTACTATCTAATGTTGTCTTGGTTACTTTGTAACATTATACTGTCTAATTCTTTATTAGTTACTGATTAATGCTACCTTGGTTACTATGTAACAATATATTGGTTACTGATTCATGCTGATTCGGTTACTGTGTAACATTATAGTGGTTACTGAATATTGTTGAGTTGGTTGTTGTGTAAAATTATAATGGTTAGTGCATAATATTACTGAACAATACTAAATTGGTTAATGAAAAATGATGACTTGATTCTTGACTAATGTTCACTTGGATCTTGTGTAACATTATATTGATTCTTGACTAATTAGACGACTTGGTTACTTATGCAAAACTATAATAGATACTCGATAGTGCGGACACAGTTCTTTGTGTAAGATTATAAAGTTTGTTTCATATAAAACTGCATTGTTAACAGTAAATAACAAACCTTTTCTTGTTGTTAAGCCTTATTTTAAACCATTGTTCAAACAATGCCTCTTCAAATTTTGACGGCATATCCATGTAAACTTTGGGGAATGCAGAAAGAACAACAACTCTTTGACTAGCACTAGAAGCATTAGACGATAAACCAGCCGATCCAAACGTTGCTGTATATGGAGACTGCAGAACATCACTCTTTGCATGTTCACGGACAGGTCTACCACTGGCTTTATCGACGCTTTTCTCCAATTCATCACACTGAACTATGTCTTGTGTAGTCAGAACCATCTCATCAAGTACATAGTTGCTTTCTGCCTCAAATTTATTCCCCTTTTATAATTAATAAAAAATGTAACAAATACAATTAGATTTTCATATAAACACATGCATTTAACTAATATATGCAATAACAAACAGTTGTAAAAAGATATAAATTGAACAATAATATACATATTAAAGTGAACATATCATAATAGAAACAAAAACAAAATAAAACAGTAACCAAACAGTTATAGAGTGGTAACCAACACACATTTTAATAGTAACCAACCCATATAATAATAGTAGACAATCTATAATACTAAATAGATATAAATTGGTTACTGTTTATTATATATTTCTTTGCTGAATAATGTTTATTTAATAGTAACCACCAATATTATAATAGTAAACATAATATATGTAATAGTAACCATTTAACAATATAACAGTAACCAATAACCAAAAACATGTAAAAAACAGGATGACATGTCATTATAACACTAACCTCATCAACAACATACACAACAATCTCTTTACCAGTGCATTGGCTTAATATGTCAAAGGATGGCATGTCATTATTCTTGCCAATTTGTGAAAAATAAAAAACAATCAATTAATCTAAAAAAAAGACATATAACACAAAAAAACAAACAAATATGTCTAACCTTTACATTTTCTGTATCATCATCAATTTTTATTTCATGATGTTCTTCAACCCCAACATCACGTTCAACTTCATTACCAATCTCAAATTCATTCCCATCCTTCTTCACAACAAAATTCAACACATCATCACCATCATTATTCTTATTTATTTTTGAACCATCATCAACATCCTCATCAACATGGGGGTCATCACACTCTTTAAGAACTTCATCATCCTTAATAACTTCATCAACCATAACAACATCTTCACACTCTTTAACGACTTCAGTATCAAACTTGTGACGCCCCCAAAATAGGTATACAACACCGATTCTGAATCGCCAAATACATAGTACAGAAAGCAAACTACAACTTCAATAATACAATTGTCATGCAAAATACGACAACACATACTGTGAGTTTAAATACAAATATTGTCTTCTAGACAATATCAACACTCAAATAAGTCCTCATTACAATTATTCATACACTATTTTACAAAAATAGTGAGGACTGCTAAAACATCTTTCTAGAACCATCACTCCATACCCCGACTCGATCCTGCTATGTTCTCACCTCCTGAGAAGAAAAATGGAACAAAAAGGAAAAGGGTGAGATCAACTAGCCCAGTAAAGAATATTATAACTAAGATAATATACAACAAATTATCATTAGTCTTCAACAGGGAAAAATCTGATAAAACATAATAGACAACAAGTTTTAGATCAAAACTCTGCAGCAAAAACAACAATCCATTAGAAGAGTCACGTAGAGAATGAATTCTACTATCTTCTAAGATTTAAAAGTTTATCATCAATATTTTATCCCTGTAACAACAATAAATAAACATCTTTAATCAAATATTCATCTTTGCACTACAGGCCAAAGATATTCATTTGTATCACCAGTTGGTCATGTTCATCTCAACACCTGTTTATCTTTGCACTACGGGCCAAAGATATTCATCAGTTAATCATTCATCTTTGCACTACAGGCCAAATATACTCAGTAATATCATCATTTAAGACTGAGGATGATGAAAAATATTTTAAAGAAAATGAATCCAGTGAGACAGAAGGACAAATATTAGGGATTCGTATAGCAGTTTATCCAAGATCAATAATACTTCATATTTTTTATTCATTTATCCAAGACCAACCTGTCATACGAATTTAAACAACTAAACCACTAAAATTAGTCACTGTCATATCAAGCCACAAAGCTATTCGTTTATTGAAAAACGGATGTCAAGCTTTCTTAGCCCATGTTATGGATTTGAATAAAGACAAGTCAGATTTGGATAATATTTCTGTTGTTAGAGAATTTCCTGATGTATTTCCTAAAGAACTTCCCGGTCTACCCCCAGAACGTGATGTTGAATTCTTTATTTACCTTGAACCGGGTACAAAGCTTATTTCTAAAACCCCATATCGAATGACACCTATTAAACTTCAGGAGTTAAAAGTCCAACTACAGGAGTTATTAGACATCGGTTTCATTCGTCCCTAAGACATCTCCTTGGGGTGCTCTATTTTATTCGTAAAGAAGAAAAGCGGGAGTATGCGACTTTGTATTGACTAACTGAGAAATTGAACCATGTCAAAGATCAAGAATAGGTATCCGCTACCTCGCATTGATGACCTATTTGACCCGATTATAAGGAGCACAATTCTTTTCAAAGAATGACCTTCGTTCTGGATATCATCAACTGAAGGATATCATCAGCTGAAGATTAAAACTGAGGATATTCCAAAGACTGCATTCAAAACTCGGTACGGGCATTATGAATTCTTAGTCATGTCTTTTGGGTTGACTAATGCTCCTGCTGCTTTCATGGATATGATGAACCGAGTATTCAAGGAATATTTGGATCAATTCGTTATTGTCTTTATTGATGACATCCTCATCTATTCCAAAAGCCGTGAAGATCATGAGAACCATTTGAAGCTGATACTTGAAAGGCTTCGTGAAAACAAGCTATATATGATTTGAAGAAATGCGAGTTCGGCGAGAAAGTAGCATTCCTTGGGCACGTGGTGTCAAAACATGGAGTATCTGTTGACCCGGCGAAGATTGAAGCAATACAAAGTTGGGAGCAACCGAAGTCGATGACCGAAGTGCGTAGCTTTCTGGGCTTAGCTGGTTATTATCGGAGATTTGTGGAAGGATTTTCTCGAATCGTTACTAAGTTAACTCAGTTGACTTGGAAGGATACAAAATTTGTATGGAGCGAGGAATGCGAGAAGAGTTTCCAAGAGCTCAATAGGAGACTCATTTCGGCACCTGTTCTGGAAATATCATCTGGTTCGGATGGATTTATTATCTACAGTGATGCTTCAGGCAAAGGGTTAGGATGTGTTCTCATGCAACATGGGAAAGTCATAGCCTATGCCTTGCGATAACTCAAAGAATATGAGAGGAATTATCCTACTCATGATCTAGAGTTGGCAGCAGTCATTTTCACGTTGAAAAACTGGAGACATTACCTGTATGGGGAGAAAGTGGAGATTTGTACGGATCATAAAAGCCTCAAATATTTATTCACCCAAAAAGAACTCAACATGCGACAACGACGTTTGCTTGAGCTGTTGAAAGATTACGATCACACTATTCAATATCATCCTGGAAAAGCAAACGTAGTAGCTGACGCATTGAGTAGAAGATCATATGCGGGTACGAGTGCAATGTTGTTAACACAAAGACCCATTTTGTACGATTTATAAAGGATGGAGATTGAGTTAAAGACTCCAGGGACCCACATGAAAATGGTGAATATACGAGTAGAACCGACTTTAATCGATAAAGATAAAACTGCTCAAGCTACGGACCTGGGGCTGATGCGTATGAAGAAGAAAGTGCAAGAAGGTGCTATTCCAGAAGCAAGAATCAATGAAGAAGGAATACTTCGAGTCAACTCTAGACTTTGCATTCCTAACGATCCTGACTTGAAGCATAGAATCATGATGGAGGCACACAACACCCCGTTTGTAATCCATCTTGGGAGTACCAAAATGTATCATGATATTCGACACACATTTTGGTGGAACAATATGAAGAGAGAGATCGCGGAGTTTATCTCGAGGTGTTTAGCCTGTCAACGTGTAAAGGCGGAGCATCAAGTGCCAAAAGGTCCATTGTAACCACTTGAGATTCTGGAATGGAAGTTGGAACACATTACCATGGATTAAATTCTGTGTCTTCCCAAAGTTTCTCAAGGCATAGATGCGATTTGGGTTATTGTTGATAGATTAACCAAGTCTGCTCAATTCTTGCCGATACGTGAAACTTATTCCCTTGAACGTCTTGCTCGTATGTACGTGATATCATCAATAATAAATATGAAGTATTATTAATCTTGGATAAACTGTTATACGAATCCCTAATATTTGTTCTTCTGTCTCACTGGATTCGTTTTCTTTAAAATATTTTTCATCATCCTCAGTCCTAAATGATGATATTACGGAATATCTTTGGCCTGTAGTGCAAAGATGATGATTAACTGATGAATATTTTTGGCCCGTAGTAAAGAAAAGATGAGCAGTGTTGAGATGAACATGACCAACGGGTGAAATAAATGAATATCTTTGGCCTGTGGTGCAAAGATGAATATTTGATTAAAAGATGTATATTGATTGATGTTACAGGGATAAAATATTGATGATGGACTCTTAAATCTTAGAAGATATTATAATTCATTCTCTATGTGACTCTTCTAATGTATTGTTGTTTTCGTTGTATTTGTTGATCTAAAACTTGTTGTCTATTATATTCTATCAGATTTTTCCCTGTTAAAGACTAATGATAATTTGTTATATATTATCTTAGTCATAATATTCTTTACTGGGCTAGTTGAGCTCACCCTTTTTCTTTTTGTTCCATTTTTCTTCTCAAGAGGTGAGAACATAGCAGGATCAAGTCGGGGTATGGAGTGATGGTTCTAGAAACATATTTTAGCAGTCCTCACTATTTCTGTAAAATAGTGTATGAATAATTATAATGAGGACTTATTTGGGTGTGGATATTGTCTAGAAGACAATATTTGTATTTAAACTCACAGTATGTGTTGTCGTATTTTGCACGATAATTGTATTATTGAAGTTGTAGTTTGCTTTATGTACCATGTATTTGGCGACTCAGAATGGGTGTTGTATACCTATTTTGGGGGAGTCACAATGGCACTATTCACCGAAAAATAAAATTTTTCCTTTTTGTCCAAGATGTCTATTATGGTTACTATCTTTGATTGTATCAATGTTTTGATCTTTATTTTTGAATTCTGCTTCACAATTGGTTATTATGAAGTATTATTGATCTTGGATAAAGCATTATACTTAATCCCTAATATTTGTCCTTACATCTCATTTGGATTCATTTTCTTTAAAATATTTTCATCATCCTCGGTCTTAAATGATGATATTATTGAGTATCTTTGGCTGTAGTACAAAGATGAATGATTAATCGATGAATATCTTTGGCCCGTAGTGCAAAGATGAGCAGTGTTGAGATGAACATGACCAACTGGTGATACAAATGAATATCTTTGGCACTGTAGTGCAAAAGATGAATATATGATTAAAGATGTATATTTATTGTTGTTCTGAGGATAAAATATTGATGATGAACTTTTAAATCTTAGAAGATAGTAGAATTCATTCTCTACGTGACTCTTCTAATGGATTGTTGTTTCCGCTGCAGAGTTTTGATCTAAAACTTGTTGTCTATTATGTTTTATCGATTTTTCCTGTTGAAGACTAATGATAATTTATTGTATATTATCTTAGTCATAATATTCTTTCTTGGGCTAGTTGAGCTCACCTTTTCCTTTTTGTTCCATTTTTCTTCTCGGGAGGTGAGAACATGCGAGGATCGAGTCGGGGTATGGAGTGATGGTTCTAGAAATATGTTTTAGCAGATCCTCACTATTTTTGTAAAATAGTGTATGAATAATTGTAATGAGGACTTATTTAAGTGTTGATATTGTGCAGAAGACAATATTTGTATTTAAACTCACGAGAATGTGTTGTCGTATTTTGCACACGACAATTGTATTATTGAAGTTGTAGTTTGCTTTTTACGTACCATGTATTGGGCGACTCGGAATGGGTGTTGTATACCTATTTTGGGGGCGTCACAGTTGGTATTAAAGCTTAGGGATATGGTCTCTGGCGGAGATCGGGGAATAGAACTAGGAGGGGAGAGATGAGTAAATCCTTCGCTAGTGTGCCCTATCTAAAGCTTATTTGTTGGTCGGTCATAATATAGGGATATTATGTGATATGTTAATTTGTTTAATTATCCCTTGTTTTATGGAAGTATTTAAGAATAGTTGCTGAGAACGTTAACAATGGAGTGTATGAGACTGTGGAACAACCTTTAGTCACAAATCAGGAGAACATGCAACAGGAAGGCAATATTCCTCCTGTAAACAACACTACCGAGCAAAAGATGAATGATGGAATGTTTAGGAGCTTTTTGCAGTTCTTGCAAAATCAGACGAGGGAGACCCGTGTACAAAATACAAGTGGAAATGATGGCAACGCGCGGTCTGTCACAACCAAGCAGTTCAAGGAGTTGGGACCACAGTTTACGGGGAAAGCCGATCCGATTAAAGCGTAAAGCGTGGGTCAAACAAATTACCAAGATATTTGATGTCTTGGGATGTACGGAGGAACAAAAGGTTCCATTTGCCACCTTTATGTTCCGTGGTGAGGCAGATTACTGGTGGGAATCGTGTAAGCGTACTGACCACCGCACTCAACATGTCTTGGGAAAGATTTGAATCGTTCAATGACAAGTACTTTCACGAAAAAGTATTAAATATATGAAGGAGGTAGAGTTTATTAGTTGGACAGAACAACATGACGGTGTCTCAAAGATGAGGCGAAGTTCACTTGAGTTATCGAGTTTGCACCTCATTTAGTAGAGAATGAGGAACGTATGACGCTTGAGATGTTTCTGAGAGGTCTAAAACCCGAGATTCGTCAATACCTTATCTCCCATAAATTTTCTCTGTATTCAGATGTTGTTAACAGGGCACAATTATTAGAACGAGATAATGAGTATACTCAACCGAGGGACCACAACCAGGGTCATACCGGTGACAGCAGTCATCAAAGAGATGATAACCAGCGAGGAGGGAAAAATACGGACAAATGCGGTAACCACTCGGGTGGTAATCGTGGCCATGATAATAAGAGAGGTGAGTCAAGTGGAAATTTCAGAAAGAGGAGATTCAACTATGACGGGAAGACATCAGCAGCAGCACCAACACCAACAAAAAATTCTAGGGGAGGAGAACGACCGCCAGTTAGATGTTACAAATGCGGGAAAGAGGGACATATCAGCCCAAACTGTCCACAACAATCCAAGGTATGTTATTACTATGGAAAAGAAGGTCACATAGCTCGGGATTGTTCTGTAGCAAAACCAAGTTTAGCGGGGATGGTTACTCCAAAGGCTATCCCGGATAAGTCGAAATCAGCGGTTCCTGGAAGAGCGTTTGTCGTGACTGGCTAAAACATAAGGAACCCGAACGAGGTGATCACGAGTAAGCTAATCTTGAATTCTTGTGAAGTTTATACCTTACTAGATACTGGTTCTACCCATTCTTTTATCTCTCCTACTTGTGCACAACGTTTAAACTTGACTTCGGAGAAATTGGACTTTAACTTATCTGTTGAAACTTCGTTGGGTGAAACCTTCGTTACATCTACAGTTTATAAATCTTGCTTGATCCAAGTTGGCACTATCACATTACCTGTTGATCTTATCTCTTTAAAGATACTTATTTTTGATGTGATTTTAGGAATTGATTGGTTAACCAATCATCATGCCAAAATTGATTGTTTTCGTAAGATTGTTAGTTTTCATATTCCTAACCAACCCGCCATAATACAATTCAAACAACTAAACCACTAAAATCGCCATTGTCATATCAAGCCACAAAGCTATTCGTTTATTGAAAAACGGATGCCAAGCTTTCTTAGCCCATGTTATGGATTTGAATAAAGACAAGTCAGATTTGGATAATATTTCTGTTGTTAGAGAATTTCCTGATGTATTTCCTGAAGAACTTCCCAGTCTACCCCCAGAACGTGATGTTGAATTCTTTATTGACCTTGAATCAGGTACAAAGCCATATTCAGGTAACAACATACATTGTTATTATTAACACAAAAATAACTAATCAGTAACCAAATGAGTATATAAAGGTAACTAACTACTTTGTTAACAGTAAACATCATAACATATAATCAGTAACTAAATATATAACTAAGGTAACCAATTATACTCTTAGCAGTAAACTGCATACCTGTCCGGAATAAAATACTAATTCATTCAACTTGTCATTCGTAAGAGGCTTTACTAGCTCCTTCCATCTACATAAATGGACATCAGAAGGATCCTCATCATTGCATATGCCCCTAGATTTGAATGTCGGAATGATCTCGAACATAAAAACTTGGAATACATAAGGTAGACCATTCAACTTGTACAATTTTGTATAATGATCTCTGTAGAAATTATATATTGACCCCTCATTCCTTTCTTTCTTCAATCTCCCCTTCAAAGCATTTGACAAAGAGTACTTTGTCATCTCGAACATGACTTTCCCCCAAGGAAATCTATTAACATCACCATAACATAGAAAATTGACCATTGCCCCATCCACATGATTTTTAGAAATTGTGGATAAAATAAAATTAAACACCAAAAAAATCAATGATGTGACGCGCCAAAAATAGGTATACATCACCTATTCTGAGTCGCCAAATACATGGTACAGAATACAAATACAATCTTAAATATACAACAAGAGAGCTGTGAGTTTTAATACAAACATTGTCTTATAGACAATATCCACTCTCAGAATATGTCCTCATTACATTTATTAACACACTATTTAACAGAATAGTAAGGACTACTAATACTATCATCTGGACCGTCACTCCGTTTCCCGACTAGTCCCGGATACGTTCTCATTTCTTGAAGAGAATAGTGAAAGAAAGGGTGAGCTCAACTAGCCCAGTAAGAAATATTATGACTAAGATAATGCAGAATAAATTATCATTAGTCTTCAATAATGTTAAATTGATAAAATACAATAGACATCAAGTTTAACTGCAGCGGAACATGCAATCCATTAAAAGAGTCAAGTAGAGAATAAAATCTACTATCTTTTATGATTTAAAAGGTTTTCATCACTTTTATCATTTGGGACTCGACAATAAATAATCCATATCATCCTCAAGACTACGGCCAAGGATATTCATTAGTATCACAACCACAATTTATCCATGCACTACGGGCCAATGTGGACTTTTACCACATCATTTGTAACATTATGGTCATGATTACACCGAATAATCCCTGGTCATAATTATACCAAGTCCATCTATGCACTATAGGCCACAGATGACTTTCAACAAAATATAAATATGAGGATGATTACAATGATATAAGAATTCAATAAAACAAGTTCAAGAATTAATTTATTCAGGAACTAATAACGTCTTGTCAACATGATACTTCTTTGTAGAGTAAAATTCAAGAATGCTCAGAAGAATATTTCCATGAAAAGATACTGGATGAAGTGCAAATATCAAGGATATTCCACTAATTTCATGGAGTATAAAAGTCAAAACCTTAACCAATTGAGTATAATAAAGAATGGAATAACAAAAGAAATCACCATGCATGCGGTACTTCGCATGGACAGGTTATCCCAACAGAATAATAAATAACGGAACTAGGTCAGGCGTAATACGCACCGACAGGATATTCCAATAGAATAATAAAGGATAGAATAACAACAGAAATCACCATGCATGCGGTACTTTGCATAGACAGGTTATTCCAATAGAATAATAAATAACGAGAAATCGGTCGGCAGTAAACGCACAAAAAGCAGGATATTCCAAGCGAGAATAATAAAAGCGGAACGAGATCCCGTAAAAAAGCATGCAGAACGAGGATATTCCAACGAGAATAATAAAAGGCGGAACCGTGAGTGCGGTAAAAGCGCATGCGAGACAAGATGTTCCAACAGAATAATAAAGAATGGAATAACAACAGAGTTTCCCCATGTATGCGGTACTTAAAATAGACAGGTTATTACAGCAGAATAATAAATAATAGATTAACAGAAGAATTTCACCAAGTATAGGGTGATCACAGCGTACACGTATTATTCACAGAATAATAAAGAATGGAATAATGAAGTTCTCTTCATGAATATGAAAAAAAAAATACCCCTTACCTTATAAATAAGAGTACTCCGACGGTAGGGCGGGGATATAATTGAAGAAACTTGCACTACGCTCAAAGCTTTCTTAAACATTAAAAGAAAGGCGCTTCAAGATTATAGAAGAAGAATTCTCTTTCACGCTCTCTAGAGTTTCAATGAATTAAGTAAGAAATAATGAAGGAATGAGCTTCTATTTATAGAAGAATGGACTGAATAAGTAATCAATCCATGAACGGTCCAGATCGATTTACTTTAAACGGACGATCCAGATTGGTTTACAATAAAATATAATATATTCTATTTATAATCTAATAAAATGAATAACTTTTAAAAAGATTTTACTATGCAAACACTATGCATAATAAAATATAATATATTCTAATTATTGTCTAATAAAACAAATAACTTTATAAAAGTATTACATTTTTTCTATAAAAGATTTTCTTATTAGCTTTAATAAAGCGAATAACTTTATAAAATTATTCTATTTTATATAAAAAGCTTTTACATTTTATTACATTAATAATACTAATAAAATAAAACTTCATCATCATTATTATTATTCACACTATTAATCGACTGTGTCGTTCCTGGGAAAGAGGGGCTTTCAATAAGGATTTCTCCTATCATGGCCAAGCAATTAGGTGACCAAACCTCTCCTTGGCGTAACTTCTAGACATCGTTAATAATGCAAATAATAATATTAATAACTCTGTCATCTCAATTATTGATTTAATAATATATAAAATATAAACAATAATTGAATAAAAGCTGAATGACTTCTCACGTAAGCATCAATAATCAATACCGTAAAGTGCTACTATACAACCACAGCAGATTCATGTACTTTTTAACAAGGGTGTTTCAACATTAACAGTAAAACTTCCGCCGTTATTTTCATAATATTTTTGTCATTTTCTCAATCCGGCAATAATTCCGTTGTGGGGTCTACCAATGATTGTGTCGTCATACGAATATTTTCCGACCAATCGAATATTATAAACAACTTGCGTACTTTGTAAAATTTCTAAATATTACCCACAACTATAACATTATACCAAATTCATTCCATAATATTTAAAAAATGATAATTATTGAAAATTCATCTTTATTCATAAAAGTTGGGGTCTTACAATCTCCCCTTCTTATGAAATTTTGCCCTCGAAATTAGGGTACATACCTGGTATGTAGAAGAGGTAAGGATACCTTGATTTCATTTCAAATTCTAACTCCTAGGTCATATCCTCAACATCATGGTTCCTCCATAAAACTTTGACTTGAGGTATAACCTTGGAGCGTAGAATATGTTCTTTCTTATCCAAGATTTGAATAGGAACCTCTTCATACGTTAAATCTTCCATTATTTAAATCTCGGGTTCTAACTCAATAATGTGGTTGGGTCTTTCACATATTTACGTAACATGGATATATAAAAGCGTTATGAACACGAGACATACTTGGAAAGTAAAAGAGTCGATAGAGCTCTGAGATCCTACTCGATCGAGGATTAAAATGGGTCAATGAATCGAGGATTGAGCTTTCCTCTCTTTCCAAATATCGTAACTCCTTTCCATGGAGCAACACGTAACAACACATGATCTCCAATATCGAATTTCACGTCCTTTCGATGAAGATCAAAGATAACTCTTTTTGTCGATCTTGGGAGGTTTTTAGGCGTTCTTGGGATCGTTTATATCTTTTTTCGTAGTCATACGTACTAACTTTCCGGTCCCAACAACGTTGCTTCACCCACCTCATCCCAAAGATCTTTGGAGAAGCGACACTTTCTTCCATACAACGCTCGAATGGAGCCATGCCAATACTTGCTTGATAACTGTTGTTGAAGGAAAACTCCACCAATGGTAAGAAATTGTCCCAACTTCCCTTGAAGTCAAGGACACAGAGTCTTAATAAATCTTCAAGAGTTTGAATAGTCCTCTCTTATTGTCCGTCCGTTTGAGGATGATATGCCGAACTAAATCGTAAATCCGTGCCCATTTCTTTTTGCAAACTAACCCAAAATCGTAAAGTGAATCTTGGGTCTCAATCAAAAACTATGGATACTAGCATACCATGCAATCTTACAACCTTGTTTATGTACATACGAGCAAGACGCGTTCAAGTGTATAAGTTTCTCGTATAGGTAAGAAATGAAGCGAGACTTGGTCAATCTATCAACAATGACCCAAATTGCATCTATGCCTTGAGAAATCTTGGGAAGAGAAGATGCTTGAAATCCATGGTAATTTGCTCTCCACTTCCATTCTAGAATTTTAAGTGGTTCTGATGGACCTTTTGGTACTTGATGTTCCGCACTTGACTCGTTGATGAGTTAAACACCTTGAGATAAAGCAAGCGTTATCTCCCTCTTTATATTGCCCCACCAAAATGTATGTCGAAGATCATGATACATTTTGGTACTCCTAGGATGGATTGAAAACGGTGTGTTATGCGCCTCCATCATGATTTTATACTTTAAATCAGGGTCGTTAGGAACACAAATTCTGGAGTTGACTCGAAGTATTCCTTCTTCATCGATTCTTGCTTCCGGCATAGCACCTTCTTGTACTTTCTTCCTAATATGCATCAGCTCCAGGTCTATAGCTTGAGCAGCTTTAACTTTATCGATTAAAGTCCGTTTTACTCGTATATTTGTCATCATCACGTGGGTCCCTGGAGTTTTTATCTCTATCTCCATCCTTTGCAAGTTATACAAAATGAGCCTTTGCGTTGACAATATCGCTTTTCGACCGCGATATGATCTTTCTACTCAATGCGCTACTACCACGCGTTGCTTTTCCATGATGATATTGGATGGTATGATCATAATCTTTCAACAGTTCAAGCCAACGTCGCTGTCGCATGTTGAGTTCCTTTTGAATGAAGAAATATTTGAGGCTTTTATTGTGACGCCCCCAAAATAAGTATACAACACCCATTCTGAGTCGCCAAATACATGGTACGAAAAGCAAACTATAACTTCAATAATATAATTGTTGTGCAAAATACGACAACACATACTGCGAGTTTAAATACATATATTGTCTTCTAGACAATATCCACACCCAAATAAGTCCTCATTACAATTATTCATACACTATTTTACAGAAATAGTGAGGACTGCTAAAACATCTTTCTAGAACCATCACTCCATACCTCGACTCGATCCTGCTATATTCTCACCTCCTGAGAAGAAAAATGGAACAAAAAGGAAAAGGGTGAGCTCAACTAGCCCAGTAAAAAATATTATGACTAAGATAATATATAACAAATTATCATTAGTCTTCAAGAGGGAAAAATCTGATAGAATATAATAGACAACAAGTTTTAGATCAACAAATACAGTGGAAACATCAATCCATTAGAAGAGTCACGTAGAGATTGAATTTTACTATCTTCTAAGATTTAAGAGTCCATTGTCAATATTTTATCCCTGTAACATCAATCAATATACATCTTTTAATCAAATATTCATCTTTGCACCACAGGCTAAAGATATTCATTTATTTCACCCGTTGGTCATGTTCATCTCAACACCTGTTCATCTTTGCACTATGGGCCAAAGATATTCATCAGTTAATCATTCATCTTTACACTACAGGCCAAAGATATTTCGTAATATCATCATTTAGGACTGAGGATGATGAAAAATATTTTAAAGAAAACGAATCTAGTGAGACAGAAGAACAAATATTAGGGATTCGTATAACAGTTTATCCAAGATCAATAATACTCCATAATAACCAATTTTGAAAGCAGAATTCAAAAATAAAGATCAAAACATGGATACAATCAAAGATAGTAATCATAATAGACATCTTGGACAAAAAGGAAAATTTTTATTTTTCGGTGAATAGTGCCGTATTCATGAATAGTGCCGTATACGTGAATAGTAACCCCGATACAAAAAGTTCTAAATTTGATTAAAAAGTTCAGATCAATACTTCGGCATAATGATATTGAAAGAAATAATTGAAAGTAGTATACACACAAGCCAATCATGTTTGATGATAAAGCATATACTTTGTAACAATCTTATTCATTTATTAATAATAATTTATTAAAGGTTTTTAATTATCTACATGATGCTGTTTTATAATATGTGATAAACCCATAGTTTTAAGCAATGCTTTTAGAATAATGATGATGATCATTCTAATGAGATCTAAATTCTTAGAAAGCTTAAAACTAAAATAGTTCCCAATCATTGGATTACTAAATTGGGGATTAGTGAATCCGGATAGATTGGTACATACGTTGCTTGCTCATTGGATGAGGATGATTGATCTCATGATCATTTGTGTGGAGACACTAAAGCAAGTTTGTAGGTGCTTATTAGAGAATAAGTTCACTGAACGTGGCTCGCTAAGGAATACCTAATGAAGTTTTACTTGTCTGTCAATAGGAATTCCTATAGTGATAGTAGTACAAGTGATCCTTGGACTTGAGATCATCATAGTATCTTGTGTATGATGAATTATACTTTGACTTATTCCTTAAGACCCTTAGGGTATATCAAAGGGTATGCTTGGGTATAATAAGTTGTACATGAAGATAATGTATGATCAATAAAGAATCTACCGCTTCTAGTAAAAGAAGAGAAATGTCTTATGTGATTCGATAAATGACAACCCAGTAGTCCTTGGCCAAGGTAGAATGAAATTAGAAAGGAGTTTCTAATTTGCATTATTTGGAGTTGTACATTTAAGAGTCGAAATATATATAATTAAATAAAATAAGTCTTGACAGTAATTTCATGTCTTATATTTAATTGGGACATTGTATGGTAGAAGGATTGAATTGTACTGTAACTATTTACTCAAAGGTTCTTTTATGATTAATGTTGAAATCTATATTATCCTCGGAAAGTCGTTAATCGCTGGGGAGGCTTATCCTATTGTAGAATAAATATTATTTATTTAAATAAATTATTAGTTTAATTTATATATTTAAATAAGATTAGAATTGTTCTAATTGATTTATTCACAGCCGGTTTAATATGGAGAACCTAAAGGGTCACACCATAAAAGGAAGAATAATCATTTAAGAAGTTAATGGTATAATTGTAATAATAAGTTAAGTATATTTAATTTAATCTATGGTTATAGAATAAATTAAATAGCTTAATATTTATTATTTAATATTTTGGAAATATTAAATATAAATTAATAAGAGGAGTCTTATTATTATTATTATTATTATTATTATTATTATTATTATTATTTAATTCCTAAAGGAGTTTGGGAATTAATTAATAAAAGTACTCTCATTTATTCCTAATAAGATTAGGAGACTAATTAATTAAAAGTTTAATTAATTATTCCTAATAAGATTAGGAGCCTAATTAATTAAAGAAATTTAATTAATTAAAATAAAACCTAATTCCTTAATTATTAAGGAGGGTTGCCTACATCTATAAATAAGAGGAGTCTTATTATGGGTGAAGTTGTTGACGTTTTCATAGAATACGTAATTCCAATAGTTGGGAGAGTACACCATTTTCTATGAGAAATAGAAAAACTAGGGTTTTGCCAAACACCCATCTTCTTGAATCTTTATTCTTTCTTGGTGGATCACCTCTAGAGGCCAAACACTTGGGTGGCTAACGTTGATCAAATGAAAGAACCAAACCCGGTGGATTCAAGTTGGACGCAAAAGGATTTGGAGGTGAACTTGTACCTGACGAAGCTCGAATCTTCAAGGGTATGATTTTATTCTTTGTCTTTTCGTTTAATTAATAATTGTGCATAAAGGATGATCCGGGTATATGGTTTGTAAAATTTTAAACTCTAATTTTTACACGTTTTCGCTTATTTTGTGCAATTTGATTGCGTTCATGAATATTACAAACCTAACAATAATATCATATATGAAGAAAATAACATCCCTTACCTCAAAATAACGGTACTTCTGATCAGAATATCGGATAGAAAGCCAAAGGAAACTTGTACCAAACAACAACTCTCAAAGTATCAAAATACTCACAAAAATACGCCCGAGAATCTAGAGAGAAAGAAAACTTGTTTCTGGTGTGATTTTCAATTCTAACCTAAGCGTCTATTTATAGGAAAATGCTAGAACGCCATAGGAGACTAAAATAATAAATTAATATTATTTATTCTCATTTTTTCTACGCATGCTTTGAAAGCCATCAGCCCCTCATTTCTGAAATTTCAGCAGCCCACATGCTATTAACACCAACCAAAAGTGGGTCCCACCCATAAATTTAATAAAAATTATTTTATTTTCTGAAACTTCAACAATTCATAGAAAATAGTCCGTTTATCAGAAAATTACGAATTTTATGTCCATTTCGCATGAAATCGAATTCTCTACAACTTTGTAGCTTTGAGTTTTTTCAAATTCCAAACAGAAAATATCCGAAATCCATAAACGGGTGATTTTTAATACTTCCCTTCCGAAAAAATACTGATAAAACACCTCAACATTAATTCCTTCAATTATATCCACATAAAATAAATATATCCATCAATTATATCAAATAAATATTTTCTTATCATATAAATCAATAATTAATTATTCATAAATAATATTACAGAATCACACTTATGACAACCAGACAGTTCCTAGGAAAGAGGGGGCTTTCCAATAAGGATTTCTCCTTACTGGCGCGCAATTAGGTGACCAAACCTCTTCTTTACAGAACTTTCTAGACATTGCCAATAATGCTATCTAATAATATTATTCAAATAATATGAATTATTGATCCGATAATGGAAAATCTTTGTGTGATGAAAATTATTGAAACAACAATAATATAAACTATCAACGCAAAGACAATTATTGAATCAATAAAATAAAATATTGAGCAAAGAATTCATCGTAATAATTATTGAGTAGTGTCTTCTTATGTAAGAATCAATAATTCAACAATACTGTGCAACCACGCGTATTACTGTATTTTAACCACTGGGTATTCCAACAGTGTTAACGGTAACAATTATGTTTTCATAAAAACTCATACTTTGTCATTTTCTTCATCTGACAGTTATTCCGTTATGGGGCCCACAATTTACTGCGCCGTTGTACGGATATTCCCTACAAAAAGAATATTCCACGACCAAACGAATATTCCTCGACAGAAATGAATATTTTATAATCACTTGCCTATTTTGTAAAATTTGCACATTTCACCCATAACCAAAGCATTATATCAAATTAACCCTTATTAATTTAAAATAATGAATAGAGGAAAATTCAATTTTATTTATAATAAGTTGGGGTCTTACAACCTCCCCTCCTTATAAAATTTCATCCTAGAAATTGGACGACGCATTACTGGAGTTTCGAGCGGTGAGGGTACCTCGCTTTCATTTCCGATTCCAACTCCTGTGTCATTTCTTCAATAGCATGGTTCCTCCATAAAACCTTAACTTGTGGTATAACCTTGGTGCGTAGGACATGTTCTTTCTATCCAAGATTTTAATGTGTACCTCCTCGTGACGTTAAATCTTGGCTATCTCGTCTGTTCTAACTCAATAATATGGTTCGGGTCTTTCACATATTTATGAAGCATAGATATGTGGAAAACATTATGAACACGAGACATACTTGGAGGTATCTTGAGTCTATAGGCCACATTTCCTATTCGGTCAAGAATCTCAAATGGCCCAACAAACCTTGGATTGAGCTTTCCTCTCTTTCCAAATCTTGTAACTCCCCTTCCATGGAGCAATACGTAACAGTACATGATCCCCAATATTAAATTCCACGTCCTTTCGATGAAGATCAGCATAACTCTTTTGTTGATCTTATGAGGTTTGAATACGTTGTTGAATCATTTGGATCTTTTCTGTAGTCATGCGTCATTTAATTCGGGTCCCAATAACGTTATTTCTCCCACCTCATCCCAAAGATATCTTTGGAGAACGACACTTTCGTCCATACAACGCCTCAAATGGAGCCATGCCTATACTTGCTTGATAACTATTATTGTAGGAGATTCCACCAGTGACAAGTACTTATCCCAACTCCCTTTGAAGTCTAGAACATAGAGTCTTAATAGATCTTCAAGAGTTTGAATAGTCCTCTCTGATTGTCCGTCCGTTTGAGGATGGTATGCTGAACTGAATCGTAAATCCATGCCTATAGCTTTCTGCAAGCTAACCCAAAAACTTAAAGTGAATCTTGGGTCACGATCCGAAACTATGGATACTGGCATGCCATGCAATCTCACAATCTCATTCACGTACATACGAGCAAGACGTTTATGGGAATAAGTCTCACGTATTGGCAAGAAATGAGTAGACTTGGTTAATCTATCAACAATAACCCAAATCGCATCTATACATTGAGAAACCTTGGGAAGACCCGTAACGAAATCCATAGTAATGTGTTCCCACTTCCATTCCGAAATCTCAAGTGGTTGCAATGGACCTTTTGGTACTTGATGCTCCACCTTTACACGTTGACAAGTTAAAGACCTCGAGATAAACTCCGCGATCTCTCTCTTCATATTGTTCCACCAAAATGTATGTTGAATATCATGATACATTTTGGTACACCTAGGATGGATTGTAAACGGGGTGTTGTGTGCCTCCATCATGATTCTATGCTTCAAGTCAGAATTGTTAGGAACGCAAAGTCTAGGGTTGAATCGAAGTATTCCTTCTTCATCGATTCTTGCTTCTGGAATAGCTCCTTCTTGCACTTTCTTTTTTCATACGACGCCCCTGTGTCCGTAAGCGAAAGCGAACTTTAACTTTATCGATTAAAGTCGATTCTACTTGTATATTCGCCATCATCACGTGGGTCCCCAGAGTCTTTAACTCTATCTCCATCCTTTGCAAGTCATACAAATGGGCCTTTGCGTTGACAATATCGCTTTTCGACTTGCATATGATCTTCACTCAATGCGTCACTACTACGTTCGCTTTTCGGGGATGATATTGAATAGTGTGATCGTAATCTTTCAACAGCTCAAGTCAACGTCGTTGCCGCATGTTGAGTTCTTTTTGGGTGAAGAAATATTTGAGGCTTTTATGGTCCGTATAAATCTCCACTTTCTCCCCATACAAGTAGTGTCTCCATATCTTCAACGCGAATACGACTGCTGCCAACTCCAGATCATGAGTAGGATAATTCCTCTCATATTCTTTGAGTTTTCGCGAGGCATAGGCTATGACTTTCCCATGTTGCATGAGAACACATCCTAACCCTTTGCCTGAAGCATCGCTATAGATAACAAATCCATCCGAACCATATGGTATTGCTAGAACAGGTGCCGAAATGAGTCTCCTCTTGAACTCTTGGAAACTCTTCTCGCATTTCTCGCTCCATGTGAATTTTGTATCTTTCCAAGTCAGCTGAGTTAACAGAGTAGCGATTCGAAAAAATCCTTCCACGAATCTCCGATAATAACCAGCTAAGCCCAAAAAGTTTCGTACTTCGGTCACCGACTTCGGTTGCTCCCAACTTTGTATTGCTTCAATCTTCGCCAAGTCAACAGATACTCCATGTTTTAACACTACGTGCCCAAGGAATGCTACTTCCTCAAGCCAGAACTCGCATTTCTTCAGCTTGACATATAGCTTGTTTTCACGAAGTTTTTCAAGTATTAGCTTCAAATGGTTCTCATGATCTTCACGACTTTTGGAATAGATGAGGATGTCATCAATAAAGACAACAACGAACTGATCCAAATATTCTTTGAATACACGGTTCATCATATCCATGAAAACAGCAAGAGCATTAGTCAATCCAAAAGACATGACTAAAAATTCATAATGCCGTCATCAGGAGTTCAAGGCGTCTTTGGAATATCCTCGGTTTTAATCTTCAAATTGATGGTATCCAGAACGAAGGTCGATCTTTGAAAAGAATTGTGCTCCTTGTAACTGGTCAAATATGTCATCAATGCGAGGTAGCGGATACCTATTCTTGATGGTGACATGGTTTAATTCTCGGTAGTCAATACAAAGTCGAATACTCCCGTCTTTCTTCTTTACTTAATAAAGCAGAGCACCCCAAGGAGATGTACTAGGGCCGAATGAAACCGATGTCTAATAACTCCTGTAGTTGGACTTTTAACTCCTGAAGTTCAATAGGAGCCATTCGATATGGGATTTTAGAGATGGATTTTGTACCCGGTTCAAGATCAATAAAGAATTCAAAATCACGTTCTGGGGGTAGACCGAGAAGTTCTTCAGGAAATACATCAGAAAATTCTCTAACCATAGAAATATTATTCAAATCTGACTTGTCTTTGTTCAAATTCATAACATGGGCTAAGAAAGCTTGGCATCCGTTTTTTAATAAACGAATAGCTTTGTGGCTTGATATGACGGTGACTGATTTTAGTGGTTTAGTTGTTTGAATTCGTATGACAGGTTGGTTAGGAATATGAAAACTAACAACCTTACAAAAACAATCAATTTTTGTATGATGAGTAGTTAACCAATCAATCCCTAGAATTACGTCAAATACAAGTATTTTCAATGAAATAAGATCGACAGGTAATGTGAGGGTACCGATTTGAACCAAACAAGACTTATAAACAGTGGATGTAATAAAGGTTTCTCCCAACGGAGTTTCAACAGATAAGTCAAAGTCTAATTTCTCCAGAGTCAAATTTAAACATTGAGCGCAAGTAGGAGAAATAAAAGAATGGGTAGAACCGGTATCAAATAAGGTGTAAACTTCGCCAGAGTTTATGATAAGCTTACCCGTGATGACCTCATTCGGGTTCCTTGCTTTCTGGGAGGTCACGACAAACGCTCTCCTTCAGACCATCGGGCTTTGACTTTTTCGGGGCGTCCTTTGGTGCCTCCATCCTAGCTAGCTAAACTTGTCTTTGGTTAACGACAAAATCGGGCTAGGTGACCTTCTCTTCCACAATTATAACATGCTTTGGACGGCATCGCGCAGTTTGGACTGATGTGTCCCTCCCCTCCGTATTTGAAGCATATGATAGGTGGTCGTTCTCCTTCCTTAACAACAGGTGCAGGTGCTGAATTCTTTCCATCATTATTGAATCTCATATTCTTGAAATTTCCATTTTTATTGCTTTGTCCATGATTACCACCGAAGTGGTTACCATTTCTGGCATGTTGATTCCCTCCACATTTATTGTCACCGCTTCGATGACTGTTATCACTAATATTATCATTTTGTCGACTGCTCTCTTTTGGTTGGGTTGACTCGTTATAACGCTCCAATAACTGAGCCCTATTAACAACATCTGAATACAAACAAAGTTTATGAGAGATAAGATATTGACGTATCTCGGGTTTCAAACCTCTTAGAAACATTCGTGTCATTCTCTCCTCATTATCAACCAAATGGGACACAAACCGAGATAACTCGGTAAACTTGGCTTCGTCTTTGCGACACTGGCCATGTTGTTTTGTTCCGGTTTAATGAACTCTACCTCTTTCATGTGACGAATACTTTCGGAAAGTACTTTTCATTGAAGCAGATTCTTGGAACTTCTCCCAAGATATCTTGGTGCGGTGAGTTGAGTACGCTTTACTGATTCCCCATGTCTGCCTCGCCTGCATGACATGAAGGTGGCAAAGGAACTTTTGCTCTCGGAGCATCCTAAGACATCAAATATCTTGTTGATCGCTTTATCCACGTCTCCGCCTTAAGTGGTTTTGGCTCTCCAAAAACTCCCGGTGGTCCCAGCTCCTTGAACTATTTTTGGTGGTGACCTGTAAGGAGTTCTTTAGTGTTTCCACGCATTTTGGATGAGAGCCGCCTCACAAATTCGATGTTGCATGAATTGTATGAAGCCTCGGAACATTCCATCGTTCATCATTTGGTCGGTGTTGTTGTTTGCATTAGGATTATCGCCTTCCGATGCACATTATTATTGATTATTGATCTGTGGAGACTCAGCGGTCTCCGTGTGTGCTCCATTGATGTTCTCAACATTCTCGGATGCCAATTTCAAATACTGCCACAAAACAAGGGTTAATTAGCATATCACATATAATCCCTATACTCTAACCAACCAATTAAATATCAAATAAACTTAGGTAGGTCATACTAGCGAAAAAATTCCCCGTCTCTCCCCTCCTAGTTCTTGTCTCACATCTCAGTCAGGGATCATATCCCTAAGCTCTGATACCAACTGTGATGCCCCCAAAATAGGTATACATAACCTATTCTGAGTCGCCAAATACATGGTACATAATACAAATACAATCTTAAATTTACAACAAGAGAGCTGTGAGTTTTAATACAAACATTATCTTCTAGACAATATCCACTCTCGTAATAAGTCCTCATTACATTTATTAACACACTATTTAATGAATAGTGAGGACTACTAATACTATCATCCGGACCGTCACTCCGCTTTCCGACTAATCCACGCCACGTTCTCATTTTCAAGAGAGAATAAAGGAAAGAAAAGGTGAGCTCAACTAGCCCAATAAAAATATTATGACTAAGATATTACAGAATAAATTATCATTAGTCTTCAACAATGTTAAACTGATAAAATACAATAGACATCAAGTTTAACTGCTGCGGAACATGCAATCCATTAAAAGAGTCAAGTAGAGAATAAAATCTACTATCTTTTATGATTTAAAAAGGCTTTCATCACTTTTATCGTTGGGACTCGACAATAAATAATCCACATCATCCTCGCACTACTACCAAGGATATTCATTAGTATCACAATCACAATTTATCCATACCTTCTGAGCCAATGATATTTGTGTATTCATTAATGGTCATGATCATGCCAACAACTGTCCATCAATGCACTACGGGTCAATAAGGACTTTTACCACATCATTTATAACATTACGATCATGATTACACCGAATAATCCCTGGTCATAATCATACCAAGTCCATCTATGCACTACAGGCCACAGATGACTTTCAGCAAAATATAAATATGAGGATGATTATAATGATATAAAAATTCAATAAAACAAGTTCAAGAATTAATTTATTTAGGAACTAATAATGTCCAAATTGTCAATATGATACTTCTTTGTAGAGTAAAATTCAAGAATGCTCAGAAGAATATTTCCATGAAAAGATACTGGATGAAGCGCAAATATCAAGGATATTCCACTAATTTCATGGAGTATAAAAGTCAAAACTGTAAGACCCCAACTTATTATAAATAAAACTGAATTTTCCTCTATTCATTATTCTAAATTAATAAGGGTTAATGTGATATAATGCTTTGGTTATGGGTGAAATGTGCAAATTTTACAAAATAAGCAAGTGGTTATAAAATATTTATTTCTGTCGGGGAATATTCGTTTGGTCGTGGAATATTCTTTTTTTGGGAATATCCGCAAATACGATGGTAGCCTTGATCAATTGTGGGCCCCATAACTTGGAATAAGCATCGGATGAAGAAAATGACAAAGTATGAGTTTTTTTATGAATAATGGCGTAATTATTACCAATTAACCTTTGTTGGAATACCGGTGGTTAAAATACGATGTCTGGCGTGGTTGCATGCGGTATTGTTGAATTATTGATTCTTACGTGAAGAAGACACTACTCAATAATTGTTACGGTGAATTCTTTATTCAATATTTTATTTTATTGATTCAATAATTCTTTGCGTTGATAGTTTATATTATTGTTATTTCAATAATTGTCATTGCCTGAGATTTCCCATTATCGGATCAATAATTCATATTATTTGAATAATATTATTAGATAGCATTATTGGCAATATCTAGAAAGTTACATCAAGGAGAGGTTTGGTCACCTAATTGCTGCGCTGAAGTAGGAGAAATCCTTATTGGAAACCCCTCTTTCAGGGAACCGTCTGGTTGTCATAAGTGTGATTCTGTAATATTATTTGTGAATAATTAATTGTTGATTTATATGATAAGGAAATATTTATTTGATATAATTGATGGATATATTTATTTTATGTGGATATAATTGAAGAAATTAATGTTGAGGTATTTTATCAGTATTTTGTCGGAAAGGAAGTATTAAAAATCACCCGTTTATGGATTTCGGATATTTTTTGTTTGGAATTTGGAAAAACTCAAAGCTACAAAGTTGTAGAGAATTCAATTTCATGCGAAATGGACATAAAATTCGTATTTTTCTGATAAACGGGCTATTTTCTATGAATTGTTGAAGTTTTAAAAAATAAAATAATTTTTATTAAATTTATGGGTGGGACCCACTTTTGGTTGGTGTTAATAACATGTGGGCTGCAGAAATTTCAGAAATGAGGGGCTGATAGCTTTCAAAGCATGCGTAGAAAAAATAATAATAAATAATATTAATTTATTATTTTAGTATCCTATATGAATTAAAGCATTTTCCTATAAATAAACAACTTAGGTTAGAATTAAAAATCACACCGTAAACAAGTTTTCTTTTCTCTAGATTCTCGAGCGTATTTTTGTGAGTATTTTGATACTTTGAGAGTTGCTGTTCGGTACAAGTTTCCTTCAGCTTTCTATTCGATATTCTGATCAGAAGTACCGTTATTTTGAGATAAGGGATGTTATTTTCTTCATATATGATATTATTTCTTTCAATATCATTATGCCGAAATATTGATCTGAATTTTTTAATCAAATTTGGAACTTTTTGTGTCAGAGTTACTATTCACGATATCTAAACTATTCACGATATCGGTGATTATTCATGAATACTAAGACTATTCAATTAGAAAATGAAAATTTTCCTTTTTGTCCATGATGTCTATTATGGTTACTATCTTTGATTGTATCCATGTTTTGTTCTTTATTTTTGAATTCTGCTTCAAAATTGGTTATTATGGAGTATTATTGATCTTGGATAAACTGTTATACGAATCCCTAATATTTGTTCTTCTGTCTCACCGGATTCGTTTTTTTTAAAATATTTTTCATCATCCTCAGTCCTAAATGATGATATTACGGAATATCTTTGGCCTGTAGTGCAAAGATGAATGATTAACTGATGAATATCTTTGGCCCGTAGTGCAAAGATGAACAGGTGTTGAGATGAACATGACCAACGGGTGAAATAAATGAATATCTTTGGCATGTGGTGCAAAGATGAATATTTGATTAAAAGATGTATATTGATTGATGTTACAGGGATAAAATATTGATGATGGACTCTTAAATCTTAGAAGATAGTAGAATTCATTCTCTACGTGACTCTTCTAATGGATTGTTGTTTCCGCTGTATTTGTTGATCTAAAACTTGTTGTCTATTATATTCTATCAGATTTTTCCCTGTTGAAGACTAATGATAATTTTTTATGTATTATCTTACTCATAATATTCTTTACTGGAGTTGAGCTCACCCTTTTCCTTTTTGTTCCATTTTTCTTCTCAGGAGGTGAGAATATAACAGGATCAATTCGGGGTATGGAGTGATGGTTCTAGAAAGAAGTTTTAGCAGTCCTCACTATTTCTGTAAAATAGTGTATGAATAATTGTAATGAGGACTTATTTGGGTGTGGATATTGTCTAAAAGATAATATTTGTATTTAAACTCACAGTATGTGTTATCGTATTTGGCACGACAATTGTATTATTGAAGTTGTAGTTTGCTTTTTGTATCATGTATTTGACGACTCAGAATGGGTGTTGTATACCTATTTTGGTGGCGTCACAACGGCATTATTCACCGGAAAAAAAAATTCCTTTTTATCCAAGATTTCTATTATGGTTACTATCTTTGATTGTATCCATGTTTTAATCTTTATTTTTGAATTCTGCTTCACAATTGGTTATTATGAAGTATTATTGATCTTGGATAAACTGTTATACGAATCCCTAATACTTGTCCTTTTGTCTCACTAGATTCATTTTGTTTAAAATATTTTTCATCATCCTCAGTCTTAAATGATGATATTACTGAGTATCTTTGGCATGTAGTGCAAAGATGAATGATTAACTGATGAATATCTTTGGCCCGTAGTGCAAAGATGAATAGGTGTTGAGATGAACATGACCAACTGGTGATACAAATGAATATCTTTGGTCTGTAGTGCAAAGATGAATATTTGATTAAAGATGTATATTTATTGTTGTTACAGGGATAAAATATTGATGATGAACTTTTAAATCTTAGAAGATAGTAGAATTCATTCTCTACGTGACTCTTCTAATGGATTGTTGTTTCCGTTGCAGAGTTTTGATCTAAAACTTGTTGTCTATTATGTTTTATCATATTTTTCCATGTTGAAGACTAATGATAATTTGTTATATATTATCTTAGTCATAATATTCTTTACTGGGCTAGTTGAGCTCACCCTTTTCCTTTTTGTTCCATTTTTCTTCTCAGGAGGTGAGAACATAGCAGGATCGAGTCGGGGTATGGAGTGATGATTCTAGAAAGATGTTTTAGCAGTCCTCATTATTTTTGTAAAATAGTGTATGAATAATTGTAATGAGGACTTATTTGAGTGTTGATAATATCTTGAAGATAATATTTGTATTTAAACTCACAGTATGTGTTGTCGTATTTTGCACGAAAATTGTATTATTAAAGTTGTAGTTTGCTTTCTGTACCATGTATTTGGCGACCCAGAATGGGTGTTGTATACCTATTTTGGGGGCGCCATGTTGGTATCAAAGCTTAGGATATGGTCTCTGGCGGAGATCGAGAATAGAACTAGGAGGGCAGAGATGAGTAAATCCTTCGATAGTGTGTCCTATCTAAGCTTATTTGTTGGTCGGTCATAATATAGGTATATTATGTGATATGTTAATTTGTTTAATTAACCCTTGTTTTATGGTAGTATTTAAGAATGGCTGCTAAGAACGTTAACAATGGAGTGTATAAGACTGTGGAACAACCTTTAATCACAAACCAGGAGAACGTGCAACAGGAAGGCAATATTCCTCCTGTAAACAACACTACCGAGCAAATGATGAATGATGGAATATTTAGGAGCTTTTTGCAGTTCATGCAAAATCAGAAGAGGGAGACTCGTGTACAAAATACAGGTGAAAATGATGGCAACGCGCGGTCTGTCACAACCAAGCAGTTCAAGGAGTTGGGACCACAAGATTTCCGGGGAAAGCCCGATCCGATTAAGGTGGAAACGTGGGTCAAACAAATTACCAAGATATTCGATGTCTTGGGATGCACGGAGGAACAAAAGGTTTCATTCGCCACCTTTATGTTCCGTGGTGAGGCAGATTACTGGTAGGAATCTGTGAAGCGTACCCAGCCAGCCGCACTCAACATGTCTTGGAAAAGATTTCAGAAACTGTTCAATGACAAGTACTTTCCTGAAAGTATTCGTTATATGAAGGAGGTAGAGTTTATTAGACTAGAACAGAACAACATGACAGTGTCTCAGTACGGAACCAGGTTATTCCAACAGAATAATAAATAACTAAACTAGGTCAGGCGTAATACGCACCGACGGGATATTCCAACAGAATAATAAAGGATGGAATAACAACATAAATCACCATGCATGCAGTACTTCGTATAGACAGGTTATTCCAACAGAATAATAAATAACGAAATCAGGTCCGGCGTAAATCACATAGACAGGATATTCCAACAGAATAATAAATACGGAACCAGTCCCACGCGAAAAACGCACGTGACGTAATATTCTAATAATAATAATAAAGGCGGAACCGGTCCCACAGAAAACGCATGAACATGGATGTTCCAATGAGAATAATAAAGAATGGAATAACAATAGAGTTTCACCATGTATGCGATACAGATGTAGGCGGAGTTATTCAGCAGAATAATAAATAATGGATTAATGAAGAATTTCACCAAGTATAGGGTAGATCACAGATACAAAGTTATTCGGTGAGAATAATAAAGAATGGAATAATGAAGTTCTCTTCATGAATATGAAAAAAAATAATACCCTTACCTTATAAATAAGAGTACTACCAGTAGAGGTGATGATACTTGAAGAAACTTGCACTACGCTCAAAGCTTTCTTAAACGCTAAAGAAATACGCTTAAGATAGAAGAATAATTCTCTCTACGGTTTCTCTCTCTAGAGTTTCAAATTGAATTGTAAGAAATAATGAAGGAATGAGCTTATTTATAGAAGAATGGGTGAATAGTAACCAATCCATGAACGGTCTGAGATCGATTTACTTTAAGCGGATGGTCCAGATTGGTTTACAATAAAATGTAATATATTCTATTTATAATCTAATAAAACGAATAACTTTTAAAAAGATTTTACTATGCAAACACTATACGTGCACTATGCAAACACTATGCATAATAAAATATAATATATTCTAATTATTGTCTAATAAAACGAATAACTTTATAAAAGTATTACATTTTATATAAAAAGATTTTACTATTAGCCTAATAAAAGCGAATAACTTTATAAAAGTATTCTATTTTAGATAAAAAGCTTTTTACATTTTATTACATTAATAATACTAATAAAATAAAACTTCATCATCATTATTATTATTCACACTATTAATCGACAGTCGTCCTTCCAGAAAGAGGGGCTTTTCAATAAGAATTTCTCCTATCATGGCGCATGATTAGGTGACCAAACCTCTCCTGGCGAGAACTTCTAGACTTTGTTAATAATGCAAATAATAATATTAATAACTCGTCATCTCAATTATTGATATAATAATATATAAAATATCGATAATAATTGAATAAAACTGAATGACTTCTCACGTAAAGCATCAATAATCAATGGTGTGTATACTTATGAAACCACGCCAGATTCTCAGATTCTTTTAACACCGGGTGTTTCAACAGATTAACGGTAAAACTCCATACCGTTATTTTCATAAAAAATATTTTTGTCGTTTTCTCAATCAAACAATAATTACATTATGGGGTCCACCAATGATTGTGTCGTCGCATTTAATATTCCCCCACCAATCGAATATTATAAACAACTTGCGACTTTGCAAAATTTCTAAATATTACCCACAACTATAACATTATATCAAATTCATTCCATAATATTTAAAAATGATAATTATAGAAAATTCATCTTTATTCATAAAAGTTGGGGTCTTACAAATGACATCTTAACTGCCTCATCATCGTCATCAAAAACTGCCTTTCGATAAACCCTACCAATACTACTACGCGTAACAGCTTCATGCCCAAAAAACTTTTCAATAAGCAAATTCTCCATACCTTTATACGCAGTAATATCATCTTCACTCTACCATCTCAACCCAGAAATTAGACAAAACTCAGGCAAACCAAATCTGACCCTTTTATCCCCAAACAAAAACCACATTTCACCAAAGATCACTCGATGAGGCCTCCCTTATAAGAGCGTGGTGAATAACTGGGAATACATTTGGTGTCGATCACTAGAACTCGTAGAAAATTCCCAAAACATGTTGCCTTGAACTTCTCAAGTGACTTTCGTTCGGTTTCTTCTTGGCAATCATGCTAGGAACTTCCATGTCGCACCAATAAATAACTTTTTGATAAATTTTCTCATTATATGCCTCGTAATACATGTCCCATAACGCAAATAAACAAAATCGAGTTCTGCGAGTTATTAGTAACCAATATAAAACATTGTTTATACCATAAAAAGCGGTTACATAAGTAACCAACAAATAATATCATACTAGCAAAAAACATAATATAATAATTAAGCGATTTGCCAAAACATACTATAAAAAGTTTCCAAAATCCAACACTGACTGCACAAAAATAGTTACCATATCGTAATATAACAGTAACCATAACATAATAAAATAGTAACCAAACAGTTATATGATAGTAACCAAATAGTAATATGATAGTAACCATATAATAATAATATAGTAACCAAACAGATATTTGATAGTAAATCAAACATTTATATGATAGTAACAAAATATTTATATGATAGTAACAAAACAGTTATATCATAGTAACATATCAGTTTATATCATAGTAACATATCATAGTAACCAAAACATGTTTATATAGTAACATATCAATTTACATCATAGTAACCAAACAATTATAAAATAGTAATCAAACAATTATATCATAGTAACCAAAACATGTTTATATAGTAACATATCAGTTTATATGATAGTAACAAAACATTTATATGATAGTAACCAAACAGTTATATCATAGTAACCAAAACATGATAAACATGTACACCAAATCCATTTCAGCCAACAAATGTATACTACATATATACATGGAAACCAAAATATCACAAAAAAGAAACCAAAATACCAAATTGAGGGAACAATAATAGATTCCAAATCATAAGCAAACATTAACAACAAACATACTAAACAAGTAACCAAATAGCTATATGATAGTAACCAAACCATGTATCCATAGTAACCAATACATAAACAAACATATAAATTAACCACATTTTAGTCAAACAATGTATACTAAATCAAATATATGGTAACCATTACAACAACAAACAGTAACCAAAGACCCAACTCAAGGGAACAAAAGTGGTATCAAAATCATAATCTAACAGTAACCGAACAATTATATGATAGTAACCAAAACATCTTATAATGGTAACCATAACAAAATGAAAAAGTAACCAAACATTCCAAATCGATTGAACACAGGTGGTATCCAAAACAGAAACTAACGATAACCAAAAACATACTAACTACGAAACCAAACATTTATATGATATTTAAATAACAAAATTTAAATTAACAAACTTTTAAAATTCTTTATGTTGGAATTATATTCTGGCTAAGCACTTGTCCTTCTGACTTAACTACATCGACATCAAAATCAGAATCTCTTTGCACTTCAGGATGCTTGATACCACTATGTAACACCAACATATGCTCACTCTTACTCGATTCCTGACCTACATTATCCCCCTTCCCCTTCCTCTCCACAACAAACTTCTTCAAACCCTTTACAGAATAATCATCTGTGATTCTCTTTCTCTTTCCGTACTTCTTCATTGTATCAGCCATTCAACACAAATCGAACGAACAAAACAAAACAACTAATCGAACGAACAGAGCAACGAAAATGGTGACTAACAAACAGAAGTTGTCTGAATTGACAGAGTAACAACAATAACAATAAACAACGACAACAAATAACAACAATAACTATACAACAAGACGAAAATGGCGATCAAACGATTGACGAATAACACAAACAGAGAGAGAAGATAGGGAAGAAGACGAACAGAAAAAGAAAAAAGGGTTTCAGCATGCAAACAAGAGTTTAAAAACAAAGAGACGTAATGGCAGTTATCACGTCTTTCAAAATAAAAATAACCCATTAATATTGCCATGTCAGCCATTACATATTAATCCCTTAACTTAAGGACCTTTAATTATACTAATATTAAAAATAAAAACAAAAAAATGTAATATTTTTATAATTATTTTATAGAGGTATGATTTTTGTAATTATTTTTAAAAATGTACTAATATATGTAATTTTCCCAAATAAAATAACAAACAATTTCAACCAGGTCCAACACCCATTTTCCCTCTTCAGCCCATAACCAAAAGCAGCTGCTGAGCGTCAGCTTGCCTCGTACTCTCTTCTTTTGGCGCCTATCCGACGGGTTTAAAAACATTTCTTTTTCATCACTAATTTCCCCCTCCTCTCTTTCTTACTCTCCCTCTCTCTCTCACACACACACAAAGCAGTGAGGCACATCGGGTAACAGTTTCCATGGAGCAGCAGCAGAGAAATCAGAATGCGGTCCAAGAACACGATGAACAAGAAGACATGCAGCATGGCCCTTCCCCTGTTGAACAGCTTCAGGTCATTATTATATATGTATCTACTTCCCAAGTTCTTGATTTTTCACTATTATCATCTGGCTCGATCTGAATTTCTCAATTGATTGCTCAAAGTGTGAGAAATTTCAGCTTTTTAATAAAGGGTTTACTTAATCCTAAACTTTTTTTGTTCGATTTCGTTATATTTACTTGTTTGTGTAATTGGTATAATCATTTCTTCAATATTTGCCAATGGGTTTTCGGATTGACTTCCAATTCTCAATTATTTGACCATTAGGACTGGGTATAGGGGGAAAAGGGAGAAGTCATTCTAGAATGTAATTCTTAGCTGCCCCTTTGAACCCTAGTTTCTCCTCTTATATTTTTTCAAGATTTGCAAATTAGATTTTTTGTTAGGTTTGTCTTTTCAGTACGTTTTTTATGTTTTAAATTATTGGGTAGGAAATTATCAGTCCTGTCAAATTGAAAACCCTAGACTCTTCTCTCTCTCTCCCTGGTGGGGTTCAATTTGAAGTCACTATTCCCAGTATACCCACATCATTCAGTGAAGGATCATGTTGGGAAAACTCAGTAAGTCTGTTGGTGATTTGCTTGATATATCGATATTTGGTTGCTAGAAATTCTGGTACAGTAGGGTTTTTAGGTTGATATGATTGCGAATTTGCAACTCAAATGGGATTTTACCTAAAAGCTAGTGTTGAGAACTTTGCCCATCTTCCATCTTTTTATTGATCAGGCATCTGGGATTGCTGCTCTTGACGTAAAGAAGCTAAAAGATGCGGGTCTCTGCACTGTGGAATCTGTCGCATACTCTCCTAGGAAGGATCTTCTGCAAATTAAAGGGATCAGTGAAGCTAAAGTTGACAAAATTGTTGAGGCAGGCATGTCATCCTTCTTTATTGTTGTTGTTTTCCCTCTTTCATATCAAAATTACCATAATAAAGGAAGATTAAAATATTTGAAAAAAAATTAATTTTTGCATCGTAACAGCTTCCAAATTGGTCCCGATGGGTTTCACTAGTGCTAAACAACTCCACGCTCAGAGGGAGGAAATTATTCTGATAACCTCAGGATCTAGAGAACTTGACAAAGTATTAGAAGGTAGGTTCCAATTGGTTCAGATACTTTGTTAATTCTATCTACTTTAAGTTATGCAGTTAGTTTATCATACACAAACGCAAATTTGCAATACTGATATTCTGTGTATGTCGCAATGTTGTGTGGTTGGATTATGACAGGTGGAATTGAGACGGGATCCATTACTGAGATATACGGCGAGTTCCGTTCTGGAAAGACTCAGCTTTGTCACACGCTATGCGTCACTTGCCAAGTAAGAAGTAGACAATCTCTTGTTCGTGGGTAATGATAGACGTGCTTCTTTTTAGCTAAATAAAATCTGGTTTGACCTAATCTTTCTTGACTTCAGCCACATAAAAGGAGACTAATCAGGATGGTCATATATTTTATGAACTTTGCTTTTGTTATTGGTGGTCAGCTTGTCTGGCAAAGTTGTTGACATGGGTATACATATGATATGGTAACTGCCTTGATAGTTGGGTCTCTCCATTAATGATGGCATGGAAACAACACCTCAAGGATTAAACTAGTTTGGTTAGCTTTAACTAAATCTACTTAGATTAGTGATAGTATTATTGAAGTGAACAATATTAACATAAATGTTTCCAAGAAGTTCCTGATAGGAAACTTTATTTTTTTTCTTCCAATGAAAAACCACGACTCCTTAAAAACTAAAGAACAAGAGAGAGAGAGAGAGATTTTTGTGTGCCTTATGGTAAAGACCTATGCATGCCAGGAAACAACTAGATGATTTGGGGTATGCCATCTCAGAAAGCATAATTCTGTGGGCTTTTAAATTTCAGCTTCCATTAGAACAAGGAGGCGGTGAGGGCAAAGCAATGTACATTGATGCTGAGGGAACATTCAGGCCACAACGGCTCTTACAGATAGCAGACAGGTGTTGTGCTGCTACCTTGAGACAAATTGTTCTTTTATATCTATGTTTTGTGCACTTACCTTATTCTGAATATCTTGCATGTTATCACTGGCTATTCATAATATCTGCTGCAGGTTTGGATTAAATGGGGCTGATGTTTTGGAGAATGTGGCATATGCTCGAGCATATAACACTGATCATCAGTCAAGGCTTTTACTTGAAGCAGCTTCAATGATGGTTGAAACTAGGTATTATTTGTTTCATCAGTTTACCGTAATTGTCACCAAGGCCAGGATCAATAAAATTTGTTTGTCCTTTCTATTGATTTTGATGTTTGTATTCGTGATAGCTCATTCTTGATTCTTTACTTGGGGCAAACATAGCATGATTGCTCTTGTAAGAATGAGCAAGCTCCAGTGAGATTTGACTTTGAATCCTCCTGTGTCTTGTTGTCAAGCTTGAATAAATGTACAACATTTCAATTTTCAACTGTACTTGCATATCTATGTTCAAGTCCACCTTGAATACACGGAAATATTTTCTTACTTTGGGACTTGCCATTTATTTGGATCTGTGGTATCATTTGTGAAAACTTCTATAAGAGTTGAACATTTACATTTTCATACTGTAGTATTAAATTTGTTTATTGTCTCATGGTATTCAAGAGGACACTCTGCCTATCAAGTGTCTTGATTCCAGGATCCGAAGCCTGGTATCCCTTCATCTCTCCCTTCCTTTGCTTCTAAAAGTAAGATGCTAATATATTAAAAGAAAAGGAAAGGGAATACTAAGGGTATCATGCTTACTTTCACAAAGTGTCGTAGCCACATGGGAGATAGCTGGGACAGCTGACCACACTTGATTTTTGCTGTGGAGGTCTGAATTGAGAATTTCACAGAAGTTATGGGGTAATAAGTTAGTTTAGCAAATAGCGATTGGTCAAAACAGAACATGACAAAAAAAATCATTTAATATCAATTTTTATATACTGTCAATATTTCATCTTACCTAAATGCCTTCCTTTGCAAGAATTTTTTTAAGATTGTTATATTGATATACTTGATTTTAGTATCTTGATTTATTGGAAAATAATTTAGTCATTAGTACTAATACCCCCTGTGAAGAAAAATCCTGGATTCTCCACTACATGCATTTGCATTGCATGTGGTGTTGTATGCCACCTCTAGTAAAAATCCTTAAAGAGCATTTATTATTCTAACCCTGGAGTTTAAATGGTTGAGAATTAGAAATGATACCAAAGAATGTACAAGTGATGCTGAATATCTCATAGCACTTCTACAACACCTCTATACATTGACATTACTACGATACCAATTAAATCCTATTCATTCCAGCTGAATAGTCAGGAAAATATAACTGTTCTTGCAGGCTTGCAGCATCCAGTCATATATATGAATTTATTTCTGGAACACTGTACCTTCATAATATCTGAGTTTACGTTGCAGATGCTAACTAATTGTTGTACACATTTTGGCTGCATAGGTTTGCACTTGTGATAGTGGACAGTGCAACTGCTCTCTATAGAACAGATTTTTCCGGAAGGGGAGAACTGTCAGCTAGGCAGATGCATCTCGCGAAGTTTTTGAGGAGCCTTCAGAAGTTAGCAGATGAGGTAGTCACTCCACTAACATGAACTTATGCTCGGGGACTGTCTGAGCTCATCATTAGCGGTTTAGTTACCAGGATCTTCACAATAATCATTTTACGTGGGTTGGAAATGTCGCTAAATGGATTTTAGTCTTGGCAGCAGGTGTACATGGTTTAAATGGCATTCATCAATCTTTATTTTCTGATTGTAGTTTGGTGTAGCTGTTGTTATTACAAACCAAGTTGTAGCCCAAGTGGATGGTTCTGCCCTTTTTGCGGGGCCTCAATTTAAACCAATTGGTGGTAACATTATGGCTCATGCTTCTACAACTAGGTGCGTCTCTATTTTTCACCTTATTTTGGTTTCATGCCTTAATTTGTTGAAAGTTGACATGTATTCCTGATCATGTTTACAGGCTAGCTGTACGTAAAGGAAGAGGCGATGAGCGAATTTGTAAAGTAATAAGTTCTCCATGTTTGCCTGAAGCTGAAGCAAGGTTTCAAATTTGTGCTGAAGGAGTAACTGATGTCAAGGACTGAACCTTGAGAGCAACTTTTTCTCCCAAACTACTTCCCTTTCATTTCATTCATCTGGAATTCAAGATCCATGTTTCTAACAAAATGTGACAACTCTGAATATTCACCAAGTGGAAGCGGATGCACATTGAAGAGATATGTGAATCAGTAATGGACCTGTATCGCCTTTTTCTTTCATCATATGTAATACGATAAAGCTTTTCTTTCTTACTGTCTTGTACTATTAAGGAGAAACAATGTATCTTTTCTTGTTTTTTTCAACTTTCTTGTACTACTCAAGAGAAACAATGTATGGTTTTTACACAAGGTAAATTCAGATTTATACCTTTTGCGCATTGATTGATAAATGTGAGATAAGTTGTGAGTTTTACTTGAGAATTAATACTTATTGATCAGTTAAATCCGTCTCCAAATGAGTTAATGGTGTTATTGCAGCCTCGAGCATGTAGTGCAAAATTTTGCTCTCTTAAACTGGTTGATCTGAACAGTTGATGCTTCATAAACTCGGTTGCTCTACAAGAACGTTAGGCAGTTTTGTTTTGTCTATTATTTTCTTTTTAGGTGATTGATATTTTCACATAAAAATATAATATTTTCACATAAAGTAATTGATATGATAATTCCACGTGTATATCCCTCACCAATTACTCCCCATTCACGTGAAAAAACCATGTGTAAATATTGTATTTACATGTGAAAATATAAATTCCCTTGTGCATGAGATGATTTGCATGAGAGAGAAGGTTATAAATAATAAAATATAAAGAGAGATGCAAGAATTGCAGTTATATTTAGGTTAAACGAAGTTGACCATAAAAGAAAGAAAAAGTTGACCAAAGTGGGTCAACTTGGTATACAATTTATATAGGAAAATGTCTTCATGACTTTACCCCCATTGTCACAAGTGCTCCCACCTATTACTAATTGTTTGAACAGTAGAGACACATATAAGCATATCATTATGATATCACCCTGAGCACCGTAAAGAACTTCATAAAAACTTCAACTCATCCAACTGACTATTGAGGTTGGGTTTGATTCAAATCTCCTCTTTTTCATCTGCACAAACAGAAACAGAGGTTTAATTCTGTAAAATGACAGACATCCATTATGTATTTATGTGAAATGTCAAAATTTGCGGGCAATCCTTTTTGCAGAGAAAGAAAAACAGTAACACGCTTAACTAGTTACTTAGGAAAAGCAGCAAGAGTCAATAGGAACTATGACTCATATATGCTCCTAGCTAGAATATCAACCATGTTTCAGATATCTCCTCTTAGTTTGTGTATCGATTACAGATCATGTAATGTCCAATAACCTATGATGTTTTCTTGAGTTCTATCTCGAGGTTTTGGTGGGTGTGGGTGTGTGTCTGGGTGGGGAAGGGGGGATTTCTTTGACAGTTTCCCAATAGTGTGCATGCCTTGCTTTATAACTAATGCTCTATCTTGAAATCTAAAATGTTAAGGTTAAAGCTGAATTTAACTTCTTTTTATTTGTCGGTATTCAGAATTTAATTTCATCATTATCAAAAGAAAAACTCTAATTGGACATAAGCACTCCAATTATCATGTCCTCATAGAAGAGCTCTTATCAAAAGTGTTTGAAATCTAACATGTAGAAGGGAATGTAAAATGCCTACCATGATTCAATGCTTGCATTTAGTACAGTAGTGGTCTTTTAAAGGAGCTCCACAGTTGTAACAGAAAGTATAACCACACCTGAAACCATTAATAAGGAAAGTAGGGAAAAGTAGAACCAAAAACAAGAACTAGTATAAATGGAAACGGAGGAAATTACTCTTAGCAAAACAGATACGTTTTAAGCAAAGTGCAAAACACACAGAAAATTGCTCTAATTTCTTTCAATTCTTTTTCCAGGTTCTGTTTAAATTTGTTGCATAAAAGCAGAGAACTTGAGTTTTGCAGTTCCAGAGTCCACTAATATATTATTACTTCAATCTAACCATTTATGAATCAACAAGTAAATTGTTCAGAACATTATTCTATAATTTTATTCCTTGAAGAAGGAAGACTGAAGTACAGTAAAACAAACAAGTAGGTAATCATAAGTAGAAACAAAGAAACAAACCTGCATTTCATAAACAAGCAACCTTGAGACTTTTCCACATAGAACTTGCATTGTGGACAGCGGATCCATTTGTTGTTCTTAGCAAGTTGCATGAGCATAATATCCTCTCTTTCCCTCTCATCCTTGTGCAATTTCTGAAACTCACCACACTCAATCCCAGAATGCCAAGGAACCTTACACCGGGCACAGAACAATCTCCGGCAAACCGGACATTCCGACTCCATAATGTTGCCATTGCAATCATCATCCTCAATTAAGAGAGCAGAGCAATCCTTAAATGGACAATAAAACTTATGGGAGGCCAAAATCATAGCCTCACATAGAGCATCACCCCATCTATCAAACACCTCAGGAGGTAAAATGGAACGGCAATATTCAGGTTCCAAAATGCCAGCACAACCCGAAACAGGGCAAGGAATTCGAGTTATATTTTCTTGAATCTTTGAGGCCACATACTTGTGGGTGCAATTGGAGCAGTAAGAGTGAGTGCAGTCCTTTATGGGGAAAGATTCGCTGAAAGGCTTCAGTTCCGCACAAATTTCACACATGAAAAATGGGGAAACCGAATAATCATCATCATCATCATTTTTAGGGTTTGATGAGTTGGATGATTGGCCGGGTTCGAAAATCGAAATTCCACCTTTTTGAGAGAAGGGTTTTCGATCTCTGGTACGGATTGAGTTTAGGGTTCGAAATTGAAAATCATCTGGGTATTCTAATTCTGCAGCGAGATCGATGAAATTTCTTCTTCTACCACTACTTGAAGTAGTTCAAGTAATGGAGGGCATTATAGCCAGACCCAGATGGAAGTCTCTGTCTTCCATGGAGTGGCAGTAGTTTTCCACTGAAATTGCATTGCCTTTGCTGGTTCCTTTCTTCTTATTATTGCGCAGTGATTGGACATTCGGTGACGAGTATAATATTGAAATGTCGTCGTCGTCGCCATTGTCGTCGGCGATATTGATAATTGGCACCGGTGAAGCCTTTGTCCCCATACCAGGTAGGCAGAAGGAGGAGCCAAAACTATGCAAATGAATAACTAACTCCGCAGTTAATATAATATACTAACTGGTTTTAGAGTTGTATTATTTTGTTACCTCTATTTCATAATAATTGATTTTTTAAAATAAAAAAATTATTTTAATTTATTTATTATTTATAAAAAATAAATTATTTAATTTTTTATATCACCTCTAATTTCTCTCGTTATTTCAAAAAGATTTCCTCTTGTATTAATAGTTTTAAGCTTCTTATAAAAGGTTAGTGATAAAATTTCATATAAATTATAATTCTTAAATAATAATAGTATTAAATAATTTTCTTAATTAATGTGTAATGAAGTTAAAACGACTATTATTATGTGGAGGCAGTATCAATTGTTTATATTATATTTGTATTAAAAAAAAATACTATTATTTATTTGATAGAAAATAACAAAAAAATATTTAATATTTAAGATACTATTAAAAAATAAACAATTAATGTTTAATTAAAATTCTAAAACAACAAATATTAATTGAAAAAAATATTTCTCTAAAAGGGAGTACTACGTATTTTATCTCCTCTAGTATATGAATAATACTACAAGTCATTATTATTTTGAATATATGGGGGATTGGAGAAGACAGAATAGGTAGCGTTTTGAATCCATTTTTTCTTGCTTTTCTCACTTTCTTTCTATTGAAACAATGGAAGTTGGAAACTTTGGAAACTTTAATATAAAGTGAGACTCACGAGGCAAAAAATAATTTCTTTTTTTCAGGAAGAGAACGTATTATTATTATTATTATTATTTTTAAAAAATTAACAACATTTTCACTAGTAAAAGTGCGAATTCTAAATCTTATAAAAAAATTATTAGTATTTGCTTGTGAAAATATAAAACAATTCTTTATTTTTTTTTTATTATAAATACCATTTAATGATTAAATGTTGAAGTTAATACTAGTTTTTACGGGATGATAAAATCATTTCTAGGAATATAATCATTTCAAACTTAATTTTTTCATCATCTTTACCCAATTTTTGTTCAGAAAAATGATATATCTTTGAAATATTTATGTCGATTTTTTAATTATCAGTTAGATAGACAAGCATTATCGATAATTCTTTTTAAAAAATTACGTAATAAGTAGGATCATCTTATAATTTTATTCAATTTCAATCGTATGTATTAATATATTTAAAATATATAATTCAACTCAAATTTATCAAGTACGATTCATACTAATACTATTTTTTTAACACAAAAAATAATATAAAAAGTTGTGAAAAACAATTCTCTCTTGCTCCAAATGTTAGTCGCATTTTATGTTAACCCGGCCCAAATCCCAATTTGGGTCGAGAGAGGCACATAGCTTTATTACAACTTTATTGGACAATTTCAAAAAATCTTCCTATAATATAAAGGAACAATTAAGAGTTAAGTTTTCTTAATTGTAAAAGTGTTAATACAACATAGTCGAAACCAACATTTGTTAAATAATAAGAAAAAATTTAAGATATATTGTGAAAGAAAAAAAAATAGGAGGAGATGAGAGAAAGGGGAGCAAGAGAGAAATAACTATTGGATAGAATAATTACAAAATATATACAGGACCCACATAAATATAAGTATCCCCCCCCCCCCCCCACACCAAAATTTTAATTTCCTTTTACAATCACATGTCAACAAATTAATATAGGGAGTAATTACTATGTAGGAAGAGAAATAAGAGCATGTGAAATACAGTTATTTTTTCATCACAGATAAAAGCTGCATTCGGAAATTACTCTGCATAGACGACGATTTAGTGCAGCAACTATGCACTACTATAAACTCATGGAAATGACCATAATCCTGCCTATATTCATTGCTTACAATTAGGACATGAGTGGCTTACTAAAGTAGCTCCACAGTTGTAACAGAAATTATATCCACACCTGTAAACATGAAAAGTGGAAAAAAAAATAAAAAATGAGACAAGACCAAAAACATTGAAATTTGATCTAAAGATTATTTTTGGGTGATAAATAAATTGGACAACCTAGTAAAAGCTTAAAACAGGAGATTTTAAACAAAGACTGCACTGCTCACAATTAGGCATTAAGGTTTATACGTCTCACATGCATAAATATGTAAATGTCTGCCAGAGTAGTGACACACAAGACACAATGGTATTGGTTCCCATATATTCATCGACATAGCCGTTTCTCAGTATGAAAAATACTACTATTTGTATTCAGCAGTTACAATTTTAAACAAAAAGATATGATATGAAAACGGATCAATAAAATATTAGGGAAATTTTTATATGATTATGAAGTTTGGTGAGTTTGGAATTAAGTAGGATAAAGCAATTGAAGTAGAAACAAACCTACCTGCATCTCATAAACATGCAACCTTGAGACTTCTCCACATAAAACCTGCATTTGGGACAGCGCATCCATTTGTTGAACTTAGCGAGCTGCATGAGCATAATATCCTCATTTTCTCTCTCATCCTTGTTCAAACTCTGAAACTCCCCACACTCGATCCCCAAATGCCAAGGAACATTGCACTGAGCGCAGAAATATCTCCTACAAATCGGGCACTCGGACAGGGTAATGATCATGCCGGTATCATTAATCAACAGAGCAGAGCAATCCTTGTAGGGGCAATAAAATTTGTGGGCAGATAGAATCCCAGCCTCACATACCGCATCGCCCCACCGATCAAACACCGGAGGGGGCAAAATAGACCGGCAATGTTCGGGTTCTAAAAGGCCGGCGCAGCCGGATACAGGGCACTGAATTTGGGTAATATTGTCTTGAAGCTTTGAGGCCACATACTTGTGAATGCAGTTGGAACAGTAAGAATGAGTGCAACCCTTTATTGGGAAGGATTCCTTGGATGGCTTTAACTCCACACAAATTTCGCACATGAAGGGATTTGCTTGACAATTGGAGGATTGGCCAGGCTCGAAATTTGAAATACCGGTTTGTTGGAGAAAGGGCTTTCGATTTTTGAAAGGGAATGAATCTAGGATTTGAACATCATTGTTGTTGACTTCATGATCTGGGTATTCTTCAATTTCTCTCGAGAGATCGATAAAAGTTTTTCTTTTGGGTCTTCTTTTGGATGATTTGGGAAATAGGGAAGCCATGATTGCGAGCGCAAAGTCTCTCTTTTCCATTGACTTGCAGTAGTTTTCCACTGAAATCGCATTGATTTTGCTGGTTCCTTTCAGCCTCATATTGTTGAGCTCTGAGAGACTAGTACTACCAATCCCTAATGGTTTCGGTGCAGCGAATATTACTGACACGTCGTCGCCATCATTATTTTCCGCGGCGACGTTCACAAGATCGACCGGTGAAGCCTCACTCCCCATAGAAAGGATCTCAGAGAAACAGAGCTTAATCTGTTTTTTTAGTTCTTATTTGTGATTGTGGGAGTGGAGTACTTTGATCCTTCCTTTTATTGTTGTTAGTGGTCGGTCATCTTATATTATTGGAAGGACAAATATGTGAAGACTGACGTAGAGGAGAAATTTTTTTAGTGGAGTATGACATTGAGAGAGAAATTTTTAGCGGGTGAAATTTCGTCCTTTGAGAAAATATATAGTGTACTATTTCCTTCCTAGTTCCAATCATGCCAAGACACGTATAACACATTAATAAATTTTTACTACATCCTTCCCATAATATACATGACGTTTTAGAATTCTGTATAAGAATTAAGAAAATTAATTATATAATATTAAATATAGTATTAATTGTCTATAATTTTTTTCTCGTTCCTTGATATAAGTCGTTTTAGATAATTATTTTTGATTCTTAATATAAGTCGTTTGACAATTTCAAATAAACATTAATGACTATTTTTTGCCCAATAAATAACAATCTTTTTTCTAATACAAGGGTAATATAGATAATTGATATTATATTTAATATTATATAATTATTTCCTTAATACTTGTGCACAACTCTAAAACGACTTATATTAAGGAACGGGAAAAGTACTCTTTAACATATATTTCTCTCATACTCTTTTTCTCTCATTTGTAATATTTTTCAATTATAAGTAATTTTAAAAAAATTATGATTAATTGTCTCAGATTATATAAAATTTTATTTATACTAGCACGAAGAGAGTATTTTTTTTAAAAAAATTTATCTTGGTTAAGGACAATCTTTCTTTATTAGTTTGAAAGTGATGCACCATATTTCCACTCCATGTTAATTAATTAAACATATAGTTTATGTAACCCAACTTATCCACGGAAGTTCTAAAGTAAACGCCAAAAACTAAAGGGAAAAGGATGAAAATCTTGGCAAACAAACATATACTCCACTAGAAGCCAAGTGACAATGAGATTAGACCTTTGCTTTTATTCCTTTTTATTTACTAAATGGAAAAAGATGGTATAAAAGCATAGTATCATTATCACAATGCGCAAAGGCTTGCAGAATTTTATGGTTTACACTATACCATTGCCTTTTTGAGTTGTTTGTCTTTTTCGATCAACAAAAAAAATTAGAAAACTGATATTTTCACGTGTTTTTAATATTTTTACATATTTTATTTTCGCATGAGAAAAAAATAAATCTTAGAGAAAACCATGTAAAAATATTAAATATTCATATTCATGTAAAAATAATGCTCCCCAAAGATTATATTATATAATGGCATTACATTACTACTAGTACAAAACATGGTAATGGCCAAAAGTATTTGATCAAAACCATGAAAAACCAATACACATAGCCAGCAGCACTACAATGATATCACAAATTATCCCATCAATACTATAATTGGACGGTACTGTTCAAACCTATCAGCACTGGTTCACACCTCAATTCTCTGATCCAACTAAAAACAAATTGCCCCAACTTTAGCTTAGCCACTATATTTACCTCAGAACCTCCGACTGTTCTACGGATCTCAGATTCATAGATGAAGTTGTTGAAGACAGCAGTGCCTTCTTCATATGTGAGGCAACCCTGACTAACAGCAAAGCCACCTAAACTTTTTGGGTTGCTCGTATTGTCAAGTGTTAACTGTATCCTGTTCTAGGTGGGTTGCATACGAGTTGAGTCATATTGAGACTCAGCTTCATAAACTTGAAAATAAATTAAAGAAGTTTAAATATGAGCTTGACTCATCTAATAAACGACTTGTACGGGAATTTCGCTGTGTCAAGTTGTTTTTAATGAATCGAGATTAATCGATTAAATGAATTAATCGAGTTGTTTTTAATATAACAAGGCCTAACAAGAACCATGCTATATCCCATACAGATCGTGCATGTTTTGTATCCCAACCAAAAGATTCATTCCAACAGAAGAATATTATGAGATGATATAAATTGCAAATAATCAGAACATATGTACATACTTAAATCCCAACAAACATCTTATATACAAGTATAGGCAAGAATTCACATCACAGAAACCATTCTATGCTATTAACAAGTACCTATAAATAAGAGTTGTAAATCCACATCCACTGAAGAGGACACTTGTGCATATACTTTACAGTCCCGCAAGAAATAAAATCACGGACTTCCAATGACAGCGGTTCAGGAGTTGCAGGCAGAGATAATAACAAGGTCTAACACTGAAGTTTAGAGTAAAGGTCTTCAAGTGCAGCATACAAGGGATCAGCCGCCTTTGGTCTGTCAACTATCCCAAGGAGGATGTCAGCTGTGGTGAGATAAGGGTCGCCATAGAAGTGTAGATTCGTGTCCATCCTTGTTGCAACAATGTTCCCTTCCAGTGAGACTCCCACAAATGCACCTGAGCCATTGAAATCAATATGAGCTATTAGCTGTTATTAATTATGCATTTAGCCCTCTAAAGTAAACAACAAATGAAAAGCAAATAGATACAACTGACTACAGGAAACTTTACGACCAAATGCAAGGATAGAGGGAAAGTTTGTAATTTGCAGGAGCCTATCTGACACTTGGATCTAGTTTCGGTTCAAGCGGAGTCTTATGCCTGATCATTTAAAAGATAATGTGTTACTTCTACTAGTTTATTTCTCATTTTGCAATTTAAGGACTTTGGGAATCCCTTGCAAATTTTTATTTTTGAGCTGTAAACTATACCCACAAGTTATCTTCAGGTAATTTGTTCGACACTTGAAGATTTTAGTATAAAGTTCAAGTCTTGTAGAAAGCCAAATTCTTTAGTAAATATAAACATCAAATTCTTCTTCTTATTATTCTTATTCAATACTGCTGATGAGTTTTTGTTCACAAGTGACAACTGCATATATTTCAATTCTAAAACCCAACATATTGAGCCAACTCAACCTTAAACCAGTACCATGTCTTTTGCCCACCAATTCACTTCTGATGTCAAGCTAAACTCCTTTTGTATTGTGTTCTTTTTTTTCATTTGAACTCATGGGTGTTGAACTTTTCTGAGCATTCTAATCATACCCCGGGTACACATCCCCCCAAAAGATCTGTGCACCAGGAAATCCAAGCATGCTACCTTGGAGTAGGGCCAATAGGCATTATTTTGATCATTTGACATCCTTTTGCATTTCTAAAGCCTAAAATCAGTTTTTCTTTTCCCAAAACCTTCACCTATTTTTCTCTTCACCAAAACCGACTACAAAACGAATTGAAGGCGGGATGATTCTATGTTCACTGGAGCCACGCTGAGTCACTGCATCTTGCAGCCAAAAATAAATAAAACAAGGGCGTACAGAGTACAGAATCATCTTATAATAAATCGATGTCAGTTTCATTTTTCGACAAAATCAATACTTACCAAGTAAACATGGACTCTTAAACTTATCTTTCGCAAGAACATAATAAGGCAAGAACATGTAAACAAGGCAAGATCATGTAACTCGAACATAATAACAACAAGTCATCTACCCAAGAACCCCTTCACATAAACAAAAATGATAATTCTCTTGATTAAACTTATAAAAAAAATCTCTTAAAATTGGCATTTCTGAATTGCGCCAGAGAAATTCTTAATATTAAAATACCTTTGCTACAACTGTAAGTATAGCACATGCCAGAGCCTTTTTCACCGGCTCGGAAATCAGCTTCCAGTACTCTCCCAACAGGTCCTGCTGCAGCACTGCAGCCAGCCCCAAGAGAAAAATGCATGTGGCTACAAAATGTTTTCACAGCTTTGGAATCATGAAGAACAATTATGAAGTCCATGAGCTCACCTCCAACCTAGAAAAGATCATCACTTGTGCACATAAGATATGGAATTCAAACCCAAAAAAATAATACTCTTTTTAAATAATTTATCATCATTCAATCCATATAGCAAAGGTCTCTGTACAACAAGACCTTGAACATCATGTAATCTCTGATAGGGTTATCAATAAGATACATTCGTCCTAACTTTTGCAGTACACAATAACACAAGTATTGCAGCATTCCAACACTTTTAGTAGTTTGACTCATTTGCAGTAAAAAATCAACACAAGGTTTAAGGTACCTATAGAAGAGCATAACACTATTCAAGCTCCTGATAAAAAAGCTTTAGTACATGCATACGCCTGAAACATGAGTTTTTCGTCAAGGCATCAAAATATATTGTAGTCTAGCTTTCCTAAATTGTTCATTAGCATTTCAGTGACAAGGATAAGTTGTACAGTGGTACAATGAAAGAAAAAATCCTCATATCAGGAACACTAAATACTAGGGTAAGATAGTTATGTTGAAACCCAATTAGGTTTCTTTACATTTCATTTTCTACTATTTTACAAGTCCAAACTAGAATCACTATACCACTAACTTGCAAAGACAAGAAAAGAGGGCATAAAGATTTTTTTTTTATTATAAAACCTTTGTTCTCCTAAATAATTGAGTGGAAAATTAAAAATTGCATTCGTTAACGGAATATTATTGCCAGTCATATTACTATAACACCAACAGTTGTCCTATTAGAGATTTGCTTTTGCAGCAACTCTTTTGCCTGATAAGCAATATACTTTAAGTAATAATGAATATGCGACAACATCAACAATAACTATATCAACAAAGAACCTTCTGCCAGATAGTAAGTCTACCTGAGCACCCCATCCTAAACCAACAGAGAGTATAGCAGATGGCGCGGACCATGATCCATCTGACCTTCGAGCAATAACCAAACCAGTCCCAAGTTTGTATGCAAGTAGCACTCCAGCTTTAGCAACCGTTAAAATTGCCAGACCTTTAGCTCCTTTCAGAACTGCTGCGGGTATAGACTTCTCAGGGTTCAACCTAGCAACCTGTCCAGATCAAAGATAGATTTTAGTGAGAAATATCATTTATCTTAATCAGAAATGGAATTTTGAAAGCAGAAGAAATGCCATTTATCTTGATCAGAACTGGAATTTTGAAAGCAGAAAGATATTCATTAGTAAGTAGTAACACATGACAAAGAATATGAAAAGACTGACCAACAACCAAGGTCTTAGATTATAGCTGAAAATGAGACAATAACCAACATCAGATTGCTATTTTTGCCAGACAACAATCAAAAGACAGTGCATGTGTGTGTTAGTGCGTACATGTGTGTGTGTTTGTGTGAGTGAGTGAGAGAGTTTCACTAAAAAAAAATCAAAGGGCAAAGACATCATTAAATTCTCCTGTGGAGCCCGATTTTGCAGTAAAAGAAATAGACTCTATAGTCAGCAAGATCAGTGAAATAGATGGATGGAAATGAGGTTTAGAGGTGAATAAGAATAGCACCTGACTGTAACTCTTCAACGTGCTCGAAGATTTATATATTTCATGCTCCATGGACAAACCCACCGGTAGGTTCAACCACCCTCTTGCACAAGTCCAATCAACGACATCATGCTTAGCAGCCTGCACAGCATTGCTGATAGTGTTGATAAGTACACCTTGTAATGGATCCAGCCGATCATAGCAGGTGTCACACACCCTCTGTGGATTCCTCTCCCTGAACTTAGCAGGCAATAAGCACCTTCCTTTTGAGCATGTCCTACAAAAGATTCCTCCACAAAATCGGCAATGATGTCTGCCTCGAGTAAGAGCTGTGAAGAGAGAATTGCATTGCATGCAAACTGTAGAAGAACTGTCTGGAAGCCACTCAGGGGGTTCAGCTTCTAAAACCTCTTTATAAGCAATATAGTTAATTCCATTAGGCTCGAGGAGTGGTGGAGCACTAGGTATGTAAACTGAAGATTGCAAGAAGGTATCCCCATTCTTTGCAGACCCAAGAAATGAAACATTTGAACTCGGTTGCTGACCTCCAAAGGCACTTGAATCTTTATTACGACCAGTCACAATTGCAACTATCCCACTTAACACATTTTTCAAATTAACCTCAGGAGTGTTTTGTTGCACAGATTTAGAATAATCTTCAGTTGAATCATATTCTTCATCAAGAAAATCTTCTGATCCATTGGGAAATTCATAGAGATAATCTTGTCTAGAGGATCTGGAGTCTGTGGGGTATGCATTCTGGATTTCTGGTACATCCCAGACAGGATCACTGTAGTCATCATCACAGTGGAATTTGCTGTTTTTGTTTTCTAGATTGGAAACTGAAGAATATGACATCCTTCCTTCTGATTTTGCCATGAATTAGACCACATGAATCCGATAATCCAATTCAAGATGTCACACTGCATAATTGAAGAAAATATCAGTCTTTAGAAAATAAGAGGTTAAAAAAAAGGAGAAGAAAAAAATAAGAGGTATTAACTGTATTTTAGCAATCTCATTTAATTTGCAAAGGACAATGAAACAATCTAGCTAAAACAGATACTTACCATAAACACAATTTTAAGTCCGTGTGAGGGGGTAAATAATGTAGCAGTAAGTTTTAGTCCAATATTGGAAGGAATAGGCAAACTTTGATGTAAACTGAATTAATTCTTTTATATTAATAAATTTTAACACCAATTATTGTGTAGCAGCCTAGTAGTGCAACACTCTTTCCCGACCCACCATCATTAGTCTCTCTCATTCTCAAACAGTTATTTCTCTGCAACTTCTCTCTCAAGTTCAAAGCTGGTATCTAATGCTCTTTGGGTAGGATCCCTACTTAGTTCTTACAGTTTCTAATCTGCAACCATTAAAATAAGCTTTCCCGTTATAACTGATATTGTTTCTCAATTTATATTTAACATGTCTTTATAGAGCATTGCATAACTTGGTCAAAAAATGAAAATGGAAAGTGTTGGAGAATTTGACTTAAAAGCCAGATGCCCAGAGAACCACAACAATTGTTAGTAATTCAAGATTTCTTCAATTTCTCAACACACACTTGGTCCTCTGCGATGTACTAAGGGCTTCAAGAACTTAATGGTGGACAAAACAACAGCATCACACCCAAGTGCCCAACAATTGAAGGAGGCATTTTAAATTTTTAGCTAATCATGTATTTTCATCCCAACCATTTAAGGAACATTTTTAGAATTTACAAAAATACAAATAGAGAATTGAATTGGGATGATGCTTCTATCGAGCCGAATAAATTGCCACCACAAGAATGGATTTTTATCTCTATTAAGCGAATCTAATGGATAATACAAGGAAGCCCGATTGCAATCCCGACCAAATTAGGGTTTCTTCCCCAGTTTTCATATTTAGGGTTTAAAAGCCTAAAAATATTTATTTTTTTAAAGACATCAAATAAAACAAAACTAAATCATCAAATATGGTAAACGAGTGAATCGAAAATTATGTATAAACTTGGCCGGAAGGAACTACTAACCTTCTTCTTTACTTTTGGCGGTGGAGTTCGGAAATTCGGCGTTGTTAAGAAGTCAGAAAAAGACTCCGGCTGTATATTATCTTATTTTAGTGATATTTTATTTATGATCAAAAATAGTTGGCTTATCTTAGTATTTTAGTGATATATATTTTATTTTTACTTATTAACTCTTTTTAAGTTGTTTACCGTATTAATTATTGTATTGTAATCACATAAATTAATGCCAATTTCAAATTTTAGCATTTCGCAATTCACAATGAAATTCATTTTACAGAACAAAAGATTGTGAAAGTATATAATTTTTCCACAAAAAAAATGTCATTTGTCTAACTTTTTTTTGTTCGTCACAACCATATAATAATATTTTTATTGATAACTATATATAACGACACAATATTCTTAAATTTATTATCACTATTAAATTAACATTTATATTTTATAGTATGTGTGTTTATACATATGGGGTCCACCCATATCACCGGATCTTATACACATCTAACGACCAAGATTGTATTACAACCTTTATAGAAAAAAATGGATCAACAAACTTAAATAAATTTCACTATTTATAAGATTAATTATTTTAAAATAAATTAAATTATTTTAAATTTAAATTTAAAAATGTTCAAAATAACTTTAAAAGGTCAAATTTAATTTTATATTTTAAATAAAATTAAGAGAGTAGTAAAATTCCATACAATTTAGATTAAGCCGGGTATTGGTCCAAGATTGGAGACGAGCCGAATTGAAATGTTAGTAAAATGCCATACAATTTAGATTAAACTGAGTCAATGGTACTTTAAGCCTCTTGCTAAGCAATTAATAAACTTAAATAAGATAATTCAATGAATGGATCAGAAAATAGTACTACTTAAACAAAAAGATAATTTAGATAATCCAAAGCATATTTGTATAACCAACACTAGGATAGTGGTGATCATTATATATATATATATATATATATATATATATTAAATTTTATTTTTAATTTGTGTTTAAAATAATAGTAAATTTCAGACATTTATATAGGTATAATTTTGGGATCCAAATAATTTAACTTTATTTATATATTTGAAAAATAAATGGAAATATTTCTTTTTTTAAAAACTTTTAAAACAAATGTAGTAGCCACTGATTTTTTTTGGTAAAGTCATCACATAATGCGCAAGGTATAAGAATACTAACATATAAAAAACACCAACAATGTATTAGCTCGCGTTCTAGTTAAATGTTAGATTTAAAGATCGAATAATTGACATAGTTTGCATGAAATATAGATACACAATATACTCGGGTTTAATTTACATTATGAAATATACACACGCACACACTATATATTACATTATAAACACACACACTACATACATATAGACATATATAGAAAGATTATGTGTATTATTTTTTAAAATTACTTACAGTTTACGATATACTTTTAACATTTTTATATTTTCATTGTGTTTTCTTATTTAACACTATTATATAAAAGAGTTTACTTTTTCCAAAGAAAAAAAATAGTAAGAACCATATTTTATATATATACGTATCTTTTTTGTTTAAAAAAATAAAGAGAGAAATTCAAAACTTGTCTTATCCATCATTGTGTTCTTCTTATATTTTTCAAAAATAGTAATCAAATTAATCAATAAATTGCCATCTTTCAATTTATGGTTATTTTGTGACGAACTAAGTTTATTATAATTGTAATTATATTTAATTTATTGTCTGCCTAAGTTGCACCCCTAACAGGACTACCAATTTTCCTGTGGTCGTAGTGATCATTGGTCGGGCCAACACTAAACAAAAGTAATTAGTAGTTAATTAATCCAACCGGCTCAAAGTAGAATCAACCAAAAGATAGACGTCAAGTATTGAGGATAAGATTAAATATAGTAGTAATTATCTATTGAGCAACTTCCCAACTTGATGAGAAAGACAAAACCATGTTGTGGCAAGTCATTGGAAAGTAAGATGGTTAATTAATTACTTAATTATATTCATCATCTTATCTTATGTACAAATAAGCTTTGCTAATTGCTATGATCATTATTTTACAAGGTCTGCATATTTCTTAATTAAAATGGGAGCAGCTAATTTCTACTTGATGGTTTATACAACTCTTCTTCTATTTTCAGTTGGTTTCAATAAATCATATGGCCATGTAGAACTGGAAAACAGCGGTCCCATCAGCTTCTTCGTATTTGGGGACTCTACGGTGGATGCCGGAAACAATAATTACATAAATACCACCTCTGAGAATCAAGCAAATTACAAGCCTTACGGCCATAATGGATTCTTTGAAAATCCCACAGGGCGTTTTTCAGACGGCCGGACCATCGTAGATTATATTGGTAAGCCAGTTCCTCCGGAAAAGGTGCTATTAAATTTTTTCTGAAAATGATATATTAGCCTTGTAGGTCGTTTTTTTTTTTTGGAAGCTTAAGCCTTTTGATTTTATTTTATTTTATTTTTTCTGACTTGGGAAGCATAAGATTAAATTTCATTAATTATTAACTGTTAGATTCTTTTAATTTTAATCAATAATAGATATTGTAAATTATCTAAAAAATAGCATTACTTATTGTAATGTTTCATAATTTTCATCGAGTCATTTCAATTTTTATTTTGAAAATGTTTGGAATTGATTTTCAAAAGTCAATGTGTGTGATATGTGGTTCAATCATTTTAAGACTGACTTTTAATTGCTAAATAGGAATAGGTTTCATGTTTTGTTTGTTACGCTAATTTTTAATTTTTGATATATATATATATGCAGCTGAATATGCCAAGTTGCCATTAATTCCTCCATTTTTACAACCATCTGCTGATTATGTCAATGGTGTTAATTTTGCCTCAGCCGGAGCAGGCGTTCTTCCTGAAACCAATCAGGATTTGGTACGTACAAATACTATATATCTTCTTCATACATTAATTATAATCAATTTATACTAGTAATTATAATTAATTTATACTACTAATTATAACTAATTTATATTTAATCAAGCAAGCATATATATGCTGATCAAGGGGATTAAATTTCTTTAATTATATATTAACCGTTGGATCTATTTTTGTTATAGGTGATTGATCTTAAGACACAATTAAAGCATTTTGAAAAGGTGCAAAAATCATTGATTGAAAAGCTGGGAGAGGCCAAAGCTAAGGAAGTTTTATCAGAAGCTGTTTATTTCATTAGTATTGGAAGCAATGATTATATGGTAGGGTATTTAGGTAACCCAAAAGTACGTGAACTGCATCATCCTGAAGAATATATAGGAATGGTTATCGGAAATTTGACAAATGCTATACAAGTAAGCCATTCTCTTACTATAATATTATATATATACTCCTTTTCTCCTTACTTAAATCTCATGCTTCAAAAACATATTTTTCGTCAATTGCGTAAGCGTATACCAAATACTTGTATGTTTAAAACTACCCAAAAACTTAAAGTCATTAGGTCTTGGTCATGTGTTGGGTTTGCATGGAAGTTAAATAAATTGCATTTGAAATAAAATGTTGTTAGACGAACAAATTATCAAGTACGCTTGGTGCATTTGAAACTCGTTTCTAAAAATTCTACATGCACCAAACGCCGGTTGACGAACAAATATATAGTATAATGTCAAACAATGATTCATTAATTAGTTTTTACTTTCCATGCATGCATGATCCAGGAATTGTATGCGAAAGGTGGTAGAAAATTTGCCTTTTTAAGTTTGTCGCCTTTGGGTTGCTTACCCGCCCTGAGAGCTATCAATCCTAAAGCTAATGAAGATGCGTGTTTTGAAGATGCTAGTGCTCTCGCGTTGGCTCATAACCATGCCTTGAAGTCTCTACTCCATTCCTTTGGAAATCTGCTGGAAGGTTTCAAATATTGCAACTCAGATTTTTACAGTTGGCTTGATCACAGAATCAAGTATCCTTTTATCTATGGTATGCATGCATGTGACTCCTATCCTATCCCTAGCTACAATTGTTTTATTGTTATATCCAATCATATTAGAGCCTTGCTACGTAATTTTAATCTCAAACAAGAAAAGAATTCTATATATATATATATATATATAGATAGATAGATAGATAGATAGATTTTCAAAATTGACACCAATACAAGTTTGAGGAATATATCATAATATTAATGTTTTTGTGAAGGTTTCAAGGAAGGAATGAATGCTTGTTGTGGAACAGGACCCTATAGAGGCGTTTTCACCTGCGGAGGCATGAAAACGATGAAAGAATATGAATTATGTGATAATATTGATGATCATATTTGGTGGGATTCTTTTCATCCCACAGAGAAGTTACATGAACAAATAGCAAAGGAACTTTGGCATGCTGCAGCTTATGATCATTCTGTTGGACCATATAACCTAAAACAATTGTTCGCCGACAAGGAGAAAAAGGTCATTATTGCAGATATAGTCGATGATCCAGAACGAAACCAAATCTTTTAACTGCAACATATAATGTGTATGGAGATATAGGAAGAATTAAAATCCATATTTTCACATTTTTTTTTGATATTTTTATAGGTAGGGTCCACGTATTAGCTAATGTGTCTAATTTTTATTAATTAATATGTGGACCTTACTCGTGAAAATATCAAAAAGTAATGCGAAGTATAGCCATTTCAATCAAATTTACGTGATGTCAACTCTTTTTTGCTGTCACGAATTCTATAATTTGTATGGCACCGCAAAATAAATTTGGTTTTTCTATTGAATATTATATAGTTTAGTGCTATATATTAAGATATGGTTACAAGGAGGAACTCGATGTGTGGCAGCATTGTGAACCGAAATAGATGAAGTATAGTACTCATTTCAATTAATTTACATGATGCCAACTCTTTTATGCTGTCGAGAAATTCTATAATTTGTATGAAAAAATAAAAATTAATTCGGTTTTATTGAATATTATATAATTTCGGGAGATATATTAAGATTTGGATGCATAAATGTTAATATCATGTATTTATAGTTGATCACAAATACACCTTCATCCGACTGAAATATTCTGTAACGTTGAGTTTGATATATTACCAATTTTGCCCATGTTGAAATACTTTCTTTGGACGCTCGTAGGACACGAGGTTGTTTATAATTAATTTGATTCATTCTGATTATACCGACCTATCTGATCTTAATCAAGGATAATGACACAATTTGAAAAAATGAATATTAAAAAAAAGAAAGAAAAAGTAAAAAAAAAATAAGAAGAAAATGTTGGTGCAAGTAGACTGTGGGCAGGTGGCATGTGATGTACTATTTTTTAAGCCCAACTCAAGATTCATGTGTAAACCAAACCTTTTTTTTATTTTATTTTGTTACTTATTGCTCTTGCCCTCTGTATATACATTGTACAACTATTGAGCTTAATTAAGTCAACCAAATGATGAATATTCTAAAGAGGCAAAGCATCATTCGATCAAATCATTTAAAATAAATAAATAAATTGATGACTACAGCTTAAGTCGTCTGAATATAATTAAGACATGCCTAGTAGATTTTGGTTGTTCTCAATTGAATAAATTAGATTTCATAAGCTAGGGAAAGAAATGGTCAAAAATTTCATGTTAACATTCATTAATGGAATAGCATTATCAAGCCTTCAAAAACTGAGAATAGTTGAAAATCAATCGAGATTGCGATTTGAAACATCTGAGTAGTTGTAGAAAGAAAATCAACCGAGACTCTGTTAGTAGCAGCGAGTGAGATAAAAAGTAAATTGACTCTTTCCTCTGAGAAAAAAGAGTAAGGGTCGATTGTTTCTGTAACTACTGAATTAACTTCAAAAAACTTTGGAAGAAAAGTTTATTTACAAGATAATTTAAAATATTGCACTGAGTTTTTATTTTGATGGAAACTGTTTTTTGTTGGGACAACAATGTTTGTTCATAGTCTCATAGTATTCGGACCAAAAAAAAAACATTTTATTCCCTATGTTTGACTAGAATCTCATTTGTAAAAAAATAAATAAATCATCTTTTCATTAAAAATTATAAAGCGACAAAATGCCTTCAAAGTTGTTATCTATAATTTTATTATTATGTCATTAGTATTAAATTATCAAATTGTAATTAAATAAAAAAATATTAAAATAAAATGCACACTTAATATTTGCAAAATTTGTAAAATGAATTATACTTGTGAAACGGTTAAGTCTTATTTTTTATTAGCATAGTCACAATTTTGGTTAGATAAGGAGCCGAATATAGAAATATAGATAAAATTAGTGCAGTATATTTATAGTGTACGGGAGTTAATTAAGAGCCAAGTTGTCTGTAGTTTTGAACTAAATATAAAGCTCGACTTTAGTAATTGTACTTTGACCGTATGTACTTCTTTTCTCGAATTCAACTTCACTAATTATTTGTTCAGTTAATATTACTCCCTCCGTTCTAAATTAATTGTTCAGGTTTGATTTTTTAAAATTAAATTGACCATTTTTAAAATTAATCTTTTTACTATTTTTTCTAAAATATAGGTGAAGAAATTATAACCAAAAGAAAGTATATACAATTTATTACTAACCCCAATTTTTATAATTTTAGAAATATATTTATATATGCTTAATTATTAATTCTAAAAATAGTCAATTTGACTTACAAAAATCAAAACTGAGCAATTATATGACGCCCCCAAAATAGGTATACATCACCTATTCTGAGTCGCCAAAAATATGGTACAGAATACAAATACAATCTTAAATATACAACAAGAACTGTGAGTTTTAATACAAATAGTGTCTTCTAGACAATATCCACTCTTTGAATAAATCCTCATTATAATTATTATCACACTATTTTATAGAATAGTGAAGACTACTAATGCTATCATCTGGACCGTCACTCCGTTCTCCGACTAGTCTCTGCTACGTCTCATTTCCTGAATAGAACAATGAAAGCAAAAGGGTGAGCTCAACTAGCCCAGTAAGAAATATTATGACTAAGATAATGCAGAATAAATTATCGTTAGTCTTCAATAGTGTTACAATCGATAAAACATAACAAACATCAAGTTTAACTGGTAGGAACAAGCAATCCATTAAAAGAGTCAAGTAGAGAATAAAATCTACTATCTTTTATGATTTAAAAGGTTTTTCATCACTTTTATCATTTGAGACTCAAAGATAATAATTAATCCACATCATCCTTGACTACTACTACCGAGGATATTCATTAAGATCACAACCACAAATTATCCATGCACTACGGGCCAAGGATATTCGTATTGATCATGCCAACAAGCATCCATCAATGCACTACTACGGCCAATGAAGACTTTTACCACATCATTTGTAATATTACGGTCATGATTATCTTAAAGAATAATCCTCGGTCATAATCATACCAAGTCCATCTATGCACTACGTGCCATGAGATGACTTTCAACATAATATAAACATGAGGATATTGACAATGATATAAGAATTCAATAAAATAAGTTCAAGAATTAATTTATCCAGGAACCAATAACGTCCAAATTGTCAACATGATATTGCTTTGTGGGGTAAAACTCAAGAATGCTCAGAAGAATATTTCCATGAAAAGATAATGGATGAAGCGCAAATATCAAGGATATTCCATTAATTTCATGGAGTAGAAAAGCCAAAACTTTAACCAACTGAGTATAATAAAGAATGGAATAACAAAAGAAATCACCAAGCATGCGATAGACCGCAACAGACGGGTTATTCCAACGAATAATAAATAACGGAACCGGTCATGCGTAAATGCACGATACATGATATTTCAGCAGAATAATAAATAACGGAACCGGTCATGCAGAAGCGCTTGCGGACATGATGTTTCAATGAATAAAAAAATGGAATAATGGAAGAATTTCACCATGTATGCGGTACTTCGCATAGACAGGTTATTCCAACATAATAATAAAGAATAGAATAACAGAAGAATTTCACCAAGTATAGGGTAAACCACGTATACAAGTTATTCCAACAGAATAATAAAGAATGGAACAACATAAGTTCTCTTCATGAATATGAAAGAAATAATACCCCTTACCGTAAAAAAAGAGTATTCCGACTGGTAGGACGAGGATATTCTTGAAGAAAACTTGCACTACGCTCAAAGCTTCTTAAAACTCTAAAGAAATACGCTCAAGATTATAGAAGAGAATTCTCTAAAATTTTTGGTGTGATTTTAATTCTAACTAAGCATCTTATTTATAGGAGAATTGAAAGGATACTATTTGGGAAAAATATCACGGACGCAACAGTTTTATAACTCACGGATGTCTTTATGCAATATTCGGCGCATGAATTTCCAAAGTCATTATTAAGTAAAACAAAAAAATATAATATATATATATATATAGTAATACTAATAATGATAACTCCCTCCTGACTTTTTCTCCCACCCTCCCCCGTGACATCCCATTTGAAATCAACCTCCCAGCAATTCAATTTTCCACATGTGGGCCCACCTTAATTATATAAAAATAACTTTCTACCGATTATTTTAAAAATGGATAAATGGGGGTCCATATAATAACATCAAATACTTTATAAAAATCCTCTCAATATTTTTAACAACATTTATCATCATTATTATAATTCACAATATTAATCGACCGATTCGTTTCCAAAGAAAGAGGGCTTTCAATAAAAGATTCTCTCCTATTGTAGCGTAATTAGGTGACCAAACCTCTCCTCGATGAGAACTTCTAGATATCGTTAATATTGCAAATAATAATATTAATAACTTGTCGTCTCACAATAATTGAACAAAAGCGAGTGACTTCTCACGTAAGCATCAATAATCAATACCAGGTGTCACGCTTTATGCAACCACGCGTATTCTGCATACTTTTAACACAAAGGGTGTTTCAATGATTAACGGTAAAACTTCCGCCGTTATTTTCATAAAATATTTTTTGTCGTTTTCTCAATTCGACAATAATTACATTGTGAGGTCCACTAATGATTGTGTCGTCGCATTGAATATTCCTGTTAAAAGCGAATATTCCCCGACCAATCGAATATTATATAACAACTTACATACTTTACAAAATTTATAAATATTACCCACAATTATAACATTATATCAAATTCACTCCATAATATTTAAAAATGATATTTATAGAAAAATCATCTTTATTAAAAAAAAATGGGGTCTTACAAATTAATTTGGGACGGAGGGAGTAATTGTTTACTAATCGAAGATAAGAATAGAAAGACAGAACTAAAGTAGGAACTTAAAGTATATCCAACAGCGTCGGCATGTATAAATCCTAAATTATATTTAGTAAACACAGATCTCACTCCAGCAGATGAACAAAATATAGTTCATCGAATTTTTCGACAAGGCACAAAGACTATATCAAGAAATAAGGTTGGTAAACTATAATTGTGACTATAAATTTTAATATATTTAAATGGGAGAAATGACTGAAGAATAAGAAGGAAAATGAATTTTTTTGAATTTATTGATTATTTTATTGTAATCCACATGATAATCTATTTGCTAGAATGAATGAAGATTAAAGGACATTTGTTAATGTCATATGGATTAAATATAATTTACGGGATAATCCATCTGCTAAAAAATGCTCTTAGAGAGTGACAAACGATTGATTGTCAGTCTTAGGTTAGCATCATAGCCTAAAGAATCTCATTATGGGTGAAAGGGTAATTAAAATCGGTAAATAAAATCCAACCAACTGCTTCTAATTCTAAGAAAATGGATTATTATTATTATTAATGATTATTTTAATATTTCACCGATATATCAATTAAAATTACATCGTATTAAATGCAAGACACATATAAACTTCTGTGCCTCTAAGACACATGCTATTTTTTTTCTATACATTTATTGATCAAATAGTTAAAAGACTAAAATATATTAATATATATATATATATATATATATATAATATAAAGGAGAGCAGAGAGAGAAAAAAGACAAACGTCCCATCCAAATCCACGTCAGCTACTCTCTCTTATTACTCCCATTTCAAATTTTAAACCCTTTATCTCTCCCTCTCTCCTTACATTGAAATGGTGAGAGAAGAACAAAACACGCAAAAAGAAGTTTCAAGACCTTCTATCTCTCTTTGTTCTCGCAAAAACAAAACGCGAAACCTTCTATCTCTCTCTGTTCTCCTCTTCCGCGGCACCTTCTATCTCTCTCTGTTCTTATCTAAATCTCTTATCCCACTCAACTCCCCTAAATCTCGATTTCTCATACCCAGCCCTAATTGGGTTCACTTGAAAAACGCAGAAGAAGAAGAATTCGAAGATCTAAGACTCCTCTTGGCTCTCCTCTTCCTCGGCACCTGGTCGACTTCCTACGGAAGAGATTTCGATACCCACCCACCAGCCCACTGGTCCAATAATCCTTATCTTGGTATTTCTTCTTCGGCACCTTATCTTGGTTTTTCTTTAATTTCAATTTGGTTTCTTACAAAATGTATGAAATTGGGTTTATTGGGTTTAGCTTTATTGGTTTCTTCAATTATCTGAGGGTTTAGCTTTATTGGGTTTATGGGGTTCTTGATTTGGGTTTTCTTTTTTTAGGGTTCCTTTTGATTGGTTTGATGTTTACAATTGTGTTTCTTGGTTTGGTTTGATATATAAGTTTTGATCTCAAAATTCATCTCTAAGTGAGACATTTAACGAGTTCAGTTATAAATTTTAGTTGATATGTTGCTATAAATTAATTTTTTAGGCTTATCATTTCGGGGTCCTTTTATTATTCATCTGTCAGTTTTTTAGCTGTTTGTGCCATTGCTATCAATTGCTATTTTAACCACTCTGTATTGCCTGCTTTTGTTTTTCTAGACTATGTTAGGCTTGATTTTGTTATAACTAATTAGTTTATGGATTTTGTTCATTCAATTTAAGCGCCATCTTTATTTGATGAATCTTTGCATTTTTCATGACGATTCTTTTGGTTATTTAGCAACATTCCATTCGTAATCTTTTTGCCTTCCATTTAAGTTGTAGTCGCATGCTTACATATAACATAAACTAAGTGCTTCCCTTAATGCGTCCATATTGTTGACATGGTAATTTCAAATTTTGAGCGTATCCCATCTAATGAGAGCTCGAGTGCGAATTGTTAAATTTTGTTTTATTCATGAAGGAGATAGGTGTCACCATCCCCAACCATGAAGTGAAGGGACTATGATTGTGATTATATTGTACAAATCCAAATATTCATGGTTTTTTTTTACTATGTTTGGAGTTCATGGTAACAATTTTTGTTTAGGAAAATAAGTGGTAAAAAAAATATTTGAGTTTTTTTGTAAATTCATTTTCTTTAATATAACTTGTGGTTACTGCTTAGTAAGTAGTTAGTGGTTACGCTAACATGATTAGTTTTCTTTAAGTTAGCATTCACAATTATAAGTTGTTTGTCTTATAAGCTATTTGCCAAGAGGTCTTGCTTTAGTAGTTTTTTCATTGGTAGGCTTGTTAGATTTCTATTGTGATTGAGGTTGACATCTATCTTGATGTAGAATTGATTAGTTTTCAAATTGTCTTGGAATAATAAAATTATTGAGTAATCATGGAACGTGAAATGATTAGAGAGATGATAGATCACGTGAGGCCCATTTGTGGTGCTTGTGTATCATGTCTTTTAGAGGAATGATAGATCAGATTTTTTAATTTATTTACTATTTCGATAAGTAGGAGAGGTGACCTTTAGATGAATGATAGATGTGCTTTTGTGCGGAAAAAAGACCATTTGTACAAGTATGTAACAAAATATATAACAATGATATATTATTTTATTGCGTAGGAGAGAGATGTTATGTCATGGAGAGCATGTGCACAAGTGTCTAAAAGAATAAAGGACAATATTTTTTTACGAGGATTTATATTGCTAATGATGGATTAGCCTAGGAAAACTAGAAAAAGGCATTCATGTCAAGTGAACAACTGATCAAATATGAAATCAATGATTTGGCAGTGGGAGATCCTGGTGTACTAGAAAATCTAAAGTATTGTTATTATTATCATTAGCTTTAGAACTTTTAGAAAGTCTTCTTTAGTATGGAACCCAAGCTTCTTCATTTGCATCCTATTTTTAAGTTTTATTTTTGGGGAAAGAAGGGAAGGAAAAATTGGAACACTTGAAACTTTTAATTTTTTTTGGGAAGAGAGGCTCCAAGTTTCGCTTCCATTACTGCCGGAATAAAACTCAAAAACAGGCCATTAGCTAATTACACAGTTAATGAAGTTGTTTTAGATGATAAAGATAGTCATTACCATATATTCTTACTTCAGTAAGTAGTTGTTGAGGAGTGGATAGATAAATACAACCTTGGAAGAATTAATTTTTTTAACAAACTAAAATATAACTACTTTAGTAGCAGGATGAACTATATTATTTCTTAATTTAGACCATGTTTCCCATTTAAGTCCAGGCAATTACATCTCTTCTTAGAGTCCCTAACTATGTATTTGTTGCTTTCACAAGTTCCCATCCTCTTGTTGTCAATCTATGGACTTGTATAATCCTACATACAGTTGTTTATATAGGTTGTTAACCTGTGTGGCTACTTTCCATCCCGAATTCTTTCGATAGACATACATTTTCATGGCATTGGTGACCTGTGGCCATGTTTCTGGATAGTGAATTAGTATATTAGTTTGTAGATCTCTATGTATTTGTGGGGTACATGGGTGCATCTCTTCTCACCCAACAAATCTGAGTGCATATTATACAATTATAGTAAACCTCGCATCCAATTATTTAATTTGCTTTTAGAGAACAAACAAGGCATCAACAGCTATATGATTATGTTTCATGACCAATTTCCCACATTATTAATGTAATAAATCGCTAGATGGTTAAGGAAACTAATGTGGAAACCCCCCATGTGCCTATCTGGATAATATCCAACAAACTCCATTGTGACACCCCCAAAATAGGTCTACATCCCCCATTCTGAGTTGTCAATACACGGTACAGAAACAACTACAACTTTATTATTACAATAGTAAAACTGTGAGTTTAAATACAGATATTGCCATCTAGACAATATCCACATACAAATAAATCCTCATCATAATTATTGATACATTATTTTACAACAATGGTGAGGACTACTAAATAACTCTCCCTAGAACTTTCATTCCATACCCAGACTCGTCTTTGCTTTATATTCTCGCCTCCCGAGAAGAAAAATGGAACAAAAAGGAAAAGGGTGAGCTCGATTAGCCCAAGAAAAGAATATTATGACTAAGATAATATACAACAAAATTATCGTTAGTCTTCAACAGGAAAAATATAATAGAATACAATAGACAACAAGTTTTAAATCAATATTCGCAATGAAATAATAATTCATTAGAAGAGTTAAGAGAGAATGCAAACTACCATCTTCTATGTATGAATTTTAAAGTTCATAAATCTTTTTTTTTATCCTGTAACATCAATCAATATATATCGGGATCAAATATTCATCCTTGCACTTCTGAGCCGAGGACATTCACCGATTGGTCATGTTCATCTAAACACTGTTCATCTTCAGACTACGGACCAAAGATATTCATCGAAATCATTCATCTTTGCTTCTGGGCCAAAGATATTCATCGAAATCATTCATCTTTGCACTACTGTGCCAAAGATATTCAATAATATCATCATTTAAGACCGAGGATGATGAAAAATTTTTTTTTTAAAGAAGCGAATCCGATTGAATCAAAATGACAAGGATTAAGGATTCGTACTTTGTTTTATCCACGTCAAAAATACCTCAAAAATAATCATAGTGGTGTAAAATTCAAGAATGATCAAAACATGGATACAATCAAAGCTAGTATCCGAATAGATATTTTAGACGAAAAGGAAAATTTTATTTTTTCGATGAATAATTGTAAATGATTCGTGAATAATCAGATATCGTGAATAGTCTTGATATCGTGAATAGTAAATCAGACACCAAAAGTTCCAAATTTGATAAAAACTTTAGATCAATATTTCAAAGATAATGATATTGAAGAAATAATATCATTACGAAAAAAATAATATCCCTTACCTCGAAAGATCAAGATTTAACTGGAATAATTGGATATAAAGGCTATATCTTGAACTTTCACCGTATAGAAATACTCAAAGTATACTCAAAATACTCACAAGAATACATTTCGATAATATAGAGAGAAAACTTGATTTACGGTGTGATTTTCAATTCTAACCTAAACCTATATATAGGAAATTCTTTAGAACACCAACGCAGAAAATTTAATAAAATATTAATATTTATAAAAATATTATACGTATTCTTTGAAATCTGAATCTCAGCAATTCACACATGCCAACCTTCTAGAAGAAAATAAAAAAAACGTTTTTCTAATTTAAAATAATTTAAACTTCCAAAAATCAATTATTTCGGAGCTTCAGAACTTCAATAATTCATAACAAATAGCCCTTTTGTCAGAAAATTCGAATCTCGCGAGTTTTTATAGGAAATTCAATTCTCTACAACTTTACAGAAGAAAGTTTTTCCAAATTCCAAACAAAAATTGACCGAAATCCACAAACGGATGATTTTAGAGTCTATAATCAAATTTCAGTCAATAAATGGGGTCCACCGACATGTTTAACATGTTTTAAACATTTATTGCAACAAAAATACTCTTCCTCCTCGTATACTCATATATCTCACATTCGTTGTAAAAATATCACCATTATTATATTATTAAAATATAATATTATATATATTTAAATGAATTATTTTATCATAAAAAGATAAAATTTCAATTTTCAACAATTGTCACATTAAAAATTTTCTCCATCTATAACCACATAAAATCAATATTTTCCTCATCATATGAATCAATAATTAATTATTCACAAATAATATTATAGAATCACAATATTGACAACCAGTGCGGTTCAGGAAAGAGGGCTTTCAATAAGAATTTCTCCTTCTTGGCGCAATTAGGTGACCAATCCTCTCCTTAGACGAACTTTCTAGACATTTCCAATAATGTTATCTAATAATATTATTCGAGATAATATGAATTATTGCTTCGATAATGAAAAATATCGTGTAATGACAATTATTGAAACAATGGCGAAGTATAAAATATCAACGCAACAATTATTGAACCAATAAAATATTGAGCAGTAATTTATCGTAACCATTATTGAGTAAAGTGCCTTCTTACGTAAGATTCAATAATTGGTGCAATACCGTATCTTACCGTGCAACAACGCAGTATATCTTGTGTTTTAACCACGGGTATTCCAATAGTGTAAAGCGGTAATAACTACTGTAGTTATTTTTAAACAACTTATATTTGTCGTTTTCTTCCTCCAATCGCTTTTCGTTATGGGGCCCACACATGGTCGCTACCGTCGTAAATACGAATATTCCCAAACGATCTTAATATTCCACGACCAAACGAATATTCCAAACAACAATGAATATTTTATAACCACTTGCTTATTTTGAAATATTTGCGTATTTTACCCATAACTATCCACATTAATCACATCAACCCTTACTATTTCAAAATAATAATTAGAGGAAATTAAATTTCATTTATTAATTATTTGGGGTCTTACATCCATTGATAGCCTTTAAATCACTTATTGTCTATTCACTTTAAATCACTTTAAATCATTTATTGATATACCTGAAGGTCTTACTTTAGTCCCAACATGGGTAGGAGTTCTTGAGAGTATGCTAAGTGGTTGCAGGTTCATGTGAGTGAGAGTGACTATACATTTAGATATTTCAATTTTGTGACATGACTCTTTTTTACTTTTATTCAAGTATTTTACTGCAATCACGGGGTTATATGTAGACTTATAAATTTAATTTTGCGATGGGGGAAGGGGTTAGTAAGTTAAAGATGATCTGTTTTCATTCTACTTTCAATTTCTCCTTTTCAATATGAGGATCAAAACTTAAGTGAAGAAGTTTGGTTTTCCAATAAAAAAAGTTGCTCTTATTTTGGGATGTCTTAAAAAGAAAGTTGAATCTCAATTTCGGATGGTCTGATACGCCTAAATTTAGAACATTTTGGTTCGTCTCTCACCAAATTGACGTGTCCCGACACCCACACCCGTAATCATGCCGACACGAGTACTTCTGAATTTTAGAAGAGTCCATTTTAACATAGGGATGGAGGGTATATTATAAAGACTGCTTCATATATGACGATAAAACTACATATCTGTAGGACTGATTCGGGAAAACAGAATAAAAAAAATCCACTAGCCTAGACACAAATCAAAGCTTCCAAAGCTACTTCCTTCAGCTGGGTGAGCCTTTGCTTTTTGGAACTTCAAATAACAATTACTTCAAACATAGTTCACATTTTGCAACTTTTAAATATTTACACACCCCAAGAATATCCTCCAATCAAATATGATGGTTACTTACAGATAATTTATGGTTTCAATCAGAGCAAGTCCAACTACCCAAATCTTAACTCTATGATCAAAAGGAGCTTCAATAAAGAACAGGAAAAAAACAGATTTATATTCCCCAAGACATATACAACTGTAGAATTCAGGGCCTAAAACAAAATCAATATATCAAGAACTAATTGACTGTTCATATAAAGTTCCAACAGGGTTTATGATTTAGATAAAGCCCAAACTACAAGTGAATTTAAAAAAACTTACGAGTGTTCAGTTCTTGGGAATCAGCAATTATAATGAGTAGTGGTAGAATAGAATCTTTTGTTTTTATTAAAATAAATATGATTGTCAATTCTTAGTAACTGAAATGCATAACCAAAAGATGTCAGACAACATATATCATCCTCATTCCAAATCCAACTCCAAGAATAAACAACAAGAAGACTATACTGCATAATCCCAAAGATATAAGAAAATGCATATCATTAAATCATTCTTTGTAATCCAAATCAATAAAATAAAGAAAACGGAAAAAGAGGAACAGATTAGAATAAATTAGAAAAGTATAACATACCACATATAAGGCCTCACTACCTTTTTGAAACCCTCGAAAGTGCCATTAATTGGATCCGATTACTGCATCAAGTTCATGATTATTCTTTTTAATAATTTGGTTCAAGAATAAAGTCATGTATCAAGTCCATGAAAATAAATATAACTAGAAAGTAAAAAATTAATACATAAGCCATATATTTTGTTTACTTTTAAAGAGAGATGAAATAAGATCGGCCGTTGAGAAATAAGATCGAAATATGAAATACTTCATCATATATACACATATAGAGAGTGAAAAGCCAACTCTTAGAAAGGAAAAAGCTTTTCTTTACGGTGAGTTATGAATAAGCGAAAATTTATTAGTGGCTACTGGTAGAAGAAAGAAAAAGATGAAATTTATTACCAGACTCTATTCATTCATTAATCCCACCGTCCCAGTTTTATTGTCCATTCTTTTTACCAGCTTTCAACGCACACGTTAATTTATCATTGCATTGGGCGAGTGAGCGTGTCTATCTATCTATAATATAAAACAGAGCAGAGAGAGAAAACATAAGTGTCCCATCTAAGCTTCACGTCATCAGCTCTCTCTCTGTTCTTATTCCAATTTAAGCTTCACGTCATCTGAGCTTCAAATTTAAGCTTCACGTCATCTGAGCTTCACATCATTGATTGGGTGAAAAACACAAAGATTGGGAGATTCAAATGAGAATAAAAATACAAAGATTTCTAAAATTAGGGTCAAGGAACTAAAGCTCAAGACCATTGATTGAGTTAAAAACAATAAAAAGAAAGAAGTAAAGAATGGAAAATGAGCGGTTGAAAGAAAAAATATTTCTATTGCCAAAGGGTCCTTATACCCAGCAGTAGTAAATTAATATTCTATTTAATCACACTTGCTTAAGAAATGCTTTGAACTTTGAATTAAGTCTATTACTTGACAACTATTTATGTGGAGAAACTTTTAAATTTATTTTTTATTATTTCTTTCCTTTCTGATGTATCGAATTGAATTCATCCGAATACTGAATTCCTCACTTTCATGTGCCTCCTAATGAGTAATGACTATGATCTAGCTTGACTTATTAAACCGAGAATCACATTATCCGTTATGTTATGTTAGGTTGATTGGAGTGAGCTGTATCCAGGGACTTGATTGGCTCCAAATACTTAAACCTTATCACATTAGTCAAATTCGTTGAAATCCTTTTCATGGACATTATTCTTAATGAAAAATGACACCAATTAAAGAAGTTAAACATAAGATGTCAAGAAAATAAACTCAACCTTTTATTCTGATTCAACTTCCAACAGTTTGAAACCTCAACTATCATCAAAATTGAGGGAATTCCTCTCTTAAAGAACAATATATAGTAAAACAAAATAAAAAATAAAAAAAAGAGCTAGGCTCGGAAGATTTGGAACAATAGTATTAAATGTATTTTTGAAACTAATCATAATATTGAATGTATTTAAGATACGAAATATGTCTTTGCAGCTTCATTTGCTCATGTTTAACTTATGTTTAATTTATTAAGTTTGCTCTTACAGGTTGATCTAAGTGATAGTAACAACATACCTGTCAATGTTTTATCTGAATGTGCGCTTAATCAATTACATATGGAGAAGGTAACACTACTGGTATTGTTTAAAAATTTTATTTTGATATTAGTTTGCATTTTTTTGACTAATGTCTTATTTTGTTTTTCCTAGGAGAATTCACTTGTGAATCACTTGAATAACCCAAGTGTTATTCCATTTTCAACGAAGGGGAAAGAAAAAATTGGTTGTTTTATTGGAAAAAAAAATTGGTTTAATCAACTGGTATGTTGTGCTAATCATTGTTTATCTTTTGATAAAAATTGGTTAGAGCATTATACACTAAATTGATGGTGATATTTTTGAGTTCCTCACCCCTCAGTCCTAGTCTCAGTCTCTCTCTCACTCTTATACTTCTCTCTCACGTACACACGACTCCATACCATCATCGAGTAGAATTGTTGTGTTGTGGTATTATTATGAGAGCGATAGTTCTTATGAATTTGATTTTAAAAGTTATGCCTTTTGGACATGCTAACCTAATGCTTATTTTGTACTTCCTAGGCGAATTCAAATGTGAATCACTTGAACAACCTAAGAATCGCTCCATCTTCGACGAAGGGGAAACAAAAAATTGGCAGCTCAACTGGAAAAGAAAATTGGTTTACTCAATCGGTATGTTATACTGATTGTTCTTTAAGTATTTATAAAAATTATTTAACACATCATATCTAATAGCTATCTAACGTGTTGGTATTTCGGTTAGAGCGATATACACTATATTTTCGGTGATATTTTTGAGTTCCTCACCCTTCACTCTCACACTTACACATCTCTCTCACGCACACACGACTCTATTCTTACATGAATTTGATTTTTGCCCTGCTAACATATTGTCCAAATTATGTATTGGTTTCCCTAGTCATTATTACATATTATAGATTCTTAGTTGATTTTCTTAATTTTTTTTCCCTTCGTAAATTGCTACGTTGTGTTTACTTGCAGTAGATTAATGCAATTTCTATTAGGGATTTGAAATTATATTAGTTCGCTAATTATGCAACTTATTTCTCACATCACTTCCTATCTTAGGCTCTCGCATCAAATTTTGCTTCCTCTAAAATTAAGGCCCAAAGCGCTAGACGTGAACGAAATCCCAATGATAATATTACGTCTTTCGCACAGAAGATGGCACAACAACGCAATACGTCGGGAAAAGAGCGTTAGAATTACACTCAACCTCTACCCAAAGACTTTCCAAGATTGACACCACCCAAGTCCTCTCCTAATTCTCCAAGCATGTTCCACTTGCTAACATGGTTATTGCAGTCCCCTCGCATTCCCAACCATCTCTTCGTACAATATTGGCTGAACATTCGCCTACTCAATTGTGCAATGTCGAGGTACATTTACTATTGTCATTGTTTGTATTTGGATTAAAATACATAAAACTAACTGCCTACAATGCCAGAATGAATGCGTACTTGTGCGGGAAACACGAGTATATCACACGCCCACTAATTGTCGGACAAATGGAAAAGAAAATATGTCTACCTCTTTGGTAAGCTTTTTGATTAAGTACTTGATACGTATTTCTTTTGCTCTTAAGAAAAGTAGAGTTGTAATGTATTGTCTTTCTCCTGTTCGACAGTTGCATAGGAAAATACCGGTGATTTACACTCCCCCACAACCCTTATGTCATGATTTGCAAGGTCTAACTCCATTGCACCGAGCCACTATAGCACACCTTCCACAAAAAAGGTCGCGGACAAGTAATCTGGAATGTTATCCAACACCTACAATTGCGTCCGACCCAGTTTTCATTCCAACTGACTTTGCTTTATTCTCACCTATTCTGGTGCGACCTTTACCCTCCCCTCGAAATTTAGAGACAGACTTTGCTCACTATAAAGTTGTCCCCGATGTAGCACCACATTCTTATCAAACTGACGACAATGTCCTCATGACGTCGTCTCCTATTCTAGCAGATCTAACAGTGTATGTATATTCTACATAGTTTATTAGTTGCCTACTATTTTCTAACTTCTCATATTTGTGTATATACAATTTTTATTTGTAGATTGCCACTAGAACCCTTTAGCGATGTTGACAGTATGTTTAGTGATGACGAAATGAATGTTATTATCCCTGTCAATAATGAGCGTCATTTTCTCGGGCCGATGAATATTCAGTGTCCTTATTGTTCAGCCTTACATTGGCGGGACGAACGATTATCTCGCACAGGATTGTCCAATCCAAGATTTGGAACATGTTGTCTACAAGGCAAAATTAAGTTACCGGAACTCATTGCACCCCCACCTCCTATTCGTGCATTGTTTGATGGCCATGATGGTCAAGCAAAATCATTTCGTCGGCATATTAGGGAGTACAATGCAGCTAATGCTTTCACGAGCTTGGGTGCTAAGCTTGACGACAGATTACTCAACTCAAGAGGGCCAACATCATTCACTATCTATGGAGAATTACGTCACCGTACCGGGTCATTGTTACCCCCGGATGGTCGCGCACCCATCTACTGTTAGTTGTACATACATGACCCAGCCACTATATTGGATATTCGGTGTGCGTAGAATAATAACTTGTGTCGAGATGTCCTCAACACTGTACAGAATTGTTTGTTGTCGGTTAATCATTTTGCTTCAAAGTACAAACGTGCCCATGAAATACTAACTGAGTTAGAATCTTCAGATCATGATTTACGTACTCACCTTCATTACACCTAATCAATTAATAAGCATCAATACAATCTTCCAACCATTGATGAAATAGCTGTGATTTTGCCTGGTGATGGTAGTGAGAGTAGTGGTATGCGAGATATTGTTCTGCACCTAAAAGGAGATAATAGAGCCCTAAGCCAGATCAATGAGTGTCATCCAACATATTTACCATTACACTATGTACTTCTATTCCCTACTGGTGAGCTTGGTTGGGAACCTGGTCTACGACACTGGAACTCCGAACAAAATGATTTTTCAGTAAGAAGGATGACATAGATGCAATTTACAGTTATCATATGTTTCTACGTCTCACCGAGTATTCGATAATTCTTAGAGGAAGAAAGTTATTTCAAGAGTTTATAGTAGATGATTGGGCATCAACGGAGCAAAATAGGTTGTCTTACATCATACTCAATTAGGATAAGTTACGTCATGAGATTTATGCAAATTTGTGTGACGGAAGTGTTGATGAGTTGGGCCCCGATCAGATAGGACAACGCTTTGTTCTGCCATCGTCCTTTACTGGGAGTGAACGTAACATGAGCTAGATTTTTCATGACTCTATGGCCATTACAAGGTACCACCTACACCCTGACATCTTTCTCACCATGACGGCCAACGCAAAATGGCCCGAAATAACAGTTGCCTTACTAGAACACCAAACCTCTTTGGATCGTCCAGACATAGTTGCCCGTGTATTTGAGTTAAAACGGCGTGCCCTGATGCATGAGGTAAAAAATGAACAAATTTTTGGTCGAAAAGTTGCTTATGTATTCACCATTGAGTTCCAAAAATGAGGGTTACCACATATGCATGCTTTATTCTTCCTTCATGGCCCTGACAAGATTCAGACAACTGCACAAGTGGATCGGTTAGTTAGTGTTGAATTCCCAGATCCATCCACTAATCCAACCCTGTACGAAACAATCAAGAGTTGTATGGTTCATGGTCCCTGTGGTTCTCGAAACCCTTATTCAACTTACATGGTGAATGGTGCATGCCGGTTCCATTATCCAAAAGCCTTTGCAGATTCGACTACTATGGATGAACATGGGTACCCTGTTTATCGTCATCGCCGTAATGGTCAGTCTTACACCACCAGAGGGCATATATTTGATAATTGAGACGTCGTACCTTACAATCCACACCTATCAAGAAAGTTCAACTGTCATATAAATGTGGAGGTCTGTGCAGGAATGAGGTGCATCAAATATATCCACAAGTACATTTACAAAGGTCATGATCGCACAACTATAGTTTTAGAGGGACCAGATGGAAACAATGAGATAAAGCAATACCTTGATGCAAGGTATATTGGACCGACAGAGGCTGCATGGCGACTCTTCGGTTATCCTCTTCATGAAGAAATTCCTTCGGTTGTACGGCTAGATCTACATTTACCTGGGATGCATCAAGTTGTTTACGATCCTACTAAAACACCTGAAACAATAAGACTTGGGTCTAGGAGTTAAATCACAACTCTGACTAGATTCTTTGACTGTTGTTCTTCAAATGATGTTGCACGTGCCTACACATACCAGGAATTTACCCAACATTTCGTTTGGAACAAAGGTCGGAAGATTTGGACTCCGAGGCAGAGTGGGTTTGCAATTGGCAGATTATACTTTGCTACGCCCAATTCTAGGGAGCGATTTTACCTTCGATTGCTATTAACAGTTGTCAGAGGACCGCATTCTTTTGATGGTCTACGCACGATCAATGGTGTGTTTCATGATAGTTTTAAATCAGCATGTGTAGCTATGGGGCTCCTAGAAGATGATGCAGAGTGGGTACAATGCCTCCAGGAGGCTTCAACCATGAATACGAGATACCCGATTCACGGAGACTATTGCGCATCATTCGATAGAATGCTCCCCAATACTGACCATGCACACTCTGTGGAATCAATTCTCCATCCATATATGTGATGATCTTTCACAAGCTACAAACAATTTTTGGCATATACAATCCAACACACGATCTCAAATCGAAGATTACGGTTTATATTTGATTGATCGGTTCTTACATGAATCGCAAAAATTGGATGACTTCCCACCTATGCCACACCCTGTTCAAGATTGGAGTTCATTTGGGTAATAGATTGTTGATCGATCATATGAATTCGACTCTGAAATAAAGCTAATCAACCGAATGACCTTTTGAATATTGATGTTTTAAATAATGCTCAACGACGCTTTTATGATGCTATCACTATCTTCATATCGAAAATCGGCAAAAAATTTTCCTCGGTGGAGGTGCAGGAACCGGTAAAACCTTTTTGTACAACACCATCACCACTAAAATGCGTGGCGAGGTCATATCATCGTTCTGATTGCTTCATCGTGAATTGCATCGTTGTTGTTGTTAAGCGCTTCGGACAAATTTCATTCTACATTTTGCATTCCATTCGATATCATAGAAAACTCGGTATGTGGTTTCAGCAAACAGTCACCGCATGGGGAATTATTAAGGGAAGCTCGCTTGATAATATGGGACGAAGTTCCCATACAGCATCGACATGGTGTTGAGGCAGTTGATCGCATACTTCGTGACGTCCGTGATGATAACTGACCATTCGGTGGTATCACGATTGTGCTTGGCGGGGATTTTCGTCAAATACTACCGGTGATACCTAAGGGTCGACGGGAACAAATTGTTGGTGCATCTTTAAGACGTTCTGCAATGTGGGCGAGTGTGTGCGTATTGACTTTGAGCATAAACATGCGTCTGAATAGCAATCATCCTGCAAATTCTTCTCACGCATCCTTCTTGGAAGAGGTGATTTATATTACAGATTATTCATTTAATTATTCATTTATATGTACTCATATGTTAAACATCATACTTAGATTGGGATCAGTACGCAAGATACTGTGGAACTTCCTCCAGCGATACACAGGTGTCGAACTTTGCATGAACTAATTTCCAGAGTTTATCCACAACTAGATGTGCTCAATGCGGTAACCCCATCCTACTTAACTGAGCGCACAATTCTTTCCGCTCGGAATGATGATGTAAGACCCCAACTTTTTTTTAATAAAGATGATTTTTCTATAAATATCATTTTTGAATATTATAGAATGAATTTGATATAATATTATAGTTGTGGGTAATATTTATAAATTTTGCTAAGTATGCAAGTTGTTATAAAATATTCGATTAGTCGGGGAATATTTTTTTAGTCAGAAATATTCGTACAATGGCACAATCATTAGTGGACCCCACAATGGAATTATTGTCAGATTGAGAAAATGACAAAAATATTTTATAAATAACGGCGGAGGTGTTATTGTTAAAACTGTTGAACTACCCGGTAGTAAAAGTACGATGAATGGCGTGGTTGCATAGTAGCAATACGGTATTGATTATTGATGCTTACGTGAGAAGTCACTTTCGGTTATACTCAATTATTGCTACGATAAAGAATCACGTGATCATATCTCTCATATTATTGATTCGATTATTGTCACAGTATCATCTACATTATATGTTATATTATTAAATCAATAATTGAGACGACAAAGTTATTCATATTATTAAATTGCAATATTTACAATGTCTAGAAGTTCTGTCAATGAGAGGTTTGGTCACCTAATTGCGCGCCAATAGGGAGAAATCCTTATTGAAAATCCCCCTCTTTCCTGGGAACAACCTGATTTCTAAATATTGTGAGTTATAATATTAATGATGAATAAGTTCGTGTTGATTAAAGATGAATTTGATAGTTTCATTGTGTTGGGATTATTTGTGTTAGTAGAAATCGACATCTATTCCGATGATAATTGATGTTTAGAGGTTATATTGTTCAATCGGGTATTCGGAGAACTTTTCGTGTCGAAGTACTATTCACGAGTTACTATTCATGAGTTACTATTTACAAGTTACTATTTATGAGTTACTATTCATGAGTTACTATTCACGAGTTACTATTTACGAGTTACTATTCACCCGGTTACTATTCACTCTAGTATTGTGCATTCGGGTATTTGGGTACAATATTATTCCATGAGGAGATGTGCTAATTTTTCAGACCGTTGGTTGAAGTTATATTAGTGAATCAATATGGATCGCTGGTGGAAAGTTATAATAGTGAATCAATATGGATCGCTGGTTTAAAGTTTTAATAGTAAATCAGTATGGACCATTGCTTTAAGTTTTAATAGTAAATCAATCTGAACCGTCCGTTTAAAAGTAAATCAATCTGGACCGTTCAGAAATTAGTTACTATTCAATCCATTCTTCTATAAATAGAAGCTCATTCCTTCATTATTTCTTTTAATTCACTTTGAAACTCTAGAGAGAAAAATTATAGAGAAAGAAGAAGAGTATTCGCTACTTCACTACTTCGATATCTAAAGTGTCTTTTTACGGTAAGGGTGTTATTCTTTCTTATTCATGAAAAGAACTTCGTTATTCCATTCTTTATTATTACATTGGAATAACTTTTATCTGTGGACTCCCTATACTTGGTGAAATCCTTATGTTATTCCATTCTTTATTATTACGTTAGAATATCACGTATCATGCGCTTTTTTTGTGGGACCGATTAAAATCTTTATTATTCTCTTGGAATAACTCGTATATCTGCGGACTCCCCTATACTTGTTGAAATCCTTATGTTATTCCATTCTTTATTATTCTATTGGAATATCCTGTCTGTCCGTTTTACGCCGAACCTGGTTCCATATTTATTATTCTGTTGGAATAACCTGCCTGTACTATTTATCACATGCCTGGTAATTTCTTTTGTTATTCCATTCCTTATTATACTCAGTTGGTTAAAGTTTTGACTTTTATACTCCATGAAATTAGTGAAATATCATTGATATTTGCGTTTCATCCAGTATCTTTTTTCATGGAAATATTCTTCTGAGCAATCTTGAATTTTACTCTACAAAGAAGTATAATGTTGACAATTTGGACGTTATTAGTTCCTGGATAAACTAATTCTTGAACTTGTTTTATTGAATTCTTATATCATTGTCATCATCCTCATGTTTATATTTTTTAAAGTCATACATGGCACAGTAGTGCATAGATGGACTTGGTATGATTATGACTGTGGATTATTCGGTATAATCGTGACCGTAATGTTACAAATGATGTGGTAAAAGTTCTCATTGGCCCGTAGTGCATTGATGGGATGAGTTGTTGGCATGATCATGACCATTGATGAATACACGAATATCCTTGGCCCGTAGTGCATGGATAATTTGTGGTCATGACCCCTAATGAATATTCTTGGTCAGTAGTGCATGGATGATGTGGATTATTTATTTGTCGAGTCTCAAATGATAAAAGTGATGAAAAACTTTTTAAATCATAAAAGATAGTAGATTTTATTCTCTACTTGACTCTTTTAATGGATTGCTTATTCCGCTGCAGTTAAACTTGTTGTCTATTGTATTTTATCAGTTTAACATTGTTGAAGGCTAATGATAATTTATCCTGCATTATCTTAGTCATAATATTTCTTACTGGGCTAGTTAAGCTCACCCTTTCTTTCACTGTTCTCTTCAGGAAATGAGAACGTAGTAGGGATTAGTCGGGGGACGGAGTGATGGTCCAGATGATAGCATTAGTAGTCCTCACTATTCTATGAAATAGTGTGATAATAATTGTAATGAGGACTTATTCTGAGAGTGGATATTGTCTAGAAGATAATATTTGTATTAAAACTCACAGCTTTTGTTGTATATTTAAGATTGTATTTGTATTTCGTACCATGTATCAAGCGACCCAAGATGGGTGATGTATACCTATTTTGGGGGCGTCACGATTAAGTATTAAAGCTTAGGGATATGATCCTGGCTAAGATGTGAGATAAGAACTAGGAGGGAGAGTCGGGGAATTCCTTCGTTAGTATGACCTACCTAAGTTTATTTGTTATTTAATTGGTTCGGTCGAGTATAGGGTTAATATGTGATATGTTAATTAACCCTTGTTTTGTGGCGATGTTGAAAATGGCATCCGAGAATGTTGAGAACATCAATGGAGCATGAGGAGACCATTGAGTCTCCATGATCAATAACCATGACAATGTGCATCGGAAGGCAACAATCCTCATGCAAAACAACAACCTCGACCAAATGATGAATGATGGAATGTTTGAGGCTTCATTCAATTCATGCAACAACATCGGTAGAGCGGCTCTGTCCAAAATGCAGTGAAAACACTCGGCAACTCTCGGACGGTCACCGCCAAACAGATTCAAGGAGCTAGGACCACCGGAGTTTTTGGAGAGCCAAAAACCACTTAAAGTGAGACGTGGATAAAAGCAGATCAACAAGATATTTGATGTCTTGGGTTGCTCAGAAGAGCAAAAGGTTCCTTTGCCACCTTCATGTATGGGCAGGAGGATTCTTTGGTGGGAATCAGAAAGCGTACTCAACCCGCCGCCAGACCGAAGATGTCTTGGGAGAAGTTTCAAGAAGCTGTTCAACGACAAGTACTTTCTCGAAAGTATTCGTCACATGAAACAGTAGAGTTCATCAAATTTGGAGCAAAACAACATGATCGTGTCACAAAGACGAAGCCAAGTTTTGAGAGTTATCCGGTTTTGCGTCCCATTTGGTTGATAATGAGGAGAGAATGACGCGAATGTTTCTAAGAGGTTTGAAACCCGAGATAAGTCAATATCTTATCTCTCATAAACCGTGTGTTTGTATTAGGATGTTGTTAATAGGGCTCGATTATTGGAACGCGATAATGAGTCAACCCAACAAAAAAAGAAGCGGCAAGCAAAATGATAATACCGGTGATAGCGATCATCGAAGCGGTGACAATAAGGGTGGAGGAATCAACATGCGAAATGGTAACTACTTCGGTGGTAATCATGGCCAAAACAATAAGAATGGACATTTCAAGAAGAGGAGATTCAACAATGATGGAAAGACTTCAGCACCATCACCCGTTGTTAAGGAAGGAGAACGACCACCTATTATATGCTTCAAATGCGGAGGGGAGGGACATATCAGTCCAAACTACGCGATGCCATCCAATGCATGTCATAATTGTGGAAGAGAAGGACATCTAGCCCGATTTTGTCGTTCACCGAAGACAAGTCCAGCTGGGAAGGAGGCACCAAAGGTCGCCCAGTAAAAGTCAAAGCCGATGGTAAGTGGAGAAGCGTTTGTCGTGACCTCCCGTAAAGCAAGGAACCCGAATGAGGTCATCACGGATAAGCTTATCATAAACTCTAGCGAAGTATATACCTTATTTGATACCGATTCTACCCATTCTTTTATTTCTCCTACTTGCGCTCAATGTTTAAAATTGACTCCGGAGAAATTGGACTTTGACTTAGCTGTTGAAACTCCGTTGGGTGAAACCTTCATTACATCCACTGTTTATAAGTCTTGTTTGGTTCAAATCGATATCCTTACATTACCTATCAATCTTATTTTATTGTAAATACTTGCATTTGACGTAATTCTAGGGATTGATTGGTTAACTACTCATCATGCAAAAATTGATTATTTTCGTAAGGTTGTTAGCTTTCATATTCCTAACCAACCTATTATGCGAATTCAAGTAACCAAACCATTAAAATCAATCACTGTCATCTCAAGCCATAAAGCTATTCGTTTATTGAAAAACGGATGTCAAGCTTTCTTAGCTCATGTCACGGATCTAAACAAAAATACGTCAGTTTTGAATGATATTTTTATTGTTAATGAATTTCCGACGTATTCCACGAAGAACTTCTGGCCTACCCCAGGCGTGAAATTGAAATTTTGTATCGACCTTGAACCCGGTAAAAACCTATTTCCAAAGCCCCATATCGAATGGCTCCTATTGAACTTCAGGAGTTAAAGACCCAACTACAGGAATTGTTAGACATTGACTTTATTCATCCTAGTATTTCTTCTTGGGGTGCTCTTGTTCTATTCGTGAAAAAGAAAGATGGGAGTATGCCACTTTGTATTGATTATCGGGAGTTGAACCATGTCACCATCAAAATAGGTACCCATTGCCACATATTGATGACCTGTTTGACCAGTTGCAAGGCGCCAAATTCTTTTCAAAGATTGATCTTCGTTCCGGATATCACCAGTTGAAAGATTAGAGCCGATGACATTTCAAAGACGGCGCCGAGAACTCCCGAGACGGGCATTATGAATTCTAGTCATGTCTTTTGGATTAACTAATGCTCCTGCTGCCTTCATGGATATGATGAACCGAGTATTCAAGGATTATTTGGATCACTTTGTGGTCGTCTTCATTGATGACATCCTTATTTATTCCAAAAGCCGTGAAGATCATGAGCAACACTTGAGGCTGATACTCCAAAAGCTTCGTGAATATAAACTTTATGCCAAGTTGAAGAAATAGGAGTTCTGGCTTGAGGAAGTAGCATTCCTTGGGCATGTAGTATCAAGTCATGGAATATCTCATTGACCCAAAGAAATATTGAAGCTATTCAAAGTCGGGAGCAACCTAAATCGATGATCAAGTATGTAGCTTTCTCGCTTAATTGGTTATTATTATGAGAGATTAAGAAGGGTTTTCTCGAATTGCTACTCCACTAACTCAGCTGACTCAAAAAGATACAAAATTCGGTTGGAACGAGGAATGTGAGAAGAGTTTTCAAGAACTCAAGAGGAGACTCATTTCAGCATCTTTTCTGACAATACCATCTGGCTCAGAGGGATTTGTCATCTACAATGTTGCTTCGGGCAAAGGGTTAGGATGTGTTCTCATGCAACATGGGAAAGTCATAGCCTATGCCTCTCGACAACTCAAAGAATATGAGAGAAATTATCCTACTCATGATCTAGAGTTGGCAGCAGTCATTTTTGCACTAAAGATTTGGAGACATTACTTGTATGGGGAGAAAGTGGAGATCTTTACGGATCATAAAAGTCTCAAATATTTTTTTACTCAAAAGGAACTCAACATGCGACAACGACGTTGGCTTGGACTGTTAAAAAATTATGATCATACCATCCAATACCATCCTGGAAAAGCGAACGTGGTAGCTGACGCATTGAGTAGAAGATCATATGCGGGTACGAGTGCGATATTGACAAGCAAAAACCCATTTTGTGTGACTTGCAAAGGATGGAGATAGAGTTAAAGACTCCAGGGACCCATGTGATGATGGTGAATATACGAGTAGAACCGACTTTAATTGATAAAGTTAAAGCTGCTCAAGCTACAGACCTGGAGCTAATGCGTATGAGGAAGAAAGTGCAAGAAGGTGCTATGCCGGAAGCAAGAATCGATGAAGAAGGAATACTTCAACTCCAGACTTTGTGTTCCTAACGATCCTGATTTAAAGTATAGAATCATGATGGGGGCGCACAACACACCGTTTGCAATCCATCTTGGGAGTACCAAAATGTATCGTGATCTTCTTCATACATTTTGGTGGAGCAATATGAAGAGAGAGATAGCGTTGTTTATCTAAAGGTGTCTAACTTGTCAACGAGTCAAGGTGGAGCATCAAGTACCAAAAGGTCCATTGCAACCGCTTGAAATTCCAGAATGGAAGTGGGAGCACATTACCATGGATTTCGTTACTGGTCTTCCCAAGGTTTCTCAAGGCATAGATACGATTTGGGTCATTGTTGATAGATTGACCAAGTCTGCTCATATCTTACCGATACGAGAAACTTATACACTTGAACGCTTCTTGCTAGTATGTATATAAACGAGATTGTAAGATTGCATGGTATGCCCGGTAACTATAGTTTACGATCGAGACCCAAGATTCACTTCAAGATTTTGGGTTAGTTTGCAAAAAAGTTATGGGCACGAATTTATGATTTAGTTCGGCATATCATCCTCGAGACGGACGGACAATCGAGAGAGGACTATTCAAACTCTTGAAGATTTATTAAGACTCGTGTCCTTGACTTCAAGGAAGTTAGGACAAGTTCTTACCGATTGGTGGAGTTTTCATACAACAACAGCTTATCAAAGTATTGGCATGGCTCCATTCAAGCGTTGTATGGAAGAAAGTGTCGTTTCTACAGTATCTTTGGGATGAGGTGGGTGAAGCAACGTTGTTGGGACGAGTTGGTACGTATGACTACTTAAAAAGATTTAAACGATCCGACAACGTATAAAAACCTCACAAAATTGACAAAAGAGTTATGCTGATCTTCATCGAAAGGACGTGGAATTCGATATTGGAGATCATGTGTTGTTACGCGTTGCTCCATGGAAAGGAGTTACGAGATTCGGAAAGAGAGGAAAGCTCAATCCTCGATTCATTGGCCCATTTTTAATCCTCGAACGAATAGGAACTGTGGCCTATAGACTCGCTTTACCGCCAAGTATGTCTCGTGTTCATAATGTTTTTCACATATCTATGTTACATAAATATGTGAAAGACCCAAACCACATTATTGAGTTAGAACCGGATGAAATAGCGGAAGATTTAACATATGAGGAGGTTCCTGTTAAAATCTTGGATAAAAAGGAACATATTCTACGCTCCAAGGTTATACCTCAAGTCAAAGTTTTGTGGAGGAACCACGATGTTGAGGAAATGACCTGGGAGTTAGAATCTGAAATGAAATCAAGGTATCCTTACCTCTTCGACATATCAGGTACGTACCCTAATTTCGAGGGCAAAATTTCATAAGAAGGGGAGGTTGTAAGACCCCAACTTTTTTTTAATAAAGATGATTTTTCTCTAAATATCATTTTTGAATATTATGGAATGAATTTGATATAATGTTATAGTTGTGAGTAATATTTATAAATTTTGCTAAGTATGCAAGTTGTTATAAAATATTCGATTGATCGGGGAATATTCTTTTTGTCGGGAATATTCGTACAACGGCACAATCATTAGTGGATCCCACAATGGAATTATTTTCGGATTGAGAAAATAACAAATATATTTTATAAATAACGGCGGAGGTGTTATTGTTAAAATTGTTGAACTATCCGGTAGTAAAAGTACAGTAATACGCGTGGTTGCATAGTAACACACGGTATTGATTATTGATGCTTACGTGAGAAGTCACTCAGTTATACTCAATTATTGCTACATTAATTGCTGCATCATATCTCTCATATTATTGATTCGATTATTGTCACAGTATCATCTGCATTATATGTTATATTATTAAATCAATAATTGAGATGACAAAGTTATTCATATTATTAAATTGCAATATTTACAATGTCTAGAAGTTACATCAATGAGAGGTTTGGTCACCTAATTGCGGCGCCTGATAGGAGAAATCCTTATTGAAAATCCCCTCTTCCGGGAACAACCTCGATTTCTAAATATTGTGAGTTATAATATTAATGATGAATAAGTTCGTGTTGATTAAAGATGAATTTGATAGTTTCATTGTGTTGGGATTATTTGTGTTAGTAGAAATCGACATCTATTAGATGATAATCGATGTCTCAGAGGTTATATTGTTCAATCGGGTATTCGGGGAACTTTTAGGTTTGAGTACTATTCACGAGTTCTTATTCAAGAGTTACTATTCACGAGTTACTATTTATGAGTTACTATTCATGAGTTCTTATTCACGATTCTTATTCACCCGATTATTATTCACTCTAGTATTGTGCATTCGGGTATTTGTGTACAATATTATTCCATGAGGAGATGTCTTTAATTTTTGAATAGTTGGTTGAAGTTATATTAGTGAATCAATATGGACACATTGGTGGAAAGTTATAATAGTGAATCAATATGGATTGTTGGTTTAAAGTTTTAATAGTAAATCGGTATGGACCGTTGCTTTAAGTTTTAATAGTAAATCAATCAACCGTCTAGTTTAAAAGTAAATCAATCTGGACCGATTCGTAAATTAGTTATTCTTATTCAATCCATTCTTCTATAAATAGAAGCTCATTCCTTCATTATTTCTTATGAATTCACCAAAACTCTAGAGAGAAATTATAGAGAGAAAGAAGAAGAGTATTCTCGCTACTTCACTACTTCGATATCTAGTGTCTTTTACGGTAAGGGTGTTATTCTTTCTTATTCATGAAGAGAACTTACGTTATTCCATTCTTTATTATTCATTGGAATAACTTTGTATCGTGGACTCCCCTATACTTGGTGAAATCCTTATGTTATTCCATTCTTTATTATTACATTGGAATATCACATGCATGCGTTTTCTGTGGGACTGGTTCCGTCTTTATTATTTTGTTAGAATAACCTGTATATGCGAACTCCCCTATACTTGGTGAAATTCTTATGTTATTCCATTCTTTATTATTCTGTTGGAATATCCTGTTTGTGCGTTTTACGCCGGACCTGATGCCATATTTATTATTCTGTTGGAATAACCTGCCTGTGCTATTTATCACATGCCTGGTGATTTCTTTTGTTATTCCATTTCTTATTATACTCAGTTGGTTAAAGTTTTGACTTCTATACTCCATGAAATTAGTGGAATATCATTGATATTTGCCCTTCATCCAATATCTTTTCATGGAAATATTCTTCTGAGCATTCTTGAATTTTACTCTACAAAGAAGTATAATGTTGACAATTTGGACGTTATTAGTTCCTGGATAAACTAATTCTTGAACTTGTTTTATTGAATTCTTATATCATTGTCATCATCCTCATGTTTATATTTTTTTTAAAGTCATATGTGGCCTGTAGTGCATAGATGGACTTGGTATGATTATGACCAGGGATTATTCGGTATAATCATGACCGTAATGTTACAAATGATGTGGTTAAATTCCTTATTGGCCAGTAGTGCATTGATGGACAGTTGTTGGCATGATCATGACCATTGATGAATACAATAATATCCTGGCCCACAAATTGCATGGATAATTTATGGTCGTGACCACAATGAATATCCTTGGTAGTAGTAGTGCGGGGATGATGTGGATTATTTATTGTTGAGTCTCAAATGATAAAAGTGATGAAAAACTTTTAAATCATAAAAGATAATAGATTTTATTCTCTACTTGACTCTTTTAATGGATTGCTTATTCCATTGCAGCTTAAACTTGTTGTCTATTGTATTTTATCGGTTTAACATTATTGAAGGCTAATGATAATTTATCCTGCATTATCTTAGTCATAATATTTCTTCTTGGGCTAGTTGAGCTCACCCTTTTTTCACCTTTATTCTCTTGTGAAATGAGAAGCGTAGCGAGGGGGACTAGTCGGGGGGACGGAGTGATGGTCGGATGATAGCATTAGTAGTCCTCACTATTACATGAAATAGTGTGATAATAATTGTAATGAGGACTTATTCTGAGAGTGGATATTGTCTAGAAGACAATATTTGTATTAAAACTCACAGCTTTTGTTGTATATTTAAAATTGTATTTGTATTCTGTACCATGTATTTGGCGACCCAAGATGGGTGATGTATACCTATTTTGGGGGCGTCACAGATGATGTCTGCGCCATCAATGATGCTGCTCTACAAATTTATCCTGGCGAGACGTATACCTACTTGGCAGCTGAAAAGGTGTCAGATGGGGATGAACTTTGTCGTTCTACCACTAATTAATATCCAAGTGAGTTTCTAAATTCTCTAAACCCACCAGGTTTACCGCCTTTCAAGTTGGAGATAAAGGTCGGGTGCCCCATCATATTGTTGAGGAATATAGCCCCGAAAGATGGACTCTGTAACGGGACCAGACTAATGGTTGTCAAGTGCGCATCGCGGGTTATTGAGGCTAGAATTTAAGCGGTGACAAATCTTGAATCATGTTTCATCCCGCGGATATCATTATCACCGTCATCTAAAGATTTACCATTTCAAATGACTAGACGCCAATTCAAAAAGACGCTTAACATATCTTTATGACAATCAATAAGTCGCAAGGCCGGGTCGATCAAGTTTGTTGGTGTAGATCTAAGCTTTTTCGTATTGACGATACGATCACCTATATGTGGCCATGTCTAGATGCACGTCGGCTGATCGCATCAGTGTCCTTCTCCCTCCTAATGGACCATCTACCACGACAAATATCGTATATTCGGAGGTGTTATTGGACTCGGTGTAAATATTACCACCTTTTTTAATGTTTTGCAACTTACGTCAGGTAAATGGTTCATGACTTTTGTTACGTTCCAAGCAATCAACAAACTTCTTTCTTGGTAGAAAAATTGTTTTGTCAGATTCTTGATTTGAAATGCTCTTCATTTGTTAGTTTTAATGTATGCCGTACCTTTAGTATACTCCTTTAGTAATCTTGAAATTAGGATTTTTGATTAACATTTTCCCTACCCAATATCAAAATTCATATCAAAATCAAAACCCTCGAACTGGGATGTTTCTAATTCAAATTTCCAATACCCTAATTTCAAAACTAATTGGCAGCACCTAATATTGTCATTTTGAGAGAGATTAAAAACTGAAAAGTACCTGATTAGATTCACTCTTAGACGCTTGAGAATGAAAAGCAATTCATAAGTCCAATATTACGAATAGTCGTCAGTAGTTATAGTACTTAGGAGATGAGAAAGCGGTGGCGTTATTAAATAATATTTTGAACATATTTATAGTAACCACTTGAGCCTGAATCAAGTCTCAAATTTACTGTCACACTAGTACTATTGATATTAACCTTAAATTTTAAGGTCACATTGAGCCCAAGAGTAGCATTTAGCCCTTGAACATATTGAAACAACCTATCCTAACTTGAGCCATCTTGATTTACTATTGAAATAAATATTCCCGAAACATAGCTGATTTATACTCTTTTTGAAGTGCTTATTTGTGTCTTTTTTTGGTGAGGGTGTTTTTTTGTGTGCACTCATTGTCTTATAGTATAAAAGAGAAAACAAGAAATTGCGAGTTCTAGAAGTAAAGGATAAATTATAACCTTATATGAATTATGTCTGAAACTAGAAAATGAACGCCAATGGATCATGATTTACTTTTAAAAAAATAAAGCTATTTACTTTCATATTGAGTTAAGTGAAAATTTGGATCACTTTCATAATTATAGATTATTTTTTGGTATACATTTATTTTTGCAGATTAGTATTGTAGATTTCTTTTTCATGGAAGTTTATTTTTTTCAAGTTTAGCATTAGGTATAGACTGACTCCTAACAATCAATAGTAAACATAATGACTAGAAGAAATTGGTCGTTTTGATGTTACCGTACTTTTTTTGTGTCTGTGGATGTCATTTATATCTTCTCTCCATCTCCATCTCCATCTCCATCATGCTTTCTTTTCTATGATCAAAAGGAAAAATAATTTCTTTAATTATGTAAACCAATTAAAATGAGTGTCTGAGACTTTGTCTTAGGATCCAGAAATTCAAACAAAGGCTAAAGCTTTGAACTGAGTCTTAATAGAGAATAGCACAGTCGAACCTTCTCATTAATATCAGTTTATTCATAATTCTAAGAAAATTACTTCAGGTAGAGAATGGGAGAGAGAAACTTATGACAGTAGTCAAACTGAGTAGTTTGTATATCATGTTTCTTTTGCTATTGCAGGGGTTTGCGACCTTTGACTAAAGAATGTCATGCCGCCAAGCTTTTCTCAAAGCATATGAAGGTTGAGGATCGTGTAGTGATATCTTTTCTCAAAACTTTTATTAGAATGAAATCTTTGGAATAATATATAAGGTGAGGAGGTCTTTCAAAGCGTTGTGTTGTTCATAAAGTAAGTATGTGTGCACTCATTTATTGTCTGTTCTAATTCAGGGTAAAGTAAGAGTTCTTATGTTTCGGATTTATAGTTGTTTTATTTTGACTCACATATTCCGATAATTTTTATATTTTAAATATTTTCAGGTATACACATTGAAGGATATTTGGTGTAAGCTGTAAAGAATACTTGGTTTAAGTTGTAAAGTAATGGGTCTTATGCTCAAAATGTTGTTTCTCTATTTTTTGCATGTTTGTATATTTTTGGTTCCATCTTTTGTAAAGTTAACTAATTATACATGGTTATGATGATTGTTTGATTACTGGAATGATTGTTTTTTTGGTGGTTTGTATATGTATTGATGATTGTAAGTTTTGTAGATAAGTTTAAAATTTTTTGGATATCTATTTTTAAAGGAAACTCACTGTAAATTTTTGAAAATCATCTTACTCAAACTAGCTTGATGTTTTGGTGGTTTGACATGTGTTGATGATTGAGTATGTATAATGTAATATTTTTCATTACTGACGTGCTTTTTATGTTATTATATATACATCATACATTTGGTATTAATCTAATATAATTTCAAGATAATTGTTATATATATACATGATGCGTCTAGATTTTGTGTCACTAGGAGATAATTCTCCTCTTAATAGCATGTGTTTGTTAAGAAAGAGCAGTGCAAGTCTAATAAAATAACATTCATTTTAATTTTTTTTATTCATAATTTATTTTTATTTTTTTAAAAATTATACCGTGCCTTCGGGCATAAATTATAAATTAACTATATATATATATATATATATATATATATATATATATGACGACGTGTAAGTTGATACTACTTTCATTTGCCGTATTTAGTTACCTGGCTACTGTTTTCTAATAAAATAAATTAAAATAAAGTCATTTTTAATTATAATCTATCCATCTATTCAATATATGGACGTAGACAAAAAAAATTCGTACCGGGATTGATATAATAATTCAAAGATTTAGTAGCATAAAGGTATTGTATTCATAGTATTCATTGTGTGGATGGTGCGGTGCAGCCACCCAAACCGAAACCCAAACCCAAACCCAAGTTGTGGTTTTCATTTTGTTTTGCCTCTTTCGGATCTCACCTCCTTTCTCTCTCTTCCCTTCTCTCTCTTCCCTTCTCTCTCTATAATCATCAGATATACGAGCAACAAAGAAAACATCATCATCATCTACAATTATACATTTCTCTCTAATTTCAACCCTTCTTAGAAATGCTTTATTTTTTTCCCGAATTTCCTGGTGTACTTGTTTCCTGTTCAAATTATAATTCTCAATTCCCCTGTTTTTTCTCACTTTGATTTCCCTTTCTATTCTTCCTCTTAGATACTTATATATATATATATATATATATATATATATATGTTAGCTTTTCTTAGCTCTATTATTAGATTCCGATTCGTTTTACTTTGTCAAATTAATTGATTTTGATCAAGATCACAAGCAATTCCTTACAATTTAGACTTTTTCTGGAGGTGTTTGATTGTGAATGGTAGAGAAGAGATTGGAATAAGAATGGTCAAACAAGCGTGGCGTAAGGAAGAAGAAGGAGAATGCTATATTTGAAGCAACCAAGCTCCATGTTCTGTTAAGTGTATCCGTTAATTTTTTTTGAAGTCTTTATCAGTTGAATGCCAGTGTAATTGATTCCCGAGCTTGAGCTCGGGATCTGCAAAAAAAAATATTTTTTTTACCAATCTCATTTCCCATAAAGAAGAAGAAAAAGAAATGGCTTCAGAAAATGAAGAAGAGTTGATGCCGTCGCCGCCACACTCTCTGCCAATCACTGAAGACGAGCCCTCCTCTCCAGGTGTGGCTGTTGCTGCTCCACATGCCTCCGTTATGCAGAAATTTAGGCTCTATGAAACTGAATCGGTAATAGCTTTGAAGTCATTTAAATTTGTCTACTTTATCTGATTTGGAGCTCATTATTTACGGAAACATTTTGTAGTAAATTTTGAATCTTTTTATTTCTGTGTTAGCTCAATGTGATTGATTTTGGGTAATTGGCAATTGCCAATTGGCATGCCCATCTCTTTTCTTGTGTTGGAATTTTGGACCAGTTTTTCCTTGTGTGCTACCTGCTATAAAACATTAGTTATTTAGCATTTTGAAAGAGTTTAGTATCTGACTAGGTTGGTTTTTGAATTAGTGCCTGAAAAAAAACAGAAAAAGACATTCTCAGATATAAAGGAGAAATGTTGCGGAAAATAACAACATTCTCAGATATTAATGAGAAATGATTTCACAACATAAAGACAGTCTCCTATATTAGTGATCACTTAGTGACTTCACTATTGGCAATTAATTGTTGTATGCTGCCAAATTTTCAGTTATTTTGTTGTTTATTGATGAATAAACTTCATGTGGTTAATTGAATTACGAGGGGGAGTGTTAATTTCTAGCTTCTATACCTAAAGAATTTGTTTTCTCCTTCAGATAACAAGGGACCGTTCATAGTCACTTGTACATTTAAAAACCTTGTATTGTAACTTCAGAGTTTTCCTAAAAAAAAAAAAAACCGACTTTCCTTTCGAACTTGGACGTACTTACTGAAACTTTGCTAAGAACATGAGTGCTAGCTCATCACTTGTTTGCTTCGTCAGTTGCGTGTTATCTCTGAGCCACTGATCATCAATGTGTATACGGGATATGCACAGTATTTTGAAAGCAAATACATTGAAAAACAGTAATGTCGACGCCATTATACAAATTTATCTAGCTTTAAATACAGAACGGTATGTGATTGCCTCCAGTTTTAAAAAAACACTTGATGATAAACCGCCACAGGGTAAACACTGCCGTAGGACAATTCAGATTACAATAATTCAAACATTTGTTTGAACAAAGAGTCATAGACATGTTATTTATCTAGCTTTAAATTTTAAAGTTTGGGTTGTCAATATTCCAGTATGACAGTATCTCTTGCTTAGTAATTTTTCCTTACGTTTCTACTCTAATATCTCATGGGAAGGCCATGTCCCAATGTTTAGGGCATATCTATTATCAAATATTCCTCCAGATGTTTTTGACAAATAAGCTGTGTGACTTGTTATTTATTGCAATTATTTTTTCTCTTTTATTGCTTTTAGTATTAATGGTATGTTTCAAAATGCAATGGTTATATATGCCAAATTTGAGTCATTAGCATTCTAGTTCATCCATTAAGATCCAAGATCTAGATTCTAAGTGTCTGTCCTATGCATTTTCACTCTGTCATGGTCTTGCCGTTGACAACAAATTTTACCTGTCATTGTGCAACTGTGAGCAAGTTGCCTGAAATTGCATAAATCTCATGCAATAGGAATTAACTTGCTTTAATGCTACTATTTAATTTTATCTGCAGTAAATAGTTATCATACCTTATGTTGCCTAATATCAAGCTACCTTAAGACCAAATTGATTCTGTCAAAGGTAACACATACTTTGTCACCAACTTTGAAGATTGAGAGATTATGATTTCATACATCAGACAACATTGGAGAGAGAAAAAAAATCCTATGCCCAGATAATTTCCTAAGCAAGAACAGCCCTAGTGTGCTTTTCACCCACAAAAGAACTGCCCAATCTCAAAATCATAGTGCCAATTGGAAATAAGTAAATCTTATACATTGGCCCAAGTTGGCCCCACCACCCACCCCCCCCCCCACCCCCACCTTATTCCCCCCAAGCCCGAAGGCAACTTTCGAGCTTGGGAAGACTTCACTAGTCCAAAAGTGAAGTAAACTCAGCAGAAGATGGGGTGTTCCTTCCTGAAACCTATATTACTTGCAGAAGAAGCTGAAAAAAAAAATCAATGATGGGATGTTTTATTAAGCAAATTATTTATTTGTGCATTCGTCCTATTTATATTCAAAAAGCTTGTTTGGATGCATCATGCATGTATTAATTCTTCGAGTCTTCTTTTTGTTCATCTTATTCACTTCTTTCCAAATGTATCACTGCAGCAATTTTATATGGTAGGAAGGAATAAGAGTAGAACATACTGGAGAGTGTTAAAGATTGACAGGTTGGAGCCTTCTGAGCTCAACATTCGTGAAGATTCTACAACGTATACAGAAAGCGAATGCTCTGACCTATTGAGAAGGATACACGAGGGAAACAGGTCTACAGGAGGGCTTAAGTTTGTCACCACTTGTTATGGAATTGTTGGTATGTAGGTTTTCAATTGCAGATTCTTTTTCCTATTCAAACTAAACTATGTCTAACATAATTTTTTGTGGTTTGGTGTTTTTTAGGGTTCATTAAGTTTCTAGGGCCTTACTACATGATGCTTATTACAAAAAGAAGGCAGATTGGTGCTATTTGTGGTCATATCATATACGCCGTGTCCAAGTGTGAGATAATTCCTCTTCCAAATCCAGCAGTTCAATCTGATGCGGTTAATTCTAAGAATGAAGACAGGTTATTGTCCATTCTACTAGTTATATTTTAAATGAAATCAGAAATTGTTATTTTCTAGAAGGTTTTGGTTTTTCAAGCTTGTCGTTTTTGTTGTCTGGGGGTCTTTGCTTGGTGCATGGTAAAAGCCTGAGCTGCAAAGTGCAAGCATTGGGTTTGAGGGCAGTCTGTGCACATAATGATGGAGGGTAGATCTAAAGCGAATTACCCCTCCCAGCACCCTTTATTTTTGTAAACTGCACTGGTTCATGGAGTTGAATTCTTTTGTTCTCAAAGCATTGTTTTCTTTTTCTTTTCCAGTTCTTTATGTGCCTCAGTTTGTTATAGAACAAGAAACTTCTGTATACATGAATAAGTTTTCATATTATCAAACCATTTAGGCTGTAGGCTTTTGGCATCCATCTGTTATTCCTTATAGTCGCATTGTTTTGTAGTTCTACCAAGCTGCTATTGCTGTTTCCGTTTTGCCATATTTCAAAGCTTCATGCATTTGAGTTGGCGTTAATTATAGAAATAATTCAGTGGAAAATTGTTAGTACAAGGATTGAGGATAATTGAGAAAATATACCTTCTACTTACTGTTATTTACATAATGATTTTTTGTGATTTTCTTTCACCCCAAAGTATTGGGTCAAACCTCTTCATTGGTGGGGTTATTAATTTTTTATTTTGGTTTCTTTGATCTTATAGATACAAGAAGCTCCTGCGCACTGTGGATCTTACAAAGGACTTCTTTTTCAGCTACTCATACCATGTTATGCGCAGTCTTCAGAAGAACATGTGTGATGATGAGGCAGGAAAGGCTCTTTATGAAACTATGTTTGTCTGGAATGAGTTCTTAACTCGTGGAACCCGGAATCTCCTCCAGAATACTCTTTGGACCGTTGCATTAGTCTATGGTTTTTTTAAACAGGTGAGGGCTTGGTTACATAAGTCCAGTTCAATAAAAAGTTTGGTTCTGTAGTTCGGCTTATGTTGTTTCATTTACTAGAAGACATTATCTTGTAATCTACCACTTTGGCATTATTGTGGTGTATTGATTTTGATGATATTCTCCCTCTCCCAGTTTCATATTGTACCAAATACTTATGTATGTATGTATGTATGTATGTATGTGTGTGTATGTTTGATTCCTCAATCAATTAGTACCTCTAGAGTCCACTTCTTCCCCCATACGATGAGGGAAAATATAAAGACTACCATTAAAGCAGCCCAAGCAAGACTCACTATATCCATCTGAATTATGTCCCCTATCTCTATGAAGGAATTATTCTATTATTGCTCATCAATAATAGTGGAATCGTTGGTGCAGATATGTGTGTGTGTATACACATTTGTACATATAGTAATTTTAAAAAAGAGTTGATTGGTGCCTAATTAATGGTTTTGTTTCCGAGTAGCCTGTAACACTCTTTAATGTGTTTCTTTAAAATAAATCATATTTTGCACTATTTCTCATTATATGTAGGATTAATTTTCAGCCTACCCCAAATAGTTTGGGATAAAAATGCTTTGTTGAGTTGAGTATTGTTTGTTAGTTTTGTAGATAATGCTCTGTATTTTCCGCTGAACAGTACAAGTCCTCTCACACTAATTTAAGATTTAAAAACTTTATATTTTATTAATTTCTCTTTTTTGTTTTTGGAATCCAGGCTACACACTCTTTGTCTGGGCGGGACTTCAAACTGACTCTTATTGCAAGACGTTCACGACATTATGCTGGGACAAGGTAAGCAATTTATAATTGTGAAGAACTCGTTGTCCTGCGATTTATTGCTAGGACAGCTTGGGCCACAGTTTTTCTTTAACAAAATGAGGAGTTTTATTGTTGCATACCTTGATAAAATGGGGCTCTCATTGGTAATGGATCCGACCAAGTGATTAATGTAGTTGACTACATCCTACTTAGGAATTTTACCTTTATCAAATGTTTGCAAGATTCTCAAACTTGTATGATTTGTTGATTTTCAATATTTGCATTCTTCTGTCCTATCAAAAACGAATGTCAATTTAAGATGATGTCTAAGATTTTATAGTTAGCTTAGGCAGGATTATTTTTTAGTGGGGTCAAAATTATTACTAAAATATAAATAATTTAGCGGGGGTTCGGGGGTAGTGCCCTGAGCCAATTTTTTTTAAATAATTTTGTACTTTCAGGTCACACACACACACACATATATATATATATATATATATATATATATATATATATATATATATTACAATGACAACATAATAAGTAATAATATATGGTATATATACACTATATTGACTCCATAAGCTGCTTAGGCATACTCTATGGAGTGAAGTGGAGTGGGTAAATTTCTGTGGAGAATATATGGAGAACATTTGGTTTAGACTACTGCATACTGCATGAGATATGCTAACATCAGTGCAGGAACAGTGTCCAAAACGGAGAATTGATGATTATTTGATAACTAAAATGAGGATACTCCGTTACTCTTTTTTAGTCTTTAAGCTTTAGTAATCCTTATTGTTTAGAATAGTGTTTAATGGTGCAGTTTACCTTAAACACCTGATTTTTTCCGGTCAGTGGTTTCTAAATTGATACCAAATTACATGGTTGTTTTTATTGATTGTTGGCTGAAAGTCTGTAGAGGTGTCAACAAAGCCTGTTAGGTACTTGTATCAGGCTCCTCATTGCTATGTGGTGTTTTTGGAACGAGTAATACTTAATTACTTGATACAATAAAAATCAAATGTATAACTTTTAAAAACTCAAGTTTTTGATAGCAGTTTTTGTTCTTTATAAAATTATTTTACCTAAAAAAAAACTTAAATATTTATTTAGGTAAGAGTCCAAGTGGTTGTAAATATCCTTTTATTAACTTGCTGACCTGTTCCAGGGAGTTTGTTCCCTTTTTGCTTTTTCTTAGTATTTTACTTGAGTTAATGTTCTTTATAAAAAAAATCATAATTGTGTTTCCAGCAATTTTTTCTTGATTTATGCTAGCTGCTTATTTTTGATATAGGTACTTAAAAAGAGGTGTAAATGAGAGGGGAAGAGTCGCTAATGATGTGGAGACTGAACAGATTGTGGTCGAAGATGCTTCTGAAGGGTTTCCTGTGCAAATTAGTTCCGTTGTGCAAAATCGTGGATCAATTCCACTCTTCTGGTCTCAGGAAACTTCACACCTGAATCTCAAGCCTGATATTATATGTATGTCAGTTGATTTACATGTTTGCTATTAATAATAGTTGGTTGAAATCCTTTGGACTGACATTAGTCATTTTCAGTGTCAAAGAGGGACCAAAGTTATCATGCTACAAGACTTCACTTCGAAAATCTTGTCAACAGATATGGAAACCCTATAATAATTTTGAATTTGATTAAGGTAAGGACTTAATGTGTTTGTTTTGAGTACTGTTAAGATTTTTCTACTCAGTTTCTTGAAATTTGAAACGTAAAACTTGAGACATCCAAACATTAGGATCAAAAAGAAAATAAACTTGTGAGGGTGGATTTAGTAGCTTTTATAATTCAATTTGAAATGCAGAACGATAAATTATTTCCCATTTCTGACCCTCTTTGAGTAATAATACATCATTTGGAATCCACAGACGCATGAAAAAAGGCCTCGAGAGTCCATTCTCCGTGCTGAGTTTGCCAATGCTATTGAATCTATTAATAAAGACTTATCAGAGGAGAATCATCTTAAGTTTCTTCACTGGGATTTGAACAAGCATTCTCGGAGGTATTTGGCCTTCTCACATATTGTCTGTTTTGAAAATTTTATCTTATTGTGAAAAAATATCTGATTTTGACTTTTGTTTTCTTTTTTCTTTGTTTATTTATACTTTCACTCCAGCAAAGCCACAAATGTCTTGCTACTTTTAGGCAAACTGGCTGCATATGCGTTGACGCTTACGGGTTTCTTCTATTGTCAAATAACACCAGCTTTGATTTCTGAGGGATGTTTGAAATGTCCTTATTTTGAGTGAGTTCATTCTTCTATTTAACAAGTTTTTATCCATATGTGAAAATCTTTGTATAACATGACCCTTATTTTTGCCATTTTACATGGTATACTTGCTGTCTGCATGCACTCACATCAATTGTTCAATTGTTTCTTTCATTTGATCAAGGAGGTTTTTAATTGCAATTTGCAACATGCCGTGTATTGTCTTTCTGTAGTTTTGGGTATCCATCTGGCAAATCTTTCTTTCACTTGATGAAGAAATGCTATTTGACAATTTTCTAGAAGTGATATTCCCTGCAATCTTGTATTAGTACTTTTTCCCCAGTTCTTCTTAAACGTCTAATTATTTTTTTCAAGTAAGTTTGTCTGTTCAATTCATGCCATAACAGTCAAACCTGGTTCCATAGCCTGCTCAGTTCTGAGAGTAATTTTTTCTGGAGGAATTTGTTATGTGTTCTTATGTCTGTTCATTAGCTCAATTTCTTGGGTAGGATCACATAAAGACAATGTTTTTCTTTCAGGAACATAAAGATGTTAGGAACCAGTTATTAAGAGTGAAAAACAGAAGGAAAAAAAACTAGAACACTTTCTGTGATGTTCAAGTTGCATGAGATTGTAGTAGATGTTTTAGCTCTCATTTATTTAGTCTATTCCAATGCAAAAAGATTTGAATTACAGAATCTATGTTAGAAATATATCATATTCTATTTGGTAGTCAGTTTTATGGAGTATTTGCTATATGTTTGGTTACCCCATACAACTGTAAATGCCAAAATTGCACCAAAAAATGCTTTCATAAACTTGAACTTGAATTCCACCTTTTGTATTCTTTTTTCTGCTACCACGTTCAACATACTGATGATGAAGTGGCAATGCATGTATTACACAGAAATGTTGTTGCTACCAACATGTCTTCCCCAAGACATTGCAACATCAATGGGAGACACTCTGACAGTGACAGTGACAGTGACAATGAGGATGCCAATAACTTTGAGGCAACATTAAGTGGTGATAATAATGTTGCTGATGGGAGTCATTATGTCAAGCCACCCTTGTTCCAGAAGGGAGTGCTTAGGACCAATTGCATAGACTGCTTGGATCGCACAAATGTTGCACAGTATGCATATGGGTTGGTTGCTCTGGGTCAACAGCTGCATGCTTTAGGACTCAATGATTCCTGTAAGATAGACCTTGATGACCCTTTGGCTGATGAGTTAATGAGGTTTTATGAGAGAATGGGTGACACACTGGCACACCAATATGGTGGTTCAGCTGCACATAACAAGGTATTCTCATGCCTTGATATCTGAGTGGATATATTGGTTCTGCAATTTACTAGTTAGTTATTAGAATTGGCAAAGTAGAATCACACCTCAGCATCATAATGGTATAAACATTGGTTTTGAAACTTCAATACTGTGTGGAAGTGCTAATTATTTTGTATCATCTTTTGAAAATACCTTGTTATTCTTGAAATTCATTTTACGTACCATGTAAGATTAGGTAGGCAAATAATTAAGAACAGTATCCCATGATTTAGGCATTGTTACCTTGGTGCATTAATTCTAGTTGGCATAGCATGGGTCCTTCGCATGTCATGTTTTATTGTGATATTGATTTGAGCAGATTCATATGTATGCATACATGGAAGAGGTAGGAAGTGTTTGTTTAACATCATTATTTTGCATCAAGTTCAAGTGTTTTAATTTTTATTACCAATTTTTTTATTTTGTGTTGGTACTTCTATAATTAAAGGATTGCCTTGCTAATTACATGTAGCCTTTTTAGCATCTTGATTCTGCTGTGGGCCAGTGGATGCTTATTATTCGTCCCAGTTCTTTTTAATGGCATTTGAGATTGTGTCAGCCAAAAATCTAAAACTATTGTAGTCTACAAAGGTAAAACCAATGCCATGCATATTAGCTGTAGTTAGGTGGTTGCTTCTCTCAGTATTACATGCAAAAACATTTCAGTGAGCTCTGAACTCTTTTAAGATCTGTTTCCTGATTCCCTCTCTTTTGGAATCTTGATTGTATCTGTGCTGTTCATTTATAAAAGTGATTAAATCTATTCTTAGTTAATTTTATACTGATTAGTTTGCTAACACCTGGAATGTTTACTACTAAATAGATTTTTTCCCAAAGAAGGGGCCAGTGGAAAGCCGCAACCCAGTCCCAAGAATTTTTCAGAACTCTTCAAAGATACTACAGCAATGCCTATATGGATGCAGAGAAACAGAGTGCAATTAACGTGTAAGTCAGTTCTGGTTTTCAGAAGGCACTCAATTAATTTATTCGCTCGATTATTAATTTTTAGATGACTATATTTGGGCAGGTTCTTGGGGCATTTTCTGCCACAACACGGTAAACCTGAAGTCTGGGAGCTGGATTCTGACCAGTACTATAATGCATATCGAAATGGCCAATCAAAAGTAGATGAAACTGGAAGGTATGGGCTACCTAGAGTAATTATAACATTTTAAACTTTTGGTTCTTGGTCCATTGTATTCTACTTTATGCAGTATTTCTATCTTAACTTGTCTTGTGGATGCTTGAAATTAGATAATGATTTCTCCATTCAGAATCTTTTTTCCACAATGTTGTTCCAGATTTAATTCCAGAACGAGCTCTATATCTTTGATTTTTTTGGACCGGTTTCTTACTTTTTTTATTGATGAAATTTCTTGCTTTCTAACAGCTGATAAATTTCCCATTAATGTGGTTAATGTTGTGTTCTGCATGTTTAGGTCATTATTCAAAAGATCCTTATCAGAGAACATTCTTTATGAAAGCAGATCCTCGATGTCCACCTCAAACAAGAAGGATAAGTCTATCTTGTCTGATAGATGCCAAGAAAGAAGCAAAAAAGTTCTTAGTGAGTCGACACCAGATGTATCTACTTGTGAAACTGACTTGAGCTTCTCAAGGTCTGGTTACTCTTCTTTTTATATTTGTGCCCATTGTGGTAATTTCTCAAATAGTATTTTCGTCTCACTTTTTTCGCAAGGGGAAAACACAAGTGATTAATGTTGAATGAAATGTGATGTTAAATTTTGAATGAAAGGGTTTCATAATATATTATAGAATTAATTGATCATAAGATAAGAGAAGGAAGAGGAGAAAACCTTCGATTTTTGCTAGGGCCTTCTAGGAGTGCCACTAGAATAATTTTGACGGGGAGCACCATTTTAAAAGAAGGCTATGTATGCTAAAAATATTGTTTCTGAAACTAGTTTGGGTAGATCAAAAATGAATTTTATATGTGAGCATAAAAGTAGAAAGGAAAGATGAAAACTAAAAATACAAAACAAATTAATAAGATATGAATCAAATACATAATTTAAAATAAAATAATAGAAATGAATGGAGATGAGTGAACATAAAAAACACACCCACATATAGAAGAGTACATACTTGCATATAACGTTAACTCTGTGTTTGTGAGTTTGGAAAGGAAAGAAGGGGAAGGAAGGGGAAGGAAGAGAAAAGGGGAGAGATGATTGTAACTTTATTTCCTCTTGTTTGTGAGTTCTGGAAGGAAAGTATAAGTAAGATGTACATTACTATTTTACCATTGCAAATCTATATTCGATAACCCTCTACAATGACACTTAGGGATTTTAAAAAGTTTTACAAGTTTTTCACGACTTGCTCCCTAAATCTTCTTATTTTTGGGACGGAAGTTTTGGGAAGAAAGTGGAATTTACTCTCTCTTCCCTTCCATTTTTTTTCTCCCCTTAGTAAAACTCACAAACAAGGATTTTTGAAAAGAAATTTGTTAAATTGATCCCTTTTCCTTTTTTTCTACCCTTTTTAGAAATCATAAACACTGTAATATGAAAACAAATGAATGAAAAAAGGGAGGGGAAATATAGAAACATAAAACACAACTAAAGGGTGGAACATCCTTCTCGGCTCCAATATACGGATCACATTCATCCTCTTAACTCCTATCATATGTGATGTCCTCAATTGTATTCTGCTCCTACAAGTCTCTTTGTATAAATTTCCTCAAATTTTCAACCTACCTTCCTCTTCTTATATATTCCTCTTGATACAAGATTCCTTTTCTAAACGGGTACATCTATAGACAACATTGGATATGATTAAATCATCTCAACAGATATTCACATATCTTCTACTCAATTGCTTTCATCCCAACTTTTTCTAAATATTCTCGTTTGTAATTATATCCAACCTTGTATGAGAACACATCCACCTTAACATTCTCATATCAGCAACTATTTATGCACATGTTGTTTCTTGGGCGGTCAAAATCAACTTAATATATCGATCAAAATGGGCTTACATTGGCGATAAGATATATATTTTGAATTTACTTTAAGTGAAAAATATGATCATCATATTCACTCTCTCTCTCTCCCCTTGCAAATATTCCAAGCCTCTGCCCATTGATTTGATTGAATGGTTCTAATAAGGTTTTGAAAGGTCGAGGTCAATATCCTTTTTTAGACAACTTAGCTGTATCCTTTAGTAGTCTAATCTAGAAAGAAACCCGCCGAAGCATACAGAGCTTTTATAAAATCTCCATTCATCATTGTAAAACTCCTGTCAGCACGTGGTGTGTAAGATTTTATTTATATGTTTAGCCATTGAATGTATTAGGTTACTTTTTTTGACAAGTAAATAAAATCCATTATAAGCATACCCAAGTACATGCTAAGCACATAACATAGGGAAAATAAATGGCACCTATATGCCACTGATAAAAGAATAAGCTTCCCTATTCAAGGAACGCACCGAAAAAAATGCCTTTAGTATGTTCATATATAGAAAATTCTTCCAAATGATCTACAAAATGCACCGTGGAACCAGGGCATAACTTGGGGGGGAAGAGAAGGAAACATGAAGCTGAACATGAATTTTGTAGATATGTATCCATCTCAAATGTCAGAACGATTTCTGTAGATATTTATCTATCTCAAAGGTTTTTGTGTTGGAATTCTTATGCTGTAATATCTAACTGCCTTATATGTGATCAAATTGTTTTTAATGTAGGTATAACCAGCAGATGCCTCGTAGGGAGCTTTTCATAGACGCGCAAAGGGATGGATGTGAATATGACAATGGAGATGCACTTGACTGCTCAAACTTCGTTGATCTGGATTGGCTTTCCTCTTCTGCAAATTCATGTGAAGAAGAGTTATTTGACAGGTAATTCTTTGATGACTGTTGATGAACAGAAAATTACAGGTAGCTGAACTTTAATTTAATTAAAACTTTTACAAAAGAAAAAATAAAAGGAAGCAGCAGCTTCTTGCTGTTAAATATACAGCGCTAAGGTCTTGTTTAGACATGAATGAACATGAATAATATCCGGAAAACTTAAATTTAACTTGTCCAGCAAAGATAACTGCACTTTATTTGTCCAAATATGATTCTTGTTTTCAAAATCTTTTGGAGCAAGTATACTCTTTGTGGTAACAGGTCTATTTTTTAACAAATTTGATCCACTTATGGTTGCTGATGTGTCACCTACTTGGCTTAAATTGGGTTAGCTGTCAAAAGAGGACCAAAATTTGTTTTCATAAATCTACTATATTGTTGTTGTAAATCTGTTATACACTTGTGGCAGTCTTATTCATCTGTATCCTGTAGGATTCATTTCCTGAATGGAAGGGTTCTTTTAAAACTATTTATTTTTATTTAGTGAAAACTTGATTCGCCAACCTGTCTTTCATGAATGCAGGTCAACACACACAAATTCTCCAATTGCTGCACTGTCATCTGAAAATATTGTGAATGAGCTGGTAGGAGAGAGAACTCCATCCACCAGTGGATATGGATCCAGCATGAAGGTCAGTACTCTTTTGTCAATGTGCAGATGTAGTATAGCAGTAGTGGCTTCGACAAGAGCCTGGTCCAAAAATTGCAACAAAAAAAATAAAAATTGCTAGAGCCTTGGTCAAGTACTAGTAACTCTGTAGAGACATAGAAGAGTGCTGGACCTTTTTATTAGATCAAACACCAAAATAAAACAGAGGTGTGGGGGGGGGGGGGGTGGAGGGGTGGAGGGTCTACCATTCTTTTATAAGTCTCTATCTGCAAGACTTGGTACTCTTAATTGAGAGAAATTGAGAAAAGGCCAAGAAAAAGGGCCAGTCTCCAGGTAGCTGGATGGTAGTTACATTAAAAACGCCGTTAGAAAATATCTGTTTTGATTCATGCCATGTATTGATATGCTTGATTCGATCTCTATTATATTGGTAGGGGAGGGAGATGACTGGAACAGAGCTATCTTATGATGATGGTCAAAATTGTGAAGTTCCAGAGGATTTTTCAGATAGTTTTGCTCGGTGGGTTACCTATGGGGAGACACTGTGCAACTAAGATCAGCTTCAACTCCTCGCAGCAGCATATTCAATTTAACATATCCTGAGAAGGTCTTATCCATGGAGAAAATGCAAGTAGATTGTAGTGAAGTTTATGAGACTAGGAATGAATGAAGCCAAATATACCAGCAGTAGGTTATTTGATAGTTTCCCATGGAGCTATATCTTCTTCTGCCTCGGAAATGATATCCAGCATGGATTCGATTGTGAATACCTTGATCAATACCCTGATACCATAGTATAAAAGAGTAAATAACCAACAGTTTTATGATTCTTTTTGGTGCACTTTCTTAATACTTTGAGTTCTCTACTTTTGCCCCCCTTGAGGTAGATTATGTACTCTATAGGTTCCAGTGTTGTAAATATATATGTATTTTAACTCATGGGAGCTCCATTGTTAAGGATTTAGGTCATTGATTCTTTACATCCATACGAGACGACGGTTCAGTCTGGTGATTCATGATCTAATTGCAATCTCAGCTAGTCAGCTGATGGTCTGGGATATCAATCACCTTAGTGTGGACTTAATACACTTATGTGCAAGATAGATCGTCCGCAAAGCTTATTAAAATGTTCTCTCTGTAATGATCAGTGGAGTGAAATGATATTGAAAATAAGCTATGCCGTCGGTGTGTCTCTCGACTTATCAAGGCTTTTCTAAAGTAATCAGTTTGTTGAGGTTGAGCTTGTCTGGACGATCCCGGCTCTTATCCACATTGTCCTCACCCTGTTTTTGTCGTCATGATATCCAATCATATACCCTGGTATACAATCGGATGGTATGTGATTGGATGAAGGATAAAGGGCCAACATTTTACAAAATAATACCATACATACTGCAAAGTATTCTCTCATTTTGCAAACACATGAGGTCTTGACGTTAATAATTTAAATGATGTGCAGGAATTACAAGGGATTGCTCTTTCTGATTGGTTAATTGTGTGTGTGTGTGTATATATATATATATTGACAAGAACATGTACAAAGGAATTTAGGGTATGTCTTTCAAAATGTGTTCGTTCTTTCTTTGAAATAATCCTATTTTTCCCAAGGTTTAGTGCATAACTTTGCTTGGCTTATAAGAGTTTTCTATGACCAGATGAAGAGTCATGTATACATCATCATTCATCAGACCTGGTCTCGTCAAAGCCCCGAATGGATATATCTTATGTGGAGGCCGGATCTCATGCCGTCTTTTAGTTCTTTCATCAAAAATCAGACCATAGACTAACTTGGCGAGCCATTCCAAGTGTGGAGGAAACTTATGTTTTGGTCCGCCAAATGATACAGGAATTCATAATTCATGACAACATATAGATTCTAACATATAATTAATGAGGTCTTGTAAACAACAAAGAAGAGAAAATAAAGCTGTGACATCAAGTATATATTCTTTCACAACAAAAGTTAATAACTCCCAGCACAAAACTCAACTAAGAATGAGTTGACCCTTTTCAAGAACCCAACCGGAATTTGCCACCTGATACTCAAGAAATTTGTCAATGTTGATTGCCTGCAATATGCCCCTAACCTATTAGAACTTTTACATGCAAAAGAAATACTACTTATAAAGTAGTTAAGGGTTACCACACAGACTCGAGATGGATATATTTTGACCTGGATAAGTTGCATATTAGATGAGAAAGGAATTGTGCTTTTGGCCTTCTCCAACTTCTTCATTATCAAGAAAATCAACATAAAATATAATAACAAGACAAGCCTTCTCCAACTTCTTCATTATCAATCATTCAACTAGAAAATTATGGGTGACCGGCATTGTTTACACTAAGAAAATCAGAACAGCAATCCAATATGTTGTAATTCAATTACCTGGAACAACTTCTACCATGCGGCGGTTCTTGGCCGCTTCATTCCAGAATTGACGGAATCTTGCAGTCCGCAAATGAAAGTATGTTAAAATATAAATTTACTAGAAGTAATATTTTGGCCGACCAATGAATACACCAAAGGCCTACCTCCAAATAGTGTGAGAGAACAATTTGAGCCTTGAACTGATCCTCCATTTGCTAATACATACAAAATAAACAAAATTAGGAAAATGTTTCAAAAACCCAGGAAAATAAAACAACTCAATAACACTCAGAATCTGAACAACATTGAAATTTGGAGGACTGTATACATTTCAGATGATGATCGTATGAAATTTGAAATATTATTTCATTAGAAGTCCAAAAGTATCCTTGAGAGTCACTCAAATTGCATATGATAAAGTTGACAATGTGTGAAGGTCTAAATTGTTTAGAAGTCGAAAGCTACAACTCATTTAATTTTTTACTAGTAGAATATTGCCTCACCACCCTAAAGGGATTAGACATTATACAGTGTCATATAGATTTCCCTTGTACTAGTTATTTATCAGCAAACCCATATTATACTCCTTGACAATGCAAAATTACTTTACTCTAAAGATGTGTATCTATATGGTTTTCTGTTTGTTTGTTTTTTTTATTTTGGGGGGTGGGGGGGTGGGGGGAGAGAGAGCAAGATAAATTTTGAATGTGCACTGATTTCTTCACGATTTAGGCATTCAAGTAATAGATCCAATTAACTAGGTAAAGGACTATCTTTAGAATTTTCAGCAACTCATGTGAGTGGATTTACTTGATAGGTAGAGTTCCACACTAGAAGTACTCACTGAATGTTTATGACTTGGGGGAGCCATACTATCTATTTGTTTTAACATACATACTGTTTATGATTTTCTTTTTAATAGGTCTCACCAAGTTATACTTATGAGAGCTAATTTACTCTAGGGTCTTATATTGAACAATTAAACATCATGATAGATGACTTTCTTCATCCTAAATAATCCTTTGCACCGCTTGAACATCTCAAACTCCAACAAGGTTTGCAACCCAACAGAAAGAGATGCTCTTCCCCATGAATCAAGCTTAAATGTAGATTACTGGTAACTATCAATGCATAAGTAATGTTGGACATGAAATAAACTATGCTAGGATTAAAAATGAATAAATGATTATCTGATGATACCACTCTTTCTGGAATCAAAAAGAGGCAGAGGCTGAAATCTGGGGCTGGCATTGCCATAAGAGCCTGCTCAAAAACATAAATAAACTGAGTATCAAATACACATGAGAACCAATAAACAGTGAAAATATATAAGCAGTGTTGAGTAAAGTATAAAGACCTTGACCAAAATGAGGGCAAGAATTTGGGTACTTGTCCGGTCTGGTTCAAACTGCATCAAGAAATATAAGTAAAAGTGTTGGACTGAAACAATAGTATCTTCTTGGGAGATACTAAACCACCACAGGATCACCCTAAAGGTCATTACTTGAAGATACTATTGGTAGTAACTTATTTTATTAAATGCAGACAAAATTTTTCTCTATCTTTCGGTGTGGGACTGGGGTGTTACAAACAGTGTTCTAAAAAGCGACCTAGGTAAGGGTGTAAACGAGTCGAACCGGAGCGAACAGAGAGCTACTCGAATTCGACTCGAAATGATAAATTCGTACTCGAATTCGAATTATATTTAAAAATTCATACTCAGATTCGACTCGACTCGAATATTTATTCAAACTACCCGCGAGCTCAAATTCAAGCTCAAATTCGAATCTCTACATAATAACTAGTTTTATAATAAATATAATTATAAATTAAATTTATTATTTTACTTAAGAATGAGAAAATATATTTATTATTACACTTTACAAATATAAAATCACAATTAAAATTAAAAACAAAACAAAATAATAACTAATTATCTTAATTTGATTTAAATTTGTATATATTATAAGAGAATGTATCGAACATCTAATCGAATATGTATTAACTTAAAGTATGTATCGAATCACAATAAAAATTCGAGTAATTTGAATCTTAAACGAGTCGAGTATAACCTTGCTCAGATTCTACTCATATTTTTATTTGAACTATTTTTAATGCTCAGATTTGGATCATATTAATAACAAATCCGAGTTTCCCTCGTATTTTTTCGAGTCGAGCCTGAATCGAGCCCGAACTGTGTTGGCCCGTTTACAGTCTTAGGCCTAGGCGCTAGGCCCCTTGGCGCCTCACCTAGGCCAAAAAATCCCTTCAGGAAACCTAGGTGAGCAGGCTAGGCGGGGGCTAGGTGGTGCCGAGGTGGATAGTTTTTTTTTTTTAATAACTACCTAAACTAAATTTTGATATATTTATTTTTCTAATGATTTATCATATTCATCAAATCACAACAAGAAGTAAACAAGATCAAGTCAAAATGGATAATTTTATTATAGTTGTACTTTTTTTAAACTTGTACCAACTTCAAATTATATAAATGATGATACATTTGTAATATTTAGCTTAAATTTATGTTTAGTTTCTCAAGTTTTAATATTGAACTGAATTCTTGAAATTTTAAATTTTATTATTTAATAGCAATCTTGTTTATGAATAAAATTAATACGTTAAAGATATGTGTTTGAACTTTAAGCAAAGGCCTTTATTATCTTTATTATAGATTATTTTGCTTTATATTATTCTTTTGTTTGGATAAATGTAAGATAAAATATTAAAATTAATTGACTTAAAATAAAAAATTTCGCCTAGGCCCCCGCTCGCCCGCCTTTTACAACATTGGTTACAAACTCCCCCACTTAAATTTCTGACATCCCGTCAGAGTCGATCACACACACGGCCCACAAATCTTTACCTCTCTAGCCATTGTGGGATAATATCGGTTGGTTTCGTGTCCCCACCTCTAGACCCGAGCTTTCGAGAGTCGATTCTGATACCATATGAAACAACCCGAGTCAAATTCCGAGTCCGGAACAAATTTCAAATCCGAATCGAATCAAATCCATCCAAATAAGGCCTTAAATTACTGACCCATTAATATTTTTTGAGTCATCTTAGCCTACTACAAACTCACCCAAAAGATGATAATACTATTGGGACTGGGGTGTTACATGAACCCACGCGAAGCAAGTGAGAACCAGTCTGTACCACCAGTATCATGACTCGTACGATACTATGCCTTTAAAGTATTGTTTTCCTTCTGCTGCGGTACATAACTACATAGTGGCAGTATCATCCATTACAGGATGCATTTATAACTGTCGTGTAGTTTACCAATATATATCTGCTTATATAAGACAATTGTTTAAGGAAGGAAGACTTGTATCATTTGATAACAGTTGAATTAATACAAATCTTAAATTCTTTTCTTGATTCAGGGGATGGAATAAAAGAAAACTGTAAGACCATTTGAATTCATTTAAAAGCCAGACATGCGTCACCGTATGATATTATTAAAGTGCCATACAGGCCAACATAAGATGTAAAATAAGGTCATATTGTAGAACAAAGAAATCTGTTGAAAATTCAAGGCAGCAATGTGTGAATGTGTATTACTTACTTATTGTCATTATTTTCAGTGATGTAGCAAGGAACTCTGAAGTCCAAGTAATGTATATTGAAAATAATGTATATATTATTCAAGTAATGTATTCATCATTTTACAATTTAAAAATAAAAATATATCATTAATTTTGTAACGCACTAAAATAAATATATTTAATTCAAAATTTGAGATAGTATATTGTCCTGTATTCCTTGATTATAATTATTTTTGAGTTACAAGCTGAAGTAATATTTTAAAATCACTAATATTTTTTTTAATATTACTCACATATATGACAATAACCCATATAATAATTGTATATTGTTGGTGTTCTTAGTATTACTATTTTTTACAAAAAAGTGAGATCTCTAACAAGTAATTTTAAAAATCATTCCTTGACCTATTTATTACTTTTTGACTAAAATTGCTCTCTATTTTCCACCAAAACACTTTAAAACTACTTATTGCTAAAAAAGCTGATAAGTTGTGGGGAAAAGGAAGAAAAAATGTTGAAATAAAATGCCAGCACCTCATTTCTATTGAAGCATTTCCTCTTCCTCCACACGGGTCCCCCCCACCAACACACACACACAAAAAAATATATATATATTTCTTCTGATTGAAAGAGCACTATTCCATCATTGTACCTTGTCTATGCATTTGTCTTGTAAATCTTTTTCCCATTCTGAGTAGAAAAAGAGTTAAACTACAACTGATATTAATTCCCTAATAATCAATCACTTATATCAGCATGGACATGGACAGTTAAGAGAAGAAATGACAGAACCGCAAAGGTTCTTACAAATGTAATAGATTTGATATCAAATTCCAGCCCATCCATGTCTTTTTATCAGAAGGGGTTACAAAGTTTAGCTCAAACATCTCCTTAGAAGCATGCTCGCCAGATTCGCAAAAGCCGACAAGCTTTGCAACAACTTCTGCACTCTCTCTTACATGTTGCATGTTAAGAGGGTCTGTCCACAACTTGTTTACCAGTTGCAGCCTCCTCTGTTTTCCTGCCGGTGGGATATCCCATTTTAGGTAAAGCATCTCTCTTTCTTCTGCACTTAGTCTCGAGCTCACCATCTTTGCTAAATATTCTCTCTCCTGCTTAAGGGACTTAATACTGTATTCAAAACCAAATCATTAGAAATCATCAAAGCATATTTACCCTTTAATTAGTTGCTCAGGGATATCAACAAAAGACACTTAAAATACCTACCTTGATGAAACAGAGCCTGCAGGTTCATCACCCAAGAGTGCTGGGCTTGCATTTCCAAGTTCCGCCAAGTGCTGCTCCAACCATGTCAACCTTCTTAGCTCAACTTCTATATAGATCTGATCAGCGGGGTCTCCTCTGAATAACATGTAGAATTGTGTACGATGAACGATTGACACATGGCACAAATGCCACAACATGATAATTTGCTTTCTCTGTTCCTCAAACACCAAGTGCCATGAAACAGGAGATTGATCAACAATATCAGTCTCATCACTTGGACCCTCATTTGCCTCAAGCTCCAAGACCTGGTACCGTTAATTAAATATCATAGAACATATTAACCGAAGTTTAGAACTCATTTAGCATTATTATATCAATGACAGAAATATCAAATAGGTCCTACGCGATCACATGAAAATGATGTGGGCATAATTCATGTCCAAGACAAAAACAAAATAACTTTACTCTACACATATATACTCATATCTTTATTCAAGTAAGTGATCCAAAACAATTTATCTATTGAAGAAGGAAAGAGTCAAAATTTTATAATTTATGGGATGGTCAATTATTTCATGTAAAGCTAGAGAGAGATTATGACCAATTCAATTATACTTGTAGCTGCTGAAACCAGGTGAGAACACAACTTATGTTATAACAACTATGTCGATGATCCAATCTGGTCTACAACCAAATGGGGCCCTAAACAAGTGACATGTAAAGTACTATCCAAACCAACAAGTCATGACATAAGGAACCTGTTCATACCAAACTGAAATTGATTTGTCATACCTAAGGTACAGATCTTATCTTAATCTTTACACGGAGACTTTATTTAAATTGTAACCCATATTCTGTTGATCTAATTCACTGAAATATATGAAGGAAAAGGGAAAACTCACCTGGCAAACGAGAAGCTGCTTTTGATATTGGAGCTTTGCTACTCGTTCTTTCAGCTCAGTAACATAAGCTTTGATGCTCTGTATATTCTCCTCAGCCGCTGTCTTGAACATCTTCTGCATTTTCTTTACATTTACTGAGTTTGGTTGACATGATGCAGGAGTACTCTCCCCCATTTATATACAATTAGCATCCATGTGATTCTTAAGAGGAGTAGCCTTGTGCCTGAGGATTGCGCGTGACTACCAGAGATGGAATCTTTACTCTCTGGGGCCCTGTTCTCGATATCATATTCCATTATTTTGCATGAAGACGACATAGGTGAGCATGGAGATCGTATTATATGTGGCATACTATTAGTATTGCTCAAGGTAAAAGGAAGGATCTTTTTCCTTTTCAATTGAGTCTTGTGCTCGGGAGTCTCCTCACCAGTTGGAAAATACAGGACCCTGTCTATGGATTTCTGAACATTCTCAAGCTTCTCTTCCAGAGATGAAATATTGCTTCCTTCAGAATTTAACCGAGTAATCTCTTCCTTCAGGCTAGCTTTATCCCTGATCTCGATTTCTTCAGAAACAAAAGTTACTGCATGCATGTCCTTTATTTCTGATAGAAGCTTTGCTATGGTTTCAGTAGCCTCTTGACTCCCCAGTCTGTGAGATGCAACCTCCTTGTGAAGCAATTCGAGTGCATGGGTTGCTTCTTCACCAAGCTGCCTCTGCGTCACCTCAAGTTTTCGAATTTCATGCACCAGCATGGACGGATCTGTAGAAGTAACTGACTGCCTCACCATCATCTGCCTTCCACGTGTTTTTCTTGCCAAGGTTTCTGAAGGATGTCTGCTAGTACCTGTTTCATTCTCAGTGGTAAAAGAAAGACACTTGGCAACCTGACGAGAAGGACCCCATTCCTTTGAACCCTGAATGAACATGGTTAGCAACAATCAAATTTCAGAGAGAGAGAGACAAAGAAAACAAAATAAAATAGGATTTTTTTTAAAAAAAATATAAGTTTTTTAGTATCTATCTCTGTAAATTAAAGATTTATCAAGTACTAAGAGAGACTGATACTAACAAAAGGAATCACTATATTGTAAATAAAAAAAATCTTTAGCTAACCTTTGCTTCCTTGTGTGCTCTCCTTTCTTGTTCTAGTTGGGATTCTACAAGGTCTCTTTGTCTCTTTAGCTCGTTCATCTCTCTCTCCATCTTCAAATTAAACATTCAAGTACTAAGAGATATTGATATTACAAAAGAATCCTTTTATGGTTAACTATGTCAGATACTCCACCCACCCGCCACACGAAATAAATATCTTCTTTTCAAAAAAAAAAACGAAACACTCATTACCTCTAAATCAAGAATAAAAATACTCTGAACCAAAATCAGATACCATTTTCCAGATAAGCTGAATTGAATACATGTTGGCTATAAGTAACTGACATATTGTACTTTATATTGCATGTCTATAGTCAAGAACATTAAGATCAACCAGACTTCTAACAGCAAATATCACTTTCTCTTTAACTAAAAAGTATTGGATAAATTTTATCAGCTAGTGAAACCCTGAGCTCTGCCTTTGCAAATGCACTTATTACAATTTGTGTACTAAATTCAGAAGTCCTCATGATATACAGCTCAACAAAATATAAGTACCTGCTGGATCTTCAAGTCCTTTTCCATCAGTAAAGTCCTTAAACATATGGAGGAAGAAGGTTCTGGACTTCTCAGCTCTGCTTCAAGTCTGGCAACTTCTTTTTGCAAGTGCTTCACTAATTGCTTGTCTGCAACAACCTAACAATGTCAATTGATTTGCAGCTTAGAACCAACATTTATAAGTGAATCATTAAACACAAATATGATATACCAGGTAGCAAACAAATTATCTGGATAATCCACCAAACAAATATCTTAACTTTTGCAGAGTTGCAACAAAGGTGCAACAAGGAAGCACCAAAAAGTTGTCCACGTGGGAGAAATTGTGTAAGCACCAAAAACCATGTTTAGACCTTTGATAATGATTTAAATACTGATGTTCTTTCTTCAACTGCCATATATATTCAAAAGTAATGTACTCTTATCTCGAATCGCAGTGCATAAATAGCTCAAATGGCTTCCTGAAGATCTCATGGTAGGTTACATTCGTGCAAGATAACACAGGACCATATATATAGTATAGCCATGGGACCTTAGAGTTTTACTGGCCCCCAAAGCTATGCATAACTGAAATATCGGGGCACTGCTTTCACGATCGACTAAATATCTCCCAATTAACCTCATTAATAAGTCCAGGCTAGAAACATTAGCTAATTGTTCCAGAGTTTTTAAATAACTGGAGCTACTCATCAAAATAATTCCTCCTAAAAAAATATGCAAAATAATAAACTCTATCTCAAGTCTGTAGTAAATAGTTTCCTGGAGAGACCATATGTATGGTGTAACAATGGGCCTTAAAGCTATATCCTATCCTCACTTCATCAGTAATTCAATAATTGTTAACTGGTTCTACTCACTGTAATTAAGGCTGTAAAATGAGCAAACAGTTCGGGCTCGACTCAAAATATAAATGAGTCAAATATGAGCAAATTTTAAAGTTCGATAAATTACTCGAACCTCCTCAAATTGTAATTTTCTATTAATACTCGGATCATATTCGTTCGAAAAGTTCAAATTGCTCGGGTTCGATTCGGAATCTTGTTCGACTCGTCGGTAGTTAAATGAGCCTCAATCAAACCTTATTTTATACTCGATAAATTTTGTGAACCAAATCTGAGTAACTCCAATACTCGGCTCGACTCGGTTCGTTTATACCCTTAACTGTAATTGTTGCTCCTCCCTTGATAACCATTTTATAGGCCCTACAGACATATGGTCACTAAATATTACTCCTATGAGTTCAGAGAATGGTATATGAGAATAACACTAAACGTCATTAATTAATGAGTATAATTCGTACTTACCAAAATAACAATAATTATAATTAACATACTGTGCTACATGACAGGCAGAGATGTACAATAGTAGAAAATATGTTCTCACTAAAGCACACATATTTGTTCCTCCTACCATGTTTACTTGGGCGCTGTTTGTAACTTCCTTTGCACTAGTTGCAAACGAGAGTGTGTTTCGTGATTGCTCCACATGACTTAAAGCAGGACTCATAGTACATATTATTGCTGTTCTCGCATTTCCCCCCAGTGAAGGCTGCAATATTCTTGTCAGTTTTGAATCTCTGTAAGGTATATGTCCACTCCTCTTTCCACCACTGCATTAAAAGCCCGAAAAGAAAAGGATCAGTAACATTCGTTTCTGGAATTTTTACTAAAATCAACTTTGCCTTGCATACTCATAAAAATATCCAGAATGTGCAAGTTTATTACCACCATAGATCCGAGAATGGAAAAAAGACGGAAAAGATTATAATGGGATCATTATCAAAACTTGGAATAAAGTAAATAATACCTTAGCTTTCTAATCACAGTTGTTAGAGTTAGTAAGCTTCGGTTAATATGACTTCCTTCTTTTAATCTAGTACCATCTGCATTTGTTTGAGATGCGCGCTCACTTCCAGCAAGGTCCACAAGACTCTGCATAATTCCAAAATCATAATAAGAAAAGATCGAGAATAATGGTTAACAAGAAAAGAATTTGGGTGACTTGAGACACAAAATATACCAGACTTGCTAAGAAGGATCTTATGCGTCTTGATTTTTCCCGAAGACTACTCTCAATGGTCTGAAGACATCAAAGTTAAATAACAAGAAATATATGTTATTCATAAGCAAGGGAATCAACCTTCTCATATATTGCATAGCTTGGAGACTAAAGTTTACATATAACCTTAACCTTATATGCTGAAGACACAATGTGCATGCTAGTTACATGATGCTCATGACATAACCTTATATGCTGAAGTATATGAATAGAGCATGAAATATCTACATCAATTAGAAGAATGGAAATATTCAGAAACTCTAGACCATCTATTATACAGTCTAAACAAAGAACGAATGTAGCAAGACATTTTAATTAAATTTTGTGCTTTAACCCTTCATTTGTAGTAGGAATCACCATCCTATGTCATGGCATGGAGTTTCTTCTTCTTTTTTTATAGATTGCATCAACCTCCATCTCTTTGTAATTACTTGCATTGGTTTATAGAAACCGAGTCTATGACTACACCTCAAACTTGTATATCACCAAAGAGACTATATCTCGGCATGTATTTTTTTTATTGATTGCATCAACCTCCATTTCTTTGTAATTAATTATATTGGTGTATAAACACCGAGTCTATGACTACACCTCAAACTTCTATCACCAAAGAGACGGATGAATAATATAAAAGATTTAGCACCGGATGAAATAAATTAGTTGTATAATTGAATACAGTATATAAAGAGAAGCCAGAGGAAATATAACGGAAGCGCCATTGTGATCAGATGGACGACAACTAAATGTAAGACTAGTACTCAAAAAAGCTGATTTGACATGTGTTCCAGCTCTTTCTGGAAAAAGGAGCACCAATGCTACCCAGCTCAGTGATAGATGGAAGATATTAAACTTAAGGAACAATCATAAGGAGATTTACATCAATAAAAATTGGATAATCAAATATTTCCGAGTCAAATCATTATAAACAATTTTCCTATACTTGAGAATATTATTTTGTCATGGATTTCGTATGTTTTTATTAACAAAAGAAAAGTTAAACAAGCATTGATAAAAACTCAAGAGTTACCAGCCTGATTATCTGATGAGATCTTGAGCTTTTATCATTCAAAGCAGTTTCACCCACTTGCCTTTGAGCTGCAAACATAAAGCCAAGAACGAGCCATATCAAACAATGATAATAGAAAGGGATTTTTTAAATATATATAATCTTTTCTGTTAAGATCAAGCTGTTATAATTTATAAAGTCCATGTTATGGCACCAATGTCAATATGTAAGTTTATATAATTAAGTTTACATATGTCCTTAGCATTGCTGATTAATTAATCAAGTTCTCCTAAAGTCAAGCCAGTAGGATGACAAATTTGAGAAAAAAGAAGGAAATCACTGTTAAAAAAGCTCAAGTATTACCTTCACAAATACCAATTAAGTGACGTAAGTGCTGACCATCCATAACAACCTCTTCAGTTAGTTTCTCCACAATAGTCCCTTTCTGCATTCAAAAAGAACATATTACTACATAAATGTTGAGTGAGGCATGAAAACTTTTCACCTTCAAGTGTTCTAAAGTATTGTACCTCCGGATCATCCAACAGGCGAAGGGAGCCAGACTCACGGTTCAAGAGGTCTACAACAGTCTCATTGTAGATTTCCAGGGCAGAAAGTTTTAGAACAAATTCCCTTTCCAGCGTCTGTGATGACAAAGAATTGCAACATCTCAGAATTAAATTGTAAAATTCAGCCTGACTAAAAGTCGAGTTCCTGCAAGATATCTACTACTACAATATGCTCAATCCCATAGCATAGTAACAGATTGTGATACAATTATGGCTTACATTCTTGATGTGCTCATATATGTCCTTGACAGCATTCTCAGTTATTCCCCTCATAGTAAATGTCTTACCACTACTAGTCTGCCCATATGCAAAAATTGTTGCTGCAAAACAAAGGACCGAATAATTCCAAGTATTAATTAGAATGACTAAACAAATAATGCTAATGAAAGCAGAATTGATGTACAATGATATGTGTGCATGTCTCTTACCATTAATTCCATTCAAAGAAGAGAGAGCAACATCTTTAGCCCCTTCTTCGTAAACCTTCTGAGTTGAGCAGCTTGGATCAAAAACTTTATCTAACACATAAAACATAGAATATCAAATGAACAAGTGAACTCCATGACAACAATAGTTGCAGATGTTTAAATATACCATACCAAATGTATACGGGCCTGAATGTCGATCATGATTTAGATTACGAGAAACAATTGTCTGATCATCTGTACAATCCCAAGCAATAAGATCATAGGCTGCTTGTTCTTTAGGGCTCAATGGCCTGAGACGAACCGTCACAAGTATCTTGTCCTCACTAACTTTAGGGCCACGTGGAGTACACGAAGGAGTCCTCCTAATCTTTGATGCCGGTGTACTTGGCGTACTGACTGTCATCTTTACAAAGCCTACATTTTAATCATAACAGTCATTAATATACCCACTTGACAACCCCCAAATAAACAATGCTAGCTCTCTTGGCAATTGATCTTATATTTCGGAGAGTATATCAGTAAACCCAGTGTAATATAGAAAAATGATTGCAACTTTGAGACTACTGACAATAAAAGTTGGAAAAAGATTACTACTTACTAGACTAAATACAATTAGGTGCTAGCAACAAAATCAGCATAAATGGGGAAAAAGAAAATTGAATTCAATAACCAGGTGATTTGAAAATTGAAATACTGATTAGAAAAAGCAAAAAACATAAAAAAATTAATCATAATTGTTGGTCAAAAAAAGTTCCTCCCCCATTTATTGCTCCCCCGCCCCTTGAATTTTCTTTCTCCCCGCCCCTTCAATTTTCTTCCGTCCGGCCCTTTGAAAAATCTGCCAACTTCATTTATTTCCCCTCCGATTTCTGCTATAAAAGGGCAGCAAATGGAAGAAGAAATACACACCAAATATCTCATACTCCATCCGAGAGAAAAGGAAGAGAGAGAGAAGATTTTCTAAAGCTTAGTAAAAATAAAGAGAGAAAGAGAGTTCAAATAAATAGGTGTTTTATTTGGGTTCCATCACATAGTTATTGTGGTGAAGTAATTTGAGTTTGTACTCAAATTAAGATATCTTTATATTCTCTCATATTATTATAGTGGATTTTTCGGAGATCGTCCCGTGGTTTTTACCTCTTAGCTTTAGAGGGTTTTCCACATAAAATTTTGGTGTCTCGTTATTGGATATTTTCTACTCATTATTTTCTGCATGGTTATTATTTTGGTGGAACTGCAAATTTAATCTGTTTGGCATGTGCTGATATTTTATCCGGTCTAATTTATCAAAGATAGCAGAATTTGGGAGGTGATTTTTTCCCAACAATTGGTATCAGAGCTAAGGTTATTTGCTCGGTTGTTTTTGATAAATTTTATGGAGGAATCAGTCGGAGCCATGATTAAATTGACCTCTTCAAATTTTTCGATCTGGAAGCCTAGAATGGAGGATATCCTTTATCGCAAGGATCTCAGATGATCCGTTGGAGCTCACGGATGTAAGCCCATGGATAAGTCCCGAGGTCGATTGGAATAAAATGAATAGGAAAACTATTGGTCACATCCAGCAGTTTATGGACAACACTAGAGTCTATGTACGAGAAGAAGAATGCACAAAATAAAACTTTTAACATTCGAAAAATTGTGAATGTAAAGTACAAGGATTGGAGCCGTGTGGTTTGAGCATACGAAGTGAGTTCAAGGTTTGGTGAACCAATTGCTCACCATAAAGTTGAATCTTGATGATGAGATTCATGCTCTTTTTGCTTCTCGATTCGTTCGAACAAATTGGGAGACTTTGGTGGTGTCTCTAAGCAATTCACTCAGAAGGAAAAATGACTATGCAGATGGTCGAGACGGTCTTCATAATGAGGAGACAATGCGAAAGGAGCAAGGCGTAAATTTTGAGACACATGCTCTTTCACACAGAAACAAGGAAATAATTTTAGGGGATCTCACAAAGGAGATAAAAGTCGCAAAGAAAAGCAAAAATCATAGGAGAGCAAGTCAAAGACCGCATAAGGTGAAGCGATAGATGCTTCCATTGTAATAAGGAAGGTCATTACAAGAGAAATTGCAGAATCTGGTTGACAATGCGAAAAATAGTGAAAGCAGGAAAGGTTGAGGAAAAGAACACTGCAACCACAATCTTAGAAGATGTTGTGATTCTTTCATTCGGGGGAAGAAGAATGCTTGCATGTTGATGATCAGAAAGTTGATTGGGTGGTTGATATTGGTGCCTCGTATCATGCTACACCTAAGAGAGAATTTTTCACAACTTACAAAGCTGGAGACTTTAGGTATGTGAGAATGGAAAATACTGATCAGTCCAAGATTACTGAAATTGGTAATGTTTGCATTCAGACAAGTGTTAGTTGCACTATTATCTTGAGGGATGTTAGACACGTTCCTGATTTACGTCTCAACTTGATTTTTGGCATGGCTTTGGATAGAGAAGGCTATGAGAATCACTTCGGCAGGGGAAAGTGGAAGTTTACCAAGGGCTCTTTGGTAATTGCAAGAGGTGCTGTTTGTTGTTCGTTGTACAAAACTCATGTGAAGGTGTGTTCTAATGAGTTGAATGCAGTTGAGGATGACTCTTCACCAAACTTATGGCATAAGAGGCTTGGCCACATGAGTGGGAAAGGGTTGCAGTTATTAGCAAAAAGGTCACTCATTCCTTTTGCTAAAGGTACTGTTTTAAGTCCTTGTGATTATTGTTTGTTTGGGAAACAACATAGAGTTTCCTTTAGTAGTTCAGCTAAAAGAAAACCAGAGCTACTGGAGAGAGTATATTCTGATGTATGTGGACCCATTGAGGTTGAGTCTTTGGGTGGAAATAAGTATTTGGTTACCTTTATTGATGATGTTTCGTGGAAGGTGTGGGTATTTTTGTTGAGAACAAAAGATCAGGTATTCCAGCATTTTCAGAGTTTTCATGCTATGGTTGAAAGGGAGACTGGAAAATCGTTGAAGTGTCTTCGTAGTGACAACGGAGGGGAATACACTTCAAAGGAGCTTCGTACTGTTTGTTACCTAATTAATAGATCTCCATCAGCACCGTTTGATTTTCAGATTCCAGAAAAGATTTGGAGTGGTAAAGATTTGTCTTATTCTTATTTGAAGGTATTTGGGTGCAAGGCTTTTGCACATATCCCCAAGGAACAAAGATCGAAACTTGATAACAAATCTACTCCATGCGTGTTTGTTGGCTATGGAGATGCAGAGTTTGGATACCGGTTATGGAATCCAATGCAGAAGAAATTATTCAGGAGCAGAGATGTGGTGTTTCATGAGCACCAGAACTATGAGCATTTTGATAATGCTACACAGCCCAGAGATAATAGAGTTCCAGACCTCAGTGAAGTTCCATCTCCAGTACAGAATGCCAAAGTTGGAGAAGGAGGTCAGCATGAAGATATGACTGATACAGATTTGCACAATGATGGGTCAGATGCATAGAGTGTTGATCAGGGGGAGCAACCTGACATAAAAGAACCTCAGCTAAGAAGATCCACTAGAGAACGTGTGCCATCAGTCAAATATCATTCATCTGAATATCTTTTAGTTGCTGAGGAGGGGGAGCCAGAGGATTTTCAGGAAGTTAAGACTCATAAGGAGAAAAGCAATTGGCTGAGAGCTATACAAGATGAGATGGATTCTTTGCACAAGAATCACACCTATGAGTTGACTACACTTTCGAAGGGCATGAAAACATTGAAGAACAAATGGGTGTTTAAACTTAAGAAGGATGGTGAAAAATTAGTGAAGTACAAGGCTCGATTAGTCGTCAAAGGGTTTGCTCAAAAGCAAGGTATTGACTTCGATGAGATTTTTCTTGATTGTGAAGATGACTTCTATTCGAGTAGTCTTTGGGGTTAGTAGCTAGTATGGATCTTGAGCTTGAGCAGTTGGATGTGGAGACTGCTTTTCTTCATGGTGAATTAAAGGAAGAAATCTACATGGAACAGCCAGAGGGATTTGAAGTTAAAGGGAAAGAACACTTGGTTTGCACGTTGAAGAAAAGCTTGTACGGCCTAAAACAAGCCCCAAGGCCAAGGCCTTTGATTCATTTATGGTGGATCAAGGTTACAGTAGAACAGTTGCAGATCATTGTGTGTACCTTAAAAGGTTCCCAGATGGTAACTTCGTTATTCTGTTGCTATATGTAAATCATATGTTAATAGTTGGGCAGGATGCTGATATGATTCGCAGGCTCAAGGGTGAGTTGTTAAAGTCCTTTGATATGAAGGACTTAGGTCCAACTAAACAGATTTTGGGTATGAAGATTGTTCGTGACAGGAAAGCCAAGAGATTGTGGTTGTCACAAGAGAAGTATGTTGAGCGGGTGCTTGCAAGATTTGATGCTAAACCAGTTAGCACATCACTAGCTAGTCATATTAACTTGACAAAGTGCATGTGTCCTTCTACCAAGGAAGGGAGAGATGATATGGCGGTTAGATTCCCTACTCCTCCTCATTGTAGTGAGTCTTATGTATGCAATAGTTTGTACGCGGCCAGAAATTACTCATGCAGTTGGCGTTGTGAGAAGGTATTTGTCAAATCCTGGTAGAGAACATTAGAAAACAGTTAAGTGGATTCTCAGATACTTGAAAGCTACTTCCAGTTTGTATTTGGGTTTTGGTAATACGAGTCCAATCTTGGAGGGTTTTACAGATGCAAACATGGCAAGTTCTGAAGAGAAGAAGTCTACTTCGGGGTATTTGTTTACTTTTGCAAGGGGAACAGTATCATGGCAGTCCAAGTTGCAAAAGTGTGTTGCTTTATCTACAACTGAGTTAGAATACATCGCTGCTACTGAAGCAGGCAAGGAGATGTTGTGGTTAAAACGGTTTCTCTAAGTGTTGGGTTTAAAACAAGATGAGTATGTGGTATATTGTGATAGTCAGAGTGCAATTAACTTGACCAAGAATGCCACGTATCATAATCGGACCAAGCATATTGATGTTCGTTATCACTCGCTTCGAGAAGTGATGGAAAAGGAATTGATGAAAGTGAAGAAAGTTCATACCGACGAGAATCCCTCAGACATGTTGACAAAAGTTGTCACTCGCGACAAGCTAGAATTTTGCAAAGAATTGACCGGGATGGACTCCAAGTGACGGGGTAACAGAGAATACCTACTCTAATGGGTTCGGAAGGGGAGATTGTTGGTCAAAAGTTCCTCCCCCATTTATTGCTCCCCCGCCCCTTCAATTTTCTTCCGTCCGGCCCTTTGAAAAATCTGCCAACTTCATTTATTTCCCCTCCGATTTCTGCTATAAAAGCGCAGCAAATGGAAGAAAAAATACACACCAAATATCTCATACTCCATCCAAGAGAAAAGGAAGAGAGAGAGAAGCTTTTATAAAGCTTAATAAAAATAGAGAGAGAAAGATAGTTCAAATAAATAGGTGTTTTATTTGGGTTCCATCACATAGTTATTGTGGTGAAGTAATTTGAGTTTGTACTCAAATTAAGATATCTTTGTATTCTCTCATATTATTATAGTGAATTTTTCGGAGATCGTCCCGTGGTTTTTACCTCTTAGTTTTAAATGGTTTTCCACGTAAAATTTTGGTGTCTCGTGGTTGGATATTTTCTACTCATTATTTCTTGCATGGTTATTATTTTGGTGGAACTGCAAATTTAATCTGTTTGGCATGTGCCGATATTTTATCCGTCTAATTTATCAAAGACAATAGAATTTGGGAGTGTGATTTTTTCCCAACAATAATATAGTCAGATACTAATAAAATTAAAAATCAGTAATCCTTGTCAGATATTGAAGGAACCCTGATTATATGGTATGATCCGGAACATATTTCTGCCATCACTTTACATATTAAAATAAATAAAGCATTAATTACATTTTAAATTTTGCTGAAATCATTGCTCAATAGTAGTCTCAGATAAACTGCAAATTCAATCCAATAAGTATAAAAAGAAGAATCATCCTCAAATGTTTCTATTTCATTCAACAAAACCCACCTGAGATTCGAAATAATATAACATTAAGAAATGTAGACGAGTAAATGGACAAGAAACAAAAACCCCTAGATTCTTCAATAGCAATACATTACTGGTGACAGAAATACGAAAACCATTCGAATAACCAGGGGGAAAAGTCACTCAGAACATCAAGATATATATCCTTGCCATTTTCAGGGAAAAATAAAAACCCTGAGAATAAATTAGTTCCCAAAACAGTAGAAATGAACAAATTGGTTACTTACCCTTCAGTCCAAATGCAATTCTTGGGGCTTTAGAGAGAGAGAGAGAGAGAGCTCCTGAAAGCCGCCGATAATCAAGAAGACTCTGCTTATAACCCAAAAAGAGTAATAATGCTTACAAGTTGTTACAGATATTGAAATTTCATTAGAGATGCAGATAGGAGCTCCTTAATTTTACTCCTTTCCTATTTTATTGGATTCAACTTTGGAAAATTGTGAAGTTGAGATTTGAGAGTAGAGACAAGGAGGGGGAAGAGAAGTGATTGTAACGGCTAACTCCATTAAATAATTAAATTTATACTAACACGTTCGTCATTGCCGTACGCCTCGCGCACCTGAGAGTGAAACTGTCGATTTGAATTGATTGGATTTAGCAGCAAAGGAATTGGGCCGGATTTGGGCTTTGATCCAGACTTGTTTTATTGTCAATATAACCCAAAAGTGATTAAATCTGCAAAATTAATCAAATTATTGGAGGGGTAACCCACCCGGCACCCGTAAAGAAAAAATAAAATTCATTCTCCTTCAGTTGTACAAATGACTATATTTTATGACGAAATAAAGACAAGTAATTTTATACTCAACGACATTCTCACATGAATTTTGAGAGGAAGATATAACTTCTTAACTCAACGACATAATAATAAACTTAGAAAAATTACATTCTCACATGAATTTTAGATATTTTTGGATGTGGGATTCAAAATTTTCAAATACTTGAGGAGGGCTCATATAATTTAAAGGTCAAATAAACTGTCATTTTGATATATATATATATATATATATATATATATATATATATATATATATATATATATATATATATATATATATATTCTGATTGTATTTTACACATTAATCAAGAAAAAAATTCTTTCCTAAATTGCCCATGATATGACTAATGGGGTGTTTCGTAAAACTGAATGAAATAGTTCTGAATGTTTAAGTAATCTGAATGAAGTAAAATTGTAAATATTGAATGAAAAAAATTGTTTTATAATTAACATGTCTAAAACATCTTACTAACAAATTTTTATTATTCTACCCCTCTGAAAAAATTCAAAATTGTTGTAAATTTATTTAATATTACTTAATATAATAATTAATATTGTAAAAAAATTAAATATAAAATACTTCATTCAGCTCATTCAACAAAAAAAATTACACTTGGTCATTTAGCCCCAAATCTGACAGACTCAATCATTCAGATAATTTTTATTCAAAACAAACACAATGAATAACTGACTAATTCAGTCATTTAATTCAATTATAAACAAACACCCTCTGAGACTACAGTTTGGGTCGACTCTATTCCACTTATCTATAACTCTCTTAGATACATAATTATTGATTTTTATATGAAACAAGTTTGGAGAGCTTATAAAAGTTGACCCTCGCTTAACTGGACTTGGGCTTCGGCCTTTGGCAGGATGAAGCCCACACCTATACGTTTAGACTTTCTTTGAGTTAGAACAACACAAAACTTATTAAAATTTTCTGTTGTAATGGGTTAAGTTAGATTATCACTTTACTCTTTTATTAAATATTACTCCTTTCGATCTCAAAATTAGAGATACGACGACATATTAAATTTCAAAATTTACAACTCATAAAAATTTTGAATAAAATAAATTTTATGATTAATAATTTTTATTAATTATAATAATTATTTTATTAACTATATATATTTAAATAAATTCATATTAATTATATAACACAAATAAGAGGAGGACTATAAATATATACTACTACTATTTAGCTAAATGTAATGTAGCTATATATAGCTTTCACCCATGTGGCCTTTATTTAATATTTATTGTTTCTTGATCGGTAGCGGACCCCTTTTCAAATTGAATGTTGGTTGAAAATCACTATCAACCAACGGACGATCCAAGAAATTAGATTTTTGAAAATGGAAAAGAATTTAAGGACATTTAGCTTAATTAGCTAGCTTAGTTCTCAAGTTTCTTCTTTTTGTTATCACGACTAGAGGTGATAAATGAGTTCATTTTTTGGATAAGGAATAAAATTTATAATGAAGAACAGATATTTTTACATAAAATTTTGATATTTTTATATAATATTAAATTTTATTTTGATAAATTTTCTGAATCAAAAATTCAAGGCTCGACCCGATTCATTTACGTACTTTAACATATATGTCTATAGGGAGATGGATAATGCTGGATATGTAATTATATAAGCACACATGGCGAAAGTGAAGCGTATTATGAGTTGGTTATATGCGTATTAATTATTTTAACTTTGCATTGAAGCGTAAAAATGAGGGTGATGATTCCATGAGTTGAACAATCCTACTCTACCAACCGAATTACACCCAATAGAGATGAACCAACACTTGAACTTGAAGCAATGTGTTCAACAACATTGCCTAATTTCAATTGCCAAGGGAGGCCCCATGCCTGGAAATAAGTGTCCCACAATCATTATTCTATTGGTTTATATGTTAAGTCGTTTAAGCAATGACATGAGTCCTTTAAAAACTAAAATTGAGAACATCCCTAAATTTTAATAATTTATGTCTTTGTAACTATTATTTTGTTTATAACAAAACAATAGCTACAAGTAATACAAGATATTTTTTTTTTCTTTAATGGAAGGCTGAAATTTATTTATTTTTTTCTCAACGCTGAAATTTTTTCTTCTTTATTCCCAAATATGAAATTTATTCAGCTTGAGACCCCAAAAAATTTGGACCGACCCTGTCTATCCATTCTTCCAAAATACTCATATGTTTGTTTTAGGAAAATGTTATTTCCATAAGATAAATTTAATATTTTTATAAAATTTTACTAATATGAATGTGAGTCTCCTTTAGGAGATGTTTGTTTATAATTGAATGGCGGAATAGTTGAATCGGTCAGTCATTCAGTGCATTTGTTTTGGATAAAAATATCTGAATGGCTGAATCGGTCAGATTTTAGGCTGAATGACTAAGTGTAATTTTTTTTGGCTGAATTAGTTGAATGAAGTATCTTATATTTAGTTATTTTTTACAATATTAACTATTATATTAATTAATATTAAATAAATTTACAATAATTTTAAAAAATTTTCAAAAGGGTAAAATAATAAAATTTGTTATTCAGATGTTTTAGACATGTCGATTATCAAACAACTTTTTCATTCAGTGCTCAAAATTCTGCTTTATTCAGCCAATTCAGATTACTTAAACATTCAGAACTATTTCATTCAATTTTATCAAACACCCATTTACTATTCATGTGAGAATAGCCTTGTGGATTATTAATTTCCTTTATGAAAATTCAATTCTCTTGTTTTAAATTACTCCTTTTGTCCTTTAATATAAATCGTTCCAGAGTTGTGCACATGTATTAAGTAAATTACTCTCTTATTATATGTCGTTTGAGAATTTCAAGTAAACATTAATTATTTAGTTTCTAATATTATTCCAAGTATTAAATATAACTTTAGTTCTCTCACTATTTTTTGTTCAATAAATAACACACTCTTTTTTCAATACAAGGACAATATAACTCTTTTAGATGAACATAAAAATTAGATACGAGTGTATTTGAATTTCACTTATTTGTATTTTTATCCATTATTAGAGATCAAAATATAAATAAATAAAATTCAAATACATTCATATCTAATTTTTATGTCCATTTAGAATTTTTGCTTTAAATATAAAGTAATTCACAACTAAACTATCAAATATCACCAATAGGATTCCGAGGAAAACACCTTTATCCACAATGGAGCAACTTTTGTATGTCCCAAATTTCATGCATTGGCCCATCTCCTCATGTTAAATGAATGCAAAATCCCAAAAAGATGATTCACATGTTTCTTTAGCATTAGCTAGGTTCTCATCTCTTTCAATTTCTTTTGTGAAAACTTCTACAAAGTAGTTAATAATCGTCGTAATGTCTAAAAACTTTTTTTTTTTTTTGTATCAAACAGTCAAATCTATTAAAATATATTGAAACTAATTATTACGAGTAATGAAAATATTATAATAGTATAATAAATTGAAAGATAATCATTTCAAACAAATAACAGATAATTTAAAATTTTATCAATCGTAACAATAATTAGTGAATACCACATATATTTTTAAAAGACGTTATATTTCAAAAGTAGTAACATATTATGCAGACCTAAGCAGTTATTCAGTACGGACAAATAAAGACCCGATCGTCACGATAACGTCACACCAAATCTGAACAATTTATTTTCAATAATTCACCTACAGAAAAAGTTCTCACACAGAACAAAAATAATCTCCCAGCGGTAGAAAACAAAATCTTTCAATATATGATAATGAAAATCTTTCACAAAAGATAAACAAATGGGAAATTTTAATTGGAACTTGGTGGTTCTAATAAAATTTGTTTTAATATTCCATACAGAAATTAAGAATTAAAAATCAAAAGTTTTTCTAATATTGCATGTTTCTTTACAATATAACTTTCATTTCGATACTGTAACACCCCAGTCCCACATCGAAAGATAAAAAAAAAATTTGTCTGCATATAAGGAAATAAGTTACTATCAATAGTACCTTCAAGTCATGATCTTTTGGGTGAGTCTGTGGTGGGCTAAATTAACCCAAGAAGATACTATTGGGCCAGTAGTTTGAGGACTTATTTTGATGAATTTGATTCGATTCTGGACTTGGGATTTGACTAAGATTTGTTAGGACTCGTGGATTCAATTCGGGTTGTTTATATGGTATCGAGCCACTCGAAAAGCTAGGGTCGGGTCATCCGATCGGGTCACGGAGGTGGGGACACGGTTCACCAATAAGACCTTCAAGTCACGACCTTTTGGGTGAGGCTGTGGTGGGCTAAGTTGACCCAAGAAGATACTATTAACGATGGTTTGAGGACTTATTTTGATGAATTTGATTCGATTCGGACTTGAGATTTGACCTAAGATTTGTTCCGGACTCGGGATTTGGATTTGATTCGATTCGAACTTGAGATTTGATTTAAGATTTGTTCCGATCTCGAAATTTGACCCGAATTATTTCGAATATAGCATTGAATTAAGAATCGATTATTTTGACTTAATAGATTTATATTGAAACTTAGAAATCAATCGTTGTTCTAATTTGTGTAACTTTAAAAGATAGACCTTAACAGAACACTGAAAAATAATACTCCCTCCGTCCCAGAATAAAAGTTCTGGTTAACTTTTTGCGCATATTAAGAAAGAGAATAAAATGACAAAATTGTTCATATTTAAGTTCTCATTTAATTGCATAGTTTTCTACACATTACTAGTGATGCTCTATAAATATGCATAGAGAAGAAAAATATAACAATTACTAATAAGGGTATTATTATAGGCAAATTATTATAAAAAAATAGATCATTTAAGATAATTAAATATTTAACTTAGGACTACCTGAAATAGTAATAAAATTTTTTATCCTGGACGGAGGAAGTAGTAATGTATTTCCTTAATAAGGAATTAATCCTAATATTTTATCTAGTAAAGACTCTAACTGTATATAAAAATTGGATATAAAAATTAGATATAAGTATATTTAAATTTTATTTATTTATATTTTATAAGGGTCAAAATATAATTTTCATGTTTGTATAGAATTTTTGCCTAGAAGAGTTATTTTCTCTAAAAATATTCCACTTTCCTTATCGTGATTGGCGGTGGTTTCTTGTACACCAAAATTACCAACTACAAATTTGTAACCACTTCCTACCTACTACTCTCCAAAAAAAAAATCAAAGAATAGTAGCAGCAGTTTTTAGTCTTTTCACACATGTTTGATGACCAAATTATCCTTCCTCAACTTTGACGCGGATTGGGCCCCACTAAAAATAAAAAATAATTTCATTCGTGGAATAGAAATTTAATGTAATATAATAATTTACATAATGTAATGTAATAAAATTATAATTTAATGGTAATAAGTTATTACCATATATTTGTTTAGTTGATTTTAGTAATTCTAATGTTATTGCATTATGTTCAAAATTATATTTACTTCACCAAATTATAATATTGTATGTAATAAATAAATTAATTATAAATTAAAATATCAAATCAGTTATAATCATTGTTATTTTGTTATGTATGACCTATTGCATTACGCACTTAACGAGTTAATTCATCAATTGGAGAATGTAATGAAAAACTTAAAAATTGATATAATAACATTATGTCGACAATGGATAATACATGTAATAAATGAACTACACATAATAAATGTCACAATAACCTACTATTATATATTCCTTCCATCTCTTAATATAAGACGTTGTAGATAAATATTTTTATCTCTTAATATAAGATGTTTTATAATTTCAAGTAAACATTAATTACTTAGTTTTCAATATTATCCTAAGTACTAAATATAACTTTGGTTCTCTCACTATTTTTTGTCCAATAAATAATATTTTTTTTAAAATATAAAGGCAATATAGATAATTGATATTATATTTAATGATATATAATCATTTTTTAATATTTATGCCCAATTTTAAGTGTCTTATATTAAGGGACGGAAGGAATAATTATTATATTATGTAACTATTACATTGATTTAACTCGATTCAAATGACACCTAAGATATACTCCCTCCATCCCATTATTTCTGACGTTTTAGGCTATTTTTTTCTTCCCAAAATATGTGACGTTCTACAATTCCAAGAATATTTTGGCATTTATTTTCCCTCTTTACCCTTCTTTACCCTTCCTGATAATTCTTCTTTACCCTTCCTGATAATTCGCTTTTTTCTACTTCTGACCAAAGGGTTTGGATTCATCACGCCCACGATGACTCCGAAGAACACGACATATCCCAGTTTACTACTTCATCACTGATCAACTCACGACCACCGAGTAGACAGAAAATAAGAAACAAATCAACGAAACAGTAGCAGTGCGAACAAGCGGTCTTCCGGCGAGAGTACGAGGTTTTCCGGTTGAAGAAGCCATAATGCCGAGATATCGGTGTAGAGAGAGAAAGTGCTAGAGAGAGAGAGAGGAATGGTCAGATCTATAACTGGTTTTTCGATTGAAGATTTGATAATAATCAATACCGCAAATATAAGATTTGGTTTTTCGGTTGAAGAAGCCATAATTCTCGCCGGAGTTTGCGATTATCGGAGTTTCCGGCCGATAAGAGATGAAGAAGAAGAAGAGTTGTGAGTATGTATGTAGATCGGAGAGGAGAGGAGAAGAAGAGTTGGGAAGAAGAGGTTAAATGATCAGATCTGACAGGATGAGACCAAAATATTAATTAAGGGTAAAATAGTAAAATTGTATCTATTCTTAATCTGTGTGAAAATGTGACGCCCCCAAAATAGGTATACATCACCCATCTTGAGTGACCAAATACATGGTACTAAATTTAAATACAACTTGATTATACAACAGTCGTGTAAAATACGACAAAATACATGATGTGAGTTTTAATACAAATATTGTCATCTAGACAATATTCACACTCAATTTAGTCCTCATTACATTTATTATCATACTATTTAACTTAAGAATAGTGAGGACTACTAAGACACCATCTTGGACCATCACTCTGCTCCCCGATTAGTCCCGCCACGTTCTCATTTCTGAAGAAAACGGTGAAAAGAAAGGTGAGCTCAACTAGCCCAAGAAGAAATATTATGACTAAGATAATGCGAGAATAAATTATCATTAGTCCTCAACAAAGATTAAACCGATAAAATACAATAGACATCAAGTTTAAGTGCTGTGGAACATGCAATCCATTAAAAGAGTCAAGTAGAGAATAAAATCTACTATCTTTTATGATTTAAGAAGGTTTTCATCACTTTATATTGAGACTCAATTTTAATAAATAATCCACATCATCCACGCACTACGATCAATGATATTCATTAGGTCACGACCATAAATTATCCATGCACTACGGGCCAAGGATATTTGTGTATTCATCAATGGTCATGATCATGCCAACAATCTGCTCATCAATGCATTTCAGCCAATGAGGACTTTTACCACATCATTTGTAACATTACGATCATGATTACAATAGAATAATCCTCGGTCATAATCATACCAAGTCCATCTATGCTTCTAAAAGCCACAAATGACTTCAAAAAAATAATATAAACATGAGGATGATGACAATAATATAAGAATTCAATAAAAACAAGTTCAAGAATTAATTTATTCAGGAACTAATAACGTCCAAATTGTCAACATGATACTTCTTTGTAAAGTAAAATTCAAGAATGCTCACAAGAATATTTTCATAAAAAGATACTGGATAAAATGCAAATATCAAGAATATTCCACTAATTTCATTGAGTATAGAAATCAAAATTTTAATCAACTGAGTATAATAAAGAATGGAATAACAAAAGAAATCACCATGCATGCGGTACTTCGCATAGACAGGTTATTCCAACAGAATAATAAATAACGGAACCGAGTCGGACATAATAACATGCAAGCGAGGATATTTATGAGAATAATAAAGAATGGAATACAACAGAAATCACCATGCATGCAGACTTGATAAAGTGAGTTATTCCAATGAGAATACTAAATGATGGAACTAGGTTAGGTGAAATTCACACCAACAGGATGTTCTAACGAGTAATAATAAAGACGGAATCGTTTACAGTAAAAGCATGAGACAGGATATTCCAACAAAATAATAAAGATGTAACTGTGTCCAGTAAAAGATATGTATATGATATTCCAAAGAATAATAAAGAATGGAATATGTAAGAATTTCACCAAGTATAGGGTAGCCAGCGATACAAAAGTTATTCCAATAGAATAATAAAGATGGAATAATAGAAGTTCTCTTTATGAATACAAAAGAAATAATACTCCTTACCGTAAAAGAAACTCGATATCGGAGTAGTGAAGTAGCAGAATACTTTTCTTCTTTCTCTCTATAGTTTCTCTCTCTAGAGTTTCAGTGAATTCGTAAGAAATAATGAAGGAATGAGCTTCTATTTATAGAAGAATGGAATAAATAGTAACCAATCCATGAACGGTCCAGATTGATTTACTTTAATCGGACGGTCCATATTTAAAGCAAATTTTTTTAAATAAAATATAATATATTCTATTTATAATCTAATAAAACGAATAACTTTTAAAAAGATTTTACTATGCAAACACTATGTAGGCACTATGCAAACACTATGTATAATAAAATATAATATATTTTAATTATTGTCTAATAAAACAGATAACTTTATAAAAGTATTCTGTTTTATATAAATTTTTTTTACTATTAGCCTAATAATACGATTAACTTTATAAAAGTATTCTATTTTATATAAAAAGTTTTTCTGTTTTATTACGTTAATAATACGAATAAAACAAAACTTTTTCATCATTATTATTATTCACACTATTAATCGATCCGGTCGTTCCCAGGAAAGTGGAGGCTTTTCAATAAGGATTTCTCCCTATTGGCGCGCAATTAGGTGACCAAACCTCTCGTTAAGCGGAACTTCTAGACATCGTTAATAATGCAAATAATAATATTAACAACTTCGTCATCTCAATTATTGATTTAATAACATATAAAATATCGATAATAATTGAATCAAATCGAAAGTGACTTCACATAAGCATTAATAATTAATCTGGTGCTACTATGCAACTTATCGTACATCGTACTTTTTACTCTTGAATAGTTCAACAGTATCAACGGTAAAGCTTTCGCCGTTATTTTTATAAAAATATTTTTGTCATTTTCTCAATTCGACAATAATTCTGTTGTGGGGTCCACCAATAATTGTGTCGTCGTATGAATATTCCCTGACCAATCGAATATTATATAACAACTTGTGTACTTTGCAACATTTATAAATATTACCCACAACTATAACATTATATCAAATTTATTCCATAATATTCAAAAATGGTATTTATAGAAATTCATTTTTATTCATAAAAGTTAGGGTCTTACAATCTCTCCTTCTAAATTTCGCCCTCGAAATTAGGGTACGTACCTGGTATGTCGAAGAGGTAAGGATACCTTGATTTTATTTCAGATTCTAACTCCCAGGTCATTTTCTCAACATCGTGGTTCCTCCATAACACTTTGACTTGAGGTATAACCTTGGAGCGTAGAATATGTTCCTTCTTATCCAAGATTTGAACATGAACCTCTTCATACGTTAAATCTTCCGCTATTTCGTCCGGTTCTAACTCAATAATATGGTTCGGCTCTGTAAGACCCCAACTTTTATGAATAAAGATGATTTTTCTATGAATATTATTTTTGAGTATTATGGAATGTTATAGTTGTGGGTAGTATTTATAAATTTTGCAAAGTACGCAAGTTGTCTTATAAATATTCGATTGGTCGGGGAATATTCTTTTGTAGGAATATTAATAACAACGACACAATCATTGAGTGGACCCCTATTAATGGAATTATTGCCGGATCGAGAAAACGACAAAAATATTTTATAAATAACCGGCGGAGGTGTTATTGTTAAAACTGTTGAACTACCGGTAGTAAAAGTACAGTAATATGCATGGTTGCATAGTAAAGACACCAGATTGGTTATTGATTCTTACGTAAGAAGTCACTCGATTATACTCAATTATTGCTACAATAATTTTTGATCATATATCTCATATTATTGATTCGATTATTGTGAATACTATCTGCATTATATGTTATATTATTAAATCAATAATTGAGACGACAAAGTTATTCATATTATTAAATTTTAATATTTACAATGTCTAGAAGTTCTATCAAGGAGAGGTTTGGTCACCTAATCATGCGCCAATAGGAGAAATCCTTATTGGAAAGCCCTCTCTTTCCTGGGAACAACCTGGTTGTTAAATATTGTGAGTTATGATTGTAAGACCCAAATTTTTTTTTTTATAAAGATGATTTTTCTATAAATATCATTTTTGAATATTATGGAATGAATTTGATATAATTTTATAGTTGTGGGAAATATTTATAAATTTTGCTAAGTATGCAAGTTGTTATAAAATATTCGATTGGTGGGGAATATTCTTTTTGTTCGGAATATTAAAGATAACCAAGACAATTATTATGGTGGACCCCTAATGGAATTATCATTTCGGATTGAGAAAACGACAAAAATATTTTATAAATAACTACGGAGGTGTTATTATTAAAACTATTGAACTATCTAAGTAGTAAAAAGTGTGAATACGCGTGGTTTCATAAGAAAGACACCAGATTGATTATTGATGCTTACGTGAGAAGTCACTCATTTATACTCAATTATTGCTACAAAGATAATTCTTTGCATCATATCTCTCATATTATTGATTTGATTATTGTCACGAAGATCATATTCATTATATGTTATATTATTAAATCAATAATTGAGACGATAAAGTTATTCATATTATTAAATTGCAATATTTACAATGTACAGAAGTTACATCAAGGAGAGGTTTGGTCACCTAATCATGCGAGCCAATAGGAGAAATCCTTATTGGAAATCCCCTCTTTCACGGGAACAACTTCGTGGTTGCTAAATATTGTGAGTTATAATATTAATGATGAATAAGTTCGTGTTGATTAAAGATGAATTTGATAGTTTTATTGTGTTGGGATTATTTGTGTTAGTAGAAATCGACATCTATTCCGATGATAATTGATGTCTGGAGGTTATATTGTTCAATCGGGTATTCGGGGAACTTTTTTTGTCAGAGTACTATTCACGAGTTACTATTCATGAGTTACTATTCATGAGTTATTATTCACCCGGTTACTATTCACTCTAGTATTGTGCATTCGGGTATTTGGGTACAATATTATTCAATGAGGAGATGTGCTAATTTTTTAGACCGTTGGTTGAAGTTATATTAGTGAATCAATATGGACCGCTGGTGGAAAGTTATAATAGTGAATCCATATGGATTGCTGATTTAAAGTTTTAATAGTAAATCAGTATGGACCGTTGATTTAAGTTTTAATAGTAAATCAATCAACCGTCCGCTTAAAAGTAAATCAAACTGGACCGCTCAGAATTTAGTTATTATTCAATCCATTCTTCTATAAATAGAAGCTCATTCCTTCATTATTTCTTACTTAATTCTTTGAAACTCTAGAGAGAGAGAAATTATAGAGAAAGAAGAAGAGTATTCTCGCTACTTCACTACTTCGATATCCAATTGTCTTTTTACGGTAAGAAGGGTGTTATTCTTTCTTATTCATGAAGAGAACTTCGTTATTCCATTCTTTATTATTCTATTGGAATAACTCGATACGCTGCATACCCTCTATACTTGGTGAAATCCTTATGTTATTCCATTCTTTATTATTCATTGGAATATCCTGTTTGTGCTTTTTTTTTACCGGACCTAGTTCCGCCTTTTTTATTATTCCGTTGAAATAATAACTCAGATATACGGATTCCCCTATACTTGGTGAAATCCTTATGTTATTCCATTCTATATTATTACATGTTGAATATCATGTTATGCATGCTTTCTATTTGGGACCGGTTCCAGATTTATTATTCTATTAGAATAACCTGCCCATGCTATCTATCACATGCCTGGTGATTTCTTTTGTTATTCCATTCCTTATTATACTCAGTTGGTTAAAGTTTTGACTTCTATACTCCATGAAATTAGTGGAATATCCTTGATATTTGCGCTTCATCCAAAGATCTTTTCATGGAAATATTATTCGAGCATTCTTGAATTTTACATTACAAAGAAGTATCATGTTGTTGACAATTGGACGTTATTAGTTTCGGATAAATTAATTCATGAACTTGTTTTATTGAATTCTTATATCATTGTCATCATCCTCATGTTTATATTTTTTAAAGTTATCTCGTGGCTTTGTAGTGCATAGATGGACTTGGTAGGATTATGAATTGAGGATTATCGGTATATAATCACGACCGTAATGTTACAAATGATGTGGTAAAAGTCCTCATTGGCCCGTGTAGTGCATTGATGGACAAATTGTTGTTATGATCATGACCATTGATGAATACACGAATATCCTTGGCCCGTAGTGCATGGATAATTTGTGGTCGTGACCTAATGAATATCCTTGGCCAGTAGTGTGTGGATGATGTGAATTATTTATTGTCGAGTTTCAATGATAAAAGTGATGAAAAACTTTTAAATCATAAAAGATAGTAGATTTTATTCTCTACTTGACTCTTTTAATGGATTGCTTATTCACCGCAGCTTAAACTTGTTGTCTATTGTATTTTATCGGTTTAACATTATCAAGGCTAATGATAATTTATCCCGCATTATCTTAGTCATAATATTTCTTATTAGGCTAGTTGAGCTCACCCTTTCTTTCACCGTTCTCTTCGTGAAATGAGAACGTAGCAGGACTAATGGGAGCGGAGTGATAGTCCGGATGATAGTATTAGTAGTCCCTACTATTCATTTAAATAGTGTGACAATAAATGTAATGAGGACTTATTCTCGAGAGTGGATATTGTCTGTAAGATAATATTTGTATTAAAACTCACAAGCCTTTCTTGTTGTATATTAAAGATTGTATTTGTATTCGCACCATGTATCTGGCGCACCCAAGATGGGTGATGTATACCTATTTTGGGAGCGTCATGATTTGGTATCAAATCTTAGGGATATGATCCCGGCTAAGATGTGAGATAAGAACTAGGAGGGAGAGATGGGGAATTCTTCACTAGTATGACCTACCTAAGTTTATTTGTTATTTAATTGGTCGATCAGAGTATAGGGTTAATATGTGATATATTAATTAACCCTTGTTTTGTGGCAGTATTTGAAAATGGCATCCGAGAATGTTGAGAACATCAATGGAGCACAGGAGACCGTTGAGTCTCCATAGATCAATAACCAGGACAATGTGCATCAGGAAGGCGACAATCCTCATGCAAACAACAACACTGACCAAATGAGGAACGATGGAATATTCCGAGGCTTCATGCAATTCATGCAACATCAGGCGAGAGCTGCTCCTGTCCAAAATACAGGTGAAAACACTGGTAACTTTCGGACGGTCACCGCCAAATAGTTCAAGGAGCTGGGACCACCGGAGTTTTTTGGAGAGCCAAAACCACTTAAGGCGAAGACGTGGATTAAGCAGATCAATAAGATATTTGATGTCTTGGGTTGCTCCGAGGAGAAAAAGGTTCCCTTTGTCACCTTCATGTCATGTGCAGAGGCGACATTGGTGGGAATCAGTAAAGTGTACTCAACCCGCCATGATCAAGATGTCTTGGGAGAAGTTTCAAGAATCGTTTCAACGACAAGTACTTTCCTGAAAGTATTCGTCACATTAAAGAGGTAGAGTTTATCAAGCTGGAGCAAAACAACATGACCGTGTCACAGTACGAAGCCATGTTTGTCGAGTTGTCCCGGTTTGCGTCCCATTTGGTTGATAATGAGAAGAGAATGACGCGAATTTTTCTAAGAGGTTTGAAACATGAGATACGTCAATACCTTATCTCTCATAAACTGTGTTTATATTCAGATGTTGTTAATAGGGCTCAGTTATTGGAACGCGATAATGAGTCAACCCAACCAAAAGAAGAGAAAATTGACAAAATGATAATACTAAGTGTTAAGAATCATCAAGCGGTGACAATAATCGTAGAGGGAATCAACATGCCAGAAATGGTAACCACTTCGGTGGTAATCATGGCCAAAACAATAAGAATGGACATTTCAAGAAGAGGAGATTCAACAATGATGGAAAGACGTCAGCACCATCACCCGTTGTTAAGGAAGAAGAACGACCACCTATTATATGCTTCAAATGCGGAGGGGAGGGACATATCAGTCCAAACTGCGCGATGCCATCCAAAGCATGTTACAATTGTGGAAGAAGAAGGACACCTATCCCGATTTTTTCGTTCAATCAAGACAAGTCCATCGGGAAGGAGGCACCAAAGGTCGTCCCGTAAAAGTCAAAAGATCGTGTAGAGGAGAAGCGTTTGTCGTGACCTCCCAGAAAGCAAGGAACCCAAATGAGGTCATCACGGGTAAGCTTATCATAAACTCTAGTGAAGTATATACCTTATTTGATAATCGGTTTTACCCATTCTTTATTTCTCCTACTTGCGCCAACGCGTTTAAAATTGACTTCGGAGAAATTGGACTTTGACTTAGTCATTGAAACTCTGTTGGGAGAAACATTCATTACATCCAATGTTTATAAGTCTTGTTTGGTTTAAATCGGTATCCTCACATTACCGTCGATCTTATTTCATTGAAAATACTTGCATTTGATGTAATTTAGTGGATTGGTTGGTTAACTACTCAAAGATGCAAAAATTGATTATTTTTGTAAGGTTGTTAGCTTTCATATTCCTAACCAACCTATTATGCTAATTCAAGCAACCAAACCATTAAAATCAATCATCGTCATCTCAAGCCATAAAGCTATTCGTTTATTGAAAAACAGATGTCAAGCTTTCTTAGCTCATGTCACAGATCTAAATAAAAATACGTCAATTTTGAATGATATTTTTATTGTTAATGAATTTCCTGACGTATTCCCTGAAGAACTTCCTGGCCTACCCCCAGAGCGTGAAATTGAATTTTGTATCGACCTTGAAACCGATACAAAACCTATTTTCAAATCCCCATATCGAATGGCTCCTATTGAACTTCAGGAGTTAAAGTCCCAACTGCAGGAATTGTTAGACATTGGCTTTATTCGTCCTAGTATTTCTCCTTGGGGTGCTCCTGTTCTATTCGTGAAAAGAAAGATGGGAGTATGCGACTTTGTATTGATTGATTATCGGAGTTGAACCATGTCACCATCAAAAGAGGTACCCATTTCCACGTATTGATGACTGTTTGACCCGATTAAGGCGCCAAATTCTTTTCAAAGATTGATCTTCGTTCCGGATATCATCAATTGAAGACTAGAACCGATGACATTCCAAAAACGGCTTTCAGAACTCGGTACGGGCATTATGAATTCCTAGTCATGTCTTTTGGATTGACTAATACTCCTGCTACCTTCATGGATATGATGAACCGAGTATTCAAGGATTATTTGGATCACTTTGTGGTCGTCTTCATTGATGACATCCTTATTTATTCCAAAAGCCGTGAAGATCATGAGCAACACTTGAGGCTGATACTCCAAAAGCTTCGTGAATATAAGCTTTATGCCAAGTTGAAGAAATGCGAGTTCGCGGCGAGGAAGTAGCATTCCTTGGGCACGTAGTATCAAGTCGTGGAATATCTGTTGACCCAACAAAGATTGAAGCTATTTAAAGGTGGGAGCAACTAAATCAATGGATCAAGACGTAGCTTTTTCTCGCTTAAATTTGGTTATTATCGGAGATTAAGTAGAAGGGTTTTCTCGAATTGCTACTCCACTAACTCAGCTGACTCAAAAAGATACAAAATTCGGTTGGAACGAGGAATGTGAGAAGAGTTTTCAAGAACTCAAAAGGAGACTCATTTCAGCACCTGTTCTGACAATACCATCTGGCTCGGAGGGGTTTGTCATCTACAGTGATGCTTCGGGCAAAGGTTTAGGATGTGTTCTCATGCAACATGGGAAAGTCATAGCCTATGCCTCTCGACAACTCAAAGAATATAAGAGGAATTATCCTACTCATGATTTAGAGTTGGCAGCAGTCGTTTTTGCACTAAAGATTTGGAGGCATTACTTGAATGGGGAGAAAGTAGAGATCTCTATGGATCATAAAAGCCTCAAATATTTCTTTACTTAAAAGGAACTCAACATGCGACAACGACGTTGGCTTGAACTGTTGAAAGATTATGATCATACCATCCAATACCATCTTGAAAAGTTTAACGTGGTAGCCGACGCATTGAGTAGAAGATCATACGCGGCACGAAGTGCGATTTTGACAATATGAAAGGCCCATTTTGTGTGACTTGCAAAGGATGGAGATAGAGTTAAAGACTCAGGGACCCATGTGATGATGGGGAATATACGAGTAGAACCGACTTTAATTGATAAAGTTAAAGTTGCTCAAGCTCTGACCGGAGAGCCGATGATGCGTCTCGAGGAAGAAAGTGCAAGAAGGTCTTTACGCCGAAAACAAGAATTGATGAAGAAGGAATACTTGAGTCAACTCTGCACTTTGTGTTCCTAACAACCCTAATTTAAAGTATAGAATCATGATGGGCGCACAACACACACCGTTTATAATCCATCTCTAGAAGTACCAAAATGTATCGTGATCTTCGCCATACATTTTGGTGGAGCAATACGAGAGAGAGATAACGTTGTTTATCTTAAGGTGTCTAACTTGTCAACGAGTCAGGCGCGAGTATCAAGTGCCAAAAGGTCCATTCAACCACTTGAAATTCCAGAATGGAAGTGGGAGCACATTACCATGGATTTCATTATCGGTCTTCCCAAGGTTTCTCAAGGCATAGATGCGATTTGGGTCATTGTTGATAGATTGACCAAGTCCGCTCATTTTTACCGACACGAGAAACTTATACACTTGAACGTCTTGCTTAGTATGTATATAAACGAGATTGTAAGATTGCATGGTATGCCAAGATCCATAGTTTTCGATCGAGACCCAAGATTCACTTCAAGATTTTGGGTTAGTTTGCAAAAGCTATGGGCACGGATTTACGATTTAGTTCTAAGATATCATCCTCGATTTAACGAAAATCGAGAGAGAACTATTCAAACTCTTGAAGATTTATTAAGACTACGTGTCCTTGAATTCAAGGAAGTTGGGACAAGTTCTACCGTTGGTGGAGTTTTCATACAATAACAAAGTTATCAAGCAAGTATTGGCATGGCTCCATTCGAGCGTTGTATGGAAGAAAGTGTCGCTTCCAAAGATTTGGGATGAGGTGGGTGAAGCAAACGTTGTTTGGGACCGGAGTTGGTACGAATGACTATGAAAAAGATTCAAACGATCCGACAACGTATAAAAACCTCACAAGATCGACAAAAGATTTATGCTGATCTTCATTGAAAGGACGTGGAATTCGATATTGGAGATCATGTGTTGTTACGTGTTGCTCCATGGAAATGAGTTACGAGATTCGGAAAAAGAGAAAAGCTCAATCCTCGATTCATTGGCCCATTTGTTGATTAAAGATGAATTTGATAGTTTCATTGTGTTGGGATTATTTGTGTTAGTAGAAATCGACATCTATTCCGATGATAATTGATGTCTGGAGGTTATATTGTTCAATCGGGTATTCGGGGAACTTTTTGTGTCGGAGTACTATTCACGAGTTACTATTCATGAGTTATTATTCACCCGGTTACTATTCACTCTAGTATTGTGCATTCGGGTATTTGGGTACAATATTATTCCATGAGGAGATGTGCTAATTTTTCAGACCGTTGGTTGAAGTTATATTAGTGAATCAATATGGACCACTGGTTTAAAGTTTTAATAGTAAAGCAGTATGGACCGTTGCTTTAAGTTTTAATAGTAAATCAATCAACCGTCCGGTTTAAAAGTAAATCAATCTGGACCGCTCAGAATTAGTTACTATTCAATCCATTCTTCTATAAATAAGCTCATTCCTTCATTATTTCTTACTTAATTCACCGAAACTCTAGAGAGAGAAATTATGTAGAGAGAAAGAAGAAAGTATTCATTACTTCACTACTTGATATCCGGTGTCTTTTACGGTGTAAGGGTGTTATTCTTTCTTATTCATGAAGAGAACTTCGTTATTCCATTCTTTATTATTCTCGTTGAATAACTTTGATACGCCAGATACCCTATACTTGGTGAAATCCTTATGTTATTCCATTCTTTATTATTATGTTGGAATATCCTGCTTGTGCATTTTACGCCGAACCTAGTTCCGTCTTTATTATTCCGCTGAATAACTCAGATAAGTTTGATTCCCCTATACTTGGTGAAATCCTTATGTTATTCCATTCTTTATTATTCTCATTGGAATATCCTCGTCATGCATGCGTTTTTACACGGACCGGTTCCGTATTTATTATTCTGTTAGAATAACCTGCCCATGCTATCTATCACATGCCTGGTGATTTCTTTTGTTAATCCATTCCTTATTATACTCGGTTGGTTAAAGTTTTGACTTTATACTCCATGAAATTAGTGGAATATCCTTGATATTCAAGGCTTCATCCAAAGATCTTTTCATGGAAATATCCTTCTAAGCATTCTTGAATTTTACTCTACAAAGAAGTATCATGTTGACAATTTGGACATTATTAGTTTCTGGATAAATTAATTCGTGAACTTGTTTTATTGAATTCTTATATCATTGTCATCATCCTCATGTTTATATTTTTTTAAAGTCATCATGTGTATTCTGTAGTGCATGATGGACTTGGTATGATTATGAATGAGGATTATTCGGTATAATCACGACCGTAATGTTACAAATGATATGGTAAAAGTCCTCATTGGTCCGTAGTGCATTGATGGACAGTTGTTAGCATTATCATGACCATTGATGAATACACGAATATCCTTGGCCCGTAGTGTATGGATAATTTGTGGTCGTGACCCTAATGAATATCTTTGGCCGTAGTGCGTGGATGATGTGGATTATTTATTAATTTGAGTCTCAACGATAAAAGTGATGAAAACTTTTAAATCATAAAAGATAGTAGATTTTATTCTCTACTTGACTCTTTTAATGGATTGCTTATTCCACCGCATTAAACTTGTTGTCTATTGTATTTTATCAGTTTAACATTGTTGAAGGCTAATGATAATTTATCCTGCATTATCTTAGTCATAATATTTCTTATTAGGCTAGTTGAGCTCACCCTTTCTTTCTTCGTCTCTTCGTGAAATGAGAACGTAGCAGGGACTAGTCGGGGAATGGAGTGATAGTCCAGATGATAGTATTAGTAGTCCTCACTATTCTGTTAAATAGTGTGACAATAAATGTAATGAGGAATTATTCTGAGTGTGGATATTGTCTAGAAGACAATATTTGTATTAAAACTAACAGCTTTCTTATTGTATATTAAAGATTGTATTTGCATTCTGCACCATATATCTGACGACCCAAGATGGGTGATGTATACCTATTTTGGGGGCGTCACAATGATATTAATGATGGATAAGTTTGTGTTGATTAAAGATGAATTTGATAGTTTCATTGTGTTGAAATTATTTGTGTTAGTGAGAATCGACATTTATTTCGATAATAATTGATGTCTGGAGGTTATATTATTCAATCGGGTATTCGGGGCACTTTTTGTGTCGGAGTACTATTCACGAGTTACTATTCACGAGTTACTATTCACTCTAGTATTGTTTCCTTGGGTATTTGGGTACAATATTATTCCATGAGGAGATGTGCTAATTTTTCAGACCGTTGGTTGAAATTATAATAGTAAATCAATATGGATCGTTGATTTAAAGTCTTAATAAGAACTTGTCCTTCAATATTACCAAGAGTTAATTGCCCTTCGTAAATAGTAGTTGTCTCTTCAATATTACCAAAGAGTTATTTGTCTCTTCTTGTTCCAAGAGTTAATTACCCCTTCGCAAATAGTAGTTGTCTCTTCAATATTACCAAGAGTCATTTTGACCCTTCGTTAAGACCAAGAGCCACTCTCGCTTTTTTTTCTATAAATAAGCTCATTCCTTCATTATTTCTTTCTTAATTCTTTGAAACTCTAGAGAGAGAAATTATAGAGAGAAAGAAGAAGAGTATTCGCCACTTTTACTACTTCTATATCCAGTTTTTTTACGTAAGTGAAGGGTGTTATTCTTTTCTTATTCATGAAGAGAATTTCATTATTCCATTCTTTATTATTCATTTGAATAACTCAGTATATATGGCATACCCTATACATAACCTCAGATACGCATGATACACTATACTTGGTGAAATCCTTATGTTATTCCATTCTTTATTATTCGGGAATAACTCAGATACGCCAGATACCCTATACATAACCTTTGATACGCAAGATACCCTATACTTGGTAAAATCCTTTATGTTATTCCATTCTTTATTATTCGGTTGGAATATCCCGTCTGTGTGTTTTACAGGACCGGTAAAATCTTTATTATTCTCGTTGGAATATCTCGTCGTGTGTTTTACACGGAATTCGGTTCCGTTATTTATTATTCTGTTGAATATCCCGCCATGCTAAGTTCCGCATGCATGGTGATTTCTTTTGTTATTCCATTCTTTATTATACTCAGTTGGTTAAAGTTTTCACTTCTATACTCCATGAAATTAGTGGAATATCCTTGATATTTGCGCTTCATCCAGTATCTTTTCATGGAATTATTCTTCTAAGCATTCTTGAATTTTACTCTACAAAGAAGTATCATGTTGACAATTTGGATGTTATTAGTTTCTAGATAATTGAATTCGTGAACTTGTTTTATTGAATTCTTATATCATTGTTATCATCCTCATGTTTATATTTTTTTGAAAGTTATTTGTGGCCTGTAGTGCATAGATGGACTTGGTATGATTATGACCAGGGATTATTCGGTATAATCATGACCGTAATGCTACAAATGATGTGGTAAAAGTCCCTCATGGGCCCGTGTAGTGCATTGATGGACGATTGTTGGCATGATCACGACCATCGATGAATACACGAATATCCTCGCCCGTAGAATACATGGATAATTTGTGGTCGTGACCCTAATGAATATCATTGGTCGTAGTGCTTGAGGATGATGTGGATTATTTATTGTCGAGTCTCAAATTTATAAAAATTGATGAAAATGTTTTAAATCATAAAAGATAGTAGATTTTATTCTCTACTGACTCTTTTAATGGATCGCTTGTTCATTGTAGTTACACTTGATGTCTATTATTTTTATCGGTTTAACATTGTTGAGGACTAATGATAATTTATTCGCATTATCTTAGTCATAATATTTCATCAAGTTAGTTGAGCTCACCCTTTCTTCACTTTATTCTCTCGTGAAATGAGAATATAGCCGGGACGAGCCTGGGGAACAGTATTGATGAAATCGGATGATAGCATTAGTAGTCCTCACTATTACGTTAAATAGTGTGATAATAAATGTAATGAGGATTGAATTTGAGTTTATATATCTGCCTATGAGGACTCCATTGAGAATGGATATTGTCTGTAAGGCAATATTCTTGTTTAAACTCTAAGTTTATGTTTTTTATATGACGTTTGTATAATTATGTTGTATTTGATTTTTGTACCATTTATTTGGCGACTCAAAATGGGTGATGTATACCTATTTTGGGGGCGCCATGTGCTCTCATCACATATTTACGTAACATGGATATATGAAAAACGTTATGAACACGAGACATACTTGGCAGTAAAAGCAAGTCTATAGGCTACTGATCCCTACTCGATCGAGGATTAAAAATGGGCCAATGAATCGAGGATTGAGCTTTTCTTTCTTTCCAAATCTCGTAACTCCTTTCCATGGAGCAACACGTAACAACACATGATCTCCAATATCGAATTCCACGTCCTTTCAATGAAGATCAGCATAACTCTTTTGTCGGTCTTGTGAGGTTTTTATACGTTGTCGGATCGTTTGAATCTTTTTCGTAGTCATACGTCCCAACTCCGGTCCCAACAACGTTGCTTCACCCACTTCATCCCAGCATACTGGAGAACGACACTTACTTCTATACAACGCCTCGAATGGAGCCATGCCAATACTTGTTTGATAACTGTTGTTGTAGGAAAACTCCACCAATGGTAAGAACTTGTCCCAACTTCCCTTGAAGTCAAGGACACAGAGTCTTAATAAATCTTCAAGAGTTTGAATAGTCTTCTCTGATTGTCCGTCCGTCTGAGGATGATATGCCGAACTAAATCGTAAATCTGTGCCCATAGCTTTTTGCAAACTAACCCAAAACCGTGAAGTGAATCTTGGGTCTCGATCAGAAACTATGGATTTGGCATACCATGCAACCCTACAATCTCGTTTATGTACATCTGAGCAAGACGCTCAAGTGTATAAGTTTTCGATTAGTAAAAATGAGCAGACTTGGTCAATCTATCAACAATGACCCAAATTGCATCTATGCCTTGAAAAACCTTGGGAAGACCAGTAACGAAATCCATAGTAATGTGCTCCCACTTCAATTCTGGAATTTCAAGTGGTTGTAATGGACCTTTTGGTACTTGATGCTCCGCTTTGACTCGTTGACAAGTTAGACATCTTGAGATAAACAGCGCTATCTCTCTCTTCATATTGCTCCACCAAAATATATGACGAAGATCACGATACATTTTGGTACTCCCAAGATGGATTACAAACGGTTTGTTGTGCGCCTCCATCATGATTTTATACTTTAAATCAGGGTCGTTAGGAACACAAAGTGTGGAGTTGACTCAAAGTATTCCTTCTTCATCGATTCTTGCTTTTGGCATAAGACCTTCAGATACTTTCTTCCTCATACGCATCACCTGTGTCCAGTAGCTTGAGCGCCTTTAACTTTATCGATTAAAAGTCTGGTTCTACTCAGATATTCGCCATCATCACATGGGTCCCTGAGTCTTTAATTCTATCTCCATCCTTTGCAAGTCATACAAGATGGGCCTTTGCATTGACAATATCATTACTTGTACCGCAGATATGATCTTCTACCCAATGCGCTACCTACCACGCTTGCTTTTTTCAGGATGGTATTGGATGGTATGATCATAATCTTTCATCAGATTCAAGCCAACATCGTCGTCGCATGTTGAGTTCCTTTTGAGTGAAGAAATATTTGAGGCTTTTATGATCCGTAAAGATCTCTACTTTCTCCCCATACAAGTAATGCCTCCAAATTTTAAGTACGAAGACAATAGCTGCCAACTCTAGATCATGAGTATGATAATTCCTCTCATATTCTTTTCGAGTTGTCGAGAGGCATAGGCTATGACTTTCCCATGTTGCATGAGAACACATCCTAACCCTTTTGCTCAAGCATCATCAGATGACAAATCTCTCCGAGCCAGATGGTATTGTCAGAACAGGTGCTGAAATGAGTCTTCTTTTGAGTTCTTGAAAACTCTTCTCACATTTCTCGTTTCAACCAAATTTTGTATCTTTTCGAGTCAGCTGAGTTAAGGGAGTAGTGATTCAAGAAATCCTTCTACTTAATCTCCGATAATAACCAAATAAAGTTCGAGAAAGCTACGTTTTTTAATCACATCGATTTAGGTTGCTTCAAACTTTAAATGGCTTCAATCTTTGCGGATCAACAGATATTTCATGACTTGATACCACGTGCCCAAGGAATGCTACTTCCTCAAACCAGAACTCTCATTTCTTCAACTTGACATAAAGCTTATATTCACGAAGCTTTTGGAGTATCAACCTCAAGTGTTGCTCATGATCTTCACGACTTTTGGAATAAATAAGGATGTCATCAATAAAGACGACCACAAAGTGATCCAAATATTCCTTGAATACTCGGTTCATCATATCCATGAAGGCAAAGAGGAGCATTAGTCAATCCAAAAGACATGACTAGAATTCATAATGCCCATACCGAAGTTCGAAAACCGTCTTTGGAATGTCATCGATTCTAATCTTCAATTGGTGATATCGAAGCTAAGATCAATCTTTGAAAAGAATTTGGCGCCTTGCAAATCGGGTCAAACAGTCATCAATACGTGGCAATGGGTACCTATTTTGATGGTGACATGATTTAACTCCCGATAATCAATACAAAGTCGATACTCCCATCTTTCTTCTTCACGAATAGAATAGAGCACCCCAAGGAGAAATACTAGGACGAATAAAGCCAATGTCTAACAATTTCGTAGTTGGGTCTTTAACTCTCGAAGTTCAATAGAGCCATTCGATATGGGATTTGGAAATAGGTTTTGTATCGGGTTCAAGGTTGATACAAAATTCAATTTCACGCCCGGGGTAGGCCGGGGAAGTTCTTCAGGGAATACGTCAGAAATTCATTAACAATAGAAATATCATTCAAAACTGACGTATTTTTGTTTAGATCCGTGACATGAGCTAAGAAAGCTTGACATCCATTTTTCAATAAACGAATAGCTTTTTGGCTTGAGATGACAGTAATTGATTTTAATTGTTTGGTTGCTTGAATTCGCATAATAGGTTGGTTAGGAATATGAAAGCTAACAACCTTACGAAAATAATCAATTTTTTCATGCTGAGTAGTTAACCAACCAATCCCTAGAATTACATCAAATGCAAGTATTTTCAATGAAATAAGATCGACAGGTAATGTGAGGATACCGATTTAAACCAAACAAGACTTAGAAACATTGGATGTAATGAATGTTTCTCCCAACAGAGTTTCAACAGCTAAGTCAAAGTCCAATTTCTCCGGAGTCAATTTTAAACGTTGAGCGCAAGTAGGAGAAATAAAAGAATGGGTAGAACTAGTATCAAATAAGGTATATACTTCACTAGAGTTTATGATAAGCTTACCCGTGATGACCTCATTCGGGTTCCTTGCTTTCTGGGAGGTCACGGCAAACGCTCTCCCTTGCACGACTGTCTTTGACTTTTTTGGGACGACCTTTGGTGCCTCCTTCCCAGATGGACTTGTCTTCGGTGAACGATAAAATCGGGATAGGTGTCCTTCTCTTCCACAATTGTAACATGCTTTGGATGGCATCGTGCAGTTTGGACTGATATGTCCCTCCCCTCCGCATTTGAAGCATATAATAGGTGGTCGTTCTTCTTCCTTAACGATATGTGTTGATGCTGATGTCTTTTCATCATTGTTGAATCTTCTTTTCTTGAAATGTCCATTCTTATTATTTTGGCCATGATTACCACCGAAGTGGTTACCATTTCTGGCATGTTGATTCCCTCCAAGCTTATTGTCACCACTTCGATGACTGCTATCATTGGTATTATCATTTTGTCGGCTGCTCTCTTTTGGTTGGGTTGACTCATTATCGTAGTCCAATAACTGAGCCCTATTAACAACATCTAAATACAAACACAGTTTATGAGAGATAAGATATTGACGTATCTCTGGTTTCAAACCTCTTAGAAACATTCGCGTCATTCTCTCCTCATTATCAACCAAATGGGACGAAACCGGACAAATTTCGGCAAAATTGGCTTCGTCTTATGACACGGCCATGTTATTTTGTTCCAATTTAATGAACTCTACGTCTTTCATGTGATTTAATACTTTCGGAAAGTACTTATCGTTGAATGCTTATCGAACTTCTCCCAAGACATCTTCAATGCGGCGAGTCGAGTACGCTTTATAGATTCCCACCGTAATCCGCCTCCGCCGCGCAACATGAAAGTGGCAAAGGAACCTTTTGCTCCTCGGAGCAACCCAAGACATCAAATATCTTGTTGATCCGCTTTATCCACGCCTCCGCTTTTAAGTGGTTTTGGCTCAAAAAAACTCCGGTGGTCCCAGCTCCTTGAATCTGTTTGGCGGTGACCGTCCGAGAGTTGCGAGATTTCCACTGCATTTTGGGATGTGAGCCGCTCTCACCGATGTTGCATGAATTGCATGAAGCCTCGGAACATTCCATAGTTCATCATTTGGTCGGTGTTGTTGTTTTGCATGAGGATTGTCGCCTTCGATGCACATTGTCTCGGTTATTGATCCGTGGAGACTCAACGGTCTCCTCGTGCTCCATTGATGTTCTCAACATTCTCGAATGCCATTTTCAAACACTGCCACAAAACAAGGGTTAATTAATATATCACATATTATCCCTATACTCTGACCGACCAATTACATACCAAATAAACTTAGGTAGGTCATACTAGCGAAGAAATTCCCTGCTCTCCCTCCTAGTTATTATCTCACATCTCACCTGAGGATCATATCCTAAGCTTTGATATTAACTCGTGACGCCCCAAAATAGGTAAACATCACCCATCTTGAGTCGCCAAATACATGGTACTAAATTCAAATACAACTTGATTATACAACAATGATAAAAAATACGACAAAATATATGCTATGAAGTTTTAATACAAATATTGTCATCCGCATAATATTCACACTCAATTTAGTCCCGAATACATTTATTATCATACTATTTAATGTAATAGTGAGGACTACTAAGACACCATCTCGCACCATCACTCCGCTCCCCCGACTAGTCCTTGCCACGTTCTCATTTCTCGAAGAGAACGGTGAAAGAAAAGGGTGAGCTCATCTAGCCCAAAGAAGAAATATTATGACTAAGATAATGCAGAATAAATTATCATTAGTCCTCAACAAAGATGTTAAACCGATAAAATACAATAGACATCAAGTTTAACTCATAATGAACACGCAATCCATTAAAAGAGTCAAGTAGAGAATAAAATCTACTATCTTTTATGATTTAAAAAGGTTTTCATCACTTTTATCACGAGACTCATTTTAATAAATAATCCACATTATCTCTCTCGCACTACTGCCAAGGATATTCATTGTGGTCACGATCACAAATTATCCATGCACTCACGGCCAAGGATATTTGTGTATTCATCAATAGTCATGATCATGCCAACAACTGTCCATCAATGCACTTCGGGCCAATGAGGACTTTTACCACATCATTTGTAACATTACAATTATGGTTACACCGAATAATCCCTGATCATAATCATACCAAGTCCATCTATGCACTACAGGCCATAGATGACTTTCAAAAATAATATAAACATGAGGATGATGACAATGATATAAGAATTCAATAAAACAAGTTCAAGAATTAATTTATTCAGGAACTAATAACATCCAAATTGTCAACATGATACTTCTTTGTAAAGTAAAATTCAAGAATGCTCACAAGAATATTTTCATAAAAAGATACTGGATAAAATGCAAATATCAAGAATATTCCACTAATTTCATTGAGTATAGAAATCAAAATTTTAATCAACTGAGTATAATAAAGAATGGAATAACAAAAGAAATCACCATGCATGCAGAGATTCAGACAGATAAAAGTTATTCCAATGTAATAATAAATAACGGAACCAAAGTCGGATATAATACGACTCAATTGGGATATTCTAATGTAATAATAAAGAATGGAATACAACAGAAATCACCATGCATGCGCAGACTTCAGATAAATAAGTGAGTTATTCCAATGTAATACTAAATGATGGAACTAGGTTAGTGAAATTCACACCAACAGGATGTTCTAACAGAATAATAAAGATTTTAATCAGTTCTACGAAAAGCCATGTATATGATATTCCAACAAAATAATAAAGACAGAACCGTGTCCTACAGAAAGATGCATACATGATATTCAAATGTAATAATAAAGAATGGAATATGTAAGAATTTCACCAAGTATATAGGTATTTCGCAGATATAGGTTATTCCAATGTAATAATAAAGATGAAATAATAGAAGTTCTCTTTATGAATACAAAAGAAATAATACCCCTTACCGTAAAAAGAAACTTGATATCGAGTAGAAGAAAGTAATGTAATATTTTTCTTCTTTTCTCTATAGTTTCTCTCTCCAGAGTTTCAAGTGAATTAAGTAAGAAATAATGAAGGAATGAGCTTCTATTTATGTCAGAATAGAATAGAATGAATAAGAATCAATCCATGAACGGTCCAGATTGATTTACTATAATCTGATTTTATCCCATATTTAAAGCAAAATCTTTTAAATAAAATATAATATATTCTATTTATAATCTAATAAAACGAATAAATTTTTAAAAGATTTTTTACTACGCAAATACTACGCAGTAACTATGCAAAACACTACGCATAATAAAATATAATACATTTTAATTATTGTCTAATAAAACAGATAACTTTATAAAAGTATTCTGTTTTATATAAAAAGTTTTTCTGTTTTATTACGTTAATAATACGAATAAAATAAAACTTTATCATCATCATTATTATTCACACTATTAATCGACCAGGTCTTTCCCAGGAAAGTGGGGGCTTTTCAATAAGGATTTCTCCTTATTGGCGCGCAATTAGGTGACCAAACCTCTCTTTGGTAGAACTTCTAGACATCGTTAATAATGCAAATAATAATATTAACAACTTCGTCATCTCAATTATTGATTTAATAACATATAAAATATCGACAATAATTGAATCAAACTGAGTGACTTCTCACATAAGCATTAATAATCAATACTGGTAATCTTTATTATGCAACCACACGACATCGTACTTTTACTACCTGAGTAGTTCAACAAAGATCAACGGTAAAATTTTCGCCGTTATTTTCATAAAAATATTTTTTGTCGTTTTTTCAATCCGATAATAATTTCATCATGGAGTCCACTCAATGATCAGATCGTCGCATTTAATAATCCCCACCAATCGAATATTATATAACAACTCACGTGATTTTGCAAAATTTATAAATATTACCCACAACTATAATATTAGATCAAATTTATTCCATAATATTCAAAAATGATATTTATAGAAAATTCATTTTATTCATAAGAGTTGGGGTCTTACAGAAAATATGTAGAACGTCAAATATAATAAAATGAAGGGAGTAGTATATTACGAGAGCATACAAGGTGAGAGACACATCATATTTGTGTATGAGCTATTTTTTAAAATAATATTATTTTAAGAAATTATAAAATATTTTTTTGTACACAATATATAAGAGTGTATTTTTTATACATTTAATTACATAAAATAAGATCTCTTTTGTGTGATAGCTCATTCAATTACTTGTGTGCCCAAACTTGTTTTGCCTATTTTTATTTAGATAGCACTATTTTTATATGAATTTTTGATATTTTTGCATGATCATCTTTTAAATGAAGATGAGACTCATTTTTTTCTCATGTATAAAAAAATTATGTGAAAATATTTTATATTTTTGCATGTCTTTCTATTTGTACGACTAATTTTAATTAATAGATTATGATTAAATCGTTTTATAAAACTAAGTTATATAACTTGAAGGGTACCCCCGCAAATCCAAGATATTATATATTATTTATTTTATTTTAATATTAATAAAGAATACTCTCTAATAGATTTTTTTGTGATTTTTCTAAAATTATGTATTAAGGGTATATTCAGAAATGACTTATTTTAAAAGGACTCATAAGTTAAAATATAAGTTCATTTATGAGTTATTTTAAGTTGTGATTTATAAGTAATAGTGTTCGGTATCAATCTGATTTATAAGTCAAAAATTAAGTTAAAATAAGTTATAAAGGTGTTCGACTCATAATGACTTATAAATTAAAATAAATATAAAGATTATAAAAAATGATATTAATAAAAGAGGGCCAAAATAGAAGAGGTACAAAATAAATATTATATTTGGTCAAATTAATTTATTTTAAAATGACTTATAAATTATTTTTAAATAAATCACAAATAATTAAATATTTTTTTAACTTAAAATTCAGTTTATAAGTTAAAAAATAAATAATTGACAAATACCTCAATAGTAAAAAAAAAACTTATAAATTGGTCAAATTAATTTAAAAGTTTTTCCCGAACAAAACCCAAGGACAGTAGAAAAAAAATCACCGCTGGACACTGGCGGCATTAACTTAAACAGAGGAGAGAGAGAAAATAGAAACAACAAGTTTTGGCAGACATTTATTTTTGGACCGGTTCAATTTTATTTTTTTTGTTTTTTTTGCTTTAGACCATGTTTTGTAGAAAGCGGTTAGCATGGAGTTTATTTTTGGATAAGTTAATCAATTGGTCAATAAAGTGCTGACGCGCAGGCGATACTCTATGTGTATCAGTATTCTATTGATCAACTTATCAAAAAATAAATTTCATATTAACCGGATCCTATTTTGTATATGTATTCAAATTATACTTAAAAATTAATTTATTTTATAAAAATTTCGTTTGAAATAAATACAATACATTTTTTAGAAATCACAATAAAAAAAAAAACAAAAATTGGAGCGGTCCAAAAAAAAAACTGTCCAAAAAAAATGTCTGCATAGACCTACTGAGAAACCATTGACATAACCAGGAGGCGTGAATAATATTTTAAAGAAATACAACACGTAGAGTAAGATTAGAATCAGATGTACGAACGAGTAATATAAAAAGTATATACGCGACGCGAGGATCATGAACAGAGAGAGACCCTTTAAACTATAAATTATCACATTATTATCAATAAAACAAAGAAGAAGATGGACGAACGAAATTTAGTGGATTAAATGGACGGATTAAAATAAAGGAATTGAAATGATACAAAACAAAGAAGAAGAAAATTTAGTGGATAAAATGGACGGATTAAAATAAAAGAAATGGGGCCGCTGGTGTGGAAAAAGTTGGTATATTCAGAAACAGGGGAGATGATGAAAAGTGGTTTTTTTAACCCGGAAATTATAGGAAGGTGTGTACGTTACTGTGTGAGTGTGTGAGAGAGAAAATTTGCTAATTTACGCCACCAAACAGTATTCAATTTCATTATGACAACTCAACTCCATATATAAAGGGTGATCGAGCCTTGCTAATTTCATTACAAACGAATCCGTTTCATTCGTTGTTTGTTGTGTATTTTCAAATACTCTGTTTCTCTCTTTTATTTTTATTTTTATTTTCTGCCTCTGTGTGGCTCTTTGATTGGTTGTTTTTTGCTCTTCTTTTGGAAAAACTGAAGGTAAAGTTCAGCAGGGAATTTATTTCCTTCGCTTTTCGCATCATAGTTTTTTTTTTTTTTCCTTTCCTTTTAATCTTAATAATAAAAAAATGGAGATTTCTATTGATCTCCCCTGTAAATGGAAAGGACTCTTTTAGTCCTAAAATATTCTTCCATTGGAGAATAAATTTCATATTCTGTAACTTTATATACAGCTGATCTTTCGGGTTCATGGGATACTCTTTTTGAACTAGTTTTTGTCCTCAGAAATTGGCAACTCTGTTTGCTATTTCCCTTTCTACTTTATATTTTAAGCTTTTCTTGGTTGAAAAGTTTGTGATCTTAATCATCTAATTAAGTGTTAATTAATTTAGAGCAGATCAGCAGATTTAGCACCTTTTATGTCGGTTTTTTGACTTCTCCGACATGGTCAACAGATTTTCCGGCATACCCAGAAAGATTTAAGCGAAAATCTTTTTTTTTTAATTTTTATAATGACGAAAATGGAATGGTAGTATAGTCGGTAGAAAATTTTCATTTATGGAAAGTGGAGAAACTTGAGGGTCACGGCCTTTTGTAGCATAAATACCCGCACTACTCTCTTCTTCATCCTCCTCATCTGTTCTTATGGTATCTGTGAGTATTTTATAATTTGGATTTGGCCTCTGTTCTGTTCGTTTTTTTACTGCTATGGAATAATTACTTTCTCGATTGCTATAATCTAATTTTAGTCATTGTTTTGCTGCTCTCGGATTTAACTATATAAATATTTATTAAAAATAGCTTACAAAGTTTCATGCTTGTTTGAGTAATAGCAATAGATTCTGAACACTCGTAAGACTTGAAGTTAACTTCTAATTGTATTTCTTTATATTAAGATCTGGATTTTTAGTACAATTAGTGACTTCCATAGTAGGATATATTTTAATATTCTTTGAAACTGCTTTGAAACTTCTGTTAGAGTCAGTAGCTAAGGAGAGGAGTGGGCAAGCAAGTGTTGTAGTTAAGTTTCTTTCTATACTTGGGAATAGAATGGCCTTTAGTTAGATCTGGTTGTGAATATTCCTTAGATCGTGTCCGTTGTCAGTTTTTTTCTTTTTCTTTTAATTTTATGTTTTTAATTATATATTATAAAAAAAAAATCTCTTGTCCAAATCGGCTTATGGGTATGAACTTTTCTGGTAAATGGGTAAAGTTTTGGATTTGCACTTGTATGTAGTTAATAGTTTTAAGACCATAGTTAGATCAATCGGTGTTTATAGCTTAAGATAGTTAGACCACGTAGTCCTGTTTTTTTAAAATAACAAGGTAGATTTATAGCTTAGGCTAACTAATTAATTAGTATGAAAATAAGGTTGTGATGCCAACACTATGTTTCTTTCTTTTTGATTATGGTTGTCCCTAGTTTCAGAAGTAATAAGGCGGTGTTGTGTAAGGTGTTTGATTTTTAGGATATTCTAGAATGAATCAAATTAGGTGGAGTTCTTTGACTTTCTGGTCAGTCACTCTTTTTCAAATGTTTTACTCTCGGATAAACCCGAAGGAGTAGTAATCAAATTATATACATGTTTGTTGGTCTATGTTCTAACCATTGTTCTTTGTTCTTGCAGTTGAAATATACCCCGAAAATCTGTCAAAAACAATTCATAATATCTAAGTTGCCATGGCCGAACCTGTTCTTACCCGCGTTCACAGCCTAAGGGAGCGTTTGGATTCTACTCTGTCCACTCATCGAAAGGAAATCTTACAGTTTCTTGGAAGGTATAAATCCTACCTGTTGTGATAAACGAGTGAAATTCCTTTTTGGTGCGTGTTTGTTAGCGTTTCAGTTGAAATCTTGGTTACATTATGTAAATTGTAGGATTGAAAGTCTTGGAAAAGGAATATTGAAACCTCATCATCTTCTTGCTGAGTTTGAAGCAATCAGCAAAGATGACAAGCACAAGCTACACGACGGTGCCTTTGCTGAAGTTTTGAAGTCCACTCAGGTAAAGCCTGGAGATTGATCGACCCTTGTTAAAATCTATTTCTTTGATGATGTTACATCTTGAATTTTGTAATTCTGCCAATTGAATTTGACTGTGTATATGTAGGAAGCTATAGTGTTGCCTCCATGGGTAGCACTTGCTATTCGTCTTAGGCCTGGTGTGTGGGAGTATGTAAGAGTCAATGTGAATGCACTTGTTGTTGAGGAATTGAGCGTGCCCGAGTATCTTCACTTCAAAGAGGAACTCGTCAATGGGGGGACGTAAGTTTCAATTGGAGGTTACTAGATGCTTTACTTTATGTATTTCTATTGAGTTAGTTGAATGTCAATGTGACGTGTTTTATATGTTCCAGAACCAACGGCAACTTTGTTCTTGAGCTGGATTTTGAACCCTTCACTGCATCTTTCCCACGCCCAACTCTTACCAAATCCATCGGGAATGGAGTTGAGTTTCTCAACAGGCACCTCTCTGCAAAAATGTTCCATGACAAAGACAGCATGCACCCACTACTTGATTTCCTCCGAGTCCATAACTACAATGGCAAGGTACATAAAAAACTTGTACAATTACCTCTTGTTCTCAATATTGTTTTTTTATCATTGTCAATATATTAATATGATGACTAAATTTCATAACTCGAAGATGGGATCAAGAGTATGGTCTTTATTAAAATTATAACGAGATGCACACCATGAATTTCTCAGGAGACAAAATGTTTAATCATATAAATTTACCTTATAAGGAAACTATGTAGTTTATCTTAGAAGCTGTTTAATTTCTCTATATACAATATTTTCAAAAAATTTCTGATTTCAATGCACAGACATTGATGCTGAATGATAGAGTTCAAAACCTAAATGGTCTTCAATCAATGTTGAGGAAAGCAGGGGAATATCTCTCTACACTTCCCTCAGACACATCATACTCTAAATTTGAGCACAAGTTCCAGGAGATTGGTTTTGAGAGGGGTTGGGGTGATAATGCTGAACGTGTTTTGGAGATGATTGATATGCTTTTAGACCTTCTTGAGGCTCCCGATGCCTGCACCCTTGAGAAGTTTTTAGGAAGAATTCCAATGGTATTCAATGTTGTTATTCTCTCTCCCCATGGTTACTTTGCTCAAGAAAACGTTTTGGGTTATCCCGACACTGGTGGTCAGGTCAGTTCTTGAAGAAATATTAGTTCCCAACTTTTTAACTCTTTCAGTGCAACGTATGGCCATTTTAACTAATAAGCTCTGCTTCATTGTATAGGTCGTTTACATTTTGGATCAAGTTCCAGCCTTGGAGCGCGAGATGATTAAGCGTATAAAGGAGCAAGGGCTTGATATCACACCTCGTATTCTCATTGTTAGTGTTGCGAAATTTTATTGATACTTTACTTATATGCAATTGTTTCCCCTTTCCCTTTTTTCTCTTTTTATTATTTATTTATTTAATTTAATTCTATATATTATATGCTTTTCTACTCAGGTGACACGCCTTCTGCCGGATGCAGTAGGCACCACTTGTAACCAACGTCTTGAAAAAGTATATGGAGCTGAGCATTCACATATACTGCGAGTTCCTTTTAGAACTGAGAAGGGAATCGTACGCAAATGGATCTCTCGCTTTGAAGTTTGGCCATACATGGAGACATTCACTGAGGTGACATTTATAGCTCTATTAATTTTCTTCTTCTTTCAGTTTCCCTTCAATTACCATGTTCTGCATTGAATTTTAGTTTCTTAACCTAATGAGCTTGTCTACTTTGTTAGGATGTTGCAAAAGAAATTGCAGTAGAGTTGCAGGCGAAGCCAGATTTGATCATTGGAAACTACAGTGAGGGTAATCTTGTGGCGTCGTTGCTAGCCCACAAACTAGGTGTGACCCAGGTATGAGCTGTGATTTGTATCTCGCAACTATAAACTATAAATTCTGCTTCATTTAGTCTTACTTGCGATTCATTTCTTGCAGTGCACTATTGCTCATGCATTGGAGAAAACCAAGTACCCTGATTCTGACATCTATTGGGAAAAATTTGATCAGAAGTATCACTTCTCCAGTCAGTTTACAGCTGATCTTATTGCGATGAATCATACTGATTTCATCATCACTAGTACATTCCAGGAGATAGCTGGAAGGTAGTATACAAATCTTTGTTACTGGACTATAGGATTTACTTATAGAATTTATGTTTCTGACTGTATGTTGTTATGATATGCTAATCTTTTTTGTTTTTCCTTTAATCTATGTAGCAAGGATACCGTTGGACAGTATGAGAGCCATACTGCCTTTACTATGCCTGGATTGTACCGAGTGGTTCATGGGATCGATGTGTTTGATCCGAAATTCAACATAGTGTCACCAGGTGCAGATACATCTGTCTATTTCTCTTACACAGAGAAGGAGAAGAGACTGACATCACTTCACCCTGAAATCGAGGAGCTTCTTTATAGTTCGGTTGAGAATGAAGAACACCTGTAATTACCCTCCTTTAACTAGTATGTAATTTTGTTCTAATCTGGATAAAATCTGGTTGATTTATATATTTTTGGTCAAATGCAGATGTGTGCTAAAAGACCGGAACAAGCCCATCCTGTTCACCATGGCAAGGTTGGACAACGTGAAAAACTTGACAGGTTTTGTCGAGTGGTATGCTAAGAATCCCAGACTACGCGAGTTGGTTAACCTTGTCGTGGTTGGTGGAGACCGAAGGAAGGAATCAAAGGATTTGGAAGAACAAGCACAGATGAAGAAGATGTATGAGCTCATAGAAACCTACAAGTTGAACGGTCAATTTAGATGGATTTCTTCTCAAATGAACCGTGTGAGAAATGGTGAACTTTATCGCTACATTGCTGACACAAAGGGAGCTTTCGTGCAACCTGCATTTTACGAGGCTTTTGGTTTAACTGTTGTTGAGGCCATGACCTGTGGTTTGCCAACATTTGCAACTGTGTATGGTGGTCCAGCTGAGATCATTGTTGATGGAAAGTCTGGTTTCCACATTGATCCTTATCATGGCGAGCAAGTAGCTGAACTCCTTGTCAATTTCTTCGACAAGTGTAAAGGAGATCCTTCTCATTGGGAGACTATTTCAAGTGGTGGCCTCAAACGTATCCAGGAGAAGTAAGCATAAAAGCCTCTCTCTTTTTGTTATTATTTTGTAAAAATCAATGTAAAGTAAAGACGAGTTAATTATGTTATATCCTCCGTCCTCCTTTGCTTCATTGATAGATACACATGGCAAATCTACTCCGAGAGGCTGTTGACCCTTGCAGGGGTTTATGGATTTTGGAAGCATGTCTCCAAGCTTGATCGCCTTGAGATTCGCCGTTATCTTGAAATGTTTTATGCTCTCAAGTATCGCAAAATGGTGAGTTTTTCTTTCTTCTAACTTATTTGTTCATATCATTGCATTAAGGTGTTAAAAAATTGTTGAAGTTTGGTTTGATTTCTTGTCTTTCAGGCCGAATCAGTTCCACTTGCTGTGGATCAGTAGATGAAGCATTAACTGGGCTCTGGTCAAGTGAAGTTTCTGGATGTGTTCAATAAAACATTCGATTTTGTTTTTTGTTTTTTGTTTTTGTCTTGGCGTGGTCTGTTTCTTTTTACTGCTTATCGTCAGCGTTCCGATTGAGTATTTTTGACCAACCCTGTTACTGTTAGCTAGCTTATGGTAGTGTTATTTTTTGTTAATATTAATTTGGGTTTTGACTGTTTTGTTTGTGAATTGAAGATTGAAATTCAATGGAAGAAATAAAGATCAAATTTCAGTCTTCCATACATCGTCGTGTGTGTTTGTTTCTTGTTACGGTGTTTATACAATGGAACTTTCTAGAAGTTGAAATAATATTAATCCAGTCTTTAACATTATACTACTAGTAGAACGCATGGAAACAAATTACGTAGTTATTCAAACTGTGAAGTTTATTGCAGCCTTGAGATTTTGATCGGGGAAATTCAAAAATTTCATTATTTAATAATAAATTCTCAATATCAATTATAGGCCACATGGCAAGTTGGCAACTGCAATATCAATAAGTTCGTAACACTGTAAATTAAAGTACAATAACTTATAGCACTAATGTCAAATAAAGGAAGAAGCAAACATTATAGTATATAAAACAGAAAAAAATAAGCCATAAATAAGTTAATATTATTTTGAATTCCAAGATTTCATTACAGATTACACGATAAATAGTTGTAAGTTGTGTTCAGCAAGAAAGCTAGCTAGCTCCACAATTATAATTATTTAATCCGTTTCAGCCCACCATTTTTTACCTTGTCAAAGAACTTGGTCATAAGAACTTAAACCACCACCTACATGCTGGTGCTGGTAAACGAAAACTACCTCAATCGGATCAAAGTAAACAATATCGAAGCGTTGGCCTGGAAAACTTCGTTTGTTCCATGATCGTTATTGTAATCAGGTGGAGCTTGATCTGCTGCTTTTACGCCCACTGTTGCCGGAGGAGGAGGATGAGAGGAAGATCGAAGAAGAAGGAAGATGAAGTTGCAAGAGTTCAGTCAGTCGAGAGTTGCGCAGTGAGAGCGGAATAGTACGCAGAAATGGAAGCAGAAGAAGATGAGGAGGAGGAAATGGAGGATGAAGCAGAAGAAGGACGAGGAGTAGGAGAAGTGGCGGCTGGAAACGGAGGAGTGGGCGAGAATCTGCTGTCGGTTCAATTTGAATGGACGATTCACGAGGGTAACAAATTTGATATTCCACACCATCTCTCCTCCACCTCATCAGAAACAACGGGGAAAAGGTAAATTACACCATCTTCTTTTGTTTGTAATTGATTTTATTATAGGACAAAAAAATTGCTCTCTCTTGTATAATGTGCTACTAATTGCTCGTGTATGGAGGTATAGTATAAAAAAAATCAATCTTTATTTTCTCCGTTTCAATAATTTTACTTTCATTTATGTTTTCTCTTTCACCACCTTTTTTCGTTCAAATCAATTAGAATGAATCTGAACTGTAGTAATATTTTTCCGTCTAAATCGATTAGAATGAATCTAAACTGTTTCCGCCCGTACTATCTTATTAATATAGATAATTGATGAGTTCATAAGTCTAGGGGCGGAGTCAGGATTTGAGGGTAGCAGGGTAAATTTTAAATAACAAAAAAATTATAAAGCAAAATAAAATTTAAATATAATAAACTCCAAAATTCCAAAGTAATAAAATATTAAATAAACATAATATTGTTAACAAATTATTATCTCATTTTTTTGAAATGTTCCATGATAACTTCTTATTAATGCATGGTTTAAAATGTATCATTTTCAATATAAGTAACTGCATTCAACCATTTTATCTTACGTTTAGTTACAAAATATACTTTTAATAATATTTATTATTGAAAAAATTATTTCAACGATGGTGGTTACAACCGACAAAATTAAGGTGAGCTTCAACAACAAATAAATGCGAGGAACCTATAATATAATTTTCAAGTTAATTATCAAATCCCCAAATACCCTCATCTTCAAGTTCTAACTTGTAAAATTTTATAAATTGAATCAACCGTTTCTTGTGATCAAATGCTGAGAAAAAATTATTTGAATCGAGATGACAGCAATACATAAAACTTGTAATTTTCTTTTTGCCCTTTTTTAAGTACATTCTCCATTCTGCTTACTACTTCTCTACTTATATTTTTCATAATTGTTAAATGCATTCTTTATTTCTTTAGGTTAAAATTAATGAACTGTCCGACAAACACGTTCTTCTCTACTTTTGGTGGGTGACCTATGAGTCCCCCAAACCACCCACCTTTCTATATATAGAATTTGACTCCCTTCCAAACTGTAGTACATTCTCTCCAATTACTATTTCATTTTAATAATTTTGTTATCAATCATCAAAATATATTAATAAATAGTTGATACTATTAAGATCATTCAAACAAAAAATTAGAATTATTAAAAATAATTTTACCATTAAAAGTTTAACAGAATTTTCAACCATTGAAATTTTGATGAATATCCGTATGTTCATCAAATTATAAAAAAATGTCGGATTACTTTTACTTTTGAAATAATTATACTACTCAATATTATAAATTAATTGATCGGTGTTGATTTCCATTGTAAGGGACTTTATAAGCCTTCCGAAACTGATTCAGACCTTATATTGTGTTCCTAAGTTTTTTTTAGGGGAAGGGAAGGGAAGGGAAGGGAAGGGATTTAGAAATCAATAATGATTTCATTTTTTGCTCAAAACTTTTCTCCAAAAGTGGGAGGTAGGATTTGGAAGGATGAGAATTGAGAAATGATGAAAAATTTAGATATTTTATATTGCGTAAAATAATCTTTTAAAATAAATCATGTCATTTATTATATTAATATGTAAGGGTAATATAGTAATGAGGATTGATCTATTTCTAACGACGTCAAATTAAGGTTATCCTTACAACAGACCATGAACATCCATTCGATGATCGAAAAATTTAATAGAGTCTCCATCCGTAGTTTAATTTTTAATATTTCACAATTTAATATTGTATACGGGACAAATATTAAAAATACTACTCCTTGTACAATTTCTCCGTCCGCAGTATTAATACTGTATACGATTTGTATATAATAAGTCTGATAAAATCTTGGACGTTAAAATCAAAATGCATATGATCCTTCCACTAACCCTGAGAACCAACCAATGCGTAACACGTGGATTCCACTAAATATTATCCCCATCCATCTGATCAAATTATAGGACCTTCCAAATTGGTTCGATCAACAATTATGAGAGAAAATATAAAAGGGAAAAAATTTAATTCACTTTTAGCCTCGCTCTCATTAGATTTTCTCCCTCCTTTCCTTCATCTCCTCTTCAAACCCTAACTAATATGGTACAAAATCAATATTTTCTAAGAATTTTCTTCAAAATTCACACCGATTAAACAATGTTTAACCATTAGATTAACCTATCTACCAATTATTTTCTCAAAAATCATAACTTTGAAGTTTTTAAGTCTAATCTTGTATGATACTTGCTATTGTGTGGATACTTATTTATTGTAAAACATTTTTTACTGATTAAAAAGCTTAAATCTTTATATTTTTACTTAGATTATCAAAAACTCATTAGTTTCAAAAACTTTTTTGAAATTTATTTGGTGATGAGTAAATATTCAAAAAAATTCTTTATTTTTTGAAAATAACTTGAATGAATTTTATATTATGTGACTTATAAATAAATTCGGATACCGAATATTCGAATTCGAATAATCTATGAATTCGTATTCAAATATTAATTAAAATACCGAATACAGATAACATTTTTAAAATTCGCCGAATACCATATATGAATATAGATAACGAATTTATTTTTTGAATACAAATACAGTACCACTGTATTTGAATCTGAATATATCTATTTACACTCCTAATCAATATAATCCACCTCCTAATCCCCTTAAGTATCAATATCATGCAATATATACTTTCCTTCAATCTTGAAATAAACTTTCCTCTCAACAACAGTCCCAAATCTTATCTCAATGATTTACATTTTCCAAAATTTTAAGAGGTTTCCTTCTATATTTCTTCAATCTTGAAACATATCACTTTCTTCTCAACAACAGTCCCAAATTTTATCTCAATGATTTACAATTTCCAAAATTTTAAAAGAGGTTTCCCTCTATATGAATTGTCTGTAGACTAGTGTTTTTATATTCTCCAATAGAAATCTGTCAATTCTACATTTTTGAAGAAAAATCAAGTAATTTTAATTGTGTTACAATAATTAAATAAATTTTATCATAGTAATTAATATTACATATTTTGTTAAAAAATAAATAAATTATAACTTCATGATTTTCTCTAAAAATAAAAGTTATTTGTCTCTATCCAAAGGTATAAAAGTACTATTTTCCATTTCTAGATTTGATTCTGTTTTTGAATAAGAGATACAAATACAAAGGCTATTGGCCCTGATGGTATTCAATGGATTGGAGCCATCTTCTTTCCATTTTGTTGACATTTGATCTAATGTACTCCCTTCATTCTTTTTTTTTTTAATTAATCTTATTTGCTAAAATATTTGTTTCACACAAGAGTTCACTTCATAATGATAGTAATATAAAATGAAATAAGTTTTACCTTATAATTTTATTATAAAACCACACTCCTGAACTAAAAACTTATTAATTTCAAGAATAAGCATCAAACAAATATACATATTTCCTCCGTTCTCAAATATAATATCAATATTGATATTTTAAAATCAATTGAGATATTTCAAAATTTATAATATAAATTAATTTAGTTTTAGACAAAACAAATGTGAAACTTGTAAACTATCTAAATATTACTGTTAATTCTATGATTTTTGTTTTAAAAATTAAACAAGTCGCAATAATTTTAAATTTGAAAGTCAAACTTAATATTCACAATTTTTACAATTGGAACTATTTGTGGCACTGACAGTATATTTAATGTTTTTCTTTTTATTTTTCCCTTTCAATTTCTGGTGGATCCTGGGGTAGAGTCTTTACCCCCCTCTCTCTTCTGTATCTCTTTACAGGATTGATTAGTATGAGTTTATTTTTTTTTAAAGGTATAAATCCATCGATGTAATATTGACATATCGATCATCATAAATGCGTATGTAACATTCTATTAATCAACCAACTTATTCAAAAATCCTAACCACTTCCCTCTTTACGGTTTGGTTGGAGTGAATAGAATAATGGTTGGAATCCAAATCAAATTATAGTAGAATTGGAATTGAATATATTATTTATTCGTTTGTTAAGTTACTTAGTTAAAAGTTATATCAGAGTGAAATAAAATAAAATGTATAATACATATTAATATTATATTAATATATAATATTATACTATTATTATAATATAATATAAAGTAAATATAACGTATACTAACACATAATATTATATGTTATATTAGATATTCTATATATTTATGTATATAATTATAAGAGAAAAATGCATATACACAGTACACAATCGATTATAATTATAATATTATAATTATAATATAATATAAAACAAATATAACACGTTAAAAAATATAGTATGATATATATTAGAACAAATTAAACATCGTTCTTCTTAATTTCCTCATCTCATTCGCTTTTGCAACAATGGAGTCCTCAAACAAAATCAAGAAGTCAAAGAATCAGTTAAAAACTCCACCACAAGGAAAAACCATATTCTTCATCCTTCTCATCCTCATTACAATACTCCTCGTTTCATTTCTACCAAGAAACTCATCTAGTAATTCACCCCATCAACAACCGTTGATCCAATCCCCATCAGCTTCATCATCTCTCCATCCAACCATCAAGAACGCCTGCACCAACACTCTCTACCCTCAAGTCTGCTTCACTTCTCTCTCCTCCATTTCTCTCCCCAAGAATGACACTACTACCTTCCATCACATTCTCGAATTCACTATAAATCAAACCACAAAGCACGTTGCGAAAACCCGATCGGATATCTTGAATAATTTCATCAACCAAGATTTGATTCTGCAGGAAAAGAATGCTCTAAATGATTGCGTGGAAATGCTGGATCAAACCCTTTATGAACTTGGACAAGCCATTGATGATTTACATGCATTCCCTCCTTCGAGTGGATATCTTCATCCATCGTACGGTAATCTCAAAACCCTGCTCAGTGCAGCCATGACAAACGAGAATACCTGCATTGACGGATTCTCAGACTTGGAATTAGAATCGGACACCGAGGGCCAAACCCGAAGTGGTCTCAAAAAAGACCTGCAGCACTTGCTCAATCCAATCTTGCAGATGATCAGTAACTCCTTAGCAATGATCAAGAATATGGAAATTATAATCAGGGAAGAAACACTTAGACATACCCACATGTTGATCAAGAAAACTCCGGTAAATAGGCTCCTGGATTGGATGAGAATCCGTGACCGGAAAATGACGGAAACAGCATCCAGATTGAGGAACCCAAATGTTATAGTCGCCACAGATGGCAGTGAAAATTACACGATGATCAGCGAGGCAGTTGATATGGCCCCAAACAATAGCTTGATCCGGTATGTGATCAAAATCAAAGCAGGAATTTACGAGGAGAATGTGGTGATTCCTAGGGAGAAGAGTAATATCATGTTGGTTGGAGATGGCATGAAATTGACAGTGATCACAGGGTCTAGAAATTTGGTTGATGGATTCTCAACCTTCAATTCTGCAACCTTAAGTATGTCAAATTGTCAGAGACTTAAATATTTTTTAGTTTTATATATAGTATGTCTTATTTTCTGCTACAATATATTTAAGCAAATTCATGGGAAAACTAACTTTTATCATGATACAGCTGTGGTAGGAGACAGATTTTTAGCAAGGGATCTTACCATCATGAATACATCAGGTCCAGAGAAGCACCAGGCAGTTGCCCTCAGGGTGACTTCCAATGCGGCCTTTTTTCGCTGTGAGATTATTTCCTATCAGGACACCCTTTATGCTCATTCTTTACGCCAGCTCTACCGTGAATGCACAATCCAAGGAACAATTGATTTCATCTTTGGAAATGCCGCAGCAATTTTTGAAGACTGTAATATACTAGTCAGAAAACCAATTCCTGGTCAGACGAATATGATCACTGCTCAAGGGAGACAGGACCCGAATCAGAACACTGGCATTTCATTGCAGAACTGCATCATTATGGCTGCACAGGATTTCACCATGGCTGAGAGGCGCAACTTCTCCACATTCCTGGGGAGGCCGTGGAGGAACTATTCAAGAACTGTCATTATGAAGAGTTATATAGGTGAACTTGTACACCAGCAAGGTTGGTGTGAGTGGGACAGATACAGCACTTTGGACACTGTAGAGTACATTGAATACATGAATTTCGGAACAGGCTCGGACACAAGAAACAGGGTTACTTGGGCAGGGTATAAAAAGAATTGTACTGAAGATGTCGCAAGGCAGTTCACAGTGGGGGCATTTTTACACGGAGCTGATGACTGGCTAGAATCCACAGTTCTTCCTCTCTTTAGTACTCCACAAGAAAGTGAGATGCAGAGGCGCCAATATCGTCTTGCTCCCGCTCCCTCACCAGTTTGATGTTGTCAAAATGTAATACTGATTGGTGTAATTTGCAAATGGTATCATTAGCCTTGACAAAGCCGAAGTTCATGGAGCTTTTCTTCTTCAATATAGTAGTCAGTTTCTACTTTTACAATGACAAAAGAATTGTAAAGTCGAGTTAGTAAAATAAACCCCCCCATTCACCTATACTGGTAAAAAAGCTCCAAGACTTCTCTGTAAAAATTATGTACACTATTGCTCTTCTCTATTGCAAATTTTTTGATGTTACACATTTGGGATTACGAAGCTGTACAACATATTATATGACCAGACTACTGATCAGACTTCAGCACGTAAGAATACCATGGAAACAGTGCATGTAAACTTTCGTACACTTTCAAATCTGTGCTTACTTCTTTCTACTTGTTCTGAATAAGTTTCAACTTTCCCCACCTTTAATTTACTGCTTTTTAAGTAGACAAACTTGAGATTGTGTATCAATGCATGGTTGAAATGACCACCAACACGCCAGCACCACCATTCTGTAAAATTTCAATGAACCACTGAAGATGCAACATACTACATGATTCCTATCATTACTGAATTGCCCTTTTCGTTTATTCTCTAATGATCCTTGTCATTTCTTTCCTAGAAGAAACTGCCTTGAATAAAGGAATATTTTCAATAATAACATGAAGACTAGACCAATAATATTAATACGGCTAAATAATTGGAAGGGGTGGGTACTAGTTAACCATACCAGAAAGTCAAAAAGCCAACAGTTTTGTAGGATGACACTTAAAGCTCTTATACCTGTGTGCAGCCCAATTGGGAGGGAGAGGCTACGTTTGCATCTCCCCGGGTAGAGACAGATTATAGACATAGCCTGGTATTTGCCCATTACAATCTGAAATGAGGGTCATTACTTCTTATTTTTTTAGAATAGAGTGGAAAGAGCCGGCTACCAATATCTGGACTCTCTATATTTGATTCCAGATAGAGTGTCATGGAAAAGAAACCATTTTGGTACGTTTTAATCTCATAGTTTTCTGGCATCGAATAAATAGACTACTGGTATCTATCTTGTATCTGATTATGATCTGACGGTATCAATTGATTTCTTTGTTCTTTTTGTTTTACCGTCACTTATTTTGGGGAGACCCAAGAAATCGGTATGCAACATGGAATGAAAGGATTTCAATATAACAAAAGTTTCTTGCATAAAGATATATCTTTCACACATACCATTGCTAATGGTAAACATACTAAATATTGAGAAAGTAATGAAGGAAAAAAAATTACATTCAGTATTTTCAAGCTGCCTAGTCCACTTAGTGACAGAAAACATGCCTACAAACGAGATCAATACCTCGTCTAAAACACTGATATACACATAGAAAGTCAAATTTAGTCCATACTAAGCTAAGCCCTTAAGAATTGGTAGTACATTGCAATGCTATGAGTAGATTTACGAATTGGTAACATTGCAATGCTATCAGTTGGTAAATGAAGTAAATAATGCACATATGATGTGAAAATTATGTGCAATACTACATAGTTAAATCAAACCATCAATGATGTTAATAATAACCAATAATCAAAAATTAATATTTAAGTAGTAAATCAGAGAGGGTACTGTTAGTCAAAAAGGTGTCCTCACCCACTCCTACTCATTATCAATTCCACCCAGTGGCGGAACCAGAAGATTTTCATAGGGGGGGCAAAATACATCAGTAAAATTTTTTTATTTATTGACGCTTGAAGTGCTTCTTTCGGTTTTACGATTAAGAGGAGGTAACTGTATCATGCGAGTCTGTATAGTTTAAAAACGTCTCAAAATTTGCTCGTTTTCAATTGTTGGAAAAATATAATAATTCAATGTGTTTGTAAAAATTGTAGGAATATAAAAATGAGCATATTTGATTGAATCTCTTCACAAAGATTTCTTGATTACATATTAACTAAAGGTTAATTTGGAGTTTTTTCGGAAAAGAATGCATTTAAAAATTGAGATGCTTATTATATCACCCATTAATTAAATTAAAGGCTACTTTGGAGTTTCTAATGCATCAAATAAGAAATAAATTGTGTTTTCATGCAACTTTTAATAGATTTTGATTATTGAGGCGTGTGCCTCTTTAATTTTTAAAATTAAAAAATTATATTAATTTAGAGTTTAAAAATATCTTAATTTGATTTTAAAAAGTTCATAATAATTTTATATTGAACAAAACAAAATAGCCTCTTCTTAATTTTTTATTTGCAAACATTTTGTCATTATTTAGACAATTCAAATTTACGTTTTCACACTTTCGCGTTCGAGTTAGTAAAGACCTATAAAAAAATACGTAAAAGATATAAAATATATGTAAATATCATTTTTTTCTTTCCAAACCTTAATCTTAGTACCAACCTACCGGGGGTAGGTGCCCCCCCTGGCCCCCTGGTTCCGCCAGTGATTCCACCCACTCCCACCCATTATGTTTCCTCACCCACCCACTCCACCTTCTACTTTCCTACCTACCTCATAATTTAGTCAATCTCTCTCCTCCTCATTTGGCTATAAAAGGAAGCTAAGGAAGAAGGATGAAAGACACCAAGAGCAATAATAGAAACTCCCATCAGAGAGAGGAAAAGAAAGGGAGAGAAAAGCTTCAGTAAAGCTTTAGAAAAATAGAGAGAAAGATAGTTCAAATAGAAAGGTGTTTTATTTGGGCTCCATCACATAGTTATTGTGGTGAAGTAATTTGAGTTTGTACTCAAATTAAGATATCTTGTATTCTCTCATATTATTCTAAGTGGATTTTAGGAGGAGATCGTCCCCGTGGTTTTTACCTCTTAGTTTTAGAGGGTTTTCCACGTAAAATTCTTGGTGTCTCGTGGTTTGATATTTCCTACTTATTATTTCCTCGGTGTTGGTTATTATTTTGGTGGAGTTGCGATTTATTACATTTGGCTTATCTTGATATTATTATCTGCCTAATTTATCAAAGACAATGATTTGGGTGGTGTTTTTCCCAACAACCGTATCGAGCTAAGGTTATTTGCTTCGGTTGTTTTTGATAAATTTTATGGAGGAATCAGTGGAGCCATGATTAAATTGACCTCTTCAAATTTTTCGATCTGGAAGCCCAGAATGGAGGATATCCTTTATTGCAAGGATTTATATGATCCGTTGGAGCTCAAGAGGAAAAAGCCGGTACGGATAAGTTTGAGGCTGATTGGAATAAAATGAACAGGAAGACTATTGGTCACATCCGGCAGTGGATTGATCAAAGTGTATTCCACCATGTTTCGCAGGAGACGGATGCTCACACTTTATGGACAACACTAGAGTCTACATATGACGAGAAGAAGAATGCACAAAATAAAACTTTTGTCATTGAAAAATTGTGAATCTAAAGTACAAGGACGGAGCAGCAGTATCGGAGCATATGAGTGAGTTCCAAGGTTTGGTGAACCAAATTGCTCACCATGAAGTTGAATCTTGATGATGAGATTCAGTGCTCTTTTTTGCTTCTTAGTTCGTTGCAAACAATTTGGGAGACTTTGGTGGTGTCTCTAAGCAATTCACTCGTAAGGAAAAATGACTATCACAGATGGTCGAGGATAGTCTTCATAATGAGGAGACAAAGCGAAAAGGAGCAAAGGCGTAAATTTTGAGACTCATGCTCTTGTCACGAGAACAGGCGGGTATAATTTTAGAGGATCTCACAAAGGAGATACAAGTCGCAAAGAAAAGCAAAACTACGAGAGCATGCATGTCAAAGACCAGACAAGGTGAAACGTATAAATGCTTTCATTGCAATAAGGAAGGTCATTACAAGAGAAATTACAGAATCTGGTTAGACAAGCAGAAAAATGGTGAGCAGAGAAAGGTTGAGGAGAAGAACACCGCAACCACGAAGCCATCAAGATGTATTTATTCTTTCATTTGGGGGAAGAAGAATGCTTTGACGTTGATGATCGAGAAAGTTGATTGGGTGGTTGATCATCGGTGCCTCGTGATCATGCTACACCTAAAGAGAATTTTTCACAACTTACAAAGTGGAGACTTTGGAGTGCGTGAGAATGGGAAATACCGATCACCCAAGATTATTGGAATTGGTGATGTTTGCATTTCGAGACGGTGTTGGTTGCCTTTGTTACCTTGAGGATGTTAGACACGTTCCAGTTGCGTCTCAACTTAATTTACGGTATGGCCTTGGATGAGAGAAGGCTATGAGAATCACTTTGGCAGTGGAAAGTGGAAGCTTACCAAGGGCTCTATGGTGATTGCAAGAGGCGTTGCTTGTTGTTCGTTGTACAAGACTCATGTGAAGGTGTGTTCTAGTGAGTTGAATGCATTTGAGGATGACTCTTCACCAAACTTGTGGCATAAGAGGCTTGGCCACATGAGCGAGAAAGGGTTGCAGTTATTAGCAAAAAGGTCACTCATTCCTTCTGCTAAAGGTACTGTTTTAAGCCCTTGTGATTATTGTTTGTTTGGGAAACAACATAGAGTTTCTTTTAGTAGTTCAGCTAAAAGAAAATCAGAGCTACTAGAGAGAGTATATTCTGATGTATGTAGACCCATTGAGGTTGAGTCTTTGGGTGGAAATAGGTACTTCGTTACCTTTATTGATGATGCTTCGCGGAAGGTGTGGGTATTTTGTTGAGAACAAAAGACCGTATTCCAACATTTTCGTAGAGTCTTCATGCTATGGTTGAAAGAGGATTGGAAAATCGTTGAAGTGTCTTCAAATAGCGACAACGGAGGGGAATACACTTCAAAGGAGTTTCTTGAATCTTGTAGTAAACATGGCATTCGACATGAAAGCAGATCGTTCTGGTACCCTACAAAGATAATGGTGTGGTGAGAGAATGAACCGCACTATTATTGAGAGAGTGCGATGCATGTTGAGAATGGCTAAAATTTCGCCTAAGTCATTACGGGGTGAAGTCGTCAGACATCGCTTGTTACCGATTAATAGATCTCCATCAAGACCTTTGGATTTTCAGATTCGTAAAAGATTTGGAGTGGTAAGGATTTGTCTTATTCTTATTTAAGGGGTTTGGGTGCAAGGCTTTTGCACATATCCCCAAGGAACAAAGATCGAAACTTGATGACAAGTCTACTCCACGTGTGTTTGTTGGCTATGGAGACGCGGGGTTTGGATCTACGGTTATGGGATCCGGTCAAAGAAAAATTATTCAGGAGCAGAGATGTGGTGTTTCATGAGCACCAGAATTATGAGCATTCTGATAATGCTACATAACCTAGAGATAATAGAGTTCCAGACCTTAGCGAAGTTCCTTCTCCAGTACAGAATGCCACAGTTGGAGAGGGAGGTCGAATGAAGATATGGACCGATCTGAGACTTGCACGATATTGATGGGTCAGATGCAGAGAGTGTTGATCAGGGGGAGCAACCTGATATTGAAGAACCTCAGCTAAGAAGATCCACTAGAGAACGTGTGCCATCAGTCAGATATCCTTCATCTGAATATCTTTTAATTCTTTGAGGAGGGGAGGAGGAGGATTTTCAAGAAGTCAAGACTCATGGGACAAGCGGCAATTGGGTCGAGAGCTATGCGAAGATGAGATGGATTCTTTGCACAAGAATCACAATTATGAGTTGACTACACTTAGAAAGGCAAGAAAACATTGAAGAACAAATGGGTGTTTAAGCTTAAGAAGGATGGCGATAAACTAGTAAAGTACAAAGCTCGACTAGTTGTCAAGGGTTTTGCTTTCAAAAGCAAGGTGTTGACTTGATGAGATTTTTCTCCATCGTGAAGATGACTTATTCGAGTAGTCTTTGGGATTACCGCTAGTATGGATCTTGAGCTTGAGCGGTTGGATGTGAAGACCGCTTTTCTTCATGGTGATTTGAAGGAAGAAATCTACATGGAGCGACCGGAGGGATTTGAAGTTAAAGGAAAGAGCACTTGGTTTGCAAGTTGAAGAAAAGTTTGTATGGCCTGAAACAAGCTCCAAGGCAAAGGGTACATGAAATTTGATTCATTTATGGTGGATCAAGGTTATAGTAGAAACGATTGCGAGATCATTGTGTGTATGTTAAAAGGTTCCGGATGGTAACTTCATTATTACATTGCTATATCGTAGATGATATGTTGATAGTTAGGCGGGATGTCGATATGATTCGCAGCTCGAGGGTGAGTTGTTTAAGTCCTTTTATATGAAGGACTTAGGTCCAAATGCAAATGATTTTGGGTATGAAGATTGTTCGTGATGGAAAACCAAGAGGTTGTGGTTGTCACAAGAGAAGACGTTAATGGTGCTTACAAGATTCAACATGAGTGATGCTAAACCAGTTAAGACACCTTTGGCTAGTCATATTAAGTTGACAAAGTGCATGTGTCCTTCTACCAAGGAAGGAGAAATGATATGGTTGCGATTCCCTCTCCTCTCATTGTAGGGAGTCTTATGTGATGCAATGGTTTGACTGTGCCGGATATTGCTCATGCAATTGGCGTTGTAAGCAGTATTTGTCAACTCTGGCAGAGAACATTGGGAAGCGATTAAGTGGATTCTCGATACTTGAAAGCTACTTCCATTTATGTTTGGTTTTGGTAGTTCGAGTCCAGTCTTGGAGGGTTTCTGAGATGCAGTATATGGCGAGTTACGAAGAAGAAGTCTCTTGGGGTATTTGTTTACTTTGCGGGAGGAAGCGAGATCATGGAAATCCAAGTTGCAAAAGTGTGTTGCTTTGTCTACAACTGAGTCAGAATACATCGCTGCTACTGAAGCAGGCAAAGAGATGTTGTGGTTAAAACGGTTTCTCCAAGAGTTGGGTTTAAAACAAGATGAGTATGTGGTTTATTGTGATAGTCAGAGTGCAATTGACTTGACCAAGAATGCCACGTATCATAATCGGACCAAGCATATTGATGTTCGTTATCACTGGCTTCGAGAAGTGATGGAAAAGGAATTGATGAAAGTGAAGAAAGTTCATACTGACGAGAATCCCTCAGACATGTTAACAAAAGTTGTTACTCGTGACAAGTTGGAATTTTGCAAGGAATTGGTCGGGATGGACTCCAAGTGACGGGGTCACAGAGATTACATCCTCTAATGGGTTCGGAGGGGGAGATTGTTAGTCAAAAAGGTGTCCTCACCCACTCCCACTCATATTCAATTCCACCCACTCCCACTCATTATGTTTCCTCACCCACCCACTCCACCTTCTACTTTCCTACCTACCTCATAATTTAGTCAATCTCTCTCCTCCTCATTTGGCTATAAAAGGAGGCTAAGGAAGAAGGATGAAAGACACCAAGAGCAACAATAGAAACTCCCATCCGAGAGAGGGAAATAGAAAGGGAGAGAAAAGCTTCTGTAAAGCTTTAGAAAAATAGAGAGAGAAAGATAGTTCAAATAGAAGGGTGTTTTATTTGGGTTCCATCACATAGTTATTGTGGTGAAGTAATTTGAGTTTCAGACTCAAATTAAGATATCTTTTGTATTCTCTCATATTATTCTAGTGGATTTTTAGGAGATCGTAAAAGTGGTTTTTACCTCTTAGTTTTAGAGGGTTTTCCACGTAAAATTTTTGGTGTCTCGTGGTTTGATATTTCCTACTTATTATTTCCTGCAGTGGTTATTATTTTGGTGAAGTTGCAGATTTATTCTGTTTGGCTTATACTGATATTATTATCCGTCTAATTTATCAAAGACAACAGTATTTGGGTGGTGTTTTTTCCCAACAGGTACATACTTGGTTAACACCAGTGTAAGCGGAAGAGATGGCCTGAATAGCAATCAGAAATCCCAATAAAATAACGCTATGGAACACATTCGCGAAGGGAAGTCAATGCATTATATATAAAATATAATTTCCCCTCTCTCAATCTCAGTAAATCGATGTAATAACACAACTGTAGTTTATAATACAAATAATTTTCATGCTCATTGCTCGGTATGTAGATGAGCTCTGCGGTTAACGGAAGATATAATTATAGAGAGAGAAACCAAGTTTGAAAGCTCCACAAGCAACACTGATGTGTGAGAGAGGAGAGAGAAAAAAAAAGGTAGAGAATTGGGGAAGGAGATTGGAAGAATTGAGCAGCTTCCCTGATTGAATGCTCCACAAGCAACCCTTAATTAGGGTTAAATATATTTTTACCAATTTACTCGACCTCAGTTTACAAATGCAATCCGTCAAACCATATAAGATGAACTAAAAACAAACGGGTTACATTGAAAAATAGATAAAAAAGCGGTTTTACATCTTTATAATGACGGATAAAAACAAATATTATAAATGGGATTGCTTTTTAATTCTCTAATATATATATATCCAACTTGACATAGCAGTATATATACTTGGTAAATGTTTGGTATTTCCAGTAGTCGGCAGAAAGAATTGAAGAATGTGTCATTATCTTTTCAACATTTCCTCTTAGAGCTAGGTTGTTATTATATTTTATAAATAAAAAGAAGAAGGAAATAAATTTGTAACAAAAAGATAGATGAGTTCTGAGTGTTTGAAAAGGGAATTTCATGCCTACAATTAACATTATTAAGTTTTGTAAACATCAATCTCAACTGGGTGACACAATTAGAGCCATAGATGGTAGAACAAAGGCATGTGCAGCAGGAAATGGGCGGCAAGTGGTCCGCCCATCCGTCCTGATCATAACTACAACAAAGAAGGAATGAAGGAAGGAAGTAGAGAGAATTAATCTAGCTCATCACTTGGTCTAAATTCTTTTTCATTTTCAGTATTTAACTTGATTGATAGTGATTGTCAACCAAAATTCAATTCAATTAATGGGAAGCTTGAAAAGGAGTCTTCTACCTGATCAAGAGACAATATACACGTTAAATAAAGGCCAAATATCTGAGAAAGCTACATTCGCTTTCCTATTGTCTTATACATAGTTTTTATATGATAACTAATTAACCCTGGTTAATTCTTCCTTTTTAATTCAGAATCTCAACTGTAAATATAGGTTTGATGACAAAATATGATTATGAGTTAGTTTTGGTTTACAAAATTTGGTTATGGTTATCAAAATATTAATTAATCAACTTAATAATTTTAATTAAATTTGAAGTCATATATATGTGTGTGTGTGTGTTGTGTGTGTATATATATATAGAGAGAGAGAGAGAGATATAGAGAGATAAAATTATGCATGCATGCATTAGGTCTGCTCTAGTAACACCTTACAATGAACGTGCATGCAATATTAGTAGCACCTAGCCAGATGGGAAAATTGAACCTGGCGGCATTAATAACATCTTACAAATTGAATAGTTGATCGATATTGACCATAGTCATGGCAAATCGAGATCGGATCAGGTCTGTATTATAGGAACAATTAAAAGAGATAGAGAGAGAGTCAGAGTAAGCACCTAATTAATGATATAGCTTTCACTTTCAGCACACATTGTTAACTATCTCAAGTGCTGCAGCATCTTAGTTTAATTAATTTTAATTACCAGATAACTGAGCCAAGATGCAGTAATCTAATCCTCAATTTATTTATTTTTTTTGTATATATTACTGACACCATTTATATAATTGTAATGCATCCATCACTTGACTAGTCTTAGTTACATTTAATCTATATTCCCAAATTAATGTACATAAACCACATGAGACATTAATATCTTACCAACAAAGATATATATATATATATATATATATATATATATATATATATATATATATATATATATATATATGGATCTTAACCACATGCTTCGAGCCTAATTTTGATTGCAAATCCTGCCATGATAGGATTGCGTTTCCAGCAGAGAGAATAAACGTATCCAGTTCATTGATTTTGGCACAAACCTAGATTATCCTATACATTTCCACTCCTATACAATTAATACATAATCCGTTTAATCTATATTAGATTATATAAAAACTATGTTAATTATATCTTTTTTTCGAATCTTTTTCAAGAGATCTTACACCATACTTTCTGTGGGTTTTTTCTCCATTGAAATGATTACAAAGGAATCACTTGTCTCCAAAAAGTTATATATACTCTTTTTCTAGTATTATTTTACTTGGCCAGGTTCTCTAAAAGCTAGGGAACAAACTGCCTACATTTATATGCCGAGCTTAATAATGATGATATTTATTATATATAATCACACATTTTTAACTTTTCCATTAACATTATTAATCAACGAGATTGGCTTATGGGTAATGAGAATCATGCAAGATTATGTTGGGGAGATCTACTCCGCAATTTGTCTCATGTATGTTCTAATTTTCATGCATGCATGCATGGATATTGTACTATAAGAGTTTTGCACAAACTTTGAATTTACTTCTAATATTATAAAATATTAATATAATAGTATTAATAATCAAAGTGGTAAAAGAAGACAAGTGCCAAAAAGAAAGTTACTCCCGCCGTTACAAGCTGTTGTGCCTGAGACAATTAAAATGAAAACGTTTCTACTTTTATCACTTTGATTATTAATACTATTATATTAATATTTTGTAATATTTAGTATTTATAATATTTATATTTATAATATTAATATTAATATTAATAATAATATTTTTAAATATTATTAATACTATTATATTAAATACTAATATGACAAAATATTAATATAATAGTATTAATAGTCATGTGGTAAAAGAAGACAAGTGCCAAAAAAAAAATTACTCTCAGGTCATTAGCAATTTGTTGTGCTTTGACTTTTTATCCGGCTGCTACAAGTTGTTGTGTTTATCCCATTTTAATTGTATAGGATATAACAACAAGTTGTTGTCTTTGACTTTTTTTTAGGTTCTTCTCAACAATCGATTCTTAAATGATAAATTTTATATATATATATATATATATATATATATATATATATATATATATATATTTCTTTGTCTTTTTTTTTATCTCCTTTACTGTATCAGCCACTCATGGGTCTCATAGTTACGTCAATTAATATTTGAACTCCAGATTAAAATATATAACAGACATTAACTAGTAATTCCAATCTCTTCCTATTTTTTTCATGCATCCATACAAAAGAACATGCAAGAATTAATAGAAAATCTGATAGTTATATATAGGAACCCACATGGAGGTGGTATGGGCGAAGAACATTTGATACCATTTTTTTTTGTTTGCTCAACATGCATGCTGACGTGGATCAACCAATTAAGTAGCATATGCGTAACGTCCATGTGCCCCCACATGACCCTGCTCAATTGGTGCCATTTGTGACTATCAACAATTTTGTACCAAAAAAATCTCCCCACAGATTAAATAATATCAAAAATTCTATGCGGACATAAAAATTAAATATAGATATTTTATAATTTTATTAATTTATATTTTCTCTTTAATATAAATAAAATTATAAAATACTTGTATCCAATTTTCATATTTAATTTTGACGTAGACATAAAAGAGCTCAAATAATACTACTACTAGTGTCGCTTATAGTGTATGATTATCATCCCTATAAAAAAAACAAGCTAGCCAAGTTGTGATTCACATCAAGGAGAGGTAAGTTAACATTTTTAATTCGATCAACCCCTAGCTACCCAGGCTTTATAGTCTCTAGGACCACAAACTGTACATATTGTTCCTCATTTGCCAACTATTCTTATAAATGGATATACATAGGATTTGAAATTCATAGCCCGTGTAAAATATGTTCGTATTTTCTTTCTTTTTTATTTATTACATCATCGATTAATTAAATGGCTGATTAAGATGTTAGCATTTTCTTTTCTTTTTATTGATTAAGTCGTTAATTGTCTTTGTATCAACCGTTTGTTAACCAATCAATCGCTAGTTATTTTTCACGATTGCATACAGTCACTAATTGGTCGCTAATTTAATTTTATCGTTCTGAATTTGGCGTAAATGTCATCGTAATTCACCTGCAATGGGTACTCTAAATATTCACATGAGTTGCATATCAGCGACCACATTTGGTCGCAGATATTAATTTATCAACGACCTAATGCGGTCGCTTATATATATTCAGTCGCATATAAACTTTTTTTTTTGGTTGTGAATGAAAGCAAAATTTTAAATATGTGCAGAAATTAAGCCACTAAACTTGTTTAGATTAGACAACAAATTGGACGAAGTTTAAACTAATTATAATTTATAGTAGGTCGTGGGTAGCTAAATTAATTTTGTGATGATTAGGAATAATATAAACAAGAACAAAAAAGGTATACTATCTAGCTAGCTAGCTTATTAGTATATAATTAAAAGCTAATGTATGTAGGTAGCTAACTGCAGAGAAGTTGAACAAAAAAGCAACAACGTAGTCTGACAGTGTTAAATTAATTAAGCCACATACAAAAAATTAATGAGACGTGACTTATATATTTATTGTCAACAGTTTGTTTGTCTTCTTCCCAGTTTTTTAAATAAAGAAAATAAATGGTGGTTGTTACTGCCATGCACTAGTTGGTCCATGCAACTTTTAATTATTTAGATTTATATATATCTTTCTCCTACCGATCAATTAACGATAAGAGATGAATAAAATTTTATCAAACAGTTGTACCCTCTTACTGAATCAAATGTTGAGTTGTTAAGGGCATTAAGAGATGAACAAACACCGCCTTAATTAATTAGGTTAGGTGTTGTATTATACTGCTTCAAATGTTGAGTATTTAATTTGTTTTCTAACTTGGCTGATCAAAACCTTGCCATCTCCAATCCAGAATTGGTTCTGAAATGAGATCTCATTTGGTTTCTGTTTAAAGTCTATTAATATTTGATTAGAAGAAATTTTAATTATAAACAACTTACGGTTGTTAATTTGAAGGCAAAAAAAAAAGAATTAAAAAGATGCATCTACGGGAGATCAGCTCAATCTTGTTGCATTTGGTTATTTTGGATATAAATAATTGTATTTTATTCATTCCGATTTCCAAAATACTCCATCAGTTTTAAATTATAAGATTAATATTTATTTTTTAAAAGTCATTTTCAAACTAAAATTTTGAAATGGATTCATTTTGCTTATGTGAATATAATTATAAATATCACAAATTACCTAAAAATACTATTAGTCGTAAGATTTATTATTTTTAAATTTTAAATGAACCATGTCAATTTTAAATTTAAAAATATTTTAAATTGAAAAATTAATATCGATCTTATAATTTGAAACGGAAAAATATGAGATTATTTTTGACTTATTTGACACATTAATATTAACTCATTTAAAAATTACTATTAATGAGAATAGTTTTTATTTATCAAACTTAAATGAATTACATCTCAAAATAAATATTAAATTTAAAAATATCTTAAATTAACTTTAATTTTTTATTTTAAAATGAAGGAGTATATATATATATATATATATATATATATATATATATATATATATATATATATATATAACTGATTACTCAAGTATTCTAATTTGATGGCTTATATTGCCAGACCAATGTATATATGTTCATTTTTGATTACTCAAGTATTCTAATTTGATGGCTTATATTGCCAGACCAATGTATATATGTTCATTTTTATTAATTGGTTCATTGACAAATGAGCATTTGCACATGTTAAACAAAATATTAATTAATCAGCTTATGAGGATTAATTAGTCTCTGTTTGGTTAATGCTTAGTTTATCTAATTGTTACACCAAAATATATAGCCCATTTGCTTGAGCATTGCCATTAAATAATAATATTTTCTTTGTTCTATAATACAAGAGTATTTTCTTATTTATTTTATGTAATATTGATTTATAATGTTTTAGAATGAGAAATTAATTCTGGTGTAAAAAATATTAATCATTTTGAAGTGAAGTGTTATTATTCGTGAGGACCATAAATTTATGTTAATATTTAATATTGACTTAGATTATCATTAACAAAAAAATTATATATTATTAATTTATTTTATCACTGATAATTTTAGCATAAGCACTCTGCATCCAAATAAAATTAATGAATATAAATTTATTTATTTATTTGCATCTCATTTCCGTTTTCCGTGAAACATGGTGATGTGGACTGACTTGTTGTACCAATTGAATTGTCTCAAAAATTTTAGGGTTCTTTACATAAATATATAATAAATAGAAAATAATTACAAGAATAGTGCATCAACTAAATAATTACAAAAAGAATATAATTAAGACTCATATTACAAAAATAGTATAATTCACATTAATAAGAAAATCTAAAATCAAGAACAAATAACTGCCATAATTAATATTTCAAATTCAAATATTTGGATCTAACAACAAAAACAAATTCAAATTCAAAATAATATTTCAAATATAAATATTCAAATTCAAATCTTCATCTCCCTCCCATACACTTTGAAATAATAGTCCACCGCTACACCGCCGCTACACCTCACATACTCCGCCGCTACACCGCCGCGAATCTCCGTTGTCCAAAACGCCAATGAGAATAAGAAGAAGATTCGTCCTACAAAAAATTTAAAAATAAATAGATGTAACTATTAATGTTATGAAAAAAAATTTATAACTATTTTGTTACTCATAAATAATAAAATGGTTATCTTTGTATGAATGGTTGGCTACCAATTGCATCACATTCAAACGAAATTGGTAACTTAATAAAATTGAATTGGTTACCTTGGTCTAAAGGTTTGGCTACCAACTGCACTATGAAAAAACTGCAGGTGTGGATGTAAATTAGTTACTTTGGTATGAAAATTTTGTTACCTTGGTACGAAGGTTTGCTTACCTTGATCTGAAGGTTTGGTAACCAACTGTACTAAGAAAAAAAATTAAATTATGGAGGTTGATTGGTTACTTTGATATGATAATTTGGTTACCTTGGTATGAAGGTTTGGTTACCATCATCAAGTATTCATATCCACCGCCACCACCGCCTGAATCTTCATACCCTCTTTAATTCACTTTTTGTGCTCCACTGCAAAATTAGACCCAGCTTCCACCTATCACTGGACCTTCATGTCCCCGAATAATTCCAATTAGTCAATCACTTACATTTCTCAAAAACATTGAATTCAGTTTATGTTTGTTTGTAGGAGAGGAACTGGGGATTGAATTATAATCCTCATACATTGTCTGGTATCAAATTTTAAGCCAGGATAACATATTAAATAGTAATTGTCACAATCTCCCATTAAACAAAAGGTAATTACGTTTTTTTGCAAACATACCTTCCAAGATCGCAAGCATTTAAGGGAAGAGAGGTCTCAAACCCTAATTTGACGACTGTGGCTTGAAGAGAAGAGGAAGTTATTATTAGGCTTAGAGCGAGAGTAGTGACAGGTTCATAATCTCCTTCAATCGTTGATTTGACAGAAGTATTGACGATTTTAATAGTGTCGTCGCAGGCGCAGACGATGAAAGATCCGTCACCGGAGAGGCGTAGCGTAAGGTCCACCATTGTAGAATTGCTGCAAAGGTGGCGCTAGATGTAGTTCTTCTTCGATTGCTAAATCGATATATTTTTATATGCAGCGGGAGGGAGAAGAAGGTGGGAGGGGCTACGCAGTGGTAGTTCTTCTCAGCTACGTTGAATGAAGAAGAAGGGTGATGACTAACTGCAGTTGTTATAGATGAGGTGTGACGCCCCCAAAATAGGTCCAATCCATCCAACCTATTTTGAGTCGCCAAATACATGATACAGAAAACAACAACAACTTTATTACTACAATTGTCGTGCAAAATACAACAACACATATACTGTGAGTTTTAATACCAACTGTGACTCATGTCCCAACTATGGACAACACCTCACAGTGATACCTTACATAAAGGTACAATCTAGAACTGTTTTAAAAATTAAAATCTTTGGGAAGTGCTCAAGAAAACCTTCGTACATAGGAGGCCATGAATCTAAGTTATGATAGATATCATATGTCCATAGAATTATCCTTGGTTGATCCAATAGATCCCAAAGAAAAATGAGAAGATTACTATCTTGTTCCTTCCAATGGTGAGTTTTCTCTTGACATATAACTATCTCCACCGTCTGCGATTGAACATTATGTTTCAACCCAACTCCAAGATCATATAGGTAGTGCTCGCAGATATACTCAGCAAGTGGATGTGCACAACTCTGTCTTACGATAACACAATATTGTATGTCATTAAACATCTTGTATGATAGTAGCAAAACACCCTTCCAAAGTTGGGTTCACCTCACCCTATTGTTGTTCACCAAAATCAATTATTAAGTGACGTATAATATACGACACACACATCTTAGGTCCTCAATACAATTATATATTATATGTCATACCGTTTTATAATGTGTTGAGAAACTTTGACAGTCTCGGACCACCACACTATTCCCCTGTTATCCCCGCTCGACCCAGCTACACTCTTATTACCTGAAAGGAATTGTGAAGTAAAAGGGTGAGCACAACTTAGCCCAATAAAGAATATCATAACTAAAGATAATTAAATTATCAATAGCCTTCATCGATAATAAATCGAGATTTAGAACATATGGTAGATGATAAAACTTTTCAACCATAGTTGCGGTGAACGAACAATTCATTAGAAGAGTCGAATAGACCATAAAGTCTATTATCTTCTCCATGTTAAAAGTCCACCAACAATGCTTTAACCTGTAACATTAATCAGCGAGATCCTGTTCACGGTCGTATGAATAACTCATAATCATAATTGTAGTTCTAATTTTCTCTTTTCATCCAAAACGAAGATATTTTTTATCACATGTCTTTACCTGAAACATCAAAGATCATGGTTATACCAAATCACAGTTCCTGTTCATAATCATACTAATAAGTTCATCTTTGCACTACGGGCCAAAGATATTCATCAACAGTTCATCTTTGCACTACGGGCCAAAGATATTCATCAACAGTTCATCTTTGCACTACATGTCATAGATATTCTACAACAGTCATCTTTGCACTTTCATGAGCAAAAGATATTCATCAATAATTCATCTTTGCACTTTCTTGGCAATGATATTCAACAATGGTCATCTTCAGACTACGGCCAAAGATATTCATCAATAATTGATCTTTGCACTACAGGCCAAAGATATTCATATCTCAAAGAAACATACAATCATTTTAGAATTTATATAAACTATAATTATAATCATGTTGATCAATTCGCCTTTGCACTTAAGCTAAAAATATTCAATTATAAATTCAATGATCATGATCATACCAGTCAACAATTCAACTTTGCACTACTGACCAAAGAGAACCCATAGTCACGATCACACCAATAATCTACCCATCTTTATACTTAAGTCAAAGAGAAATTTCACCACCGGGATTATAAAAATATTATATATGATAATAAACATAATACGATCAACAACTGCATTTAATTTCAAGAGCAATATTCAAAAATTCATGATTTCATAACACCTTAATCCAAATATTATAAATCACTTAATAATCTCATAATCTAATATTATAAATATTACCACAATATTTTAATTATTTCTTAAACTTATAAACAATTTATTTTAATTATTTACACTTTACTAATTAATGCATTTAATCATCCTAAAATGTCAAACTCATAAGATTTCATCACCAATAACCAAAACCTCATCAAAAATGCATATACCTTATATAGGATTCATGCCATAAAATCCTATTTTTCAATTTTGTTACTTCACATAACATATTTAATTCATTTACTCATAACTAGAACATTTTCATGAAAAATATCAAATCAGTACAAAAATATTTATTTTCTGGAATTTAGTATAATATAGTCTCATATTGAACATATATTTTTCTCAGAATTTTTAAAATTCATTTACTATTTTTCACATGGCCAAAACTGTCGAATATTTAGACATTTATCATAAATTGTATTTTTGTCCAAAAATTTCGAAATTTACAGAATATACTGATGTTATATAAATGTATTCCCAATAAAAATTTTATCAATTTTGGAGTTAACCACAAGGAGTTATAAGGGTTTACTTTTAAAATAGTTTTTTCTCATAAAATCCATAACTCTTAATCTATACGTCCAAAAAATTGTCATTTTTGGACACAATCAAGGAAACTCATCAAATTATAATTTTAAATTTTTCCAGAATTTTTTGAAGGTTCAAAAAAATTTCAAAACTGAAAAACATAATAACCCTTAAAATCCCTTCTGATCCACTTACCTCAAAAAAAAGCGGTATTTCAATAGGAATGTAAAGTAGAAGGAACCTTGCAACCTTTGAATAGCAACTCTTAATGTATCTAAATACTCACAAAATACACTTGATAATATAGAGAGAGAAAGAGAGAAAACTTATATTTCTGGTGTGATTTTCAATTTTAACTTAACCCTATATTTATAGGAAAATATTAAGACGTCAAGGCGGACTTGACTGCTACTACGATGGCTTTACCTGCTACTATTGCCACCCACCACATTTAAATTAGAATTTTAGCACATTTCTTCACCAACCATAAGTGGGGCCCACTCATTCTAGAATTTTTCACCAAAAATCATTTATAAACCTAATTTCTGAATCAGTCACCTCTTAAAATTCATAACAAATCATACGTTCATTTTTAACGGTTCAAAATTTGTGGACATATACTCAACTTATATATGTATACCATATCCAAAAATCACAATGATCCAACGGTTGGATTAAAAATTATAACTCACGCAATATATCGTAAAAATACTGATTTAATTTTTAATACCTTCATTCCGATAAAAACATCTCAACATTAATTCCTTCAATTATATCCACATAAAATAAATATATCCATCAATTATATCCATATCAAATCAATATTTCCTTATCATATAAATTAATAATTAATTATTCACATATAATATTACAGAATCACAATTATGACAAATGAGTAGTTTTCCGGAAAAGGGGCTTTTCGATAAAGGATTTCTTCTCTTCTTGGCGCATGATTAGGTGACCAAACCTCTCCTTGATGAACTTTCTAGACATTGCCAATAATGCTATCTAATAATATTATTCAAATAATATGAATTATTGATCGATAATGGAAAATCTTCGTGTCGTGACAATTATTGAAACAATGATAATATAAAACATCAACGCAAAGAATTATTGAATTAATAAAATAAAATATTGAGCAGTAATTCTTTGTAACAATTATTGAGTAGTGTCTTCTTCCGTAAGAATCAATAATTCAAAAATATTATGCAATACTGTGTGCTACTGTGCAACCACGCATATTACTGTATTTTAACCACCAGGTATTCCAACAGTGTTAACGGTAACAATTACACCGTTATTTATAAAAACTCAAACTTATCGTTTTCTTCATCCGAGTTAGTTATACATTATGGGGCCCACAACTAGTTGCTACGTATGCGTCACGGATATTAAAACAAAAAGAATATTTCACGACCAAACGAATATTCCCCGACAACAATGAGTATTTTATAACCACTTGCGTATTTTGAAAATTTTACATATATCACCCTTAACTTTAACTTTTTATTAATTTAACCATTTACTAAATATAAAAATTGAATAATTTTATTTTATAAAATTCGGGGTCTTACATGAGGAGAGAAGAAGCCATGAGTATAACTAATCCTTAAATTAAAGAATTCTAATTGAATACTAATTTCTTAAATTAAGGAATCCTAATTGCACTAGTATTGTAAATAAATATGAAAGTGTATTAGTTATGTAAAAATTTTATAAGTGTACTATTATTGTAATTATTTTTAAAAATATAATAGAATATATAATTTAACAAGTAAATAGAAAAAACAGGTGTAACATAACAGGGCAATTCCGTTAATATTTTCCACCAGGACACTCCTAACTAAACAGCGGGTAACACCAAAAGCCCAAAACGAGCGGCTGGTTTTGCCCGCCATCCAATTCACTCTCAACCAGCCCGGACCCATATTACCAGGGCCGTCAAGTGTAGACCCCACCCAAATTACCATCTTATCCCTATTCCACTCTGTTATATAAACGAACCTTCGTCCCTCCTTCTTAGCCCCGCAAAAACCTTCTCTCTCCTCTGCAACTAAAACCTTTTCACTCATTGCTAGAGATAGAAATTCGATAATGGCGAAAGGTGGAAAACTAACTAAATTGAAATCCGTGCTAAAGAAATGGCAGTCCTTCAGCAAGCTCGGCCGGTCAAATAGCTCAATCGCAGCCGCCAACCACTCTTCCGACGAAGACCCGTCATCATTCGACCAATTGTCCGGCCGAGAACTTTTCCCCGTTTACGTTGGAAAATCCCGCCGCCGATATCTAATCAGCTCCGAAGTGGTCGACCACCCAGTATTCCGAGAGCTAATGGAGAGGTCCGGCGACGACGACACGATCATCGTCAGCTGCGAAGTTGTTCTGTTCGAGCACTTGCTGTGGATGCTCGAAAATGCCGATCCTCAGCCGGAGTCGTTAGATGAACTGGTCGAATTTTACGCTTGCTGAGCGAATTTACTTATCTCTCCTCTTTTCCCTAGCTCCGGTAACTGGAAAATTTAAATAAAAACTACTTCTACCAAGTATACAAGCTAGGAATGGTGGAAGTAAAGGGTAGAGTACATAGCAGTGTAGAAGGAAAGAAAAATTGTACAGAGGAGAGAGAAAATTAACCCTTTTTACATCTGGTTAATCTTTGAGTATTGAGAGCCTAATGCAATGGGGTATATATATATATATATATATATATATATATATATATATATTGCTCATTCTTTCTTAATTATTATTATATATATAAATCCCATTTATTTAATTAGCTATATTTAATTGTGCTCAATTTATCATCCTTGTAATTTTATGATTTTCATATGTTAAGTGTGGATATAGATATATAATAATCGTCGTTATAGGATATATATATATATATAGCGACAGTTTTTATATAAAAATATTAAAAATTATGTGAAAATTAATATCAATATTCTTAATTATATGTGTTACAGTTGAGTTTATTTAGATAAAACATTGATTAGTTGTAGTGTATTAATTTATAATTCATCAATTAGATTAGTTTTTATTTAGTAGTTTATCTAATTTTGTTTGAGTAGGTAGGTAGGTACAATGAAATTGACTTGTCTACTGGTAGAACTATTACCGTATGTAACATTTGCAAGAACAAGGTGACTAAAGACAAAGATGTTTGTCTGAGCCTTGAAATGGAAAGAAGAAGATTGATGCATGTGATGTAGTAGAAAATATGTCATGATTAATTCCATTTATTGAATCCTTTACCTAACAAGTTCATGCTAAAATCAATACTAAATAACTTTGCAGTATTTCTTGTTTCCCCGGGGGCCGGGCCGGGGTTGTTGCAATGTCACAATTGGTGTATTTTAGCCTAGATTAATTAATAGTAGGTTAAGTTTTGAAATTAAAATGCTTAATTATATTAGATACTCCGATATCTTAATCATGTGTCATTGTATTTTACGGATGTGAAATTGGTGAGTTAATTTATATAACTTTTTATTATATTGATTATATAAAATATTGTAATAAAAAATTATACAATTTATCAACGCAAATTTTTTTTAACTGTAAACTCATGTGAGAGATGATCATTTAAAAATATCAAAAATACATATTAAAATATATATCAGTTCCCTTCATATAATCTCCTCGTATTAATTATATTCATTTTGAGTCCATCACTATGTACAACTGACGATGGTGATGCATTTTGTGAACGAACTTAATAATAATTTGGTATATATATATAGAGCAAAGATTAAGTGCATATCCCTTATTTTATTCATCCGTGCTCACTTCTTTTAACGACGGACTCGACGACGGTTTCGGTCATACAACCGTCATCTATATTTTTAGCGACGACGGACAACATATAGCGTCATTAAAAGTATAGACGACGGTTTATATTGCCGAACCGAAAACTCATGATTCGTCGTCGCTAAAAGAAAGTGAACAGAGATGAAGTAAAGAAGGGTATCTGATTGATCCATCTTAGTATATATATATATATATATATATAGGAGGCGATAAAAGTGGACAACGTTAATTTGTTGTCCCTATTTCAACTAACGCTCATCCGGTAGTCAAAATTAGAGTTAATGGTTTGAGATGATAGCGCCTGTTATTAGAAGGAGTAGCCTTGACAAAAAAAAAAATTTGGCTTAATTCTTGATTATCCTAATTATTCTCGTAAAATAAAATAAAATAATAAATAATTATAAGGATTATAAGAATAATTAGTAATTATCTTTATACTTATCCTTATACTTATTAACAAAATAAGTATGTATAAGAATAATTATTGATTATTGTTTTATGATTTTTAATTATAAATAGGAAATAGTGATTGAGTTTATATATTTGAGTAGGAATATAATATAAATTCAATCACTATTTTTTATTTATAATTAAAAATCATGAGATGATAATCAATAATTATCCTTATACATAGAAAATAAAGATTGAATTATTACTAATTATCATCTTATGATTTTTAATTATAAATAAAAATAGTGATTGAATTTATATTATATTCCTACCAAATATATAAACTCAATCACTATTTCCTATTTATAATTAAAAATCATAAAACAATAATCAATAATTATTCTTATACATACTTATTTTGTTAATAAGTATAAGGATAAGTATAAAGATAATTCTTGATTATCCTTATAATTATTTATTATTTTATTTTATTTTACGAGAATAATTAGGATAATCAAGATTAAATTAATTTTTTTTTTGTGTCACATTTCTCTCTTCTAGACTACAACTAAAACATCGTCGTTTATTGGCCATTTAGAGGAGTGAATACCAAACAAAAAGAAATTTGCTGTATTACTCCTCTGGCGGTCGTGGCGCTCATCTCACCACTAACTCCAATTTTGGATGATTTGATGAACGATTAATAAAATAAAGACGATAATACGTTAACGTTATCATGAATCGATCTTATATATATATATATATATATATATATATATGAACACCGCGCGTGTTAATAGAGTCGCTCTTTATTACATTCTGAAAAAATAAAAAATGATGAATGAATGAAACTTAAGAAGATAATGTATTTGTAGGACAAACACGCACGCCCATGGGTAAAGTTTTTTGGACAAATATATATATATATATATATATATATATATATATATATATATATATATATTCTCATGCATGACACATTGAGCCATTTACAGGCCGGTAGGTTATTTTAACTTGATGGTGAAATGTTTTTTTTTTCAGCATGCATACATATATACATACATACATACATATGAACATACATACATACTATCATCCATCTAGTCAGTCCACGACTATGCATTTTCATTTTGTCAACGACTGTGAATGGTTTCCAAATTTGGAAGCCATGATGATGCATTCTTTATTCCCAAAAAAGTAGTAGTATCAACTTAATTTACTGTTTACTTATTCTTTTAAGTCAATAATTAATTAAGAAACTCAAATTAATTACTCTTGGATTATACCACAATTAACCCTATATATATATATATACATATATATATATATATATATATAGGCGGACACCTTAGAGGGCAGAGGCACTGACTGACCCCTTTGAATTTTCAGGGATTAGGGGTCATATTAGGAGAAAAAAAAAAAATTAAGAGGGTCATATTAGAAAAAAATATATTAAGAGGGTCTAAAGTGAACATGTATATTAAGAAACATGACCCCACTGTATTATGTTATATATATACTAAGTGAGCAGATACTAGGCAACAATCCCTAATTCCCAAATCCTACTAAGTCATTAAGCCAATTTTTCTATTCTTCTATATTGTGGATATAGAGAACCGATTCCAATTTTTTGAGTATAGAAGGAATTGGGGAATTGGCTCAAATGTTGGTTCAGAAAAGAAAGGATGATGTGTATCCCCAAGTCTATTTGTTGCTGAAATTGGCTCTACTTTTGTCCGTTGTTGCTGCAACTGTTGAAAGGACATTTTTAGCCATAAAATATCGTGAAGAATGAACTCCGTAACCAAATGGGAGATGAATGGATGAATGACTGTTTAGTAACATACATTGAGCGTGATATTTTTGTAACTATTAAAAATGAGGCTATATCATGCAACAATTTTAAGCAATGAAACCTCGAAAAATGTTATTATAAATAATATTTGAGGAATGTTTAGTTTTGTAAGTTATTTTATGAAATTTTTATTTGTAAGAATTTTTTTTTCCGAGTTTGACCCCACTGAACAATCCGTCTGGATCCGCCCCTATATATATATATATATATATATATATGGGTAATGATCCATATATAATGAATAAAAATAAGTAAATAATAATTTAATCTTCCATTAGAATTATTAGGGCTAAGATTAAAAAATTATAATCACCGTCGGCTGGAATATATATTGAAAATATATAGTAATCTTCTTATAGTCCGAGAGGACGAATATAATCCGGTGGTGTTATGTTGAAGCATTCAGCCAATCCCCCTTGACATTAGCATTTATAATTTATTTATTTATTTATTAAATAAACCACTTGATTTTTTGAATTGGCATTTATATTTAATTTTCTTTAAAATAAAAACACATTTTTTTGTTTACAATTAAAAATCCTAGGAAAAGGTAGCTGCATATTTCTTATTTTATACCGACATCAAGTCAACAACACACAAATCTCATAAATTATTTTTCTTATAAACAAAAACTATTAATTTAATAGCATTAATTAATTCTAAATAAGTAATATTTGTTATGTGTATAGTTTAATTAGTATGGTAATGATTGGGCAGTTAGAGATGCTTTGTGGTGATACACACACCAAACACTCCACACGCTCTGGTTGTTAGTTGCTTTAATTTGCTTGCTGTTAATTACTAGTAGATCATATATAAAGCTTTAAGTGGAAGACAAGTTCATTTTAAGAGCATCTCCACCCGTAGAAGGAAAAAAAAAAAACTCTTCAATATGAAATAATTTGTAGAGTATTACTATTTTAATATTTTGTGATTCATCACTCCCTTCAATTCAATTAATATGGTATTTGACATAAAACAATAATAATTGATAATTATACACCAAACAAAATAAAAAAGAATTGTACATCAAACTCATCAAGTAAAATAAATGTTTTTAGTCTTTTTCGTGTGATTTTGATTCTTTCAAAACAAAGTAAATGTTTTGAGGATCATTTAATGAGACATTTTCCTCCTTATGAGAGGTCTGGAGTTTTTCTGTTCATCTGACAGGTTAGAAAATTTTCGTTTTTAGCCCTCCTTTCTTTCGTTCGTGTGTTAGGGGGCTATTCAGATTAGTTTTTTATTTCCCAATGGGGGAATCCTCACAAAGCGTTGCAGAATTGTATGTTCATTTAAATCTTGGCGATAGCGAGGAGTTGGATCTAGATCTCAATGACATCCCAAACAAAGATTTAAACCATGCGCCGAAATGGTGTATAGTTGGAAAGCTGGTTACGAAGCGCAAAATCAATTTTCTGGCGATTAAAAGTATTATGTTCTCAGTTTGGAATCCAGTAATGGATGTTTGGATGAAGGAGTTGGGGCCAAATTTATTTCTTATTCAATTTGCTCATAAAATGGATCTTGAAAGAGTAATGAAAGATGGTCCGTGGACTTTTGATCAAAATTTGTTTGTATTCGAGCAGTTAGGAGAGGATGTCCATCCACAAGATGTAGTTCTTAATCATGTGGATATTTGGGTGCAGGTTTATGACCTTCCTGTTGGATTCATGTCGGAAAGGGTGGCGGTGGAGATTGGTAATTTCATTGGTAAGTTTGTTTGTTCAGACCCAAAAAATTTTGATGGTGTGTGAAAAACGTATATACTTATTCGGGTGAAGATTGATGTTAGTAAATCGCTTAAGCGGATGATGAAGATCAAGAAGAGAAATCAAGAGGAATCATGGCTCAATTTTAAATATGAAAAGCTTCCCAATTTTTGTTTCTTTTGTGGTATAATTGGACATGCAGAGAAATTTTGTATGAAGTTGTATGAATTCCCGAACAAGAATGTTACTCGTTTATTTGGTCCATGGCTCAGAGCCCCATCGCGACGTCAATTCAATACAAGTCAGCAGTGGAGCACCCGATTCGTTTAAGAATGGTGGTCACTACGGTCGATAGTGATCTTCTTGATAGCTCGAGAAATTCAAGGGTATCTTGAAAATTTGTTCAGAATATGCAACAAACTTGTGTGATTACGCCGGTGATTTTAAAGTTCGTGAATGGGGGGGGGCTGATATACAGAAGAAAAAGGGAATGGATATAGAAGGGGGATTTTATTCTCAAACAAATCCCTTATTCAAGGGGATTGGAAGGGATCAAGAGACTGAATGGTATAAAGATGGTATTACTGGGGAGGCGGTTTTGAATAAGGAAAGTGGGCCCTCGGGTTCAGGTTTAATCACTGTTAATGTTCAAAGTAAAGACCTAATGGAATTAGGCCATGATGATGGGCCTAACGTATTAGTAGTTTCTGAAACAAAGAAAAGAAGACAAGGAAGTGGGCCAACAGTTCAAATGGGCTTGGAGATGGATAACAATAATAAGGTTGACAATTTAATTGGGCAGAGCCAAATCAACTCTGTCGAGGCGGGTTCCGATGTCGGGACTCGCCGTATATTATGATGACATTAAGTTGGAACTGTCGAGGACTGGGCAACTCCAAGACAGTTCGTGAATTATTGGGCTTTGTGTCCGAATATAAGCCTAACTTTATTTTTTTAATGGAGGCTAAAGTGGCGTTAGAAAAAGTGGGCGTGTTAGGGAGCAAATGAACTTTCAAGGACTGTTTTTTGTGCCTGGAATAAATAATGGAGGGGGTCTGGCTCTTTTATGGAGAGAGAAAGATACAATGAATTTAATTGGGTATTTGACAAATTTTATTGATGTTAAGGTTTTGTTACCAGATGTGAGTCAGTGGCGATTAACGGGTTATTATGGTTTTCCGGAAAGACAACGGCGACAACATTCTTGGAATCTGCTACGGGATTTATCTAATAAGTCCACCCTTCCTTGGTGTTGTGTGGGTGATTTTAATGATTTGTTGGCCCAATCAGAAAAAAGAGGTAGATTACTTCATCCTGTCCGTTTTATAAATGATTTTCGGGAGGCCGTAGAAGATTGTGGTTTGACTGATATTGGCATGACAGGGCACCAATATACGTGGAAAAAGGGTAGAGGGACCCTTAACTTTATTGAAGAAAGACTTGATCGGGTTTTGACTCGACATTGGAATTCTCTTTATCCTTATGCTGAAGTTATAAATATTCCGGTTGTAAATTCCGATCATGCTGCTCTTCTTTTAAGGTTAAAGGCTGACTTTATAATTCACAAACGAGTCTTTCGTTTTGAGAATAGTTGGAGGCTGGAGTAAGGGTGTCGAGATGGGGGAAACACGAAAGAATGGGTATTCAGGCTTGTTTAGGTCGTTGTGGAGATTTATTGCAACGGTGGGGTGAGTTCATTTGCCTAAGATTTTGGTCAGAAATTAATCATAGCAGGAACAAAATTCGGTCGCTTTTAGTAGCAAAAGACATGGCGTCACAACAAGAAGTATTGGCAGAAAAGGAAAATTTGCATCGATTGGTTTGTCAGCAAGCTACATATTGGAAGCAACGATCCAAGTTATTCTGGTTACAAGAGGGGGATGTAAATTCACGGACATTTCATTCTTATGCTTCATCAAGAAAAAAGAAGAATACTTTCAACTATCTGCTGGATTCAAGTGGTAATAAGTGTGTGTGGGATAGGGGGTTACAAGAGCTTATAAAGGAATATTTTACTGATTTATTCCATACTAGAGGCACTGACGCTGCGGCGATGTTAAACACGGTTAGAGAAAAGATTTTAGATTGTCAAAATTCTTTTCTATCTGGCGTATTCACGGTATAGGAGGTGGAAAATGCAGTCAAATCAATGCACCCAGATAAAAGCCCGGGACCTGATGGTTTTAATCTAGGTTTTTATCAAGCGTATTGGGCCGATGTGGGGGAAGAGGTTACAAAGGCATGGTGGTTGCCGGTAGGCCTTAATGATACGGTAATTGTTCTTATTCCTAAAGTTAAAAAGCCGGATAATATTACTGATCTGAGGCCAATTTCTTTATGTAATGTTATTGTGAGGATTATGACAAAAATGCTTGCGAATACACTGAAATTGGTGTTGAATTCAATTATTTCAGAATCGCAAAGCGCTTTTATTCCAGGGCGTCTTATTACGGATAATGTAATGATTGCATTTGAGGTCGGGCACTACATTAAAAGGAAAACGAAAGGAAAAGAGGGTGTGGCGTCTCTTAAGATAGACATGTCTAAAGGCGTGATGATAGAGTTGAATGGGGTTTTTGGAAATGATGATGACTAAAATTTGGGTTTTTTGTAGTAAATGGATTAGGTTGGTTATGATGTTTGTATCCTCGGTTCGATATATGGTGCGACAAGAGGGTCATGAAGTAGGGCCAATTATTCCTTCCAGAGGTTTACAATTGGGGATCTATGTCGCCATATCTATTTCTTATTTGTCTTTGAGGTTTGTCTTCAATTCTTAATGAATGATCTACATGCAAAGGCTTAATCCATGGATGTCGTGTTGCTAGGATGGCTTTTTGAGGTATCTCATCTTTTCTTTCGGATGATAGTTTTTGTTTTTAAAGCTTACATTCTTTGAATGTGCCGCAGTAAAAGATTGTTTGATGGAGTATGAAGCAGCTTCAGAGCAAAAAATAAATTTTTCAAAATCTTCTATTTTATTCAGCTCTAATACAGCTTGTAGTGTTCAAGAGAATATTTGTAGTCTTTTAGGGGTACAGGTGACAAATAATCATGGCAAGTATTTGGGTGCGCCATCGCTTGTCGGGAGAAATAAAAATGAGGTATTTGCTTATGTGAAGGAGAAAGCTTGGCGTCGTATGTTTGGGTGGAGAAATAAAAATCTCTCACGAGCAGGGAAGGAAGTGCTTATTAAGTCTGTTATTCAAGCTATCCCTAGCTATATTATGAGTGTGTTTCTTCTACATGTGGATCTTTGTGATGATTTAGAGCGTATGATGAATAGTTATTGGTGGGGGGAAAAGAAAGATGGTTCAAATAATATGCGATGGAGATGCTGGGATAAATTGTGTCAACAGAAGATTCATGGGGGATTGGGATTCAGGAAAATTCATAATTTTAATAAAGCCATGTTGGCAAAGCAAGCGTGGCGTTTACTTTCTTGTCCTACTTCTCTGTGTGGAAAAATTTTTAAGGCTCAATATTATCCTAAATCAGACTTTTTAAAAGCTAAGTTGGGTAATAATCCCAGCTATATTTGGCGAAGTATTTTTTCGAGTCAAGATGTAGTGAAGGAGGGTTGTAGGAAAAGGGTGAGAAATGGATTAAATACGAAAATATGGGGAGAACCGTGGTTAGCCAACTCTTATCATCCGTATGTTGAAACTCCGACTAATGAGGAGTTAGTTGATGTGACGGTTGATGCTTTAGTAAAATCGGGGTCTGAAGAATGGAATAAAAACATTGTACGGGGGATGTTTGAGGCTAGAGATCAAGAGGCAATTGTGGCTATTCCTTTGCCGAAATATTCAAAGGAGGATTCGTGGTTTTGGGCATGGGACTCTAAAGGCATGTATTTGGTAAAATCGGGATACAATTCTCTCTGTGTGTCAAATATGCAGGTTATGGCACCTTCGATTATAGATTGGAGGTTTATATGGACGCTTAAAATACCTCCAAAGGTTCGCAACTTTATATGGAGAGCTATGGATGGCTGTTTGCCTGTAAAGATTAATTTAATGGCGCGCCGAATAATTTAAGAATCAAATTGCTCATTGTGTAACCAGGCGGACGAGACGATAGATCATGCGCTTATAGGATGCCTTGTTGCTCAATTCGTATGGGCAAAAGCCCAGGTCAATGCATCGCCTGGCACAACAGAAACGTTAATCAAATGGTGGAACATGAGCAGATTTATGCAGGTGCGGTCGGTAATGGAGAGGTGTGCTTGTCTATTGTGGGGAAACCGGAATCATGCAAAGTGGAAAGGACAAGCAAAACAGCCGAGTTTCGTCATTAATCAAGCATCATTACATGACGAGAATAAGCGATCTATCATATATCGGTGGCGGTTTAAAAGGGTGCATCGGGAAAAATGGTCATTTGAGCCATAATGAAAAATAGAAATGCAATGTATATGATGCGCTGTTTAGTGGAGAAAAAGAGATAGGTTTTGGGTGCATTATACGGGACTCAACTGATACTTTTTTGTAGGCGCTATGCAAGGTCCAATAGGCGCTTTTTCTCCAATTTTAGCGGAGGCGATTGGCCTAAGGGAAGCGTTATCTTGGCTAAAGGATGCATCGTATCACTCTATCATTGTGGAAACTGATTCCCAAATAGTATCAAATACAGTTAATGGTTATTCAAGTTTGGGAATTATTATTGATGATTGTAGAGCCATTTGTAAGGCGATAAATCAGTGTCGTGTAACGTTTATTAGACGATCAGCGAATGTGGTAGCCCATAGCTTAGCTAGAGCTGCAAGTTCTGTGTTTGGTCAGAGGGTCTTTGAAAATGTTTGTCCCTCTTTTATTTCGGATGTAATTGCTGCAGATTTGAATGAATAAATCTATTATTGTTTGCGTCAAAAATAAATAAATATATAAATGTTTTGAGTATTCAAAAATGGTTGAAGAGACGGTACTATCACCAATTAAATCCATCAGCTTATTATACCGGCCTGTTACGCGTTTCCTTAGCCGCAAATTAAATGCAACGTCCGGCCAACCACTCCGGCGGCGAAGGGATCGGATCATCAGTTTATGCTTCTACAGATTCAGATAAAATTCTCCTTGCTTTTCCCATTTTACCCTCGTCGGTTATGTAATAATTGTTTTTTTGGTACATACAATTAGTAAATGAGGAGGAGTTGAGAAAAAGACAGGATTGATTGAAAAAAGATCGAGCGGGAATCGTGGCTTTTTGACTGAAAGATGTCTCCGATCATACTTGCAGTTACATGATAGTATGTGCTACATATACTTTTCCCTGCATGTTATTTTGTAACTACTAGCTACTACTACCTACTAGCTACTAGCTAGGCGAGGCTACACAATACTTTTTGTAAAAGTGTTACTTAATACTCCCTCCCTCCGTACCTAAAATATTATCGTTTTAGAAGGTAAAATTTATTCAACTTTCGAGAAGAATAAATTATTTACTTTCCTATATTATTTCTACTTTATCTCATTGTCCAAAAAAATTCTCTCCCTTGTATTAATAGTTTTCAACTTCCCATAAAGGGGTAGTGATGAAATTTCAAATAAATTTTACTTGATAAATGATACTTTCTTAATCTATATCCAAAAATCTTATAATGACAATCTTTTAGGAACGGATGTAGTAATATTTTTGGTATAATAAAGTACAAATCTTTAGGAATGAAAGGAGAAAAGCTCTAGCTAGTGTATAGAAACCAGCCCACGTGTAAGTGGGCCGAGCAATCTGATATTATTAGCTAGCTTTTTAGTGGAGAAGGAGGGCCCTTAATTCCTATATGATTTTTGTCTCCAATATTGGAGTGCCACTCTTAATTTGTTGGTAGAGAGCGAGGGAGCTAGCTAGGTGCATGTGAGCTAGCTAGCTAGTGTACATTAATTTAATTACTCTCTTTTTATGGATCATGGATGGACTACTTTTTCTTTTTCTTTTGGGTTATAGAGTAATTAAAAAGATACGGTTCATGACATTTTTTACTTGAACGTTGTTCAAATTAACTTAATTAATTTCTTGACAATTTTCATAAATTAGTCCAAAATTGCAGACAAATAGAATGTATCGACTTGCATGTTGGTGTTGGTGAAACGATTATTGAGTTAAAATCACACGTATATAGATTAAGTTCAGGACGTAGCTAGAATTTGTTCTTCAGGGGGTAAAAAAAATTTTAATAGCATAAAATATATTCATCACTAAAAAAAAAAAATTAACTATTACAAAACATATTTTTATTAAAACAAAAATAATATAGTAATAAAATTTACTTTGACAAAGATAATAAAACAGCAAAAAAAGTCTTTTAAAACATATCAAAGTTTTGTCAGAACTTGAGGGGGTCGTAGCCTTACAAAATTTTCAAATCAAACCAAATGTACAAGTGAGTTTTATAAAATTTTCAAATTTTAAAAGTGAGTCTTACAAAAATTTTAAACTTTGGGGGGGCCGTGGCCCCCTCCAATATACATGTGGCTCCGTCCCTTCACTCTATCAATACCAATTAGTTTTAAGATAAACTTTTTAATATATATAATATCATAAGTAAATTCTCTCTCTATATATATATATATACTTGCAACAGTTCTGTGTCTTCGACACTATAGAGGGTAGAATTTATCCCAAATTTTGGACAGTTCAGATTAAAAAATTGTCATTATTATATGAAAATATCTATAGTAAAAATTTATTTTTTTTATAAGTAAAATCTGATAATTTATTTTTTTTATATTAATGTGATATCTATTTATTATTAATATGAGAAAAGTATTGTGAAATTATCCCTTATATTTATAAAAATATTCATATTCATATAATATTTTATAGTAAAATGGTAGTATTTTATCCAACTCAGCATAGTAGCATGAGAGAGAGAGAGAGTTATTACCTTCAAAGTTTTTTAAAGGGTTAGATTTATCCCAAAGTTTTGATGGTCAAGATCTTTTAATATAATTTGAGCAGAAAATTAAGTATGTTTAAAAACAATTCTATTTTGTATAGATAGAAGATTATATATTTCTATCAGCAACATATTTCATGTATCCACGTGAAAGGGATTTCTCGATCTCCATCGCATGTTCATAATTCCAAGCAAAATTAGCAGACATTATATACATGGAAAAGACGGACGCGAGGGCGGGCGGGGGTCTCTCTCTTCATTATATTCCTCTAATACCCCTAAAACCAAAAGGTTAACGGTAAATAAATAAATATATATATATATATGTATGTATATATATATAAATAAAAAACAGTGATACCGCACGACGACAAGAAAAATGAAAGATAATCTATATAATGTTGACTGAAAACATGATTACATTCAACCCACAGAATTAATGCGTGTATGCATGCATGGGGTTAGTACGTACCTACGTATTTAGACTGCCGGGGTGGGGCTTGGATGGCTGCTGCTATATACGTACCATTTAAAGCCGAAATGGACCACTTGACTTCAATTTGATTTGATTAAATTAAATTAATACATATATAGGCTTCAGACATCAGAGCTTAGACTAGTATATATATTTATATATATATATAAATATATATAAATATAGTGAGTACGTAACCATGCAACTTAATTAGTACTTCTTCACCCCTAGTCACAGTTAACAGTCTCATTTTTGTCCCAAATTAATGATCTAGTGTTTAAAAAATTCAAAGAAAATAAAGTTTAATGAGGTGAATCAAAAACCATGCATGGCTAGCTTTATTAATTTTGATTTTCAAAAGTTGATTTATTTTTTGTTAAAAAGACAATCCTATTGCGACATATATATATATATATATATATATATATATATATATATATATATATATAGGTGCATGTGTTCCTTCACGAGGATGTTCAGGGAATGAATGTTGATCGATCGATTTGATATATCAATAAATTGGATCGCTTAGCAAGTTGCGCTGAATAAATAAATAAATGTATATGTATATATATGTGACATTATTATACGTACGTACGTAGCAGATCATGTCATATGGAGTAGTAGTATAGTACTAGTATTAGAATCAATGAAGAACAACACCTGTGGCTCCTTAATTGCATCATTTAATTTATTATTATACACTACGTACGTACTAGTATTACCAGTATGGTAGTATAGTATTAGATACATTAGCATGAAAGCAATAGTGGGCAGTGGGGAGTGGGGAGAGAGACAGATGCAAAAACACATAACCAGAAAGACATGACATGTGATGTCTTACCCCTTCAAATCCCACGTTCCCCACCCCCAAATCCTGTGGGCTCTCTTCGCTCACCCACACATGCAGACATGCACTATATATATATATATATATATATATATATATATATATTTATACGTTAGAATAAAGATAATCTACTTATTCTTATTTCGCTTCACCCCTTTATGACGGCGTGAAATTACGTGATTGTTCGATATAATCGTCGTCTATACTATATCTTTTAGCGACGCTATATATTGTCCGTCGCTAAAAATATAGAGCGACGGTTATATATTAGAAATAAATGCGTCGTTAAAGGGGGTGTGGCTGATATAAGATAAAGAAGATATATATATATATAGTGATGTAAAATAAGTGTTAACTAGTATAATATTATTTAGGTAAATATGTATATGGTCATTTATAGGAGACATATTGGGATTATCCGGATACTACTTTTTTAAAAATTTAAATAGTTTATTTCTCTTGGTCAAAAATGGATTTGTTCAAATAATAGCACAATAACAAAGGACTTTAGAGAGAGATATGTAAGAATTTGATCAGGTGGGGGGAGAAATGTAGTAGACAAAATGAGGTAGGGCCTAGGAGTATATTGCGTTAATATTGTGGATGCCAAATGAAATAACATGTTCTTTTGTTGGGATCCGTACGTTGCTTACTATATATGGTAGTCTTTGTTGCTTTAATTTGCTTTCGAGTTTAACGTAATTACTAATTAAGAGACTGAATGTTACAGAGTGAAGACAAAAGTAAGGTTTTTTTTCCTGTTACTTGAAACCTGAAAAAAGGAAAAAGGGAAAAAGAAAAAAAATTAATGCCTTTAATTTATTTTAAATAAAAAGTACAAATAAGGATGTAAAATTAAAATTAAATAGGGAATGAATGACAAGTTCTATATATCTCGTACGTGAAGAATATAAATATTAATTAATTAAGTGGGTCTTGTAAAACTAATTAACTACGTACTAGCACTTTATAAGCTTAAATGGAATATATGGAGTATATTATTAATTACTCTATATATATAGCTAGCTAGAGTCAAAGGAGGGAAATCAAATAAACTTCATTATAAAGTATTTTTGTCATCTTAATTTCCATCACTCACACACACACACACACACTCCAAGGTAGATTATATATATGCATGCAGTAATGTGTCGGTTGTGTTCATAATTAATACGAGGAACCTTGGGAGATTAGTGTTGGTTGGATCTGGAGTGGGTCTCCTAGCTAGCTTGATACATTCCAATCCAATAGTACAATGTATCTTTCCTCTAAATTTTTCTCTGGATTTATTAGACAATATTATTGTTCATTTTAATTGTACCCCATTTTTTTGTTTTCATATTTCTGTTTTATGGCTGTTATCTTGCGTCAGTCTTGGCTCTTAATTGTAAGTTGTGGGCTATTCATTTCTTATTTATTCTTGATTTCTTTGTGCATGTTTTATTGAAATTAAATTGTTAAATCCTAAACTTCCCGGCGGGCATGCACCTAGCGATCGAGTAGCTGCTAGTCTTGACACTATGAAGAGATCGAGGTGATTAATTCCTCTTGTTGTTGTTGTTGTACGTGGAGAGCAAATCATCTATCCTCATTTTTCTTGTCTTCTATTTTCCTTGTCTCCCTTGTGTTCTTCCACTTAAATTTTGATATTTGGTCTTTTATTTAATTTTAGAATTAATTAGTGTTAAGTGAGAGTTTAGATGTCAAAATTTAAATGAAAAATAAAAGAAAAACAGAAAAAATAGGGACAAAGAATCTGCTCTCGTGTACATGTTGTTTCTGATTTGGACATGACCTGACCACTTTATAATTCTCCATCTCCTGGTAAGTCTGATGCAACTTCCTAAAATATTAAGTGATTAATTGCTTCAAGATACCCTTAATAAATATGTGATGTGCAGACTTTAGATATACTTATAAAGGACGTTTTAGTCTTTTTTTTTTTCCTTTTATTTATATTTTATCAATGAATTAATAAAATATGACTACTCTACTCAACACAAATAAATAACATATTTCAAATCAAATGATATTCATTGTAATTTTTATTATTTCTAACAGATTACAATTTCAATATATATTTAAGTTATTTGGACTGTTTTAATATAAAATAAAAAAAATTGCATAGACTGACTAGGCTATAACAATGGAACTGATTGTTTTACCCTCCGAATAAGATAACTAGTATGAATAATAAATTAACCTCCGAATCTCCGGCCCAACATAAACCGCCAAGTAGCCTTTGGGAACTAAGTCTCATCATATATATCTTCTTAATTTAAGTCTCATCATATATATCTTCTTAATTTCACTACGTACTACGTACTGCATTATTATTTTATAATAATAATAATAATAATTAATATGAGGTTTCACATATATGCTTTTATAATTTTTTTTATTATTATTATTTGATTCCAAACAACAAGGTAATATATAGATAATTATATATAATTGAATCACAATTAAACAAAATTAGTGATTTAGATGGAGAACTTGAGGTATAAAAATAATCTTAACATAATTGTATTGAAAAATAAATGGTTTATGTCAACGAAAAATGACCTGATTTAGTCACAAAGTTTTAACCCTCTCCCTTCCCTTCCCCAAAAGCCTAAATAATAGAAATTACAATTATCCTTTTGGTATTTGAAATTATATATACTTCTAATGAAACCAATATAGCTTTTCTTTTTGTAAAAGAAAAATAAAATAAAGATTTCTTATCAAAACAATTAAAACGAATTTGAATGGTTGTAACGCTTTCAACAAAATGGGGATGTAGCTCAAATGGTAGAGCGCTCGCTTTGCATGCGAGAGGTACAGGGTTCGATCCCCTGCATCTCCATTGCTACTTTAATTTTATTGAAAAGTTTTGCACTGTTTATGTTGTTTTCTCCTACTCCTGTAGTCCTGTGCTTTCAAATTATTTTCTTTCACAAACTGACAGTCAAATGTAATTGTCTTTATTGCCCCTTGAAGCTGATTCTTTTTTTGACTAGTTTTTTTTTTCTTTTGAGATACAGATTATTCAAATGAATAAGTTCATACAACCATTAGCAACATAAGGATATGCATATATCACATCTTTGACATAGACATGCAGTTGAATATTAAGACTATTCCAAGGAAAGGAAATAGATATTAGCTTGGTTGCCAGGAATTGCAAAGTTGATCAAAAGAATTTAAACACAAACATTGTTACAGACCAAGCTTCCATGAAGCTCATGTATAATCTTAAGAAAAAAGAGAGGAAAGGACAAGCCCAACATCCATGAGAAAGAAACTTGTCAATGTCTCATATCTGCTACAAAAAGAAATTTAAGTAGCTACCTTCAACATAGTTCGACTGTAATTGTGGGTTGACGATCTAAATACAAAAAGGATTCGATACCCAGGATCATGAAACTTTAATCATCCTTCAGTCTTCTGAGAAGTTTGGAAGCCCAGTGGCGAACACGTCTCTTCAGCGTGTACCCAACAACTATTCCAGCAACAAAGCAAATGGCACATAGCTTGGAGCAGGTCCATAGGGAAACGAAGTGCCTGCAATTTAGAGATACACGTTCGATTTAGAAAACATGTTAAGAATTCATATTACAAGTTCAGAAAGGGATGGATTGCAGAGGGAATCTTAACTCTTTGTTACACTGTTGGGGAAATGTCAGCGGATCGGCGGTTCACTCGTGGAAAAATATTAACATGATGATATATCTGAAAGAATGTATATTTTCGAATGTGCTTCCAATTAGTCAATTACAGATAACTAAATCTCAAAAAGTATTCTATCAAGCAATAGACATTCAGATATGCAAACTACATGACATCTTAGAACCTGGTTTGCAACATCTGTACTTGGCATTGTTATCTTCTTCCCCTAATTACTCATGAAAGGTTTAGTACTCACTCCTAGCTACACATAACATGGACTGGTACAGTTCAGCATATCAGTTTTCTGACTCCAAGGGTCCCTATCAATAACCACTTATAATTTAGTAATGTTATCAGCAATGTACTTGTTAGTTTTCTTAGAACTCAAAATCTGGAGCAATTTCTGTATATTCATTCATGAACCAAAAACACCATTACAGAGCTTTAAAGGAAATTAGTTAGCTACTTTTCTTACCTAACTATGTACTCAGCTTCTATATTTATACAAATTGTCTACCTAACAAACTAAATGTAAAAGAAAAAAAACCCTTATAAATAATGAGCTTATTACAATACCAACCTTGTGTAATTGTAACAAGCAACTACTTGACTATTGAGCCTATTTTGTTGTGTATCTAATATTGTAAAACAAGTATTAACTTGTTTTTGATCTTGTGATGTTGTGTTAGATACATTATTTGTAATACCCTCCCCACAAGTTGATGGGTGGAAAGGATTGAGAACCCTCAACTTGCTAGGAAAAAACCAGTGCAATGTTTTTCCAAGAGACTTGGTGAAAATATCAGCAAGTTGAAGTTTGGAAGGAATATAAGTTGGAACCAACAAACCTTGATGAATCTTCTCTCGAATAAAATGGCAGTCAAGGTCTATATGCTTAGTTCTGGCATGATGAACAGGATTAGAAGCGAGATCAATTGCAGAGGAGCTATCACAATAAGCGAATGACCAAAGGCCGAGATGTTAAGATCTTTGAGCAGATTAATAAGCCATATGATTTCACAACTAGTTGTTGCCAAAGATCGATATTCAGCTTCAGCTGAGGATCGAGACACCACACTTTGTTTCTTAGAATGCCAAGAGATTAAAGCATCACCCAACAACATGCAAAAACCAGAAGCGATCTGCGCGGTTATTTTGCAGCCACCCGATCACTATCACAATATGCTTGTACTTGCAAATGATTATTTGCGGTAAGAATAAACCTTGCCACGGGAAAGTTTCAAGTATCTCAACAATCTATAGTGAGCATTCAAATGAGAAGTTCGTGGTGCTTGCATAAACTGACTAAGAGTGTGAATGGAATATGACAAATCTGGCCGTGTGATGGTCAAGTATAAAAGTTTGCCCACTAACTGTCTATGATAAGAAGCATCAGAAAGTAAATCACCAGTAACATTGTCGAAGGTAGAATTCCGATCGAGAGGAATTGTAAGTGGTTTAGCATCCGTAAGACCAAAGAATGAAATAAGATCTAAAACATATTTATCTTTGATTGAGATGAAAAAACCTTTAGAGATCCGAGAATTTCAATGCCAAGATAGTATTTGATGTCACCTAAAGCTTTGTTACTAAAAGTAGTATCTAAGAATATTTTAGAGATTGATAGAAGCCTTGTCATTCCGATCACTAAAATGTCATCAACATAGATTAAGGCAATTTGTAAATGTTGTAGAAGGCGTGAAAGTAAGCAGGAGAGAATAGTCTGCTTTGGAGTGAGTATAGCCAAGGTGTAATAAGGAATCAGTTAATTTGGAGAACCATTGGCGAGAAGCTTGTTTAAGTCCATAGAGAGACTTATTTAGTTTGCAGACTAGTGAAGCGGAAGATGGAGGAATATAGCCCTGCGGAATATCCATGTAGACTTCCTCTAATAGGTCCCCATGTAGAAAAGCATTATTAACATCCGATTCTTTGTACAATCCATTGTTTAGAGACGGACTATGGAAAGTAAAATCTAACTGTAACCATCTTAGCAAGCTGGAGCAAATGTTTCTTGATAATCAATGCCTTCGTTTGTGTGTAGCCCTTAGCTACAAGTCGTGCTTTAAACCGCTCAATAGAGAAATCTGAGTTATGTTTGATTTTGTAGACCCATTTACACCCAATTGTTTGTTTTCCTGAAGGTAATGAAGTAAGAGTCCAAGTGTTGTTTTTACGTAAAAGTGCAATTTCTTTATCTATAGCCTCAATCCACCTTGTATCCTTAATGGCTTGTTTGTAAGTATGAGGTTCAGTAATATTGGATATTGCATTAAGGAAATGACATTGGACAGGACTAATGTGTTTATAAGAAAGAAATTTAGATAAAGAAAATTTAGGCAAAATGGGAGAAGAAGAAATGGATTGAATTTATGCAGGAGGTTTAGAAAGAACATAGTCATTGAATTTGAGAGGTTGAGTCTTGTGTCTAATAGACACCGAGGCTGGTGGGCTGGTGGGGCCGATGAATCTTGATGGAATAGGAGGAGCAGGAGATGAAGAATTAGAATGGAGCAGAAAGCGAAGCGGGAGAAGTAGGTGAAGAGACCACATCAGCAATCCAAGGAATATCAAAAAGTTATAGGCTGGATCGAGATTAGTAGAGGTGGTAGAAAGAAATGGAAAAGAATCTTCATGGAATATCACATGTCGACTAACAAAAAATTTCTTTGTTTCTAAACAAAGTAATCTATATCCTTTTTGATCATTAGGATAACCAAAAAAAATCGATGGAATGGCCCTTGGGGCAAATTTGTCGAGGAGGATGACATGAAGCATAAAGAAAGACACCCAAAAAACCTTGAGATGAGAATCTTTGAGGAGTAGAATTGTATAAGAGTTCATAAGGGGTTTTGTAAGAAATAGCAGAAGATGGAAGTCTATTTACCAAGTGAGTTGCAGTTAGAAGACAAAAACCCCAATAATGAATAGGAAGACCAGATTGAAATCTGAGAGCACGAGAAATATCCAACAAGGTTTGATGTTTTCTCTCAACCACTACATTTTGTTGAGGAGTGTCAGAACAAGAACTTTGATGAGTAATACCCAAATTAGCTAAAAAAGAAGTTAGCATTGATATTGAAAAATTCAGTACCTCTATCACTTCTCAAGATTTTAACAGTGGTGTGAAAATGATTCTAGACACACAAAAAGATTTGAGTAAATGATGAACATGTTGCTTAGTAGGAATAAGAAAAGTCCAAACAGCTATTGTAAGAAAATACTTACAACCATTCATAGTAGTGATCCTATATGGACCCCACAAATCACAATGTATTAACTGAAAACATGTAGTAGAAATTACACTGTTTGGAAATGGTAACTTGTGTTGTTTAGCTATGGGACATATATCACAATTGTTCCCATGTTTATTACAGGAAATAGGAAAATAAGAGGACAAAGAATCAATTTTATTTAAAGAGGATAAGGAAGCATGGCCTAATCTTTGATGCCATAACTTCTGAGATGATGAGAAAGCAACATTAACGGTAGTAGGATGATTGAAGGGACTAGCATGAAAAGGAATTGGTAAGCGGATAAAGACCATTATGAAGCTCTCTCTCATGACTAGGACCTTCTTCTTTGGTAGGTCTGGAAAATACAAGTAGTGTTTAAGAATTGGACATTCTGATTGTCTTTGAGAAATCAACTTAGAAATAGATATTAAGTTGAGCGGAAATTAGGAACAAACAAAACATTGGATAAAAGAAGATTACGAGTAATGGCCCGAACGATGTGTGTAACAAAAACAATTTGTCCATTAGGTAAGCAGATGGATATTGGTCTTGAAACCGAGTAAACATCATGCATATATTGTAGTGAATTGCGAGATATGATCTGTAGCCCTGAATCAATCACCCAAGTTGTAGCGGTGTAAACATTAAGAACAGGAGAAGAAGAAGAAGAACATGATATACGCCGCCATGTGTTGAAAGATCAAATGATCTTCGGGAGAAGTAAGGATAGATTTGTTGTTTAACGTTGTCGTGACATGATTAAGTGAAGTCAGATGGTGTGGTGATCAAATTTGTCTTATGTAACAAGTGTGGTACCGATGGTAGAGTCGTAAGAAGGTGTCTCGGAAGGACCGGATAATAGTGTAGAAGAATGCGGAGTATAAGATCCTTGCAAGTCTTGCATCACTTGCATAGCTTTTGGGTGTGGAAGGTACATATGAATAGCCGGAAGGAGAAGGTTTATGTTGTGCTAAATAGGAAGGCGGGAAAAGCGTTTGTGGAAAAGCTTGTGGAAAAGACCTCTTGATTCTATTAGCTAGATGAGCAGGATGATCAGGGGGATAACCATGTAATTTATGGCAAGCATGTTTCATATGCCCCTCCCGTGGTGATGATTACAAAATATTCCTTTAAGAAAGGTTGTCACGTACATAACCATGCCTATTTTGTTGTGGAAAAGTAGGAGAATATTGATGTGTTTGTATTAGAAGTAGATGTGCTGGTTTATGAGCTGAATTAGCAATGAAGGATTAGACTAATTGGTAAAGAAGAAATGTATCCTTATCGTTGAGTCTCCTCTTGTTTGATCATACCATAAGCTTTGATTCACATTAAGTGAAAAGGATTCATTAATAAAATTTGTCCCCTAATAATTTGTATAACTTTCATGAAGTCCCATCAAGAATTGCATTAAGCGCTTCCATTGAACTTTCCTTTCATGATCTTTACCAAAAGTACAAATCTGAGGACAAGTGCAAGAATTTAATGCTTGATAGCATTAGTTTCATCCCATAAACCTTTGAGTTTATGATAGTAGATTTCTCTTGGACGTATCTTCTTGTTCCGGTTTATGAAGATCCTTTTCAATCGAAAAATTCTATGACCATCAATGAAAGAACCTCTCATTAAGTTCTGTCCGGACATCTGCAGTGATGAGTTACATAAAGACAAATTGTTACTAATTTCATCGAGACACGGCATTAAAGATAGTATCATAATGGATCGAGAGATGAATCCTTTTCGGTGCCTTAAACATACCAAGAACCAAACTCATTTTGTTCTTAGCAGAAAAAGCAATTTGCATAGATCGTTTCCATGTTCCAAAATTATCGGTTCCGATGAAAGCTTTCTTATTAACTAACACAAGATTAGGATGGTCGTTTGTTGTGTATGAACAACGGATGCGTATTAGAATCTATGGAAAATTCAAGAGTTTGTGGTGTGTAGAAGAAGAAGAAGCAATAGTCGGACCGTATCATCAACACAATTCAATCAAATTCAATCGAATTCAGAATGCAAGATGTAAACAAGAAAACGCATAGTCACGAAAACCCTAAAAAAAGCAGATTCGATCCGAAAGCGGTAATCAAGCTCGAAATTTGAAAATTAGTAATCAAACTCGAAGGTAGTAATCAAACTCTATCGATATGAAAAATTGGTAATCAAACACGATCTGATCTGAAACTCAATCAAAATCGATTTGATCACGGGAAAAAAAAATAATCAAGCTCGATTGAGTTTGAAGAATCGAAAAGAAGTAGAAGAATCAAATCAAAAGAGTGAAACAAAAAACAAACATAGAAGGATCGTACTCTCGATACCATGTTAGTTTTCTTAGAACTCAAAATCTGGAGAGATTTACGTATATTCATTCATGAACTAAAAACACCATTCTGAGCTTTAAAGGAAATTAGTTAGCTACTTTTCTTACATAACTATGTACTCAGCTTCTATATTTATACAAATTGTCTACCTAACAAACTATTTGTAAAAGACATAAAAGCCCTTATAAATAATGAGCTTATTACAATACCAACCTTGTATAATTGTAACAAGCAACTACTTGACTATTGAGCTTATTTTGTTGTGTATCTAATATTGTAAAACAAGTATTAACTTGTTTTTGATCTTGTGATGTTGTGTTAGATACATTATCTGTAATAGTACTGACCATTCATATCAAATCTGGTTTCTAAATGTCTTTGGGGTTGGGGTGGGGGGGGGGGGGGGGGGTGGGGGTGGGGGGTGGGGGGGGGGGGGGGGGTGGGGATGTTCTCACTTTGATTTTACCATTGAGGTAGAAACCTTATCATAGTTGGAAGAGAACTTATTTGGTACACCATAGTACCCTACCTAACACCGGCAATCTCCAGGTGCCTAGGTGATATGGTAGAACCCCACTTATTAATAAAGCCAAAAGGCCCAAAAATGTTTAAAAATAAATAAAAAAGAGTGATTATTTATACATAATAGACACTACTTAACACTATAAAATGACATACAATTCATAAGATGGACTGTAGACAAATGAAATTATGGTTACATCTTTTAAACTTGATTATTAATCTAACTTGGAGAAGAAATATTGAGCAATCAACAAATTGTATCTTTTTTTGTATCATAGTTTTCATAAATTTATGAATGAATTCCTATCAATCTAAGATTCACCTAATCATATATCAGTTTAACATCCGTACATTTGTATTTGTGTTAAAGATATAATCAAGTAAAATAATATACAATATATATTTTGATCAAATGACAAGTTTGTACAGATATTATGTCCAGTGAAGGTCAAGTGATTCAGGCAAGTGTCACATAGGATAGAATTGCTTAGGCAAGGATGCAAAAAGATCTAGACTGTCACTCAGATCATGCTCGTCCATGCACCAACTACCTAGGCGTTTCGAGCATCTTACAGACAAAAAACTTCCAATACTAGTATAGGCATATTAATTCTTCAAAATATGCGGAATCTTTTGGCCCATAGGCCATAGATGGATCCAAGGAGAAACAAGTATTAAAAGGAGACATGATGCAAGACAAGTAATCCAAGACTGGCCTATGCAATAACAAGAATCCTAATAGCATTTACTTCAAAATATTTCCGAGAGAAATCAAATCTAATTTTCATCGAAGTCCTATCAATTCTAGTTTCCACACAGAGTTCCAAGTTTTCCACAATTTCTTTAACACTGCACACAGCTTCACCCTTACTTAATACTCCTTTAGTTCAGCAAAAAGAGTTCCATTTGCCAAAAAAAGTAAATTGGACCTTTTTGTGGAACGGAGGGAGTTGTAAAAGCGAGTAGAAAAATTATAAGCATTCAGCATTTTTATAACAGAATCTAGAAGAACTAAATCTTTCCGAAGTGAGAGAAGGAGGGAAGGCGCGCTACAAGTAACATAACAGCCAGCTGAAAAACGTTAGCTAGCTAGGCTATCGCGCACTGGCATTCTCTGATCTTCAAGCTCCGCCCAACCTAAATTCTGTTCATGTTAGCTATCCAATTTCCAATGATTAAAGACTAAAAAATAAGCACCCATCTGTGCTTGACCCTGCTGGCCTGCTACTATTAATTGTAGCAAGAAGAAGAATAAAATTATGGAAACAGAGCCAGAGGTAACATAAATATACTTAAACTATGAAGAATTCAGAAGAGCATTAAACAGAGGAGAGAGAGAGAATTAAACCTAGGAGGTCCGGTGAGCAAGAGGTCCGAGGACAGAGCAGGAGCAGAGGCTGCTGAATTGAAAGATGGTTTGTTATTAAGGTTCAAGGAAGACGAGATTTTGGATGAAAGTTTAGAGTCCTGCCCCATTGCGCTACGCACAGCCTTCTGCAATTCCTCCATTCGATCAAAACCTAAAAATACTAAACACCCCAACTATCAACTCAATTAATTAATGAATATTATAACGGACAGAAATAAGTCCTTTTAGAAGCGTGCATAAGTATTATGAAAATAATTATATTTTCTCCGTTCTTTAATACTTCGTTCATTCATTTTTTAATATAGGTCGTTTTAGAGTTGTGCAGAAGTATTAAGCTAATAATTGTAAAGCATTAAATATACTATCAATTGTCTATATTGCCCTTGTATTGAAAAAAAAGAGTGTTATTTATTGGGTAAAAAATAGTGAGAGAACCAAAGTTATATTTATTACTTGGGGTAATACTCCCTTCGTTCCTTAATATAGGTCGTTTTAGAGAAATATTTTTGTTCCTAAATATAAGTCGTTTGAGAATTTCAAGTAAGCATTAATTGCTTAGTTTCCACTATTACCCCAAGTAATAAATATAACTTTGGTTCTCTCACTATTTTTTACCCAATAAATAACACTCTTTTTGTGAGATCCCGAATTTTATAAAATAAAAATATTCAATTTTTTTATTTTGATAAATGGTTAAATTGATAAAAGGTTAAAGTTAAGGGTGATATTTGAAAAATTTTCGAAGTAAGAAAATTTTCATAAAATAATCGGTAGTAGTAAAAGTATAATGTCTGGCATTGGTTGCATAGTAGCGCACGGTATTGATTATTGATGCTTACGTGAAAAGTCACTCGGTTATACTCAATTATTGCTATGATAATTGTTGCATCATATCTCTCATATTATTGATTCAATTATTGTCACGAAGAAGCATCTGCATAATATATTATATTATTAAATCAATAATTGAGGCGACAAAGTTATTCATATTATTATTTGTAATATTGACAATGTCAGAAGTTACAAAAGAGAGGTTTGGTCACCTAATTGCTTGGCAAATAAGGAGAAATCCTTATCGGAAAAAACTTCTTTCCTCAGAGAGCGACTACTTGTTAAATATTGTGAATTATAATATTAATGATGAATGTTATTAAAAATTGAATTTGAGTTCGGAGTTGAATTTGGAGACGCGGACGTGATATTTGAGTCCGGAACGATAAAATTAGTGGAAATAGACTATAAACACAAAATTTGTTGGGGTTGACTTTTTGGTCAAAAAGTCAATATTTGACTTTTTTGGAAAAAGTCAAACTTCGAAATTTCAAAAATGAAATTTTTGAGAAAAATATTTCCATTGTGTTGGGATTGTTAGTGTTAGTGAAAATCGATATTTATTTCAATAATAATTGATGTCTAGAAGTTATATTGACCAATCGGGTAATTAATCGAATAAATGAGCAATTAATTGCTATTAATTCACATGATTAGAACTATTTATTCACATGTGTGTACTATTGATTCACATTCATGTATTATTAGGGGAGGTGGTGCAAGATTGATAATATTTGCATGACTAAGTTAAAAATGAAGGTATAAATGGAGGTACTATATTGTAATTCGTATTTTCACATGATTATAACTATTAAGTCACATGAATGAACTATTAATTTACATGATTTACTATTAGGGGAGGTGGTGCAAGTTTGATAATACTTGCAGGACTAAATTAAAAATGAAAGAAAAATTGAAGGTATTGTACTGTAATATTTCGAGCCCCAAAACGTGCAATTATCGAAACTATATTTTCCTATAAATAGAAGCTCATTCTTCCTTCATTTCTCACCAATTCACTAAAGCTATAGAGCAATTATTATAGAGAGAAATTATAGAGAGAAAAAAGAAGAGAAGTCTGCTACCTCACTATTCTAAGTATCTAGTTTTCTTACAGGTAAGGGGTATTATTTCTTTCGTATTCATGAAGAGAGCTATTGTTATTCCATTCCTTATTATTATGTTGGAATAACTTTTCATCATCTGCAATCTTGCATACATGGTGAAATTCTTCTATTATTCCATTCTTTATTATTATGTTGGAATATTACATGCATGTGATTCTGGCGTGATCTGGTTTCATTCTTTATTATTACATTGGGAATAACTCATGCATGCGGTCTACCGCATGCATTGTAATTCTTATGTTATTACATTCTTTATTATTATGTTGGAATAACTTTTGTCTATGTAGAACTCTAGCATGCGTGGTGAATGATCCTTCGTATTCATTCCTTATTAAATTGTGGAAATGATGCATCTACGTGGATTGCGCATAGCGGTGAAAATCAATTGCAGGATTCGTAATTTTTCTGACCCTCTAAAATTCTGAAAAAATTGGAAATGATAATTTGATGAGTTTTCTATGTTGTGTCCAAAGATGACGATTTTTGGATGTATAAATTAAGAGTTATGGATTTTATGGGAAAACACTATTTTAAAGTAAACCCATATAACTCCTTGTAGTTAACTCCAAAATTGATGAAATTTTTATTTAGAGTACATGTATATAACAGGATTATATCCTGTAAATTTTAAAATTTTTGGACAAAAGTACAATTTATGATAAATGTCTAAATATTGGCGATTTTGGCCATATGAAAAATAGTAAATGAATTTTAAAATTAGAGAAAAATATATGTTCAATATGGGACTATATTTTTCTAAATCCCAGAAAAGAAATATTTTTGGGACTGATTTGGTATTTTTCATGAAAATGAACTAGTTATGAGTAAATGAATTAAATATGTTATGTGAAGTAACAAAATTGGAAAACAGGATTTTATGGCTTGGAAATTCTATATAGGGTATATGCAGATTTTTAATGAGAGATTTGATTATTGGTGATGAAATCTTATGAGTATGACATTTTTGAATGATTAAATGCATTATTTGGTAAAATATAAACAATTGAAATAAATTATTTATAAGTTTAAGAAGTGATTAAAATATTATTATAATATTAATAATATTAGATTATGAGTTTATTAAGTGATTGATAATATTTGGATAAATTTAAAGTCTTTAATATTTTATCCTTAATTTCGTTTGATTAATGCTTATATCATTGTCATCATCCTTATGCTTATATTATGATGAAAGTCATCTTTGGCTTACGTGCAAAGATGGACTGTTGATTATTAGTTTTACAGTTGTATATCTTTGGCTTACGTGCAAAGATGAACTATTGATTGATGAGTATCTTTGGCTTATGTGCATAGATGAACTGTTTATTGGTATGATTATGACCAGAGATCATTCGGTATAATCATGACCCGTAATGTTATAAATGATGTGGTAAAAGTCCTCAGTGGCTTGTAGTGCATTGATGGACAGTTGTTGGTATGATTATGACCAGAGATTATTCGGTATAATCATGACCGTAATTGAAAACACGAATATCATTGGCCCGTAGTGCATAGATAATTCGTGGTCGTGATACTATTAAGCCGAGTCTCAGCATTATTGGTTTTATAGTTGTATGAACTGTTGATTTACCTGATTATAAATATAAATTGTGAATTTAACTATAATCTGTGGTGGTTCAGGTGAAGACAGGTGATGAGAGTTCTCTTTGTCTTGGGTATAACAAAGAACAATTTGTAAGACCCCAACTTTTTGAATAAAGATGAATTTTCTATAATTATCATTTTTGAATATTATGGAATAAATTTAATATAATGTTATAGTTGTGGGTAGTATTTATAAATTTTACAAAGTATGCAAGTTGTTATATTATATTCGATTGGTCGGGGAATATTCGTTTTAGCAGAGAATATTTGTACAACGGCGCAATTATTGGTGGACCTCACAACAGAATTATTGTCGGATTGAGAAAACGATAAAAATATTTTTTATGAAAATAACGGCGGAAGTTCACAGATTATCTTGTTGAACTACTCGATAGTAAAAAAGTCTGATGTCTGGCGTTGTTGCGTAGTAGCTTACGGTTTGATTATTGATGCTTACGTGAGAAGTCTTTCGGTTTTGTTCAATTATTCTTTATAGTAATTGTTGCATAGTATCTCACGTTATTTGATTCAATTATTGTCGATATTTTATATGTTATTAAATCAATAATTGAAATGATGAGTTATTAATATTATAATTTGCAATGTTAACGATGTACAGAAGTTACGCAAGAAGAGGTTTGGTCACCTAATCGCTTGGCGCCAATAGGGAGAAATCCTTATTGGAAAGCCCCTTTTTCACAGGAACGACTTTGGTCGATTAATATTGTGAATTATAATAAAAATAATAAATGTTGTTAAAAATATTAAAAGGATTTTTTTATGAGGTAGTTGTTGTAAATTTGGCGTATTATTTAGACCCCCATTTACCTATTTTTCAAAATTATTGATAGAAAGTTATTTAAATATAATGGGACCCCTGTGATATTGACATGTTGGGGGGAGGGGAACATGTGGGGCCCACGGTATTGAAAATTGAATGGTTGGGAGGTTTTTTTTCCAAAGTTGTCAAATTGATTTTGGTTTATACGGAAGGTTTTCAATTATTATCATTATATATATATATATATAATATATATATATATATAATATATTTTATTTAAAATATTTTTTTCTTTAAATATGAACCGTCCGATTAAAAGTAAATCGATCTGGACCGTTCATGGATTAGTTACTATGCATTCCATTTTTCTATAAATAGAAGCTTATTCCTTCATTATTTTCTTACGAATTCACTGAACTCTAGAGAGAAATTATAGAGAGAAAGAAGAAGAGTTTTCTGTTACTTCACTACTCTAATACCAAGTATTATTTTACGGTAAGGGATATTATTTCTTTTGTATTCATGAAGAGAACTTTTATTATTCCATCTTTATTATTCTATTGGAATAACCTGTATACGTGGAATACCCTATACTTGGTGACATTATTCTATAATTTTGTCTTTATTATTAGTTGGAACATCACATACGTGTGTTTTACAGGACTGGTTAAAATCTTTATTATACTGTATTTATTATTACATTGGAATAACACATGTCATGTGAATCTGCGCATGCATGGTGATTTACATTGTTATTCCATTCTTTATTATTACATTGGAACATCACGCTTGAGTGTGATTTTCACGACTGGTTTAGATTATTATTATTACTGTTGGAATAACTTCATCATCTGATATCGCATGCATGGTGATTTCTTTTATTATTCCATTCGTTATTATACCTAGTTGGTTAAAATTTTGACTTTATATTCCATGAAATTAGTGGAATATCACGGATATTCGCGTTTCATCCGATTATTTTCATGGAAATATTCTTACGAGCATTCTTAAATTTTACTCTACAAAGAAGTATCATGTTGACAATTTAGGCGTTATTAGTTCTGAATAACTTAATTCTTGAACTTGTTTTATTGAATTCTTATATCATTGTCATCATCCTCATGTTTTATTTTTTTTTAAAGTCATCTACATGGCACGTAGAGCATGGATGGACTTGGTATGATTATAACCGGGGATTATTGGTGTAATCATGGTCGTAATGTAACAAGTGATGTGGTAAAAGTCCTCATTGGCCGTAGTGCATTGATGGACAGTTGTTGGCATGATCATGACCATTGATGAATACACAAATATCCTTGGCCCGTAGTGCATGGAATTTGTGGTCGTGACCCTAATGAATATCCTTGGCCGTAGTGCAGGGATGATGTGGATTATTTATTAAGCTGAGTCCCAACGATAAAAGTGATGAAAAACCTTTTAAAACATAAAAGATAGTAGATTTTATTCTCTACTTGACTCTTTTAATGGATTGCTTTGCTTATTTATGATTAAACTTGATGTCTATTGTATTTTATCGGTTTAACATTCTTTGGAGACTAATGATAATTTATTACGCATTATCTTAGTCATAATATTTCTTCTTTGGGCTAGTTGAGCTCACCCTTTCTTTCCTTTGTTTCTTCTTGGAAATGAGAGCGTGGATTTGGGATGAGTCGGGAATTGGAGTGATGTTCTGGATGATAGTGTTAGCTAGTAGTAGTCCTCACTATTCTGTTAAATAGTGTGACAATAAATGTATTGAGGACTTATTCTAAGAGTGGATATTGTCTAGAAGGCAATATTTGTATTAAAACTCACAGCATGTATTTTGTCGTACTTTACACGACTGTTGTATAATTAAGTTATATTTGAATTTTGTATCATGTATTGGCGACTCAAGATGGGTGATGTATACCTATTTTGGAGGCGTCACACTATTGATGAGTATTACAGGAATAAAACATTAATGATGGACTTTTAATCTAGAGAAGATAGTAGACATTATGTGCTACTTGACTCTTCTTCTAATGGATTGCTTATTCCGCTGCAGTTAAACTTGATGTGTATTGTATTTTATCAGTTTAACATTGTTGAAGGCTAAAGATAATTTATTATGTATTATCTTAGTCATAATATTTCTTACTGGGCTAGTTGAGCTCACCCTTTTCTTTTTTTTTTCCAGGAAATGAGAACATAGTTGAGACTAGTCGGGGAACGGAGTGATGGTCCGAGATGGTGGCTATAGCAGTCCTCACTACTTAGTGTGATAATAAGTGTAATGAGGATTGAATTTGAGTTTATATACTGTCTATGAGACAATATTCATGTAAAAACTCAGTTACTCGACATTTGCATAAAAGAAGTTTGTAGTTGAGTTCTGTACCATGTATCTGGCGACTCAAGATGGGTGATGTATACCTATTTTAGGGGCGTCACAGTTGGTATCAAAGCTTAGGAATATGATCCCTGGCTGAGATGTGAGACAAGAACTTGGAGGGAGGGCGGGGAATTCTTTGTTAGTATGACCTACCTAAGTTTATTTGGTATTTAATTGGTCGATTCCGAGTATAATGATAATATGTGGCATGTCAATTAACCCTTATTTTGAAGCTGTATTCTAGAATGATATTTGAAATACAGGAGATGAGAAATGGGAAAATCATGATAGAGAGGAAATTACCGGGAAGGTACAATCGAAAATTAAAGAAAGGAGAATTCTCATCTCTTGAATATCAGTGCATCACGTAAATTTCGAGGGCGAAATTTCATAAGGAGGAGATTGTGAGATCCGAATTTTTATGAAATAAAAGTATTCAATTTTTCTATTTTGTTAAATAGTTTAATTAATAAAAGGTTAATGTGACGCCCCAAAAATAGGTATACATCACCCATCTTGGGTCGCCAGATACATGGTACAGAATACAAATACAATCTTAAATATACAACAAAAGCTGTGAGTTTTAATACAAATATTGTCTTCTAGAAAATATCCACTCTCAGAATAAGTCCTCATTACAATTATTATCACATTATTTTATAGAATAGTGAGGACTACTACTGCTATCATCTGGACCATCACTCCGTCCCTCGACTAGTCCCTGCTACGTTCTCATTTCAAGAGAGCAGTGAAAGAAAGGGTGAGCTCAACTAGCCCAAGAAGAAATATTATGACTAAGATAATGCAGATAAATTATCATTAGCCTTCAACAATGTTAAACCGATAAAATACAATAGACAACAAGTTTAAGCTGCAATGAATAAGCAATCCATTAAAAAGTCAGTCAAGAGAGAATAAAATCTACTATCTTTTATGATTTAAAAAGTTTTTCATCACTTTTATTTGAGACTCGACTTAATAAATAATCCACATCATCATCCTGACTCTGCCGAGGATATTCATTAGGGTCACGACCACAAATTATCCATGCACTACGGCCAAGGATATTCGTGTATTCATCAATGGTCATGATCATGCCAACAACTATCCATCAATGCACTACGGGCCAATGAGGACTTTTACCACATCATTTGTAACATTACGGCCATGATTATAGAATAATCACTCGGTCATAATCATACCAAGTTCATCTATGCACTACTGATGCCACATATGACTTTAAAAAAATATAAACATGAGGATGATGACAATGATATAAGAATTCAATAAAACAAGTTCAAGAATTAGTTTATCAGGAACTAATAACGTCAAATTGTCAACATTATACTTCTTTGTAGAGTAAAATTCAAGAATGCTCGGAAGAATATTTCCATAAAAGATCTTTGGATGAAGCTATAAATATCAATGATATTCCACTAATTTCATGGAGTATATAAGTCAAAACTTTAACTAAATTTGAGTATAATAAGGAATGGAATAACAAAAGAAATCACCGGGCATGTGATAAATAAAGACAGCATGAGTTATTCCAACATAATAATAAATACGGAACCAGTCCCAAAAAGCGATGCAGGCGGGATATTCCAACAGAATAATAAAGAATGGAATAACACATAAGATTTCACCAAGTATAGAGAGTCGCGTATCTGAGTTATTCAACAATGAATAATAAAAACGAGAACCCAGTCCGGCGTAAAGCGCATGAGACGGGATATTATTAACGAGAATAATAAAGAATGGAATAACATAAGGATTTCACCAAGTATAGAAGTCCGGCGTATACGAGTTATTCAGCGGAATAATAAAAAGCGGAACCGGATCCGGCGTAAAATGCCTGTACGAGGATATTCCAACGAATAATAAAGAATGGAATAACATAAGGATTTCACCAAGTATAGGGTATCACAGCGTATCTGAGTTATTCAATGAGAATAATAAAGAATGGAATAATGAAGTTTTCTTCATGAATAAGAAAGAATAACACCACTTACTAGTAAAAGACATTGGATATCGAAGTAGTGAAGTAGTAGAATACTCTTCTTCTTCTCTCTATAATTTCTCTCTCTAGAGTTTCAGTGAATTCGTAAGAAATAATGAAGGAATGAGCTTCTATTTATAGAAGAATGGATTGAATAGTAACTAATTCCTGAACGGTCTAGATTGATTTACTTTTAAATGGACGGTTCAGATTGATTTACTATTAAAACTTAAAGCAACGGTCCATACTGATTTACTATTAAAACTTTAAACCTGCGATCCATATTGATTCACTATTATAACTTTCCACCAGCGGTCCATATTGATTCACTAATATAACTTCAACCAACGATCTAAAAAATTAGCACATCTCCTCATGGAATAATATTGTACCCAAATACCCGAATGCACAATACTAGAGTGAATAATAACCGGGTGAATAGTAACTCATGAATAGTAACTCGTGAATAGTAACTCATAAATAGTAACTCGTGAATAGTACTCTGACACAAAAAGTTCCCCGAATACCCGATTGAACAATATAACTTCTAGACATCAATTATCATCGGAATAGATGTCGATTTCTACTAACACAAATAATCTCAACACAATGAAACTATCAAATTCATCTTTAATCAAAACGAACTTATTCATCATTAATATTATAACTCCTGATATTTAGCAACAGTTATTCCGAGGAAAAGGGGCTTTCAATAAGGATTTCTCCTATTGGTAGCGCATGATTAGGTGACCAAACCTCTCCTTGTGAGAACTTACAGACATTGTAAATATTGCGATTTAATAATATGAATAACTTTGTCGTCTCACTTATTGATTTAATAATATAACATATAATGCGGATGATCTTTGTGACAATAATCGAATCAATAATAGAGAGATATGATAAACAATTATCTTTGTAGCAATAATTGAGTATAATGCGGTGACTTCTCACGTAAGCATCAATAATCAATACGGTGTGTCTACTCTGCAATCACGCCAGCGATATTCTTGTACTTTTACTACTAGGGTAGTTCAATCAGGTTTTAACAATAACACCTTCGCCGTTATTTATAAAATATTTTTGTCGTTTTCTCAATCCCACAATAATAATTCTATTATAGGGTCCACTAATGATTGAGTGAATTTATGCGAATATTCCAAATAAAAAAGAATATTCTCGACCAATCGAATATTTTATAACAACTTGCATACTTAGCAAAATTTATAAATATTACTCACAACTATAACATTATATCAAATTCATTCCATAATATTCAAAAATGATATTTATAGAAAAATCATCTTTATTAAAAAAAAGTTGGGGTCTTACAGTTAAAGTTAAGGGTGATATTTAAAATTTTTTCAAAGTAAGAAATTTTTCATAAAATAATCGGTAGTAAAAGTATAGTAATACGCGTGGTTGCATAGTAGCACACGGTATTGATTATTGATGCTTACGTAAAAAGTCACTCAGTTATACTCAATTATTGCTACGATTGATGATCATCATCTCTCATATTATTGATTCAATTATTATCACAAGAAGCATCTGCATAATATGTTATATTATTAAATCAATAATTGAGACGACAAAGTTATTCATATTATTATTTGCAATATTGACTGTAAGACCCCAACTTATTATATATGAAATTAAATTTCCTCTATTTATTATTTTGAAATAGTAAGGGTTGATTTGATTAATGTGGTTAGTTATGGGTAAAATGCGCAAATATTTCAAATAAGCAAGTGGTTATAAAATATTCATTGTTGTGGGGGAATATTCGTTTGGTCGTGAAATATTCTTCTTATCGGAGAATATTAAATGCAATGGCCTTAACCTTATGTGGGCCCCATGTAAAAGCGATTGGATGAAGAAAATGACAAGTATAAGTTGTTTATAAATAACGACGTAGTTGTTAGCGTTAATCTTGTTGGAATACTAAATTGGTTAAAACACGATGAGTAGCACACGGTATTGCACCAATTATTGATTAACTACGTAGAAAGGCACTCTACGATATTTTATATTATTGTTATTTCAATAATTGTCATTACACAGTATTTTCCTTTATCAGATTAATAAATCATATTATTTGAATAATATTATTAGATAACATTATTGGCAATGTCTAGAAAGTTCTGTCTAAGGAGAGGTTTGGTCACCTAATTGCGCTTGCAGATGAGGAGAAATTCTTATTGGAAAGCCCCCTCTTTCCTAGGAACGACCTGGTTGCCAGTATTGTGATTCTGTAATATTATTTGTGAATAATTAATTATTAATTTATATGATAAGAAAAATATTCTTTTTATGTGGATATAGATGGAGAAAATTTTAAAGTGACGATTGTTGAAAATTTGATATTTTATCTTTTTCGATAAAACAATTCATTTAAATATATTATTATATTTTAATAATATAATAATGGTGATATTTTTACAATGAATGTGGGATATATGAATAAATGAGGAGGAGGAGTATTTTTGTTGCAATAAATGTTTAAAATGTGTTAAACATGTCGGTGGGCCCCATTTCATGATTGAAATTTGATTATAGCCTGTAAAATCGTCCGTTTGTGGATTTCGGTCAAGTTCTGTTTGGAATTTGAAAAAACTTTCTTCTGTAAAGTTGTAGAGAATTGAATTTCCTATGGAATGGACATAAGATTTGAATTTTTCTAATAAAAGGGCTATTTATTGTGAATTATTGAAGTTCCAGATAAATTAATTTTTTTTTATGTTTTTTGAGTTTTAAATAATTTTAATATGAAAAACGTTTTTGGTGATGTTAGCATTTGTTTGGCTGATGTCTAGACTAAAAGAGTGGGCATAGAAATTTAAGAAAAAATATATTTATATTTTATTAAATTTTCTACTTTGGTGTTCTAAGCATTTTCCTATAAATTGGGTGTTTAGGTTAGAATTAAAATCACAATTTAAATGAAGTTTTCTCTCTATATTATCGGCGTATTCTTATGCGTATTTTGATACTTTGAGTGTTGCTTTATACTGTGCAAGATCCCAAAGACTTTATATCCGATATTCCGGTCGAAATCTGCCTTTTCGAGGTAAGAGATGTTATTTTTAAAAAAAATGATATTATTTCTTCTAATATCATTATGCCAGAGTATTGGTAAGATTTTTCTTCTGAAATTCTTGTCTTTTAGTATCGGGGTTCTTATTCACGTATCGACATTATTCACGATATCTGACTTTATTCACGAATCGACACTATATACGGAAAAATTAAATTTTTCATTTTTTGTCCAAAATATCTATTATGGATACTAGCTTTGATTGTATTCATGTTTTGATCATTCTTGAATTTTACTTCACTATGGTTATTTATGAAGTATTTTTGAACTTGGACTGTTTAAAGTACGAATCCTTAATATTTGCTCTTTTGTTTCACTGGATTCATTTTTTTTAAAATATTTTTCATCATCCTCAGTCCTAAATGATAATATTATTGAATATATTTGGCCTGTAGTACAAAGATGGTTGATTTTCTTATGAATATCTTTGGCCCGTAGTGCAAAGATGTATAGGTGTTAAGATGAACATGACCAACTGATGAATATCTTTGGCCTGTAGGGCAAAGATGAATATTTGATTCAAGATGAATATTGATTGATGTTACAGGGATAAAATATTGATGATGGACTTTTAAATTCATAGATTATAGTAGATTTCATTCTCTACGTAACTCTTCTATGAATTATTATTTCCGCTGCGAATATTGATCTGAAACTTGTTGTCTATTGTATTCTATCAGATTTTTCCCTGTTGAAGACTAACGATAATTTGTTCTATATTATCTTAGTTATAATGTTCTTTACTGGGCTAGTTGAGCTCACCCTTTTCCTTTTTGTTCTATTTTTCTTCTCAGGAGGTGAAAATGTAGCGAGTTCTAGTCGGGGTGTGGAATGATGGTTCTCAAAAGTTGTTTTAGTAGTTTTCACCATTTATGTAAAATAATGTACCAATAATTATAATGAGGACTTATTTGGGTGTGAATATTGTCTAGATGACAATATTTATATTTAAACTCACAGTTTATGTGTTGTATTAATAAAGTTGTACTTATTTCTGTACCATGTATTTGGCGACTTCGAGAATGGGTGTTGTATACCTATTTTGGGGCGTCGCGGTTAATATCGAGCTTAGGGATATGATCTCTAGCGGAGATCGGGGAATAGAACTAGGAGGAGAGGCGAGTAAATCCTTCGTTAGTGTGTGTCTACTAAGCTTATTTGTTGGTTGGTCGAGTATAGGTTCTTATATTGCATATCAATTTCTTTAATTAACCCTTATTTTATGGCGGTGATTTGAGAATGGCAATTGAGAATGTTAATGATTGGAGTAAATGAGGAAGTGGAGACTTCTTTTACTCACCAATGAGGAGAAACGTCTGCAGTCGACAATGTTCCTCTGTAAACAACACCACCTTGATCGAGACGATGAGCATTTGAATGTTTGGAAGCTTTTTGCAGTTCATACAAAATCAGACAAGGGAGACTCGTACACAAAATACAGGTAGAAATCGGCAGCCATTGCTTCTTCTTTTTTAGAATTTTCCAAGTCTTCCCTTGTCTCTTTGATCCACTTACTTAACCTTTGAAAGTGTCTCTCAATGTCGTCCTCAAAAGGACGCAAGTCTAGATTTTTTGATCAAGTTTGCATAAACCAACTTCAAAAACCTAAAATAAGACGAACAAAATAAAAATAAAAATGTTTAAGTAAAACTGGATTAATTAAACTGATATCACAAATATTAAAATCTATACTAAAGTCCCCGACAATAGCGCCAAAAACTTGTTGAATAAAATCTAGTTACGCACAACGCGCAAGTATACGTGGTCAACAAGTAATATAATAGTAAGTAGAGTATCGTTCCCATAGAGACTAGCAAGAAATTAACTCTCATAATTACCAATTTCCTATTAATCCTAATTTTATTAAACTAGCCAATTTCAAGTTTGTAACTAAAAGTATTAAAAATATTAAAATTACCAAACAATCAACAACTCTAAAAATTGAATTGTCAAACAATTATTGGAGAATTAGGCTTACGACTTCACTCTAAGCATCACTCTGATTATTACACCTTATTACAGTTTAATTCACTATCCCAATTTACTAATCAAGAACACGTATGTAGAACTAGCCACCTCTCGATGTACTGATATCGTATTAACTCAAATCCTTAAATTAGATAGAATCAAGTTAAACACCTTAATCAACTAACTCACTATATCTCTATGTGAATTACAATTAAAGAAGGTTAAGTTTAAGTTCTTTATTTGATTACATGCGATGTCAAGCATATCGCTACCCTAACATTCATCAAGATTTTGTTCATTCATAAAATTAAAGAACACATGCTATATTAATTAAGTCTAGACTCGTACTTCCTCTCTCGAATCCATACAAGTCCACAAAGAATTATTGATCAGGCAATTCATAAATTCAAGCTCAAATTAATATAGATAAACTGAATAATAGCTTATTAAACTGAAAATCAAAGATTACATAACCATTGTTCCACTAAAAGATCCATTATAAGCCTAAAAAGTACTTAGTTCATCATCAATGAAATAACAACTGAATAAATTAAAGAAAACATCCTTTCCATTACAAATATAAAACTAGAGAAGAAGAATAATTCAGAACACCCTTCACTTTAGCCTTAATCTTCAATTGATATTACAATCCTTCAAATATCTTCACTCTAATGCTTGCTCCCAAAATCTGCCTTCTAACTTCATTAATTGCCTTGCGTGTCTTTGATCTTGTTGTTTTATGTTAATTATATGTTTACACCCACATTCTTAGTGCAATCCCACGCCATTTAAAGTCCCAAAGCATTCCAATCACCTAAACTCACGTTCTAACAGTGTTTGAAAAAAAAATAGGACTGCTTCTGTTTCAGACCCCTCGCCCCGGCGGGGGTATTTGCTTGCAAAGTGCCTGCCCCGGTAGCCTTAGCTCCTATTAACTGAGATTAAAGACCCCCCACCCCGGCGAAGTGTAAAAAACAAAAGGCCCCGCTCGACGTGGGGTGAGTTCGACTTTTGATTTCCTTAAACTCAAAACTTGCTCAATTCTTGCCACAATTGCATCCTTTTTTAATCACTTTCCACACCAACAAACCTACACATAAAATAACAATAAACAAGTAAAAAAAACATGAAAACAAGAAATTAACACCGATTAAGCTTGAATTAGGAGGCGATTAGCAGTATAAAACCAACTTATCATGTATTGATGTATAGTTGTTGGCATGATCATGACCATTGGTGATAATAACGAATACCATTGGCGTGGTGCATGGATAATTCGTGGATGTGATCTTAACGAATATCCTTGGCCCATAGTGCATGGATAATTCGATGATGTGGATTATTTATCGTAGCTATGTTACTGATGATAAAATATTGATGATGAACTTTTAAATCATAGAAGATAGTAGATATTATGCTTTACTTAACTCTTCAATGGATTGTTTATTAATTGCTTGATTAAATTTGTTGTACATTGTATTCTTTCGGTTTTAACTTTGTTGAAGGCTAATGATAATTTATTACGCATTATCTTAGTCATAATATTCTTTCTTTGGGCTAGTTGAGCTCACCCTTTACTTTCATTGTTCTCTTGTGAAATGAGAATATAGGTGGGACTAGTGAGGAATGGAGTGATGGTCAGTGGTGGCTATAGTAGTCCTCCTTTATTACATGAAATAGTGTGGTAATAAATGTAATGAGGGCTTCATTTGAGTTTAGATATTGTACACGAGACAATATTCGTGTTAAAACTCTCAGCTATATTTTATCGTATTTTACACGACAGTTGTATAATTAAGTTTGTATTTGAATTATGTACCGTGTATTTGGTAACTCAGAATGTGTTATGTATACCTATTTCAGGGAGGTCACAGTTTCTATCAGTCATATAGACTTAGTAACCCGAGTTGATCCACTCAACCAAACAACCTAGGAGTGTGCATATCGTCCTATCTTAATAACCCCCGATCATTGCTATAAATACCGGTACATGGAACCCGTTCAGCCTGTTACTGCCAGACTTAGGCCTGGCAAAATATGGTTATGAGTTGGTTTTGGTTTTCAAAATATGGTTATGGTTCTATTTAAGAACTAAAACCATATTAACCATTTTTAATATGAGTTATGTGGGTTGGAACCATATGGTTATGGTTAAAAACCATATTAACCATTTAAAGATATTTTTAATTTTAAACAAATTTTTTTAAAAATGAAATTAATATATCTATAGATAGAGACAAATATAAAGGGTGAGTGGGTGGGTAGGTGGGGTGGGGTGGGTAGGGGTGGAGGGTGGGTGGTGTATACATAATCGCTAACAATATTAAAAAAATTTAGAGTGGTGGGGTGGGGTGGGTGGGGTGGGGTGTGTGTGGGTAGGGGTTGGGGGTGGGTGGGTGTATACATAATTACATAATATTATTTTTTGTGTGGAGGTGGGGATGGGGTGGGGGTGGGTGGGTGGGTGGGTGGGGGGTGGGGTAAGGGGTGTATACATAATCACATTATATATTTTTTTGGTGGGGGTGGGGTGGTGTGGGGGTAGGGATTGGGGGTTGGGGGTGGGGGTGGGGGTGGGGGGTAAGGGGTGCATACATAATCACATAATATTATTTTTTTTGGTGGAGGTGGAGGTAGGGTAGGGGTGGAGGTGGAGGTAGAGTAGGGGTGGAGGTGGGTGGGGTAAGGGGTAAAGGGTAGGGGTGGGTGGGGGTGGGTGGGGGTGGGGGTAAGGGGTGTATACATAATCACATTATATTTTTTTTATGGGGGTGGGTTGGGTGGTGGAGGGTGGGGGGTGGGGGTAGGGGTGGGGGTAAAGGTGTATACATAATCATATAATATTTTTTTGGTTGGGGTGGGGTAGGGTGGGGGTGGGTGGGGTGGGGTGGGGTCGGTGGGTGGGTGAGTTTCTTGAATATGTAAATATGGGTGGAAATAACTTTTTATTTGGATTTAGAATAAAATATGGGTCGAAAAATGGTTAACCGGGTGGGAACTATATTTATTTTTAAAAATATGGTTCCAAACTCTAACCAACCCAAATAAATAAATATAGTTAACCAACCCATTTGGTTCCAGTTAATATGGGTTGACCCGATAGTTAACCAACTATACTGCCAGGTCTCTACTGCCAGTCATAATAATGTCAGTATATATGTTTGTACCAAACAACATTGGTTTCTCACAATGTTACAGTGATAAAATATTGATGATGAACTTTTAAATCATAGAAGATAGTAGATATTATGCTCTACTTGACTCTTCTACAATGGATTATTTATTCTGCTTGATTAAATTTGTTGTCATTGTATTCTTTCACTTTAACACTTTGTTGAAGGCTAATGACAATTTATTCAATTATCTTAGTCATAATATTCTTTACTGGGCTAGTTGAGCTCACCCTTTTGCTTTCATTGTTCTCTTGAGGAAATGAGAATATCGTGGGACTAGTGAGGAATGGAGTGATGGTCCAAGTGGTGGTTATAGTAGTCCTCCTTTATTACATGAAATAGTGTGGTAATAAATGTAATGAGGACTTCATTTGAGTTTAGATATTATCCACGAGACAATATTCGTGTTAAAACTCTCACCTATGTTTTGTCGTATTTTTACGATAGTTGTATAATTAAGTTTGTATTTGAATTATGTACATTGTATTTGGCAACTTAGAATGGGTTGTGTATACCTATTTCGGGGGGGGAGGGTTCACAGTTTGATCGGTCATATAGACTTAGTAACGAGTTGATCCATTTCGACCAAACAACTTAGGAGTGTGCATATCATCATATCTTAATAACCCCGATCATTCTTATAAATACAATTACATAGAACCCGATCACATTTATTCTTGCCGGTATATAATAATAGTGTCGATATATATATGTTTGTACCAAACAACATTGGTTCTCACTGATCTATGCTTTGATATCAAATCAAACATATTTTTACACAAATAATAACTCATATTTCTTGGTTATGTTTGAACAATAAGTCATAACCTTTTTAACAACATAAATTATGAACACTATATATCACAAGATTATATCGATAATAGAAAACTTGATTTAATAAATAAATTAAATGAAATTTAGAAAACTTGCATTTGAAATATAAAGTTTATACAAAGTCATGGAAAAACTTACTTTCGAAGTTCAATTTAATATATATATGATATTCAAAACTTTCTACATAACCTAAATATGTTCATTGTAGTAATTAGGAACAATAATAGTTGATATCTAATCGATTTACTAGTGTATACAAGTTGTATTTGAAGTCTATTAGGTGTTTTATAGCTTGATGGGATAATTATCTAATTATTTTTCTAGTAAACTTTGTTTAAGAGTTTAAATATTATTTTAAATATTATTTATAATAATTTCTAGAAGCTTAAAACAATTTTTCAATGATTAATATTAATTAACTAATTTATTATTAATCAAAATGATTTTAAAATCATTATTATTATTATTTTAAATAATTAATAATCATTCATAATGATTTTTAAACCATAAATATTTTTTCAAATAATTTACTATTATTGATTATGATTTTTAAATCATTAGTTTCATTTTAAATAATTTATTATTATTTAAAAAGATTTATTATTATTATTATCTAATTTATTATCAATGAAAATGATTTTAAAATCATTATTGATCATTCATAATAATGTTTAAATCATCAATATTATTTTCAAATAATTTATTATTAATGATAATGATTTTTAAATCATTAATATCAAATTTTAATAATTTATTATTATCATGTATTATGATTTTTAAAACATTAATATCATTTTAAACAATTTATTTAATAAAATATTAAATAATTTTATTATCATTAATATTTAAATAAATTAAATATTAATGAAATTTTATGTCAAAATATTAAAAATTATTTAATATAACTAAAATGTATTTTAGAAATTAATTATTAATTAATAATAATTATTTAGTAATTATTTTGATTTATTTCTATTATTTTATTTAATATTATTAATTTTTATTGAAAACCGTCACTAAAGGCTTTGGTGACAGGAAGCTTCGCTGTAGGTGTTCTTCATTCCATGAAGAACAACCTAGTCAACGCCTTAGGAACCATTTTGACCGAGATTATTTTCCAATAGATTTGATTTACAAGTATGTATGATAACAACGCACGGTTTGTCACATGCAAGCGATTCAAAGAGTTGGGACCACGAATTCGGGGAAAGCTGGATCCGATTAAAGCGTAAACGTGGGTCAAACAAATTACCAAGATATTCGATGTCTTGGGATGCGGAGAATAGAAGGTTCCATTCGCCACCTTTATGTTAAAAGTAATGAGGCGATTCTTGGTGGGAATCGTGAAGCGTACCATCGGTACTTTTGACTCAAAGATGTCTTGGGGAGCGTTTGAAGCTCGTTCAATGACAAGTACTTTCACGAAAGTATTAAATCGTATGAAGGAAGTGGAGTTTATTAGATTGGAACAAAACAACATGGCGGTGTCCCGATGAGGCGAAGTTTGCAGAGTTATCCGGTTTGCACCTCATTTGGTGGAGAATGAGGAGCGTATGGCGGATGTATCGAGAGAGGTTTGAAACCCAGCGTACGTCAATATCTCATTTCTCATAAATTTTCTCTATTGGATGTTGTCGGCAGGCTCAATTATTAGAGCGAGATAACGAAAGTACGTTCAACCGAGGACCACAACGAGGATCATCTGGTGGTGTGCGGTCATCGTGAACAATGATAACCAAACGGAGAAAAAAAAAATACGGACAAAGACGGTAACCACTCTGCTGGTAATCATGGCCATGAAAATAGAAGAAGCGAGTCGGGGGGAGATTTTAAAAAGAGGAGATTCAACAATGACAATGCAAAGGCGTCAAGACTGTTGGTTTTAAGGGAGGAGAGCGACCACCGGTCGTATCTTAAATGCGGAAAGAGGACATATCAAACCCCAAATTGCCCACAACAGTTCAATGTATGTTATAATTATGGAAAGGAAGGACATATCGCCGAGATTATGCGATGGCGAAACCAAGTCCGAGTGGGGATGGTGACTTAAAAGGTCATTCCGAGAAAAGTCAAAGTCAAGCGGTTCTAGAAGGCGTTTGTCGTGGATGGTGGTCAAAATGCAAGGAACCCAAACGAGGTGATCATGGGTGTTTAATCATAAATTCTTTGAAGTTTATACCTTACTAGATCTGGGGGTGCTACCCATTCATTTATCTTTCCTACTTGTGCTCAACGTTTAAACTTGACTCCAGTAAAATTAGACTTTGATTTATCTGTGGAGACTCCTTTAGGTGAAACTTTCAATACATCCACTGTTTATAAATCTTGTTTGATCCAAGTTGGCACCATCACATTACTGTTGACCTTATCTCTTTAAAGATACTTGCTTTTGATGTGATTTTAGGGATTGATTGGTTAACTACCCATCATGCCCAAAATTAATTATTTTCGTAAGGTTATTAGTGTTCATATTTCTAAACAACTTTGTTATGCAATTCAACAACTAAACCATTAAAATCGATCATTTTGTCATATCAAGTCATAAAACTATTCGTTTATTGAAAAAGCGGATGTCAAGCTTTCTTAGCCCATGTTATGGATTTGAATAAAGACACGTCAGATTTGAATAATATTCCCGTTGTTAGTAAATTTCCTGACGTATTTCCTGAAGAACTTCCCGGTCTACCCCCAAAATGTGAAGTTGAATGTGAAGTTGAATGTGAAGTTGAACCTGGTACAAAGCCCATTTCTAAAACCCCATATCGAATGGCTCCTATTAAACTTCAGGAGTTAAAGGTCCAACTACAGGAGTTGTTGGACATCAATTTCATTTGTCCTAGTACATCTCCTTGGGGTGCTCCTGTTTTATTTGTAAAGAAGAAAGACGGGAGTACGCGACTTTTGTATTGACTACCGGAATTGAACCATGTCCTTATCAAGAATAGGTATCCGCTACCTCGCATTGATGACTGTTTGACCGATTATAAGGAGCACAATTCTTTTCAAAGATCGATCTTCGTTTTGGATATCATCACTGAAGATTAGGCGAGGATATTCAAAGCGCGCTTCATAACTTCTAAGACGGGCATTATGAATTCTTAGTCATGTCTTTTGGATTGACTAATGCTCCTGCGGCTTTCATGGATATGATGAACCGAATATTCAAGGAATATTTGGATCAGTTCGTTATTGTCTTTATTGATGGCATCCTCATATATTCCAAAAGTCGTGAAGATCATGAGCACCATTTGAAGCTGGTACTCCAAAGGCTTCGTGAAAACAAGCTATACGCTAAGTTGAAAAAATACGAGTTCTGGCTTGAGGAAGTAGCATTCCTTGGGCACGTGGTGCCAAAACATGGAGTTTCTGTTGACCCGGCGAAGATTAAAACAATACAAAGTTGGGAGCAACCGAAGAAGGCGGTGGACCAAATGCACGTAGCTTTTGGGCCACAAGTTGGTTATTATCAGAGATTTGTGGAAGGATTTTCTCAAATTGCTACCCCGTTAACTCAACTGACTTGGAAAGATACAAAATTCGTATGGAGCGAGGAATTTGAGAAGAGTTTTCAAGAGCTTAAGAGGAGACTCATTTTAAGACACACTGTTACGACAATACCATCTGGTTCGGATGGATTTGTTATCTACAATGATGATCTACTTGGGCAAAGGGTTAGGATGTGTTCTCATGCAACATGGGAAAGTCATAGCCTATGCATCGCGACAACTTAAAGAATATGAGAGGAATTATCCTACTCATGATCTAGAGTTGGCAGCAATCATTTTCGCGCTAAAGATCTGGAGGCACTATCTATATGGAGAGAAAGTGGAGATATATTCAGACCATAAAAGCCTCAAATATTTCTTCACCCAAAAGGAACTCAACATGCGACAACGACGTTGGCTCGAGCTATTGAAAGATTATGACCACACTATTCAATACCATCTTGGAAAAGTGAACGTGGTAGCTGACGCGTTGAGTAGAAGATTATATGCGGGAACAAGTGCGATGTTATCAGCACAAAGGCCCATTTTGTGTGATTTACAAAAGATGAAGATAGAATTTAAGACTCCGGGGACCCATGTGATGATGTCAAGTATACGCATAAAGCCAACTTTAATAGAAAAAGTTAAAGTTACTTAAGCCACCGACCCGCAGCTGATGCGTATGAAGAAGAAAGTACAAGAAGGTGCTATTCCGGAAGCTAGAATCGATGAAGAATGAATACTTCGAGTCCACTCCAGACTTTGTGTTCCTAACGACTCTAATTTGAAATACAAGATCATGATAGAGGCACGTAATACACAGTTTGCAATCCATCCTGGAAGTACCAAAATGTATCGTGATCTTCGACATACATTTTGGTGAAACAATATGAAGAGAGAGATTGCAAAGTTTATCTCGAGGTGTTTAACTTGCCAACGTGTAAAGGCGGAGCATCAAGTACCTAAGGGTCCGTTGCAACCACTTGAGATTCCGAAATAGAAGTGGGAGCACATTACCATGGATTTCGTTACGGGTCTTCCCACGGTTTCTCAAGGCATATATGCTATTTGGTTTATTGTTGATAGATTAACTAAATCTGCTCATTTCTTACCGATACGGGAGACTTATTCCCTTGAACTTCTTGCTCGTATGTATGTAAATGAGATTGTGAGATTGCATGGCATGCCAGTATCCATAGTTTCAGATTGTGACCCAAGATTCACTTCACGATTTTGGGTTAGCTTGCAAAAAGCTATGGGCACGGATTTGCGATTCAGTTCAGCATACCATCCTCAAACGAACGGACAATCAGAGAGGACTATTCAAACTCTTGAAGATCTATTAAGACTCTGTGTCCTAGACTTCAAAGGGAGTTTGGATAAGTATTTACCATTGGTGGAATTCTCCTACAACAACAGTTATCAGGCAAGTATAGGTGTGGCTCCATTCGAAGCATTATATGGACGAAAGTGTCGCTCTCCAGTATGTTGGGATGAGGTGGGTGAAGCAACATTGTTGGGACCAGAGTTGGTACGCATTACTACAGAAAAGATCCAAATGATTCGACAACGTATACAAACGGCACAAGATCGGCAAAAGAGTTATGCGGATCTTCATCGAAAGGACGTAGAATTTAGTATTGGGGATCATGTATTGTTGCGTGTTGCTCCATGGAAGGGAGTTACAAGATTCGGGAAGAGAGGAAAGCTCCATCCATAATTTATTGGTCCATTTCAGATTCTTGACCGAGTAGGAAAAGTAGCCTATAGACTCGCGTTACCTCCAAGTATGTCTTGTGTTCATAATGTGTTTCACATATCTATGCTTCGTAAATATATGAAAGACCCGAACCACGTTATTGAGTTAGAACCAGACGAAATAGCCGAAGGTTTAACGTACGAGAAGGTACCTGTCAGGATCTTGGATAGGAAGGAGCATGTCCTACGCACAGAGGTCATACCACAAGTCAAAGTTTTGTGGAGGAACCATGCTATTGAGGAAATGACCTGGGAGTTGGAAACGGAAATGAAAGCGAGGTATCCTCACCTTTTTGAAACACCAGGTACGTATGTCAATTTCGAGGACGAAATTTCATAAGGAGGGGAGGTTGTAAGATCCCAACTTATTATATATGAAATTAAATTTCCTATATTTATTATTTTGAAATAGTAAGGGTTGATTTGATTAATGTGGTTAGTTATGGGTAAAATGCGCAAATATTTCAAATAAGCAAGTGGTTATAAAATATTTATTGTTGTTGAAGAATATTCGTTTGGTCGTGGAATATTTTTACTGTCGGGGAATATTCGTATGACGGCGCAGCCTTGTGCGGGACCCATAACGGAAAGTGATTGAATGAACAAAATGACAAGTATAAGTTGTTTATAAATAACGGTGTAGTTATTACAAATAATCTTTGTTGGAATACTAAATTGGTTAAAACACAAGAAGATTACGCAGTATTGCACCAATTATTGATTCTTACGTAAGAAGGCACTACTTAATAAATGTTACAGTAATTACTATTCAATATTTTATTTTATTGATTCAATAATTGCTACGTTGATATTTTATATTATTGTTGTTTCAATAATTGTCATTACACATTATTTTCCTTTATCAGATTAATAATTCATATTATTTGAATAATATTATTAGATAACATTATTGGCAATGTCTAGAAAATTTTGTCTAAGGAGAGGTTTGGTCACCTAATTGCGCGGCCAAAAGGAGAAATCCTTATTGGAAAACCCCTCTTTCCGGAAGCGGCACAGTTTGCCGATATTGTGATTCTGTAATATTATTTGTGAATAATTAATTATTGATTTATATGATAAGAAAAATATTCATTTTATGTGGATATAGATGGAGAAAATTTTAAAGTGACGATTGTTGCAAAATTGATATTTTATCTTTTTCGATAAAACAATTCATTTAAATATATTATTATATTTTAATAATATAATAATGGTGATATTTTTACAATGAATGTGGGATATATGAATAAATGAGGAGGAAGAGTATTTTTGTTGCAATAAATGTTAAAAACATGTTAAACATGTCGGTGGGCCCCATTTCTTGACTGAAATTTGATTATAGCCTCTAAAATCGCCCATTTGTGGATTTTGGTCAACTTCTGTTTGGAATTTGGAAAACTTTCTTCTACAAAGTTGTAGAGAATTGAATTTCCTATGGAATGGACATCAAATATGAATTTTTATGATAAAAGGGCTATTTATTGTGAATTATTAAAGTTTCAGATTAATTAATTATTTTTATTTTTTTTGAGTTTTAAATAATTTTAATATGAAAAACGTTTTTGGTGATGTTAGCATTTGTTTGGCTGATGTCTAGACTAAAAGAGTGGGGGTAGGAATTTAAGAAAAAATATATTTTTATTTTATTAAATTTTCTGCTTTGGTGTTCTAAGTATTTTCTATAAATAGGGTGCTTGGGTTAGAATTGAAAATCACACCGAAGCTGAAGTGTTCTCTCTATATTATCGAAAGCGTATTATTCTTATCGTATTTTGATACTTTGAGTGTTCTATATCTGATACAAGATCCCTTGACTATATCTAGTATTCTAGTCGAAATCTTTGTCTTTTCGAGGTAAGGGATGTTATTTTTTTAAAATGATATTATTTCTTCTAATATCATTATCTTAGGAGTATTGGTAAGATTTTTCTTACGAAATTCTTGTCTTTTAGTATCGGGGGTTCTTATTCACGTATCGATACTTATTCACATATCTGACCACTATTCACGAATACGACACTATACACAGAAAAATTAAATTTTCGTTTTTTGTCCAAAATATCTATTATGGATACTAGCTTTGATTGTATCCATGTTTTGATCAATTTCACTATGGTTATTTATGAAGTATTTTTGAACTTGGACTATTTAAAGTACGAATCCTTAATATTTGCTCTTTTGTTTCACTGGATTCGTTTTCTTTAAAATATTTTTCATCATCCTCAGTCCTAAATGATAATATTATTTAATATCTTTGGCCTGTGGTGCAAAGATAGTTGATTTTCTTATGAATATCTTTGGCCCGTAGTGCAAAGATGTATAGGTGTTGAGATGAACATGACCAACTGATGAATATCTTTGGCCTGTAGGGCAAAGATGAATATTTGATTCAAGATAAATATTGATTGATGTTACAGGGATAAAATATTGATGATGGACTTTTATATTCATAGATTATAGTAGATTTCTTTCTCTACGTAACTCTTCTATGAATTATTATTTCCGCTGCGAATATTGATCTGAAACTTGTTGTCTATTGTATTCTTTCAGATTTTTCCCTGTTGAAGACTAACGATAATTTGTTCTATATTATCTTAGTTATAATGTTTTTTACTGGGCTAGTTGAGCTCACCCTTTTCCTTTTTGTTCCATTTTTCTTTTCAGGAGGCGAGAATGTAGCGAGTTCTAGTCGGGGTGTGGAATGATGGTTCTAGAAAGTTGTTTTAGTAGTCCTCACCATTTTTGTAAAATAATGTATCAATAATTATAATGAGGACTTATTTGGGTGTGAATATTGTCTAGACGACAATATTTGTATTTAAACTCACAGTTTATGTGTTATATTAATAAAGTTGTAGTTGTTTCTGTACCACGTATTTGGCGACTCAGAATGGGTGTTGTATACCTATTTTGGGGGCGTCACATTAACAATGTCTAGAAGTTCTATCAAGGAGAGGTTTGGTCACTTAATTGCGCGCCAATAAAGAGAAATCATTATCGAAAAGCCTCTTCTTTCCTGGGAACGACCTGGTTGTTAAATATTGTGAGTTATAATATTAATGATGAATGTTATTAAAAATCAAATTTGAGTTCGGAGTTGAATTTGGAGACGCGGACGTGGTATTTGAGTCCGGAACGATGAAATTAGTAGAAATAGACTATAAATACAAAATTTACCAGAGTTGACTTTTTGGTCAAAAAAGTCAATAGTTGAAATTTTTGAAAAAAATATTTCCATTGTGTTGGGATTGTTAGTGTTAGTGGAAATCGACATTTATTTTGATAATAATTGATGTCTGGAGGTTATATTGACCAATCGGGTAAATAATCGAATAAATGAGCAATTAATTGCTATTAATTCACATGATTAGAACTATTTGTTCACGTGTGTGTACTATTGATTCACATTCATGTACTATTAGGGGAGGTGTTGCAAGATTGATAATACTTGCATGACTAAGTTAAAAATAGAGGTATAGATGGAGGTACTATACTGTAATTCATATTTTCACATGATTATAACTATTAAGTCACATGAATGAACTATTAAATCACATGATTTACTATTAGGGGAGGTGGTGTAAGTTTGATAATACTTGTAGGACTAAATTAAAAATGAAAGAAAAGTTGAAGGTATTGTACTGTAATATTTCGAGCCCCAAAATGTGCAATTATCGAAACTATATTTTCCTATAAATAGAACCTCATTCTTCCTTTATTTCTCACCAATTCACTAAAGCTATAGATCAATTATTATAGAGAGAAATTATAGAGAGAAAGAAGAGCGAGTAAGTCATTACCTCCTTTATTCCGATTATCTAATTTTCTTACAAGGTAAGGGGTATTATTTCTTTTCGTATTCATGAAGAGAGCTATTGTTATTCCATTCCTTATTATTATGTTGGAATAATATGTCTATCACGAATTCATCGCATACATGGTGAAATTCTTCTATTATTCCATTCTTTATTATTATGTTGAATATATCATCATGCATACGGATTACGCGTGACCTAGTTTCATTCTTTATTATTATTCATTGGGAATAACACATGCATGCGGATCACTGCATGCATGGTGAATTATTCTATTATTCCATTCTTTATTATTATATTGGAATAACCTGTCTATGTGGACTACTGCATGCATGGTGAATGATCCTTCGTATTCATTCCTTATTAAATTATGGAAATGATCTGTCTACGTGGATTACCGCATGGCGGGTGAAAATCCATTTGCAGTTTCACAATTTTTGTGACCCTAAAAAATTCTGGAAAATTTTGAAATGATAATTTGATGAGTTTTCTATATTGTGTCCAAAGATGGCGATTTTTGGATGTATAAATTAAGAGTTATGGATTTTATGGAAAAAAACTATTTTAAAAGTAAACCCTTATAATACCTTGTGGTTAACTCCGAAATTGGTGAAATTTTATTTGGAGTACATGTATATAATAGGAATATACCCTGTAAATTTCAGAATTTTTGGACAAAAGTACAATTTATGATAAATGTCTAAATATTCGGCAGTTTTGGCCATATGAAAAATAGTAAATAAATTTTAAAAATTCTGAGAAAAATATATGTTCAATATGGGACTATATTCTGCTAAATCCCAGAAAAGAAATATTTTTGGGACTAATTTGGAATTTTTCATGAAAATGAACTAGTTATGAGTAAATGAATTAAATATGTTATGTGAAGTAACAAAATTGAAAAACATGATTTTATGGCTTGGGAATCCTATATAGGGTATATGCAGATTTTTGATGAGAGATTTGATTATTGGTGATGAAATCTTATGAGTATGACATTTTTGAATGATTAAATGCATTATTTTGTAAAGTGTAAATAAATGAAATAAATTGTTTATAAATTTAAGAAGTGATTAAAATATTGTTATAATATTAATAATATTAGATTATGAGTTTATTAAGTGATTGATAATATTTGGATAAATTTAAAGTCTTTAATATTTATCCTTGATTTCTTTTGATTAATGCTTATATCATTGTCATCATCCTCATGCTTATATTATGATGAAAGTCATCTTTGGCTTACGTGCAAAGATGGACTGTTGATTATTAGTTTTCTGATTTGTATATCTTTTGGCTTACGTGCAAAAAAAATATACACTGTTTATTAATATGATTATGACCGAGGATCATTCGGTATAATCATGACCCGTAATATTACAAATGATGTGGTAAAAGTCCTCGATTGTCACATAGTGCATTGATGGACAGTTGTTGGTATGATTATGACCAGGGATTATTCGGTATAATCATGACCGTAATTGAAAACACGAATATTGTGAGACCCCAAATTTTATGAATAAAGATTTAAATTTCTCAAAATATTTTTTTGAATATTATGGTGTGGATTTGATATAATGTTATAGTTGTGGGTAATATTTACAAATTTTGCAAAGTAAGCAAGTGGTTATATAATATTCGATTGGTCGAGGAATATTCTTTTTGTCGAAGAATATTCATACGACGGCATAATCATTGGTGGACTCCACAACGGAAGTATTGTCGTAGTTAGAAAACAACAGAATTATCTTTTTATAAAAATAACGGCGAAAGTGTTACCGTTAAAAGCTGTTGAACTACCCGATAGTAGTAAAAAGTACGATGTCTGGCGTGGTTGCATAGTAGCACACACGGTATTGATTATTGATGCTTCATGTGAGAAGTCACTTTCGATTATACTCAATTATTACTACTGATAATTTCACGCATCATATCTCTCATATTATTGATTCGATTATTGTCACAGTATCATCTGCATAATATTTTATATATTATTAAATCAGTAATTGAGACGACAAAGTTATTCATATTATTAAATTGCAATATTTACAATGTCTAGAAGTTCTGTCAAGGAGAGGTTTGGTCATCTAATTGCGCGTCAATAAGGAGAAATCCTTATCGAAAAGCCCCCTCTTTCCTAGGAACGACCTGGTTGATACATATTGTGAGTTAATTATAATATTAATGATGAATAAGTTCGTGTTGATTAAAGATGAAATTGATAGTTCCATTGTGTTAGAATTATTAGTGTTAGTGGAAATCGACATCTATTCCGATGATAATTGATGTCTGGGGGTTATATTGATAAATTGGGTAATTAATCGGATAAATGAGTAATTAATTGCTACTAATTCACATGCTTATATAACTATTTGTTCACATGTGTGTACTATTGAATCACATTCTTGTACTATTAGGGGAGTTGGTGCAAGATTGATAACACTCGCATGACTAAATTAAAAATAAAGGTATAGATGGAGGTACTATACTATAATTCGTATTTTCACATGATTATAACTATTGATTCACATGATTGAACTATTGATTCACATTATTTACTATTAAGGGAGGTGGTGCAAGTTTGATAATACTTGCAGAATTAAATTAAAAATAAAAGAAAAGTTGAAGGTATTGTACTGTAATATTTCGATCCCCAAAACGTGCAATTATTGAAACTATATTTTCCTATAAATAGAAGTTCATTCTTCCTTCATTTCTCACCAATTCACTAAAGCTATAGAGCAATTATGTGACGTCCCCAAAATAGGTCCAATCCATCCAACCTATTCTGAGTCGCCAAATACATGGTACAAAAAATAACTACAACTTTATTACTACAATTGTCGTGCAAAATACAACAACACATATACTGTGAGTTTTAATTCCAACTGTGACTCATGTCCCAACTATGGACAGTACCTCACATTGATACATTACATAAAGGTACAGTCAATAACTGTTTTAGAAATTAAATCTTTGGGAAGTCCTCAAGGAAACCTTCGTACATAGGAAGCCATGAATCTAAGTTATGATAGATATCATATGTCCAGAGAATTATCCTTGGTTGATCCAATAGACCCCAAAGAAAAATGAGAAGATTACTATCATGTTCCTTCCAATGGTGAGTCTTCTCTTGACATATAACTATCTCCACTGTCTCCAGTTGAAAATTATATTTCAAATAAACTCCAAGATCATATAGGTAGTGCTCATAGATATACTCAGCAAGTGGATGTGCACAACCCTGTCTTATGATAACTCGTAGGTCATTAGACATCTTGTATGATAGTGACAAAACACCCTTCCAAAGTTGGGTTCGTCTCACCCTATTCGGTTCACCAAAATTAAATATCAAGTGATGTATACAATACGACACACTTATCTAAAGTTCTCAATAAAATTATTTCCATACTATTTAGGAGAACCTCAGCAAATTTATAGACCACCGGATTATTCCCCCTATTATCCCCGCTCGACCTAGCTACACTCTTATTACCTGAAAGGAATTGTGAAGTAAAAGGGTGAGTACAACTAGCTCAGTAAAGAATATCATGATTAAAGATAATTAAATTATCAATAGTCATCGTCAGTAATAAATCAAAGATTTAGAACATATGGTAGATGATAAAACTTTACAACCATAGTTGCAACGGAACGAGCAATCCATTAGAAGAGTCAAATAGACCATAAAGTCTATTATCTTCTCTATGTTAAAAGTCCACCAACAATGCTTTAACCCTGTAACATTAATCAAAAGTTCCTGTCCACAATCATATGAATAACTCATAATCATAATTGTAGTTCTAATTTTCTCTTCTCATCCAAGGCGAAGATATTTTCATCACCTGTCTTTACCTGAAATATCAAAGATCATGGTTATACCAAATCACAGTTCCTGTTCATAATCATACTAATAAATTCATCTTTTTACTACGAGCCAAAGATATTCATCAACAATTCATCTTTGCACTACAGGCCAAAGATATTCAACAACAGGTTATCTTTGCACTTACAGGCCAAAGATATTCATCAATAATTCATCTTTGCACTACGGGCCAAAGATATTCATATCTCAAAGAAATATACAATCATTTCAGAATTTATATAAACCATAATTATAATCATGTTGATCAATTCACCTTTGCACTTAAGCTAAAAATATTCAATTGTAAATCCAATGGTCATGATCATACCAGCAAAAATTTCATTTTACAACTACTGGCCAAAGAGAACCCATAGTCACGATCATACCAATAATCTACCCATCTTTACACTTAAGTCAAAGAGAAATTTCATCACCGAGATTATAAAAATATTATATATGATAATATATAAAAACAATATGAACAACAACTGCATTTAATTTCAAGAGTAAGATTCATAAATCAATAATTTCATAACACCTTAATCCAAATGTTATAAATCACTTAATAATCTCATAATCTAATATTATTAATATTACCACAATATTTTAATCATTTCTTAAACATATAAATAATTTTTTAAAATTGTTTACACTTTACTAATTAATGCATTTAATCATTCTAAAATGTCAAACTCATAAGATTTCATCACCAATAACTAAAACCCTCATCAAAAATCTGCATATACCATATATATGATTCTCAAGCCATAAAATCATATTTTCTAATTTTCTTACTTCACATAATGTATTTAATTCATTTACTCATAACTATTCAATTTTCATAAAAAATACCAAATCAGTACCAAAAATATTTTTTTTCTGGGATTTAGCATAATATAGTCCCATATTGAACATATATTTTTCTCGAAATTTTTAAAATTCATTTACTATTTTTCACATGGCCAAAACATCCGAATATTTAGACATTTATCATAAATTGTACTTGTATCCAAAAATTCCAAAATTTATAGGGTATACTGATATTATATAGATGTACTCTCAATAAAAATTTCACCAATTTTGGAGTTAACCACAAGGAGTTATAAGGGTCTACTTTTAAAATAGTTTTTTCTCATAAAATCCATAACTCCTAATCTATACATCCAAAAATCACCATTTTTGGACACAATCAATAAAACTCATCAAATTATTATTTCAAATTTTTTCAGAATTTATGAAGGTCTAGAAAAATTTTGAAACTGAAAAACATAATAACCCTTAAAATCCCTTAGAATCCCTTACCTCGAAAAAGCAATATTTTTGACCGGAATGGAAAGCCGAAGGAACCTTGCACTGAATAACAACTCTCAAAGTATTTAAATACTCACAAAATATGCTTGATAATATAGAGAGAGAAAGAGAGAAAGCTTATGTTTCAAGTGTGATTTTCAATTCTAACTTAGCCCTCTATTTATAGGAAAATGTTAGCACGCCGAAGCAGACTTGACCTGCTATCTGATGGCTTTACCTACTACTATTGCCACCCATCATATTTGAATTAGAATTTCAGTATATTTCTTCACCAACCATAGGTGGGGCCCACACATTCTAGATTTTTCCACCAAAATGATAAATTTAGAAACTTCAACAATTTCTGAACCAGTCACCTCTTAAAATTCATAACAAATCATACATTCTTTTTTAACGGTTCAAAATTTGTGGACATATACTCAACTTATATATGTATAACATATCCAAAAATCACAACGATCCAACGGTCGGATTAAAAATTATAACTCACGCAATATATCGTAAAAAATTTGATTTAATTTTTAATACCTCCATTATGACAAAAATACTGATAAAACACCTCAACATTAATTCCTTCATTTATAACCACATAAATAAATCCATCATTTATATCCGCATCAAATAAATATTTTCTTATCATATAAATCAATAATTAATTATTCACAAATAATATTACAGAATCACAATTATGACAACCAGGTGGTTCCCAGGAAAGAGGGGGCTTTCCGATAAGGATTTCTCCTTACTGGCGCGCAATTAGGTGACCAAACCTCTCCTTGACAGAATTTTCTAGACATTGCCAATAATGTTATCTAATAATATCATTCGAATAAAATGAATTATTGATCCGATAATGGGAAATATTGTGCAGTGACAATTATTGAAACAACAATAATATAAAATATCAACGCAATAATTATTGAACCAATAAAATAAAATATTGAACAGTAATTACTGTAATAATTATTGAGTAGTGCCTTCTTATGTAAGGATCAATAATTCAAAAATATTGTGCAATATCGTGTGCTACTGTGTAACCACGCATATTACTGTATTTTAACCACCAGGTATTCCAACAGTGTTAACGGTAACTACTACGCCGTTATTTATAAAAACTCAAACTTTTCGTTTTCTTCATCCGACAGTTATTCTATTATGGGGCCCATAAATGGTTGCTTGTGGTGCATACGAATATTCCCCGATAACAAGAATATTCCACGACCAAACGAATATTTCCCGACCACAATGAGTATTTTATAACCACTTGCGTATTTTAAAATTTTTTATATATCACCCTTAACTTTAACTTTTATCAATTTAACCATTTACTAAATAGGAAAATTGAATAATTTTATTTTATAAAAATTCGGGGTCTTTACTGTGACGCCCCCAAAATAGGTATACAACACCCATTCTGAGTCGCCAAATACATGGTACAAAAACAACTACAAGTTTATTAATACAATTGTTGTGCAAAATACGACAACACATAAACTGTGAGTTTAAATATAAATATTGTCATCTAGACAATATTCACACCCAAATAAGTCCTCATTACAATTACTGATACACTATTGTACAAAATAGTGAGGACTTCAAAAACAAGTTCCTAGAACCTTCATTCCATACCCACTAAGATTTCGCTACATTCTCGCCTCCCGAGAAGAAAAATGGAACAAAAAGGAAAAGGGTGAGCTCAACTAGCCCAGTAAAGAATATTATGACTAAGATAATATAGAACAAATTATCGTTAGTCTTCAACAGGGAAAAATGTGATAAAATATAATAAACAACAAGTTTCAGATCAATATTCGCAGCGAAAATAATAATTCATAGAAGTGTTACGTAGAGAATGAAATCTACTATTATCTATGAATTTAAAAGTCCATCATTAATACTTTATTCCTGTAACATCAATCAATAAACATCTTGAATCAAATATTCATCTTTGCACTACAGGTTAAAGATATTCAACAGTTGGTCATGTTCATCTCAACACCTGTACATCTTTGCACTACGGGCCAAAGATATTTAACAGAAAATCATTAATCTTTGTACTACAGGCCAAAGATATTCAGTAATATCATCATTTAGGACTGAGGATGATGAAAAATATTTTTAAAAAAATGAATCTAGTGAAACAAAAGAACAAATATTAAGGATTCGTACTTTAAATAATCCAAGTTCAAAAATACTTCGTAAATAATCATAGTGGAGTAAAAATTCAAGAATGAAGACCAAAACATGGATACAATCAAAGCTAGTATCCATAATAGATATCTTGGAAAAAAAATGAAAATTTAATTTTTCTGTGAATAATGTCGTATTCGTGAATAATGCCGTATACGTGAATAGTGTCGTATACGTGAATAGTAACCCCGACAATAAAAGACAAGAATTTCTTAAGAAAAATCTTACCAATATTCCAACATAATGATATTGAAAAAAATAATATCATTTATAAAAAAAAATAACATTCCTTACCTCGAAAAGACAGTACTTCTAACTAGAATACTGGATATAGTGCTGAAGGGAACTTGCACCGTATAGCAACACTCAAAGTATCAAAATACTCACAAGAATATGCTCGATAATATAGAGAGAGAAATCTTTAGTTTATGGTGTGATTTTCAATTCTAACCTAAGCACCCTATTTATAGGAAAATGCTTAGAACACCAAAGCAGAAAATGTAATAAAATATTAATATATATATTAAATTTTCTTCACCCACCTTGAATCATCTAATTTCAGCATGTTTAACAACAATTGGGGCCCACCAACCAGAACAAAAATGTTTTTATTAGAAATAATAATTAAAACTTCAAAAATCAATTATTCTGGAACTTCGGAATTTCAATAATTCATAATAAATAGCTCTTTTATCAGAAAAATTCAAATCTTATGTCAATTCCATAGGAAATTCAATTCTCTACAACTTTGTAGTTTTAAGTTTTTCCAAATTCCAAGCAGAAATTGACCGAAATTCATATACGAACGATTTTACAAGCTATAATCAAATTTCAGTCAAGAAATGGGGTCCACAAACATGAAAAACATATTTTAAATATTTTTAGTAACAAAAATACTCTTCCTCCTCATATATTAATATATCCCACATTCATTGTAAAAATATCATTATTATTATATTATTAAAAAATAATAATATATTTAAATAAATTATTTTATCAGAAAATATAAAATATCAATTTTTCAACAATTGTCACTTTAAAATTTTCTCCATCTATATCCACATAAAATGAATATTTTCCTTATCATATAAATCAATAATTAATTATTCACAAATAATATTACAGAATCACAATATCGAAAACCGGCCGCTCCTGGGGAAGAGGGGCTTTCCAATAAGGATTTCTCCTTACTGGCGCGCAATTAGGTGACCAAACCTCTCCTTAGACAGAACTTTCTAGACATTGCCAATAATGCTATCTAATAATATTACTCAAATAATATGAATTATTGATCTGATAATGGAAAATATTATGTAGTGACAATTATTAAAACAACAATAATATAAAATATCAACGTAGCAATTATTGAATCAATAAAATAAAATATTGAACAATAATTACTGTAACCATTATTGAGTAGTGTCTTCTTATGTAAGAATCAATAATTAGTGCAATAATACAGTGTCTTCTCGTGTTTTAACCACTTAAGGTATTCTAACAACGAGATTAATTCAGTAATAACCACGTCGTTATTTATAAACAACTTATACTTATCGTTTTCTTTATCCAAACGCTTTTCGTTATGGGACCCACACAAGGCTGCGCCATCGTACGAATATTCTCCGACAGCAAGAATATTCCACAACCAAACAAATATTCCCCGACAATAATGAATATTTTATAACTACTTGCTTATTTGAAATATTTGCGCGTTTTACCCATAATTAACCACATTAATCAAATCAACCCTTACTATTTCAAAATAATAAATAAAGGGGATTTAATTTCATTTATAATAAGTTGGGGTCTTACAACCTCCCCTCCTTATGAAATTTTTTCCTCAAAATTGACGTACGTACTTGGTGTTTCGAAAAGGTGAGGATACCTCGCTTTCATTTCCGTTTCCAATTCCCAGGTCATTTCCTCAATGGCATAGTTTCTCCACAAAACTTTGACTTGTAGTATGACCTTTTGTACGTAGGACATGCTCCTTCCTATCCAAGATCCTGACAGGTACCTCCTCGTACATTAAATCTTCGGCTATTTCGTCTGGTTCTAACTCAATAACGTGGTTCGGGTCTTTCACATATTTACGAAGCATAGATATGTGAAACATATTATGAACACGAGACATACTTGGAGGTAACGCAAGTCTATAGGCTACTTTTCCTACTCGGTCAAAAATCTGAAATGGACCAATAAATTGTGGATGAAGCTTTCATCTCTTCCCGAATCTCGTAACTCACTTCCATGGAGCAACACGCAACAATACATGATCCCCAATACTAAATTCTACGTCCTTTCGATGAAGATCCGCATAACTCTTTTGCCGATCTTGTGCCGTTTGTATACGTTGTCGAATCATTTGGATCTTTTCTGTAGTAATACGTACCAACTCTGGTCCCAACAATGTTGCTTCACCCACCTCATCCCAACAAACTGGAGAGCGACACTTTCGTCCATATAATGCTTCGAATGGAGCCACACCTATACTCTTGCTCGATAAGCTGTTGTTGTAGGAGAATTCCACCAATGGTAAATACTTATCAACTCCCTTTGAAGTTCAGGACACGAGTCTTAATAGATCTTCAAGAGTTTGAATAGTCCTCTCGATTGTCCGTCTGGTTTGAGGATGGTATCTTTGAATCGAATCGCAAATTCGTGCCCATAGCTTTTTGCAAGCTAACCCAAAATCGTGAAGTGAATCTTGGGTCACGATCCGAAACTATGGATACTGGCATGCCATGCAATCTCACAATCTCATTTAAATACATACGAGTAAGACGTTCAAGGGAATAAGTCTCCCGTATCGGCAAGAAATGAGCAGATTTAGTTAATCTATCAACAATAACCCAAATAGCATATATGCCTTGAGAAACCGTGGGAAGACCCGTAACGAAATCCATGGTAATGTGTTCCCACTTCCATTTCGGAATCTCAAGTGGTTGCAATGGACCCTTAGGTACTTGATGCTCCGCCTTTACACGTTGACAAGTTAAACACCTCGAGATAAACTTTGCAATCTCTCTCTTCATATTGTTTCACCAAAATGTATGTCGAAGATCACGATACATTTTGGTACTTCCAAGATGGATTGCAAATGGTGTATTATGTGCCTCTGTCATGATCTTGTGTTTCAAATTAGAGTCATTAGGAAAACAAAGTCTGGAGTGGACTCGAAGTATTCATTCTTCATCGATTCTCGCTTCCAGAATAACACCTTCTTGTAATTTCTTCTTCATACGCATCAGCTGCGGGTTGGTGGCTTGAGTAACTTTAACTTTTTCTATTAAAGTTGGCTTTATGCGTATACTTGACATCATCACATGGGTCCCCGGAGTCTTAAATTCTATCTTCATCTTTTGTAAATCACACAAAATGGGCCTTTGTGCTGATAACATCGCACTTGTTCCCGCATATGATCTTCTACTCAACGCATCAGCTACCACGTTCACTTTTCCAGGATGGTATTGAATAGTGTGGTCGTAATCTTTCAATAGCTCGAGCCAATGTTGAGTTCCTTTTGGGTGAAGAAATATTTGAGGCTTTTATGGTCTGAATATATCTCCACTTTCTCCCCATATAGATAGTGCCTCCAGATCTTTAACGCGAAAACGACTGCTGCCAACTCTAGATCATGAGTAGGATAACTCCTCTCATATTCTTTAAGTTGTCGCGAGGCATAGGCTATGACTTTCCCATGTTGCATGAGAACACACCCTAACCCTTTGCCTGAACAGTGATGGTGCCAACTTGGATCAAACAAGATTTATAAACAGTGGATGTAATGAAAGTTTCTCCTAATGGAGTCTCCACAGATAAGTTAAAGTCTAATTTCCCCGGAGTTAAGTTTAAACGTTGAGCACAAGCAGGAGAGATAAATGAATGGGTAGCACCGGTATCTAGTAATGTATAAACTTCACAAGAATTTATGATTAGCTTACTCGTAATCACCTCGTTTGGGTTCCTTGCATTTTGACCAGTCACAACAAACGCTCTTCTAGGAACCGTTGACTTTGACTTTTCTGGGACAGCCTTTTGAGTCACCATCCCCACTGGACTTGGTTTTGCTACAGTACAATCTCGAGCGATATGTCCTTCCTTTCCACAATTATAACATACCTTGAACTGTTGTGGGCAGTTTGGGCTGATATGTCCCTCTTTTCCGCATTTATAGCATACGTCCGGTGGTCGTTCTCCTCCCTTAGAACCAGTTGGTGCTGACGTCTTCGCATTTTCATTGTTTTACCTCCTCTTTTTAAAAAATCCTCCTGAGTCGCTTCTTCTATTATCATGGCCATGATTACCACCAGAGTGGTTACCGCTTTTGTCCGTATTTTTCTTTTCCCGCTAGTTATCGTTGTTCCGATGACTACTTCCACCGGTATGACCCTGGTTGTGGTCCCTCGGTTAAACGTACTCGTTATCTCGCTCTAATAATTGAGCCCAGTTGACAACATCTGAATATAGAGAAAACTTATGAGAAATGAAATATTGACGTATGTCGGGTTTCAAACCTCTCAGAAACATCCGCGTCATACGTTCCTCATTCTCCACCAAATAAGGTGCAAACCTGGATAACTCAGCGAACTTCGCCTTATACTGGGACACTGTCATGTTGTTTTGCTCCAGTCTAATAAACTCTACCTCCTTCATATGAAGAATACTTTCAGGAAAGTACTTTTCATTGAACAGTTTTTGAAACGTTTTCCAAGACATGCTGAGTGCGGCTGGATGGGTACGCTTCACAGATTTCTACCAGTAATTTGCCTCATTACGGAACATAAAAGTGGCGAATGGAACCTTCTATTCCTCCGTGCATCCCAAGACATCGAATATTTTGGAAATTTTCTTGACCCGTCGTCTCGCCTTTAATCGGATCCGCTTTCCCTGAATTCTGGTGGTCCCAACTCTTTGAACTGCTTGGTTGTGACAAACCGTGCATTGCTATCATTTCCACCTGTATTTTGTACACGAGTCTCCTTCGTCTGATTTTACATGAACTTCAAAAAGCTTGTAAACATTCCGTCGTTCATCGTCTGATCAGTGGTGTTATTTATAGGAGGAACATTGCCGGCCTGTTGCATATTCTCTTCATTGGTGAGTAAAGGTGTCTCCACGGTCTCATTTGCTCCACTGTTAACATTCTCAGTTGCCATTCTCAAATACTGCCATAAAATAAGGGTAAATTAAAGAAATTAAAATATCATATAATATCCCTATATTCTGACCAACCAACAAATAAGCTTAGGTAGGACACACTAGCGAAGGATTTACTCGTCTCTCCCCTCCTAGTTCTATTCCCCGATCTCTGCCAGAGATCATATCCCTAAGCTCGGATACCAACTGTGACGCCCCCAAAATAGGTATACAACACCCATTCTGAGTCGTATATTTGCCATCATCACATGGGTCGCTGGAGTCTTTAACTCTATCTCTGTGATGCCCCTAAAATAGGTATACAACACCCATTCTGAGTCGCCAAATACATGGTAGAAAAACAACTACAACTTTATTAATACAATTGTCGTGCAAAATACGACAACACATAAAATGTGAGTTTAAATACAAATATTGTCATCTAGAAAATATTCACACCCAAATAAGTCCTCATTACAATTACTGATACACTATTTTACAAAATAGTGAGGACTTTAAAAACAACTTCCTAGAACCTTCATTCCATACCCCGACTAGAACTCGCTGCATTCTCGCCTCCTAAGAAGAAAAATGGAACAAAAAGAAAAAGGGTGAGCTCAACTAGCCCAGTAAAGAATATTATGACTAAGATAATATAGAACAAATTATCGTTAGTCTTCAACAGGGAAAAATGTGATAGAATATAATAAACAACAAGTTTCAGATCAATATTCGCAGCGGAAATAATAATTCATAGAAGAGTTACGTAGAGAATGAAATATACTATTATCTATGAATTTAAAAGTCCATCATCAATATTTTATCCCTGTAACATCAATCAATAAACATCTTGAATCAAATATTCATCTTTGCACTCTGAAGCCAAAGATATTCAACGATTGGTCATGTTCATCTCAACTTTTGTACATCTTTGCACTACGGGCCAAATATATTTAACAGAAAATCATTAATCTTTGCACTACAGGCCAAAGATATTCAATAATATCATCATTTAGGACTGAAGATGATGAAAAATATTTTAAAGAAAACGAATCCAGTGAAACAAAAGAACAAATATTAAGGATTCGTACTTTAAACAATCCAAGTTCAAAAATACTTCGTAAATAATCATAGTGGAGTAAAAATTCAAGAATGAAGACCAAAACATGGATACAATCAAAGCTAGTATCCATAATAAATATCTTGGACAAAAAACAAAAATTTAATTTTTCTGTAAATAGTGTCGTATTCGTGAATAGTGTCGTATACGTGAATAGTGTTGTATAGGTGAATAATAACCCCGACACTAAATTTGACGCCCCCAAAACAGGTATACAACACCCATTCTGAGTCGCCAAATACATGGTACAGAAAGCAAACTACAACTTCAATAATACAATTGTCGTGCAAAATACGACAACACATACTGTGAGTTTAAATACAAATATTGTCTTCTAGACAATATCCACACTCAAATAAGTCCTCATTACAATTATTCATACACTATTTTACAGATTATTATGACTAAGATAATATACAACAAATTATCATTAGTCTTCAACAGGGAAAAATCTGATAGAATATAATAGACAACAAGTTTTAGATCAACAAATGCAGCGGAAACAACAATCCATTAAAAGAGTCACTTAAAGAATGAATTCAACTATCTTCTAAGATTTAAAATTCCATCATCAATATTTTATCCCTGTAACATCAATCAATATACATCTTTAATCAAATATTCATCTTTGTACTACAGGCCAAAGATATTCATTTATATCACCAGTCGGTCATATTCATCTCAACACCTGTTCATCTTTGCACTACGGGCCAAAGATATTCATCAGTTAATTTTTAAATTTGCACTACAGGCCAAAGATATTCAGTAATATCATCATTTAAGACTGAGGATGATGAAAAATATTTTAAAGAAAACGAATCTAGTGAGACAGAAGGACAAATATTAGGGATTCGTATAACAGTTTATCCAAGATCAATAATACTTCATAATAACCAATTGTGAAGCAGAATTCAAAAATAAACATCAAAACATGGATACAATCAAAGATAGTAACCATAATAGACATCTTGGACAAAAAGGAAAATTTTCATTTTTCGATGAATAGTACCGTATTCGTGAATAGTGCCGTATACGTGAATAGTAACCCTGACACAAAAGTTCCAAATTTGATTAAAAATTCAAATCAATATTTCGGCATAATGATATTGAAGAAAATAATATCATTTAAGAAGAAAATAACATCCCTTACCTCAAAATAACGGTACTTCTGATCGGAATATCGGATATAAAGTAAAAAGAAACTTGTGCCGAACAGCAACTCTCAAAGTATCAAAATACTCACAAAAATACGCTCGATAATCTAGAGAGAAAGAAAACTTGTTTCTGGTGTGATTTTTAATTCTAACCAAAACGTCTATTTATAGGAAAATGCTAGAACGCCATAGGAGACTAAAATAATAAAATATTATTTTTTCTTTCCTTTTTTCCTACGCATACAAAGACCAGCCATCTAGCATGTCATTCTTGAAAAAAATCCCAGCAACCCACATGTTAAAACAAAAGTAGGTCCCACCCATAATTTAATAAAAATCATTTTATTTTTCAAAACTTCATTAATTCATAGAAAATAACCCGTTTATCAAAAAAATACAAATTTTATGTCCATTCCACACGAAATTGAATTCTCTACAACTTTGTAGCTTTGAGTTTTTCCAAATTCCAAATAAAAAATATCCGAAATTCATAAACGGATGATTTTAATACCTCCATTTCGAAAAAATACTGATAAAACACCTAAACATTAATTCTTCATTTATAAACACATAAAATAATTAAATCCATCATTTATATCCACATCAAATAAATATTTCCTTATCATATAAATCAATAACTAATTATTCACAAATAATATTACGAGAATCACAATTATGACAAACGGTAGTTCCTCAGAAAGAGGGGCTTTCAATAAGGATTTCTCCTTCTTGGTAGCATGCAATTAGGTGACCAAACCTCTCCTTGTGAGAACTTTCTAGACATTGCCAATAATGCTTATCTAATAATATTATTCAAATAATATGAATTATTGATCGATAATGGAAAAATAATGTCTTGATGACAATTATTAAAACAACAATAATATAAACTATCAACTTGACAATTATTTAATCAATAAAATAAAATATCGAGCAAGAACTCATTGTAACAATTATTGAGTAGTGCGCTTTTACGTAAGAATCAATAATTCAACAATACATGCAATCTGGTAATGTAACTACGGCGACATCGTATTTTAACCACTAGGTATTCCAACAGTGTTAATGGTAACAATTACACAATTATTCATAAAAACTCATACTTTGTCGTTTTTCTTCATCCAACCGTTTTCCGTTATGGGGCCCACAAATGGCTGCGCCGTCGTACGAATATTCCACGACCAAACGAATATTCCCCAACAGAAATGAATATTTTATAACCACTTGCTTATTTTGCAAAATTTGCACATTTCACCCATAACCAAAGCATTATATCAAATTAACACCTTATTAATTTAGAATAATGAATAGAGAAAAAAATTAATTTTATTTATAATAAGTTGGGGTCTTACACTAAAAGACAAGAATTTCACAAGAAAAATCTTAACAATATTCCGGCATAATGATATTAAAAAAAATAAGATCATTTATAAAAAAAAATAACATCCTTTACTGAAAAAAAGATCTTACGATTAGAATATCAAATATAGTCTTTGAAGGAACTTGCAATCGTATATAGCAACACTCAAAGTATCAAAATACTCACAAGAATACACTCGATAATATAGAGAGAGAAATCTTTAGTTTCTGGTGTGATTTTCAATTCTAACCTAAACACCCTATTTATAGGAAAATGCTTAGAACACCAAAGCAGAAAATTTAATAAAATATTATATATATATATATATATATATATATATATTAAATATTCTACGCCCACCTTGAATCATCTAATTTAAGCATGTTTAACAACAAGTGGGGCCCACCAACCATAACAAGAATGATTTTATTAAATAAAATAATTAAAACTTCAAAAATCAATTATTCTGGAACTTCGGAACTTCAATAATTTAATATAAATATCCCTTTTATCAGAAAAATTCAAATCTTATATCCATTCCATAAGAAATTCAATTCTCTACAACTTTGTAGTTTTAAGTTTTTCCAAATTCCAAGCAGAATTGACCGAAATCCATATACTAACGATTTTACAAGCTATAATCAAATTTCAGTCAAGAAATGAGGTCCACAAACATGAAAAACATGTTTTAAATATTTTTAGTAACAAAAATACTCTTCCTTCTCATATATTCATATATCCCACATTCATTATAAAAATATCACCATTATTATATTATTAAAATATAATAATATATTTAAATAAATTATTTTATCAGAAAGATAAAATATCAATTTTTTAACAATTGTCACTTTAAAAATTTTCTCCATCTATATCCACATAAAATAAATATTTTTCTTATCATATAAATCAATAATTAATTATTCACAAATAATATTACAGAATCACAATATCGAAATCCGGTAGCTTCAAGAAAAGAGGACTTTCCAATAAGGATTTCTCTCTTCTTGTGTGCAATTAGATGACCAAACCTCTCTTTAGACGGAACTTTCTAGACATTGCCAATAATGCTATCTAATAATATTACTCAAATAATATGAATTATTTATCTGATAATGGAAAATACTGTGTAGTAACAATTATTAAAACAACAATAATATAAAATATCAACGTAGCAATTATTGAATTAATAAAATGAAATATTGAACAGTAATTACTGTAACCATTATTGAGTAGTGGCTTCTTACGTAAGAATCAATAATTGGTGCAATATCTGGTAATCTTCTTGTGTTTTAACCAACCGCATTCTAACAAAGATTAATCTGTGAATAACTTCTGTTATTATTTATAAACAATTTATACTTGTCGTTTTTTTCATCCAACTGCTTTCCGTTATGGGGCCCACACAAGGCTGCCCGAAAATAATGAATATTTTATAACCACTTGCTTATTTGAAATATTTGCGCGTTTTACCCATAACTAACCACATTAATCAAATCAACCTTACTATTTTAAAATAATAAATAGAGGAAATTCAATTTCATTTATAATAAGTTGGGGTCTTACATCTACTCTAGTATCCAGTTTCTTTCTAAGGTAAGGGGTATTATTTCTTTCGTATTCATGAAGAGAGTTTCTGTTATTCCATTCTTTATTATTATGTTGGAATAACCTATCTACGCCAATCCGCATATCGTGGTGAAATTCTTATGTTATTTCATTCTTTATTATTCATTTGAATATCATGTCTCGTGCGTATTACGCAGCATGACACAGTTCCATTATTTATTATTACATTGGAATAACACATGCATCAGCGGCTATCGTATACTTGGTAAAAATTCATTTGTTATTCCATTCTTTATTATTCATTTGAAATATCACATGCATGTGATTACGAATGACTGGTTCCATTCTTTATTTTTATGTTGGAATAACTTTTATATGCATGGGTAAATCCGCATACATGGTGAAATTCTTACGTTATTCCATTCTTTATTATTATGTTGGAATAACTTGTCTATGCGAAGTACCGCATACTGTTATTCCATTCTTTATTATTATGTTGGAATAAGCTGTCTATGTGGATTTACCACATGCATGGTGAATGATCCTTCGTATTCATTCCTTCTTAAATTGTGAAAATGATCTGTCTACGTGGATTACCGCATAGCGGGCGAAAATTCATTTGCAGATTCATATATTCTAATATACTCAATTAGTTAAAGTTTTGGCTTCTATACTCCATGAAATTAGTGGAATATCCTTGATATTTGCGCTTCATCCAATATCTTTTCATGAAAATATTATTCTGAGCATTCTTGAATTTTACTACACAAAGAAGTATCATGTTGACAATTTGGACGTTATTAATTTCTGAATAAATTAATTTATAAATCATCTTTAAAATTTATCCTTGAACTTGTTTTATTGAATTATTATGTCATTGTCATCATCCTCATGCTTATATTGTGATTAAAGTCATCTTTGGCTTACGTGCTTAGATGAACTTGGTATGATTACGCGCCAATAAGAAGAAATCCTTATTGAAAAGCCCCCTCTTTCCTGGGAACGACCTGTTTGTTAAATATTGCGAGTTATAATATTAATGATGAATAAGTTCGTGTTGATTAAAGATGAATTTGATATTTTCATTGTGTTGGGATTATTAGTGTTAGTGGAAATCGACATCTATTCCGATGATAATTGATGTTTGGGGGTTATATTGATAAATCGGGTAATTAATCAGATAAATGAGCAATTAATTGCTACTAATTCACATGCTTATATAACTATTTGTTCACATGTGTGTACTATTGAGTCACATTCACTTACTATTAGGGGAGTTGGTGCAAGATTGATAATACTTGCATGACTAAGTTAAAGATGGAGGTATAGATGGAAGTACTTATCTTTTGTAATTCAGTATTTTTACATGATTATAACTATTAAATCACATGATTGAACTATTGATTCACATTATTTAATATTAGGGGAGGTGGTGCAAGTTTGATAATACTTGCAAGACAAAATTAAAAATGAAAGAAAAGTTGGGTGTATTGTACTGTAATTTTTCGAGCCCCAAAACGTGCAATTATCAAAACTATATTTTTTTATAAATAGAAGCTCATTCTTCCTTAATTTCTCACCAATTCACTAAAGCTATAGAGCAATTATTATAGAGAGAAATTATAGAGAAAGCTATAGAGAAAATCTATCTAAGAAGAGAAGTCTCGCTACCTCATTTATTCCAAATTATCCAGTTTCTTACGAGGTAAAGGGTATTATTCTTTTCGTATTCATGAAGAGAATTATTTCTTTCAATACTCGTAAGAGTTGTTATTCCATTCTTTATTATTATGTTGGAATAACTTTGTTTATGCCAATCTCGCATACATGGTGAAATTCTTCTATTATTCCATTCTTTGTTATTCTATTGGAATAACCTATTTATGTGAAGTACCTCATACATGGTAAAATTCTTCTATTATTCCTTTCTTTATTATTCTGTCGGAATATCATGTACGTGCGTTATTTGGACTCGGGTTCCATTATTTATTATTATGTTGGAATAACACATGCGTGCGGATTATCGCATGCGTGGTGATTTTGTTATTCCATTCTTTATTATTCCGCTTTAATATCACATGCAATGCGTTCTACGTAGAACTCGGGTTCCATTATTTATTATTTCGTTGGAATAACACATGCATATGCGATCTATCACATGCATGGTGATTTACATTGTTATTTCATTCTTTATTATTCGCCGGAATATCACATGCGTGCGTTTACGTGGGACTGGTTCCATTATTTATTATTCTGTTGAGAATAACCTATCTATGCAGTCTATCGCACGCATGGTGAATCCTTCTATTATTCCATTCTTTATTATTCTGTTGGAATAATATGCCTGTGTGGATTACCACATGCATGGTGAATGATCCTTTGTATTCATTCCTTATTAAATTGTGGAAATGATCTGTTTATATGAATTATAATGACAGTCATAATAAAAGCATTGGACAGATAAAAATCATGGGTATATGAAGTATTAGTAAGTGTTATGATGAGTTATGTTGGTTATTATGAGAAAACATGAAAGTTTCTTAGAAATCACAAAGAGTTGAAAATCAGATTTTGGTGAAAATGGAACATGAAATTCAATTGACCATATCTCCTATTATATTTCGAATTTTTAAGTGTGGTCAAGTTCTAGAGTTAGATCTATGAGTTTTCTAACTTATCCAAGTGGAATCACTGGAAAAGGTGTTGTATATTTTCGTGTGGACTAATTTTAGCAAAGTACGAAAAAGTGAAAAATGGGAAAAAGCTACTGCCCAGATTTTTAAAAGAGCATTTTCAGCCACTTAATTTGTGGGAAAAATTATGACCATTTAGGACATGAAAGTATATGGTATAAGGTACCTCCTGTCCAAAAATGAGCTCATTTTGACTTAAAATGAGCAAGTTATGACCATTTCAATATTTAGATTTTTTCGACGAAAAATGTTATAACCGGAGTTCTATAAGTCCGATGACCATGAAATTTAAACTGGAAGATCACGTTAATATGTGTAAGATCGTACCAAGATTTGGGAATTTTTGGAGTTAAACTTGAGGTAGTTAATTTCCTAAGGAATTAATTAGAAATTGATTTTTGAAAAATAGTAAATAAATTTTAAAAATTCCGAGAAAAATATATGTTCATTATAGGACTATATTCTACTAAATCTCAGAAAAGAAATATTTTTGGGACTGATTTTATATTTTTCATGAAAATGGTTTAGTTACGAACATATGAGTTAAATATGTTATGTGAAGTAACAAAGTTGGAAAATAGGATTTTATGGCTTGAAAATCCTATATAAGGTATGTGCAGATTTTTGATGAGGGATTTGATCATTGATGATGAAATCTTATGAGTAAGACATTTTTGAATGATTAAATGCATTATTTGGTAAAGCGTAAATAAGTGAAATAAATTGTTTATAAGTTTAAGAAATAATTAAAATATTGTTATAATATTAATGATATTAGATTATGAGATTATTAAGTGATTGATAACATTTGGTTATTATTGAACGCTGGATAAACTGTATTATAAATGTTTAATATTTATCCTTTATCTCATTTGATTGAATCTTTATATCATTGTCATTATCCTCATGTTTATATTATGTTGAAAGTCATTTGTGGCCTGTAGTACATAGATGGACTTGGTATGATTATGACCAGAGATTATTCGTTATAATCATGACCGTAATGTTACAAATGATGTAAAAAAAGTCCTCATTGGCCCGTAGTGCATTGATAAACAGTTTTTGGTATAATTATGGCTATGAATTCTCTTCGGCCAAGGGTGCAAATATGAATTATTTTATGGCATGATCATGACCGTAATGTTACAAATGATGTGGTAAAAGTCATCTTTGGCCCGTGATTGCATAGATGGACTTGGTATGATTATGACCGAGGATTATTCGGTATAATCATGGTAGTAGATTGAAAACACGAATATCCTTGGCCCGTAGTGTATGGATAATTCGTGGTCGTGATACTATTAAGTGAGTCTCAAGATTATTGGTTTCTGATTGTATATCTTTGGCTGTAGTGCAAAGATGACTATTGATTATTAGTTTTATGATTGTATATCTTTGGCCTGTAGTGCAAAGATGAAATGTTGGTTATTGGTTATACAGTTGTATATCTTTGGCCGTAGTGCAAAGATGAATTTATTAGTATGATTATGAGTAGGAATTGTGATTTGGTATAACCATGATTTTTGATGTTTCAGGTGAAGATAGGTGATGAAAATTATCTTCGTTCTGGGTGCAAAGAGGAATTTAGAATCACAATTATGATTATGAGTTATTCATGTGATTGTGGACAGGAATTGTTGATTGATGTTATAGGGATAAAATATTATTGGTGGACTTTTAACATGGAGATGATAATAGACCAAATGGTCTATTTGACACTTCTATTGGATTGCTCGTTCCGCTGCAAATACGGTTGAAAAGTTTTATCATCTACCATATGTTCTAAATCTCTAATTTATTATGGATAAAGGCTATTGATGATGTAAAATATCTTTAGTCATGATATTCTTTACTGGGCTAGTTGTGCTCACCCCTTTTACTTCACAATTCCTTTAAGGTAATAAGAGTGTAGCTGGGTCGAGCGGGGATAGTAGGGAAATAGTGAGATGGTTCGAGACTACTGAAGTTTCTCAATACCTTATAAAACGGCATGACATGAAATATATAATTGCATTGAGGACCTAAGATGTGTGTTTCGTATTTTATAAGTCACTTAATAATTGATTTTGGTGAACAACAATAGGGCGATGAGAACCCGACCTTGAAAGCGTCAAAAGTGCACCGCATTAAAATGAAGAGAACAGAAATCTTCTCGTGTCCCTTTGGAGACTTGAAATATTTGTTGTTGTACTTTATATGGCATGTAATAATTTGAGTATGAATATTGTCGTATTATATACGTTACAATATTTGTATTGAAACTCACAATATATATGTCGTCTTATTTTGCACGACAGTTGTATAAATGGAGTTTATAATTGATTTTTGTACCATGTATTTGGCGACTCAAGATGGGTGATGTATACCTATTTTGAGGGCCTCACATTAATGTAATGAATGATGTGGTATAAGTCCTCATTGGCCTGTGATTCATTGATGGACAGTTGTTGGTATGATTATGACCAGGAATTATTCGGTATAATCATGACCATTGATGATTACATGAATATCCTTGGCCTGTAGTGTAGGGATGATTCGATGATGTGGTTTACTTATTAAGCTGAGTCTCAGCGATAAAGTTGATGGAAAACTTTTTAAATCATAGAAGATAGTAGATTTTATGCTTACTTGACTCTTCTAATGGATTGCTTATTTCCGCTGCAGTTGTTGATCTAAAACTTGTTGTCTATTGTATTCTATCAGTTGTTATACTGTTGAAGGCTAAGGATAATTTATTTTGCATTATCTTAGTCATAATATTTCTTACTGGGCTAGTTGATCTCACCCTTTCTTTCATTGTTCTCTTCAGGAAATGAGAATATGGCTGGGATGAGTCGGGGAATGGAGTGATGGTCCAGGATAAATGGCTTTAGTATTCCTCACTATTCTACGGAATAATGTGATAATAATTATAATGAGGACACCATTGAGAGTGGATATTGTCTAGATGACAATATTCTTGTTTAAACTCTAAGCTATGTTTTGTCGTATTTTACACGACTGTTGTATAATTAAATTGTATTTGAATTTTTGTACCATGTATCTAGAGACTCAAGATGGGTGATGTATACCTGTTTTGGGGGCGTTACAGTTGGTATCAAAGCTTAGGGATATGATCCCTAGCTGAGATGTGAGACAAGAACTAGGAGAGGAGAGACGGGGAATTCCTTCGCTAGTATGACCTGCCTAAATTTATTTGGTATTTAATTGGTCGATCAGAGTATAGGGATAATATGTGATATGTTAATTAACCCTTGTTTTGTGATAGTGTTTGAAAATGGCATCTGAAAATATTGAGATCAGCAATGAAGCACATGAGACCGTTGAGTCACCAACGATCAATACCCAGGATAATGTGCAACAAGAAGACAATAATCCTCAGGTAAATAACAACACCGATCAAATGATGAAAGATGGGATGTTCAGAGGCTTTATGAAATTCATGCAACATTAAGTAAGAGAGACTCCTATTCAAAATATAGGTGGAAATAATGGCAACCCATGGTCGGTCACCGCTAAGCAGTTAAAGGAGCTAGGACCACCGTACTTTTTGGGAAAGCCAGAACCACTTAAGGCGGAGACGTGGTTAAAGCAGATCACCAAGATATTTGATGTCTTGGGATGCTCCAAGGAGCAAAAGGTTCCCTTTTCCACCTTTATGTTGCGTGAAGAAGTAGATTACTGGCAGGAATCTGTAAAACGTACCTAACCTGAAGTACTCAAGATGTCTTGGGAGAAGTTCCAAGAGTTATTCATTGACAAGTACTTTTCTGAAAGTATTCGTCACATGAAAGAGGTGGAATTCATCAAGTTGGAGCAAAAAAATATGACCGTGTCGCAATACGCGGCTAAATTTGTGGAGTTATCCCGGTTTGCATCCATTTGGTCGATAATGAGGAGCGAATGACGCGAATATTTCTAAGAGGTTTGAAACCCGATATACGTCAATACCTCATTTCTCACAAACTTCGTTTATATTCAGATATTGTGAATAGGGCTCAGTTATTGGAGCGCGATAATGAGTCAGCACAACCAAAAGGCAATGACCAACAACATGATAATAATCGTACCAGTGGCAACGGCCATCGGAACAATGATAACCATCGTTGGGGAAATTATCATGCCAAGAATGGTAACCACTTCGGTGGTAATCATGGCCAAGATAATAGAGGTGGAAATTTCAAGAAGAGAAGGTTCAATAATGATGGAAAGACAGCAGCACCAGCACCCATTTCAAAGGAAGGAGAACGACCGTCGGTCGTATGTTTTAAATGCGGAGGGGAGGGACATATCAGTCCAAACTGCGTGATGCATTCCAAAGCGTGTTTCAATTGTGGAAGAGAAGGTCACCTAGCCCGATTTTGTCGTGCACCAAAATCAAGTTCAACTGGGACGGTGGCTTCAAAGGCGGATACGGACAAAACAAAGTCGGTGGTTTCAAGGAGAGAGTTTTTTGCGACTTCTCAAAAAGTGAGTAACCTGAACGAAGTTATCACGGGTTAGTTAATTATAAATTTTTGTGAAGTCTATACCTTATTAGATACCGGTTCTACCCATTCTTTTATCTCTCTTACTTGCGCTCAACGTTTAAATTTGACTCTAGAGAAATTAGACTTTGACTTATTGGTTGATACTTCGTTAAGAGAAACCTTCATTAGCTCCACTGTTTATAAATCTTGTTTGATTCAGATCGACACTTTCACGTTACCTGTCGATCTTATCTCTTTGAAAATTCTTGCCTTTGATGTGATTTTAAGAATCAATTGGTTAACTACTCATCATGCTTTTCGTAAGGTTGTTAGCTTTCATATTCCTAACCAACCTGTTATGCGAATTCAAGCAACCAAATCACTAAATTCAATCATTGTCATATCAAGCCATAAGTAAAGAGCCCCGAGCCTTCGCTGGTGACTTCCAAGTCTTGGAATACACCGAAGCCAGAATATCCATATGGGACGTCGTGAATAACGGTGACAAGTTGATAGGTTTCAATGTGATGTACTATCCAAGTCTTGGCCTGTAGTGCAAAGATGAATGATTACCTGATGAATATCTTTGGCCTGTAGTGCAAAGATGAACAGGTGTTAAGATGAACATGACTAACAGGTGATACAAATGAATATCTTTGGCCCGTAATGCAAAGATGTATATTGATTGATGTTACAGGGATAAAATATTGATGATGGACTTTTAAATTCATAGATGATAGTAGATTTCATTCTCTACGTAACTCTTCTAATGAATTGTTGTTTTCGCTGCAGTTGTTAATCTAAAACTTGTTGTCGATTATATTCTATCAGATTTTTTCCTGTTGAAGACTAAGGATAATTTGTTTTTTATTATCTTAGTCATAATATTCTTTACTGGGCTAGTTGAGCTCACCCTTTTCCTTTTTGTTCCATTTTTCTTCTCAGGAAGCGAGAACATAGCAGGAACCAGTTGGGGTATAGAGTGATGGTCCTAGACAGTTGTTTTAGCAGTCCTCACTATTTTTGTAAAATAGTACATCAATAATTGTAATGAGGACTTTATTTGGGTGTTGATATTGTCTAGAAGACAATATTATATTTAAACACACAGTATGTGCTGTCGTATTTTGCACGACAATTGTATTAATAAAGTTGTAGTTATTTATGTACCATGTATTTGGCGACTTAGAATAGGTTGGGTGGATTGGACCTATTTTGGGGGCGTCACAGTATACGTTTACGAGTGCGACATTGTTAACACAAAAACCCATTTCGTATAACTTACAAATGATGAAGATAGAGTTAAAGACTCTATAGACCTACGTGAAGATAGTGAATATATGATTAAAATCGACTTTAATCGATAAAGTTAAAGCCATGCAAGCTACATAATCAGAGCTAATGAATGTGAAGAAGAAGGTTCAAGAGGGCGTTATTCTAGAAGCAAGAATCGATGAAGAGAGAAAATCTCAACCCTCAATTTTATTGGCTCATATGAAATCCTTGATCGAGTAGGAACTGTGGCATATAAACTTATTTTACCACCAAGTATGTCGCGTGTTCATAACGTTTTTCACGTATCGATGTTACGTAAATATGTGGATGACCCGAACCACATTATTAAATTAGAACTAGACGAGATAGCAGACGATTTAACGTATGAGGAGACACGTGTTAAAATCTTGGATAAGAAGGATCGTATTCAACACTCAAAAGGTTATACCTCAAGAGTTAGAATCTGAAATGAAGTCAAGGTATCCTCATCTCTTCGGCATACCAGATACACACGTAAATTTTGAGGGCGAAATTTTATAAGGAGGGGAGATTGTGAGACCCCAAATTTTATGAATAAAGATTTAAATTTCTCGAAATATTTTTTTGAATATTATGGTATGGATTTGATATAATGTTATAGTTGTGGGTAATATTTACAAATTTTGCAAAGTAAGCAAGTGGTTATATAATATTCGATTGGTCGAAAAATATTCTTTTTGTCGAAGAATATCCGTACGACGGCATAATCATTGGTGGACCCCACAACAGAAGTATTGTCGTAGTTAAAAAGCATGTAATTATCTTTTATAAAAATAACGGCGAAAGTGTTACCGTTAAAGCTGTTGAACTACCCCAGTAGTAAAAGAACAAGATGTCTGGCGTGGTTGCATAAGTAACACGCGGTATTGATTATTGATGCTTACGTGAGAAGTCACTCAATTATACTCAATTATTGCTGAATAATTCTTCGCATCATATCTCTCGTATATTATTGATTCGATTATTGTCACACAAAGATCATCTCGCATAATATTTTATATATTATTAAATCAATAATTGAGACGACAAAGTTATTCATATTATTAAATTGCAATATTTACAATGTCTAGAAGTTCTGTCAAGGAGAGGTTTGGTCATCTAATTGCGCGCCAATAAGAAAAAATCCTTATCGGAAAGCTCCCTCTTTCTTGGGAACGACCTGGTTGATAAATATTGTGAGTTATATAATATTAATGATGAATAAGTTCGTGTTAATTAAAGATGAAATTGATAGTTCCATTGTGTTAGAATTATTAGTGTTAGTGGAAATCGACATCTATTCCGATGATAATTGATGTCTGGGGGTTATATTGATAAATCGGGTAATTAATCGGATAAATGAGCAATTAATTGCAACTAATTCACATGCTTATATAATTATTTGTTCACATGTGTGTACTATTGAATCATATTCTTGTACTATTAGGGGAGTTGGTGCAAGATTGATAATACTTGCATGACTAAGTTAAAAATGGAGGTATAGATGGAGGTATTATCTTTGTAATTAGTATTTTCACATGATTATAACTATTGATTCACATGATTGAACTATTGATTCACATTATTTACTATTAGGGGAGGTGGTGCAAGTTTGATAATACTTTGCGGGGCTAAATTAAAATGAAAGAAAAGTTGAAGGTATTGTCTTTATAATATTTCGAGCCCCAAAGCGCGTGCGATTATCGAAACTATATTTTCCTATAAATGAAGCTCATTCTTCCTTCATTTCTCACCAATTCACTAAAGCTATAGAGCAATTATTATAGAGAAAAATTATAGAGAGAAAGAAGAAGAGAAGTCTGCTACCTCTCTACCCAAAGATCTAGTTTCTTTCTAAGGTAAGGTGTATTATTTCTTTCAGTATTCATGAAGAGAGCTTACATTATTCCACTCTTTATTATTATGTTGGAATAACTTGACTATCAAATACCGCATACATGGTGAAATTCTTACGTTATTCCATTCTTTATTATTACATTGGAATATCCTATCTATCGTATTACGCTTTGACACAGTTCCATTATTTATTATTACATTGGAATAAATTGTGCATATGGCCTATCACATGCCTCGGTGAAATTCGTTGTTATTCCATTCTTTATTATTACATTGGAATAACACATGCATGCGATTATCGCATGCTGGTGAAAATTTCATTGTTATTCTATTCTTTATTATTCATTTGGAATATCACATGCATGCGGATTACTGCATTTATGACTGATTCCATTCTTTATTATTACATTTGGAATATCCATGCTGCATGCGGATTACGCATGACCTGGTTCTATTCTTTATTATTATGTTGGAATAACCTGTCTATGTGAAGTACCGCATACATGGTGAAACTCTTCTGTTATTCCATTCTTTATTATTATGTTGGAATAACTTGTCTATGCGAAGTACCGCATACATGGTAAAATTCTTCTGTTATTCCATTCTTTATTATTCTGTTGGAATAACCTGTCTATGTGGATTTACCACATGCATGGTGAATGATCCTTCGTATTCATTCCTTTTTAAATTGTGGAAATGATCTATCTATGTGGATTACCGCATAGCGGGCAGAAATCCATTTGTAGATTCATATATTATAATATACTCAGTTGGTTAAAGTTTTGGCTTCTATACTCCATGAAATTAGTGGAATATCCTTGATATTTGCGCTTCATCCAGTATTTTTTCATGAAAATATTCTTCTGAGCATTCTTGAATTTTACTCCACAAAGAAGTATCATGTTGACAATTTGGACGTTATTGATTTCTGGATAAATTAATTTATAAATCTTTAAAATTTATCCTTGAACTTGTTTTATTGAATTATTATGTCATTGTCATCATCCTCATGCTTATATTGTGATTAAAGTCATCTTTGGCTTACGTGCATAGATGGACTTGGTATGATTATGACCATGGATTATTCGGTATAATCATGACCGTAATGTAATGAATGATGTGGTATAAGTCCTCATTGGCCTGTGGTTCATTGATGGACAGTTGTTGGTATGATTATGACCAGGGATTATTCGGTATAATCATAACCATTGATGATTACATGAATATCCTTGGCCCGTAGTGCATGGATGATTCGATGATGTGGTTTACTTCTTAAGCTGAGTCTCAGTGATAAAGTTGATGAAAAACTTTTTAAATCATAGAAGATTGTAGATTTTATGCTCTACTTGACTCTTCTAATGGATTGCTTATTTCCGCTGCAATTGTTGATCTAAAACTTGTTATCTATTGTATTCTATCAGTTTTTATACTGTTGAAGGCTAAGGATAATTTATTTTGCATTATCTTAGTCATAATATTTCTTACTGGGCTACTTGAGCTCTCTCTTTCTTTCATTGATCTCTTCAGAAAATGAGAATATAGCTGAGACGAGTCGGAGAATGGAGTGATGGTCCAGGATAAATGGCTTTAGTAGTCCTCACTATTCTACGTAATAGTATGATAATAATTGTAATGAGGATACCATTGAGTGTGGATATTTTCTAGATGACAATATTATTGTTTAAACTCTCAGCTATGTTTTGTCGTATTTTACACGACTGTTGTATAATTAAATTGTATTTGAATTTTTGTACCATGTATCTGGCGACTCAAGATGGGTGATGTATACCTGTTTTGGGGGCGTCACAAATATCCTTGGCCTGTAGTGCATGGATAATTCATGGTCGTGATACTATTAAACTGAGTCTTAGCATTATTGGTTTTACAGTTGCATGAATTGTTGATTTACCTGATTATAAATATGAATTGTGAATTTAACTATAATCTGTGGTGGTTCAGGTGAAGACAGGTGATGAGAGTTCTCTATGTCTTGGGTATAACAAAGAACTATTGATGAGTATTACAGGAATGAAACATTAATGATGGACTTTTAATCTAGAGGAGATAGTAGACATTATGTTCTACTTGACTCTTCTAATGGATTTCTTATTCCGCTGCAGTTAAACTTGATGTTTATTGTATTTTATCAGTTTAACACTGTTGAAGGCTAAGGATAATTTATTCTACATTATTTTAGTCATAATATTTCTTACTGGGCTAGTTGAGCTCACCCTTTTCTTTCACTGTTCTCTTTAGGAAATGAGAACATAGCTAGGACTAGTCGGGGAACGGAGTGATGGTCCGAGATGGTGGCTATAGCAGTCCTCACTATTTAGTGTGATAATAAGTGTAATGAGGATTGAATTTGAGTTTTGTATCATCATGAGACAATATTCATGTAAAAACTCAACTATGTTTTGTCGTATATATTACTCGACATTTGCATAAAAGAAGTTTGTAGTTGAGTTTTGTACCATGTATTTGGCGACTCAAGATGGGTGATGTATACCTGTTTTGGGGGCGTCACACTTTTTTCAATACAAGGGCAATATAGACAATTTATAGTATATTTAATGTTTTACAATTATTTCCTTAATACTTGTGCACAACTCTAAAACGACCTGTATTAAGGAACGGAGGGAGTATTAGAAACTAAGCAATTAATGTTTACTTGAAATTCTCAAACGACTTATATTTAGGAACAAAAATATTTCTCTAAAACGACTTATATTAAGGAACGGGGGAAGTATAGGTCATTTTAGAGTTGTGCACAAATATTAAGAAAATGATTATAAAACATTAAATATACTATCAATTGTCTATATTGCCCTTGTATTAGAAAAAAAGAATTGTTATTTATTAGGCAAAAAATAATGAAAGAACCAAAGTTATATTTATTACTTGGGGTAATATTAAAAACTAAGCAATTAATGTTTACTTGAAATTCTTAAACGACTTATCTTTAAGAACAAAAACATTTCTCTAAAATGACTTATATTAAGAAACGGAGGGAGTATATCATTAACTATAATATTAATTGTCTATATTGCCATTGTATTGGAAGAAGAGATTGTTATTTATTGGACAGAAAATAGTGAGAGAACCAAAGCTACATTTAATATATGAGGTAATTGTAAGACCCCAAAATTTTTTTAAATAAAAAGGAATTTCCTTTATTTATTATTTTGAAATAGTAAGGGTGGATTTGATTAATGTGGTTAGTTATGGGTAAAATGTGCAAATTTTACAAAATAAGCAAGTGGTTATAAAATATTAATTGTTGTCGGGGAATATTCGTTTCGTGGAATATTAAATCTTTTGTCGGGGAATATTAAATGCGGCAGTATGACCATGTATGTGGCCCCATAGCGGAAAGCGATTGGAGGAAGAAAGCGACAAATATAAGTTGTTTTAAAATAATTGGCGTAGTTATTCTGAATTATCTTGTTGGAATACCCGATGGGTTAAAACACGATGTCTGGCGTTGTTGCGATAGCACTGCGGTATTGCATCAATTATTGATTCTTACGTGAAGGCATTCCTCGATAATTGTTACGGTAATTCTTTATTCGATATTTTATTTTATTGATTCAATAATTCTTTGCATTGATATTTTATATTCTTTGTTGTTTTGATAATTGTCATTACGTATTTTTCATTATCGAAGCAATAATTCATATTATCTGAATAATATTATTAGATAACATTATTGGCAATGTCTAGAAAGTTACATCTAAGGAGAGGTTTGGTCACCTAATTGCTTGGCGCAGATGAGGAGAAATTCTTATTGAAAAGCCCCTCTTTCACAGGAGCGGCACGGTTTGCCGATCTTGTGATTTCTGTAATATTATTTGTGAATAATTAATTATTGATTTATATGATGAGAAAATATTGATTTTATGTGGATATAGATGGAGAAAATTTTTAATGTGACAATTGTTGAAAATTGAAATTTTATCTTTTTACGATGAAAAATAATTCATTTATATATATATATTATTATATTTTAATAATATAATAATGGTGATATTTTATAATGAATGGAGGATATATGATTTTATGAGGAGAAAAAGTATTTTGTTGCAATAAATATTAAAAGCAGATTTTGTGTGTCGGTAGACCCATTTCTTGGTTGAAATTTGATTATAAGCTTTATAAAATCGTCCGTTTGTGGATTTGGTCAATTTACATTTGGAATTTGGAAAAACTTTCTTACGCAAAGTTGTAGAGAATTGAATTTCCTATAAAAACTCACTCGAGATTGAATTTTCTGATAAAAGGGCTATTTATTATGAATTATTGAAGTTAGGAGTTCGAAATAATTGATTTTGGAAATTTAAATTATTTTATAAAAAGAAAAACGTTTTTTTACTTGTTCTAGAAGGGAGCATGTGGAAAATTGGAAATTGAAATCTAGAATGAGTCGTAGAAGATATATATATATATATATATATATATATATATATATATATATTAATATTATATTAAATTTTTTACTTTGGTGTTACAAGCATTTTCCTATAAATAGGGTCTTAGGTTAGAATTGAAAATCACACGAAGCTGAAGTTTTTCTCTCTATATTATCGGCGTATTCTTGTGAGTATTTTGAGTATACTTTGAGTATTGCTATATACGGTCTGAGTTCAAGTCATAGCTTTATATCAGGTGTTTTATTAGAAATCTTGTCTTTCGAGGTAAGGGATATTATTTTTTAAAAATGATATTATTTCTTCAATATCATTATGCCAAAATATTGGTTGAAACTTTTTATCAAATTTGGAACTTTTTCATATATGGGGGTTCTTATTCATGAGTTCTTATTCACGAGTTCTTATTCATGAGTTCTTATTCACGATTCTTATTCATGAGTCTTATTCACGAAGCGTGAAGATGTTTTTTTTGTGAAATTTCTATCTTTTGGTGTAGATTCTTTATTCACGTATCGGCCTTTATTCACGATATCGACCTTTATTCCGAATAAGGCACTTTATTCATCGAAAAATGAAATTTCTTCTTTTTCGTCAAAATATCTATATACGGATACTAGCTTTGATTGTATCCATGTTTTGATCATTCTTAAATTTTACACCACTATGATTATTTTGAGGTATTTTTGGATATGGATAAAACAAAGTACGAATCCTTAATCCTTAATCCTTGTCATTTTGTTTCCTTTGGATTCGTTTATTTAAAAATATTTTTCATCATCCTCGGTCTTAAATGATGATATTATTGAATATCTTTGGCTTTTGTAGTGTAAAGATGAATGATTTCTGAGTGAATATCTTTGGCTTTGTAGTGCAAAGATGAATGAGTTCGATGAATATCTTTGGCCCGTAGTGCAAAGATGAGCAGTGTTTAGATGAACATGACCAAGTGGTGAATGTCCTTGCTTTTTGTAGTGCGAGGATGAATATATGATTCGGATATATATTGATTGATGTTCTGAGGATAAAAATATTGATGATGGGTATTAAATTCATAGATATTAGTAGATTTCATCCTCTACGTAACTCTTACATGAATTAATATTTTCATTGCGAATATTGATTTAAAACTTGTTGTCTATTGTATTCTATTAAATTTTTCCATGTTGAAGACTAACGATAATTTTTGTATATTATCTTAGTCATAATATTCTTCTTGGGCTAGTTGAGCTCACCCTTTTCCTTTTTGTTCCATTTTTCTTTCTCGGGAGGCGAGAATGTAGCGATTACTAGTGGGGTATGGAATGAAGGTTCTAGAGAGAGTTGTTTAGTAGTCCTCACCATTTTATAAAATAATGTATCAATAATTATGATGGGGATTTATTTGCGTGTGGATATTGTGCAGATGGCAATATCGTATTTAAACTCACGGTTTATATGTTGTAATAATAAAGTTGTAGTTATTTACGTACCATGTATTTGGCGACTCGAGAATGGGTTGGATGGAATGGACCTATTTTGGGGGCGTCACGGTTGGTATCGAGCTTAGGGATATGATCTCTGGCGGAGATCGGGGAATAGAACTAGGAGGGAGAGGCAGAGTAAATCCTCCGCTAGTGTGTCTACTACCTAAGCTTATTTGTTAGTTGGTTAGTATATAGGGATATTATGTGATATATTGATTTCCTTAATTAACCCTTGTTTTATGTGGTATTTGAGAATGTCATTGAGAATATTAATGATGGAAATGAGACCGTGTGGAGATGCTGTACTTACCAACGAGGAGAAGCGTCTGCAGAAAGTGGCAATGTACCTCTGTGAACACAACCACTGGCGAAGGCGAGATGATGAGCGAGCGGGATGTTTAGAAGCTTTTTGCGAGTTCATGCAAAATCGACGAGGAGACTTCGTGTTCAAAATCTGAGGAGGAAATGATAGCAATTCACGGGTGGTCACAACAAGCAGTTCAAAAAGTTGGGACCACGAATTTAGGGAAAGCGGATCCGATTAAAGGCGAGAGCGTGGGTCAAACAAATTACCAAGATATTCGATGTCTTGGGATGCGGAGGAACGAAAGTTCCATTCGCTACTTTTATGTTAAATGTGCAGAGGCGGATTCTTGGTGGGAATCGTGAAGCGTACCCATCCGGTTTGCTTTCGGCATGTCGTGGGAGGCGTTTGAAAGCAGTTCAATGACAAGTACTTCACGAAAGTATTCGTCATATGAAGGAAGTGGAGTTTATTAGGGTGGGCGCGAATAACATGGCGGTGTCCCGAAATGCGAGGCGAAGTTAGCGGAGTTATCGAGTTTGCACCTCATTTGGTGGAGAATGAGGAGCGTATGATGCGGATGTTTACGAGAGGTTTGAAACACGGCATCGTCGATATCTCATTTCTCATAAATTTTCTCTCTATTCGGATGTTGTCAGCAGAGGACTCGGTTGTTAGGCGAGATAACGAAATACGTTCAACCGAGGGACCATAACCGAGGATCATCTAGAAGATAGCGATCATCGAATATAACGATAACTAGTGGAGAAAAGAAGAATACGGACAAAGCGGTAACCACTACTGGTGGGTAATCGTGGCCATGAAAATAGAAGAAGCGAGTCGGGAGGAGATTTTAAAAAGGAGATTCAACAACGACCATGTGAAGGCGTCGGCGCTTGACAATTTGGGGTTCGAGGAGGAGAAAGACCACGGGTCGTATGTTACAAATGCGGGAAGAGGACATATCATTAAGCGCCTAGCAGTTTAAGGTATGCTATAATTGTGGAAAAGAAGGACATATATCGCTCGAGATTGCCTTTAATCGAAACCAGATCCAGTGAGGAATGGTGACTCAAAAGGATGTCCGAGAAAAGTCAAAGTCGGCGGTTCACGGAAGGCGTTTGTCGTGGCCGGTCAAAATCGAGGAAACGACGAAGTTAGCGCAGGTTAGTTAATTATAAATTCTTGCAAAGTTTATACCTTACTGAATCTGGGGTTCTACCCATTCTTTTATCTCTCTTGCTTGCGCTCAGCGTTTGAACTTGACTACGGAGAAATTAGACTTTGACCTATTTATGGAGACTCAGTTAGGAGAAACTTTCATTACATCCATTGTTTAGAAATCTTGCTTGATTCGAGGTTGGCACTATCTTATCATTACTGTTAACTTTTTTTCTATAGAGATATTTTCTTTTGATGTGATTTTAAGGTTAACTACTCATCATGCCAAAATTGATTACTTTTCGTAAGGTTGTTAGTTTTCATATTCTAAGCAACTTTTGTTATTTGAATTCAAACAACCAAACCATTGAAGTCAAACTCTTTCATATCAAGCCATAAAGTCATTCGTTTATTGAAAAGCGGATGTCAAGCTTTCTTAGCCATTTCATGGACTTAAACAAAAATACGTCGATTTGAATGATATTTACATTGTTAGTAAATTTCTGGCGTATTTCTGAAGAATTTCTTGGCTACTCCCGGGCGTGATATTGAATTTGTATCGACTTTAAATCCGGTACAAAACTCATTTCTAAAATCTCATATCGAATGGCTCTATTGAACTTGAGGAGTTAAAAACCCAACTGTAGAAGTTGATACCCGAGCCTCTATCTGGTGACTTCCTTTGTGGAATACGCTGAAGCCAGACTCTCAGTAGAGGAAGCCATATTCATGCGGTAGTAAACTGATAGGTGCCATTGTGACGTGTTATCCAAGGTTGGGATATGAGTCACAGTTGAGAACAACCTAAGTCGGTAATCGAAATACGTAGCTTTCTAGGCTTAATTGGTTATTATCGGAGATTCATTGAAGGATATTCTCGAATCGCTATTCCATTAACGCAGCTGACTCGTAGAGATACAAAATTTGAATGGAGCAAGGAATGTGGGAAGAGCTTCGAAGAAATCAAGAGGAGATTCATTTCAGCACATGTTCTGACCATGCCATCCTGGAAAAGCGAACATGGTAGCTGACGTGTTGAGTAGAAGATCGTGTACAAGTACGAGTAACGATATTGTGAAAGACTCATTTCGTATAATTTACAAATAATAGAAGTGGAGATGAAAACTCTAGGTACCCACGTGATGATATACGAGTATAATCGACTTTAATCGATAAAGTTAAAAGTCATTAAGGCTACACCTAATAGGGTGATGAATTTGAAGAAGAAGGTGCAAGAAGTTGTTATTTCAAAAGCGAGAATCGGTGAGGTGAGGAAAGCTCAAACCTCGATTTATTAATCCATTTGAAATTCTCGATCGAATAGGAGCGGTGGCCTATAGACTCGTTTTACCGCCAAGTATATGATGGCGTGTTCATGCGCGTTTTTCACGTATCGATGTTACGTAAATATGTGGACGACCGAACCACGTCATTGAGTTAGGCAAATGACGAGATAGCCGAAGACTTAACGTCACGAGGAGGTACTGTCAAGATCTTGGATAGGAAAGAACATGTCTATGTCTGGGGTTATACCACAAGTTAAAGTTTTGTGGAGAAACCATCTTTATTGAGGAAATGACTTTGGAAGTTGGAAGCGGAAATGAAAGCGAAGTATTCTCATCTTTTCAAACACAGAAGTCGTCACGTCAATTTAGAGGACGAAATTTCATAAGGAGGAGGTTGTAAGACCAAATTTTTTAAATAAAAAGGAATTTCCTTTATTTATTATTTTGAAATAGTAAGGGTGGATTTGATTAATGTGGTTAGTTATGGGTAAAATGTGCAAATTTTACAAAATAAGCAAGTGGTTATAAAATATTCATTGTTGTCGGGGAATATTCGTTTGGTCGTGGAATATTAAATCTTTGTCGGGGAATATTAAATGACAATGAGTATGACCATGTGTGGGCCCCATGTGAAAGCGATTGGAGAAAAGCGACAAATATAAGTTATTTAAAAATAATGGCGTAGTTATTACTGATTTATCTTGTTGGAATACCAGTGGTTAAAAACACGATGTCTGGCGTTGTTCTTGCGATGTAGACACGGTATTGCATCAATTATTGATTCTTACGTGAAGGCATTCCTCGATAATTGTTATAGTAATTCTTTATTCGGTATTTTATTTTATTGATTCAATAATTTTTGCATTGATATTTTATATTCTTTGTTGTTTCAATAATTGTCATTACATATTATTTTTCATTATCGAAGCAATAATTCATATTATCTGAATAATATTATTAGATAACATTATTGGTAATGTCTAGAAAGTTCTGTCTAAGGAGAGGTTTGGTCACCTAATTGCTTGGCAGAGAAAGAGAAATTCTTATTGGAAAGCCCCTCTTTCACAGGAGCGGCACAGTTGCCGATCTTGTGATTCTGTAATATTATTTGTGAATAATTAATTATTGATTTATATGATGAGGAAAATATTGATTTTATGTGGATATAGATGGAGAAAATTTTTAATGTGACAATTGTTGAAAATTGAAATTTTATCTTTTTCTGATGAAATAATTCATTTAAATATATATATATATATATATATTATATTTTTAATAATATAATAATGGTGATATTTTTATAATGAATGGAGGATATATGAGTTTATGAGGAGAAAGAGTATTTTTGTTGCAATAAATATTAAAAACAGATTTTGTGTGTCGGTAGACCCATTTCTTGACTGAAATTTGATTATAGCCTGTAAAATCGCCCGTTTGTGGATTTCGGTCAATTTCTATTTGGAATTTGGAAAAACTTTCTTCTGCAAAGTTGTAGAGAATTGAATTTCCTATAAAACTTCACAAGATTTGAATTTTACGATAAAAGGGCTATTTATTATGAATTATTGAAGTTAGGAGTTAGAAATAATTGATTTTTAGAAATTTAAATTATTTTATAAAAGAAAAGCGTTTTTTTACTTGTTCTAGAAGGGAGCATGTGGGAAATGCTGGGAATTGAAATCTAGAATGAGTACGTAGAAGATTATATATATATATATATATATATATATATATATATATATATATATATATATATATATATTAATATTATATTAAATTTTCTACTTTGGTGTTCTAAGCATTTTCCTATAAATAGGGTGCTTAGGTTAGAATTGAAAATCACACCAGAAACTGAAGTTTTCTCTCTCTATATTATCGAGCGTATTCTTGTGAGTATTTTGAGTATACTTTGAGTATTGCTATACTGGTGCAAGTTCAAGTCATAGCTTTATATCGGTGTTTCAATTTAAATCTTGTCTTTCGAGGTAAGGGATATTATTTTTTAAAATGATATTATTTCTTCAATATCATTATGCCAAAATATTTGTTGAAACTTTTTATCAAATTTGGAACTTTTTCATGTAAGGGTTACTATTGAGAGTTCTTATTCACTTATTCACGAGTTCTTATTCATGAGTACTATTCACGAAGCGTGAAGATATTTTTTTGTGAAATTTCTATCTTTTGGTGTCAGATTCTTTATTCACGTATCGACCTTATTCACGATATCGACACTATTATTCGAATCTGCACTATTCATCGAAAAATAAAATTTCTTCTTTTTAAGTCAAAATATCTATTCTGGATACTAGCTTTGATTGTATCCATGTTTTGATCATTCTTAAATTTTACACCACTATGATTATTTTGAGGTATTTTTGGATATGGATAAAACAAAGTACGAATCCTTAATCCTTAATCCTTGTCCTTGTTTTTGTTTTCTTTGGATTCGTTTATTTAAAAATATTTTTCATCATCCTCGGTCTTAAATGATGATATTATTGAATATCTTTGGCCTGTAGTGCAAAGATGAATGATTTCTGGTGAATATCTTTGGCCTGTAGTGCAAAGATGAATGAGTTCGATGAATATCTTTGGGCGTAGTGCAAAAGAAGAAGCGGTGTTTAGATGAACATGACCAAGCTGGTGAATGTCCTTGGCATTTGTAGTGCGAGGATGAATATATGATTCGGATATATATTGATTGATGTTACGGGGATAAAAATATTGATGATGAATTTGTTAAATTCATAGATATTAGTAGATTTCATCCTCTACGTAACTCTTCATGAATTAATATTTTCATTGCAGTATTGATTTAAAACTTGTTGTCTATTGTATTCTATTAAATTTTTCCCTGTTGAAGACTAACGATAATTTATTTTATATTATCTTAGTCATAATATTCTTTACTGTGCTAGTTGAGCTCACCCTTTTCCTTTTTGTTCCATTTTTCTTCTCAGGAGACGAGAATGTAGCGATTACTAGTCGGGGTATGGAATGAAGGTTCTAGAGAGAGTTGTTTAGTAGTCCTCACCATTTTTGTAAAATAATGTATCAATAATTATGATGGGGATTTATTTGCGTGTGGATATTGTCTAGATGGCAATATTTGTATTTAAACTCACAGTTTATATGTTGTAATAATAAAGTTGTAGTTATTTATGTACCATGTATTTGGTGACTCAGAATGGGTTGGATGGAATGGACCTATTTTGGGGGCGTCACAGTAATATTAGAAACTAAGCAATTAATGCTTACTTAAATTTTTCACACGACTTATATTTTTAAAACGACTTAATACTAAGCAACGGAGGTAGTACTAATTATTTTGGTCAATTTTCTTGTTTGTGAAATTTATAATGGACTAAAAAAAAGGAGGAATAAAAGACTTGATCACTTTTTTTTGTTCAAAAACAGGTAGATTTGGTATCTAAAAATGGATATATTGGAATGGGAAAAAAATGTAGTGTAAAAAAATATTTACAAGCTAAAGAAGATCTAATATAAAGATAATAGGGTTAAATATACTTTTTCTCATTCTACTCGATCTCGGTTTACAAATGAATCATTGAACTGAGTTTTTTTTCATTCGATTCACTGAACTACAATTTTTTTACAAACCTTTACAAATTTTGTTAAATTGTTTGACTTTGGACAAAAAAATTACAGGAGTTGCCACGTGAGAGAGAGAAACTCATTTTTGTTAGACATTTTTCTGTTTGGAATGTCTAGATGGAAAATTTGTATAAATTTAATGCTAAATTAATTAAAATAAATAAAATAAAATAATGCATTCAAAATAAAAGTACAATAAAAATAATTTTTAAATTTTATTTTAATCATAAATATTTGTAATTTTAAATAAATTATATAAATTACGTAATTATATAATTTTCTTTTAATTTAAATAACTCATTAAATTCATTAATTTAATTAACCTCTCTTATAAAACTAAAATTAGTAATAAAACATATAAATGTCGACATATTATTGTATTAAGATATATTACATATATTATTAACATAAAAAATGGGTAAATTTTGAATTGGAGTAATGTCTTTAACATTATTCATAAGTATTTTATAATAAATATAAATTAAAATTTAAAATGTATAAAAATAAATTCAAACTTCAAAAATATAACTAAAATTTTGAAAATTAATTATTATTTTATTTTTGAAAACTAATATAATTATTATTTATATTATGAAATCATTAAATAAATATTAAATATATTAACAAATATTTAAATTAATTAAAAATATAATAAAAAATAAATAAAGCAATTAAATAAAATATATTAATTAAAGTAATTAATAATAAAATATATTAATGTGTAATTTTTATAAATATATTTATATAAAATTAATAAATTCATATTTTTAAATTTTTATTCAACTATCAAAACTCTAATTTCACGTTGATAATTAGAAAAATCCTACATAAACTATAACAAGTACATCTTACGAATGATACAGCCATTAAACCAAGTTCAATGAAGAAAAGATGGTGCCTAGCTCATCGACTGCTCCTGACACATGCGCCATGTTTTCAACAAGATGAAATTCCTTTCATATCTGCTCCAGACACATGCGCCATGGTGCCTAGTTCAGATCTAGATCTGGAAAAAAGGCCTCTCCCTCATCCGTTTTTCAAACTATTCTTCTAAAATTCATTCCTCAAAATAATTCATCAATGGTGTTCAACCAATTGCGCTCATCAATCGACGGATCTGGGTTGTGGTAAAGAAGATGATGAAGTTGATTGTATTTCGCCAACAATTTGGACTACCGATCTGGGTTGATTTGATTTCGAATTATTTTGAATTTTGGATCTGGATTGTGATGAAGAAGAAGATGATGGATTAGTTTCAGATTTTTGATTTTAAATTATTTTTTATTTGAATTTGTGGTGAAGAAGATGATGAATTAAATTTGAATTTGGATTTGTGATGAAGAAGATGATAAATTCAGATTTGGATTTGTACCGGAGAAGATGATGAATTATATTAGATAATTTTGTATATTTAAAGTTAACTTCAAATATTTAAAAATTAAAAAAATAGTATGTATTTATTAATTTTATATAAATATATTTGTAAAAATTATATATTAATATATTTTTTTATTAATTAATATATATTTTTATTAATTTAATTATTTGTTATTTAAAAAAGAGAGAATTCAAGTTTGAAAATTAAAAAAATTTAAACTAAAGTTATTTTGTTATTACTCCCTCCGTCCCTAATTATTTGACGTTTTAGAGTTTTTTATTTGTCTCTAATTATTTGACGTTTGTTCAAATCTAGGAGAAATAATGAAAATTTTTTCAAAATTACCCCTCATTAAACTCTCTCTCTCCTTATTCTAACAAAACTCTCCTTATCCCAACAAAAGATTTAAGGGTATTATAGACAATTGAATACTATATTTAATGCTTTCTAATTATTATCTTAATTCTTGTGCCCACCTCTAAAACGTCAAATAATTAGAGACGGAGGGAGTATTATTTAAAAAAAATTCACGGTGGTTCTTATATTACACGTAAGCATTGCCATGTAGACTTTCCGTTAACTTGTAACACTTTTAGACGAAAATTTCAATTTTTGTAAAAAAATTATAGTTTAATAAATTGACCGTAAAAAATTTCAGTTCAATGATGCATTTATAAACCGAGGTCGAGTAGAGTGGGTTAACCGAAAGATAATATGATACTTTATAATTAGTTGTTATATATAATTTTTATATACATACAAATAATTTTAAATAATTTGATGACTGTGTGTCAATGGAGTTAGTAATACATCTTCTAAAAATTTACTTACACTTTATATCTTTACGACTGAATTATTAAATTAAAGATAAAAAAACAAAATAAATGTGAACATCATTGAAAAACAATCAATTCAACTGTATATATGAAAATGATCCCTAACAAGTATTTGTTATTAATTAAAAATAGATATATACTATCATTAGCGTCGTCCACCACAAGAAATAACGGTCGAGATTAGAACTGAAAAATTTAAGTTCGTTACTATTAGTATTGGACAGTGGCGAAGCCACGCCAATTTTGTGGGATCAATCGACCCCACTGGGAAAAAAATTATTTTATATTGTAAGGTAAATTTAAATTTTTTTAAATATTATATATAAATTGACTCCACTAAAATTTTATAAATTTTCTATTATACGGGGTCAAATTGAAAATTTATAATTTTGTCAATCAAATTTTAATCATATATGACTCACATCCTTTCAATATATGTATCTCTCTATAATATTTTAAACTAAATAATAATCTAATTTATATTATTTTTAAAAATAAATAATAAATTATTTACTTATGAACAGTTGTGATTAAAAAAGTCTATTATGAGTCAATATAATGTATATATACCATATATTATTACTTATTATATTTTTATTGTAATATAATATATATATATATACCCGAAAGTATAAAGTATTAAAAAAAAAATTGGCTAAATTTAACCTTTAACCCCCATAAAATATTTTTATAATTTAGTAATATTTTTGATCCCACTGATAAAAACTTCTGGCTTCGCCAATGGTATTGGACTACATTACATGTGTCATCATCCGCTATTACTAGTAGTGAATGTCGTTGAAAATAGTACTGTTGTCCGCTACTATTAGTAGGCGATGTAGCAAACGTAAATTTTTCAGTTCTAATCTCGGTCGTTAGTTCTTAAATCGAACGATAAAAATAGTGTATACCTATTTTTTATCCATAATAAATATATATATATATATATATATATATATATATATACGTAGATTCTCAACGGATTGGTCAGATTATCAGAGACCGATCTTTAGCGACGGATTTGTCCATCGCTAAAGCCCATAACATTACTGTTATGAGCTTTAGCGACGAGACGATCCGTCGCTAAAGGTCGTCCATAATCGGACCAGACCGATCCATTCTAACAAACTATATATATATATACGGTTTTTCTTGATCGCGGATCGAAAACGCGAACTAAAGGCGGACTTAAAAAAACACGCGAACTCTCTCTCTCTCTAACTCTTCCCTCTCTCTCCTCCCTTGAGATGCAAGCTCGGCTAACTCTTCCCCCCCCCCTCTCTAACTCTTCCCCCCTCTCACTCTAATTCTTTCCTCTCTTGAAGCGAAAGCAAATCGAAAGGGACCAACGGAAGGAAAAGCTTCGACGGCCAACGGAACCATACCTAACGAAAGGTGAGGGTATTCCACTTTATTAATTTTGTAATTTTTTTTGAACCATATGAAATCTAGGATTTATTTGGGGTTTTGTTACATGGTCACATTAAATTGATAGGAGCAATTATTATACCCAAAATCTAGAATTGGTGTCAATTTCGTGGATTTCCTCTTATAATAACAAGTAGAATTTCGTGAATTTCCTCTTACAATAATGGTCCTGTGTAGTTTAATTAGTCGTACATAAATGATTTTGATTGAATTGATTTGTAAACTGAGTATAGTTGAATTTGTAAACTGGGTGTAGAAAGAAACGATTTTGATGTTGAGGTACTCACCTTGAGCCTTTCTATTGGAATGACACTTTCTTTTGTTACCTTTTGATGTTGTCCATATTATTGAGATTTTAAAAAGAACCACATGGATTATTGGTAAAATCATCCTTTAATGCAAGCAAATTCTAGCGTTTGAGCTCAAAAATGCTAGTGAATTTTTGGATGGTTAACCACAACTGGCTTTAGTGGTTTGCCAGTTTATGGTTGTAAAACTGGTTCAAAGATGCATAAGATAGTTTCTATTTGTTTCTTTCTCCTACCAAATGTTTGTAGAAATGCCCAACTAGGATAAGAACAAAGCTTTGTGTGATCAGACATGAGAAATCCATATCCCTGGTAACAAATAGGTCAATATAAAGAGCCTTTGTTTAATTCTTAAGATGAATTCTTGTTATGCACCAGAAGAACAATATTTTTTTTTGGTGTTTAATTGATTGTATTACAACAAACGGTGGAGTTTTGAACTAAGGACCTTTGTTATGTAATGTTCTGGTGATACCAACCAAGCTAAAACAGGTTGAAACGCCTTTAGGGGACCACTATTTGTTGAAAGTAATTGTATTACATTAGCCTATTAGTCTTAAAATTAGAGTTTCAAATCTTGAAACCCACCCACCGTTACAAAAAAGAGGGTATAACTGATTTATGTTTTACAATCCTTGATATAATATTAGAGTTAATTTCGCTTTCTCATTTTGAAATTCCTAACCAGTTAACCAGATATTGTAATTTGTAACTTATACTCTCAGGATGTATTGGAAAAATTAATGTCATTTTCTCAACACAAGACGCAAGCTGTATGTATTCTATCAGCAAATGGTGTCATATCTAATGTAACACTTCGACAAGCATCATCATCTGGTGGAACTGTTAATTATGAGGTTCGTATTATGTTTCGAAATCTACTATAGCACATTTGCTTGTTTTATTCTATTTTTAAAAAAGTAAATAAAAAACTGTACTAATTATGCATACTTTCTTATTAAGGTGACATGTATAATGTATTAAACTAAAGTGTTTGATATATAGCATGGAAGTTTCAAATCTTTTGAAGTTTATCCTGCTCAACCAAAGCTTGTCTCAGCTGCATCATTGGGTAAAAGCCCCCCATCTTGTGCCACCCTAAGTGAGTCCTCAGGTGGCCCTAGAAGCCCTTTAAACCACATTGCTGGTGGATGCAATAATAGCAATTCATAAACCATTCCGAACGTAACATGGAGATAGGGTAACTAATGTGATGACTTACAGAGTGAGTGGCTTTGCTCATCCTGGAGGGATTGTTCTAAGCAGGAGTTTCAAGTATGCCCTCTAAGGTTATAGGAAGTTTCTACACGTAGTTTAAGTTTTGTATTTTTTTCCCGGATTTCTAAAGATTGCATAGCCAAAACATATGGTAACAATTACAGATCAGTAGTGTGATGGATTTTCCTTTTTAGGTAGCTGAGTTGGTTCTCTGCCCTTAGTGGTGGCCGGAGTTAAAAATTTTGAACTATCTGTGTATTGGAAATGGTTAATAGAACAACCCATGGTTGTCCCAATGCATGTGTTATTATTCTTTGTCATGCTGGTTAGGAGAAATGATTGGTTATACCTGGATTTTCATATGAATCTTGAGTTTTGGTTTTTTGAAGTTTTGTTAACCCTATTTCCCTATTTTTTATATTCCCTGATGACTATTAACAGTGTTTGTTTTTTGATTTCCCCTAACCATGAGCGTTAATTATGGTGTAACGTTTCGTGACCAGATTAATTTAGTTCAAATGCTAGTTTTATTATTATGATTATTATGGGTGTAGTTAATTGATAACTGATCAGAGGATTTAAAGACAAGACCGTGTGAATCTAACCGGTTGCTTAAACGATGTTTACTGATTCACTGACATATTCTCTCTCTCCGTTTCAACAATTTGAAAATTAAAATGAATCTGAATTATTCTTGTATTTTTCCGCCCAAATTCAAATTGGATAATATCTTATTATTATAAATTTGAAAACCTAAGGGTCTAGGGAGAGCCCGGGCAAGGGGACAGGAGAGAGAGTAGGGGAACTTAGGAGAAAGTTACCTTTACAGTAAAGGGAATGTACATAAATAAAAACACAATCTTATTCCACCTACCATTTTTGCAAATAAACATTAAAAATTTTTGCAAAAAACATCAAAAACACAATCTTATCCCACTACATATTCAACCAAGTGTACTTTCGATTTTGGGATACCTGATAATGTTTATCATTAGTCCAAAAAAAGTGTACTTTCGGAGAACAATCTATTTTACTCGTAAAATGAAATAGAATAACATATCAACCCCACTACATATTCAACCATATAGGATTTTATTAAAAATAGAACACTGATATAGACTTGCTAGATACAGGTTGCTACAAAACTAAGAACTTTCAATTCATTTCTAGAACAGAAAATGTCTGAAAATAACTCTATTTATAAAAGGGATAAATCAACTTTTGGTATCTGTACTGGGACACGACTTATAATTTGGTACCCGAAGTGAAAAAAGTTACAAACTGGTGATTGTATTTGAAAAATATTACACTCCGTTAAACATTAGGGACACGACTTACAGTTTGGTACCCGGAGTGAAAAAAGTTACAAACTGGTGATTGTACTCGAAAAATATTGAAATCTGGTGCTTGTACTTTCCAATTTTTAAATAATCGTTAAAATTGATCCAACGGGAGAGACAAACATACAGAGAGAGAAGCGAAGTCGACGCGAAGAAGATCCTTGATGTTTTGTTCCATCTTTCCTTGCCTCTCACATTCGCAGCATTGCTCCACAGTGGCACCGACTTGAGAACTCTGGTGTAATCCATTCATTTTTATTGCATGAACTACAATTTTCTTCCCTGATTTCATTTACGATTCCACTCCAAGACGAGCTCATCCTTTCAATTAAATACTGAAAATCCTTTAATAAATAGTCCCTCCATCCCATTATATCTGACGTTTTAGAGTATTTTTTTTTCCCAAAATATTTGACGTTTTCTAAAACCAAGACTATTTTGCCTATTTTTTTCCTTCTTTATCCTTCCTTCTCCACCACCATTAATACTCCTATTTTAGTCCAACAGAGCCGGTCAGAGAACACTTGAAATGAACAGATCCCTAATCAGAGCATTATTTTTCCTACATTAATACAATAAAACTAATCCTGGTGATAACTCAACTCTACCATAATACTCAACTCTAATCAGAGTATTATCGCCGCAGATCCGGTGATCCGATACTATGGAACGGATCCCATAATAACAGATCCGTTCCAGCGTGAAAAGAACAGAGCAGATCCGGTGATCTCGTTCCAGCGTGGATCGCCGCAGATCCGGTGATCTCGTTCCAGCGACGACGAGTTCAATCAGAGCAGCTGAATTCACACGCACATCGATTAAAGAATGAAAAAGGAGATCTCCAAATTGGAAGATACAAACAAAACCGGTTCTTTTTAGAGATAGAGGAGGTATAGAAGAGGTAGAGAGAGAAAATTTGTAGAGGGATGAGGGATGGAGATGAACAGATTTTATAGAAGAGGTAGAGAGAGAAAATTATCAGATTTTATTCCCAAACGGAGTTGAACGGACAAAATAACAAATAGAAGAAGAGGGACAAGATGAGGAAGAAAGAGGAACAAATGGAGAATTAAATGAGATCTAAGGATAAAATAGTAAAATTGCATCTATTCTTAATCTAAGTGAAATACTCTAGAACGTCTATTATTTTGGGATGGAGGGAGTATATAGGAACTAGTAATCAATGGAGAATCGAGACAAAAAGAATGAGAGAAGAAGAAGGACATAAGAAGAGAACCCTAATTTTCAAACAGAATAAAGATGAAACCCTACTGTTTAACGAAGTGTAACATTTTTTGAGTACAATCACCAGTTTGTAACTTTTTTCACTTCGGGTACCAAATTGTAAGTCGTATCCCTAATGTTTAACAGAGTGTAATATTTTTTGAGTACAATCACCAGTTTGTAATTTTTTTCACTTCGGGTACCAAATTGTAAGTCGTGTCCCAGTACAGATACCAAAAGTTGATTTATCCCATTTATAAAAGGTATAAGTTATGACATCAGTAGAAAATGGTACAATAATTTTCCCTAAAACTACAAATTATGACATTACATATCAACAAATACTAGAGCAGAAGAAAAATATTGGACACATAACCAAGCACAATCCCAACTTCAGCTCCCAGTTCTCATCATTGAGAGCAAGAAAGCAGTACTTTCAGAAATTTCGACAGAAAGTCTTGTTTTCCGCCACTGGAACAAGAGGATAGCACAAACACATTACAAAGAAGACTGGACTTGTGGAGGGTCCGATTCTCGAGGGCATCCGCGCGGCGTCCTTGTAACTCACTTACGAACCTATAATTTTTGGGGTAATGGACATCTTGTTCAAGGAATAAGCAAACTCGTTGAGAGCAAGATCATCAAAACTCATGGAAATTCCATCATCTCTAGTGTTGACCCCATTTTCACCATCTTTGACAATATCTTCATCAATGCTAACTTCTTTGTGATCATCATCTTCATCGTCGTCATCATCATAAGTTGTTCTCACCATTGACCGAAGAAACGAAGTTTGGATGAATGGATCTTCATAATTTTAAAAGAAAGTTTTTAACGCTTTAGTTCTAGATCCAAAAGCAACCATAAGAAATTGCAATAATAACAATAAGATAAATTTTGAAAATTTAGCAATTGAAAAGGTAGTAATTAGTAAATCCACAATTTAATAAATATGTTTAATAAAGTGAGTATAGTTGTATCACATTAGAATTTCTAAATAATATTCTTAAGGTACCCCCAATCAAGTAGAATAAAAAATATACTAAAATCTTACTATTATTGAGAATCTCAATTGGTAGCATAACAAGAATTCATCTCAAGAATTAAACAAATGCTCTCTATATTGATTCTATTTGTTACCGAGGATATGGATTTCTCATGTCCGATCACACAAAGCTTTGCTCTTATCCTAGTTGGGCATTTCTACAAACATTTGGTAGAGAAAGAAACAAATAAAAACTATCTTATGATCTTTGAACCGGCTTTTTACAACCATAAACCGGAAAACCACTAAAAGGGTTGTGGTTAACCATCCAAAATTCACTAGCATTTTTGAGCTCAAAAGCTAGAATTTGCTTGCATTAAAGGATGATTTTACCAATAATCCCTGTGGTTCTTTTTAAAATCTCTCAATAATATATGGACAACATCAAAGGTAACAAAAGTGTCATTCCAATAGAAAGGCTCAAGGTGAGTACCTCAACATCAAAATCGCCTCTTTCTACACCCGGTTTACAAATTCAACTATACCAGTTTACAAATCCATTCAATCAAAATCATTTATGTACGGCTAATTAAACTACACAGGACTATTATTGTAAGAGGAAATCCACGAAATTGACACCAATTCTAGATTTTGGGTATAATAATTGCTCCTATCAATTTAATGTAACCATGTAACAAAACCCCAAATAAACCCTAGATTTCATATGGTTCAAAAAAAATTACAAAATTAATAAAGTGGAATACCCTCACCTTCCATTAGGTATTGTGACGCCCCAAAATAAAGTCAATTCCATCCAACCAAACAACTCTCTCTAGAACCTTCATTCATTCCATTACAAGACTAGTACTCGCTACATTCTCGCCGCCACGAGAAGAAAAATGGAACAAAAGGAAAAGGGTGAGCTCAACTAGCCCGATAAAGAATATTATGACTAAGATAATATAAACAAATTATCGTTAGTCTTCAACGAGGGAAAAATCTAATAGAATACAATAGACAACCAGTTTTAAATCAACAATTGCAATTGAAACAACAATTCATTAGAAGAGTTAAGTAGAGAATGCAAACTACTATCTTCTATATATGAATTTAAAAGTTCATCGTCGATATTTTTTATCCTGTAACATCAATCGATATATATCGGAATCAAATATTCATCTTTGCACTCTGAGGCCGAAGATATTCATCGATTGATCATGTTCATCTAAACACTGTTCATCTTTACACTACGGGCCAAAGATATTAATCGATCGGTCGTATTCATCGACACATTCATCTTTCACTTTCTACGGGCCAAAGATATTCATCGAAAATCATTCATCTTTTTTCTACTGGGCCAAAGATATTGATAATATCATCATTTAGGGTGAGGATGATGAAAAATATTTTAAAGGAAGCGAATCGGTGAAACAAAAGAACAAATATTAAGGATTAGTATTTTAAACAATCAAGTTCAAAAATACTTCATAAGTAATCGAGTGGAGTAAAATTCAAGAATGATCAAAACATGGATACAATCAAAGCTAGTATCCATAATAATAGATATTTTGGACAAAAAGAAAAAATTTCATTTTTGATTGAATAATAGTCGTATTCGTGAATAGTCAGTATCGTCGTGAATAGTCTTAGTATCGTGAATAGTAACTCAGACACCAAAAGATAGAAATTTCAAAAAAAAAACATCTTCGTGAATGTGAATAGTACTCGTGAATAATACTTCGTGAATAGTAACTCATGAATAGTAACTCATGAATAGTAACCCTACATGAAAAAATTCCAAATTTGATAAAAATTTCCAACCAATATTTCGGCATAATGATATTGAAGAAATAATATCATTTTTGAATAAAAATAACATCCCTTACCTCGAAAGGCAGTACTTTCTAGTTGAAACAGGATATAGGCTATGACTTGAACTTGCATAGTATAGCAATACTCAAAGTATACTCAAAATACTCACAAGAATCGCTCGATAATATAGAGAGAAAACTTGGTTTTACGGTGTGATTTTTAATTCTAACCTAAGCACCTATTTATAGGAAAATGCTTAGAACACCAAAGTAGAAAATTTAATATAATAATAATATATATATTAATTTCTCTCGCCCACTTAGAATCATCTGAATTCAACAACTTAGCATGTGTTAAAGATGCCCACCAAACACAAAAAAAAGCGTTTTTCTTATTTAAATTATTTTAAACTTCCAAAAATCAATTATTTGAACTTGAACTTCAATAATTCATAATAAATAGCCTTTTATCGGAAAATTGAATCTCACGACTTTTATAGGAAATTCAATTCTCTACAACTTTGCGAGAGAAAGTTTTCCAAATTCCAAAGCGAAATTAAAAGAAATCCATAAGCAGAGCGATTTTCAAATTTATAATCAAATTTCGATCGATAATTGTGTCCACCAACACACAAAATATGTGTTAAACATTTAATGCCACAAAAATACTCTTCCTCCTCATATACTCATATATCCCACATTCATTATAAAAAATATCACAGATTAATATATTATTAAAATAATATATTTAAATGAATTATTTTATCGAGAAAAAGATAAAATATTAATTTTCAACAATTGTCACATTAAAAATTTTCTCCATCTATATCCACATAAAATCAATATTTTTCTCATCATATAAATCAATAATTAATTATTCACAAATAATATTCTGAGAATCACGATCTTTGTGACGGTAGTTTCAGGAAAGAGGGCTTTCGATAAGGATCTCTCACTTCTTGGTAGCTTGATTAGGTGACCAAACCTCTCCTTGATGAGAACTTTCTAGACATTGCCAATAATGTTATCAATAATATTATTAGGATAATATGAATTATTGCTCCGATAATGAAAATCTTGTGTAATGACAATTTATTGAAACAACGGTAATATAAAATATCAATGCGACAATTATTGAATCAATAAAATAAAATCTTTGAATAGTAATTTACTTGTAACAATTATTGAGTAGTGCCTTCTTACGTAAGAATCAATAATTGGTGCAATCTGAGTATCTTCTTGTTCAACAACAGCGTATTAGTGTGTTTTAACCATAAGGGTATTCCAACGGTATTAGCAGTAACAACTACATAGTTATTTATAAACAACTTATATTTGTCGTTTTTTCTTCATCCAATCGCTTTAGTTATGGGGCCCACAAAAGGCTGTGCCGTCGTACGAATATATTCACAAGCGATCTGAATATTCCACGACCAAGCGAATATTCCCAAACGATAATGAATATTTTATAACCACTTGCTTATTAAAATATTTGCGTATTTTACCCATAACTATCCACATTAATCAAATCAACCCTTACTATTTCAAAATAATAAATAGAGGAAAATAAATTTCATTTATTAATAATTTGAGGTCTTCTGACCTCCTCCTTATGAAATTTCGTCCTCGAAATTGGCGTCACGTACACAGTGTTTGAAAAGATGAGAATACCTCGCTTTCATTTCCGTTTCCAACTCCCGGTCATTTCCTCGATAGCATGGTTTCTCCACAAAACTTTAACTTGTGGTATAACCTCGGTACATAGGACATATTCTTTCTATCCAAGATCTTGGTGGTACCTCCTAAATCGTTAAGTCTTGATTTATCTCGTCGGTTTAACTTCGATAGCGTGGTTGAATTCGTCCACATATTTACGTAACATCGATCGTGAAAAGCGTTATGAACAGCGTCGTACTTGGCGGTAAAAGCGAGTCTATAGCCACGGTTCTATTCGATCGAGAATTTCAAATGGATTAATAAATCGAAGGTTTGAGCTTTCCTCACCTCACCGATTCTCGCTTTTGAAATAATGACTTCTTGCACCTCCTTCTTCAAATTCATCGACTCGGGTGTGTAGCTTGAGCGACTTTAACTTTATCGATTAAAGTCGATTATACTCGTATATCATCACGTGGGTACCTAGAGTTTTCATCTCCATCTCTATTATTTGTAAATTATCTGAAATGAGTCTTTGACAATATCGTACTCGTCTTTGTATCGATCTTCTACTCAACACACGTCACTACCACGTTAAGCTTTTCGAGGATGGCATGGTGAACATGTCTTTGAAATGAGTCTCCTCTTGAGTTCTTGAAGCTCTTCCCACATTCCTTGCTCCATTCGAATTTTGTATCTCTAGAGTCAATTGCGTTAATGGAATAGCGATTCGAGAATATCCTTGACGAATCTCAGATAATAACCAACTAAGCCTGAAAGCTTCGTATTTCGATTCTGAGCTTAGGTTGTTCTCAATTGTGACTCATATCCCAACCTTGGATATGCGTTACAATGACACCTATCGGTTTCTTGTCATACGAATATGGTGTCCCCTACGGAGAATGCGGCGGTGCATTCCACAAAAAAAGTCACCGGATAAAGGCTCGGTACCAAATTCTATAGTTGAATTTTTAACTCACGAAGTTCAATAGGAGCCATTCGATATGAGATTTTAGAAATGAGTTTTGTCTAGGGTTCAAAGTCGATACAAAATTTAATATCGGGCTTTGGGAGTAAGCGAGAAATTCTTGAAATCGTCGGGAAAATCAATAACAACGGGAATATTATTCAAATCGGCGTGTCTTTATTCAAATCCATAACATGGACTAAGAAAACTTGACATCCGTAGTAATAAGCGAATGACTTCATGGCTTGATATGAAAATGTTTGACTACAATGGTTTGATTGCTTGAATTGAATAACGGAGTTGCTTAGGAATATGAAAACTAATGACCTTACGAAAGTAATCAATTTGGCGTGATGAGTAGTTAACCTTAAAATCACATCAAAAGCAAATATCTCTATAGAAATAAGGTTAACGAGGTAATGTGATAGTGCTTGACTGAATCAAGCAAGATTTCTAAACAACGGATGTAATGAAAGTTTCTCTAGCAGAGTCTCCATAAATAGGTCAAAGTCTAATTTCTCGTAGTCGAGTTCAAGCGTTGAGCGTAAGCAAAGAGAGATAAAGAATGGGTAGAAGGCCGGTATCTAGTAAGGTATAAACTTTGCAAGAATTTATAATTAACTAACTTGCGTGCTAACCGTTCGGGTTCTCGCATTTTAATGAAGTCACGACAAAGCGCTCTTCGAGGCAGATTGACTTTGACTTTTACGGGACATCCTTTTGAGTCACCATTTCCATTTGATTTGGGTTTCGATCTGCGTCTGATCTCGGCGATATGTCCTTCTTTTCCACAATTATAGCATACCTTAAAGTTGTTGTGGGCGGTTTGGGTGATATATCCCTCTTTCCGCATTTTTGTAACATCTGATAGGTGGTCTTTCTCCTCCCTTGGAACCCGATTCTTCTCTCTTGTTGGCGTCTTCACATGGTCGTTGTTGAATCTCCTCTTTTAAAATCTCCTCCAGGCTAAACTTCTTCTATTTTCATGGCCACGATTACCACGGAGTAGTTCTACCGCCTTTGTCAAGTATTCTTCTTTTCTCATTTGGTTATCGTTATTACGATGGTTCTTATCTTGATATGATCACTGGTTATGGTCCCTCGGTTGAGCGTACTCGTTATCTCGCTCTCTAACAATTTGAGCCCTGTTGACAACATCTGAATAGAGAAAATTTATGAGAAATGAGATCTTGGCGTATCTTGGGTTTCAAACCTCTCGAAACATCCGCGTCATCGTTCCTCATTCTCCACTGAATGAGGTCTGAGCACTGGATAACTCATGAACTTCGCCTCGTCTTGGGACATCGTCATTATTATTCTGCTCCCGTCTAATAAACTCCACTTCCTTCGTATAATGAATACTTTCGGGGAAGTACTTGTCATTGACTATTCTGAAACGTCTCCCATGACATCTTTGAGTGCGAAATTTGGATGGAGTGCACGCTTCACTGATTCCACCGATGTCTGCCTCGTTCTGGAACATAAAAGTAGCGAATGGAACTTCTGTTCCTCCGTGCATCCCAAGACATCGAATATCTTGGTAATTTGTTTGACCCACGTCTCGCCTTAATCGGATCCGGCTTTCCCCGAAGTGCGGTGGTCCCGACTCTTTAAGCTGCTTGCATTTGTGACCACGTGAATTGCTATCATTTCCTCTGTATTTTGAACACGAGTCTCTCCTAAATGCGATTTTGCATGAAGCGCAAAAAGCTTCTAAACATCCCTCGTTCATCATCGCTTTCGATTGGTGTTGTTCACAGGAGGTACATTGCCAGCCTGTTGCACGTTCTCCTCGTTGGTAAATACAGGCATCTCCACGGTCTCATTTACTCCATTGTTAATATTCTCAGTCGACATTCTCAAAATCTTGTTATAAAACAAGGGTTAATTAAAGAAATCAATATATCACATAATATCCTATATCTTAACCAACTAACAAATAAGCTTAGGTAGGACACCTTTAGCGAAGGATTTACTCGTCTCTCCCTCTAGTTCTATTCCCAGATCTCACTTGGGAGATCATATCCTAAGCTACGATACCAGCTGTGTGGCGCCCCAAAATAGGTCCATTCCATCCAACCCATTACGAGTGCGCCAAATACATAATACGAAATAACTACAACTTTATTATTACAACATATAAGCTGTGAGTTTAAATCTGAGATATTGCCATCTAGACAATATCCACGCAAATAAATCCCCATCATAATTATTGATACATTATTTTACAAAAATGGTGAGGACTACTAAACAACTCTCTCTAGAACCTTCATTCCATACCCAGCTAGTACTCTTTCATTACATTCTGCGCCTCACGAGAAGAAAAATGGAACAAAAGGAAAAGGGTGAGCTCAACTAGCCCGATAAAGAATATTATGACTAAGATAATATACAACAAATTATCGTTAGTCTTCAACGAGAAAAAAATCTAATAGAATACAATAGACAACAGGTTTTAAATCAACAAGCTGCGGTGAAAACAACAATTCATTAGAAGAGTTAAGTAGAGAATGCAAACTACTATCTCTATATATATGAATTTAAAAGTTCATCGTCGATATTTTATCCTGTAACATCAATCGATATATATCTGGAATCAAATATTCATCTTTTGCACTCTGGCCAAAGATATTCATCGATTGATCATGTATTCATCTAAACACTGTTCATCTTTGCACTCTGGGCCAAAGATATTAATCGATCGATAATCATATTCATCTCAACATCTATTCATTCATCTCTGGGCCAAAGATATTCATCAAGAAAATCATTCGAAAATGCTTCTGGGCCAAAAGATATTGATAATATCATCATTTAGGGTGAGGATGATGAAAAAAATATTTTAAAAGAAGCGAATCGGTGAAACAAAAAGAACAAATATTAAGGATTAAGTATTTTAAACAATCAAGTTCAAAAATACTTCATAAGTAATCAGTGGAGTAAAATTCAAGAATGATCAAAACATGGATCTGATCAAAGCTAGTATCCATAATAGATATTTTGGACAAAAGAAAAATTTTATTTTTAGGTGAATAGTGTAAGTATTAAGTGAATAGTGTAGTATCGTGAATGAATATCGTGAATAGTGTCGTATCGTGAATAGTAACTCAGACACCAAAAGATAGAAATTTCACAAAAAATCATCACGCTTCATGTACTTCGTGAATAGTACTTCGTGAATAGTAACTCATGAATAGTAACTTCGTGAATAGTAACTCATGAATAGTAACTCATGAATAGTAACTATGAATAGTAACAGACATGAAAAAATTCCAAATTTGATAAAAATTTCCAACCAATATTTCGGCATAATGATATTGAAGAAATAATATCATTTTGAATAAAATAACATCCCTTACCTCGAAAAGGCGGTACTTCTAGTTGAAACACAGGATATAGGCTATGACTTGAACTTGCATAGTATAGCAATACTCAAAGTATACTCAAAATACTCACAAGAATAAACTCGATAATATAGAGAGAAAACTTGAGTTTACGGTGTGATTTTCAATTCTAACCTAAGCACCTATTTATAGGAAAATGCTTAGAACACCAAAGTAGAAAATTTAATATAATAATAATATATATATTAATTTCTCTCGCCCACTTAGAATCATCTGAATTGACAACTTAACATGTGTTAAAGATGCCCATCAAACACAAAAAAATGTTTTTCTTATTTAAATTATTTTAAACTTCCAAAAATCAATTATTTGAACTTGAACTTCAATAATTCATAATAAATAGCCCTTTTATCGGAAAATTTGAATCTCATGATTTTTTATAGGAAATTCAATTCTCTACAACTTTGCGAGAAGAAAGTTTTTCCAAATTCAAAAGCGAAATTGGCCAAGAAATCCATAAGCGAAGCGATTTTACAAATTTATAATCAAATTTGGTCGATAATTGTGTCCACCAACACACAAAATATGTGTTAAACATTTAATGCCACAAAAATACTCTTCCTCCTCATATACTCATATATCCCACATTCATTATAAAAATATCATAATTAATATATTATTAAAATAATATATTTAAATGAATTATTTTATCGAGAAAAAGATAAAATATTAATTTTCAACAATTGTCACATTAAAAATTTTCTCCATCTATATCCACATAAAATCAATATTTTCCTCATCATATAAATCAATAATTAATTATTCACAAATAATATTCTAGAATCCATGATCTTGTGACGGACGGTAGTTTCCGGAAGAGGGGCTTTCGATAAGGATCTCTCACTTCTTGGTAGCATGATTAGGTGACCAAACCTCTCCTTAGGCAGAACTTTCTAGACATTGCCAATAATGTTATCAATAATATTATTAGGATAATATGAATTATTGCTCCGATAATGGAAAATCTTGTGTAATGACAATTTATTGAAACAACGATAATATAAAATATCAATGCGACAATTATTGAATCGATAAAATAAAATCTTTGAATAGTAATTTTTGTAACAATTATTGAGTAGTGCCTTCTTACGTAAGAATCAATAATTGGTGCAATCTGAGTAATCTTCTTGTTCAACAGCGGCGTATTAGTGTGTTTTAACCCTTAGGGTATTCAAGCGATGATACTTGGTAACAACTACTCTGTAGATTATTTATAAACAACTTATATTTGTCGTTTTCTTCATCAATCGCTTTTAGTTATGGGGCCCACAAAAATTTGCTGCCGTAAATGCGAATATTCCCAAACGATCTGAATATTCCACGACCAAACGAATATTCCAAACAATAATGAATATTTTATAACCACTTGCTTATTCAAAATATTTGCGTATTTTACCCATAACTATCCACATTAATCAAATCAACCCTTACTATTTCAAAATAATAAATAGAGGAAAATAAATTTCATTTATTAATAATTTATTACGGTATGGTTACATTGGTAGTCGAGCTTTTCCTTTTGGTCCCTTCGATTTGTTATAGATTGAAGCGAGAGAGAGAAAAGAGTTAGAGTGAGAGGGGAAGAGTTAGAGAGAGGGAAGAAGTTTAGCGAGTAATCGGAAGGCGAGAGAGAGGGAAGAGGCATATATATAAAGTAGTGTCAAAACAGCCGGAGAAAGCTCGGGTGAGTTGGATAAAGGATGTTTGATATATTAATTGACTGAAAAGATTTGAGAAAAGAGAAAAGATATTTTGTTTGATCTTAATCAGTGTGAGAACAAGTGTTTTATGAAGTTTATTTTTAATTAGTTTGGACTTTGATCTTATTAAAAAATAAATTTTAAGATATGTGAGAATTAAAGGCATATTAAAGTAGTGTCAAAAAGCCGGAGAAAATCAACTATATATGACCTGAGTAGTTTGTTTGATCTTAATCATTCGTATTTCTTTAATTAGTTTACTTTTCAGACGAGAATTTTTTGTATATACTTTCTTTTTTTGTAAATACTAGTTCAATGGGATGATGTTTATTTATTTATCATTACTCCATATCTTAAATTAAAATAAGTTTTTATTTTGAGGAGTAACCTAGCTAATAATTAAAATATTATTTCACAATTAATTATGATTTAGTTTGAACTTAATTTTTATATTTTGTATGCGTTGAACTGTGATTTGATTTAAATATATTCCTTTTAATATAGAAAGGAAAAATCGCCAAAAATTAAATAGTAATATCATCGTAAACCCTCATTAACTAATACACATATTCTATTAAAAATTTTGAAGTTGAAGTTTTATAAAAAAATTGTTTTATTAGTTGAAGTTTAAGTAATATACACACACTAGCTAGCTAATATTAAATATACGTTCTAATTATCTTGTGAATTTTCTAATTAAGGACCAGAAGGCGAACCATGCACCATGGTCATAAGGAGCTTGCATTGGACTGTTCCACATTATTCCATCTGGGGTTTACCATTTTACTTGTTCTATTCAACAAGATTTTCTCAGTTCCTCCATGAAAGACCTAATCAAGGACTCTTCAGGACCCTCCTTTGCCACCTATAATCTCCTATAGTAACTTAATCTTCTCTCTTAAAAAGTTCTTTTAATAATCTCCCTCTTTTTTTAAAAAATGTCTATTATATTAGCTGGTTATTAATTAATAAATAGCTAATGTTCGTTCCACAGAGGCTAGCAGTTTCAAAGATTATCGAGTCCTATCTGGCATGGAAGCTTCCACTGGAAAAGTATGGATTAAAACCAGATCATCCTTTTGTGGAAGACTACGCGTCTTGTCAGATGGCCATCTTGCCAGAGAATTTCTTCACTGAGGCTGATAAGGGGAAGATCATGTTCAAAAGAGTGTCTAGCTGGTGGTTTTGGGAGGGAGGAGTTGAATTTGAAGATAACACTAAGTTGAACGCTGATGTGGTGGTTTTTGCTACTGGTTATGATGGCAAGAAAAAGCTCAAAGCTATATTACCAGATCCCTTTCGGAGTTTGATGGAATTCCCTTCCGGTATGATGCCCTTGTATAGGTAAGCCTAAAGCTCTCATTTTCTAACACTATTTCTGTCCAAAAATGAGAGTTATATTCCACTTAATTTTTATGTTTGTGTGACGGGTACTATTCATCCTTTCATTCCGAACATGGCGTTTATGGGTTATGTGGAGAGTGTTTCCAACCTGCGCACTTCAGAGATTCGGTGCAAATGGCTCGCTCGACTCGTTGGTGATCAGTTTAAGCTCCCTAGTGTGGAGAAGATGCTTGAACAAATAACCACAGAGATGGAAATTATGAAAAGGACCACCAGGTTTTACAAGAGGAACTGCATTTCTACTTTCAGTATCAACTACAAAGATGAAATCTGCGAAGAGATGGGATGGAACTCATGGAGGAAGAAGAACTGGTTTGCTGAAGCATTTAGCCCTTACAACAGTCAAGATTATGAAAAGGAAAAGTAAAATCTTGACTCAACGATAATATCCTATGGGTATAATCTAATCAATTTGTTATTTTATTTATATATTTGTCTGAACAATAAACAATAAGTGGGTAGAATACTTGCAGGAGAACTAATACCAGATATATGGTTGTAATGGACCAAGCCACAAAGTGTAATGTGGTATAGGGTAGAGTTGTGAAAGAATAAAAAGAAAGGTATACCCTGTATAAGAGCATTCGGTTACAATATTTATAAATAAAACAATTCTCTTCATTCCAATTGTAGAAATTGATGATGAGTATACATACAAATCATAACTCTCAAGATGAAACTTGTACAAGAAAAAATAAAGATCTACATTCATAAATATCAGACTTAAATGGGAAGATTGAGGGAAAAACCACATTGAGATGAGATCGTGGAGTAAGAAAGGTTCAAAGACTTTGAAGCAACTTCAAGGTCTCATCGATATGCTTTTCAGGTTGAAACTGGTTACAAGCAAACAACACACACAGTGGATAACAAACAATCACAGAAGCAAGAGAAGAATAGCACAAGACACAGTCTTTACGTGGTTTGGCTTTTAGACTACGTCCAGGTTTTCAAGTAGTACAACTATGGTGAATTAATCACTCATGAGAGAGAACTCTCTCTACCATTACCCAAGTAGCCCCCAATAACTCGCAGTACTCATTGCCGTCCCACTATAAGCTGCTTCTATACCCAGACTAATTGGTAACCTAAGTCATAATAGTAACAATACCTCATAACAGGTACAATAATATAACAATGAAAAAAATGTAGAAAGTACCAAGTATCATGCAATTTTCTTCCATGTCTGAAGTCGTAGGTCATAAACTACATGATTTTTCCTGATAATTTAAATTGGGCGTGGTCAAAACATAAAGGCAGTTCAAGATTATGAAAAGGAAAAGTAAAATCATGACTCAATAATAATATCCTATGGGTATAATTTAATCAATTTGTTATTTTATTTATATAAGTGTGTAGAATACTTGCAGGAAAACTAATACCAAATATATGGTTGTAATGGAACAATTCCCAACTCTGTGGAACAAGCCACAAAGTGTAATGTGGTATAGGGTAGAGTTGTGAAAGAATAAAAAGAAAGGTATACCCTGTATAAGAGCATTTCCATTACAATATTTATAAATAAAACAATTCTCTTCATTCCGATTGTAGAAATTAATGATGAGAATACATATAAATCAAAACTCTCGAGACGAAACTTGTACAAGAAAAACTAAAGATCTACATTCATAAATATCAGACTTAAATGGGAAGATTGAGGAAAAAATCACATTGAGATGAGATCGTGGAGTAAGAAAGGTTCAAAGACTTTGAAGCAACTTCAAGGTCTCATCAATATGCTTTTCAGGTTGAAACTGATTATTGTAAATAAGCTGAACATTTCCAGTCTTGTCAAGGACATAAGTTTGCCTTCCTGGCAATGTACCAAAAAGATCAGATGGCACGCCCCATTCTTTCCTAACCCTGTTACCCTCGTCACTCAACAATGTGAATGGAAGTTTGTATTTCTTCGCAAATGCCTACATCAGTTTGAACCTTCATGTTACTCACAAATATATCTTGTTATGAAAATGGCTGATGGACAAGCAAACAACACACACAGTGGATAACAAACAATCACAGAAGCAAGAGAAGAATAACACAAGACACAGTCTTTACGTGATTTGGCTTTTAGACTACGTCCAGGTTTTCAAGTAGTACAACTATGGTGAATTAATCACTCATGAGAGAGAACTCTCTCTACCATTACCCAAGTAGCCCCCAATAACTCGCAGTACTCATTGCCGCCCCACTATAAGCTGCTTCTATACCCAGACTAATTGGTTACCTAAGTCATAATAGTAACAATACCTCATAACAGGTACACCAATATAACAATGAAAAAAATGTAGAAAGTACCAAGTATCATGCAATTTTCTTCCATGTCTGAAGTCGTAAGTCTTAAACTACATGATTTTTCCTGCTAATTTAAATTGGGCATGGTCAAAACATAAAGGCAGTTCAGTAACAGATTTGAGGTCAAAGAACGCCAAGCATGCCCATGAATATGATGAGCTTTCGAATGTTAAGAGCATAATTGGATAATATTGCAAGTTGGAGCTTACTAAAGTTTCAAGGCTGGTGCGCCGTGTAAAAACAAAAACTTACAATCAGTTGTATGAAGACTCTGACTCATTGAAATTTAAGCAAATTAACAAGTCAACTGCTTATCCTCAGCTTTAAAAAAAAAAAAAAATCAAAGCCCTTTATATGAAATGAGATGGTTAGACCTCACAAAAGATAACAGGTTGTGCCGATGATATTAAGTCAATGAACAATATATGAACATTTACAAGGATATCTTTGTATTATTATTATGGTAGAGCCGTAAAAATAAGTTTTGTCTCTCAACCAAGAAGTTTGTTTTACCTTGTGTGACGATGAATCATCACCACTGATCCCAACAACCTCAACTCCTGCTTTCTTGAATTTCTCATAAGAGTCCCTGAAGGTACATGCCTGTTAAATTCACAGAAAATTTGTTAGCTTTATTGGTGGTTAGTCCAGTGAATATCAGTCATGGTAATTAAGATTCACAACAATACTGAACGCCTTACCATAGTCCCCATCCTGTTGTCACTTGTTATTCCATATCTAAAATTGCAGCATTTGGGCTAAATTTTTTGCACAAATGACACCTAAGCATTCCAGTCCATACTACTTTGTGCTAATTTTACTGCTTTTCTATTTCAACATACTTTTAAATAAGAAATTGGCTATTTATTTTTATTTTTCAATTATTTTTTAGCTTTTCTGTTAAAATAGGCCGTGTTTTCCTTCCAAGTCCACCAAAGGTTTATCAATGAACTTACTGGCAGGTACTAAAAATTATATAGAACATCAAATATCTGAGTGAAATTTCGAGTTTCAAAAAATTAAAGGGATTCCTAGCCACTACATAAGGTATTAGAAAATTTTGAAAATTGTAAAATTAAGTGGCATGATAATTTCTAGCAACCTGGGGACTCGGTGTATATACTTATACTTTAGGACCTATAAAATTGTACTCAAAATTTATTCAATTGATGTGAATTGGGAGCAAAAGTTAACATCTTTACAGGTAAACTTGAAAACAAACTTTTGAAGCTAAGCAATAATCACATGCAAAATCTTTTCATGTTAATTTAAAAATGAAAGAAAATCCAGGGGAAAAAAGGGACCTGCTTGGTGCAGCCAGGGGTTTCATCAGCAGGGTAGAAATAGACAACTACAGGCTTGCCTTTGAACTTGGAAAGGCTCACAGTTTTGCCATCTTGATCTTTCAATGTAAATGATGGGGGCACAGAACCCTTTTCCACCTTCAAGGAATCACAGACAGAGTAAATTAAAGAAGACCCACCAAATTAAACCAAAAATTAAGAAGAAATAAACGGCTATAATTTTTATTTTGGGGCAAAATAATGTGAATGTAATGTACCTTGGCAAAAATGGAAGTCTTGGTTGAAAAAGAAGATGGGAAAGAGAGGAAGAGGAGGAGAGAGAGCTTGAGGCCATAAAACTGAGATTTTGATGATTTGGAGACAAATGGGAGGTTTTGACAAATTACTGATGATGATTTAGGGGATTGGGTAGATAAAAAAGGAGGAAGGGTGTGCTTTGGTAGAGATACTGAAGAAGCAGCAGCCATTAATCCTTATAATGTGGAGTATTTTTTTTAAATTATTTAACCCATTCATGACATTTATTAATTATATATTTAGTTCGAAACATCATTTTGTATTCGTCATGCATGTAACATTACTATGGAAGAAATTAATTTTAAAAAATTGATATTTGTACGTACATTAATATCACATTAATAGTATATTAGATTCACAGCTAAGGCTAAATCAGATAAATTTTTATAAAAATATTACTAGTAAATAGTTGTTGTACTAATAAAATCAATAATCAATACGCTTAATAAAAATATATAGAAAATAAAAATAGTATGCGGTAGACTGGTAGTGTAGGAAGAGTTGTACGTATTGTGGGCTTGTGGGTGGTGTACGTAGGTTTAATTAATTAAAGGAGGAAAAAGAGATGGATAAAATCAGTTGAAGGAGGTAGCTAACCCTAAGTTAGCTAGGTTATGAGTTATGAGTTATGAGATGAGACATCACAGGAATTGAAGGAGGTTGGGTCACGTGTATTTGTCTGTAGCATGTAGATAGAAGAGACTAGAGGGGGAATTATATTGTAAAAATGGATGGTGAGAGACGTGTAGGCCGGGAAAGGAATGCAAATTGAGCTCAACTAACTACTCAACATAGTTTGACAAAATAATTAATTATGAGTCCTTGGATATTTTTATTGAAAATGTTTATTGGATTTTTTTATTTTTTATTTTTTACTTGTGACTCTTAAAAAATATATAGTATTTATTTTAACAGGAATTTTTATAAAATGACAAAAAGTATTTTTTTCACCACTGTGGTGTAGTGTTTTAAACAATTAGCTACTGTATTTTTATAATATTCAATTAGCCCACTGTACTTTTTAAAAATATACAATTAAGCCATTAGTCCATTTTTTAGAATCGAGCGTTAACAAATCGAACTTCAATTTCTTACGTGTCTTTTTGAAAAAATAAAAATTACGTGGCATATATGCTTAAATATGTGGTTTATCCTTATGTGGCAACAAAATAATTTTTAATAGATTTTTTATAATTTTTCTTCTCAAACAAAAAAAATAAAAAATAAAATCATTATGTGGTAAAAAAATAATTAAAATAATAATAAATTAAAATAAATATTTTAATTCATTTTTATAATTTTTTTCCTTTCTTTTAATAATTATTTTTATTTTAAAAATTAATTCCAAATAATACAAATAATATATCAAAATTTTTATATCAATGAGATCTATTACAACATTATATTAATTCTACAAAAATTAAAATAAAAATCATTAATTACGTGGCAAAAAATAATTAAAATAAATATTTTAATTCATTTTTCTTTATTTGTATTCTTTTCCTTATCTCTTTTTTCTCTTTTAATAATTATTTTTATTTTAGAAATTAATACTAATATATATTTTAATAATATAAAAAGGTAAGTACATAATTAACATAAAATAGGAAATTGATACAATTAACAAAAATTAGTTAAACAAATGACATAAAAATTAAAATTATTTATATAATCAAAACCACATTATTTTTTTATAATTTATTCTTTTCCTTTCTTTTAATGTTCTACTGTTCATCTTCTCCACAAGAATCGGTTGAGACCTCTTGAAGTATATCTATGGTTGAGACCTTTCGAAGTTCATATTCTCCACCCATTTTTTGCGCAATTTTATCTATGGTAGTGAAGAAACACGAATTCAATTTGCACATGTTTAACCAACTTGGACCAATTGAAGATGGCATCCAAAATTCACACATCCTTCTCCTCACCATTTCTAAACCCAGATTCCCATTTCTTACAAACAGAAAAATCCTAATTTTCTCTTATTGCACAATTTATCGGACCTGAAACAAAAAGATGGAGAATTTAACCCAAGAATCTCATCTCAGATCGAAAACCCTCGTCACATATGAATCCCCCACACACTCTCTACGCCATGGCGATCTCTTCAACACCTCACCACCGCATAGCTCTTGGAAGCTTTATTGAGGAATTCACCAACCGAGTCGACGTCGTTTCCTTCGACGACCAAACCCTAACTCTCAAATCCATTCCTAACCTCTCATTCGAACACCCTTACCCTCCCACTAAACTAATGTTCCACCCCAACCCCGCTGCCTCCAGTAAGTCCTCCGACATCCTATTCCTCGCTTCCTCCGGCGACTATCTCCGTCTCTGGGATGTCCGCGACACCTCAATCAAGCCCATCAACAGTAAAACCAGTGAATTTTGTGCAGTCAGCTGCCACGTAGGAAATAACTTATTTTATTTTTTAAAAGCCACGTAGGAAAATTGGCCCAATTTTTTTAACATCTGTTAGTCAAATTGGACGAAATGGCTTGATTAAAACTTTTTAAAAAATAGAGTGGGCTAATTGAATATTTAAAAAGCACAATGGCTAATTACTTAAAACACTACAACCACAGTGGTGAAAAAGTGCTCTTTGCCTTTACAAAATATAGTGTTTTAGCTTTTAGGTGTAATTTGGATACATATACAAAAAATATGGTTATATAGACTGTATAACCTTATTTTTGTATATGTATCCAAATTATACTTAAAACACTATATTTTGTAAAAATTTCTATTGAAATAAATACTATATATTTTTTGAGAATTACAAGTAAAAAATAATAATAATAAATAAAAATATCCAATTTTATGATCTAATAAACCGGTCTGTCAAGACTTATCCATTAATTATAAGTCTGTCAAGACTTATCAGGAAAAATCATGTAGTTCACTCCTTCCAGTTCGCTGGAGAAACGGATTATATATACATGAGAAATTTTAATATTGGTAACGGACCTTTTTTGGACGCGGCAGAACTACTACTCGTTTCATATCTATGTTCAGTTTATTTTGGGGGTTAAATTTACTTTTTTCCACTCTACTCGACCTCGATTTACAAATACATCACTGAACTGAAATTTTTTACAATCGACTCATTGAACTACAAATTATTTTCAAACTGTTACAAAATCCATTAAATGAGTTGACTTTTAACAGAAAATCCACGTCACTTTTAAAATGAAAATCCATGTTAGCTATTTCATGTGTTCATGTGATATTATTCTAGTTGTTGCCACATTGAAAAGTAAATGGGTTTAATAATAAGTACAAATTAAAAATTAAAAATCATAAAAATAAATTCAAACTTAAAAATATAACTAAAATTTTGAAAATTAATTATTATTTTTATTTTTAAAAATTAATATAATTGTTATTTATATTATGAAATCATTAAATTTAAGCTTAAATATAAAAGAAAAAAATATTAAAACAATTTAAATATCCATTATTATTTTTTTTTAAATCCTTAGATATGAAAAGAGAAAGATAACCCAAAAATTTTGCATCCGAGGCAACCCAAATTCGTTCACATCAAGAATCAAAACTCAAAATTTGCATAGATGAAATCAAACCCAAAATTCATTCCCATTAAATCCGAGTCTTCTTCTATCTCCTTCGCTTAAATCATGTTTTGTGTATATATTTACATATATATGTTGTGACGCCTCCAAAATAGGTCCAATCCACCCAACCTATTTTGAGTCACCAAATACATTCTACATAAACAACTACAATTTTATTAATACAATTGTCGTGCAAAATACGACAACACATACTGTGAGTTTAAATACAAATATTGTCTTCTAGACAATATCAACACCCAAATAAATTCCTCATTATAATTATTGATGCACTATTTTATAAAAATAGTGAGGACTGCTAAAACAACTATCTAGGACCATCACTCTATACCCAGACTGGTTCCTGCTATGTTCTCGCTTCCTGAGAAGAAAAATGGAACAAAAAGGAAAAAAGTGAGCTCAACTAGTACAGTAAAGAATATTATAACTAAGATAATATACAACAAATTATCCTTAGTCTTCAACAGGGAAAAATCTGATAGAATATAATCGACAACAAGTTTTAGATCAACAACTGCAGCGGAAACAACAATTCATTAGAAGAGTTAAGTAGAGAATGAAATCTACTATCATCTATGAATTTAAAAGTCCATCATCAATATTTTATTCCTGTAACATCAATCAATATACATCTTTGCACTACGGGCCAAAGATATTCATTTGTATCACCAGTTGGTCATGTTCATCTCAACACCTATTCATCTTTGCACTACGGGCCAAAGATATTCATCAGGTAATCATTCATCTTTGCACTACAGGCCAAAAATATTCATCAAGTATCATCATTAAGGACTGAGGATGATGAAAAATATTTTAGTGAACGAATCCATTAAGACAGAAGGACAAATATTATGGATTCGTATTTCAGTTTATCCAAATTCAATAATACTTCATAATAACCAAGTGTAAAGTAGAATTCAAAAATAAAGATCAAAACATGGATACAATCAAAGATAGTAACCATAAAAGACATCTGGGACGAAAAAGAGAAAATTTCATTTTTTGGTGAATAGTGCCGTATTCGTGAATAGTGCCGTATATGTGAATAGTGCCGTATACGTGAATAGTAACCCCGACACAAAAGTTCCAAATTTGATTAAAAAGTTCAAACCAATATTTCAGCATAATGATATTGAAGAAAATAATATCATTTAAGAAGAAAATAACATCTTTTACCTCAACGAATCAGTACTTCAGAATGAAAGGTCGGATGTGATGCTGAATGAAACTTGTACTGAATAGCAACTCTCAAAGTATCTAAATACTCACAAAATGCGCTCGATAATATAGAGAGAGAAAAGGAGAGAAAGCTTATGTTTCTGGTGTGATTTTCAATTCTAACTTAGCCCTCTATTTATAGGAAAATATTAGCACGCCGAAGTAGACTTGACCTGCTACCTGATGGCTTTACCTACTAATATTGCCACCCACCACATTTGAAATAAAATTCAGCACATTTTTTCACCAACCACAAGTGGGGCCCACTCAATTCTAGAATTTTCCACCAAAATCATTTATAAATCTAATTTCCGAATCAATCACCTCTTAAAATTCATAACAAATTATACGTTCATTTTTAACGGTTCAAACTTTGTGGACATATACTCAACTTATATATGTATAACATATCCAAAAATCACAACGATCCAATCTGGTCGGATTAAAAATTATAACTCACATAATATATCGTAAAAATACTGATTTGATTTTTAATACCTCCATTCCTACAAAATTACTGATAAAACACCTCAACATTAAATCCTTCAATTATAACCACATAAATAAATTCATCATTTATATCCACATCAAATAAATATTTCTTTATCATATAAATCAATAATTAATTATTCACAAATAATATTACAGAATTACAACTATGATAACCAGTAGCTTCAGGAAAGAGGGGCTTTCAATAAAGATTTCTCTCTTCTTGGCGGCGTAATTAGGTGACCAAACCTCTCCTTGAGAGTAACTTTCTAGACATTACCAATAATGCTATCTAATAATATTGTTCAAATAATATGAATTATTGATCTGATAATAGAAAATAATGTGCAGTGACAATTATTGAAACAACAATAATATAAAATATCAACGCAGCAATTATTGAATCAATAAAATAAAATATTGAAAAGTAATTACTATAACAATTATTGAGTAGTGCCTTCTTAAATAAGAATCAATAATTCAAAGATCTTGTGTAATACTGCAAGTGTCTTCTTTAAACAAACAGACATTCTTTATATTTTAACCACCAGGTATTCCAACAGTGTTAATGGTAACAATTACGCCGTTATTTATAAAACTCAACTTTGTCGTTTTTCTTCATCCAACCGTTTTTTCGTTATGGGGCCCACAAATGGTCGCTACCGTCAGCATGCGGATATTCCGAAAAAAAATAATATTCCATTTAACAAACGAATATTCCTCGACAACAAAAGGAATATTTTATAACCATTTGCTTATTTTGTAAAATTTGCACATTTGACCCATAACCAAAGTATTATATCAAATTAACTTCTTATTATTTCAAAATAATAAATAGAGAAAATTCAATTTCATTAAAAAAAATCCGGGGTCTTACAACCTCCCCTCCTTATGAAATTTTGTCCTCGAAATTGACGTACGCACCTGGTATTTCAAAAAGGTGAGGATACCTCGCTTTAATTTCTGATTCTAACTCCCAGGTCATTTCTTTAATAGCATGGTTCCTCCACAAAACCTTAACTTGTGGTATAACCTTTGTGCGTAGGACATGCTCTTTCCTATCCAAGATCTTGACAGGTACCTCCTCGTTCCTTAAATCTTAGGCTATCTCGTCAGGTTCTAACGCAATAATATGGTTTAGGTCGTCCACATATTTATGTAACATCGATACGTGAAAAACGTTATGAACACGCGACATACTTAGAGTTAAGGCGAGTCTATAGGCCACAGTTCCTACTCGATCGAGGATTTCAAATAAATCGAAGGTTTGAGCTTTCTTCTCTTTATTGACTCTTACTTCTAGAATTACGCCTTCTTGCACCTTCTTCTTTATATTCATCAGCTCCGGTGTGTAGCTTGAGCGGTTTTAACTTTATCAATTAAAATCGATTCTACTCGTATCATAACGTGGGTCCCTAGAGTCTTTAACTCTATCTATATCGTTTGAAAATCGTATAAAATGGGTCTTTGTGTTCAACAATATCACACTCGTACTCGCGTACGATCTTTTACTCAACGCGTCAGCTACCACATTCGCTTTTCCAGGATGGTATGGTAAGAACATGTGTCGAAATGAGTTTCCTCTTGAGCTCTTGGAAAATCTTCTCGCATTCCTCGCTCTATACAAATTTTGTATCTTTCCAAGTCAGCTAAGCTAATGGAGTAGCAATTTGAGAAAATCCTTCCACGAATCTCCGATAGTAACCAGCTAAGCCTAGAATGCTAGATATTTCAATTACTGACTTAGGTTGTTCTCAACTGTGACTCAAATCTCAATCTTGGATAGTACGTCACAATGGCACCAATCGTTTTACCACCACACAAATATAGAGTCCCCTACGGAGAGTCTGGCTTTGGTGCATTCCATAAAGGAAGTCATCAGATAGAGGCTCGGGTACCAACTCTTGTACTTGGGTTTTTAATTCCTGAAGTTCAATAGGAGCCATTCGATATGAGATTTTAGAAATGGGTTTTGTACCAGTTCAAAGTCGATACAAAATTCAATATCACACTCTGGGGGTAGGCCAGGAAATTCTTCAGGAAATACGTCAGGAGATTTACTAACAACATAAATATCATTCAAATCTGGCGTATTTTTGTTTAAATCCATGAAATGGGCTAAGAAAACTTGACATCCGTTTTTCAATAAACGAATAGCTTTATGGCTTGATATGACCGTGATTGATTTTAGTGGTTTAGTTGCTTGAATTCGTATAACTGGTTGGTTAGGAATATAAAAACTAACAACCTTACGAAAAATAATCAATTTTGGCATGATGAGTGGTTAACCAATCAATCCCTAAAATCACGTCAAATGCAAGTATCTTTAAAGAGATAAGATCAACAGGTAATGCTATTGTGCCAACTTGGATCAATCAAGATTTATAAACTGTAGATATAATAAAGGTTTCACCCAACGAAGTTTCAACAGAAAAGTTAAAGTCCAATTTCTCCGGAGTCAAGTTTAAACGCTGAGCACAAGTAGGAGAGATAAAAGAATGGGTAGAACCGGTATCTAGTAAGGTATAAACTTCGCAAAAATTTATGATTAACTAACCCGTGATAACTTCATTTGGGTTTCTCACTTGTTGGGAAGTCATGACAATCGCCCTCCCTTGAACTACCCGGCTTTGACTTGTCTGGGGAAGCTTTTGGTGTCATCACTACCGTTGAAATTGACTTTTCTATAGGGCATATTCCACCCTCAACTGCTTCATTGTACTCCTGTTTCATGATCTGAATCATTAATCTTGATCCATATCGAATTGGGGTTGACCATGAATGTATGTGGTAACTCAAAACTCGATGTTGGGTTCTCTCAATTTCTTTCAAAAGAGAAATACATATCATCTATTTTAGCCTTCTTAGATCGGGACATCTCTTTCCACAATATCAACGCGTCAGCGCGGCTTTTCCCATCATCATCATTCATTCTCACTCGTTCGATTCTTTTCTTCTTTTAGCTCGATTCCGACTTTATCATTTTCATACTACGCCAAAGAGTGCTTACATTCAAGCATCACATATCGGGTAACACAAGCTTGAATTGTTGCATCCTTTTGCTCCACGCATCACCGTCGTTCTTCACCGCTTCTTCTAACTCATGAATACGATTTTGCAATTCTAAATTTTGATCATAAAATTCTTCTAATAAATTCTCCTCAGGTACCTCTTCTTCCTCTTCTTCCTCACTCTCAGCTGCTACCTCTGTGACTATCTCGGGTGTAACTATCAATTCTTCACTCACCACATGAATATCTCTAATTTCTTCTTTGTCTGACATCACATTATCCTGGATGGTGATTAGAGGTGTCTCCATGATATCGTTCACATATCACATAATATCACATAAAACAGGGGTTAATTAAACAAATTAACATATCACATAATATCCCTATAATATGACCGACCAACAAATAAGCTTAGGTAGGATACACTAGCGAAGGATTTACTCATCTCTCCCCTCCTAGTTCTATTCCCCGATCTCCGCCAGAGACCATATCCCTAAGCTCTGATACTAACTGTGACGCCCCCGAAATAGGTCCAATCCACCCAACCTATTCTGAGCCGCCAAATACATGGTACATAAACAACTACAACTTTATTAATATAATTGTCGTGCAAAATACGACAACACATACTGTGAGTTTAAATACAAATATTGTCTTCTAGCCAATATCAACACCCAAATAAAGTCCTCATTATAATTATTGATGTACTATTTTACAAAAATAGTGAGGACTGCTAAAACAACTGTCTCAGGACCATCACTCTATTCCCGATTTGGTTCTCGCTATGTTCTCGCTTCTCGAGAAAAAATGGAACAAAAAGGAAAAGGGTGAGCTCAACTAGTCTGATAAAGAATATTATGACTAAGATAATATACAACAAATTATCCTTAGTCTTCAACAGGAAAAATCGATAGAATATAAATAAACAACAAGTTTTAGATCAACAACTGCAGTGAAACAACAATTCATTAGAAGAGTTAAGTAGAGAATGAAATCTACTATCATCTATGAATTTAAAAGTCCATCATCAATATTTTATTCCTGTAACATCAATCAATATACATCTTTGCACTATGGGCCAAAGATATTCATTTGTATCACCAGTTGGTCATGTTCATCTCAACACCTATTCATCTTTGCACTACGGGCCAAAGATATTCATCAGGTAATCATTCATCTTTGCACTACAGGCCAAAAATATTCATCAAGTATCATCATTAAGGACTGAGGATGATGAAATTTAGTGAACGAATCCATTAAGACAGAAGGACAAATATTAAGGATTCGTATTTCGGTTTATCCAAATTCAATAATACTTCATAATAACCAAGTGTGAAGTAGAATTCAAAAATAAAGATCAAAACATGGATACAATCAAAGATAGTAACCATAAAAGACATCTGGGACGAAAAAGAGAAAATTTTATTTTTCGGTGAATAGTACCGTATTCATGAATAGTGTTGTATACGTGAATAGTGCCGTATACGTGAATAGTAACCCCGACACAAAAGTTCCAAATTTGATTAAAAAGTTCAAACCAATATTTCGGCATAATGATATTGAAGAAAATAATATCATTTAAGAAGAAAATAACATCCCTTACCTCAAAGAATCAAGATGCTTGAATGAAAGGTCCGATATGATCTTTGAATGAAACTTATCTTGAATAGCAACTCTCAAAGTATCTAAATACTCACAAAATATTTCGATAATATAGAGAGAAAAGAGAAAACTTATGTTTACGGTGTGATTTTCAATTCTAACTTAGCCCTCTATTTATAGGAAAATGTTAGACTTGCAAAGCGAGACTTGACTCGCCACTACGATGGCTTTACTCGCTACTATTGCCACCCACCACATTTGAAATAAAATTCAACACATTTCTTCACCAACCATAAGTGGGGCCCACTCAATTCTAGAATTTTCCACCAAAATCATTTATAAATCTAATTTCCGAATCAATCACCTCTTAAAATTCATAACAAATCATACATTCATTTTTAACGGTTCAAAATTTATGGACATATACTCAACTTATATATGTATAACATATCCAAAAATCACAACGATCCAACGGTCGGATTAAAAATTATAACTCACGCAATATATCGTAAAAATACTGATTTGATTTTTAATACCTCCATTCCTACAAAATTACTGATAAAACACCTCAACATTAAATCCTTCAATTATAACCACATAAATAAATCCATCATTTATATCCACATCAAATAAATATTTTCTTTATCATATAAATCAATAATTAATTATTCACAAATAATATTACAGAATTACAACTATAATAACCGGTAGTTCTCGGAGAAAGAGGGCTTTCAATAAGGATTTCTCCTTCTGCTGCCGCATAATTAGGTGACCAAACCTCTCCTTGGACAGAACTTTCTAGACATTGTCAATAATGCTATCTAATAATATTATTCAAATAATATGAATTATTGATCTGATAATAGAAAATAATGTGTTGTGATAATTATTGAAACAACAATAATATAAAATATCAACGCAGCAATTATTGAATCAATAAAATAAAATATTGAAAAGTAATTACTGTAACAATTATTGAGTAGTGCCTTCTTACATAAGAATCAATAATTCAAAGATATCATGTAATACCTGGTGTCTTCTTTGTGCAACCACACGTACATCGTATTTTAACCACCAGGTATTCTAACAGTGTTAATGGTAACAATTACGCCGTTATTTATAAAACTCAACTTTGTCGTTTTCCTTCATCCAACCGTTTTCCGTTATGGGGCCCACAAATGGGCATTTGCTTAGGTAAATGCACGGATATTCCGAGCAAAAAAGAATATTCCACGACCAAATGAATATTTCCCGACAACAAAAGGAATATTTTATAACCACTTGCTTATTTTGTAAAATTTGCACATTTCACCCATAACCAAAGTATTATATCAAATTAACTCCTTATTATTTCAAGATAATAAATAGAGGAAATTCAATTTTATTAAAAAAAATTCGGGGTCTTACATATGATAGTTTATATGTTCTTCTTCTACCTCTGTTTCTTTTACTTTCATCAAGAAACGATAAACCCTAAACCCCTAATTGCTTAATTCTCTCTTATGCTTACAGTTCTCTTCGGCCAAAAAAAAACTCAGTCGCCCATTTAAAGACTTCTACAAAGAATGAATAAACACCCTGAAAAACACCCTTTTACCGATCCTCCGCCGTTCTCTCTCATCCACCTCCTCTTCTTCCATCAATCTCCTCTCCAAACACGTAGAAATGATCCACCACCACTTTCAGTCTTATATACGACACCCTGGACGTCGCAGCCTCAAACGACGTCGCCCAAGTCCTCTTCACGGAATGGCGCAATTCCCTAGGAAAACCCTTTCTCTGGTTAGGCGATCTGCACTCTTATCTCTTCGCCAAGTTCTTTCGGTCGTATCTTGACGACAATGATGAAGAAATGTCTGAATATGATGATGATGGAAGTGTAATTTGTGTCGGAGAAATTCAAAAAAAAACCCAAAATAAAAAAAGAAGAAAAAGAAGAAGAGGAGGAGATTAAATTTTAGATAATTAGGTTAATTATGTAAATATTATTAGTTTTAACTTTACAAAATATAAAAAATATATTTTTTAAAATAAAAAAAATAACAAATATTTTTTTCTAAATTTTTCATGACTTTTTAAATATTTCTTCTCGATGATATTTAGGATTTCCAAGAAAATAAAAATAGAGAGATAATAATAATAATAATAATAATAATTCTTTAATTTCAAAATATTAGATAATTTTATATTTTTAAGTGAACTTAATATATTTATAAATAAAAATAATAATATGAACTTATTAATTTTATATAAATACATTTGTAAAAATTATACATTAATTTATTTAATTAATATATTTTATTATTAATTTATTTAATTATTTATTGTTAAAAAAAGATAGGAGTCTAATCTTGAAAATGGAATTGATGCCATGTAAACTTTCTAAGGTGGATCTTATTATTAATATATATATATTTTTCTAAGGAGAATATAATATTCCACGTAATTGTGCTATGTAGGCTTTTTGTTAAATTTTTAACGGAGTAGACAATGGAGGTTGAGTAGAGCGAGAAAAAGTAGATTTAACCCGTTTATTTTGACCGTACCAGTACTACCGTGTAATCAATTAACATGGTCAACAATCGGCCACGCCAAAGGCCTATCACCTTCTTCCCTCTATCTTTCTCTCTCCTTATATTTCCTCTGCAACAACGGGAAAAAATTAAACAAGAACCCCCAATTAAACCCAAAACTTCTTAGAGGGAAAAAAAATACTCCACATTATAAGGATTAATGGCTGCTGCTTCTTCAGTATCTCTACCAAAACACACCCTTCCTCCTTTTTTATCTACCCAATCCCCTAAATCATCATCAGTAATTTGTCAAAACCTCCCATTTGTCTCCAAATCATCAAAATCTCAGTTTTATGGCCTCAAGCTCTCTCACTCCTCTTCCCTCTCTTTCCCATCTTCTTTTTCAACCAAGACTTCCATTTTTGCCAAGGTACATTACATTCACATTATTTTGCCCCAAAATAAAAATTATAGCCGTTTATTTCTTCTTAATTTTTGGTTTAATTTGGTGGGTCTTCTTTAATTTACTCTGTCTGTGATTCCTTGAAGGTGGAAAAGGGTTCTGTGCCCCCATCATTTACATTGAAAGATCAAGATGGCAAAACTGTGAGCCTTTCCAAGTTCAAAGGCAAGCCTGTAGTTGTCTATTTCTACCCTGCTGATGAAACCCCTGGCTGCACCAAGCAGGTCCCTTTTTTCCCCTGGATTTTCTTTCATTTTTAAATTAACATGAAAAGATTTTGCATGTGATTATTGCTTAGCTTCAAAAGTTTGTTTTCAAGTTTACCTGTAAAGATGTTAACTTTTGCTCCCAATTCACATCAATTGAATAAATTTTGAGTACAATTTTATAGGTCCTAAAGTATAAGTATATACACCGAGTCCCCAGGTTGCTAGAAATTATCATGCCACTTAATTTTACAATTTTCAAAATTTTCTAATACCTTATGTAGTGGCTAGGAATCCCTTTAATTTTTTGAAACTCGAAATTTCACTCAGATATTTGATGTTCTATATAATTTTTAGTACCTGCCAGTAAGTTCATTGATAAATCTTTGGTGGACTTGGAAGGAAAACACGGCCTATTTTAACAGAAAAGCTAAAAAATAATTGAAAAATAAAAATAAATGGCCAATTTCTTATTTAAAAGTATGTTGAAATAGAAAAGCAGTAAAATTAGCACAAAGTAGTATGGACTGGAATGCTTAGGTGTCATTTGTGCAAAAAATTTAGCCCAAATGCTGCAATTTTAGATATGGAATAACAAGTGACAACAGGATGGGGACTATGGTAAGGCGTTCAGTATTGTTGTGAATCTTAATTACCATGACTGATATTCACTGGACTAACCACCAATAAAGCTAACAAATTTTCTGTGAATTTAACAGGCATGTACCTTCAGGGACTCTTATGAGAAATTCAAGAAAGCAGGAGTTGAGGTTGTTGGGATCAGTGGTGATGATTCATCGTCACACAAGGTAAAACAAACTTCTTGGTTGAGAGACAAAACTTATTTTTACGGCTCTACCATAATAATAATACAAAGATATCCTTGTAAATGTTCATATATTGTTCATTGACTTAATATCATCGGCACAACCTGTTATCTTTTTGTGAGGTCTAACCATCTCATTTCATATAAAGGGCTTTGATTTTTTTTTTTTTTTTTTTAAAGCTGAGGATAAGCAGTTGACTTGTTAATTTGCTTAAATTTCAATGAGTCAGAGTCTTCATACAACTGATTGTAAGTTTTAGTTTTTACACGGCGCACCAGCCTTGAAACTTTAGTAAGCTCCAACTTGCAATATTATCCAATTATGCTCTTAACATTCGAAAGCTCATCATATTCATGGGCATGCTTGGCGTTCTTTGACCTCAAATCTGTTACTGAACTGCCTTTATGTTTTGACCATGCCCAATTTAAATTAGCAGGAAAAATCATGTAATTTAAGACCTACGACTTCAGACATGGAAGAAAATTGCATGATACTTGGTACTTTCTACATTTTTTTCATTGTTATATTGGTGTACCTGTTATGAGGTATTGTTACTATTATGACTTAGGTAACCAATTAGTCTGGGTATAGAAGCAGCTTATAGTGGGGTGGCAATGAGTACTGCGAGTTATTGGGGGCTACTTGGGTAATGGTAGAGAGAGTTCTCTCTCATGAGTGATTAATTCACCATAGTTGTACTACTTGAAAACCTGGACGTAGTCTAAAAGCCAAATCACGTAAAGACTGTGTCTTGTGTTATTCTTCTCTTGCTTCTGTGATTGTTTGTTATCCACTGTGTGTGTTGTTTGCTTGTCCATCAGCCATTTTCATAACAAGATATATTTGTGAGTAACATGAAGGTTCAAACTGATGTAGGCATTTATGAAGAAATACAAACTTCCATTCACATTGTTGGAGTGACGAGGGTAACAAGGTTAGGAAAGAATGGGCGTGCCATCTGATCTTTTTTGGTACATTGCCAGGAAGGCAAACTTATGTCCTTGACAAGACTGGAAATGTTCAGCTTATTTACAATAATCAGTTTCAACCTGAAAAGCATATTGATGAGACCTTGAAGTTGCTTCAAAGTCTTTGAACCTTTCTTACTCCACGATCTCATCTCAATGTGATTTTTTCCTCAATCTTCCCATTTAAGTCTGATATTTATGAATGTAGATCTTTAGTTTTTCTTGTACAAGTTTCGTCTCGAGAGTTATGATTTATATGTATTCTCATCATTAATTTCTACAATCGGAATGAAGAGAATTGTTTTATTTATAAATATTGTAATGGAAATGCTCTTATACAGGGTATACCTTTCTTTTTATTCTTTCACAACTCTACCCTATACCACATTACACTTTGTGGCTTGTTCCACAGAGTTGGGAATTGTTCCATTACAACCATATATTTGGTATTAGTTTTCCTGCAAGTATTCTACACACTTATATAAATAAAATAACAAATTGATTAAATTATACCCATAGGATATTATTATTGAGTCATGATTTTACTTTTCCTTTTCATAATCTTGACTGTTGTAAGGGCTAAATGCTTCAGCAAACCAGTTCTTCCTCCATGAGTTCCATCCCATCTCTTCACAAATTTCATCATTGTAGTTGATACTGAAAGTAGAAATGCAGTTCCTCTTGTAAAACCTGGTGGTCCTTTTCATAATTTCCATCTCTGTGGTTATTTGTTCAAGCATCTTCTCCACACTAGGGAGCTTAAACTGATCACCAACGAGTCGAGCTAGCCATTTGCACCGAATCTCTGAAGTGCGCAGGTTCGAAACACTCTCCACATAACCCATAAATGCCATGTTCGGAATGAAAGGATGAATAGTACCCCTGTCACACAAACATAAAAATTAAGTGGAATATAACTCTCATTTTTGGATAGAAATAGTGGTACAAAAGGAGAGCTTTAGGCTTACCTATACAAGGGCATCATACCGGAAGGGAATTCCATCAAACTCCGAAAGGGATCTGGTAATATAGCTTTGAGCTTTTTCTTGCCATCATAACCAGTAGCAAAAACCACCACATCAGCGTTCAACTTAGTGTTATCTTCAAATTCAACTCCTCCCTCCCAAAACCACCAGCCAGAAGCCCTTTTGAACATGATCTTCCCCTTATCAGCCTCAGCGAAGAAATTCTCTGGCAAGATGGCCATCTGACAAGACGCGTAGTCTTCCACAAAAGGATGCTCTGGTTTTAATCCATACTTTTCCAGTGGAAGCTTCCATGCCAGATAGGACTCGATAATCTTTGAAACTGCTAGCCTCTGTGGAACGAACATTAGCTATTTATTAATTAATAACCAGCTAATATAATAGACATTTTTTTAAAAAAGAGGGAGATTATTAAAAGAACTTTTTAAGAGAGAAGATTAAGTTACTATAGGAGATTATAGGTGGCAAAGGAGGGTCCTGAAGAGTCCTTGATTAGGTCTTTCATGGAGGAACTGAGAAAATCTTGTTGAATAGAACAAGTAAAATGGTAAACCCCAGATGGAATAATGTGGAACAGTCCAATGCAAGCTCCTTATGACCATGGTGCATGGTTCGCCTTCTGGTCCTTAATTAGCAAATTCACAAGATAATTAGAACGTATATTAATTATTAGCTAGCTAGTGTGTGTATTACTTAAACTTCAACTTATACAGCAAACTTTACTTTTGAAAGCTCAACAAAAATTTTAAGAATATGTGCATTAGTTAATGAGGGTTTACGATGATATTACTACTTGATTTTTGGCGATTTTTCCTTTCTATATTTAAAGGAATATATTTAAATCAAATCACAATTCAACACATACAAAATATAAACATTAAGTTCAAACTAAATCATTATTAATTGTGAAATAATATTTTAATTATTAGCTAGGTTACTCCTCAAAATAAAAACTTATTTTAATTTAAGATATGGAGTAATGATAAATAAATAAACATCATCCCATTGACCCAGTATTACTATATATAGAAAGAAAGTATGGGGTGGGTATAAGTTGATTTTCTCTTTCATAGGTAAATTCTCGTCTGATCAAAGTCCAAACTAATTAAAGAAATACGAATAATTAAGATCAAACAAACTACTCAGTCAACAAGTCAATTAATATATCAAACATTCGACTTTCTCCAGCTGTTTTGACACTACTTTATGCCTTTAATTATGTTCTAGTATGAAATTTATTTTTTTAATAAATTAATCAATTATTTAATAGAATATTAACACACATAAAATTTATGTCAACACTCTATTGATCAATTAATCAATTTATCCAAAAATAAACTTCATATTAACCCATTCCTGTTCTCACACTACTTACTACTCATGTCCTTCTAGATCCATCACCTCATAATCTCATATAATATCATTTTCTCTCTCTCTCTTTCTCCAAATCTTTTCCAGGCCAAAACCATGCAAAATTCCTCCACCCTAACCATACGTACTTATTTACGAATATATATATATATATATATATATATATATATATATATATATATATACACATACACATACACATACATACGCACATGCTAATATGGTTACTTAGTCTTATATACATCTAGAATTTAGAACGAAAGTACCTTGGTTAGCTTCAGCACATTCAACAGCCAAGTCAATCGCTGATTTCCTATAGCCAACGACGACCACCTTCTTGCCTTTGAGTAGTTCCACAGAGGCTTCTTCATCGAGTTTGCTGTAATCAAGGGAATGCATCACCTTCCCTTTAAACACTTCTTGCCCTTTGTTATAAGGGAATGTTGGTATTTTCGGTTCATCCCCATATCTCCAAGTACAAACCACAAGAAACTCAAACGAATACCACTGCATTAATCAATTACCCCAAAAAAATTAAAAAGTTAATAAATTAGATATTAGCTTATCAGGGTATTGAAAATGGAGTATATATTGATGTAAATACTATAGACTAATTTATTTTTTCAAGCATAATATTGTTAATAATATTTGCTAAAACCGTAATAGTTATGACATGTCAAGGAATATAAATAATGACAAGTTAAGAACTTTATATCCTTAATTTATAGTCTAAAATTAGAGTCTAATTTTAGAACGACAAAAAAGGAAAAACAGATATATATATATATATATATATATAATTTAAGAAACGAAGGAGTAATTTAGTCCATTGTAGGCTTTAAAAGAGACATCAGCTGTAGTATATATTGCATGCATGCATGTGTGTCCAATTTTGAACGCAAACTCGTAAATCTTTATCATCTTCCTACCATATGAGCAAATATTGCGCATGCAAAATAAGTGTCCGATGATTATTTTAAAAGATATCTATTGGTGTGACAATTATTGATGTGAGAGAGCGTCAAATTAATAAATTTGCTTGTGTGGATAGTTTTATTTGAGAACGATTTATACCTGAATAATTTCTGATTGATTAGTCTGGACAGCAACCTCCCACACCGGCTGGCCAGTGCTAATTAGATTTCCATACTGATCTCCCACCTTACCACCAAAACCGGTGGTGGTTTCACGATCACCACAAAACCGGATTTCCACCCCCTTTGAGTTGAATTTCACAAAGTTTGAAGCTTTGTGGACCTATATGAGCAGTGTTTCCAGACTCCTCCGACGGAGTCGGAGGCCTCAAAAACCACTGGGTTGTATTCCGAGAGCTGTTTAGCAGCAGCTATACCGCTAATGCCAGCTCCTACAATGCCAATTTTGGAGAAAATAGCCATTAGGTTTTTTTTTTTGGTTATGCTTTAGCTTAATAGAGGGATGGTTTTTCATTTGGAGATTAATCAGCTATTTATAGCAGTAATGCATGGGTAAAACAGGCCATGTTCGGAGCACGTGACGTAGACTTGAGTATGGGTTTAGAGAGAAGGTAAAAATAATCAACATTTAAATTTTATATATAGAAATAAAAATAATAACGAAAAAAAATGACTGCATGCAACAGTTGTTATGCTGATAATAGTTAATAGTTTTTTTTTAAAATTAACGTTTGTATATAAATATAATCTTATAATCATATGACATAAATATTTTTTGGAGTTGATGATTATGATTTATGCCCCCACCTTTTTTTGTCCTGTTTCTCTAAATACTTAATCTTCTACGTAGTTACTTAGTTGAAAAGATTAACAGAAATAATTATCCGACAAAGGGTTAACTACTGATTAGTGGACGCATGAGCGTGTGGTGGATCTTAGTAATTAGTGCTAATGAATTTCTGCGGTTTCTCTAATTATTTGTAAATGTTGGTTGAATAATTTTTCTGTATCTTTATGCCCTCTTCTTCCTAACAATTTAGTAGATCAATCTGTGTACTGTATATAGTATAATGCACGAAGGCACATGATGTTGGCTAACTGGTTTATAATAAGGAATTAAACTGATATTTACGCATGTTAAAATGATATTTTTATACGAGTCTCTTTCATATGAAGAAAATACTCACTTACTATTCATATGAGAAAAATCATGTGAAAATATCAGTTATTATAATTAATTGCAATACTATTAACACCATCACCAATCCAAGTTACAATTAACATTATATGGATATATATATATATATATATATATATATATATATATATATATATATATTGAAAAATATACATATACAGCTGTGTATTATACAGTCGTCTATAACGACGATTTTTTAGGTTATAGCGACGGTTTCATCCGTCGCCATAGCTATTTTGGGCTATGGCGACGGATAGCTCAAATCATAGTTCAAAAAAAAATTACGACGACATAGTCTCTCATGTGTAATAACTATATATATATATATATATATATATATATATATATATATATATATATATATATATATATAGCAATAAGTGAATACTATAATTTAATTATATAGATAGCCAGTTTGAGTCAACAACTTACAATGTATTAGAGTTTAACTAATTAAATTAGTAAGCAAAAAGTCCACCAACTAGGTTTCGAGAACATAAGTTATACTCCCTTTATTTTTAAATAAGGGGCGTTTTGGAAATTTAATTTTTTTAAATATATTTGACGTAAATAAATTTTTAAAAAACATTAATTACAAATTTTCTTGTATTGTTCTCAAGTAATTTTTCTCTCTCATTTATCTAGACAACTTATTATATACTTCTTCCATCCCATTATATCTGACGTTCTAGAGGTTTTTTTCTTCTCAAAATATTTGACGTTCTACAAAATCAAGAATATTTTGCCTATTTGTTTCCTTTTCTAACCTTCCTTCTCCACCACCATTAATGTCTATTTTCTCTGTTTTCAAAAAACATTTCAAATTCTATTATTTAATTAGGAGAGAAAATTAGGAGAGAGAGTGTGAAATCAAGTTTGGTGTTAATGGAGAATTAAATGAGATCAAAGTATTAATTAAGGGTAAAATAGTAAAACTACATCTATTCTTAATCTATGTGAAAATCTCTAGAACGCCAGATATAATGGGATGGAGGGAGTATTTTCTTAATTCATGCAAGGATAACTAAAGTAATACATATCAATCTTAATGACAGAATTGGAATAATAAAAAACTTACTTAATAAGTACTTTCTCCGTTCTTTAATATAGGTCGTTTTAGAGAAATGTTTTTATTCCTTAATATAAGTCATTTGATAATTTCGAGTAAGAATTAATTGCTTAGTTTCCAATATTACCCCAAGTATTAAATGTAACTTTGTTTCTCTCACTATATTTTATCTAATAAATAACAAACTCTTTTTCCAATACAAGGGCAATATAGACAATTAATATTATAATTAATACTATACAATCATTACCTTAATACTTGTGTATAAATGTCACGCCCCCAAAATAGGTATACATCACTCATCTTGAGTCGTCAAATACATGATACAAAATTCAAATATAACTTATTTATACAACGATTGTGTAAAGAAATGCACGATAAAATACATCTTTGTGAGTTTTAATACAAATATTGTCTTCAGATAATATTCACTCTCGTAATAAGTCTTCATTACATTTATTATCACACTATTTTATAGAATAGTGAGGACTACTAAGACACCATCTCGGACCATCACTCGTCCCCCCATTAGTTCATTCACGTTCTCATTTCAAGAGAAACGGTGAAAGAAAGGGTGAGCTCAACTAGCCAAAGAAGAAATATTATGACTAAGATAATGCGAGAATAAATTATCATTAGCCTTCAACAATGTTAAACCGATAAAATACAATAGACATCAAGTTTAAGCTGCAATGGATCAAGCGATCCATTAAAAAGTCAAGTAGAGAATAAAATCTACTATCTTTTATGTTTTAAAAGGTTTTCATTACTTTTATCGCTGAGACTCAACTTAATAAATAATCCACATCATCCTTGCACTACGGCCAAAGATATTCATTAGGGTCACGACCATAAATTCCATGCACTACGACCAAGGATATTTGTGTATTCATCAATGGTCATGATCATGCCAACAACTGTCCATCAATGTACTACGGCCAATGAGGACTTTTACCACATCACTTGTTACATTACGGTCATGATTACACCGAATAATCTCTAGTCATAATCATACCAAGTCCATCCATGCTCTACAGGCCATAGATGACTTTAAAAAAAATATAAACATGAGGATGATGACAATGATATAAGAATTCAATAAAACAAGTTCACGAATTAATTTATTCAAGAACTAATAACGTCCAAATTGTCAACATGATACTGCTTTATAGAGTAAAATTCAAGAATGCTCAGAAGAATATTTTCATGAAAAATACTGGATGAAGCGCAAATATCAAGGATATTCCACTAATTTCATGGAGTATAGAGTCAAAATTTTAACCAACTGAGTATAATAATGAATGAAATAACAAAAGAAATCACCATGCATGCGGTACTTCGCATAGACAAGTTATTCTAACAGAATAATAATAACGGAACCAGGTCAGGTGAAATTCACACCGACAGGATGTCCCAACAGAATAATAAATGCGGTATAATAAATAATGGAACCAGGTCCGGCGTAAAATGCACAGACAGGATATTCCAACAGAATAATAAATAATAAATAAAGAGCGGAACCGGTGAATTGTAAAACACATGACGCAGGATATTACGACGAGAATAATAAAAGATGAATAATAAATAATGGAACCGAGTAAGGTGTAAAAAACACACAAGCAGGATATTCCAACGAGAATAATAAAGCAGAATAATAGAAGAATGTCACCAAGTATAGGTTGAACAGGTGTATATGAGTTATTCCAAGCAGAATAATAAGAAATGGAATAACAGCGATTCTCTTCATGAATAAGAAAGAATAACACCCCTTAAGTAAAAGAAACTAAATATAAGAGTAGGAAGTAGCGAATACTTTTATAGTTTTCTCTATAATTTTTCTCTCTCTGGTTTCAATTGAATTCGTAAGAAATAATAAAGGAATGAGCTTCTATTTATAGGAGAATGGAAGGAAGCGTTTCAAGTCTGAAATAATTTTGCGTAATTATTTCTTCAATCAACTAACAACTAAGTCAAACAACTAACTGATAAGATTTTAACAAAAATTAAAATGTAATACATATATATAAACACATGTTTTCAATTTATATATATCAATATTATATATACACCACTTAATTTTTCTCCTCCATAACCAACATCTATCCCCCACCCACCCAATACTCAAATTCACTACACTCTTACACATCACTATCACACTACACTTTTCCACCATTTTCCACTCACACACCCATCACACACCTATCACTTTCACATCTCATTTTCTCCCACCATATACTCAATACACACATATACTTCCATACGTATACTCTTCCATTTTCAAAATTATTTTCCCAACACATATGGGCCCTGTGGGCCCCACCTTTAAATAATTTTCTACCGATTATTTTGAAAAATGGGTAAATAGGAATCCATAAAATAAGCAAACTTTATAAAAATCACCTTAATAATTTTAACAACATTTATCATCTGTAAGACCCCAAATAATTAATAAATGAAATTTAATTTCCTCTAATTATTATTTTGAAATAGTAAGGGTTGATGTGATTAATGTGGATAGTTATGGGTAAAATACGCAAATATTTCAAAATAAGCAAGTGATTATAAAATACTCATTGTTGTGGGGAATATTCGTTTGGTCGTGGAATATTAAATCTTTGTCGGGAATATTAAATAAATGGCAATGACCATGTGTGGGCCCCATAATAAAAAGCGATTGGAGGAAGAAAATGACAAATATAAAACATTTAAAAATAATAGCGTAGTTATTCACATTTTACCTTTGTTGGAATACCGGTGGTTAAAAACACGATGTCTGGCGTTGTTGCGGTAGCACGGTATTGCACAAATTATTGACTCTTACATAAGAAGGCACTACTCAATAATGGTTCTGATAATTCTTTATTAGGTGTTTTATTCAATAATTCTTTGCGTTGATATTTTATATTTAACATTATTTTAATAATTGTCATTATCGATATTTTTCATTATCGAAGCAATAATTCATATTATCTGAATAATATTATTAGATAACATTATTGGCAATGTCTAGAAAGTTACATCTAAGGAGAGGTTTGGTCACCTAATGCTTGCGCTTGATAAGGAGAAATTCTTATTGGAAGCCCCCTTTCACAGGACTGCACTGGTTGTCGATATTGTGATTACGTAATATTATTTGTGAATAATTAATTATTGATTCATATGATGAGGAAAATATTGATTTTATGTGGATATAGATGGAGAAAAATTTTAATCGACAATTGTTGAAAATTGAAATTTTATCTTTTTACGATAAAATAATTCATTTAAATATATATAATATTATATTTTAATAATATAATAATGGTGATATTTTACAACGAATGTGGAATATATGAGTATCTGAGGAGGAAGAGTATTTTTTGTTGCAATAAATGTTTAAAACATGTTAAACATGTCGGTGGACCCCATTTATTGATTGAAATTTGATTATAGCCTCTAAAATCGCTTTGTTTGTGGATTTCGGTCAATTTTTGTTTGGAATTTGGAAAAACTTTCTTACGCAAAGTTGTAGAGAATTGAATTTCCTATAAAAACACATGAGATTCAAATTTTACGATAAAAGGGCTATTTATTATGAATTATTGAAGTTAGAAAGCTCAAAATAATTGATTTTTGAAAGTTTTAAATATTTATATTAATAAAAACGTTTTTTTTTTTGTTGTGTGGGCAGCCCTAGCATGTGTTTAATGATCTGAGATCAGTTGTCAAAGTGGGCGTGAAGATTATTAAATATATTAATATTATAATAAATTTTACTAACTTTGGTGTTCTAAGCGATTTCTATAAATAGGTCTTAGGTTAGAATTGAAAATCACACGAAGCTGAAGTTTTTCTCTCTATATTATCGGCGTATTCTTGTGAGTATTTTGAGTATACTTTGAGTATTGCTATCTCGGTGAAAGTTCAAGATATAGCTTTATATCCGATATTTAGGTTAAATCTTGATCTTTCGAGGTAAAGGATATTATTTTTTTTCGTAATGATATTATTTCTTCAATATCATTATCTTTGAAATATTAGTTGAAACTTTTATCAAATTTGGAACTTTTTCATATCGGGGTTCTTATTCATGAGTTCTTATTCACGAGTTCTTATTAAGCGAGATTCTTATATTCGATTCTTATTCAAAGTCTTATTAAATGAAGCGTGATGATGTTTTTGTGAAATTTCTATCTTTTGGTGTCAGATTCGAGAGTTCTTATTCACGATATCTGTGATCTTATTAGAATACGATACTTTATTCATAGAAAAATGAAATTTCTTCTTTTTGTCCAAAATATCTATTATGGATACTAGCTTTGATTGTATCCGTGTTTTGATCATTCTTGAATTTTACACCACTATGATTATTTTTGAGGTATTTTTGGGCGTGGATAAAACAAAATCTGAATCCTTAATCCTTAATCCTTGTCATTTTGTTTTCCTTTGGATTCGTTTCTTTACAAAAATATTTTTCATCATCCTCGGTCTTAAAAGATGAATGATTTATGATGAATATCTTTGGCACTGTAGTGCAAAGATGAATGATTTTGATGAATATCTTTGGCCGTAGTGCAAAGATGAATGATTTCGATGAATATCTTTGGCCCGTAGTGCAAAGATGAGCAGTGTTTAGATGAACATGACCCATTTGGTGAATGTCCTTGCTTTTGTAGTGCGAGGATGAATATTTGATCAGATATATATTGATTGATGTTACGGGGATAAAAATAGGCGATGAACTTTAAAATTCATACATAGAAGATAGTAGTTTGCATTCTCTACTTAACTCTTCTAATGAATTATTATTTCATTGCGAATATTGATTTAAAACTTGTTGTCTATTGTATTCTATTATATTTTTCCTGTTGAAGACTAACGATAATTTTTTTGTATATTATCTTAGTATTCATAATATTCTTCTTTGGGCTAGTCGAGCTCACCCTTTTCCTTTTTTGTTCCATTTTTTCTCTCGGGAGGCGAGAATATAGCGAGTACAGTGGGGTATGGAATGAAAGTTCTAGGGAGAGTTGTTTAGTAGTCCTCACCATTGTTGTAAAATCATGTATCAATAATTATGATGAGGATTTATTTGTATGTGGATATTGTCAGATGGCAATATACGTATTCAAACTCACAGTTTTACTATTGTAATAATAAAGTTGTAGTTGTTTACATGCAGTGTATTGACAACTCGAGAATGGGGGATGTAGACCTATTTTGGGGTGTCACGGTTGGTATCGAGCTTAGGGATATGATCTCTGGCGGAGATCGGGGAATAGAACTAGGAGGGAGAGGCAGTAAATCCTTGGCTAGTGTGTCCTACTAAGCTTATTTGATAGTTAGTCGGTATATAGGGATATTATGTGATATATTTATTTCCTTAATTAACCCTTGTTTTATGGCGGTATTTGAGAATGTCGTGAGAATATTAACAATGGAAATGAGGCCAGTGGAGCGCTTTGTACTCATCAGCGAGGAGAAGCGTGCAGCAGTGGCAATATTCCTCATGTGAAACAACACCCTTGGCGAGATAATGAGCGAGGGATATTTAGAAGCTTTTTGCAGTTCATGCAAAATCGACGAGGAGACTCGTGTTCAAAACATAGGAGGAAATGATAGCAATTCACGGGTTGTCACGACCAAGCAGTTCAAAGAGTTGGGACCACACGAATTTAAGGGAAAGCGGATCCGATCATGGGAGAAACATGGGTCAAGCAAATTACCAAGATATTCGATGTCTTGGGATGCTGGAAGAACGAAGGTTTCATTCGCCACCTTTATGTTAAAGTGGCGCGGTGACTCTTGGTGGAAATCGTGAAGCGTACCCATCGGCCCCGCTTCGGCGTGTCTTGGGGAGCGTTTGAAACTATTTAATGACAAATACTTTCACGAAAGTGTTTCGTCATATGAAGGAAGTGGAGTTTATTAAGTGGGGCGAACAACATGGCGGTGTCTCGATGCTGGCGAAATTTGCGAGTTATCAAGGTTTGCACCTCATTTGGTGGAGAATGAGGAGCGTATGGCGCGGATGTTTACGAGAGGTTTAAAACCCGGCATCGTCGATATCTCATCTCTCATAAATTTTCTCTCTATTCGGATGTTGTTAATGAGGGCTCAATTGTTAGAAGCGAGATACTTGAAATACGGTCGGCCGAGGTACCACAATCGAGGATCATCTAGGAGATAGCGATCAACAAAACAACAATAATCGGTGGAGAAAGAAAAAAGCGGACAAAAATGGTAACCACTCTGGTGGTAATCATGGCCATGAAAAAAAGAAGAAGCGAGTCGGGGAGGAGATTTTAAAAAGGAGATTCAACAACGACCGTATGAAGGCAGCGAGTGATGCAATGACAAGAATTGGTTCGAGGAGGAGAAGCGACCACCGGTCATATCTTATAAATGCGGAAAAGAGGACATATCGGTCAAGCGCCCTATGATTCGGTATGCTATAATTGTGGAAAGGAAGGACATATCGCTCGAGATTGCAGTAGCGAAACCTAGTTCGTGAGGGGACGGTGACTCAAAAAAACATCCCGAAAAAAGTCAAAGTCAGCGGTTCTGGAAGGCGTTTGTTGTGTATTTGGTCAAAATCGAGGAACCCAAGCGAGGTGATCACGGGTAAGCTATTTATAAATTCTTGTGAAGTTTATACTTTACTAGAATCTGGGTCTACCCATTCATTTATCTCTCTGCTTGTGCTCAGCGTTTAAACTTGACTCAGGAGAAATTAGACTTTGACTTTATCTGTGGAAACTCAGTTAGGAGAAACTTTCATCACATCCACTATTTATAAATCTTGTCTAATCCATGTTGGCACCCTTATCTTACACATTGACCTTATCTCTTTAAAGATACTTGCTTTTGATGTGATTTTAGGGATTGATTGGTTAACTACTCATCATACCAAAATTGATTGTTTTCGTAAGGTTGTTAGCTTTCATATTCCTAAACAACTTTGTTGTTGAATTCAAACAACTAAACCATTAAAATCAATCCTTTGTCATATCTAATCATAAAGCTATTCGTTTATTAAAAAGCGGATGTCAAGCTTTCTTAGCCCATGTTATGGATTTGAATAAAGACACGTCAAAATTGAATAATATTCTGTTGTTATTAACTTTCGGCGTATTTCTGAAGAACTTCGGTCTACCCCGAGCGTGAAGTTGAATTCTTTATTGACCTTGAACTGGTACAAAGCCCATTTCTAAAACCCCATATCGAATGGCTCTATTGAACTTGAGGAGTTAAAGGTCCAACTACGGAGTTGTTGGACATTGGTTTCATTAAATCTAGTACATCTCCTTGGGGTGCTCTGTTTTATTTGTAAAGAAGAAAAAGCGGGAGTATGCGACTTTGTATTGACTATCGGGAATTGAACCATGTCTTTATCAAGAATAGGTATCCTCTACCTCGTATTGATGACTTGTTTGACCCGTTTCGAGAGCACAATTCTTTTCAAAAATCGATCTTCGATTTGGATATCATCATTTGAAGATTAGGCGAGGATATTCAAAGGCGCCTTTAGAACTCGATGCGGGCATTATGAATTCTTAGTTATGTCTTTCGGATTGACTAATGCTCCTGCGGCTTTCATGGATATGATGAGAACCGAGTATTCAAAGAGTATTTGGATCGATTCGTTGTTGTCTTTATTGATGACATCCTCATATATATTCAAAAGCCGTGAAGATCATGAGCACCATTTGAAATTTGGTACTCAAAGGCCCGTGAAAATAAGCTTTATGCCAAGTTAAAGAAATGCGAGTTACGGCTTGAGGAAGTAGCATTTCTTGGGCATGTGGTGTCAAAACATGGAGTATCTGTTGACGGTGAAGATTGAAGCAATACAAAGTTGGGAACAAAAAGTCGGTGGTGAAATCACGTAACTTTTGGGCTTATTTGGTTATTATCGGAGATTAGTGGAAGGGTTTTCTCGAATCGCTACTCAGATTAACTCATCTAACTCGGAAGGATACAAAATTCGTTTGGGGCGAAGAATGCGAGAAGAGTTTCCAAGAGCTTAAAAGGAGACTTATTTGATTTTGTTCTAACAATACCATCTGGTTCGGATGGATTTGTTATCTCTGATGATGCTTCGGCAAAGGGTTAGGATGTGTTCTCATGCAGCGTGGGAAATTCATAGCCTATGCCTCACGACAACTTAAAGAATATGAGAGGAATTATCCTACTCATGATCTAGAGTTAGCGGTGATCGTTTTTATGTTAAAGAGATGGAGGCCTTATCTATATGGAGAAAGTGGAGATATATTCGGACCATAAAAAGCCTTAAATATTTCTTCACTCAAAAAAGAACTTAACATGCGGCGAGAGGCGTTGGCTCGAGCTATTGAAAGACTACGACCACACTATTCAATACCATCACGAAAAGCGAGCGTGGTGGCGACGCGTTGAGTAGAAGATCATATGCGAGGAGCGAGTGCGATGATGTCAGTATATCGCATAGAGCCAACTTTAATAGAAAAAGTTAAGGTTGCTCGAGCCAGCGACCGGCGGAATGATGCATATGAAGAAGAAAGTACAAGAAGGAGCTATTAGGGCGAGAATTGATGAAGAAGGAATACTTGAGTCCACTCCGGACTTTGTGTTCTAACGATTATGATTTGAAGTACAAGATTATGATGGAGGCACACAATACACCATTTGCAATCCATCCGGAAGTACTAAAATGTATCGTGATCTTGACATACATTTTGGTGGAACAATATGAGAGAGAGATTGCAAAGTTTATCTCAACATGTTTAACTTGTCAGCGTGTAAAGGCGGAGCATCAAGTGCCTAAGGGACCATTGCAACCACTTGAGATTCGAAATGGAAGTGGGAACACATTACCATGGATTTCGTTCACGGGACTTCCACGGTTTCTCAAGGCATAAATGCTATTTGGGTTATTGTTGATAGATTAACCAAATCCGCTCATTTCTTGCCGTCGAGAGACTTATTCCTTGAACGTCTTGCTCAAATGTCGTAAATGAGATTGTGAGATTGCATGGCATGCCGGTATCCATAGTTTGGATCGTGACACAAGATTCACTTCAAGATTTTGGGTTAGCTTGCAAAAAGCTATGGAGTGCGGATTTAAGATTGATTCGGCATACCATCCTCAAAGCAGACGGACAATCGGAGAGGACTATTCAAACTCTTGAAGATTTATTAAGACTACGTGTCCTAGACTTCAAAGGCGGTTGGGATAAGTATTTACCATTGGTGGAATTCTCCTACAACAACAGATTATCGAGCAAGTATAGGTGTGGCCCCATTGAAGCATTATATGGGCCGAAAGTGTCGCTCTCCGATATGTTGGGATGAGGTGGGTGAAGCAACATTGTTGGGACCCGAGTTAATACGATATGACTCACAGAAAAGATCCAAATGATTCGACAAGCGTATACAAAGCGGCACAAGATCGACAAAAGAGTTATGCGGATCTTCATCGAAAGGGCGTGGAATTTAGTATAGGGGATCATGTATTGTTGCGAGTTGCTCCATGGAAGGAGTTACAAGATTTGGGAAGAGAGGAAAGCTCGATCCACGATTTATTGGTCCATTTCAAATTCTTGCGGAAGTAGGAAATGTAGCCTATAGACTCGCGTTACCTCAAGTATGTCTCGTGTTCATAATGTGTTTCACATATCTGCTTCTTCGTAAATATGTGAAAGACCGAACCATGTTATTGAGTTAGAGCCCGGACGAGATAGCCGAGAAGACTTAACGTGTGAGGAGGTACTGTCAAGATCTTGGATAGGAAGGAGCATGTCCCTACGCTTGACGAAGGTCATACCACAAGTTAAAGTCTTGTGGAGAAACCATTCTATAGAAATGACACGGGAGTTGGAAGCGGAAATAAAAGCGAGGTATCCTCACCTTTTGAAACACAGTGCACGTATATGTAATTTAGAGGACGAAATTTCATAAGGAGGGAGGTTGTAAGACCCCAAATAATTAATAAATGAAATTTAATTTCCTCTAATTATTATTTTGAAATAGTAAGGGTTGATGTGATTAATGTGGATAGTTTATGGGTAAAATCATAAATATTTCAAAATAAGCAAGTGGTTATAAAATACTCATTGTTGTCGGGGAATATTCGTTTGGTCGTGGAATATTAAATCTTTGTCGGGGAATATTAAATGCGACGGTAGCATGACCATGTGTGGGCCCCATAACGAAAAAGCGATTGGAGGAAGAAAATGACAAATATAAAATTTGTTTAAAAATAACAGGCGTAGTTATTCTGAATTCCTTTGTTGGAATACCAAATTGGTTAAAAAACACGATGTCTGGCGTTGTTGTTGTAGTAGCACTGCGGTATTGCACCAATTATTGACTCTTACATAAGAAGGCACTACTCAATAATGGTTACTGATAATTCTTTATTGGTGTTTTTGTTTTATTCAATAATTCTTTGCGTTGATATTTTATATTCTTTGTTATTTTAATAATTGTCATTATCTGATATTTTTCATTATCGAAGCAATAATTCATATTATCTGAATAATATTATTAGATAACATTATTGGCAATGTCTAGAAAGTTACATCTAAGGAGAGGTTTGGTCACCTAATTTGGCGCCCGATGAGGAGAAATTCTTATTGGAAAGCCCCCTCTGCTCACAGGAGGCGCACGGTTGTCGATATTGTGATTACGTAATATTATTTGTGAATAATTAATTATTGATTCATATGATGAGGAAAATATTGATTTTATGTGGATATAGATGGAGAAAATTTTTAATGTGACAATTGTTGAAAATTGAAATTTTATCTTTTTTACGATAAAATAATTCATTTAAATATATATAATATTATATTTTGATAATATAATAATGGTGATATTTTACAACGAATGTGGAATATATGAGTATCTGAGGAGGAAGAGTATTTTTGTTGCAATAAATGTTTAAAACATGTTAAACATGTCGGTGGACCCCATTTATTGATTGAAATTTGATTATAGCTCTAAAATCGCTTTGTTTGTGGATTTCGGTCAATTTATTTTTGGAATTTGGAAAAACTTTCTTACGCAAAGTTGTAGAGAATTGAATTTCCTATAAAAACACGCGAGATTCAAATTTTCTGATAAAGGGCTATTTATTATGAATTATTGAAGTTCCGAAGCTCCGAAATAATTGATTTTTGAAAGTTTTAAATATTTATATTAATAAAAACGTTTTTTTTTTGTTGTGTGGGCAGCCCTAGCATGTGTTTAATGATCTGAGATCAGTTGTCAAAGTGGGCGTAGAAGATTATTAAATATATTAATATTATAATAAATTTTACTAACTTTTGGTGTTCTAAGCAATTTCTATAAATAAGTCTTGGGTTAGAATTGAAAATCACACCGAAGCTGAAGTTTTCTCTCTCTATATTATCGGCGTATTCTTGTGAGTATTTTGAGTATACTTTGAGTATTGCTATACGGTGAAAGTTCAAGATATAGCTTTATATCCGATATTCGGTTAAATCTTGATCTTTTCGAGGTAAGGGATATTATTTTTTTTCGTAATGATATTATTTCTTCAATATCATTATCTTTGAAATATTAGTTGAAACTTTTATCAAATTTGGAACTTTTTCATATCGGGTTCTTATTCATGAGTTCTTATTCACGAGTTCTTATTCATGATTCTTATTCACACGAGATTCTTATTCACGAAAGTCTTATTAAGTGAAGCGTGATGATGTTTTTTGTGAAATTTCTATCTTTTGGTGTCGAGATTCTTATTCACGTATACGGCCTTTATTCACGTGAATACGATACTATTCATTATTCATAAAAAAATGAAATTTCTTCTTTTTGTCCAAAATATCTATTATGGATACTAGCTTTGATTGTATCCATGTTTTGATCATTTTTGAATTTTACACCACTATGATTATTTTTGAGGTATTTTTGGGCGTGGATAAAACAAAATCGAATCCTTAATCCTTAATCCTTGTCATTTTGTTTCCTTTGGATTCGTTTCTTTACAAAAATATTTTTCATCATCCTCGGTCTTAAAAGATGAATGATTTATGATGAATATCTTTGGCTTTGTAGTGCAAAGATGAATGATTTCGATGAATATCTTTGGCCGTAGTGCAAAGATGAATGATTTCGATGAATATCTTTGGCCGTAGTGCAAAGATGAGCAGTGTTTAGATGAACATGACCAATTGGTGAATGTCCTTGGCTTTTGTAGTGCGAGGATGAATATTTGATCCGGATATATATTGATTGATGTTTGAGGGGATAAAATGAGCGATGAACTTTAAAATTCATACATAGAAGATAGTAGTTTGCATTCTCTCTTAACTCTTCTAATGAATTATTATTTCAGCTGCGAATATTGATTTAAAACTTGTTGTCTATTGTATTGTATTATATTTTTCCTGTTGAAGACTAACGATAATTTTGTTGTATATTATCTTAGTCATAATATTCTTTCTTTGGGCTAGTCGAGCTCACCCTTTTCCTTTTGTTCCATTTTTCTTCTCGGGAGGCGAGAATATAAGCGAGTACGCAAGTCGGGGTATGGAATGAAAGTTCTAGGGAGAGTTGTTTAGTAGTCCTCACCATTGTTGTAAAATCATGTATCAATAATTATGATGAGGATTTATTTGTATGTGGATATTATCAGATGGCAATATCGTATTCAAACTCACAGTTTCTTATTGTAATAATAAAGTTGTAGTTGTTTTACATGCAGTGTGTATTGACAACTCGGAATGGGGATGTAGACCTATTTTGGGGTGTCACATCATCTTTATTATAATTCACAATATTAATCGATCGGTCGTTCCTGAGGAAGAGGGCTTTCAATAAGGATTTCTCCTATTGGGCGCGCAATTTGGTGACCCAAACCTCTCCTTGATGTAACTTCTGACATCGTTAATATTGCAAATAATAATATTAATAACTTTGTCGTCTCAATTATTGATTTTAGAATATATAAAATATCGACAATAATTGAATCAAATAACGTGAGATACTATACAACAATTACTATAGCAATAATTAAACAAAACCGGTGACTTATCACGTAAGCATTAATAATCAATACAGGTATGCTACTTATGCAACCACGCCAGACATTCTTTTTACTTTCACTCAATGAGTAGTTCAACAAAGATAACGGTAAAACTTCCACCGTTATTTTCAATAAAATATTTTTGTCATTTTCTTAATCAAACTAATAATTCCGTTGTGGGGTCCACCAATGATTATTAATGTCGCCGCATCACGAATATTCCTCGACACAAAGAATATTCCCTGACCAATCGAATATAATATAACAACTTGCATACTTTGCAAAATTTATAAATATTACCCATAACTATAACATTATATCAAATCCACACCATAATATTAAAAAAATATTTTGAGAAAATTAAATATTTATTCATAAAATCTGGGGTCTCACAATAACTCTAAAATGACCTATATTAAGGAACAGAGAGAGTATAAAATACTCTAAAACGTCACTTATTTAGAAATAAAGGGAGTAGTGTACATATTTAAGAAACACAGAGAAAATATAATACACTTGGCTAATATGGTCACGCGGGCACATCCACTCATGTATTTGTTCTTAGTTTATTTATTTCGTGGTTTTTTTTGAACATATTAGTGGTTGTTTAATAAAAACTGAATGAAATAGTTTTGAATCTAAATGACCTGAATGAAATTGAATACTGAATGAAAAAAATTGTTTGATAATTATCATGTCTAAAACATTTGAATAATATATTTTTATTATTTTATCTCTCTAAAAAAATTCAAAATTGTTGTAAATTTATTTAATATTACTTAATATAATAGTTAATATTGTGAAAAAAAATACTTCATTTAGCCGTTATTCAGCCCATTAAGCCAAAAAAATGACACTAAATCATTCAGTCCAAATCTTCTGAATGGCTAACCGATTCAGTCAATTTTTTTTCAAAACAAATGTACTGAATGGCTGAATTGATCAACCATTCAGTCCGTAACACACAGCCATTTAGTCTAATTAGGGTCTTCTTTGAGAGGCTGCAAGTGCATTTAGTAATAGGGGTGTTAGTCGAGCAGAGTAGCTCGATCGATACTCGACTCGAGATCGGTTCGAAAATATAATCCAAAACTCGAATTCGAAGTTGATTCGAGTCGAATATGATCCATACTCGTTTTCTGTTTAATGATACACGAGTCAAATTCGAGTATACCAGTATTCGCTCAGATTAGGGTTCGAGTATTTCATTTTTTCTCGAACCATACTCGATACATGCTCGATGGATCATATTCGAATACTGATCTGATCCATACTAATAAGCTAAATATGTGATATTTGTATCAATTCGTATTACATTCTTTGTAATTTCTTTACATAAATAAAAGTAAAAGACTTTTATATATAAATCATTAGTTCAATAATCAATTTAGTATGTAGTGGTTCAGTATTAAACAAAATAGTTCATATTCGAAACTCGATTTGAAGGCTCGTGAGTAACTCGTTTTATAAACGAGTTGAGTACTTTCTGGAAAGAAAGTAGGGTCCGAGTAATGATCCCGAGTCGAATCTGGCAAAACTAGAAATTTCTTATCAATTCAAGCTCAATTTTTTGAATCGAAATTTGAATCGAAAGCATTAAATCTTTCACCCATTTGAGATTAAATTCGTTTTCACCCCTATTTAGTAATCATACATAAATCTACGAAGGTACTAAAATTGTTATTGAACATCACATTTGTATATATATACAAGTGTGTGTTTGTGTGTACGATCGAGTTATGTACGTAGTTGTTTTTAGAGTTTTTTTTACGGTTACAAAATCATTAATTATTAATCTAGGTCATGGTTGGATTACTCTCTGTCTTAAAATAAAAGTTATATGTCCATCCCAAATTCAGAACTATTTTTTAAACTGGTTGATATTTAGTTGATTGAATGTATAATATATAATCATATATATATATAGAGAGAGAGGATCATAGGAATCTTACAATAATGGTTTTGCATAAGCCGTTTTAAGTTTGACCATTAATATTAAATTGGGATTAGATTAAGCTCCATTAACTTACTAATGTTGATCGACTTAGTTATATATGCACACAAGTACACATCCATTGACTTAGAATCTTTCACTCTCAAAATGAAGAAAAAATGGCATCGGCTGCCGGGCTTTTGGTGCAGCCGTCTGGTTTGAAAAGGAAACTGCCGAGAAAATAAGAAGAAACAGGAGGGAAATTATATATGGAGTATATATATATATATGAATTAAACTACGTACCAAATTACACGTCTCTTGTGATACATAGTACGTAAAAGTAGTTTCAGTATACTTAAGATTCTATCCATGACCATAATCAAGCTTTTCATTTCCTCGCAACTTAACTGTACTCCTAAGTTTGTGTTGCTTCTATCAACTTTTGACTACTTAGGTTACTTTTAAATTTTTCTTCCAACTTTTTTAACTACCCTCATTCTGGGACGCACGAAAATGAGAGCGAGTAAATATTCCAACTATGCTAAAATTAACAAATTTGCTAAATTGCAAAAGTATTAAACCCTAAATTTACCAATTTGTGAATATATGGTACATGAGTTTTCAATATAGCAAATCGTTATCTCGTGGTATAAATAAAAACGCACTTTTTAAGGTATGATATTTTTGTAAAATGATAAACTCAGAATACAGTTTTGCATTTTAGTCTAACAAATTTCTACATAGTTTGGTTCTTTAAGGAAATTTTAACTCGTAATTAATCAACACTCCACAAGCAAATACATTCTTTTGTATGATTTGGGACTTTGAGTTGATTATTATTTGATTATACTTACTTACATACCTAGATAGGGTTTGTTATAATGTCACGGCCTGTTCTTTTTCTTTTCATTAATTCAGTTTACCAAACTGTAATGGAGTATACATAGTTTTTCACTGTATTCACATTAATCACTACGAATTCAACGCAAATATAATCACTACGAATTCAACGCAATTCTAAGTACCTGACTATTTGATGAGTTGAATTTAATCTCCGAAAAAAACAAACAAAGGAAAAAAAAAAAAAAAGAAAAAAGAGAAGAGCTAGAATCAAACAAGTGATCGTGGGTTAATGAATAAGTTTAGAATTAATTACCATGTATTTGTTTTCTTCTTTCCAAAAACAATGTCAAATTTGAACTTCAATGATATTATAGTGCTCGTTTGAAAGTTCTGCATGTTTTAATTCTAAGTTCTTTGGGTTGACAAGAAGCTATATAAATTAATTTCCAAAGAATATTTTACAATAGTATTGTAATAGTTAAGGTTAGGGTTGACAACAATTTTCAACATGACACGCTAACACAATACGAACACAACCTAGAATTAATGAGAGGGTTTGTAGTTGAGTATAAACAGTTTATGTGTTATCAACATTCAACAGGTTGACACGTTTAACACGGAACTTAAATATGTATGATGCGGGTTATCAATGCGTTGACAAAACACGTTAATTTCAAATAATTAAAAAAAATAAAAATATATGATTTGGGGGTATAATTAACCTTAAATATTGAGTTTTTTTGTTTTTATTTACTTAATTTTCTAAATATGTTATCTTGTATTTTGTTAAATATAGTGTTGCAATGAATAAATAGTTCAATAACAAGAGGGAATGACACTGTGTTTTTTTATTTTAAAATTTTAATTTGTATTCTAAATGGTTACACACATTTAACATTATATTAATGAACAAGATAATATTAGTGTTGAATATCTTGACACGATTAAATAAATGGGCTGATTAATTAGTATTAGACTTATTTAGTGTAATATTTATGACCTAACAGGCTAACACGACACAAATTTATCTAACACGACACGATTGTTATTCCATAGCTAGCTAGTAAATTAAAATTAACTTGGAAGAAGATGATGAAAATGAGACCAATTAAGTATACATGTACGAGTAACAAAAAAAATTACTACTAACTAAAAGTTTTTGGGTTTTTTAATTCTTAAATTATGCCCTATTTAGAAACGTGCAAATTTAAACTTTCTCCCGCTCGACAATTTTAATTTACATTGTTTTTTCCATAGACCAGTAATGTGGTTGAATACATTCGAAATTTTCTCTGGTGAGTGGTGACTAGACTGACTGCATGCCAAGGTTTTGGCCAGGTACGTTATAGAGAAATGTCAGCGCTTATCAAACTTTTGGAACGTTATGTATATAAATTATCTAGAATTTTGAGAAACATCCTATTGATCAAAAACACTACGTGGACATAAAAATGAATATTAGTATATTTAAATTTTATTTATTTAAATTTTAATTATTAATATATAATAAATAAAAATATATATAAATAGATGAAATTTAAATACATTTATTGTGCTTCGACCATTTTACTGGAAAATTTCAAAACCTAACTAACTTGGAATTATCCACCCGAAATACTTCGTTTTGTTCAACAAATTAATTAATTAAATAATTAACTAGTTGTTGTGTTAATAGCAGTGACATGATAATGATGTTATAACGACAAATACGAAGATGATGTATCATGTTATACTATTTTTAATAATTTTTTTAAAACAAAAAAACACCTACCACCTAGCATTAAAATTAATGAATTTTCTTAATATGTAATTATATTTTAAACGTCACGCATGCATAATTTTGGACTATATACAGTATGTAAACACCCACCCCAGGCCCCATGCACACTCACCAATCCAAGAAAACTCACTGTCACGTATTTGAAGGCTAATTGGTCCAGCCATCAAAATTGCTTTTTGAGATTAAAACGTGCCAAAGTATTGAATGCAATGAACAATAGTTCTTTCTCCTTTTACATTTTTTTATGAGAATTCTCTTCTGTTTTACATTTTTTTTGTCTTTTCTTTTTTTCTTGTCTCAAAATAAGAAATTAGAACTAAAAATGATAATATTTAAAATTGCCCATTCATAAAATTAATCTTAATATTATGAACTATTTATTAATATATTTAGATCATTAATAATAAATATTTAATTTATTTGATAAATTTAAGAAAAAATGTAAGGGAAGGAAAGGAAGTCATATACTTTTAAAGACATTTTATGTTTAAAATAACCCATATTCCGAATCAAGAAATATAATCACCAATACATCATAATGGATATATCTGGCTTTCAAGTGGGATAGGAATTCAACCCTTCATAATTAAATTTATTTAAATCAAGGAAGATGACTGGTTTACAATTTACAAACCCATATGATTAGTCAGCAATTATTTCTCTTTAAAATTTCTTTATAAATAATTTTTTAATGCATGTGTTTTTATAAATAATGTTTTATTTAATAAAATACATTGAATAATTTAAAATTTTCTTTAAATATAATTTTTAATGTATTTTTATAAATATTTTTTATTTAATAAATTACATTGAATAATTATTAAAATATAAATACATTAAAAATTATTACTTAAGAACTTTTTTCATACAAATAAAAACATTGAATATAATTAATAATTTTAAATTTTAATATTTATAAAAATAAATACATTATATATAGTTGATAATGTTAATTTTTATTACTTAAGAAATTATTTATACAACTATTTTATAAATTGAAACTATTTCAATCTAAATAAGGTGGGGGTATTTTAGACATTTCTCATGGCCAAAACTCCTCCTTGTGGCCAACAAAAAAAAATTCTCTGGATGTTACTCCTACTTGTGACTAGTAAAAAAAAATACTTTTGGATCATTGACTATCTGAATTAACGGTGCCAGATGGATGCATTTGGTGGAATAGTTCACATAGTAAACGCTTGTTATGGACTATTTAGGGTGTAAATATATAATAATTAATATAAATAGTCTATATATTTAACACTTTTGATTGGGCCTATAATGGGCCGAACAACTTATGACCAAATTCGACCTAAATTTCACTTTGGACTTGAATCTCATCTTATGTTTGTTTTTTTAAGGATTAATTAAAATATTAATTTAAAAAATATCATTTGAACTATTATACCTTTACCAATAGTAATATATTTTAAATTTATTTATACATAAAAATAATAATAATATTTACTGATTATATATACACCCCACCCCACCCCACCCCACCCCACCCCAAAAAATTATATTTTCTGATTATATATATATATATATGTATACACTTCTCCACCCCTGGCTCACCCCCACCTCCACCCCCACCCCCACCTTCACCTTCACCCTCACCTCACCCTCACCCTCACCCTCACATTTCAAAAATAATATTTATTGATTATGTATACACTTCCACCCTACCCACTCCTCACGCACCCACCCACCCACCCACCCACGCACCCATTCCTACCCCAATCCCAACCCCAACCACTCACCTACCAAAAAAATATTTACTGATTATGTATACACCCCCTAAAAAAATAATATTTACTGATTATGTATATAACCCCACCCCCCAACCCCCAAAAATGATATTTACTTATTATGTATACACCCACCCCGTCTAGCCCTTAGCCCTCACCCCCACCCCCGAAAAAAAAATAATATTTACTGATTATGTATACACCCCACTCGCCCACCTTCCACCCTTCCCAAAGAAATTATATTCGGTAATTATATATACACCTCACCACTCACCCCACCCCCACCCCCACCCCCAAACCCAAAAAAATAATATTTAGTCTTTGTACTAGTAATTAAGTTTTAAGTTGTCAGTAATAATAACAGAAATTGCATGATATTATGGTCATTTTAAAAAAAAAGTTGAGATTAATTTTGTCTAGCAATTTTTAATCCCAAAAAGTAGGAATTATAATACCAAGTAGAACATATTATTAAATAATCTCACATCTTAAGTTATTTTATAATCCAATGACTAATAGTTCCAAACTCAAATTGAAAAATAAACAAAATACTTGAAATTAATAATCATATCCCAAATGTAATTGTTGCAAACAAACATATAACTAGGGCTTAAGGAGAGAAGGGTAAGGAGGAGAACGATAGGGAACATTAAAAAACACATACATTTTAATCTTATGAAACACAGTTTCTGAATTTCTAACTTTTTGCCGGCAGGTAGACTCAAACTTATAATTTCAATTTCATATATTGGAACTCTATGAGATAATAGAATAAATTAAAGCGGAATCCTTGATCTTAAATTCTATCATATCTATCACATGTATGTACATATATCGAAATCATTATTCGGCTAAAAACTTTCGATGTATAGAAGGAGTGTTCATAAAAATAAAGAAACAAGTGAATTTGATGTAGATGATCATTGCAGGATATATATTGCCCAACTTTGACAATATATGTAATTGAACTTAACTAGCATCTGGTGCATAAGGTTTTAATTCAATGCACAACTGAACTGGAACGGTTGTGAAGCCCACTTATGTGTCATCCCTCTTTTGCAATTAGAGCTTGTAATATAGGTTGGGGTTATCAGTTTTGGAGGAAATATGGACCAGGCTGGGCCCTGGAGACCTGAAGCTACTACACTGGTACCATTGTAAAGGGTTTCTTTTTCTTTTCATTTCGGGAGACGTTATAAACACCAGAGTAGTTATTTGGCACACAAAATCACACAATTGTGTGTGTAAAAATAGAATAAATAAATAAATAATTTTAGTAGGTAAGAAAAGTTAGTGGTGATGGATAATTCATAATAGGGGTGGAGACCAATTATATTTGCTCTCTCTTAATAGTAATACACTAATACAGATGAGAGCAATTATGAAAATAAGGCATTTGTTTCTTCTGGACATGTATTCTTTGTCATTAAAAATATGGCTTCTGGACATGTATGCTTTGGCATTAAAATAGTAAGTGTTCCCACATCCATTCGATATCTTAAAAAAAATATGTTAGCTAGTATATAATGATTTAGACCAACTCTTTTTATTGTCAATTGATTTTGAGTTGGAGAATTTGATAATCTTAAATACTTGGCTTTGGGCTCATTTCATAAATTTTCTTCTGAATTTCTTTTGTGACTACATGAGGTCCCAAAGCTAATTCTGAAGGGCATATTTGTCAAATTGCATGTGTATAAATTTTATCTTGTTAATATCAACTCTTTTTATTTATTTTTTCAATTCAAAATGAAGGCAAAGGAGAGATGTTGATATTGATCATTGTTCTTAGTTAGAGTAAGTACTAAAAGAATGTTACTGATTTGATCAATTGTTCTACAGCTGACATTAAATATAAAAATTAAAAAGATAATACTACTTCAAAGCTTGAAAATTGAATTGTTAAACACAACATTAGTGGAGTAATAAGGAAGAACAAACTAATTAACTGATTTACCCCCCATAACAATCATTGTTCGTAGTAGTTGGCGTACGTTTTCAGCTTGGGTTCAATTATTTTCACCTCTCTATACCATCAGTACATGTATATATATATCACCTTCATTAATGATAATAACACACCTAGCTCCAAAGTTTCAACTATCCAAACCTTACCTACTTCCTATATGTATTACTTACCCACCCCAAAAATTTAAAAACAATGACTTAAGCGGATATTCTATATATATATATATATATATATATATATATATATATATATATACTAGTACGATAATATATGGACATTAAAATAAAATGAAGGAAAAAAAAGAAGGTGACGCCCTTAATAATTGGCTTCGAAAATTGTCCAACCTGGTCCAACAACTCTTGAACTCCCCACCATACAATTTGTTTCCTTTTCATATTTATATAGGCCTATATATTTTATTTATTTATTTATTTGTATTTATTAGAGGCTCACAGCTAAGGGTGTAAACGAACCGAGTCGAATCGAGTATTGAGTTGTTCAGATTTGGTTCATAAAATTTATCGAATATAAAATAAGGTTCGATTGAGTCTAATTTAGCTACCGAGTCGAGCACGATTCCAAGTCAAGCCCGAACAGTTTGAACTTTTCGAACGAATATGATCCGAGTATCAATAGAAAATTACAATTTGAGGATGTTCGAGTAATTAATTTATCGAACTTTAAAATTTGCTTATATTTGACTCATTTATATTTCGAGTCGAACTCGAATCAAACTATATACGAATCTGAATACTTAATCAACATATTAACCTGCTTACTCATTTTACGTGCTCGAGAATAGGGAAATGGGAAATGGGGTGGTACCGTTATCAGGACTTGACTGTGCTTGACGGCAATCTTGTTAGGTTATGGGATTGTAGACGGAAAATTGCCACCTTATTAAGTTCAGGTGGCCAGTGTTATGATGTACTCCACTATTAGCTACAGGCTACAGTAGTCTGTAGTTAGTTTTTATATGTAGACCGTAGTGTATCTAATTAATAAAAATACTTATAATTTTCCATATATGTTAGATTAAATATTAATTGGAGCGGAGTGGCATCATGTGTAAGTGTAACATATCAAAGAATAATATAATAAATATTAATTGTTTTAAAATGTGATCAAGTATTATTATTAGAATAATAATTAAAATGTGATATTTGTAATAACGTGATTCACGCTTATATAAATAAGATATGGTGCTTCAATTTCATATTTCTATATGAAAATTATAGTGATAGTTTGTACCATCGTTATACATCTATAACAATTCTTTTTATATAAAAATATTAAAAAATCATATGAAAATATCAATTTTTTATAAACTAGAGGTTGGGACACACAGTTGCATGTGCAATTTATATTCATGTGTAATTAATTTAAAATTTTAATTTAGAGGGTATAATATAAATATTATTTAATTTTTATGGTAAAATATAAAAACGAACTGAATTTTGAGAAAAAAGTTAGTCTGCGCAAAAAAGACCAAACGCAAACGTACGTGATCTCATTCTTAAGCTACAATTTTTAATGAAGCCAAAATCAAATGTCCCATTCTTGATGCCCGACCCAAACCATTTGAGATTTATGCGTCTAAGAGTCTTATTATATATTGTGCTAAATTTATATTTAATTATAATTACAAAATTTATTAATACATGTTGAGATTGGTAATAATTATAGTAATTAAGACCCTACTTATTATACGTACGTCTCTAAAAAAAATATTATTAATACTTATTCACGTAATTGATAATCAAAAAGTCATACACATTCACCATATATGCTATGTTAGAATCGTAGCTTCGTAGAGTCAAAATTGTTGTTGAAGACATGACATGGGTGATCCCTGTCCTTAAGGTCTTTATCGCCCTCACCACTATCTGTTTGCTAAGAATTACAGACGATATACCTCCAGGATATATGTCAAGTCTTGGTGAATTATCTGTGATAGCAATTCACAGAAAATTTCAATAAAACACTACTTTGTAGTAGTTGTTTGTTTGTAAAAATATTGGAGAAGATAGAAAAATACATGTGCAAAATCATATATGTAAACTTATGCATATATCTCATCTTATGTATATATATATCAACATATATATATATATATATAAGTTACATAATATACTATTTAATTCTATATTTAACCATACTTATTAATACTAAATATGTAAGTTACATACTAGATTAATAAATATGTAAGTTACATACTAGTTAGTATTAATGTAGTGGTTAATTAGAATTAGCACTCAATATTTTTCTTTTGTTCCAAAAAATAAAATAAAATAGACTTCTATTCTAACTAAGGAAAAATAGTTTTTATCAAACAATTTTGCACCTTATTAAATGTCTCACTATCGACACTAATCGAATGATTTCTACACAAATCAAATAAAATTCTCTTTTATTCTCCACGTTGAGGACATTAATTTACACCTTTTATACTTACTTAAATTATGTCCACAGATGAATTTTATCAAACTCAAATATGACATATTATAAGTTAAAAAAGTATAAAATAAGGTGCAATATATAACAATCCCTCACTTGTTTGAAAAAATAATTTTTCATCCAAACAACTTCCTATCAAACAACTCCAAGGCATGTGTGCATAAAAGAGGGTGTGACGAACATTGAACCTTCCCTTAGTGTAAACAACTCAAAGTCACATCGAAGTAGAAGGTGTTCGTAGATTGAACCTCTACTTCTATATGATATGACCGGAATTGTCACACACACAAAATCCTCCTACCACGATGAGTATTCTCAATTGCTTTGCGTTAATATGGCCATGCGCAATACCCTGTTTCATGAACCTCTAAGAGAGTAAACCACAACCCTCTATAAAAAGCGGCTCCACTTCTAGTTCATATAGGCAAAGTGTTTCACATGTGTTTTTGTTGCTAAGAACACAATAACTTTGTTAAGAGTATAACTCAAACCTCGGTGATAAATGCAATGACGTTCTTATCTTAAACTACATATGAAACCACATCGTCGATAAGAATACGCCAAGAATCGTGACTTGTTTTTCCCATTGAACCTATAAACTAGGGGTAACCTAGGAATAGGTTGGGTTCCCATCACCCCTGACTCAAAGTGGTTTAAGTTCCATATCACAAGTAGTTAAACTTACTAAGATCTCGTCAAAGTCTTAGAAAAAAGATAAGTCAAGTCGTCACTTGACTTTCTCGTAGATAAATATTATAATACCTTCTTGTATCAATTATCCAACAAAAATTATGTCTATGACCAACATGTCAAGACTTACCATTAAAGGTAATCTCATATGCTCTATATCACATCATAATGAACTAAGCAATGGAAGTGGCCACAATTTGATGTTTTAACAACAAATTTCGATTCCTTTTGCTTTCTCCATCATGTAAAGCAATAGTATTACTTGCTACTCCAAGTAAATTATTTTCTCACTAAGGGTAATAATATATTCACCTACGTGTAAAAATATAATTATATATTCACCTACTTGTGAATATTTTCTAACTTATTCAAGATCACAACCAACTATGAATCCAAGATTAATACTACATAAAAAATTTCACTAACACGATATTGTGAAATAGGAGGCTTTAGACTAGGCTACGATCAATGTTTTAACAAACACCCTAATCCATTAAACTTCCCTCATAAAATAATAACATTAGATTCATATTGTGAAATGGAAAATATTCATTTGTTTCTTACTCATCTAAGAAACAACAAAACCCAAGATTGAGTAAAAATTCACCTACTTGTAAATTTATAATTTTTCTCACTAAAATATAAGTGACACTTATGTGATCTATTAAAACATTGAGAGATCTAACAAAAACCAATGTAAATAATTAGTATACTAAGTTTAAAACTGTATGTAATATCTGCTCTCGTGCATTGCATATCAAACACAAAGCTCCCACTAGCGAATGTTGTGACGCCCCCAAAATAGGTATACAACACCCATTCTGAGTCGCCAAATACATGGTACAGAAAGCAAACTACAACTTCAATAATACAATTGTCATGCAAAATACGACAACACATACTGTGAGTTTAAATATAAATATTGTTTTCTAGACAATATCAACACTCAAATAAGTCCTCATTACAATTATTCATACACTATTTTACAGAAATAGTGAGGACTGCTAAAACATCTTTCTAGAACCATCATTCCATACCCCGACTCGATCCTGCTATGTTCTCACCTCCTGAGAAGAAAAATAGAACAAAAAGAAAAAAGGTTAGCTCAACTAGCCCAGTAAAGAATATTATGAATAAGATAATATACAAAAAATTATCATTAGTCTTCAACAGGGAAAAATCTGATAGAATATAATAGACAACAAGTTTTAGATCAACAATGCAAATTAAATAAAGAATCCATTAGAAGAGTCACGTAGAGAATGAATTCTACTATCTTCTAAGATTTAAAAGTCCATCATCAATATTTTATCCTTGTAACATCAATCAATATACATCTTTAATCAAATATTCATCTTTTCACTACAGGCCAAATATATTCATTTATATCACCCGGTCGATCATGTTCATCTCAACACTGCTCATCTTTGCACTACGCCAAAGATATTCATCGATTAATCATTCATCTTTGCACTACAAAGCCAAAGATATTCAAGAATATCATCATTTAAGACTGAGGATGATGAAAAATATTTTAAAGAAAACGAATCCAGTGAGACAGAATGACAAAATTAGGGATTCGTATAACACAGTTTATCCAAGATCAATACTACTTCATAATAACCAATTGTGAAGCAGAATTCAAAAATAACGATCAAAACATGGATACAATCAAAGATAGTAGCCAAAATAGACATCTTGGACAAAAAGGAAAATTTTTATTTTTCGATAAATAGTGTCGTATAAGTGAATAGTGCCGTATACGTGAATAGTAACCCCGACACAAAAAATTCCAAATTTGATTTAAAAGTTCACCAATATTTCGGCATAATGATATTGAAGAAAATAATATCATTTAAGAAGAAAATAACATCCCTTACCTCAAAATAGCTAGTGATTTTTGATCGAAATATCGGATATAAAAGTAGAAGGAAGCTTCAGATAGAACAACAACTCTCAAAGTATATAAATACTCACACAAAAATACTCGATAATCTAGAGAAAAAAAACTTATTTTCGTGTGATTTTCAATTCTAATCTAAGCGTCTATTTATAGGAAAATACTAGAACGCCATAGGAGACTAAAATAATAAAATATTATTATTTCTTTCTTTTTCTCTATGCACACCTTTGGAAAAATCAAGCATGCCATCTTGGAAGAAAAAAATAGCAGCCCATGTGTATTCAACACCAACCCAAAAGTGGGTCCCACCCATAAATTAATAAAAATTAATTTATTTTCTGAAACTTCAATAATTCATAGAAAATAGCTCGTGAATCAGAAAAATACGAATTTTATGTCCATTCTGCCTGAAATTAAATTCTCTACAACTTTGTAGATTTGAGTTTTTCTTAATTCCAAATAGAAAATATCCAAAATCCACAAACGGATGATTTTTAATACCTCTATTCCGACAAAATACTGATAAAATACCTCAGCATTAATTCCTTCATTTATAACCACATAAATAAATCCATCATTTATATCCACATCAAATAAATATTTTCTTATCATATAAATTAATAATTAATTATTCATAAATAATATTACAGAATCACAATTATGACAAACTTACGGTTCCTCAGAAGAGGAGCTTTCCAATAAGGATTTCTCCTTCATCGGGCGCGCAATTAGGTGACCAAACCTCTCCTCGATGTAACTTTCTAGACATTGCCAATAATGTTATCTAATAATATTATTCAAATAATATGAATTATTGATCCGATAATAGGAAATCTTGTATGCGATGACAATTATTGAAACAATAATAATATAAACTATCAACGCAGACAATTATTGAAACAATAAAATAAATATTGAACAAGTAATCATCGTAATAATTATTGAGTAGTGCCTTCTTACGCATTTAATCAATAATTCAATAATATCTCGCAATATCGTGTCTTTCTTTGTGTAACCACGCCAGTATTACTATATTTTAACCATCGTATTCCAACAAGTGTTAATTCAGTAATAACTACGTCGTTATTTATAAAAACTCATACTTTGTCGTTTTCTTCATCCGACAGTTATTCTGTTATGGGGCCCACGAATGGCTACGCCGTCGTACGAATATTCCCCCGACAACAAGAATATTCCACGACCAAACGAATATTCCCCGACAGAAATGAATATTTTATAACCACTTGCTTATTTGGCAAAATTTGCACATTTCACTCATAACCAAAGCATTATATCAAATTAACCCTTATTAATTTAGAAAAATGAATAGAGGAAAATTTAATTTTATTTATAATAAGTTGGGGTCTTACAACCTCCCCTCCTTATAAAATTTCGTCCTCAAAATTGACGTGACGACGCACTGGTGTTTGAACATGGTGAGGTACCTCACTTTCATTTCTGATTCCAACTCCCAGGTCATTTCTTCAATAGCATGGTTCTTCCACAAAACCTTGACTTGTGGTATAACCTTCGTGCGTAGGACATGCTCTTTCCTATCCAAGATCTTAACATGTACCTCCTCATATGTTAAATCTTCGGCTATCTCGTCTGGTTCTAACGCAATAATGTGGTTTAGGTCTTTTACATATTTACGAAGCATAGATATGTGAAAAACATTATGAACACGAGACATGCTTAGAAGGCGAGTCTATAGGCCACCTTTCCTATTTGGTCAAGAATCTCAAATGGACCAACAAATCGTGGATTGAGCTTTCCTCTCTTCCTAAATCTTGTAACTCCCTTCCAAGGAGCAATACGTAACAGTACATGATCTCCAATATTAAATTCCACATCCTTTCGATGAAGATCAACATAACTCTTTTTTCGATCATGTGAGGTTTGAATACGTTGTCGAATCATTTAGATCTTTTCTGTAGTCATGCGTACCAATTACGGTCCCAACAAAGTTACTTCACCCACCTCGTCCCAGCATACTGGAGAATGACACTTTCGTCCATACAACGCCTCAAGTGGAGCCATGCCTATACTTGCTTGATAACTATTGTTGTAAGAGAATTTCACCAATGGCAAGTACTTATCCCAACTCCCTTTGAAGTCTAGAACACAGAGTTATAATAGATCTTCATGAGTTTGAATAGTCCTCTCTGATTGTCCGTCCGTTTGAGGATGGTATGCCGAACTGAATTGTAAATCTGTGCCCCTAGCTTTCTGCAAGCTAACCCAAAATCGTGAAGTGAATCTTGGGTCACGATCCGAAACTATGAATACTGGCATGCCATGCAATCTCACAATCTCATTTAAGTACATACGAGCAAGACATTCAAGGGAATAAGTCTCACGTATAGGCAAGAAATGAGTAGACTTGGTTAATCTATCAACAATAACCCAAATCGCATCTATGCCTTGAGAAACTTTGGGAAGACCTGTAACGAAATCATGGTAATGTGTTCCCACTTCTATTTCAGAATCTCAAGTGGTTGCAATGGACCCTTTGGCACTTGATGCTCCGCCTTTACACGTTGACAGGTTAAACATCTCGAGATAAACTCCGCGATCTCTCTCTTCATATTGTTCCACCAAAATATGTGTTGAATATCATAATAAATTTTGGTACTCCTAGGATGGATTGCAAATGGGGTGTTGTGTGCCTCCATCATGATTCTATGCTTCAAGTCAGAATCGTTAGGAACGCAAAGTCTAGAGTTGAATCGAAGTATTCCTTCTTCATCGATTCTTGCTTCTGGAATAGCACCTTCTTGCACTTTCTTCTTATGCATCACCCCAGTCAAGTAGCTTGAAAGCGGCTTTAACTTTATCGATTAAAGTCTGGTTCTACTCAGATATTCACCATCATCATGTGGGTCCACAGAGTCTTTAATTCTATCTCCATCCTTTGCAAGTCATACAAAATGGGCCATTCGTTAACAATATCAATATCACACTCAGATACTCGATATGATCTTCTACTCAACGCGTCCACTCTACGTTCGCTTTTCCGTGATGATATTGAATAGTGTGATCGTAATCTTTCAAAAGCTCAAGCTAAATTCGTTGCCGCATATTGAGTTCTTTTTGGGTGAAGAAATATTTGAGGCTTTTATGGTTCGTATAAATCTCCACTTTCTCCCCATACAAGTAGTGTCTCCAAATTTTCAACGCGAATACAACTGCTGCCAACTCTAGATCATGAGTAGGATAATTCCTCTCATATTCTTTGAGTTGTCGCGAGGCATAGGCTATGACTTTCCCATGTTGCATGAGAACACATCCTAACCCTTTGCCTGAAGCATCGCTGTAGATAACAAATCCATCCGACCCATATGGTATTGCTGTAGCAGTGCGAAATGAGTCTCCTCTTGAGCTCGTGGAAACTCTTCTCGCATTCCTCGCTCCATATTTAATTTTGTATCTTTCGAGTCAAATTTGAGTTAATCTGAGTAGCGATTCGAGAAAATCCTTCCACGAATCTCCGATAATAACCATTTAAGCCCAAAAAGCTACGTCTTGACCACCGACTTTGGTTGCTCCCAACTTTGTATTGCTTCAATCTTCGTCGGGTCAACAGATACTCCATGTTTTGACACCACGTGCCCAAGGAATGCTACTTCCTCAAGCCAGAACTCGGATTTCTTCAGCTTGGCATAAAGCTTGTTTTCACGAACCCTTTCAAGTATCAGCTTCAAATGGTGCTCATGATCTTCACGGCTTTTGGAATAGATGAGGATGTCATCAATAAAGACAACAACGAACTGATCCAAATATTCCTTGAATACTTGGGTTCATCATATCCATAAAAGCAAATAGGAGCATTAGTCAATCCAAAAGACATGACTAAGAATTCATAATGCCCGCATCGAAGTTTAAGGCGGTCTTTGGAATATCCTCGATTTTAATCTCCGGTGATGATATCCGTAAGCGAAGATCGATCTTTGAAAAGAATTGTGCTCCTTTGCAATTTGGTCAAAAACAGTCATCAATGCGAGGTGCGGATACCTATTCTTGATGGTGACATGGTTTAATTCTCGGTAGCCAATACAAAGTCGCATACTCCCATCTTTCTTCTTTACGAATGAAACTGATGTCTAATAACTCCTGTAGTTGGAATTTTAACTCCTGAAGTTCAATAGGAGCCATTCGATATGGGAATTTAGAAATGGGTTTTGTACCCCGTTCAAGATCAATAAAGAATTCAACATCACGTTCTTGGGGTAGACCGGGAAGTTCTTCAGGAAATACATCAGGAAATTCTCTAACAACAGAAATATTATCTAAATCTGACTTGCCTTTATTCAAATCCATAACATGGGCTAAGAAAGCTTGGCATCCGTTTTTCAATAAACGAATAGCTTTGTGGCTTGATATGACAGTAACTGATTTTAGTGGTTTAGTTGTTTGAATTCGTATGACAGGTTGGTTAGGAATATGAAAACTAATAACCTTACGAAAACAATCAATTTTGGCATGATGAGTGGTTAACCAATCAATTCCTAAAATCACATCAAAAGCAAGTATCTTTAAAGAGATAAGATCAACAGGTAATGTAATAGTGCTAACTTGGATTAAGCAAGATTTATAAACTGTAGATGTAACGAAGGTTTCACCCAACAGAGTTTCAACAGATAAGTTAAAATCCAATTTCTCCGGAGTCAAGTTTAAACGTTGAGCACAAGCAGGATAGATAAAATAATGGGTAGAATCGATATCTAGTAAGGTATAAACTTCGCAAGAATTCAAGATTAACTTACCCGTGATCACCTCGTTCGGGTTCCTCACGTTTTGGCCAATCACGACAAACGCTCTTCCAGGAACCGTTGACTTCGACATATTCGGGACAGCTTTTGGAGTCACCATCCCCGTTGAACTTGGTTTTCCTACAGAACACTCTTAGGCTATATGACCCTCCTTTCCACAGTTATAATATACCTTGGATTATTGTGGACAGTTTGGGCTGATATGTCCCTATTTTCCGCATTTATAACACACGACCGGTGGTCGTTCTCCTCCCCCAACAACAGCTTGATCTTTGGTGTTCTTCTTTGATGTCTTCCGTCATTGTTGAATCTCCTCTTTTTGGAATTTCCACTAGACTCACCTCTTCTATTATCATGGCCACGATTACCACCCGAGTGGTTACCGCTTTTGTCCGTATTCTTCCCTCCTCGCTGGTTATCATCGCTCCGATGACTACTGTCACCGTATGACCCTGGTTATGATCCATCGGTTGAGTATACTCATTATCTCGCTCTAATAATTGAGCCCTGTTGACAACATCTGAATACAGAGAAAATTTATGAGAGATAAGGTATTGACGAATCTCGGGTTTTAGACCTCTCAGAAACATCCGCGTCATACGTTCCTCATTCTCTACCAAATGAGGTGCAAACTCGATAACTCATGAACTTCGCTTTCATCATCGAGAGACACCGTCATGTTATTCTCGCTCCGGTCTAATAAACTCTACCTCCTTCATATGAATGAATACTTTCGGGAAAGTACTTGTCATTGAACAATTTCTGAAATCTTTCCCAAGACATGTTAAGGCGATTTGGTAGGTACGCGTTCACCTGATTCCCACCAGTAATTTGCCTCTCCACGGAACATAAAGGTGGCGAATGGAACCTTCTGTTCCTCTGTGCATCCCAAGACATATAATATCTTGGTAATTTACTTAACCCATGTCTCCGCCTTAATTGGATCGGGCTTTTCCCAGAAATCTGGTGGTCCCAACTCTTTGAACTGTTTGGCTGTGACATGCATCAAATGCGTTGCCATCACTTCCACCGTATTTTGTACACGAAGTTCGCTTTAAATCGCGATTTTTGCATTAAGCGCAAAAAGCTTCTAAACATTCCATCATTCATCGTTTGCTCGGTAGTGTCGTTTACAGGAGGAATATTGTCTTCCTGTTGCACGTTCTCCTGGTTTGTGACTAAAGGTTGTTCCACAATCTCATACACTCCATTGTTAACATTCTCAGCAACCATTCTTAAATACTGCCATAAAACAAGGGTTAATTAAACAAATTAACATATCACATAATATTCCTATATTATGACCAACCAACAAATAAGCTTAGATAGGACACACTAGCGAATGATTTACTCATCTCTCCTCCTAGTTCTATTCCCGATCTCCGCCGGAGACCATATCCCTAAGCTTTGATACCAACCGTGGACGCCCCCAAAATAGGTATACAACACCCATTCTAAGTCGCCAAATACATGGTACGAGAGAAAGCAAACTACAACTTCAATAATACAATTGTCGTGCAAAATAATCGACACAACACATACTGTGAGTTTAAATACAAATATTGTCTTCTAGACAATATCAACACTCATATAAGTCCTCATTATAATTATTCATACACTATTTTACGAAATAGTGAGGATCGCTAAAACATCTTTCTAGAACCATCACTCCATACCCCAGGCTCGATCCTCGCTATGTTCTCACCTCCTGAGAAGAAAAATGGAACAAAAAGGAAAAGGGTTAGCTCAACTAGCCCAGTAAAGAATATTATGACTAAGATAATATACAACAAATTATCATTAATCTTCAACAGGGAAAAATCTGATAGAATATAATACACAATAAGTTTTAGATCAACAACTGCAGCGGAAACAACAATCCATTAGAAGAGTCACGTAGAGAATGAATTCTACTATCTTCTAAGATTTAAAAGTCCATCATCAATATTTTATCCCTGTAACATCAATCAATATACATCTTTAATCAAATATTTATCTTTTCACTATAGGCCAAAGATATTCATTTATATCACCGAAATATCATGTTCATCTCAACACTGCTTCATCTTTTGCACTACGGGCCAAAGATATTCATCAGTTAATCATTCATCTTTGCACTACAGGCCAAAGATATTCAGTAATATCATTATTTAAGACTGAGGATGATGAAAAATATTTTAAAGAAAACGAATCTAGTGAGACAGAAAGACAAATATTAGGGATTCGTATAACAATTTATCCAAGATCAATACTACTTTATAATAACCAATTGTGAAGCAGAATTCAAAAATAACGATCAAAACATGGATACAATCAAAGATAGTAGCCAAAATAGACATCTTGGACAAAAAGGAAAATTTTTATTTTTCGGTAAATAGTGTCGTATTCGTGAATAGTGTCGTATACGTGAATAGTAACCCCGACACAAAAAGTTCCAAATTTGATTAAAAAGTTCACCAAAATTTCGGCATAATGATATTGAATAAAATAATATCATTTAAGAAGAAAATAACATCCCTTACCTCAAAATAACGGTATTTTTGATCGGAATATCGGATATAAAGCCGAAGGAAGTTTGTATCGAACAACAACTCTCAAAGTATATAAATACTCACAAAAATACGCTCGATAATATAGAGAGAAAGAAAACTTGTTTCTGGTGTGATTTTTAATTCTAATCTAAGCGTCTATTTATAAGAAAATGCTAGAACGCTATAGGAGACTAAAATAATAAAATATTATTATTTCTTTCTTTTTCTCTACGCACACCTTTGGAAAAATCAAGCATGCCATCTTGAAAGAAAAAAATAGCAGCCCATTTGTATTCAACACCAACCCAAAAGTGGGTCCTACCCGTAAATTAATAAAAATTATTTTATTTTTCGAAACTTCAATAATTCATAGAAAATAGCCCGTGAATCGTAAAAAATACGAATTTTATGTCCATTACTTTTCAAAATCAATTCTCTACAACTTTGTGTCTTTGAGTTTTTCCAAATTCCAAACAAAAAATATCTGACATCCACAAACGGATGATTTTTAATACCTCCATTCCGAAAAAATACTGATAAAACACCTCAGCATTAATTCCTTCATTTATAACCACATAAATAGATCCATCATTTATATTCACATCAAATAAATATTTCCTTATCATATAAATTAATAATTAATTATTTATAAATAATATTACAGAATCACAATTATGACAACCAGGCGGTTTCGAGGAAGAGGGGCTTTCAAAAAAGATTTCTCACTTCTTGGCGCATGATTAGGTGACCAAACCTCTCCTTGTGAGAACTCTCTAGACATTGCCAATAATGTTATCTAATAATATTATTCAAATAATATGAATTATTGATCCGATAATGGGAAAATCTTGTGTAAATGACAATTATTGAAACAATAATAATATAAACTATCAACGCAACAATTATTGAAACAATAAAATAAAATATTAAGCGGTAATTTATGTAATAATTATTGAGTAGTGCCTTCTTCACGCACGAATCAATAATTCAACAATCTTTATGCAATCTTGTGTCTTCTTTGTGCGACCACAGCGTATTCTTGTATTTTAACCACGGGTATTCAACATTGTTAGCAGTAACAAGCTGCGCAGCGTTATTTATAAAACTCATACTTTGTCTTTTCTTCATCAAGCGGTTATTCATTTATAGGGCCCACGAATGCATTTTATGACGTTGTACGAATATTCCCCGAAACAACAAGAATATTCCATGACCAACGAATATTCCCAAGCGAAATGAATATTTTATAACCACTTGCTTTATTTGGCAAAATTTTTACAATTCACCCATAACAAAGTATTATATCAAATTAACCCTTATTAATTTAGAATAATGAATAGAGGAAAATTTAATTTTATTTATAATAAGTTGGGGTCTTACATGTAAGACCCAATTTTTTTTATAAATAAAATGGAATTTCCTTTATTTATTATTTTGAAATAAGTAAGGGTTGATTTGATAATGTGGTTAGTTATGGGTAAAATGCGTAAATTTTACAAAATAAGCAAGTGGTTATAAAATATTCATTATCGTTCGAGGAATATTCGTTTTGTCGTGGAATATTCGCATCTTTTCGGGAATATTCGCAGACGATGACGATGACCATGTGTGGGCCCCATAACTGAAAGCGATTGGAGGAATAAAACGACAAATATAAGTTGTTTAAAAATAAGGCGTAGTTGTTACCGTTCTACTGTTGGAATACTCGATGGTTAAAACACGATGAATCTGGCGTTATTCGACAAGAAGACACTGATATTGCACCAATTATCGACTCTTACGTAAGAAGGCACTACTCAATAATGGTTACGGTAATTATCGCTCGATTATTTTATTGGTTCAATAATTGTTGTGTTGATATTTTGTATTATTGTTGTTTCAATAATTGTCCTTATCTGAGATCTTCCATTATCGAAGCAATAATTCATATTATCCGAATAATATTATTAGAAAATATTATTGACAATGTCTAGAAAGTTCGCCTCAAGGAGAGGTTTGGTCTCCTAATCATGGCGCCAAGAATGAGAAATTTTATCGAAAGCCCTCTTCCTGAACTATGCAGTCACAATATTGTGATTCGTAATATTATTTGTGAATAATTAATTATTGATTTATATGATGAGAAAAATATTGATTTTATGATGATATAGATGGAGAAAATTTTTAATGTGACAATTGTTGAAAATTAATATTTTATCTTTTTCTGATAAAATAATTCTTTTAATAATATATTAACGATGATATTTTTACAATGAATGTGGGATATATGAATAAATGAGGAGGAAGAGTATTTTTGTTGGATTAAATGTTTAACACATGTTTTGTGTGTTGGTGGACCCATTTCTTGACCGAAAATTGATTATAGACTATAAAATCGCCCGTTTGTGGATTTTGGTCAATTTATGTTTGGAATTTGGAAAAACTTTCTTCTGCAAAGTTGTAGAAAATTGAATTTCCTATAAAAACTCGCGAGATTCGAGTTTTCTGATAAAAAGGGCTATTTATTGTGAATTATTGAAGTTCTGGAGTTCCGAAATAATTGATTTTTGAAAGTTTTAATTATTATTTTGAAGAAAAACCTTTTTGCCATTTGAGAGGCACATGTTAAGGATGGAAATCAGCTGAGTTTAGATGTCTAGACCAAAAGTGTAGGCTAAGGAATTTTGTTTATAAATAATATTATTATATTCAATTTTCTACTTTGGTGTTCTAAGCATTTTCCTATAAATAGGGAGCTTAGGTTAGAATTGAAAATCACACCAGAAACTGAAGTTTTCTCTCTCTATATTATCAATCGTATTCTTGTGAGTATTTTGAGTATACTTTGAGTATTGCTATACGGTGCAAGTTCAAGTTATAACTTATATCCAGTATTCCAGTGAGAAGTACTGTCTTTCTGAGGTAAGGGATATTATTTTTTTTTGTGATGATATTATTTCTTCAATATCATTATGCTGAAATATTGATCTGAAGTTTTTATCAAATTTGGAACTTTTTCATGTCGGGGTTACTATTCATGAGTTACTATTCACGAGTACTATTCACGAAGCGTGAAGATGTTTTTTGTGAAATTTCTATCTTTTGATGTTTGATTCTTATTCACGATATAAAGACTTTATTCACGATATCGTTACTATTCACGAATACGGACTTTATTCATCGAAAAATGAAAAATTTTCTTTTTCGTCGAAAATATCTATACGGATACTAGCTTTGATTGTATCCATGTTTTGATCATTCTTGAATTTTACACCACTATGATTATTTTTGAGGTATTTTTGGACATGGATAAAATAAAGTACGAATCCTTAATCCTTAATCCTTGTCATTTTGTTTCACTGGATTCGTTTCTTTAAAAAAAAATATTTTTCATCATCCTCGGTCTTAAATGATGATATTGTTGAATATCTTTGGCCGTAGTGCAAAGATGAATGATTTCGATGAATATATCTTTGGCTGTAGCAAAGATGAATGATTTCTGATGAATATCTTTGGCCCATAGTGCAAAGATGAACAGGTATTTAGATGAACATTACCAACTGGTGAATGTCCTTGGCCTGTAGTGCAAGGATGAATATATTTGATTCCAGATATATATTGATTGATGTTACATGGATAAAATATCGACGATGAACTTTTAAATTCATATATAGAAGATAGTTGTTTGCATTCTCTACTTAACTCTTCTAATGAATTATCGTTTCATTGCGATTGTTGATTTAAAATTGGTTGTCTATTGTATTCTATTAGATTTTTTTCCCTGTTGGAGACTAACGATAATTTGTTGTATATTATCTTAGTCATAATATTCTTTACTGAGCTAGTTGAGCTCACCCTTTTCCTTTTTGTTCCATTTTTCTTCTCAGGAGGCGAGAATATAGCGAGTACGAGTCGGGGTATGGAATGATGATGTTAGAGAGTTGTTTAGTAGTCCTCACCATTTTTGTAAAATAATGTATCAATAATTATGATGAGGATTTATTTGTATGTGGATATTGTTTAGATGGCAATATCTGTATTTAAACTCACAGTTCTACTGTTGTAATAATAAAGTTGTAGTTGTTTCTGTACCGTGTGTTGACAACTCAGAATGGGTGGTGTATACCTATTTTGGGGGTGTCACATTACAAATGTGTACTTCAGATTTACAATAGTTATATCAGAATTAACTTTTAATGTACCACTACTATTAAAGAATTATTAAATTCTTCAATCTCAAGGTATATCAAACTCAGTTTAGTATAGCCTCTTAATACAATTTAATTGATTTAGTTGGAATCCTCGTTATGTTTTCACATGATAATAAAATAACATCTATTTTACAAGTCTTTCAACATAAAGACAAAAATAGATATTTCTTAAACTCGTTTACATTAACAATACTATGTAAAATGATCAACATATCATTAATATACACAAAAACTATCACATTATAGTTTATACAATTATATTGTTAGTGTAAACATATAAATAATTTTATATCCGATAGAATCTCAAGGTTAATATGCACATATTATCACCTAATATTTATCCACTTGAATATTTATAACTTAGTTTCAATCTCACTATTGAACTAAATCACAATATATATTTTGGATCATATTTAGGCTAATAAAATAGGTATTTTATTTACCAAATTATTATATTGATTTTCTTCACCAAATCAATATTGCTCTTTCTAGGTTCAATTTATAACTTTGTTGAACCTTAGATAATTAATTAAGTGAAATAAGTTCACACTTCAATATTATTCAAAAGTTTGTGTTTCAAAGACTTTCATTTCACAGAACTACACAATCAAATTGAATTTCGCAACATGAAATCCATAAGCCTTACTATTTCTTACATAAATAAAATTATGCTCCAAATAGTTCAAAAGCTAAATTTAGTCCATAAATAAAAATCTTAAAGAATCACCCCCACACTTTTAAATAATTGAAATCTGATTGAATAATTTCACTTCACAATATTATGCTCACTACTTAAAATAAATTTTAGATTAATTAACATTTTATGTAACAATGTTCCTATAAATATTACTTCTACATAAGAATATTAAGGAACACTTCTCAAAACATAAAATAAGTTCTTGCACATTTTATGTATTAGTTATTCATATAAAGATTGTTTTAATATAAGAATCTTTTAGAATACCCCCACATAAGAAAACAAGCTCTTATTTTCTGAATTACATAAAATATCAAATCTAAAAAAATATTTAATATAAGCACTTAATAAATTATACATGTACATTTTTCAAGTATACCAACACGTAACACTTGACTCTATATAAAAAGTATAAAATTTATTATATACAAATTATAGCACAACTCATCATATTGCACAAATTTATTTGCATATAAAATATAAAAATTTATATTTACTTTCTATGAAATTAATTTATCACACAAAATTAATTTATGTAGAAAGCAAATAAAATTCTCACACGTGAATTAGTATATCTTCAAGTATTTTCTTGTCCCAACTTGGATACGAAATATCATAAACAATATATCTTTTGACATTTACAATATAGAATTCAAGACAATCTTCATAATAATATGAAATACTTGAACTTCACTATATTTATAAAAAGTCAAAAAATAAATTTTTTACCTCAATTAGGATATAAAAAATTCATATAATCACATTAAAATTTACTACTTCTTGGACAAGAAGTACACACAAAAATAAATCAACATATATCAATTGTAATTATCCCAAAAACATTGCGAATAACATTTCTATGTGTTTTTTCAATATCATAATCACATTGTATACAAGATTTATTCAACAAAATTTACTTCTACAATATCTCTTCCAACTATTAGTTGATAATTAATTTATTATCCACAAACAAAGTAATTTATCTTAAAATTCATGCATACAAATACCAAGTAATATTATACACTAAATATTACCTCAAACTTTCTATACATAATTTTGTTCAAGACGAACATAAATTTACTTTATTCTCAAAATAAATTAATTTACAACTAATTTGTTATACATAGAGACAAGTAAACTTCTCAAATTTTACTACAACTTTCTCATAATAAATTAATCTCAATTAGTATATAAGAAAAAAAAATTGTCTCAAATTTCATACATACATATATACACATCATAATATTTTATCTACTCATAAAATATTATAAACAAAATACATATATGCATAAAATTAAATGTATTCCATCATGAACTAAAATTTAATTACTTTTCTTATCTCACAAAACTAATTAATTAATTTATTACAACAAAATGGAAGTAAAATAATACTCAAACATACAATATCATCTACACATGATATAATACATAAGACATATACTTTCAAGTATATACACATACAAAATGATACACAATTATCATTTATAAAAATAAAGGCTAATGTTAAAAACACACCTTTTGGAATTAAATCAGAAGAACGACATAATCTCTTGAGAGAAAGATTTCTAAGCATCAACATTTGGTGTTTTTCCATGATGATCACTCTTCATCTTTTCTCGCATCAATTTACAAACATGTAAATTGTAATCTTTTTCACTTTTATTTTTCTCCATAATCCATCTTCTAACAGGAATTATCAATAAAAATAATTAGCTTAATATCTCAATATATTACTAATTATCATAAAAATTCAATTGATAAAATAGATACAAGAAAAATGACACTTATCTTTAAAAACCGTGTTGTCTTCCATCTCACCAAAATCATGACTCTAACAAATATGATAAAGACCTTAAGATTGTTAGAATCATAGCTTCGTAGAGTCAAAATTGTTGTTGAAGACATGACACGAGTGATCCTTATCCTTAAGGTCTTTATCTCCCTCACCACTATCGGTTTGCTAAGAGTTACAGACGATATATGTGACGCCCCCAAAATAGGTATACAACACCCATTCTGAGTCGCCAAATACATGGTACAGAAAGCAAACTACAACTTCAATAATACAATTGTCGTGCAAAATACTACAACACATCTTTGTGAGTTTAAATACAAATATTGTCTTACAGACAATATCAACACTCAAATAAGTCCTCATTATAATTTTTCATACACTATTTTACGAAATAGTGAGGATCGCTAAAACATCTTTCTAGAACCATCACTCCATACCCGAGGCTCGATCTGCTGTCATGTTCTGCACCTCACGAGAAGAAAAATGGAACAAAAAGGAAAAGGGTTAGCTCAACTAGCCCGATAAAGAATATTATGACTAAGATAATATACAACAAATTATCATTTGTCTTTAACAGAGAAAAATCTGATAGAATATAATAGACAACAAGTTTTAGATCAACAATTGCAGCGGAAACAACAATCCATTAGAAGAGTCACGTAGAAAATGAATTCTACTATCTTCTAAGATTTAAAAGTCCATCATCAATATTTTATCCCTGTAACATCAATCAATATACATCTTTAATCAAATATTCATCTTTTCACTACAGCCAAAGATATTCATTTATATCACCGACCGATTAAGTCATGTTCATCTCAACACTTCATCTTTGACTTTTCTTGGCCAAAGATATTCATCAGTTAATCATTCATCTTTGCATTACAGGCCAAAGATATTCAGTAATATCATCATTTAAGACTGAGGATGATGAAAAATATTTTAAAGAAAATGAATCCAGTGAGACAGAAGGACAAATATTAGGGATTCGTATAACAGTTTATCCAAGATCAATACTACTTCATAATAACCAATTGTGAAGCAGAATTCAAAAATAACGATCAAAACATGGATACAATCAAAGATAGTAGCCAAAATAGACATCTTGGACAAAAAGAAATTTTTTTTATTTTTGGGTGAATAGTGCCGTATTCGTGAATAGTGCCGTATACATGAATAGTAACCCCAACACAAAAAGTTCCAAATTTGATTAAAAAGTTCACCAATATTTCGACATAATGATATTGAAAAAAATAATATCATTTAAGAAAAAAATAACATCCCTTACCTCAAAATAACGGTACTTTTGATCGGAATATCGGATATAAAGCCGAAGGAAGCTTGTACCGAAAAGCAACTCTCAAAGTATATAAATACTCACAAAAATACGCTCGATAATCTAGAGAAAAAGAAAACTTGTTTCTGGTGTGATTTTCAATTCTAATTTAAGCGTCTATTTATAGGAAAATGCTAGAACGCCATAGGAGACTAAAATAATAAAATATTATTATTATATGGCTAAATAATAATAAAATAAATTATTAAAATATTATTATTTAACTAAAATAATAAAGTATTCTGTTTTATATAAAAACATAAAAGTATTCTGTTTTATATAAAAAGATTTTACTATTAGCCTAATAAAATGAATAACTTTATAAAAGTATTATGTTTTATATAAAAAGCATTTACATTTTATTACGTTAATAATACTAATAAAACAAAACCGAGTGACTTATCATATAAGCATCAATAATCAATACCTGGTGTCTTTATTATGCAACCCGCAGCATTATTGTACTTTCACTTCTGAAAGTAGTTGAAGCGTATTAACGGTAAAACTTTCGTAGTTATTTTCATAAAATATTTTGTCGTTTTCCACAATGAAAATAATAATTGATTAATGGGGTCCACCAATGATATGTACCGTAAATCACGGATATTCCCGACAAAAAGAACATTTCCGAACCAATCGAATATAATATGACAACTTGCATACTTTGCAAAATTTGTAAATATTACCCACAACTATAACATTATCTCAAATCCACACCATAATATAAAAAAAATATTTCGAGAAATTTAAATCTTTATTCATAAAATCTAGGATTTTACAATCTCCCCTCCTTATGAAATTTCGCCCACGAAATTTACGTACGTACCTAGTATGCCGAACAGGTGAGGACACCTCGACCTCATTTTAAATTCTAACTCTTGAGGTATAACCTTTGAGTGTCGAATGTGATCCTTCTTATCCACGCATCTCCTCATATGTTAAATCTTCTGCTATCTCGTCCGGTTCTAAATCAATAATGTGGTTCGGGTCGTCCACATATTTACGTAACATCGATACGTTAAAAATTTTATGAACACGCGGCATACTTGGCGGTAAAACGAGTCTATAAGCTACAGTTCCTACTCGTCCGAGGATTTTAAATGGGCCAATTAAATCGAGGGTTGAGATTTCAGCAACTCTTGCTATTTAAAATAACGCCCTCTTGAACCTTCTTCTTCGTGTTCATCAGCTCCGGGTGCGTAGCTTGAGCGGCTTTAACTTTATCGATTAAAGTTGATTCTACTCGTATATTCATTATCTTCATGTGGGTCCCTAGAGTCTTTAACTCTATCTTCATCATTTGTAAGTTATACGAAATGAGTCTTTGTGTTAGCAACATCGCTTTTCAAAACGCATACGATCTTCTACTCAACACGTCCACTACCACGTTCATTTCTTCCACAATGATATTAAATGGTACGATCGTAATCTTCAACAGCTCGAGTCAACGTCTTTGGCGCATGATATGTTCGTTTTAGTTGAAGAAATATTTGAGGGTTTAAGAAATGGGTTTTGTACGGGGTCAATACAAAATTCGATTTCACGCTCTAAGGGTAGGCTAAGAAGTCTTCAAGAATACGTCAAGAAATTTATTAACGATAGAAATATCATTCAAAACTGTGACTCTCATCCAAGACTTGGATAGTACGTCACATTAATACCTATCAACTTGCCATCGTCATTCACGACGTCTCCTACGAAAAGTCTGGCTTCGGTGCATTCCACACAAGGAAGTCAACAACAAAAGGATCGGGCTCTTTACTTATGGCTTGATATAACAACGATCGACTTTAGTGGTTTGGTTACTTTGAATTCACATAACAGGTTGGTTAGAAGTATGAAAGCTAACAACCTTACGAAAAGCATGATGAGTAGTTAACCAATCGTTTCCAAAAAAATCACATCAAAGGCAAGTATTTTCAAAGAGATAAGATCGACAGGTAACGTGAAAGTGTTGATTTGAACAAACAAGATTTATAAATAGTGGAGGTAATGAAGGTTTCTCCCAACTGAGTTTAAAAAGATATATCAAAATCTAACTTCTCTAGAGTTAACTTCAAACATTGAACACAACTAGGTGAAATAAAGAGTGAGTAGAACCGGTATCTAACACGGTATAGACTTTGCAAGAGCTTTTGATTAAATTACCCTTGATAATTTTATTCAGGTTCCTCGTCACGGGAAAAGAAAAATGCTCTCACTTAAACTACCGGTTTTGACTTATTTGGGACATCCTTTGGCATCACTATCCCAGCTGGACTTGACTTCACCATACGACAAAATCGAGCTAGGTGACCTTCTCTTCCGCAATTAAAACACGCTTTAGATTGTTGCGTACAGTTTGGACGGATGTGTCCCTTCTGTCCGCATTTGAAACATAACGACCGGTGGTCGTTCTTCTTCCTTTGAAAGCGGGTCTTTGGTGTCATTGTCTTTCCATCATTATTGAACCTCCTCTTCTTGAAATTTCCACTTCTATTATCTTGGCCATGATTACCACCAAAGTGGTTACCATTCTTGGCATGATAATTTCTCCCACGATGGTTATCATTGTTGCGATGACCGTTGCCACCGGTATGATTATTATCGTGTTGTTGGTCATTGCCTTTTGGTTTTGCTGACTCATTATCGCGCTCCAATAACTGAGCCCTATTAACATAATCTGAATACAAACACAGTTTATGAGAGATAAAATATTGACGTATCTCAGGTTTTAAACCTCTTAGAAACATTCTCGTCATTTTCTCCTCATTATCAACCAAATGGGACGCAAATCGGGACAACTCAGCAAACTTGGCTTCGTACTGCGACACGGTCATGTTGTTTTGCTCCAACTTGATAAATTCCACCTCCTTCATGTGACGAACGCTTTCGGAAAAATACTTATCATTGAACACCTCTTGGAACTTCTCCCAAGACATCTTGAGTGCGTCAGGCTGGGTATATTTTACAGATTCCCACCAGTAATCTGCTTCTTCACGCAACATAAAGGTGGCAAAGGAAACCTTTTGCTCCTCAGAGCATTCCAAGACATCAAATATCTTGGTGATCTGCTTTAATCACGTCTCCGCCTTAAGTGGTTCGGCTTTCCCAAAAACACCGTGGTCCCAGCTCTTGAATTGCTTTGCTTAGCGGTGGCCCAACGTGGGTTGCCATTATTTTACCGCATTATGAGCAGGGAGCCGCTTTACCGATGTTGCATGAATTCTAAAAAGCTCCTAAACGCACTCGTCGTTAAATCATTTGATCGGTGTTGTTGTTTTACGGGAGGATTATCGCCATTCTGTTGCACATTGTCACGATTATTGATCTGTGAAGACTAAACGGTCTCTTGTGCTCTATTGCTTATCTCAACATTTTCAGATGCCATATTCAAATACTGCCACAAAACAAGAGTTAATTAACATATCACATATTATCTCTATACTCTGACCAACTAATTAAATACCAAATAAACTTAGGTAGGTCATACTAGCGAAGGAATTCCCCGTCTCTCCCTCCTAGTTCTTGTCTCGGCCAGGATCATATCCCAAGCTTTGATATTAATTGTGGACGCCCCCAAAATAGGTATACATCACCTATTACGAGTCGTCAAATACATGGTATGTAATATAAATACAATCTTAATTATTCAACAAGAGAAGGCGTGAGTTTAAATACAAACACTGTCTTCTAGACAATATCCACTCTCAGAATAAGTCCCCATTATATTTATTGTCACACTATTTAATAGAATAGTGAGGACTACTAGCTAATACTATCATCAGGACCCTCACTCCATTCCCCAGGCTTCGTCCAAACTACGTTCTCATTTCACGAAGAGCGGTGAAAGAAAAAAGGTGAGCTCAACTAGCCCAAGAAGAAATATTATGACTAAGATAATGCGAATAAATTATCATTAGTCTTCAACAATTGTTAAGCGATAAAATACAATAGACATCAAGTTTAAGCTGCAAGGGACACCTTAATCCATTAAAAGAGTCAAGTAGAGAATAAAATCTACTATCTTTTATGATTTAAAAAGTTTTTCATCATTTTTATTGCTGAGACTCAGCTCAATAAATAATCCACATCATTAAATCATCCATGCACTACAGGCCAAGGATATTCTTTAGTATCACGGCCATGAATTATTCATGCATTACGGGCTAAAGATAATCGTGTTTTCATCAACGGTCCTGATCATGCCATAAAATAATTCATCTATGCTCCCTTGGCCGAAGAGAATCCATAGCCATAATCATACCAAAAACTGTCCATCAATGCACTACGGGCCAATGAGGACTTTTTCCACATCATTTGTAACATTACGGTCATGATTATCTTAGAATAATCCTCGGTCATAATCATACCAAGTCCATCTATGCACTACAAGCCACAGATGACTTTCAACATAATATAAGCATGAGGATGATGACAATGATATAAGAATTCAATAAAACAAGTTCACGAATTAATTTGTCCAAGAACCAATAACGTCCAAATTGTCAACATGATACTTCTGTGTAGAGTAAAATTCAAGAATGCTCAGAAGAATATTTCCATGAAAAGATACTGGATGAAGCGCAAATATCAAGGATATTCCACTAATTTCATGGAGTATAGAAGTCAAAACTTTAACCAACTGGGTATAATAAAGAATGGAATAACAAAAAAAATCACTATACATGTGGTACTTCGCATAGACAGGTTATTCCAACAGAATAATAATAACGGAACCAGGTCAGGCAAAATTCGCACCGACAAAATGTTCCAACAGAATAATAAAGAATGGAATAACAACAGAAATCACCATGCATGTGGTACTTCGCATAGACAGGTTATTCCAACAGAATAATAAATGTGAACCAGTTAGGCGTAAAAACGCATGAGATGAGGATATTCCAGCGAGAATAATAAAGAGGCGGAACCAGTCCCAGATAAAAACACATGACGAGGATACTCCAATGTAATAATAAAGAGCGGAACCAAGTGGGTGTAAAACACAAAGACGAGGATATTCCAGCGAGAATAATAAAAGGCGGAATAATAGAAGAATGTCACCAAGTATAGGTATTCCGCGTATACCAGTTATTCCAATAGAATAATAAAGAATGGAATAACAGAAGTTCTCTCCATGAATAAGAAAGAAATAATACCCCTTACAGGTACAACAAATAATATCCCTTACCGTTAAAGAAACTTGATATCGGAGTAGTGAAGTAGCAGAATGCTTTTCTTCTCTCTCTCTATAATTTATCTCTCTAGAGTTTCAATTGAATTAAAAGAAAATAATGAAAGAATGAGCTTATTTATAGAAGAATGGATTGCATATAGTAACTAACTAATTGACGGTCAGATTGATTTACTTTAATCGGACGGTCCATAATTAAAGCAAAATCTTTTAAATAAAATATAATATATTCTATTTATAATCTAATAAAACGAAAAAACTTTATAAATGTATTCTGTTTTATACAAAAAGATTTTACTATGCAAAACACTATGCAGGCACTATGTAATACTATGCAACACTATGTATAATAAAATATAATATAATCTAATTATTATCTAATAGAGCGAATAACTTTATAAAAGTATTCTCGCTTTTTTATAAAAAGATTTTACTATTAGCCTAATAAAGCGAATAACTTTATAAAAGTATTACATTTTATATAAAAGCGGTTTCTATTTTATTACGTTAATAATACTAATAAAACAAAACTGAGTGACTTATCACATAAGTATCAATAATCAATACCGTGTGCTACTATGCAACCCACGCCAGACATTGTACTTTTTCTACCGAGTAGTTCAACAGTATTAACGGTAAAACTTTCGCCGTTATTTTCATAAAATATTTTTGTCATTTTCTCAATCCGACAATAATTGGGTTGTGGGGTCCATTTAATGATTATCTTTGTCATGCACGGATATTCCCCCGACAAAAGAACATTTTCCGACCAATCGAATATAATATGACAACTTGCATACTTTGAAAATTTGTAAATATTACCCACAACTATAACATTATCTCAAATCCACACCATAATATAAAAAAAAATATTTCGACAAATTTAAATCTTTATTCATAAAATTTGGGATTTTATAGATATTGTCTAGAAGATAATATTTGTATTAAAACTCACAGCTCTCTTGTTGTATATTAAAGATTGTATTTGAATTTTGTACCATGTATTTGGCGACTCAAGATGGGTGATGTATACCTATTTTGGGGGCGTCACATTGTGGGTCTGAACGATTCGATGGGACCTACATTACGTGAAAATATATTTAATAGGAGACTTGACATTATAGAGGGTTGTACGATTCGAATTGACTTTGACTTTCGATTATTAAGGAGATTGAATCGTATTTAAATATGGTAACTACAGTTATAAGGAGTCATATTCCTATCAGGAAAAAAAAGTAATACGTTGAGGCGGTGTGGGTAAAGTATAAATATACGACTATACTTTAGGTTATATGTAATGACTCTTTATCTAATTTACGCACTAAAACATTAATGTGCCTCCATTGTTATCGGTCTCCCGTATGTACTTATTCTTACACCGAAGTTATTCCCTGACGGTCCCGGCCGTCACGCTTCTCAATGTGCTTGTCTATATTATATTTTTATATATATGATTTGACTCGTTATTTGGTGATTTGACGAGCATACAAAATTTAACGTTAACATTGACGCTAAAAGGAGGGCAATTTTAGTGCTATTTTACAATCAGCAATTTGTTTAGTTTGATTGAATGGCAAGTAACGGAAGATTAGTTCATAAAAAGGAGAGGTCTCCGGTTAATACTCTAACACAAATTTAAAAATTTGTCAAAGATAGACTCGGGTCCAACAACTCCGTTGTGGTTAGAATAAAAGCTCAAGCAGAACCGGTTCGACGACAATTATTTTCCACCAGCAAAGGACTCGAGATCCCCACAATCATGGGACAGACGATCAGTCCCAAACACACATTCATCAGGAGCAAGATCGAGGACAGGACATCGAGAGTTAATTCGGAGGCGTAAAATCCAGCAGGCGAAGAATGCTATTGAGACATTGCGCCTGCAACAAGTAGAGTGGGATGAAGAATTGTCTCAGTTGAAAGGGGAAGTAGAGGTCTCCGCACGTCGGCATAGGTGTCAGGAATCTACACTACATAGTCGATCCAGATCTCAGCCGATTGGTAGATTCTTCTAGGGGGGAACAGACGCAGGTCACGGTCTCAAGACAGTAATAAAAAATGCAAGAGCTTTGAACGACGGCAATAGGTGGCCTCCCCAGAGTATGTGATCACATACTCTAAAAAAATGGGGCTTGAGCAACAACCAATTTTCGTTGCTAAAGGTGCCAAATTTCGTTGCAAAAGGGTTTTGACAACGACTTTAATGTCGTTGCGTCTTTCGTTGCGCAATGAGCGTTACTAATTGTTCCGTAGCGAACGTTTTTTTTCGTTGCCAAAAGTAATACATTTTGCAACGAAATTTGACTTTCGTACAGAGACATTGAACATTTAGCAACAAAATATATTGTTGCAGAATAATTAAAAGTTTGTTGCTAAAAAACCCATTTCGTTGCAAAAGCATTCTAATTGGCAACGAAATGAACTATTTTTTTTTTTTGCAACGACCATGCATTTTCGTTGCAATTGACACCATTTTGCAACGACATTTTTCGTTGCAGTAAATTATGAAAATTGTTGCCTAAACTTGCTTTTTCGTTGGAATGTAAACTTTTTTAGAACGATTTTCGTTCTTCGATTATATTATTTAGCAACGACATTATCTTTGAATTAACAACGAAAAAAATTTGTTCTTGGTTATTTTTCAATAGCAACGAAAGTCGTCGATTAGCAACGACATTATATGTTGTCGTTTTTTTACATGTGCAACGAAAGTTGATATGATTTACAATGATAAAAAATGTTGCCTTTTATGTTAGTATTAGCAACAATATCATCTTCGTTGTTATTAGGTTAATTTTTCGTTGTCAAATATTATATTTTTAATGCCATTAGCAACAAAAATTTGTTGCTAAATGTATAAAAAATTATTGTTAAATAAAAACTTGTTCAATGCTTTGGTAACGAATTATATTGTTGCTAAATCAAAATTTGACATTCTTTTTGTGTACCTGACTGACTCGATGTACCCATAGCAAATAATGACAAAAATACAAAAAACTAAAATATTATTAACTTAATAAAATCATCTACTACATAATCATTTATTATCTTTACAATTAACCATCTAAAGCTACCACAGTTCTTCAATCAAAATATATATCTGCATATATAGAGAGTACACTTCATAATTTCATCCTTTGTCTTCCGTAAACGTAACACAAAAATTTGATACCCAGTATTGTAAGGCAGGTCGTAGAAGCGTTGTAAAAAAACTATAGATGCGTTGGATCACTGTCTGTAACAAGTTATCAGCATGATAGGAACCCACCGTTGTCAAATTAAATGTCACAAGAAATACAATCAGTCCGTAGTCATAATGTTTCTTCATTAAAGGGATGAACCTCGCATATGTTGCCAATGAACCTGCAAAACGCCTCTAGTACTCAACACACTAGACTATATATATCTCTTGAGCTACTTTCTATCTGATATATTAATAAAAAAAAACTATTATTTCTCTTTCGGAGCAAATGCCAATTAGTCCTCTGATGGAAAAATAACACAAACCAACTACTAAAACCAAGCAGATAACTTTCCAGCATGATTCTTTTGCTTCATTGTCTTTTTGCTTATGGAAGTTGTTTCCCTCAACCCCCAGTATTCAGACCCACTTTGATTATCAAACTTTTTCTGTTATTTAAACAAGAGTATAGCTTCAAAATATAAAATAAATATTAGTCCATATCATTCATGAACTATTAACCTGATTTTGATTGCATCACTTGAGAAAAGCATCTTTTACTTGTATAGCTAATCCTTTCAGAAGAAATTATCTGCAAATTTGTTTTTGCAGATGATTTGATGCAATCAAAATTGAAAATAAATTGCTGTAGTATTTGTTATTTCCCTAAATAGAAGAAGAAAACTGATTATTGAATACAGCGGAAGTAAATCTTCAAATCATATTACAAAACTAGTTAAATTTGGAAATTAGGACAGTCTGTGAAGTCCATTTTCCCCTCTTTCTCCTAAATGTAGTGGTTAACTTTTATAATAGCATAGATACTGAAATGCTGAAATGCGGAATGACCTTTTTGGATAATTTAAAAATCAAACATAACTTAGCTATATATGATAAACTAGAAACAATGACATACCAACAAGGAAAACAGAAAAGCCGATGCAAACGACACGTCCAATGTGCCCTACGAGCCGAGCAAAGATCTCAATGAAAAATGCAAAGCTTAATGCTGCCACAGTCCCTAGTCCCCTGTTGATTCCCTTATACAAAGTGGCACCTGAATCAGCAGCAACAATAAGTAAACATTACGTGTGACAAGTACTTCAATTCCTATTCCCTATGAGTTATGCAGGCATTAAAGTTTAGGTGTCAAGGAATTGCACCTGTAAGCATTAAGCATCACTGCAATACAGAATCCAATCGGAAAGTGAATTACAAAGGTGGGTGGGTGTGAAATCGATCCATTATTCTTTCTTTTTTAGGTATGGAAATCAGAACTACTGTATGAAGGATATAATATATTTATGCATGGTTACAATATATACTAAATTTAATTACTCAAATATAAAATGTCTTTTTACATGCTTTAATTACTCGGAACATGAGTATTACACAATTTACTGCTATGCATTAAACATATTATGTATCTGACAGGAGGTCACATATAATGATAATAATAAGCATGAAAAGGAAAAAAGAAAATGATTTTTTTTTTAATGTAATCCCAACTATTAGCTCAATCCACATTATATAAATTGGGAAGTAACATTAGCTATCACAAATATTATCGTTTATGACCAATAGTTCCAATCAACAATAAATACTATTTACAAATAAATGAAATTATGCACATTAATTAGAATAATATCTTTCTATTTAATCAAAAATAAAATAAGAATAGCATGTTTTGATAAATATTGAGAGACCCAACATGGTGGATTACAATATGCATTGCATGGCACCTGCAATTAACAAGAAACACTTGTTGGAGAAACAGAGAAACAAAAATTTACGTCTAAAACAGTTGCTAGCTACATTTATCGTAGCAATCAACAACACTGAAATTACAGATTTTCAATATCAGGGTAAGCCATATATAGAACACATACTCATTCTGTCCCGAAAACTAGTCATCCTTTATTTGTAGTTATATTGAAATTACTAATCTGTTTTTCGAAACTTGGGGAGTATAAAATTCCATATGGGTTTTGGTATGAAATTATGTATACACGTACATACACATTACTAGAAAATCCCTCATCCCAAAATAAGAGCCCCTTTAACTTATCTGCAATCCCCAAAGATCTACAATCTCCAAATGAGTATCCATACTTAGACTAAAAAGTTACATGATGCTCCAAATTTTCCCTCAAAGAAAAAATGGATAAACTTATCTAATCACAGCTTTCATCTAACATTGTTATATAAAACGACTTAGGAGGTTAATTGGTAAATTAAAAATCCCTAAATTATATTATACAAACAAGATTAATCAATCATCAATACATAAATCCTAAATTATTGAGAAAAATTATTCTTACCGGCAGTGAACTCGAGCACAAGAATAACAGTAAGAAAAGCTCAGATCGAATTCTGACCCATCCCATTAAACAATGGCTCCAACAGATACAGCAACGACGCAATCGTTAATGCTATACCCACTTTCACTGAATGCACATTTTATCTCCCACCCCTTCTTCCTCTTTTCCCATTTTATCTAAATGATAGGACGAAGAGTAAACCTCAAAAAAGGCTAACCTCTTCCTCCAACTCTCGGCATATCAGTGTTGTTCGCCAGCGAAGATGAAATTTGGATTGGCTTAAATCTGTATAGATATGGTCACCAACATACAAAATCTCGTCACCATGAATGTTCAGGGATTTCTCAATCATCTGAGCGCTTCCCCCCGAGTACACGGCCCCTGAAGAAACCAAAATGAACAAATAAACTTTAAAGTCCTTTACAATTACATCAAGAGTTCATATGTTTTACTTTTACACATATGGGCATGAAATTTTTGCAACAGCAAATCATGTGACCCAAAAAGAAAATACAAGACTGGAGAAGGAATTCATGTTCTGATCATGTGTTCTAAAGATTCATTATAGATGACAAAATAACGTAGGAGCATGTCCTTTGTGCGTAGGACATGCTCCTTTCTATCCAAGATCTTGACAGGTACCTCCTCGTACGTTAAGTCTTCGGCTATCTCGTCCGGTTCTAACTCAATAACGTGGTTCGGGTCTTTCACATATTTACGAAGCACACATATGTGAAAAACATTATGAACACGAGACATACTTGGAGGTAACGCGAGTCTATAGGCTACATTTCCTACTCGGTCAAGAATCTGAAATGGACCAATAAATCGTTGATTGAGCTTTCCTCTTTTTCCAAATCTTGTAACTCCCTTCCATGGAGCAACTCGCAACAATACATGATCCCCAATACTAAATTCCACGTCCTTTAGATGAAGATCCGCATAACTCTTTTGTCGATCCTGTGCCGTTTGTATACGTTATCGAATCATTTGGATCTTTTCCGTGGTCATACGTACCAACTTTGGTCCCAACAATGTTGCTTCACCCACCTCATCCCAACATATTGGAGAGCGACACTTTCGTCCATACAATGCTTCAAATGGGGCCACACCTATACTTGCACGATAATTGTTGTTGTAGGAGAATTCCACCAATGGTAAATACTTATCCCAACTCCCTTTGAAGTCAGGACACGAGTCTTAATAGATCCTCAAGAGTTTGAATAGTCTCTCTCGATTGTCCGTCTGTTTGAGGATGGTATCTGAATCAGAATAAATCAGATCTGCGCTCCATAGCTTTTTGCAAGCTAACCCAAAATCTTGAAGTGAATCTTGGGTCACGATCCTAAACTATGGATACATACATACGAGCAAGACGTTCAAGGGAATAAGTCTCCTGTATCGGCAAGAAATGAGCAGATTTGGTTAATCTATCAACAATAACCCAAATAGCATTTATGCCTTGAGAAACCGTGGGAAGACACATGCTTGAAATCCATAGAAATGTGTTCCCACTTCCATTTCGGAATCTCAAGTGGTTGCAATGGACCCTTTGGCACTTGATGCTCCGCCTTTACACGTTGACAAGTTAAACACCTCGAGATAAACTTTGCAATCTCTCTCTTCATATTGTTCCACCAAAATGTATGTCGAAGATCACGATACATTTTGGTACTTCCAGGATGGATTGCAAACGGTGTATTATGTGCCTCCGTTATGATCTTGTACTTCAAATCAGAATCGTTAGGAACACAAAGTCTAGAGTGGACTCGAAGTATTCCTTCTTCATCGATTCTTGCTTCTGGAATAGCACTTTCTTGTACTTTCTGCTTCATAATCATCAGCTCCGGGTCTGTGGCTTGAACAACTTTAACTTTCTCGATTAAAGTTGGTTCTATACGTATACTTGACATCATTGCATGGGTCCCGGAGTCTTGAATTCTATCTTCATCTTTTGTAAATCACACAAAATGGGCCTTTGTGTTAACCACATCGCACGTGTTCCCGCGTATGATCTTCTACTCAATGCGTCAGCTACCAAATTCGCTTTTCCAAGATGGTATTGAATGATGTGGTCGTAGTCTTTCAATAGCTCGAGCCAACGTCGTTACTGCATGTTGAGTTCCTTTTGGGTGAAGAAATATTTGAGGCTTTTATGGTCTGAATATATCTCCACCTTCTCCCCGTATAGATAGTGCATCCAGATCTCTTTAAGCGAAACGATCGGCACGCTAACTCTAGATCATGAGTAGGATAATTCCTCTCATATTCGTTAAGTTGTCGTGAGGCATAGGCTATGACTTTCCCACATTGCATGAGAACACATCCTAACCCTTTTGCCTGAAGCATCGCTGTAGATAACAAATCCATCCGAACTAGATGGTATTGTCAAAATAGGTGCCGAAATGAGTCTCCACTTAAGCTCTTGGAAACTCGTCTCACAATCCTAGCTCCATACGAATTTGATATCTTTCCAAGTCAACTGAGTTAATGGAGTAGCGATTCGAGAAAATCCTTCCACGAATCTCCGATAATAACCCGTTAAGCCCGTAGAAAGCTCGTCATTCTTGATCGCCGAGCTTGGTTGCTCCCAACTTTGTATTGTTTCAATCTTCGCCGGATCAACAGATACTCCATGTTTTGACACCACGTGCCCAAGGAATGCTACTTCCTTAAGAAAGAACTCGCATTTCTTCAACTTGGCATATAGCTTGTTTTCACGAAGCCTTTGGAGTACCAGCTTCAAATGGTGCTCATGATCTTCACGGCTTTTGGAATATATGAGGATGTCATCAATAAATACAACAACGAACTGACCCAAATAATCCTTGAATACTCGGTTCATCATATCCATGAAAGCCGCATGAGCATTAGTCAATTGGAAAGATATGACTAAGAATTCATAATGTCCGTACCGAGTTCTGAAGGCAGTCTTTGGAATATCCTTAGTTCTAATCTTCAGCTGATGATATCCAGAACGAGGATCGATCTTTGAGAAGAATTGTGCTCCTTGCAACTGGTCAAACAGGTCATCAATACGAGGTAGCGGATACCTATTCTTGATAGTGACATGGTTTAATTCCCGATAGTCAATACAAAGTCGCATACTCCCATCTTTCTTCCTTACGAATAAAACAGGAGTACCCCAAGGAGATGTACTAGGACGAATGAAACCGATGTCCAACAGCTCCTATAGTTGGACCTTTAGTTCAATAGGAGTCATTCGATATGGGGTTTTAGAAATGGGCTTTGTACCAGGTTCAAGATCAATAAAGAATTCAACTTCACGTTCTGGGGGTAGACCAGGAAGTTCTTCAGGAAATACGTCAGGGAAGTCAATAACAACAGGAATATTATTCAAATCTGACGTGTCTTTATTCAAATCCATAACATGGGCTAAAAAAGCTTGACATCCATTTTTTAATAAACGATTGGCTTTATGGCTTGATATAATAGTGATTGATTTTAGTGGTTTAGTTGCTTGAATTCGAACAACAGTTTTATTAGGAATATGAAAACTAACAACCTTACGAAAACAATCAATTTTGGCATGATGAGTAGTTAACCAATCAATCCCTAAAATTACATCAAAACCAAGTATCTTTAAAGAGATAAGGTCAACAGGTAATGTGATGGTGCCAACTTGGATCAAACAAGATTTATAAACAGTGGATGTGATAAAAGTTTCTCCTAACGGAGTCTCCACAGATAAATCAAAGTCTAACTTCTCCGGAGTTAAGTTTAAACGTTGAGCACAAGTAGGAGAGATAAATGAATGGGTAGCACCGGTATCTAGTAATGTATAAACTTCGCAAGAATTTATGATTAGCTTACCCGTGATCACCTCGTTTGGGTTCCTCGTATTTTGACGATCCACGATAAACGCTTCTTCCAGAACCGATTGACTTTGAATTTTTCGGGACAACCTTTCGAGTCACCGTCCTCGCTAAACTTGGTTTCGCTCTGCGTCGCATAATCTCGAAGCGATATGTCCTTCCTTTCCACAATTATAGCATACCTTGAAGCTGTTGAAAGCGTTTGGTGATATGTCCTTCTTTCCCGCATTTATAGCATATGACCGGTGGTCGTTCTCCTCCCTTGGAACCAGTTACTGCTGGTGTTGACGTCTTTGCATTGTCGTTGTTGTACCTTCTCTTTTTAAAATCTCCTTCTGACTCGCTTCTTCTATTCTCATGGCCATGATTACCACCAGAGTGGTTGCCGTTCTTGTCCGTATTCTTCTTCCTCCGTTGATTATCGTTGTTTTGATGACTGCTGTCACCGGTATGATCCTGGTTATGATCCCTCGGTTGAACGTACTTGTTATCTCGCTCTAATAATTGAGCCCTGTTGACAACATCTGAATAGAGAGAAAATTTATGAGAAATGAGATATTTACGTATGTTGGGTTTAAAACCTCTCAGAAACATCCGCGTCATACGTTCCTCATTCTCCACCAAATGAGGTGCGAACCTGGATAACTCTGCAAACTTCGTCTCGTACTGGGACACCGTCATGTTATTCTACTCTAGTCGAATAAACTCTACCTCCTTCATATGACGAATACTTTCATGAAAGTACTTGTCGTTGAACAGTTTCTGAAACGTCTCCCAAGATATCTTTGAGTGCTTGCGGATGGCACGCTTCATGATTCCCACCAGTAATCTACCTCGTTACGGAACATAAAGGTGGTGAATGGAACCTTCTGTTCCTCCGTGCATCCCAAGACATCGAATATCTTGGTAATTTGCTTAACCCACGTCTCCGCCTTAATTGGATCCGGCTTTCCCCAGAATTCTGGTGGTCCCAACTCTTTGAACTGCTTTGCTGTGATAAATCGTGCATTGTTATGATTTCCACCGGTGTTTTGAACACGAGTCTCTCTCGTCTGATTTTGCATGAACTGCAAAAAGCTTTTAAACATCCTGTCGTTCATCATCTGCTCAGTGGTGTTGTTCACAGGAGGAACATTGCCAGCCTATTGCACGTTCTCCTCATTGGTGAGTACAGGCGTCTCCATGGTCTCATTTACTCCACTGTTAACATTCTCAGTTGCCATTCTTAAATACTGCCATAAAACAAGGGTTAATTAAACCAATTAATATATCACATAATATCCCTATATTATGACCGACCAACAAATAAGCTTGGGTAGGACACACTAGCGAAGGATTTACTCGTCTCTGCCCTCCTAGTTCTATTCCCCGATCTCCGCCAGAGATCACATCCCTAAGCTCTGATACCAACTGTGACGCCCCCAAAATAGGTATATATCACCCATTTTGAGTTGTCAATAACATGGTACAGAAAAAAAGATTACAACTTTATTAATACCACATAAACTGTGAGTTTAAATACAGATATTGCCATCTAGACAATATCCACACCCAAATAAGTCCTCATTACAATTATTGGTACATTATTTAACAAAAATGGTGAGGACTACTAAGACATCTTCTAGAATCATCATTCCATACCCCGACTAGTACTCGTTACATTCTCGACTCCTGAGAAGAAAAATGGAACAAAAAGGAAAAGGGTGAGCTCAACTAGCCCAGTAAAGAATATTATGACTAAGATAATATAAAACAAATTATCGTTAGTCTTCAACATGGAAAAATCTGAGAGAATATAATAGACAACAAGTTTCAGATCAACAAGTTTGGACTGATATGACCTTCTTTCCAGCATTTCTAGCATATGATCGGTGGTCGTTCTCCTCCTCGAACCCGATTCTTCTTTGGTCCGACGTCTTTTGCATTGTCGTTGTTGTACCTTCTCTTTTTAAAATCTCCTCCTGAGTCGCTTCTTCTATTCTCATGGCCATGATTACCACTAGAGTGGTTCTCGTTCTTGTCCGTATTCTTCTTTCTCCGCTGGTTATCGTTGTTTTGATGACTGTTGTCACTGGTATGATCCTGGTTATGGTCCCTCGGTTAAACGTACTCGTTATCTCGCTCTAACAATTGAGCCATGTTGACAACATCCGAATAGAGAGAAAATTTATGAGAAATGAGATAATCGACGACGCCGGGTTTCAAACCTCTCAAAACATCCGCGTCATAACGTTCCTCATTCTCCACCAAATGAGGTGCTGAACACGGATAACTCGCAAACTTCGCCTCGTCTTTGGGACACCATCATGTTGTTTTGTTCCAATCTAATAAACTCCACTTCCTTCTATACGACGAACACTTTCGGAAAGTATTTGTAATTGAGCAGCTTCGAAATGTCTCTAAGACACGCTTTGGCCTTGTTTGGATGGGTACGCTTTCACGATTTCCACCGAGAATTTGCCTCATTACGGAACATAAAAGTGGCGAATGGAACCTTCTGTTCCTCCGTGCATCCCAAGACATCGAATATCTTTGTAATATGCTTGACCCACGTCTCCGCCTTAATCGAATCCGGCTTTTCCAAGAATTCTGGTGGTCCCAACTCTTTGAACTGCTTGGCTGTGACCAGCTATGCGTTGCCATTGTTTCTTCCTGTATTTTGAACAGGAATCTCCTTCGTCTGGTTTTGCATGAACCGCAAAAAGTTCTAAACATCTCATCGTTCATCGTCTGCTCAGTGGTGTTGTTTACAGGAGGAACATTGCCAGCCCGTTGCACATTCTCTTCGTTGGTGAATACATGCATCTCCACGGTCTCATTTACTCCACTGTTAACATTCTCAGTTGCCATTCTTAAATACTTCCATAAAACAAGAGTTAATTAAACAAATTAACAAATCACATAATACCCCTATATTATGACCAACCAACAAATAAGCTTAGGTAGGACACTTTAGCAAGGATTTACTCGTCTCTCCCTCCTAGTTCTATTCCCGATCTCCGCCTTGAGAGATCACATCCCTAAGCTCGATACTAATCAGGACGCCCCCAAAATAGGTATAAATCACCCATTTTGAGTTGTCAATAACATGGTACAGAAAAAAAGACTACAACTTTATTAATACCACATATAAACTGTGAGTTTAAATACAGATATTGCCATCTAGACAATATCCACACCCAAATAAGTCCTCATTACAATTATTGGTATATTATTTAACAAAAATGGTGAGGACTACTAAGACATCTTCTAGAATCATCATTCCATACCCCGACTAGTACTCGCTAAATTCTCGCCTCCTGAGAAGAAAAATGGAACAAAAAGAAAAGGATGAGCTCAACTGCCCGAAGAAGAATATTATGACTAAGATAATATAAAACAAATTATCGTTAGTCTTCAACAGGGAAAAATCTGAGAGAATATAATAGACAACAAGTTTCAGATCAATATTCGCAGCGAAAATAATAATTCATAGAAGAGTTATATAGAGAATGAAATCTACTATTATCTATGAATTTAAAAGTCCATCATCAGTATTTTTATCCCTGTAACATCAATCAATACACATCTTGAATCACATATTCATCTTTGAACTACAAGCCAAAGATATTCATCATAAAATAATTAATCTTTGCACTACAGGCCAAAGATATTCAGTTATATCATCATTTAGGACTGGGGATGATGAAAAATATTTTAAAGAAAACGAATCAAGTGAAACAAAAGAATAAACATTAAGGATTCGTATTTCGATTTATTCATGTCCAAAAATACCTCATAAATAATCATAGTGAAGTAAAATTCAAGAATGATCAAAACATGGATACAATCAAAGCTAGTATCCATAATAGATATTTTGGACGAAAAATAAAAATTTAATTTTTCTATGAATAGTGCCATATTCGTGAATAGTGCCGTATACGTGAATAGTAACCCCGACACAAAAAGTTTCAAATTTGATTAAAATTTCAGATCAATACTTTGGCATAATGATATTGAAAGAAATAATATCATTTAAAAAAAAAATATCCCTTACCTCGAAAGACAGTACTTCTAGTTGAAACACCGGATATAGGCTATGACTTGAACTTGCACCGTATAGAAACACTCAAAGTATTAAAATACTCACAAGAATACGCTCAATATATCAAGAGAGAAAGAGAGAGAAGATTTCAGTTTCTGGTGTGATTTTCAATTCTAACTTAAGCACCCTATTTATAGGAAAATACTTAGAACACCAAAGCAGAAAATTTAATAAAATAATTTTATTTATTAAATATTCAAGCCCACCACCCAAGAATCTAAATTCTAGCAACATAACACATTTATCACATGTGGGACACTCGCCAAAAACGTTTTTCTTTAAAAAATAATTAAAACTTCTAAAAATCAATTATTTCGGAACTTTGGAACTTCAATAATTCATAATGGAACCTCATGTCCTTTCCATAGAAAATTCCATTATCTACAACTTTGCAGAAGAAAGTTTTTCCAAATTCCAAATGTAAATTGAATCAAATCCACAATCGGAAGCAATTTTTTAAATTTATAATCAAATTTCAACCAAGAAATGGGGTCCACCGACACACAAAACATGTGTTAATCATTTAATGCAACAAAAATACTCTTCCTCCTTATATACTCATATATCCCACATTCATTGTAAAAATATCACCATTATTATATTAATATAATAATATATTTAAATGAATTATTTTATCAGAAAAAGATAAAATATTAATTTTCAACAATTGTCACATTAAAAATTTTCTCCATCTATATCCATATAAAATCAATATTTTCCTCATCATATAAATAAATAAATAATTATTCACAAATAATATTACAGAATCACAATACTGACAACCAGGCAGTTCTCAGGAAAGTGGGGGCTTTTCAATAAGGATTTCTCCTTACTGGCGTGCAATTAGATGACCTAACCTCTCCTTAGACAGAACTTTCTAGACATTGCCAATATTGCTATCTAATAATATTATTCAAATAATATGAATTATTGATCCGTTAATGGAAAATACTGTGTAGGGACAATTATTGAAACAACAGTAATATAAAATATCAACGCAGCAATTATTGAACCAATAAAATAAAAATATTGAATAAAGTAATTATCGTAACAATTATTGAGTAAAGTGCTTCTTCACGTAAGAATCAATAATTATTGCAATACCGGTGCGCTTTCATCGTGTTTTAAAACCATAGTAGTATTTAACAAGATAATCAGAATAACAACGCCGCCAATTATTTATAAACAACTTATACTTGTCATTTTCTTCATCCAATAGCTTTCCGTTATGGGGCCCACACAAGGCTGTGTCGTCGTACAAATATTCCCTGACAGTAAGAATATTCCACAACCAAACGAATATTTTTTAACCACTTGCTTATTTGCGTATTTTACCCATAACTATCCACATTAATCAAATCAACCCTTACTATTTCAAAATAATAAATGGAGGAAATTCAACTTTATTTATAATAAGTTGGGGTCTTACAGAAGCAGTGACAACAAGCGTGGAGGAAATCAACAGGCCAGAAATGGTAACCACTTCGGTGGCAATCATGGCCAAAACAATAAGAATGGACATTTCAAGAAGAGGAGATTCAACAATGATGGAAAGACGTCAGCACCAGCACCCGTTGTGAAGGAAGGAGAACGACCATCAATCATATGCTTCAAATGTGGAGGGGAAGGACACATCAGTCAAATCTGCGCGATGCCGTCCAAAGCATGTAATAATTGTGGAAAGGAAGGTCACCTAGCCTGATTTTGTCATTCACCGAAGACAAGTTCAGCTAGGATGAAGGCACCAAAGGTCGTCCCGTAAAAGTCAAAGCCAGAGTGTAAGGAGGAGGCGTTGTTGTGATCTCCCTGCATGCGGCTTTACTTTATAAAACGCAATGAAATAGAAACAATTCAAAGCAATTTCTGAAACCCAAATACGAGATCCATGTGAAAAATAATTAATTCAGTGGTTAGAAATTATACCGATTAAGAAAGCTCGAATCGATGCGGTCGAATCTCCAACGCAATTCGAACGGACTGCGTCTCTACGGTATCCACACGAATGCTCCACGAATTGTCCCTACGATCTGCAGAAGAAGGAATTGCGGTACTAACCACCAAGGATGAGAATTCAGAACTATTTCTCTCTAGTCTCTCTCTAAGAGCGGCTAGGGTTTTGGTTTATGAATAATACCTAAAAATGGCTGCTACATATCATATATATTACGATTAAAAAGAATTATTCAAAACCTAATTTAACAAAATCTGAATTTATATATATATATATATATATCTTAATTAAGTCTTACTTAATTAATATACCCATATATATAAATTATCCTATTAATTTAAATTCGTAATTTAAATACTATCAATCATATTGATAAATTTAAATCTTTACAATTTAAATTAATTTCCTTTTTCTTACGTTCTATGTGTGTGACCCTATAGGTTATTATTACGTTGGAAATATTTTTAAAATTATATTATAAAATTATAAACAGTGAGCGGCATCTAGTAATGCATCACTGCTACCCAAGTAATAATAAGATCGATGATTCGATACAACCTTTTCGTGACCAATGTTTCAATGTAATTTAATCCTTTTAACCTTAATATCCTAGATTAAACTCGAGTCATGGAATGTGTCATACTCTTCATAATTTAATCTGAGTTTTCTTGATCAATGAGTAGACTATATGAAACAAATCACTATTTGAGCATGGCCACGTATTTCATAGTCCTACCCAATCTAGAGGCCTATGGATATCATCCCTAATATATAGGAAGGTTAAATTCCATCTAGATCACTCATATTCCTCACACGATTCATGATGTACCCAATAATCATCTTTATAGTCCACCCTATTAAAGGTGACATTTGATGATATCAAAGTACATAAATTCCCGTGTAGTAATATAGTGATTTCAGGTCAGAGGACTATTACATCATTATCATTATGAGAATTACTAATGACACTTCGCATAATGCTCCACATAGAATTCTCATGGTGGGTCTGTCTAGTACATCGTTCTCTAACATGTACCTATGCATTGACTTAATATCTCATATATTTATGACCAATGAGATTTGGTCATCAATTAATCCACATACTAGTCTCAATGAATCATTTTTGTCCCATCCACAATGATACTCGACTAGGGACATTTAAGAACAATGATAGTAATTATAATTATATAATCTCATGTTTAAGTCACATACTTGAAACTATATAATTTGTATCACTATTCTAAGGATTTTTATTATGTTAACATTTATATAACGCAGTAAATAAAACCATAATAAAATCATTCATTTATTCAATCAAATATAATATCAAAACGTTAAGCAATTATATCAAATAATTGGCCTCTAGGGCATAAACTCTAACACTCCCAGAAAGCAAGGAACCCAAACGAGGTCATCATGGGTAAGCTTATCATAAACTCTAGCGAAGTTTATACCTTATTTGATACCGGTTCTACCCATTCTTTTATTTCTCCTACTTGCGCTCAACGTTTAAATTTGACTCGGAGAAATTAGACTTTGACTTATCTGTTGAAACTCTGTTGGGAGAAACCTTCATTACATCCACTGTTTATAAGTCTTGTTTAGTTCAAATCGGCACCCGCACATTGCCTATCGATCTTATTTCTTTGAAAATACTTGTATTTGATGTGATTCTAGGGATTGATTGGGTAACTACTCATCATGCAAAAATTGACTGTTTTCGTAAGGTTGTTAGCTTTCATATTCCTAACCAACCTATTATGCGAATTTAAGCAACCAAACCATTAAAATCAATCACTGTTATTTTAAGCCATAAAGCTATTGTTTATTAAAAAATGGATTTCAAGCTTTCTTAGCACATGTCACAGATCTAAATAAAAATACGTCAGTTTTGAATGATATTTCTATTGTTAATGAATTTCCGACGTATTCTCGAAGAACTTCCCCGCCTACCCCGTAACGTGAAATTGAATTTTGTATTGACCTTGAACCCCAGATAAAACCCATTTCCAAAGCCCCATATCAAATGGCTCTATTGAACTTCAGAGTTAAAGACCCAATTGCAGGAATTGTTAGACATTGGCTTTATTCGTCCCTATACTTTCCCCTAGGGTGCTCCTGTTCTATTCGTGAAAAAGAAAGACGGGAGTATGTGACTTTGTATTGATTATCGGGAGTTGAATCATGTCACCATCAAAAATAGGTACCCATTGCCACGTATTGATGACCAGTTGCAAAGAGACAAATTCTTTTCAAAGATTGATCTTCGTTCTGGATATCACCAATTGAAGATTAGAACCGATGACATTCCAAAGACGGCTTTCAGAACTCGGTACGGGTATTATGAATTCCTAGTCATGTCCTTTGGATTGACTAATGCTCCTGCTGCCTTCATGGATATGATGAACTAAGTATTCAAGGAATATTTGGATCACTTTGTGGTCGTCTTTATTGATGACATCCTTATTTATTCCAAAAGCCGTGAAGATCATGAGCAATACTTGAGGCTGATACTCCAAAAGCTACGTGAATATAAGCTTTATGCCAAGTTGAAGAAATGCAAGTTCTGGCTTGAGGAAGTAGCATTCCTTGGGCACGTGGTATTAAGTCATGGAATATTCGTTGACCCAGCAAAGATTAAAGCTATTCAAAGTCGGGAGCAACCTAAATCAAATGATCAAGACGTAGCTTTCTGGCCAATTGGTTATTATCGGAGATTCGTGGAAGGATTTTCTCGAATCGCTACTCCACTAACTCAGCTAACTCGAAAAGATATAAAGTTCGGTTGGAGCGAGAAATGTGAGAGGAGTTTTCAAGAACTCAAGAAGAGACTCATTTCAGCACCTGTTCTGACAATACCATCAGGCTCGGAGGGATTTGTCATCTACAGTGATGCCTCGGGCAAAGGGTTAAGATGTGTTCTCATGCAATATGGAAAAGTCATAGCCTATGCCTCACGAAAAACTCAAAGAATATGAGTGGAATTATCCTACTCATGATCTAGAGTTGGCGTTTTGTTGTCTTCGCATGACTAAAGATTTGGAGGCATTACTTGTATGGGAGAAAGTGGAGATCTTTACGGATCATAAAAGCCTTAAATATTTCTTTACTCAAAAGGAACTCAACATGCGACAACGACGTTGGCTTGAATCATTGAAAGATTATGATCATACCATCCAATACCATCCCGAAAAGCGAACGTGGTAATGACGACGCGATTGAGTAGAAGATCATATCGCGGCACGAGTGCGATATTGACAACGCAAAGGCCCATTTTGTGTGACTTACAAAGGATGGAGATAGAGTTAAAGACTCCAGGGACCCATGTGATGATGGCGAATATACGAGTAGAACTAACTCTAATTGATAAAGTTAAAGCTGCTCAAGCTACAGATCTGGAGCTGATGCGTATGAGGAAGAAAGTGCAAGAAGGTGCTATGCCGGAAGCAAGAATCGATGAAGAAGGAATACTTCAACTCAACTCCAGACTTTGTGTTCCTAACGACCCTGATTTAAAGTATAAAATCATGATGGAGGCGCACAACACACCGTTTGCAATCCATCATGAGAGTACCAAAATGTATCATGATCTTCGACATACATTTTGGTGGAACAATATGAAGAGAGAGATAATATTTGTTAATCTCAAGGTGTCTAACTTGTCAACGAGTCAAGGTAGGGCGAGCGATCAAGTACCAAAAGGTCCATTGCAACCACTTAAAATTCCAGAATGGAAGTGGGAGCACATTACCATGGATTTCAATTCATCGGTCTTCCCAAGGTTTCTCAAGGCATAGATGAAATTTGGGTCATTGTTGATAGATTGACCAAGTCTGCTCATTTCTTACCAATACGAGAAACTTATACACTTGAACGTCTTGCTCGTATGTACATAAACGAGATTGTAAGACTGCATGGTATGCTAGTATCCATAGTTTTTGATCGAGACCCAAGATTCACTTCACGATTTTGGGTTAGTTTGCAAAAAGCTATGGGCACGGATTTACGATTTAGTTCGGCATATCATCCTCAGACGGAGGGACAGTCAGAGAGGACTATTCAAACTCTGGAAGATTTATTAAGACTCTGTGTCCTTGACTTCAAGGGAAGTTGGGATAAGTTCTTACCATTGGTGGATTTTTCCTACAACAATGATATCGCAAGTATTGGCATGGCTCCATTCAAGGCGTTGTATGGAAGAAAGTGTCGTTTTCAAAGATATCTTTGGGATGAGGTGGGTGAAGCAACGTTGTTGGGACCAGAGTTGGTACGTATGACTACAGAAAAGATTCAAACGATCCGATAACGTATAAAAACCTCACAAGATCGACAAAAGAGTTATGCTAATCTTCATCGAAAGGACGTGGAATTCGATATAGGAGATCATATGTTGTTACGTGTTGCTCCATGGAAAGGAGTTACGAGATTTGGAAAGAGATGAAAGCTCAATCCTCGATTCATTGGCCCATTTTTAATCATCGATCGAGTAGGAACTGTGGCCTATAGACTCGCTTTACTGCCAAGTATGTCTCGTGTTCATAATGTTTTTCACATATCCATGTTACGTAAATATATGGAAGACCCAAACCACATTATTGAGTTAGAACCAGAAGAAATAGCTAAAGATTTAACGTATGAAGAGGTTCCTGTTCAAATCTTGGATAATAAAGAACATATTCTACGCTCCAAGGTTATACCTCAAGTCAAAGTTTTGTGGAGAAACCACGATGTTGAGGAAATGACCTAGGAGTTAGAATCTGAAATGAAGTCAAGGTATCCTTACCTCTTCGATATACCTGGTACGTACCCTAATTTCGAGGACAAAATTTCATAAGAAGGGGAGGTTGTAAGACCCCAACTTTTTGAATAAAGATGAATTTTCTATAATTATAATTTTTGAATATTATGGAATGAATTTCATATAATTTTATAGTTGTGGGTAATATACAAATTTTGCAAAGTATGCAAGTTTTCATATTATATTCGATTGGTCGGGAAATATTCTTTTTGTCAGGGAATATCTGTACGACGGTATAATCATTGGTGGACCCCACAACAGAATTATTGTCGTATTAAGAAAATGACAAAAATATTTTATGAAAATAACGACGGAAGTTTTATCGTTAACTGTTGAAACACCCGGTGTTAAAAGTACAGTAATACGCGTGGTTGTATAGTAACACACGGTATTGATTATTGATGTTTACGTGAGAAGTCATTCAATTTTGTTCAATTATTGTTATAGTAATTGTTGCATAGTATCTCACGTTATTTTATTCAATTATTGTTGATATTTTATATATTGTTAAAATCAATAATTGAGGACGACAAAGTTATTAATATTATTATTTGCAATATTAACGATGTCTCAGAAGTTTCTGCGAGGAGAGATTTGGTCACCAAATCGCGCTACCAATGTAAGGAGAAATCCTTATTCGAAAGCCCTTCTTTCCGGGAACGATTCGGTCGATTAATATTGTGAATTATAATAAAGGTGGTAAATATTGTTAAAATTATTAAGGTGATTTTTATGAAGTATTTGTGTAAATTTTGATTATTATTATGGATCCCCATTTATCCATTTTTCAGAATAATCAGTAGAAAATTGTTTTATATAATAAAAGGTGTGGCCACTAGTGAGGTTGATGTCTTGTGTGGGGGAGGGTGGATTTTGCATTGTCGGGATGAAAATTGTGTATTATGGGTGGATGAATTACATAGTTGATGAGTGGATGATTATTATATATATGTTTAACATGTGGGTGGGAAATGGTGGGGGAAATGATGTTGCTTTATAAAAGGTAATTAGTATTATATGTATATATATGTTTATAACATGTGTGGGTTATATATATATATATATATATGTATTATAATTTTGCTTTATTAATTCTTATTGGTTGGTTGATTGACAAATTGTGTGGGTTATATGTATTATAATTTTGCTTTATTCTTATTGGTTGGTTGATTGACAAATTGTGTGTGTGGGTTACAAAACAATTTTCATCCGATTGCATAACTGTTGCATTATACAGTGCCTTTCCATTCTCCTATAAATAGAAGTTCATTCCTTCATTATTTTTTACGAATTCACTGAAACTCCAGAGAGAGAAATTATAGAGAAACTATAGAAAAGTATTCTGCTACTTCCCTACTCTTATATCCAGTTTCTTTTACGTTAAGGGGTATTATTTCTTTTGTATTCATGAAGAGAACTTCTGTTATTCCATTATTTATTATCCTGTTAGAATAACCTGTATACGCGGGCTACATTATACTTGGTGAAATTCTTCTATTATTCTAGTCTTTATTATTCTGTTGGAATATCCTGTCTGTGCGTTTTACGCCGGACCTGGTTTCAGTCTTTATTATTCTGTTGGAATATCATGTCTGTGTGTTTTACGCCGGACCTGGTTCCGTCTTTATTTATTATTTATTATTCTGTTGGAATATCATGTCTATGCGTTTTACGCCGGACCTGGTTCTGTCTTTATTATTCTCGTTGGAACATCCTCGCTCGGTGTAATTTCACCGACCGGTTCCGATTATTTATTATTCTCGTTGGAATAACTCGTCTATGCTAAGCATCGCATGCATGGTGATTTCTTTTGTTATTCCATTCTTTATTATACTCGGTTGGTTAAAGTTTTGACTTCTATAATCCATGAAATTAGTGGAATATCCTTGATATTTCAAGGCTTCATCCAAAGATCTTTTCATGGAAATATTCTTTCGAGCATTCTTGAATTTTACTCTACAAAGATGTATCATGTTGACAATTTGGACGTTATTGGTTCTGGACAAATTAATTCGTGAACTTATTTTATTGAATTCTTATATCATTGTCATCATACTCATATTTATATTTTTTGAAAGTCATATGTGGCATGTAGTGCATAGATGGACTTGATATGATTATGACCAGGGATTATTCGGTGTAATCATGACCGTAATGTTACAAAAGATGAGGTAAAAGTCCTCATTGGCCCGTAGTGCATTGATGGACAGTTGTTGGAATGATCATGACCATTGATGAATACACGAATATCCTTGGCCCGTAGTGCATGGATAATTTTTGGTCGTGATACTAATGAATATCCTTGGCCGTAGTGCAGGGATGATATGGATTGTTTATTAAGCTGAATCCCAGCGATAAAAGTGATGAAAAACCTTTAAAATCATAAAAGATAGTAGATTTTATTCTCTACTTGACTCTTTTAATGGATTGCTTGTTTCGCTGCAGTTAAACTTGATGTCTATTGTATTTTATCGTTTAACATTGTTGAAGACTAATGATAATTTATTCCGCATTATCTTAGTCATAATATTTCATCTTGGGCTAGTTGAGCTCTCCCTTTCTTTCACCATTCTCTTGAGAAAATGAGAACGAATTTGGGATTTAGTCTGGGAATAGAGTGATGGTGGGATGATAGTATTAGCTAGTAGTCCTCACTATTCTCGTTAAATAGTGTGATAATAAATGTAATGAGGACTTATTTCGAGAGTGGATATTATCTAAAAAGATGATTTGTATTAAAACTCACAAACTCTCTTGTTGTATAATTAAGATTGTATTTGTATTCTGTACCATGTATTTGGCGACTCAGAATAGGTGATGTATACCTATTTTGGGGGCATCACAGGGATAACAGGGGAATAGTGTGATGGTCCGAGACTGTTGAAGTTTCTCAATACATTATAAAATGACATGACATACAATATATAATCGTATTGAGGACCTAAGATGTGGGTGTCTTATTTTATACGTTACTTAATAATTGATTTTGCTGAACAACAATAGGGTGATGAGAACCCGACTTTGGAAGCGTCAAAAGTGCACCTCATTAGAATGAACAAGATAGTAATCTTCTCGTTCTTCTTTGGGGTCTTGAAATATTTGTTGTTGTATTTTATATGGCATTGTAATAATTTGAGTTTGGATACTGTCTATGAGACAATATTGTATTAAAACTCACAGTTAACTGTGGTCGTATTCTATACGACAGTTCAACAGTTGTATAAATGAAGTTTGTATTTGATTTTTATAATGTGATATCTGGCGACTCAGAATGGGTCGTGTGGACCTATTTTGGGGGCGTCACACGTTGCATCTTACTCTTCTTTTTTATAAATTTATTTTTTTTTGAATTTTTTTTAAAAATAAAATAGGGATAAAATTGATATTACATTAATATGGGTCAAACAAACTTATTAGGAATGACTTATAAGTCATTTTTAAATAACTTTATTCTGTTTTAGTTCATAAAACATAATAAAAAAAATTTCATCTTTTATGTTTTCTCTTATAACTAATAGTATTATAATTTAATTTTATAATATATTTTGAAAAAAGGTAAAAAGGAGAACTAGGAATAGCTAGGGGTAGGCCATTACTATTCTTCTTTTTATATTTTATTTTTGGACTTAAAAATATGTTTATGATTTAAGTTACTCCCATGCCCGGAACTAACATGCTTGGCAATCGATTATCACGGGTACTATTTCAACAACCATAATCTATACCGTTGATCGCAACATTGGATGACACGGGTACATCAGTTGTCATTGGATTTCATCTAATATTTAGATATGAATATTTTTTATAAATATTTATATGAATATTTAGAGATAAATTTATAAATATTTCTATGAATATTTGTTTATATATATATATATATATATATATATATATATATATTCATAGTTACGTTATATATATTTAGTTTAATGTTGAGATTTGTTTAATATTTTATTTAGTTTGACAAAAAATTTTGAAAAAATATATATATATATATATATATATATATATATATATATACACATATCAGTAGAATAAATTTAAAAATATTCGAGACTACAAATTATGGCGTTAGTTTAGTTAACTAATAAATTAGAATGGTTCAGTGGTAGCTTATGTGAGACCCCGAATTTTGTGAAATAAAAGTATTCAATTTTTCTATTTTGGTAAATAGTTAAATTGATAAAATTTAAAGTTAAGGGTAATATGTGAAATTTTTTTAAAGTAAGCAAGTTGATATAAAATATTCGTTGTGTCGGGAAATATTCGATTAGTCGGGGAATATTATTTTGTCAGGGAATATCCGTACGATGGTACAATCATCGGTGGACTCCACAATGAAATTATTGTCGAATTGAGAAAATGACAAAAATATTTTTATGAAAATAACGGCAGAAGTTTTACCGTTAAAACTGTTGAACTACTTGGTAGTAAAATACAAATAATACACGTGGTTGCATATAGAAGTTATTACCAGTATTGATTATTGATGCTTACGTGAGAAGTCACTCGCTTTTGTTCAATTATTGCTACAATGAATTGTTGCATAGTATCTCTCACGTTATTTGATTGATTATTGTCAATATATTATATTCTATTATGCATAGTGTTTTGCATAGTAAAATCTTTTTATATAAAAGAGAATACTTTTATAAAGTTATTTGTTTTATTAGACTATAAATAGTAATATATTATATTCTATTATGCATAGTATTTTGCATAGTAAAAATTTTTTATATAAAAAATGTAATACTTTTATAAAGTTATTTGTTTTATTAGATTATAAATAGAATATATTATATTTTATTATGACATAGTGTTGCATAGTGCTCGTAGATAGTATTTTTGCATAGTAAAATCTTTTTATATAAAATAGAATACTTTTATAAAGTTATTTGTTTTATTATATTATAAATAGAATATATTATATTTTATTTAAAAGATTTTATTTTATTAGAATATTTTATTAAATCAATATGGACCGTCAGATTAAAAGTAAATCAATCTGGACCGTTTCATGAATTAGTTACTATTCATCCATTCATTCCTATAAATAAGCTCATTCCTTCATTATTATTTCTTACGAGTTCACTGAAACTCTAGAGAGAGAAACTATAGAGAGTTTTTCTTCTGTAATCTCGAGCGTATTTCTTTAGAGTTGAAGAAAGCTTTGAGCGTAGAAGATAGTGCAAGTTTTCTTCAAGTATATTCTCGCCCTACCAGTCGGAATAGACTTCTTTCAAAGGTAAGGGGTATTATTTCTTTCGTATTCATGAAGAGAACTTCTGTTATTCCATTCTTTATTATTCTATTGGAATAACCTGTATACGCGGACTACCCTATACTTAGTGAAATTCTTCTATTATTCCATTCTTTATTATTATGTTGGAATAACTCGCTCATGCCAACAATAACGCATACATGGTGAAATTCTTCTATTATTCCATTCTTTATCATTCTCGTTGGAACATGGTGAAACTCTTCTTCTTTTTTTATTTATTTATTTTGATATGAACCTTTCAATTCAATAAGAAACATCTTTAAATTCAAAAATTAATATAAATTTATTAATTTTAGACAATATAATTATAAAAATATAAATCGTAGTATTTGTTTTGATTTTATCCAAATGACATTAATAACTATATAATTTATTGTTTTCAAAGGTCAAGATATGTCTATCAATTTTAAAATTAAATATATCTCAAATTGATTTAATATAAATTTAAAAATATTTTAGAAATTTTCATCATACTATTATATTTGTGTACATAATTAATATATTTATGAAGAATATTTGTGCTATAAAAAAATTAGACAATAAATTAACAAAAGTACGACAAATAGAAGGGTAGATTTGTAATTTAGTCCGTAACAACAAATCCATCCCATCTGAATGCCATGGTGCCTAGTCAAAACAGTATCAAAAATTTAAAATTAAAAAAAAAAAAAAAAGAAAAAAAAGTTACTCGTTACTAATACATAATACTATTATACCACTTTAGATAAGAAAGAGCAGGTCTGCAGAGCAATACCACTCCTTTCAAGTGATATATTTGTTTTTTAAAGAAACACTTTTTAAAAAATAATTTTTTTCAAGTGATATATTTATTTTTTGGAAAGGAGGATGTTATTTATATGTATAATGTAAGTCTCAATATTATATTTTTTTTAGACATTTAGGTCACCACAGACTCACGGTCTCAGTCTCACACTAATTAGGCATGATAAAATATGATTATGGGTTGATTTTGGTTTTTAAATTATGGTTATGGTTTCATTTAGAACTAAAACCATATTAACCATTTTTAATATGGGTTGTGTGAGTTAGAACTATATGGTTATGGTTCAAAACCATATTAACCATATTAACCATTTTAAGATGTTTTGACTTTTAAACAGAATTTTTGAAAAATGAAATTGTGACCGTCACAATTAAATTAATTAAGTAATAATTTGATATAAAAATTATTAATATAAATAATAAAATGCTAAAAAAAACTATACTAATAAAATTTTAAATTGAAATTATTAATACCCTTTCATATTTAAAATTCTTAATAATGAGGAACTGGGTTCAACCCCCACCCTCAAATTATCAAATAAATAAAATTAAGGATAAACTTTGAATTCTGAATGGTCACTTTTCAAGACTCAAATTCATAACTTAGGGGGTGTTTGATAAAAACTGAATGAATCTGAATGAGCTGAATCTGAATCTGAATCTGAACGAGCTGAATCTGAATGAAAAAATTTGTTTGATAATTGACATGTCTGAAATATCTGAATAACAGTTTTTACTATTTTACCCCTCCAAAATATAAGATCGTTATTAAATTTTTGAAAGTCAATTTTAGACATTTTAAATTTAAAAAGTATATTTGTTTTTTAAATATAATAATAAAATTATACAAAGTACATTAGTATGAAATATAATAATACCCTCTCTCACAAAAACATAATATCATTATTAATTTTTTGAAAGTTACCGTTAGATATTTTAAAACTTAAAATTGGTATAAGTTCATTTAATTTTAGTAAATACAAAATACTAATAATCATGAAATTTAATAAATCATTTTGCAACTTAATTTTTAGAAATTTAATAATTATTATTTTATATTATAACAAAGAGAGTGCAAAAATTGATAACATAATATTAATATATATTATGACAGATGATGAATAATATATATATATATATATATATATATATATATATATATGTATATATATATACCCATTTTGATCACCCATTTTCTTTCCTAAAGATGTTAAATTTTGGTGCAACATAAAACAATATGGGTATGCACGTAAAAAGTCCATTCATTACATGCTTGCCAATCACCAAATTTTTATGAAGCTTATTGATTCACAAGACTATTAAGAGCTATTCAGATTTTTAATTTTACAAAACAAACAAGCTTAATCACATTTTTTATTCGATCAGCAACATTCAGATTTGTTCAGAAATTATCAAACACCCCCTTAAACTGAAATCATTTATAGAACTTACCGCTGAACCAATCATTGATGGTTCAAATTGTTTCTAAAACTTATAAGATTGTAATGTAATAGTGCAGTGTATATATATATCCTCAGTTTATCTCTTAGTACGGTTGTAGAGATCTCATTTTTGACTTTTGATTTTGACACTCAGATCTCTTATTTCATTATTAAGGATATAAAAATCTATTAAATTTAGCATTAAATAGAAACATGGCATTGACCCCTGCACATGCCATGTGCACATAGCATGGTAAGATATGAAATATGAGTTGAAAAATGGTTAATCGGTTCAGAATTATATTTGTTTTAAAAAATATGGGTCTAAACTTTAACCAACCTGAATAAATAAAAATGGTTAACCATAGGACTGAGCAAAAAATGGATATAACCGAATTACCGAACCGAACCGAAATAAATTAACCGAAATTTTCTGATAATTCGATTATTTTTAACATTTCGGTTATATCCGAAATTATATACGATTTTCGGTTAGTTTATACGGGTATCATTTTTGGGTTATTCGGTTTACCCGAATAACCGAACATATTAAGTATTTCGTATTTTGACAATTAACCAAACTCTATTTCATATTAAGTCTTTCATATTCACTCTCTCTCTCTATGAGTCTAATTTCTTATGAATCCTCACTTCAGTCATCTTCTCAAATCTCACTTATATTACCTCCCAAAAGGCATGACTCATCTTAAATCTCTCTCTCGTCTATAAAGTCTGAACTGAAGAATCGCGACTTCACCTAGAAATCCCCCAAATCGCGAGTCTCACCTATCTTTAATCGAGTCTTTTGATGACAAATTGATGAATCGGTTTTGGTACTTGAAGCAGAAATCAGATTCATTGAATCAGATTGAACCTGTTTCTCGCGAAGAGTTAAAGGTATGGGATCGAATTGTCTTATAGCGAAGAGTTTTCGGAAGAGCTCCTCGTTGGTTTGTTGATGGGTTGAGCCACATCGCCTTCACTTCTTGTCGAACTCAGTCTGCATCCTATTCGCCGAACTTTGTTGATGGACTTATGCTCTTTCAATTGTAAGTTAGTAATCCTTTGATTTTTTGAATTGGGATTTGGGTCTCAGTTTTCTTCCTCTGTAGCTTTTACTTTTCTTATATGAAGATATAGAGATTTAACATTTTGTAAGGAGGAATTTTAGGTTTCTTTGTTAATTTGTTTTTTTATCTGAGTTTTTGTTTATCTATGGTCATTACTCATTGAGGATTTATTTGTGAATCAAATGATGGAAGAAGATGAGAACAGAGATTTTAGTGCAGGTTTTGTAACAAGAGTTTTTTAGAGAAAAGTTCTTCATTTCGGTTATTAACAGAATAACCGAATAGTAAATTCGGTTATTCGATAATTCGGTTATCTCCAAATTCGGTTAACAATTCGGATATTAAAATAGTGTAAATTTTACCCAATAACATATTTTGATATGAGACTAATGATATGTACATAACCTATCAAATTATTAGTTTTTACCCAATATCTTATTTAATTATAGTATAGATAAATAGATGCATCAAAGATTCATACCATGCCGCAAAGCACGATTCTAATAGAGAATTATAATATTATAAATATTTTATTAAATTATTTTGTAAATATATTATTGAACTTATTAAGTAAAATGATTTTGACAATAAAATACGTTTCTCCAAAAATTATATTATCTAACATCTAATAAGATTCTATTAATACTTAAAATTTAATTATACTTATATTTAATTAAAATGTAATAAATTCAATTTAGTGTAACGATTTATGTTGTTAACGCCAAGTTTCGGTCTCACAAGATCCAATCACGTAATCCACGCAGCGTCGTAACGCACAATAATAGATTACGGAAGCTTAAGTGACGACCATTGCCGCTAGGGGATAGCTCCGGTGTGAGAATAAGTACGGGCCGTTACAAGGTTTAACAATGGAGGCTAAATGTTTAGTGCTCAAAAGTAGGTATTACCTCTTAATTGTAACCTTGGCCTTGTATTTATAATGCTCTTACTACCTTAGAATCCTTCTCCGAGTCGGTTAAGGACTCCTAGTTATGGCAGTTACCATAACTTGGGTCCAACACAATCTCCTTAAAAGGTGCAAGTGGAATCCAATCCAATCACTACCTTTGGAGTTACCTTGTTTAATTATGATTAGGATCCCAGACTCTTCACGCAAGAGAGCCCACTGTGCAGGCCCAAACAATCCCACCATCAGGTCTGGGCTTCGGCCCAAAGGACTCGAAGACCCGACCCCAAACTCCACACGACAGAACACGGTTCCGGCCCTAAAGACTCAGAAGCCGAACCCGAAAGACACCCACCAAGATGAGGCTCCGGCCCAGAAGGACTCGGACGCCGACCCGAACACCTCCGACCTTACCATGGGCTTCGGCCCAATGGACTCATAAAACCCTTCTGATGTCAGGCCTTCAGCCCACACGAAGGTCGGTAAAATGCTCCCGAATATTGCCCCCCGGTCTTCGATTATAATGTACTTATAATCGGAGACTCAAAAGGTCTGGTGTACGAAAGGTCACGACAATTAATGATGAGTTGTCTGGGGAAGCCAAACGGTCTGTTCTTGTTTCTCGAAACGTCGCACACCTTTTCACGCCTGATCCCACCTTGGGCATTTAATAGCCTCCATTGGGCTCTATGCCGCCGTGCCTATAAAACCGCATCTTCCCCCTCATTATCACTTTTCCAAATTTCTCAATTTTAAACTCTCTGTCTCACTTTTTCGGCAGGGGCGATTTTCGGCGAGCTCATTTCTCCCCCAAATCTCACAAGTTTCATCTACTCTGTTAGTTTTGAAGCATTATTTTTGTTCGTTTCCTCCTCAAACCTCCACCTTTGTGTCTTACTCCCTTCTATTTCATCACCAAATGGCTGATTCTAACACTTCTCCGGTTACTGAGCCAGCTACTTCCTCTGTCACCGTCGGTGATCTAATCCCGGTCGACTTACCGGTGGCTCCTTCCGATGCTACCCCCTCCTCAACCCTTCCGATAAGTGTTGAGGCCAAAATCCAAAATGCCTATCACTCCGAGACAGAGTTCTCTCATATCAATACCCCGTCCTCCATCACATCTTCTCAAATCTCCAACATCCGAACCGTTTTCAAAATTCCATAAGAATATAAACATCGGGCCCCAAAACCCGATGAGAAAATGTTTTGGAGGCCCGAAGGTGAATGGGTGGCCGTCCCCTTATACCCTCGGCGATATGGGGTGCGGTTCCCCCTTCATGAATTCATCTCTTCCTTTCTCTGTTTCGCCGGGATCGGGTTCGCACAACTTGTTCTGAACTTGTACATCCAACTAGTTTCTTTTATCGCTTTATGTCAAGAGATCGGGATCACTCCTGGTCTCGACTTCTTCTTCGCCCTATTCACCGTCAGTGGGTCGAAAGAGCCCGGCCTTCGCCAGTTAAACAAATGACCCAACAGATCTGTTCTCATCAAGACCCCTTCTAGCAACAAGGGGTGGCATGATAAGTGGTTCTTCGCCAGGAGAACCGACCTCCTCCTTCTTCCTCATTGGGCCCTTCCCGAGGACCCTGTTGCTAAAGTTTCCAAATTTCCCAAGGATCGGGCCGACGCCTTCAAGGCCTTCTACAGGACGCTGAGCAAGACTGAATGGAGTCTGACGGCCTTGTCAAATGAAGCCTGGTTATACAAACATGGCTGTAAGCATCTTCCCCCTTGAATTCCCTCCTTTGCATTCTGATATCTTACATGTTGACCCCTTTCCTTCTTTGCAGTAACCATTTTCAAGCCCGAAGGTGCCGATGACTCTCTAGCACCTCCTCCTACTGCCACCGGACCCATCAGACCCCCGGTGACTGACGATGCTCCTGACGAGGCTACCATCCCGATCACCGAGCTCTCTCTAGGTTCCACTTCTGGGCCTGACCCCGACACCACCACCAAAAATGCCCTAAAGATGAGTCAAGCCGAAAAAGCGGCTCAGTTGAAGAAGGCCAAAAAATCTTCTAAGCCCTTGGTGAAAGCCTCTGAAAGACCCCAACTTATTATAAATAAAATTGAATTTCCTCCATTTATTATTTTGAAATAGTAAGGGTTGATTATATTAATGTGGATAGTTATGGGTAAAATATGAAAATATTTCAAATAAGCAAGTGGTTATAAAATATTCGTTTAGTCGTGGAATATTCTTACTGTCGGGGAATATTCGTACGACGACGTAGCCTTGTGTGGGCCCCATAACGGAAAGCTATTGGATGAAGAAAACGACAAATATAAGTTGTTTATAAATAACGGCGTAGTTGTTACTCAAGATTAATCTTGTTAAAATACTCTAAATTGGTTAAAAACAAGAAGATTGCAGATTGCACCAATTATTGATTTTTACGTAAGAAGGCACTACTCAATAATTGTTACATAATTTATTGCTCGAAGATTATATTTTATTGATTCAATAATTGTTGCGTTGATATTTTATATTATCGTTGTTTCATTAATTGTCACTACACAGTATTTTTCATTATCGGATCAATAATTCATATTATTTGAATAATATTATTAGATAGAAATATTGGCAATGTCTAAAAAGTTCTGTCTAAGGAGAGGTTAGGTCATCTAATTGCGCGCCAGTAAGGATAAATCCTTATTGGAAAGCCCCCTCTTTCCTGGGAATTGCTTGGTTGTGAGTATTGTGATTCTGTAATATTATCTGTGAATAATTAATTATTGATTTATATGATGAGGAAAATATTGATTTTATGAGGATATAGATGGAGAAATTTTTTAATGTGACAATTGTTGAAAATTAATATTTTTATCTTTTTTGATAAAATAATTCATTTAAATTTATTATTATATTTTAATAATATAATAATGGTGATATTTTTACAATGAATGTGGGATATATGAGTATACAATGAATGTGGGATATATGAGTATATGAAGAGGAAGAGTATTTTTGTTACAATAAATGTTAAAAACATGTTAAACATGTCGGTGGACCCCATTTCTTGACTGAAATTTGATTATAGCCTGTAAAATCGTCCGTTTGTGGATTTTGGTCAATTTCTGTTTGGAATTTGGAAAAACTCTCTTCTGTAAAGTTGTAGATGGAATTTCCTATGAAAAAGACATGAGTTTTGAATTTTTCTGATAAAAGGACTATTTATTGTGAATTATTGAAGTTCTGGATTAGTTGATTTTGATTTTTTTGGAGTTTTAAGTGATTTATGTGAGAAAAACATTTTTTGAGAGGTGGGCTACATGTGTGGCTGATGTTGGACTCAATTGGTGTGCGTAGAGAGTTTTAAAAAAATAATATTAATATTATATTAAATTTTCTGCTTTGGTGTTCTAAGCATTTTCCTATAAATAGGGTGTTTAGGCTAGAATTGAAAATCACACCAGAAACTAAAGTTTTCTCTCTTTCTCTCTCTATATTATCGAGCGTATTCTTGTGAGTATTTTAAAACTTTGAGTGTTCTTTATACGGTGCAAGTTCCTTCAAAGACTATAATCGTAATTCCAAATGTAAATCTTTCGTCTTTTTCGAGGTGGGGATATTATTTTTTAAAATGATATTATTTCTTCCAATATCATTATGTCAAGTATTGATCTCGAACTTTTAATCAAATTTAGAACTTTTGTGTCGAGTTACTTATTCATGTATACGACCTTTATTCACGATATCTGGCATTATTCACTTAATACGACACTATTCAAAAAAAAAAAATTTGTTTTTCGTCCAAAATATCTATTATGGATACTAGCTTTGATTGTATCCATGTTTTGATCATTCTTGAATTTTACTTCACTATGATTATTTATGAGGTATTTCTGGACATGAATAAACCGAAATACGAATCCTTAATGTTTATTCTTTTGTTTCACTGGATTTGTTTTCTTTAAAATATTTTTCATCATCCTCAATCCTAAATGATGATATAACCGAATATCTTTGGCACAGTAGCAAAAGATTAATGATTTTATGATGAATATCTTTGGCCCGTAGTAGCAAAGAAGATGAACAGTGTTGAGATGAACATGATTAATCGATGAATATCTTGGCTCTGTAGTGCAAAGATGAATATGTGATTCAAGATGTGTATTGATTGATGTTACAGGGATAAAAATACTGATGATGGACTTTTAAATTCATAGATAATAGTAGATTTTATTCTCTACATAACTCTTCTATGAATTATTATTTCCGCTACGAATATTGATCTGAAACTTGTTGTCTATTATATTCTCTCAGATTTTTCCCCGTTGAAGACTAACGATAATTTGTTTTATATTATCTTAGTCATAATATTCTTTATTGGGCTAGTTGAGCTCACCTTTTTCCTTTTTGTTCCATTTTTCTTCTCAGGAGACGAGAATGTAGCGAGTACTAGTCGGGGTATGGAATGATGATTCTAGAAGATGTCTTAGTAGTCCTCTCCATTTTTGTTAAATAATGTACCAATAATTGTAATGAGGACTTATTTGGGTGTGGATATTATCTAGATGGCAATATCTGTATTTAAACTCACAGTTTATATGTGGTATTAATAAAGTTGTAGTTTTTTTATACCATGTTATTGACAACTCAAAATGGGTGATGTATACCTATTTTGGGGGCGTCACAGCCTCTGTCAAGGCCATTTTCGTAGTGCCACCAAAACTGACTCCGCCTCCACCCCCTTTCCAAGTCGAGCTGGTCGTGGACTCGGAGGATACTGAAGAGGAATACCTCGATCCCCGAGCCAAGAAATTGCGACTTGCCGACGTCCCCGAGCAATCACTTATCGAACAGCCAGTGGTCAAAACCGATCCCATCATCGCGTCCACACCCTCCTCCAAGCCGAGCTCATCTAACGGATTGCCGACCACTTGTTGGCCGAAGGGTCCTTCTGGAGTGTTTTCTTTCCATCTGTTCGATCACTTCAAATTATCGGGCGATGATGACCGTTTCAAAGGATTCACTTCGGAAGACTACCTGGTAGCCTACGTCAAAGCCCAGTGTCAGGTAACTTCTAAATCAGATAACTTCTCATACTGGTACCATGCATTATTCCGTATAGCTGATTCGCCTTTTCTGATCCAGGCCAATGCCGTTTTGTCCCGAGCCATTCCCCCTCTAGCTCGAACGACCCAAAAGGAAGTTCAATTGAGGTCGGATGTCACACTGCTCGAGGCTGAGGTTCGAGGTCTCCAGGCGGATCTGAAGAAGGAGAGGGATTCTCACGCCGAGACCCAGAATAAAGCGACCCAGGCCGGGCGTCAGGCCAACGAACTGAAAGAACAATACTCCCTACTTCAACAGGAGTTCGTCGGTCTCGAGGGCCATGCCAAGAAGTTGGTCGTGGATAAGGAGCACCTGGCTTCCGAGGTCAAGGATCGGGAGAAGGCAGTGGACACCATCGCTGAGAAGTATGCTGAGATTGTGGACAAGATGAGGCATGCGATGCGTGAGAACACCGCCTTATCCGCTGAAGCCGAATTCTTTCCGGGGAAGCTTGTCGAGGCCAAACAGCAAACAATCGCCGAGTACGAAGAGTCTGAAGCCTTGAACGAGAAAGTCATGGCTCAATTTGGAGAAGGCTATGAGACTTATCGGGAAAAGGCTAAGGCAAGGCTGATGGCTGCTGGGCTCGACTCCTCCCTCCTTGATTCTTCGGACGAGGAATCCGAAGCCGGGGACGACCCTCCTCCCGAATAGCTTTTCGAGATTTGTAAAATTTTGTACTTCTTCCATTTTCCTTTTTATCTGTACTTCGCCCGAATCGTGAGCGATCGGGTTCTGTAAAAATTTTAAGTATAAATGGAATAGACTCTTTGCTCATAAATTTTTGTTGTCAGTTTTACTCGTGACTAATCTCGATCGGTTATGTCTTCCCGAACCTTTTGATCGGATTGTACTTAGAGTTTGTCTGATTTAAAAGATTTACAGTCTTCTCAATCAGTTATGCTTGGGACTTATCTCGATCAGTGGTGTCTTTCCGAACCTTCTGATCGGATAATGCCCGAAGCCTGTCAAATTTGAGAATTTATCGAATTCTAGGTCAGTTATGCTCGGGACTTATCTCGATCAGTAGTGTCCTTCTAAACCTTCTGATCGAATAGTGCCCGGAGCTTATCCGTTCAAGTATTAAGAGATATATGAATATATATGAAGTTAAACATCTTCAAAGAAAACTTTCATTTATTTCATTTGAACTGAAGCGGTTACATGGGTAAAAGTAAGAATGACATAACTATTACTGGTAAAATTTTCTAAGTCTTCCAACATGCCATGTATTCTTTACCTCCGAACCGTCCATAGCTCAAAGCCGGTAAGTACCTGGCTTCGGCACCTCTACCACCTCATAAGGTCCCTCCCAGTTAGGCATTAGCTTGCCGGTGTTCTGGGGGGGTTGATGCCTCCGACTCCCGGAGGACAAAATTGCCCACTTCAAACCTCCTCAACTTCACCTTCTGGTTGTAGTGTCGGGCTGTTCGCTGCTGATAGATGGCCAACCTCATCACAGCTGAATCCCGAACCTCTTCCAGCAGATCTAAGTTTGTTTTCAACCCTTCGTCATTGTATAGTTCTTTGTACTGGCTGACTCGAAGAGTAGGGGACCCGATCACAACTGGTATGAGTGCATCGGCTCCGTATGCCAATTGAAATGGAGAATCCACCATTGTTGCCCTTAGAGTAGTTCGATATGCCCATAAAACACTGAGTAGCTCTTCGGGCCACCGACCCTTTAATTCGTCCAACCTTCATTTTATTCCGTTGAGTAAGGTGCGGTTGGTCACTTCTACTTGACCATTCGATTGTGAATGGGCTACCGAAGTCTTGCGGTGCTGAATTCCCAGTTCTTTTAGAAAGCCTTCGAACTTGGACCCTACAAACTATCTGCCATTATCCGAGACCACCACCATCGGTATGTCGAAATGATAGACCACTCCTTCTTTCAAAAATTTTAGGCATTCCTGTTCGGTAATCTTCTGTAGTGGTTTGGCTTTGACTCACTTCGTCATATAGACGATACCCACGATCACAAAACTGACTTGTCCCTTGGCCTTCGGCAGAGGCTGTAGGATGTCGATTCCCCACAGAGCAAAGGGAATCGGTGATAGGACCGAATACTGCTCTTCAGGAGGTTGATGTGGGATAGTGCTGTTCAGCTGACACTTGGGACATTTTTTGACGAATTCTTTGGCCTCCGTGTAGATAATCGGCCAATAATACCCTTGCCTCAAAATCTTATATGCCAGTGACTTGGCTCCCATGTGATCCCCACAGATTCATTCATGTACCTCTCGAATGTGTAGTCCACTTCCGAAGGGGTTAAGCATTTGAGTAAGGGGCAACTAAAAGCCCTTCGGTATAGGTCTCCGTCTATGAGGACAAAGTTTGAACTCCTGTGTTTGATTTTTCTGGCTAGGATTCGGTCTGAAGGGAGAGTCCCATCTGCCAGATAGGAGATATAAGGCGTTAGCCAGCAGTCAAGTTGATCCAAAGCTAGCACTTCTGTCTTCGGAACACTGGGCCTTTCTAGAACCTCCAGGTACATTGATCCGTTGAAGGAGCTTGCTTCAATGGTTGCCAATATCGCTAGGGCATCTGCTATTATATTATCTGACCGATCCACCCCCTGACAACTGTGCGATGCAAAGTATGTGAGCTTATCTTTTAATTCGACCAGATACTTTGACATTCTTGCCCCCCGTGCCTCATACTCTCCCGACAACTACTTGACCACCAGCTACGAATCACTGTAGATGACCAATTTCTGTACTTCCAAGCTCCTGGCCAGTCGGATTCCTGCTAGGATGGCCTCGTATTCTTCTTCGTTGTTTGTGACCTTAAACTGAAACCGAATCGCATGCTGGACTTTGAATCCTTCGAGACTTATCAGAATGACCCATGCTCCACTGATGTCCGAAGTCGAAGATCCGTCTACGTACAACGTCCACGAGGTCGGCCTTGGTTGAGTTTCGGCCATTGTGCTCACTTTTGACTCTATAAAGGAACACTTTACCACGAAATCTACTAAGGTCTGCCCTTTGATTACCGTTCGGGGATGGTATTCTATAGAAAACTGTGTCAATTCCATCGCACATGCGGCCAACCGACCTGATACCTCCGGTTTATGTAAAATCTTCTTCAACGGCTGATCCATATACACCACTATTAACCGACCTAGGAAATAATGCCTGAGCTTTCTGCTAGCAATTATCAAGGCATAAGCGAACTTTTCCAGGTTCGGGTATCTTGTCTCTGCATCCCGGAGAACATGCCTGACGTAGTATACCGGGAACTGCTTTCCTCCCCTGTCCCTTACCAACGCGGCTCCTACTGCCATCGGACTCGCTGCCAGGTATAAGTACAAAGGTTCCGAAGGGATCGGTTTCACCAACAACGGTGTCGAACTCAGATATTTTTTGATCCCTTGGAACGCGTCTTCGCATTCTGAAGTCCACTGCAAACTCTTATCATTCTTCGGACCCTTGAAAGTGTCAAAAAAGGGTAGACATCTTTCAGCTGACCTCGACATGAATCTCCGAAGGGAAGCTATACGGCCCGTCAGCCTCTGTACATCTGTGTATGTCTTTGGGGATTTCATGTCTAAGATCGCCGTAATTTTTTCTGGGTTTGCCTCGATTCCCCTTTTGCTGACCAAGTAACCCAGAAATTTTCCTGAACCCAAACCGAAGGTGCATTTGGTCGGGTTCATCCTTAGTTTGTGCTTCCTTACCATTTCGAAGCAGTCTTCCAGGTCTTCCAAATGATCCCGGACTAACATGCTTTTTACGATCATGTCGTCCACGTACACTTCCATACTCCAACCCAGCTGCTTTGTGAATACAAAGTTTATCATCTGTTGGTAAGTTGTCCCTACATTCAGCAATCCGAATGTCATCTTCCGATACGCATATATAGCCCGATGAGTGATGAAGCTTGTCTTCGGGATGTCGTCCCTGCACATCAAAATTTGGTGGTATCCCGAGAAAGCATCCATGAAACTTAACATTCCATACCCCGAGGTGGCATCAATTAGCTGGTCTATGTTGAGTAAGGGGTAGAAATCTTATGGGCATGCCTTATTCAGATCCGTGTAGTCGATGCACAACCTCCACTTCCCATTTTGCTTCTGAACCAATACCACATTCGTCAGTCATTCAGGATAGTTGATCTCAAAGATGAATCCCGCCTCCAGCAGTTTAGCAATTTCTTCATCAATGATCCTCTGCCTTTCTGGGGCGAAGATCCTTCTTTTTTCAGACATCGGTCTCTCTTCGGTTCAGATATCTGATCAGGTAAAGACCACCGCTTGCCGCTTACCGGCGTGTCGTCATTGGCTCCTAAACAAGACGTAAGATATGCCCGAAGTAAATCCACCAGACCAGTTTGTAGTGGTTCTGTTAACCCTGCCCCAATTTTGATGAGTTTTTCTGGATTCCGTGTATCACTCCACGTTTTTGCTCTCTTCCGGCGGCAGTGCTATTGCTTCAAGATTACTCTCAAAGGAAGCGGTTTCTATCTCGATGGCCATTATGCTGCTTCGCATTTGTCGACCTCGACCCCGAGGAAATCAAAGTATTCCGATAACACCTTCGTGCAATATCCAGATCGCCTTTTACCTTCCCGATCCCGTTCGGTGTTGGAAACTTGATTTTAAAGTGAGGTATAGACGCATCGCTTTAATGTCGCTAATGCTCGGCTCCCCAATATGGCGTTGTCAGAGGTCGAATCCACTTGTCTTAAGAAAATTTTACCATTATTTTCGCTTCCTAAGGGTCGGTGTTAACCCGACCAGTAACTCTATCGCATCGATACATGCACCGGGTCGCCAATGAAACCGTATAACGGACCCTCTCCTCCCAGTTCCATTTTCTTTCCTCCCAGATCCATCCTCTGGTAGGCATGCGTGTAGAGTATATCAATCGAGGACCCGTTATCGATCATCATCCTTTTTATATCTACTGGCCCGACCTGTGCAGTTATCACCAGCGCCCCGTCATGTGGTTCGATGTGGTCGGTAGGATAGTCTTCGTCTGAGAAGGAGATGGACACGCCTGGATATGCCCTATCTTTTCTGGGCGATGAACCAGCTACCGCCAACACGGCCTCGAGATGCCCACTTCTTTTCCTTTCGGTTACACGCCCTACCGACCCGCCCGAAATCACATCAATAACTCCTCGGGGTTGTGGGTGAGGTCATCATCGTGTTTCTGGGCGGTGCCTTATTCTCTCTCTGGGGCTTCAACCTTCTCGACTAACCACATATTGCACCAATTTGCCAGATGACTCGACGCTCTTTCTATCAGATCCTTCAAATTGTTACAATCCTCCGTCGTATACCCCCGACTTTATGATATGCACAATACTTGTTCCGACCCCTTTTCCCAAGCTTCGGGATCGTTTGGCATGGTTCAAAAAAGGGCTTGTTCCGCATCTCCTCCAGTATTTTAGCCCGGTCTGTGTTGAGGGTAGTGTAGACTTTGTTGACGTTCTTGTTCGGGAAGGGTGGTCTTCCATTGCTGACCCTCCCCATTGTAGCTTTTCTTATTGTAATTATCCGATCTCTCCGATTATCCGACTTCGATAACTCGCTTATCACGATCTCGGACTTCTCATAAAGCGGGAGTGTGGCTTGAAGTTCCCATCGCCTCTTTAATCATTATGTGACCTTCTACGGTGGAAAGCTTTCATCCAAGTCAACCGGAGGGTTGATCACCAAATCCTTCATCAACTTCTTTGATTTCCCGATATCTAGTCTGGTTGTGAAGAATCCCAAGGCTTGTGGGGAATTCAGCTCCGCCACCGATCCCACAGCCTCCCGGAACCTTTTGACATACTGACCCAGGCTTTCTCCGACTTCTGTCTGACCTGCATGAGTGAAGCTGTGATCTTTTCCCGCCTCTTGTTGCTCCCGAACCGGGCATGAAATGTTTCTCGAAGGTCACTCCAGGAGCTAATCGATCATGTCGCCAAGGTCCCCATCCATTCACGGGCACTCTTCTTCAGTGTAGTTGCGAACATGTGACACTTGGCCGCATCAAAATGACCGTAGTATGTCATCAGCCTGTCATACCCGTATGAATGGTCATATGGGTCCCCCATCCTATCGTAGGTCTCCATCAGGGGCATCTTCTTTTTGGGGTCGGCTGTCTCCTGATTGATCTCCGGCGAGAAATGTGACCCCAAGCAAGTCGAGGGTGTCCCCAACGCATTTTTAGCCGACATCAACTTCTCCAACTCAGCCACCCTTTGAACGAGGGGGTCAGAATCCTCCTTACGAGGGGACGACCGGGGTCTGTCCCTCCCGTATTCAAGGGTCGCGTTTCTCCTCCTCTGTCCCGATCTGCCCGGACGATCCGATCTGGCGAATGGCTCCTCATTCTACTTCGGCCTTCTCTCGACCGACTACGGTGCCTGCTCCTTTCCTTCCCAGCCTCTTCCCGTAGGGGTGACCGGGATCGGCTCCGATGCCTACGCCTCTTTGATGATGCCTCCTGTTCCCCAACCATATTTGTTATCTGTTGTTCGAGTTCTTCCTGTTAAAGGCATAGGGCAAGCATGGCGTCCTTGCTCTGTTGCATCTTTCTCAGCATAATGAACTCCCTTTGATCTCGGCTGTTCTCCCCTCGGTCCTTCCCGTGGACCTCCAGCGCCCGAGAACGATTCTCATTCGCACGACTAGCCTGGTTGGGGGTATGATGGCTGTCCTGGAAGAGTCTTCTCCGTGGGGAGCCAGCCGATTCTACTCGATCTCCCTGGATTCTGGAACCCAGTCTGTCTTTCACCGACCCCCTCACCTGGGTGGTCTGGTGTGTTTTAGCCTTTTCGTGGTCAGAAATTGCATACTCCACGCTTGCCATGGTCTTTTATCTGAAAAATCTGATTGTGATTGTAAGAACACTAAACCCCTCCTTCTAGCACCAATGTTAACGCCAAGTTTAAATCTCAGATCCAATCACGTAATCCACGCGCGAGAATGCGCGATAATAATCAGATCACACGGAAGCTTCGACTACACAGGCCACGGGGATACTCCGGTGTGAGAATAAAAGACAGTGTTACAAGGTTTAACAATGGAGGCTAAGTGTTTAGTGCTCAAAAGTAGGTATTACCTCTTAATTGTAACCTTGGCCTTGTATTTATAATGCTCTTACTACCTTGAATACTTCTAAAGTAGGCCTAAGGACTCTTAGTTATGGCAGTTACCATAACTTGGGTCCAACACAATCTCCTTAAAAGGTGCAAGTGGAATCCAATCCAATCACTACCTTTGAAGATACCTTGTTTAATTATGATTAGATCCAGACTCAGACGCAGAAAAGAGTTTGTTGTCTTGCAGCCCAAACAATCCCACCATCAGGTCTGGGCTTTGGCCCAAAGGACTCGAAGACCCGACCCCGAACTCCACACAACAGAACACGGTTCCGACCCTAAAGACTCGGAAGCCGAACCCGAAAGACATCCACCAAGATGAGGCTCCGGCCCAGAAGGACTCGGACGCCGACCCGAACACTTCCGACCTTACCATGGGATTTGGCCCAATGGACTCATAAAATCCTTCTGATGTCAGGCCTTCAACTCACACGAAGGTCGGTAAAATGCTCCCGAACATATGTGAAGAAGAAAAAAAAGAATTATTTTATTCTCAAAGTAGTAACATAATAAATTTTAAACTTGCATTAGTGTATACACATTTGACTGAAAATAATAAATAAATATTAAGTAAGATAATCTTTTATTAATTATTTTCTTTACGATTATATTATTAATTTTTATTTCTTTATAAAACTATATTTGGATTCATAAATAATAAAGTTTGAGTCAACTAAGGGAGAGTGAGAGGTGGAATCTATAAAAAGGAGGAGGAACAAACCAAAAAAGAGGAGAATAAACAAATTGTTTATTTAAATAATCAGGCGGTGGCCTGGCCGTGGATGAGATGAAGAAATATGGAATTACCGGCTGAAAAAACTTGAGTGGCATGAGTATGTATAGCTGGGGGATCTATGGAATTTACCTATTTCCAATTTGCTTTCAGTTTTCTTTTTTTATTTTAAAAAAAAAATAAGCACAATGTGTAACTGATTACTTTATCTTCTTGTATTTTTCAAAATTATCCTTCAAAATTTTTTGTTTAACCGTGTCAAGCATTTTTAATTAATTTTCGTTCTAAATTATAAGATTATTAGTAATTGTCCGTGCCTAAAGGCACGGTGTAACGAAATCTTTTCTCTCTATTTCTGTTTCAACAATCTCATTTTTATTTTTTTGCTCTCCTCCTTCATCTCCAACCACCTTTTCTCACTCAAATCAATTAGAATGAATCTGAACTGTTCTTGTGTTTTCCGGCCAAATTAATTAGAATAAATCTGAACTGTCCTTGCGCTATCCCGCCTAAATTTAAAATGAGTTATATCTTATTAATATAGATTGCTAGATTTTAAAAGTCAAATCGTAATACTTTCAAACTTCTTAAACATTACCAAATAATAAATTTTTTTAACTAGAAGTACTTAATTTAAAATATTCATATATTATAATATCATTTTGAGTTTAAAAATATTTCAAGTTAATTTTAAAAAATAAATATTGATTTTATTTTTCGTAACGGAATTATATTTTAGTAATTTTTTTTATACAACTCAATTGTAACGTAATTCCTTCGTTTCTTAAGAGACAATTAGTGTTTTAAAGTCAATCTATAATATTTTAATATTTGCAATTAATATAAATTTATTTAATTTAATTTAATATAATTATAAGTTTTGTAAACTACGTAAAATTTTACGTACTAATAATTATAGATTTTATTATTTTGAATACTTAAATAATAAAGTTTAATAATTCAATATGAGTTGGCTTATATTGGACTCGTAATCAATTGGTTCCAATCCATATTAAAAATAAGTTATATAATTTTAATTTTTAATTATTTAATTAAATTAAAATACTTTTCAACACATTAGCGTACTAAAATACGCACCAAAATATAAATCATCTCACATATATTTAATCAACATAATCACACTTAAATAAATTATTTATAAATAATTTTTATAAAAATATTTATTTTATTTAATAAATATTTCAACTAAAATATTTATTTTATTCAATAAATATTTTTAATTATTTTACAAAATTACGATCGTTACAAGTGACACCAGAGGAGAGTGGGATTTTTTTTGCCATGGATTTTAAAATTATATCTAAAGCAATAAAACATATTTCAGAAGGTAAAATAGTAAAAAAAAAAAAATTATTTAGATGTTTCATACATATCAATTATTAAATAATTTTTTTTATTCAATATTCAAAATTATATTTCAATTCATTCAAATTACTTAAATATTCAAAATTATTTTATTCAATTTTATCAAATAACTCTTATGTTCTCTCTCTAACTCTTTTATGAGAGGATGAGAAAGAATTATGTCTCTTCTTGCTTCAGCTAGTTATTGAGTAATATTAACATTACCATATGTACCACAGATTCAAGATGAAAAGAATTTATTCTTGGACTTGTATTCTTTACATGTAGTGTCAACTTTTGGACCGGGGGTCATAGAAAATTTGATGTGCCGTCTAAAAATACCTAAATAAAAGTATTGTTATACATTACGAAAGTTCTCACTTTAATTTATGACGTATTATCATAATAAGAGTATTATTATGACGTATGTAAATATATAAAATATATAAGAATTAATAAAAATCTTACTTAATTTATTTTATCTTATCATATACATTTTTAATTTCGTTAAATATTTATGTATATGTATATCATTTTTCTAAATTACATTAGATGGAATTATTACATATACGGCTATATATAAATAGTACAATTCTTAATACTTCTGTTCAAAGTTTAAAAATACATTTTTTAATCAATTTCAAAATCATAGATAATTAGAAATTATATTATAAGATTATAAAGTGACAAAATTATAATTTGTCATTTTATAATATTTTCTCTGTTTCACAAAAGAGTCATAAATAAAATTTAATGAAAGTATAATTACAAACTTAAGAGTACTATATTAATTTAAACTAATATCAATTAAAAGATGATTTTTTATACAAATTATACATTTTTGTATAACAAATGAAGCATCACTCTATCACTATTAAATTCTAACATACTATTAAAAATGAATTTGTGACCGTAAAATTGTTCTTAAAATTTATCATTTAAAAAATATCTCTATAATTTTAAAACTTAAAAATATATCACTTTGGTCAAATTTTTGTGGGGAAACCAAGATAGAGGCTATTTGAAGTTTAGCTACTTACGTGGGTGCAAGAGTGATAGTTCACTCTGAGCCTTGGCAATCATATGAAATTTCACATAAATTTTCGTCAACAAATTTCATCTCTTGCAAAGATTTAAGACCTTTAACAGATATAACTACAAACCCAACAATCCTAGGCTTCATTGCGACAGTTCCATAATATTAAAGTATTAGTAAAATTTTATAGAAAACAGTCTCACACATATTACATAAATTTAGAAAATTCAAGAACTATTCCTAATATGCATAATAAAAACTACCCAGATATAAAATTTGGGCCTCACCTAGTTTCTTTCTTAAAGAATCCCTCAAGTATCAACTTTAGTAATATGTTCCTTTCTCTTCTGAAAGTATGAAGTTTCAGCAGATTTCTAGCTTTTGACACGACCGCTCGAGGGACTAATCTGAAAAGATCCGCAAGTGATGCAACTTTTCAATGGAAAAACAGAAACATTTAAATAGAAATCAAAATATAACATATAAACAGCAGTATAGTGACTATTGAAAAAAAAACAAAGAAAATAAGACAAGATCCATTAACATTTTAATATAAGGTGAATTTTGTAGTTTATCCATATCCTAATAGGCATATCATTTCATCAGTAGTAAAGGCCAAGTGCCCAAAAACTTGATTAAAACAAAGGGACATAACCCACAAAAATTAAGTACAGAGGTCAAATGCCAGGGAAAATGTTTTTCAAGTCCCAACTGTTTTTTTTTGTTAGATCCTTGAGAACCTCTACACCCAAATCAGCAATAAATGGATACTCCGGATTCCAGTCAGTTTTGAAAGCCAAGTTTGATTCTCTGGATACAAGATGACAATCAGGTCCAAATGCTGCAATGGCAGGAATGGGCACAAGTAAGTCAAACAAATCGTCCATCAAGGCCAACGCAAATTCCGGGACATGAGCGTGGACCAACCATGGCATTTCTTGGATGCAACTAGCGAAGGAAGACGGTGATTTATCGCAGTCCAAGGAGATGTAGATAATCTCAAAGTACTCAGTTGTCCCCTTCTTTTCAAGATACATTTGTTTTAATGAGGGCAAAAAGGATCCAGATTCATATCATGAATGTGTTGCAAATAGTAAAACTAAAGGCACATTCTTCCGCAATAGACGCCCAGAGTAGTATCCTCCTACAAGAGTAAGAAAATTTCAGTAACCGAGAACAATATTTTGAGGTGATTGATTTGGTGTGCAAGCACAAAATGACACAAAATTAGTGGCATGCACGCTAAGCTAGGGCTAATCATAAGAACATGCATGTCTATACCTCATGCCACTTAGAACCTCGTCCTCTACGTAACTGGGTCGAGGATGATAAAAGGTTATCCAATAACACTTTTTTCTGTTCTTTCTCTTTCTTTATCTTTATCATTACAGCTCTTTCTGGGTAAAAGGATAAGCATCACTTCCAAAACTTTCCCAGATGTCAAAGGCAAAGTAGCCCAAAGATAGAGTTGGTCTACCAGGCTCAAGAATAATGAAATAACCTAAATCGGGTGTATAATTATCACGTGTGCACCCAACATTGAAAAGATTGGACAAATATCTACCATCTACGGGCAGTGAATGCCAATCTATATGGTTAAACTCCTCCTTGAATTGGTCCTCGGCATACGGAAGTTCAAAATAAAGTCCGAAGATTACCACCATCTCAAATTCTTTATGCTGCTTCTCTTTCACCGAATTCCACAATTCTACAAGTTTTCTAGTCCTTTTCAGGCCAATAGGTGTTGGCACAAAAAAATGCAGGCCAACAACCTTACCTTCAAGGTCGGAGGTAGGTACCTACAAATAGAAGTTGTACTTGGGAATTAATCAATTTCAAATGACGAAAACCATAATAGATATTTGGGACAACTGAGATATCAATGAAGCAAAACACAACCAACCAGATAGTATAAAGAGAAAATACTAGTCACCCTTGCTACAATAAATTGACTTGCCTTTCCCCGTTTCATGGATATTACCTTGGCACCCAAGAGCTCTGTCAAGGAGAGTTCTTTCTGGACTGCAACTTTGCGAAGTGAATCATATTTTTGCGTTATTTCATCAATCTTTTTATTGCTAAAGGGAAAGCCTTCAACACCATATAGGCGTAAGCCTACCTCAGCCCGACATTGCAAGACCGTGCCTTGTGGAGAAAAAAGAACAGATCTTCTTGTTAATGTACGTGGAATACTGAACTTGCGTACAAATTGTTGTCTGGCTTCTTCATCTTCGTATGGGATGGAAAGCCAGGGCATCTCAGAGAAAAAAGCATCGAAAGCAGCATTGCCCTCACCTAGTGCAATAAACACAATCTCAAGCTGTTTTTGGAACTCCTTGTATATTTCTTTCAAGTCCGCTATTGTAACATGATAAAGTAGATGCGGATCGTGCAGCCACCCACAGTAGAGAACAACAAATTTGCCAGAGAGTTGAGCTTTAATGTCAACCTAAAGAAAATAGGGAACAATGAATTAAGAAAATTTGAAAAAAATAGGCAGAGAAGTAAGTAGGTAGTAATATGGAGCAGGACATGCTAGCTATTTTTGTGGCCTGGAAGGACAAGGTATATACATGCATACATTGGCATGCATCTATGGATGCACTTCAATTTGCAATGACAGACAAAATTAATAAGTTATTATAATTAATAAGTTATTAGAATTCCGCTATATTCCAGCTGCTATGGGGATAGCACTCAACTTTTTTCAGCGGCTTATCAAACACTTCCATCTCTTCAATAGACGGGGAATTCTTCGGCTCCTTCCGCTCCTCCTTCTTTATCTTTTTCTTGCGACTGTCAGACACCTCGTCCTCCTCTGTATGCATCTTCTTCTTCCTTATCTCCTTTGTGGCCACTGCCTCCTCCACGACCATGGCCGACGCCGCCTCCTCCGCGGCCGCCTCCTTCACGACCTCCTCCGCAGCCGCCTCCTTCTCGGCCTCCTCGGCCGCAAGCGCCGCTTGCGGCTGCGACTCTTCCTGAAGATGGAGGAGACGCATATCACGGTCCACCTGTTCACACAAAGAATGTGAATAACAAACTTCTCCAGGCAGACGGGGCATATCAGGATCCTCATGAAACCACCAGGGAGGATAAAACAGCAATTTTTTCTCGGCTGCCATCATCAACTTCCTCTCTCTCTTGCTGATATCTGAATGATTGAAAATTTAGGACTGGGAAAGGGGTCTTCGACGCTGATCACTATTTAAAAGGAAGGGCCCCACACAGCATATCTTATTATAATTACATTTTCATCCGAGGTGATCGATACAATTTTCATTAATATTTCTCAAGTTTTCCTTTATACACAAAAACTTTCGTTCAAGTATAAAGAATTAGACAAATTAATCCATTAAATTTGAAGTGAAACAATTTAGTCCATTAAGTTTAATAATGATAATTTAGTCAATTAAATTTTTTAACTTAAAACACTTAGTCCATTAAATTAACTAAGTTTGTCTATTTCTTTGGCAACAATTGGTAATTAATTTAGTCTTCTTAGTTACATCATTAATGAAAAATTAACCAAAATTTATTCAACCCAATGAATTATTGTTTATGTTATTAAATTAAGTAATACGTATTCTTATTCCTTTTGATATGTAATTGATTAGAAAAATAAAATAAAATGAGAGCAATACAATTTTTTTCAAATAGCTTTATTTTTTTTATTGAGAGTATTTCATGATGATTTCGCAATTTAATTGTCAAATGGATAAAATGCCTAAATAAACATAACTTTTATATTCATTACTAATTGTTGTCATGTGAATGAGCAAACTTAATATCACAAAGCTCCAACATCTTGAATGGTCATGGAGCTTAATTAGTAACCCATAGAGTGACCAAGTCGAAGTAGTTGTCTGACCCTTTATATATAGCAGGGATCGAAATACACACGTTGCGTGTTCAATTTATATTATGTGTAATTAATTTTATAATAATAAATTTAGTTTAAAGATAAAATAAAAATATAAGTAAACTTAAAGGGGAGGCTAACTTGAGAGAAAAAGTTAGATGAGACCAAGCGGGGCACTCCCGCTTTATATATACAGAAGATAAATGAAGTAAGCATAAGGTAAATGGTAAACTTTTTCTTTTTCAAACGTCTATATGGTAACTAATTTGTTATAAAGTGCCTGTACACCATACATAAAATTTTCAATATTTTCATGATTAGTCATCATTACATTACATTACATGTAGGCCTTCTAAATCTCTTTTTTTTTTTGAGATAGGGATTTTAATGATTGAAAAAGCAATATTCAAGGTGCGTGCGTCATCTATCTAACGCGTTGCACTGTGATGGAGAAAGAGGAGGAGATATTATTATTCTGTAGAGTAAATCTACACACATCTATTTTATTTTATTGTTTCAATAATTACTGCGTTGATAGTTTATATTATTATTATTTCAATAATTCTCATTGCACAGTATTTTCCATTATCAGATCAATAATTTATATTATTTGAATAATATTATTAGATAGCATTATTGGCAATGTCTAGAAAGTTACATCGAGGAGAGGTTTCACCTAATAATTGCGCGCCAAAGAAGAGAAATCCTTATTGGAAAGCCCTCTTCTCTGAGAACTACCAGTTTGTCATAATTGTGATTCATAATATTATTTATGAATAATTAATTATTAATTTATATGATAAGGAAATATTTATTTGATGTGGATATAAATGATGGATTTATTTATGTGGTTATAAATGAAGGAATTAATGCTGATGTATTTTATCAGTATTTTGTCAGAATGAGGTATTAAAAATCATCCGTTTGTGGATTTTGAATATTTTTTGTGTGGAATTTAGAAAAACTCAAAGCTACAAAGTTGTAGAGAATTCGATTTCAGGCAGAATGGACATAAAATTCGTATTTTTCTGATTCACGGGCTATTTTTTATGAATTATTGAAGTTTCGGAAAATAAAATAATTTTTATTAATTTATGGGTGGGACCCACTTTTGGGTTGGTGTTGAATACACATGGGCTGCTATTTTTTTCTTCCAAGATGGCATGCTTGATTTTTCCAAAGATGTGCGTAGAGAAAAAGAAAGAAATAATAATATTTTATTATTTTAGTCTCCTATGGCGTTCTAGCATTTTTCTATAAATATACGCTTAGGTTAGAATTGAAAATCACACCAGAAATAAGTTTTCTTTCTCTCTAGATTATCGAGCGTATTTTTGTGAGTATTTATATACTTTGAGAGTTCTTTGTTCGACAAGCTTCCTTCTGACTTTTATATCGGATATCCGTCGAAATCTTAGTTATTTTGAGGTAAGGGATATTATTTTCTTCAATATCATTATGCCGAAATGTTGGTTTGAACTTTTAATCAAATTTGAAACTTTTTGTGTCGGAGTTACTATTCACGTGTATGGCACTATTCACCGAAAAATAAAAATTTTCCATTTTGTCCAATATGTTTATTTTGGCTACTATCTTTGATTGTAACTATGTTTTGATCGTTATTTTTGAATTCTGCTTCATAATTGGTTATTATGAAGTAGTATTGATCTTGGATAAAACTGTTATACTGAATCCCTAATATTTGTCTTACTCCGTCTCCTTTGGATTCGTTTTCTTTAAAATATTTTTCATCATCCTCGGTCTTAAATGATGATATTCTTTGAATATTTTTGGCTTGTAGTGCAAAGATGAATGATTAATCGATGAATATCTTTGGCCCGTAGTAAAGAATGATGAATAGGTGTTGAGATGAACATGATGAATATGGGTGATATAAATGAATATCCTTGGCTGTAGTGCAAAGATGAATATTTAATTAAAGATGTATATTGATTGATGCTACTGAGGGATAAAATATTGATGATGGACTTTTAAATCTTAGAAGATAGTAGAATTCATTCTCTACGTGACTCTTCTAATGGATTGTTGTTTCATTGCAGATTGTTGATCTAAAACTTGTTGTCATTATATTCTATCGATTTTTTCCTGTTCTTAGACTAATGATAATTTGTTGTATATTATTTTAGTCATAATATTCTTTCTTTGGGCTAGTTGAGCTCACCCTTTTCCTTTTGTTCCATTTTTCTTCTCGGGAGGTGAGAACATAAGCGAGGATCGAGTCGGGGTATGGAATGATGGTTCTAGAAAGATGTTTTTTTGATCCTCACTATTTTTGTAAAATAGTGTATGAATAATTGTAATGAAGACTTATTTGAGTGTTGATATTGTCTAGAAGACAATATTTGTATTTAAACTCACAGTATGTGTTGTTGTCGTATTTTGCCGACAATTGTATTATTGAAGTTGTAGTTTACTTTCATACCATGTATTTGGCGACTCGAGAATGGGTGTTGTATACCTATTTTGGGGTGTCACAGTTGGTATCAAAGCTTAGGGATATGGTCTCTGGCGGAGATCGGGGAATAGAACTAGGAGGGGAGAGATGAGTAAATCATTTGCTAGTGTGTCCTATCTAAGCTTAATTGTTGGTTGGTCATAATATAGGGATATTATGTGATATGTTAATTTGTTTAATTAACCCTTGTTTTATGGCAGTATTTAAGAATGGTTGCTGAGAATGTTAACAATGGAGTGTATGAGACTGTGGAACAACCTTTAGTCACAAACCAGGAGAACGTGCAACAGGAAGACAATATTCCTCCTGTAAACAACACTACCGAGCAAACGATGAATGATGGAATGTTTAGGAGCTTTTTGCAGTTCATGCAAAATCAGACGAGGGAGACTCGTGTACAAAATATGGGTGGAAATGATAACAACGCGTGGTTTGTTACGGCCAAGCAGTTCAAAGAGTTGGGACCACCAGAATTCTTTGGAAAGCCGGATCCGATCAAGGCAGAAACATGGGTGAAGCAAATTACCAAGATATTCTATGTCTTGGGATGCACGGAAGAACAGAAGGTTCCATTTTCCACCTTTAAGTTAGTAGTGAAATGATTCTTGGTAGGAATCGTGAAGCGTCTGAAAGCCACCGCGACTCAACATATCTTGGGAAAGATTTCAGAAATTATTCAATGACAAGTACTTTCCTGAAAGTATTCGTCATATGAAGGAGGTAGAGTTTATTAGACTAGAACAGAAAAACATGACGGTGCCTCAGTACGAGGCGAAGTTCGCGGAGTTATCTAGGTTTGCACCTCATTTAGTAGAGAATGAGGAACGAATGACGCGAATGTTTCTGAGAGGTCTAAAACCCGAGATTCGTTAATACCTTATCTCTCATAAATTTTCTCTATATTCAGATGTTATCAACAGGGCTCAATTATTAGAGCGAGATAGTGAGTATGTTCAAAGAAGGACCACAAACGAGGGTCATCTGCGGTGGATGTGAATCATCGGGCGATGATAACCAATGAGGAGAGAAAAATCTTGACAAAAGTGGTAACCACTCTGGTGGTAATCGTGGCCATAAAAATAGGAGAGGTGAGTCAAGTGGAAATTTCCCTCCAAGGTATGTTATAATTGTGGAAAGGAAGGTCACATAGCTCGATTTTGTCCTATAGCGAAATCAAGTCCAGCTGGGACGATGGCACCAAAGGCGGATACGGACAAAACAAAGTCGACGGTTTTACGGAAAGGCGTTTGTCGTGGATCGCCTTAAACGCGAGGAACCCGAACGAAGGTATCACGGGTTAGTTAATTATAAATTCTTGCGAAGTCTATACCTTAAGAGATACGGTTCTACCCATTCTTTTATCTCTCCTGCTTGTGCTCAACGTTTAAACTTGACTCTAGAGAAATTAGACTTTGACTCATCTGTGGAGACTCCGTTAGGAGAAACTTTTATCATATCCACTATTTATAAATCTTGTTTGATCCAAGTGGGCACAATCAGATTACCTATTGATCTTATCTCTTTAAAAAATACTTGCTTTTGATGTGATTTTAGGAATTGATTGTTTAACCACTCATCATGCCAAAATTGATTGTTTTCGTAAGGTTGTTAGTTTTTATATTCCTAACTAACCTGTTCGAATTCAAGCAACCAAACCATTGAAGTCAAACACTTTCATATCAAACCATAAAGCCATTCGTTTATTGAAAAACAGATGTCAAGCTTTCTTAGCCCTTTTCATGGATTTAAAAAAAAACGTCAAATTTGAATGATATTTCTGTTGTTAGTGAATTTCCTGACGTATTTCCTGAAGAATTTCATGGCATACCCCTAGAGCGTGATATTGAATTTTGTATCGACTTTGAACTCGGTACAAAACCCATTTAAAATCTCATATCGAATGGCTCCTATTGAACTTCAGGAGTTAAAAACCCAACTATAGAAGTTGATACCCGAGCCTCTATCTGGTGACTTCCTTTGTGGAATGCACCAAAGCCAGACTCTCCGTAGGGGACTCTATATTTGTGTGGTGGTAAAACGATAGGTGCCATTGTGACGTGCTATCCAAGATTGGGATATGAGTCACAGTTGAGAGCAACCTAAGTCAGTAATCGAAATATCTAGCTTTCTGGGCTTAGCTGGTTACTATCAGAGATTCGTGGAAAGATTTTCTCAAATCACTACTCCGTTAACTTAGCTGACTCGGAAAGATACAAAATTCGTATGGAGCTAGGAATGCGAGAAGATTTTCCAAGAGCACAAGAGGCGACTCATTTCAGCACCTGTTCTGACCATACCATCCTAGAAAAACGAACGTGGTAGCTGACGCATTGAGTAGAAGATCGTACGCGAGTAAGAGTGCGATATTGTTGAACACAAAGACCTATTTTGTATAATTTACAAACGATAAAGATAGAGTTAAAGACTCTATGGACCCACATGATGATATAGGAGTAGAAACGACTTTAATCGCTAACGTTAAAGCCGCTCAAACTACACACTGGAGCTGATAAATATAAAGAGAAGGTGCAAGAAGGCGTTATTCTAGAAGTAAGAGTCGATGAAGAGAAGAAAGCTCAAACCTTCGATTTATTTGAAATCCTCGATCAAGTAGGAACTGTGGCCTATAGACTCGCCTTAACGCTAAGTATGTCACATGTTCATAACGTTTTTCACGTATCGATGTTACATAAATATGTGGACGACCCGAATCATATTATTGCGTTAGAACCAGACGAGATAGCTGAAGATTTAACGTACGAGGAGGTACCTGTCAAGAACTTGGATAGGAAAAGAGCATGTCCTACGCACAAAGGTTATACCACAAGTTAAGATTTTGTGAAGGAACCATGCTATTGAAGAAATGACCTGGGAGTTGAAATCAGAAATGTAAGCGAGGTACCCTCACCTGTTCGAAACACCAGGTACGTACGTCAATTTCAAGGACGAAATTTTATAAGGAGGGGAGGTTGTAAGACCCCAACTTATTATAAATAAAATTGAATTTTCTCTATTCATTATTCTAAATTAATAAGGTGTTAATTTGATATAATGCTTTGGTTGTGGGAGAAATGTACAAATTTTACAAAATAAGCAAGTGGTAATAAAATATTCATTTTGTCGGGGAATATTCTTTTGGTCGTGGAATATTCTTTTTGTCGGAGAATATTCGTACGACGGCGCAGCCATTCGTGGGGCTCATAACAGAATAACTATCGAATGAAGAAAACGACAAAGTATGAGTTTTTATAAATAACGACGTAATTATTCTGAATTAACACTTTGTTGGATTACCCGGTGGTTAAAATACGATGAATACGCGTGGTTGCGACAAAGAAGCGATTACGCGGTGTTACATGATATTGTTGAATTATTGATTAAATGCGTGAAGGCACTACTCAATAATTATTACAAGTGAATTCTTATTCAATATTTTATTTTATTGATTCAATAATTGTTGCGTTGATATTTAATATTATTGTTGTTTAAATAATTGTCACTACATAGTACTTCCCATTATCAGATCAATAATTCATATTATTTAAAAAATATTATTAGATAGCATTATTGGCAATGTTTAGAAAGTTCTGTCAAGGAGAGGTTTGGTCACCTAATTGCGCGCCAGTAAGGAGAAATCCTTATTGGAAAGCCCCCTTTCTCAGGGAACTACTGGTTATGTCATAATTGTGATTCTGTAATATTATTTGTGAATAATTAATTATTGATTTATATGATAAGGAAATATTTATTTAATGTGGATATAAATGATGGATTTATTTATGTGGTTATAAATGAAGGAATTAATATTGAGGTGTTTTATCAGTATTTTGTCGGATTGGAAGTATTAAAAACTCAAGTCGGTGTTCTTAAAGCTTTATTGTGAGAGTTGTAATTTTAATCCGACCGTTGGATCGTTGTGATTTTTGGATATGTTATACATATATGAGTTGAGTATATGTCCACAAATTTTGAACCGTTGAAAATTAACGCAGGATTTGTTATGAATTTTAAAAGGGGTTGAAACAGTGTTAAAAATCGTCCGTTTGTGGATTTCGAATATTTTTGGTTTAGAATTTGGAAAAACTTAAAACTACAAAGTTGTAGAGAATTCGATTTCGTGTGGAATGGACATAAAATTCGTATTTTACTGATAAACGGGCTATTTTCTATGAATTATTGAAGTTTCAGAAAATAAAATAATTTTTTTTAAATTATGGGTGGGACCCACTTTGGTGGGTGTTAATAACATATAAATTTCTTTGAAATTTTTCGAATTGAAATTTGGATATTTTCAAAGAGCATGCGTAGAGAATTTGTTAATTAAATAATATTAGTTTATTATTTAGTCTCCTATGGCGTTCTAGCATTTTCCTATAAATAGGACGCTTAGGTTAGAATTGAAAATCACACGAAACAAGTTTTCTTTTCTCTCTCTAGATTAGCGGCGTATTTTTGTGAGTATTTTGATACTTTGAGAGTTCTTTATTTCTACATAAATTTCCTTGACTTTCTATCCGATATTACGATCGAAGCATCGTTATTTTGAGGTAAGGGATATTATTTTCTTCTTAAATGATATTATTTTCTTCAATATCATTATGTCGAAATATTGGTTTGAATTTTTAATCAAATTTGGAACTTTTGTGTCGAGGTTTCTTATTCACGTATACTGGACTATTTATTCACGAATCTAAGATTATTCATCTGAAAAATAAAATTTTTCTTTTTGTCCAAGATGTCTATTATGGTTACTATATTTGATTGTATCCATGTTTTGATCATTATTTTTGAATTACGCTTCACAATTGGTTATTATGAAGTATTATTGATCTTGGATAAAGCTGTTATACTGATCCCTAATATTTGTCCTTTTGTCTCCTTTGGATTCGTTTTCTTTAAAATATTTTTCATCATCCTCGATACTAAATGATGATATTCTTGAATATCTTTTATTCAGTAGTGCAAAGATGAATGATTAATCGATGAATATCTTTGGCTAAGTAGTGCAAAGATGAGCAGTGTTGAGATGAACATGATTAATTGGTGATACAAATGAATATCTTTGGCTGCGGTGCAAAGATGAATATTTGATTAAAGATGTATATTGATTGTTGTACTGAGGATAAAATATTGATGATGGACTTTTAAATCTTAGAAGATAGTAGAACTCATTCTCTACTTGACTCTTTTAATGGATTGTTGTTTCATTGCTTGAATATTGATCTAAAACTTGTTGTCTACATTATATTCTATCGATTTTTTTTCTGTTAAGGACTAATGATAATTTGTTGTATATTATCTTAGTCATAATATTCTTTACTGGGCTAGTTGAGCTCACCCTTTTCCTTTTTGTTCCATTTTTCTTCTCAAGAGGTGAGAATATAGCAGGATCTAGTCGGGGTATGAAATGATAGTTCTAGAAAGTTGTTGTAGTAGTCCTCACTATTTTTGTAAAATAGTGCATGAATAATTGTAACGAAAACTTATTTGAGTGTGGATATTGTCTAGAAGACAATATTTGTATTTAAACTCACAGTATGTGTTGTCGTATTTTGCACAACAATTGTATTATTGAAGTTGTAGTTTGCTTTCTGTACCATGTATTTGGCGACTCAGAATGGGTGTTGTATACCTATTTTGGGGTCGTCACATTTTTTACGCGGATTATACGCGTTTTTTACGCGAATTGGACCCGTTTTAAACGCGTAATTGACGCGATTTGTGTAGGGTTTCGACACAGAAACGCAGCGGAAATAGACCAATTTAAAGCAATTCTGAAACCAAAACAAGATCCATGCGAAAACAGAAATTAATTCAGTGGTTTAGATATTATACCGATTATGAATAATTTCTGAAACGGCTTCAAATCCTTTACGCAATCCAATCAAAACCGTGCCTCTACGGTATCCACACGAACGTCGCACGAACCGTCGAATGATTCTGCAATAAAGGGACTTGCGGTACTAGCCACCAAAGGAACAGGATTTTGGAACTTTTTTCTCTCTAGTCTCTCCCTAAGAGTGGCTAAGGTTTTTCAAAAAATGATGTAACCCTAAGTTGCTGCTATATATCATATATATAGTAGTTAAAAGGAATTAATCAAATCAAAACCTAATTTCATAAAATTGAATTTATATATATATATATATATATATATATATATATATATATATATATATATATATATATATATCTTAATTAAGTCTTACTTAATTAATATACATATATACAAATTATCCTTTTAATTTAAATTGTGATTTAAATACTATTAATCATATTAATATATTTAAATCCTTAAATTTTAAATTTATTCCCTTTTAAATTACGTTACATGTGTGTGACCTTATAGGTTATTATTACATTGGCAATAATTTTATAATCATATTATAAAATTATAAGCGATGGAAATGACATCTAGTAATGCATCATCGCTACCCAAGTAATAATAAGATCGATGATTCGATGCAACCTTTTCGCGACCAATGTTTCAATCTAATTTAATCCTTTTAACCTTAATATCCTAGATTAAACTCGAGTCATGGAATGTGTCATACTCTTCATAATTTAATCTGAGTTTTCTTGATCAATGAGTAGACTATATGAAACAAATCACTATTTGAGCATGACCATGCATTTCATAGTCCTACTCAATCAAGAGGCCTATGGATATCACCCCTAATATATAGGAGGGTTAAATTCCATCTAGATCACTCATATTCCTCACACGATTCATGATGTACCCAATAATCATCTTTATGGTCCACCCTATTAAAGGTGACATTTGATGATATCAAAGTACATAAATTCTCGTGTAGTAATATAGTGATTTTCGGTCGGAGGACCATTACATCATTGTCACTTTATGAGAATCATTAATGACACTTTGCATAATGTTCCACGTAGAATTCTCATGGTGGGTCCATCCAAAGACATCGTTTCTCAACATGTACCTACGCATTGACTTAATATCTCTTATATTTATGACCAATGAGATTTGGTCATCATCGATCCACATATCTTAGTCTCAATGCATCATTGTTGTCCCATCAACAATGATACTCGATTAAGGACTTTTAAGAATAATGATACTAATTATAATTATATAATCTCATGTTCAAGTCACATACTTGAAACTATATAATTTGTATCACTATTCTAAGGAATTTTATTATGTTAACATTTATATAACGCACTAAATAAAACCATAATAAAATCACCCATTTATCCAATCAAATATAATATCAAAATGTTAAGCAATTATATCAAATAATTGGCCTCTAGGGCATAAACTCTAACAATTTGGACACGTTTTTTACGCAGATTGGACGCGTTTTAGACGTGTTTTGAACACGTATTGGACGCAATTTGGACGCGATTTGGACGCATTTTGAACACGTAATTGATGCGTTATTTGACGCGGATTGGACGCGTTTTGGATTCGATTTGGATGCGTTTTTTACGCGGACTAGACGCGTTTTGGAGGCGTTTTGAACGCGTATTTAATGCGGATTGAACTCGTTTTGAACGCATTTTGTAGGCAGATTGGACGCGTTTTAAACGCATTTTGGACGCGTTTTGTACGCGAATTGGATGTGTTTTGGATGCGATTTGGAAGCGTTTTTTACGCGGATTAGACGCGTTTTGAACGCGTATTTGACGTGTTTTGGACGCTATTTGGATGTGTTCAATTAACGCGTTTTGGATGCGATTTGGATGCATTTTAAAAGCGTATTTGACGCATTTTGTATGCGAATTTGACGTATTTTAAACGCGTAATTGACGCGATTTGGACCCAATTTTTACGCGGATTGGTCGCGTTTTGGACATGAATTGGACGCGTTTTGTACACGTTTTGGACGTGTTTTGAACGTGGATTAGACACGTTTTGAACACGTATTTGACGCATTTTGTACGCGAATTGGACGTGTTTTAAACGTGTAATTAACGCGATTTGGACGCATTTTATACGCGGATTAGACGCGTTTTGGACACAGATTGGACGCGTTTTGTACACATTTTGGACGTGTTTTGAACGCGTTTTGAACGCGTAATTGATGCGTTTTGGACACGTATTTGACACGGATTGGACGTGTTTTGAACACGTAATTGACGCATTTTGGATGCAGATTGTACACATTTCGGATGCGTTTTAGACCCGTATTTGACGCGTTTTGAACGCGATTCAGACGCGTTTTTTATATGGATTAGACATGTTTTGGACGCGTTTTGAATGCGTATATGATGCATTTTGTTCGTGAATTATACGCGTAATTGACGCGTTTTGGATGCGATATGGTTGCGTTTTTTACACGGATTGGCAGGGCCGACCCTGAGTTTTGAAGGGCCTAAAGCGGACAACAAAAAAATGGGCCTTTTGTGAATTGCTGTTAAGACAAGCATAAAAAAAGAAAGAACTTTTTCTGAACAAAAGAGTATCAATACGAAAGAATATTAAATATAATAACCGACTATTTTAATATTTTCAAAGCATCATTTAGATATCACATTATCACTAAGTTAAAAAAGTAATTATCAAAAAGGGCCTCCTTTATTAAGAGTAACACTACTCCCAAATAATTAAAAAATCCCAAAAAATTGAATCTGATGATGAACCCCCAGGTACATAATAATTAAATTATTTTGTATAAATTATATGCTTTAAATATGTAGAATATTACAATAATCAGTATATGTAGAATATTACAGATTGATTATTTGCTTTAATATTTAAGTATTCTATTTAAGTAATAAAAGGAAGAGAATATTTAAGGGGGCCCTAAAAATTTTTGGGCCTAAAGTCCGGGCACCTTGGGCTTTAGCCCAGGGCCGGTACTGCGGATTGGACGCGTTTTGAACGCGGATTAGACGCGTTTTGTATGCGATTTGGACGCGACTTGGACTAGTTTTGGACGCTGTTTTTACGCGTTTTAATTTGAACGCAGATTGAACGTGTTTTGGACACGTATTGTACGCGAATTGGAAGCGTGTTGAGCCCGACTTAGATGCGTTTTGGACGCGAATTGAATGCATTTTGAATGCGTTTTTAACGCGACTCGAACACGTTTTGGACGCGTTTTAAACTCGTATTGTATGCGTTTTGAATACGGATTGGACGCGTTTTGGACGCAAATTAAACGCATTTTGAACGCTATTTGTATGCGTTTTGAACGCTAATTATATATATATAACGTTTGGATACGACATATTTTGAGAGTTCACATGCATGATCAAACTTTGTGAACTCTGTTAGCTGTTAGGGTATTCACACAAGTTTATACTCCAATCTGTCTCATGCACAACTCTTGTGGGAGGGTGTATACCTATGAGATTAATTAGTCGGATGCGCTAAGAGAATCGTATATATACTCGTTATTAATTGCCTTAAAAATAATTTTATGACATTTTCTTAGTAAAATTTGACTGATTGTGAAAAATTAGTAGCATTTTTGGTGATAAAAATTATACTGCTTATTCTAATATTGCATAATTGAACTTATATATTTTAATTATAGGTTCGGAGAATTCTAAAAATAAAGACATAATAATAAATATATTCCTTAAAATTAAATTTGCTCGGCCACAACATTTACGTGTAGTAAATGGGGGCCTTAACCGAATTGGGTCAGAACCTGAATTGGACTGGCCACGTACTAGGGTTGGATCCTATAGGAGAGTAAGGGATCCTCATATGTTTTTTGTTAGGGTTTGGAACCTTATTACTTGCTAGATACAGTAGGGCAGGGCCTAATATATATATATATATATATATATATATAGGGGTTCCATCCACAACAATCGATTGCTGTGAAGCAATTTCTTTTTCGGCCTGTTGAATTTTTTTATTTTTTTATTTTTTGCTCCAGCCAAAATTTCAACAGGTCAAAAAAGGTTCTTTCACAATGAACCTAAGCTTCTAATGAATGGAACCCCTGGGTCAAAAAAAGAGTTGCTCCACAGGGTTCCAGTTGCTGTGGATGGAACCCCATATATATATATATATATAACATCAGCTACAGTACTAACTACTCGTATATATAGATTAGATTATACTTGTATTCTAAATTCCAAATAAAAAAATGAAATTATTAAAGGTGACAACAGTGTGAGAAGTAAGGACAGCTAATTATTAACTCAACTTGTGACAATTTAAATTCTTCAAATGAAATTTTGCAATTTCAAATTTATTTTTGTAGCCCAATTAAAACTCCTTTAAGATAACAAAATAGTGAAAAGCGGCTGATCCAAACAACTAAACTTTATCATTCATCATTTGTTTCCCACAAAAAACATGCTTATATGTCAATTTATTTGTTTTATATATAAGAAAAGTTTGATTATTTCTTTTCACTGTAGTATAAAATGATACTTCCTCCGTCCTAAATTAATTGCTCAGTTTTGACTTTTTAAAGTCAAATTGACCATTTTTAAAACTAGTTTTTTTACTATTTTTGCTAAAATATAGGTGAAGAGATTATAACCAAAAGAAAGTATATATAATTTATTACTAATCCCAATTTTTATAATTTTAGAAATATATTTATATATGCTTAATTATTAATTCTAAAAATAGTCAATTTGACTTAAAAAAAATCAAAACTGAGCAATTAATTTGGAACGAAGGGAGTATAATATTCTCGAATGTGTCATCGTAATTGTATTAACATGTGAACCCTATTAAAAAAACTCAATAAATTAGGGTAATAGATCAAAAATATTTGTAAATAAAACTCCATATAACTGCTCAATTGCTTGATAGTAAGACATACTCTCTCTGTCCTATAATATATATTTATTTATATGATATTTTAGAGTTGTGAAATGCACAAGAATTAAGAAAATAATTGTGTAACATTAAATATAATATCAATTATTTATACTATATAAAACGTCAAATATATAATTTGAAAAAAAAATAAAATCATTTAAAATGTCGGGAGTATTAGAAAACAATTAAAAGCATTTATTAAGTTCATTACGAACAATTTTGGATTGAAATGGTAGGAAAGGCACGCAGATCGATGAATCATTTGGACTAGTTGGGTAGCTTTTGAATTATGGGTTTGTAAAATGTGGAAGAAGATTAAAGCATTTTATCCCAAGTAGTTGTTTTTCACGCCGTGGCATGAAAAAACTACGTACCTTGCCCTGAAAGGAAACCCTATTACTCCCATGTATAGTTACAAAATATGCAAAATTAATGACCCAAAATACACCCTTAAATTTAAATTTCATTGTCACTTTTGCCACCCATTTTTAAATTTTGAAAATGATTTCTTCTTTGAATTTCAAACCATATATACACCTTAAAATCAATATTTAGTGTCCCCTTATGTGGGAAGGGGATTTTTATTGTATTTTTTCTTTGTTTTGGGCATGTGATATTGGGTTCATTATTGGAGCAAGTACTATTTTTATTTATTAGGTGGGAGGCAAACTTTATGTGTGTGGCCATTAAAGCTGTTTGGAAAAGAAGATAGAGGGCTCAATTCCAGATCGATCATGCAGCAATTTCAATTTCAATATCTTATATATATATATATATATATATATATATATATATATATACACAAAATAGGAGGAGATTTCATAAATTGAAATTTTCTTCGTTTGGTATTTTGATGGCTCTCTTGGCTTTGATAATTGATGACTGGTGGAGGTGTTAATTGGTTGGGATAAGGACCATTGTGAGCCCCTGCCAGAACTGTACATGGCACATGCCTTGTTGCAGTGATCACTATGGGTTTTTTTTTGTGACACGACATGCAATATTGTACTAAGTCTCTCCTAGTTAAATGGTTAAATGTACCGTATTATTTTTGATATTATGAGTTTCAGCTTTATATGTTACACAATTAACAAGGTGCAAGTTAAAAAAATAAGAGCACCATTCAAATTTATTAATAATATAATTTAAATATAAATATAAAAAAAAATTTAAAAGAAATGCACGTATAGAATTTGAGCAAAATTATAAAGTTCAAACTAATTGAAATTATCAACCTTAAATATTAGATACGCACTCAATTATACAAATTCAAATTGATGTTCAATACATACTCAAATAATAGTATACGTTGTTCAATAACAATAGAATAATAAGTTAAATTATAGTTTTGACTCGATATTTGTAAAAGTGTAATTATAAATATATGTTTTTATTTTATAAGTATAATAATAAGTTTGATTTATAATAATATATTATATATATATATATATAAAAGTTTGTATGCATGTATTATGTTGAGGCTCGAATTTTGACCTTAAATTTGAGGGTCAGGATCTGAGTTGAAATCAAATTTTAGTAATGAATATTCGAATGAAGTTAAATATATATGAATTGAGTTTTTTAAATATAAATTCGAATTCAAACTAGAATTTAACTTTTCAAATCGAATTAATCAGAGCATGCGGGTCTCTATTTCTTTTGTTTCAATTATCCACCCATGTCTCTTAAAAAATTCAAATATCAAAAACTAGAATATATAGTGAAGTGATTTACTAGCTTAGTGGCGTTAATTAATTACTAATACAACAATATGCATGTTTTCTTAAATTAGACCAGAATGTTCCATGTTTAGAAAGGATTTAATGAACTTAAAAGCTAACCCGCTCTGCATTAAGTATGTCGGACCTGGGACTGATCGAAACCCAATCTGAGGCTGGCTTGGCTAGATTCATTTAACATTACTACTCCAGTAAGTACTCCATGTGATAGGGATGACATTAATTAATTGGACCCTTGAACAATAAAACCCCAAACATGCATATATAGATACAAAAGAAAGAGAAAAGAGTTGCTAAAACACTTGCAACTTTTAATTAATTCATCTTATCCCTACCAATTATTGTTTTTTTTTTCACTCAAATTTATCCTTCACCACCAACGTATATACGTGTAATGATGATACTCTCTATAGAGAGAGAGTCCTGTTCTGGTCCGGACGCCCGCATTTTAATACCGTGATATTTTTTTTGTTTTTTTTTTTTATACAACTAAAAAAAAAATTTATAGAACTTGAATTTTTACATAATAACAAAATATATACATCGTATATAATAAAAACATATATCTGTCTTTCGATAGGATCTGGGTTATATATATATATATATATATATATATATATATATATATATATATATATATCTTTTGGTGTGGATCCCGGCTGGCTCTTCAAACATGCACAAACGTTTTTACGATAGTTAACGGCGCTGGGTCGTTATAAAATGTCTCCATGTAAGTATTAATAAGTGGAAAAAATGATAAAATGATATGTTTCAAAAGTATACTACTGTTTAGGTTCACGTATTGTCTAAAATGACTTGGTAGTATAATGGAAAGGAGGAGAGAGTAATTGATTCTATTCAAATATTTAACGGAAATGAATGACGGTGTTGGGATATTTTATATAAATTTCGCATTAAATAAATTCAAGAATAAAATAAAGATGAATTAATAAGTATGATGTAACATCAACTTAATTAGTTAACTTTTTAGATAAGGTGGTGCATGTGTGATGAATTGATGTGCAGAGCGAGATTACTGGAATATTTCACGTGAATCGCACATCAGATAAATTTAAGAACGATTATAAATGGCTTAATAAATATGTTGAACCACTTCCTTACCTAAATTTATGGGTCGATCTATATATCATAAATAACAAAACAAATATTCCTTGCATCCCTAATTATTTGATGTTTTAGAAGTGGGCACAAGAATTAAAATAATGATTGGAAAACATTAAATATAGTACTTAATTGTTTACAACACCCTTAAATTTTTTGTTAAAATAAGGAGAGTTTTGTTGGAATGAGAAGATAGAATTTAATGAGGGATAATTTTAAAAAAATTGTTATTAATTATTCTAGATTTAAACAAACGTCAAATAATTAAAAACAAATAAAAAATTTTAAAATGTCAAATAATTATTATCGGAGGTAGTATACTACGTGCTGAAATCATGAACAAATCCGGTGCTTACGCAGCGAGCCGGTAAATTTAACCGTCGTTAATTAGGTGGAGGATTTATGAATGACAAGTGCCCACCTCACATTTGCTGTCAAAATAATTTTGCCTTCTGCAAAATTCTCACCGGTGCATTTACTCCTGCCAACCTTTAATTTCTATTTCCAAAATTACCCTCCTACTTTTCAGTTTTCTAAGATTCTTAATATAAATTAGTTTCAGAGTTGTCATGCAAGTATTAAAAAAATAATTATATAGCATTAAATATACTATCAATTGTCTATATTATTCTTATATTAGAAGAAGAGAGTGTTATTTATTGAACAAAAAATAATGAGAAAATTAAAGTTATATTTATTACTTGGGGTAATATTGAAAACTAAATAATTAATGCTTACTTGAAATTCTCAAACGACTTATATTTAAGAACAAAAACAATTCTTTAAAACGACTTATATTAAAAAACGGATGGAGTACTAATTTACATGTCAGCTAACGTGAATAGGGACGAAGTTAGAGAAAAAAAAATTGAGGAGGGGGCACATTATAATACGATATGGTCAGAATAATTTATTAGAAAATAGTAAAATACAGTGACACCTCCTCTAGATAATCATAATAATATTCACCTCTCTTCTAATTTTTTTAAATAACAGTTAGTACATATTTAAATTTTTAAGATTGACTAAATAGATAAAGTTATATGTTTACCTTTTTATATTATTAAATTTTAATTCTTAAATAATATATATATATATATGTGTGTGTGTGTGTGTTTAATTATTTTTTTTAAAAAAAATAATACATTTTAATTATAGTTTTATTTGTAATTAAGACTATCTCATTTAAATTGTTAGTAACTTGTATAAAAAATAATAATTTAGTTTAATTAACACATATTTTTGGATAAGTCATATAAATATTAAAAATTTTAAATTAAATTATTAATGGAGCTATTCTAATTAGAGTAATTTAGTATGTTGATAGTTTAATTTTTGGTGTTTAACAACAAAAGTTATTATTTGAATTCTTAGTTTCATATTATGATTTTTATATGTTAAATTTTCTTAAGTATATGTTAAAATTTGGGATGTTTATGATTTTGATTACATTTTTTAGTATATAGTTGGCATTGTTTTTGTACAATGTTGAATAAAAAAATTATCATATTTATTACTACCTCTATCTTCTTGTAAAAAAATGTTTCTTTTAATATATTTTTTCTTCTTTTGAGTAACAACATTTGTCATTTTTACTGCAAATAATTATGTTGAAGTGTGACTTATGTTTAGTTTAATATATGAGAAAAATAATTAATATAATTTTTACTACTTTTTTATATGAATAGTAAGATTCGTTCTGTGATAATAAATTTGTTTTACGTAAATTTTAATATTTGAAAAAATAATTATAATTTTATTTGTTAACTTGTACTTTTAATGGGTATTAAAATTTTTCTTTTAATTATAAAAAATATATTTGAATATATATCAGCGTAAATTTTAATCTTTGAGAAATTTAATTAGCAAAAATTGCATGACTTTATTTTCCTGACAAAATGTATATTTATTATTTTTTGACATTTATGTTATTTATTGGACAAGTTCATAATTTAATTAATTAGATCAAGTTAAGTACAAATTATAATATACAAATTTATATTTAGTGAATAAATTAAACATTATAACTTGAAGGGTGTATTAGATATTATATTGAAAATATTTTTGGATATTAGTTGGTCAACCACACTAGGGGTAGTGAATGTTACATATTGTAGACTAGATGGATACTGACTATTACTTGAAAAACTAAAAAAATAATAAATGTTATTATGATTATTAACAGGGTGTGTGTAAGACCCCAACTTTTATGAATAAAGATGAATTTTCTATAAATATTATTTTTAAATATTAAGGTGTGAATTTGAAATAATGTTATAGTTGTGAGTAATATTTATAAATTTTGCAAAGTACGCAAGTTGTTTTATAATATTCGATTGGTCAGGGAATATTCATTTTAACAGGGAATATTTGTACGACGGCACAATCATTGGTGGACCCCATAACAGAATTATTGTCGGATTGAGAAAACGACAAAAATATTTTATGAAAATAACGGCGGAAGTTTTACCGTTAAGCTGTTGAAACACCCGGTGTTAAAAGTGCGATGAATCTGGCGTGATTGCATAGTTGCACACGATTTTGATTATTGATACTTACGTGAGAAGTCACTCAGTTTTGTTTAATTATTGTTATAATAATTCTTGTATAGTATCTCACGTTATTTGATTCAATTATTGTCGATATTTTATATATTATTCAATCAATAATTGAGACGACGAAGCTATTAATATTATTATTTGCAATATTAACGATGTTTAGAAGTTCTGCCAAGGAGAGGTTTGGTCACCTAATTGCTCGCCAATAGGGAGAAATCCTTATTGAAAAGCCCTCTCTTTCCTGGGAACGACTTGGTCGATTAATATTTTGAATTATAATAATAATAATGATAAATGTTGTTAAATATATTGAGGTGTCTTTTTATGAAGTCACGGAAATTTATATATATATATATATATACAAACTTTGTTTTATTAGTATTATTAATGTAATAAAATAGAAAAGTTTTTTATATAAAAGCAGAATACTTTTATAAAGTTATTTGTTTTATTAGATAATAATTAAAATATATTATATTTTATTATGCATAGTGTCTGCGATAGTATTTGCATAGTAAAATCTTTTTATATAAAAAATGAATACTTTTATAAAGTTATTCGTTTTATTATATTATAAATAGAATATATTATATTTTATTTAAAAGATTTTATTTTATTAGAATATTTTATTTATCTTTTGCAAAGTAAATCAATATATGGACCGTCTAGTTTAAAAGTAAATCAATCTTGACTGATTCATGAATTAATTCTTATTAGGTCCATTCTCCTATAAATAAGCTCATTTCTTCATTATTTCTTACGAATTCACTGAAACTCTAGAGAGAAAAACTATAGAGAGAAAGAAGAAAAGTATTTCGCTACTTCACTACACTTACATTCAGTTTCTTCTAAGGTAAGGGGTATTATTTCTTTTGTATTCATGAATAGAACTTCTGTTATTTCATTCTTTATTATTCTGTTGGAATAACCTGTATACGCGGGCTACCCTATACTTGGTGAAATTCTTATGTTATTCCATTCTTTGTCATTATGTTGGAATAACATGTCTATGCGAAGTACCGCATACATGGTGAAATTCTTCTGTTATTCCATTCTTTATTATTCTGTTAGAACATTCTGTCTGTGCGTTTACGCATGACCTGGTCCCGTTATTTATTATTCTATTGGAATAATGCGCCGGTGCGTATTACTTTGACACAGTTCCATTAATTATTATTCTGCTGAATAACATGTATGCATGCGGATCTATCGCATGCATGGTGATTTCTATTGTTATTCCATTCTTTATTATTCTACGTGGAATATCCCGCCGGTCTTAATTTTACGACTCGTTCCGTTATTTATTATTACATTGGAATAACTTTCATGCATGCGGTTTATCGCATGCCTGGTGATTTCTTTTGTTATTCAATTCTTTATTATACTCAGTTGGTTAAAGTTTTGACTTCTATACTCCATGAAATTAGTGGAATATCCTTGATATTTGCGCTTCATCAAGTATATTTTCATGAAAATATTTTTCTGAGCATTCTTGAATTTTACTCTACAAAGAAGTATCATGTTGACAATTTGGACGTTATTAGTTCCTGGATAAATTAATTCTTGAACTTGTTTTTATTGAATTCTTATATCATTGTCATCATCCTCATGTTTATTTTATGTTGAAAGTCAGTTGTGGCCTGTAGTGCATAGATGGACTTGGTATGATTATGACCAGGGATTAATCGGTATAATCATGACCGTAATGTTACAAATGATGTGGTAAAAGTCCTCATTGATCTGTAGTGCATTGATGGACAGTTGTTGGCATAATCATGACCATTGATGAATACACGAATATCATTGGCCCGTAATGCATGGATAATTTGTGGTTGTGATACTAATGAATATCCTTGGCCGTAGTGCAGGGATGATGTGGATTATTTATTAAGCTGAGTCCCAGCAATAAAAGTGATGAAAAATATTTTAAATCATAAAAGATAGTAGATTTTATTCTTTACTTGACTCTTTTAATGGATTGCTTGTTCTGTTGTAGTTAAACTTGATGTTTGTTATATTGTATAAGTTCAACACTGTTGAAAGCTAACGATAATTTATTCTGCATTATCTTAGTCATAATATTTCTTACTGGGCTAGTTGAGTTCACCCTTTCTTTCACTGTTCTCTTCAGGAAATAAGAACGTAACCGGGACTAGTCGGGGAACTGAGTAACGGTCTAGATGATAGCATTAGTAATCTTCACTATTCTGTTAAATAGTGTGATAATAAATGTAATGAGGACTCCATTGAGTTTGGATATTGTCTAGATGACAATATTCTTATTAAAACTCTTATATTATGTTATGACGTATTTTATACGACTGTTGTATAATTAAGTTGTATTTGTATTCTGTATTATGTATTTGACGACTTATGTGACGCCCCCAAATAGGTATACACCACCCATTCTGAGTTGTCAATACATGGTACAGAAATAACTACAACTTTATTATTACAACAGTAAAACTGTGAGTTTAAATACAGATATTGCCATCTAGACAATATCCACATACAAATAAATCCTCATCATAATTATTGATACATTATTTTATAAAAATGGTGAGGACTACTAAACAACTCTCTCTAGAACCATCATTACATCCCCCGACTCGTACTCGCTACATTATCTCCTCCTGAGAAGAAAAATGGAACAAAAAGGAAAAGGGTGAGCTCAACTAGCCCAGTAAAGAATATTATGACTAAGATAATATACAACAAATTATCGTTAGTCTCCAACAGGAAAAAATCTAATAGAATACAATAGACAACAAGTTTTAAATCAATATTCGCAGCGGAAAATAATAATTCTATTAAAGTTGGCTTTATGCGTATACTTGACATCCTCGCACTCGTTCCTGCATATGATCTTCTACTCAACGCGTCAGCTACAACATTCGCTTTTCCAGGATGATATTGAATAGTGTGATCGTAGTCTTTCAACAACTTAAGCCAACGTCGTTGCCGCATGTTGAGTTGCTTTTGTGTGAAGAAATATTTAAGGCTTTTATGGTCTGAATATATCTCCACTTTCTCCCCATATAGATAGTGCCTCCATATCTTTAGCGCGAAAATTACTGTTGCCAACTCTAGATCATGAGTAGGATAATTCCTCTCATACTCTTTAAGTTGTCGCGAGGAATAGGCTATGACTTTCCCACGTTGCATGAGAACACATCCTAACCCTTTGCCCGAAGCATCGCTGTAGATAACAAATCCATCCGAACCAGATGGTATTGTTAGAACAGGTGCCGAAATAAGTCTACTCTTAAGCTCTTGGAAACTCTTCTCGCATTCCTCGCTCCATACGAATTTTATATCTTTCCGAGTCAGCTGAGTTAATGGAGTAGCGATTCGAGAAAACCCTTCCACGAATCTCCGATAATAACCAGCTAAGCCTAAAAAGCTACGTACTTGATCCACAAACTTGATTGCTCCCAACTTTGTATTGCTTCAATCTTCGCCGGATCAACAGATACTCCATGTTTCGACACCACGTGCCCAAGGAATGCTACTTCCTCAAGCCAGAATTCGCATTTCTTCAACTTGGCATAAAGCTTGTTTTCACGAAGCCTTTGGAGTACCAGCTTCAAATGGTGCTCATGATCTTCACGGCTTTTGGAATATATGAGGATGTCATCAATAAAGACAACAACGAATTGATCCAAATATTCCTTGAATACTCGATTCATCATATCCATGAAAGTCGCAGGAGCATTAGTCAATCTGAAAGACATAACTAAGAATTCATAATGCCCATACCGAGTTCTGAAGGCAGTCTTTGGAATATCCTCAGTTCTAATTTTCAACTGATGATATCCAGAACGAAGATCTATTTTTGAAAAGAATTGTGCTCCTTGCAACTTGCAACTGGTCAAACAGGTCATCAATACGAGGTAGAGGATACCTATTCTTGATGGTGACATGGTTCAATTCCCGATAGTCAATACAAAGGCGCATACTCCCATCTTTCTTCTTTACGAATAAAAGCAGAGCACCCCAAGGAGATGTACTTGGGACCAGATGAAACCGATGTCCAACAATTCCTCGTAGTTGGACCTTTAACTCTGAAGTTCAATAGGAGCCATTCGATATGGGGTTTTAGAAATGGGCTTTGTATGCGGTTCAAGATCAATAAAGAATTCAACTTCACGTTACGGGGTAGGCCGGAAGTTCTTCTTGAAATCGTCGGGAAAGTCAATAACAACAGGAATATTATTCAAATTTGGACGTGTCTTTATTCAAATCCATAACATGGGCTAAGAAAGCTTGACATCCGTTTTTCAATAAACGAATAGATTTATGATTAGATATGACAGTGATTGATTTTAATGGTTTAATTGCTTGAATTGCATACAATGAGGTTGATTAGGAATATGAAAACTAACAACCTTACGAAAACAATCAATTTTGGCATAATGAGTAGTTAACCAATCAATCCCTAAAATCACATCAAAAGCAAGTATCTTTAAAGAGATAAGGTCAACGAGGTAATGTAATGGTGCCAACTTGGATTAGACAAGATTTATAAGCGATTGGATGTGATGAAAGTTTTCTCTAACGGAGTTTCCACAGATAGGTCAAAATCTAATTTCTCCGAGTCAAGTTTAAGCGTTGAGCACAAGGAGGAGAGATAAATGAATGGGTAAGCACCGGTATCAAGTAAAGGTATAAACTTCGCAAGAATTTATAAATAGCTTACCCGTGATCACCTCGTTTGGGTTCCTCACATTTTGACGATACAACAAACGCTCTTCCAAGAACCGTTGACTTTAACTTTTAGGGATGACGACTTTCGAGTCACCATCCCCATTGAACTAGGTTTTTATTTATCGCATAATCTCGAGCGATATGTCCCTCCTTTCCACAATTATAGCATACCTTGAACTGTTGTGGGCAGTTTGGATTGATATGTCCCTCTTTTCCGCATTTATAGCATATGACCGGTGGTCGTTCTCCTCCCTTGGAAATAAAATGACAAGGATTAAGGATTAAGGATTCGTACTTTGTTTTATCCATGTCCAAAAATACCTCAAAAATAATCATAGTGGTGTAAAATTCAAGAATGATCAAAACATGAATACAATCAAAGCTAGTATCCACAATAGATATTTTAGACGAAAAGGGAAAATTTTCATTTTTCGATGAATAGTGCCGTATTCGTGAATAGTGCCGTATACGTGAATAGTAACTCCGACATCAAAAGTTTTAAATTTGATAAAAACTTCAGATCAATATTTCAGCATAATGATATTGAAGAAATAATATCATTACGAAAAAAAATAATATCCCTTACCTCGAAAGATTAGTACCTCCTAAATTTAGAATCTGGGTATAGTGTTGAAGGAACTTCAGACCGTATAACAATACTCATAGTATCAAAATCCTCACAAGAATACGCTCAATATATAGAGAAAAATATAGAAAACAGGTTTACGGTGTAATTTTCAATTTAACCTAAGCTTCCTATTTATAGGAAAATGCTTAGAACACCAAAAGAAAATTTATTAAAATAATATTATTATTTGTTAAAATTCCATACTCCCACTTTTGGAGATCTGATTTCAAGCAATCAATAAAACATGCTAGACCCACTTAACTCACCAAAAACGTTTTCCATAATTAAAATATTTTAAACTTCTAAAATCAATTATTTTGAGTTTGAACTTCAATAATTCACAATAAATAGCCCTTTTGTTAGAAAATTGAATATCGCGACTTTTTATAGAAAATTCAATTCTCTACAACTTTCTGTAAGAAAGTTTTTCCAAATTCCAAACAAAATTGACCGAAATCCATAAACGAACGATTTTACTGTGGTATAATCAAATTTCATCAATAAATGGGGTCCATGAGACATGTTTAACATGTTTTAAATATTTTGGTAACAAAAATACTCCTCCTCCACATATACTTATATATCCCATATTCATCGTAAAAATATCATCATTATTATATTATTAAAATATAATAATATATTTAAATAAATTATTTTATCAAAAAAGATAAAATTTTAATTTTCAACAATTGTCACATTAAAATTTTCTCCATCTATATCCACATAAAATCAATATTTTCCTCATCATATGAATCAATAATTAATTATTCACAAATAATATTACGAGAATCACAATATCGACAACCGTGCAGTTCCAGGAAGAGGGCTTTCCAATAAGAATTTCTCCTTCTTGGCGGCGCAATTAGGTGACCAAACCTCTCCTTAGACAAAACTTTCTAGATATTGCCAATAATGTTATCTAATAATATTATTGGATAATATGAATTATTGCTTCGATAATGGAAAATATCAGATATAGTGATAATTATTGAAACAACAAGTAATATAAAATATCAACGCAACAATTATTGAATCAATAAAATAAAATCTTTGAGCAAGAATTCATGTAATAATTATTGAGTAGTGCCTTCTTACGTAAGAATCAATAATTGGTGCAATCGCGTGTCTTCTTGTCTGCAACAACGCCAGACATCGTGTTTTAACCAAGGGTATTTTAACGATGATAACTGTGAATAACTACGCCGTTATTTTTAAACAACTTATATTTGTTATTTTTCTCATCCAATCGCTTTCCAGTTATGGGGCCCATAAAAGATGCATACCGGTAAATCACGAATATTCCTCGACAGCAAAAATATTCCACGACCAAACGAATATTCCCCGACAACAATGAATATTTTATAACCACTTGCTTATTTTTGAAATATTTGCGTGTTTTACCCATAACTATCCACATTAATCAAATCAATCCTTACTATTTCAAAATAATAAATAGAGGAAAATAAATTTCATTTATTAATAATTTGGGGTCTTACAACCTCCCATCCTTATGAAATTTCGTCCTCGAAATTGACGTACGTACCTGGTGTTTCGAAAAGGTGAGGATACCTCGCTTTCATTTCCGTTTCTAACTCCCAGGTCATTTCCTCTATAACATGATTTCTCCACAAAACTTGAACTTGTGGTATGACCTTTGTGCGTAGGACATGCTCCTTCTTATCCAATATCTTAACAGGTACCTCTTCGTACGTTAAATCTTCGGCTATCTCGTCCGGTTCTAACTCTATAACGTGGTTCGGGTCTTTCACATATTTACGAAGTACAGATATGTGAAACACATTATGAACACGAGACATACTCGGAGGTAACGCGAGTCTATAGGCTACATTTCCTACTCGGTCAAGAATTTGAAATGGACCAATGAATCGTGGATTGAGCTTTCCTCTCTTTCCAAATCTTGTAACTCCCTTCCATGGAGCAACTCGCAACAATACATGATCCCCTATACTAAATTCCACGTCCTTTCGATGAAAATTCGCATAACTCTTTTGTCAATCTTGTGCCGTTTGTATACGTTGCCGAATCATTTGGATCTTTTCGGTAGTCATACGTACTAACTCGGGTCCCAACAATGTTGCTTCACCCACCTCATCCCAACATATTGGAGAGCGACACTTTCGTCCATATAATGCTTCAAATGGAGCCACACCTATACTTGCCTGATAACTGTTATTGTAGGAGAATTCCACCAATGGTAAATACTTATCCCAACTACCCTTGAAGTTTAGGACACAGAGTCTTAATAGATTTTCAAGAGTTTAAATAGTCCTATCTGATTGTCCGTCCGTTTGAGGATGGTATGTTGAACTGAATCGTAAATCCGTGCCCATAGCTTTTTGCAAGCTAACCCAAAATCTTGAAGTGAATCTTGGGTCACGATCCGAAACTATGGATATTGGCATGCCATGCAATCTCACAATCTCATTTACGTATATTTGAGCAAGACGTTCAAGGGAATAAGTCTCCCGTATCGGCAAGAAATGAGCAGACTTGGTTAATCTATCAACAATAACCCAAATAGCATTGATGCCTTGAGAAACCGTAGGAAGACCCATAACGAAATCCATGGTAATGTGTTCCCACTTCCATTTCGGAATCTCAAGTGGTTGCAATGGACCCTTTGGCACTTGATGCTCCGCCTTTACACGTTGACAAGTTAAACATGTTGAGATAAACTTTGCAATCTCTCTCTTCATATTGTTCCACCAAAATGTATCTCGAAGATCACGATACATTTTAGTACTTCCAGGATGGATTGCAAATGGTGTATTGTGTGCCTCCATCATAATCTTGTACTTCAAATCGAGTTGTTAGGAACACAAAGTCCAGAGTGGACTCAAGTATTCCTTCTTCATCAATTCTCGCCTGGGAATAGCACCTTCTTGTACTTTTCTTCTTCATACGCATCAGCTCCGGATCGGTGGCTTGAGCAACCTTAACTTTTTCTATTAAAGTTGGCTTTATGCGTATACTTGACATCCTCGCACTCGTTCCTGCATATGATCTTCTACTCAACGCGTCAGCTACTACATTCGCTTTTCCAGGATGATATTGAATAGTGTGATCGTAGTCTTTCAACAACTTAAGCCAACGTCGTTGCCGCATGTTGAGTTGCTTTTGTGTGAAGAAATATTTAAGGCTTTTATGGTCTGAATATATCTCCACTTTCTCCCCATATAGATAGTGCCTCCATATCTTTAAGCGCGAAAATTATTGTTGCCAACTCTAGATCATGAGTAGGATAATTCCCTCATACTCTTTAAGTTGTCGCGAGGAATAGGCTATGACTTTCCCACGTTGCATGAGAACACATCCTAACCCTTTGCGAAGCAGCATTTGTAGATAACAAATCCATCCGAACCCGGATGGTATTGTTAGAACAGTCTTAGAAATAAGTCTACTCTTAAGCTCTTGGAAACTCTTCTCGCATTCCCTCGCTCCATACTGAATTTTATATCTTTCCGAGTCATTTGAGTTAATGGAGTAGCGATTCGAGAAAACCCTTCCACGAATCTCCGATAATAACCAAATAAGCCTAAAAAGCTACGTGCTTGATCCATCAAAACCGGTTGCTTCTAACTTTGTATTGCTTCAATCTTCACGGATCAACAGATACTCCATGTTTCGACACCACGTGCCCAAGGAATGCTACTTCCTCAAGCCAGAATTCGCATTTCTTCAACTTGGCATAAAGCTTGTTTTCACGAAGCCTTTGGAGTACCAAAACAAATGGTGCTCATGATCTTCACGGCTTTTGGAATATATGAGGATGTCATCAATAAAGACAACAACGAATTGATCCAAATATTCCTTGAATACTCGATTCATCATATCCATGAAAGTCGCAGGAGCATTAGTCAATCTGAAAGACATAACTAAGAATTCATAATGCCCATACCGAGTTCTGAAGGCAGTCTTTGGAATATCCTCGATTCTAATTTTCAACCGATGATATCCGAAGCTAAGATCTATTTTTGAAAAGAATTGTGCTCCTTGCGTAACTTTGCAAATGGTCAAAACAGTCATCAATACGAGGTAGAGGATACCTATTCTTGATGGTGACATGGTTCAATTCCGATAATAATACAAAGCGCGATACTCCCATCTTTCTTCTTTACGAATAAAACAGAGCACCCCAAGGAGATGTCTTGGGGACGAATGAAACCGATGTCCAACAATTCCTCAGTAGTTGGACCTTTAACTCTGAAGTTCAATAGAGCCATTCGATATGGGGTTTTAGAAATGGGCTTTGTGCGGTTCAAGATCAATAAAGAATTCAACTTCACGTGTAGACCGGGAAGTTCTTCAGGAAATACGTCAGGAAAGTCAATAACAACAGGAATATTATTCAAATTTGACGTGTCTTTATTCAAATCCATAACATGGGCTAAGAAAGCTTGACATCCGTTTTTCAATAAACGAATAGATTTATGATTAGATATGACAGTGATTGATTTTAATGGTTTAATTGCTTGAATTCGTACAACAGGTTGATTAGGAATATGAAAACTAACAACCTTACGAAAACAATCAATTTTGGCATAATGAGTAGTTAACCAATCAATCCCTAAAATCACATCAAAAGCAAGTATCTTTAAAGAGATAAGGTCAACAGGTAATGTAATGGTGCCAACTTGGATTAGACAAGATTTATAAGCAGTGGATGTGATGAAAGTTTCTCTAACGGAGTTTCCACGAGATAGGTCAAAATCTAATTTCTCCGAGTCAAGTTTAAGCGTTGAGCACAAGCGGGAGAGATAAATGAATGGGTAGTACCAAAGATCAAGTAAGGTATAAACTTCGCAAGAATTTATAAATAGCTTACCGTGATCACCTCGTTTGGGTTCCTCACATTTTGACCGATCCACAACAAACGCTTCTTCCGAGAAGATTGACTTTAACTTTTCTGGGATGACCTTTTGAGTCACCAAATCCTCATTGAACTAGGTTTCATTATCGTCATAATCTCGAAGCGATATGTCCCTCCTTTCCACAATTATAGCATACCTTGAATCTGTTGTGGGCGGTTTGGATCGATATGTCCCTCTTTTTTCGCATTTATAAGATATAATGGGTGGTCGTTCTCTCCTGGAAATAAAATGACAAGGATTAAGGATTAAGGATTAGTACTTTGTTTTATCCATGTCAAAAATACCTCAAAAATAATCATAGTGGTGTAAAATTCAAGAATGATCAAAACATGAATACAATCAAAGCTAGTATCCACAATAGATATTTTAGGCGAAAAGGAAAATTTTCATTTTTCGATGAATAGTCAGATTCGTGAATAAAGGCCAGATATCGTGAATAAGAACTCAGAGCATCAAAAGTTTTAAATTTGATAAAACTTCAGATCAATATTTCAAAGATAATGATATTGAAGAAATAATATCATTACGAAAAAAATAATATCCCTTACCTCGAAAGATTAGTACCTCAAAATTTAGAATCTGTATATAGTGTTGAAGGGAACTTGCACCGTATAACAATACTCATAGTATCAAAATCCTCACAAGAATACGCTCAATATATAGAGAGAAAAATATAGAGAAAACTTCAGTTTCTGGTGTAATTTTCAATTCTAACCTAAGCTTCCTATTTATAGGAAAATGCTTAGAACACCAAAGCAGAAAATTTATTAAAATAATATTATTATTTGTTAAAATTCCATACTCCCACTTTTGGAGATCTGATTTCAGCAATCAATAAAACATGCTAGACCCACTTAACTCACCAAAAACGTTTTCCATAATTAAAATATTTTAAACTTCTAAAAATCAATTATTTCGGAGTTTCGGAACTTCAATAATTCACAATAAATAGCCCTTTTGTTAGAAAATTCGAATATCGCGACTTTTTATAGAAAATTCAATTCTCTACAACTTTACAGAAGAAAGTTTTTCCAAATTCCAAACAAAAATTGACCGAAATCCATAAACGAACGATTTTACAGGCTATAATCAAATTTCAGTCAATAAATGGGGTCCACAGACATGTTTAACATGTTTTAAATATTTTTGGTAACAAAAATACTCCTCCTCCACATATACTTATATATCCCATATTCATCGTAAAAATATCATCATTATTATATTATTAAAATATAATAATATATTTAAATAAATTATTTTATCAAAAAAAGATAAAATTTTAATTTTCAACAATTGTCACATTAAAAATTTTCTCCATCTATATCCACATAAAATCAATATTTTCCTCATCATATGAATCAATAATTAATTATTCAAAAATAATATTTGAGAATCACAATATTGACAACGAGCAGGTTCAGAGGAAGGGGCTTTCAATAAGAATTCTCTCATCATGGTAGCGCGCAATTAGGTGACCAAACCTCTCCTTAGACAAAACTTTCTAGACATTGCCAATAATATTATCTAATAATATTATTCAGATAATATGAATTATTGCTTCGATAATGGAAAATATTGTATAGTGACAATTATTGAAACAACAGTAATATAAAATATCAACGCAACAATTATTGAATCAATAAAATAAAATCTTTGAGCGAATTCATGTAACAATTATTGAGTAGTGGCTTCTTACGTAAGAATCAATAATTGGTGCAATACCGTGTCTTCTTTGTAACAACGAGTATTATCAGTGTTTTAACCATAGCGGGTATTTTAACAAAGATTAAGCGTAATAACTACACCGATTATTTTTAAACAACTTATATTTGTCGTTTTCCTCATCCAATCGCTTTCAGTTATGGGACCCCATAAAAGATCGCATAAGGTAAATGCACGAATATTTCAAGCGGCAAGAATATTCTAATACCAAACGAATATTAAAACAACAATGAATATTTTATAACCACTTGCTTATTTTAAAATATTTGCGTATTTTACCCATAACTATCCACATTAATCAAATCAATCCTTACTATTTCAAAATAATAAATAGAGGAAAATAAATTTCATTTATTAATAATTTGGGGTCTTACAATTTAAAATAGGTGATGTATACCTATTTTGAGGACGTCACAGTGTTTCAGTGTATTTTACTTTTTATTGAATCAAATACACCATCCCTTGTTCCAAATTTTATAAACAGTTTAAATAAGATTTCTTTGTATATGGTATACAAAGTGGAGCACATATAGACCATAAAATTTGATATTTGTATAATAATATCAAAAATAAGAGTGATATTTATGAATTTACTCATATTTTAAATAAAAATTAAAATAACTCTTATATTTAGAATAGAGAGAGCAATTTTTTGGTTTTTTTTTTCAAAAAAGTACTATGTATACTTTACATTTTTCACAAATCTTACTGGGGGCTAAAATAAAATGTCAAGCCACCTCAGTCCCTAAACGTGGAACTTTAAGCAACAAAAATATATACCTAATATTTGAATCTCTTCTTCACGCTTTTTAATTTATCGCATGAAAGTAGTTAATTTGAAATTAATTTTGGTCAATTGATCAATATAGTATCGACACGTAAATTGAGAGATGATCTCCTACTGCGGTCTGCGTATTAGCACTATATTACTCCATCCCTTCCTTAAGTCGTTTTAAAATTGTGCACAAGTATTAAGTAAATGATTATATAGCATTAAATATAATAGCAATCGTCTAATTACCCTTTTATTAGAAAAAGAGAATGTTTTTATTGGACAAAAAATAATAAGAGAATCAAATTTATATTTATTACTTGATGTAATATTAAAAACTAAATAATTAATATTTTTTCTTAAAATTCTCAAATAATTTATATTAAAGAATAAAAATAATTTTTTAAAACTATTTATATTATAAATGGAGTAATTAATTGACCAACTTATAATAAAATTACTTTCATAATAATCGGATCCATATCACATATATCAACAAAATGGCAATTTGGTGATTAAATCATAAGTTGATGACCTAAATATTTCTCCATTTTTATCCACCCTTATAAATTCAACCTGCATACATTATAGGAAGCAGTTGCCACTACTACCGAAATAAATGAGCATGGCCTCGTCCACCACTTTCTCTCTCCTCCCCATCCTCTTCTCCCTTTCTCTCTCTGTCGTTCTCCTCCACTCCGCTGCCGGCGACGGCTCCCACGACCTCGTACATTCCTCATGCGTCCACGCTAGCTACCCAGACATTTGCCTCCGAACACTCTCCTCATACGCGCCACCGGCCAACACCCCACGTGACCTAGCTCAGGCCGCCGTTAAAATAAGCCTCGCCCGGGCCCAAAGGGCGTCGGAGTTCCTGTCCAATCTCAAGAGCGGGAGCAGTAAGAGAGAGAAAAGCGCATTGAGTGACTGCCTGGCCCAGATATCTGACTCGGTCGACGAACTCAGCAAAACGCTGTCGGAGCTAAAGCATCTCCGGCGAGGGAGCGAGTTCCGGTGGCAGATGAGCAATGTGGAGACGTGGGTGAGCGCTGCCTTGACGAACGACGACACGTGTATGGACGGATTTAAGGAGATCGACGGTAAAATAAGGGCAGATGTGAAGCGGAAGATCACGAACGTGGCTAGAGTTACCAGTAACGCGCTTTATCTCATCAATCTTCTCGACAATCAGAGTCGCCGGAATTAATGATGGAAATGGACGGTCCTGATTTTATTTAACATTATAATTATATATATATATATATATATATATATATATATATATATATATAATAATTACTCTAGTTAACTAGCTAGTCCTGCCTTGTGTTCTGTATCTCTTTTGTTTTTCTGTCAGTATGTCATTTTCTTATCTTTTTTTAATTTTATTTTTCATATTTGATAGGTGTGTATTTGTGCAGTCGTTTGTATAATTTTCTTGCTAGTTACTGTACTACTAGTTACCACTTGTTACTCTACTATATATTTAATTAATTAGTGTAATAATATTTTTTGAGAATTGATATTTTTATGAATAAATTTGATACTTCACAAGTTTTTTTTTTCAAATGGAATAGCAAGTGAAGTTCATCTCACCTCACTCACGTGAGAGAGAGGACAACATTATAAAATTATCAAATTTATTAGTAAAAATATCATTTCTCTAATGCTAGTGAGCCATATTTATTAATCTTATATATTGTGTTTGTGAGTATATATTGTAGTAGGAAAATAATATACATATGGGCAGATATGATGATCAAGTTGAATTGCGACTAACGTGGAATAATAATGTGTTATGGGAATCTTCACTTAATTCTTTATTATCACATATGTTCACATACGTCGATATTTAATATGGACACAAAACATGTACCTAAAGAAATTTAATATAAATTGCAAAAATATTTTCAAAAAAAAAATAAAAAAATGGGAAAACCTATATGGTCCATACCTAAATGACAACACACTTTTAGTTCCGCTAACAAACCTAACTATATTCTGTTTGGCATGATCTCACAATTCAATTCCAAATCAGTTCCTTAGTCCTACTTTCTTTACGTGTCATTCTTTCTATATATGAATCTAAAAGGACATATTTATTTTTTTCAGTTATTTTCTGAAAAAAATAATAATAATATGGAAAGAAATATTCAATTTTGAATGCGTGCAGCATAAATATCTGAATTGGCTAAAAACCCAACAGGGTTCGGTTCCTCCAAAGATTTAACGACTTGTCCCTTTTATTAATGAATTGGAAGAGATCCAAACACCTACTAGGTCATGCTCTCACATCATATCATTAATTTTTTGCCTCCTTTTTTAAAAAATAAAAAATTCCAGTGTTATACTAGGAACCCACTTAAGCAACTTGGGCTTATTTTATTTTTATGGGCTAGGTCACCTGCTAATCAATTGAATGAATATTTACCCCATTGGGAGGGACTAAGGGCCTCATGGTGCAGGAAATGAGTTTAGCTCAATAACTCATCTTCCTGACTGGCCCAAGGAAACACAGATTTAAGGATATAATGTCCACAAACATTAATTAATTAATGGGCCTCAAATGAGTCCACATTATAATCTTCTGCTTTTGATTGCCCATTTTGCAAGATGCACTCTAAAGGCCTAAATATGACCAATAAATTAATAACAGTAATACTGAATTATCAAAACGAAATAATCACCTACTTACTTAAAATACATTGAAACAAACAGACAGCTAAAGTAGTCAGTCATATGATCGATCATATTTCTAATTTTCATATAAAAACACCGACTTGTAGCTGCTCATGGGAAAGGATAAACAAATTCAAAAAACTCTTACATGAATGAAATTACTACCCCAGCCCAGCTGGAAGATACACATACTTGCAACCCCCCTTTTCCCCCACCTCTTCTCTTGAGTAATATCTCATCTTAGATTAACATTTCAAAACTTGATTTCTTCAACCACATACAATCACCCCGACCTCCTAAAATCTGCAAAGCATGTTGCACATCCATCAATTCTTACCAAGCATATCATAAAAACAAAAAACTAAAATCCAAATGCAACCATACTCTTGGAATTTCTATTGATATTTGAAGCCAAGAAGATGTAAACATTAGTTTTTCATGGAATTCAAACAAAATCTGATTACAAGTTGAGTGATACTATAATATATATATAGTCCAAGATTGAGCCGAGAAGACAAAGACATAAAATTAATCAACTTAAAGGCCACAAATCATTTTTGTCATTATTCTCATAGAAACAAATTCAATATAACTTTCCATGGTTCGGTTCTTTTCAGATTTTCACAACTTAAATATTTTTATTATTATTTTTTGATATATAACTTTAAAACTATAATGCCTGCTTACATACCCATAGACATCAACTACAGCAATGTTGGAGTTGTCGTCTACTGGAAGGGAGCAAATAAGATTGATGAGTTGTGGCCGCCAAACCCAAACGAATTAGATAATGCAATCTTAATGTCCAGTCTTTCTTTCTTCGGTCCAACCAGCACATTCATGTCCTGATTTGAGTGAAGATGTCAGATAACTGCATGCTATAAATGACACAACCAAAAAGACTAAGTAATAACTTGTGCAAAAATGAATTGAAACAATTAATAAAAAAAAGGACATGTTCCGCTAAGATATTTAAATTCTAAGCAAGGAATCTTCTCTATAGGTTGGCATTCTTGGATTCGACAGGATTCTTCTGGGAAATTCTTCTTTAGCTTTTTCTACGATAACAATTGAATATATTACTAATACTATATTAATTAACATAATGTTTTATACAGTAATTCTATTCAAGGAAACTAGTGTAAGAAATGGTTGGTATATATTTCCAAAATTCCTACAAGTATTAGTATATAAACTTTTGTATGTTCTTACATTTTAGTTCCTTCCTTGTAACTTTCATTGTGAGGGGTCTAAACACATATATAAGAAAAAAGAGCCCTACTAGTCCGGGTCTACAGTGTTATTAGCTAAAAAAAGCAGTGCACCTGCTGGTGAAGGTATAGAAAAACTAGCAGCTAAGATGATCTGTTTCAATGGCCGAAAGAGTGATCATAACAAATCAATTACACATTTCCAAAAAACTCATACATATTGACAAATAGTAGTGTATGAAGAAACATACCACGCCTTTATCCGGATTTTCAAGATTAATATTTGGATGAACCCACCCTGTTCTTATTGCCTACAAGGAGACACAAATTGATGTCAACAATCAACCAAAAGCTATAGTATCTTTGGCATCAACAATAATCACCAAGTTCAGATTTGCACTGAAGTTCAGGAGAACAACAATGACAACATTGAGGAATTAATTTGTAATAAAAATATTGACAAAGTAACATTGCGAGTGATTCACTCTATCTAACGACACAAGCTTTTGTAAACTAAGATATACAATCATGTGTAACTGAGACATGAAACTAAAAGTGAAGCACGAGCTTTCATAAACATAGAATATCAGTATCAGTCTTGCACGCATCAAAGAGGTGTCAAAAAACAAAGTGAAAAGACATCTGGCAGAAAAGGATGATGTACAAGAGCTCTTGCTTTATAAAATTATAAAAATATATATATTTGCCAATCAACACTAAACAAAAGAAGCATTTGGATGAAGATTTGTTTGACATAATTTTGGCATCTACAGAGCTTCTTTTTGGGAAAAGAAAGTGGTCAAAAGAATTCACTGAAAGTAAGTTGAGCAAGCAAATTATAGACACTACTACTTAATGGTGATAGTATAGTATACTAGTACAGGCGGTGTTAAGATTAACTGCAATACAATTAACAGATTTTCAGTTGCATATATTTTCATGTCAGAGGTCTGATATCAGATTACATACGGGAAATATATATATATACACACACATATATTTCTAATCTCCAGTATTTGGCGCAACTAAATAAATACAACCGGTACCTGAATAGTTGCAACAGCTTCCACAGCACCAGCTGCTCCTAGCAGGTGACCAATCATAGATTTTGTAGAGTTCACTCGTAACTGCGGACATTAAGATCTCATTAAGCTTTTGAAATATTGCTTTGAGCACTGAAAAAGTAATTATATTCATTCAAGTAACCTCTTGATTCTGGCCAAAACAATGAAGGAGTGCCTGATACTCCTTCAGGTCACCTGCTGGCGTTGATGTAGCATGCGCATTAATGTAGTTCACATCTTCTCTGGATACCCCAGACTGAGCCAGGGCTTTCTCTATGCACAAAATGACACCAGTCCCTGCTTATGCATATGAAACAGGGTTCAAACACTGTATATAAAAATGTGATGTGCATCACATGTTCTGCTATTGTTATAAATCTCCAAATCAACTAATATCGTATATTTTCAGGAAATGAATCATGCTCAATAGTAACGACAGAATTGTATTGTATAGGTCAATGAATTTGACCTGGTAAAAAAAGTTGAAAAACTAAATAAAAAATAAAAATTACTGCATTGAATGGTTTACTTCCACGAAAGTAAAGAATTACAAGTTTGTTGGGGCAGAATGGAATAGGCGTATAGGTAAGAGCAAAGTCAGACGATCTCACTTTCGTTAACAACTTGCAAGTGTTCCAAGACATAAGAAAAATAACAAATAAAATAAACAGTGAATAATCTATAACTAGACAATACTGAGAAGTGATGTGAAAGAATTTGTGAAGACAAAAGAGTTAATTACAAGCATCCAGAAAATATACCCCCAGCCCAAAAAAGAAAGAACATCCAGGAAACCATGGAAGGCTTCAATAACCATAATAACAAAGAGTGTCTAAAAACTACAGAAACATCATTTTTAAACCTTCAACCGGAGTATATGTAGAACATAAGTCTACTAGGTGATAAGAGAGAGAGAGTCCAATAATCAACATAAGATTTCCTTTAAAATGTCTTTTCTTAACTATTAAAGCTCTTTTTTCCTTGGACAATGAAAAAATAAATATCTAATTTTTTTTCCTTACTAACTTATTCATTGCACCTGCAAGATATATTTTGATTATCAATGAACATAATTACTCGGGGCATCCAGGCAGACACTCATAACCAAGTCTCAGGAATAACCTACTTAACTTCACATTGATACATCAAACCAACCCTTCACCACAACCGATCAAAGCTGTATCAAGACCAACTCAGAAAGGCTGCATCTCTAAATCTCTTGCCAATATGCTCCTCTAAAAGCCTATTGACAGAAGTGCACTAGCATAAACCAAAATTTTAGATGCATATTTGATATTCGTAAACATTTCAAATGTTTGATACAAGATGTGCTACCTAACCAGTAACCACCTCCATCACCAAGCTCAGGACAACATGTAGTTTGTAGAATAAAATTCAACATATGTAGCATGTAAACCATGTATGCAAGAAGGCAAGAATTTGAATACAAAAAACATAATATGACTACTCCAATATAACGGCAATGCAGACCCAAACAATCCTATGATTTGTCCACCGTAACATTACAAAATATTACACCTACAAACATCAAGAAAACTCTTTCCACCTCCAAACCTCCAAACGAGAAAGGAAAAATTATTATCTATTTACCAATCCGTACACTTACAAAAGTGGTTGAGAGTCTTCCATCATGGATTCATTTTTGTCCTCCTCTTTTAACTGTAGTGCATTCTAACTATTTTGTCCTTTCATATCAAACTTGACATATGTTACCATTTTGTCCTATAAATTATGACATCCTTGCCATCTTGACATTGTCTCTTTCCTTATTTACATCATCAAATAATTTTCCTACTTGTTCATATGCAGTGGCGAAGCCAGGATTTTGATGTTGTGGGGTCAAAATATTGTGATCCTATAAATAATTTGGTGGGATAATGGGCAGCGCCTCGAGCCAATTTTTTTATAGATAATTTTGTATTTTCCGACCAGTTGCATATGTAAAACATGTATTTGGTTACAATATTGTTAATATAGCAAGTAATAACATTATATATATATATATGCACCCCTTATTGACCCCTAATACTCCTTTCTAATCACAAATTTGTTAATAAATATTTAAATTCCTTATGTTATGAAAATAATCTAAATTAGATTATTATTTATTTTAAAAATATTAGAGGAAGATGCATACATAAAGGAGTAGAAGTAATATGAAATTGAGAAAGTTATAAAAATTTCAATTTGACCCCGTATATTAAAAAAATTATAAAGTTTCAGTGGAGTCAATTTGTTCATTACACTTAAATTTCTTCTAAATTTATCATATATCATAAAATAATTTTTTTTCCCAGTGGAGTCAATTGACCCCACAAGTTCCAAAGTGTATGACTATATGAGTGAAGCATATAGAGCATATCACATCACACAGAAAAGAGTCAAACTTTATAAAAATTGAGTAAAAAGTGATATAATGTTCCGAACTTCTAATGAAAAGTGGCTTAGCTAGCTTTTATATACTATATACATGCCAATGTGATTATATAAACCAAGATAGGAGGCTCTTATGAAATAAGCAATTTTTTTATAATGTATGATTTTTTAAAAGTGTACACTCATTTTAAAAAAGATTCATGCTTACATATTAGTGTCAATTTTAGTAATCGGTTTAAAATATAAATTTGCAAAAATGATGCTTCTTATGATTTCTCCATCTTAATATACCTAATATATGCATTAAACAAATGTAGAAAATGCACACATATTAGCAAGGATTCGCTTTATGATTCTTTAATTGGTGCCGACTGATTTGATTGTGCTTGTCATGTATTTGGTGATGGATATGACTGATTTAGAATGTTATGTTTTATTACTTGAAGACAAAATCTGTAAATTTTTCTTTAAAACATAACGTCTTTTAGGAAAATTGATAATGCATATGCATACTAAACTTCTAAAAGACCACTAGTTGCGAAGCGCGTGGGGTATACATAAACTAAGAATTTACCATATCAAAAGCTTTCCAAAAGACTGAAAAGTAGATTTGCTATCCCTGAACCATATCAAAAGCTTTCCAAAATCACAAGGTATACATAAACTAAGAATTTACCATCGGGATGAGGCTCTGTCATGTGATATGCATCACAAGTGAAGCTTCCACCAAGAAATTCTGCATAAATTTTAGCACCTCTTTTCTGACCATCAAAAAGAAAATAGGAAATTGAAAAAGAAATAGTTAGCATATGGGATAAGTTCTAATTATCCTACAATGAAAACATGAAAACATATCTTATTCTTGTGAAGTTGTAATTCAAGTGATTCGAATTCCAATATACCTTAGCATGCTCTAGTTCTTCCAGAAGCAGAACTCCAGCTCCTTCTCCCATAACAAATCCATCACGATTCTGTCCAATACCAAAACCAATTTTTTCGGTGAGCATCATTCACACAATGCAGGTCAAAAGTGGAGAAAGTCCAGGATCGAGGTCTTGAGGAGTATTACACTATTACTCTTTCATCGAAAGAGTTGTAGAAATGAATAAGATAAGTTTCTCAAGAATGTGAGACTCCAGATATCTGGAAATTTTAAAACCAGAAATTCTAAGTTATAAATATTCCTTATCATTTTACAAACTAAGTTTTAGTTTCCGAGTACAACATACTTTTGCATCATTTAGAAAGCCAGAAACTGATATAGCAAGCTTTACATTACATACTTCTCAAATCAAGGAAGAATAATCCTTTTTTTTATAGGGGAACTATGGTGCACTAATTAGTATTTAGATACAGTAGGCCTTCTAAAAATTAATATTGTTATACTTAATTCTCTAATACTTAAACCATTTTTCAAGGAACCAACTTCGCTCCACGTGTTATAATTAATATATTCTAATACTTGATAACTAATCAATTTTTTAAAAACCCCTCTGATAATATTAACTACAAAAAATATATATTCTTTAATGTAATAGTGACATTTATTTATAGAATTTGTACTAAATAAAGAATCACAAGTTTCTTTTAAAAAATTGGCTACACAATTGTACAACTAGTACATTCTTAACATAGACCTATCTGGTTATCACATAACAAATATTAAAAAGGAAAAGATAGTGATACCATGTTATACTTGAAAAACAATTAAAAGTTTTTCATACATTAACCTAAATTTATTATTAGGGGTGGAGCAGCATAGGAGCCAAACGGTTGTGAATTCACTATAGTGATAAACTGATGGTATTGTGTTAGAATTTCTATTAATATCAAATACATGATGTGTTGACCCTTAAGAATGTTGGTCTTTCACCTCTCATTTGACGTGTAATATATAGTAGATGATATTCAAAGTTTATATGTTAAAATCATTAATTGTATTGGTGTATTACTCGTATCTATTTCAACCTTTTATAATTTAAGTAACCCACTAATTCATAAAATCACATGGCCTATTGGCCTAGAATTTCACTAGAGGATATGAAGTTAACTACAAAGGATAGCCTCACAAAGAAAATTATTTCTGAGCAACAAAAGGAAAGAAGTAAAAAGTACAGCATATTCAATTTAGTGCATGTTTAACATAGCGGTGCGGTGGGTTAATAATGTTTTAAATTCAAAAAACGTGTTTGAGTGTTCGATAATACAATGAAACATTTTTGACGGTAGAGGTTTTGAGTGTAAGAGTACTTTTGCAAAAAAAGAAAAATTTAGAACTTCTAAAACTGTTACGTTTATACTTGGAAACTTACCAACAAAATACATAAAGTGCTTCTAAAAATTATTTGCCAAGCACTTTTTAATTTTGACGTGAAAGCACTTTTTCTAATAGCTCTACTAGGGAAAGTTATTCAATTCACCTCTCTGCCAAACAGGCCCTTAATGTCTTAGCTTCCTCCTATAGTAATGAATCTTCTATTGCTTAACGAGTTGATATGTATTATTAAAGATATAATTTTTGGCATATTTTCCTTGTTTTTTTTCCTTCGACAATGGAGGGAATGTGTATAATTTTCATTTACTTTATATTTTAGGTCAAGTCTTCCTAGCATCATTCCATATTTAAATAAAAAAAATTGTGCATACTTTCAGTCCCTCTTAAACAAAACTGACTTTGCCCCTATAGGTTTATATATATATACTAGTTGTGTCCCTTACTTCCAGCACTAAATGGACGGTGGGATTTATCCCAAACTTTGGATGGCCCAGATGATTTATTAGGGTGAGCAGGAAATTCAAAATCAGTTGTATTTTGTTAGATATATATATATATATATATATATATATATATATATATATATATAAAGTTTTTCGTTATTATGTAATGGTTCTCAACAATATTGCATGCAATTTTTAAATAAAATTTTCAATTTACTGTACCAAAAGGTTCCCCCCCTCCCCTCCCCCTACAAACTTTTTTTTGACTTCACCCCTTCATACTATGTAATTTATGTACAAAAGCTAACCAGTTATTTAAAAAATATGAACATAATTTTGAGTATATATTAGTAAATATACATGGGATATTTTCTTCTTATCAATGACTTCATGTGGAATCTTTATATTAAATACTTTTGATAATTAATAATTTTTTGATCCCCCACAGTTGGTGATTATAAGAGTCAACTATATCCATTTGCAAGATCATTGGTCACTTGATCCACTAGTATGACTCACTTTTATTAATATAGAGATCAAGGGTCCGATTCTTGTTGACAATAGGCTATGAAGAAAGGTTCAACACACAGGTCCAGAAGGCGATGACGATTTAACAGTAAGTTATCCCCTCCCCCCACATAGATCCCTCCCACTAGGTTAGCATAAATTATTGTAATAGATTAGGACATTAAAAAAATCCATTTGCAAGAAATGTGATCACAAACAAGACCTCACAATAGCCTGATACTATAATGTAAACAGCATCAGACAAATAGAATATAATCAAAGGAATAACTATCTATCAAACATTACATTATCCCAGGGACGTGAAGCTTTGGTTGGATCATTGTTTCTCTGAGAAAGTGCTCTGCATGCCACAAAACCACCCAATCCTGCATCAAGTTATGTGTTACGCCCTATAAATTGACATTTTCCGGATTAAGTTGAGTCCTAATGGAAAAAGGAGTTTTCAAGTACCAATAGGTATGATTACTGCATCTGAGCCACCACAGAGCATCATGTCCTGCAAGTTTTCACCAATAATCATTATACATAGCAGTAGACTGTAACTCTGCAACACATTCCCTAATCTTTACTTTTTTTTCTTACTTTTCAGTTTCCATTTGCAATTGTATATATTTTCCGAATGGTTTAAAGAAACTAATATGTTCAAAGAGAGACTCCTACAATCCACCCATCAATATAGAAAATTAATACATACAGCCTCTCCTCTGATGATATGGTTTGCTGCATTTAAGATACAGAAGTTGCTTGTGGCACAAGCAGTAGAGATCGAATAGTTTGGACCCATCCATCCCTGCAGTTTGTATGTAGATAAGCAATTACAAAAAATGTTCAAGAATTTCAACAATTCTCATATGGATGCTATTTGCTAACTTGCAACATCAATTTTTGCTCACCAGATCCATGGCAAGCATGGCAGAACCCATATTTGTGGTTGCAAAAGGTACACAAAAAGGATTCATCTTTTTGTACGAGATCCTTAATGCTTCTATTGCATCGTTGAAGACCTGCTTAATTTACAAAATAACCAAGCAGACACCATCCGTTAAAAGACGATGCAATAGTGCAAAAAGAGAATCTAATAGTTAGCTTTATCTCCGACTAGTGTGGGATATTCCAGAGCTTCAATGAAAGAAATTTTGAAGGAATATTTTGAAAGAGCATTCTACACAGTTAAACAATATTAAAAGACCGAAGATAGACATCATCACTACCATTTTAAATGTAAAAATAGACATGTGCCAGTCTTTATCGAGCACCAGAATAAGCAAAACATATAGACAGAATATGCCGCACCAATTGTAAAACCTCAAATTTATCAGTGGTAGAAGCTCTTACATAACCAAATTCCCTCTAATTTCCATTTCATATAATGTGGAATTTATCATGCATGAAAGAAAACAAACAGTACCTTCATTCCACCCATAGCTGAGCCAATCAAAACTCCACATCTAGTTTTATCCATTTCATCCTTAACATCCTCTGTAATTCCACTATCAGCCAATGCTTTTTTTCCAGCTGTTAACATGTACAGCATGAATCTATCCATCCTCTTGGACAGTTTTGGTGCGACCCATCCCTCTGTCGAGAAAGACTTGATCTCTCCAGCAATTCTCTGTATTCGTGAACTCTAATATTAGAATCTAAAACATGAAACTCTATACAAAAGAAGAGTAATTGCTAGAATACATACAGTAGGATAATTTGAACAATCAAAAGCCTCGATCTCACTAATGCCACTGACACCTTCAAGCAAATTGTTGTAAAATACATCTGGATCATGGCCAATAGGAGTCTCCACACCCATCCCAGTCACAACTACTCGCCTTTGCTTTGTAGCTGGTTTCTTCTTTGTCGCAACTTCTATTGAAGGTTGAACAACTATAGCCATTGCTTCCCCTAAGATTTTAGAAAGTCATAAATCCGTTAGCAAATAAGGCACTACAAATTATATAGAAGTAACTCGAGCAATTTCAGGTATAGTACAAGTCCCAACATACATTTGAGTTTCTTTTCAAAGTGTTAGTGTCAGCAAAAATAATATTTCACATATTATATCATTGAAGCCTAGTACCAAACTTCTGGACCACTAACTTGTCTACGAACATGAAATTAGGTAATGAATTGTTAATAAGAACATGAACTTAGTAAATGAAAATGACGAACAAGATGGAAACAACAATGACGTATCAAAGTTCCTTAGGCAAGGTAAATGTATCTTCCTGCCAAACTAGAAACCAGTAAGTAGAATCTTGACGGAAATCATTTTCCCTAGCCTTCATTATCAATTCTGTTACAAGCCCAGATAGCAAGATTATATATCAACACAAAAAAAAGGAATAATTGATTTGGACCAACTAAACCTAGCCCACCTTCACTAGGATAAAAATTACATTAATGAAAGCACACGCGTGTACTGTGTAAGAGAGGGGAAATTCATAACTCATTATTAGAATGTTGAAGTAGTGCCACAACTACCCAGACTCGACTGAGTGAAACTTTTTACTCCATCATTAAATGGAAATGAAATGGCACCTAATACATGTACCTGTACCCACAAAAAAAGAAAAAGAAAATAGCACCTAATTTTGAAATGTTACTCCAAATCACAAGAACACACAAGCACTTCAAGAACTGAAATTTCTATACATCAAGAATAAACAGATTAAAATAACAAATGTATACCAACATAATGAACTCAGTTCATGGTTAGTGTAATCAAATGAAACAGTAAGTCATTGGCAAGACTAAAAAGTTCCCAGATTCCAAATTGAAAAATTAGAGCAACCAACAATTTTAACAATCACAAATAAATTACCAAACAACCAAAATAGAAAAAGGGGCGAAACAGAGCAAGTAAGCAAATTTACCCGAATGGGCAGGTGGATGAATCCACCTGCGCCTGCGGCCCACCGGAACAGAGCTCGATCCAAAAAACGAAGCAAAAGCTTTGTCACCGCCGAAGAAAAAATCAGAGGGGGAAAGCCCTTTGGAACAGTAATACTCATTGCAGGGCTCCAATGAGCTCATCAGACCCTGAATGCTGGAAGATCCACACCACGACGAGATTAGAGAACTGGATAATCGAGCCCCACCAACACCACCGCCGGCGGCGGTGGCGCATTTAGACAACAGCCTCCGCTTGCGACTGCTCGACCGTCCAGCAGATGGATTAGTCATCACCATCATCGGATTTTGTTGGTCTTTTTCACAGGCAACTGACATGCATGCCGCCACAAACCATGTACACACCATAGACGACGTCGCCGCCGCCATGACTGACTATAGATATGTATCAATTATATGTATGTATATGTATATATGTCGAAGGCTCGAAGCAATAGAAATCGGGATAAAAACAACAACAAAGAAAAAGAACAAGAATTTCAGGTGGGTTGTGATTATTATGCTATAGGGATAAAGAGAAGCGATGCATTGGCCTGAGGAATTGGGTTTAATTATAAGAGGATGATGAAGGGGGAAATGAAATGAAATCCAAATGGTGGTGGTGGTGGTGGTGGTGGTGGTGGTAGTGGTGGTGTTATTTTTTGGATCTCATTTTATTTTTCTTTGATTTCTGAAAGCGTTCGAGACGCAAGTATTTGTTTGGGTTAAATGAAAATCTGAGTAGTCCACCTAGTAGAGCAGAATAAACCAAATGAGTACAACCCACTCATAAAAAACCAAAAAGTGGAGCAATATCTCCACCACCTGAATTTTTGATATTTTTACACAATTTTCTCATACGTAAAAGTATTCTCTTACACAAAGGTATAAACATAGTTTTTATTTTCTTCTCATGTGAGATAATTATGCAGATATAGAAATATTAATTTCTAAAAAAAATCATCTACAAATTTTTATAAACACTAAAAATAGATATTTATTTAATATTTATCATTAAAGTCCAATGATATGATAAATTGATAGATTAATGGTCTAAATTGTAACATCTAGTTCCGATATCCGAACATATAGTAAGATATTTAGGTGACGTTTGATTGCATCTTAATGCATTTTAAGAATCATCAATATATATTAAGATGCAATCAAACATCACCTTATACATATATATTTTTTGTGAGGTTGTGATGGATTAAAATAGTTCAAAAAAATATTATTGAGATAGTCCGTTGGATCTTATTGTATTATGATTTGATTTGCACTCAAAATTTGACCCGGTTTATTATATAAATATTACTCTCTGTCCCTAAAAGGATGATTAAATGTATAAATTTTTTTGGTTATGAGGAGATAAAATATAAAAAGTAAAAGATAAATATGTTATTTAGGTTGTGTTTGATAAAATTAGTTGTTAAGATCTGAATAGTTTAGACATCTGAATAGTATAAAGTATCTAAATATAATTGTATCTGAATTAAAAAAATATTGTTTGATAATTATTTTTTTCAAAATGTCTAAATAACATGTTTTTACTATTTTAACATTTAAAAAATAAAATAAAAACACAACCTTCTTCTTTTCCCTCCTCTCCTCTCTCTCTCCTCCCCCCTCCCCCCTCCCCCTCCCCGCCCCAAATTTCACCCACCCACCTCCCCCGCCTCCCGGTGTAAGACCCTAACTTTTATGAATAAAAATAACTTTCTCGAAATATATTTTTAAATATTATGGTGTGGATTTGATATAATGTTATAGTTCAGGTAATATTTATAAATTTTACATAGTAAGCAAGTGGTTATATAATATTCAATTGGTCGGGAATTTTAGCGACGGATTTCAAGACAATTATTGGTGGACCCCTAGCGGAAGTATTGTCGTAGTAAGAAAACGACAAAATTATCTTTTTATAAAAAATAACGAAAAAGTGTTACCAGTTAAAACTGTTGAACTACTTTCGGTAGTAAAAAAGATAAAGAATACACGTGGTTACATAAGAAGCACGCGGTATTGATTATTGATGTTTACGTGAGAAGTCACACCGGTTATACTCAATTATTGCTATAGTAATTGTTGCATCATATCTCTCATATTATTGATTCGATTATTGTCACAAAGATTATCTCGCATAATATGATATATTATTAAATCAATAATTGAGACGACAAAGTTATTCATATTATTAAATTGCAATATTTACAATGTCTAGAAGTTTTGTCAAGGAGAAGTTTGGTTACCTAATTGCGCGCCAATAAGAAAAAATCCTTATCGGGAAGCCCCCTCTTTCCTGGGAACGACCTGGTTGTTAAATATTGTGAGTTATAATATTAATGATGACTAAGTTTGTGACGCCCCCAAAATAGGTATACATCACCCATCTTGGGTCGCCAAATACAAGGTTCTGAATACAAATACAAACTTAATTATACAACCGTCGTATAATATACGACAATACATATGCTGAGAGTTTTAATAGGAATATTGTCATCTAGACAATATCTACACTCAATTGAGTCCTCGTTATATTTATTGTCACACTATTTAACAGAATAGTGAGGACTACTAATGCTATTATCTGGACCAGTCACTCCGCTCCCCGATTAGTCCCTACGCCACGTTCTCATTTCTGAAGAGAACGGTGAAAGTAAAAGGGTGAGCTCAACTAGCCCAAAGAAGAAATATTATGATTAAGATAAGCAGAATAAATTATCATTAGTCTTCAACAAAGATTAAACCGATAAAATACAATAGACATCAAGTTATCGCAATGAACACGCAATCCATTAAAAGAGTCAAGAGAGAATAAAATCTACTATCTTTTATGATTTAAATGGTTTTCATCACTTTTATCATGGGACTCATCTTAATAAATAATCCACATCATGCCTGAAGACGGCCAAGGATATTCATTAGTATCACAACCACAAATTATCCATGCACCACGGCCAAGAATATTTGTGTATTTATCAATGGTCATGATCATGCCAATAATAATCGCCCATCAATGCACTACGGGCCAATGAGGACTTTTACCACATCATTTGTAATATTATGGTCATGATTACAAAGAATAATCCTCGGTCATAATCATACCAAGTCCATCTATGCACCTCTGAGCCACAGATGACTTTCAACAAAATATAAATATGAGGATGATGACAATGATATAAGAATTCAATAAAACAAGTTCAAGAATTAATTTATTCAGTAACTAATAACGTCCAAATTGTCAACATGATACTTCTTTGTAGAGTAAAATTCAAGAATGCTCAGAAGAATATTTTCACAAAAAGATATTGGATGAAGCGCAAATATCAAGGTTATTCCACTAATTTCATGGAGTATAGAAGTCAAAACTTTAACCAACTGAGTATAATAAAGAATGGAATAACAAAAGAAATCACTATGCATGCGGTACTTCACATAGACATGTTATTCCAACAGAATAATAAATAACGAACCGGATCAAAGCGTAACACGACCTATGATGAGATATTCCAACAGAATAATAAAGAATGGAATAACACCGAGAAAGCACCATGCATGCGAGACTTAAGATAGATAGGTTATTCAACGAGTAATAATAAAGATGGAACCAAAGTGCGGCGTAAAATGCATGCAGACAAGATATTCCAGCGAGTAATAATAAAGATTTTAACGTGTCCCACAGTAAAACGCATACAGATAGGATATTCTAATGAGAATAATAAAGAATGGAATAATAATAAAATTTTACCATGTATGCAGTGCTTGATGATAGACAAGTTATTCCAATGAGAATAATAAATAATGGAATAATGTAAGAATTTCACCAAGTATAGGGTAAATGGCGATCAAAGTTATTCCAGCAGAATAATAAAGAATAGAATAATGAAGTTCTCCTCATGAATATGAAAAAATAATACCCCTTACGAGTACAAACAAATAATATCCCTTACCTTATAAAAAGAAGACTTCTCAAGCGGGTAGAGGCGATGATATACTTGAAGAAACTTGACTACGTTTCAAAGCTTTTTTTAAAGAAAAAATACTTTCAAGATTATAGAAGAAAAATTTCTCTGGTTCTCTAGAGTTTCAATTGAATTCGTAAGAAATAATGAAGGAATGAACTTTATTTATAGAAGAATGGATTAAATAGTAACTAATTCATGAACGGTCAGATTGATTCACTTTTAAATGGGACGATCCAGATTGATTTAATAAAATATTCTAATAAAACAAAATCTTTTTAAATAAAATATAATATATTCTATTTATAATCTAATAAAATGAATAACTTTATAAAAGTATTACATTTTTTATATAAAAAGTTTTACTATGCAAACACTATGCAGTCATTATGCAAACACTATGCATAATAAAATATAATATATTCTAATTATTGCCTAATAAAATAAATAACTTTATAAAAGTATTTTGTTTTATATAAAAAGCTTTTCTGTTTTATTACATTAATAATACTAATAAAACAAACTTCATCATCATTATTATAATTCATACTATTAATCGACCGGTGCCGTTCCCGTAAAAGAGGGCTTCAATATAAGGATTTCTCCCTATCGATTGTATAATTAGGTGACCAAACCTCTCCTCGCGTAACTTCTAGACATTGTTAATATTGTAAATAATAATATTAATAACTCGTCATCTCAATTATTGATTTAATAATATATAAAATATCGACAATAATTGAATCAAATAACGTGAGATCTTATGCAACAATTATCAAGCAATAATTGAACAAAACCGAGTGACTTCTCACGTAAGTATCAATAATCAATCACGTGTGCTACTATGCAACCACGCAGTATTCATGTACTTTTAAGGCCGAGTAGTTCAACAAAGATTAGCGGTAAAACTTCCGCCGTTATTTTCATAAAATATTTTTGTCGTTTTCTCAATCCGATAATAATTACATTCATAGGGTCCACCAATGATTGTCCGTCGTATGAATATTCCCTGTTAAAACGAATATTCCCCGACCAATCGAATATTATATAACAACTTGCATACTTTGCAAAATTTATAAATACTACCCACAACTATAACATTATCTCAAATTCACACTATAATATTAAAAAATATTTTGAGAAAGTTAAATCTTTATTCGTAAAATTTGGGATTTTACAATCTCCCCTCCTTATGAAATTTCGCCTCGAAATTTACGTGACGTACTGGTATCTTGCGAGCAGATGAGAGACACTTCATCCGATTCTAACTCTTGAGGTATAACCTTTGAGTGTTGAATACATTCGAGATTTTAACAGTACATCTTCATACGTTAAATTATCCGCTATCTCGTCTGGTTCTAAATCAATAATGTGGTTCGAGTCGTCCACATATTTACGTAACATCGATATGTGAAAAACGTTATGAACACGCGACATACTTGGCGGTAATACGAGTCTATAAGCCATAGTTCCTACTCGATCGAGAATTTCAAATGAGCCAATTAAATCGAGGGTTGAGATTTCCTCTCTTCGTCGATTCTTGCTTCTAGAATAACGCCCTCTTGAACCTTCTTCTTCACATTCATCAGCTCTGAGTATGTAACTTTAGCGGCTTTAACTTTATCGATTAAAGTTGATTCTAATCGTATATTCGTTATATTCATATGGGTCCCTAAAGTCTTTAACTTTATCTTCATCATTTATACGACATGGGTCTTTGTGTTAACAACATCGCACTCGTAAACACATATAATCTTCTACTCAACGCGTCAGCTACCACGTTCGCTCTTCCACAATGATATTGAATGGTACGATCGTAATCTTCAACAGCTCGAACCAACATCTTTGGCGCATGTTACGTTCGTTTTGGGTGAAGAAAATATTTGAGGGTTTAAGAAATGGGTTTTGTACTGAGGTCAATACAAAATTTGATTTCACGCTCTAGGGGTAGGCTAAGAAGTCTTCAAGAATACGTCAAGAAATTTATTAACAATAGAAATATCATTCATAACTATGACTCTCATCCAAGACTTGGATAACACGTCACATTGATACCTATCAACTTGCCATAGTTATTCACAATGTCCCCTACGGAAAGTCTGGCTTCGGTGCATTCCACACAACGAAGTCAACAACGAAAGAACCGGGGCTCTTTACTTATGGCTTGATATGACAATGATTGACTTTAGTGGTTTGGTTGCTTGAATTCGCATAACATGTTGGTTAGGAATATGAAAGCTAACAACCTTACAAAAAGCTTGATGAGTAGTTAACCAATCGCTTTCTAAAATCACATCAAAGGCAAGTATTTTCAAAGAGTTAAGATCGACAAGTAACGTGAAAGTGTCGATTTGAATTAACAAGATTTATAAACAATGGAGGTAACGAAGGTTTCTCCTAACCGAGTTTCAACCGATAAGTCAAAGTCTAATCTCTCCGGAGTCAAATTTAAACGTTGAGCGCAAGCAAGAGAGATAAAAGAATGGGTAGAACCGGTATCTAATAAGGTATAGACTTCACAAGAATTTATAATTAATTAACCCGTGCTAACTTCGTTTGGGTTACTCGTTTTTTGAGAAGTCACGAAAAACGCTCTTCCTGAAACCACCGACTTTGTTTTGTCCGTATTCGCCTTTGGTGCCACCGTCCCAACTGAACTTGACTTTGGTGCACAATAAAATCGAACTATGTGACCATCTTTTCCACAACTAAAACATACCTTGCTTTCTTTTCTGATAATACCTTCCCGATTATTTCCTCTCTAGTATGATTTTCCCATTTCTCATCTCTTGTACTTCAGATATCATTCTAGAATACATCTTCAAAACAAAGGTTAATTGACATGCCACAAAACAAGGGTTAATTAACATATCACATATTATCCCTATAGTCTGACAGACCAATTAAATACCAAATAAACTTAGGGAGGTCATATTAGCGAAGGAATTCTCCGTCTCTCCCCTCCTAGTTCTTGTCTCACATCTCAGCCAGGGATCATATCCCTAAGCTTTGATACCAACTGTGATGCCCCCAAAATAGGTATACATCACCCATCTTGGGTCGCCAGATACAAGGTATTGAATACAAATACAAACTTAATTATACAACCGTCGTGTAATATACGACAATAAATATGCTGAGAGTTTTAATAGGAATATTGTCATCTAAACAATATCCACACTCAATTGAGTCCTCATTACATTTATTGTCACACTATTTAACAGAATAGTGAGGACTACTAATGCTATAATCTAGACCGTCACTCCGTTCCCCGACTAGTCCCGGCTACGTTCTCATTTCCTGAAGAAAACAGTGAAAGTAAAAGGGTGAGCTCAACTAGCCCAGTAAGAAATATTATGACTAAGATAATGCAGAATAAATTATCATTAGTCTTCAACAGTGTTAAACTGATAAAATACAATAGACACCAAGTTTAACTAAAGCGGAACATGCAATCCATTAAAAGAGTCAAGTAGAGAATAAAATCTACTATCTTTTATGATTTAAAAGGTTTTTCATCACTTTTATCGTTGTGACACCCCCAAATCCGGTACTTCCATTTCCACAGGATTTGGTGTTCACTGTACAAATATCATCTATCTATATACCCATAAATAAATGCAAACAATGCAATAGATAGAAATAATAAATAAATCCCCCCTTATGGGGTTACATCAACTACATAATAATAAAAATCCCAGGTTGCTCTAACCTTAAACATCTATGCGGAATTATAAACAAATAATAAGTCTTAAGTAACATCAAGCCTAAATATCATTACATAACCACATAAATAATCAATTTTCATTACTTGCTAATCTTGTCCTTGCCTTTACTTAGTGGAAGGAAGCATTCCGCTCTTTCGTTTTAAAGCGCAATGTTATTATTACGCAAGAGTGAACACGATTGCCCACAAGTATAACAATATAACAATGAATAATAACATGCGAATAAATTAAAGACTTCTGAAATAGGAAACTCAACTTTTGAATCAAGAATGAATAACAAGAGACAAAAGAACTTCTGAGGGTCATAAGACCTTGAACTATGTCCTAGGTTATCAAGTGTTTATACTTGAAACCTTTAACAGTCATAAGACTATGGACTCTTCTTCTCGTACTTAGGGGGATCAGCTCTTAGTATCATACTGTGTACAATATCTTAACGCTAACGTATAAGTAATCCCCTATATAGGGTTGTTCATCTCAGTTTGACATTAGAGTCCGCACCAAAGGAAGTTTAGTTTTGATAATTCATCAAAGGTTCTGAAATTTAGAACTCTCATCAACTATGGACTAGTCGAATCATTAAGGGTTCGCTAGTCTAACGAGGTTTAACAATAATTGATAACTAAATTTGAATAAAATCTCATAAAGTATACAATAGAATAAGTATTGTATAGCAGCATCATGCTTGAAAGATTAATAAACTTTGATATAACAAAACAGACTTGATCAATAATAATGAGAACTTGCTCAATGTAGAAAGGTGAATTTATCAACTTATATAACGATAACAAGTAGGGTTAGGAAACTTGCCTCGTGCGTAGATTACACTTTAATTAAACTCGTTCCTTGATTTAAATCCTACATATCATTTACGTTCACAATACTACCAATTATAACGTCATTAATCATCAATAGATTTATTCTTTTGTCTAACTCGAATTCATGACTATACTTAGTCAATTACTACACTTATTGTCAAAATTAAGACTTCACAAACAATAAGCTAACTATGCATTCAATCGTTCAATTCACACGTAATTGTGTTATGGACGTGTTAAGAATTTATTTTAACACCTCATTATATATCTAACAAGTTTTTATGTTCATTAGATTAAGTTAATAACACATTGCTAGACTTAAACATTTTAAAACTCATTTACGGGCCATTTCGCTAAGTGGTATATACTGCTGGCCATGTCAGATTATGTCTTGGCGCTACTACGGTAGGGACTTGATTGGGCCGGAGTTGGGAGCCGTATGTGAAACTCCAGATTTTGATTCTCATTTCGCGAAGAACACAGAGTTCAGCTAAATAAACACTACATGATCATTAATTTCACCAATTTAACATACCCACATGATAGAATTCATACATAATCATTACCCAACATTTATAGAGTGATTTTAACAACACACAATTATAGAATTAAAATATGTAAATTTCACTGTTCTTGATGTTCTTGAAGGTTTTGAACATAAATCATAAAATTCAACGCCACGGATTCATTATAACACCAAATCCATCCATTCAAGTTTTTTTCACTTCGTTTTAGCATGCATAATCATATACCAGTGTGAATTTTGCAGAACAATTTATGTTTGACATATTAATTTTACGTATAAGGGCCATATGGCCATATAACGTACTCTGTAATCATATACTGTGAAATTTTATGAAACTGATGATATGGAATCATATACAATATATATTAAAACATGTTATGATGTTATATTAATACATATATTCACATAATTGTTACCCTATCCAACTACAGAGATTTTAACAGTTAACTTGAAAGCCATTTTCATAAAAACTAAATGACGTAAAATATGAATTGGGTTGAAGAGATTACCCAAAGCGTAGAATGTAAATTCGCAGGAGATGAATTCCTTCTCAGATTCTTCTTGACACTCACAATTCTCTTAAAAATTCTCTGAATTCTCTCTGACTCTCAAGTTAAATCTAAAATGAAGAATACGTAAAATAATACAAACTGAGCCTTTATGCGCAGAGTTGAGGTCAGTTACTCCATACGTGGTTTAACTGCCCCCAACTCCTCTTAAAGCCTCGTTTGGCTAGCCTTAAAGGCTTATATCCAATTTAATTTAATAAAACTTTTATAATATAGTTTAAATCATGTCACACTCCTTTATAAAAATAAATCAATATCTTATTTAATTTATTTTAAATACAATATAATAATTTCTCATTAATTCACATAGTCACATAATTAAATTTCTCAATTATTAATAATGTCAAATTATTAAATCTCTAATTACTAACTAAATTAATTAAAATACTATTAGGCTTATTAAATATTTCTTTTAATACAATAAGCTCACAAAACTACATACTTGAATAATAAAATTCTCCATATTAATTTAATAAATATAACACATATAATTAAATTAATCTACTAAAACTTCATCAATTAATTATTTAATCTAATAATTAATTCATCAAAAATATTTATTCAATCCAACAAATATTAAAATTAAATTACAAAATCTCGGTTGTCACATCTTTCCCTTCTTAAAAGGATTCTGTCTTCAGAATCACAACTTAATAATTCGTCCCATTACATTCTTCCCCCCTTACAAAGATTCTGTCCCCAGAATCGCTTATAATAATCTAAGTAAATAAATGAGGATAATTTTTCATCATATTCTCTTGAGTTCCACGTAGTTTCTTCAAACGTTGTGGTTCATCCAAATTACCTTAATGTAAGGTATTACTTTATTTCTCGTAACTTGTTCTTTCGATTCGACAATTTGAACAGGAATTTCTTCGTAAGATAAGTCTTTATCGAAATGTAGGGGTTCATATTCAATCATGTACTTGTAATCGGGTTTCTAGGGGCGTAGGACTGAGACATTGAAAACGTTGTGAACATTCTCTAGAGCTGGAGGTAAGGCTACCTCATAAGCAACTTCTCCGACCCTTCGTAGAAATTCAAAGGGTCCAATGAATCTTGGGCTTAATTTCCCTTTCTTTCCGAATTTGATCTTTCTCTTCCAGGGAGAGACCTTTAAAAACACATAACTACCCTACCAAACTCAACATTTTTACGGTATGGATCGGTATTTTTTTTTATTCTGTCTTGAGTTCTTTGTAAATCTTGTTCGGATCACTTTGACTATTTCTGCTATTTGTTGTACTAATTCCGGGCCTAGTAATTGTCTTTCGCCAACTTCATCCCAGTATAGCGGAGTTCTGTACTTTCTGCCGTATAACGCTTCATAAGGTGGCATGTCAATACTAGCGTGGTAACTGTTGTTGTAGCCGAACTCTACGAGCGGTAGAGGGTTATCCCAATTTCCTTTAAAGTCCATTATACAAGCTCTTAATATATCTTTCAATGTTTGAATTGTTCTTTCACTCTGTCCATCTGTCTGAGGGTGATATGTTGTGCTCATTCGCAACTGTGTACCCATGCATTCTTGTAGATGTTTTCAGAAGTTCGACGTAAAGCACGGATCTCTATCAGAAATAATTGACACCGGGACTCCGTGCCTTGAAATAATCTCTTTTACATATAACCTTGCCAACTGATCTAAGTTGAATCTGATTTTGATCGGAAAGAAGTGTGCGGATTTCGTCAATCGGTCAACAATAACCCATACTGCATCGTAGCCTTTCTAAGTTGTCGGTAGGCTAACCACGAAATCCATCATAATATGTTCCCATTTCCATTCTGGAATCTCTAAAGGTTGTAGTAACCCACTCGTCCTCTGATGTTTTGCTTTCACTTTCTGACATGTCAGGCATTTGGCAACACATTCTGCAACCTCTCGTGTCAAATTTGGCCACCAAAAATGTTGTCGAAGATCTTGGTACATCTTGGTGTTACCAAGGTGAATCGAATATCTTGAGTTGTGAGTCTCGCTCAAAATTTCTTCCTTAATTTCTAGTACTGGCGGTACCCAAATTCTACTCTCAAATCTCAGTATTCCTTCCTTATCCACCTTGAATCTTGATTCGGTTCCTTCGGATATCTTCTTTTTCACCGATTTACATTCGTCGTCATGAAGTTGAGCCTCCTTAACCTTGTCTAGTAGAGTTGTACCAGATTGCATCTGAAATAGCTTCTCATCGACCTCCATAGGACACTTTACTTCCAATTCCAGCTTCTCTATTGGTGAAATTAACTCCTCTTGTTCGGTCAACATCATCAGTTTCTCCCGATCCTTTCTACTTAAGGCGTCGGCCACCACATTTGCCTTACCCGGATGGTATAGAATCTCACAATCGTAGTCCTTAATTAACTCCAACCACCTTCTTTCAGATATTTAAGTCTTTTCGTGTAAAAATATATTTTGGACTCTTGTGGTGCGTATATATTTCACACTTCTCCCCGTAGAGATAGTGCCTCCAGATTTTTAAACCAAAAACCACTGCAGCTAACTCCAAGTCATGGGTCGGATACCCTTTCTCATAATCTTTCAGTTGTCGTGACGCATACGCAATGACTCTGCCGTCCTGCATAAGCACACAACCAAGTCCTTTATGCGATGCATCACTATAAACCACAAAAATTCATGTGTCATCTGGAAGAGATAACACAGGTGCTGTACTCAACCTCTTCTTTAATTCTTGAAAGCTTTTCTCACACTTCTCCGTCCAAACAAATTTCACCGATTTTCTAGTCAAATTCCTCAACGGAGTTGCGATCTTGAAAAAATACTGAATGAATCTTCTGTAATAACCTGCCAATCCAAGAAAATTTCTTAATTTCGACGGCGTCTTCGGCTGATCCCAGTTAATCACATCTTCGACTTTGGAGGGATCCACCGAAATTCCGTCCCTATCGATCACATGTCCAAGAAATTGTACCCTTTCAATCCAGAATTCATATTTCAAAAATTTAGCGTGCAACTTCTCTCTTCTCAACGTCTCTAATGTCACCCTCAAATGTTCTTCATGTTCTTCCACTAGGAATTTGTCATCTATAAATACCACTACGAATTTGTCCAAAAACGGCTTGAACACTCCATTCATTAGGCCCAGAAATGTTGCAGGAGCATTTGTTAGACCAAATGACATTACCAGAAATTTGTAGTGACCGTATCGTGTTCTGAATGTTGTCTTTGGTACATCCTCTGGTCTCACCTTCAGTTGATGATAACCACTCCTTAAATCTATCTTTGAAAAGTAACTTGCTCCCTTTAACTGATCGAACAAGTCTTCGATTCGCGGTAACGGATATCTATTCTTAATCGTGACTTTATTCAATTCTCTGTAGTCTATGCAGAGTCGCATTGTTCCATCCTTATTTTTCATAAATAAAACCGGCGCTCCCCACGGTGATACGCTTGGTTGGATATACTTCTTGTCCAATAATTCTTGTAGTTGGACCATCAGTTCCTTCATCTCTATCGGTTGCCATTAAGATGCGGTGCCTTCGATATTGGAGCCGTTCACGGAGCCAAATCGATCACAAATTCAATCGCTTCTATCCGGAGGAAGTCCTGACAAATCATCCGGAAATACGTCTGCGAAATCTTTCACTACTGGTATCTCATCTATTTTTGGATTCTCTTTACGACTATCGACTATGTAAGCTAGATATCCTACACAGCCTTGCCTTAACAACCTCCTGGCCTGCATCATCGTCAGACAACTCGCTTGTCTAGGCGACTTGCTACCATAAAACATGACCTTTGACGGATTTATAAGGTTAATACGCTTCTTCTAGCAGTTAATTACCACCCCACAATTAGATAGCCAGTCCATACCCAAATATCCACTCTACAGTTCATGATATTACCCTTAATATCCACTCTACAGTTCTTATGCACATACTTAACATGGATTATTTCTCTATTCGCAATTTCTATGTTCATGGGTATTCTAACTCATCCTTAAGCAATTTTAAGTTCTTAGCAAAGTCATCGAATATAAATGAGCAAGTAGCACCCGAATCAAATAATACATAAGCATTAACTTTATTGATCGGAATGATACCTAACACCACATCGCGAGACTGCACTGCATCCTGTACTGTCATGTTGAATGTTCTGGCGGTCGATCGGTTGGTTGTAGTTGGTCCTGCGATAGTCAGAGTGCTTCCACCGGTATTTCCTCTGGAATTCGTCCCTCCAGATCCCTTTTTAGGACAATCCCTTGTAAGATGGTCCTTTGAGCCACAAGTGAAACAGGCGCCTTTCTTCGGGTTTGGGCAGTTTGGTGCTATGTGGCCTTCTTAACCACAATTGTAGCACACTCGCTTCCCTTTCATGCAAACTCCCAAATGAGTTTTTTCGCAGGTTGGGCACGCTTCGATCTTCTTCTTCTGCCCTCCTTGTTGAGTTCCAATTGACGAGTTATCAGACCACTTCCTCTTCTGATTATGGTTACCCCCAGTGTTACTCCCACCAGTCTTGTTATTACCTTCATTCTCACTCTTTTTCTTCTTCTGATCTTGATTATATTTCGTTCTGCAAGATCGCTTCCACCTCGTAGTATGGCATTTTCTAACACTCAAAGCCAAAAAGTGTTCAATTGGAACATTGACACTTTCTTTATACAAACAGGCTTTAGTCCTACTCGAATCATTTTGCCTTCCTCTACTTCCAGGTATGCACTTGGTATGTGGCGAACCTAGCCAAACTCGTTGAACCTTGCAAGCATAATCACCATCGACATACTCCCTGTTTCAACTCTAAACCGAACTTCCATCCGATTTTGTGAACTGGTGGAAAGTACATCTCGAAGAACATCTCTTTGAATTTCTCCCGGTTATTACACCTTCACCTCCCGTACTTTGTTTGCTTCGCCACCAATAAGCGGCTTCGGACTTCAAAGATAAGCGTTGCAGATACGCGATTTTCTGATCTTCCCTTACTCTAGCAACATCGAACACCTTCTCCATCTCCATCATCCAGGTCTGAACTTCGATTGGGTTTATGGAGCCCTTAAACTCTGGCGGTCCCACCGCCTTGAAGTCCTTGAACGAGGTATTTGGTGGAGCTTGTGGTTGATTGTTAATTGCCCCGACCAAAAGGTTCACCAATTGCTGAGCAGGGTTAGCATTGACGTCATTGTTATTCATTGGTTCTTCTTGTGCTTGTTGACGGTTTTATCTTCTTATAGGCGGCATATTTCTGTTAAGGTTGTTCCCCCACCTAAGGTTCATAACCTACAGCTCTGATACCAACCTTTGACACCCCTAAATCCGGTACTTCCATTTCCACAGGATTTGGTGTTCACTGTACAAATATCATCAATCTATCTACCCATAAATAAATGCAAACCATGTAATAGATAAAAATAATAAATAAATCCCCCCTTATGGGGTTACATCAACTGCATAATAAAAAAAGTCCCAGGTTGCTCTAACCTTAAACATCTATGCAGAATCATAAACAAATAATAAGTCTTAAGTAACATCAAGTCTAAATATCATTACATAACCACATAAATAATAAATCTTCATTACTTGCTAATCTTGCCCTTGCCTTTACTAGTGGAAGGCTCATCTGCTCTTTCGTTCTTAACTGCAATGTTATTATTACGCAAGAGTGAACACGATTTCCCACAAGTATAACAATATAACAATGAATAATAACATGCGAATAAATTAAAGACTTCTGAAATAGGAAACTCAACTTTTGAATCAAGAATGAATATCAAGAGACAAAAGAACTTCTGAGGGTCATAAGACCTTGAACTATATCCTAGGTTGTCAAGTGTTTATACTTGAAACCTTTAACAGTCATAAGACTATGGACTCTTCTTCTCGTCTTTAGGGCGTCGACTACCTTAGTACATCTTGTGCACAATATCTTAACGCTTAATGCATAAGTAATCCCCTATCTGAGGTTGTTCATCTCGGTTTGACATTAGAGTCCGCACCAAAGGAAGTTTGGTTTGTATATTTCATCAAGGGTTCTGAAATTTAGAACGCTCATCAACTATGGACTAGTCGAATCATTAAGGGTTCGCTAGTCTAACGAGGTTTAACAATAATTGATAACTAAATTTGAATAAAATCTCATAAAGTATACAATAGAATAAGTATTGTATAGCAGCATCATGCTTGAAAGATTAATAAACTTTGATATAACAAAACAGACTTGATCAATAATAATGAGAACTTGCTCAATGTAGAAAGGTGAATTTATCAACTTATATAACGATAACAAGTAGGGTTAGGAAACTTGCCTCGTGCGTAGATTACACTTTAATTAAACTCGTTCCTTGATTTAAATCCTACATATCATTTACGTTCACAATACCAGTCAATTATAACGTATTAATCATGACAAGTTTATTCTTTTGTCTAACTCGAATTCATGACTATACTTAGTCAATTACTACACTTATTGTCAAAATTAAGACTTCACGAACAATAAGCTAACTATGCATTCAATTGTTCAATTCACACGTAATTGTGTTATGGACGTGTTAAGAATTTATTTTAACACCTCATTATATATCTAACAAGTTTTTATGTTCATTAGATTAAGTTAATAACACATTGCTAGACTTAAACATTTTAAAAACTCATTTCGGGTTATTTCGCTAAGTAAACAAGTATTTGCGCCATTTCTTGTTGTCTATATCTTTCATATTTTTGGCTTTTGTGGCATCTTGTTTGGAGACTTAGCGTTGCGGTAGCACATGGACTTCGCCGGAGTTGGCGTCATGCCATTGAAACTCTAGATTTTGATTCTCAGTTCACGAAGAACACAGAGTTCAGCGAAATAAACACTACATGATCATTAATTTCACCAATTTAACATACCCACATGCTAGAATTCATACATAATCATTACCCAACATTTATAGATTGATTTTAACAACACACAATTATAGAATTAAAATATGTAAATTTCACTGTTCTTGATGTTTTTGAAGGTTTTGAACATAAATCATAAAATTCAACGCCACGGATTCGTTATAACACCAAATCCATCCATTCAAGTTTTGTTCACTTCGTTTTAGCATGCATAATCATATACCAGTGTGAATTTTGCAGAACAATTTATGTTTGACATATTAATTTTACGTATAAGGGCCATATGGCCATATAACGTACTCTGTAATCATATACTGTGAAATTTTATGAAACTGATGATATGGAATCATATACAATATATATTAAAACATGCTATGATGTTATATTAATACATATATTCACATAATTGTTACCCTATCAAACTACATAGATTTTAACAGTTAACTTGAAAGCCATTTTCATAAAAACTAAATGACGTAAAATATGAATTGGGTTGAAGAGATTACCCAAAGCGTAGAATGTAAATTCGCAGGAGATGAATTTCTTCTCAGATTCTTCTTGACACTCACAATTCTCTTAAAAATTCTCTGAATTCTCCCTGACTCTCAAGTTAACTCTAAAATGAAGAATACGTAAAATAATACAAACTGAGCCTTTATGCGCAGAGTTGAGGTCAGTTACTCCATACGTGGTTTAACTGCCGCCAACTCCTCTTAAGGCCTCGTTTGGCTAGCCTTAAAGGCTTATACCCAATTTAATTTAATAAAACCTTTATAATATAGTTTAAATCATGTCACACTCCTTTATAAAAATAAATCAATATCTTATTTAATTTATTTTAAATACAATATAATAATTTCTCATTAATTCACATAGTCACATAATTAAATTTCTCATTTATTAATAATGACAAATTATTAAATCTCTAATTACTAACTAAATTAATTAAAATACTATTAGGCTTATTAAATATTTCTTTTAATACAATAAGCTCACAAAACTACATACTTCGAATAATAAAAATTCTCCACATTAATTTAATAAATATAACACATATAATCAAATTAATCTACCACAACTTCATCAATTAATTATTTAATCTAATAATTAATTCATCAAAAATATTTATTCAAACCAATAAATATTAAAATTAAATTATAAAATCTCGGTTGTCACAATCGCTGGGACTCATCTTAATAAATAATCCACATCATCCCTGCACTATGGCCAAGGATATTCATTAGTATCACAATCATAAATTATCCATGCACTACGGGCCAAGAATATTTGTGTATTTATCAATGGTCATGATCATGCCAACAACTGTCCATCAATGCACTACGGGCCAATGAAGACTTTTACCACATCATTTGTAACATTACGGTCATGATTACACCGAATAATCCCTGGTCATTAGGACTGAGCATTCGGTTAATAACCGAACCGAACCACAAGTTTGGTTATAACCGATACCCGAACAAACACTGTTTTAGATATCCGAATAAACAACCGAATTTTACACTAAGCTGAATAATCAGTATAATAGAATAACCGAATGGGTTATTGCTAAAAACTCAATTTAAAAACTAGCAAAGAAATTAAGTAAATTGTTGATCACAAGATTATAAACTTATGAGAACCGGATCACAAATGTTGATGAGAATTCAAAGTTCGTGAAGACCACCACATTAAATTAACTTATCATTGCTCAAACAAATTAAGTTATGAAAAAAAATAAGCCCCATTACCTGCGAATCCAGGAACTGGAAAATCACCGAGAATTATAAAGTAGGCAATCAACAGTTGCATTCTCATCTCCCACCAAAGAAACATTAGATCAACACTCAAGATCTTTGATCCCTCTAGCCCAACCATTAACACACAGAATTTGCATATAATGCAGTAATACATAGCATGTGCAATTCCTTAAAAGTAAAAAGAAACACAAGTTTTTAGATAAAAGAACACCAAGAAACAGTGGTATATGTGAAGTAATAAGAGTAGTGAAAACACAAGAATGGATTAGGTGGGAATTAAGAAACCCAATTGTAATAATTGCTCTTTAGTTGAAGCTAAGCTCTGAATTTTACAGAGCTTTTGAGAGTTTTAATGAAATTAAAGCAAAAACAGAGTATAGTTTCACAATGAAAAATGGGTTTGATAGGAGAGAGAAGGAGAAAGGGAGGAAAATATTCTCCCAAAAGAATTAAGGGGTGTGACACGTTGTTGAAATTTGAGATCTGATCTGAGAGAGAAAGACTGAGGCTGAGCCCTGAGGAGTGAGGAGTGAGGTCTGACCGTCTAAGACTGAGAGTTCGAGTCTGAGATCTGATCTGAGAGTTGTGACTTGTGAGTGCACGTTGTGGCCTGTGAGCTGAGTGAGTAATGACTAATGAGTTGCTTACTTGCTTGACCATGAGTCCTTGAGTCTTGACTGCTGAGAGTGCTGACTGCTGAGAATTTTCAAGTTAATAAAGTGGGGTTCGGTTATTCGGTTTAACCGAATAACCCAAAAATGATACCCGAACAACCTAACCGAAAATCATAAAAAAATTCGAATATAACCGAAATATTAAAAATAACCGAATTATCAGGAAAATTTGGTTATTTTATTTCGGTTCGGTTCAGTAATTCGGTTATACCCATTTTTTGCTCAGTCCTACTGGTCATAATCATACCAAGTCCATCTACGCACTACAGGCCACAGTTGACTTTCAACAAAATATAAATATGAGGATGATGACAATGATATAAGAATTCAATAAAATAAGTTCAAGAATTAATTTATTCAGGAACTAATAACGTTCAAATTGTCAACATGATACTTCTTCAGAGAGTAAAATTCAAGAATGCTCGAAGAATATTTCCACGAAAGATCTTTGGATGAAGCGCAAATATCGAGGATATTCCACTAATTTCATGGAGTATAGAAGTCAAAACTTTAACCAACTGAGTATAATAAAGAATGGAAACATTCTTCTGAGCATTAGTGGAATATCCTCGATATTTGCGCTTCATCCAAAGATCTTTTCGTGGAATAACCAATTGTGAAATGTAATTCAAAATAAAGATCAAAACATGGATACAATCAAAGATAGTAACCATAATAGACATCTTGGACAAAAAGAAAAAATTTTTATTTTTGGTGAATAAGTGTCGTATTCGTGAATAAAGGTCGTATACGTGAATAGTAACCCGACATAAAAAGTTCCAAATTTGATTAAAAGTTCACCAATATTTTAAGATAATGATATTGAAAAAATAATATCATTTAAGAAGAAAATAACATCTCTTACTAAAAAATATCAGACTTACGATGGAATATCTGGATGAAAGTCAGAAGGAAACTTATGTACCGTAACAAAGAACTCTCAAAGTATCAAAATACTCACAAAAATACACTCGAGAATCTAGAGAGAAAGAAAACTTGTTTCTGGTGTGATTTTCAATTCTAACCTAAGCGTCTATTTATAGGAAAATGCTATAAACCAAAATTCTAAGCACACCTCAATTGATTCAAAGCATGCCAGCCATCATGAAAAAAAATAGCAGCCCATGTGTATTCAACACTTCCCACCCATAAATTTAATAAAAATCATTTTATTTTCCGAAACTTCAATAATTCATAGAAAATAGCCCGTTTATCAGAAAAATACGAATTTTATGTAAGACCCCAACTTGTTATTTATGAAATTTAATTTTCTCTATTTATTATTTTGAAATAGTAAGGGTTGATTTGATTAATGTGGATAGTTATGGGTAAAATACGCAAATATTTCAAAATTAGCAAGTGGTTATAAAATATTCATTGTTGTTGGGGAATATTCGTTTGGTCGTGGAATATTAAATCGCTGTCGGGGAATATTAAATGCTACAAGCATGACCATGTATGGGCCCTATAACGGAAAGCGATTGGATGAAGAAAACGACAAATATAAGTTGTTTAAAAATAACTAGCGTAGTTATTTATCAAGTTATCTTTGTTAAAATACTCGGTGGTTTAACACACAAGAAGACTTGCGGTATTGCATCAATTATTGATTCTTACGTAAGAAGGCCACTACTCAATAATGGTTACTGAATTATTCTTCAAAGTATTTTATTTTATTGATTTAATAATTCTTTGCGTTGATATTTTATATTGTTTGTTATTTCAATAATTGTCATTACACAAGATTTTTCATTATCGAAACAATAATTCATATTATCCGAATAATATTATTAGATAACATTATTGGTAATGTCTAGAAAGTTACATCTCAAGGAGAGGTTTGGTCACCTAATTGCACGCCAAGAGTGAGAGAAATTCTTATTGGAAAGCCCCTCTTCCAGGAGGCGCCTCAGGTCATTCAATATTGTGATTCTCGTAATATTATTTGTGAATAATTAATTATTGATTCATATGATGAGGAAAATATTGATTTTATGTGGATATAGATGGAGAAAATTTTTAATGTGACAATTGTTGAAAATTGAAATTTTATCTTTTTCTAATAAAATAATTCATTTAAATATATTATTATATTTTAATAATATAATAATGATGATATTTTTATGATGAATGTGGGATATATGAGTATATGTAGAGGAGGAGTATTTTTGTTACCAAAAATATTTAAAGCATGTTTTATGTGTCGGTAGACCCCATTTCTTGACTGAAAATTGATTATAGCATGTAAAATCGCCCGTTTATGGATTTTGGTCAATTTCTGTTTGGAATTTGGAAAAACTTTCTTCTGTAAAGTTGTAGAGAATTGAATTTCCTATAAAAATTAGCAAGTTTTGAATTTTCTGACAAAAGGGCTATTTATTGTGAATTATTAAAGTTCCGAAGCTCCGAAATAATTGATTTTTGGAAGTTTAAATTATTTTAAATTAGAAAAAAGTTTTTTCTTACTTTTTCTATAAGGTGGCATGTGTTTATTGAGCTGAAATCAGATTTCAAGAGTGGCGTAGGAATTTTGATATATATATATATATATATTTATATTTTATTAAATTTTCTACTTTGGTGTTCTAAGCATTTTCCTATAAATAGGGTGCTTAGGTTAGAATTGAAAATCACACCAGAAACTGAAGTTTTCCATCTCTATATTATTGAGCGTATTCTTGTGAGTATTTTGAGTATTACTATACGGTGCAAGTTCAAGTCATAGCCTTATATCCAGGTGTTTCAAATTTGTAAGACTTGATCTTTCGAGGTAAGGGATATTTTTTTTTTCGTAATGATATTATTTCTTCAATATCATTATCTTTGAAATATTGATCCAAGTTTTTATCAAATTTGGAACTTTTGGTGTCTGAGTTACTTATTCACGATACTAAGACTTATTCACGATATCTGACACTATTCACGAATCTGACTATTCATCGAAAATGAAAATTTTCCTTTTCATCTAAAATATCTATTATGGATACTAGCTTTTGATTGTATCCATGTTTTTATCATTCTTAAATTTTACACCACTATGATTATTTATGAGATATTTTTGGACATGAAATAGCTGAAATACGAATCTTTAATATTTATTCTTTTGTTTCACTAGATTCGTTTTCTTTGAAATATTTTTCATCATCCTCAGTCCTAGATGATGATATTACTGAATATCTTTGGCCTGTAGTGCAAAGATGAATGATTTCTTGATGAATATCTTTGGCTCGTAGTGCAAAGATGAGCAGTGTTTAGATGAACATGACCCGGTGATGAATATCTTTGGCTTTTGTAGTGCAAAAGATGAATATTTGATTCAAGATGAATATTGATTGATGTTACAGGGATAAAATAATGATGATGGACTGTTAAATTCATAGATATTAGTAGATTTCACCCTCTACGTAACTTTTCTATGAATTAATATTTTCCGCTGCAAATATTGATCTAAAACTTGTTGTTTAATGTATTCTCTCAGATTTTTCCCTGTTGAAGACTAACGATAATTTATTGTATATTATCTTCGTCATAATATTCTTTACTGGGCTAGTTGAGCTCACCCTTTTCCTTTTTGTTCCATTTTTCTTCTCAGGAGGCGAGAATGTAGCGAGTACTAGTCAGGGTATGGAATGAAGGTTCTAGAGAGAGTTGTTTAGTAGTCCTCACCATTTTTATAAAATAATGTATCAATAAATGCGATGAGGATTTATTTGAGTATAGATATTGTCTAGAAGATAATATTTGTATTCAAACTCACAATTTTACTGTTGTAATAATAAAGTTGTAGTTGTTTTTGTACCATGTATTGACAATTCAGAATGGGTGATGTATACCCATTTCGGGGGCGTTACATTTTATGTCCATTCTGCCTGAAATCGAATTTTCTACAACTTTGTAACTTTGAGTTTTTCCAAACCAAAAATATCCAAAATCCACAAACGGATGATTTTTAATTCCTCCATTCTGACAAAACACTGATAAAACAACTCAGCATTAATTCCTTCATTTATAACCACATAAATAAATCCATCATTTATATTCACATCAAATAAATATTTTCTTATCATATAAATCAATAATTAATTATTCATAAATAATATTACAAAATCACAATTATGACAACCAAGCCGTTCCCAGGAAAGAGGGGGCTTTTCAATAAGGATTTCTCCTTACTGGCGCGCAATTAGGTGACCAAACCTCTCCTTGACAGAACTTTCTAGACATTGCCAATAATGCTATCTAATAATATTATTCAAATAATATGAATTATTGATTTGATAATGAGAAATACTGTGCAGTGATAATTATTGAAACAACAATAATATTAAATATCAACGCATCAATTATTGAATCAATAAAATAAAATATTGAACAAAGAATTCTTGTAACAATTATTGAGAAGTAAGGCTTTCACGCATTTAATCAATAATTCAATAATCTTCGTGCAACCACGCCAGACATCGTATTTTAACCACCAGATAACCCAACAAAGGTTGTTAGCAGTAATAACCACGTCGTTATTTATAAAAACTCATACTTTGTCGTTTTCTTCATCCAACGATTATTCTCATTATGAGCCCATGAATGGTCACACCATGCCGTCGTACGAATATTCCTCGACAAAAAGAATATTACACGACCAAAAGAATATTCTCCAACAAAATTAAATATTTTATAACCACTTGTTTATTTTGTAAAATTTGCACATTTTACCCATAACCAAAGCATTATATCAAATTAACACCTTATTAATTTAGAATAATGAATAGAGAAAATTCAATTTTATTTATAATAAGTTGGGGTCTTACATTCATTATTCTGTTAAATAGTGTGATAATAAATGTAATGAGGACTGAATTTGAGTTTGTATACTGTCTATGAGGACTCCATTGAAAGTGGATATTGTCTAGAAGGCAATATTCTTGATTAAACTCTCAGTTTATATTTTGTCGTATTTTGCACGACAGTTGTATAATTAAGTTGTATTTGATTTATGTACCATGTATTTGGCGACTCAAGATGGGTGATGTATACCTTGGAAATTGAAGTTCTGGGTATGTTGGCGACTCAAGATGGGTGATATATATATATATATATATATATATGTGTGTGTGTGTGTGTGTGTGTGTGTGTGTGTGCGTGTGTGTGGTTTCATCCCATGAATAACCGGTTCTTGTGGAAGCAACCCCTTTGGGCCTATGAAATTTATTTGGAACAAAAAAAAAAAAAAAAAAAATTCAACGAGTTAAAAAGGGTTGCTCCACAAAGAACCTAGGTTGTTATGGATGGAACCCTAAATATATATATATATATATATATATATATATATATATATATATATATATATATATATATTATCAGAGAGGGTTATAGAACACATTATACATATATATGGTTCGAATAGAGTCCTTCCAGGGGACATTTTTTTAGTGACATTTTAGTGACCCTTTTTTTCATTTTTTGTAGTACATTCTAAAAAATATATAGTATTTATTCCAACTGGAATTTTTATAAAAAATAGTGTTTTAGATGTAATTTGGATACATACAAGAAACATAGTATGTATGTATCCTGTATGTGACTCCCCCAAAACAGGTATACATCACCCATCTTGAGTCGTCAGATACATGGTACAGAACTCAACTACAAAGTTAATTATACAACTGTTGTGCAAAATACGACAAAACATATCTGAGAGTTTAAACACGAATATTGTCTTCTAGACAATATCCACACTCGATGGAGTCCTCATTACAATTATTATCACACTATTTTATAAAAATAGTGAGGACTACTATAGCCACCATCTCGGACCATCATTCCATTTCAGGCTACCGTCCTCTCGCCTATATTCTCATTTCACGAAGAAACGGTGAAAGAAAAGGGTGAGCTCAACTAGCCCAAAGAAGAAATATTATGACTAAGATAATGCGAGAATAAATTATTCTTAGCCTTCAACAGTATAACAACTGATAGAATACAATAGACAACAAGTTTTAGATCAACAACTGCAGCGGAATAAGCAATCCATTAGAAGAGTCAAGTATAACATAATGTCTACTATCTCCTCTAAATTAAAAGTCCATCTTTAATATTTCATTCCTGTAATACTCATCAACAGTTCTTTGTTATAACCAAGACAAAAAGAACTCTCATCACCTGTCTTCACCTGAACCACCAAAGATTATAGTTAAATCCACAATTCATATATATAATCATGTAAATCAACAGTTTCTCCTTGACACAAAGGCTTAATAGAACGTTTACTCAATATCCTTACCCCAAAGACTAAAGATATTTAAATGTAATAACAATGATCATACCAATTAATTATCTACCTTTGCACTATGGGCCAAATATATTCAACTATAAAACCAATGCATACCAATCAATTATCTGTCAGTGCACTACGGCTAAAGACATTCAACTATTAACTAATGGTCATGATTATGCCAATCACATCATCGAATTATCGTTGTACTACGGCCAAGGATATTCGTTAGTATCACTAGTGGTCATGATCATGTCATACACCTGTTCATCTTTGCACTACGGGCCAATGAAGACTTTTACCACATCATTTATAACATTACGGGTCATGATTATACCGAATGATTCCTGGTCATAATCATACAAATCAACAGTCCATCTATGCACGTAAGCCAAATATGACTTTTATCACAATATAAGCATGAGGATGATGGCAATGATATAAGCATTAATCAAACGAAATAAAGGATAAATATTAAAGACTTTAAATTTATCCGGAGTTTAAAAATATCCAAATTGTCAACATGATACTACTTTGTGACGTAAAATTCAAGATAATATTCATGTACCAAAAATAATTTAGACATAAAAGAAATATATTTTTCGGATAAATAGTACCCTGTGAATAGTACTTCGAGAATAGTACCTCGTGAATAGTACCTCGGCATGAAAAGTACCCCAAATATCTGAGTGAATAATATTTGCGTGACTAGTAATTAGGTGAATAGTAACCCGTAAATAGTAACTCATGAATAATACTCCGGCATGAAAAGTGCCCCGAATACCCGAGTGAATAATATTTGAGTGAATAGTAATCGGATGAATAGTAACCCGTGAATAGTAACTCGTGAATAGTACTCCGTCATGAAAAGATCAATAATTATCAAGAAAGCTCAGAATAATATTTCCATGAAAAGATACTGGATGAAACGCAAATATTAAGGATATTCTACTAATTTCACGGAGTATATAAACCAAAACTTTAATAAAATGGGTATAGAATTCAAAATCTGAAGCAAAATAATATTACTTACATACTACAGAGTATGGAAGAAAATATTATTTTAAGCGAATATTGAACAAAAATAACAACCCTTACAACTGTTGAACGAAAATAATATTCCAACGAATATTTAATGAAGATAATATTCCTACGAATATTGAACGAAGATAATATTCATACGAATACGAAAAATAATATCTCTTCAAAATATGAAATAAATAATACCCCTTACGACTGTTAAACGAAAATAATATTCCTATGAATATTGAACGAAATGATATTCCTTACGAATATTGAACGAAAATAATATTCATACGAATATGAAAAATAATATCTCTTCAGAAATATTCATATCTCAAAGAAATATCTAATCATTTCAGAATTTATATAAACAATAATTATAACCATGTTGATCAATTCACCTTTGCACTTAAGCTAAAGATATTCAATAATAAATTCAATGGTCATGATCATACCAGTCAACAATTCATCTTTGCATTACTGGCCAAAGAGAACCCATAGTCACGATCATACCAATAATCTACCCATCTTTACACTCAAGTCAAAAAGAAATTTCATCACCAGGATTATAAAAATGTTATATATGATAATAAAAACAATACGATCAACAACTGCATTTAATTTCAAGAGTAAGATTCATAAATCAATGATTTCATAACACCTTAATCCAAATGTTATAAATCACTTAATAATCTCATAATCTAATATTATTAATACTAGCACAATATTTTAATCATTTCTTAAACTTATAAACAATTTATTTAAATTGTTTACACTTTACTAATTAATGCATTTAATCATACTAAAATGCCAAACTCATAAGATTTCATCACCAATAACCAACAACCTCATCAAAAATCTGCATATACCATATATAAGATTCCCAAGCCATAAAATCCTATTTTTAAATTTTGTTACTTCACATAACATATTTAATTTATTTATTCATAACTAGTCTATTTTCATGAAAAATATCAAATCAGTTCCAAAAATATTTCTTTTCTGAGATTTAGCATAATATAGCCCCATATTGAACATATATTTTTCTCGGAATTTTTAAAATTCATTTACTATTTTTCACATGGCCAAAACTGCCGAATATTTAGACATTTATCATCAGCTGAAGATTAGAACTGAGGATATTCCAAAGACTGCCTTTAGAACTCGATACGGGCATTATGAATTCCTAGTCATGTCTTTTGGATTGACTAATGCTCCGCTGACTTTTCATGGATATGATGAACCGAGTATTCGAGGAATATTTGGATCGATTCGTTGTTGTCTTTATTGATGACATCCTCATATATTCCAAAAGCCGTGAAGATCATGAGCACCATTTGAAGCTAGTACTCCAAAGGCTTCGTGAAAACAAACTTTATGCCAAGTTAAAGAAATGCGAGTTCGGCTTGAGGAAGTAGCATTCCTTTGGGCACGTGGTGTCGAAACATGGAGTATCTCGTTAATCCGTGAAGATTGAAGCAATACAAAGTTAGGAGCAACCAAGTCGGTGGCCAAGACGCGATTTTCGGGCTTAATTGGTTATTATCGAAGATTCATGGAAGGATTTTCTCGAATCGCTACTCCATTAACTCGCCTAACTCCGGAAGATATAAAATTCGTATGGAGCGAGGAACGCGAGAAGAGTTTCCAAGAGCTTAAGAGGAGACTTATTTTAAGACTGTTTCAACAATACCATCCGGTACGGATGGATTTGTTATCTACAAATGATGCTTCTGCAAAGGGTTAGGATGTGTTCTCATGCAACGTGGGAAAGTCATAGCCTATGCCTCACGACAACTTAAAGAATATGAGAGGAATTATCCTACTCATGATCTAGAGTTAGCGGCGTAGATTGTTTTCTTAAAGATATGGAGGCACTTATCTATATGGGGAGAAAGTGGAGATATATTCAAACCATAAAAGCCTCAAATATTTCTTCACGCAAAAGGAACTCAACATGCAAGAACGACGTTGGCTCGAGTTGTTGAAAGATTACGACCACACTATTCAATACCATCCCGAAAAGCGAACGTGGTAGTTGACGCGTTGAGTAGAAGATCATATGCGAGGCGAGTTCGATGATGTCAAGTATATGGCGTAGAGCCAACTTTAATAGAAAAAGTTAAGGTTGCTCAAGCCAGGCCGGGCCGATGCGTATGAAGAAGAAAGTACAAGAAGGTGCTATTCCTAAGCGAGAGTCGATGATGAAGGAATACTTGAGTCCACTCCGGACTTTGTGTTCCTAACGACTCGAATTTAAGTACAAGATCGTGATGGAGGCACAATACACCGCTTTGCAATCCATCTCGGAAGTACCAAAATGTATCGTGATCTTGACATACATTTTGGTGGAACGATATGAAGAGAGAGATTGCAAAGTTTATCTCGACGTGTTTAACTTGTCAACGTGTAAAGGCGGAGCATCTAGTACCTAAGGGTCCGTTGCAACCACTTGAGATTCTAAAATGGAAGTGGGAACACATTACCATGGATTTTGTTATGGGTCTTCCTACGGTTTCTCAAGGCATCAATGCTATTTGGGTTATTGTTGATAGATTAACCAAGTCTGCTCATTTCTTGCCGATATGGGAGACTTATTCCCTTGAACGTCTTGCTAGTATTCGGATCGTGACCCAAGATTCACTTCAAGATTTTGGGTTAGCTTGCAAAAAGCTATGGGCACGGATTTACGATTGATTAAGATACCATCCTCAAAAGCAGACGGACAATCGAGAGGACTATTCAAACTCTTGAAGATCTATTAAGACTCGTGTCCTAGACTTCAAGGCGGTTGGGATAAGTATTTACCATTGGTGGAATTCTCCCACAACAACAGCAGTTATCGAGCAAGTATAGGTGTGGCTCCATTTGAAGCATTATATGGACGAAAGTGTCGCTCTCCTCCAATATGTTGGGATGAGGTGGGTGAAGCAACATTGTTAGGACCCGAAGTTAAGACGTATTATGACTCACCGAAAAGATCCAAATGATTCGACAACGTATACAAACGACACAATAAGTTGCTTCCATGGAAATAATTAATAAATGAAATTTAATTTCAAATTTTCTAGGAAATTATATATTTTGAAATAGTAATGTGGTTGATTTGATTAATGTGAAAGGAATAGTTATGGGTAAAATCACGATATTAGAAGAAAATAAGCAAATGGTTATAAAATATTCAGGTTTGTTAAAGTTTTGTAGGGAATATTAGAGAAATTAGAATTGGAAAGCGGAATGGAGGTATCCTCACCTCTTTGTACGGGGAATATTATGTAAATGCGACGAAATTTCATAAGGAGGGAGGTGTAAGACCCCAAATAATTAATAAATGAAATTTAATTTCCCTAATTATTATTTTGAAATAGTAAGGGCGATTGGAGGATGGGTAAAAAAGCAAGTATTTCAAAATATAAGTTGTTTAAAAATAACATTTGGGCGTGGTTGAAATATTCGCACTTGTCGGGGAATATTAATGGCTCTTGTTGGAATACCGAAGAAAAGCGAAAAATATGGTTAAAAAAACACGAGTTGTTCTGGCGTTGAATACCCTTGGTTAAAAAACACGAATGCGCGTTGCAAGAAGTAGCACGGTATTGCACCAATTATTGACTCTTACGTGAAGGCACTACTCGATAATGGTTACGATAATTCTTATGTTATTTTATTTTATTGATTTAATAATTGTTGCGTTGATATTTTATATTCTTTGTTATTTGATAATTGTCATTTACGGTAGTATTTTTCATTATCGAAGCAATAATTCATATTATCGAATAATATTATTAGATAACATTATTGGCAATGTCTAGAAAGTTACATCTAAGGAGAGGTTTGGTCACCTAATTGCGCTTGATAAGGAGAAATTCTTATTGGAAAGCCCTCTTCTCCAGGAGGCTGCTGGTTGTCGATATTGTGATTACTGTAATATTATTTGTGAATAATTAATTATTGATTTATATGATGATGAGAAAATATTGATTTTATGTGGATATAGATGGAGAAAATTTTTTAATGTGACAATTGTTGAAAATTAAAATTTTATCTTTTTACGATAAAATAATTCATTTAAATATATTATTATATTTTAATAATATAATAATGGTGATATTTTATAATGAATGTGTGATATATGAGTATCTGAGGAGAAAGAGTATTTTTGTTGCAATAAATATTTAAAACATGTTAAACATGTTGGTGGACCCCATTTCTTATTTGAAATTTGATTATAGCTTTGTAAAATCGCTTGGTTTGTGGATTTGGTAAATTTCTGTTTGGAATTTGGAAAAATTTTCTTACTGCAAAGTTGTAGAGAATTGAATTTCCTATAAAAACACGCGAGATTGAATTTTACGATAAAAGGGCTATTTATTATGAATTATTGAAGTTAGAAGCTCAAAAAATAATTGATTTTGGAAGTTTAAAATATTTTTAATATGAAAAACGTTTTTTTGGTGATTTGAGTGTGGGTCTTGCATGTGTGTTTTAATAAATTTGAATTCAGTTGGTATGCGTAGGAAGTTGTGAAAAATAATAATATTATATTATTAAATTTTCTACTTTTAATTGTTACAAGCATTTTTCTATAAATAGGGTACTTAGGTTAGAATTGAAAATTACACGAAGCTGAAGTTTTTCTCTCTATATATTATCGGCGTATTCTTGTGAGTATTTTGAGTATACTTTGAGTATTGCTTTATCGGTGCAAGTTCAAGTCATAGTCGATATCAAACGTTTCAATTAGAAATCTTGTCTTTCGAGGTAAGGGATATTATTTTTTTTAAAATGATATTATTTATTCTAATATCATTATCTTTGAAGTATTGATCTGAACTTTTTAATCAAATTTGGAACTTTTAGTGTGAGAGTTCTTATTCACGTATCTCGGTTATTTATTTATCTGATCTTATTCACGAATCTGACCTTTATTCATGAAAAAAATAAAAATTTTCTTTTCGTTCAAAATATCTATTATACGGATACTAGCTTTGATTGTATCCATGTTTTAATCATTCTTGAATTTTACACCACTATGATTATTTTTGAGGTATTTTTGGACGTGGATAAAACAAAAGTACGAATCCTTAATCCTTAATCCTTGTCATTTTGATTCCTTTGGATTCGTTTATTTAAAAAAATATTTTCATCATCCTCGGTCTTAAATGATGATATTATTGAATATCTTTGGCTTTGTGTAGTGCAAAGATGAATGATTTTCGATGAATATCTTTGGCGCGTAGTGCAAAGATGAGCAGTGTTTAGATGAACATGACCGGTGATGAATATCTTTGGCACTTGTAGTGCAAAGATGAATATTTGATTCCAGATATATATTGATTGATGTTCTGAGGATAAAAGATGAGCGATGAACTTTAAAATTCATACATAGAAGATAGTAGTTTGCATTCTCTACTTAACTCTTCTAATGAATTATTATTTCATTGCGAATATTGATTTAAAACTTGTTGTCTATTGTATTCTATTAGATTTTTCCTGTTGAAGACTAACGATAATTTTGTTGTATATTATCTTAGTCATAATATTCTTCTTTGGGCTAGTTGAGCTCACCCTTTCCTTTTTGTTCCATTTTTTTCTTCTCGGGGAGGCGAGAATGTAGCGAAATGCAGTCGGGGTATGGAATGATGGTTAGAGAGAGTTGTTTAGTAGTCCTCACCATTTTTGTAAAATAATGTATCAATAAATGTGATGAGGATTTATTTGGGTATAGATATTATGCAGAAGATAATATTTGTATTCAAACTCACAGTTTCTTATTGTAATAATAAAGTTGTAGTTGTTTACATGCAGTGTATTGACAACTCGGAATGGGTGATGTATACCTATTTTGGGGGCGTCACGGTTGGTATCGAGCTTAGGGATATGATCTCTGGCGGAGATCGGGGAATAGAACTAGGAGGGAGGCGAGTAAATCCTTATTTAGTGTGTCTACTAAGCTTATTTGTTAGTTGGTCGATATATAGGGATATTATGTGATATATTGATTTACTTAATTAACCCTTGTTTTATGATGGTATTTGAGAATGTCGTGAGAATATTAATGGTGGAAATGAGGCCCAGTGGAGCGCTTTATGTACTCACAAATGAGGAGAGCGTCTGCAACAGTGGCAATGTTCCTCTGTGAACAACACCACTGAAAGCGATGATGATGAGCGAGGGGATGTTTAGAAGCTTTTTGCGGTTCATGCAAAATCGAGACGAGGAGACTCGTGTTCAAAATCTGAGGAGGAAATGATAGCAATTCACGGGTTATCACGACCAAGCGATTCAAAAAGTTGGGACCACGAATTTAAGGAAGCCGAGATCCGATCATATGGCGGAAACATGGGTCAAGCAAATTACCAAGATATTCGATGTCTTGGGATGCGGCGGAAGACGAGAAGGTTCCATTCGCCACCTTTATGTTAAAGTGGCGAGGCGAGACTCTTGGTGGAGATGCGTGAAGCGTACCCATCCGGTACTTTCGGCATGTCTTGGGAGACATTTGAAACTATTTAATGACAAATACTTTCACGAAAGTGTTCGTCATATGAAGGAAGTGGAGTTCATGATTAGAGCAAAACAACATGGCGGTGTCTCGATGCGAGGCAAAGTTTGCGAGTTATCGAGTTTGCACCTCATTTGGTGGAGAATGAGGAGCACGTATGGCGCGGATGTTTCTTAGAGGTTTGAAACCCGATATCGTCGGTATCTCATTTCTCATAAATTTTCTCTCTACTCGGATGTTGTAAGCAGAGGCTCAATTATTATAGCGAGATAGCGAATACGGTCAAGTTGAGGACCCTGACGAGGATCATCTAGGAGATGGCGGTCAACAAAACAACGATAACCGGCGGAGAAAAAAAAAAAGCGGACAAAAATGGTAACCACTCTGGTGGTAATCATAGCCATGAAAATAGAAGAAGCGAAGTCGGGAGGAGATTTTAAAAGAGGAGATTTAACAACGACCATGTGAAGGCGGCGGTCTTGCGTGACAATTGGTTCTAAGGGAGGAGAAACGACCACCGGTCGTATATGCTACAAATCACGGAAAAGAGAGGACATATAAGTCAAGCGCCTACAACGATTCAAGGTATACTATAATTGTGGAAAGGAAGGACATATCGCTCGAGATTATGCAGTAGCGAAACCTAGTTCGGTGAGGGGCGGTGACTCAAAAAAAGATTGTCCCGAGAAAAGTCAAAGTCAGCGGTTCTGGAAGGCGTTTGTTGTGGTGGTCAAAATCGAGGAACCCAAGCGAGGTGATCACGGGTAAAGCTAATCATAAATTCTTGTGAAGTTTATACTTTACTAGATCCGGTGCTACCCATTCATTTATCTCTCTCTACTTGTGCTCAGCGTTTAAATTTGACTCAGGAAAAATTAGACTTTGACTATCTGTGGAAACTCAGTTAGGAGAAACTTTCATCACATCCTTTATTTATAAATCTTGTTTGATTCAAGTTGGCACCATCACCTTACACATTGACCTTATCTCTTTAAAGATACTTGCTTTTGATGTGATTTTAGGGATTGATTGGTTAACTACTCATCATTCCAAAATTGATTGTTTTTCGTAAGGTTGTTAGTTTTCATATTCCTAAACAACTTTGTTATGCGAATTCAAGCAACTAAACCATTAAAATCAATCTTTGTCATATCTAATAATCATAAAGCTATTCGTTTATTGAAAAGCGGATGTCAAGCTTTCTTAGCCCATGTTATGGATTTGAATAAAGACACGTCAAATTTGAATAATATTCTGTTGTTATTGACTTTCTGGCGTATTTCTGAAGAACTTCCGGTCTACCCCGAGCGTGAAGTTGAATTCTTTATTGATCTTGAACACTGGTACAAAGCCCATTTCTAAAACCCCATATCGAATGGCTCTATTGAACGAGGAGTTAAAGGTCCAACTACGGGAGTTGTTGGACATCGGTTTCATTCGTCTAGTACATCTCCTTGGGGTGCTCTGTTTTATTCGTAAAAAGAAGAAAAGCGGGAGTATGCGACTTTGTATTGACTATCGGGAATTGAACCATGTCACCATCAAGAATAGGTATCCTCTACCTCGTATTGATGACTGTTTGACCCGATTTGCAGGAGCATAATTCTTTTCAAAAATCGATCTTCGATTACGGATATCATCGGTGAAGATTAGGCGAGGATATTCAAAGGCGCCTTTAGAACTTCGATGCGGGCATTATGAATTCTAGTCATGTCTTTTGGATTGACTAATGCTCCTGCTGACTTTCATGGATATGATGAACCGAGTATTCAAGGAATATTTGGATCGATTCGTTGTTGTCTTTATTGATGACATCCTCATATATTCCAAAAGTCGTGAAGATCATGAGCACCATTTGAAAATTTGGTACTCAAAGGCCGTGAAAACAAGCTTTATGCGAGTTAAAGAAATGCGAGTTACGGCGAGGAAGTAGCATTCCTTGGGCGCGTGGTGTCGAAACATGGAGTATCTGTTGATCCGTGAAGATTGAAGCAATACAAAGTTAGAACAGCAAAGTCGGTGGATTAGAAGTCTGTAGATTTTACGGGCTTATTTGGTTATTATCGGAGATTCGTGGAAGGATTTTCTCGAATCGCTACTCCATTAACTTCGGTGACTCGGGAAGATATAAAATTCGTATGGGCGAGGAATGCGAGAAGAGTTTCAAGAGCTTAGAGGAGACTTATTTTGCATTTTGTTCTAACAATACCATACAGTACGGATGGATTTGTTATCTCTGACGATGCTTGAGCAAAAGGGTTAGGATGTGTTCTCATGCAGCGTGGGAAAGTCATAGCCTATGCCTCGCGACAACTTAAAGAATATGAGAAGAATTATCCTACTCATGATCTAGAGTTAGCATTGATTGTTTTCGTATTAAAGATATGGAGGCACTATCTATATGGGGAGAAAGTGGAGATATATTAGGACCATAAAAGCCTCAAATATTTCTTCACGCAAAAAGAACTCAACATGCGGCGGCAATGACGTTGGCTTGAGTTGTTGAAAGATTACGACCACACTATTGATACCATCACGGAAAAGCGAGCGTGGTAGGCGACGCGTTGAGTGAAGATCATATCACGAGGAGCGAGTGCGATGATGTCAAGTATACGCATAGAGCCAACTTTAATAGAAAAAGTTAAGGTTGCTCAAGCCGCAGGCCGGAGGTGATCGTATGAAGAAGAAAGTATCAAGAAGGTCTTTATTAGGAGCGAGAATCGATGATGAAGGAATACTTGAGTCCACTCGGACTTTGTGTTCTAACGACTACGAATTGAAGTACAAGATTATGATGGAGGCACACAATACACCATTTGCAATCCATCTGGAAGTACCAAAATGTATCGTGATCTTGACATACATTTTGGTGGAACAATATGAAGAGAGAGATTGCAAAGTTTATCTCGATGTGTTTAACTTGTCAGCGTGTAAAGGCGGAGCATCTAGTACCTAAGGGTCCGTTGCAACCACTTGAGATTAGAAATGGAAGTGGGAACACATTACCATGGATTTCGATTTACGGGTCTTCCTACGGTTTCTCAAGGCATCAATGCTATTTGGGTTATTGTTGATAGATTAACCAAGTCTGCTCATTTTTCTTGCCGTCACGGAGACTTATTCCCTTGAGCGTCTTGCTAGTATATATGTAAATGAGATTGTGAGGTTGCATGGCATGCCGAGTATCCATAGTTTTGGATCGTGACCCAAGATTCACTTCAAGATTTTGGGTTAGCTTGCAAAAAGCTATGAGCGCAGTTCTGATTGATTCGGCATACCATCCTCAAGCAGACGGACAATCGAGAGAGGACTATTCAAACTCTTGAAGATCTATTAAGACTACTGTGTCCTAGACTTCAGAGGCGGTTGGGATAAGTATTTACCATTGGTGGAATTCTCCTACAACAAATGAGTTATCGAGGCAAGTATAGGTGTGGCTCCATTTGAAGCATTATATGGGCCGAAAGTGTAGCTCTCCGATATGTTGGGATGAGGTGGGTGAAGCAACATTGTTGGGACCCGAGTTAATACGATATGACTCTAGAAAAGATCCAAATGATTCGACAAGCGTATACAAAGCGGCACAAGATCGACAAAAGAGTTATGCGGATCTTCATCGAAAGGGCGTGGAATTTAGTATAGGGGATCATGTATTGTTGCGAGTTGCTCCATGGAAGGAGTTACAAGATTTGGGAAGAGAGAAAGCTCGATCCACGATTTATTGGTCCATTTCAAATTCTTGACCGAAGTAGGAAATGTAGCCTATAGACTCGCGTTACCTCAAGTATATCTCGTGTTCATAATGTGTTTCACATGCTCGTACTTCGTAAATATGTGAAAGACCGAACCACGTTATTGAGTTAGAACCAGGACGAGATAGTGAAGACTTAACGTATGAGGAGGTACTGTCAAGATCTTGGATAGGAAGGAGCATGTCCCCATGAACGAAGGTCATACCACAAGTTAAAGTTTTGTGGAGGAACCATCTTATAGAGAAATGACACGGGAATTGGAAGCGGAAATGAAAGCGAGGTATCCTCACCTTTTTTGAAACACCAGTGCGTATGTCGATTTCGAGGGCGAAATTTCATAAGGAGGGAGGTTGTAAGACCCCAAATAATTAATAAATGAAATTTAATTTCCTCTAATTATTATTTTGAAATAGTAAGGGTTGATTTGATTAATGTGGATAGTTATGGGTAAAATACGCAAGTATTTCAAAATAAGCAAATGGTTATAAAATATTCATTATTGTAGGGGAATATTCGTTTGGTCGTGGAATATTAAATCTTTGTCGGGGAATATTAAATGCGGCCAGTATGACCATGTATGGGCCCCATGTGAAAGCGATTGGAGGAAGAAAGCGACAAATATAAGTTGTTTAAAAATAGCAGGCGTAGTTATTCAGTGTTATCTTTGTTGGAATACCGGTGGTTAAAACACAATGTCTGGCGTTGTTTGATAGTAGTACGGTATTGCACCAATTATTGACTCTTACGTAAGAAGGCACTACTCGATAATGGTTACGATAATTCTTTATTCGATTATTTTATTGATTTAATAATTGTTGCGTTGATATTTTATATTCTTTGTTGTTTGATAATTATCATTACAAGTATTTTTCATTATCGAAGCAATAATTCATATTATCTGAATAATATTATTAGATAACATTATTGGCAATGTCTAGAAAGTTACATCTAAGGAGAGGTTTGGTCAACTAATTCTTGGCGGCGATAAGGAGAAATTCTTATTGGAAAGCCCCTCTTTCACAGGAGCTGCTTGGTTGTCGATATTGTGATTACGTAATATTATTTGTGAATAATTAATTATTGATTTATATGATGAGAAAATATTGATTTTATGTGGATATAGATGGAGAAAATTTTTTAATGTGACAATTGTTGAAAATTAAAATTTTATATTTTTTACGATAAAATAATTCATTTAAATATATTATTATATTTTTAATAATATAATAATGGTGATATTTTTATAATGAATGTGTGATATATGAGTATCTGAGGAGAAAAAGTATTTTTGTTGCAATAAATATTTAAAACATGTTAAACATGTTGGTGGACCCCATTTCTTGGTGAAATTTGATTATAGCTTTGTAAAATAAAATCGCTTGGTTTGTGGATTTTGGTCAATTTACATTTGGAATTTGGAAAAATTTTCTTACGCAAAGTTGTAGAGAATTGAATTTCCTATAAAAACACGCGAGATTTGAATTTTTTACGATAAAAGGACTATTTATTATGAATTATTGAAGTTAGAAGCTCAAAATAATTGATTTTGGAAGTTTAAAATATTTTTAATATGAAAAACGTTTTTGGTGATTTGAGTGTGGGTCTTGCATGTGTTTTAATGATTTGAATTCAGTTGGTGGTGTGCGTAGGAAGTTGTAGAAATAATAATATTATTATTATTAAATTTTCTCTTTGGTGTTGTTAAGCATTTTCTATAAATAGGATGCTTGGGTTAGAATTGAAAATACACGAAGCTGAAGTTTTTTCTCTCTCTATATTATCGGCGTATTCTTGTGAGTATTTTGAGTATACTTTGAGTATTGCTGCTATCGGTGCAAGTTCAAGTCATAGTCGATATCCGACGTTTCATTTATTAAATCTTGTCTTTTCGAGGTAAGGGATATTTTTTTTAAAATGATATTATTTATTCTAATATCATTATCTTTGAAATATTGATCTGAACTTTTTAATCAAATTTGGAACTTTTAGTGTAAAGAGTTCTTATTCACGTATCTGATCTTATTCACGTATATCTGATCTTTATTCTGAATATCGGCCTTATTCATGAAAAAAAAAATTTTCTTTTCGTTCAAAATATCTAATACGGATACTAGCTTTGATTGTATCCATGTTTTGATCATTCTTGAATTTTACACCACTATGATTATTTTTGAGGTATTTTGGACATGGATAAAACAAAAGTACGAATCCTTAATCCTTAATCCTTGTCATTTTGATTCCTTTGGATTCGTTTATTTAAAAAATATTTTTCATCATCCTCGGTCTTAAATGATGATATTATTGAATATCTTTGGCTTTGTAGTGCAAAGATGAATGATTTCGATGAATATCTTTTGGCCCGTAGTGCGAAGATGAGCAGTGTTTAGATGAACATGACAAGTGATGAATATCTTTGGCACTGTAGTGCAAAGATGAATATTTGATTCGAGATATATATTGATTGATGTTCTGAGAGGATAAAAGATAGGCGATGAACTTTAAAATTCATACATAGAAGATAGTAGTTTGCATTCTCTACTTAAACTCTTCTAATGAATTATTATTTCATTGCGAATATTGATTTAAAACTTGTTGTCTATTGTATTCTATTAGATTTTTCCTGTTGAAGACTAACGATAATTTTGTTGTATATTATCTTAGTCATCGTAATATTCTTTCTTGGGCTAGTTGAGCTCACCCTTTTCCTTTTTGTTCCATTTTTTTCTTCTCGGGAGGCGAGAATGTAAGCGAGATGCAGTCGGGGTATGGAATGATGGTTATAGAGAGAGTTGTTTAGTAGTCCTCACCATTTTTGTAAAATAATGTATCAATAAATGTGATGAGGATTTATTTGGGTATAGATATTATACAGAAGATAATATTTGTATTCAAACTCCGCAGTTTTACTATTGTAATAATAAAGTTGTAGTTGTTTCTGTACCGTGTATTGATAACTCAGAATGGGTGATGTATACCTATTTTGGGGGCGTCACAGCCTATTTATAGGAAAATGCTAGAACGCCAAATGAGACTAAATAATAAAATAATATTATTTTTATTTTTATTTTTTCTCATTCCTACGCCACCAGCCATCAAAGACCAGCCACCACATTTGACAAAACAATTCTAGCACATGTTTTCAAAAAAACAAAAATGGGTCCCACCCATAATTTTAATAAAAATTATTTTAATTTTTGAAACTTCAATAATTCATAGAAAATAGCCCGTATATCAGAAAAATACGAATTTTATATCCATTCCGCATGAAATCGAATTCTTTACAACTTTGTAGCTTTGAGTTTTTCCAAATTCCAAACAGAGAATATCCAAAATCCACAAACGAACGATTTTAAACACCGTTTCAACACCTTTTAAAATTCATAACAAATCATGCGTTAATTTTCAATGGTTCAAAATTTGTGGACATATACTCAACTCATATATGTATAACATATCCAAAAATCACAACGATCCAGCGGTGGGATTAAAATTACAACTCATTAATAAAGCTTTAAGAAATCCGATTTGAGTTTTTAATACCTCCAATCCGACAAATACTGATAAAACACCTCAACATTAATTCCTTCATTTATAACCACATAAATAAATCCATCATTTATATCCACATCAAATAAATATTTCCTTATCAATAATTAATTATTCACAAATAAATATTACAAAATCACAATAATAACAATGACCGCAGGTTCAGGAAAGAGGGGTTTAGATAAGGATTTCTCCTTACAGCGCCGCAATAAATCTCTCCTTGACATAACTTTCTAGATATTGCCAATAATGCTATCTAATAATATTATTCAAATAATATGAATTATTGATCTGATAATGAAAAATACTACACAATGACAATTATTAAAACAACAATAATATAAACTATCAACGCAGCAATTATTGAATCAATAAAATAAAATATATAACAGTAATAACTGTAACAATTATCGAGTAGTGTCTTCTTACGTAAGAATCAATAATTCAAAATATCGTGCAATACTGGTGTGCTTCTCAGACAACCACGTGTACATCGTATTTTAACCACCGTGTATTCCAACGATTGTTAATTCAGTAACTACTACGCAGTTATTTATAAAAACTCAAACTTGTCGTTTTCTTCATCAAGCGAGTTATTTTGTTATGGGGCCCATAAATGGTCGCGTAATTAAATTTAATATTTCGGAAAAAAGAATATTCCACGACCAAACGAATATTCCACGACCAAACGAATATTCCCCGACAACAATGAGTATTTTATAACCACTTGCGTATTTTGTAAACTTTACATATATCACCCTTAACTTTATTTTTTATCAATTTTACCATTTACTGAATAGTAATTATAAGAAAAATTGAATACTTTTATTTCATAATATTCGGGGTCTTACATCGACAGAACTTCTAGACATTGTTAATTATGCAAATAATAATATGAATAACTTTGTCGTCTCAATTATTGATTTAATAATATAAAATATTATAACAATAATTAAATAAAACTGAGTGACTTCACACGTAAGCATCAATAATCAGTACCGTGTGCTACTATGCAACCACACATATTACTATACTTTTATCACTGATTATTTTATGATAACTTGTTTACTTTGAAAAAATTTCACATATCACCCTTAACTTTAATCTTTTATCAATTTAACCATTTACTAAATAGAATAATTATAAAAAAATTGAATACTTTCATTTCATAAAATTCGGGGTCTCACACTGTACATATCTTCTATGTTTCCAAATTACACATAAAACACTATTTTTTTATAAAATTTTCAGTTGGAATAAATACTATACATTTTTTTAGAGGTACAAAAAAAGGTCACTAGAAAAATATCCCCCCCTAGACTTATTGGGTTCGAATAAGCTATTCGGAATGGGTTTAACTACTGGTATATATGTATTATCAACTCATCAAGCCCAATTGTGTAAATATATATGTATTAATTTAAGGTATTGAAAATTTCATTTCGGTTATTAACTGCATAACCTGAATTTAATACTCGGTTCGGTTATAACTAAGGCTGTAAAAAAACCAGACAGTTTGGGCTCGATTTGAAAAAATAAGAGTGAGACTCAGATTCGTTAATAATATGATTCAAATTTGAGCAAAAAAATATTTCGAATAAAAATATGAGTATAATTTGTGTAAGGTTATACTTGATTCGTTTAAGATTCAAACTACTCGAATTCTCGATTGTGATTCGATACATACTCGATTGATACAGGTTCGATTAGGTACTCAATACATTCTCTTATAATATATACAAAATTAAATCAAATTAGGATAATTAATTATTATTATTTTATTTTTAATTTTATTTGTGATTTTATATTTGTAAAGTGTAATAGTAAATATATTTTCTTATTTTAAATAAAATAACAAATTCAATTTATAATTATATTTATTATAAAGCTAGTTATTACGTGGAGACTCGCTCACGAGTAGTTTGAATATAATTCGATCCGAGTCGGATCAAATTCGAGTAATAAACATTCGATAGAAATTTTTAAATAAAATTCAAATTCGATTATAAATTTAATATTCCGAGTCAAATTTGAGCAATTATCTGTTCGTTTCGATTCGACTCAACTCGTTTACACTTTTAATTATAACCAAATGCTCGGTACTACTTTTAACTACAAAAATAAATAGCAGTGCACATGCTATATATAGCTCTCCTAACTCCTAATTAAGTACTTTCGCGCAGCATGCCCAAAAAGTCGTTTGGCAAATATGCATAGGGAATAAATAACTAGGAAAATAAAATTGGGAGAAGGGTTAAAAATGCCCCTGACTTTTACCGCGATGTCTACCGAGCACTTTATACTTTTTTTTATCCAAAAGTACCCCTAACGTTATAATTTTTAGGTCGATCAGATATCCTATGGTTAGATGGACATGCCAAATAGACTAACATCCAGTCAAATTGCTTACGTAAATGCATACATACTAAAAAAACTAATTAAAAATATTAAAATATTAATTAAAAAAATACTAAATACTAATTAAAAAAATATTAAAATACTAATTAAAAAATACTAAATACTAATTAAAAATACTAAATACTAATTAAAAAAATATTAAAATACTAATTAAAAAATACTAAATACTAATTAAAAAATATTAAAATACTAATTAAAAAATACTAAATACTAATTAAAAATATTAAAATACTAATTAAAAAATACTAAATACTAATTAAAAAAATATTAAAATACTAATTAAAAATATTAAATACTAATTAAAAAAATATTAAAATACTATTAAAAAAAAACTAAAATACTAAAAAAAATCAAATTAAAAAAAATACTAAAATTCAAATTATTTTGTTAATTAAAAAAAATACTAAAATACTAAAATTATTTTACTAAATATTAATCTGTTAAACCTTTTACTGGGTATTTGTTTATAATTCTGGGTATTTCGAGAATTCAACCGAAATGTAATCATCATCTCCGAAATCAATTGACGAGGTGGTGGAAGAAATCATGAGAATTCACAGATCCCTACCGAAAAGACCAGGAGTTGAAGAAATTGAAGCCGCAAAGACATTAATCCGAAACATATCACGACATAACAACTCCGACACACAGATCCTTTTTCAGATCTGATATATATATTTGATGATCCTTCATTATGTATGTATGTATGTATATATTAGTTGTGTTAATGAAGAATACAAACTTCTTTGTGAATCATACTTTTTTCCAGATATGATGCTTGAAGAGTTTTCAATTTATCATCCATGGTGGTCTTAATTGATTTTTGAGCTCTAATGGTGGTATCTCGATGATGCCTTCTTCTATTGTGGTTATCTTCTCCGATTTATTTCCTCCCTAATGCTACAGTGATGTCCTCGGCCCCGACAATGTTACAGTGAGAAGAAGAGGAGATAGAAATTAGAAAGTGCGTGATTTCTTTCTTTAATTTTGTTATTAATTTTCAAGTAATAAAATTTCAAGTAGATCGGGTAGATTTTTGTAGTATTGATAGATTGGGTATGCATATGTGGTGAATTTGTTGGTGATGATCTGAATTTTGTTGGTGGATTATACAGATCTGAATTTTGTTGGTGGTGTTGATGTCCCTGGTGATGGTGGTGGTGGTGGCGGTTGCGGTGGTGGTGGACGACTGGTGGACTGGTGGTGGAGTGGGTGGTGGAGTCATTTTACACATTATAATTATTAATAAATAAAACATATTAATAAAATACACATAATAAATAAATTATCAAATATATATAAAATATTATTTTTATACACATCAGATGGTACAATAGCATTTTTTGTTTTAATTATTTGATACGTCAGCAAAATATGTCTAACTGTTAACTCCGTTTGTCTATTTGGCATGTTTGTCAACGGCAGAGGTACAATTGACCCTAAAATTGTAACGTTAGGAGTATTTTTGGATAAAAAAAGAGTATAAGGTGTTCAGTAGACGTCGCAGTAAAAGTCATAGACATTTTTAAACCTTATCCCAAATAAAATTTGTACATTTATTATTTATTATTTTTATCGTTTCATTTCATTTATCCTTCTTAAAATGGAAAAACGAAATTAATGCGGAGTAATTTATAGGAAGGGTATTAATTAAATAGGTGGAAGTTTGGCAAAAATCTCCAAGAAGTCAAAATGGGTAAGCTAATTAAACTCCTTCACCCCACCCCACCCCACCCCACCCCACCCCACTAGATTCCTGAATATCCTACTGCTTCCTCTTCACACAAACAATACCTGCCCATAAATATGAAACAAAGATGGAGACATGCAACAACCCCTTAAATTCCTTCCTTTCTCATCAAACTTTTCTTCCTCAATATATCTAATAAAAAACTGAACCTCTTAAGCATGAGAGAAATAACAAGACGTAGTTGAGTTGATTTTTATGATGTAGGCAAGGCAGGGCAGGGCAGGGCAGGCCTACTCATATTTATTTAAAGTCAAAAGTTCATTTTTTGAGTACCATCAATATTCGTATTATTTGCATACAAGAAATATTTAATATTATTTGTCATTTTTTTAGTTCGACATATTTTTAATGATAGTAATATAAAATTACATAATCTATTTAATTTTGTCACCGTTAAACTAACAAATTACAATTACAAATGAATTTGTGAGTTAAAACTTCCCTCTCCCATTTTTTAATGAATTAATACTACAAAAATAAATAAATAAATAAATATAGAGCACTTCATAAGAATCTTAATATTATGCAGCATTTTGTCTTACAAAAGTTTACTCCTTTCATTAATTTGCAAAATTAATGAATTTAAATTTACGTAATTTAATGTTGGATATAATAATTTTGTACTTGGAAATATTTTTTGAGCAACATACAATATTAACTATTGTATTAATCGAAATTAAAAAAATTGATATTAATTTTAAATATTATAATTTCACAAATTGACTACAATAAAAAAAATCAAATCAAACTCTTTTTTGTAAAAAAGAGTAAGAGAAAAAATAACTCTTTTAACACGCAGTAAATTCTTTTTATATTTTTCTTGAAAACACGAATGGGCTTCGAAGGTCCGACCCATAAACAACGGTTAATTCTTGCCGGGCTATGAATCACGAAAGTTATGCAACCGCGCCGTTGTATGGAAACCCTAGCATGAAGGGGTAGCAGAAGGAAGGAACCAAACAATTGAAGGCGAAGAAGAAGCTGAATAATGGAGAAAAAAAAAACAGAAAAAGAATCAATGGCTGAAAAGAACACAAGGACGACTGAGGGTTGTAGAGGAAACCAGGTCTTCGCTTCTTGCACTTTCGAAAGTCTCGGTCTTCGCCATTCCTTATGTAAAGGGCTCAAAGGTTTTCCTTATTTCTCTCTTTAATATATATATATATATATATACACACACACACTCACTCACTGACACACACACATAAAATTTTATTTTACAGAGTTTTTTATGTTAAAATTCAGCTGTTCTTTGTTTCGAATTTTTGGTTTTGAATCAATGGCAGAAACACTAGTTGTAAAAAGAAGATATTTTTGATTATTTCATATGGTTCTTATTTCGCAGACAAGTTGGGTTTTGAAGTTCCAACCCACATCCAGGCTCAGGCAATTCCTGTTATTCTCTCTGGGAAACACGTGTAATTATCTATTTTGAATTTTCTGTTCTTAATTAAGTATTTTGGTGCCTCTTTTTTGTGGTTTTTAATATTTGGGACGGTATCTGTTTTGAATTTTGGAAATGTAGGCTTGTTAATGCAGCTACCGGGACTGGCAAAACCGTAGTATATCTAGCTCCAGTTGTTCATCACTTGCTGGATTTTGATAAAAAAAATCCAACGGTCTGATGGTACTTTTGGTATGATTGTTTTCTTCAGAATATGGATAAGTTAACCTTTAATATTTACTTAGCATAACATTTTTTTTGTTGGGATAAAAAGTTATGACATGACTATTCACATGAAGTTCATTATAGCTATGCTAGGTAATATACATTCTCAGTTGTGGATGGTTTAAATGGCATTTCACATTTAAATTTGAAGTTTGGAGGGGAGCTTAATGCAAATTAGCTTTCACGTGATTCTAACTTCAAAGATGTAACTATTAACTTGAAATAGCGGATGGCATTGGGGTGATTTTTTTATTTTTCACATGCGCGCGGACTCATTATTTGCTCTGATTTTTTTTTTTTAATTTTGTGGTTACATTGTTTATCATGCTATTTTGTACTCTGCATCTAAAACGTATATGCTTATATGAATTTATTCGAACCAACCCTCTCGTGTAAGGAAAACAGAAAAATTGAAAAGAAAAATGTAGTGACATATAACAGTTCGTTGGTGTATAATATTTTGTTATCTGTTTGGATTTTCCCGCTTATGGAATGGTCAATCATGATTCTTGAAATGGTTGGAAATTGTTCGGTGAAGATGTTGCATTGCATTTATGTTATTGTAAGCTCCATTCTAATAATATTGGATTTGGGGTCAGCTTATGCTCATTGTTAAACTTTGGTCTATGATATCATGTTTCTACTTTTCCTAGTCATTAGGAACATGACTTCAATTTGCTGATTTATCTGTTATGTGCATAATAGCGTTGGTTCTTGTACCAACGCATGAATTGTGCATGCAGGTATACAAAATCCTGCAGAAACTGTTGCACCGTTATTATTGGATCGTTCCAGGTTACATTATGGGCGGGGAAAGTAGGTCAAAAGAGAAATCCAGGCTTCGCAAAGGTAGGAAGTCACGAGTTAATTGTATTCATAAGTTGAACTTGTGAGAGTTGACACTTGATGTTCTAATTTTTATACTTGCTAAAAGTTATTTTGTGGAAAAAAATATTCATATTGAGGGTCCAGTTAATTTGTAGAAGCTGAAAAGTTGGCTTAGGCTTATTGAGTCTTTTCATGTTAGACCAATAGCCTACGAGAATAATAATACGAATGACATTGTGATATTCCTTTCTCTTTTAACTGATTTTTTCCCTTGACCATTGAAAATATATTTTCAAAGTTAATTCCTTATTTTTATTTATCTATTCGAATGTAAGAGTTAACACACTTGATTGTAATAGCTATTATTAGTGGATGTATCCCTCCCTTTTTGATTGTTTGAAAGGGCCTTGCCACATCTATGAATATTTTTTTTTGCTTTCATTATGATTACATTTTAGTTGTTTTTCTTGGTCTGTCTCTCAGGGAATATATCACGGCTTAAACCTTTTATAGGACATTGTGTTGCTCTTCATTTGCATCTTGGTTACTGGAATTACTAAATACTGACTACCACGAAGTACTTATCAAAATAAAAAAAATACTACCATTCAGTAATGGTTCATTACTTTTGGAAACTTAGACGCCATAATGTTTTCTCCCTCTAACCAGAACACATTTTATTTTGGACCATTTGTTCCATTTGTTTGCGTTTGGTTATGAAAGAGGACGAAAGTGCTGATTTAAATTTATTTATAAATAACACAATTATTATTGCTTATTACGATTTCAGTTGACTGATAGAGTGATAGGTTGATTTTCTGTGAGGATATACCGATGGATGGTGAAGCCTCATCATTCTTATTACTGTTATTTTTTATTTTGTGCATATGAGCATGTTCGACTCTTTTTATTATATTTGCCCAGTTTGTCTACTGTCGCCTCTAACCACTTGAGCGACCTGCCAGTTCATATTTAATCAACTTTTGTCTTTCCTATCAGTTGTTTGTTATTTGCATTTAGTTTTGGTCGATGATCTGATTGTTTTTTTTCACCAAATGTAATTTCAACTTTCTAATGTGTTCGCACAACTGTCATGATTTCCTTTTTTCGAGAATTTTCTATTGAATTTGGTTCATATGTAGTATTAAGCTGTTTAAAATGCTTCACTCATTGATGTTTCCAGGCGTATCGATTCTTATTGGGACTCCTGGCCGTCTTTTGGATCACTTGAAGAATACATCGGCATTCATACACGAATTTGCGTTGGTTAATATTTGATGAAGCAGATAGGTAGAATAAATTCAAATGACACTGCAACTCGTACATTTCTACAATTAATGTCTTGAACTCCTAAATTAATTTTCATGTGGACCTTAACAGGATTCTGGAATTAGGATTTGGTAAAGAGATAGAAGAGATACTTACTATTTTGGGTTCGAGGCAAAATAATGGCAGGGAGAGGGGAGTTCAGAGGCAAAATTTGCTATTATCAGCTACCCTAAATGATAAAGTAAATCATCTTGCCAACATCAGTTTAGAAAATCCAGTTACAATTGGTCTTGATGACAAAAGGATGCAACCGAAGCTATCTCACGAGATTAACGGGACTTTAAAATCTGACGTGGATGTTGCATTAGATTGTTCTGGAAAATTGACAAACCCATCAAATGGAGAATATAAGCTTCCAGCTCAATTAGTTCAGAGATATGTGAAAGGTATACAATGAAGTTCGTGTCTTGATTTGTGACCTTAATTAATTGCAATATAGTTATAGGATTCTGATTAAATTATCCCAACAGTGTCTTGTGGTTCTCGGCTTGTGGTGCTTATTTCCATTTTGAAAAAACTTTTTGACGGATCTGCTTCCCAAAAGGTAAGGCTAACCGTGGATTTCCAAATTACTCATCGTTCATGCATTGTAAAATTGTCTTCATACTTTAATTTCTCCAAAATTCAGATGCTATTAAAAGCAGGTGCTTCTAGCATTAAATTGGGATATGTGTATGCTTCTGGGTGCGAAAGATTTAAATTTAGTATTTTGTGAGATTATTGATATCCTTTGCCATACTAATTTTTCTTCCACACTCAAACATCAAAGGATCTAAGAGTTTACTAGTTCCTAAAGAACCCTGAGTCACAGTAATTGGACAGCTAGGTTAGCAACACGATGTAAATCACTTGGAGATAGATAGTGATCAATTTCCTTATGATTAGTGCTGCAAATGACTAACGTTGAGCCGATCCTGACTTGTTTAAAAAACATTTAGTTTGTACTTATTAAGGTTGAGGTTGAGGTGGTTGAGGTTGAGGTTGCAAAAGAGTTGCCAAGCTTAGCTCATTTAATACTTGAGCTACTCTTAGCTCATTTAACTCTCGAGAGAATATAAAAGAGGATCACAGGCCTGTGTAGACACCTCAACGAACTCATGTGGATACTCAGCCCGAGGACAATCTCTCAAATACACATTATTCGAGCTACTTGTGAGCTACTCATGCACACTTAAATGTTTCATAGAAGATAAAAAATTGTATAAATTTAATGATTAGTACTTTTTTTTTTATTTTTTGTATTTCTGTAATATGAATATAAATATTGTTACATACATATACATTTGCATATAAAAACGTGTAACTTAGTCAAGTTTAAAGAAGTCGAGCATAATTTTAACAAGCTGAGCCGAATTTGGGTAAGTCGTTCAGTATCAAGCCGAGCTTGAATAGCTTATTTAACTAATCGAACAATATTTGCTTATTGAACTCCTCAAGTTGAGTCAAACTGAGCTTGTGTAGCTTGTGGGTAACTCGGCTCATCTACAGGCGTACTTGTGGCGCATATCTAGAATAATTACCACATCATGTTTACATGCTCGAACACATTGTTCTCCAAGTTCATTGATGACTATTGATAATGACCATTTTAACCTTTCTCCCTATCATCTTGTGGACCATCATTTGTAGAAGCCTATTTTCTACTACATGTTCTTTATTAATGCAGTGGCTTCATTTTTTTGTCATTTCATCCAACAGTTTGGGTAATAAACTTTTGATTTTACAGATTGTGGTTTTCTTCTCAACATGTGATGCAGTAGATTTTCATTATTCATTGCTGAGTGAATTTCAGTGGCCACCTAATTCACCTCCAGAAGCTGAATGCAATCTCTTTTTGGGTTGCAAAACTTATCGGTTGCATGGAAACATGAATCATGATGACCGGAGAAGTACATTCAATGCATTTAAAACAGAAAAATCAGCTCTTCTCTTGTCAACAGATGTTTCTGCAAGAGGCTTGGATTTTCCGAAAGTCAGATGTATTATACAGTATGATTCTCCAGGGGAGGCAACTGAATACGTGCACAGGTTTCTTATGATTTTGTGGAATTTGTGTACTACTTTCATATCCATTAGTAGTTTTAGGGTGATTATTACCGTTGCTTCAGAGGTCTTTGTTGGATATTTCTAGACTTTGTATCACAAGAAAGATTTTCTTTTAGAAGCATTAAAGTTTCATGTCCTACGCCCATTACATCTTTTACTAGGCATGAAACTTAAATTATTTTGATCTGCATTAAGCTTATTTTCTGAAAACTGAGGTGGTTATCCAGTGGGTGAGATCCACCCCTGCAGTGGAGATGCAGGCATCGAGTCCCCCACTCTCTCCCCGAGATATGAATTCCTTATATTACCTCCACCCTTTTGGGGGCTGGTTTTCTTATAACTGTTTCCCTTACGGTGTGACTGGGTCAGTTGAGATTCTTATTCAACATGCAGAAATCCTATCAGATACTAACGAATGCTACATAAATCTTGCACAACGCAGGGTTGGAAGAACTGCTCGTTTGGGTGAAAGGGGAGATTCTCTATTATTTCTACAGCCAGTTGAAATCGATTATTTGCAGGATCTGGAAAGACATGGTGTGTTGCTAACAGAGTATCCCCTTCTCAAATTGTTGGATAGCTTTCCATTGTATGGTCATAATCAGCATGTCAAGAAGTTTATTTCATTAGAGGTGCATCCCTGGGTGCTTTCTCTACAGAAGGCACTAGAATCCTTCATCTATAGAGAGGTAAGCTTTGTGTATTAATTTTTGTAGTTTGGAAAATTATTAAGTGCTTTCACTAATTCTCTTTAGCGTGCATTGGCCCATATTGTTCTGTACTTCTGTTTGAATATTGCCTAGAGTATCAGAAAAAGCCAACATTGTAATCAATTTTTTCTTGTGTTTATTGACCTAAATGATTAGGTTTTAGGTAATTGTCTTGGTGAAGTTGTCAATTAGCCTAGAAACCACACTTTTATATATTTCATAAATGTATATTTCTGTCTGTGTACGTCAAACCTAGTATAGTTCATTTAATGAACATCCCTGTTCAACTTCACGAAGTATGTTGTCTGTTCTTTTGAATTATACTAAATGAATCTCAACATTATGCTTCAAAATTTGATAGCATCATCATTTGTTGAAAGCAGGGATCAAAAATGTTTTAGATCAAATAATCTAGAGGTCGTCTCAGTGTTTGATAAATTGATTAGGACACAATCAAGGCATGGTATACTGTATGGATGCTGAATTCAGGGTCTCTAGTAATGATCAAGTTATTGATGTTTTGCTTCCTAATTTGTATCAGCCAAGTGTTAAGAAGCTGGCAATGAATGCATTTTGCTCTTGGGTCCGTGCATACAGTGCTCATCGTGGTGAGCTGAAAAGTATATTTATGGTTAAGAAACTTCACTTGGGCCATGTGGCAAGAAGTTTTGCGTTGAAAGAACAACCATCGTTGGTTGGAAAATCCTTCCAAAAGCAAACAAAGAAGAGGAATCGAGACCAAAAACATAAAGGAGGATCTAACAAGAAGAGAAGGGTCGTCAGTAAAACATAGAAGCCATGTTCAATTGGTAAGTGAAACATAGTATTTTAGACCATGTCATCCATTGTAGTCTTATGGTGATTCGCAGTATTTTTAATTTTACGTCAGAGTTTTAACTGAAAGCTATATAGGGCAAAACAAGTTGAATAGTTGTACGTACGGTTGTTGTATCTTGGTCCACCAAAATTTTGTATTGATATAATTCAATAGTAAAGGTTTTATAGGTGCACTCAAATACTCTATTGGGTTGTAATGTCTTTATTTAACAGAATACTTGCATTATTCAGTTCTAAATTGAACCTATTCAGTCATGGCTATTGCCAAATATTGGTTACTTTTTTAGTTTAATGTAATAAACATAGGATTTAGTATTTAATAATGGGAAGGGAAGACCTTGATTTTTGGAATCATTTAATGAACTAAAAGTATGATTTACATCATAATATTTGAAAAATACAAAAAGCTTAATGAACTGGACCTCATCATAGACTTCTTAGGGCCTTTTCCAGTATTAGGAAAGGCAGTTGAGGCCCACCGTACGTGTAGTCCATTTTAACAGGAGAAGAGGACGAACATAAACACTATGATGAGGTTTGAGTCTCCCCACGTCGGTAAATTTGGTATCCAGTGGTTGGGTTTAGTAACGGGCCCACAAATGGACCCATCGGATTACAATTGCGACCCTTCATTAATTAGATTTAAGGCCGAGCACATGTGATTTGGTCCACATCAAGTCCTAATTGTCTGCAGGCCTTTTCATTATCAATGCCTATATATCCTGGAGTCAAGGTAGGAATGAAATAATTCATTCAAAAAAATTGTGTTTAGTTGTTTTATTGAAATAAATTATTTTCATTCCTACGAAATTTATGAATTTTTTTTTTTGAGGGAGAGTATGGAATGACTCATTTCAGTCACGAATGAAATGAATCATTTCATTCAGTATTCCATTCCTTCAATCTAACATGGCATAATTTTTTTTTTTAATTTCCATTTAAAATTTTAATTTATGGGTTGTGATTTGTCAAAAATAATAGAATGAATTAAAATTAAAATCAACATCCATATTAGTCTACATCACAGGGGTAGGTACGTGTTCATGTCTTGATGACTTTTTCATCAGCTAGCTAATCTCCTTCTCTTAGCCTTTCATATAATTAAATTGCCTATAAATTTGGTCTACTTTTCTCTTCTTTGTGTAGTTCAAGAGTGTTTTCAAGCTTTGAAGGTATTAATTATACTATTCGAATAAATTAGATTATTTATTATTGGTATATGTTAATTCTTCAATGGCTATTTTAGTAGTAGCCTCCATTTTCAGGACACATATAATTTTTGTCAAAAGAAACAAGTAAATGATAATTAAACACATCAATACATATATTGCAACCCTTGTATTGAGTATCTAATCATTACTACATAAGAGAAAATTGATGTTTTTGTATGTCATTTATTTATACTGTGGCTAATGTTCTTGCTTGATCTATCTGTATGAAGGACTATGTACGTACCCTCATAATTAATTAGTGGTACCCTACCTAAATCATTCTAGAACTAATGCTACGTTTAGATTAAAAGAATAAAATAAAGTAGGGAATAGAATAGATGGGGGAATAGAATAAAAAATAGAATGGAATAATTTTTTAATATTCCATGTACATGTTTGGTTGATATTAGGAATACATCTAAGAATGAAATAAATAATTAAAAAGTGACCTAAATACCCCCAAATGTTCAAATTTAACTTAAATTCAATTTATATTAAAAATTTAACACATATTTCTCTAGATTTTTTTATAATTATATTCTTCTTTTTTTTTTACTATACTTTTCATATAATTTTATTTTATAATTTTTTTTCTTACTTGTAAGTTATCTTTTTTTATATATATTTTTATTTCTCTAGAATTAACTTTATTTTAATTGATAAAATCTAAAGATAAGTAGTGTAAAATAAAATACAACCAACAAAACTAAATCAACTAGTATAATAACCCCACTCAATAATATAAAGTGATGATAAAATTCAATAACATAATGCATAATTTCATTTAACAACCAACAACTTAATAAAATGTCTAATCAAGTAGTAATGCATTCCATCAAAAAATCCTAAACAAAATTCCAATATCATCGTTCAATAAGTAACATAATAAAATGTCTAAATAACTAGTATAACACTCCACTCAATAAATCTTTGACGAAACCCTCTTTTCGCTCATCGGGAAGGCTAAAAAAGACCACCATCAACTCCTCCTCACGAGCAAGCTTGCACATGACCTTGTTACGCTCACTATCAGTTAGACCGGGCACATTACTCAACGCATTACTAAGATTCTTTCGTTGCTCATTTAATGAAGCCTCCAATCCAAGAAAGTTAGCAAATTGAGCAGATGATTTCTCGAGTTGTGCAAAGAAGAATAAGTGCTTGACCTCTCTCACGGCAAGATTCGTAATCAATATCGAAACTTGATTTTCTCTTTCTTTCTTGAAACTAGAGGACTTGCTAGATATTTCCTCACCGCGAGTTGGAATCAAGTCATCATCTCCATCATTTGTTTGGATCTCTTCATCTAACTCTATCATTTTCGCAAATGTGATAGAGCATCTTTTCCGATTGCTTTCTATCCTTGCCAAATATAAACAGAGATCCAAATAATGTGGAAATGTCTTATTACGCCACTTTCTTTATCTTTTGGTGCACCTAAAACAAGGAAGAAGAGAAAAAATAACACAAGAATTAAAAAAACTCTGATCATATATTCAAACAACTCTGACCATCAAATAATTAATCCACATGATCAAACCAATATCTTAACTGTGAGACCCCAGATTTTATGAATAAATATTTAATTTTCTCGAAATATTTTTTTATATTATGGTGTGAATTTGATATAATGTTATAGTTCAGGTAATATTTATAAATTTTGCAAAGTATGCAAGTTGTTATATTATATTCGATTGGTGGGGAATATTCGTCTTATTCAAGACAATCATTGGTGGACCCCTATAATGGAATTATCATCGGATCGAGAAAACGACAAAAATATTTTATGAAAATAACGGCGGAAGTTTTACTGATTAATATTGTTGAACTACTCAGTAGTAAAATTAAAGTAATACGCGTGGTTGCGTAGAAAGACACCAGTATTGATTATTAATGCTTACGGAGAAGTCACTCAATTTTGTTCAATTATTCTTTGTAGTAATTGTTGATAAGATCTCACGTTATTTGATTCAATTATTGTCGATATTTTATATATTATTAAATCAATAATTGAAATGACAGAGTTATTAATATTATAAATTGCAATATTAACGATGTCAAGTTACGCCAAGGAGAGGTTTGGTCACCTAATTGCGCGCCCAATAGGGAGAAATCCTTATTGGAAAGCCCCTCTTTCCTGGGAACGACCTGGTCGATTAATATTGTGAATTATAATAATAATGATAAATGTTGTTAAAAATATTGAAAGGATTTTTATGAGGTAGTTGTTGTAAATTTGGCGTATTATTTAGACCCCCATTTACCTATTTTTTAACATTATTGGTAGAAAATTATTTAAATATAATGGGACCCTGTGATTATGACATGTTGGGGGGAGGGAAACATGTGGGGCCCACGGTATTGAAAATTGAATGGTTGGAAGTTTTTTTTTCAAAGTTGTCATTTTTGGTGGGGTGGGGTGGGGTGGGGGGTGGGGGGGGGGAATATTGGTTTATACGGAGGGAGTATTATTATTATTATTATTATTATTATATTATATATAATATATTTTATTTAAAAGATTTTGCTTTTAAATATGGACCGTCCAATTAAAAGTAAATCAATCTGCACTGCTGATTCATGAATTAGTTCTTATACGCGATCCATTCTTCTATAAAATAAGCTCATTCCTTCATTATTTTCTTACAAATTCAATTGAACTCTACAGAGAGAAAATTATAGAGAGAAATAAGAAGAGAAGTCTCGCTAACTTTCTTTTCCTTTATCCAGCTTTTTTTACAGTAAGGATATTATTCTTTTGTATTCAAGAAGAGAACTTCATTATTCCATTTCTTTATTATTCATTTGAATAACTGTATACGCTGAATACCCTATACTTGGTGGTGACATTCTTTATTATTCTGTTTTTATTATTCCGTTGGAACATCCTTTTCTATGCTTTACGTGGACCGGTTTCGTCTTTTATTATTCTCTCGCTCTTTATTATTACGTTGGAATATCCTCGCCTGTGTGTGTTTTACAGGACCGGTTCCGTCTTTATTATTCTGTATTTATTATTCGCTGAATAACTTTGTCTATGCAAGACCGCATGCATGCATGGTGATTTTGTTGTTATTCCATTCTTTATTATTCATTTGGAACATCCCGTTGGTGTGATTTTCACCGCCCGGTTCCGTTATTATTATTATTTTGTTGGAATAACTCACATGTCACGCTAAGTACCGCATGCGTGGTGATTTCATTGTTATTCCATTCCTTATTATTCTCGGTTGGTTAAAATTTTGACTTATACTCCATGAAATTAGTGGAATATCCTCGATATTTCAAGGCTTCATCCAAGATTTTTCATGGAATATTCTTCCGAACATTTTTGAATTTTACTCTACAAAGCAAAGATCATGTTGACATTTTGGACGTTATTAGTTCCCTGAATAACTTAATTCTTGAACTTGTTTTTATTGAATTCTTATATCATTGTCATCATCCTCATGTTTATATTTTTTGAAAGTCATCCGTGGCTTCGTAGTGCATAGATGGACTTGGTATGATTATGACTGTGGATTATTCGGTGTAATCACGACCGTAATATTACAAATGATGTGATAAAAGTCCTCATTGGTCCGTAGAAGTGCATTGATGGACGAGTTGTTGGCATGATCATGATTATTGATGAATACACAAATATCCTGGCCCGTAGTCGCATGGAATTTGTGGTCGTGACCCTAATGAATATCCTTGGTCAGAAGGCAGGATGATGTGGATTATTTATTGTCGAGTCTCAAATGATAAAAGTGATGAAAAAACCTTTAAAACATAAAAGATAGTAGATTTTATTCTCTCTTGACTCTTTTAATGGATCGCTTCTTCTTCACCGCAGCTTAAACTTGATGTCTATTGTATTTTATCGGTTTAACATTGTTGAGGACTAATGATAATTTATTACGCATTAGCTTAGTCATAATATTTCTTCTTTGGGCTAGTTGAGCTCACCCTTTCTTTCACCGTTCTCTTCTTGAAAATGAGATAACGAATTTGGGACGAGTCTGGGGAGCGGAGTGATGTTCGGATGATAGTGTTAGCTAGTAGTCCTCACTATTACATTACATAGTGTGACAATAAATGTATTGAGGACTTATTTCGAGAGTGGATATTATCTGCAAGAAGGCAATATTTGTATTAAAACTCACAAAGCATGTATTTTGTAGTACTTTACACGACTGTTGTATAATTAAGTTGTATTTGAATTTTGTACCATGTATTGGCGACTCAAGATGGGTGATGTATACCTATTTTGGGGCCGTCACATTAACCAAAACCAAATTATATAATGAGATTCAAGATTCTGTATTCATTTATTCAACTCTTCCATCCATTTTTCGCAGTAAAACAGAGAGAACTTATTTCAATTAAAGCAGTTTACTAGATTTGACATCTAAACAAAGTGGTATCACACCATAGAAAGGATTCTTTACATGTTCATATTTATACAGTATACACTTTAATTCTAAATATTATAGGCCTCACAATCTAAGCCAATTACACCTTTCCAAGACAAAGCTGACTACTAGAAAACACATTTCCCTAAAAATTAAACAAAATCAATAGGGAATCCAACTATTCTTATACAGTCAACGTAACAATGTCCACCTACATCTAAAAGAAAGTCATAGTCCCTCACATATATGGATTTCATGAAGTTACAAACTGGGACACGTTTTAACTATTTTTTTTCAAATTTCTTTAGTAGTAAATTAAAGACTAAAATTTGTAACTGGAAAAAAATATGTGCAATTGTATCCTAAGCAACACAATTCTCCCAGAAAACTGACAAGAGTTTATACAGTTATCCTTATTACTAAAGACTCTGGACAGATGGCTTAGATCACAGGAGGCTGTACAATTACACGAATAAGAGACAAAGTACCAATATTCAATAATAATTTTAACTCATAAATAAATTACATATAACTACTCATGCAAAAGACATTATATTCTAGTAATTTAAACCAGTATATTTATGCCTTATAAATTAGTATAAACAAATTACATATAACTATTCATGTAAATTCCTCCCTCACTAGACACTAATTTATGCCTTAGATATTGTCATAAGAGTGTAGAATACCAATATAAACCAGGCATGGACTACCTATATATTGTGGGCAAGTTAATTGAACAGCAACACAATGCAGCACTGGTTGCATTGGAATGGCAGGAACATGCAACATGGGATCGTAGAGCTATAATTTCTACAGTTGAAATATGCCTAGGGTGAGTATTGAACAAAAGTAGAAGGAATAATGGCAACTAGAAATTGATTATTCTACTGTATGAGAATTACCTTAGAAATTAACCTTTATGTATGTTCCATCCAACACCCCTAGACAACCCTAGTAAGAAATACTTAACATAATGATAAATATGTAATTTAAAAAAGGTTTATTTTAGTAAGATAATAAATATCTAAGTTAAAGTAATACCTTGAACTATTTTCACTTATCGTCAGTAGAGTTTTCACGTATATGTTCTGATTTCTTAAAAAGTTAACCTTCCAATCTTATTACGACACTAAGTACGTTATTGAAGTGTCTACAAATTGTCTCATCGAATCGACGAAATTGTAACACTATGACTCGATTTTTCACATGATGGGCTAGTACATACAAGAACATGGCAACTTGTTCATCTATTTGAAGGTTCTTTGTACTACTAAGCTTGCCCGTGGTATGTAAAATATAACACAATTTGGTAAAACTGGCCCTATCCATTCTAAGGTAATTATGGCATGTAATGTCACTGTCATACACTAGCTCCCTCATAAATTTTAGCCCGCTCAAGCAAGAAAGGGTGTACTTTGGTCGAGTAAGTGCTCTCATTCGTCTATGTTGTGCCATAGATATAACAAATTGCATGAATAAGGTAACCATGAAAACTATTTCGAACTAAAAATAGAAAAAAAACAATTATTCTCTTCATCCTCTTCTGTTTGTCTAATTTACGATGAGTCATGACTTCAATTCAATTCAAAAAGTAAGAGCTAACTCAAAATTATTAATGAGAAGACAATGACACCAAGATTGTAGCTCCAACACTCGGATAAAGCATGACTAATGCTAATTCCAACCAACACCAGGATACTTTAAGGAAAACAAACAGTTGCTTAAAGTGATACTTTAAGGAAAACAAACAGTATAATAGTAGTTTTATGACATCGCCATCATAAATATGTTGGACAACAAAAGACAGAAACAAGTAGTAATAACAATATTATGGTACCTACGCGTTCATTCAGTAGTGAAAAACATAGTCGAGAAGAGTCACCGCATTATAGTTTCATGAACATGAATGAAGTTCTTCTTGTTACAGTATATATATAATGTAAAAATGATGGATAAATAAATGTAAGATGAATTTTTTTTCCAACAATAACACATGGCATTATCATAACTCATTTTCTTAAGCGAAATTGCTATAAGAGAAACTATTCACTGCATATACAAGATTTTCATACTAGAGAATTAAATGACATGAAATTGGAATAAAAGGTTCATACTAGAGAAGTGTTATTGTGGTTTATCTACCATTAGCCAAGAAAATTACTTAAAATCTGGTTGAAACTAGAAGGGCTTGTCTGCATTTTGAAGTTGAATAATAAAAAAACACACTTTTACCAAATTAAGCAGTAACATACATATTAATAAAATTAACATTCACTTGAGTATCATCGTAAATTCCATCTCCAATCGCATTCTAACTATCCACATTCACAAGAACCTTGCAAAACCGAATATGAAATATTATCATGTCCCCTAAATTGTGTAGCTAGATGTGGTTACCAAGAACATGAGAACCAAAATCTCACTAAACATCAATTTTCCCAGAACTTGATTTAATAAATTAGACATCAAATAGTATCCAGAACAACAATCGATTCTTGTAGGTTCAAAATTTAAGTAATTATTGTGTAACTATTTGAACCCACAGAACTTCTGAACAAAAAAAAAATCAAACAACACACACACACACACACACACACACACACATATATATATATATATATATATATATCAGTTTATATATATGTATATGTATCGACTATCAAAAATCATACAAGAAATTAGTGAGAGATTTGGAAGGTATTTGATTCAATTCAAAACTTTTGGACATATTTCAAATTACCTGAGGAAAAAAACTACGATTAGATCGAAACTTCAAGCACTAGTATAGATTTGTGATAAAAAAAAATCGATGATTAGAAGGTGTTGATCGATATATGCCTTTATCTTCTCTCCTCGTCTCGTCTCCTCTTGTCGTTCTCTCTAGTAGTAAATGAAACAATCGATCGATGAAATCTGACCCGTAAATTCCCTATTTCATATAGGGGGTATATCTGTCAATTCACTTCAAATAAGAGATGGAATGATTCATTCCTGCCTCCCCCTCCGGGAATGAATTTTTATTTTTACAGTTGGGCAATATTCCAGCTTGAATAGATCTTTCCAACGGAAGGGAGAAACCAAACATGATATTTTTTATTCCAACGGAATGATTTATTCCGTTCCCTCTTTTATTCCACCAAATCAAACACAACATAAGGGTGTAAACGAGTCGAACGAAATGAAGCGAGAATACTCGAAATTAATTCGAAATGATAAATTCAGTATTTGAATTAAACTCAATTCAATTATATTTGAAAAATCCTACTCAGATTCGACTCGACTCGAATATTTAGCACTCGAATTCGATCCGACTCGACTCAAATATTTATTCAAACTACTCGCGAGCTTTAAATTCAAGCTTGAATTCGAGTCTTCACATAATAACTAGTTTTGTAATAAATATAATTATAAATTGAATTTGTTATTTTACTTAAAAATGAGAAAATATATTTATTATTACACTTTACAAATATAAAATCATAATTAAAATTAAAAACAAAACAAAATAATAACTAATTGTCCTAATTTAATTTAAATTTGTATATATTATAAGAGAATGTATCGAACATCTAATCGAATATGTTTTAATCGAGTATGTATCGAATCACAATAAAAAATTCGAGTAGTTTGAATCTTAAACGAGTCGAGTATAGCCTTGCTTAAATTCTACTCGTATTTTTATTTGAACTATTTTTAATGCTTAGATTTGGATCATATTATTAACGAATTCGAGTCTCGCTCGTATTTTTTCGAGTCGAGTCCAAATCGAGCCCGAACTGTGTTGGCTCGTTTACAGCCTTATCTAGGACCATGCCTTGCAGCTGTGGATTAGGCTTGGACGCTTGGTACGTTCTCTTGTTGAGAAACCTCATGGACTTACGTTAGGTTATCTTTGTTTGTTGGGATTATTTATTATACATGAGATTATAATATATAATATTATAATTTCAAGACTATTAATCTTAAAATTATAATCCCGAGATTATAATTATAATCTAAAGAGACTATTAAATTATTTTATAATTTCTAAATTAATAGTCTCAAGTTTAAATATTCTTATCTTGCAAACAAACATATACTCCCTCGGTTCCATAATAACTGCTTTTTAAAAAGAAAAATTGTTTCAATTTATTTGTCGTTTATAACTTTCTAAGAGAATAAATTATTTATTTTACTATATTACCCTCAATAAATTTTCTCTCTTGCATTAATAGTTTTCAACTTTTAAAGGGATAGTGATAGAATTTCATATAAATTTTAATTCTTAAATAATAGCATTAAATAATTTTCTTAATTTATGTGTATGAAACTAAAAAAACAGTTATTATACTCTCATAGACTCAAGTAAAAGGATGAAAAACCTTATTAGAAGGAGAGGAGTCGGGATAAATCTTAGAAGGAGAGGGGTAAAAATGGCATTCATTATGAAGCGCTTGTCCTGACTTTCATGGGAATAGACTCGTAATTAAAGTTATTATACAATAAAAAGAAAATTCATGCCTTAACTGCTTGCTCTGGTAAATAGTCGTAACAACCACTAAATAAATATTGAAAAAGTTAATTTCTTTGTATATCGTACTAGGAGGATCTTTTTGGACAAATGGATTAATTAATTTTTTTTTGTTTTAGGTTATTAATTTTATGCATGAGAAAATAAATATCATAGTGATGATGTTCTTTGGGCAGCATTTGGATATGAAGTAATTGTTGAGTAGATTTGTACGGTGACATATATAGTAGTACAATTCAACCTTTTAGTTATTCTGAAAAAACATGCATGATGAAGTCTAGGCATCTACCTAATACCTAAGAGCTATAGATAGAAGTTATGTATTTCCACACGAAGGAAGGAAGGAAGGAAGGAAGGAAGGGTGCAAATATAATATAATTAAATTGAATGTATGATTAGTAATATTATTATCACATAAAAAATGTCATATAATATTTATATATACATACATATATGTTGTGGGCTTCCGTCTGATATGTAAAGTTCGTAATATGCATGTGTTTGTATGTGGAGAACAAATCATTTGTCTCTATTTTTCCTGTCCCCTTGTGTCCCCCACTTAAATGTCCTCCACTTAAATTTTGATACCTAGCATCTTACTTAATACTAATTAAGTATAAAATTAAATAAAAAATTAGGTGTCAAAATTTAAGTGAGAAGATACAAGGAGACGGTGAAAATTGAGACAGAAAATCTACTCTCGTATATGTGAGTATTATGTAATCTTTTTTCATGCGATGATAGCATTATTTATGTATGATATATTGATTCATAATATTTTGAGTAGTTCTACATGGACAGGTTTTGGGGACAGGAATATTGGACCGGTTGATTTTTTTATTTTTTTGACTCTCAAAAAATATATAGTATTTATTTTAATTGAAATTTTTACAGAATACAGTGTGTTTAGATATAAATTTGTTCAACACTATATTGTATATGTATCTAAATTATATCTAAAATTACTATATTTTATAAAAATTTCAATTAAAATAAATATTATATATTTTTTAATCACAAAGAAAATAAAAAAAATTCAACCGGTCCAATATTTCTGTCCATAAAACGTGTCCGCCAAGACATTTCCTAACATTTTCTATACCAGCTAGGACTAGGGTACATACGTACGTTGTAATAAGAGCGCCCCACGTGAAGTCCAATAATAGCTAGTACATACTATCTATTTTAGGTGAACATAAATATTAAATATGAATATATTTAAATTTTATGTATTTATATTTTTACTCATTATCTAATATCAAAATATAAATAAATAATATTTAAATACATTTATATCTATTTTATGTAAATTTTAATTTTTTAGTATATATATATATATATATATATATATATATATATATATATATATATATATACGTACATATTCTACTACTACTATATACTAGCATCCGGTTATCATAAAATTAATTTCATGGTAAGTTGTTCAATCGACTAAATCTGAAGATCGATATACGCAGAGAGAGATCATCTCCTCCTATGTGCCGACATTTGTATTGATCAATTGATAAAAATTAACTTTATGTACTATTAGAGTATATATATATTATTATATAAATGCATGGTCTAGGTGGAGTACGAATGAAGAAAGCCAGCTGAATTATTTCGAGCTGTCGGTGTTAAATGCATGGAGTGACCCTAGTATATGTTCATTCATAATGTTAGGAATTCTATTTATTTATTTTTGTCTCGAATAAGTTTTAAATGATACGTTTCATTATATTTGTTATATATTTCATTTTATTATATTTTTGTGATTTATTATTTATTATATTTATTTGAGTTTGATAAAATTCATTTGTAAATATAATTTAATAAATATAAAAAGTGTAATTTAATATCTCTATGCGGAGAATAAGAATAATTCATTTGGTTCAAGTTAAAATCATATGACTTGAATTTATCAATAACTAAAGTGAAACATTTAATAATGTATTTGTATGTAAAAATTAGTTTGTCTTAGTTTCATATTAATTATATGAAATAAAAGAAAAGAAGTCCAAAATATATATATTTGACAACTAGTTAATTTAAATCATTAACTTTAATGTGCTCCATTTTTTCTATTTAAATTATATTATTATTAATAATTTGTAACTTATTACATCATTATGACTAATTAATTTGTAACTTATATTTATAATAATGTGTAATTAATTAAAATGGAATTAATTAATAATAGTTGTTACTATTATATACATGTATATCTATCTATGTGTAGATATATGAAGAGATATGTGTAGAGAATACTTGCATTTGAAAATCTCTCCTCTCACTTAGTTTTTTTTATAAATGTATAACTATCACAAAAAATATTCGACTGAAATATTTTGTAAATTGTTATCACAAAATTGTTCAATTCCGAAATTAACTTAACATATATTCTGGAGGTATATCGTCAATAACTCATAGCAAAATATTCGTGGTAGGGGCGATAAACACTATAAAGACAAAGATCACCCGTGCCATATTTTTCGACTAATTTTTTATTATGATTTTACGAAATTACGGTTCTAACAACAGATTATATCATAAATTACTATTTTTTATTAAATATTCTCAAGACGACACGATTTATAATATACTCATTCCATTCCAAGAATATTAGATATATACACATTTTTTAAATTTAAAATCGATCTAAATTTGTTATGATTTAGAAACAAGTGGTAATGAGTAGTAATTTTAAGTTATTTTATTTTTATATAATAGTTATAATTATTAATTTGTACTAAAACCAATACATTCTCAATGATTTTGGAACTAGAAAAACAAATTTTATATATACCCATAAATAAGAATAAGAAAATATGATATATAAAATATATATATATATATATATATATATATATATATATATATATATATATATATATATATATATTTCCATCTCAATCTTAAGCTCACCCCTTTAGTAGCGATTCGATCTCGATCCGTCATTAATATGTTAGGTTAAATCGCTTTATGTTGTTCGTCGTAATATATTGTCTATCCCTAAAAGTTAAGACGACGGTTTTATATATAGCGACGGATCGAATCGTCGTCCGGTCTATCGCTAAAGGGGAGTGAACGAAATGAATTAAATAATGGGTGCATTTAAGATTCGGACAGTATATATATGAGTCGACTTTTGCATGAAAACAAATGTGTTTGGTTGAGTTGCATGCATGAGAGATAAGGAAATTATACCAACTCATGTGCTTGTTGGAATACCAAACAGATAATATATATATGCATGCTCCATAATATACAAAATACAATATTTGTATTGTGTTACCTCTGACGACAAACTAGGAAGAGAGTCAGAGAAGGTTTCCCCGTACCCTTATTTATGCCGTGAATTTCGTTTCTTGCTCTCCCTTTAGACTTTAGATTTACCTATAGGCTATACATAAAACACACACACACACACACACACATATATATATATATATATATATAAGGGTGTAAATAAATTGAGTCGAGTCGAATATTGAATTGTTCATATTTAGTTTATAAAATTTATCGAGTATAAAATAATATTTGATTGAGTCGTTTAACTACCGAGTCGAGCACGATCTCGAATCGAGTCCGAACAGTTTGAACTTTTCAAACGAATATGTCCGAGTATTAATAGAAAATTATAATTTGAGAAGGTTCGAGTAATTTATCAAATTTTAAAATTTGCTCATATTTGAATTATTTATATTTTAAATCGAGTTCGAATCAAACTTTTGGTTTAGTTAAAGTAATTTAATCGAGCTTGAACAGTTTGCTTTAATTTTACAACTTTATATATATATATATATATATATATATATATATATATATATATATATATAATATCTCTTTTAGCTTAATCGAGTAAACTAAAACTAATCCATTATAACGACGATTTTTTTCGTTGCTATAACATAGAAAATTGACTTTTTTACGCTATAAGCGTAAAAAAACAAGAATTTATAATCGATTTGTTTTTTAGTTCATTTCTAGTTCAATTGAAGAGACGAACCCATATATATATACATACACACATTAGAATTTGAGCAAAAATTAAAATGAGTTTCATTAATCATTTAAAATAAATTCACATATCAATATGTTTTACTCGATGAGTAGAATAAAATTAAGTATTTGGATGCTCAAATTAACTCTTAAAGATCACTCTTGAAAATGAGAAATTAACTCCCAAAGATCACCGTTGAAAATGATACTCCCTCCGTCCCATGATAAAAGTTCTTATTACTATTTTGGGTAGTCCCATGTTAAATGTCCATTTTCCTTTAATAACCAAATTTTTACACATATTTTCCTATTATACCCGTAGCATTAAATATTTCATACTTTTCTTATTCTAATTCTCTCTCCATATTTAATGACATTATTATAGGTAATTTTATCATTTTATTCATCTTCTTAATATGCGTGAAAAGTCTACCAGGATTTTTATCGTGGGACGGAGGGAGTAATAAATATTTTTGAGAAACTAAGTCCCACATCGGTTAAAAATTAAATATTAAAAATTTATAACTTTGTCAATCAAATTTTAACCATATATGTCTCATATCCTCTCAATATATGTATATCTTTATAATATTTTAAACTAAATAATAATCTAATTTATATTAATTTAAAAAATAATTAATAAATTAATTACTTATGAACAGTTGTGATTAAAAAAATCTATTATGAGTCAATATAATGTATATATATCATATATTATTACTTATTATATTGTCATTATAATATAATGTGTGTATATATATATGTGTGTGTATGTGTGACACAAAAGTACAAAAATATTAAAAAAATTGACTTGATAGTATTATTCTCAAACCTTCATCAAATTATTTATTGCTTAATAATAATTTTAAGATCATTAAAAAATATTTTTGATTTTGCCACCGTCGATAATCTGATCTTTTTATGCATAATGCTACAATACACTATTCAAGAGTGATATGAGTATTAAATTTTTGAATATTATCATTCGTGGCCACACTTATTTTTAAAAAAATTATCAAAATAACGTAATTTTAATAAAAATATATTATTTAAAAAATTTATTTTAAATCGGTTATATATATATATATATATATATATATATATATAGTCGTCAAGTTGAATGACAGAGTGGAAGCTGATTGATTGCACCCCACCTTTATAATGGTGCAATAAAATTTGGCTGCCCTACATACTTAACATTTTGTGAATAATTTTTTTCTTGTGGATTACACTTGATAAAAAAAACCCTTCAAACTCCCCCAGTGGCCCAGTCACCCCCTCCCCAGCTAAGAGATATTGTTAAATCACCTGGATGTTGACCTTAGTGGCTCTCTTATCAACATCACGTACATATAATATATTATATATATATATATTCATAAAAATATTTATTATTAATTAAAATAAATAAATATTATTGTTAACATTCAATATCATAATTAACTGTCGAAATTAAAATTAAAATTAAAATTTTTACGTCCACTATATATATATATACTCATATAATAATATATATGCGTTTATATTTTGATTACATCAACGAAAATATCTGTAGTTCTAACAATGTGTTCGCTTTTGTGAAATTGTTCATGGAGAGAGTTTTATTTATCATACGTACATATAATCATGTTTTTTTATACTCCATATATATAACAGATTTAATAGTGATGACATAAATTTAATTACCTAAAATATAGTAATGATATATTAAAATTTTATAATAAAAAAATATATTTAATTTTGGAGAAATAATTATATAGAGTATAAAAGTAATTATCTCATCTCATTCCATTAATAAGTCAAACTCGATGGAGCAGAAGTCAGCTCATTCGATTAATTATCTGAAAATCTGAACATGGATGAGCTCATCTCATGCACTTATATACATATATTATTACGCTCTTCCAACTTTATTGATCTTTAATTATTACACTAGTAAATAAAACAAATGAAGCTATATATCTTTCTCTCTTTTTTTGTTTTCTTTTTTGGACATAATGAAGCTGTAAATACATAATGATAAATCACATGTACGTACATACTCGATCTCTTTAAGTTAATTTGTGATGCTCTATAGTAATTCGTGTTTAACGGTGGGGTAGAATTATAAAGCGAGATGTACTATATATATATATATATATATATATATATATATATATATATATATATGTCGTGTCATTGTCCTCTCAATTAAATATTTTGTCCAATGCATTGAACTAAACTGAATTGACTATAAACTTTAGAAAAATTAAGGTTGTCAGTTATACGCAGAGGAATAATCTCATGATTAGCATCTTAATAATTATTAAAGCCTTTTCATTTCATTCAATAAAATTAAGCTTAATTAAATCTTTATCCCTATATATATATATATATATATATATATTCATGCATGATCAGTACTCACTGCTGGAATCGATCAGGATTATTGATGACCATGTGCATACCTAACGCAAAAAATCATTCAATCGGCATGCATCTTTAATTAATTCTTTCTTTTTCAATAAATAATAAAGGGGAATCATTCTTTTTTGCATCCCATGCTCTAATTCTATGGAAAAATCCCATTCTTTTTTCCCCCTTTAGTTGTGAATTTACTTTCATAATTAGAAGCAAGCGAATCAAAACAAAAGATCTTGCTCGTCAATCATGATAATATATGACATGTAATGGCACTATATATGGGCCAGTAGTTACCATTTTTTCATTTTTAATTACTTTTTATATATATATATATATATATATATATATATATATATATATATATATATATAATCCATAATCATGCACAATTAGCTGAGTATATACGTACGTATTTAACATTCTATATATCAAACTGTTTCACAGACTGATTTATATATAATACTCGATCGATCGATCGCCCGTACGTTAAATATTTGGATGAATTGTTGGTTATGAGCTAGCTGGACCATGAATATATACTTTTATATCAAAAGTACATATATGATATATGCATGCATGAACTATTTTGTGAGGGGGAAAAAAAAAATTCCAAAGTAAAAATTATTTTGGAAGGCGTGCGTGGTAGTCTAGTGGCAGCCGCACTTACCCTGCATTCCTTAAATAGCAAAAATTCCCTCGTGAAGCCAAGTGATATGTAGTACTGGAGGCCATTTAGCTGTCTGCATTTGCGTCTATGGCGCCTAAGCAGATCGAATGACATTTATTAGTAATGTCTTGTCTATCTTACATGGCCTGCACAATATATATATATATATATCGTTTTTTGTTAGAGATTTTACTTGGTAATATTAAAGGTTTCAAATATTTAGTTTTAAAAAAATTTCTTAAACCACTCGACATCATAACATTAGTTGGATAAGTTTCATATAATTAATTATATTATAATAATTATTAAAAATTTAATAACACGTTATTTGAGATCAAAAATTTAATAATCCGTTTTGATGGCACCCAAAAAGTGTATTTTTTAAAAAAGTTGTAGAATATGTTAGTTTTTACTTTACAGTTTTATATTTTTTCCTCATAAAATTATCTGCAATTTAGTTTTTCTTGTAAAAAAGTTATAAGAAGCACCTCGTAAATTAATTTCAAGATTATGGAATTTGTCTGATAACTTAAAGTATAGCTAGTCAACATGCATGCAGCTCAACAAGGTTCCCCACCTTGTTTGTTCGCATCATCTTTAGCTTCTATCTGCACCAATTTATCCATATACCAAAGCCTCCGATATAGATAATTTTTTATTTTCTCTCTCCACACATTCAAGTCTCCTGGTAAATAATCCATGCATGCATTAATATGTTACATAGGAAAAAAATTGCAAATTATATTCATCCGTCCAGAAACAATCCTAGCACGATGTAAAAAGTAAAAAAAAACTTCAAATATTTATTACAGTTTTTTTATTTTGGATCTTATTAATCTGGAATGAGATTAGATAAGTTTTAAATTTAAAGGTCTCTTGACTCTCACTAATATAATTAATAAATAACTAAGTATCTATACACATTTGATTTTTTTTTGTTGTTGAAATTTTCAAAAACCAAAAGCACTTAAAATTCTTATTTTTGTTTTACAAAAACATTTACGCAAATAGTACAACTTATTGAATAAAAAACGCAGCTTATTTAATTGCGTGTTTGGACTTTCAAATTAATGTCCAATAAACTGTAAAACTATTATGGATCGGAGTTAATTTCTGATCAGAATATTGCGTGTACAAGTGGGATTAATGTCGGGTTCAGAAAGGGTCCCCTAAACATAAGTAAGCAGGAAAAATAATACTATGAAGGGCAGGGCTTTGAATTCAAATATATTTGTGAAGAACAGTAGATACATACATACATGAGTATTAATATTACCAATGCTACATTGGTGCATTGTAGTAGTAGTAGCTAGTGAAATAAGTGAGGGGGAGGGGGGGGAGGAGGGGTGGTGGTTTGATTAAAGTAAGTCCGTAGTAGTCCGTACTGGTAATGAGTCAGAAGTCATAACATAGAGCTATAGACAATGCCCAACAAAGGCTGGAAATATCAGATTCCACAGGCTTATTCATATATATATATATATATATATATATATATATATATATATATATTAACTGATGGAATAGTAAAAATATAAGAATCTAATACTAAAAAGGTGAGTGAGTAAGTGAGTGAGTGAGTGAGTCATGGCTATATATGAGCTAGCTAGCCACACGATTGATATGTAAGTATGTAGAAACCCCACAGAGCGGTCGGAGTTAGGAGGTAGTTGGGCCGACAAAAGCTGCAAATTTTCACATGGTTGGGGGCTGTTTCCAGCTCCTTCCATTAACCTCCCCTCCCCTCCCCATCCATGCATTCATTCATGAACCATATCGCCGGCTGGCTTGCCGAGTCGATCGATCTTTGTGTTATACATAGGATAGAGGTTTAGATGTTCATACGTATTTAAATTTTTTATTTTTTATAAAGATAATTATTGTAACTTCTTTAATGCACCAAAAATAATACCATACCATACCATACGTTTAAAGATCTAAACTAAACAAATGAAAAATGATCATTCATATTTGTTAAGTATGCACTTGCGTATGGCATGAAATTAGTAACATGCATGTTTTTGAAGCTTTAACACGACTTCCTTTGCATCAAAATCAGAGTTTAATTAGTTTTTAAGGTTTTAATGAAAATTTTGGATTTATATATGGTGATCTTTTAATCTCCATATATACAATATAAATATAACAAGCTAGATTTAAACTTTAATTTTCATATATATTAATTTCCCCCCTTCAGAATATTTAAGGTAGCAATTATTTGAGTAGTCATATGGTGTAGTGTAATGTTAATATAGACGCACTATGGAGCGAGCTACCAAGGGCAAGGGATATATATTACTTGAACGTACATGATCTAATAGCCGCATTCTAAATAGTAATATTTTTAATGCCCACTACAAAGAATAGTTTAATAAATTATTTGGAAAAAACATTTATTTAATAAATATCCCTCATTAAATTATAATGAACATGTTGACTTCAGTCCTTTTAAAGGATGATATATATATATATATAGGGAGCGGATCAGGTGCGGGATCCCGCACCTTATTAAAATACGGATTTTTTTTTTTTGGTTTTTTTTTTAAAACAACTAAAAATAAATAAATAAAAAATTATGGAATTGAATTTTTTTCATAATACAGTGTTTTGGGTGTGATTTGGGTACGTATAACAAAAAGTGGTGGTACGGTCTGTGCCACCACTTTTTAGTATAGGTATTCAAAACACGTCCAAAACATTATATTATGAAAAAATTTCAGTTCCATAATTTTTTTTTTTTTTTTAGTTGTTCTACAAAAAAAAATAAAATAAAAAAAATGGGGTCCGTATTTTAACAAGAAAGTGGATCCCGCACCGATCTATGTCCTATATGGGAAGTAGATCAGCGGGATCAAGATTTTATTAAAATACTGACTTTTTTTTTGCCTTTTTTTTAAAACAAAAAAAAAAAATTATGGAATTGAAATTTTTTCATAATATGTTTTTTGGGTGTGATTTGAGTGCATTATAACAAAAGTGGTGGTGCGATGCGTGCATGCACGGCACTCACCACTTTTTGGTATAGTATTCAAAACACGCCCAAAACACTCAGACATGAAAAAATTTCAGCCTGATATTTATTTTTATTTTTTTTAGTTGTTCTACAAAAAAAAAATAAAAAATAAAAAATGGGAAATCAGATATTTTAAACCATGGATCCCGAGACCTGATCTATGTCCTATATATATATATATATATATATATATATATATATATATATATATATATATATATATATATATATATATATATATATAGCCGGGCTAAGACTTTAAAAAGTGTACTGATTTTGTCGTAAATTCCAAATTGAAAAATACTAGTGCACGTAGAAAAGGACGGGGGGAGTGAGGAAACAAGGAACTGCCCAACAACGTCATTAGAGCATAGAGAATAGGATTAAGGTGCTCACTAATTAAGTTAATTAATAACTAAGTGGTTGGCCAAACAATAATTAATCAAGGTTCATTCTTCTTTGATTGAAGTATAATAATGTTGGAGTTCCATAGTTTAAGGCATGTGAAAATTTCCCGGTTTTCGCGGCTAATGGCCTAATCAGCATGCTTCATAGAAAATTAATTTTGTTGCATACATCAATTAATAATAATTACTATATATGATTCTTGACATTTTAAAGAAATGTTTATATAATTAATAAAGTAATTGAAGATTACTTGAAACTAATATTAAACAAAAGGTTTGATTCTTTTATGTAAGAAGATGCTTTCCTTTCCTTAGATCCATCGGCTTATGAACATTTAATACGTTTAAAATTTTAAATATAATTAAAAATATTTATTTAAACATAATTTATTTAATTTAGAAATATAAAATTTGAAACTTAAACTAGTGACTATGATAGAATATAAGATCACACACACGCAACACAGAGATTTACGTGGTTCTTCAATTTGGATACTTCACAGGCGGCTTGTTGTTTATTGATGATTCCTTTGGTTACATAGGGCTTTTCAATATATAGTATTATAGCTACGAATCTTATTTCAACCCTACTTCACATTATGTCTCAATTATCCATAATATCCTCCAAAACAATCCGTAAAAAATTTCGTCTCACGACCAGAATGGGTTCGCGTCACACACAGTGCGTTCAGTGGATGCGCCAAGGCTTACACCAAGCAGTAAACTTCACAGACACCAAGCAGTGCCTCCGCGCCACTCCAAGCTTGTACCAGGCTCCGCGGCCACCTCAAAAAAAAATTCTCAGATCAGATCAACAAGACTGTGATTAACTTTTTTCAATAAATTTTTATGTTATGAGTCATAAATTTCAACATATTATATGTATTAAATGTTAGTATTACACAGGCCAAAAATGCTAGTAGTCGAGCATATTTTTGTACCATACATACTTCCATTTGCCTTGAAACTATATATATATATATATATATATATATATATATATATATATATATATATATATATATATATATATATATATACATGTGTCTGGAGTTCGAGTGTGTTAAAAGCGGACAAAACAACGGACTGAATAAAAAAAAAAAGACACGCGGGTCGTGAATAGGAAACGCGGGTCAAAAGCTCACATTCGGGTCCTAAATAGAAAACCTAATTACACAGAAGGAAGCCGATCTCAAAAAAAAAGAAAGCCAGAGCAAGGGTCAGATAAGAAAAAAGGGGGAAGACCGGGTCACAATCTCTCTTCTCTGCTATGTGCTCAACCATTTGCTCAGATAAGAAAAACACATTAATAATGGGTATTATTAATTGGAATTATTAGTAATTACTGTATTTGGGTGTTCATGGATTTAATGCAAGCTTTAGCAAGCAAATAAGGAAGCAAAAGGCGATTCTCTCAATTTGGTCCATAGAAACCCTCGAAAACTATCGCTAATTACATGATCAAAAAGGTATATTTTTCCTCTCAAATGGTATGTCACTTCTCAGATGGAAGAGCAAACATTAAATGCGAAAGCACCCACATTTTTTTACATGTCTCATTTTCATTCACTGCTTATAACGTTATAGCTTAATATGTAACTTAGATGATTCCTTAATAAGTTTAAAATTTTGTTCTAACAATCTTAATAAATGCTTCTCTATATGTAAATTCCTCCATGAGCACGTAATCACTTAAGTTGCTTCTTAAAGAGTAATCTTTTGTTCCACCAAAGGTTTTTTCGCTTTTAAATATTATGTGTTGATGTTCATTAAGTATCCGATTGCCCCATGTAACTTCTTGTCAATCGAATAAGTTCCCCGTTAGTTTTGTCTTCTTCTTTACGCTAAATTTAATTTTTTGATTGTCATTAACCGAAAATAAAAAAATTTGATTGGTATTATTAAGTTTTTCTAAAAATTGTAGGTTTTTTCTTATTCAGATCCCTATTGAGGTTTTTTTCCTTTATTTTCTTTTAAGAAACTTGGGCTTTAGTAATGTATCAAAAGACATGTTTTTCAATATCACGCTTTCTCGCCGCAATATGCATTCTTACACATTTTTCTTATGGCACAAACACATAGTTGAATGAAATTATTCTCAAGAAAAAGAGGATTATGTTGTTTTGATCGCCTTGATTATAACTTTCTCGAGTATTTCGATCAACTCTTAGGCAAGCTAGAGTCGCTTTGAGTCCGGGTTTAATGATGTCATCTCTTAGTAGGGCTTTAGTGAAGAGTTAATTTACCCGAATGATAAAACATACAACATCTTTACTTCACGCCTCATAAAGATCATTTATCTGCTTATTTAATATGCTCTTATTTAAAAATTGTTAAAACTTCATTTATAATATGATGCCCAAAGCAAGATCACCGGTCAATTTCGGTTTTCTTTGGATGGTTAACCCATTGCCCCTCGTTAATACTGAAAACAAGTTATTTAAAGTCAGTAGGCCTTTCATTGCGGTTATGTTTACATTTTGGGTTGATAAAAGTTCATTAATCATGTCATCAATGAAAAGAAGGAAGAACAAAACTTCCTAGTCTTTTGATTTCGCTTATAATAAAGGGTGGATAGTACTTGGTTTGAAATCATGGTTGTCGTGGATTTGCTAAGATCTATTTTGGTGGTATGTAATGTGCTCTTATTTGCAATATTACCCAAAGATCATTTATCTGCTTATTTAATATGCTCTTATTTAAAAATTGTTAAAACTTCATTTATTATAACAATGAAACAATTTCTCGCACAATGAAACTAGTCGATTAACTTTCTCAACCTCTTCCACATGGTTCCCATGAATCGTGTAGACCATTTTGGAAGTAACTAAAGTCTTTAAGTTTGTTTTTATGCCTGCTTGGTCGATAGAAAACATGTCATCAAATTCGCTCTCATCGCTACATCCGTATGGCCTCCGCTCATATGTCGTTGTGGTATGTGCCCTCAGATAGTAAAACTTTCAATGTCGGAAAAGAATCCGGGTAGACACTATTATTCTTGCCCAAGAATGGTATGTATTTATGTATTGACAATTTTTATACTTGTTCCTTTTACATAAGTGAATAAATTTATCAGTGTCCCAAAATACGCAAAGAATGTGGTAACTTTATATTTGGTGTGATTTAATATGTTCGAGTGTCGCATAATCAAGAGGAGGTTGCAAATGGACACATCTAAGCGTTTAAATGTAACAACTCATCCAACAAATTCTAACGACTCCAACTAATTAGCTATGATGAAGATTGAAATTCGTCAATTGCAACTAACTCAACGATTTGTCATAATTATTAATGTTATGTATGTGGTGTTGTTGTTAATTTTATTAAATCGTTTGTAATTTTGATAATGTTCGTTATTTAACCAACACGTTATGTATGAGATTGGTGGATTTATGGTATGAAAAGTACTATGTTACCCAACTAGAATGTTAGAATACTGACTACATGCTCATTACTGTTATGTTAATTATTTGTGTGAACTCAAATGTATGGCAAGACATGTATGGGAGCCTACACGCTTATTATTCGAAATGAGTTTGTTCCACCAAATCAATGATCGTTTAAAACTCGACTTGACTCGAAAACTCAAATATATATTAGATGAGTCTTTGCTTGGTAAAACTCGAATTGGACTCATTTACTAAAATATGGCAAAGACATGTTTTCAGATTAACTTGTTCGAGAGAGAAATGGTACAATTTAGTTGCACCCAATGTTCTCTATATGGAATGATTGAAGATTCTACTAAAAGGACTCAAGAGTCGTAGATAATATTCATTTTGAAATATAGATCTCTTTGATAATGAATATCATTTTAAGTTCTTAACCAATCGCAAAAACCTGTCATGAACATAACCCATGAATCGTTATCTTAGGGGTAGCTTTCATTCTCTTCATATGAATTCAAGCCCCAATTCAGCACTTCATCTAAGATGCTAATTTCCTTGAAGCAAGCAAGAGTCATGTATCTTACAAGATCACTATCACCGCAAAGACTTGGTAATACAGATTAAGGTGAAACTATAACTTGCTTGATAAAGTCATTAAAGCAAGAGTCATGTAATCGCCAAAATTGCCAATGTGCATCCAAAGAGCAGATCATAGTTCATCAAACACCAATCAACCATAACTTCTCTCATCAACCAATATATGATCAATCGAGACAAATAAAGGACCTGCTATTTCATAAAGACATACATGGATGGAGGTTATAGTTGTCTCCTGCAGGATTTAAGGAAAAACACATGACTAATTTCTATAGCCAATAGAAATGAAACTATTTCTAACCAAAATTTTGATAATGAAGATATAACAAAAAGGAATCAAGATCATCACTATCATCGCAAAGACTTGGTAATACAGAGACCCTGTCATAACACCAAATACATAGTTTTTCAAAGAAAACAGACCTTACAGTTTTTCAAATTTTGCAATGTCATAGTCTAATATCCAAAAGTAAAAAAATACAGCTTCTACATAATTGCAGTTCATTCAGTACATAATTGCAGTTCATTCCCTCATTACATCTTCAGAATTCCCTCATTACATCTTCATTCCCACAGGCAGGATGATATATATTCATTCCTCAGCATCGCTTCGCCCCCGCCCAGCCGAGTTGTAGAAGTTCATAGCCCAGCTTGTAAATTGCAGTAGTAGTTCATTCCTCACATCGCTCCTATCCCCTGCTCCAGCTCAAATCAAGACATAAGCAAAGCTTGAAAAATAGTACATAATTGCAAAGACATAATTCCAGTTCAAATCAAGACATAATCATAAAGAATAATATACAATGTTAGTTGACAAAATACAATCACCCAGAGATGAATAACTATCAATATCTACACTTGGGTTGGGAGTTGCGCCATCACGACAAGGTGAATACCTGACAAAAATGACATCTAATAAGCACAATTAGATACAACAATATATATGAAAACAAATGCAAAATTTGTAAATTTCTTACCAATTTGTAAGGTTGGGACAATTTTTTTTTGTCGTGTGTTTGGCCAACCAAACCACACCCATTACAACCGCCTAGCTTTAGATTTTTTAGTCCCCCTAATGCTTTTTTCTTTCCTCCCTTAAGCCTTTTACCACAACCCTTTGCACGACTTGACTTCGGTTCGTTGTAGTAGTTTGCTACCCCCCTCCCCTCAAGAACTACACTTGAATTTGACTTCGATTCTACAAGATCAACAAAACTTGTACCACAACTAATCATTTGATTAATTTTATCATGTGCACCACTCAAAGCATCAATATAGACCTTAGTTGCTTTTTGCTAGTAAGGGCCTTGTCCACCATATCTAAGGCTAGTTGCATTAATTGACTCGCTTCAAATAAATATGACATGTTATCAATTATCTCAATGCCACTACCATCAATGACTACCCCATATTTAATCTGTTTTTTTGTCCATCTACTCAAAATGTATTGACTTAGCAATATTCTATAATCATGCATTTTGTGCAAATATCCCAACACGTGGTTCACAAGGAATCCCTCATGCTCTCAATTTTTTGCAAGTACATGAAGCAAAAATCCTTAACCTTGTCATAATGAATTTGTCGCAATGGATAATTACCGCCACTTTTTCTTGCAATGGTGTACACACAGTGATCTTCATCCTCATCTATAAGCTTAAATTTAAAAGTCAAGCTCTCCCACATCTCATCCTGAAACTTAAAAAATATATCATGTGTATAGATATCAACCATATGCACCAAAAAATCGTGAAGCATTTTCATTTTAGGCTTCTCAATCATGTCTTTGTGATTTGCCAATAATTCTTCATGACGTTGACGCTCAAGTCCCCTACCAAACTGAATCATAAAATCCACCAATGAATTATTTTTTGAAACATATTTTTTGAAGAATGAGTGAGAGCTTTCAGCTCGTTGGCTACTTGACATTCCAGCCGAGAAAACATGATTCGTATATGCCGGCACCCATTTAGCACGAATTTCAAACATTGATTGTAGCCATTTGTTGTCATTTAACTCACTCTTCTCAACCAACTCTATCCATTTCAAATCGAACTCTTCCTTAATCTCTGTTTTCCATATGCAATTTGAAAAATCCTTATAGTAAGCACTGTATTTAACTGAATCTATCTTCTCAGAAAATTTAGTTAAAATGTGCCAACTATAATATCTATGAAATGTTGTTGGTAGAGTTTGTGAAATTGCATTTGTCATAGCAGGATCTTGATCAGTAATGATCATCTTAGGGGCATCACTTGACATGGCTTCCAAAAATTGGTTGAAAAGCCAAACGAATGAATCTATGGTCTCATTACTCAAGAATGCACATGCAAATATTATTGTTTGACCATGATTATTAACCCCCATTAGTGGTGCAAAAATTAATCCATACCAATTAGTGTCAGACGTAGTATCAAAGATCACTACATCACCATAAAAATTGTAAAGACGCTCAGAGGTTGAATCACCCAAAAACAATGAGTAATCATGTTTTCATCATTCGACTCAATTTTGAAATAAAATGATGGATTCTTTCCTTGTTCACCCATTAAAAACTCGTGCAACATATGTCCATCATGTCCTTTCATCTCATTGCGCTTTATCTCTTCGAGATTATACAAATCTCTTTCACAGACAACCAATATTCTTAAACCCCGATTGCACTCCAAGCAAATTGAATTGTTGATGCGATGGTATATTTACCATCCAAGTCATTGAGTCGTGGCCTTTTGGCGCTTGATATATTGCGGTGAGATCTAAAAAATGTGTTTTTCGTGGAGTTGTTAATGGGTGACAATGACCTCAACAAATACACTAACAACATATAAGTCTCAAGGTGTCATCACAATAGCAAGTTTTGCTTTACAACCCTCTTTAATTGATCCCCCGCGCCTTTGTTGCCTCAATGTTCGCATCATTGTTGTAGCATTCCCTGCTTTTCCAACAAACAAACTCTTTCCTTATGATCTCACTACTTTCGCTCTCTTTTTTTGCACCAATTTCAACACTAAAGCCACTCACTTTTGCATACGCATTGTAGAAACTAAAAGCATCATCTAGTGTTTGAAATTTTGACCTATTTTTGGTTTCAACTCTGGTGCTACTTGAGAATTATACAAATTATCTCAAGATTTAGGATCTAACTCAACACTAGGTTCCTCATTTAGCCCACTCTCTAATTCAAAGTCTACATTCCCCTTCTTCTCGCTTCTAAATTTTCTCCCATCTCATACCGCTTCAACGTTATCCATTTTGATTAAAACCTATAATGATCAAATTTGGTAATTAACATTTCATAATATGATAAAACATGTTGAAAACCACAACCAAAATATATTAAATAACGCATTTAATGTCCCATTTAAAATGTGAATTTCTGCTTAAAAGCCTTGAAATCAGACTCAAAATGGAATGACCCAACAACTTCGAAATTCAAATGGACAAATAACTGAATGTAAGTTTTTCAAAAATACTGTCTCATCATGTATGTTTTTCAGTAAAGAAGATATTCATAACATAGAACAAAATCACCAATACACTTCCCCCAAAAACAAACCCTAGATCTTTCAAGCAAAACAAACCCTAGATCTTCAGATCTACTCAAACCCCAAAACAGAAATTACAAAATATAATTAAGTACCAATCTTTACGAGAATCGTTTACCTTCCGATCCGATTTGCTTCAGATCTTTACCTTCCGATCGGGTCAACCAGGAATACGAGAATCGTTTCTTTTCAAATGGGAAGAAAGAATCGGGGAGAGAGAATCGACATAATTTGTGAATCAGTGAAAGGGTTTCGAGAATTTGCAGGAGAGAAATGTGTTTTTTCTTATCTCGAGCAAATGGTTGAGCACGAAAGCAGTAGAAGAGAGAGATTGTGACCCTGCCTTTCCTCTTTTTCTTATCCGACCTTTTGCTCGCGCTTTCCTTCTTTTGCTTCAGATCGGCTTCCTTCGTAATTAGGTTTTCTATTTAGGACCCGAATGTGAGCTTTTGACCTGCTGCTTCCTATTCACTACTGCGTGTCTTTTTTTTTTTTATTGATCACATTTTGTCCGCTTTTAACACCTGGCCCAGAATACATTCAGTATATATATATATATATATATATATATATATATATATATATATATATATATAAATTTTTTATGATGATAATAAAAACTACTATATATATTAGCCAAAATTAAAGTATTGGACTAGCAGACCTAGTATAGGAACTTGGTTAATAAATTCTCTCGAAACTTCTAAATTCGATAAAGATATTGTGTTAATCATATGTATCACCTATAATTATAACTACGCTGACTTTGATTTTTTTTTTTTTCAAAAACTAGACACGAAGAAGTTGTGTAATACTTCTTAATTATAAGTAACTGCGAAACTAATCAAAATGAATTTGTGGATGAAAAATAAATTGAAAAGATGAACATCATTTGACACATGAAGAATATATTATATATCTTGAATTATCTCCAAGATTATGGTATAGAATTATAAGATATGCTGCAATTAAAATCTAGAATCCCACTTGCACAATGTTCTTAAGCTTAAACTATATTTTTCAAACATATATATATATATATATATATATATATCCCTAATAATAGTAGTGGTAAAATTAATCTAGAATAAATTTAATACAAAATTTATTTTATTTTTATAATCTAAAATTTTGAAACAAATAAAAAAAAAGAAAATAAATGTGTCTTTAATTTTAATATCACCTCTCGATCTACTTATCTTATTATTATTATATAAATCAATTGATCAAAATTAATTTCATATTAACCACCTTCATAAAATTATTTTGTGAATACTTCCATCAGATTGATGGTTTGATAGTTTGAAAATTAAAGCAAAAATACCGAAAAGGAGAGTAATGTCCATTTTCCGCTTAGAGAAAAGCACGGAATTTATTTTTTAACCTTTGGTAACAAAATCTCTCTCTCTCTCTCTCCAAGTTTATTTTATGTCGGCTTGCTTCTTCTAAAGTTGTACTCAATTACAATACATTACATAATAAAGATTATATTATAAATAAATAAAAACATAATAATATATAAATTGCATAAATTATTAGTACAACTCAAAGCTTTAGCAGCAGCTATAAAGCAAACCCGCTTTCCTTGCCGTCTGATTTTCCGGTGAGTTCCCAGATTCCCCAACCAACCGTGATCCCTATCCTTCCTCCTCCCTACCTCGATTTCCGCGCCTCCTCCTCCACTCTAGTCCCTTTGTGCGCCTTTCTGAACTTTACCTTTCCATTTTAGGTATTTTATTTGTTTCGCTGGTCGCCGGCGAAGAAATTTAGAAAGTCTATTGCCGGAGCTTTGAGTTTTTTGGTTAGTAGGTGCTGTTTTTAACCGGTCTTCGCTAAATCCTCGGCGGAATTTGAATTCCACTGGATTCTGTTGTTACCCGGCATTTCCGTGCTGATAATTCCTTTTAATTTCAATTTTCAAGTTGGTAATTAGGGAATTGGTGAGTTGGGTTTTTTTCATTTCGCGCCAACTTATTAGGAAGCTTATGGATTCAGCTATGGAGTTTTGGAAATTAAATGCCATTTAATAATTGATGGTGAATGAATCAATTGTTGAATATTAACGCCTCCTATATCTTCAAGTGGTGTTTATCTTAAATATGAAAGCTCCTTCATCCAATGGTTATCTTCCCAATTCATTAGAAGGTATGTGCTGTATGTATGATGTGTTGTGTTTCTCCTATTTCATTGATTTGTGTATTTTGTTTTTCTTTACTAATCTTGTCTACTTGCAGCTGTTTGTATGCAACTTTTATTTTGTCCCCCTTTTTTCTCTCTCTTTTTGACTGTTAGAATTTTAATTTATTTATTCATTTAAATTTTCCTGTTTGCCTATTACTCCTAATATGCGAACAGGATTTCTGCCTTAAATATTAAAACGCATCTAAAGTTTGTGACTTTAAGACTGATTGATTGTTTCAGTTGTCTAAACAGGGTAGTCATTTTTCCCAAAATCTGTATTAACATTTAGGCTAATTTAAAATCTAAAAGATTACTGATATAAAAATTTAAATTATGTTTATTATGAAATTTATTTCTTATTTCTTCAGACCTTATTTTTATTAAAGTTAATTGCTCAAGATTCCAAATTCACGTATAATTATTTGTTTAAATAATATTGACCTTAATTTTTCTGAAGCTAGATGATCAATATTCCAAATTTACATATAATTAGTTGTTTTAATATTATCAAAGTTTTTTTTTTTTTTTTTTTGTGTTGGTATCAACTGTTAACTTTTCTACCACAAGGCCAAAACTTAGAAGGTTCATGTCATCCCATTACAAAATATTGTGTGTCCAATAATGGGGAAATTTTGTTCTTTGTTCGAGTTGATGTTTTAGTCCAAGTATACAGCAGATATAAATACAATGTATTATGTAACTTTAACTGTACTTTGCTATAGGTTTTTTGTTCTACCATGTCGCTACAAATCGTTTGTTAAACAATTCATCTTTCTGATTTTTACCTTTAAATCAAAAAAGATCATTGCGGAAAGGGTCAGAAAATTCCTCTCTTACCATGGTTACCATGCATTTTTCATGGTCCATACTGATAGTCAAGGAAAAATATTAATTCATCTGGTCAGTGGTTTATTGGTGAACTTTTTGGCATATTGCTATACTGATTTGAAGGGAACTTTCTATATCTCACTATTTTAAGGAATATTGATTGTGTGTTTGAAGAGTTCAAATAGTTATTTATTTCAATTAATTTCTACACATACGTGTCCTCTCTGGATGGAATCAGGAGAAAGGAAAGCGATTAATTCAGAATTATGGCATGCATGTGCTGGGCCACTGGTTTCTTTGCCTCCTGTTGGAAGTCTCGTAGTGTACTTTCCTCAAGGCCATAGTGAGCAAGTATGTTGCTTCTCTTTTCCTATTGAAAACGGTAAACTATCATTTGTTTTCTGACGGAAGTTTCTTTGAAAACTACTACTCTTAGGTTGCGGCATCAATGCAAAAGGAGACTGATGGAATACCAAGTTATCCTAACCTTCCTTCCAAGTTGGTCTGCATGCTTCATAACGTCACATTACATGTACGGAAGCCTCGACAACTTATGCTATGCACTTGCAGCAAGTTTGATATCTTTAGTTGCTAATACTAAATTGATATATTTTATGAGTCCTTAGTTGTTCAAGTTATTAATAGCCTAAAGGGGATCATATAATACGAGAACCTATTACTTTGATTTCTTTCCTCTATGATTTGGTTGATTCTACCTCTTATTGACCATCATGCTACTTTTGCAATAATTTAGATAGATGGTAACTCCATTAGTTTTGACATTGAGCAGTATTAGTGTTACGTAACTTGCAACACACGGGCAATGAGAGAATTATGTGATGGTCTGGGAAGAATAACCTTTTTGTGAATAACTCAAGTGACAACTTATTTATCTTTAATTTGGATTAGGCTGATGCAGAAACTGACGAGGTCTATGCACAGATGACTCTTCAACCCGTAAGCAAAGTACGTCAGCTATTTGATTTATAATGTAGTTGCTTATCTTAACTGACACGGAGAAAAAGAGCATGTAGTTCAAAAAGTTATCTAAATAGCAACTTGGGATATTATTACTGCAGTATGACCAGGAAGCATTACTTGTGTCTGATCTGGGACTCAAGCAAAACAGGCAACCGGCTGAGTTCTTCTGCAAAACTCTTACAGCTAGTGACACAAGCACTCACGGGGGATTCTCTGTACCTCGTCGAGCAGCTGAGAAGATTTTTCCACCTCTAGTATGTGCTATGCCTTATAGTTTTGTTTAGTATGCCTACTACTAGCACAATGGGCTGTCCTCGTACACCAGTGTTCATTAGAGAAGTTTTTTTGTAGGATTTCTCAATGCAACCCCCTGCTCAGGAGATAGTAGCTAGAGATTTACATGACCAGACATGGACATTCAGACATATCTATCGAGGTATTTCCCCATCATAAATTTTCTTCTGCTCCATCCTCTATTTTCCTCTGCTTTTATTCATGTTCCATAGATGCTTCTTTTTCTTTTTCTTTTTTGTTTTTTTCAAACTATGATATTCCTTCTTGCTTGCTGTGATGGAAATGTAAGCATAATTTCATTTCTCTTTCTATCTGGAGAAAGTGAGAAGGTTATCCCTTAACAGAGAGTTATTTGATAGATATGTACTCCATTATGTTCTTTCTATGATTATATGAATCAAACCTGTCGGCCTAAGACGAATGGATACTTACATGATATGGACATGATTAAATACTAATACGTCGATAAAGAATACGGATTGTAGGCGATACATTACACTTTGCATACATTTTTTCTACCTGTATTTAAATTTTAAAACATAAAAATTAAACATTGCATATATTTTTCTTCATGTCTTAAGATGTGCAATAATTATGATGACAAGCCACCCGCTTTCCACACATTCATTCGATCAAATCTTTGTCCTTTATCTCACATTTGGTTTGTAAATAACTTTCTTTTTGTTTCTTTCAACAGTTATACTCATTTTACATCTTTTTTTATAAAAGTAACGTGTCAGTATTAAAGTTTGTTAGACATGCTTTAATGAGTGCCCAAAAAGTTTAAATAGGTCTGAAATGAAGAATTCTCTTTTCATATTATGGAAGGCTGGAAAATGTCAAAAAAAGTATCCAGGAGTAGCAGTATCTAATACAGATACTCCATGGCCTTAAGGTATCCATTCTTTTAGTCTGCAGACGTCTGTTTTTGAGCTCCTCTTACTGAATATGGTTGTAAAGGAAAATTGCAGGTTGCTAGTATATTGAACTGCATCAATACATGAATGGTGGAAATTGGAACATATTGGTTCCTCTTCTTATGCTTTAATTTTCCTTTTTATCTTTTATTTTTTGGGTGGTAACCTCATTCTTGCGTACCAATGTGCTTCTTTTTTTGATTCTCCATAATATTGAGATATCTAATTTTCTCAAGATGCCTATTCATGCATAAAAGAGGCTAGCATCAACGCTCATGTCTGGGCAAAACTTTGATGACCTAAACCATCACAGTTTTTTTAAGAGATAGTAAGGTCTTTAAACATACTTTAAAATTGTTATGTTTTTATTTCAGGCCAACCAAAAAGGCACCTGCTGACAACAGGTTGGAGCGTTTTTGTTAGCTCTAAAAGACTCTTTGCTGGTGATTCCGTCCTATTTATACGGTATGAGAAAGATGATTGTCAACAAACTTTTTACTAGTTTCTATTTCATTTATAGTACTGTGTCTGAGTGTACGTGACTGGATGTAGAGATGAAAAATCGCAGCTTCTCTTGGGTATAAGACGTGCTAATAGACAGCAGCCTGCTCTCTCCTCATCTGTTATATCCAGTGACAGCATGCACATTGGAATTCTTGCAGCGGCAGCTCATGCTGCTGCGAATAACAGCCCTTTTACTATATTTTACAATCCAAGGTACTGTAGAAACATTTAAGTTGGTATTTCATATGATTATTTGTATTGAACTTTTTGGATATCAAATTCTTATTTCTGTTAATTTGTACAGGGCCAGCCCGTCTGAGTTTGTGATTCCTTTAGCGAAGTATAATAAAGCAATGTATGCCCAAGTTTCACTTGGCATGAGGTTTAGAATGATGTTCGAGACAGAGGAGTCAGGAGTGCGCAGATACATGGGTACGATCACTGGCATCAGTGATCTGGATCCTGTTCGATGGAAAAGTTCACAATGGCGCAATCTTCAGGTATTTTATGTGTGAATCAGGATTTTCTAGTACCTGACGAGTGCATATTACAGTGCTGAAGGGAACCTTTGGCTGTCTTAAAAAGTCATTGACTGTATTTTTTTTGCATAGTTTGGCGTTCATAAATATATGGATTGAGCTGCATGAATTTACACTGACATTCAGCCTCTTATAACAGAAACTTTGCAGCCTATGAACACTGCTTGGTTACATATTATTGAAATCTTGCTAGTAATTTTTTTTAATTTGAGCTTGCTGAACGTAGTTGCCACTTCAAACCTAGTTACTTCCTCTCGAGTAAATTGGCATTGTCTTAATCTAACAAATGCATTAAATTGTTATATTCTCTCACGTTTCCCCCCATCATACTTGTATTCTTGCATTACATATTTTTTTAATTAAAACTAGTCTTGTGTTGTATTAGCATCCGTACCTGACTAGCATTTGTATTATTGGCAGGTTGGATGGGATGAATCAACTGCAGGGGAACGTCCTAGCCGAGTATCAATATGGGACATTGAGCCTGTTATGACTCCTTTCTACATATGTCCACCTCCATTCTTCAGACCCAAGTTCCCTAAACAGCCAGGGTTACCAGGTACCAAATCTACCATATAAAGTAAATTATAAGTATTTTCTTTAAATTCCAGCATTTCAGTGTTACGTTTTTTCTATATTGCACTTGAAGGACCCTGTACCCCTTTACTTGATTACTTGGTTTTGGGCCCAACATGATGTAGTTAAATTGGTGTCATTTTACTGAAGTATGCATGTCAATGAGCTGCTATTTTGGTTTTTGTGGAGATAAATGTCAAACTTGTACTCCATCTTTTGACTTCTGATCTTATGGTGAACTTGTTCTTTCTTTTCAATAGTGGCTCAAAAACAAGATTTCTTTTTATTACTAATTTTTCAAATAAGTGAATTTTCCTTATAGACAAAACATAAATAAATAAGAAAGCAAAGAGCTTTCACGAGTTACTTAACATATTCTTTTTTAATGTCCCATAAATTGACTCATACCCATGTTCTACCCCTTGTTAACAACATTCATAAGTACACGTCACTGAAAATCATGACTGATTGTTTTCAGCGAAGCATGGTTGGTTGAAATCTCACGTGGAAATAGTTAAATTAATGTAGTAACGAAATTCGCAAGTTTATTGTTTGTAATGAGTAGACTTGCAAAGCCATTGAGTGCTTCCACCATTATTTCTGAATGTGAACTACTGTCGTCTTGTCCGACCTTCCACCATTTTCCATAACTTAGTGCTTTTACAGATGACGATTCTGACATAGAGAATGCTTTTAAGAGAGGCATGCCCTGGCTTGATGACTTTGGCATGAAGGATGCCTCAAGCTCAATACTCCCTGGTTTGAGTTTAGTCCAATGGATGAGCATGCAACAGAATCAGCGTTTCCCAGGCACTCATCCAGGATTATTTCCTCCTATTGTTTCTTCAACTGGTCTGCAAAGTAGCCTTGGCACTGATGATCCCTCTAAGTTGTTGAACTTTCAAGCTCCTGCCTTATCTGTACCAAATCTCCACTTTAGCAAAGCAAATCAACAAACCCAACCAGGTGGTCAAATGCAGCAGTCATCTCTGGCATGGCATCAACAGCAACAGCTGCAGCAACTGTTGCAGTCTTCTGCCAATCAGCAGCAACATCAGCCACAACATTCCCAACAGCAACTTTCTCAACAGCAACAGCAACAGCAACAGCAACAGCAACAGCAACAGCACCAACAGCAACAACAGCAACAGCAACAGAAACAACAACAGCAACAGCAACAGCCCCAGCAGGGGCAGCACCAGCTACAGCCCCAGCAGGGGAAGCACCAGCTACATCCCCAGCAGGGACAGCAACAGCAGCAACAATTGCAGCAACTGCAGCAACAACGTCCACAACTGCTGCATCAGCAACAACAGATATTACAATCTTCTCTTGTTAACAACAACAGAGCTTCCCCTAACCAGATCCCAACTCAAAATTCACAACAGCCAGTTATCTACTCTCAGCTTCAGCAGCAACAACTACTGACTGGAAATGCACAATTGCAGCAAAACAACCCCTCGGCTGTGAGGAATTCACTTCAGTCGACATCTTTACCACAAGACTTGCAGTTTCAGCAATCAATGGAACAACATACTAGGTCTCAGCAGCAACCACCACCATTACAACAGGCCTCAATGCAGTTGCTGCAGCAGAGCTTGTCACAGAGACCACAACTGCAGCATACATTACAGCAGAGCCTCTCAGAGCAGCAGCTGCAACTACAGCTGCTGCAGAAATTACAAAAGCACCACCAGCAACTACTGTCCCCAGTAAGCCCTCGTCTGGAGCCGCAGTTGCCCCTACAGCACCAGGCTCTTCAACAAAACCGCCAATTGCAACAGATGCCTTCATCTCAGCAGCAACTAAGTGGCAACAGCTTCTCAACATCAACACTTCTGCAATCACCACAGTTCCCCGTGAACCAACTCCTAGGCCAACATAAACAGCCAATGGCAAACAGAGCCCATTCTGGTGTTACTGATGGGGATGCTCCTTCATGTTCAACCTCTCCTTCAACCAATAATTTCCAGGTAGCCCAATCAAACCTCCTGAACAAGAACCAACATGGGCCAGTCGGATTGCTTGAGGATTTGGTGGTTGGTCCTGCCACTAACATGGTTCAAGAGCTACAGAGCAGGTCTGATATACGAATCAAACATGAACAACCCAACTCAAAAGGACCAGACCAACCTAAATACAAAGGTATTGCCAATGATCAGTTGGAAGCCTCCTCATCTGCTACTTCATATTGCTTGGATGTTGGTGGACTCCAGAATTTTTCACTCCCAGGCTTCTGTTTGGATGGGGATGTTCAATCACAAGCTAAGAACAATCTTCCCTTCTCAGTAAATATTGATGGTTTGACACCTGATGCTTTGTTGTCAAGAGGTTTTGATTCTCAAAAATTGCTTTCCAATTATGGTGGCACTCCAAGAGATATTGAGACGGAGCTGTCCACTGCTATTGATTCTCAATCATTTGGGGTGCCAAACATGTCGTTCAAACCAGGGTGTTCAAGTGATGTTGATGTTGCTATGAATGAAGCAGGGGTTTTAAGTAGCGGGTTGTTGGGTAACCAAACTCAACGCATGAGAACGTACACAAAGGTACGTCTCTTGCCTTAATTCAGAAAACACGCAAAAAAAGACGATATTTAAGAAATATTAGCTTACATTGCAATGGTTGTACATTTCCTCTGTATTTGTTGTATCTAATGCTAATGTAAACAAATGCAGGTTCAAAAACGTGGCTCAGTGGGAAGAACTATTGATGTTACTCGTTATAAGGGCTATGATGAACTCAGGCATGATCTGGCTCGCATGTTTGGAATTGAAGGGCAACTACAAGATCCACAAAGAAATGAGTGGAAACTTGTCTATGTAGATCATGAAAATGACATGCTACTTGTTGGTGACGATCCATGGGAGTAAGTCAAACCAAGTTCTCAGCTGTCCTTGTGTTTATCTTTTCCATTTCTTAAAATTTACTTTCCTATCTGCTTTCAGGGAGTTTGTGAGCTGTGTTCAGAGTATAAAGATACTATCATCTGCTGAGGTACAGCAGATGAGCTTGGATGGAGACTTGGGCAACATGCCAGTCCCAAATCAAGCTTGCAGTGGGAGTGACAGTGGGAATGCATGGAAAGGACACTACGACGATAACTCGGCGGCCTCATTCAATCGATAAAAACTTTGAACAAAGAATTTGAGCTGGTCTTGTCCTTTGGTGTTAAGCCTTTCAGAGTAGTTTTGAATCGGTAAGATTTCAGGCATCAAGCCCTTTGGGGTTACATTTGAATCAGAAAACTGTCGGCAAATACTTCCGTGGGATGCTCCAGAACCTGGTGCCTGTCATTCTTAAAGTTGATCAAGGTGACGCAAGTGTCTTCTCTTTACATACTGATAACGGACAAATAGAGCAATTATAGTAGCAACTGAAGGGATGTAATTGTAATTTTCCCCTTGTTTCTAATACTGACCCAAGCATTCCACTTCTGGGAATTGAGGTATAAAGTCTTTGTAAATGTATCAACAGGTCGGGGGTTACTAAAAAGTTCAATCTTACACATCTACCATCTGTGTTGGTATCTTGTTTTATAGTTTTGACCCCATCCAAAATCTAATGAAATTGACAAGATAATTGCACGTCAGATTATCTATTTTATACCATTGAAACTATCTCATAAGAAGGTTGCTGGTTAAGGTCCTTTTCGTTGATAAAAGAAGGGACTTATTTTCCTTTTTGGCAAAAAGGGCACCAAATGTGGTGAAAAATAAAGATGGAAGGTTTCTTGAATTATTAATCTGACAAGAGTTCTAGTACATCATCCCTAAAGTAGGACTGTAAAAGTAAAGCCATTTGCAAACAAGTTCACCCACTTGTGACTAAACTTGTTTTAAACTTGCAAAATAAACAACTAAACAAGTCAAGCTTGAAAATCAAACACAAACAGAGAACTCGCGGTTTAGGCTTGGTCATCTGCATTTGCAAATTATGATCTAGTTATCATGCCCTTCTTGTTCAAAGCAAAGTTCGATTAGAGTTGGTTTATATATATTTATAGATTATATATACACATACATGCATAATGAATAATGATATTACGTGAATAATTATAATTAATAATATTTTAACAACGTATCTAATATAATGTGCCAATTCTATAGTCCTACCAAAAAAACTCTCATTATACATACTAAACAAGTTCAAAAAATCTACTGGTATGTTTGTTTGGAAAAAAAAGATCCAAATTATATTAGGCTTTAACAAGATTTGTTGTTTGTCAAAAAAAAAGTGACTTTTTTTTATATACTACAAGACAAATATAAGAGAACCAAGCTTTAACAAAATTTAATGGCTCGTTTAAAATTTTGACAATGTTAAATCAGTGGTCTTCTTGATAACTCTAATTCCATATATATCCTTGTTCCTTCCAGCAGTAACTGAACAGGAGAGACCTCCTTAAACAGAATGAAAGGAAATCTAGTTTCCCTTTCAAGAGTGAATAACTGAGAATAACATCATTAAAAATAGAATGAAGTGAAAATGAAGAAATGTGTTAAACTAAAACTCAATAATTGCAAAAACTAAGTTGTGATTACATCAACAATTCGTTCCAAATATTCCCGGAAAATTAGAGCACGGTTGCAGAAAATTACGATAGTACGGCCATCACATCTGAGGCCTGTAGAGCAATGTAATCTGAACCATCAGTACCTTTGAAGTCATTCCCGGCATATTTGGAGTACATTACAGTGTTTCCTGGGGAAATTGACAGTGATTTTCTCTTCCCTTCCTCATCCAAGGGACCAGGTCCAACAGCAATCACCTGGCATTACCACAAACATCTAGTGAGCAAAATAAATTTCGGCAAGCTATTTGTTGTGACAGCATGCATGCAGGAAAGGAAAACATATGGGGCAATCAATGAGATTTAGTAGGGAACTATTGTGCAAATTGCCACGAAATAGAGTAGGTGTTGCTGACTAAACAAAATTAAAAAGATACTATTGTTAACCAGAAATTCTACATAAAATTGAAGACTGACCGGAGTAGGTAGTACTTACTGTTCCAATGGAAGGTTTCTCCTTGCTTGCTTCAGTTAACAACAAACCCCCAGATGTTTTTTCCTCAGCCTCAGCAACCTGTTTTCATATTTAAAACGGGCATCAGTTACTCTGTATTCTGTTTGCACCAAATAAAAGTTATCTGAGAAGAGAGGATTTAAAGCCAGTCTACATAATTAAAGCTCCATTTGATGGCTAAGGAAAAAATATAATTAGATGACACATACTTTTTCGTTGATGTTGTGTTCTCAGTAAAACACTACAATTTTAACATAAACAGTTTTTACACATTACAAATTAATGAAAGGGGATCCCAATTTAAATTAACCACACCAATTTCTAGGAGGATACTAGCGAAGCCTGTTTTTGAAACCCTTGATGCTAAAAAATTTCATTAGTCTAACATAGCACCATATCAATAGCAATACTCCATTTACACTTGGAATGGACAACATTTTTAATAGTCACATTTCCAATTAAGATTTATTTTTAACAAGTTGAGTTTCCCATTGAGATAAAGGCTGACAAACCTTGATTAGGACTCTGTCATTCAGCGGCTTAAGATCTTTAACATCATCCGTATCAAGAATACCAATTATGTCATCCTCCTTCAATATCAGATGATTGAATCCATTAAACTCCACTTCAGTCCCAGCATACTTGGAATACACTACTTGGGTGCCGGTCTACGGAACAATTGCATTTAGTTAGCAAATTGAATCGCTCAGAGACATTATAAATGTATAAACATTAAAACAAACAATTACCTTCACACTGACATCCACTTTGTTTGGCCCAACTGTCCGACCTTCTCCAACAGCAACAACTTCACCACCTTGAGGTTTAGATTGCGCTGTTGTAGGTAGTAAGATGCCACCAGTGGTCTTCTCCTCAACAGTCTTAATCTTAACCAACACTCTATCACCCAAGGGCTTGAGTGAAGTATACTAAGACATTAGAAGAACAAATCCATATAAGAGACTGACAGAAAGAAGAAGTGTTTACAAAGCAAAATGGAGAATAAAACTCTGAAGGCTTTTTTTAAAAACAACTAGTGCATTCAGTACAGCACAACAGAACAATTCTCAGGTGCCAATTAACAAAATATTTATATATATATATATATATATATATATATATATAGTATAAAAAGATGCACATTTAAAAAACCATAATTCAAAATTTGAAGCATGCTAAGACAGCAAGAAACTGATATCAAGACAAAGACTATTATAGCAAGAAGGAAGAACAACACAACCACAAACAGAAACTTAAATTAAAAAGCTAAACCACTTTCAAGCCTCACGTGAATGAATTTCAGTTAAAGACTGATAATATAAGAAGAATGAACAAAGATGCAAAGTCACAAAGTCTCAGGTGCAAGTGCAGATAAATTTACGAAAAAGAGAGAACTTCCCATATTCTCCATGAAATCAAATACAATGAGACCAGAATCTTGGTCAAATTGAGATGTTATAAATGCAAATATTGTGTACTTCAGCCAATTTAACAAGGAACTACCAATTGCATGAAATGTATGTGTAAAATCAATAATTTCTGATAAACTTCTTACAAAAATAAAATTTAACTGAAAGCATTCTCTCCGGTGCAAAAAAGTTCAAAATATTCAATACAACTCACTCCTCCAAATTAAATCAAAACAGTCAAACACAAATAATATATGTACAATAATTTTAAAAAAAACAGGTAAAATGGGAAATTAAATTATACCTTAGGGGCAACAACAGTTGCAGCTTTGACAGTAACAGTGAGACTACGGAAGGACTTGAGGCCGAGACCACCAACTTGTCTGAAATGTGAAACAGAAGAAACCTTAACAGTTGAAGGTTTAAGCCCACCATCAAATGAAGGAAATAATAAACTCCTTGCTGATAGTGATGACGCTGTCAACTGAGATGCAGCCATTTCTTCTTCAATTCCCTGCTTAATTTAAAGGAAAAGAAAAACCATTCAATTGATATAGATAAAAATGAGTTGAATTTAGACAGACAAATCAAGAAAGAGAAAGAAAAATACCTAATTTCGAGTACAGGAAAGAGATTCAAGGAGATATCTGAATACCGTTAACCCAGTAGCTTGTTCTGTAGAAGATAATAAAACCCTAGAAGTAGAACCTTCAGTAGAGATTAGATTGGGGTTTTATGCAAATAGAGCAGACGTTTCTAGAATTTTTTTGTGTTTTTTTCCATCCCTTAATTGTCTGATTGTTTTTGTTTGGGGCCTAGTACAAAATGGACCATGGAGTGGAGAGCTCACTTGTTTCTGGGCTTTGCCTTATGCATTTCAGGGCCTAATTTAAATTTAAGTTTTTGGGCTTTAGCCTTTGTTGGCCTAATTTAATTTTGGGTGCTTTACAATAATATACAACATTTAGTAAGTAATTACACTATTAGTAGATCCACAAAATAATTACAAAAATAATACACTTTCTCATATTTATTTACAATATTAGTGCAATTAGGATTCCTTAATTTAGGAAATTAATATAGATTTCAATTCATAATAATAAGGAAACTTCAAATCAAGGAAAAATAGCTGCCATAATTAATGATTCAAATTCAAATATCTTGAATCTAACAACAAAAACAAATTTAAATTCAAAAATAATAATTCAAATTCAAATATTCAAAGTTTGACAACGTCATCTTCCTCTTCCACTTCGCCGGTCGTCTTCCTCTTCCCCTTCGCCGGTGAGACCCAATTTTATGTCCCAAAAAAAAAATAAGAACACTGTATAGAAAAGAGATAGATAAGATAGTGATGTGTAATGTAATGTTGATAACCAAATATTCTTAAAAAGGTAACCAAACTTTTATATCAAGGTAACTAAACCTTTATACCAAGGTAACCAATCTACCTCCACACCTGCAGTATGAATTGGTTACCTTGGTCTGAAAGTTTGGCAACCAACTGCATGAAGGTTTGGCTACCAACTGCATCATATTCAAAATAATTGACAACTTAATAAAACTGAATTAGTTACCTTGGTATGAAGGTTTGGTTATCAACTGCACTATGAAAAAATTGAAGGTGTGGAAGTGGATCAATATATTCTCTATTAATTGTTATGTAGGATTAAAAAAGAGAGAAATTAGAAACAACACAGAAAAGAAAAAAATGGTAACATATGAGGACGTCGAGATCGTCATGGATGGGGATGAGGAGGACGTCGGAGAAGCGATTGAAGTTTCTGGCCGACCATTGGAGAGAGACGGAGCGTGCAGGAGGTGGGTGGAGGAAGAGGGCCGACCCATAATCTTTGTATTTATTTCAGCGTGACAACGGAAGGTGGAGGAGGGCGGAGAGAGAGTGGGAAGTGAGAGGGAATAAAGATAGAGCTTGGATTTATTGGTAACAATGGAGACTGAGTTTGTGTTTCTGAGAGAGGGAGGAAGAGTTTAGAATTGGATAGCAGCGTGACTTTTATTGAGAAAAAAGAAGGTTTGCTATATGGTTTACTTATTAATTACTTAATTTAATAAGTAAATCAATACTAATCCCCTAAATTAAGGAATTCTAATTGCATACTAATTCCCTAAATTAAGAAATCCTAATTGTACTAATATTGTAAATAAATATGGGAAGTGTATTACTTTTGTAATTATTTTATAGATGCACTATTATTGTAATTATTTTTAAAAATGTACTAAAATATGTAAGGGGGTGTATTCAATTAAGATTTTTAAAGACTTTTTTTAAGTGATAGACTTTTGTAGAGTTTGTGAATTTTAATGACTTAAGGACTTTAAAGACTTTTAAAATGACTTTTATAGACTCCATGAAATAAGTGACAGATTTTAATAGACTTTTTACCAAGATTTTGATATACTTTTGTATACTTCTAATATATCTTGTAGCTTATATTAATTGTTAATTAGCCCATGTGTACAGCCTCTCTCTTTTTTTATGAACTACATGAAATCTCATTATTTCATTAAATTATTGTGGCATGAGATTTTATATATGTTGAAAGCATTCATATTATTCTACTCATTTCATGATAAATTTTGATACTCGAATACGAATAAAACTTTAGAAGCTACATACACAACACAAAAATTAAGCTCACTTTTCATTGAACTATATATATTATATATGCGTACGATTTTTTAGTAGAAGTACCAAACTCTATTTTTCACAAAATAATATAACAATAAAAATCTATATGATCGCAAAACTTCATACATGTGAGTAAATTGCCACCAAGTTAATTATAAAAAATTTATCAGAGAAATTTTTAGTCGTCGGTAAGCCATAGACAAAATTGTCAGAGAGATTTTAGTTTTCTTAAAATTATTAATAGTTGTTAGTGAACCAAAATTGACTGTTAAAAAAAATAATTATGCGACTTTTTAATTTATATATGATGTTAGAAATTAATTAATTAAAATGCTACGTAACTAATTTTTTAACAGTCGATCGTTGTCATCTTTTAACTCAGTATTTTAATTTTGATGAGTTTTAAAATTTATCAAGATTTGTATATATCATAAACTATATCTATATAATATAAATTATATATAATATAATATTAAAAATCAAAATTTACTGTTTGATTTTTCAAAGTCATAACGAAATATTCCTATAATAAAAGTTTACGTAATTTATCTAATTTTTAATAAATTTAGTAAAAAAAATATAAACGGTTTATAATTTTAATAATTATATTTTATAAAATTAGATTAATTTATATTTATTTTAAGTTCAAAATTTACCAGAAAGTTTTGCGACTTTTGAATTTTCCATAAAATCTCTCTGCAATTTTTTTACTAGCGATTTGAACTTCTACCTTTGTGTTTAATATTTGGAAGTCTTTAGAGATAAGTCAGACTTTGGATATGGGTTAATAGTTATAACTTTTCTTCTAAAGTTTGTCAAACTCTACCATTTGATAGAAATTTAAAAAATTAATGACTTTTTGAATACCAAAATATTTTTTTAGACTTTATAAAAATCTCAATTCAATACCACATAACTTTTAAAGATATTACAAAAGTTATAATTGATTACCAATAAACTTTTATAAACCCTTTAAATGTCTTGATTGAATACAACCAAATTTTTAAAACATTTTAAATATCAAAAAACAAAAATCAAATATACCAAGGTATATATATATATATATCTTTCTTCCTCAAACCCAGATGACTCAAAAGTCAACCGCTCATTATCAATTGAACCCATCTTATTACTTAACTTCATCAGAATGTCTTCATTGTTGCCTTAATTCTTCACCGTCGTTGACATTTTAGAGTGGGTGTTTGGTATTTTTTTTCTTTTTTTATTTCAGTTTTCAGCAATCTTTGTTCCAATGACGTGGTAATCAAAGGAGTGCCTGTGAATCGAAGGCATGGTGTTGTGAATCGGTGGCGGATTGAGTTGTTATTTTGGGAGGGATCGTTGTTTCCTTTGATGTTTTTTGGTGAATCTACGCGGTTGTGAAATGGATTTGGTGGTGGGAGATGAAGGTTTCCGGTGATTTTTGTAGTGACAGTGGAGGAACAAAGGTTTGATTTTTTTTTTTTTTGTGGTGGGTTATGGTGGTGGAATTGTGGGAAGAGGTGGTGTTGCAGCGTTGATGAAAGGTTGTGTTGCGGTGTTTTTGTGGTGGTTGTTGTGTTTCATTCATATACCCTTTTTCAGATCCAACACAAAGCAGAAAGAAGAAAATGATACCATTGATGTACGGACTTCGAAATTTTACATCTGTCACACACTTTACCTGCCGACGCCGTCACCATTGTCGTTGTCAACCACCGTCTTTCCCATGCACAAACACCCTTCCCTTACCATCTCCCAATAACTTTTTCAACTCTTAATTTCTAAATTTAGGCTAGAACTCTCAAAGGTGATGAAATTTGTCTATTCATGACGATGAGGTGTGTGAAGAAAATTTTGACGAAAGAATGGTTAGATATCAGTTTTGGGCTACAAAGACTATGGTTGCAATAACTATGGCGATGGATGGGTAGATTTTCATTTTAGACTTTGAAATTAAAATTTGGATTAAAGGTTATTGATAGAAAATTTGAGTTGAGGGTTATTGGGTTTATTTTAATTTTTAAAAAATAATCTTTTAATATATCATGCTTATTTTACCTTTTAATAAATGAATTTGATGGCACAATCAGTTATTTTTGACTGATTAAATGTTCAAAGTGTGTTTTGTTTAGCGAAAGTAAAATTTAGAGGATACTTAATTTAAGATGCAAAAGTGTATTTTAGTGGTAAATATATGATGTGTTTGCTTGAAGCAGAGAGAATAAATAGTAGAAAAATTCAGAGTATCTTGGGTTGACTGAATATACAATTGGGAGAAACGAAAAACATTTGTTTATGAAGTTTGGAAAAGTCTAAAATATTAGGATGTAGGATGGGATCATGAAGATTGATTAATTAATAGGAAATTGATATTTTCAAATGATTTTTTGATATTTTTAAATAAAAAGTGTTATTATAGATGCACAATAATTGTAAAAATCGCCATAAGATCTATAACGACGATTTTTATGTGAAAATATCAAAAAATCATGTAAAAATATCAATTTCCTAATTAATACTCACTCGTACATACATTGATACCTATACCAATTTTCATGTACATTACTTTTAAACGACAAATAATTAAAAACGGAGAGAGTACTAATTAGCTAGGTAGTGTAGCTAGAATGACGAAACACAACATTATTTAAGACCACCTGTTATTTTACTAATAAATCTCTAATGTTAACGTCTGATTCTGTACGCTTGACGAAATTATCAAATTAACATGCCAAATTAAATTGCGCTAACGGTTGATTGTATTGTTGTGAAATCAAACTCACGAAATACATTCACATAAGCATAAACAAAGATATATAAAATGTGAACATAAGATTTTACGTAAAAAGCCAATTGAGAAAAAACCACTGAGAGAGATGAGAAATCCCATCTAAAATTTATGAAAATTTCGAGCTAGATTTGAGTACCCAAAACATTGAATTGAGCTTCAAAGTTCAGTATTAGATATAACAATGGAATTTGAATCCCCAACAACAACAACATGTGAAGTAAATGGTGTTGCAATATGTTTTCTTCCTCTTGCCTTCGACCCTTAACAGACTTATGTCTCTGAACTCCTCTCTTTCACTCTCAATCGCCTTTCCAAGGTTCAGCAGACACACTTGTATGCACACTACACACACACACACACACACACATATATATATATATATTGTAAAACCCCAACTTATTATAAATAAAATTAAATTTCCTCCATTTATTATTTTGAAATAGTAAGGGTTGATTTGATTAATGTGGATAGTTATGGGTAAATTACGCAAATATTTCAAATAAGCAAGTGGTTATAAAATATTCGTTTGGTCGTGGAATATTCTTACTGTCGGGGAATATTAAATGACGGCCAAGTAGCGACAATGTGTGGGCCCCATAACTGAAAAGCGATTGGATGAAGAAAACGACAAGTATAAGTTGTTTATAAATAACGGCAGTAGTTATTACCAGATTAATACTCGATGGTTAAAACACAAGAAGATTAGCTGTGGTATTGCACCAATTATTGATTCTTACGTAAGAAGGCACTACTCAATAATTGTTACGATGAATTCTGCTCAAATTATTTTATTTTATTGATTCAATAATTGCTGCATTGATATTTTATATTACTATTGTTTCAATAATTATCATTACACAGTATTTTTTATTATCGGAATAATAATTCATATTATCTGAATAATATTATTGGCAATGTCTAAAAAGTTCTGTCTAAGGAGAGGTTAGGTCATCTAATTGTGCGTCAGTAAGGAGAGATCCTTATTGGAAAGCCCTCTATCCACAGAACCGCCTAGTCACGATATTGTGATTCTCGTAATATTATTTGTGAATAATTAATTATTAATTTATATGATGAGAAAAATATTAATTTTATGTGGATATAGATGGAGAAAATTTTTAATGTGACAATTGTTGAAAATTAATATTTTATCTTTTTCTGATAAAATAATTCATTTAAATATATTATTTTAATAATATAATAATGGTGATATTTTTACAATGAATGTGGGATATATGAGTATATGAGGAGGAAGAGTATTTTTGTTGCAATAAATGTTAAAAACATGTTAAACATGTCGGTGGACCCCATTTCTTGACTAAAATTTGATTATAGCTTGTAAAATCGCCCGTTTGTTGATTTCGGTCAATTTCTGTTTGGAATTTGGAAAAACTTTCTTCTGCAAAGTTGTAGAGAATGGAATTTCCTATGAAAAGAACACGTGGTTTGAATTTTTATGATAAAAGGGCTATTTATTGTGAATTATTGAAGTTCCGAAATAATTGATTTTTGGAAGTTTTAATTGTTTTATTTAAGAAAAACGTTTTTGGTGAGTGTCCCCATGTGATTTAAATGTTGAATGCAGATTCAAGAAGTGGGCTTGACAAAAATTTAAATAAAATAATATTTTATTAAATTTTCTGCTTTGGTGTTCTAAGCATTTTTCTATAAATAGGGTGCTTTCGGAGTTAGAATTGAAAATCACACCGTAAGCTGAAGTTTTTCTCTCTTCTCTCTCGATATATTGAGTGTATTCTTGTGAGTATTTTAGTACTTTGAGTGTTGCTATATCTGATTGCAAGTTCAAGTCATAACTTATATCCGGTGTTTCATTAGAAGTCTTATTCTTTCGAGTAAGGGATGTTATTTTCTTTTTAAATGATATTATTTTCTTCAATATCATTATGCCGAAATATTGGTTTGAACTTTTAATCAAATTTAGAACTTTTTTGTGTGGGGAGTTCTTATTCACGATATCGACCTTATTCACGATATACGACATTATTTACTGAATACTACAAGACTATTCATCGAAAAATGAATTTTTTTCTTTTCGTCAAAATATCTATTATGGATACTAGCTTTGATTGTATCCATGTTTTGATCATTCTTGAATTTTACACCACTATGATTATTTATGAGGTATTTTGGACATGAATAAACCAAAATACTGAATCCTTAATGTTTATTCTTTTGTTTTCTTTGGATTCGCTTTTCTTTAAAATATTTTCATCATCCTCGGTCCTAAATGATGATAAAATTGAATATCTTTGGCCCAGTGCAAAGATTAATGATTTTATGATGAATATCTTTGGCCGTAGTGCAAAGATGAGCAGTGTTGAGATGATTTAATATGACCGATGATGAATATCTTTGGCCTGTAGTGCAAAGATGAATATTTGATTGTTATTACAGGGATAAAATAATGATGATGGACTGTTAAATTCATAGATATTAGTAGATTTCATCCTCTACGTAACTCTTCTATGAATTATTATTTCCGCTGTGAATATTGATCTGAAACTTGTTGTCTATTGTATTTTATCAGATTTTTTCCTGTTGAAGACTAACGATAATTTGTTCTATATTATCTTAGTCATAATATTCTTTACTGGGCTAGTTGAGCTCACCCTTTTTCTTTTTGTTCCATTTTTCTTCTCAGGAGGCGAGAATGTAGCGAGTACGAGTCGGGGTGTGGAATGATAGTTTTAGAAATTGTTTTAGTAGTCCTCACCATTTTTGTAAAATAATGTACCAATAATTGTAATGAGGACTTAGTTGGGTATGGATATTGTCTAGATGACAATATTTGTATTTAAACTCACAGTTTATATGATGTATTAATAAAGTTGTAATTATTTACGTCATCACGTTATCATATTTCGAATGGGTGATGATACCTATTTTTGATGTGTACACACACACAGCTATATATATATATATACCGCATTTTAGAAAATTCAAAAAAAGAAGAAGAGAAGAAGGTGATTTTGACCCCCACAGTCCACAAATTTATGAGAATGTTTTAGAAAATTCAAAAAGATATTTTTTCCCTACAGATGAGTGACTTTCTGTAGAAATGGGCACTGTGTATAAATTTAGAGAGTATTCAGATCCGTGACTTTCAGTTCAAATGTGGTCAAAAGTTCACCTGACCCAAAACACAATCCTTTTTTGCGCACCTCATGTGAGTGCGACTGTGCGAGCCTACTTCTCTTCTAATTCCACCAACTGATCATTCTGCATATATATTCTACCCAGGAATGAATGAGGAAACAATATCGGACTATAACTGACAAACATGCATGCATGCATGCAGGCATGCGCGCACATACATACATACATACATATATATATATATTTATCTAATAAAATACAAATGATTTGAATTTTTCACTCACTCAATAAATCATCTAGGTCGTTCAAAGTTTAAAATAAATCACACCGTTCATACAGTGCCGAAGGCACGAGACCCAACTAGTATAAATATATTGTTGCACTACAAGCATAGAATAGAAGAAGAGTCAACTATGCGCCACATTGGAAAATAAAAAATATGTTTCAAAGTTTGGGGGGTCAACATGCAACGGAGTAATTAATATATAGAAGCCTCCAATTGAAAAAATAAATGATTAAATACTACAAGATGATCGATTCCGTTCATTGAATATATAAATAATTACTTAAAACATGAACACGTACTACTGTTAACTAATGCCTAATAAGTAATAACCAGCTTCCACGCACACGGAATATACTCACTCCTATTAATTTGCCACATAAAATGAATTGAATTGACGCATGTTTTAGTTACGAGGAACTTCATATAATAATAGGAGCTATCTAGCTCATGTTTGACACTACAAGTCAAAGATGAACATACATATAAACATACAGACCAGTGTTTAATTGGAGACAACATGTCCCTCGGTCGGGGTAAGTGGGTAAAGGTGCGACCACGAGTACTTGAAGATTTAAGATTTACTCATGTTACTTACTACTCCTACTAGTACTTCTCAATTTTGTCTATTAAAGATTGTCACACTTTAATTTCATACTAGTCATATTTATTAAATTCCTATTAAAGTAGTCTCGTGAAAAAATAATGTGTATTGTATTCTTTTTTAGTCATGAAATAAATTATAAATATCAATTGACTTTGATTCAGTTGGTACTCCTAGACCTCTTGCAAAGTAATAGGAAGTAATAGGTTCTTGGTTATTATACGATCCCGAATTATCCAAAAATAAAATAAAATAGTTATAAGTTTAGGGTTAATATTATAGTAGGAATAAATAGATAGATGGATCGACCATGAATTAATGTTTCATAAACTAACATGGTTTTAAAAAATTTATGTTCTTTTATTTTCGTGAAATCACCAACAAGTCACACACACACACACACACACACACACACACACACACACACACACACACATATATATATATATATATATATATATATATATATATATATATATATATATATATATATATACCAAGCTGTGGAAATATGAAGTGCAAAAGATGGAGAACGTACAAGAGGATGCATCTACTATCGGTTTTGAGTTTGAATCCTTGCATATCATTTTATGGAAGGTTTTCATGTTCTAGCAACCGTATTCGATATATAGTGAATTGATTTGTAAGCTCAATAGGTTGCCACTTTGTGCTAATCTTTGGTATGTAAACACACTCAAATTTAAGTTGTAGCTAATTAATTAATATTCATTCTATTCTAAATTATAAGATCATGTCAATTTAAAATATTTTTAAATTTAAAACTAATGTGATTAATTAAATATTATAATACAATAAATGTTACAATAAGTAGTACTTTTAAATAGTTTACGGTATTTATTATTGTAATAACTAAAATTAAAGGAATATAATTCATGTCCATTTTGAGTTTAAATTTTTTTAAGTTGACTTTAAAAATCAATAATAATTTTTAATTTTGAAATGGGGGAGCATTATTTTCATATTATGTTAAGTAAAACTGTAAATAAACCGGACAACTCACGAGCTTGACCCAACTCGACTAGACTCGACTCGACTAAACTCAACTTGAACTTAATTGTTAGACGAGTTGAGTTTGAACAAACTCCTTTGTCCATTTAGTTAAAATGAGTCATGTTCAAATAGTAGGGTGGCTAATTAATTTATGCTTTGTTTAATTAATTGTTTTTTTTTATTTTTACAATAAAAAAGTTAAACGAGTCGAGTTTAAAATCTATTGAGTTTGGCTCGCTTAATTCCGATTAGCTCGATTTATTTATTTAATGGGTCGAGTTCATATAATAAAATTCAAACTTTTTTAAAGATAACTTGAACCAAATCGCTAAGTTTTAACAATTCTATCGTTAAGTAACAACTCATTTAATTTAAACGGTTAAAAATTTTAATAATATTCTGATGATAAAAAGATGAATACAAAATAACGAGACTAATTGTGATTGGTCAATATTACTAGATTCATTCATGTATGATGAATTCTCAACTAATTACAATTTACAACATCATTTTATAAATTAATTTTTTATAAAATCCTATTATCACCATATATCAAAAGCTAACATCATCTTCTATGCTCTTAATTTTTGAATTTTTTGAGTAATAGGGACTAATTTTATATTTTAGTCTAGCTAAAAACAACAACTCATGCTGACAAGGATTGGACCCCACGATCAAGAGCATACAAAGAGTAGCAGCCCCTTTATGCACAAAATAATCTAGACTACCCATTTCATTATCCCACGAGGTATAAAATACACACGTGCTTTTTATTTATCTATTAAAATTTCCCGGTGACTTGAGTGCTTTTAATTTTACCACCAAACTCACCGCGTCCATCCATCCCTCACGTCATGTGTCCCTTCTTCTTCTTCTTCGCCCGCGCTATCTGATCAACACGCCCATGTTGACCCTCCTCACTGTCCCCCACAACTCCCCCACATATATAACAGCAGAGCCGTCATTCCATTTCTCCCATCAGCAAAAATTATCAAAAACCCAAAATCAATATTCAAACAATTAATCAAAAATCCCACTTGTCGCACTTTCCGAAAGTCGTCTGAAAAAAAAATCTGAATATTTTAATGGTGAAATCGGTGACGGAAAATAACCCCGGTCAAAGTAGTGACAGTACTGAAGGTAATAATAAGTACCTTCAAGTAGTGAATAAACCGGGAGAAGAGAGAGATTCGGATTCGGGTAAGTATAAGGGTGTTAGGAAGAGGAAATGGGGGAAATGGGTATCCGAGATCCGACTACCAAACAGCCGGGAGAGAATTTGGTTGGGCTCATTCGACTCCGCCGTGAAGGCGGCGAGAGCTTTCGACGCCGCCCTTTACTGCCTACGTGGCCCTACCGCCAAGTTCAATTTCCCCGATAATCCCCCGGAAATCGCAGGCGGGAGGACGCTCACTCCGTCGCAGATACGAGCTGCGGCGGCACGGTTTGCCAACTTGGATGCCCGGATTGGAGATTTGGATCATTCGACTTTGTATTCGTCCGGGTCGGATGAGTTGCAGCGGGTGGATTCTCCTTCACGGTCTGATTCGGTTTCGGATGGGGCGACCCATTTGAATAGTGAAATGGCTCTGGACACGTCGTTTTTGGATCAATTTGAGACGATGGGTTCGAGCTGGGGCAATAACAGTGTTCCGGACTTTGGTATTTTTCCGGGTTTTGACGATCTTCCCAATGGGTTTTTCATGCCACCGCCGCCATTGGTTAATTATAATGAGGCGGTAGAAGCCTGTGATGAGTTTGGATCATTCCTGTGGAATTTTTGATGGGCGGGTTTGAGATTCAAATTTTTCCAAACGGGTCAGATTTTTTCTGAAATTTTTTGGCACCGGAATTGTTGATAAATTCTTTTTTTTTTCTTTTAGTAGAAAAAACGGTTATTTATTATCGGCTCTGGGTTGGGATGGACAACTTTTTGTACTGCCATCCTCTATTTCTACTCTGATTCTTTGGACATATCATATAATTTACAGTTCAATTGTGAAGCAGATAGTTAATGTTATTTTTTGTATTTTAACAATGAAATTAAATGTATTTACATATTTAATTACAGAAATTTTTTGTCTTGCCTGAGATTGTTAAATTCATAGAATTTATTGAAATTAATTTACTCCATATTTTCAGTCCCAATCAATCAATATTATTAAAATAAGACATGAAAATTTATTAATGCGGTCGTCCCTAGGAGTCTATCAAATTTTATTTGGTTCATGCACAATTTAATTTTATATATTTGTATAAATGTGTCCACACAAGTTACAATAGATTATCCGTTTTTGGTGGTGGTGGGGGTAGGGGTAGGGGTAGGGGTAGGGGTAAGGGTAAGGGTAACGGTAAAGTAGGGTAGGGTAGGGTGGGGTGAGGGTGAGGGTGGGGGGGTGGGGTGGGGTGGATCTTGTTTACACCTTAAAAGGTTGCCCAATATTTTTCAACAATTTATTTATTTATTAAATTAATTCTTTAGAAAACTTAAAAAATGATATATAGACTTAAATATATATAATTATCCTAAATTATTAACTTTTTTTACTTGGGTGATCAATCTTTCAATTTTTTCAATCAGGTCATTAAACTAATATTTTTTTTTACTTTCATTCAATTGAACATGCCACGTTATAAATTGATGATGTGGCCTCGCTGACTAGGTTAATCAATGTTTACATGTAATTAAAAATTATGCTTAGATATAAATTAAATTACTATCCTAAACTATTGACATTTTTTCATTTTGATGATCAAATTTTTAATTTTTTTCAATCAAGTGATTCAACTATTAATTTTTACTATTATAGTTGTAAAGAGAATTGATGGTGAATGATAAATTTTTTTAAGGAATTGATACTTGAGTAAGCAAGTAATTGTCGAAGAAAGGCAGATGAGACTATGGCTAACAATAGATGTTGTCTGTGAATTGGATGAAAATAATAATAATAATAATAATAATAATAATAATAATAATAATAATAATAATAATAATAAATGAAAGAGGTGGTAAAGTGTAAGACCCCAATTTTTATTAATAAAGATTTAATTTTCTCTAAATATCAATTTGAATAATAAGGTGTGGATTTGATTTAATGTTATAGTTGTAGGTAATATTTACAAATTTTACAAAGTAAGCAAGACTTTGTCATAAAATATTCGTTTGGTCGAAAAATTTTCGTACGACGGCACAATCATTGGTGGACTCCACAACGGAATTACTGTCGAATTTAGAAAGCGACGGAAATATTTTTTTTTTAAAAATAACGACAAATTTTTTATCGTTAAACTATTGAAATACCCGGTGATAAAAAGTACAATAATACGCGTAGTTGCACAGTAGCACACGGTATTGTACAGTATCTCTGATTATTGATGCTTACGTGAGAAGTCACTCAATTATAATCAATAATTACAACAGTAGTTACTGCATAGTATCTCATATTATTGAATCAATTATTATCGCAGTATCATCTGCATAATATTTTATATTTTTAAATCAATAAATGAGACGACACAATTATTCGTATTATTATTTGCATTATTGACAATGTCTAAAAGTTCTATCGAGAAAAGGGGTTTGGTCATCTACTTGCGCGCCAATAAGGAGAAGTCTTTATCGGAAAGCCTCCTCTTTCCTGGGAATGATCTGGTTGTTAATATTGTGAGTTATAATATTAATGATGAATAAGTTCGTGTTGATTAAAGATAAGAATAATATTACTTACATACTACAGAGTATGAAAGAAAATATTATTTCATACGAATATTGAACAAAAATAATATCTCTTACCTTAGTAGAAGGCTGGATACTGCAATAGTGAAGTAGCAGAATACTCTTCTTCTTCCTCTCTATAGTTTCTCTCTCTATAGTTGCTCTTGTAAGTCTTAGTGAATTGGTGAGAATGAAAGAAGAAATGAGCTTCTATTTATAGGAAAATATAATTTCGATAATTGCACGTTTAGGGGCTCGAATTATTACAGTATAATACCTTCATCTTTACCTCTATTTTTAATTTAGTCCTTGAAGTATTATCAATCTTGCACAACCTCCCCTAATAGTACATGCATGTGAACCAATAGTTCCATGCATGTGAACTAACAGTAATTTGCATGTGAACCAATAGCAATTAATTGCTCATTTATCCGAATAATTTCTCATTTGGTCAATTATAACAAAGCAAGCCAATCACAGAATTACCTCCTTTGAGGGTAATTGGGTCACGAAAGAATTAAAGAAAACTAAATGAACAACATCTTTCACTCATCAATATTATTCTTATCTTTAATCAATATTAACTTATTCATCATTAATATTATAACTTACAATATTAACAACCAGATCATTCCCAGGAAAGAGGGGGCTTTCCGATAAGGATTTCTCCCTATTGGCGCGCAATTAGGTGACCAAACCCCTTTTCTCGACTGAGCTTTCTAGACATCGTCAATAATTCAAATAATAATATGAATAACTTTATCGTCTCAATTATTTATTTAATAATATAAAATATTGTGCAGATGATATTGTAATAATAATTGAATCAATAATATGAGAGATACTATACAACAATTACTGTAGTAATAATTGAATAAAACTAAGTGACTTCTTCACGTAAAGATCAATAATCAAAGATAATTGCATAATACCGTAATGTGCTATTATGCAACCATGCCAGACATCGCATTTCTTTTTACCACCGGTATTTCAACAATCTAACCAGAAACTTTCATTGCGTTATTTTTATAAAAGATATTTCGCTGCTTTTTAAATCCGATAATAATTCCATGTGGGTTCCACCAATGATTGTGCCGTCGTACGAATATTCCCTGTTAAAACGAATATTCCCCGATCAATCTAATATTTTATAACAACTTGCTTACTTTATAAAATTTATAAATATTACCCACAACTATAACATTATATAAAATTCACACCATAAAATTCAAAAATATATTTTGAAAAAAATTAATCTTTATTCATAAAAGTTGGGGTCTTACACGCTTCATCTATTATCATTCCACAGAAATATTTTTCTGAATATTCTTGTTAAATTTTAATATTTTCATGCCAGAGTACTATTCATGAGCACTATTCATACATACGACACTATTCATATATACGGTACTATTCACGATAAAAATTAATTTCTTTTCTGTTCAAATTATTTTTGATACATGAATATTATTCTTGAATTTTACTCTACAAAGCAGTTATCATGTTGACAATTTGGGCATTCTTGAACTCTGAATAAATTAAATTATAAATCTTTAAAATTTATCCTTGCTCTCACTTAATTAAATTCTTATATCATTGTCATCATCCTCATGATTAAATTGTGATGAAAGTCATCTTTGGCCGTAATGCATAGATGGACTGTTGATTGGTATGATTATGACTAGGAATTATGTATCGGTATAATTATGGCCTGTAATATTACAAATGATATGGTAAAAGTCCTCATTGGCCCGTAGTGCATTGATGAACAGTTGTTTGACATGATCATGACCACTGGTGATAATAACAAATATCCGTGGCTCGTAGTGCATGGATAATTCGTGGGTGTGGATTATTTATTGAAATGTGTTACAGAGATAAAATATTGATGATGAACTTTTAAATCATAGAAGATAGTAGACATCATGATCTACTTGACTCTTCTAATGGATTGTGTGACGCCCCCAAATCCGGGTATCTTCCAACCCGACAGATGGTACTACACGGTACTACCATTCACACATACATTCAAATGAAAAGCCTCAAAAGAACAAATATGTCTTCTCTATATTCAAAATAATATTAACATTCTCCAGGTTCTTTATAACCATTACATTTGTTCTTCTCATAATATCAAATATATTACAACATTAAACCTATACTATTACATAAGTATTCTACGGGTTCGTCTTCGCTTTGCCCTTATCCTTGCTGGAGCCTTCGGTCTGTTCGATATTAGATGTATTCATATGGTTCAAGTAAGAGTGAGCATGACTAGCTCAGCAAGTACAACAATTCCAATAAACAACATGCTTGAAACATAGGAATCGTATATCTTTAATAACTGAACAATAATTACGAAGTACTATCAATAATTCAAAATAGCACTTCTTTTCATTCAAAATGTTTTACAACAACAATATTCAGTAAAACATCAATTCTGGTCCAAGACCTTGAGCATTTCATACTTTCTTTGAAAAGGACATCCCGACACTAAGTCCGTAAGTCCATCATTTCTTACGAGCATGTCTAAGTGATCAACCTATAGTACTGTATGTTGATCAATAATACATTCATTAAAAGTATGTACGTTTAAGTTGTGACAACCTCATGTGCCTGTCGTTTGACGACAAAATATTTTTAGCATACTCAGTCTTCATTTGAAAACCACACCAATATAACTTGGTACAACATTGACCATGCTTTGATAGAAACATAATATAACTTTAGCTGAAAAAGTTGGCTTTGACTTCATTATACCATATTTCATGCGTAAGAATACATGAATTACAAAGCTTGTCCAGAACTAACTGAAACAAGAGTTAGAATACTTGCCTTCAGCGTCTGCTACAGTTATAACACGTGCACTTTAAATCCTTAAGTCTCTACAATAGATGATAACATCACATAACACATTAGGTCATGAATAACATACATAGTTCCTAAAGAATCTTACCCTTCTTCTCAATCTAATTATGACTTAAATTTATTATTATTGGTTCCGGCTTTCCGTTATGTCTTTCTTACATCCATATACAATTGAGTTACTTCAACCCTAAGTGATCATATTTAAGGTTTAAACATGTCTTAACAATGTTATAGCTAAGCTTTACTTCTTTACTAACCAATTCTCTTTCTTTCTTTACTTGTAATTTTTCCTTTCTATGAAATCGTTAAAAATTTGGTGAAATTGCTACACTGACATTTTTCTCTCGTGTCACAATGAATGTGGCGTGACTTAACGATATGTATGGCGGGACTTAAGACTTGCATGGCGTGAGTCTCCTTTGTTATGGCCGCGCTGTGGTGCCAATTAGCAGTGTGTCATGCCTCGGCCTCGTGCTGCGGCGCGGGCCTTTGTGCCTTGAGTCGCGCTGCGGTGCGAACTTTGTGCCTCAGAAAAATTTGACAGATTTTTGAATTTGTGAGATTCTCGGGCTCGTAAATTTTTCATTATAAGTTCGAATAGACTCATTCAAGAGCTTACAGTCCACAAATTACATACTCTACTTGTTCATGCAAATTTTATATTTTCGACTTCGTTAACTCAAAATTCACCTATTAGTTCATTTTTAACGAAAACGATAAACGTTCGTGAACGTTCAACGCTCGTTTCTTCGTTCTAAGTCGAAATTCGGTACGCAGGCCCCATTTAATAAAACCCATACATTCATGCATCCAACTAAAATAAAATTCAATCACATTGGTCAATAGTCCATAATCAATCACATTTATTATCATACACATTACCATATGCATCAATAAATAATATTCATCTTATGAATAATAAACATTCAATATATATATATATATATATATATATTGATATCATTTAATGAGCAAATTTAGTTAATATAAAATCTAATTTTGAATCAAAATAAACTCCTTTATTTTAATCCAAATTTAAATCAAAATAAAACTCTTTTATTTTAATTTATCCTATTTTGAATAAAATAAACTATTTTATTTTAATCAAAATCATTAATCAAAATAAACTCTTTTATTTTAATTAATTATGGAATCCAATTCCATAGAGGAAAAAAAAAATTATTAAAGGAAACACATATTCTTTTTCCTATTCACAAATAAACTCCTTTATTTTGAATAATATGAAATCTTATTCCATATCTAAATAAACTCCTTTATTTAAGGAAATGCGGATTCACTTTCCTATTCACAAATAAACTCTTTTATTTTGAATAATATGAAATCTTATTTCATAATAAACTCCTTTATTTAAAGAAACATGGAATCCAATTTCAACTCTAATTAGTTATCATGGAATCCAATTCCAACTCTAATTAGTTAAGATGAAATTCAATTTTAAAATTAAAATAAACTTTTTATTTTAATTATAAAATAATTAAGAGTAATATATATATATATATATATACAAACATTTGAATCATGCATGTTAACATCTTGATTTCGCAGTATATGAATCCTTATTTGCGCAGACTTGCAGATGATTACCTTAAACATATCACTTAAATCATGTAAACTATTCCTCATTCCTAAAAGATTGTCGTTTTAAGGTTAATGCACACAGATTAAGAAATATAATTAATACCTATGAAAATACTATACTACCCTTATTAATTGTCTCAACCAATTATTCCCCTCCTAATATTTTTTTATTCAATTCAACCAATTACTTCTTATTCAACCAATTACTACTTGGATTATAACATTAAATTGAATAAGAATCATTGGGAAGGGAAGAAAACTTTAAATAGAAGAAAGCTTTAAATAAGGGTAAAGTAGCAAAAAAATAGCTAATGTGTATTGATAAACTCAAAACGACAACCTTTTTAGAACAAAAATTACTTCCTAAAACGACAATCTTTTAGGAACGGAGGGAGTAATTAATTAATTTTTTTTTAATTAATCCTTATCTGCAGTATGATTCCAAAAAGGGACAAGCCGTGAATCAGATTGACAAAAAAATCACCCACGGAATCGGTAATTTTTTTCATAAAATAATAATTTTATACAACAAAATTATGCCCAATTAAATTGTTCTAAACACATATCAATATACATATCAAATTAAAATAATTAATAATTCGCATAAAGGTTTGGCTCTGATGCCACTGTTAGGTTTGTAATATTCATGAACGTAATCAAATTGCACAATATAAGCGGAAACGTGGAAAATCAGAGTTTTAAAATTTTACAAACCATATACCCGGATCACCCTTTATGCACAATTATTAATTAAACGAAAAGATAATGAACAAGAATCGTACCCTTAAAGATTCAAGCTTCCTCAGGTACGAGTTCACCTCCAAATCCTTTCGCGTCCAACTTGAATCCACCGGGTTTGGTTCCTTTCTTTGATCAACGTTAGCCACGCAAGTGTTTGGCCTCTAGAGGTGATCCACCAAGGAAGAAAAAGAATTCAAGAAGATGGGTGTTTGACAAAACCCTAATTTTTCTATCTCACATAGAAAGGGAACGTACTCTCCAACAATTAGAATTACGTATTCACGTGTTGTGAAAGTGTCAACCTCCTCACCCATAATAAAACTCCTTTTATTTATAGATGTAGGCAACCCTCCTTAACAATTAAGGAATTGAGTTTTATTTAATTAATTAAATTCTTTTAATTAATTAAGCTTCCTAATCTTATTAGGGATAATTAATTAAACTCTTTTAATTAATTTTCCTCTTAATCCTATTAGGATATTTGAGAGTACTTTTATTAATTAATTCCCAAACTCCTTTAAGAATTAAATAATAATAATAGTAATAATAATAATAAGACTCCTCTTATTAATTTATATTTAATATTTCTAAAATATTAAATAATAATATTAAGTTATTTAATTTATTCTATCACCATAGATTAAATTAAATATACTTAACTTATTATTATAATTATGCCATTAACTTCTTAAATAATTATTTTTCCTTTTATGGTGTGACCCTTTAGGTTCTCCATATTAAACCGGTTGTGAATAAATCAATTAGAATAATTCTAATCTTATTTAAATAAATAAATTAAACTAATAATTTATTTAAATAAATAATATTTATTCTACAATAGGATAAGCCTCCTAGCGATCAACGATTTTCCGGATAATATAGATTTCAACATTAATCATAAAAGAACCTTTGAGTAAATAGTTAAAATACAATTCAATCCTTCCACCATACAATGTCCTAATTAAATATAAGACATGGAATTACTTGTCAAGTCTTATTTTATTTAATTATATGTTTTTCGATTCTTAAATGAAAAACTCAAATAATGCAAATTAGAAACTCCTTTCTAATTTCATTCGCGCTTTTGGCCAAGGACTCTTTGGGTTGTCATTTATCGAATCACATAGGACATTTCTCTTCTTTTACTAGAAGTGGTAGATTCTTTATTGATCATACATTATCTCCATGTACAACTTATTATACCCAAGCATACCCTTTGATATACCCTAAGGGTATTAAGGAATAAGTCAAAGTATAACTCATCATACACAAGATACTATGATGATCTCAAGTCCAAGGATCACTTCAGACTACTATCACTACTGAGAATTTCTATTGATGGGCAAGTAAAACTCCATTAGGTATTCCTTAGCGAGCCATGTTCAGTGAACTTATTCTCTAATAAGCACCTACATACTTGCTTTAGTGACTCCACATAAATAATTATGAGATCAATCATCCTCATCCAATGAGCAAGCAACGTATGTACCAATCTATCCGGATTCACTAATCCCCAATTTAGTAATCCAACGATTGGGAACTATTTCAGTTTTAAGCTTTCTAAGAATTTAGATCTCATTAGAATGATCATCATCATTATTCTAAAAGCATTGCTTAAAACTATGAGTTTATCACATATTATAAAATAGCATCATGTAGATAATTAAAAGCCTTTAATAAATTAATACTTTTTATTAATAAATGAATAAAATTGTTACAAAGTATATGCTTTATCATCAAACATGATTGGCTTGTATGCATACTACTTTCAATCTCCCACTTGCGCTAAAGCCAATCGCCATGGTATCTCATACCCTTCTTCTCTAAGTGACGATTATCCTGCTGTTGGATAAACTTTAGTTAATGGATATGTAATGTTGTTCTTGAGAGTCCACTATCTCTATAGTGATTTCCCATCTTTCAATGATTCTTATAATTAAATGAAAGTGCCACAACACATGTTTAGATCCAAGATGAGACTTATGAACTATTCCTAGTTCTGTAATGAACTTTTCATCCAAACAATCAACTTGCAGCTTTATTTATAGCTATATACTTTGTCTTTATCACTAAACCAACAACTCTTGCTGTTTGGAACCTTTCCAATTCACTGCACCACTGTTCAAGGTAACTCTTTACCTTAAAGTGGATTTTCTTTTGTCTTGGTCTGTCTGAAAAAACTAGAGTCTGTTAAACTCTCTAATTTTAATTTAGACCCACCATAAATTTTAATCACATCCTTAGTGCCAGTTACGTACTTTAAGATGTTTTCACTGTCTTACAGTGAACTTCTCCAGAATATGACTCAACATCAGGTTTCGTACATTTCATTGCATACATGATAGTTACTCATGAGATCTCTCTTTTTGGAGTCAATGGGGACTATTAAGAGAGATACACTCCATGTCTCATCAACATGAGACATCTCTTGGAGTTTGCCATGCTAAACGACTTTAGCATCAAATGAATATATGTTCATTGGGTTAAGTCGAGCATCCTTTTAAATCTATTTATATTGATTTTTATCCCCAATTTAGATACTCTTCCCAAATCATTCATGGAGGAATGTTTAGACAACTTTATCTTTACTGATTGTAGCGTTAGTATGTCATTCCTTATCCGTAGTATATCAACATATAATACCAGAAATGTCATGGCGCTCCCACTGACCCTTCTGTACACACTAGGTTCATTCTTATTTTTGATAAAATCAAACTCTTTTGATTGTCTCATCAAAACGAATGTTCCATATTTGAGAAACTTACTTCAATTCATTTATCTGAGTGTTTACAACTCTTACCTCATCGTATGTAACTGGATCATCATCATCATCCATGATGAATCCATACCGCCCAGGTATCTTCGGTACTATTCCAGATTTACGATTCGGTTGTGGTACAATATGTCTATCTACAAGTTCCTCTTATTTGACTTATAATGTTTTGTGGTTCTTGAACTCTTCAAGATTCTATTATCCTCACACTAGCCCCTTTAATGATAAACATCTTTATCTTAGAAGGTAACGTGTTTCGCAACAAACACCTTTTGCTATGTAGGATTATAGAACATATAACCTAAACTTACTTTAGGATGTCCCACAAATTTGTACTTGTCAAATTTTGTCCCAAGCTTAACCTTTTGAAACCTTTTCACATAAGTTGGACAACCCCTTATCTTAACATACTTAAGATTAGGAATCCTCCCTGTCCATAACTTTTATGGAGTCTTGGGGTTAGATTTTGAGGTTACTTTTTTTGTAGATATGCAACCATTTCTAGGACATGACCCTAGAGGGATACTGGAATGTCGGTAAAATCATTATGGACCGCATCATGTCCAACAAAGTATGATTTTTCCTTTCAGATACATTAATCAATTATTGCGTATCAGGAGGCGTCCATTGTGAGAAAACCATTTGAGATGATTTAGAAACTCATTGCACAAGTATTCCTTCCTTGATCCGATCAAAGAATCCTAATACTTTGCCATGTTGTTTCACTTTTGAATTCTTTGAACCTTTTAAATAATTCACACTTGTATTTCAGCAAATACACACATTCAACTCTTTAAATGATCATCTCTTTTTCTTATAATAATTTGTTCAATATGTAAAATTATTTTCACGTAAGTCAAGTATACAAAATCCATTAAGTAATATTCCAGTACTATACAAAACATTATTATTATAAATAGAACAACAATTGTTCTTCAATATAATACCAAAGATTTCATTGTCCAATAATAAAATAGAAATAATGTTTTTAACGAGAACTGGAATACAATAAAAACTTATTGACTTAATAGATTTGCCCGTAGGCAATGCTAAACTATAAGTTTCTATGGCTAATGCAGCAACCTTTGCTTCATTTCCCACACATAGGATTACTTATCTTTGTTTAGCTTTTTACTTCTTCTTAGTCCCTTCATAAATCTATATTTATGATAACCAAAGCCGGTATCCAATACTCAAGTAGAACTTTGACTTAAAGAAAAATTTATTTTAAATTATGAACAAAATTGTAATTGTAACCGAAACTTCACTAAGCTTCTTTTGGTTAGCCTCTGCAAGATGCTTCTTGTAGTTTCTTTCGGTGTCGTGCTTATTGCAAAGGGAAGCAAACTCATTTGCTATTCGTATCTGTTTTGTTCTTATTATCCTTTATTTTTGCCTTTTTATTTACCTTCTTAGAATCCTTCTTTTTTTCAGAAGATCCTTTGGCCCTTACCAGTAAGACTCGGTCTTTCTTGGTTGGAAAGTGACTCTCAACATTTTTCAACATGTTAAGCAAATCAGCGAAGCTGATATCTAGCTTGTTCATATGAAAAATTCACAACAATTGTGAAAGGAGTCCTGGAGTGAGTGCAAGATCAAATTTTGGCTCAACTCTCCACCCATGACAAAACCCATTGTCCTAATTGTTCAATCAAATTGATCATGTTTAGGACATGTGTCTGTACTGTAGTGTCATTGGTCATTCTAGATCGGAAGAGCTCCTTAGATATCTAATATCTATCAGTCCTACTTTCCTCACCATCAACTACTTGATGTGCAGGAGTATAGTCAGAGCATCCATAGTTTCATGCTGACGCTAAAGCTCGTTACTCATGGATGCGAGCATGATGCATTGAGCCAAATGTGCATCATCTTGCCACTTTCTAAAAGTAGAAATCTCTTCCTCAGAGGCATTGTCTGCAACTATTGCAGGGATAGGCGTACTAAGGACATAAGATAACTTTTCAGCCATGAGAACTATTCTCAAATTCCTTAACCAATTCGAATAATTCAGTCCGGTTAAATAACATCTAATATGCTTCACAGTGATAGTAATTTAGACATTGTAAAATTCTGTAAATGAATTTGTAATTAACAACATTTTAGCATACATTCTATTATTAATTACCAAAATAAATTAGGTCTTGTTATAAATTGGTATCTCCCACTATTTTCATCAAACTATATTACCCTCAATATATATAGTTCGACAATATCTAATTAAAGATATGCTAGTGAGAATAAGGATCCCATTTCAAATATATATAGCCTTGTGGTGACACAATAAACTATATATAAATAAATAGGTAGACAACTCTTGTCAATTACATCAACTATGTAACTCCTTGTATTTTGCCTCTTAGATTATTTTGATCAAGTGGTGGCACATCCGAATCAAAATTATCCAAGTTAAGTCCAACCTAGCACTCCATATATTCAAAAAAGAAAAATATTGTCCTTGTGGTGACACAACAAAACAATATTGTTCAATTTTCTTTATAAGCATCAAATGTGATAAAATTAACATCTCAAAGAATTAAGATAAGCCTTGTGGTGACACAACAAAATTATAATAATTAATTGATACTCTATTATTTTTATCATGCTAGAAGACGACGTTCGATATTCCAAATATCTTTGAACGCTTAGGACTTAATATAAAATCTTTGAGGGGTTTGTTATTAATTTGTCTCATCTTGTTTTAATGCAGCATACACATATATATAAAATCGCGTATATATTAATGAACATGCGAAGCATGTTTGTATAATATATATATATATATATATATATATATATATATATATATATATATAGTATAAGCATGCACATATAGAATACTATATTCTACCGAAATGAATGTTGACCTTTATTCCAGTTTGGTTCCCTAGAACCACCAAGGGAACCAAAAAGGCAAACCCTTAGGGGTGCAAGAATTAAATTTAAATATAACTATTACATTTAAACCCGGGCTCCATTACAAACGGGTCTTCAAGCGCTCCTTGCTCCTTGATCTCTAATTCTTCAAAATTAATTCTAATTATTTCTATTACAAAACTATTTTTAAATAAATAGAAACCTTGATCAGCAGTCAAGGGAAAGTACATAGGAGGGAGATAGAATTTACATTAAGAAAAATTAGAGAAGACGAGGTACGCAGGCCCCATTTAATAAAACCCATACATTCATGCATCCAACTAAAATAAAATTCAATCACATTGGTCAATAGTCCATAATCAATCACATTTATTATCATACACATTACCATATGCATCAATAAATAATATTCATCTTATGAATAATAAACATTCAATATATATATATATATATATTGATATCATTTAATGAGCAAATTTAGTTAATATAAAATCTAATTTTGAATCAAAATAAACTCCTTTATTTTAATCCAAATTTAAATCAAAATAAAACTCTTTTATTTTAATTTATCCTATTTTGAATAAAATAAACTATTTTATTTTAATCAAAATCATTAATCAAAATAAACTCTTTTATTTTAATTAATTATGGAATCCAATTCCATAGAGGAAAAAAAATTATTAAAGGAAACACATATTATTTTTTCCTATTCACAAATAAACTCCTTTATTTTGAATAATATGAAATCTTATTCCATATCTAAATAAACTCCTTTATTTAAGGAAATGCGGATTCACTTTCCTATTCACAAATAAACTCTTTTATTTTGAATAATATGAAATCTTATTTCATAATAAACTCCTTTATTTAAAGAAACATGGAATCCAATTTCAACTCTAATTAGTTATCATGGAATCCAATTCCAACTCTAATTAGTTAGCATGAAATTCAATTTTAAAATTAAAATAAACCTTTTTATTTTAATTATAAAATAATTAAGAGTAATATATATATATATATATACAAACATTTGAATCATGCATGTTAACATCTTGATTTCCGTGCATATGAATCCTTATTTGCAGACTTGCAGTATGATTACCTTAAACATATCACGCAAATCATGTAAACTATTCCCTCTGTTCCTAAAAGATTGTCGTTTAAGGTTAATGCACACAGATTAAGAAATATAATTAATACCTAACGAAAATACTATACTACCCTTATTAATTGTCTCAACCAATTATTCCCCTCCTAATATTTTTTATTCAATTCAACCAATTACTTCTTATTCAACCAATTACTACTTGGATTATAACATTAAATTGAATAAGAATCATTGGGAAGGGAAGAAAACTTTAAATAGAAGAAAGCTTTAAATAAGGGTAAAGTAGCAAAAAAATAGCTAATGTGTATTGATAAACTCAAAACGACAATCTTTTTAGAACAAAATTACTCCTAAAAGCGACAATCTTTTAGGAAGCGGAGGAGTAATTAATTAATTTTTTTAATTAATCCTTATCTGCAGAGATGATTCCAAAAAGGACAAGTTAGTGAATCGATTGACAAAAAATCACCCACGGAATCGGTAATTTTTTTCATAAAATAATAATTTTATACAACAAAATTATGCCCAATTAAATTGTTCTAAACACATATCAATATACATATCAAATTAAAATAATTAATAATTCGCATAAAGGTTTGGCTCGATGCCTTTGTTAGGTTTGTAATATTCATGAACGTAATCAAATTGCCTGATATAAGCGGAAGCGTGGAAAATCGAGTTTTAAAATTTTACAAACCATATACCGGATCACCCTTTATGCACAATTATTAATTAAGCGAAAAGATAATGAACAAGAATCGTACCCTTAAAGATTCAAGCTTCCTCAGGTACGAGTTCACCTCCAAATCCTTTCGCGTCCAACTTGAATCCACCGGGTTTGGTTCCTTTCTTTGATCAACGTTAGCCACGCAAGTGTTTGGCCTCTAGAGGTGATCCACCAAGGAAGAAAAGAATTCAAGAAGATGGGTGTTTGACAAAACCCTAATTTTTCTATCTCACATAGAAAGGGAACGTACTCTCCAACAATTAGAATTACGTATTCACGTGTTGTGAAAGTGTCAACCTCCTCACCCATAATAAAACTCCTTTTATTTATAGATGTAGGCAACCCTCCTTAACAATTAAGGAATTGAGTTTTATTTAATTAATTAAATTCTTTTAATTAATTAAGCTTCCTAATCTTATTAGGGATAATTAATTAAACTCTTTTAATTAATTTTCCTCTTAATCCTATTAGGATATTTGAGAGTACTTTTATTAATTAATTCCCAAACTCCTTTAAGAATTAAATAATAATAATAGTAATAATAATAATAAGACTCCTCTTATTAATTTATATTTAATATTTCTAAAATATTAAATAATAAATATTAAGTTATTTAATTTATTCTATCACCATAGATTAAATTAAATATACTTAACTTATTATTATAATTATGCCATTAACTTCTTAAATAATTATTTTTCCTTTTATGGTGTGACCCTTTAGGTTCTCCATATTAAACCGGTTGTGAATAAATCAATTAGAATAATTCTAATCTTATTTAAATAAATAAATTAAACTAATAATTTATTTAAATAAATAATATTTATTCTACAATAGGGATAAGCCTCCCTAGCGATCAACGATTTTCCAGATAATATAGATTTCAACATTAATCATAAAAGAACCTTTGAGTAAATAGTTACCGTACAATTCAATCCTTCCACCATACAATGTCCTAATTAAATATAAGACATGGAATTTCTGTCAAGTCTTATTTTATTTAATTATATGTTTTTCGATTCTTAAATGCACAACTCAAATAATGCAAATTAGAAACTCCTTTCTAATTTCATTCGCCTTGCCAAGGACTCTTTGGGTTGTCATTTATCGAATCACATAGGACATTCTCTCTCTTTACTACTAAGTGGTAGATTCTTTATTGATCATACATTATCTCCATGTACAACTTATTATACCCAAGCATACCCTTTGATATACCCTAAGGGTATTAAGGAATAAGTCAAAGTATAACTCATCATACACAAGATACTATGATGATCTCAAGTCCAAGGATCACTTGTCTTACTATCACTCTGAGAATTCTATTGACAGCAAGTAAAACTCCATTAGGTATTCCTTAGCGAGCCATGTTCAAATTGAACTTATTCTCTAATAAGTACCTACATACTTGCTTTAGTGACTCCACACAAATGATCATGAGATCAATCATCCTCATCCAATGAAGCAAAGCAATGTATGTACCAATCTATCCGGATTCACTAATCCCCAATTTAGTAATCCAACGATTGGGAACTATTTTAGTTTTAAGCTTTCTAAGAATTTAGATCTCATTAGAATGATCATCATCATTATTCTAAAAGCATTGCTTAAAACTATGGGTTTATCACATATTATAAAATAGCATCATGTAGATAATTAAAAGCCTTTAATAAATTAATACTTTTTATTAATAAATGAATAAGATTGTTATAAAGTATATGCTTTATCATCAAACATGATTGAATTGTATGCATACTACTTTCAATAAGATCATTTACCTTTGATGACTAGCTTTCTTCTCCTTGGAAATCTATTAATGGAAGTTTGACTTAAAAGTGCTTATTCTCTCTAACACTTAAGTTGTTTTGTATTGGATGAAAAATGAACAAACAATAATGAAATCCAAGTTGGGTATTTATATGACTTTCAATGTGAGGGCATAAGGGACATTAGGTCATCCCACCTCCTTAACAAACCTCCTTACTATTCCATACTTAACAACTAAGTAAACTTGCTAACCACTCATATTACTTGACCACCACAAAAAATATCCTTTGCTTGGTCATTACTTAAAGTTCTTGGTCACCAAGTTTAACCACATTAACATGGGTTCCCCCATGGGTCACTACAAACCAATGGATCCTAACTTGGGCTTGGATTTAATTAAATTAACTTAACTCTTGGGCTTACACATTATATTCCATTGGACTTTACAAATTGTTACCAATCTTACAAGTTCAATTCATTTGGCTAAAAGCCTTATTACAATTTCTCTACGTATTATACTCGTATTCTCACTCATATATTAATTCACAATATACTATATACCATCCTTCGTACATATTCGTACAATACTTCGCATTCAATACCTCGTATAATACATACATATCATACGATCATTACATTATCTTCTTAACGCTTGATATTCCTAACGTTCTCTAATTAAGTCCACATGCGAAATATTGCGTTTTTCATACCTAGATTATTATTACATAATCAATCTTACCTTGATATTATAACGTTACGTATTTCTCGGAAGTTCAAAAATAATTCCCGAACAGAAATTAATGAATAGTGTTTTTCAAAAAACTTTTATTTTTGTCTTGGAAATTCAAACACTATAATTCATTCACGTAGTCAAAATACTACGACTTTTTGACGTTTCTAGGTTATAGAACGACATTCATCTTACTAACACATAATAATAACAAATAAAATTATTTTATTCATTATTAAAAGTATTTACAAAAAGTTCAATTTTTCGGGGCGTTACAGATTGCTTGTTGCGCTGCACTTAAACTTGTTGTCTATTGTATTCTATCAGTTTTTATACTGTTGAAAACTAAGGATAATTTATTCTAGATTATCTTAGTCATAATATTCTTTACTGGGCTAGTTGAGCTCACCCTTTTCTTTCATTGTTTTCTTCAGGAAATGAGAATATAGCTGAGACTAGTCGGGAAATGGAGTGATGGTCCAAGATGGTGGCTATAGTAGTACTCACTATTCTATAAAATAGTGTGATAATAATTATAATGAGAACTCCATTTGAGTTTGGATATTGTCTAAGAGACAATATTCTTATTAAAACTCTTAGCTTATATTTTATCGTATTCTGCATGACAATTAATAATTGTGTAAATTAAGTTTGTATTTGAATTCTGTACCATGTATTTGGCGACTCAGAATGGGTTGTATGAACCTATTTTGGGGGCGTCACATAAAGTAATACCTATGTTAAGATAATTCGATAAAGTTAATCGATGAGAGAAATTGTGTAAGAGTTTAGTAGTGAACTAAACTAGAACGTTAACGTTACAGGAATAGTGATTTTGGCATGTAATCCTTGTAAAAGAGAGAGAATGTAATGACTAAGGGATGTAAAAATAAGTTAATATGATCAATTGAGTTAAGGACATGAAAATCAAGATAAAATTATGTTATAAATTAACATAGCTCGAATGTTGGCCTTGAATAACAAATGAACTGAATAATAATAAATAAATGATTAGCTAATATGATTAATATTAAAAGGAAGTTAAAACTCAGGGATAGAGTTTTGAAACATGGACTGCACGGTTTTGTCCGGAACGTCAAGTTTAGTCAGAAAATACTGTAAACACCAAATGTATCGAGGTTGACTTTTTGGTCAAAGTTAACATTTGACTTTTATGGAAAAAAAGTCAAACTTAGAGTTAGGAGTAGAATCTTGGGACGCGAATTAGATATTAGAATCCATGACGTCAAAATTAGTACGAATAGACTGTAAATACAAAATATGTCGGGGTTGACTTTTTGGTCAAAGTCAATAGTTGCCTTTTATGGAGAAAAGTCAAACTCGAAATTCAAAAATGAATTTAAAGAAATGGATATGTCCACGACGTTGGGAGTGTCGACTTTAGTAGGAATCAATTATAAACTTGAAATTTTGATTTTACGGTTCCGAAAGTCAAATTAAGACGAGATTAAACACGAAAAACGAGACAATAAAAGCGGCTCACATGACCTAAATCAGCTGAGATTTCAGCACATGGGCAGCCACCAACTCCCCCACCAACTCTCATTAACTCCTACCTAATCCTAACCACTCATTCTCTCTCCTAAATGATATATTACTTAGCTAAAGGAAAAAAGAAACACAAAAAGAAATCTTTCTCCTTTTCACTACTCCACACTCGACCATGAGTAAAGAGGAAGAGAGAGAGTGGGCTGCCATGGATGAAGGGAAGGAGAGAAGAGAAGAAAAATAAATCAAGAGAAAGAAAGCAAAAAGGTATAAAACACTAACCCTTAAACTATGTTTAATCTTATTTTTATGGGAGTTTGATGAAATAGATCGTGGTAAATCCATGAGTATAAGAGGTATTAGGATGTATTATGTTGGTTAATATTTGATTAATCAAGATATCATGGAAGATTTCTTACAAAGCATAAAGGTGAGAAAAAGGATGATTTTCTAAAAAACAGAACATGCAATTCAAACAATCATATCTCTCATTCTATTTCAAATTTTTGAGTATGTTCAACTTCTAGAGTTAAATTTATGAGTCTTCTAACTTCTACAAGTGTAATCACCGAAAAAGATGTTTAGATTTTTATATGGACTATTTTTGGTTAAGTAGGCAAAATTTGGAAAAAGCCCTAAATATCAGCTACTTTGAGGCACTACCATTTGAAATATACAAATTATTTTTGAGATCCGTAAAATAGGGGTATTAGATATGTGAGTTATCTATTAAACCCATGTGATAAACACTCAAAAATGTTAAACCAATCAACCTGAGCATCAGTTTTCCCAAAACACTCCCAGTTGGGCAAAAATCTGAAAAATCAGACAACTTTCCTGGCCAGTTTTTGGTTAAGGATGTTTCGACCACTTTAAGAACTCTAAAAATTCTAGGCTTTTGTGGCATGTTAGTATAACAAGTTAATTATATTCAATCCGAAGATGGGATTTTTTGAATGTCCAAAAGTTGAGTTATAGCTTTTATAAGAAAATACGATTTTAAAAGCAAACTGTAATAACTCCTAAGATACAACTTAAAAAATTGTGAAATTTTAACTAGAGTTAGTATATGGTAGTGTGAGTCTACCAAATAAATTTCAGAATGTTTAGAAAAAAGAATAATTTATGATAAATGTTGTCATTTTGGACTTTTTAGCCTATTTAAAAATAGGAAACCAAATTAAAAAATTGCAGGAAAATATTATTAAATGATGAATAATATTAAATTAAAGTTAAATTAAAATATTATTAAATAATTAATAATTCTAGATTCAATTTTAATTAAAATATTATTAAATGATTAATAATATTTATAAATGATTAATAATATTTATAAATGATTAAAATATTATTAAATGATTAATAATATTAGCGAGTGATAAAAATATTTTTAAAGGATAATAATATTTGAGAATGATTAAAATATTATTAAATAATTAGTAATATTAGAAGGTGATTAAAATATTTTTAAATGATTAATAATGTTTTTAAATGATTAATAATGTTTTTAAATGATTAATATATTATTAAATTATCAAGGTGATTAAAATATTATTAAATGATTAATAATATTTGTAAATGAATGAAATATTATTAAATATTTAATGATATTCGTAAAGGAATAAAATATTATTAAATAATTAATAGTATTAGAAGAGATTTTAAGATGAATGATAAAGCGATTAAGAAGGCTTAATGAAGGTATTAGGCTTTTATCAAAATAAAAATAATTATAAATTTACGAGTCGAAAAATCGTCAAAGCAAGTTATATCAACTAAAGTAAGTCAACTTATGACGTATTTGACTATGAAAAATTTCATCACATATTTTTATGCGAATATTATAAAGATAATGTGAAGCGATTTATACTTTGGTATAAGTCGAAAAGACAATTATCGGATTAAGTTACGAGATGATGATTAATTACTTAATCAAATGGATGCTCATCAATCAAATTATGAATAAGGATGAAATAAATGATAAAACGTCGGTGCGCGCGAGTTTTTCAGAACTTGAGTTATATGTTAAGTGAAAAGAAAGAGAAAACGTAATAAGACGTAAAATGAAATTTATAACATAACAATATTTTCACAAGTAAAAATTATAGTTCCACAAACTCTTCTCTCATATAACGGTAAGACTCATTTTATTATTCATGTGAGAAGTAATTAACTTATAATCAAGTTGTTTATACTCCCTCCGTTCCTTAATATAAGTTATTTTAGAGTTGTACACAAATATTAAAAAAATAATTATTAAATATTAAATATAATATCAATTATCTATATTTTTCTTGTATTAAAAAAATAGTGTGTTATTTATTGGACAGAGAATAGTGAGAGAATCAAAGTTATATTTAATACTTGAGATAATATTATAAATTGAGAAATTAATGTTTACTTGAAATTCTCAAATGACTTATATTAAAGAACAAAAATATATCTCTAAAACGAATTATATTATGGAACAGAGGGAGCAACTTATAGGCACTATATATTCTCTTTTATGTTGCGTTTGGATTGAAAGAATGAAATTGAGATTGGAATGATTCATTTTATTCTAGTTGGAATAAGTTATTCCATGCTCCCACTCTCTCAAGACCCTCATGACTCAATGATAAAAAAAGCTACTCATAAGACTTTGAGCATGAAATCTTGTGCAAGAATATTAAATTTCAGTCAAAAATAACAAAAAAGTAATAATGATTTAATCAATTGTAATCATAATTAAACATAATTTTTTTCATTTCATAAGAATAATTTATTTCATTCTCATATTTATTATTTTAATCCAAACGTAAAATTAGTATTACTGGGTTGCCTTTCAAGTATTTACATAAACTTTCAAATTATTATGCTACATAATTTATGCATACATATTACCATAATGTTAGTGTGACTGAAGTTTTTATACCTAAAAAAATCTCTCAAATTTTTATTCATTATCTAAATGTTTAGTAGGAGAGATTATAGACCAAAAATGTTATAGATATATTTTGATTTTATATGCCGAATTTTTTGTTAAGAAATATATATGTATATAATTATAGTTGTTAATATTTTAATAATTTATTTTATATAACAAATTAATTATATAATATATTAATATACGTCATGGCTTCCGAATTGAAGCACAAATGATAAGTTGGATCGCACCATATCTTGTTGAGTTGTTCTACAGTCAATTTTTTTGGGCAGGAATATTGAATATTTTTAATTTTATTTTATTTTGGTATTTTTGTAACTCTCAAAAAATATATAGTATTTATTTGAACTGAAATTTTTATAAAATATAATATTTTTAAGTATAATTTGGATATATATACAAAACAATATTTATGTATATGTATTCAAATTATACCAAAAACACTATATTTTATAAAAATTCCAATTAAAATAAATACAATATATTTTTTTAAAGTCATAAATAAATAAATAAAATTAAAAAAGTCCAATATTCCGGTCCAAAAAAAATTGTTAACCAAGACTTAGGTGGTGTTTGATAAAACTGAGTGTTAAGACCTGAACAGTTTAGACGTCTGAATAATATAGAGCATCTGAATAGAATTGTATATGAATGAAAAAATATTGTTTGATAAATTTTTTTTCAAAATGTCTGAATAACAATATTTTACCATTTTAACCCTCTAAACAAAAGAAAAAAAAATATATAAACTACAAAATTGCTCAACATTTCTTTTCGACATTTGGTCAAAAACTGCCCTAGCCTGATCAATCAACCCATTGTTAGCATAACCCAACACCATCGTAGTCCAAGATACCACATTTTTAACGGGCATTCGATCAAACAGCAGATGTGCATCATCAAATCTTCCAATCCCAAAATACCCAGATATCAAACTTGTCCAGGAAAACACATTCCTATCATTCATTTGATCAAACACTGTTTGAGCCTCATCCATTCGTCCCGCCTTGGCATACCCATTGATCATTGCAGATTTTACCACCTCTTTCAGGAATTGCATAAAACAGCAATTCTGCTCTGGGGAGGTCATGGGTTTAAGGTAAACTGTTATCATTGAAGTATAAGAACACTACTCAAATTCGATCCAGTCGCGGGAAGCTTGGATTGTAAAGTGGAGAGAGAGAGAGGAAGAGAGTTAAAATGAATACAAAATAAAATGGAAAAAAGCACTTTTAACCCACTGTGGTTGTAGTGTTTTAAGCAATTAACCACTGTGCTCTTAAAATATTCAATTAACCCACTATACTTTTTAAAAATATTCAATCAGACAATTCCGTTCAATTTTACTCACGGACGTTAAAAATTTAGGTTAATTTTCCTACATGACTTTAAAAAATAAAATACAAATGACATGTATTTGCTGATGTAGTCAGCAAGACCAATCAGTTAAGCCTTCGTGGAATGGGCAGGAGTGCAAACAAAAGAAAAACAAATACACAAATAAATAATTCATCTAGGGCTCAAAAGCAAACTTTTGTCTGAGAAGAAATCGAGGAGGGAGGTGGGGGTCTCTGGCGATTCAAATAGACGAACAAGGTGAGGTATCATTCCAAGAAAGTTAGGGTTCCAATCGTGTATGTGACGCCCCCAAAATAGGTCCACACGACCCATTCTGAGTCGCCAGATATCACACTACAGAAATCAAATACAAACTTCATTTATACAACTGTTGAATTGTCGTGCGATAGAATGATACATAATACATAAGCTGTGAGTTTTAATACAAATATATGTAACTCTCATGGTGCCTCAACCACAACACCTTACAATGGTACTTTACATAAAAGTATAGTCAATAACTGTTTTAGAAATTAAAATATTTAGAGAATGCTCAAGCAAACTTTCGTACATGGGAGGCCATGCATCTAAGTTATGATAGATATCATATGACTCGAGAACTATCCTTGGTTGACCCAATAGACCCAAAAGAAAAATGAGAAGATTACTATCATGTTCTTTCCAACGGTGAGTCTTCTCTTGACATATAATTATCTCCATTGTCTTCAATTGAGAATAATATTTCAACTAAACTCCAAGATTATATAGGTAGTGCTCATAGATATAATCAGCAAGTGCATGTGCACAACCCTGTCTTATGATAACACGAAGTCGTCTGTCATTAGACATCTTGTTTGATAGTGGCAAAACACCCTTCCAAAGTTGGATTCACCTCACTCTATTTGGTTCAGCAAAATCAACGGTTAAAATGACATATAAAATACGACACATTTATCTATAATTCTCAATAAAATTATTTTTATCTTTGTTTTAGGGGAAACCTCAAATTTATTATAGACCATCGTTTCTATTCTCTCTGTTATTTCGACCTAGCTACACTCTTATTACCTTAGTAGAAGACCTGGATATCGTAATGATAGTGAAGTAAAGAATACTCTTCTTCTTGCTCTCTATAGTTTTTCTCCCTATAGCTTCTCTTGTGAATCTCAGTGAATTGGTGAGAATGAAAGAAGAATTAACCTTCTATTTATAAGAAAAAATGACTAAATAGTAACAAATTCACGAACGGTCCAGATTGATTTACTTTTAAAACCACCACCGACGATCCAGATTGATTTACTATTAAAACCACCACCGAAGCGGTCGCATTGATTTCTTATTAAAACCACCATCGGACTATCATCAGATTGATTTACTATTAAAACCACCATCGACGATTCAAATTGATTTACTATTAAAACTACCATCGACGGTCCGGATTGATTTACTATTAAAATCACCACCATTAATGGTCCAGATTGATTTAACTTATTACACTTTAGTACCCCTAAAGTTTTCCAAGTTTGTATTATTCCCCTCTAACTTTTGCAATTCACTTATCTTCACTAAACACATTTTTAATCTATTAACAATTATTCATTATTAATATTATAACTCACAATATTTAACAACCAGATCATTCCCAGGAAAGAGGGGGTTTTCGGATAAGGGTTTCTCCTTATTGGCGCGCAATTAGGTGACCAAACCCCTTTCCTCGACAAAACTTTCTAGACATTGTCAATAATATAAATAATCATATGAATAAATGTGTTTTCTCAATTATTGATTTAATAATATAAAATATTATGCAGATGATACTATAAAAATAATTGAATCAAATAACATGAGATACTATGCAGCAATTACTGTTGTAATAATTGAATAAATGGAGTGGCTTCTTACGTAAGCATCAATAATCAGATATAGTGAACAATACCGTGTGCTAATGTGTAACCACGCGTATTACTGTACTTTTATCACCGATTATTTTATTACAACTTTCTTACTTTAAAAAATTTTCACATATCACCCTTAACTTTAACCTTTTATCAATTTAACCATTTACTAAATAGAATAACAACTATAAGAAAATTGAATACTTTCATTTCATAAAATTTGGGATCTCACAATCTCCACTCCTTATGAAATTTTGCCCTCGAAATTTATGTACCTGGTAGTTCGAATAGATGAGAATACCTTGCTTTCTTTTCAGATTGTACCTTTCCGATTATTTCCTCTGTATCATGATTTTTCCATTGCTCATCTTCTGTATTTCAGATATCATACTGGAATATATCTAGGTTAATTGACATATCATAATTTGTCAACTTAAGAAAGAAAATTAAGCTTAGGTAGGGCACACACTAGCGAAGGATATTACTCGTCTCTCCCCTCCTAGTTCTAATCCCGGATCTCCGCCAAAGACCATATCTCTAAGCTCTAATACCATTTGTGACGCCCCCAAAATAGGTCCACACGATCCATTCTGAGTCACCAAATATCACACTACAGAAATCAAATACAAACTTCATTTATATTAACTGTTGAAGCGTCAAAGTAGATACGACAACATATAAGCTGTGAGTTTTAATACAAATATATGTAACTCTCATGGTGCCTCGACCATAACACTTTACAATGGTACTTTACATAAAAGTATAGTCAATAACTATTTTAGAAATTAAAATCTTTGGAAAATGCTCAAGGAAACCTTCGTACATAAGAAGCCATACATCTAAGTTATGATAGATATCATATGACTCGAGAATTATCATTGGTTGACCCAATAGACCCCAAAGAAAAATGAGAAAATTACTATCATGTTCTTTCCGATGGTGAGTCTTCTCTTGACATATAATTATCTCCATTGTCTCCAATTGAGAATTATATTTCAACCAAGCTCCAAGATTATATAGGTAGTGCTCATAAATATAATCAGCAAGTGCATGTGCACAGCCATGTCTTATGATAACACGAAGTCGTCTGTCATTAGACATCTTGTATGATAGTGGCAAAACGCCCTTCCAAAGTTGGGTTCACCTCATCCTATTTGGTTCACCAAAATCAATGGTTAAAATAACGTATAAAATACTACACACTTATCAATAATTCTCAATAAAATTATTTTCATACTATTTTAGGGGAAACCTCAACAACTATAGACCATCGTTCTATTCCCCTGTTACCCTTACTCGACCCAGCTACACTCTTATTACTTTAGTAGAAGACTGGATACTGCAATAGTGAAGTATCAGAATACTCTTCTTCTTGCTCTCTATAGCTTCTCTTGTGAATCTCAGTGAATTGGTGAGAATGAAAGAAGAATTAAGCTTCTATTTATAGGAGAAATGACGAAATAGTAACTAATTCACGAACGGTCCAGATTGATTTACTATTAGAACGGACGGTCCATATTGATTACTATTAAAACCACAACCGACGGTCCAGATTGATTAACTTTTAAAACCACCATCGACGGTCCAGATTGATTTACTATTAAAACCACCATCGATGGTCCAGATTGATTTACTATTAAATCCACCATCGACGGTCCAGATTGATTTAACTTATTACATTTTAGTACCCCTAAAATTTTCCAAGTTTGCATTATTTCCCTCTAACTTTTTTAATTCACTTATCTTCAATAAACACATTTTTAATCTATTAAAAATTATTCATTATTAATATTATAACTCACAATATTTAACAACTAGATCATTCCCAGGAAAGAGGGGGCTTTCGGATAAGAATTTCTCCTTATTGGCGCGCAATTAGGTGACCAAACCCCTTTTTTCGACAGAACTTTCTAGACATTGTCAATAATGTAAATAATCATATGAATAAATGTGTTTTCTCAATTATTGATTTAATAATATAAAATATTATGCAGATGATACTATGACAATAATTGAATCAAATAATGTGAGATACTATGCAACAATTATTGTTGCAATAATTGAATAAATTGAGTGGCTTCTTATGTAAGCATCAATAATCAGAGATATTGAACAATACCATGCGCTACTGTGCAACCATGCGTATTAATATACTTTTATCACTGATTATTTTATGACAACTTGCTTACATTGAAAATTTTTCACATATCACCCTTAACTTTAATCTTTTATCAATTAAACCATTTACTAAATAGAATAACAATTATAAGAAAATTGAATACTTTCATTTCATAAAATTTAGGATCTCACAGTATACCATATTAAGCGATACAAACTGTAAAGCCCCCAAAATAGGTATACATCACCCATTCTGAGTTGTCAATACATGGTACAGAAACAACTATACCTTTATTAATACAACCATAAAACTGTGAGTTTAAATACAAATATTATCTTCTAGACAATATCTATACCCAAATAAATCCCCATCATAATTATTGATACATTATTTTACAAAAATGGTGAAGACTACTAAACAACTCTCTCTAGAACCTTCATTCCATACCCGACTAAGACTCGCTACATTCTCGCCTCCCGAGGAAAAAAATGGAACAAAAAGGAAAAGGGTGAGCTCAACTAGCCCAATAAAGAATATTATGACTAAGATAATATAGAACAAATTATCGTTAGTCTTCAACAGGGAAAAATCGATGTAATACAATGTACAACAAGTTTTGGATCAAGAATGAAATAATAATTCATAGATGAGTTACGAGAGAATGAAATCTACTATAATCTATGAATTTAAAAGTCCATCATCATTATTTTATCCCCTGTAACATCAATCAATGCACATCTTGAATCATATATTCATCTTTGCACTACAGGCCAAATATATTCATCGATTCGGTATGTTCATCTCAACACCTGTACATCTTTGCACTACAGGCTAAAAATATTCATCATAAAATCAACCATCTTTGCACTTCACAGCCAAAGATATTCATTATCATCATCATTTAGACCGAGGATGATGAAAATAATTTTAAAGAAAACGAATCCCGGTGAAACAAAAGAACAAGTATTATGGATTCAGATTTTAAACAATCCGAGTTTAAAGAGTACTTCATAAACAATCATGGTGAAGTAAAATTCAAGAATGATCAAAACATGGATACAATCAAAGCTAGTATCCATAATAGATATTTTGGATAAAATACAAAATTTAATTTTTTCCCGTGAATAAGGCAGTATTCGTGAATAGTGTCAGATATCGTGAATAAGGCCGTGATACGTGAATAGTAACTCGACACAAAAAGTTCTAAATTTGATTAAAAGTTCAAACCAATATTTTGGCATAATGATATTAAAGAAAATAATATCATTTAAAAGAAAATAATATCCCTTACCTCACAAAAAAGGCGGAGATTTCCATTTGAAAAACTGGATCTGAAATGAAGGGAACTTGCATCATATAACAACCCTCAAAGTATACTCACAAGAATACGCTCAATATATCGAGAGAGAAATAGAGAGAAAACTTCAATTTCTGGTGTGATTTTCAATTCTAACCTAAGCACCCTATTTATAGGAAAATGCTTAGAACACCAAAGTAGAAAATTGAATATAATATTAATATATATTATAAATTCCTTAGCCCACCTTCTTAGATCTGAACTCAGCTGATTTAGCACATGTTAATGCAGCCCACCAAGTAAAAAAAACGTTTTTCTTCAAATAAATAACGAAAACTTCCAAAAATCAATTATTTCGGAACTCCGGAACTTTAATAATTCAAAATAAATAGCCCTTTTAATCAGAAAATTCAAATCTCGGGAATTTGTATAGGAAATTCAATTCTCTACAACTTTGAAGAAGGAAGTTTTTTCAAATTCCAAACAGAAATTGACCGAAATCCATAAACGGACGATTTTACATGCTATAATCAAATTTCGGCCAATAATTGTGTCCACCAACACACAAAACATGTGTTAAACATTTAATGCCACAAAAATACTCTTCCTCCTCATATACTCATATATTCCACATTCATTGGAAAAATATCACCATTAATATATTATTAAAATAAAATATTTAAATAAATTATTTTATCAGAAAAAGATAAAATATTAATTTTCAACAATTGTCACATTAAAAATTTTCTCCATCTATATCCTCATAAAATTAATATTTTTCTCATCATATAAATCAATAATTAATTATTCACAAATAATATTACGTAATCACATTATCGACAAACTGCATAGTTCCCGAGAAAGAGGGGCTTTCCAATAAGGATCTCTCCATCTGGTGGCAGCAATTAGATGACCAAACCTCTCCTTAGATGTAACTTTTTAGACATTGCCAATAATATTATCTAATAATATTATTCAGATAATATGAATTATTGCTCGATAATTGAAAATATTTGTGCGGTGACAATTATTAAAACAACGATAATACAAAATATCAACACAACAATTATTAAATCAATAAAATAAAAATCGAATAAAGAATTATCAGTAACCATTATTGAGTATTGCCTTCAATAATTGGTGCAATACCGTGGTATCTTCTTGTGCAACAACGCCAGTACATGTTTTAACCAATTAGGGTATTCCAATAGTGTTAATTAATAACCACGCAGATTATTTTTAAATAACTTATATTTGTCGTTTTCTTAATCCAATCGCTTTCCGTTATGGGGCCCACACAAGGCTGCGCCGTCGTACGAATATTCCCCGACAGTAAGAATATTTCACGACCAAACGAATATTCTCCGACAAAAATAAATATTTTATAACCACCTGCTTATTTAAAATATTTGAGCATTTTACCCATAACTAACCACATTAATCAAATCAACCCTTACTAATTAAATAAATAGAGGAAAATAAATTTCATTTATTAATTATTTGGGGTCTTACAACCTCCCCTTCTTATGAAATTTTGTCCTCGAAATTGACGTACGTACCTGGTGTTTCGAAAAGATGAGGATACCTCGCTTTCATTTCCGTTTCTAATTCCCAGGTCATTTCCTCTATAGCATGATTCCTCCACAAAACTTTAACTTGTGGTATGACCTTTGTGCGTAGGACATGCTCCTTCCTATCTAAGATCTTGACAAGTACCTCTTCGTACGTTAAGTCTTCTACTATCTCATCCGGTTCTAACTCAATAACGTGGTTCGGGTCTTTCACATATTTCTGAAAGCATGGATATGTGAAATACATTATGAACACGAGACATAATCGAGGTAACGCGAGTCTATATAGGCTACATTACCTACTCGGTCAAGAATTTGAAATGGACCAATAAATCGTGGATTGAGCTTTTCTCTCTTCCAAGAATCTTGTAACTCCCTTCCATGGGGCAAACACACAACAATACATGATCCCCAATACTAAATTCCACGTCCTTTCGATGAAGATCCGCATAACTCTTTTGTCAATCTTGTGCCGTTTGTATACGTTGTCGAATCATTTGGATCTTTTTAAAAGTAGTCATACGCACCAACTCAGTCCCAACAATGTTGCTTCACCCACCTCGTCCCCAACATCTTTGGAGAAGCGACACTTTCGTCCATACAATGCTTCAAATGGGACCACACCAATGCTTGTCTGATAACTGTTGTTATAGGAGAATTCCACCAATGGTAAATACTTATCCCAACTCCCTTTGAAGTCTAAGACACAGAGTCTTAATAAATCTTCAAGAGTCTGAATAGTCCTCTCGATTGTTGTCGTCCATTTGAGGATGGTATGCCGAACTAAATCGTAAATTCGTGCCCATAGCTTTTTACAAGCTAACCCAAAATCTTGAAGTAAATCTTGGGTCACGATCTGAAACTATGGATACTGGCATGCCATGCAATCTCAAAATCTCATTTACATATATATGGGCAAGACGTTCAAGGGAATAAGTCTCCCGTATCGGTAAGAAATGAGCAGACTTGGTTAATCTATCAACAATAACCTAAATAGCATCGATACCTTGAGAAACTGTAGGAAGACCCGTAACAAAATCCATGGTAATGTGTTCCCACTTCCATTTTGGAATCTCAAGTGGTTGCAATGGACCCTTAGGTACTTGATGCTCCGCCTTTACACGTTGACAAGTTAAACACGTCGAGATAAACTTTGCAATCTCTCTCTTCATATTGTTCCACCAAAATGTATGTCGAAGATCATGATACATTTTGGTACTTCTAGGATGGATTGTAAATGGTTTATTGTGTGCCTCCATCATAATCTTGTACTTCAAATCAGAGTCGTTAGGAACACAAAGTCCGGAGTGGACTCGAAGTATTCCTTCTTCATCGATTCTCGCTTCTAGAATAGCACCTTCTTGTACTTTCTTCTTCATACGTATCAGCTCCGGGTCGGTGGATTGAGCAACCTTAACTTTTTCTATTAAAGTTGGCTCTATGCGTATACTTGACATCATTGCACTCGTTCCTGCATATGATCTTCTACTCAACACGTCAGCTACCACGTTCGCTTTTCTAGGATGAAATTGAATAGTGTGGTCGTAATCTTTCAACAACTCGAGCCAACATCGTTGCCGCATGTTGAGTTCCTTTTGAGTGAAGAAATACTTGAGGCTTTTATGGTCTGAATATATCTCCACTTTCTCTCCATATAGATAGTGCCTCCAGATCTTTAGGGCGAAAACGACTGCTGCCAACTCTAGATCATGAGTAGGATAATTCCTCTCATATTCTTTAAGTTGTCGCGAGGCATAAGCTATGAATTTCCCACGTTGCATGAGAACATATCCTAACCCTTTGCCTGAAGCATCGCTGTAGATAACAAATACATCCGAACCAGATGGTATTGTTTAGAGCAGTGCTTAGAAATAAGTCTCCTCTTAAGCTCTTGGAAACTCTTCTCGCATTCCTCGCTCGAAACGAATTTTGTATCCTTCTGAGTTAGCTGAGTTAATGGAGTAGCGATTCGAGAAAACCCTTCCACGAATCTCCGATAATAACCAGCTAGGCCCAAAAAGCTACGTACTTGGGTCACCGACTTTGGTTGCTCCCAACTTTGTATTGCTTCAATCTTCGCCGGGTCGACAGATACTCCATGTTTAGACACCAAATGCCCAAGGAATGCTACTTCCTCAAGCCAGAACTCACATTTCTTTAACTTGGCATATAGCTTGTTTTCACGAAGCCTTTGGAGTACCAGCTTCAAATGGTGCTCATGATCTTCACGGCTTTTGGAATATATGAGGATGTCATCAATAAAGACAACAACGAACCGATCCAAATAATCCTTGAATACTCGGTTCATCATATCCATGAAAGCCGCAGGAGCATTAGTCAATCCAAAAGACATGACTAAGAATTCATAATGCCCGCATTCTAGTTCTAAAGCGGTCTTTGGAATATCCTCAGTTATAATCTTCAATCGATGATATCCGTAAGCTAAGATCGATCTTTGAAAAGAATTATGCTCCTTGAAACTGGTCAAACAGGTCATCAATACGAGGTAGCGGATATCTATTCTTGATGGTAACATGGTTCAAATCCCGATAGTCAATACAAGGTCGCATACTCCCGTCTTTATTCTTTACGAATAAAATAGGAGCACCCCAAGGAGATGTACTAGGACGAATGAAATCAATGTCCAACAACTCCTGTAGTTGGACCTTTAACTACTGAAGTTCAATAGGAGCCATTCGATATGGGGTTTTAAAAATGGACTTTGTACCAGGCTCAAGATTAATAAAGAATTCAACTTCACATTCTGGGGGTAGACCGGGAAGTTCTTCAGGAAACACGTCAGGAAATTCAATAACAACAGGAATATTATTCAAATCTGACGTGTCTTTATTCAAATCCATAACATGGGCTAAGAAATCTTGACATCCGTTTTTTAATAAACGAATAACTTTATAACTTGATATGACAGCGATTGATTTTAGTGGCTTAGTTGCTTGAATTTGTACAACAGGTTATTTAGGAATATGAAAACTAATAACCTTACGAAAACAATCAATTTTGGCATGATGAGTAGTTAACCAATTAATCCCTAAAATCACATCAAAAGCAAGTATCTTTAAAGAGATAAGGTCAATAGGTAAGGTGATGGTGCCAACTTGAATCAAACAAGATTTATAAACAGTGGATGTGATGAAAGTTTCTCCTAATGAAGTCTCCATAGATATATCAAAGTCTAATTTCTCCGGAGTTAAGTTTAAACGTTGAGCACAAGCAGGAGAGATAAATGAATGGGTAGCACCGGTATCAAGTAAGGTATAAACTACGCAAGAATAAATGATTTAGCTTACCCGTGATCACCTCATTTGGGTTCTCGCATTTTGACGACCACGACAAAAGCGCTCTTCCAGAACCGTTGACTTTGACTTTTTCAGGATAACCTTTTAAGTCACCGTCCCCCGGACTTGGTTTTTCATTATCGTCGACAATCTCGAAAGCGATATGTCCTTCCTTTCCATAATTATAACATACCTTGAATCGTTATGGGCGGTTTCGATGATATGTCCTTCTTTCCATAGACTTATAAGATATGGACCGGTGGTCGTTCTCCTCCCTTAGAACCGATTCTTCTTTGGCCGACGTCTTCACATCGTCGTTGTTAAATCTCCTCTTTTTAAAATCTCCTCCCGACTCGCTTCTTCTATTCTCATGGCCATGACTACCACCAAAGTGGTTACCATTTTTGTCCGTCTTTTTCTTTCTCCGCTGGTTATCGTTATTCTATTGACTGCTATCTCCGGTATGATCCTGGTTGTGATCCCTCGGTTGGCCGTACTCGTTATCTCGCTCTAACAATTGAGCCCTGTTGACAACATCTGAATAGAGAGAAAATTTATGAGAAATGAGATATTGACGTATGCCGGGTTTCAAACCTCTCAGAAACATCCGCGTCATACGTTCCTCATTCTCCACCAAATGAGGTGCAAACCTGGACAACTCTATAAACTTTGCTTCATACTGGGACACCGTCATGTTATTTTGTTCCAGTCTAATAAACTCTACTTCCTTCATATGACGAATACTTTCAGGGAAGTTCTTGTCATTGAACAATTTCTGAAACATCTCCCATGACATGCTGAGTGCAGCTGGATGGGTACACTTCACAGATTCCCACCAGTAATCTGCCTCATTACGGAACATAAAAGTAGCAAATCGAACCTTATGTTCCTCCGTGCGTCCCAAGACATCGAATATCTTGGTAATTTTCTTAACCCACGTCTCTACCTTAATCGGATCCGGCTTTCCCGAGAATTCTGGTGGTCCCAACTCTTTGAACTTCTTGGCCGTGACAAATCGTGCGTTGTTATCATTTCCACCTGTATTTTATGCACGAGTCTCCCTCTTCTGTTTTTGTATGAACTGCAAAAAACTTCAAAAAATCCCGTCGTTCATCATCTGCTCAATGGCGTTGTTCACAGGAGGAACATTGCCAGCCTGCTACACGTTCTCCTCATTAGTGAGTACATGCGTCTCCATGTTCTCATTTACTCCACTGTTAACATTCTCAGTCGACATTCTCAAATACTGCCATAAAACAAGGGTTAATTAAGGAAATCAACATATCACATAATATCCCTATATATTGACCAACTAACAAATAAGCTTAGGTAGGGACACACTAAATGAAGGATTTACTCGTCTCTCCCTCCTAGTTCTATTCCCCGATCTCCGCCAGAGATCATATCCCTAAGCTCGATACCAACCGTGACGCCCCCAAAATAGGTATACATCACCCATTACGAGTTGTAAATAACGGCATGCGAAACAACTACAACTTTATTAATACAACCATAAAACTGTGAGTTTAAATACAAATATTATCTTCTAGACAATATCTATACCCAAATAAATCCCCATCATAATTATTGATACATTTTACAAAAATGGTTAGGACTACTAAACAACGCTCTCTAGAACCTTCATTCCATACCCCGATTAGTACTCGCTACATTCTCGCATCCTGAGAAGAAAAATAGAACAAAAAGGAAAAGGGTGAGCTCAACTAGCCCAGTAAAGAATATTATGACTAAAATAATATAGAAAAAATTATCGTTAGTCTTCAACAGGAAAAATCGATAGAATACAATGACAACAAGTTTCGGATCGGTAATGAAATAATAATTCATAGATGAGTTACGTAGAGAATGAAATCTACTATAATCTATGAATTTAAAAGTCCATCATCATTATTTTATCCTCTGTAACATCAATCAATGCACATCTTGAATCATATATTCATCTTTGCACTCTCTGTGCCAAATATATTCATCGATCGGTCATGTTCATCTCAACACTGTACATCTTTGCACTACTGGGCCAAAGATATTCATCATAAAATCAACCATCTTTGCACTACAAAGCCAAAGATATTCATTAACATCATCATTTAGGGTGAGGATGATGAAAATAATTTAAAAAAAGCGAATCCAAAGTGAAACAAAAGAACAAGTATTATGGATTCGTACTTTTAAACAATCAGGAGTTTAAGAATACTTCATAAACAATCATGGTGAAGTAAAATTCAAGAATGATCAAAACATGGATACAATCAAAGCTAGTATCCATAATAGATATTTTTGGACAAAATACAAAAATTTAATTTTTACGTGAATAAAGGTCGTATACGTGAATAGTCGTGAGTATCGTGAATAAGTAACTCCAGACACAAAAAGTTCCAAATTTGATTAAAAGTTCAAACCAATATTTTGGCATAATGATATTGAAGAAAATAATATCATTTTAAAAGAAAATAATATCCCTTACCTCACAAAAGTCTGCCATTTGAAAAAGCTGGATACAAGGTGAAGGAACTTGCAGATAGTATAACAACCCTCAAAGTATACTCACAAGAATACGCTCAATATATCGAGAGAGAAATAGAGAAAACTTGAGTTTACGGTGTGATTTTCAATTCTAACCCAAGCACCCTATTTATAGGAAAATGCTTAGAACACCAAAGTAGAAAATTGAATATAATATTAATATATATATTATAAATTCCTTAGCCCACCTTCTTAGATCTGAACTCAGCTGATTTTGCACATGTTAATGCAGCCCACCAAGTAAAAAAAACGTTTTTCTTCAAATAAATAACGAAAACTTCCAAAAATCAATTATTTCGGAACTCCGGAACTTTAATAATTCACAATAAATAGCCCTTTTATCAGAAAATTCGAATCACGCACGTTTTTATAGGAAATTCAATTCTCTACAACTTTGAAGAAGGAAGTTTTTCCAAATTTCAAACAGAAATTGACCGAAATCCACAAACGGGCGATTTTACATGCTATAATCAAATTTCGGTCAATAATTGTGTCCACCAACACACAAAACATGTGTTAAACATTTAATGCCATAAAAATACTCTTCCTCCTCATATACTCATATATTCCACATTCATTGGAAAAATATCACCATTAATATATTATTAAAATAATATATTTAAATAAATTATTTTATTAGAAAAAGATAAAATATTAATTTTCAACAATTGTCACATTAAAAATTTTCTACATCTATATCCTCATAAAATCAATATTTTTCTCATCATATAAATCAATAATTAATTATTCACAAATAATATTATAGAATCACATTATTGACAACCAGACAGTTCCCAGGAAAGAGGGGGCTTTCCAATAAGGATCTCTCCTTACTGGCGCGCAATTAGATGACCAAACCTCTCCTTAGACAGAACTTTTTAGACATTGCCAATAATGTTATCTAATAATATTATTCAGATAATATGAATTATTGCTCCGATAATAGAAAATATTGTGCAGTGACAATTATTAAAACAACAGTAATACAAAATATTAACACAGCAATTATTAAATCAATAAAATAAAATACTGAACAGTAATTACTATAACCATTATTGAGTAGTGCCTTCAATAATTGGTGCAATACTGAGTGTCTTCTTGTCAACAACAGCGCCAGACATCGTGTGTTTTAACCACCGGGTATTCCAACGTTGTTAAGTAATAACTACGCTATTATTTTTAAACAACTTATATTTGTCGTTTTCTTCATCCAAACACTTTCCGTTATGGGGCCCACACAAGGCTGCGCCGTCCTACGAATATTCCCCGACAGTAAGAATATTCCACGACCAAACGAATATTCCCCGACAAAAATAAATATTTTATAACCACCTGCTTATTTAAAATATTTGCGCATTTTACCCATAACTAACCACATGTAAGTGTGGTCTGGGTTACACCAATTTTTGTCTGAGACATAAAATATTGCACCCTTTTTCATGTTTGTTTTTTTCTTAAAAGCGAAGGTATATGGTGGGGTTTTGGTGCAAAAGTTTAGTTTTTAGCAGTTGAAAGTGTAATATTATTGTGGTTTATAGTTGGTTTTGTCAATTAACAAGAACTCTGTATTGTCCTTTGTGTTGACTGATTTTGAGTAGTTAATCTCTTTAACTACTGCAATGTATAAAAAGAGGGTATTTATTTAAAGTAAATAAGTTGTGTAAAGTGGGAATTTGTTTAATGTTTAGAGTTTTGAAAGTGTAATATTATTGTGGTTTATAGTTGGTTTTGTCAATTAACAGGAACTCTGTATTGTCCTTTGTGTTGACTGATTTTGAGTAGTTAATCTTTTTAACTACTGTAAAGTATAAAAAAAGGGTATTTGTTTAAAGTAGATATGTTGTGTAAAGTGGGAATTTGTTTAATGTTTTGAGTTGTGTTTCCTTAATGTTTACAGATTTCTTTAATTGGTGACCATGTAATAAGTTTAATGTTTACAGTTGTGTAGTTTGTTTATTCAGTTAATGGTTAATGTTGGTGATTAGTTTGTTTATTCAGTAAATGGTCATGGTACTAACAAATTGAACATGATGTTTAATGCATCATGAACTACTTTGATGTTGAATTGTACCATGGAGGTCAGTTTGTTACTAAAAAGGATGGATCATATGTTTATGAGGGTGGAAGAAAAGAAACTTATAAGGGAATTGAACATGTTGTTTAATGCAACATGAACTACTTTGATGTTGAATTGTACCATGGAGGTCAGTTTGTTACTAAGGAGGATGGATCATATGTTTATGAAGGTGGAAGGAAAGAAACTTATAAGGGGACTGATAGAGATTACTTGAATGTTGAGAGGATGGTGAAGTTGGTAAAACACCTAGGGTATAAAAGACACTTTGATATGTACTTCAAATTGGTGGGGTGGACTTTGAAGGAGGGTTTAGAACTTCTTCATGATGACAATAGTGTAAGACTGCTAATTGATGAAGCTTTGAAAACTGGGAAGATTGATATATACTGTGACCATGAGGATAATGAAGAAACACCTGCTGAGGTTGATGTCAGAGATGAGGAAGCACCAAAACAGACGGATGATGATGATTCAAGTGATGCTAGTTATGAGGAAAGTGATGAGGAGTTAAGTGATGCTACTGATGATGATGGGAATGAGGATTTGATAAATATAAGGAAAAGAAAGGGACTGATAAAAAAATCAAGAGGACAAGAGTTGGTTTTGGATTGTGAAGTAAACCTTGATGAAGATCCAGTTGATATTGGTCACTTACATGTTGAGGAGGTTGGGGCTTCATTTATCCCAAGAAAGCAGCCTGAGTCCTCAAGTACTACTAGAGGTAAGGCTAAAAACCCAACATTTGCTTAACCAAATGTGGAAGCTGGTACACAAGAGAGCAGTTGTAAGACCCCAAATTTTATGAATAAAGATGATTTTTCTATAATTATCATTTTTGAATATTATGGAATGAATTTGTTATAATGTTATAGTTGTGGGTAGTATTTATAAATTCTGCAAAGTATGCAAGTTGTTATATTATACGCGGCATACCCTATACATAACCTTTATACGAGGCATACCCTATACATAACCTATATACGCGGCATACCCTATACTTGTTGAAATCCTTATGTTATTACATTCTTTATTATTACATTGGAATATTACATACGTGTGTTTTACAGGACACGGTTAAAATCTTTATTATTTTGTATTTATTATTACATTGGAATATCTTTGTCGTGTGTTTTACACCGGACTGGTTAAAATCTTTATTATTCGTTGGAATATCACATGCGTGTGTTTTACACCGGACTGGTTAAAATCTTTATTATTCTCGTATTTATTATTCGGAACATCACTGCCGATTGTGAATTTCACGACACGGTTCCGTTATTTATTATTCTATTGGGAATAACACATCTCATGCGGGTCTCTATCGCATGCATGGTGAATCATACATTATTCCATTATTTATTATTTCGTTGGAATAACTCCATACATGTGGGTTACCACATGCATGGTGAATGATCCTTTATATTCATTCTTTATTAAATTGTGAAAATGATCTGTTTACGTTGATTATGATGAGAGTCATAACAAAAGTATTGGACTGATGAAAATCATGGGTATATGAAGTATTAGTAAGTGTTATGATGAGTTATGTTGGTTATTATGTGAAAACATGAAAGTATTTTAGAAATCACAAAGGGTTGAAAAATTAGATTTTGGTAAAAACGTAACATAAAATTAAATTGACCATATCTCCTATTATATTCCGAATTTTTGAGTGTGGTCAAGTCCTAGAGTTAGATCTATGAGTTTTGTAGCATCTACAAGTGGAATCACTGGAAAAGGAGTTGTAGATTTTCGTGTGGACTGATTTTAGCAAATGAGTCAAAAGCTGAAAATTACCAAAAAGCTACTGATCTTATTTTTAAAAGGGCATTTTCGGCCACTTAATTTATGAGAAAAATTCTGGCCTTTTGGGACATGAAATTATATGGTATAAAGAACCTCCTGTCCAAATATAAGCTCATTCTGACTTAAAATGAGCAAGTTATGACTATTTCAATATTTAGGTTTTTTCGACGAAAAATGCTATAACCGGAGTTCTATAACTCCGATGACCATGAAATTTAAACTGGAGGCTCACGTTAACATGTGTAAGATCTTGCCAAGATTTGGGAATTTTTGGAGTTAACCTTGAGGTAGCTAATTTCTTAAGGAATTAATTAGAAATTAATTTTTGAAAAATAGTAAATGAATTTTAAAAATTCCGAGAAAAATATATGTTCAATATGGGACTATATTATGCTTAATCCCAGAAAAGAATAATTTTGGGAACTGATTTGGTATTTTTCATGAAAATAGTTTAGTTACGAGCATATGAGTTAAATATGTTATGTGAAGTTGAAGAATTGGTAAATATGATTTTAGGGCTTGAAAATCCTATATAAAGTATGTGCATATTTTTGTTGAGTAATTTGATTTATTTGATGAAATGCTTATAATATTGTCATCATCCTCATATTTATATTATCTTGAAAGTCATACGTGGCAGAAGTGCATAGATGGACTTGGTATGATTATGACCGAGGATTATTGATTGTAATCATGGTAGTAATGTTACAAATGATGTGGAAAAAGTCCTCATTGGCCGTAGTGCATTGATGGACAATTTTTGATATGATTATAGCTATGGATTATCTTCGGCCAAGGGTGCAAAGATGAATTGTTTTATAGCGTGATCAGGACCGTTGATGAAAACACGATTATCTTTGGCCCGTAGTGCATGGATAATTCGTGGTCGTGATACTAAAGAATATCCTTGGCCTGTAGTGCAGGGATGATTCGATGATGTGGATTAATTATTGAGCTAAGTCCCAGCAATGAAATATTAATTTATGGATGTGATATTAACGAATATCCTTGGCCGTAGTGCAGGGATGATTCGATGACGTGGATTAATTATTGAGCTGAGTCTCAGCAATGAAATATTAATTCATGGATGTGATAATAATGAATATCTTTGGTCGTGGTGCAAAGATGATTTAATTAGTATGATTATGAGCAGAAATTGTGATTTGGTATAACCATGATTTTTAATGTTTCAGGTGATGATAGGTGATTAAAATTATCTTCGTCCTAGGTTAAAAAAGGAATTCAGAATCACAATTATGATTATGAGTTATTCATATGATTGTGGACATGAATTATTGATTGATGTTACCGGGATAAAACATTATTGGTGGACTTTTAACATGGAGAAGATAATAGACACGATGGTCTATTTGACTCTTTTAATGGATTGCTGCTTCATTCTACCATTAGAACTATGGTTGAAAAGTTTTATCATCTACCATATGTTCTAAATCTTTGATTTATTACTGATGAATGCTATTGATAATTTAATTATATTTAGTCATGATATTCTTTACTGGGCTAGTTGTGCTCACCCTTTTGCTTCACAATTCCTTTCAGGTAATAAGAGTCTAGCTGGGTCGAGCGGGGATAACAAGGGAATAGAACGGTGGTCTATAACTATTGAGGTTCTCCCTAAATAGTATGGAAATAATTTATTGAGAACTTTAGATAAGTGTGCCGTATTGTATACGTCATTTGATATTTAATTTTGGTGAACTAAATAGGGTGAGGCGAACCCAACTTTGGAAGGGTGTTTTGTCACTATCATACAAGATGTCTAATGACATACAACATCGTGTTATCATAAGACAGGGTTGTGCACATCCACTTGCTGAGTATATCTATGAGCACTCCTTATATGATCTTGGAGTTTATTTGAAGCATAATTTCCACTTGGAGACAGTGGAGATAGTTATATGCCAAGAGAAGACTCACCATTGAAAAGAAGATGATAGTAATCTTCTCATTTTTCTTTGGGTTCTATTGGGTCAACCAAGGATAATTTTGTGGACATATGATATCTACCATAACCTAGACGCATGGCCTCCCATGTACGAAGGTTTCATTGAGCACTTCCCAAAGATTTTAATTCCAAAAATAGTTTTTGACTATACTTTTATGTAAAGTACCATTGTAAGGTTATGGTCGAGGCACCATGAGAGTTACATATATTGTATTAAAACTCACAGTTAACTGTGGTCGTATTTTAGACGACAGTTCAACAGTTGTATAAATGAAGTTGTATTTGATTTATGTACCATGTATTTGGCGATTCAAAATTGGGTGATGAATACCTAATTTTGGGGGCGTCACAACATGAGCTAAGAAAGCTTGACATCCATTTTTCAATAAACGAATAATTTTATGGCTTGAGATGACAGTGATTGATTTTAATGGTTTGGTTTCTTGAATTCGCATAATAGGTTGATTAGGAATATGAAAGCTAACAACCTTACGAAAACAATCAATTTTTGCATGATGAGTAGTTAACCAATCAATACCTAGAATTATGTCAAATGCAAGTATTTTCAATTAAATAAGATCGACAGGTAATGTGAGGGTACCGATTTGAACCAAACAAGACTTATAAACCGTGGATGTAATGAAGGTTTCTCCCAATGGAGTTTCAAAAGATAAGTCAAAGTCCAATTTCTCCGGAGTCAAATTTAAACGTTGAGCGCAAGTAGGAGAAATAAAAGAATGGGTAGAATCGGTATCAAATAAGGTATAAACTTCGCTAGAGTTTATGATAAGCTTACCCGTGATGACCTCGTTCGGGTTCTTTGCTTTCTGAGAGGTTACAACAAAATCTCTCCCTTGCACTACCGGCTTTGACTTTTCTGGGACGGCCTTTGATGCCTCCATTCCAGCTGGACTTGTCTTCGGTGCACGACAAAATCAGGCCAGGTGACCTTCTCTTCCACAGTTGTAACATGTTTTGGATGGCATCATCGCATTGGGGACCGATGTGTCCCTCTCCTCCACACTTGAAGCATATGATAGGTGGTCGTTCTCCTTCCTTAACGACAGTCTTGATCTTTGACGTCTTTCCATCATTGTTGAATCTCCTCTTTTTGAAATGTCCATTCTTATTGTTTTGGCCATGATTACCACCAAAGTGGTTACCATTTCTAGCATGTTGATTCCCTCCACGCTTATTGTCACCGCTTTGATGACTGTTATCATTGGTATTATCATTTTGCCGGCAGATCTCCTTTGGTTGGTTTAACTCATTATCGCGCTCCGATAACTGAGCCCTATTAACAACATCTGAATAAAAACACAGTTTATGAGAGATAAGATATTGACGTATCTCTAGTTTCAAACCACTTAGAAATATTCGCGTCATTCTCTCCTCATTATCAACCAAATGGGACGTAAACCGGGACAACTCGGTGAACTTGGCTTCGTTCTGCGACACGATAATGTTGGTTTGCTCTAGCTTGATGAACTCTACCTCTTTCATGTGACGAATAATTTCGGGAAAGTATTTGTTGTTGAATAATTCTTGGAACTTCTCCCAAGTCATCTTCGGCAAAGAAGTTGGAGTGCGTTTCTGATTCCCACCGATGAATCGCCTCTGACGTAACATGAAAGTGGCAAAGGGAACCTTTTGCTCCTCGGAGAATCCCAAGACATCAAATATCTTGTTGATCTGTTTAATCCACGTCTCCGCCTTAAGTGGTTTTGGCTCTCCAAAAAACGCCGGTGGTCCCAGTTCCTTAAACTGCTTCGCGGTGAACGTCCGAGAGTTGCCAGTATTTCCACCTGCATTTTTTACAGGAGCCACTCTTACCTGTTGTTGCATGAATTGCATAAAGCCTCTAAACATTCCATCGTTCATCATTTGGTCAGTGTTGTTGTTTGCTTGAGGAATGTCTCCTTCCTGATGCACATTATCCTGATTATTGATCTGTGGAGACTCAACGGTCTCCTGTGCTCCATTGATGTTCTCAACATTCTCGGATGCCATTTTCAAACACTGCCACAAAACAAGGGTTATTATTATATGACATAATATCCCTATACTCTGACCGACCAATTAATTACCAAATAAACTTAGGTAGGTCATACTAGCGAAAGAATTCCCCGTCTCTCCCCTCCTAGTTCTTGTCTCACATTTTAGCAGGATCATATCCTAAGCTTTGATAATTAATCGTGGCGCCCCCAAAATAGGTATACATCACCTATTACGAAGTAAGTCAAATACATGGTATAAATACAAATAAAAACTTAATTATACAACTGTCGTGTAAAATATGACAAAACATAACTGAGATTTTAAACAGGGATATTGCCTTCTAGACAATATCCATTCTCAAATAGAGTCCTCGTTACATTTATTATCACACTATTTAACAAAATAGTGAGGACTACTATCTAATACTATCATCCGGACCATCACTCCATTCTCCGACTCGTCCCAACTACGTTCTTATTTCCTGAAGAGAACAGTGAAAGAAAGGGTGAGCTCAACTAGCCTAGCAAGAAATATTATGACTAAGATAATGAAAAATAAATTATCATTAGCCTTCAACAATGTTAAACTGATAAAATATAATAGACATCAAGTTTAACTGCATCAGATCAAGCAATCCATTAAAAGAGTCAAGTAGAGAATAAAATCTACTATCTTTTATGATTTAAAAGTTTTTCATCACTTTTATCGCTGAGACTCAGCTTAAAAAAATAATCCACATCATCCCTGCACTACGACCAAGAATATTCATTAGGGTCACGACCACAAATTCCATGCACTACGGGCCAAAGATATTTGTGTATTCATTAATGGTCATGATCATGCCAACAACTGTCCATCAATGCACTACGGGCCAATGAGGACTTTTACCACATCATTTGTAATATTACTACCATGATTACAAAGAATAATCCACGGTCATAATCATACCAAGTCCATCCATGCTCTATGTGCCACAGATGACTTTCAAAAAATATAAACATGAGGATGATGACAACGATATAAGAATTCAATAAAACAAGTTCAAGAATTAAGTTATTCAGGAACTAATAACGTCCAAATTTTCAACATGATACTTCTTTGTAAAGTAAAATTCAAGAATGCTCAGAAAAATATTTTCATGAAAAGATACTGGATGAAGCGCAAATATCAAGGATATTCCACTAATTTCATGGAGTATAGAAGTCAAAATTTTAACCAACTGAGAAATAATAAGGAATGGAATAACAACAGAAATCACCATGCATGCGGTACTTCGCATAGACAGGTTATTCCAACAGAATAATAATAACGGAACCAGGTCAGGTGAAAATCACACCGACAGGATGTTCCAACAGAATAATAAAGAATGGAATAACAACAGAAATCATCATGCATACGGTACTTCGCATAGACAAGTTATTCCAACAGAATAATAAATACAAAATAATAAAGACGGAATCAGGTCCGGTGTAAAACACATAGATAAGATATTCCAACAGAATAATAAAGACAGAATAATAAAGCGGAACCGGGTAAGGCACAGAAAGACAAACTAGGGATGTTCTAACAGAATAATAAAAGCGAGAACCGGTCCTACAAAAAGCATGATGAGGATGTTCCAGCGGAATAATAAAAAGACGAATAATGAAGAATGTCACCAAGTATAGGGTATTCACAGTATACAAAGTTATTCCAAGCAGAATAATAAGAAATGGAATAATGTAAGTTCTCTTCATGAATACAAAAGAATAATATCCCTTACCGTAAAATAATACTTGATATTAGAGTAGTGAAGTAACAAAAAACTCTTCTTCTTTCTCTCTATAATTTCTCTCTAGAGTTCAGTGAATTCGTAAGAAAATAATGAAGGAATGAGCTTCTATTTATAGAAAAATGGAATGTATTGTAACTAACTTATGAACGGTCCAGATTGATTTACTTTAATCTGACGGTCCATATTTAAAGCAAAATCTTTTAAATAAAATATAATATATTCTATTTATAATCTAATAAAATGAAAAACTTTATAAAAAGATTTTACTATGCAAAACACTATGCAACACTATGCATAATAAAATATAATATAATCTAATTATTATCAAATAAAACAATAACTTTATAAAAGTATTCTGTTTTATATAAAAAGATTTTACTATTAGCCTAATAAAACGAATAACTTTATAAAAGTATTCTGTTTTATATAAAAAGATGTTTCTGTTTTATTACGCTAATAATACGAATAAAAAAAAAAATTCATCATCATATAAAATATCGACAATAATTGAATCAAACTGAGTGACTTCTCACATAAGCATCAATAATTAATATCGTGTGCTACTATGCAACCACACGTATTACTGTACTTTTACTACCGAGTAGTTCAACAGTATCAACGGTAAAACTTTCACCGTTATTTCAATAAAATATTTTTGTCATTTTCTCAATCTGATAATAATTCTGTTGTGGGGTCCACCAATGATTGTGTCGTCGTACGAATATTTCCTGTTTAAAATGAATATTCCCCGACCAATCGAATATTATATAATAACTTGCGTACTTTGTAAAATTTATAATTATTACCCACAACTATAACATTATATCATAATATTCAAAAATGATAATTATAGAAAATTCATCTTTATTCAAAAAGTTAGGGTCTTACATATTATCCCTGGCTAAGATGTGAGACAAGAACTAGGAGGGGAGAGACGGGGATTTCCTTCGCTAGTATGACTTACCTAAGTTTATTTGGTATTTAATTGGTCGGTCAGAGTATAGGGATAATATGTGATATGTTAATTAACCCTTGTTTTGTGGCAGTATTTGAAAATGGCATCCGAGAATGTTGAGAACATCAATGGAGCACAGGAGACCGTTTAGTCTCCACGGATCAATAACCGAGGACAATGTGCATCGTCGGAAGGCGACAATCCTCATGCAAACAACAACACCGACCAAATGATGAAGCGATGGAATGTTCCTAGGCTTCATGCAATTCATGCAACATCGGTAGGCGGCTCTCATCCAAAATATGACTGGTGGAAACACTGGCAACTCTCGGACGGTCACCGCCAAACAGTTCAAGGAGCTGGGACCACCGGAGTTTTTTGGAGAGCCAAAATCTCTTAAGGCGGAGACGTGGATAAAACAGATTAACAAGATATTTGATGTCTTGGGTTGCTCCGAGGAGCAAAAGGTTCCCTTCGCCACCTTCATGTTGCGGGCAGAGGCAGATTTCTGGTGGAAATCTGTAAAGCGTACCCAACCTGCCGCACTGAAGATGTCTTGGGAGAAGTTTCAAGAACTTTTCAATGACAAGTACTTTCCCGAAAGTATTCTTCATATGAAAGAGGTAGAGTTCATTAAACTAGAGCAAAACAACATGACCGTGTCATGAGACGAAGCCAAGTTTCTTTGGTTTGTCCGATTTCGTCCCATTTGGTTGATAATGAGGAGAGAATGACGCGAATGTTTCTAAGAGGTTTAAAACCCAAGATACGTCAATATATTATCTTTCATAAACTGTGTTTGTATTCAGATGTTGTTAATAGGGCTTAGTTATTGGAATGCGATAACGAGTCAACCCAACAAAAAGAAGCGAAATGCAAAAAATGATAATACAAGTGAGAGAAGCGGTCATCGAAGCGGTGACAACAAAGCGTGAAGGAATCAAAGATGCGTAAATGGTAACCATTTCGGTGGTAATCGAGGCCAAAACAATAAGAATGGACATTTCAAGAAGATGAGATTCAACAATGATGGAAAGCGCGTCAAAGACCAAAGACGTTGTGAAAGAAGGAGAACGACCACCTATTATATGCTTCAAATGTGGAGGGAGGACACATTAGTCCAAACTACGCGATCTCAGTCAAAGCATGTTATAATTGTGGAAGAGAAGGTCACCTAGCCCGATTTTGTCGTTTCATCAAGACAAGTTCAACTAGGATAGAGGAACCAAAAGCCAGTCCCGGAAAAGTCAAAGCTTGTGAAAGAGTGCAAGGGGAGAGCGTTTGTTGTGACCTCCCAGAAAGAAAGAAACCCGAACGAGGTCATCACGGGTAAGCTTATCATAAACTCTAGCAAAGTCTATACCTTATTTGATACCGGTTCTACCCATTCTTTTATTTCTCCTACTTGCGCTCAACGTTTAAATTTGACTCCGGAGAAATTGGACTTTAACTTATCTGTTGAAACTCTATTGGGAGAAACCTTCATTACATCTACTATTTATAAGTCTTGTTTAGTTCAAATCGGTACCCTCACATTACCTGTCGATCTTATTTCATTGAAAATACTTGCATTTGACGTGATTCTAGGGATTGATTGTTTAACTACTCATCATGTAAAAATTGATTGTTTTCGTAAGGTTGTTAGCTTTCATATTCCTAACCAACCTATTATGCGAATTCAAGCAACCAAACCATTAAAATCAATTACTATCATCTCAAGCCATAAAGCTATTCGTTTATTGAAAAATGGATGTCAAGCTTTCTTAGCTCATGTCACGGATCTAAATAAAAATACGTCAGTTTTGAATGATATTTCTATTGTTAATGAATTTCCTGACGTATTCCCTGAAAAACTTACTGGCCTACCCCCAGAGCGTGAAATTGAATTTTGTATCGACCTTAAACCCGATAAAAAACCTATTTCCAAAGCCCCATATCGAATGGCTCCTATTGAACTTCAAGAGTTAAAGACCCAACTGGAGGAATTGTTAGACATCAGTTTTATTCGTCCTAGTATGTCTCCTTGGGGTGCTCCTGTTCTATTCGTGAAAAAGAAAGATGGGAGTATGCGACTTTGTATTGATTATCTGGATTTGAACCATGTCACCATCAAAAATAAGTATCCATTGCCACGTATTGATGACCTGTTTGACCAGTTACAAGGAACCAAATTCTTTTCAAAGATTGATCTTCATTCCGGTTATCACCAATTGAAGATTAGAACCGATGACATTCCAAAGACGGCTTTCAGAACTCGGTACGGGCATTATGAATTCCTAGTCATGTCTTTTGGATTGACTAATGCTCATGCTACCTTCATGGATATGATGAACTGAGTATTCAAGGAATATTTGGATCACTTTGTGGTCGTCTTCATTGATGACATCCTTATTTATTCCAAAAGCCGTGATGACTCTTTTAATGGATTGCTTGTTCCGCTGTAGTTAAACTTGATGTCTATTGTATTTTATCAGTTTAACATTGTTGAAGACTAATGATAATTTATTCTGCATTATCTTAGTCATAATATTTCTTACTGGGCTAGTTGAGCTCACCCTTTTGCTTTCATTGTTCTCTTGAAATGAAGCGTGCTTGAGGGGACTAGTCGGGGAGCGGAGTGACGATCCAAAGGATAGCATTAGTAGTCCTCACTATTACATTAAATAGTGTGACAATAAATGTAATGAGGACTTATTCTGAGAGTGGATATTGTCTATAAGACAATATTTGTATTAAAACTCACAGCTCTTTTGTTGTATATTAAAGATTGTATTTGTATTCTGTATTATGTATTTGGCGACTCAGGATAGGTGATGTATACCTATTTTGGGGGCGTCACAGCAGTAGCAAGGGGAAAAAGACTAGGGCATCCAGAAAAACTAAGGCTGCAGAGGTGGAAGTTGAACCAACATTTTTAGATGTTGAGAAAGACTAGGGCATCTAGAAAAACTAAGGCTGCAGAGGTGGAAGTTGAACCAACATTTTCAGATGTTGAGGATGAGTTAGGGTTTGGGACAAAAGGAATGAGGCCTTGGGTAGAAACTGAAGAAAATTCTGATGATGAGATTCCTCCAAGTGGTGATTCTAGTAGTAACAGTGAATGGGAAGGAGAGGAGCCACAAAGGAAAAAGAAAAGAGTGGTTCCAACATATAATCCCAACACTCCAATTAGTAAGATAAAATTTGAAGTTGATATGATATTCACTGGACCTGAACAGTGTAGGGAAGCTATAGTGAATTATGCAGTTGGTAATGGAAATGGAATCTATTTTTCTGTAAATGAAAAAACAAGAATACAATCAAAGTGTGCCACTAACTGTCTATGGGGGTTGTGGGCTAGTTATGTGCCACTTGAGAAGGTGTTTCAAATTAAATCATACAATGAGCAACATTATTGTGTTAGGAAAACAAGGATTAGGATTGTTAGGTCTAGATGGTTGGTTGACAAGTTTGGGGGTACAATAAGAGCAAAACCAAGAATGAAGTTGAGGGAAATACAGGTTGCAATTAAACAAAAGTTTGGACTGCAATCATCATTACCTCAGTGTCGACGAGTAAAGAAAATGGCTTTAAGTGAGATTGAGAGCACCTTGAAGGAGCATTATGCTAAAGTCTGGGAGTATAGGAATGAGATTCTAGCTACAAATCCTGGGAGCACAGTCCAAATTAGAGGTGATGGGGGCACTCCACCTAGATTCCAAAGAATGTACATTTGTTTTAAAGCTGTTAAACAAAATTGGTTGGAAGGATGTAGACACATAATAGGGCTTGATGGTTGTTTCTTAAAGACATACTGCAGGGGTGAGTTGTTGTCTGCTGTTGGTAGGGATGCAAACAATCAAATGTTCCCAATTGCTTGGGCAGTGGTTGAAAGTGAGAACAAGGATTCCTGGAGTTGGTTTCTGAGTCTATTGCTTGAGGATGTTGGCCTGGAATTAGGTAGAGGATGGACCTTGATAACTGACCAACAAAAGGTATAATTTACTTAATTATATTAACATTGAACTTTCTGTTTTTATGTCTGAATGTTTTATAGTTTTGATTGTTTTTTATTGGAGTATATATCTAAAGAAAGGAAATGGCTTTAATAGTTTGTAGTTTTAGTTTCAGTTTTCTTCTTCCTTTTCAATTACTGAGTAATTTGTTCATTCCATTATTTTATAGATAAGTTAAAGTTTCATTTTTAGATGTTGAGGATGAGTTGGGGTTATTATATTTTATAATATTAGTACTAAACCTGTGTTTATTGATAAAATTGCAAGGGTTTGGTTCCTGCCATACAAGAGCTTTTTCCAGATGCAGAGCATAAATGTTGTGTCAGACACATTTATGCTAACTTGAGGAAGAAGTGGCCAGGAGCAGTCTTGAAGCACATGTTTTGGAGAGCAGCCAAGGCCAATAATCCTCATGATTTTAGAAGGGCAATGGTTGACATCAGACAGGAGAGTAAGGATGCTCACACTCATCTTTTAATTATTCCTCCTAAGCAGTGGAGCAAGGCCTTTTTTTCTTGTGAAACAAAATGTGATGTTGTGACTAATAACATGTCTGAATGTTTTAATAGTTGGATCTTAGAGGCTAGATATAAATTAATACTAAATATGTTTGAAGATATAAAAACATAAGTCATGGGTAGAATTCATACAAAGAGGGATGAGATGCAAAAAATAGAGCCAAAGTTATGTCCTAGGATTATGACAAAGGTCAATAAGGCCAATGAGTTAACCAAGTACTGTGAGTATGACTGGGATGGGGGCACAAGTTTGAAGTGTCTGATAGGAGTGGAAAATACAAGGTAGACATAGAGGTTATGAGTTGTTCATGTGGGGTATGACAGTTATATGGTATTCCTTGCCACCATGGAGTAATTGGAATCCTTCACATGGAACAACCAATTGAGAACTATGTTGATTCCTGCTATTATGTGGAGAATTACCTAAAATCATATAACCACATGTTAAATCCAATGGGGGGGTTCAAATGAATGGCCTCCTGCCAACATGAAAACATTGTTGCCTCCACAAACTAAGAGAATAGCAGTCAGACCTAAGAAAAATAGGAGGAAAGATCCTAATGAAGAGCCCAACAGCAAGGCCAAGTTATCTAGGAAAGGAACTCCTGTTAGATGCTCTAGGTGCAAGGAGTATGGGCATAACAAGTTAGGTTGTAAGATGACACAACCAAGGACTAAAATTGGGACACAACCTACTGAAGAACCAAGTCAAGCTATCCCACAATCTGCAGGTTCCCCAAGGCTTAATAAGCTAGGGGTAAGCTATTTTAAAACCAATTTTTATTACTAGTTTTTAATAGTTGATTGTATATTATTTCACATGTGGTTCTATTCTACAGGTGAAAAGGAAAGAAAGGGATCAAGGAATAAAGTCTGGAATTGGAAATCAAACTGGGCAAAAAGAAGTAAGCATCTTTACTTTAGAAGGTATTTTAATGCTTGTTGGCAGCCAAGCACTAATTGCAGTTGTCCATGTAGGTAAGGAAAAGTCCAAGACTGGCAGCAAGTGAACAATCTGCATGTGCAGGGGAAGGGCAGCAAAGGGACCATCTGCAGCCTAGAAGAGCAGCAAGTGGACCATCTAATGTTGTTATTGGACCATCTGCAGACCAAAAAGAAGAGCCTAGAAGGGGAGCAAGTGCAGGTGGACCATCAACCAGGTGGAAAGTAAGGGCTAAAAGAAGACTAGAATAAACAAGTTATGGTTCATTATTTTGTTGCAATTGGACATTAGGTTGTACTTTATTGTTCTGACTTGATCAAAGAGACAATATTCATGTAATATTTTGGTAACCAAATTCTGTATTGAATTGGTCTCAACATGTGGTTATGTTTTGCAGTTGAATGATTATGCTTATAGCAGTTGGCTTAATATACTTTATCAGTTGGCTATGCTTATAGTTATGCTTATAATTATGGTTATGGTTATGCTTATAACAGTTGGCTGCAGTTGGTAACATTTGTCGTTGGTTGTGTTCAACTTAGGTTAGGATGTTGGCTCTGTTTTTGACAATTGGCGTTGGCTATGTTTTTGTCAACTATTTTTGGCAATTGTTGTTGGCAACAATTTTTGGCAATTGTTTATGGAATGTAAATGAATGTAAACATTAACAAGTACATTTTCTCATTTTCAATGGGGGGTACCATTACGTACATCCTATTACAATCCATGAAAATAACCATCTTGACAACTGATAATCAAGTTCATTACAATCAACACATTACCATTACAAGACACCACATCCATTACAATCAATAAAATACCTTTATCAGTGTGTAAATCCATGTCAAGATTAGAATTGCAGTGACAATCCATGAAAATACACAATTACATCTAAGTTTTGAGTTTGCCTCTTTAAGTCTATCTACTTCCATTTCCTTTATAAGTGTTTCCTTCTTCAAAATTTTCAACTTCTGCTTCAGTTTAGCATTTTTTTCATCACCAAGCTCACATCTTCAACTGGCTAGCTTATCACACTTGTTGCTTCATCAACATTGGAAGGCACTTCAACCCATTGAAAATATCTATAATATCTCCCAGATTCCTATCAAATACCAAATATTATTTAACAGAGATGGGGAAAACAGAGCCACATACCATATTAAACAAAGATATATAGGAATGAAATGCAGATTACAAATCAGACAGAGTAATCTAATCCCGTAGTTGCGGCAGCCATTAAACCTTTTTCCTTTTGACCTATCTTTCTTCGAAATACAGATTCGAGCTGGTACATCACAAAAACACTTGTGCAGTTCTGAAGCAGTGGTTGACATTGAGCTAATTCGGGATGAAGCCATATCAAATGCACAATACATTCACACTTACCTCGAAACCAATTTTCAAGTAAAAGCCCTAATTTTCGTGCACTTTTACTGAGAAATGGGGAACCCTAGTTCTTCAATTCTTCAGTTCTTCACTCGACCCAATAGATTTCACTCGATCTTCAGTTCTTCAATCGACCCACTCAATTTCGCTTGACATATATACGATCAAGATCGTCCCATGTATTCTCTCTCTCAATCAACACAATCGAGTTCACCTGACATTAAGACCAACAACGGTTTGCTTGATATGTCTGGAATTGGTTTCTACTTGTATCTTCGTCCCGATCAGTAAATACACGTTATTTGTATTTTATTTTTTAAAGCCACGTAGGAAAATTGGCCCAATTTTTTAACGTTCGTGGGAAAAATTGGACAGAATTGTCTGATTGAACATTTTTAAAAAGCACAGTGGGTTAATTGAATATTTTAAAAGTACAGTGACTAATTGCTTAAAACACTACAACCACAGTGGGGTAAAAGTATTTTTTTTTCAAAAGGAAATTAATAATATTAAAGATGATATTTTTGTCAAAAAAAATGTAAACTCATTCAGATATTTTTCTAAATGATTAAAGTTTATTGTGTCTAACCGATTAAAAAGTATTAAGAAACAATTTTTTTTACCAAATATATTTTCTCTGACCGAATCAAAAATACTCTAAATAAAAAGTGTTAACAACTAATCAAACATACCCTTTTTGTATCTTCTTATGAACAAAGACCAAAATTTTACCTACCTACCTCTTCAGAACCTTCTCTCACACACCACGTGTCTTCCCATTAATAACACACCTCATCATGAACACGTGTAACTCCCCCATATCAACGACAGCCACCGTTCCACATGTCATCACCTCCTCCTTTCCATCCAAACAAAATATTTTCCGCCGCTTTCCATCTTTCTTTCTTCTGCCCAAAAGATAAAAACAAGGCTTAAAAACCCACGCGGCAAGCAATACCACTTACACGTGGCAGTCGTAGGCTATAAATAGAAAGAAATGGAGATTGAACAACATAAATTAAAATGGTGAGAGTTCCAGCTAGAAGAGAGAGAATAGGCAGCAACGGCCGTTATAAGGGCGTGCGGATGAGAAAATGGGGAAAATGGGTGGCCGAAGTCCGTCAATCCAACAGCCGTGACAGAATCTGGTTAGGCTCGTACGAGACACCCGAGGAGGCCGGTAGAGCCTACGACGCCGCCGTCTTTTGCTTACGTGGTCCCTCCGCCATGCTCAATTTTCCGTGGGATCCTCCTTGTATTCCGTCCGCCGGTGAGTTGTCGCCGGCTCAGATTCAGGCGGCTGCCTCCAGACACGCTCGTAAGGTGTTGTCGGAGCCGGCGGGTACGGTGTCGTCGGAGGTGAATCGGGCGGGGAGGTTCGTTGGGGATTCGGAAGAGGTAGTAATTGGTACCTCCTTGGTAGGCGGCGAAGGAGTTGATAGCTTGATAGCGGGTAGTGCATTTTATGAGACACCACGAGTTTGGTCTTTTTGAAGCTATCTAAATATCTATATACCTTTTGATATGTACGTTTATAATGCTTTTGTGGTTAGTTAATTAGATTTATTAATTAATATCAATTCTTTTTTCTTTTTTTTTTGGAATTGGCAAGCCTTTCATGTGGTTAATTGAATTTATTCATGGTGATTATATATTACATTTTACATAAATTCTAAATTTGAAATTGATATCGATGCATGTTAAATTCGAGTTGCATTAAATCGAAAAGAATTCAAAATTGTTGCAAGACACAAATATTTTGCATCAATTTTGAAATTAATTGAATTTTTTTCACTTTTTTTTTTCTATTACAAAATTTAAAGATACCACTTGAGTTTTATTTTTTTCTCTAGTTTTCTTTTTTAAAGTGGGAAAAAAATTTTTGACTCGAATTAAATAAACTAACTTTTTCTCATTCTCTTTTTTTTTTTCTCTTGTAACTAAAATTTAAAGATACTATTTCTTAAAGCTTATTATTCTTCTTTTTTTTCTATTAAATTAAAAACTCAAAAAATACAGCATATTTTTTTTCCTCTTCAAAATTCAAAATAAAGGTGAAAGGGTGTTAAGTTAAGAGTTTCTCAACATAAAAGTGGAAGACATAGATAGGTCTAAGAATCGCGTAAGCTTCCGCATAGAATTAAAGTGTTGCATGTATCTCGCTCATCAATAAATATATTTGCATACAATTTAACATATATGTTGCTTAGGAGGGAGTAACATGAAGCTTCCTTGTTTAAGTTTGTTAGTTAACATTTTGAGCCTTATCATTTACTCTCTCTCACGTTTAAAAAGTGTTTTTGTCTCCTAATATTTATTATTTGAAAATTTAATTATTTAATTTTAATATTATTCTTAAGTATTAAATATAATTTTGACTTTTTTATTATTTTTTGTCTAATAAATAATATATTTTTTTAATATAAGGTCATACAATATAGATAATTAATATTATATTTAATATTATATAATTATCTTCTTAATAATTATGTACAACTTTTAATCGAAAGGAGAAGTAACATTTTGAGTTTTATGGGTTAAGTTTGTATAACATTTTGAGCCTTATCATTTAACATTTTTGAGCTTTATGGGTCCGTAGTGGTATATCTAAAAGATAAAGGAAATTATTAAATTTAAAATAGAAAATATTATTTTTACAATAAAAGTGTCGCTATAGATTCTATAGTGACACTTTTCACTGTCGCTATACATTTACAGCGATACTTTTGTTGTGGAAATAATAAAAAATAATGTGAATTTAACAATTCCCAAGATAAAATGAAAAATTTATGTGAAGTGCTAATAATAGGAAAGAAAAAACCATATGTAAATTAAGGTGTATATATATATATAAGTAGATATCCCCAGCCATTAAGGGAGTGTATAAAATAGCAAGAAGATGGGAAGAGAGATTATGGGTGACATTCATTTCGAATGGCAATATATAATAATTCAATTCGACTTGTACATATTCTATATTAATTTTTTATCCATTCAAACAGCTGAAATTTTGTACAAAAATTTATTAATAGAAAAAACTAGATTCTACATTAATCCAATTGAATTAATAAGAGTACTAATTAATATTATGAATCCACCGTACCATAATAAACATATATCTACCCAAAAACAAATATTATCCATCCACCATAATAAACCCCAACCCAACCAAACTAAACCAAATTAAAAAGCCTAAACAAATATAACACTCAAAATCGATCTAAACAAATCTACACTAGCAAACAGCCTCAACGAGGAGCTTCTTTGGTGTAGTGCCGCAACTGGTTGATCCAAACGTTTTTTCGTTTGCCAAAACACTACATGTCTCTTTACCAACGCATGCCTGCAAATTAAAACAACACACAAAATTACTTAATTCTTTCTACGTGTACTCATCACTCCACCAAATATATAATCTTAATTATTAGTATAATAATAATAATTTGATTTGAAGAAAAAAATATATTACCCACCTCCAAGAGGATTGATACTGCGTCGTTTGTTCCTTGGCAGGTACCTTTCTCAAATGAGCCACAAGTGCCTTGAGCATCACCAAAACTAGCAAATTTAATAACCGAAATGGCTCGGCCTTGACACGAAAGCTCCATTGTTTTGTTCTCATAAGCACTGCCACATGCATTTCCAACAATATTTGTTTGAAAATTCACTAAAGATGGATTTCCTCCAATTTCTTCAAAAAGAACCAACTCATTTGGTTCCGTATTCGACATAAATGAACGAGGAACATGATACCTAAATGTTAAATAAAAATCAGTAATAATGTTTCAATTAAATAACACGATATAAATATATACATCGTACGTGTTATATTATTAAGTAAAAAAAAAGTGTAATTAAATAGAATTATAATTAATTATGTTACCATCTTTGTGAAGGGTTTCCACAATTATAGGTGCATTTGTTGCTATCATAACTACCGCGGTAGTCACAAGCATCAGTGGAACAATCAGTATCCTCCGCAAGATAACTTGGCCAATATCTTCCAAGATTATTACCATTCACCCAAGCAACACCTTTGCCAAGTCTTTGTAAATCCAGGACAACAGGGTCTTTTCCCAATGGAGCTTTGAAAGTAGTCTATATATCATTCATGCATGCATACATAAACAAATAATAATTAATTAATATTAATCAATAAATGAATACGAATTTAAATAATCAAGTAATAAATGAATATACCTTGTACCAAGTCATCATCCTATTTGTGGGAAGAGAATCTGTTAGCCACTTTGAAGCTTGACTATACACCTTATTGTCAAAACCATGAAGGCCAACCTCGTATGTCCATTTATGTTTTGATAAATCCTTTGAAATGGTTTCATCACCCTTTTTACCAACAATCTCAACTGGACCAGGAATACCAGTTTGTATCGTGTCCATGTGTGCTCCATAATTCTGATGATCAAATCAATGCAATGGCACACATATATATTGTTAATTAATTACCAAACAATAACTAATTATTAATTGAAAATATATATATATATATATAAAATCGATGACTTTCACTTACCTGCAATCCCACAACAGCGTGTAGCAAGCTGATTTGATTTACTCCAGGGTTTAACTTAACTTTCTTTTCGAAAACATAATTGAAAATTCCATACGTAGCCCATTCGGAACCTGTATATATGGAATCATTTAATTAGTTCTTTTATAAAAATGAATAAACAAATAAAATAGATTATGTAATTAATTAAATTAAATGCCTTCTTAATTCACAACAATTAATTGCTTACCAATAAATTCACCATTGACATAAGCATAAAGTACATGCCCGGAAGCATTAACCCTCATGCTCATGCCATCGCTCCAGATTGGATCATTCTTATCAATGCTCACACTATTAATTCAATTCGAAGGGAAAAAAAAAAATTAAGGTAAAATAAAGAAATAAAAATTGTACATCTTAATTAAAATAGTGAATAAAAAACAACAACTAACTAACTAATTAATTACCTTGTCATATACCACAAATAATCACTAACATCATTAGCAACCTTCTGATCAAGAAGCCTTTTAGCACTGACCGGGCCTTTTCCTTGAATAACAGTATCATCAAGGTTCTCAGGTCTCCACACCCACTTTAGAGCACTTGGTTCATTTTCTGCTGTATTTGGTTTATTCACCATTACTGAAGTTTGAGTATTCACCTATTATGCATTATCAGGTCAAATAAGTATTAGTAAATGCATGTACACATATATATATACATGTATATGTATATGTATCGTAAATCATATAAAAGTATTATTATGTAACAATTATAATATCTATCATGCAATAATATTATCAAAATATATATAAATAATAAATGAATTAATTAGTTTTAAATTTAAAAATGTTTGGAATTGACTTTACCTTTGCAGTGTTATAAACTTCTTCTTGACAATCAGGAAGGATACTAACAGACCAAGCAGGAATGGTGTATGTATTGTCTTGGTAGCTGATGGTAGCATCACTGCTAGTATTTGTGCTGCTAAAGAAACAACTTGATGTTTCACTAGTAACATAAACAGTTGCCTATAAAAAAAACAAATGAATTACTAAATTCCAACACAATATAATTTAAATATGCATGGTATAACAAAATGAAAACAGAAATATTCTTGATGAAATATATATATATATATATATATATATATATATATATATATATATATATATATATATATATATATATATATATATTCACAACATACATACCCCAACACCATTTCCAAAATCAATTTCAGTGACATTCCCATGGGTAAGTGTCTTCTCCATTGACATCAATACAGCATGGAGTTGCTTCAAATGCCCATATTTGGGTTGATTTAGACCGCCTGTATATAATAACAATAAAATTAAAATCATAAACATTATAATTGTTCATTAATTGATCAGTCATATTGTAAAGTTACCATATTCATCAAGAGGAGCATCATAATCGTAGGATGTGGTGATGTATGGTCCACCAGCTGTTCTTCCAAAATTGGTTCCTCCATGAAACTGTCAAATAATAGCACTTAATTACACATGAAATATTATTGTCCAATAATTATTTTTTATCTTTTCTGATATATCTTTGATGCAAGTATATAGAAAGTGTGTTACTAATTAATTTCAATTTTTTTAAAAAAAAAATCTGACAAGCAATTAATCAATAACAAAACTAACCATATAATAGTTTTGAAATGAACCAACCGTCTGAAAAAATCGAGCAACCGCAAAAGCAACATCCTCAGATGTACGATATGGATCTTTACCTCCCCAAAACTTAAACCTAAAATTATTAATAACAACAATAAATAATTGTACATGATAAAAGTTGAAGCCTAAAATTAATAATTTGAAAAAATGTACCAACCATCCAGTCCAATTTTCAGTCCACATCTTAGGAGTATTGGGATTGTTTGGCGTGAAGTTATCACAGTAGAAACCATTGCATGTATTTAACTGTTAAATAAAAACTATACTAGTGAAAATCAAAAATATTAATTAGCTAGTTTTAGAACTAATATATTACTTATGATTCGAATTATAGGACAAATTAAAATAAAGTACGTACCATGGGTTGTGGAGCATCCTCCTGTTGGCACATAATCCATGGAATTCCAATGTCCAATGAATCAGCCATCTATGCAGCCCAATCAATATAAACTTTCCGGGCTTCTCCATAAGGTTTCATTACATTGCCATATTCATTCTCAATATGTTAAGTTCATTCAACAATTTAAAACAAATTATTTAAAGTCGAAAGAAGAAAATATATATATATATATATATATATATATATATATGATTTATTCATACCTGAGAGAGGATAATTGGACCTCCTTGTGAAGCAAAAAGATTCTCCTTTTTAAGCATGTCCACTATCAAGGATGTAAAATTTTTCATCTCACTCTGAAAATATTAAAAAATATGTGTTTTTTGTAAGAAGAATATTCAAAATACTCCATGTTAATCTATATATTTAATTACTTGGAATAAGATATTTAAAGAATTTATGTACCATAAACACATTGTTTGCTGTTCGGAACTCGACTTCAGGCATATTGTGCAGCCATACGGGAAATCCACTAAATCAATTAAACCAACTAATTATTAGTATTCAATATTACTTTATGATTAATTAATTATAATATTAAATTAGTAAATTATTAGAATTAATTTACGTACGTACCCATAATTCCATTCAGCACAAACATAAGGCCCAATCCGAAGAACAGAATAAAGTCCTTCCTCTTGAATGGTTTTGATAAACCTTATAAGATCCAAGTTTCCGGAAAAATCATATTACCGGCGAAGAGGCTCGTGGACATTCCAAAAAACATATGTCTCGATTGCATTGAGTCCGCCTTCTTTAGCCTTTCTAATCAAATCCGGCCACATCTAGCAAATAATAACAACAAAACAATTATATAATTATGTTTCGAATAAAATTAAATACATGCAGGCAATATATTAACACAAACAAAAATAATTTTTGTTACTCCACGTAAACATATATATATATAGAGGAAATTTCAAGAGCAGAAGTTTTAAAGAGCAGAAATTCTTAAAGAGCAGAACTATTTAAACTCGCTTGTTTTTTTTAACTTCCTCGCTCGCGACACACTTCCTAGCTCCTCCAGACAAACACGCGAAGAATGGAGCCCTAGAAAGAAAGCAGCCAAATCAATTCTTCTCAATTTCTTGAACGAAAGGAGCAGAAGTCTTGCGAAAAATAATTGAGCGAAGGAGTAGAAGTCTTACCGATTGAGCAGAAGGGAAGCGGAAGAATGAAGCCCAGAAAAAAACCACCCCAAATCGATTCTTCCCAATTTCTTCTCCAAATCGGGATCGAGCGAAGAAATTGATCCCCTGATGGAACCTAACCTACTTTGAATCGGTAAACCCTTTATTTATTTGTCTAATTTCGTTTTATGTTGGGTTTTGTTTGATTCTTTATGTGTATTATTTTGGGTGTGAATGGCCATTGTTGGGTCTTACAGTTTAGAGACTCTAACTTTGTTTTTATGGATTCAATTACATCTTCTCTTGGATTTTTTATCTATACAAATAATAATGGTGTTATTGAAGTTCTTATCTTTTTTTCTTTGTTTGAAGTTATCGGATTCTTCGCTACTTAAGCTCAATTTCAAAATTTTATCTTTCTTGTATGGAAGATGAATAGACAGACACACACAACACCCTTTTTGGCTAGTATTTGATCCCAAAGTGCAATATTTATTTATTCCATATTTATTGAAGTCCTTATCTTATGATTATTATCTCTTAACAAAGTAATTAGTTCTAAGACGCAATTTAAGTGGGAGGTGTTTTTCTTTTTCTCTTTATAAATTCAACTTGGTTGTGGCACATACACTGATTACATTGGTGATAACTTCTATTGGATGATGTCTAATTAATTTCTAAACTCAATTAAAACCATCAGTTGCCTACTCAACCACATGTTGAACTTTATTAAAATACTAGTTGTCTTATAAAGGAACCGAATATATACGATATATGCGATCGATTATGGTGTTGAGGATGTTTTTATTTATTTTTTACTTATTAGGTTTTAACTTGATTTGTGTATACAATAAGACTAGCTGGTATACTATTATTCTTTGAAGTGCTTATATCAACTCCTTAATGCATATTAAAGAGGCTACATATCTTCTCCATAGGTTCGCTGAGGTGTTATATCTTAATAATATGGCTTCTTGCAGAATGTTCTCAGTTATGAGTGGATAATGGACAGCTTGAAATTAGGAGAAAGAGTATCTGAAGATTCATATGTTTTATCGTTGGATACAGGAGGAGAAGGAGAATCATTGACCAACTCTTATGTGCCAAAAAATTCTAAATCACTAATAGAACAACTCCACCGGTGATGAAACATTTCTAAAATCACCCAAAGGAAGGGCTCGGTGGTGATGAAATGACCCAACACAAAGGATAAGAACAACTTCGAGAGGACTCGGAAGTGCTATTTTAGAAGACATGGAGGTGACAATAAACAATGTTGTATCTCGAGGCCCCAATAGTGGCAAAGCAAGTCCGGTGACTCATTTCATTATTTAAGCCTGTAAATTGTGAGTTCAATCATATATCCGTGTTCAAGATAAGAATGTAAAACTAACTAAAGTTCTTGATTAATTTATTGAAACATTGAAAAATTTTCTCTGCTGTATGATTAATTCATGTCATTGTTTGCCTTTCTGCACACTCACGTTTTATATAAATAGGTCTGCACACAAATCATTCAAATAATAATAATGAAGTTGTAGTTACTTTGTAATAAAATTGTTTAATGTAAAGAAGTTGTAGTTCCCTTATTTAACATCTTATTCTACCATTAATTGTGTGCGAGATTTTTGAATGACAAATCAATTCTTTATTTTGTGGAACGAGGGAGTGAAGTTATTAAGTTGAAAGAGACTCAGTGAAAAGTATCATCTTGGTTTATCACGAGAAAAATAATTAAACACGCCATTAAGACTATAATTCAGGAGCAAGACTTTTTGAATCAAAATAATGATTCATGGAGAATATCATATAAACTAATATAATTGTCAAGGCAAATCCATAATTAGCACTTAGCAGTGGGGCATAATAATGCGGATGCAAAAGCAAAGAAATTGAGGAGATACTTACTAAACTATTACATTCTTTTGGAGTTCACGAACAAAAATTCCACTATTGAACTATTACATTCTTTTATGCAGCAAAAAGCAGAAAAACTTGTTTCTTGGAAACCTTCGATGATTGTGGCTTCAGATTTTCGGGAAATGACATCAAGGCCAACATTCAAGCTAATAGATGTAGGTTCTGTCACAAAACTGCAAATCACCCAAACAGTACATAAGCAACCAAAAAATACAAATAACAATATCTGACAAAGAGTAATTACCTGATGCATGCTATGCATATTGTTTGACAAAGAGTAATCATATTTGCAACAAGAAATTTGCTAACAAAAAATATTATGAAAATAAAAAGAGGAATGTATGGTCAAATACAATTCTTGGGAAGCAAAAATCCTTGCATACACAGAGAAAAAACTATAATACGATAAGTAAAATCAAACACAGGAACTGGATATATGTAAGGTGCAAAGTATAATTACCAACTCTAGTTACATTAATCAGATTATGGTAAACAAACATGCAGAACCTTTGTGTCTAGTCCTCAATTGGCAAAGAACAACATGATATTTATGTATATTCTTTCGTCCCTTTTTTATTTGGACACTTTATGTTTAGGCAAATTGAGTACACATGTTAACATATATAAGAAGCCTTCAGATATTGGTGTCTAAAGATGCAAGAATTTGTTTAATGGTTGGCAATGACATCCAGAGTGTAAAGGTTGCATAATTCGTAAAGAAATTATCACCATATATGTAAAGTTATCAACAAGTGAGATGGGGGTTTAAGAAATTCTAACCATATCTGCATGTTATTTTAGAAAACAGTCTCAGTAGACATTGTTGACAATGCCAGAAACAGTGAAAAAGCAATGTCAGAAACTAATAGAACAGTGAAAAAAGTCTCTAAACCCAAATAGTAATTCGCCTTCTAATGACTCACTCCACATTTACCAATACTTTCAAAACAAAAAACGATTTAAAATTCACTCAATGTTCCAAATTCATCATTCACTAGAAATGGCGCTAAAGCTAAACCCACTTTTTATTGAATCATTTGGTTAAATTGGAAAGTGAACTTTACTAAAAAGTATAATATTTTCTTAAAGTTGGGCTCTCACTCACAGGGGTAGGGATAACGGTATAATTTCTCAATCAAAATTATACATATTAGTTTAAAAATTACTTATTATGGACTATATCAATTATTCTCAATTATTATTTGTATAGACAAAAAAAATTGAAGAGAAGATGTAATTGAATCCATAGAAACAGAGTTAGGAGTCTATAAACACCAGACCCAATGGCCAGTTCACACCCAAAATAATACCTATAAAGAATCAAACAAAACCCAACATAAAACGAAATTAGACAAATAAAGAAAAGGTTTCTGGATTCAAGAAGTAGGTTAGGTTCAATTGTCAATTTCTTCGTTCGATCCCGATTTAAAGAAGAAATTGAGAAGAATCGATTTGGGGCTGGTTTCTTTCTAGGGCTTCATTCTTCTGCTTCCTTCGTTCAATTGAGAAGACTTCTACTACTTCGTTCAATTGTTTTTCACAAGACTTCTGCTCCTTTCGTTCAAAAAATTGAGAAGAATAATTGATTTGGCTGCTTTCTTTCTAGGTCTCCATTCTTCGCGTGTTTTTTGGACTGACGAGTGTGTGTGAGTGGCGAGGAGAGAAGTTAAAAAAAAAATAAGTGAGTTTAAATAGTTCTGCTCTTTAAAAATTTCTGCTCTTTAAAACTTCTGCTCTTGAAATTTCCTCTATATATATATATATATATATAGTTTGGTACATACTTCAGCCGTACTTCTCGGGTAATGAATTGAACCAGACAATATTAGTTTCCGTTCACCATCAATGGTGATGGCTCTTCCATCGTGCGAAACGTGAATGGCGTAAGTAGAAGAAAGACAAAAGAAGAGGAAAATTGACAGTGAAGAAGAAGAAGAAGCCATGGTTGCTCTTCACTTATGATAATAAACAATTAGCCTGATTAATATACGTATATATATGTATGTATATGCATGAAGGATTAGGTCAGGTGATCATTAACATTATTTCAAACTCTAATTCAGTTAAAAAATTTTATCCATATAAAATTTTGTTGATTTGTTGTTGAAGAGATTAAATTGTACTTGGTTTGTTATTATTTATTCATAATTTAAAAAGGGTAGAAAATAATTAAGATAATTGGGACATAATTAAACTAACTGACTTAAACGGATGAATTTATTCAAAAATTAACTTATGTATTCACCTCAAGTCTTCACATCAATGGTTAAAACTATTTAGTAAAACATTTTACGTAGGAATTAGCTAATTTTTATTTTTATTTTGAATATGCATAATTTGATTTCGATCATAAAATTTGGTGAAGCATCTATTCCTTCTCGTTCAAGTGAAATTAATATTACATTTTTCTACAATTTTAAAATCAAATATTTATCATAAAATTTTGGTACTAATAATTCCAATAAATTAAGGAATTAGTCCTAATTAAATTAAACTTTATTAAAACTTAAAAGTCTTATCAAACTCATTTGTTTAATTGTATTAGTATTAGGAGTGAATTCAGTGGAATAATAATAATAATAATAATAATAATAGCCTCCTTACTAAATTAGAATCGTAAACAAATTAAAATTTGAATTTCAAAACTTAAAAGTCTTGTCAAACCCATTTGTTTAATTGTATTAGTATTAGGAGTGAATTTAGCTTCCTTACTAAATTAGAATCATAAACAAATTAAAATTTGAATTTCAAAACTCTATTCAGTTTGGTATTTTAAGCAATTTTTATATTTAAACTGTCAATACAGTTAGAGTGAAAATAACTTGATTTAAAAATAATATGACTATTAAAATTATATTGATTTATTTTTTGTTACTTTTAATATGCATGAATAGTGTGACGCCCCCAAAATAGGTATACATCACCCATCCTGAGTTGTCAATATACGGTACAGAAACAACTACAACTTTATTACAATAGTAAAACTGTGAGTTTGAATACAAATATTATCTTCTAGACAATATCTATACTCAAATAAATCCTCATCACATTTATTGATACATTATTTTACAAAAATGGTGAAAGACTACTAAACAACTCTCTCTAGAACCTTCATTCCATACCCCGACTCGTACTCGCTATATTCTCGCCTTCTGAGAAGAAAAATGGAACAAAAAGGAAAAGGGTGAGCTCAATTAGCACAGTAAAGAATATTATAACTAAGATAATATACAACAAATTATCGTTAGTCTTCAACAGGGAAAAATCTAATAGAGTACCATTGACTTTGACTTTTCTGGGACAATCTTTTGAGTCACCGTCCCCGCTGAACTAGGTTTTTCTATCGTTCAATCCCGAGCGATATGTCCTTCCTTTCCATAATTATAGCATACCTTGAACTGTTGTGGGCAGTTTGGACTGATATGTCCCTCTTTTCGCAAGATTTGTAGAGATCTGACCGGTGGTCGTTCCCTCCTCTGGAACCGATTCTTCTTTGGTGCGCCATTTTCACATCATCGTAGTTGAATCTCCTCTTTTAAAATCTCCTCCCGATTCGCTTCTTCTATTCTCATGGCCATGATTACCACCGAGTGGTTACCATTTTTATCCGTCTTTTTCTTTCTCCGCCGTGGTTATCGTTGTTTTGTTGACCGCCATCTAGGTAGATGATCCTCGATTGTGGTCCTCGGTTATGCAGTACTTTCGTTATCTCGCATCTAATAATTGAGCCTTGTTTACAACATGTCTGAATAGAGAGAAAATTTATGAGAAATGAGATCTTGGCGTATCGAAGTTTCAAACCTCTAAGAAACATTTACATAATCGTTCCTCATTCTCCACCAAATGAGGTACAAACTCGGATAACTCTGCAAACTTTGCCTCGTGATTGAGACACCGTCATGTTGTTTTGCTCTAATCTGATGAACTCCACTTCCTTCATATGAGGAACACTTTCAGGAAAGTATTTGTCATTAAATAGTTTGAAATATCTCCCAAGACATCTTGAGTGCGGTGGATGGTACGCTTCACAGACTCCCACCGATGAATGCTTCGCCACGGAACATAAAGGTGGCGAATGGAACCTTCTATTCTCCGTGCATCCCAAGACATCGAATATCTTGGTAATTTGCTTGACCCATGTTTTCGCCATGATCGGATCCGGCTTTCCCTTAAATTCGTGGTCCCAACTCTTTGAACTGCTTGCATTTGTGATAACCCGTGAATTGCTATCATTTCTCTGAATTTTGAACACGAGTCTCCTCAAATCCGATTTTGCATGAAGCGCAAAAAGCTTCTAAACATCCCTCGTTCATCATCTGCTCAGTGGTGTTGTTCGAAGGAGGAACATTGCCAGCCTGTTGCACGTTCTCCTCATTTGTGAGTACAGGCGTCTCCACGGTCTCATTTCCACTGTTAATATTCTCAGTCGACATTCTCAAATACTGTCATAAAACAAGGGTTAATTAAGTAAATCAATATATCACATAATTTCCCTATATACTGACCAACTAACAAATAAGCTTAGGTAGAACACACTAGCGAAGGATTTACTCGTCTCTCCCCTCCTAGTTCTATTCCCCGATCTCCGCCAGAGATCATATCCCTAAGCTCTGATACCAACTGTGACGCCCCCAAAATAGGTATACATCACCCATTCTGAGTTGTTAATACACGGTACAGAAACAACTACAACTTTATTACAATAGTAAAACTGTGAGTTTGAATACAAATATTATCTTCTAGACAATATATATACTCAAATAAATCCTCATCACATTTATTGATACATTATTTTATAAAAATGGTGATGACTACTAAACAACTCTCTCTAGAACCTTCATTCCATACCCCGACTCGTACTCGCTATATTCTCGCCTCCTGAGAAGAAAAATAGAACAAAAAGGAAAAGGGTGAGCTCAACTAGCCCAGTAAAGAATATTATAACTAAGATAATATACAACAAATTATCGTTAGTCTTCAACAGGGAAAAATCTAATAGAATACAATAGACAACAAGTTTTAAATCAATATTCGCAGCGTGAAATAATAATTCATTAGAAGAGTTAAGTAGAGAATGCAAACTACTATCTTTTATGTATGAATTTAAAAGTTCATCGCCTCATCTTTTATCCCCTGTAACATCAATCAATATATATCGGAATCAAATATTCATCTTTGCACTCTGTGCCAAAGATATTCATCGATTGGTCATGTTCATCTAAACACTGCTCATCTTTGCACTACGGCCAAAGATATTCATCGAAATCATTCATCTTTGCACTAAAGGCCAAAGATATTCAATAATATCATTATTTAAAAGCGAGGATGATGAAAATATTTTTAAAAAACGAATCCGGTGAAACAAAATGACAAGGATTAAGGATTAAGTGACTTTATTTTTTTATCCATGTCCAAAAATATCTCAAAAATAATCATAGTGGTATAAAATTCAAGAATGATCAAAACATGGATACAATCAAAGCTAGTATCCACAATAGATATTTTAGATTTAAAAGGAAAATTTTCATTTTTCGATGAATAGTGTCGTATTGAATGAATAGTGTCAGATATCGTGAATAAAGGCCAGTATACGTGAATAGTAACTCCTACACCAAAAGTTTCAAATTTGATAAAAACTTCAGATCAATATTTCAAAGATAATGATATTGAAGAAATAATATCATTACGAAAAAAAATATCCCTTACCTCGAAAGATCAGACTTTAAATTTGAAACATCGGATATAAAGCTATGACTTGAACTTGCACAGATATAGCAATACTCAAAATATACTCAAAATACTCACAAGAATACGCTCGATAATATAAGAGAGAAAACTTGAGTTTCGGTGTGATTTTCAATTCTAACCCAAGACCCTATTTATAGGAAAATGCTTAAAACACCAAAGCAGTAAAATTTAATATAATATTAATATATATAAACAAAATTTTACGCCCACTTTTGGCAACTGAACTCACCACCAATGTTGCCCACAATAATGATAAAAATAAAAAATGTTTTTGTTATTAAAAACAATTAAAACTTCAAAAAATTAATCCGAGAGTTTTGAACTTCAATAATTCACAATAAATAGCCCTTTTGTCAGAAAATTCGAATCTCGCTTTTTTTTATAGGAAATTCAATTCTCTACAACTTTGAAGAATAAAGTTTTTCCAAATTCCAAACAAAAATTGACCGAAATCCATAAACGCGCGATTTTACAGGCTATAATCAATTTTCAGTCAAGAAATGGGGTCCACCGACATGTTTAACATGTTTTAAATATTTATTATAATAAAAATACTCTTTCTTCTCGTATACTCATATATCACACATTCATTGTAAAAATATCACCATTATTATATTATTAAAAATATAATAATATATTTAAATGAATTATTTTATCGTAAAAAGATAAAATTTTAATTTTCAACAATTGTCACATTAAAAATTTTCTCCATCTATATCCACATAAAATCAATATTTTTCTCATCATATGAATAAATAATTAATTATTCATAAAAATATTACGTAATCACAATATTGACAACTGTGCAGCTTCCTCAGAAGCAGGGCTTTCCAATAAGAATTTCTCTCATCTTGGCGCATAATTAGGTGACCAAACCTCTCCTTGATGTAAATTTTAGACATTTCCAATAATGTTATCTAATAATATTATTCAGATAATATGAATTATTGCTTCGATAATGAAAAATATCGTGTAATGACAATTATTGAAACAACAAAGAATATAAAATATCAACGCAACAATTATTGAATCAATAAAATAAAATATTGAACAATAATTATCGTAACCATTATTGAGTAGTGCCTTCACGTAAGAATCAATAATTGGTGCAATACCGGTGCAAGTATCTTCTTGTCATGCAACAACGCAGTGACGTGTTTTAACCACCGGGTATTCCAACAAAGTTGTAACCAGAATAACTACGCCGTTATTTTTAAACAACTTATATTTGTCGCTTTTCTTCATCCAATCGACTTTCAGTTATGGGGCCCATAAAGATCGCTGCGTCGCATTTAATATTCCCACCAAACAAATATTCCCCGACAATAATGAATATTTTATAACCACTTGCTTATTTTGAAATATTTGCGTATTTTACCCATAACTATCCACATTAATCACATCAACCCTTACTATTTCAAAATAATAATTAGAAGAAATTAAATTTCATTTATTAATTATTTGGGGTCTTACAACCTCCCTCCTTATGAAATTTCGCCCCTCGAAATTGACATACGATTACTGGTGTTTGAAAAGGTGAGGATACCTCGCTTTCATTTCGCTTTCCAATCCCTGTGTCATTTCCTCTATAGCATGGTTTCTCCACAAAACTTTAACTTGTGGTATGATCTTCGTCATGTAGGACATGCTCCTTCCTATCCAAGATCTTGACAGTACCTCTTCAGACGTTAAGTCTTCGCTATCTCGTCCTGGTTCTAACTCTATAACGTGGTTCGGGTCTTTCATATATTTAAGAACTGAGATATATGAAACACATTATGAATACGAGACATACTTTGAGGTAACGCGAGTCTATAGGCTACATTTCCTACTCGGTCAAGAATTTGAAATGGACCAATAAATCGTGGATTGAGCTTTTCTCTCTTCCCAAATCTTGTAACTCCCTTCCATGGAGCAACTCGCAAAAATATATGATCCCCTATACTAAATTCCACGCCCTTTCGATGAAGATCCGTGATAACTCTTTTGTCGATCTTGTGCCGCTTTGTATCGTTGTCGAATCATTTGGATCTTTTCGGTAGTCATATGTATTTAACTCGAGTCCCAAAATGTTGCTTCACCCACCTCATCCCAACATATCGAGAGCGACACTTTCGCCCATATAATGCTTCAAATGGAGCCACACCTATACTTGCTTGATAAGCTGTTGTTGTAGGAGAATTCCACCAATGGTAAATACTTATTCCAATCGCCTTGAAGTCTAAGACATGTAGTCTTAATAAATCTTCAAGAATTTGAATAGTCCTCTCCGATTGTCCGTCTGTTTGAGGATGGTATGCGAATCGAATCAGAATCCGCGCCCATAGCTTTTTTGCAAGCTAACCCAAAATCTTGAAGTGAATCTTGGGTCACGATCCGAAACTATGGATACTGGCATGCCATGCAACCTCACAATCTCATTTACGTACATTTGAGCAAGACGTTCAAGGGAATAAGTCTCCCATATCGGCAAGAAATGAGCAGACTTGGTTAATCTATCAACAATAACCCAAATGGCATTGATGCCTTGAGAAAGGAAGACCCGTAACGAAATCCATGGTAATGTGTTCCCACTTCCATTTCAGAATCTCAAGTGGTTGCAACGGACCCTTAGGTACTAAATGCTCCGCCTTTACACGTTGACAAGTTAAACACATCGACATAAACTTTGCAATCTCTCTCTTCATATTGTTCCACCAAAATGTATGTCGAAGATCACGATACATTTTAGTACTTCCAGGATGGATTGCAAATGGTGTATTGTGTGCCTCCATCATAATTTTGTACTTCAAATCGTAGTCGTTAGAACACAAAGTCTAGAGTGGACTCAAGTATTCCTTCTTCATCAATTCTCGCCTAATAAAGACCTTCTTGTACTTTCTTCTTCATAATGATTTCACTGGCTCAGGTGGCTTGAGCAACCTTAACTTTTTCTATTAAAGTTAGCTCTGTCGCAGATACTTGACATCATCGCACTCATTCCTCGATATGATCTTCTATTCAACGCGTCACCTACCACGCTCGCTTTTCCGGGATGATATTGAATAGTGTGGTCGTAATCTTTCAACAACTCAAGCCAACGTCGTTCTGCACGTGTTGAGTTCCTTTTGCGTGAAGAAATATTTGAGGCTTTTATGGTCCGAATATATCTCCACTTTCTCCCTATATAGATAGTGCCTCCAGATCTTTAAGCGAAAACGATCGGCCGCTAACTCTAGATCATGAGTAGGATAATTCCTCTCATACTCTTTAAGTTCGCAGGTGAGGCATAGGCTATGACTTTCCACGTTGCATGAGAACACATCCTAACCCTTTGCTCAAGCATCGCCAGATAACAAATCCATCCGTATTCAGATGGTATTGTTTAAAACAGTGCTTAAATGAGTCTCTCTTGAGCTCTTGGAAACTCTTCTCACATTCCTCGCTCCAAACGAATTTTGTATCCTTCCGAGTCAATCGAAGTTATCTGAGTAGCGATTCGAGAAAATCCTTCCACGAATCTTCGATAATAACCAAATTTAAGCCCGTAAAGCTACGTCTTCGACCATCGACTTGATGCTGTTCCAACTTTGTATTGCTTCAATCTTCGCGGGTCAACAGATACTCCATGTTTTGACACTGACGTGCCCAAGAAATGCTACTTCTCAAGCCGTAACTCGTGATTTCTTTAACTTGGCATATAACTTGTTTTCACGAAGCCTTTGTAGTACCAGCTTCAAATGGTGCTCATGATCTTCACGACTTTTGGAATATATGAGGATGCCATCAATAAAGACAACAACAAATTGATCCAAATATTCCTTGAATACTCGGTTCATCATATCCATGAAAGTCGTAGGAGCATTAGTCAATCCCAAAGACATGACTAAGAATTCATAATGCCCGTACCGAAGTTCTAAAAGCGGTCTTTGAATATCCTCGATTCTAATCTTCAGTTGATGATATCCAGAATGAAGATCGATCTTTGAAAAAAATTGTGCCCCTTGCAACTGGTCAAAGAAGTCATTAATACGAGGTAGAGGATACCTATTCTTGATAGTGACATGGTTCAATTCTCAATAGTCAATACAAAGTCGCATACTCCCATCTTTCTTCTTTACGAATAAAACAGGAGCACCCCAAGGAGATGTACTCAGATTTAATGAAACCGATGTCCAACAACTCCTGTAATTGGACCTTTAACTCCCCGAAGTTCAATAGAGCCATTCGATATGGGGTTTTAAAATGGGCTTTGTACCAAAGTTCAAGATCAATAAAGAATTCAACTTCACGTTTAAGGGGGTAGACCGGAAGTTCTTCAGAAATACGTCGGAAAGTCAATAACAACAGAATATTATTCAAATTTGACGTGTCTTTATTCAAATCCATGACATGGGCTAAGAAAGCTTGACATCCATTTTTCAATAAACGAATAGCTTTATGATTAGATATGATGTTGATTGATTTTAATGGTTTAGTTGCTTGAATTGAACAACAAAGTTGGTTAGGAATATGAAAACTAACAACCTTATTTAAAACAATCAATTTTGGCATGATGAGTAGTTAACCAATCAATCCCTAAAATCACATCAAAAGCAAGTAACTTTAAAGAGATAAGGTCAACGGGTAAGGTGATGGTGCCAACTTGAATCAAACAAGATTTATAAATAGTGGATGTGATGAAAGTTTCTCCTAACGGAGTTTCCACAGATAAAGTCAAAGTCTAATTTTTCCCGAGTCAAATTTAAACGTTGAGCACAAATAGAGAGATAAATGAATGGGTAGCACCCAGTATCTAGTAAAGTATAAACTTCACAAGAATTTATGATTAGCTTACCCGTGATCACCTTGTTTGGGTTCTCGCTTTTTGACTACCACAACAAACGCTTCTTCCAGAACAGATTGACTTTGACTTTTCTCGGGACAATCTTTTGAGTCACCGTCCCTCATTGAACTAGGTTTTGCTACCGTCATACAATTCCGAAGCGATATGTCCTTCCTTTCCACAATTATAGCATACCTTGAAATGTTGTGGGCAATTTTGACCGATATGTCCCTCTTTTCCAGATTTGTAAGATACGACCGGTGGTCGTTCCCTCCTTGGAACCGATTGTCTTTGGTGCCGCCATTTTCACATCATTGTCATTTGTTGAATCTCTCCTTTTAAAATCTCCTCCCGATTCGCTTCTTCTATTCTCTCTCATGGCCATGATTACCACCAGAGTGGTTACCATTTTTGTCCGTCTTTTTTCTTTCTCCATTTGGTTATCGTTGTTTTGTTGATCGCCATCTCCCAGATGATCCTCGATTGTGGTCCTCGGTTGACCGTACTCGTTATATCTCGCTCTAATAATTGAGCCTTGTTTACAACATCTCGAATAGAGAGAAAATTTATGAGAAATGAGATATCGACGTACGCCGAAGTTTCAAACCTCTAAGAAACATCCGCCATCATCGCTCCTCATTCTCCACCAAATGAGGTGCAACACGGATAACTCGCAAACTTTGCCTCGTATTGAGACACCGTCATGTTGTTTTGCTCTAATCTGATGAACTCCACTTCCTTCATATGATTTAAAACTTTCGTGAAAGTATTTGTCATTAAATAGTTTCAAATGTCTCCCAAGACACGCCGAAGTCTTGTACTGGATGGGGTACGCTTCACAGACTCCCACCAGAGATCTGCCTCGCCACGGAACATAAAGGTGGCGAATGGAACCTTCGTTTCTCCGCATCCCAAGACATCGAATATCTTGGTAATTTGCTTGACCCATATTTTCGCCATGATCGGATCCGCTTTCCTTAAATTCTAGTGGTCCCAACTCTTTGAATCGCTTTTGTGATAACCCGTGAATTGCTATCATTTCCTCCTCGTATTTTGAACACGAGTCTCCAAATCCGATTTTGCATGAATCGCAAAAAGCTTCTAAACATCCCTCGCTCATCATCTCGCCGGTGGTGTTGTTCACAGGAGGAACATTTGTCACTGTTGCATGTTCTCCTCGTTGGTGAGTACAAAGCGTCTCCACTGGCCTCATTTATTCCAATTGTTTATATTTCAATCAACATTCTCAAACATCGCCATAAAACAAGGGTTAATTAAGGAAATCAATATATCACATAATATCCCTATATACTTGACCAACTAACAAATAAGCTTAGGTAAGACACACTACTGCGAAGGATTTACTCTGCCTCCCTCCTAGTTCTATTCCCGATCTCCGCATGGAGATCATATCCCTAAGCTCTTATACCAACCTGTGGACGCCCCAAAATAGGTATACATCACCCATTCCGAGTTGTCAATACACTGCACAAAAACAACTACAACTTTATTACAATAATAAAACTGTGAGTTTGAATACAAATATTATCTTCTAGACAATATCTATACTCAAATAAATCCTCATCACATTTATTGATACATTATTTTATAAAAATGGTGATGACTACTAAACAACTCTCTCTAGAACCTTCATTCCATACCCCGACTCGTACTCGCTATATTCTCGCCTCCTGAGAAGAAAAATAGAACAAAAAGGAAAAGGGTGAGCTCAACTAGCCCAGTAAAGAATATTATAACTAAGATAATATACAACAAATTATCATTAGTCTTCAACAGGGAAAAATCTAATAGAATACAATAGACAACAAGTTTTAAATTAATATTCGCAGAGGAAATAATAATTCATTAGAAGAGTTAAGTAGAGAATGCAAACTACTATCTTCTATGTATGAATTTAAAAGTTCATAAATCTATCTTTATCCCCGTAACATCAATCAATATATATCGGAATCAAATATTCATCTTTGCACTATGTGCCAAAGATATTCATCATTGGTCATGTTCATCTAAACACTGCTCATCTTCGCACTACGGGCCAAAGATATTCATCGAAATCATTCATCTTTGCACTACAGCCAAAGATATTCAATAATATCATCATTTAAAACCGAGGATAATGAAAAATATTTTAAAGAAACGAATCCGGTGAAACAAAATGACAAGGGTTAAGGATTAAGGATTCAGACTTTGTTTTATCCATGTCCAAAAATACCTCAAAAATAATCATAGTGGTGTAAAATTCAAGAATGATCAAAACATGGATACAATCAAAGCTAGTATCCACAATAGATATTTTTAGGCGAAAGGAAAAATTTTTATTTTTTGATGAATAGTGCCAGATTCGTGAATAAGGTCGATACGTGAATAAGGTCGACACGTGAATAGAATCTCAAACACCAAAAGTTCTAAATTTGATAAAAACTTCAGATCAATATTTCAAAGATAATGATATTGAAGAGATAATATCATTACTGGAAAAAAAAATATCCCTTACCTCGAAAGATCAAGATTTTAAATTTAAACAGGATAAAGCTATGACTTGAACTTGCACCCAGTATAGCAATACTCAAAATATACTCAAAATACTCACAAGAATACGCTCGATAATATAGAGAGAAAACTTGATTTACGGTGTGATTTTCAATTCTAACTAAAGACCCTATTTATAAAAAATGCTTAACACACCAAAGGTAAAATTTAATATAATATTAATATATATAAACAAAATTTTATGCCCACTTTTGGCAACTGAACTCACCACCAATGTTGCCTACAATAATGACAAAAATAAAAAAAACGTTTTTGTTATTAAAAACAATTAAAACTTCCAAAAATTAATTATTCCGGAGCTTCGGAACTTCAATAATTCACAATAAATAGCCCTTTTGTTAGAAAATTCGAATCTCGCGACTTTTTATAGGAAATTCAATTCTCTACAACTTTGCAGAATAAAGTTTTTCCAAATTCCAAACAAAATTGACCGAAATCCATAAACGCGCGATTTTACAGGCTATAATCAATTTTCAGTCAAGAAATGGGGTCCACCGACATGTTTAACATGTTTTAAACATTTATTGCAACAAAAATACTCTTTCTTCTCGTATACTCATATATCACACATTCATTGTAAAAATATCACCATTATTATATTATTAAAAATATAATAATATATTTAAATGAATTATTTTATCAAAAAAAGATAAAATTTTAATTTTCAACAATTGTCACATTAAAATTTTCTCCATCTATATCCACATAAAATTAATATTTTCTTCATCATATGAATCAATAATTAATTATTCACAAATAATATTATGTAATCACAATATCGACAACCAGCAGGTTCCTGGGAAAGAGGGGCTTTCAATAAGAATTTCTCCTTCATCTTGGCCGCAATTAGGTGACCAAACCTCTCCTTAGATGTAACTTTCTAGACATTGCCAATAATGTTATCTAATAATATTATTCAGATAATATGAATTATTGCTTCGATAATGAAAAATATTTGTGTAATGACAATTATCAAACAACAACAATATAAAATATCAACGCAAGCAATTATTGAATCAATAAAATAAAATAATCGAATAAAGAATTATCAGTAACCATTATTGAGTAGTGCCTTCACGTAAGAATTAATAATTGGTGCAATACTGGTGTGCATCGTGTAACAACAGCAGACATCGTGTTTTTAACCACCGGGTATTCCAACAATTGTAAACCAGAATAACTACGTAGTTATTTTTAAACAACTTATATTTGTCGCTTTCTTCATCCAATCGCCAGTTATGGGGCCCAAAAAAGCATCAAAAAGGCTTGTCGCATTTAATATTCCCCGACCAAACAAATATTCTCCCAAACAATAATGAATATTTTATAACCACTTGCTTATTTTGAAATATTTGCGTATTTTATCCATAACTATCCACATTAATCACATCAACCCTTACTATTTCAAAATAATAATTAGAGAAAATTATATTTTATTTATTAATTATTTGGGGTCTTACAAATAGTATTTATGGAGTGTTTGATAGAAATTGAATGAATCTGAATCTGAATCTGAATTAGCTGAATCTGAATAAAAAAAAGTTGTTTGATAATTAACATGTCTAAACATCTAAATGACGAATTTTATTATTTTACCTCTCTGAAAAAATTCAAAGTTGTTGTAAATTTAATTAATATTACTTAATATAATAGTTAATATTTTTTTAATTTTGTAATTTTTTTACTTTATTCACCTACTCATTCAGCCATTCAGTCAAAAAAATCTGACTTAGTCATTCAGATGTATTCAGTTCTAAACAAACAGCCTCTTATTTTGAAAATGAAAATTTTTATTTTTGAATATTAAGATTTACATTGAAAACACAGAAAAATATAATTATAAATTTTAGATAATTCTTTTTGGTACTAAGCTTTAAAGAATAATTTTATTATTATTGAAATTATGTTTAATTATAATAAATTCTTGCTTTTATTTTTTTAAAAAAAAACTAAAAGTGAATAAGACTCATTTGCAATCACAGATAATACTATTTTGGTTAAATTTTAAGTAAGAATCTCCCTATATCATATATTGAAACAAAAACAAAAAATTGCAATCAAAGGGATCGGTTAACTACTAACAATATGCATGAATATATTGACAACTGACCAAATATTCATGATCTTTAATCATTATTTAATGACATTTTTTATGTGTGCATCAACATCACAACACCTTAATATATATCATATATAATTATGTATGTATAAAATAAATTTAAATTGAGATTTTTTTAACAAGAAATAATGAGGATATTGATAGTGATAGAAGCGAAGAAGATTTCAATTGCATAGACCCGCCAATAAAAATCAAAGAAAAGGGAATTCATATTTCTTTCGAATTTCAATATTTGTAACTACTTTTATCCTATTTTTTTTTATTTATATCCTCATAATCTTTATACTACTTTTATTAGAAATTAAAAGAATGAGAAAAAATTTATATTGAGAACTGATACTTTCTCTCTCATATTACGAGTATAAGTTGTATAAGTATTTTTTATTTAATGACTCTCTAGTCTCTATATTCTTTTTCTTTATTCATTCTAGTTTTTAGTACTTATTAGAAATATGTGAATAAAAAAAAAGAATGATGAACTAATTCACATGGGAAGAATTAATACTTCATAAAAAAGCGGAGAAATATTTTAATTGATAAATAATTCAAAAGGTCAATTTAATTAAAATATATATTATTAATCGCATTTTTTTTATGTTTTAGTATTAATATTTATACTACACTATATATGCAACTAAAATGTAACTACAGTTGGTCATTTGGTGGTTTCTAAACCACAGGTGACGATTTGACAGAACCCCTAAATCATAGGTAATATATTACATTTTACCCTAATAATTACTCCATTTATCAGCTTGTGGGAGTCGCTTTCTACGCCAAATCGTAGGCTCTCCAGTTTCGGCACCACTCCCAAAACACACTAAACAACGGGAAACCAAATAATACCGGCGTTTCAACCCCGCCGGAATCTTTTGAACCACCGGAGATGGCTCTTTTGGGTCACATATTGGGAATTGGGACCCAATGACTGGACATGGACATGGACGTCGACTTTTCATTATTAAAACACAAATCACTGACAAGTGACATATATATAAAATTGGATTGGAATCCATTTTAATAATTAAAAGGCAGCAAAATCAACATAATTGATTTTATTCTTTTAACAGTATCATTATTCATCAAACACAATACTTTCAAACAAAACCGTGGGATTGATCCAACCACTTCATCTCCATATATTAGAATACAACTTGAGAGAATTTTGAGAGTTGAAGTGAGCTGGAATTTATACCCACTTCACAAAATTAGCCAAAAACATATTTTATATAAATATCTAGTCATGTTAGGCAAGAAAACACAGCCGGTGATCAGAAATTTGATCACCGGTGGAACACGAGCTGAAGTTTACAATGTATCCACGAGTCTAAGAAGTCCTTTGGATTTCATTAAGATTCAATCCCCAAGAGGTTTAAAGAATTATGGTGCTGTTGGGGTTGGACTTGGAATTGTGGCTGCACTTGACAAAAAAACCGGCGACTGTGGAACTGAAATTCATGCCACCACAAAAACATTGTACAATCAGAATTTGAATCGATGCCACCGAATTCCGGTGAATTTTTCTGGAAGAAACAGAGGATATTCAGGGGAATTGGATAAGGAGAATTATACATATGTGACTAGCCATGGACCGAATAAGAAGTCGCATACTAGAGTGTATTACGATGGTTGCGAAAATGGCAGAACTGGGCATGATCGGAGAAGCACCAAAAGCCGTCGTGTGTGTATTTTTGACATATCGCCGGCCGCTGTGGCCGCGTATCCGGTGGCTTCAGATTATCTGAGTACATGTCACTTGTGCCAGAAAAAACTCCATGGAGAAGACATTTACATGTACAGGTATAATATATACAACAAATACCTATATAAAATCTTTAATTTGTGTGTATTAAGAAGTGGGATTAACTTTGTTTTCTTTTACTATTGTAAAAACAGGGGAGAGAAAGCATTTTGTAGCACAGAGTGCAGATACAGGCAGATAGTTATGGATGAGAAGAAAGAGAAGTCATGTAGCTCTCAAGCTTCAAGATCTGCTCCTGCTGATGATGCTTCAATATCACCTTGCACTAGTAGAAACAGTAATATTAATGGTCATCAGATTTTTAATGCCAGAATTTTTGCACGGCCAAATTAGTACTGATTCCTGATGATAATGCAATTTAGGCGGCCAAATTAGTACCGATTCGTGATGATAATGCTGCTAACCAAGATCTTAATCAGCATGAATATATGTAAACTCGGGAATAATCATCCCATACAAAGAAGAAATAGACAAAAATGTTTGGCAATGAGAATATTATGAACACTAGAAGTGCAAGTATGATATATTCATCACTGTATGTGATTCAAATATAAGTTTCTTAAGGTCAAAAATGAAGAACAAACATGCTCTGTTTTCCATTTATTTCAAAAGCTTGTGTTGTAAAAAGATTTGGGACTGCAGTCCATGGAAAATGGATCATATAGAGTCTGACGTGTTACCAAAAATAAATAAATAAATACACCAAAACAATAAACGTCATTTATGTCAAAATGATATTTTGACTCGACTTGTATCACAAGGTTCATTAACTTCTCCAAAGTATAAGAAATACCAATACCATACTTATACTTTTTTCCCATGTACGGTGGACTTAATTTGGCTACAATATATAATAGTATATGTCGTGTGGACTACACTTCACACATTTTATTTAGAATCGTACTAAACACTGCTCTCTTCTTTCTTTTGTTACAAAATCTAAAATGGCACAGCCCAAAAGGATGCTCAAGTGTCGGGTTTCAGCAAATCTTTCGTGTTTTCCCTATCTGCAACTAAATGCATGTTGCAAACATAAGTTGATCACATTACAACCAGCAAAATTAAGTATGGCAAGCTCGGTAGGGGGAAAAACACTAAACCAAGGGAAATACTTTATTGTAGGAACACAACAGAACCGCTTAATTTATGTTACAAATCCACACTCGCATACAACGTATTGAGATAAGCTTTGATTCAATCCATCATCCTCGATAGCAAATACAAGCTACAATCACTCCATGCACTACTGCAGGCATATAACGGGGGCAGAGCATTCAAAAATCAAAACATACAGCACAAAAAGACCAAGAAAAGAGGGAGGGGGAGGGAGACACAACCTATGGTATTTTAAAATTAACTTGCGTCTGCCAAACAGATGGCTCCTTCATAACTATTACTGGTAATACATGGGTGGTTGGGTTGTACCAATGCTAGGGTACCCACCATCATAGATAGCCTGACTAGCACCAATTCGCTGGGCCTGCTGATGCATCAGGGCTTGTGCACTACCCATTTTACTCAACGCCAGCTGCCTTTCATACGCGATGAGATCAGCAGTTGTAAAACCAGGGACATGTGCAACAGTTGGCGGGGGTAGAGGGGTAGAGCTGGTCCCAGGAAGAGTGGGCTTGCTACCCCACGAGCACTGCAACATAAAAGACTGACACCATGAGCTCTTACTTTAAAGCAGAGAATATTGTGAGACATTCATGCAACTCCTTGGAAGTAGAAGAATTCAGTTACAATAAAATGGAGCAAAATAACCAGAACTAAATTCTTTTAATCAAATCTTAATTAAGATCCCTGTAATCAAATTCCAATCTAGGAGAAACTTTTTGACAGATGCCCAATAATGGACATCAATTAACAGTGTTTTCGTTACAGTAGATAGATATCTAGAAAGATTCTTTCATAATAAATAGATCTTTTTATATAACAGCAAGACTTTAATTTACATCAAAGATAAACATAAAATCATAAGAAAAATAAACCCTTAAAATCATTAATATGTAAACAAATTTACGAGCAAGACACTCCATGGCTCAACAAAATTGCTATATTCAGCAGAAAGGAGAACTTTTATTGATTTTATTGAATTACTAAATTACCTTTATTGGTTTGCCAAAGAGAATCCGGGCATTTCCCATCTGAATAGCCCGAGCTGCTTCAGCATGGTTACTGTATCTAATAAAACCAAAACCTTTATCTCGTTGTATACGAACATCTTCAATAACTCCAACATTAAGTGCATGAAATTGCCTGTGGAGATCAACTGATGTGACCTGCAATGTGTTGCTTTGCTGATAAGAAAACACAAATTTAAGACAAAAATATATTCCTAAAACTAACTAAGAAAAAAACAAGAAAAAAGTGCAACTGATGTTTTGACTAGAAAGAAGATTTAATATGTTAAAATGGAAAGAGAACGTATCAATAAAGATTGTTCACTGTAGTGTTCAGATAAAAATGGCAGATATTTGCTACAACTGGAACTAAAGGCCTTACGAGGTATTATTAGCCTTTAGCAATTGTCATTTAAGTTGGAGAATGACCACAAAAAAGAAGACTAAAGAACGTACCATGAGGAATAGAACTGTAGGTCAAAATTTTATTTATAAGAGCTAATCTAGAAAGCCGAAGAAACTAATTATTTGAATTGTTCGTTTAATCTTTGATTCAAACATATAAGATCCAATTTAGAATGACGAGCATGGAGGAATGGCGCGGAGAAGGAAATGCCAGACACTTTGTCCGTCCTAATGGGAATCAGCAATGACAAAATGACAAGATAGGTGCCCCGGGCCCTGAAAATCTGCATCTTTCAAAATCTAACAAGGAAGTAATTCCATCAACAATGGCCAAAAATCAAGTAAAGGCCGAGCGAGGAGTGATGGAATAGAAATATTGGCAGAGCCAAAAAATCTATCATTCATAAATTATAAGGGCTTAGATGTAGTTGAAGGTTAAATTTACAAAAAATACTACTTGAAGACTGCATGGTGTAGGTTCAAATGACAACCACAACTTGGGAACAGGTAATAGAATCCCAAAAATATGGATTACTTATCCACATATTACTAGTTGACTCTGATGAAAAATTAGTTCAACAAATTAAACCGCTACAATTCTTTGATCCTAACACAGAATTTGGACAAATTCTCAATCTAAAACGACAGATTTTCTTCTATGATTTAGCTAGTAGATATAAAGACCCAAGATTCTATCAGAGGAGTCCTTATATAAATACTCACCTCTGGACCAAGATTGCCAACATATACAGTAGTATACTGAAGATTATTTTCTGGAGCATCATCATTAATTTTTTCTTGACCATCTTCTGCACAAGAAAGAAAAATGCAACAAATGTAAGGTTAAGATCAAATATTAAAACTAGAAAAGTTAAATTAAAAGACAAAGTAAAATTACGAGGCAGGTTGAAAACTGGTGTAGCTATAGTAGGAGTCGATACTTGACCAACTATCTAACCCAAGTTGAGTTGGAACAACTCTCTCCTTGTCTTCCTCATACTACAATCTCTCTAGCCCATCTTTCCCTCACTATTTCATTTTTAATCTTACCCAAAGTTCACCGCCACCCCAACCACTTCTTCCCTCCTCCATCGCCATTGGCACAAACCAACTCAACACTCTGTGTCGCACCTCCACCATCAGCCTACATTTGTTTCTACCTCTGGATTTTCTTTCCTTATTCTCCAATCAGATAAATTTCATAGTTATTTCAAACTTCTGTAACATCCAGTGGCTAGACCCATTTACACCCTATAATGCACCTATTTATCATCATAATTTTTTTTTACCAAAAACTCAAGTAATTAGCACCAGCCTGGTGCTAATATTGAAAGGGAAATCCCTCCTGGCAGAATAAAACAATCATCTAAACAGATTATTTAGAGCCCTTATCAATTTTTATTTTTATTTTGTTTGACACAAGATATTCAATCTAAATTTATTCTATGCAAATGTTTCCACATTCACTCAGAATTTCCAACAGAGTAAATTACTTGTCAAAGCAGATTCATCATAATCAAAAGGGAACAGAAGTAAGAGAGTAGTAGATAGTCACTAAATTTTCTCTTTTTGAGCTTAGAGGAAGGAAAACATAAAGAGGAATATTGACAGGCGAGGCTAGTGGAGTTGAGAGCAGAGATGGTGGTCTGTGGTGATGGGAATGGACTATAGTTTGTAGAATTGGCTTAGGCTGGCAGAGTGGAGCAGTAGTTGGAGGACACTAATTTTTGAGGAAGAAGAGAGAAATGAAAAAATAGAAGGGGAAGAGAGAGAGAGCTGTTTCTCAGTCAACATCATTAGCTAGTTAGTCAAGTACAATATTTCAGCTACGACAATTTTTCTGACTCTTTTTGAAACCCAAACATTATTGTCTAAAGAATCCAAACAATAAGTTTATGTTAATATGAGTTATTGGGTTTTGCCCCCTTTAAAAATATAAGGTGCTCATACAAAACTGCTCATGTTAGTTCAATTTCAATATATTTATCTTGACAAATTTTGAAGAAAAACAAAAAAATTGAGAACAGGCAAGTATGAATAGAATTATAGATAGTAGATAATATTGCTTTTCATACATGTATACTAGAAGCACTGAAGTATGTATAGAATTATAGATAGTAGATTAGTGCAGGAATAGAACTTCACTTGTACTTCAAATTAACAATGTATCCGCACATAACCAATTTAGCAAAAAGAAAAGGAAAAAGAAAAATATATGCTATAGATGAGTCACCAGGTTCAAATGCTCATATAAAACGATTTCTGTTAAGTCAGATTTCTTATACTTAATGCTCCATTTACAAAATTGCAAATATTAATAAATATGTTTTTATTTCATGTATATACCCGGATACCCCTAGAAATAATAAGTTGTTAGTTTAGTAGTGTGTTATGATAATGAAATTATAATGACAACTTGAAGACATTGTGTCATTTTATACTATTATCACTAAAAAGTGGATTTTTTGTGTCGAGCAAAAAAATGACAAATGGGACTCTTTTTGTGGAACGGAGGGGGAAAGAAATTTGAAGAAATAATAAAAATTTTGATAACATGCTAGTACGTACGGGATAGTTATCGTAAATTCCACAAACAAACACTACACTGGTACAAAATATCAGTTGTTTCGCCGAAATATCGACGTATTAGTTACATATCGATGGGTGTCAAACCGCATGATAGGGATCGATCCGTGAGACGTCATGGATGATTCGCTATTTAGTTATTTATTTACCAGTTGTTTATTTATTTAGTTTGTTCGACTTCTTATTTATTGGTTTTCATGTGGAATCTGCCTAACATCACTAAGAAACTCTCTAGTACTCTCCTCAAGAACATCTCTCACCTCTTTAGCTACCATCGCATACACAACCTTCTCCAACACACTCAGCTCAAACTCCTTTCTATTAAAAATATAGAGTGATTTGGTTTGTTGGGAAGGTAAACTAGTCTCCTTTGGTCGACTTTTGAACATCATTCGGGGTCTCACATGTGCTAATGATATTTTCCACCCCTTATGTGTAAACACATGTGTTTTGTCCTCCCATAATGAGTCACATAACGATCATAGCCAAGGTCGCCCTAATAGAATATGTGCAACATCCATAGGAAGGATATCACGCCAAATACTCTCTTCTCATAGTCTTAAAGGCGGATCGCCACTAGACATCTCTTTAGCACGGGAATAGATGTCTTGTTGACCCAGATGATGCTAAAAGGCTGGGGATGTGGTTCTGCCTTCAGCTTCATCTGTGGTAAGGCGAACTCAGCAACCACATTTAAGCAACTACCCCAATCGATGATCAACTTAGAAAAGACACCACCTACTTTGTTGTAGGTTGGAAATATGATGGTTCTCCTCCAATCATCTTCTCTCCTATGACTCGTGAAAACACACCTCATGACACCTACTTGATTACATATCTCCTCTAGGTGTTCGTCAGCCTCCTCATCCTACGAGTCATACTCACCCTCGACTTCATCCCCGAAAATATTCGCCTCTTCTTTTGAGGTTTCCCCTACTATTGTTACCCGCTAGCGATTGTGATTGGGGCACTCAAAAGACTTGTGCCCTAACCCCTAGCATGTAAAGCACCTCTCTTGTGTAGTAGACTGAGAGTTGGGTGAAGGTACATCCTTCCCTTTGTCACGAAATGGCTTAGCTACGGTGTTACCAGCCCTAGAGGACGTTTAAGAAGTGGGAAAGATCTACTCTGCGAGAAATTTCAACCACTGGGCTGACCTGAGTAAGAATGGGTTCTCCTAGCGACCCTGTAACCTATACTCATTATCTAGAGCTGACTGGAAAAGGTCATCTAGGGTAGTGATGCCACTAGTCAGGATGTGTGATTGAAGTTCAGGTCGTAATCTTTACCTAACCTGCCACGTTATAGGATGCATCCCACAGAGCAGACTGTGATGAGACGACATGTAGGTGAGTTGTTGAGGAAGGATCACCGTCATGTATAGGTTTCTCATATCTAGGCTTGATGACACGCTAGATATGATGACTGGGGTACGTGTTTTCACCAAAATAGACATGCGGGGTGGATACTACCAAATCCGCATCCGAGAGGGAGATGAGTGGAAGACTGCCTTTAAGACAGGGACGAACTTTATGAGTGGTTAATTTTACCTTTTGGCTTAACTAATACACCCAGCACATCTATGAGATTTATGAATAAGGTGTTATGTCCTTTAATAAGCAAGTTCGTAATGGTCTATTTTGAAGACATCCTCATTTATGAAGTCCTTTCACTTTTTGTTGTAGTGGACCGTTTCACTAAGACGATACATTTTATTCCTTGCAACAAAATTGATAATGCCTCAATTATTGCCATGATTTTCTTTAGCGAGGTAGTGAGATTATGTGGGTTACCATTTACTATAGTTTCCGATAGAGAAGCTAAATTTATGAGTTACTTTTAGAACTCTCTCTGGAATAAACTTAACACAACGCTTAAGTTTTTCACTACTTATCATCCACAGACCGATGGTCAAACTGAGGTTGTTAATAGGAATCTAGGTGATTTAATGTTGTCTTGTGGTTGATCATGTGTCTACATGAGATAAGGTTTTTACTATGACTAAGTTTGCATATAATAGTTTAGTTAATCATTCAACTAGAGTGAGTTCTTTTCAGGCTAACACTGGTTATCAGCCTAGGAAACCTATTCATTTAGCTCTTCTTCTCACTGCATATAGGGCTAGTGAGTCTACAGAGTTTTTTGCTCATCACATTCATGATTTGCATGCTGAGATAAGAAAGAAAATTAATTTGATCAATGAAAAATACAAGTCTGCTGCAGATGTTCATCGCATGTATCAAGAGTTTAATGAGAATAATCAAGTGATGTTGCGACACCGTGTTGAGAGATTACCTCATGGCACACGGAAGAAAGTGCATGCTTAGAGAATGCGTCCATTTCGAGTTTGAAAGAAGGTTAGCACTAATACATACGAGTTGGATCTTCCGAGTAATATGGGTATTAGTCATGTATTCAATGTGGAAGACTTTACTCCTTATCATGGGCCTTCTGATGATTTCGCTCCCTCTTCCACTTCTCCTACTTCTTCTCCCACTTTGCCTACACTTGTTAACCCTGATGAGTCTATACTTGTTCCTCTTTTACCTGTTCCACATTCACCTCTATTATTCCTACACAACGTACAACAGATTTAGGGCGTAAACGAACCGAGTCGAACCAAGTATTGAATTTCTCAGATTTGGTTCACAAGTATAAAATAAAGTTTAATTGAGGCTCATTTAGCTACCGAGTCGAGCACGATTCCGAATCGAGCCCGAACAATTTGAACTTTTCGAACGAATATGATCCAAGTATCAATAGAAAATTACAATTTGAGGATGTTCGAATAATTTATTGAACTCTAAAATTTGCTCATATTTGACTCATTTATATTTCGAGTCGAGCTCGAATCGAACTTTTAGTCGAGCGAGTACGAAGCAAGTCCGAACTGTTTGTTCATTTTACAGCCTTACAACAGATGTTATTAAGGATATTTTGATGAGTGGGTTGTGGCGACCAGGCAAGGTGGTTACCGTCATTTTTTGGTGAAGTGGCGCAACAAGCCTTCGAATGAGTGTACATGGATTAGTGTTGAAGAGTTCCGTCGGCTTGATCCAAACCTTTTGGAGAGATGAGGCTTTCATTTTGTCAAAGACTTCATTTTTGCAGCCGGAGAGAGTTGATAAGGATTGATCCGTGAGACGTCGACGTGGATGATTAGCTATTTAGTTATTTATTTAACAGTTGTCTATTTATTTATTTATTTATCAGTTGTCTATTTATTTAGTTTGATGGACTTCTTATTTATTGGTTTATTTCAATATTGAGTTATTTATTTAGAGACTCAATTGTTATTGGGCTTAGGGTTATTAAAGTTTAATTTATTTCAATATTGAGTTATTTATTTAGAGACTCAATTGTTATTGGACTTAGGGTAATTAAATTTTATTTTCTTATAAATATGTTTGTAAGTCATGTCAGACTCTTTACACTTTGATATTCAAATTATCCTAATTATTGGTTGCGATCAATATATTTCCTCCTTATTGCGATTAAGAAACCTAGGGATAGTGGTTCTCTTACGGTTGGATCACCTTAGTTCTTTTAATTTTCCTTATTGATTTACCACTTCCAATTAATTATATGTTCGTCAACTTCCGTCCTACATCACCACAATCTTGACACGAATTGCAAAATTAGAAAATTTTCATGTAAAGGGTACTTTTCGACGAAATTTTGACAACTCGGCGTAATATAACGGTTTCGGACCAAATAAATGAGAAAGCACAGCATAACTGAGCAAAAAAAAAATCGAATATGCTAAAAACTATAAAAGGGAGACAACAAAACAGTGTTACTAAACCCGTACCTGCCCATCGGTTCAACTAGTAAAAAATCGGAATTGGTCGGTTCTCCAGTTCGGTTCAACCAGGTTTTTTTGATTTGGTCAAAAGTCGATTGACCTGGTTGACCACCAATCCAACCGGTGGTTCAACCGATAAAACGGATAATTGACCCAATTTTTAATTATTATTTTTTTTACCAAGAAAAGTTTTAATATTAAAATTAACCACTTTTAATAATATTGTAACTCAACTTTATTATGTTTTAGTTTATAAAAAATGAGATTTTTAAAAAAATTATTAATTACTAATAATATATATTTTATATATTAATGACGTCATTGGGTCAATAACGGTTCAACCACTGGTTGGACCAGTGACCCATCGACATGGTACCTTTTCCGATTCGATTACCGGTTCGGATCTGAGAACCTTGCAACAAAAGAGATATAAGTTACACTTAAATTGTTGTACCTAGTTATGTATTCGTTAAAAAATTGATAAAAATATTGTATTAGTTAAGTCAAATTGTAATTAAATTTTACCTATATGCACCAAGTTAAGTATAACTTTAAAATTTATAAAAAATATATATATACTTAATATATAATTAGTTAAGTTAAATTGTACTTTAAATTATAATTAAATTGTACCTATATAATACCTAGTTAAGTACAACTTTAAATATTTAAATTGTACTTAAAACTCTACATAACATGTGCTCAACCATTTAAGTTAAGAAATCATCAATGTCGACTTTATTCGAACGTAAAATTGATTAAACATATATGTGAGATGTTTGTTTTATCATTTAGACAATGTTATGTGCACTATATACTGTTTTTGGTGAACTTAATTGATCCATCTTGTTCTTATTATTTAAAAAAATTTCATAATTCGCTTTCTTTGAAGCTCCTAACTATGTATCGCCCGATCGTTACCGAAACCAAGTCAAAAAATGACATTCCGAAATATAGGCCGCTACCGTAACTTTGAACCATGCAACACACACTGATGAAGCATCTAAGTATCTCGAATTTTCCTATAATATTATAACCACCATGATATGATTTCAATTGCAGGAATAGAACTGCACTTTAATTCAAGCTAACAATGCAGCCACACCTAACCAAAATAGCAAAAATAGGATAGATAAAAAAATGTGCCATAGATGTTTCTTCTAATTAATTATAAGTCAACAATACGGCATATTTGGAAGCCCCCCAGGTTCATGACATCACCTGATGTTCCATTTGTTAGTTCGACTACGCTCTTGGAATCTGAGTTCTGTTTGTCATCATTTCCAGCACCCTTTGCTGCCCAGTTGCACCGAATTTGTCTGCTCCCAAGCCACTTTCCTACAATATTAGACACTGGGTAAGTTTTTGTCCCCCTTAAAAATTACAGTTATCTAACCACTATAGGAATGGAATAGTTGAAATAAAATAAGTGCACCCCCAATTGTAATTCTTTATCAATTGTCCAGCTAGTTTTTCCCTTTCTTAGAGGCTAGGTGAGAAGAATGTTATGGAATAGAGCTTCATGATATGCTGAACATGTGAGAATGTATGTAACTATAGAAAATCAAGAAATGAATTACAGCGAGAACACGAAGATTCCTCACCATTCAACTCATTTATTGCACTTTGGGCATCCTGGACACGGAAAATATCAATAATGATGAAATCATGAGTCAAACAATAGACCAATGAGGCAAAGGGGGAGATAGTATAATATATAGAGAAAGAAGAAAAATTAATAGCAAGATTGAATACCTGCTGACTCCTGAAAGATACGAATCCAAACCCTCTTGAGCGCCTAGTTTTCTGATCCCACATTACTCTTGCATCTCTATAACCAGATGGCGCCAGATATGAGATAACATCAAGATAATGTGAATTTCTATAAACTTCACTTTAAATCCCAAGAGATCAAACTATTAAGAAAATAAGGAACAAGGAGATTGAACTTACGAGCAACTAGCATACACAGAAAAGCAAGCAAATAATGTGGCATCTGTGACCTCGGGGCTCAGGTCACCAACAAAAATGTTGAAGTGGCCTACAAGTGAATAAAAATAGCATAAGCTATCTACCGATTGATGCAATCAATCTGTGAAATAATTAATAGATACAAATTTTTGAAGAAAAAAAAAGATAGATTCAGACCTGATGTATCCTCTCTTTGGCTACTAGCATATGCCCAGTTAACTTTAATAGGTTGTCCAAACCTGAGATTTGAAAGTTCAAGTAAACTAACAGAAAATAGCTAATAAGCAATTTTGGTTCAGTGAGGTTTCTACTCACAAATGCCTTCCATTAAGAGTCACAATAGCAAGAGCAGCTGATCTGCGATCAAAGTAGTCCACAAAGCCATAGGATGACTACAAAGGAAGAAACAACATACAACTATGTTAATTGAATTAACAAGAGCAATTTTAAAGTCACAATTTAAGTAGTACTGAAGGAATCAGCTCGAATTACGAAAGTTTAAAGTTCTAACTTTAATTTTTTATACCTCAAAAACATCCATGGTTGAGGTTGATCATCTTGGTATGTGATAAACCAAGACTAGTGAAACCCATTTTTATTGTCCGGCAAGTTGAATCATAGATCAATATACGACACTTAAAGTTCTAGCTCAACTACCATTCAATTTAAATATCTTTTCTTTTGTTCTTTAATGGATTTAGTGAGTGTGGTGTGAGTGTAATATTCTAACTGTGACCCGACCATTGGAAAAGAGCTAGAAAAATTGCTTTTACCAACATCACTATGAATTTTTATTAGATTTTGGAACTTGGAACGTAAGAAACGAACAAATAAATTGGGAGCAAGGAACTAAATAAGTATAAATGGCTTATTCAGGATCAACCAACCCAAATAAAGATCAAACAAAGCAACCTAAGCATCTTTAATAGCAAAAATAATAGTTTGAAAGGAAGTTCAAAGATTATAATAATTTGATCTCACCTTCTCCTTTCGAATGAGTTTGCAGCCTTCAAGGGGACCAGTACTAGAAAAAACCTCTTGAAGAAGAGGTTCTGTAACTTGAGGGTGAATGTTCCCGACATAACTGCATAATCTCACAATATATAAAAGAATATTAACACTTAAAACCAATTTAAGTTGCATCGACTCAAAGAACAAAATATGCACAGAAAGCCATATAAAGAATTGTGACAAATGGAATATCTAAAAAACATTTATAGACGGTAGAACATCAAGCAAAATATTATATTTCCATGAATTATTTCAAAACCATGCAAAGAATTGAGACAAAGAAAGATTTGAAAATACTATACACGCTGAGGAGAAACATGACAAAAAAAAAATTACACGGGCTAAATTTGCTGATAGCAATGATAAGAAGATTGACACAATAAGCTAAACTTGGTCAAATTGTAAAAATTACCCTCGGTTCAAATGTGTGAACTGAACACAACAAAAGAGACAAAAAGAAAGGAAAGAAAATGTAGCAAGACACTCACACACTGCGGCATGTAGTTGAATCAAAGCCAGGAGGCAGGTTACCACTCAAGATAGGCTCTATCTGCAAATTAAAAAAGAAAAAGAGAAAAAGAAAAATATAAGAAAAGAATAACGGAAAGGCCCCAAAAAAAACTGTCAATTTTAATAAAGATAAATAAATTGTATTTAAGAGCCAGATGGAAAGAAGAAAAAAACAAAAATACAAGCACTCGTGAATACTGCTCAACTCTAACTGGACTACACGAGCCTTCACACCATTTACACTGGAATTTTCAGACACCTTTAACGATGAGCCCTAGACATTTTAAAATTTTAAATTAATTTGCACCTTAGACATAGGCTGGTTACGGAAAGTATGTGTACGAACAGTTAAAAGTATATCAACCTCAAACCTTGAAGACACCTACCATAACACAACAGAACACTTAAAATGAAATCCAACATGGGAACATTAAAAACGACCCCAACTTATGGAATTTCTAGTCAAGGAAAAGGACAACCTTGATAAAACTTCTATCCTGTTCAAGTATAACAGTCCTCCATGAAAATATATCAGTTGCATGCACGCACACACAAATGAATAAAAAAAATGGAAAGTACTTTCATATATAAGTCACAAAATAAAACTTTAAGCAATATCTATTCCATCTCACAATTTAATTCAAAGGGGAAAATTCTATACAGAACAAAACTAGGGGACACATGCAACAGGGATGCATTCTGATAATTAATAAACAACTCAATGTTTATTCCTATAATCTGTAAGAAAACTCCCGAAAACCTTATCCTACTTTTAGTAGGCTTGGGATGGGATGAAAATCAATAATTTGAAACTTTGAATCATAAAGTTCATGTGGTTTAGTTTTCCTTCTAAAAAGTGATTCCAGCTAATGTAAAGTGATGTAATTAGCTTAGGTAAGTGCAAATTTCAAAAGAACCAGAAATTGGTTCAATTCCTATCATTTAACCTACAAATTTTCAGCAACCAATTAGGTAAGATAAGTATCACCAAAAAGCCCCTTTCCAAACCAATTCCAATTATATAAAAAAAAAATACTTTAAAAAGGTCAAAGGTGATGTTGAATAATCCCGCGATGTTTCCCATTGATAGTGATAAAGATCATTCAAGACATAAATCAATACATATAATTGATTAAAACATCATGAAAATTTACAGAAAAAAACAGTCAAAAAGGTAAAAAGAATAACTTTTTGAAAGATAAGAAAATAAATTAACCTGGGGAGGGGCTAAGAGACCAGGATGGTAAAGAGATTGCTGCATCAATGCTTGTTGCTGCTTCAGCCTCTGCTGCATCCTTCTTATACTTCTATTTTAATTTATATAAAGAGATACAAAAATCTAAATATATATTGAGAAATTGAGATGAAACATAAAAAAAAATTAGGGTTTTGTTTGGGGAAGAAGAAAAAAAGAAAAGAAAAAAAATGATGAAAAAAAAAACCTCGACGGAGAGGGGGCTGACAAAAATCGAGAGTAGATAATGCTCTCTCTTCCGCTCTCTTGATACAATTACCAAATGATATAAACGCCGTCAAATTTTTAAATCCTCTACAACTGTCTCCACATCGGTATTTTACAAAGTGTTTTATCTGCCGTTCATTTATGATCTTTGATTATTTGGTTCTTATTCTTTCCTTTTCGGACTCTTCTCCCTTGAGTTTTATTTTCATAACCCAAAAAGTTCGCGGTCGGCCATCTGGCCTTGGTCCAATTTGGATTTGGACCCGACGGGGAGGCTTTAAAGTGGTTGTTGTTTGAAGAGAAAAGTTCGACATAGGTCCGACCTGGTTTGACGCCTAAGATCTAACCTGATAGCACTTTCATAACACTTAACAGCAACCAATTACATTCAAGAAATAAGCAAGTAGAACAAGTCTTTCATGCAAAACCACATAATATCATAATTATCATTAAAATATCAATGTATCATCCTACTTAATATTATTTGGTTCTAAAATCTTCACATTAACATTAATAATTAACTAATATATGTTTACTAAAATTTTAAGCACTAGCTCCACATATTTGCATTGTTTATTCATTCACTTAGAATTTGAAGAAAAATAAATAATTGCAAGAGAACCATGGGCTAGCAACCCTTGCACAATAGGTGTTTTTATGTTGAATGAATAGAACTAGTTAATTTATTTAATATTTAACATTAAAATTTAGTTTATTAAATATTAATAATAAATTAGTTTTTTGTAAATACTCTAGTTTTTCATTAAATTTTTTATAATATTAGTTTATACTTTATAGTTTTTATTATTATTATTTTATATTAATATTTAACATTAAAAGTAAAAAAAAAGGTTAGACCATCTGGCCTGGCCTCCGGGCTTACCGATCACGTTTTTGATGTTCAAGTCTAAGAGAAATGTTTAGGATTGAATGGATAAATCGGTCACTCATTCAGTGCGTTTGTTTTGAAGAAAAAAAACGTTTGAATGGCTGAATCGGTCAGTCATTCAAACGATTTGGGCTTAATGGGTTAGTGTCATTTTTTGGGCCGAATGGTTTAGTGTTATTTTTTGGGCTGAATGGGGATTGAATGAAGTTTTTTTTTTTAATATTAACTATTATATTAAGTAATATTTAATAAATTTACAAAAATATTGAATTTTTTTAGAGGGGTAAAATATTAAAAATTTGTTATTCGGATGTTTTAGACATCAATTATCAAATAATTTTTTCATTCAGTTTTTATCAAACACCGCCTACATCTAGCCTGGTTAACACATAAACTTTGCAAGCCCCATGCATTCGAGGTCGGTCAGATAGGTCGATCTATTATGCATACGTATTGCTAGCCCATGTGAGCATGTTATTATGTAATTAACATGATAAATAAATTATTCTTTTTACTTAGATTTAAAGGATAAAATAAGAATATATATATATATATATATATATATATATATATATATAAAGTTTGATTATAGAAGACAAAATAGTTAAATATCTAAATTTATAAGTACAAAATTGGGTATGACACACATATCGAAAAGTCTTGTTATGTATTGCGATAAATTTATATGAAATTATAATTATGAAAATAATCAATATATGATAACATGTTATCATGTTATTGGTAAGATTATAGGAGAACTCTACTTATTACATATCTCTCCAAAAAAAATTATTCACACAACTGACAATCAAAAAGTGACATAAATTTTGACAATATATCATTTATGGAATAAAAGTCACACGAATGACATCGGTGAGCCAAATAACATTCTCGGACGTGAGCTTAAAGTTTTCAAATCCCTTGCCTAAGACTTGAGCGAGCCTCGAATTTCTTATATACATTTATTCTTCGTTGTCTATGTAGGTTTGTAAGAGACAAAGTAAGAACGGCTTGGACAAAATATATTTAGCAGCACTAGAGTTCACCATTCAAGTTTGTTCTCCGAGGTGCAAAATTGAAGTTATGCCTGTCTCGTGTCTACAACAAGGTCATCTGAAAATACCACAAATAAAACAAGTTCCATCAAGGCCAATTGTCTTTGGGCCAAAGGAATGATCGTGCTTATTGTCAAGAGATTGTGGGGATAAATAACGTTTTTATCAACATCTTTAGTCAGGTTTTCATTTTGTAATTCTTAGTAATTTTTTTGTTACAATCGAATAATCAGATCTCATAAAATTACAAAATGGTCATTCCGTTCGATTTTCGTCCAAAAATTTAACGAAAATGCTGACTGTGCATATTAACCTGTTAAAATTTTTATTAAAGAAAATGTTGCTAACAAGTGTTAAACTCCAGACCTCCCCAAACTATAAACCTTATATTCCAATAAAAACCACTAGACCAAGTACCTATTATGCTAAAATTTATATACTAGGAATTGTAATAATAATAATTGTAATAATTATTATTGTATTAATAATAATAACTTTTAAATTTTTAAATAAATAATTATATTATTCAATAATTTTTAATTTACTTACTATTTTTAGTTGATTATGTTGAAAATGAGATTTGAATTGAATGGGAAAATTGACTTCAAAGTCCCATCGGCCTCGGACGGGTTGTGGACGTGATTTAAGCGGGTTCGTGATATATATTTTTATCATCACAATACTACGTCGCTTTTTGATTTACTTGTTAGATGCAAATTTTTCCTATAAATAAATGGTGTGGGAAAGCATTTGAGATATACAAAATTTCCTCCGCTTCAAAATTTTTTTTCGTCTCCGTCTGCTCGAAAAAACCTGCTCACAATTTCCGTCCATGGAAAATTTCCGTTCCGATTCAAAGAAGAACTTCCCCCGCTCGCAGTAAATTAATTCCAAATCTCGATTCAGATTGCAAAATTTCGCTCGCTCTGCTTTTCGTTCAGGTAGTGTTCCTTCTTCATTTGCTTCTACCGTGTAAGTCATGCATCATTACTATAGAAATAATTTTTGTTCGTGCACGCATCATTATTGAAAAGTTTAAGACATAACATAAATTTTGGTTCGATGAATTCTTAATTTTGTAATGCTACTAATTAAGAATTGAAATGCTTTTATCTTGGGAAGTAATTATTCAATTAACCTTTAAAGATCTGTGGGGAATAAATTTGCTTTAAGGAGACTTTGTGAATTCAAAGGACTCGGATTTATATTTATCATTTTACAAGTTATTTATGTTTTGCATAATTTATTATTATTATATTTATATACATTATTAAATAATACTATATATTATGATAACAATCTTAAAGCAAATTTATTTTTCGTAATTATAGTATTGTTTAAGTTAATGTAAAATTGTTTTATGTGAATAGGAAATTATTTTATAGAACAAATTTTTGTTTTGTGTAAAAGTGCATTTCGGAAACTCTGCTTTTTGTTTTAGTTTTTCATAATTCATTTTTGTTGCACTCAAATTGGAAAATCGTGATTCTCGCACTCAAATTGAAACGTGATTCGAAATTGTCGCATACGATATTACAATGATTGTGCATGTTAATTAATGTTCCGCAAAGATGTTAGAAATATATATTTCGCTTATATATATTGTATGTTAATATGTTTGAGTTTTATATGCATGTGCAAGTATGTTAATATGGTTGAGTTTTGCATGTTAATATGTTAAATTGTTTTATTTGAAATAAGTCAGAATATTCTGCATGCAAAGTTCACTCACTGCATTCTCTAATTTAATAGTTTTTGTTCATATTCGGTTATAAAGTTACCGTTAGAGTGTAGTATATTAATTACATAGCATTAATTACATATTACCTATAAGTGCGAGATATTATTACATCTCCTGGTTTTTTGTTTTAAAAGTTAATGAAGTGCGAAAGAATATTTCGCAAAAATGATTGCATCATCATTATAAGCGGCAGATTTGTGTAAATTCCTTTGGTTTGAAATTCTTTTTCTTTTCGGAAATCAAGTCACCAAAGTAGAATTTTTGTAACATAATTACATGCTGCATATATTTTACAATAATGATTGTATGTTAGTATATTATTCTTTTGCAATTTGATTTCAAATTTTTAGAAAGTTTGAATTCTTGTAAGAATTGAATTGATAATTTCTATCACTTGTTAATATCCTGCAACAACATCACATGAAACTATACTTGTTAAAATACACTTGTTGTTATTAGTAGGTAACATAATTTTCTGTTTATTATCTTGTCTTCTTATACTATCCATATGAGTGCATGTTTTGTTATGATTTACACGTGTATGACATTTATTATTGCATGTTCTGATTTCCTGCAATAAAGTGCAGTAAGTTTAAATAGTAAATATATATTGAATTTAATATTGCATGTTCTGTTAATATTGCATGTTCTGTTAATCACATAAGTCTGAAAGGTATTAATATATTATAATATACTATAATGTGTTCATTTTGGCCAGAGTAAATATAAACTGAATCAAGATATTTTATACCAAGTATATCGTTGATTCTAATTGTGACTTATATTAAACATAAGTCAGTAGTTCTTATATTGTGTAAATTGAATATTCATATAGGATAACATATATATATTGTGTTCATTTACTTCTGTAATTGATGTATACGGACTTAACAATTAGCAGATTCATTATATTAGTAGGTTACTTATTATTTATAAATATTGCATGTTAATAGATATATAATATTTTGTTTATATATATTTTGTTATTATATATAAATTACATGTTAAAAATTGCATGTATTTCTAATATTGTTTAAATATATACATGTGTAGTATATATAATATTTTGTTTTATGTAAATGCAGAAAATTGTTTGCATATTAATAGATATTATTCTTATTATTGTTTTCAAATTCATATATGAGTTTATTTTTATTACTAATATATATTATTGTGTTAATATATAATTATTTCGCAAAAAACAAATTTGTAAACAAAATTTGTTACATCTTATATAAACATAAATTTGTTTCGCTTCATCGACAATAGACTTTATTTGTATAACAGAAATGTCTTCTACAAGCATCATTCCTGCCGTGAGTATGTCTCATGGAGAAAAGCCTGAAAGGTTCAATGGAACTGATTTCAAGTGTTGGCAACAAAAAATGCTATTTTATCTCACAACATTGAATTTGGCTCGATTTCTACAAGAGGATTGTCCTACTCTTGTTGAAGGGGAAACTGACAAGGAGAAAGTGGTTGCTGTTGATGCATGGAAACATGCAGATTTTCTTTGCAGGAACTATGTGATGAATTGATTAGATAATACTTTGTATAATGTGTATTGTACAATCCAAACTGCAAAAGAATTGTGGGAATCTTTAGACAAGAAATATAAAACTGAAGATGCTGGCATGAAAAAAATTCATAGTCGGTAGATTTCTAGATTATAAAATGGTAGATTCCAAAGCAGTTATCACTCAGATTCAAGAATTATAAGTAATTCTACATGACATTCATTCTGAAGGAATGTCATTAAGTGATCCATTCCAAGTTGCAGCAATGATTGAGAAGCTTCTACCATCATGGAAAGACTTTAAGAATTATCTGAAGCATAAACGCAAAGAGATGAATCTTGAAGAACTGATTGTTCGACTTAGGATTGAAGAGGACAATCTAGGATCTGAGAAGAAGAGTGGGAAGAATTTCATTGAAGCAAAAGCAAATGTTGTAGAACAGAGGCCAAACAACAACAAAAGGAAGCGTGAAGGCAAAGAAGCCTTCAAGGCCAAGAAGAAATTCAAGGGCAAATGCTTCAACTGTGGCATCCAAGGACATAAATCAAGTGAATGTCGCAAGCCAAAGAAGTTCAAGAAAGAACAGAAGTCTCAAGCAAATGTGACTAAAATGGAAAAGTCATTCAAGATGTTTGAGGACATTAATCTTTCGCAACAGATTCGAATGCAATTTGGTAGAAACCCTAAAGAGTGGTACGTGGACACTGGGGCTACTCGCCACATATGTTCCAACAAATGGATGTTTTCTACTTACAAACCAGTAGAAAATGATGATCAACTCTTCATGGAAAACTCCTCAAGTTCAAAGGTTGAAGGACGTGGAAAGATTATACTGAAAATGACATATGGCAAAGAACTGACTTTGAATGAAGTGCTTCATGTGCCAGATATTAGCAAGAATCTAGTTTCTGGGTCACTACTTAGCAAGAATGGCTTTAAGTTGGTGTTTGTGTCTGATAAGTTTGTACTTACAAAGAATGATATGTTTGTAGGAAAGGGCTACATGAATGATGGGCTCTTTAAGATGAATGTTATATAATTTGCTAAAATCAAGTCTATTAATAATAATAAAAGTAATTCTTTCCGCTTACTTGTTAGAATCTTCAAATATATGGCATGTTACATTAGGACATGTTAATTATAATACTTACATGAGATTAATTAATTTAGAATTCTTGCCTAAATTTGATATTAATCAAAAACATAAATGTGAAATTTGTGTGGAATCAAAAATGACAAGATTACCCTTTCATTCTGTTGAAAGGAAAACTGAACCTCTAGATTTAATTCACACTGATATATGTGACTTAAAGTTTGTGTAAACTAGAGGTGGGAAAAAATATTTCATAACCTTTATTGATGATTGCACAAGATATCGTTATGAATATTTGCTAAGAAGCAAAAATGAGGTTGTAGAAATGTTTCAACTTTATAAAAATGAAGTTGAAAATCAACTTAGCAAAAAGATTAAAGCAATAAGAAGCGATAGAGGTGGTGAATATGAATCACCATTTGAAGAGATTTGCTCTACTCATGGTATTATTCACCAAACTGTCGCTCCTTATTCACCTCAATCTAATCAGATTCTTTGAACGCAAGAACCGAACATTGAAAGAAATGTTGAATGCTATGTTAAATAGTTCTGGAGCACCCCAGAATTTGTGGGGGGAAGCTTTGCTTTCTGCCAATTATATTCTTAACAAAGTGCCTCATAAGAAAACTCACAAAACCCCTTATGAATTATGGAAAGGTCATAGACCTTGCTATAAATACTTACGAGTGTGGGGTGTCTAAAGAAAGGTAATGGTTCCTAAACCTAAAAAGGTTAAGATAGACCAAAAACAATCGATTGTGTTTTCATTGGTTATGCAAAATAACAAAGAAGGTTTATCGCTTTGTTGTTCATAAATCTGAAATTAACGATATTCATGTTAATACATTTATTGAATCAAGAGATGCATCATTTTTTGAGAATATTTTTCCATATAATGGAAATAATTATTCAAATCCAAACAAAAGACCTTTAGATGCTACTAGTGATAATCCTGAAAATATAGAAAAAGAGTCTGTAGTGGATGAACCTAGACGTAGCAAAAGGGCAAGGACTTCAACATCTTTTGGTCCGGATTTTTTAACATTTTTGTTAGAAAACGATCCTCGAACCTACAAGGAAGCAGTATCCTCTCCAGATGCTTCTCATTGGAAAGAAGCAATAAATAGCGAAATTGAGTCCATTATGCAAAATCATACATGAGAATTGGTGGACCTTCCACCTGGTTCAATTGATAAATACAAAGCAAGGCTTGTTGTTAAAGGCTATAGATAAAAGGAAGGATTGGATTATTTCGACACTTATTCACCTGTTACAAGAATTACATCTATTTAAATGCTAATAGCAATAGCATCTTTAAATAGACTTGAAATACATCAAATGGATGTAAAGACTGCATTCTTAAATGGTGAGTTAGATGAAGAAATATATATGGAACAACTTGAAGGTTTTATTGCTCCTGGACAAGAGAGGAAAGTATGCAAACTTGTTAAATCCTTGTATGGATTAAAACAAGCACCAAAACAATGACATGAGAAATTTGATAATATTATGTTATCAAATGGATTTAAAATTAATGAGTGTGACAAATGTGTTTATGTCAAAAGCACTCAAAAGGAATATGTCATTGTTTGTCTTTATGTGGATGATATGTTAATCATGGGTAAAGAACAATGAAGTTATCAACTCTACAAAACGTATGTTGTCAAATAGATTTGATATGAAAGACTTGGGGTTCTTGATATAATTTTAGGAATCAAGATTTCTAGTACCTCTGATGGAATTATATTATCTCAATCTCATTACACTGAGAAAATACTTGAAAAATTTAACAAGTATAATATAATTCTGAATAAAACCCCAGTTGATATAAATCTTCATCTAGCTAAAAATGAAGGTGATGGCATATCTCAACTAGAATATTATCGTATAATAGGCAGTTTAATGTATGTCATGAACTGTACTAGACCAGATATAACTTATTCTGTAAGTAAGCTAAGTAGGTATACGGGTATATGGACTGCACTATACAAGATATCCAGCAGTATTGGAAGGATATAGTGATGCTAATTGGATATCTGACAATAAAGACTCGAAATCCACAAGTGGATATGTCTTTACCCTTAAAGGTGCAGTGGTATCTTGGAAATTCTCAAAACAAAAGTGTATTGCAAGGTCTACAATGGAATCGGAATTCATCAAGGCTAGACAAAGTGGAGAGAAGGTCGAGTGGCTTCATAATTTCTTAGAGGATATTCCAAATTGGTCAAGACACGTGTCATTTTATATGATATGACATCGTGATAGCCAATCGTATGATGGAAGAAGACAGAGTCATTTATATAATCTGTAAGTCACGCCATATCTGCACGAAGACATAATCTGTTAGACAATTGCTCTCAAATGGAATTATCTCAATTGACTATGTAAAGTCAAAAGATAATATCATGGATCCGCTACTTAAAGGTTTAACAAGAGAAATAGTGGAAAAATCATCGAGGGAATGGGTTTAAAGCCTACTATTTAAATAAGAGTCGTCATAATGGCAACCCAACCTAGCTGACTGGAGATCCCAAGATCTAGGTTCAATGGGTAAACCGAACTATGTAGTACTCAGTAAAGCACTGAGGAGATAATTACTCCTAACCATTCCTATTATGAGACAAAGGCACATCCGCCATGAGAATCGTGGATAAGTTACGCTTTTAATGACTTTTATATCTTGAAATACGTTCAAGTGGGGTATTCGCATGATACTCTTGATAGAAGTCACCCACGTGAGTAAGAAGGGGGCCACTTCGTGAGAATTTTTGAAGGTCAATTTCTAATATACTTACGAAACCAAGAGGTGTTTCAAGGCCAAAATGAACACAAACGTGAGAACCAATTATGTCTCAAGAGATATTTTGTGAATTTTATTGTCTTGATTTTACAAAAAGTCGACGATTCAAAGACATCAAGTTCACTAATTAGCCAAGTAAATCCGATAAATTTTACTAGGGCAAGTTCAAAGCCACTATGCTACTTAACCTGATGAAATATCTTTTCTTATGTACTCGAACTAGTGTCTGCATATTCATAACATATTTTGCATTTTGTAAAGCCAATTTTACATTCACGTGGGGGATTGTTGGGAATGAGATTTGAATTGAATGGGAAAATTGACTTCAAAGTCCAGTCGGGTCAGATCGGGTTGTGGACGTGACGGGCGGGTTCGTGATATATATTTTTTATCATCACAATACTACGTCGTTTTGACGACGGTTACATGCAAATTTTTTCTATAAATAAATGGTGTGGGAAAGCATTTGAGATATACAAAATTTCCCTCTCGTTCTGAAAATTTTTTTCTCATTCGTCCGCTCGAAAAACCCATTCTCATCAATTTCCGTCCCATGAAAAAATTTCCTTTTCCGTCAAAGAAGAACTTCCCAGATTCTGCAGTAAATTAATTCAATCCCCGCTTTGTATTGCAAAATTTCGTTCGCTTGCTTTTTCCCGTTTGTGCGGTGTTCCTTCTTCATTTTGCTTTCACCGTAAGTCATGCATCATTACTATAGAAATAATTTTTGTTTGCATGCATCATTATTGAAAAGTTAAAAGACATAACATAAATTTTAGTTCGATGAATTCTTAATTTTGTAATGCTACTAATTAAGAATTAAAATCCGTTTTATCTTGGGAAGCAATTATTCAATTAACCCTTAAGATCCGGGGAATAAATTTGCTTTAAGGAGACTTTTGTGAATTCAAAAAGAACTCGGATTTATATTTATCATTTTACAAGTTATTTATGTTTTGCATAATTTATTATTATTATATTTATATGCATTATTAAATAATACTATATATTATAGATAATGATTAAGTATCACCATACACCATACTACTACTACAACTATTACATTAATTAATCACTGTATTATTACAATAATAATAATAATAATAATAATAATAATAATAATTAAAATAATAATAATAATTTAATTAAAATAATAATAATAATTAAAATTTTAAATAATAATAATAATTATTATTATAATAAATAATTTGCCCAGCTCTCTCGCTAACTTATTTAATGGCGTTGCTCACCTGTCTTGGGGGAACTCTCTTCCAATAAATTTGGCTAGTTCGCTGCAATATAAGCATGGCAAAAAGAGTATGGTGTATGAAAGTTATTATTATTATTTTAATAATTTAAAAGTTATTATTATTACTACAATAATAATTACAATAATTATTATTGTAATTTAAAAGTTATTATTATCACTACAATTATAATTATTACAATAATTATAAATTTTACAATAATAATTATTAAAATTATCATACTTTTATTATTATTACTACAATAATAATTATTACAATTATAATTGTTACAATTATTACAATTATAATTGTTACAATTACAATTATAATTGTTACAATTATAAATATTATTATTACTACAATTATAATTATTACAATAATTATTATTATTATAATTTAAAAGTTATTATTATTACTACAATTATAATTATTACAATAATTATAAATTTTACAATAATAATTATTATAATTATCATACTTTTATTATTATTACTACAATAATAATTATTACAATTATAATTGTAGTAATAATAATAACTTTTAAATTATTAAAATAATAATAATAATAACTTTTAAATTATTAAAATAATAATAATAACTTTCAATTATCATACTCTTTTTGCCATGCTTATATTGCAGCAAACTAGCCAAATTTATAGGAAGAGAGTTCCCCCAAGACAGGTGAGCAACGCCATTAAATAAGTTAGCGAGAGAGCTGGGCAAATTATTTATTACAATAATTATTATTATTATAAGTATTTAAAATTTTAATTATTATTATTATTTTAATTAAATTATTATTATTATTATTTTTATTATTATTATTATTATTATTATTATTATTATTATTATTATTATTATTATTATAATATAATGATTAATTAATGTTATAGTTGTAGTAGTAGTGTGGTGTATGGTGATACTTAATCAACTAAAAAAGTAAGTAAATTAAAAATTATTGAATAATATAATTATTTATTTAAAATTTATAATTAATTGTTCATCAATTTTTGATGTATAAATAAATTTAAAATATGTTATAATTGGTAAGGGTATAATAGTCCAAACGATATTTTTTAATCAAATTCTTTAATTAATTCGAGAATAAAATAAACATAACATGGAATTATTTTAAATTATTTCATGAATAATAATAATAATAATAATAATAATAATAATAATAATAATAATAATAATAGCAAAAAACTTCTCTTGTGAGCTATCCCAATTTTTTAAAATGGAGGAAATATAGGATCAAGTTTCAATTCAGTTGGATTAATTTTAGTTTTAGAATGAATTCATTTTAATTATTATTATTATTTTAATAATTTAAAAGTTATTATTATTACTACAATAATAATTATTACAATTATTATTATTACAATTCCTAGTACATAAATTCTAGCATAATAGGTAGTTGGTCTAGTGGTTTTTGTTGGAATATAAGGTTTATAGTTTGGGGAGGTCTGGATTTAACACTTTTTAGCAACATTTTCTTTAATAAAAATTTTAAGGCAAGCCTTATGCCCTCCACGTTAGCAAATAACAAAGCCACATCGACCAAAAAATAACAAGTTAATATATGCGATCGGCATTTAGTTAAATTTTGGACTAAATCGAACGGAATGACCATTTTATAATTTCTTAAGAGTACAGTTATTCGATTGTAACAAAAAAAGTTTTGGTAACCACAATAAAAATTGGACCCTAGTACAGTGATCAAAACGTTATTTATCCCTGAGATTGTGTTATTGGTATATCAGACCCCTTATTAGGATTTTTAGCTCACAAAACAATAGAAAAATAACTTTGCTTAATTTCGTTTGGAGTTTACTAAGGAAAATATGAAAATTTTCCTATCCTATACACTGGCGGAATCAGGGGGGCCAGGGGGGGCACCTGCCCTCGGTAGGTTGGTACTAAGATTAAGGTTTGGAGAGAAAAAAAATGATATTTACATATATTTTATATCTTTTCTGTATTTTTTTATAGGTCCTGCAACTCAATGTGAGTGAGAAACGTAAATTTGAATTGTCTAAATAATGACAAAATGTTTGCAAATAAAAAAAATAAAGAGGCTATTTTGTTTTGATCAATATAAAATTATTATGAACTTTTTAAAATCAAATTAAGATATTTTTAAACTCTAAATTAATATAATTTTTTTAATTTTAAAAATTCTGAGGCACACACTCTCAATAGTCAAAATCTATTAAAAGTTGCATGAAAACACAATTTATTTCTTATTTGATGCATTAGAAACTCCAAAGTAGCCATTAATTTAATTAATGGGTGATATAATAAGCATCTCAATTTTTAAATACATTTTTTTCCGAAAAAACACCAAATTAACATTTAGTTAATATGTAATCAAGAAATCTTTGTGAAGAGATTCAATCAAATATGCTCATTTTTATATTCCTACAATTTTTACAAACACATTGAATTATTATATTTTTCCAACAATTGAAAACGAGCAAATTTTGAGACGTTTTTAAACTATATAGACTCGCATGATACAGTTACCTCCTCTTAGTCGTAAAATCGAAAGAAGCACTTCAAGCGTCAATAAATAAAATTTTTTTACTGATGTATTTTGTCCCCCTATAAAAATCTTCTGGTTCCGCCACTGATCCTATATTTGTGAGTTGCTAAGTAAAAAATAAATTTTTATTTTTTAATATATTATTACTATTATACCTGTAAGACCCCGAATTTTATGAAATAAAATTATTCAATTTTTTTTATAATTACAATTCAGTAAATGGTTAAATTGATAAAAAGTTAAAGTTAAGGGTGATATATGAATTTTTTTCAAAAATACGCAAGTGGCTATAAAATATTCATTGTTGTCGGAGAATATTCGTTTGGTCGTAGAATATTTTTTTTGTCGGGAATATCCGTACGACGGCGCAACCTTGTGTGGGCCCCATAACGGAAAGCGATTGGATGAAGAAAACGACAAATATAAGTTGTTTATAAATGAATGGCGTAGTTATTACAGATTATCATTGTTAAAATACTAAATTGGTTAAAACACAAGAAGACACTGCGGTATTGCACCAATTATTGATTCTTACTTGAAAGACACTACTCAATAATTGTTACAAGATAATTACTTATTCGGTATTTTATTTTATTGATTCAATAATTCTTTGCGATTGATATTTTATATTATTCGTTGTTTCAATAATTGTCACTACACAAGATTTTTCATTATCGAGACAATAATTCATATTATTTGAATAATATTATTAGATAGCATTATTGGCAATGTCTAAAGAGTTCATCGAGGAGAGGTTTGGTCACCTAATCATGGCGTCGAGAATGAGAAATTCTTATTGGAAAGCCCCCTCTTTCAGAGGACCCACTCAGTTGTCAATATTGTGATTATGTAATATTATTTGTGAATAATTAATTATTGATTTTTATGATGAGGAAAATATTCATTTTATGTGGATATAGATGAGAAAATTTTTAATGTGACAATTGTTGAAAATTAATATTTTATCTTTTTACGATAAAATAATTCATTTAAATATATTATTATATTTTTAATAATATAATAATGGTGATATTTTTACAGTGAATGTGGGATATATGAGTATATGAGGAGGAAGAGTATTTTTGTTACCAAAAATGTTTAAAACATTTTAAACATGCCGGTGGACCCCATTTCTTGACTGAAATTTGATTATAGCCTGTAAAATCGTCCGTTTATGGATTTCGGTCAATTTTTGTTTGGAATTTGGAAAAACTTTCTTCTGCAAAGTTGTAGAGAATTCAATTTTCTATAAAAACTCGCGAGATTCGAATTTTCGGATAAAAGAGCTATTTATTATGAATTACTGAAGTTTCGAAGCTCCGAAATAATTGATTGTTGGAAGTTTAAAATATTTAAAGTATGAAAAACGTTTTTTGTTTTGTGGCCAGCCCTAGCATGTGCTTATTAAGCTAAAATCAGATTTCTAGAGGCGTAGGAATCTTGATTTATATATATTATTATTAAATTAAATTTTTACTTTTTGGTGTTAAAGATTTTCCTATAAATAGAAGTGCTTAGGTTATAATTGAAATTCACAATTTAAAGCTCAAGTTTTCTCTCTATATTATCGAGCGTATTCTTGTGAGTATTTTGAGTATACTTTGAGTATTGCTATACGGTGCAAGTTCGATTCGGCGTTATTCCAATGTAAGTCAAAATCGCTTTCTTTTGAGGTAAGGGATAATAAGGGATTTTAAGGGTTATTATTTTGAAATTCTTCTGAACCTTCAAAAATTCTGTAAAAATTTGAAATGATAATTTGATGAGTTTTGTTGATTGTGTCCAAAAATGGCGATTTTTGGATGTATAGATTAAGAGTTATGAATTTTATGAGGAAAGACTATTTTAAAAATAATCGCTTATAACTCCTTGTGGTTAATTCCAAAATTGATGAAATTTTTATTGGGAGTACATCTATATAATATCAGTATATCGTGTAAATTTCAGAATTTTTGGATAAAAGTACAATTTATGATAAATGTTTAAATATTCGGTGGTTTTGGCCATGTGAAAAATATAAATGACTTTTAAAAATTCTGAGAAAAATATATGTTCAATATGGGACTATATTCTTCTAAATCCCAGAAAAGAAATATTTTTAAAACTGATTTGGTATTTTTCATGAAAAATATTCTAGTTATGAGTAAATGAATTAAATATGTTATGTGAAGTAAGAAAATTAGAAAATATGATTTTATGGCTTGAGAATCATATATGAGGTATATGCAGATTTTTGATGAGGGTTTTGGATATTGGTGATGAGATCTTATGAGTTTGGCATTTTAAGATGATTAAATGCATTTATTAGTAAATTGTAAACAATTAAAATAAATTTTTTATAAGTTTAAGAAATGATTAAAATATTGTGGTAGTATTAATAATATTAGATTATGAGATTATTAAGTGATTTATAATATTTTGATTAAGGTGTTATGAGATCATTGATTTATGAATCTTACTCTTAAGATTAAATCTATATGTTGATTATATTATTTTTATTATCATATTTAACATTCTTATAACCCTAATGATGATATTTCTCTTTGACTTGAGTGTAAAGATGGATAGATTATTGGTATGATCGTGACTATAGGTTCTCTTTGGCCAAGAGTGCGAGTTGAATTGTTGGTATGGTATGATCATGACCATTGAATTTATAATTGAATATCTTTAGCTTAAGTGCAAAGGTGAATTAATCAACATATATGGTTATAATTATGGTTTATATAAATTCTGAAATGATTATGTATTTCTTTGAGATATGAATATCTTTGGCCTGTAGTGCAAAGATCAATTATTGATGAATATCTTTGGTCCGTAGTGTAAAGATGACCCGTTGATGAATATCTTTGGCCTGTAGTGCAAAGATGACTTGTTGATGAATATCTTTGGCCTGTAGTGCAAAGATGAACTGTTGATGAATATCTTTGGCCCGTAGTGCAAAGATAAATTTATTAGTATGATTATGAACAGGAACTGTGATTTGGTATAACCATGATCTTTGATGTTTGAGGTAAAGACAAGTGATGAAAATTATCTTCATCTCCGAATGAGAAAAGGAATTTAGAACAACAATTACGATTATGAGTTATACATGTGATTGTGGACATGAATTGTTGATTGATGTTACAGGGATAAAACATTGTTGGTGGACTTTTAACATGGAGAAGATAATAGACTTTATAGTCTATTTGACTCTTCTAATGGAGTGCTCGTTCCGCTGCAACTATGGTTGAATTTTTTTTATCATCTACCATATGTTCTAAATCTCTGATTTATTATTAATGAAGGCTATTGATAATTTAATTATCTTTAGTCATGATATTTTTTTTATTGAAGTTAGTGTGTTTCACCTTTTTTGCTTCACAATTCCTTTCGTGTAATAAAAGTGTATTTGGGTCGAGCGGGGAATAACAAGGAATAGAGCGGTGGTCTATAGATGTTGAGGTGTGGTGAATTTAACTTGGAAGGTGTTTTGCCACTATCATACAAGATGTCTAATGACATACAACCTCGTGTCATCATAAGATGTGGTTGTGGTTCATCCACTTCTTGAGTATATCTACCAGCACTACCTATATGATCTTGGAGTCTATTTGAAATTTAACTCTCAATTAGAGATAGTAGAGATAATGATATGTTAAGAGAAAACTCACCATTGGGAAGAATATGATAGTAATCTTCTTATTTTTCTTTGGGGTCTATTGGGTTAACCAAGGATAATTCTATGGCCATATGATATCTATCATAACCTAGAAGCATGGCCTCCCATGTACGGAGGTTTCCTTGAGCACTTCCCAAAGATTCTAATTTCTAAAACAGTTTTCGACTATACCTTTATGTAAGGTGTCATTGTGACGACGTTCTGATTGGTATATATTTGTATCCAAACTCACAAAAGATATGTGTTGTTGTATTTTTGCACGACAATTGTTGTAATAAAGTTGTAGTTATTTTCCGCATCATGTATTTTGACGACTCAAAATGGGTTGGATGGAATGGATCTATTTTGGGGTCGTTACAATACCCTTATATATTGAATATAGCATGCTTAATGTTTATGTGTTGTGAATTCATTAAACTTATTTTTCTTTTCTTAGCTATCCTACAACTTTGGTCAGGAAAATATCCAAGTCTCAATTTTCCTTTGTTTTTCTTACCTTTCTTGACTTAAAAAAAATCTGACAAACATTAGATTTCTAAAGGCAAAACTAATGAATTAGTCACTGAAGTTGACAAATTATACTGATTTTACCATCAAACTTTTAATTTTTTAAATTATCACATTAAACTAATTAAAATATTAAAATTGAACTATTTTGTTAAACTGATTTAACGTTTGTCAAATTGGTTCAAGGTTCTTCATACGTGATAACAAAGATATGAAAATAAAAATGATATATGAAAAAAGAAAAGAAAAAAAAAATAAATCCCATCGATTTGCATATAGAAGAACAAAAAGCCAAATCCATCGATTTGAGATGGGAGAACAAAGAAGACGATGAATCTCTTGAAGAAGAAAACCCTCAAATCTCAAACCAAAATTTAGTCAAATCCATCAATTTGAGATAGAAGGACAGAGAAGGCGATGGCGATCTTGTTGGTGGTCAAGCCAATACTAAATAGGAAGAAATTAATAAATTAATAAATTAATAAATAAATAAATAATAATAATAATATAAATGGTAAAAAGCACTTTTATCCCACTGTGGTTGTAGTGTTTTAAGCAATTAGCCACTGTACTTTTAAAATATTCAATTAGCCCACTGTACTTTTTTAAAATATTCAATCAACCCATTCCGTCCAAGAAATTGGACGCACGTTAAAAAAATAGCTTGGATTGCTTACGTGGCTTTTTAAAAAAAATAAAAAATTATGTGGCATATGCTTAATTATGTGGTATATCCTTATGTGGCAACAAAATAATTTTTTTAATGGATTTTCTTTATAGTTTTTTCTTCTCAAACAACAAAATAAAATAATAAAATCATTATGTGGTAAAAAAAATAATTAAAATAATAATAAAATTAAAATAAATATTTTAATTCATTTTTTATATTTTTTTTTTTTTTTTTTCTTTTCCTTTCTTTTAATAATTATTTCTATTTTAAAATTAATTCCAAATAATACAAATAATATATCAAAAATTTTGTATCAATGAGATCTATTACAACATTATATTAATTCCTACAAAAATTAAAAATAAAAAATCATTAATTATGTGGCAAAAAATAATTATAATAATAATAAAATTAAAATAAATATTTTAATTCATTTTCTTTATTTGTATTCTTTTCCTTATCTCTTTTCCTTTCTTTTAATAATTATTTTTATTTTGAAAAATAATACTAATATATATTTTAATGATATAAAAAAGGTAAGTACATAATTAACATAAAATAGGAAATTCGATACAATTAGCAAAAATTAGTTAAACAAATGACATAAAAATTAAAATTATTTATACAATCAAAACCACATTATTTTTTTTTTATAATTTATTCTTTTCCTTTATCTCTTTTCCTTTCTTTTAATTATTTTAATTCTAAATAATATAAATAATCAATCATTGATAATGTGTCAAAAATAATTAAAATAATAATAAAATTAAAATAAATATTTTAATTCATTTTTTATTAAGTTTTTCATTTCTTATTTTCTTTCTCCTTCAAAATGAATAAATAAGCCTAAAATAAAACAATAAATAAAAATACAATTTTACCATGTACAATACATGTTGACTTTATATTTGACAGTAAAAGACCAATTTTTTTTTTTGAAATTTTTAGACAAAAAAAAAAAAAATACAAATTACAAACATAAATAAATAAAACATTATTAATTCTACTGTTCATCTTCTTCCCTAAATAAACCCTACTGTTCATCTTCTTCCCTAAACAAACATAAGAAATATGCAGAAAACATATGGCCGCCGCGAATATGCAAGAATGACACACTCAATCGTCTTTCACATAAACAAAAACAAATGGCTACCACTCTCTCGGTCCGCCCCAACTGCGCCATCCTGTAAGACCCCAAATTATTATTAATGAAATTTAATTTTCTCTATTTATTATGTTGAAATAGTAAGGGTTGATTTGATTAATGTAGTGAGTTATGGATAAAATGCGCAATTATTTCAAACAAGCAAGTGGTTTTAAAATATTCATTTTATCGGAGAATATTCGTTTGGTCGTGGAATATTCTTACTATCGGGGAATATTCATACGACGGTGCAGCCTTGTGTGGGCCCCATAACGGAAAGCGATTGGAGGAAGAAAACGACAAGAATAAGTTGTTTATAAATAACGACGTAGTTGTTATCGTTAATACTGTTGGAATACCCGGTGGTTAAAACACAGTAGCACACGGTATTGCACCAATTATTGATTCTTACGTAAGAAGACACTACTCAATAATTGTTAAAGTAATTACTATTCAGTATTTTATTTTATTGATTCAATAATTGTTGCGTTGATATTTTATATTACTGTTGTTTCAATAATTGTCACTACACAATATTTTCCATTATAAGAGCAATAATTCATATTATCTGAATAATATTATTAGATAACATTATTGGCAATGTCTAGAAAGTTCTGTCTAAGGAGAGGTTTGGTCATTTAAATTGCTTACCAAGAATGAGAGAAATTCTTATTGGAAAGCCCCTCTTTCTGAGGCGCACTGGTTGTCGATGATTGTGATTCTGTAATATTATTTGTGAATAATTAATTATTAATTTATATGATGAGGAAAATATTAATTTTATGTGGATATAGATGGAGAAAATTTTTAATGTGATAATTGTTAAAATTAATATTTTATCTTTTCAGGATAAAATAATTCATTTAAATATATTATTTTAATAATATAATAATGGTGATATTTTTACAATGAATGTGGGATATATGAGTATATGAGGAGAAAGGGTATTTTGTGGCATTAAATGATTAACACATATTTTTTGTGTGTCGGTGGACCCCATTTCTATTTGAAATTTGATTATACTTGTAAAATCGCTTTAGATTGTGAATTTTGGTCAATTTTACATTTGGAATTTGGAAAAACTTTCTTCCGCAAAGTTGTAGAGAATGAAATTTCCTATGAAAAGGACATGTGGTTCGAATTTTTCTGACAAAAGGGATATTTATTGTGAATTATTAAAGTTTCGAAGTTCTGAAATAATTGATTTTTGGAAGTTTTAATTATTTTTTAAAGAAAAATGTTTTTTTACATTTTGTGGCCTCATTAAACATGTGATAAGTTGTTGAATTCAAATTCTTGGTGTTCTAAGGAAATTTGTATAAATATATTATTATTTTATTAAATTTTCTGCTTTGGTGTTCTAAGCAATTTCCTATTAATAGGGTGCTTAAGTTAGAATTGAAAATCACACCAGAAACTGAAATCTTCTCTCTCTTTCTCTCTCGATATATTGAGCGTATTTTTGTGAGTATTTTGATACCTTGAGTGTTGCTATACGGTGCAAGTTCCCTTCAGCACTATATCTAGTATTCCCGTCAGGAGTACCGTCTTTTCGAGGTAAGGGATATTATTTTATTAAAAATAATATTATTTCTTTCAATATCATTATACCAGAATATTGGTAAGATTTTTCTTGTGAAATTTTGACTTTTTATTCACGAGTTACTATTCACGAGTTACTATTTATGAGTTACTATTTACGAGTTACTATTCACGAGTTACTATTCATGAGTTACTATTCACGAGTACTATTCACGAGGCATGATAATTTTTCTTGTGAAATTCTTGTCTTTTAGTGTCGGGGTTACTATTCACGTATACAACACTATTCACGTATACGGCACTATTCACTGAAAAATTAACTTTTTGTTTTTTGTCCAAGATATCTATTATGGATACTAGCTTTGATTGTATCCATGTTTTGATCATTCTTGAATTTTACTTCACTATGATTATTTATGAAGTATTTTTGAACTCGGTTTGGTTAAAGTACGAATCCTTAATATTTGTTCTTTTGTTTCACTGGATTCGTTTTCTGTAAAATATTTTTCATCATCCTCAGTCCTAAATGATGACATGTTGTTGAATATCTTTGGCCGTAATGCAAAGATGGTTGATTTTATTATGAATATCTTTGGCCCGTAGTAAAAAGATATACAGTGTTGAGATGAACATGACCGACCGATGAATATCTTTTGCCTTTGTAGTGCAAAGATGTACAGGTGTTGAGATAAATATGACCGACTGATGAATATCTTTGGCCTGTAGTGCAAAGATGAATATTGATTGATGTTACAGGGATAAAATATTGATGATGGATTTTTAAATTCATAGATGATAGTAGATTTCATTCTCTACTTAACTCTTCTAATGAATTGTTGTTTCCGCTGCAGTTGTTGATCTAAAACTTGTTGTCTGTTGTATTCTATCAGATTTTTTCCTGTTGAAGACTAACGATAATTTGTTGTACATTATCTTAGTCATAATATTCTTTACTGGGCTAGTTGAGCTCACCCTTTTCCTTTTGTTCCATTTTTCTTCTCGTGAGGCGAGAAATATAGCGGGAACTAGTCGGGGTGTGGAGTGATGGTTCAAGATAGTTGTTTTAGTAGTCCTCACTATTCTATAGAATAGTGTATCAATAATTGTAATGAAGACTTTATTTGGGTATGAATATTGTCTAGAAGACAATATTTGTATTTAAACTCGCAGTATATATGTAGTCGTATTTTGCACGACAAATGTATTAATAAAGTTGTAGTTGTTTATGTACCATGTATTTGGCGACTCAAAATGGGTTGGATGGAATGGACCTATTTTGGGGTCGTCACACATCCTCTCTCATGAAGCTAATTAGGTTTACCCCCGTCCCGGTAGTCATTTCATGCTTTGAAGCAGGGAAAGTCTTCAAGAATGATTACAGTAGCGAGGCGTTGGTGTTCAACAATGGCCATTACACCCATTAACCACCAGATTCGCTTGTAAGGCTACAACCAAAGAAAAAAACCTCTCGCACCATAATACTTGTAGGAATATTGATCTCCCTTGCTCTAGGAGAATTTTCAGGCACCTTGAAGCCTCTCTCACACCGATCTCAATTAAGAAAATCTGAGAACACATCAAGTTCATATGCTGCTACACCTAGATCTGAGAGTTTTTTGACTTGCGGGTTTTTGTTTTTGAAAATCTGATGAGATTTAGAAAATTAGAAGGGGTTTTGAAATTAACACTATAAATTTAGCCCATGTGCTTAACTTCATAGAAGTGAATCAACCCATATTTTCATATTTTCTTATGGAATCAAATAAGTTGTTTGAATTGATTTTATGGGTTGAAGATGAAGAAGAATCGAAAATTTTATGGGTTGAAGATGAATAAGATGAAAGAGAAAATGAATAAGAGGAAAGAGAAAAAAAGTATATAGATAATGAATTAAAATATTTATTTTAATTTTATTATTTTAATTATTCTTTTGTCACATAATTAATAATTTTTTTTATTTTCTTGTTAAAATTAATGTAATGTTGTAATAGATTTCATTGATACAAATTTTTTGATATATTATTCAGTATTATTTGGAATTAATTTTAAAATAAAAATAATTATTAAAAGAAAGGAAAAGAATACAAATAAAAAAAATGAATTAAAATATTTATTTTAATTTTATTATTATTATAATTATTTTTTGCCACATAATTAATGATTTTTATTTTTAATTTTGTAAGAATTAATATAATGTTGTAATAGATCTCATTGATACAAAAATTTTGATATATTATTTGTATTATTTGGAATTAATTTTAAAATAGAAATAATTATTAAAAGAAAGGAAAAGAAAAAAAGAAAAGAAAAATTATAAGAAAATGAAATAAAATATTTATTTTAATTTTATTATTATTTTAATTATTAATTTTACCACATAATGATTTTATTATTTTTTTTTTTTTTGTTTGAGAAGAAAAAATTATAAAGAAAATCCATTAAAAAATTATTTTGTTGCCACATAAGGATATACCACATAATTAAGCATATGCGACGTAATTTTTTATTTTTTTTCAAAAAGCCACGTAAGCAATCCAAGCTAATTTTTTAATGGAATGGGTTGATTGAACATTTTTAAAAAAATACGATTGAAATTTAATTGAATATTTTAAAAGCAATGGTATTTAATCTTAAAACACTACAATACATGATAATTGTAAAAGTATTTTTTGCCTAATATAAATCAAATGAACTGAACAGTCAATCAAACCATGTACCGATTAATAATCTTCATCACAATCAATCAAACTCATTGTCTATGTAACTGTAAATTTGAACAAAAAAATACTAAGTAAAATCCTAAAGAATAATAATAATCAAACTCTGGCACAAAAAATTAAAGTAAAAGGTGAAGAACTCCGTCTTAGATCTCTACAGCATCAAAGCTGCAGCAACGAACAATTACAAACCTATATTACAATTACAATTTCCCTTAACTTTCCTCTTTTTTCCTTGGTTTTTAAAAACTGACCTCGATCTCTTTGTCATTTTTTATATAATATACCTCTATTTTAATTTCACAACCCGCTACTCAAAACTAATTTCTTTTTTCTTATATTTCATATTATTTAATAGTCTTGTTACCATTCAAGTAACTTCTCATTTAAAGACCCTATCGCAAAAGCAGGACGTAAAACTAAATCCTTAATAAACAGTTCTGTAACAAAGAAGATGAAAAGCATGAATTCCTCTGCCACATATTTAGCAACATTTTTACAGGCAGCAGAATTCCAATTATCAAGTTCAATCCAAAAGCTATTTAGTAAATTCCCAAATTTTTTACAAACCAAGGTTGGGCTAACCAATTTCTTGGCCTACCTCTGGTGTGCATCCAGCCCCATGATACCATATGAAAATTCTCAAGCAAATGTATTTCATTGTAGACCACGTTTATTGACGCGACCCAAAAAGACTTATTAATGATCCATGACACCAAACTCCATTTGAGATTAATAATGTAATATTATAGTAGTAGTTAAAACTATACATAATATTTTGTATAATAAATTGTTGAGTAAATCTATACACACAACTAATTTACATCCTACTTGTCGAAATGCAGGTGTTTGGGTTGCTTTGCATGTTTGTTGTTTTTATTCTTTGCCCCCTTCTCCTACCTCTTCAACCTCCTCCCACACCCACTGCAAATTCTCTGACGCCAAATCCCTCCTCCTCCATCGCATCTCCGCTGATCACACACTCTGTCCTTGGATCGTTTTGCATCACTAATGCTATACCGAGCCTAATTACATCATTAACAATTTCTTTATCATCAATTCTTTGCCATTATCCAAAGCTCTCAATTCTATTTTACCTAATTCTTATCTCTCTTTAACAATGGTATAGCAGTGGGCAAATATGGAAGAAGAATTATTTATGATTTGCTTGAATCGCAGGGCCTTCATTTTCTTGCTATCTTGGTCAACATATGTCATAAATGATTTGGGCATGCATTTTTTACTTTTTTTTGTTCTTTTTTCTCTTTTATGGTTGTGCTTGAGTCTCGATCTAATGGTTCTTAAGTAGATCGGAGATGACAAAGGTTATGGGTTTGAAGACTTAGGTGAAGCGTCTGAGACTAATTTTTTTTATACTTTTTTCATATTTTTTTTATTTCCGATGAGTTTGTTTCAGAAATGGTGAATTGGGCTTGAAGATAAAGTACGTAAGCGTCCAACACCTGATTCGGGTTCGATTAGACTCAACTCGAAAAAAATCTGAATGAGACTTCGGATTTGTTAATAATATGATCCAAATCTGAGCATTAAAAATAGTTCGAATAAAAATATGAGTAGAATCTGAACAAGGTTATACTCGACTCGTTTAATATTCAAACTACTCGAAATTTTTATTGTTATTCGATACATACTTAGTTAATATATATTCGATTCATTCTCTTATAATATATATAAATTTAAATCAAATTAGAATAATTAGTTATTATTTTGTTTTTTTTTTAATTTTAATTGTGATTTTATATTTGTAAAGTGTAATAATAAATATATTTTCTCATTTTAAGTAAAATAACAAATTTAATTTATAATTATATTTATTATAAAACTAGTTATTATGTGGAGACTGAATTTGAGCTTGAATTTGAAGTTTCATGAGTAGTTTGAATAAATATTCGAGTCGAGTTAAGTCGAATCGAGTAGGATTTTTCAACTATAATTCAATTCGAGTAGAATTTGAGTTGATGCAATTATCATTTCGAGTCGAATTCGAGTAGCTCTCTGTTCGCTCCGGTTCGACTCGTTTAAACCCTTACTTGAAGATGATAATCTTTTCTTTATTAAAGTTTCAAATCAGATTTCTTTGGAATTTGCTTAATAAATTTCAGTGTATTTTGAAATTTGTGATTTGGGTATTTAATTCTAACATTGAATTTATGGGTGTAAGATTGATGATTGTAAAAATTACCAAGCCTAATTGCATCATTAACAATTTCTTTACAAAATAAAATGGAATTGGGAGATGGTTATGTTACAAATGAAAAAAGGAGAATATTGCAGGTGAGTAAATTGGGTTGGAGCCTTAGGTGCTTCATTTTCTTGAAAATCACGACGGCGAGGTTGGGGCGGCCAGATTGGACACAGGGCGCCAACAGTGGTGTTGAGGAGGGCTTTAGTGAGCGGAGGAACAGAGCGCGAAGGATGGAGGAGAGAGTGGTGTAGGTGGTGGCGGGGTCAGTGGAGAAGTGGAGATGTGATGGAGAAGGGATTTGGCGTCGAAAAATTTGTGGTGGGTGAAGAGGGGTGGGAGGAGAGTGACGAGGTAGGAGAAGGAGCAAAGAATACAAAAATAACCACCCAAAATGATCGAAACACTTGCGTTTCGGCAAAGAGGGTGTAAGTTGAATGTGTGTATAGATTTATTCTAAATTGTTTTTAAGTTTACATGTGCCTTACACATAAAATACTTTCCATTTGAATCCATAGAGGGGGGCGCTATCCAAACTCGCTGTGTGATGGATGAATGCAGATAGAACAAATCTATATCGGTGTAGTCAGTAATAAAAAATATGAAAAATCTCAAACTGATCCATTTCAAATCATTAACTAGATACAAATTCCCGCGTTGCAGCGGAATTATTCAATTTTTTAATAAAAATTTGTACGTATAATTAATAAATTAAAATATAATAAATTAAAATATAATAAGAAGATGATAGATTATTGTGCGATGATCAAATTTTATACGAAAAACAAATGAAATATACATTGTCTTCCTTGATTAATTTTTTCTTTTTTTATGGAAAATCTCAAACTGATCCATTTCAAATCATTAATTTTAGGGTGTTGGGATTATATTTTGAGACATTTTGAAAACGTATATTTTAAAAAAAATATAACACGTAGTACATAAATATAATTAACATGTCTTGAAAATCAATTTAAAACACCCCAACGAATTACATCTGAATATGGTACGAAGGGTGTAGTAGTTCGATCATTCACACGTACCCAGCTTCCTTCACATATAAAGATGACCATCTAGATTTTGGACTTCAGAAAAAGGACCCATGGACCATTTTTAAAGTTTATTTGGGCTACGTTAACACCATCACGTTTTACATATTAAAATAATAATTTTAAATTAGTCTATCTCATATTGAGGTGGGACCCAATCATTATTCGTATGATAAAGATCGTATAAAAATATTAATTTTTTATGTGAAAATATCAATTCCATTATCGAAAAAGAGAGCATTTCCCGTTACAACAAAACTTTTGTGCATAATTTGTTTTTTTTAATTATAAAAGAAAAAAATAATAACAATCATTAACTATATTCACCAGTGTTTGAACTTTGAAGGATCAATAAAAAAATATTTATTGGGCCGATTTTCATATAAACTTAAGCATTTATTACTCTCCATTTTTATTTTTATCAAACAGTTCTCTTCTTTTTTTCCTTTTTTCATATTTTGTTATTTAAAAAATATCAAAAAATAAATAATCTCAAATGAATTGTGTAACCACGAAGTTGAGCATAACAAAATGTTCATGTAAACTAAGGAAAGAAATTTTAATTAATTTTTTAAATTTATTTAGAAAAAAAAAGAGAGAAATATCCTCCAAGTTAAAAGTAATTACATGCTATACCATTGTCGGCCAACAAGCATTTGCCGCTATCGACATAAAGTAATAAAATAAAAGAGAAATTGCGTAAATCACTACCTTCTTTCTTTTCATAATTAGTCAATAAAAATAATTTAAATCTCTATTGTCAGTCATGTTTATTTACAAAAATTATAATATCAGAACTATATATTTATATATTATATTTTAAAGATTATTAATTATATGATTAAATAGTCTTAATCATATATTTATGTTGTTAAGATTATTCATGAAATAACTTAAAATAATCTCATATTATATTTGTTTTGTTTATAATTATTTAAATGATTGAATAAAAATTTACTGTTTGGACTATCATACCCTTACTATTAATATTACAAATATATCATTTTAAGTATAGAGAGATATGATACCATATATCGGTCTTTTTAAACAAAGTTAAATGTTAATTTTGTTTTATCCACAAATTTTTAGTATCTAGTTGGACATAGTATTAAATAGTCCCATCTTTCAAGTCATTTTATTATCTCGAAACTAATAATTTTAAGTCTATTTTTAAAAACAAACAAGAGATTTGAAATTAATAATTTAATTTCAAATATAATCCTTACAAACAAACATATAAATTTTCTTACAAGAAACTGAATATAGTTCTCTACACTTTCAAATTCGGACCAAGAAAATTTTGAAATTGCCAAAATTTAAATGAGTGATAAAAATGCTTTTTTAAATTTTAGAATCAAAATAATATTATAAATGAAAATAATAAAAGAAATTGTTAAATTTATAATATTTTTTGTTATTTCCACAATAAAAGTGTCGCTAAAGTATGTAGATGTATAGCGACGGTAAAAATCGTCGTTATAGAGTCTATAACGACACTTTTATAGTGAAAATAATATTTTTTATTGTAAATTTAATAATTTTTAATAATAAATTAATCAGAAACAAATTTAAGAGTCCTTATAGGGGGACATTTTTTTAGTGACATTCTAATGATCTTTTTTTTTTGGTTTTTTTTTTTTTTTGTAGTATCTTCTAAAAAATATATAGTATTTATTCCAACTGAAATTTTTATAAAAAACAGTGTTTTAAGTGTAATTTGGTTACATACAAGAAACAAGGTATGTACAGTCTGTATAACCCTAGTTCTTGTATATATTCAAATTACACCTAAAACATTATTTTCTGTAAAAATTTAAGTTAAAATAAATTCTATATATTTTTTGAAAGGTAGTACAAAAATTTTTTTTTACTAAAATATCACTAAAAAAATATCCCCCTAAATTTATTGCAAATTTAAACATGTTCATTAAATATTAGGTCTAGATCTCCTCTTTTTGCGTGACTAAAGGAAAGAGGAATTGGTCAATAAAGTTGTTGCACCCACTTGAAACTTAAAACAAACATGGCATCTGATGCTAATAAAGTAATACATGGCCTTATCTTAAAATATTGAGACGTGAACAACGTGAAAATATTACTCACAAGCCAAGTAATTCTTGGCTTTGGACCTTTTCGTGTTGCTGCCGATACATTATTATTATTATTATTCAATATTATACGCACCTAACCTTTTCCTTCCCACTTGTACATATAATAATACTCCTACCATTTTATAATAAGAATTTTAATTATTAAAATTTTTTTTATATTTTGCAGAAAAATATATTATTTTTAATAATATTAATATAAATTATCATAATATTCTTATATCATAATATTAATATTATACTACACTATTCAAATAATAATTTATTATCTTTAAAAAATACACAATTTATAAATATTTAGGGTGACAATTTTTAACAGGATACAATAACCCAGCACAATTTTAGAAGGTTAGTGTTAAGTATAAATAATTTTTATTTTATAAACAAGTTGACACGTTTAACACAATTTAAATAGGTCGAGTATGTCTAATCAACTGGTTAACACGTTTAAAAATACATTAATTTTAAAATAAATAAATAAATATGATATAACGTTATAATTTATCGTAAATATTGAGATTTAGCTTTTTTAGTTATTTTTCTAAAAATATTATTTTATATTTTGTTAAATATAATTTATTGTAATGAATAAATTACATTATTATTCAATAAATAAGTGGATGATGTTTAACTAAATAGTGTGAGCTGCTTTTTAGGCCTACCTTCTTTTCTTTAATAGGTGTACCAATATTTTCATATTTCAAAGAAACCCATTTCCGTATTCCCATTTTCAAATGCGCGTGCTTTTAAGTTTTAACATTATTATTTTCCCACTTGCTTCTCCAACAATTATATTCTTGAGTAAATTACAAATAATCACCTATGATTGATTCAAAAATTACTTATAACAATCTATAGTTTAAAAGTGAACTTTTAATTATATTTAATTTTATAAATATAGCAAATTAACTCAATTCCTTCCAAATTAATGGAGAGTGAACTCCACTTATCTAAGAGCAAGTGAGTATAGTTTTAATGTCTATTTTTTTAAAATGTCATTTTTGTCCACAAATTATCCTATATAAACCTTTGATTGAATTAGTTTAGTTCTTAATCCATTACTTAGAAAAATCATACCAAAATACTTTGAATTTTTTTCTCCAAGGTAAATGCTATTTAATTTAATTTACTCAATCCATTTCAAAATTAAGAATATTGATTTTTTAAAGTCAAACTAAGACATTTTTAAATTCAAAATTAAATTGAATTCTTTTAATTTTAATTGATACAACTTATTATAAGATTTATTTTCTAATGATTTTAAATGAACAATCTCAATTTTAAATTTAAAATATCTAAAATTAACTTTCAAAATTAATAATAATAATATACTTTAGAATGAAGGTAATATTATTTTCTATTTTTGTTTGTTAACGTATTAAACAAAATATTTATTATTTTCATAAAAATCACAATGTCTTCATCAAGCACATGTTAAAAAGGAAATAGAGGAATTTTGGCAACTTTGCTGCTCTATGTAATGAAATTGCATATATTCATAGGGCAAAGGTGTAAAAAAGTTCCTGATGTTTATATGGATGTCCCACTTCCATCTTAAATTATTATTTTTTCCAAAAGTACCCTTAACATTTCAAAAAGCAGGTCACCCGTGCCCTTGCCGTTAACAGAAGACAAACGGGGTTAAAATATGATGACGTGACAGGCTTAAATTAGGGCAAAGATTCAAAAATGTCCATGATGTTTATACTGATGTCTCACTTCTACCCTAAACTAATTAGAATATTATCATATAAAACATATTCTAAATAAAATAATATATCATTTAATCAAAACAAAAAATACAAAAATTCAAAATAAAGAAAGCATAACATATATACATCATTTAATTAAAATAATAAAATTCAAATTATTTTGTTAACTAATCAAAACAACTAATTAAATAAAATAAGTTGAATAACATAGTTACATCATTTAATCAAAATACTAAAATTTAAAACATAACATATTTACATCAAATACTAATTAAAAAAATATTAAATACTAAAAAATCAAATTAAAAATACTAAAATTCAAATTATTTTGTTAATTAATCAAAACAACAAAAATTCAAATTACATCATTAAAATAATCATAATACTCAGCTTTTAAAAATCATAATACTAAATAATATTTTTTAAATTACTAAAATATTAAAAATATTAAAAATTGATATGATTTTAAAAATTGATAATACTCAGATTTAAAATTGATAATACTAAAATATTTTTAAATTGATATGATTTTAAAATTAATATTAAAAATTAATAAAATAATCATAACACTCTAGTTTTGAATTTTAAAATAATCATAATACTCCAGCTTTTAAAAATACTAATTGATATAAAATAACGTTAAAATACTAATTAATATAAAATACTAATTGATATAAAATAACGTTAAAATACTAATTGATATAAAATAACGTTAAAATACTAATTGATATAAAATACTAATTAGTATTAAATAACGTTAATATTTTTATATCTTTTAGTTTTAAATAACGTCATCAACGTTATATCTTTTAATATTTTTATATGTTTTGTGACGCCCCCAAAATAGGTCCAATCCATCCAACCTATTCCGAGTCGCCAATTACATGGTACAGAAACAACTACAACTTCATTATTACAATTGTCGTGCAAAATACAACAACACATATACTGTGAGTTTTAATACCAACTGTGACTCATGTCTCAACTATGGACAACACCTCACAGTGATACCTTACATAAAGGTACAATCTAGAACTGTTTTAGAAATTAAAATCTTTGGGGAGTGCTCAAGGAAACCTTCGTACATGGGAGGCCATGCGTTTAGGTTATGATAGATATCATATGTCCAGAGAATTATCCTTGGTTGATCCAATAGACCCCAAAGAAAAATGAGAAGATTACTATCATGTTCCTTCCAATGGTGAGTCTTCTCTTGACATATAACTATCTCCACTGTCTCCAGTTGAAAATTATATTTTAAATAAACTCCAAGATCATATAGGTAGTGCTCGTAGATATACTCAGCAAGTGGATGTGTACAACTCTGTCTTATGATAACTCTTGTATGATAGTGGCAAAACACCCTTCCAAAGTTGGGTTCACCTTACCCTATTGTTGTTCACCAAAATTAATTATTAAGTGACGTATAATATACGACACACACATCTTAGGTTCTCAATACAATTATATATTGTATGTCATGCCATTTTATAATGTGTTCAGAAACTTTGACAGTCTCGGACCGCCACACTATTCCCTTGTTATCCCCACTCGACCCAGCTACACTCTTATTACCTGAAAGGAATTGTGAAGCAAAAGGGTGAACACAACTAGCTTCAAGAAAGAATATTATGACTAAAGATAATTAAATTATCAATAGCCTTCATCGATAATAAATCGTAGATTTAGAACATATGGTAGATGATAAAACTTTTTAACCATAGTTGCAAATGAACGAAGCAATCCATTAGAAGAGTCAAATAGACCATAAATTCTATTATCTTCTCCATGTTAAAAGTCCACCAACAATGTTTTATCCTTGTAACATCAATCAATAGTTCCTGTCCACAATCATGTGAATAACTCATAATCATATTTGTGGTTCTAAATTCCTCTTCTCACCCAAGACAAAGATAATTTACATCACCTGTCTTTACTGAAACATCAAAGATCATGGTTATACCAAATCACAGTTCCTGTTCATAATCATACTAATAAATTCATCTTTGCACTACGGGCCAAAGATATTCATCAATAATTGATCTTTGCACTACAGGCCAAAGATATTTATATCTTAAAAAAACATACAATCATTTAAGAATTTATATAAACTATAATTATAATCATGTTGATCAATTCACCTTTGCACTTAAGCTAAAAATATTCAATTGTAAATTCAATGGTCATGATCATACCAGTCAACGATTCAACTTTGCACTACTGGCCAAAGCGAACCCATAGTCACGATCATACCAATAATCTACCCATCTTTACACTAAAGTCAAAGAAAAAATTTCATCACCGGGATTATAAAAATGTTATATATGATAATAAAAATAATATGATCAACAACTGCATTTAATTTCAAGAGTAAGATTCATAAATCAATGATTTCATATCACCTTAATCCAAATATTATAAATCACTTAATAATCTCATAATCTAATATTATTAATATTATCACAATATCTTAATCATTTCTTAAACTTATAAACAATTTATTTTAATTGTTTACACTTTACTAATTAATGCATTTAATCATCCTAAAATGTCAAACTCATAAGATTTCATCACCAATAACCAAAACCCTCATCAAAAATCTTCATATACCTTATATAGGACTCACATGCCATAAAATCCTATTTTCCACTTTTCTTACTTCATATAACATATTTAATTCATTTACTCATAACTAGTCCATTTTCATGAAAAATACTAAATCAGTTCCAAAAATATTTCTTTTCTGGGATTTAGCAGAATATAGTCCCATATTGAACATATATTTTTCTCGAAATTTTTAAAATTCATTTACTATTTTTCACATGGCCAAAACTGCCGAATATTTAGACATTTATCATAAATTGTACTTTTGTCCCAAAATTCCGAAATTCATAGGGTATACTGATATTATATACATGTACACCCAATAAAAATTTCACCAATTTTGGAGTTAACCACAAGGAGTTATAAGAGTTTACTTTTAAAATAGTCTTTTCTCATAAAATCCATAACTCCTAATCTATACATCCAAAAATCTCCATTTTTGGACACAATCAAGAAAACTCACCAAATTATTATTTTAAATTTTTTCAGAATTTTTGAAGGTCGAAAAAATTACGAAACATGAAAAACATAACAACCCTTAAAATCCCTTACCTCGAAAGAGTAGTATTTCTGACCGGAACGTAAAGCCGAAGGAACCTTGTACTGAATAGCAACTCTCAAAGTATCTAAATACTCACACAATATGCTTGATAATATAGAGAGAGAAAGAGAGAAAGTTTATGTTTCTTGTGTGATTTTCAATTCTAACTTAGTCCTCTATTTATAGGAAAATATTATCACGCCGAAGCAGACTTGACCTGCTACCTGATGGCTTTACCTGCTACTATTGCCACCCACCACATTTGAATTAGAATTTTAGCACATTTCTTCACCAACCATAAGTGGGGCCCACGCATTCTAGAATTTTCCACCAAAATGATAAATTCCAAAACTTCAACAATTTCTGAACCAGTCACCTCTTAAAATTCATAACAATTTATACGTTCATTTTTAACGGTTCAAAATTTATGGACATATACTCAACTTATATATGTATAACATATCCAAAAATCACAACGATCCAACGGTCAGATTAAAAATTATAACTCACGCAATATATCACAAGAACACTAGTTTGATTTTTAATACCTCCTTTTCGACAAAAATACTAATAAAACACCTCAACATTAATTCCTTCATTTATAACCACATAAATAAATCTATCATTTATATCCGCATCAAATAAATATTTCCTTATCATATAAATTAATAATTAATTATTCATAAATAATATTACAGAATCACAATTATGACAACCAGCCGATTCTTGCAGAAAGAGGGGCTTTTCGATAAGGATTTTCCCTTACTTGGCAATGCAATTAGGTGACCAAACCTCTCCTTGATGAACTTTCTAGACATTGCCAATAATGCTATCTAATAATATTATTCAAATAATATGAATTATTGATCTGATAATGAGAAATACTGTGCAGTGACAATTATTGAAACAACAATACTATAAAATATCAATGCAACAATTATTGAATCAATAAAATAGAATATTGAAAAGTAATTACTGTAACAATTATTGAGTATTGCCTTCTTACGAAAGAATCAATAATTCAAAAATATTGTGCAATCTGGTGTCTTTCTTCGTCAAACCACGCATACATCGTATTTTAACAATAAAGAAGGGTATTTCAATAGTGTTAACGGTAACTACTATGCCGTTTATTTATAAAAACTCAAACTTGTCGTTTTCTTTATTAAGCGCTTATTACATTATGGGGCCCACAAATGATCTACATTGTCGTAAATACGAATATTTCCACGACAACAAGAATATTCCACGACCAAACGAATATTCCCCGACAGAAATGAGTATTTTATAACCACTTGCGTATTTTGAAAATTTTACATATATCACCCTTAACTTTAAACTTTTTATCAATTTAACCATTTACTAAATAGGAAAATTAAATACTTTTTTATTTCATAAAATTCGGGGTCTTACATCTTTTAGTATTTTATATCAATTAGTATTTAGTATTATGATTTTAATATTTTAATGATGTAATTTGAATTTTATTATTTTAATTAAATGATGTAAATATGTTATGCTTTTTTTATTTTGAATTTTTGTATATTTTTTTTGATTAAATGATATATATTATTTTATTTAGAATATGTTTGATATGATATTATTCTAATTAGTTTAGGGTGGAAGTGGGACATCCGTATAAATATCAGGGACATTTTTGAACCTTTGCCCTAATTTAAGCCTGCCACGTCATCACATTTTAACCCCGTTTGTCTTACGTTAATCTGCAGAGTACATTGTGTGACCTGCTTTTTGAAACGTTAAGGGTACTTTTGGAAAAAAATAGTTTAGGGTGGAAGTGGGACATCCGTGTAAGTATCAGGGGCTTTTTTTCACCTTTGCCCTATATTCTTATTAAAACAATCTTATCCACCCGTCTGAAGCACGGGCGACATGTATAATAGTTTATTATGAAACATGAATAATGGTGTATTATGATAATTATTTAAATGTGTGATAAATATTTAATTAAATTTTAAAAAGGTAACAGTGTTATTATATACTACTTACTAATAATTTTATGTCTATTTAGAACCATCTTAATATCTATACATATATACAAAGTGCAAAAAAGTACTTGCACACAATCCGTTAACTTTTGTTAACGTCGTTACTAATAGAGTGAAAGTATGCTATATTTTTGCAACTACAGACGGTCAAAAGGTCACTTTTAAACTATAGGTAAGTAACTTTGAATAAATCATAGGTAATTATTAACCCTAGCTATGACGCCCCCAAAATAGGTATACATCACCCATTCTGAGTTGTCAAATACATGGTACAGAAATAACTACAACTTTATTATTACAACATATAAACTGTGAGTTTAAATACAGATATTGCCATCTAGACAATATCCACACGCAAATAAATCCCCATCATAATTATTGATACATTATTTTACAAAAATGGTGAGGACTACTAAACAACTCTCTCTAGAACCTTCATTCCATACCCCGACTAAGATTTCGCTACATTCTCGTCTCATGAGAAGAAAAATGGAACAAAAGGAAAAGGGTGAGCTCAACTAGCCCAAGTAGAAAGAATATTATGACTAAAATAATATACAACAAATTATCGTTAGTCTTCAACAGGGAAAAATATGAGAGAATACATTAAACAACAAGTTTTAGATCAATATTTGCAGCGAAAAATATTAATTCATAGAAGAGTTACGTAGAGGATGAAATCTACTAATATCTATGAATTTAACAGTCCATCATCATTATTTTATCCCTGTAACATCAATCAATATTCATCTTGAATCAAATATTCATCTTTGCACCACATGCCAAAGATATTCATCAGTCGGTCATGTTCATCTAAACACCTGTTTATCTTTGCACCACGGGCCAAAGATATTCATCAAGAAATCATTCATCTTTGCACTACAGGCCAAAGATATTCAGTAATATCATCATTTAAGACTGAGGATGATGAAAAATATTTTAAAGAAACGAATCCAGTGAAACAAAAGAACAAGTATTACGGATTCGTATTTCAGCTATTTCATGTCCAAAAATACCTCATAAATAATCATAGTGGTGTAAAATTCAAGAATGATCAAAACATGGATACAATCAAAGCTAGTATCTACAATAGATATTTTGGACGAAAAGAAAAATTTTATTTTTACGTGAATAAGGCCGTATTCATGAATAAGGTCGATCTGTGAATAGTGCCGTATACACGTGAATAGTAACTCGATACCAAAAGTTCTAAATTTGATAAAAATTCAGATCAATATTTCAAAGATAATGATATTGAAAAATAATATCATTATAAAAAAATAATATCCCTTACCTCACAAAGACGGTGCTTCCGATGAAAAAACTGGATCTGAAATTTGAAGGAACTTGCACCGTATAACAACCCTCAAAGTATACTCACAAGAATACGCTCAATATATCGAGAGAAATGAGAGAAAACTTGAGTTTCGGTGTGATTTTTAATTTAACCTAAGCACCCTATTTATAGGAAAATGCTTAGAACACCAAAAAGTAGAAAATTGAATATAATATTAATATATATATTATAAATTCCTTAGCCCACCTTCTTAGATCTGAAAAAATTTGATTTTTCACATGTTAATGCTGCCCACCAAGTAAAAAAAGCGTTTTTCTTCTAATAAATAACGAAAACTTCCAAAAATCAATTATTTCGGAACTTCGGAACTTCAATAATTCACAATAAATAGCCTTTTATCAGAAAATTCGAATCTCACGTGTTTTTATAGGAAATTCAATTCTCTACAACTTTGCAGAAGGAAGTTTTTCCAAATTCCAAACAGAAATGGACCGAAATCCATAAACGGGCGATTTTATAGGCTATAATCAAATTTCGGTCAATAATTGTGTCCATCAACACACAAAATATGTGTTAAACATTTAATGCCACAAAAATACTCTTCATCCTCATATACTCATATATTCCACATTCATTGTAAAAATATCACCATTAATATATTATTAAAATAATATATTTAAATGAATTATTTTATTAAAAAAAAGATAAAATATTAATTTTCAACAATTGTCACATTAAAAATTTTAAAGATAAATATTAATTTTAACAATTGACAACCGAGTGCGAGGTTCCTAAGAAAGAGGGGCTTTCAATAAGGATCTCTCCTTCTTCGCCAAGCAATTAGATAACCAAACCTCTCCTTGATGTAATTTTCTAGACATTGCCAATAATGTTATCTAATAATATTATTAGGATAATATGAATTATTACTCCGATAATAGAAAAATGCGTGCGGTGACAATTATTAAAACAACAAAGAATACAAAATATCAACACGCGGCAATTATTAAATCAATAAAATAAAATCTTTGAAAAGTAATTATCGTAACCATTATTGAGTAAGTGCCTTCAATAATTGGTGCAATATCAAGTATCTTCTTGTGCAACAACGCCAGACATCGTGTTTTAACCACCGGATATTCCAACAAGATAATCGGTAATAACTACTACCGTTATTTAGAAACAACTTATAACGGTAAAAGGCGCACCGTCGTACGAATATTCCCGAAAAAGATTGAATATTCCACGACCAAACGAATATTCCCGACAATAATGAATATTTTATAACCACTTGCTTATTCGAAATATTTGCGTATTTTACCCATAACTATCCACATTAATCAAATCAACCCTTACTATTTCAAAAAAAATAAATAGAGGAAAATAAATTTCATTTATTAATAATTTGGGGTCTTACTGACCTCCCTCCTTATGAAATTTTTCGTCCTCGAAATTGGCGACGACGCACTGGTGTTTGAAAAGATGAGAATACCTCGCTTTCATTTCCGTTTCCAACTCCCGGTCATTTCTTCAATAGCATGGTTTCTCCACAAAACTTTAACTTGTGGTATAACCCGGTCTACATAGGACATGTTCTTTCCTATCCAAGATCTTGACAGTACCTCCTCGTGACGTTAAGTCTTCGCTATCTCGTCCGGTTCTAACTCAATGACGTGGTTGGTCGTCCACATATTTACGTAACATCGATCGTGAAAAATTATGAACGAATAACACGTCATACTTAGCGGTAAAAGCGAGTCTATAGGCCACAGTTCCTATTCGATCGAGAATTTCAAATGGATTAATAAATCGAAGGTTTGAGCTTTTCTCACCTCACCAATTCTCGCTTTTGAAATAACAACTTCTTGCACCTCCTTCTTCAAATTCATCAGCTCCAGTGTGTAGCTTGAACAGCTTTAACTTTATCGATTAAAGTCGATTATACTCGTATATCATCACGTGGGTACCTAGAGTTTTCATCTCCATCTCTATTATTTGTAAAATTATCTGAAATTAGTCTTTGACAATATCGTACTTTCGACTTATATACGATCTTCTACTCAACACGTCGCCTACCACGTTCGCTTTTCCGGGATGGCATGGTCGAACATGTCTTTGAAATGAGTCTCCTCTTGAGTTATTCAAGCTCTTCCCACATTCCTTGCTCCATTCGAATTTTTTATATCTACGAGTCAATTGCGTTAATGGAATAGCGATTCGAGAATATCCTTCAACGAATCTCCGATAATAACCAACTAAGCCTGAAAAAGCTATGTATTTCGATTCCGACTTAGGTTGTTCTCAAGTATGACTCATATCCCAACCTTGGATAAGACGTTACAATGACACCTATCGATTTACTATCGCATGCGAATATGGTGTCCCTACGGAAGTCGGCTTTGGTGTATTCCACAAAGGAAGTCACCGGATAAAGGCTCTCGGTACCAAATTTATAGTTGAAATTTTAACTCTCAAGTAAAATAGGAGCCATTCGATATGAGATTTTAGAAATGAGTTTTGTCCGGGTTCAAAGTCGATACAAAATTTAATATCGAAGCTTTGGGAGTAAGCCAAGAAATTCTTCAGAAATACGTCGGGAAAAATCAATAACAACAGAATATTATTCAAATCGGCGTGTCTTTATTCAAATCCATAACATGGACTAAGAAAACTTGACATCCGTAATAAACGAATGACTTCATGGCTTGATATGAAAATGTTTGACTACAATGGTTTGATTGCTTGAATTGAATAACAAAGTTGCTTAGGAATATGAAAACTAACAACCTTACGTAAAGCAACAAATTTTGGCATGATGAGTAGTTAACCTTAAAATCACATCAAAAGCAAATATCTCTATAGAAATAAGGTTACCAGGTAATGTGATAGTGCCAACTGAATCAAGCAAGATTTCTAAACAACGGATGTGATTAAAGTTTCTCCTAACGGAGTCTCTATAAATAGGTCAAAGTCTAATTTCTTTGTAGTCAAGTTCAAACGTTGAGCGCAAGCAAGAGAGATAAAAGAATGGGTAGAACCGGTATAAACTTTCTTAAGAATTTATAATTAACTAACCCGTCTTAACTTCGTTCGGGTTCTCGATGTTGACCGATCACGACAAACGCTCTTCCAGAAGATTTGACTTTGACTTTTTCGGGACATGCTTTTGAGTCACCATTCCCTCATTGGATGGGTTTCGATACCGTATAATCTCGAAGCGATATGTCCTTCTTTTCCATAATTATAGCATACCTTAAAGCTGCTGTGGGGTTTGGGGTTTGATATATCCCTCTTCCCGCATTTGTAACATACGACCGGTGGTCTTTCTCTCTCTCCTTGGAACCGCCATTCTGGCGCCGACGTCTTCACATGGTCGTTGTTGAATCTCTCTTTTTAAAATCCCTCCGACTCGCTTCTTCTATTTTAATGGCCACGATTACCACCGGAGTAGGGTTACCGCCTTTGTGTCAAGTATTCTTCTTTCTCCATTGGTTATCGTTATTCGATGATCGCTATCTTCTTAGTATGATCTCGGTTATGGTCCTCGGTAGAACGTACTCGTTATCTCGTTCTAACAATTGAGCCACATTCGCGCAACATCCGAATAGAGAAAATTTATGAGAAATGAGATACTGACGTATGCCGGGTTTCAATCCTCTCAGAAACATTCGCGTCATATGTTCCTCATTCCTCACCAAATGAGGTGCAAACCTGGATAACTCCGCGAACTTCGCCTCGTACTGGGACACCGTCATGTTATTCTGCTCCAGTCTAATAAACTCCACTTCCTTCATATGACGAATACTTTCAGGGAAGTACTTGTCATTGAACTGTTTCTTAAACGTCTCCCATGACATACGCCGTGCATTTGGATGGAGTGCACGCTTCACGATTCCACGAAGAATCGCCTCATTACGGAACATAAAAGTAGCGAATGGAACTTTCTGTTCCTCCGCATCCCAAGACATCGAATATCTTGGTAATTTGTTTAACCCACATCTCGCCTTTAATCGGATCCCGCTTTCCCTGCACGGTGGTCCCAACTCTTTAGGAACTGCTTTTTTGTGACCACCCGTGAATTGCTATCATTTCCTCGTATTTTGAACACGAGTCTCCCTAAATGCGATTTTGCATGAACTACAAAAAGCTTCTAAACATCCCTCATTCATCATCCGCTTCGTTGGTGTTGTTCACAAGAGGAACATTGCCGACTGTTACGCGTTCTCCTCGTTGGTGAGTCTGGCCGTACCACGATCTCATTTCCATCATTAATATTCTCAAATCGACATTCTCAAATCTTGTCATAAAACAAGGGTTAATTAAGGAAATCAATATATCACATAATATCCCTATATCTTCGACCAACTAACAAATAAGCTTAGGTAGGACACACTAGCGAAGGATTTACTCGTCTCTCCCCTCCTAGTTCTATTCCCGATCTCCGCTTGGAGATCATATCCCTAAGCTCGATAAGAATCGTGGACGCCCTAAAATAGGTATACATCACCCATTCTGAGTTGTCAAATACATGGTACAGAAATAACTACAACTTTATTATTACAACATATAAACTGTGAGTTTAAATACAGATATTGCCATCTAGACAATATCCACACGCAAATAAATCCCCATCATAATTATTGATACATTATTTTACAAAAATGGTGAGGACTACTAAACAACTCTCTCTAGAACCTTCATTCCATACCCCGACTAGTACTCGCTACATTCTCGTCTCATGAGAAGAAAAATGGAACAAAAAGGAAAAGGGTGAGCTCAACTAGCCCAGTAAAGAATATTATGACTAAGATAATATACAACAAATTATCGTTAGTCTTCAACAGGGAAAAATATGAGAGAATACATTAAACAACAAGTTTTAGATCAATATTTTTGCGTGAAAATATTAATTCATAGAAGAGTTACGTAGAGGATGAAATCTACTAATATCTATGAATTTAACAGTCCATCATCATTATTTTATCCCTGTAACATCAATCAATATTCATCTTGAATCAAATATTCATCTTTGCACCATATGCCAAAGATATTCATCGATCGGTCATGTTCATCTAAACACTGCTTATCTTTGCACCACGGGCCAAAGATATTCATCAAGAAATCATTCATCTTTGCACTACAGCCAAAGATATTCAAGAATATCATCATTTAAGACCGAGGATGATGAAAATATTTTAAAAAACGAATCCAATTGAAACAAAAGAACAAGTATTACGGATTAAGTATTTTTAATTTATTTCATGTCCAAAAATACCTCATAAATAATCATAGTGGTGTAAAATTCAAGAATGATCAAAACATGGATACAATCAAAGCTAGTATCTCATGATAGATATTTTGAATAAAAGAAAAATTTTATTTTTACGTGAATAAGGCCGTATTCATGAATAAGTGTAGATATCTGTGAATAGTCAGTATATGTGAATAAGTAACTCGATACCAAAAGTTCCAAATTTGATAAAAACTTCAGATCAATATTTCAAACATAATGATATTGAAAAATAATATCATTATAAAAAAATAATATCCCTTACCTCACAAAGACGGTGCCGATTGAAAAAGCGGATCTGAAAGGTGAAGGAACTTGCATAGTATAACAACCCTCAAAGTATACTCACAAGAATACGCTCAATATATCGAGAGAAATAGAGAAAACTTGGGTTTACGGTGTGATTTTTAATTCTAACCTAAGCACCCTATTTATAGGAAAATGCTTTAGAACCAAAGTAGAAAATTAAATATAATATTAATATATATATTATAAATTCCTTAGCCCACCTTCTTAGATCTGAACTCAATTTGATTTTGCATATATTAATGCACCCACCAAGTAAAAAATGTTTTTCTTCAAATAAATAACGAAAACTTCTAAAAATCAATTATTTCGGAACTCCGGAACTTCAATAATTCACAATAAATAGCCCTTTTATCAGAAAATTCGAATCTTGCGAGTTTTTATAGGAAACGAATCCAGTGAAAGAAAAGAACAAGTATTAGGTTCGACTCCCACTTGCAACAATTGTCAAGGCAGAAATATTCATGGGGCCACGGATCGTCAGCACAAGCTGGTTCAAAGAAAAGGCTGGTCCGAACTGGGAAATTAGTCTGACTGCGGTTGGAAAACCCACATTATAAAAAAAACATAAGTAATTATTTGCAGACTTAAATATGTTTCACTAACCTAAAGTATAAGTTATATTCTACTTCGGTGATCTACCTTTCATTTTTGTCAATTAGATGATTGAACTATTAATTTTTTTCATTTTCATTCAATTGAGCTTGTCACGTCAAAAATTACTGACGTGGCTGTTTGGGTGGGCATAACTCAGCTGATGTGTGTAAAAAAAATAGTTTGTTATTTTTTATTAAACATTTTTGATATATTCAATGGTAAAATCGTCACTCAACAATCAAAAGCATTAAACCATCAAAATCCATCAAAGTTCAAGCCTCAAAAGCAAGCAGCCCAAATCTGATCATTCTTTAGATACACAATAAACCATGAAACCATAATGGAAATGATCCGGCAGAACTAAAACACCCCCATATCAGACAAATGGGGAAACAACTATAATAACCAAATAAGACATAACAGCAGCCAAAATCACTACCATCGATAAACTGAACATGAAAAGATTAAGCAATAACAGAACATGAGTGTAAGACCCCAGATTTTATGAAATAAAAGTATTCAATTTTTTTTATAAATATTATTCAGTAAATAGTTAAATTGATAAAAGTTTAAAGTTAAGGGTGATATATGTAAAATTTTCAAAATACGCAAGTGGTTATAAAATACTCATTTTTGTCGGGGAATATTCGTTTAGTCGTGGAATATTCTTGTTGTCGGGGAATATTCGTACGACAACGCAGTCATTTATGGGCCCCATAACAGAATAACTGTTAGATGAAGAAAACGATAAGTTTGAGTTTTTATAAATAATGACCTTGCTTGTTATTCACAATTAACTTCGTTGGAATACCCCATGGTTAAAATACGAGAATAATGGCGTGGTTGCATAAAGAAAGTTACTACGGTATTGCACATTATTTTTAAATTATTAATTCTTACGTAAGAAGGCTCTACTCAATAATTGTTACAGTAATTACTGTTCAATATTTTTTTTTATTGATTCAATAATTGCTGCGTTGATATTTTATAATATTGTTGTTTCAATAATTATCACGGCACAGTATTTCCCATTATCAGATCAATAATTCATATTATTTGAATAATATTGTTAGATAAAATTATTGGCAATGTCTAGAAATATATGTCAAGGAGAGGTTTGGTGTAAGACCCCATCTTATTATGAATAAAAATTAAATTTTCTCTATTTATTATCTTGAAATAATAAGGTGTTAATTTGATATAATACTTTGGTTATGGGTGAAAGGTGCAAATTTTATAAAATAAGCAAGTGGTTATAAAATATTCATTTTTTATCGGGGAATATTCGTTTGGTCGTGGAATATTCTTGTTTGTTGGGAATATTAAATGACGATAAGACAACCATTCGTGGGTCTCATAATGAGAATAAGCATCGGATGAAGAAAAAGCGACAAGTTTGAGTTTTGATAAATAACAACAGTAGTTATTCTTTAGTAACTTTGTTGAATATCCGATTGGTTAAAATACGATGAATACGTGTGGTTGCATAAGCTATTACCAGTATTGCTGATATTTTGAATTATTGATTCTTATGTAAAGAAAGCACTACTTAATAATTATTCTGTAATTACTTTTCAATATTTTATTTTATTGATTCAATAATTGTTGTGTTGATATTTTATATTATTATTGTTTTAATAATTGTCATTGCACGATTATTTTCCATTATCGGATCAATAATTCATATTATTTGAATAATATTATTAGATAACATTATTGGAAATGTCTAGAAAGTTTCGCCTCAGGAGAGGTTTGGTCACCTAATTGCTAGCCAAGGAGGAGAAATCCTTATTCGAAAGCCCCCTACTTCTCGGAACTACCGTTGTCATAATTGTGATTACGTAATATTATTTATGAATAATTAATTATTGATTTATATGATAAGGAAATATTTATTTGATATGGATATAAATACTGGATTTATTTATTTTATGTGGTTGTTATTGAAGGATTTAATGTTGAGGTGTTTTATCAGTATCTTTGTCGGAATGGAGGTATTAAAAATCAAATCTGTATTTTTGGATATGTTATACATATATAAGTTGAGTTCATGTCCACAAATTTTGAACCGTTAAAAATGAATGTATGATTTGTTATGAATTTTAAGAGGTGACTGATTCAAAAATTAGGTTTATAAATAATTTTGGTGGAAAATTCTAGAATTGAATGGGCCCCACTTGTGGTTGGTGAAGAAATGTGCTGAATTTAATTTCAAATATGGTGGGTGGCAATAGTAGCAATTAAAGCCATCAGGTAGCAGGTCAAGTCTGCTTCGACGTGCTAACATTTTCCTATAAATAGAGGGCTAAGTTAGAATTGAAAATCACACTAGAAACATAAGCTTTCTCTCTTTCTCTCTCTCTATATTATTGAGCGTATTTTGTGAGTATTTAGATACTTTAAGAGTTGTTGTTCAGTACAAGTTTCATTCAACATCACTTCCAACCTTCCATTCCGAAGTACTGATTCTTTGAGGTAAGGAATGTTATTTTCTTCATATATGATATTATTTCTTGTAATATCATTATGCCGAAGTATTGATCTGAACTTTTAATCAAATTTAGAACTTTTTGTGTCGGGGTTACTATTCACGTATACGACACTATTCATGTATACGACATTATTAACAAATACGGCACTATTCACCGAAAAATGAAATTTTCTCTTTTTCTTCCAGATGTCTTTTATGATTACTATCTTTGATTGTATCCATGTTTTGATCTTTATTTTTGAATTATACTTCACACTTGGTTATTATGAAGTATTATTGAATTTGGATAAATCGAAATACGAATCCCTAATATTTTTCCTTCTGTCTCACTGGATTCGTTCTCTAAAATATTTTTCATCATCCTCAGTCCTTAATGGTGATACTTGATGAATATTGTGACGCCCCCAAAATAGGTCCACCCAACCCATTCTGAGTCACTAGATATCATACTATAAAAATCAATTACAACTTCATTTATACCACTGTTGAACTGTCGTGCAGAGTACGACAACAGATAAGCTGTGAGTTTCAATACAAATATATGTAACTCTCATGGTGCGTCGACCACAACCTTACAATGGTATATTACATAAAAGTACAGTCAATAACTGTTTTTGAAATTAAAATCTCTGGAAGTGCTCAAGGAAACCTTCGTACATGAGAGGCCATGAATCTAAGTTATGATAGATATCATATGCCCAGAGAATTATCCTTGGTTGATCCAATAGACCCCAAAGAAAAATAAGAAGATTACTATCATGTTCCTTCCAATGATGAGTCTTCTCTTGACATATAATTATCTCAGTTGTCTCCAAGTGAGAATTATATTTCAAATATACTCCAAGATCATATAGGTAGTGCTCGTAGATATACTCAGTAAGTGGATGTGCACAACCCTGTCTTATGATAACACGAGATTTTATGTCATTAGACATCTTGTATGATAGTGGCAAAACACCCTTTTAAATTTGGGTTCTCATCAACCTATTGTTGTTCACCAAAATCAATTATTAAGTGACGTATAACATACGACATGCACATCTTAGGTCCTCAATGCAATTATATATTGCATGTCATGCCATTTTATAATGTATTGAGAAACTTCAACAGTCTCGGACCATCTCACTATTTTCTTATTATCCCCGCTCGACCCAGCTACACTCTTATTACCTGAAAAGAATTGTGAAGCAAAAGGGTGAGCACAACTAGCACAGTAAAGAATATCATGACTAAAGATAATTAAATTATCAATAGCATTCATCTGTAATAAATCAAAGATTTAGAACATATTGTAGATGATAAAACTTTTCAACTATAGTTGCAGCGGAACGAGCAATCCATTAAAAGAGTCAAATAGACCATCAGGTCTATTATCTTCTCCAAGTTAAAAGTCCACCAATAATGTTTTATCCCTGTAACATCAATCAACAATTCCTATCCACAATCATATGAATAACTCATAATCATAATTGTGATTTGAATTCCTTTTTCGCACCGGAGACGAAGATAATTTTTATCACCTATCTTCACTGAAACATCAAAAATCATGGTTATACCAAATCACAATTTCTACTCATAATCATATTTAATAAATTCATCTTGCAGACTACTACCAAAGATATACAAATCAGATAACTAAAGTAATCAACAGTTCATCTTTGCTCTACAGCCAAAGATATACAATCAGTAAAACCAATAATCTTTGAGACTCAATTTTAATAAGTATCATGACCACGAATTATCCATGCACTACGGGCCAAGGATATTCGTGTTTTCGATACTGGCCATGATTATACCGAACAATCCCGGTAATATAATCATACCAAGTCCATCTATGCACTACGGGCCAAAGATGACTTTTACCACATCATTTGTAACATTACTGATCATGATTATACCGAATAATCTCTCGGTCATAATCATACCAAGTTCATCTATACACGTAAAGCCATGATGACTTTCAACACAATATAAGCATGAGGATCATGACAATGATATAAAGAATCAATCAAATAAGATAAAGGATAAATATTAAACATTTATAATATAATTTATCCAGGGTTCAAGAATATCCCAATGTTATCAATCACTTAATAATCTCATAATCTAACATTAATATTATAACAATATTTTAATCACTTCTTAAACTTATAAAAAATTTATTTCAATTATTTACACTTTACTACATAATGCATTTAATCATTCAAAAATGCTATACTCATAAGATATCATCACCAATGATCAAATCCCTCATCAAAAACATACATATACCCTATATAGGATTCCTAAGCCATAAAATTCTATTTTCTAATTTTGTTACTTCACATAACATATTTAACTCATTTACTCATAACTAGATCATTTTCATGAAAAATATCAAATCAGTTCAAAAAAATATTTATTTTCTGGGATTTAGTATAATATAGTCCCATAATGAAAATATATTTTTCTCGAAATTTTTAAAATTCATTTACTATTTTTCAAAAATCAATTTCTAATTAATTCCTTAAGAAATTAGCTACCTCAAGTTTAACTTCATAAATCCCCAAATCTTGGCAGGATCTTACACATATTAACGTGAGCTTCCAGTTTAAATTTCATGGTCATCGGAGTTATAGAACTCCGGTTATAGTGTTTTTCGTCGAAAAAACCTAAATATTGAAATGGTCATAACTTGCTCATTTTAAGTCAGAATGAGCTCATTTTTGGACAAGAGGTACTTTATACCATAGACTTTCATGTCCCAAAAGGCCAAAATTTTTCTCACAAATTAAGTGGCCGAAACATCCCTTTTAAAAACATGGGCAGTAGCTTTTTCGGTATTGGCAGCTTTTGACTCCTTTGCTAAAATCAGTCCACATGAAAATCTACAACACCTTTTCCAGCGATTCCACTTGGAGAAGTTACAAAACTTATAGACCTAACTCTAGAACTTGACCTCACTCAAAAACTCGAAATATAATAGGAGATATGGTCAATTGAATTTCATGTTCCGTTTTCACCAAAATCTGATTTTCAACCCTTTGTGATTTCTAAGAAACTTTCATGCTTTCACATAATAACCAACATAACTCATCATAACACTTACTAATACCATATATAACCATGATTTTCATAAGTCCAATGCTTTTATTATGACTTTCATCATAATCCACGTAAACAGTTCATTTCCATAATTTAATAAGGAATGAAATACAAAGGATCATTCACCATGCATGTGGTAATCCACATAGACAGGTTATTCCAACAGAATAATAAGGAATGGAATAACAGAAGAAATCACCATGCATGCGATAGATCGCATCAACAGGTTATTCTCAACAGAATAATAAAGAATGGAACCAGGTCCGGCGTAAATGCACAGATAGGATATTCTGACAGAATATTAAAGAATGGAATAACAACAGACATCACAAGGTATACGGTAATCCGCGTATACAGGTTATGCTAACAGAATAATAAATGGAACGTGTCAAAGTAAATTGCATGACAAGAGATATTAAACGTAATAATAAAGAACGGAATAATAGAAGAATTTCACCATGTATGCGGTACTTCACATAAACAGGTTATTCCAACATAATAATATAGAATGAAATAATAGAAGAATTTCACCATATATGCGGTACTTCGCATAAATAGGTTATTCCAATATAATAATATAGAATGGAATAACAGAGGAATTTCACCAGTATAGGGTATCTGCGATATACGAAAGTTATGTATAGGGTATCGGCATGATACAAAGTTATGTATAGGGTATGTTTGCGATATCTGAGTTATTCCAATGTAATAATAAAGAATGAAATAACAGAAGTTCTCTTCATGAATAAGAAAGAATAACACCCCTTACGGGTACAACAAATAATATCCCTTACCTTAGAAGAAGTTGGATACTGGAGTAGTGAAGTAGCAGAATACTCTTCTTATTTCTCTCTATAATTTCTCTCTCAAGAGTTTCAGTGAATTCGTAAGAAATAATGAAGGAATGAGCTTCTATTTATAGAAGAATGGAATGAATTGTAACTAATTCATGAACGGTCCAGATTGATTTACTTTTAAACGGAAGGTCCATATTGATTTACTATTAAAACTTAAAGCAACGGTCCATATTGATTCACTATTCCAACTTTTAAACCAGCGATACATATTGATTCACTATTATAACTTTTTCACCAGCGGTCCATATTGATTCACTATTATAACTTTCCACCGTGATCCATATATGATTCACTATTATAACTTCAACCAACTATTCGAAAAATTAGCAGACATCTCCTCATGGAATAATATTGTACCCAAATACCGAATGCACAATACTAGAGTGAATAGTAACTCGTGAATAAGAAACTCATGAATAGTAACCGACACAAAAAAGTGTCCCGAATACCCGATTGAACAATATAACCTCCAGACATCAATTATCATCAGAATAGATGTCGATTTTTACTAACACAAATAATCCCAACACAATGAAACTATCAAATTCATCTTTAATCAACACGAGCTTATTCATCATTAATATTATAACTCACAATATTTAATAACCAGATTGTTCCCAGGAAAGAAGGGGCTTTCCAATAAGGATTTCTCTCTATTGGCGCGCAATTAGGTGACCAAACCTCTCATTGACAGAACTTCTAGACATTATAAATATTGCAATTTAATAATATGAACAACTTTTTCGTCTCAATTATTGATTTAATAATATAACATATAATGCACGAAGACATCGTGACAATAATTGAATCAATAATACGAGAGATATGATGCAAAGAATTATCGTAGTAATAATTGAGTATAACTGAGTGACTTCTCAAATAAGCATCAATAATCGATACCGTGTGCTACTTTGCAACCACGCGTATTTTACCACTAATTATTTTATAACAACTTGCTTACTTTGCAAAATTTTCCATATCACCCTTAACTTTAACATTTATCAATTTAACCATTTACTAAATAGAATAATTATAAGAAAATTGAATACTTTTATTTCATAAAATTCGGGGTCTCACAAATATCTTTGACATGTAGTGCAAATATGAATGATTAACTGATGAATATCTTTGGCCCGTAGTGCAAAGATGAACATGTGTTGAGATGAACATGACCAACTGGTGATACAAATGAATATCTTTGGCCCGTAGTGCAAAGATGAATATTTGATGCAAGATGTATATTGCTTGATGTTACAGGGATAAAATATTGATGATGGACATTTAAATTCATAGATGATAGTAGATTTCATTCTCTACTTAACCCTTCTAATGAATTGTTGTTTCATTGCAGATTGTTGATCTAAAACTTGTTGTCATTATATTCTATCGATTTTTCCTGTTGAAGACTAAGGATAATTTGTTGTATATTATCTTAGTCATAATATTCTTTATTGGGCTAGTTGAGCTCACCCTTTTTCTTTTTTTTCTATTTTTTTCTTCTCAGGAAGCGAGAACATAGCGGGAAGTAGTCGGAGTGTGGAATGATGGTTCTAGACAGTTGTTTAGCAGTCCTTACTATTTTGTAAAATAGTTTATCAATAATTATAATGAGGACTTTATCTGGGTGTGGATATTGTCTAGAAGACAATATTTGTATTTAAACTCACAGTATGTTTTGTCGTATTTTGCAAGACAATTGTAATAATAAAAGTTGTAGTTATTTTCTGTATCATGTATTTGGTGACTCATAATGGGTGATGTATACCTATTTTGGGGGCGTCACATTTGGTCACCTAATTGCGCGGCAGTAAGGAGAAATCCTTATTGGAAAGCCCCCTCTTTCCTGGGAACGGCCTGGTTGTAATAATTGTGATTCTGTAATATTATTTGTGAATAATTAATTATTAATTTTTATGATAAGGAAATATTTATTTGATGTGGATATAAATGATGGATTTATTTTTGTGGTTATAAATGAAGGAATTAATGTTGAGGTGTTTTTATCAGTATTTTTGTGTTCTTGTGATATATTGCGTGAATTATAATTTTTAATCCGACAGTTGGATCGTTGTAATTTTTGGATATGTTATACATATATAAGTTGAGTATATGTTCACAAATTTTGAACCGTTAAAAATGAACGTATAAATTGTTATGAATTTTAAGAGGTGACTGGTTCAGAAATTGTTGAAGTTTCAGAATTTATCATTTTGGTGGAAAATTCTGGAATGTAAGCGATTTTTGGATGTATAGATTAAGAGTTATGAATTTTACAGGAAAAAACTATTTTCAAAGTAAACCCTTATAACTCCTTGTGGTTAACTCCAAAATTGGTGAAATTTTTATTGGGAGTACATCTATATAACATCAGTATATTCTGTAAATTTCAGAATTTTTGGACAAAAGTATAATTTAGGATAAATGTCTAAATATTCGGCAGTTTGGCCATGTGAAAAATAGTAAATGAATTTAAAAATTCCGAGAAAAATATATGTTTAATATGGGACTATATTCTGCTAAATTCCAGAAAAAAAAATATTTTTGGAACTGATTTGGTATTTTTCATCAAAATAGACTAGTTATGAGTAAATGAATTAAATATGTTATGTGAAGTAACAAAATTGAAAAATAGGATTTTATGGCTTGGGAATCCTATATAAGGTATATGCAAACTTTTGATGAGGGTTTTGGTTATTGGTGATGAAATCTTATGAGTTTGGCATTTTAGAATGATTAAATGCATTAATTAGTAAAGTGTAAATAATTAAAATAAATTATTTATAAGTTTAAGAAATGATTAAGATATTGTGGTAATATTAATAATATTAGATTATAAAATTATTAAGTGATTTATAACAATTGGATTAAGGTGTTATGAAATCATGGATTTATGAATCTTGCGCTTGAGATTAAATCTATATTTTGATCATATTGTTTTTATTATCATGTATAACATTTTTATAATCTTGGTGAAGAAATTTCTCTTTGACTTGAGCGTAAAGATAGGTAGATTATTGATCGTGACTATGGGTTCTCTTTGGCCAGTAGTGCCAATTATTGATTCTTACGTAAGAAGGCACTACTCAATAATTGTTACGAGAATTATATTCAAAGATTTTATTTTATTGATTCAATAATTGTTGCGTTGATATTTTATATTCTTCGTTGTTTTAATAATTGTCATTTTACGATATTTTTTTATTATCAGACAATAATTCATATTATCCGAATAATATTATTAGATAACATTATTGGCAATGTCTAGAAAGTTACATCTCAGGAGAGGTTTGGTCATCTAATTCTTGTATTTAGTAAAGAGAGATCCTTATCGAAACCCCTCTCTTTTGGGGCTGCCCGCTGGTTGTCGAGAATGTGATTCTATAATATTATTTGTAAATAATTAATTATTGATTTATATGATGAAGAAAATATTGATTTTATGTGGATATAGATGGAGAAAATTTTTTAATGTGACAATTGTTGAAAATTAATATTTTATCTTTTTCTGATAAAATAATTCATTTAAATATATTATTTTAATAATATATTGATGGTGATATTTTTACAATGAATGTGAGATATATGAGTATATGAGGAGGAAGAGTATTTTTGTGGCATTAAATGATTAACACAAGTTTTGTGTGTCAGTGAGACCCCAATTCTTGATGAAATTTGATTATAAGCTTGTAAAATCGCCTGGTTTGTGGATTGATTGGCCAATTTCATTTGGAATTTGGAAAAATTTTCTTCTCTTGTGAGTTGTAGAGAGAATGAAATTTCCTATGGAAAGGACATGTGGTTCAATTTTTTCGACAAAGGGCTATTTATTGTGAATTATTGAAGTTCAAGTTCAAATAATTGATTTTTGGAAGTTTTATTTATTTTATCAAGGAAAACATTTTTTCCATTTGAGTTGCACATGTTAATGGTTGAATCATTTGGTGAGGTGTGCTAAGGAAATTAAGAAAATTATATTATTATTTTATTAAATTTTACGCTTTTTGGTGTTCTAAGCATTTTCCTATAAATAGGGTCTTGGGTTAGAATTGAAAATCACACCGAAACTAAAATCTTCTCTCTCTCTCTCTCGATATATTGAGCGTATTCTTGTGAGTATTTTAATACTTTGAGTGTTGCTATATCTGGTGCAAGTTCAAGTCATAGCCTATATCCGGTGTTTCAACTAGAAGTATTATCTTTTCGAGGTAAGAGATGTTATTTTCTTCATATATGATATTATTTCTTCAATATCATTATGCCAAAAAATTGGTTTGAACATTTTAATCAAATTTGAAACTTTTTGTGTGGGGGGAGTTATTATTCACATGATACAAAACTATTCACGAATTTACAATTATTCATCAAAAAATGAAATTTTTCCTTTTCGTCCAAAATATCTATTATAGATACTAGATTTAATTGTATTCATGTTTTGATCATTCTTGAATTTTACTTCACTATGATTATTTATGAGGTATTTTTGGACATGAAATAGTTGAAATACGAATCCTTGATATTTATTCTTTTGTTTCACTGGATTCGTTTCCTTTAAAATATTTTTCATCATCCTCAGTCCTAAATGATGATATTATTGAATATCTTTGGCCTGTAGTGCAAAGATTAATGATTTTATGATAAATATCTTTGTCCCGTAGTGCAAGATGAACAGGTGTTGAGAAGAACATGACCGACTGATGAATATCTTTGGCCTGTAGTGCAAAGATGAATATTTGATTCAAGATACATATTGATTGATCTTACAGGGATAAAATATTGATGATGGACTTTAAATTCATAGATGGTAGTAGATTTTATTCTCTACGTAACTCTTCTATGAATTATTATTTCCGCTGCGAATATTGATCTGAAACTTGTTGTCTATTTTATTTTATCAGATTTTTCCCTGTTGAAGACTAACGATAATTTGCTCTATATTATCTTAGTCATAATATTCTTTACTGGGCTAGTTGAGCTCACCCTTTTCCTTGTTGTTCCATTTTTCTCAGGAGGCGAGAATGTAGCGAGTACTAGTCGGGGTATGGAATGATGATTCTAGAAGTTGTTTAGTAGTCCACACCATTTTTGTAAAATAATATATCAATAATTGTATTGAGGACATAGTTGGGTATATATATTGTCTAGATGACAATATTTGTATTTAAACTCATAGTTTATATGTTGTATTAATAAAGTTGTAGTTGTTTTTGTACCATGTTATTGACGACTCAGGATGGGTGATGTATACCTATTTTGGGGGCGTCACACATCGAAATGCAGTCAAGTCGCTTTGGCGTCTTAACATTTTCCTATAAATAGAGGCTAAGTTAGAATTGAAAATCACACCGTAAACATAAGCTTTCTCTCTTCTCTCTCTATATTATCAAGCGTATTTTGTGAGTATTTTGATACTTTGAGAGTTCTTTATTCAAAGATGTAAGGTTCCTTGACTTTATATTAGGTCGGAAAAATCGCTTCTTTTGAAGTAAGGGATTATCACGGGATTTTAAGGGTTATTATGTTTCTTCGGGCCAGTAATTTTTCCGATCTTCAAAATTTCGAAAAAATTTGAAATGATATTTTGATGAGTTTTCTTGATTGTGTCCAAAAATGGCGATTTTTGGATGTATAGATTAAGAGTTATGAATTTTATGGGAAAAGACTATTTTAAAAGTAAACCCTTATAACTCCTTGTGGTTAACTCCAAAATTGGAGAAATTTTTATATTTTTATTGGGAGTACATCTATATAACATCGGTATATTCTGTAAATTTTGGAATTTTTGGACAAAAGTACAATTTTTGATAAATGTCTAAATATTCGGCAGTTTTGGCCATGTGAAAAATAGTAAATGAATTTTAAAAATTCTGAGAAAAATATATATTTAATATGGGACTATATTCTGCTAAATCCCAGGGAAAAAAATATTTTTGAAACTGATTTGGTATTTTTCATGAAAATGGACTAGTTATAAGTAAATGAATTAAATATGTTATGTAAAGTAACAAAATTGAAAAATAGGATTTTATGGCTTGGGAATCCTATATAAGGTATATGTAGACTTTTGATGAGGATTTTGGTTATTGGTGATGAAATCTTATGAGTTTGACATTTTAGGATGATTAAATGCATTAATTAGTAAAGTGTAAACAATTAAAATAAATTATTTATAAGTTTAAGAAATGATTAAGATATTGTGGTAATATTAAAAATATTAGATTATGAGATTATTAAGTGATTTATAATATTTGGATTAAGGTGTTATGAAATCATGGATTTATGAATCTTACTCTTGAGATTAAATCTATTTTTTGATCATATTGTTTTTATTATCATGTATAACATTTTTATAATCTTGATGAAGAAATTTCTCTTTGACTTGAGCGTAAAGATGGGTATATTATTGATCGTGACTATGGGTTCTCTTTGGCCAATAATGCAAAGTTGAATGGTATGATCATGACCATTGAATTTATAATTGAATATCTTTAGCTTCAAGTGCAAAGGTGAATTGATCAACATGGTTATAATTATGGTTTATATAAATTTTTAAATGATTATGTATTTCTTTGAGATATTAATATCTTTGGCCTGTAGTGCAAAGATGAATTATTGATGAATATCTTTGCCCGTAGTCTGAAAAAGATGACTGTTGTTGAATATCTTTTGGCGTGTAGTGCAAAAGATGACCTGTTGTTGAATATCTTTGGCCCGTAGTGCAAAGATGAACTGTTAATGAATATCTTTGGCTCGTAGTGCAAAGATGAACTTATTAGTATGATTATGAACAGGAACTGTGATTTGGTATAACCATGATCTTTGATGTTTCAGGTAAAGACATGTGATGAAAAATATCTTCGTCTTGGATGAGAAGAGAAAATTAGAACTACAATTATGATTATGAGTTATTCATACGATCGTGAACAGGATCTCATTGATTAATGTTACATGGTTAAAGCATTGTTGGTGGACTTTTAACATGGAGAAGATAATAGACTTTATGGTCTATTTGACTCTTCTAATGGATTGCTCATTCCGCTGCAACTATGGTTGAAAATTTTTATCATCTACCATATGTTCCAAATCTTTGATTTATTCTCGATGAAGGCTATTGATAATTTAATTATCTTTAGTCATAATATTCTTTATCGAAGTTAGTTGTGCTCACCCTTTTGCTTCACAATTCCTTTCGTGTAATAAGAGTGTAATTTGGGTCGAAATGGGGATAATAGTGAATAGTGTGGTGGTCCGAGATCACAAAGTTTCTCAACACATTATAAAATGGCATGACATACAATATATAATTGTATTGAGGACCTAAGATGTGTGTGTCGTATATTATACATCACTTAATAATTGATTTTGGTGAACAACAATAGGGTGAGGTGAACCCAACTTTGGAAGGGTATTTTGTCACTATCATACAAGATGTCTAATGACATACAATCTCGTGTTATCGTAAGACAGGGTTGTACACATCCACTTGCTGAGTATATCTACGAACACTACCTATATGATCTTGGAGTTTATTTGAAATATAATTTTCAACTGGAGATAGTGGAGATAGTTACATGTCAAGAGAAGACTCACCATTGGAAAGAACATAATAGTAGTCTTCTCGTTTTTCTTTGGGGTCTATTGGGTCAACCAAGGATAATTCTCTGGACATATGATATCTATGATAACTTAGATTCATGGTCTCCCATGTACAAAGGTTTCCTTGAGCACTTCCCAAAGATTTTAATTTCTAAACAGTTATTGACTGTACGTTTATGTAATGTATCAATGTGAGGTACTGTCCATAGTTGGGACATGAGTTAAAGTTGGTATTAAAACTCACAGTATATGTGTTGTTGTATTTTGCACGACAATTGTAGTAATAAAGTTGTAGTTGTATTCTGTACCATGTATTTGGCGACTCAGAATAGGTTGGATGGATTGGAACTATTTTGGGGGCATCACAATGAGAACCACAGTCCAGAAACACAAATAATTTAACTCATTGACTGCAACTGATCCCAAAAATAAATGGGAAAAATATTATGCTAATAGGTACAAATTGGATATCAAACATCTAGAACTTCACTTATATCACTTCTATTCCGATCTAAACACAGTGTTCATCACCTCCTTCAGATTTTAGCAGTCCAAAAATTTTCATATCCGCCAGATTTAGGGTTGACAAAGATTCCTCAGCTCATAACCCAGATTCCGACGAGAACAAATCAAGATCTGGAAAGGGACGAAGAAAATTACCATCTCAGCCATATCCGAACAGTTCTATTTTCCAAACCCTAAACACCATTAGCCAAGATTCATAACCCTAAACTAGAGGCCCTAAGAAAATCCTCCACACCAAATCATAAGCCCCAATCCATCTCACATAATAAGAAATCTTTTCATCTAGTGACTATCGTTGCGTGTCACAATCTTTTCATCTGGTGATTATACAAAAATAAAAATGTGAAGGATAATATTTTGTATATGTAGCTATTCTAAAGAAGAATAAAAAAATTTCTCACTAATTTATGCATATATATCGAACTATGCAGGTGTTAAAATATCCACAATCAAGGAATTCAATAATATAAAGATAGAGATAGTGACTTTCAAAAGAATAAAAATTTTCTCAATTATTTACTGTTTGTATGATGATTTTACCCTTGAATATATCAAAAATATTTCATAACAAAATAAAAAACTATATTTTTTACACATATCAATTGAGCTATGTCCCATCGAGATAGTCACGTCAACAATTTCTGACGTGACGTGACAAGTTCAATTGGGAAAAAATTAATAGTTTAATTATATAATTGAAAAAAATTGAAAGGTAGATTACCAAAGTAGAATATGACCAATAGTTTAAAGTAATGAAACATATTTAAGCCTAGTTTTTTTGTTGATCTCCTCGGAGCATCCCAAGACATCAAATATCTTGTTAATCTGCTTTATCCACGTCTCCGCCTTAAGTGGTTTTGGCTCTCAGAAAAACTTCCGTGGTCCCAGCTCCTTGAACTATTTAGTAGTGACCGTCCGAGAGTTGCCATTCTTTCCACCTGCATTTTGGACAGGAGCCGCTCTCGCCTGATGTTGCATGAATTGTATAAAGCCTCTGAACATTCCATCGTTCATCATTTGGTAAGTGTTGTCGTTTACATGAGGATTGTCGCCTTCCTGATAGACATTATCCTGATTATTGATCTGTGGAGACTCAACGGTCTCCTGTGTTCCATTGCTATTTTAAACATTCTAGGATGTCATTTTCAAATACTGCCACAAAACAAGGGTTAATTAACATATCACATATTATCCCTATACTCTGACCGACCAATTAAATACCAAATAAACTTAGGTAGGTCATACTAGCGAAGGAATTACCCGTCTCTCCCCTCCGAGTTCTTGTCTCACATCTCAGCCAGGGATCATATCCCTAAGCTTTGATACCAACTGTGACGCCCCCAAAATAGGTATACATCACCTATTCTGAGTCGCCAAATACATGGTACAGAATACAAAAACAATCTTAAATATACAACATGAGCTATGAGTTTTAATACAAATATTGTCTTCTAGATAGTAATCAAACTCAAAATAAGTCCTCAATACATTTATTATCACACTATTTCATAGAATAGTGAGGACTACTAATGCTATCATCTGGACCGTCACTCCGTTCCCCGACTAGTCCCTCCTACATTCTCATTTCCTGAAGAGAACAATTGTAAGACCCCAACTTTTATGAATAAAGATGATTTTTTTATGAATGTCATTTTTGAATATTATGGAATGAATTTGATATAATGTTATAGTTGCGGGTAATATTTATAAATTTTGAAAAGTACGCAAGTTGTTATATAATATTCGATTGGACGGGAAATATTCATTTTAATAGGGAATATTCGCATAAACAAGACAATCATTGGTGGACCTCTTGAATGTAATTATTGTCGGATTGAGAAAACGACAAAAAATATTTTATGAAAATAACTACGAAAGTTTTCACGTTAAGCTGATTGAAACACACAGTGTTAAAAGTACAAGAATGTCTGGCGTGGTTGCATAAAGAATACTGATTTTGATTGATGATGCTTACGTGAGAAGTATAAGACCCTGAATTTTTTTTAAAAATAAAATGGAATTTCCTTTATTTATTATTTTGAAATAGTAAGGGTTTATTTGATTAATGTGGTTAGTTATGGGTAAAATGCGCAAATATTTTAAATAAGCAAGTGATTATAAATATTCATTGTTATCGGGGAATATTCATTTGGTCGTGGAATATTTCTTTTTGCTTGGGAATATTAAATGCAACGACGACGTTTGACCTTGTTGTGGGCCCCATAATAACTAAAAGCGATTGGATGAAGAAAATGACAAGTATAAGTTGTTTATAAATAACAGGCGTAGTTTTACCAATTATCTTTGTTGGAATACCCGGTGGTTAAAACACATGAATACGCGTTGTTGCACAAGAAGATACTTACCGGTATTGCACCAATTATTGATTCTTTCGTAAGAAGGCACTACTCAATAATTGTTACAGTAATTAATGTTCAATATTTTATTTTATTGATTTAATAATTGCTACGTTGATATTTTATATTATTGTTGTTTTAATAATTGTCACTACACAATATTTTTCATTATCAGATCAATAATTCATATTATTTGAATAATATTATTAGATAGCATTATTGGCAATGTCTAGAAAGTTCTCGCTTCTAAGGAGAGGTTTGGTCACCTAATCAAGGTACCAAGAAGGAGAAATCCTTATTGAAAAGCCCCTCTTTCTCGGGAGCTACTGGTTACGATTTTGTGATTCTGTAATATTATTTGTGAATAATTAATAATTAATTTATATGATAAGGAAAATATTTATTTTATGTGGATATAGATGAAGAAAATTTTTAATGTGACAATTATTGAAAATTGATATTTTATCTTTTCTGATAAAATAATTCATTTAAATATATTATTATATTTTAATAATATAATAATGGTGATATTTTTACAATGAATGTGTAATATATAAATAAATGAGGAGGAAGAGTATTTTGTTACAAAAAAATGTTTAACACATGTTTTGTGTGTTGATAGACCCCATTTTTGACTGAAATTTGATTATAGCCTATAAAATCTTCTGTATGTGGATTTCGGTCAATTTTTGTTTGGAATTTGGAAAAACTTTCTTCTGTAAAGTTGTAGAGAATTAAATTTCCTATGGAATGGACATAAGATTTGAATTTTTCAGATAAAAGGGCTATTTATTATGAATTATTGAAGTTCCGGAATATTGAGTCTGAATTGATTTTGTTACAAAAATTGTTTTAAACATGTTTTTCATTTTTTTGTGTGGGAAATGTGTTTTTGATGTGGAGGGCTAAGTAAAATTTGATTATAAATATATTATTTTATTAAATTTTCTGCTTTGGTGTTCTAAGCATTTTCCTATAAATAGGGTGCTTAGGTTAGAATTGAAAATCACATTTAAAATCAAGTTTTCTCTCTATATTATCGAGCGTATTCTTGTGAGTATTTTGATATCTTGAGTGTTGCTATACGGTGCAACTTTCCTTCAGCGTTATATCTGATATTCCAGTTAGAAGTACTATTCTTTTGAGGTAAGGGATCTTATTTTTTAAAAATGATATTATTTCTTTCAATATCATTATGCCAGAATATTGATAAGATTTTTCTTGTGCAATTATGATCTTTTCATGTCAAAATTACTATTCACGAATTACTATTCATGAGTTACAATTCACGAAGCATGATGATTTTTCTTGTGAAAAATTTCTACCTTTTAGTGTCAGAGTTACTATTCACGTATACGTTACTATTCACGTATATGGCACTATTCACGAATACGACACTATTCACAGAAAAATTAAATTTTCTTTTCTGTGTCCAAGATTGTCTATTATGGTTCCTATCTTTGATTAGATCTATGTTTTGATCTTCATTTTTGAATTCTGCTCCACAATAGTTTATTATGGAGTATTTTTGAACTTGGATTGTCTAAAGTACGAATCCTTAATATTTATTCTTTTGTCTCACTGGATTCATTTTTTTTAAAATATCTTTCATCATCCTCAGTCCTAAATGATGATATAACTGAATATCTTTGTCCTGTAGTGCAAAGATGGTTGATTTTCTTATGAATATCTTTGCCCGTAGTGCAAAGATGAACATGTGTTGAGATGAACATGACCGACTGATTAATATCTTTGGCCTGTAGTGCAAAGATGACTATTTCATTCAAGATGTATATTGATTGATGTTATAGGGACAAAATATCGATGATGGACTTTTAAATTCATAGATGATAGTAGATTTCATTCTCTACTTAACTTTTCTAATGAATTGTTGTTTCCGCTGCAGTTGTTGATCTAAAACTTGTTGTCTATTGTATTCTATAAGATTTTTCCTTGTTGAAGACTAAGGATAATTTTTTGTACATTATCTTAGTCATAATATTCTTTACTGGGCTAGTTGAGTTCACCCTTTTCCTTTTTGTTCCATTTTTCTTCTCAGGAGGCGAGAATATAGCGGGAACTAGTCGGGGTATGGAGTGATGGTTCAAGATAGTTGTTTTAGTAGTCATCACTATTCTGTAAAATAGTGTATCAATAATTGTAATGAGGACTTCATTTGAGTGTTGATATTGTCTGGAAGACAATATTTGTATTTAAACTCACTGCATGTGTTGTCGTATTTTGCACGACAATTATAATAAAGAAGTTGTAGTTATTTATGTACCATGTATTTGGCGACTCAGAATAGGTTGGGTGGAATGGACCTATTTTGGGGTGTCACATTGGTATCGAGCTTAGGATATGGTCTCTCCATGAGTTCGGGAATAGAACTAGGAGGGAGAGACGAGTAAATCCTTCGCTAGTATGTCCTACCTAAGCTTATTTGTTAGTTGGTTAGAGTATAGGGTTATTATGTGCATGTTAATTTCTTTAATTAACCCTTATTTTATGGCAGTATTTAAGAATGGCAACTGAGAATGTTAACAGTGGAGTAAATGAGACCGTGGAGACATCTTTACTCACCAATCAGTAGAACGTGCAACAGGAAGACAATGTTCCTCCTGTAAACAACACCACTGATCAGACGATGAACGATGGGATATTTAGAAACTTTTTGCAGTTTATGCAAAATCAGAAAAGGGAGACTCGTGTACAAAATACATGTGGAAATGATAGCAATGCACAGTTTGTCACAGCCAAGCAGTTCAAAGAGTTGGGACCACCATAATTCTGGGAAAAGCCAGATCCGATTAAGGCGAAGACGTGGGTTAAGTCCATATTCTCTGGAGTCAAATTTAAACGTTGAGCGCAAGTAGGAGAAATAAAAGAATGGGTAGAACCGATATCAAATAAGGTATAGACTTTGCTAGAGTTTATGATAAGCTTACCCGTAATGGCCTCGTTCGGGTTCCTTGCTTTCTGGGAGGTTACAACAAACGCTCTCCCTTGCACTACCGGTTTTGACTTTTCTGGGACGGCCTTTGATGCCTCCATCCAAGCTGAGCTTGTCTTCGATGCACGACAAAATCGGGTCAGGTGACCTTCTCTTCCACAGTTGTAACATGTTTTGGATGGCATCGCACAGTTTGGACTGATGTGTCCCTCTCCTCCACACTTTAAGCATATGATAGGTGGTCGTTCTCCTTCCTTAACGACAGGTGCTGATGCTGACGTCTTTCCATCATTGTTAAATCTCCTCTTCTTGAAATGTCCATTCTTATTGTTTTGGCCATGATTACCATCGAAGTGGTTACCATTTCTGGTATGTTGATTCCCTCCACGCTTATTGTCACCGCTTCGATGACTGTTATCACTTGTATTATCATTTTTCCGGCTGCTTTCCTTTGGTTGGGTTGACTCATTATCGCACTCCAACAACTGAGCCCTATTAACAACATCTGAATACAAACACAGTTTATGAGAGATAAGATATTGACGTATCTCAGGTTTTAAACCCCTTTGAAATATTCGCGTCATTCTCTCCTTATTATTAACCAAATGGGACGCAAACTGGGACAACTCGGCAAACTTGGCTTCGTACTGCGACACGGTCATGTTGTTTTGCTCCAGCTTGATGAACTCTACCTCTTTCATGTGATTTAATACTTTCAGAAAGTACTTGTCGTTGAATAGTTCTTCGAACTTCTCCCAAGACATCTTCAGGCGGGCAGTTGAGTACGCTTTTACTGATTCTCACCAAGAATCGCGCCCGCGCATGACATGAAGGTGGCAAAGGAACCTTTTGCTCCCCGGAGCATCCCAAGACATCAAATATCTTGTTGATCCGCTTTATCCACGCCTCTCGCCTTAAGTGGTTTTGGCTCTCCAAAAACTCCGGTGGTCCCCTTCCTTGAAATCGCCAATGATGTGACCGTCCGAGAGTTGCCTCGTGTTTCCACCGCATTTTATACATGAGCCGTTTTTCCACCGATGTTGCATGAATTGCATAAAGCCTCTGAACATTCCATCGCTCATCATTTGGTCGTTGTTGTTGTTGTTTGCACGAGGAATGTCGCCTTCCTGATGCACATTATCCTGATTATTGATCTGTGGAGACTCAACAGTCTCCTGTGCTCCATTGATGTTTTCAACATTCTCGGATGCTATTTTCAAACACTGCCACAAAACAAGGGTTAATTATCATATCACATATTATCCCTATACTCTGACCGATCAATTAAATATCAAATAAACTTAGGTAGGTCATACTAGCGAAGGAATTCCCCGTCTCTCCCCTCCTAGTTCTTATCTCACACCTTAGCCAGGGATCATATTCCTAAGCTTTGATACCAACTGTGACGCCCCCAAAATAGGTATACATCACCCATCTTGAGTCGCCAAATACATGGTACATAAATCAAATATAACTTAATTATACAACTGTCGTGTAAAATACGACAAAACATAAACTGAGACTTTAAATAAGAATATTGCCTTCTAGACAATATCCTTTCTCAATGGAGTCCTCATAAACAGTGTACAAACTCAAATTCAGTCCTCATTACATTTATTATCACACTATTTAACAGAATAGTGAGGACTACTAATGCTATCATCCGGGATGCCAATTCGTTCCCGACTCGTCCCAAATTTATATTCTCATTTCTCAAGAGAAAACGGTGAAAGAAAGGGTGAGCTCAACTAGCCCAAGAAGAAATATTATGACTAAGATAATGCGAATAAATTATCATTAGTCTTCAACAATGTTAAACTGATAAAATACAATAGACATCAAGTTTAACTGCAGCGGAATAAGCAATCCATTAAAAGAGTCAAGTATAGAACAAAATCTACTATCTTTTATGTTTTAAAAGGTTTTCCATCACTTTTATCGCTAGGACTCATCTTAATAAATAATCCACATCATCGAAGAATGTCACCAAGTATAGGGTAGACCGCGTATACAGGTTATTCCAATAGAATAATAAGAAATGGAATAACAACAGTTCTCTTCATGAATAAGAAAGAATAACACCCCTTACCGTAAAAGAAACTGGATATAAGAGTAGGGAAGTAGCAGAATACTTTTCTATAGTGTCTCTATAATTTCTCTCTCTAGAGTTACAGTGAATTCGTAAGAAATAATGAAGGAATGAGCTTCTATTTATAGAAGAATGGAAGGGCACTATTCATGGATGAAATAATTTTGCAGATTCACGGATCAAAGTTTTGATATCACTCTAATGAAAAAAATTCAATCAACTAATCAATGAGATTACAACAAAAATTAAAATATAATACAGATATATAAACACATGTTTTCAATTTATATATACCAATATTATATATACACCACTTGATTTTTATCTCCCCTATAACCTACATCAATCCCCCACCCCTCCAAAATCACTTTCACTCTACCCACCACTTTTCACTCATACACATCACTATCACTCTTTCTTTTCTCCCACCATTTTCCACTCACACATATAATATTATATATATACACATCACAATCTTTATATACATAATCTCCCTTCCCTATACGTAACTCTCTCCCACCCCCATTTCCAAAATTAGTTTTTCAACACATGTGGCTCCCACATGTGGGCCCCACTTTTAAAAATTTTCTACCGATTATTTTGAAAAATGGATAAATAGGGGTCCATAAAATAAGCAAAACTTCATAAAAATCACCTTAATAATTTTAACAACATTTATCACCTTTATTATAATTCACAATATTAATCGACCAGGTCGTTCCCAGGAAAGAGGGGGCTTTCCAATAAAGATTTCTCTCTATTGGCGCGCAATTAGGTGACCAAACCTCTCCTTGGCAGAACTTCTAGACATTGTTAATATTGCAATTTATAATATTTAATAACTCTGTCATTTCAATTATTGATTTAATAATATATAAAATATCGACAATAATTGAATAAAACTGAATGACTTCTCACGTAAGCATCAATAATCAATACCAGATGCTATTATGCAATTACGCTGCATTCATCTTGTACTTTTACTACTTAGAGTAGTTCAACAAAGATAACCAGTAAAACTTCCGCCGTTATTTTTATAAAAATATTTTTGTCGTTTTCTCAATCGAGATAATAATTACATTGTGGGGTCCACCAATGATTGTGCCGTCGTATGAATATTCCCTGTTAAAACGAATATTCCCCGACCAATCGAATATTATAAAACAACTTGCGTACTTTGCAAAATTTATAAATAATACCCACAACTATAACATTATATCAAATTCATTTCATAATATTCAAAAATGATATTTATAGAAAATTCATTTTTATTCCTGGCCTACTCCCAGAGCATGATATTGAATTTTGTATCGACTTTGAACCCGGTACAAAATCCATTTCTAAAATCTCATATCGAATAGCTCCTATTGAACTTTAGGAGTTAAAAATCCAACTATAGAATGTGATACCCGAGCCTTTATTTGGTGACTTCCTTTGTGGAATGCACCGAAGCCAGACTCTCCGTAGGGGACGCCATATTCGTGTGGTAGTAAACTGATAGATGCCATTGTGACGTGCTATCCAAGATTGGGATATGAGTCACAGTTGAGAGCAAACTAAGTCAGTAATCGAAATACGTAGCTTTCTAGGCTTAGTTGGTTATTATCGGAGATTCGTGGAAAGATTTTCTCAAATCGCTACTCCATTAACTCAGCTGACTCGTAGAGATACAAAATTCGAATGGAGCAAGGATTGTGGGAAGAGCTTCGAAGAACTCAAGAAGAGACTCATTTCGGCACATGTTCTGACCATACCATCCTGGAAAAGCGAACGTGGTAGCTGACGTGTTGAGTAGAAGATCGTATATGAGTACGAGTGCGATATTGTCAAAGACCCATTTCGTATAACTTAAAAATGATAGAGATAGAGTTAAAGACTCTAGGGACTCACGTGATGATATACGAGTAGAGCCCACTTTAATCGATAGTTAAAATCGCTCAAGCTACAAACCAGAGCTGATGAATATGAAGAAGGAGGTTCAAGAAGTTGTTATTCCAAAAGCGAGAATCGGCGATGTGAGGAAAGCTCAAACCTTCGATTTATTAGTCCATTTGAAATCCTCGATCGATTAGGAACTGTGGCCTATAGACTCGCTTTACTACCAAGTATGTCGCGTGTTTATAACGTTTTTCACGTACCGATGTTACGTAAATATATGGATGACCCGAACCACGTTATTGAGTTAGAATCAGACGAAATAGCCATAGATTTAACGTACGAGGAGGTACCTATCAAGATCTTGGATAGAAAGTAGCATGTCCTACGCATAAAGGTTATACCACAAGTCAAGGTTTTGTGGAAGAACCATGCTATTGAAGAAATGACCTGGGAGTTGGAATCAAAAATGAAAATGAGGTATCCTCACCTTTTCGAAATACCAGGTACGTACATCAATTTCGAGGACGAAATTTCATAAGGAGGGGAGGTTGTAAGACCTCGAATTTATTTTTTTTATAAATAAAATGGAATTTCCTTCTCTTTTTTTTTGAAATAGTAAGGGTTTATTTGATTAATGTGGTTAGTTGTGGGTAAAATGCGCAAATATTTTAAATAAGCAAGTGGTTATAAATATTCATTGTTATCGGGGAATATTCATTTGGTCGTGGAATATTCTTGCTGTCGAGAAATATTCGTACGACGGCGCAGCCTTGTGTGGGCTCCATAACGGAAAGCGATTAGATGAAAAAAATGACAAGTATAAGTTGTTTATAAATAACGGCGTAGTTATTACAATTATCTTTGTTGGAATACGCGGTGGTTAAAACACGATGAATACGGCGTTGTTGACAAGAATGGCACTACGGTATTGCACCAATTATTGATTCTTACGTAAGAAGGCACTATTCAATAATTGTTACAGTAATTAATGTTCAATATTTTATTTTATTGATTCAATAATTGCTACGTTGATATTTTATATTATTGTTGTTTCAATAATTGTCACTACACAATATTTTTTATTATCAGATCAATAATTCATATTATTTGAATAATATTATTAGATAGCATTATTGGCAATGTCTAAAAAGTTCTGTCTAAGGAGAGGTTTGATCACCTAATTGCGCGCCAGTAAGGAGAAATCCTTATTGAAAAGCCACCTCTTTCCTGGGAACGGCCTGGTTGTCAGTTTTGTGATTCTGTAATATTATTTGTGAATAATTAATTATTGATTTATATGATAAGGAAAATATTTATTTTATGTGGATATAAATGGAGAAAATTTTTAATGTGACAATTATTGAAAATTGATATTTTATCTTTTCTAATAAAATAATTCATTTAAATATATTTTTATATTTTAATAATATAATAATGGTGATATTTTACAATGAATGTGTAATATATAAATAAATGAGGAGGAAGAGTATTTTGTTACAAAAAAATGTTTAACACATGTTTTGTGTGTTGATAGACCCCATTTTTGAATGAAATTTAATTATAGCCTATAAAATCTTCCGTATGTGGATTTCGGTCAATTTCTGTTTGAAATTTGGAAAAACTTTCTTTTGTAAAGTTGTAGAGAATTAAATTTCCTATGGAATGGACATAAGATTTGAATTTTTAAGATAAAAGGGCTATTTATTATGAATTATTGAAGTTCCGGAATATTGAGTCTGAATTGATTTTGTTACAAAGATTGTTATAAACATGTTTTTCATTTTTTTGTGTGGAAAATTTGTTTTTGATGTGGTGGGCTAAGGAAAATTTGATTATAAATATATTATTTTATTAAATTTTCTGCTTTGGTGTTCTAAGCATTTTCCTATAAATAGGTGCTTAGGTTAGAATTGAAAATCACAATTTTAAGCTGAAGTTTTCTCTCTATATTATCGAGGCGTATTCTTGTGAGTATTTTGATATCTTGAGTGTTGCTTATATCTGGTGCAAGTTTCCTTCACGTTATATATCGATATTCCAAACCGTAATACTTATTGTTTTGAGGTAAGGGATGTTATTTTTTAAAAATCATATTATTTCTTTCAATATCATTATGTCGGAATATTGGTAATATTTTTCTTGTGTTATTCTGATCTTTTTATGTCGAAGTTACTATTCAGGAGTTACTATTCATGAGTTACTATTCACGAGTTACTATTCATGAGTTCCTATTCACGAGTACTATTCACGAAGTATGATGATTTTTCTTGTAAAATTTCTACCTTTTAGTGTCGGAGTTCTTATTCACGATATCGTTATTATTCACGATATCTGACTACTATTTAATCGACACTATTCACAGAAAAATTAAATTTTCTTTTCCGTGTCCAAGATTATCTATTATGGTTCCTATGTTTGATTAGATCTATGTTTTGATCTTCATTTTTGAATTCTGCTCCACAATAGTTTATTATGGAGTATTTTTGAACTTGGATTGTCTAAACTAAAAATCCTTAATATTTGTTCTTTTGTCTAATTGGATTCGTTTTCTTTAAAATATTTTTCATCATCTTCAGTCCTAAATGATGATATAACTGAATATCTTTGGCATTTAGTGCAACGATGGTTGATGATGGACTTTTAAATTCATAGATGATAGTAGATTTCATTCTCTACTTAACTTTTCTAATGAATTGTTGTTTCCGCTGCAGTTGTTGATCTAAAACTTGTTGTCTATTGTATTCTATAAGATTTTTCCCTGTTGAAGACTAAGGATAATTTTTTGTACATTATCTTAGTCATAATATTCTTTACTAGACTAGTTGAGCTCACCCTTTTCCTTTTTGTTCCCTTTTTCTTCTCAGGAGACGAGAATATAGCGGGAACTAGTCGGGGTGTGGAGTGATGGTTCAAGATAGTTGTTTTAGTAGTCCTCACTATTCTGTAAAATAGTGTATCAATAATTGTAATGAGGACTTCATTTAAGAGTTGATATTGTCTAGAAGACAATATTTGTATTTAAACTCACAGTATGTGTTGTCATATTTTGCACGAAAATTATAATAATGAAGTTATAGTTATTTCTGTACCATGTATTTGGCGACTCAGAATAGGTTGGGTGGAATGGACCTATTTTGGGGGCGTCACAAGAACCACTGGAGTTTTTGGAAAAGTTAGAACCACTTAAGGCGGAGACATGGTTAAAGCAGATCACCAATATATTTGATGTCTTGGGATGCTCAGATGAGCAAAAGGTTCCATTTGCCACCTTTATGTTGCGGGAAGAGGCATATTACTGGTGGAAATTTATAAAACGTACCCAGACTGACGCACTCAAGATGTCTTGGGAGAAGTTACAAGAGTTGTTCAACGACAAGTACTTTCCCGAAAGTATTCGTCACATGAAGGATAGTGTGACAATAAATGTAATGAAGACTTATTCTGAGAGTGGATATTGTCTAGAAGACAATATTTGTATTAAAACTCACAGCTCTCTTGTTGTATATTAAAGATTGTATTTGTATTCTGTGTCATGTATCTAGCGACTCAAGATGGGTGATGTATACCTATTTTTGGGGGCGTCATAGTTGTTATCAAAGCTTAGGGATATGATCCCTGGCTGAGATGTAAGACAAGAACTAGGAAGGGAGAGACGGGGAATTCCTTCGCTAGTATGACCTACCTAAGTTTATTTGGTATTTAATTGGTTGGTCAGAGTATAGGAATAATATGTGATTTGTTAATTAACCCTTGTTTTGTGGCAGTATTTGAAAATGACATCCGAGAATGTTGAGAATAGCAATGGAGCACAGGAGACCGTTGAGTCTCCATATATCAATAATCAGGATAATGTGCATCAAGAAGGCGATAATCCTCCTGTAAACAACAACACTGACCAAATGATGAACGATGGAATGTTTAGAGGCTTTATGTAATTTATGCAACAACAGGTAAGAGAGACTCATGTTTAAAATATAGGTGGAAATAATGGCAACCCACGATCGGTCATCGCTAAGCAGTTCAAGGAGCTGGGACCACCGGAGTTTTTGAGAAAGCCAGAACCACTTAAGGCGGAGACATGGTTAAAGCAGATCACCAATATATTTGATTTCTTGGGATGCTCAGAGAAGAAAAAGGTTCTATTTGCCACCTTTATGTTGCGTGAAGAGGCAGATTACTGGTGGGAATCTGTAAAATATACCCAGACTGACGCACTCAAGATGTCTTGGGAGAAGTTCCAAGAGCTGTTCAACGACAAGTACTTTCCCAAAAGTATTCGTCACATGAAGGAGGTGGAGTTCATCAAGCTGGAGCAAAATAATATAACCGTGTCGCAGTACGAGGCTAAGTTTGCCGAGTTGTCTCGGTTTGCATCCCATTTGGTCGATAATGAGGAGAGAATGACGCGAATGTTTGTAAGATATTTGAAACCCGAGAAACGTTAATACCTCATTTCTCACAAACTTTATTTATATTCAGATGTTGTGAATAGGGCTCAGTTATTGGTGAGCGATAATGAGTCAGCACAACCAAAAGGCAACGACCAACAACACGATAATAATCGTACCGGTGGCAATGGTCATCGGAACAATGATAACCATCGTGAGGGAAATTATCATGCCATGAATGGTAACCACTTCGGTGGTAATCATGGCCAAGATAATATTAGTGGAAATTTCAAGAAGAGAAGGTTTAATAATGATGGAAAGACAGCAGCATCAGCACCCGTTTCAAATGAAGAAAAACGACCACCGGTCGTATGTTTCAAATACGGACAGGAGGGACACATCCGTCCAAACTATACGCAACAATCCAAAGCATGTTTTAATTACGGAAGAGAAGGTCATCTAGCTCGATTTTGTCGTATGGTGAAGTCAAGTCCAGCTGGAATGGTGATGCCAAAGGATGTCCCAGACAAGCCAAAGCTGGTAGTTTAAGAGAGAGTGTTTTTTTTCGTAACGAGGAACCTGAATAATATTATCAAGGGTAAGTTAATCATAAACTCTTGCGAAGTCTATACCGTGTTAAATATCGGTTCTACTCACTCTTTCATTCCACTTAGTTGTGTTCAATGTTTGAATTTAACTCTGGAGAAGTTAGACTTTGATTTATCTGTTGAAACTCAGTTGGGAGAAAACTTCGTTACCTCCACTATTTATAAATCTTGTTTGATTCAAATCAACACTTTCACGTTACCTGTCGATCTTATCTCTTTGAAAATACTTGCCTTTGATGTGATTTTAGGAATCGATTGGTTAACTACTCATCATGCTTTTAATAATGTTGTTATCTTTCATATTCCAAACCAACCTGTTATGCGAATTCAAGCAACCAAACCACTAAAGCCAATCATTGTCATATCAAGCCATAAGTAAAGAGCCCGATCCTTTTTCGTTGTTGACTTCCTTGTGTGGAATGCAAGCCGGACTTTCTCGTAGGGGACGTTGTGAATAACGATGGCAAGTTGATAGGTATCAATGTGACGTGTTATCCAAGTCTTGGATGAGAGTCACAGTTGTGAATGATATTTCTATTGGTAATAAATTTCTTGACGTATTTCGAAGACTTTCGCCTACTTCCCAGTAGCGTGAAATCGAATTTTGTACTGACCCCAGTACAAAACCCCATTTCTAAAACCCTTAAATATTTCTTCAACTAAAACGAATGTAACATGCGCCAAAGACGTTGACTCGATCTGTTGAAGATTACAATCGTACCATTCAATACCATCGTGGGAAAAGCGAACATGGTAGCTGACGCGTTGAGTAGAAGATCGTATGCGTTTGAGTGTGAATATACGAACCTACGTGAAGATAACGAATATACGAGTAGAATCGACTTTAATCGATAAAGTTAAAGCCGCTGTGACGCCCCCAAAATAAGATATACATCACCCATTTTGAGTCGTCAATAACATGGTACGGAAACAACTACAATTTTATCATATAAATCAATAATTAATTATTCACAAATAATATTACAGAATCACAATATCGACAACCAGGCCGTTCCTAGGAAAGAGGGGGCTTTCCAATAAGGATTTCTCCTTACTGGCGTGCAATTAGGTGACCAAACCTCTCCTTAGACAGAACTTTCTAGACATTGCCAATAATGTTATCTAATAATATTATTCAAATAATATGAATTATTGATCTGATAATGAAAATACTGTGTAGTGATAATTATTGAAACAACAATAATATAAAATATCAACGTAGCAATTATTGAATCAATAAAATAAAATATTGAGCGAAGAATTCATCGTAACAATTATTGAGTAGTGCCTTCTTACGTAAGAATCAATAATTGGTGCAATACCGTGTGCTACTGTGTTTTAACCATCGGGTATTCCAACAGTATTAACGCTAACAACTACACCGTTATTTATAAATAACTTATACTTGTCGTTTTCTTCATCCAATCGCTTTCCATTATAGGGCCCACACAAGGCTGCGCCGTCGTACGAATATTCCACGACCAAACGAATATTTCCCGACAATAATGAATATTTTATAACCACTTGCTTATTTAAAATATTTGCGCATTTTACCCATAACTAACCACATTAATCAAATCAACCCTTACAATTTCAAAATAATAAATAGAGGAAATTTAATTTCATTTATAATAAGCTGGGGTCTTACAACCTCCCCTCCTTATGAAATTTCGTCCTCGAAATTGACGTACGTACCTGGTGTTTCAAAAAGGTGAGGATACCTCGCTTTCATTTCCGTTTCCAACTCCCAGGTCATTTCCTCAATAGCATGGTTCCTCCACAAAACTTTGACTTACGGTATGACCTTTTAGACGTAAGATATGCTCCTTCCTATCCAAGATCTTGTGGTACCTCCTCGTACGTTAAGTCTTCAGCTATCTCGTCCGGTTCTAACTCAATAACGTGGTTTGGGTCTTTCACATATTTACGAAGCACAGATATGTGAAAAACATTATAAACACGAGACTTACTTGGAGGTAACGCGAGTCTATAGTCTACATTTCCTACTTTGTCAAGAATCTGAAATGGGCCAATAAATCGTGGATTGTGCTTTCCTCTCTTCCCAAATCTTGTAACTCCCTACCATAAGGCAACATGCAACAATACATGATCCCCAATACTAAATTCCACGTCTTTTCGATGAAGATCCACATAACTCTTTTGTCGATCCTGTGTCGTTTGTATACATTGTCGAATCATTGGGATCTTTTCTGTAGTAATACGTACCAACTCTGGTCCCAACAATGTTTCTTCACCCACCTCATCCCAACATACTGGAGAGCGACACTTTCGTCCATATAATGCTTCGAATGGAGCCACACCTATACCTGCATGATAACTGTTGTTGTAGGAGAATTCCACTAATGGTAAATACTTATCCCAAATCCCTTTGAAATCTAGGACACAGAGTCTTAATAGATCTTAAAGAGTTTGAATAATCCTCTCTGATGGTCCGTCCGTTTGAGGATGGTATGCCGACCTGAATCGTAAATCCGTGCCCATAGCTTTTTGTAAACTAACCCAAAATCGTGAAGTAAATCTTGGGTCACGATCCGAAACTATGGATACTGGCTTGCCATGCAATCTCACAATCTCATTTACATACATATGAGCAAGACGTTCAAGGGAATAATTCTCCCGTATCGGCAAGAAATGAGCAGACTTGGTTAATCTATCAACAATAACCCAAATAGCGTTTATGCCTTGAAAAACCGTGGGAAGACCCATAACGAAATCCATGGTAATGTGTTCCCACTTCCATTTTGGAATCTCAAGTTGTTTCAATGGACCCTTAGTCACTTGATGCTCCGCCTTTACACGTTGACAAGTTAAACACCTCGAGATAAACTTTGCAATCTCTCTCTTCATATTATTCCACCAAAATGTATGTCGAAGATCACGATACATTTTGGTACTTCCGGGATGGATTGCAAATGGTGTATTATATGCCTCCGTCATGATCTTGTATTTCAAATCAGAGTCGTTAGGAACACAAAGTCTGGAGTGGACTCGAAGTATTCCCTCTTCATCGATTCTCACTTCCGGAATAGCACCTTCTTGTACTTTCTTCTTCATAGGCATCAGCTCCGAGTCGGTGGCTTCAGCAACTTTAACTTCATCGATTAAAGTTGGTTCTATGCGTATACTTGACATCATCACACTCGTTCCTGCTTATGATCTTCTACTAAATGCGTCAGCTACCACGTTTTTTTTTCCAAAATGGTATTGAATGGTGTGGTCATAATCTTTTAACAGCTCGAGCCAACGTCGTTGCCGCATGTTGAGTTCCTTTTGGGTGAAGAAATATTTGAGGCTTTTATGGTCTGAATATATCTCCACTTTCTCTCCATATAGATAGTGCCTCCAGATCTTTAGCGCGAAAATGACTGCTGCCAACTCTAGATCATGAGTAGGATAATTCCTCTCGTACTCTTTAAGTTGTCGCGAGGCATAGGCTATGAATTTCCCACGTTGCATGAGAACACATCCTAACCCTTTTCCTGAAGCATCGCTATAGATATATTCATATATCCCACATTCATTGTAAAAATATCACTATTATTATATTATTAAAATATAATAATATATTTAAATGAATTGTTTTATCAGAAAAGATAAAATATCAATTTTTCAACAATTGTCACTTTAAAATTTTCTCCATCTATATCCACATAAAATGAATATTTTCCTTATCATATAAATTAATAATTAATTATTCACAAATAATATTACAGAATCACAATATCGATAAACCGTGCCGTTCCCGGGAAAAAAGGGTTTTCCAATAAGGATTTCTCCTTTTGGTACTGGCGCGCAATTAGGTGACCAAACCTCTCCTTAGACAGAACTTTCTAGACATTTCTAATAATGTTATCTAATAATATTATTCAAATAATATTAATTATTGATCTGATAATGAAAATACGTGTAGTGACAATTATTGAAATAAAAATAATATAAAATATCAACGTAGCAATTATTGAATCAATAAAATAAAATATTGAGCGAGAATTCATCGTAACAATTATTGAGTAGTGCCTTCACGTAAGAATCAATAATTGGTGCAATACTGGTGTGCTTCTTGTGTTTTAACCACCGGGTATTCCAACAAGATTATTCAGTAATAACCACGCAGATTAATTATAAACAACTTATACTTGTCGTTTTCTTCATCCAATCGCTTTTCGTTATGGGCCTACAAGGTCGCTACCGCCGCATTTAATATTCCCTCGATAGTAAGAATATTCCACGACCAAACGAATATTCCCCGATAACAATGAATATTTTATAACCACTTGCTTATTTAAAATATTTGCGCATTTTACCCATAACTAACCATATTAATCAAATCAACCCTTACTATTTCAAAATAATAAATAGAGAAAATTTAATTTCATTTATAATAAGCTGGGGTCTTACAGCCGATCAAGCTAAATGCTTAGAGCTGATGAATTTGAAAAAGAAGGTTCAAGAGGGCGTTATTCTAGAAGCAAGAATCGATGAAGAGAGGAAATCTCAACCCTCGATTTTATTGACTCATTTGAAATCCTTGATCGAGTAGGAACTGTGGCCTATATACTCATTTTACAGCCAAGTATGTGGCGTGTTCATAACGTTTTTCACATATCGATGTTACGTAAATATGTTGTTAATTCGAACCACATTATTAATTTAGAACCAGGATGAGATAAGCGGATAATTTAACGTATGAAGACGCACTGTTAAAATCTCGGAATGTATTCAACACTCAAAGGTTATACCTCAAGAGTTAGAATCGGACGAAGTGTGCTCATCTGTTCGGCATACCAGGTACGTACGTAAATTTCGAGGGCGAAATTTCATAAGGAGGGGAAATTGTAAAATCCCAAATTTTACGAATAAAGATTTAAATTTTTCGATTTTTTTTTTTGAATATTATGGTGTGGATTTAATATAATGTTATAGTTGTGGGTAATATTTATAAATTTTACAAAGTATGCAAGTTGTTATATTATATTCGATTGGTGGGGAATATTCTTCAGGTTTGGGGAATATTTCAGACGACCAAGACAATCATTAGTGGACCACACAACGGAATTATCAGTTCGGATCGAGAAAAGCGACAAAAATACTTTTATGAAAATAACGGCGGAAGTTTTAATTAATCTTTGTTAAACTACTCGGTAGTAAAAAACAAAGATACTACGTGTGGTTGCATAGTAATAATACGGTATTGATTATTGATACTTACGTGAGAAGTCACCCGTTTTGTTCAATTATTGCTCTGATGAGTTCTTTGCATAGTATCTCACGTTATTTGATTCAATTATTGTTGATTGTTATATATATATATATATAAGTTTTGTTTTATTAGTATTATTAATGTAATAAAATGCAGGAAAAGCTTTTTTATATAAAACATAATACTCTTATAAAGTTATTCTATAAATAGAATATTATATTCTATTATGCATAGTATTTTGCTTAATAAAATCTTTTTATATAAAAATAATACTTTTATAAAGTTATTCTATAATTAGAATATATTATATTATATTATGCATAGTGTTGCATAGTGCACATATAGTGTTTTGCATAGTAAAATCTTTTTATATAAAGCAGAATACTTTTATAAAGTTAGTCGTTTTATTAGATTATAAATAGAATATATTATATTTTATTTAAAAGATTTTACTTTTAAACTGGACCGTCCGATTAAAAGTAAATCAATCAGGACTAGTTCATGAATTAATTCTTATTCAGGTCCATTCTTCTATAAATGAAGCTCATTCCTTCATTATTTCTTTACGAAAATCATGAAACTCTAGAGAGAGGAAGAAGAAAAGTATTCTCGCTACTTCACTACTTCTTTATCCAGTTCTTCTTTATAAGGTAGGGATATTATTTCTTTTCGTATTCATGAAGAGAACTTACATTATTCCATTATTTATTATTACATTGGAATAACTTTATATCTGTGATCTACCCTATACTTGGTGAAATTCTTTTATTATTCCATTCTTTATTATTCTCGTTGGAATATCACATGCATGCTTTCTGTGGGACACAATCTTATCGTTTTATTATTACATTGGAATATCACATACTATGCATTTTACGTCGGACTGGTTCCGTTATTTATTATTCTGTTGGAATAACTGTTTATGCATCAATCGCATGCATGGTGATTTCATTGTTATTTCATTCTTTATTATTACATTTGGAACATCCGCCGGTGCAAATTTCGCACCGACTGGTTCCGTTATTTATTATTCATTGGAATAACTTGTCTATGCGAAGTACCGCATGCATGGTGATTTTTGTTGTTATTCCATTCTTTATTATTCTCAGTTAGTTAAAGTTTTGACTTCTATACTCCATGAAATTAATGGAATATCCTTGATATTTGCGCTTCATCTAGTATCTTTTCATGGAAATATTCTTCAGAACATTCTTGAATTTTACTCTACAAAGAAGTATCATATTGACAATTTGGACGTTATTAGTTCACGAATAAGCGCATTGCATGGGATATTCCAATGAATAATAAAAGCGAGATCCGTGTCCGGCAGAACGCGCGCAGACGAGTTATTCCAACAGAATAATAAAGAATGGAATAACTGAAGAATTCACCATACATGCGATAGATCGCACAGATAGGTTATTCCCAACAAAATAATAAAGAATGGAATAACAGAAGAATTTCACCATGTATGCGGTACTTTTCATAGACAGGTTATTCCAACAGAATAATAAATAGTGGAACTAGGTCATGCATAATACGCATGCACGGGATATTCCAAATGTAATAATAAAGAATGGAATAATGAGAAGAATTTCACCATGTATGCGATCAGATAAACAAAGTTATTCCAATGAATAATAAATAGTGGAACCAGGTCATGCGTAATACGCACAGACAAGATATTCCAACAGAATAATAAAGAATAGAATAACAATAGCTCTCTTCATGTAAATGAAAGAAATAATACCCCTTACCTTAGAATAAAGCTGGATACTGAAATAAAGAGGTAGCTGACTTCTCTTCTTCTTTCTCTCTATAATTTTTTTCTATAATAATTGCTATATAGCTTTAGTGAATTGGTGGAAAAAGAAAAAAGAATGAGCTTCTATTTATAGAAAAATATAGTTTCGATAATTGTTGTAAGACCCCAACTTATTATAAATGAAATTGAATTTCCTCTATTTATTATTTTGAAATAGTAAGGGTTGATTTGATTAATGTGGTTAGTTATGGGTAAAATGCGCAAATATTTTAAATAAGCAAGTGGTTATAAAATATTCATTGTTATCGGGGAATATTAAATGCGACAAGTAGCGACCTTGTGTGGGCCCCATAATGGAAAGCGATTGGATGAAGAAAACGACAAGTATAAGTTATTTATAACTAACAGCGTAGTTATTCTGAATTAATCTTGTTGAAATACTCGATGGTTAAAACGATGCAGAAAGATACACAGTATTGCACCAATTATTGATTCTTACGTAAAAAGGCTTTACTCAATAATTTTTACAGTAATTATTGTTCAATATTTTATTTTATTGATTCAATAATTGCTACGTTGATATTTTATATTATTGTTATTTCAATAATTGTCACTACACAGTATTTTCCATTATCGGAGCAATAATTCATATTATTTGAATAATATTATTAGATAAAATTATTGGCAATGTCTAGAAAGTTCTGTCTAAGAAGAGGTTTGGTCACCTAATTGCGCGCTAGTAAGGAGAAATTCTTATTGAAAAGCCTCCTCTTTCCTGGGAACGGCATGGTTGTCGATATTGTGATTCTGTAATATTATTTATGAATAATTAATTATTGATTTATATGATAAGGAAAATATTTATTTTATGTGGATATAGATGGAGAAATTTTTTTAATGTGACAATTATTGAAAATTGTTATTTTATCTTTTTCTGATAAATAATTCATTTAAATATATTATTATATTTTAATAATATAATAATGGTGATATTTTTACAATGAATGTGTGATATATGATTAAATGAGGAGGAAAAGTATTTTTGTTACTAAAAATATTTAAAAGATGTTTTTCATGTTTGTGGACCCCATTTCTTGACTGAAATTTGATTATAGCCTGCAAAATCGTCCGTATGTGAATTTCGGTCAATTTCTGTTTGGAATTTGGAAAAACTTTCTTCTGCAAAGTTGTAGAGAATTAATCTTTCTATGGAATGGACATAAGATTTGAATTTTTTTGATTAAAGGGCTATTTATTATGAATTATTGAAGTTCTGAAGTTCAAGAATAATTAATTTTTGGAGTTTAAAATGTTTTTTTTAAGAAAAACGTTTTAACAAGTTGGTGGGCCCCACTAGTATTACAAATGTGTTGAGTTCAATTTTTCAAAGTGGACGTAGGAAAATTTTATAATTATATTAATATTTTATTAAATTTTCTGCTTTGGTGTTCTAAGCAATTTCCTATAAATAGGGTGCATAGGTTAGAATTGAAAATCACACCAGAAAATAAAGATTTATCTCTCTATATTATCGAGCATATTCTTGTGAGCATTTTGATACTTTGAGTGTTACTATACGGTGCAAGTTCCTTCAAAGACTATATCCGATATTTCGGTAAGAAATCTTTGTCTTTTCCGACGTATGAGGATGTTATTTTTTTAAAAAAATAATATTATTTCTTCTAATATCATTATACCGGAATATTGGTAAGATTTTTCTTGTGAAATTCTTGTCTTTTAGTGTCGGAGTTACTATTTACGTATACGACACTATTTACGAATACGGCACTATTACGATCATGATTATTATTTCTTCTAATGAGGACTTTTATCACATCATTTGTAACATTACGATCATGATTATACCGAATAATCCCTGGTCATAATCATACCAAGTTCATCTATGCACTACAGGCCACAGATGACTTTAAAAATATAAACATGAAGATGATGACAATGATATAAGAATTCAATAAAACAAGTTCACGAATTAATTTATCCAGGAACTAATAACGTCCAAATTGTCAACATAATACTTCTTTGTAGAGTAAAATTCAAGAATACTCAGAAGAATATTTTCATGAAAAGATACTGGATGAAGCGCAAATATCAAGGATATTCCACTAATTTCATGGAGTATAGAAGTCAAAACTTTAACCAACTGAGTATAATAAAGAATGGAATAACAAAAGAAATCACCAGGCATGTGATAGATAGCACAAGCAGGTTATTCCAATAGAATAATAAATACGGAACCCAGGTCCGGCGTAAAACGCATGCAGATGGGATATTCCAACGAGAATAATAAAAAGGCGGAATCGAGTCCGGTACAGAAAGCGCATGATGTGATATTCAACGAGTAATAATAAATCTGAAACCAGCTCCCGTAAAAAACGCATGATGTGATATTCCAGCGGAGAATAATAAAGAGCGGAACCAGTCCTGCGTAAAACGCATGCAGACGGTATATTCAATGAGAATAATAAAGAATGGAACAAAGAAGGATTTCACCAAGTATAAGGAGTTCTGTGATATACAAAAGTTATTCCAGCGTAATAATAAAGGATGGAATGATGAAGTTCTCTTCATGAATACAAAAGAATAACACCCCACCGTAGTAAAGAAACCGGATATCAAGTAGTGAAGTAGTAAAAACTCTTCTTCTTTCTCTCTATAATTTCTCTCTCAGAGTTTCTTTGAATTCGTAAGAAATAATGAAGGAATGAGCTTCTACTTATAGAAGAAGGCGAGAGTGGCTCTTGGTTTTAACGAAGGGTTAAAATGACTCTTGGTAATATTGAAGAGACAACTACTATTATTTTGAAGGGCAATTAACTCTTGGAACACCAAAGAGGCAAATAACTCTTGGAAAGCTGAAGGGTCAAATAACTCTTGGAAAAACCGAAAGGACAAGTTACTATTAAAACTCGTGAATAGTAACTCATGAATAGTAACTCATGAATAGTAACTTGTGAATATTAACTCATAAATAGTAACTCGTGAATAGTAACTCCAACACGAAAAATTTCTCGAATACCCGATTGAACAATATAACCTTCAGACATCAATTATCATCAAAATAGATGTCGATTTCTATTAACACAAATAATCCCAACATAATGAAACTATCAAATTCATCTTTAATCAACACGAACTTATTCATCATTAATATTATAACTCACAATATTTAGCAACCAGGTTGTTCCCAGGAAAGAGGGGGCTTTCCAATAAGGATTTCTCCCTATTGACGCGCAATTAGGTGACCAAACCTCTCCTTGACAGAACTTCTAGACATTGTAAATATTGCAATTTAATAATATGAATAACTTTTTCGTCTCAATTATTGATTTAATAATATAACATATAATGCAGATGATACTGTGACAATAATCGAATCAATAATATGAGAGATATGATACAAGAATAATTCTGTAGCAATAATTGAGTATAAGCGAGTGACTTCTCACGTAAGCATCAATAATTAATACCGTAGTGTGCTACTATGCAACCACGCAGACATCGCATACTTTATTAGCGAGGTAGTTCAACAGTTTTAACAATAACACCTCCGCCGTTATTTATAAAATATTTTTGTCGTTTTCTCAATCCGACAATAATTCCATTGTGGGGTCCACCAATGATTGTTCCGTTGTACGAATATTCCCTACAAAAAGAATATTCCCCGACCAATCGAATATTTTATAACAACTTGCATACTTAGAAAAATTTATAAATATTACCCACAACTATAACATTATATCAAATGGGCCAATAAATCAAGGATTGAGCTTTTCTCTCTTTTTGAATCTCGTAACTCATTTCCATGGAGCAACACGTAACAACACATGATCTCCAATATCGAATTCCACGTCCTTTCGATGAAGATCAGCATAACTCTTTTATCGATCTTGTGAGGTTTTTATACGTTGTCGGATCGTTTGAATCTTTTAAAAGTAGTCATACGTACCACTCCCGGCCCCAACAACATTGCTTCACCTACCTCTATCCCAAAGATCTTTGGAAACGACACTTTCTTCCATACAACGCCTCGAATGGAGCCATGCCAATATTTTGCTTGATAAGCTGTTGTTGTAGGAAAACTCCACCAATGGTAAGAACTTGTCCCAACTTCCTTGAAGTCAAGGACACGAGTCTTAATAAATCTTCAAGAGTTTGAATAGTCCTCTCGATTGTCTCGTCAAATCTCGAGGATGATATATGCGAACTAAATCATAAATATGTGGCCATAACTTTTTGCAAACTAACCCAAAATCTTGAAGTGAATCTTGGGTCTCGATCAGAAATTATGGATACTGGCATACCATACAATCTTACAATCTCGTTTATATACATACTAGCAAGACGTTCAAGTGTATAAGTTTCTCGTATCGGTAAGAAATGAGCAGACTTGGTCAATCTATCAACAATGACCCAAATCGCATCTATGCCTTGAGAAACCTTGGGAAGACCAGTAACGAAATCCATGGTAATGTGTTCCCACTTCCATTCTAGAATTTCAAGTGGTTGCAATGGACCTTTTGGCAATTGATGCTCCACCTTGACTCATTGATAAGTTAGACACCTTGAGATAAACCCCGCTATCTCTCTCTTCATATTGCTCCACCAAAATGTATGTCGAAGATCACGATACATTTTGGTAATTCCAGGATGGATTGCAAACGGTGTGTTGTGCGCCTCCATCATGATTTTATACTTTAACTCAGGGTCGTTAGGAACACAAAGTCTAGAGTTAACTCGAAGTATTCCTTCATCATCGATTCTTGCTTCCGGCATAGCACCTTCTTGCACTTTCTTTCTCATACGCATCAGCTCCAGGTCTGTAGCTTGAGCAGCTTTAACCTTATTGATTAAAGTCGGTTCTACTCGTATATTTTCCATCATCACGTGGGTCCCTGGAGTCTTTATCTCTATCTCCAACCTTTGCAAGTCATACAAAATGGGCCTTTGCTTTGACAATATTGCACTCGTACCCGCATATGATCTTCTACTTAATGCGTCAGTTACCACGTTCGCTTTTTCAGGATGGTATTTGTAAGACCCCAAATTATTATTAATGAAATTTAATTTCCTCTATTTATTATGTTGAAATAGTAAGGGTTGATTTGATTAATGTGATGAGTTATGGGTAAAATGCGCAATTATTTCAAACAAGCAAGTGGTTTTAAAATATTCATTTTATCGGAGAATATTCGTTTGGTCGTGGAATTAGGTGACCAAACCTCTCCTTGACAGAACTCTAGACATTATAAATATAACAATTTAATAATATGAATAACTTTGTCGTCTCAATTATTGATTTAATAATATAACATATAATGCAGATGATACTGTGACAATAATCGAATCAATAATATGAGAGATATGATGCAGCAATTATCGTAGCAATAATTGAGTATAAGCGAGTGACTTACTCGTATAAACATCAATAATCGATATATCGTGTGCTCTTATGCAACCACAGCGTGTTCTTGTGCATTTTTACTACTAAGGGTAGTTCAATAGTTTTAACAATAACACCTCCGCCGTTATTTATAAAATATTTTGTCGTTTTTCTCAATCCAAACAATAATTCTATTAATGGGGTCCACCAATGATTGTCTTGGTTATACGAATATTCCAAACAAAAAAGAATATTCCCCGAACCAATCGAATATTTTATAACAACTTTCATACTTAGCAAAATTTATAAATATTACCCACAACTATAACATTATATCAAATTCATTCCAAAATATTCAAAAATGATATTTATAGAAAAATCATCTTTATTAAAAAAAAAAGTTGGGGTCTTACATGTTGTTTGTTATATTCTCTCAGATTTTTTCCTGTTGAAGACTAACGATAATTTGTTCTATATTATCTTAGTCATAATATTTTACTGGGCTAGTTGAGCTCACCCTTTTCCTTTTTGTTCCATTTTTCTTCTCAGGAGGCGAGAATGTAGCGAGTAATAGTCGAGGTATGGAATAAAGGTTCTAGAAGGTTGTTTTAGTAGTCCTCACTATTTTTTAAAATAGTGTATCAATAATTGAAATGAGGACTTATTTGAGTGTTGATATTGTCTAAAAGACAATATTTGTTTTTTAAACTCACAATTTATGTGTTGTCGTATTTTGCACGAAAATTGTATTAATAAAGTTGTAGTTATTTCTGTACCATGTATTTGGCGACTCAGAATGGGTGTTATATACCAATATTGGGGGCGTCACAGTTGGTATCAGAGCTTAGGGATATGATCTCTGGCGGAGATCGGGGAATAGAACTAGGAGGGGAGAGACGAGTAAATCCTTCGCTAGTGTGTCCTACCTAAGCTTATTTGTTGGTTGGTCAGAATATAGGGATAGTATGTGATATGTTAATTTCTTTAATTAACCCTTGTTTTATTGCAGTATTTTAGAATGGCAACCGAGAATGTTAACAAGTGGAGTAAATGAGACTGTGGAGACACCTTTACCCACCAATGAGAAAAACGTGCAACAGGCCGGCAATGTTCCTCCTGTAAACAACACCACTGATTAGACGATGAACGATGGAATGTTTAGAAGCTATTTGCAGTTCATACAAAATCAGACGAAGGAGACTCGTGTACAAAATACAGGTGAAAATGATAGCAACACACGGTTTGTCACAGCCAAGTAGTTCAAAGAATTGGGACCACCAGAATTCTGGGGAAAGCCGGATCAGATTAAGGCGGAGACGTGGGTCAAGCAAATTACCAAGATATTCGACGTCTTGGGATGCATGGAGAAACATAAGGTTCCATTTGCCACCTTTATGTTACGTAACAAAGGCATGATTCTTGGTGGGAATCGTGAAGCGTACTCCATCCAAGCTTTTCAAAGATATCTTGGGAAACATTTCAGAAACTGTTCAATAACAAGTACTTTCCTGAAAGTATTTGTCATATGAAGGGGGTAGAGTTTATTAGATTAGAGCAGAACAACATGACGGTGTCCCAGTACGAGTCAAAGTTCGCGGAGTTATCCAGGTTTGCACCTCATTTGGTGGAGAATGAAGAATGTATTACGCAGATGTTTCTAAAAGGTTTGAAACCCGACATACGTCAGTATCTCATTTCTCATAAATTTTCTCTATATTCAGATGTTGTCAACAGGGCTCAATTATTAGAGCGAGATAACGAGTATGTTCAACCGAGGGACCACAACCAGGGTCATACCGGTGACAGCAGTCATCGGAGCAACGATAACCAGCGGGGAAAGAAAAATACAGACAAAAGCGGCAACCACTCTGGTGGTAATCATGGCCATGAAAATAGAAGAAGCGAGTCAGAGGGAGATTTTAAAAAGAGGAGATTCAACAATGACAATGTGAAGACGTCGATTACCAAAGAAAGAATCGGTTCTAAGGGAGGAGAGCGACCACCGGTCGGTGCTTATAAATGCGGAAAAGAGGACATATCAGCCCAAACTGTCCACAACAGTTCAAGGTATGTTATAATTGTGGAAAGGAAGGACATATTGCTCGAGATTGTACGGTAGCGAAACCAACTCCAGTGGGGATGGTGACTCAAAAGGCTGTCCCAGAAAAGTCAAAGTCAACGGTTCCTGGAAGAGCATTTGTCGTGACTGGTCAAAATGCAAGGAACCCAAACGAGGTGATCACGGGTAAGCTAATCATAAATTCTTACGAAGTTTATACCTTACTAGATACCAGTGCTACCCATTCATTTATCTCTCCTGCTTGTGCTCAACGTTTAAACTTAACTCCGGAGAAATAGACTTTGATTTATCTGTAGAGACTCCATTAGGAGAAACTTTCATTACATCCACTATTTATAAATCTTGTTTGATCTAAGTTGGCACCATCACATGCCAAAATTTATTGTTTCAGTAAAGTTGTTAGTTTTCATATTCCTAACCAACCTGTTGTACTAATTCAAGCAACTAAACCACTAAAATCAATCACTGTCATATCAAGCCATAAATCCATTCGTTTATTGAAAAACAGATGTCAAGCTTTATTAGCCCATGTTATGGATTTGAATAAAGACACGTCAGATTTGAATAATATTCTTGTTGTTAGTAAATTTCCTGACGTATTTCCTGAAGAACTTCCCGGTCTACCCCCAGAAGGTGAAGTTGAATTCTTTATTGATCTTGAACCTGGTACAAAGCCCATTTCTAAAATCCCATATCGAATGGCTCCTATTAAACTTCAGGAGTTAAAGGTCCAACTACAGGAGTTGTTGGACATCGGTTTCATTCGTCCTAGTACATCTCCTTGGGGTGCTCCTGTTTTATTTGTAAAGAAGAAAGACGGGAGTATGCGACTTTGTATTGACTACCGGGAATTAAACCATGTCACTATCAAGAATAGGTATCCGCTATCTCGCATTGATGACCTGTTTGACCAGTTACAAGGAGCACAATTCTTTTCAAAGATCGATCTTCGTTCTGGATATCATCAGGTGAAGATTAGAACTGAGGATATCCCAAAGACTGCCTTCAGAACTCGGTACAAGCATTATGAATTCATAGTTATGTCTTTTGGATTGACTAATGCTCCTGCTACTTTCATGGATATGATGAACCGAGTATTTAAGGAATATTTGGATCAATTCGTTGTTGTCTTTATTGATGACATCCTCATATATTCCAAAAGTCGTGAAGATCATGAGCACCATTTGAAGCTGGTACTCCAAAGGCTTCGTGAAAACAAGCTTTATGCTAAGTTGAAGAAATGAGAGTTCTGGCTTGAGGAAGTAGCATTCCTTGGGCACGTGGTGTCAAAACATAGAGTATCTGTTGACCCGGTGAAGATTGAAGCAATACAAAGTTGGGAGTAACCGAAGACAGTGACCAAAGTTTGTAGCTTTCTGGGCTTAGCTGGTTATTATCGAAGATTCGTGGAAGGATTTTCTTGAATCGCTACTCCATTAACTCAACTGACTCGGAAAGATATAAAATTCGTATGGAGCGAGGAATGCGAAAAGAGTTTTCAAGAGCTTAAGAGGAGACTCATTTCGGCACCTGTTCTGACAATACCATCTGGTTCGGATGGATTTGTTATCTACAGCGATGCTTCGGGCAAAGGGTTAGGATGTGTTCTCATGAAACATGGGAAAGTCATAGCCTATGCCTCGCGACAACTTAAAGAATATGAGAGGAATTATCCTACTCATGATCTAGAGTTGGTAGCAGTCGTTTTCGAGCTAAAGATCTGGAGGCACTATCTATATGGGGAGAAAGTGGAGATATATTCAGACCATAAAAGCCTCAAATATTTCTTCACCCAAAAGGAACTCAACATGCGGCAACGATGTTGGCTCGAGTTGTTGAAAGATTACGATCACAACATTTAATACCATCCTGGAAAAGCGAACGTGGTAGCTGACGTATTGAATAGAAGATCATACGCGGGAACGAGTGCGATGTTGTCAACACAAAGGCCCATTTTGTGTGATTTACAAAAGATGAAGATAGAATTCAAGACTCCAGGGACCCATGCAATGATGTCAAGTATACGCGATAGAATCGACTTTAATCGAAAAAGTTAAAGTTCTTTCCCTTGCGAGACCCCAGGTGATGCATATGAAGAAGAAAGTACAAGAAGGTGCTTTATTCGAAGCAAGAATCGATGAAGAAGGAATACTTGAGTCCACTCAGGACTTTGTGTTCTAACGACTACGATTTGAAATACAAGATCATGATGGAGGCATACAATACACCGTTTGCAATCCATCCCGGAAGTACCAAAATGTATCGTGATCTTCGACATACATTTTGGTGGAATAATATGAAGAGAGAGATTGCAAAGTTTATCTCGAGGTGTTTAACTTGTCAACGTGTAAAGGTGGAGCATCAAGTGCCTAAGGGTCCATTGAAACAACTTGAGATTCCAAAATGGAAGTGGGAACACATTACCATGGATTTCGTTATGGGTCTTCCTACGGTTTCTCAAGGCATAAACGCTATTTGGGTTATTGTTGACAGATTAACCAAGTCTGCTCATTTCTTGCCGATACAGGAGACTTATTCCCTTGAACGTCTTGCTCATATGTATGTAAATGAGATTATGAGATTGCATGGCAAGCCAGTATCCATAGTTTCGGATCGTGACCCAAGATTTACTTCACGATTTTGGGTTAGTTTACAAAAAGCTATGGGCACGGATTTATGATTCAGGTCGGCATACCATCCTCAAACGGACGGACAATCAGAGAGGACTATTCAAACTCTTAAAGATCTATTAAGACTCTGTGTCCTAGACTTCAAAGGGAGTTGGGATAAGTATTTACCATTGGTGGAATTCTCCTACAACAACAGTTATCAGGCAAGTACAAGTGTGGCTCCATTCGAAGCATTGTATGAATGAAAGTGTCTCTCTCCAATATGTTGGGATGAGGTGGGTGAAGCAACATTGTTGGGACCCAAGTTGGTACGTATAACTACGGAAAAGATTCAAATGATTCGACAACGTATACAAACGGCACTGGATGGACAAAAGAGTTATGCGGATCTTCATCGAAAGGACGTGGAATTTAGTATTGGGGATCATGTATTGTTGCGTATGGCTCCATGGAAGGGAGTTACAAGATTTGGGAAGAAAGGAAAGCTCAATCCACGATTTATTGGTCCATTTCAGATTCTTGACCGAGTAGGAAATGTGGCCTATAGACTTGCGTTACCTCCAAGTATGTCTCGTGTTCATACTGTTTTTCACATATCTGTGCTTCGTAAATATGTGAAAGACCCGAACCACGTTATTGTGTTAGAACCAGATGAGATAGCCGAAGACTTAACGTATGAAGAGGTACCTGTCAAGATCTTGGATAGGAAGGAGCATGTCCTGCGCACAAAGGTTATACCAAAAGTCAAAGTTTTGTGGAGGAACCATGCTATAGAGGAAATGACCTGGGAGTTGGAAATGGAAATGAAAGCGAGGTATCCTCACCTTTTCGAAATACCAGGTGCGTACGTCAATTTCGAGGACGAAATTTATAAGGAGGGGAGGTTGTAAGACCCCAGCTTATTATAAATGAAATTCAATTTTCTCTATTTATTATTTTGAAATAGTAAGGGTTGATTTGATTAATGTGGTTAGTTATGGGTAAAATGGGAAAATATTTCAAATAAGCAAGTGGTTATAAAATATTCATTGTTGTCGGAGAATATTCGTTTGGTCGTGGAATATTCTTACTGTCGGGGAATATTCGTACGACGGCGCATTCTTGTGTGGGCCCCATAACGGAAAGCGATTCGATGAAGAAAATGACAAGTATAAGTTGTTTATAAATAACGGCGTAGTTATTCTGAGTTAATCTTGTTGAAATACTCTATTGGTTAAAAACAAGAAGCACACCGAGATTGCACCAATTATTGATTCTTACGTGAAAGACACTACTCAATAATTGTTACGTAATTCTTATTCAATATTTTATTTTATTGATTCAATAATTGCTACATTGATATTTTATATTATTTTTATTTCAATAATTGTCACTACACAGTATTTTCCATTATCAGAGCAATAATTCATATTATTTGAATAATATTATTAGATAACATTATTGGCAATGTCTAGAAAGTTCTGTCTAAGGAGAGGTTTGGTCACCTAATTGCGCGCCAGTAAGGAGAAATCCTTATTGGAAAGCCCCCTAGCTCTTTCCTGGGAACGGCCTGGTTGTCGATATTGTGATTTTGTAATATTATTTGTGAATAATTAATTATTGATTTATATGATAAGGAAAATATTCATTTTATGTGGATATAGATGGAGAAATTTTTTTAATGTGACAATTGTTGAAAATTGTTATTTTATCTTTTTCTGATAAATAATTCATTTAAATATATTATTATATTTTAATAATATAATAATGGTGATATTTTTACAATGAATGTGTGATATATGATTAAATAAGTAGGAAGAGTATTTTTGTTACTAAAAATATTATAAACATGTTTTTCATGTTTGTGGACCCCATTTCTTGACTGAAATTTAATTATAGCCTGCAAAATTGTCCGTATGTGGATTTCGGTCAATTTCTGTTTGAAATTTGGAAAAACTTTCTTCTGCAAAGTTGTAGAGAATTAAATTTCCTATGGAATGGACATAAGATTTGAATTTTTTTTTATTAAAGGGATATTTATTATGAATTATTGAAGTTCTGAAGTTCCGGAATAATTAATTTTTGGAGTTTAAATGTTTTTTTAAGAAAAACATTTTTAACAAGTTGGTGGGCCCCACTAGTATCGCAAATGTGCTAAGTTCAGTTTTTCAAAGTGGGCGTAAGAAAATTTTATAATTATATTAATATTTTATTAAATTTTCTACTTTGATGTTCTAAGCAATTTCCTATAAATAGGGTACTTAGGTTAGAATTGAAAATCACACCAGAAACTAAAGATTTATCTCTCTATATTATCGAGCGTATTCTTGTGAGCATTTTGATACTTTGAGTGTTGCTATATACTGATTGCAAGTTCCTTCAAAGACTATATCCAAATATTTCGGTCGGAAATCTTTGTCTTTACGAGGTAAGGGATGTTATTTTTAAAAAAATGATATTATTTCTTCTAATATCATTATGCTTAGGAATATTGGTAAGATTTTCTTGTAAAATTCTTGTCTTTTAGTGTCGGAGTTACTTATTCATGTATACGGCACTATTCACGAATCTGACTTATTCACGGAAAAATTAAATTTTTATTTTTTGTCCAAAATATCTATTATGGATACTAGCTTTGATTGTATCCATATTTTGATCATTCTTGAATTTTACTTCACTATGGTTATTTATGAAGTATTTTTGAACTTGGACTGTTTAAAGTACGAATCTTAATTATTTGTTCTTTTGTTTCACTGGATTCGTTTTCTTTAAAATATTTTTCATCATCCTCAGTCCTAAATGATGATATTACTAAATATCTTTGGCCTGTAATGCAAAGATGGTTGATTTTCTTATGAATATCTTTGGCCCGTAGTGCAAAGATGTATAGGTGTTGAGATGAACATGACCAACTGATGAAAATCTTTGGCCTATAGTGCAAATATGAATATTTGATTCAAGATGTATATTGATTGATGTTACAGGGATAAAATATTAATGATGAACTTTTAAATTCATAGATTATAGTAGATTTCATTCTCTACGTAACTCTTCTATGAATTATTATTTTCGCTGCGAATATTGATCTGAAACTTGTTGTCTGTTATATTCTCTCAGATTTTTTCCTGTTGAAGACTAACGATAATTTGTTCTATATTATCTTAGTCATAATATTCTTTTTCTTGGGCTAGTTCAACTTTCACTCTTTTCCTTTTTGTTCCATTTTTCTTCTCGGGAGGCGAGAATGTAGCAAAGTCTTAGTCGGGGGTATGGAATGAAGGTTCTAGAAAGTCGTTTTAGTAGTCCTCACTATTTTGTAAAATAGTGTATTAATAATTGTAATGAGGACTTATTTGAGTGTTGATATTGTCTAGAAGACAATATTTGTTTTTTAAACTCACAGTTTATGTGTTGTCGTAATTTGCACGACAATTGTATTAATAAAGTTGTAGTTGTTTCTGTACCATGTATTTGGCGACTCGGAATGGATGTTGTATACCAATTTTGGGGGCATCACAATTGCACGTTTTGGGGCTCGAAAAATTACAGTACAATACCTCCAACCTTTCTTTTATTTTTAATTTAGTCCTGCAAGTATTATCAAACTTGCACCACCTCCCCTAATAGTAAATAATGTGAATCAATAGTTCAATCATGTGATTCAATAGTTATAATCATGTGCAAATACGAATAACAGTATAGTACCTCCATCTTTAACTTAGTCATGCAAGTATTATCAATCTTGCACCAACTCCCCTAATAGTACATGAATGTGAATCAATAGTACACATATGTGAACAAATAGTTATAATCATGTGAATTAATAGCAATTAATTCCTCATTTATCCGATTAATTACCCGATAACTTCCAGACATCAATTATTATCGAAATAAATGTCGATTTTCACTAACACTAATAAGGATTTCTCTTAATTGGCGCGCAATTAGATGACCAAATCTCTCCTTGACAAAACTTCTAGACATTATAAATATTGTAATTTAATAATATGAATAACTTTGTTGTCTCAATTATTGATTTAATAATATATCATATTATATGACGGATGATCTTTGTGACAATAATCGAATCAATAATATGAGAGATATGATGCAAAGAATTCTTTGTAGCAATAATTGAGTATAACTGAAAGTGACTTCTCACATAAGTATCAATAACCAATACTGGTGTCTACTTACGCAACCACGTGTATTATCGTACTTTTCTTCTTTGGGTAGTTCAACAGGTTTTAACGGTAACACTTCCATAGTTATTTTTATAAAAGATAATTACGTCGTTTTTTCTTACTACGACAATACTTCCGTTGTGGGGTCCACCAATGATTGTGCCGTCGTATGAATATTTCCTGATAAAACGAATATTCTTCGACCAATCGAATATTATATAACCACTTGCTTACTTTGTAAAATTTATAAATATTACCCATAACTATAACATTATATTATATCCACGCCATAATATTAAAAATATATATTTCGAGAGAAATTAATCTTTATTCATAAAAGTTAAGGTCTTGCAATTAATACAAGGGAGGGGAATTTCTTGGGACAATGAGAGAAGGTAGGGGTAATATAGAAAAATAAATAATCTATTCTCTTTGAAACTTGTAAACGACAAACTTTTTTAAACAAATTTTTCTTCTAAAACGACAATCTTTTAGGAACGGAGGGAGTATTTTCCTCATACTCATAAAGGTTGTCATTTCATTCCTTATTAATTTGTGGGAATAATCTGTCTACGCGGATTACCGCGTAGACAAATTATAAATGAATAATTCGCGTAGACAAATTATAAATGAAATTTGTATTTGAATTATGTATCATGTATTTTGACGACTCAAAAATGGATTATGTAAACTTATTTTGGAGCGTTACAACTTCTATAAGAAATAAATTTGTTATAAAATAATAAGTTACTCTAAGATTTTGCAGGATTATAAATAGTATATTTGTTCTAATTAAATTTTAAATTTAAAAACTGATTTAATAGTAGTTAATAAAAAAAAATCAAGAGACTTTAAAAATTATTTTAATAGCTGTTAAATTCTAGTCTCACACCAAAGATCAAGGACAAAAAAAAATAATTTTACCTTATTATATGCGTATATAGATATAGATTTTAAAATAACCAATCACATATTTTAAGAACCCTAAAAAATAATATAAAAAATAGCAATTTTCACGTTCATGAAAATCTATAATACAAAGACTACCCTACAAATCCACCTGCAAATCCTCTTATTTTCATATTTGGCTAGAAATGATTCCATATTTTCAACCGACAAAAGCAGGGATAGTTACACAAATGTCTTGTTTGTGCCAAAGTCGTTTTTCTTGGGCTAAAATTAAACTGTTTGCAAATTGACCACAATATAATCACGACGGTTGGGTTGTAATATTATGATGATGATTAGTTAATGAAAGACAAAACAAACACTAATTTTCCACCTTAACTAATTCTCCCTCCTTTTCATGATAAAAAATTTTATTACTATTTTAGGTAATCTCATATTAAATGTCTATTTTTCTTTAATAACCAAATTTTTACATATTTTTTTCCATTATGCCGGTAACATTAAATATCTCATACTTTTCATATTCTAATTCTCTCTCCATATTTAATAAGTATGGAAAGAGAATATTTTGAATTTAATAGATAAAAAGTCACTCTCTCACCTACATTAAAAATAATTAATGACATATTATTATTGGTAATTTTGTCATTTCATTTATGTTCTTAATATACGTGAAAAGTCCACCAAAATTTTTATGACGGAAGGAATACTAATTATACAACTAAAATTAACCCTCCATTCCATGTCATCCTATACTTGGACTAAAATGGAAGATTAACCCTCCACACAAATTGAAAGATAATATACGTACAAATTAAAGAGTTATTATTCTCAGGAGTTACGTCCCATAACCGCAAAATTCACGCGAAAACATTAACCACAGATTTGAAAATATCTGAAAACATCACTCTTCTGATAAGATTTTTAGCTACAACGTTTGAAGATTCAAATGCCACGTCATCAAAATTATAGTAACTCCTTGGTTCATACTTCCTCCGTTAATAAAATATTGTCGTTTTAGAAATAAAAAAATATTTTAATTTAATTATTATTTATAATTTTTTAAGAGAATAAATTATTTATTTTTTTATATCACGCTTATTTTCTCTCATTTTCTTAAAAAATTTTATCTCTTGTATTAATAATTTTTAACTTCTCATAGAGAGATAATGATAAAATTTTAATTATTAAATGATAATATTAAATAACTTTTATAATTCATGTACTAAAATCTTAAACGACAATCTTTTAAAAACTTTTATGAATGGAGGTTTAGCTTGGAAAAGGGCAACTTTTGATTCTTAACATGGTCAGGTTTAAATGAACAGCCATTAATTTTGTTCAAGAAGCCACCATGTTTATCATAATCACATATGTAAATAAAAACAACTTTGAAGCAGAAATAATAATCACATCTATTAATAATATAGATCCATCTTCAATAGAATTAAAAGACCATAGAATTTTTCCCATGAAATTAATTACAGAAACAATAGCCCGATAATATAGGAAATAGTTAGATATACTTGGCGGCTCTGAGAAAAAGTGGAAGCAAAATTGCAACCCAGAACAGAGTTAATTAAAAGACATTTTAATATGCTGCTTCTAATTAATAATTAATAATTAATAATAATAATAATAATACTTCATAAACCCCAATAGCTATGCCTACAATTCGCTTTCAAACTTGACTGGAGATTGAGCAGCCAATCCGAGCCACGATTTGCTTTCAGCTGGCTTCGACGGAGCCGCCGCCGACGAAGCATACGGCGCTCGTGCGGTTATTCTATCCTTTCTCTTCTCCAAGAACCGGGTCAGGGAAGCTTTTCTTGCAATTGGGAGATCTGTATAACAAAAGAAAAAAAAAAGCATTCATTAGTTTTTCTTTTCTCCTTAACAATAATATTTTCAAATCATACAAAATTTGATTGAAAATTTACCTGAAACAATTGGCTGAGGAGGCCGTTGAGCGCGCTCTTGGATTATGCTGTTACTGAAATTTGGGACAACATTTGGTGGAGAGGGAATCAAATTGGAAGGTTGATCAATTGGTTTTTGGGTCAAATTATTGAGAGTTGGGGAGTTTCCCTTGCTAGCTAACAGCATGATTTCCTTGGCTTTTTCAGCTGGAAAGTCATTGAACACGATGACTTGACCGCCGTAAAATATGGTCATTTGAGCAGCTTCCGGCTCGGACTTGGCCGGAACCTCTTGGTTGGAAACGATTGAACCAAAACCCTGAACCGGTTTTTCAGCCACCGGAAATAGATTCATGGTGGTTGCTGCCGCTGTTTGTGGAGTCGCGGGTCGACGGAAAGGTTCGGGCATGCCTGAATACCAGAAAACATGAATCAGGTTTAGATTTCTGTCTCCAAATAGGGGATTAATAATATTTAAAAACCGTTTGAACAGATCTAATTGAAAACATCTTCTTAGATTTAGAATAACAGATATCGTTATCGAAAATTTTGAAAAACAATTAACAAATCAAAATACAAATTTAATTTCTTAGGTTTAAGTAAATTAAAAAAAATGAAAAATGAACTAGATAAATACTAGTATCAGTTAAGAGAAGTAATCAAATAAAAAGGAAAATCATACATACCGTTGGATTCGAAACCGGAACTCATCCCGAGGCTGAGATCACCGAGCGTCCCCTTCTCTTTCAGATATTGACTCAAAAGATTACAAGTCTGGGAGAAGTTGGACTTATCCGCCGAAGCTCTCGCCGTTCTGAGACCGGAAAACTTACCTGAATCCACAATTACCGACGAGGTGGACATAGTTTCCGGAATTTGCCAGATTAAAAACAGAAACAGAAATTGAATGAAGTGCTAAAATCTGACAGAAGAATAAAATTGTTACTAGTAAATATATAGAGAGGATAAAGATGGAGATGATTTAATGGTTTAGGTTTAAAGCACGAGGAATATACGGGGAGGGAGGGGGATGTTGGTTTTCAACGTCTGTCTGGCTATTTTAAGTATTATTTAATAATTATTACTATTAGTATTTTAAAATTCAAATCTCATGTCCTGTTTTTCGTAGCTTTAATTATGAAATGTCTTTCAAACACGTGGTTATTAACCTCCACTAACAAAAAGCAGGTCAGGTGTGGGTTTGGGTTGGGTTTGGGTGGGGTGCGTATACATTGCGTGTCTCTGCACCTTCGATCTAAATGTAGTACCGCCTCCCTCCGTTAATTCTAACGTACGACTAGTCAATCTCATTTCTCCGTTGAAAAATAATTTCATATTAAATTTGAATAATTATACATTTTAATCTTTAAATACTTAGAGGGAACCGGCTAGGAGAGAAACTAAATAAGAATTTAAGAAAAACATATAATTTAATTTTCAGAAGCACGCTTAGATAATAATATAACATGCAAGTTTATTTTGCATACTCTTCTATTTCGTGTACATCATACATATATACATACATACATTCTGATATAGTTATAAGTTTCTCATATATAACAAAAATTAAATTGGGTTGGGTTGGGTTGGGTTGGGTTGGGTTGGGGCGGGGCGGGGCGAGCGGTACACCTTAATAATCGGTACCTTTGAATTTTTTGTTCAAACTTGCTCTATTATTTTTTATTTTTTATTCTCATAATTGTGGTTTAAAAAAAAATAATAACACAGTACCGGTCATTAAGGTCACCGGACCGCCCCCCAACCCATATAACAAACAGAACAATATTTTTTTAGGGATGAAAATGAACGGACCCATCGATTCGAAATCGACTCGAAAAATTTGTGCGAGATTACATTCTGAAAGTGTATCAAAATGTAAAAATTTCTTTTTAGACTATTGTTATAAATCAATGATACAGTTCTGATTAATATATATTTCAAATACTCGTAAGTAGCTCGATTAAAAAAATAAATCTACAAAACTCGAGTATAAATCTGAACACCCTTAAAAAAAACTTAAAATTGAAATTATTTTCACCCCTGCTGTTTTTTCTCAATGAATCATGTTTCCTTAGAATGGAAATATGATTAATAGTTTAAGAATCAAACTTTGATGATTAATAGTTTAACTTGAAGTGGTTAATATGGAGTATATTTGTACATACATTGGGTAATTTATTCAATGCAAGCTATAAATACAAAGCCTATAGATACGGTTATAGAAATTAATTTATTTATGTTTCTAAGTATTTTTAATATTCATACAAATTGATTTGTCTCTCACGTATATAATCGTGTTACATGAAAATATATTTATGTAATGTTAAATGTATTTGTGATGACGTAATAAAAAAAAGATTAAGAACATAAATATGAATCATAAAATTATCAAAGTACTTAGGAAAAAAATATACAACTTAGTGCATACAAAAGTATATTTACGTTTAAATTCCAAAACATTTCATTAAATAATTTTAGCTAAAATTATTTAATTTTTTTAGATATTAATTTAAAAAAATCAAATTGAAGGAATAACTTCTTTTTGTAAGAAAAAAAAAAAAAAAAAAACTTTGTGGGCCACACGAAACACGTTCCTAGAAAGAAAGGCAATTGTATTGGATACTCTAATAGTATTCTATAATGAGGAGTATATATATATATATATATATAGTAGTATATTAAAGAAAAGAAACCAGCAAGCGCACGTTCCTTCATAACCAACTACAAGGTGACCCGTGTACAACAATTCCGCGTGAGCCATGTTAGAAGCAACGCGGTGTGGTGGGACCACTACGTCGTATTATTAACAATACAAAATGATCTTATCCGTTGATCCAGAGAAATAAGTCAAGAACCTATCCCTTGTGATTTCGACTACAGTCTAAATAAGGTATTCTTAAATTATATAAATATAGACTCTACTTGGTAGCATATATTTAATATTCCAATGAGTACTGTTATATATTTAAAAAATTTTTATGGAATTATGACTAACACGTATGTTAATGAATAAAATTATAAAATTAATTTAATATATCATAAAAATATTACTTATTTTATATAATTCATAATAAAAATTCGAGATATAAAATCGTAATATATATTATTATTATTATATTCCAATAGCTCTCATAATTTTAATTGAAGTTAAATTGCAATATTAAAATTTACAAAAGTACGACCAAATTATAAGATTTATTATTTATAATTTTTTTGTAGATTATTTTAATTTTAAATTTAAAAATACCTTAAATTAAATATTAAAATTAATATTAATTTTATAATAAAATTTTAATTTTAAGAAAATGATGTATAAATAATTTTGTTTTTTTCTTAGAGATTGGTTTTTTTTTTTAGGAGCAATCAATCCATTCATAGATTGCTATGTGATGTTGAGTTGCAATATAAATTCCAAACAAATAAAGAATCAAATATCATTAAATCTAGACAATATTATGCCAAGTTGGAAATTTGTGTTTTAATCAATAAAAATATTTTGTGTGGAGTGACGGTAAGTCCATGGGATCATTTGTGTGTGATGCCTATTATTTCAAGTATTTGTGTGGCTTGGAGCTTGGAGCTTGGAGCTTGGAGCTTGGAGCTTGGAGATGGGTCACGGGTAAGTTGGGTGGTTAGTGATGAGTTGCCCTGCTTTTTTCTTATCCCCACGTGATTCTTATGTCCTTAAATTAGTGAGCTTTAATCATTGTTTCAAAATTTAGATTGTATTTATTTATCTCTTCTCTCTCTTAACAATTTTATATTTGATTTGATAACAGTATAAAATTATTTAGTAAAATTTTATTTATTTATCTCTTAATTGGTCAGAAAAAGATATAAATATAAATTATTAATGGAATATTCGGCATTGACTTATAAGTTGGTTTCATTTGTCACTGCTTGATTATTTGGGAGTTACTTACTTTTTAACTTATAAGTTGATTTTTAAGTCAAAAAAAATTAATAACTATTTGTGACTATAAGTTATTTTAAAATAAGTTGGTTTGATCAAATGTAATGTTTATTTTGTCTGTCTTCTATTTTGCCACTCTTTTTATTAATGTCATTTTTAGTAATCTTTATATTTTTAACTTATAAGTCATTATGAGCCAAACACTTTCATAATGTGTTTTAACTTAAAAATATTAAATCAGTTTTCTCCAATAATTAATTAAAAGAACTAATATTTTTACATAAAATTTTAATATTTTTTTATGAATAGTGAGTAGATCTCACTTCTATGTGCGAAAGATTTATGTGAAAATATCATTTTTACGTGAAAAAATATTAATTTTCTTAATTTAAAACATATCTTTAAGTGGTGGGTGTCAGTTTTGAGATGAAATACAAATTTTAATATATCCCAAAAAAGAAGCCAAAGTTTTGATTTTATAAGGTTAATTAAAATATTTTTAAATTTAAAATTGATGCGATTGGTTTAAATTTTAAAATTAGGGGTAAGTTCATAGTATAATATTTATATTATAATTGTATTACTAAAATAAAATCTAAATCATAAATTTTTAAAATGAGGGAGAACAAGAAAACAAAATTCACACTCCAAACGTGACAATGTCTGACAGCACCTGGATAAACCCTGGTAACTCCTTAGGGTTGATGTGGGGTTAGTGTCTTTTTGTCTTATTTTTTAATAAATAAATTTATTCGAAACGAGAAAAAGGCAGTGAAGAACAACCTCCAAATAGAATGAAGGACCAAAATATATTCACCATTTTACCAATATCTTACAATTATTTTTATGTTCCCCACCACTACAATTAAATATATGCTCTCCACAAGTACATCGCCCAAAAACATAAAGTACAAAAATTATATAGTGTCCAAAAATATTTCTCTATCTACTTTAAACTTGGAGAAACTTTTTTTTTTCTGTCTAATTTTTAAAAATAATAAAATATTCTCTCTTTTTCAAATTATAATATTATTATTAATTTTTAGAGTCAGTCAACTTAAGATAATTATAAATTTAAAATTAGCATAAATTATTTTAGTTTTAGTTAATATAATTATGAATATTATAAATTATCTAAAAATATTTTAGTAATAAATTATCTCAATTTTGAGTTTCAAAATGCTTTAATTTAATTTTTAAAAGTCAGTAATGATCGTATAATTTAAAATGAAGAATATTCTTAATTTGTTAATATTGTTGTATTATAATTTCTAACATCACATCATTTTTATATTCATAATTAATGTTTAAAGTTTAATTGAGGATATAAAATTATCGTATTTAAGATATATTTTCAATTCTAGAATATAAGAATTAGTGAAGCTTCCTCCTAAATCCCAGTCCCTATTATCCTATCCTCATCTCTCCTTGTAGTCAAACTGCCGCCACTACGTGCTCATGGCTCGATGGTATTTTCTTGAAAAACGTTTTTCACATTTATTATTTCATTTCTAAAAATGTTTACCACATTTATCATTTTTGGTGCCATTTAATATTTTTTGTGCTCTCCGTACATAAATATATAACTTTCAATAATATAAATAATATAACAACATTACAAAGATATAATAAAATTCAAGTTAATATAATTTTGTTTAAGTTTTAAAAATAATAAGACCGCTCCACCAGACAACTCATTGTCTATTGACAGGGGCGGAACATAATTTTTTATTAACAAGGGTGGATTTGTACTAATTTTTTTGTTCAAGTTAAATAAAAAAAAATTTAACTAATCATAATAATGTTTACAAATTGTAATAAATATTCATAATCCAAACTAAAAAAAAATTTTAACTAATCATAATAATATTTACAAATTGTAATAAATATTCATAATCCAAACTAAAAAAAAAAATTTAGTACAAACTCAATAACATGATTATATGATTCATAATCCAAACTACAAACCCAATAACATGATTATATGAACCCGTCAATATTTTCTGTACCAACCCGATAACGTCAAAAGCATCAATCCTGTGACACTTCCATAATATTAAATTATTAGTACAATTTTATAGAAAATAGTTTCTCACACATATTACATGCAGAAGATTAATTATACAAATTTAGAAAATTCAAGAACTATTCCTAAGATACATAATAAAAACTACCCTGATATACAATTTGGGCCTCACCTAGTTTCTTTCTTAAGTGATATGTTCCTTTCTCTGAAAGTTTGAAGTTTCAGCAGATTACTAACTTTTGGCACGACCGCTCAATCTGAAAAGATATGCAATTTTTCAATGGAAAAACAGAAACATTTAAATAGAAATCAAAATATAACATATAAACAGCAATATATTGACTATTGAAAAAAAAAAAACAAAGAAAATAAGACAAGATCCAATACCATTTTAATATAAGGTGAACTTTGTAGTTTATCCATATCCTAATAGGCCTCATTACATCAGTAAAGGTCAAGTGCCCAAATACTTAATTTAAACAAAGGGACATAACCCACAAAAATTAAGTACAGAGGTCAAGTGTCCAGCAACCTTATGCTGACAATATAAGAGAACCATACAAAGGCAACACCCCCAGGAAAACAAACCTAGTTTAATTTGTCGAAGAGATGCCAGGGAAAATGTTTTTCAAGTCCCATCTGTGTTTTTTTTGTTAGATCCTTGAGAACCTCTACACCCAAATCAGCAATATACAGATACTCCGGGTCCGGTCAATTTTGAAAGCCAAGTTTGATTCTCTGGATACAAGATGTCAATCTGGTCCAAATGCTGCAATGGCAGGAATGAGCACATGTAAATCAAACAAATCCTCCATCAAGGCCACCGCAAATTTCGGAACATGAGCGTGGACCAACCATGACATTTCTTGGATGCAACTAGCAAAGGAAGACGGAGATTTATCGCAATCCAAGGAGATGTAGATAATCTCAAAGTACTCATTTGTCCCCTTCTTTTCAAGATACATTTGTTTTAATGAAGGCAAAAAGGATCCAGATTCATAGCACGAATGCATTGCAAACAGTAAAACTAAAGGCACATTTTTCCGCCATAGACGCCCCAGAGTAGTATCCTCTTACAAGAGAAAAAATTTCAGAAACAGAAAACAATATTTTAAGGCGGTTGATTTCGTGTGCAAACAAAATGACACAAAATTAGAGCACTCATGAACACTAATTTTGTGTCATTTTGTGCTTGCACACCAAATCAACCACCTCAAAATGTTATTCTCCATTTCTGAAATTTTCTTACTCTTATAGGAGGATACTACTCTGGGGCGTCTATTGCAGAAGAATGTGCCTTTAGTTTTACTGTTTGCAATGCATCCGTGCTATAAATCTGGATCTTTTTTACCTTCATTAAAGCAAATGTATCTAGAAAAGAAGGGGACAAATGAGTATTTTGAGATTATCTACATCTCCTTGGACTGCTATAAATCCCCGTCTTCCTTCACTAGTTTCATCCAAGAAATGTCATAATTGGTCCACGCTCATGTCCCAGAATTTGCGGTGGCCTTGATGTCAAAGGCAAAGTAGCCCAAATATAGAGTTGGCCTACCAGGCTCAAGAATAATGAAATAACCTAAATCGAGTGTATAATTATCACGTGGGTACCCAACATTGAAAAGATGGGACAAATATCTACCATCTACGGGCAGTGAGTACCAATCTATATGTTTAAACTCCTCCTTGAATTGGGCCTCGGCATAAGGAAGTTCAAAATAAAGTCCGAAGATTACCACCATCTAAAATTTTTTATGCTGCTTCTCTTTCGCCGAAATCCACAATTCTACAAGTTTTCTGGTCCTGTTCAGGCCAATAGTTGTTGGCTCAAAAAAATGCAGGCCAACAACCTTACCTTCAAGGTCGGAGGTACCTACAAATAGAAGTTGTACTTAGGAATTAATCAATTTCAAATGACGAAAACCATAATAGATATTTGGGACAACTGAGATATCAATGAAGCAAAACACAACCAACCAGATAGTATAACGAGAAAATACTAGTCACCCTTGCTACAGTAAATTGACTTGCCTTTCCCCGTTTCATGGATAGGCACCCAAGAGCTCTGTCAAGTAGAGTTCTTTCTGGACTGCAACTTTGCAAAGTGCATCATATTTATGCGTTATTTCATCAATCTTCTCATTGGTAAAGGAAAAGCCTTCGACATCATATAGGCGGAAGCATACCCCAGCCTGACATTGCAAGACCGTGCCTTGTGGAGAAAAAAGAACAGATCTTGTTGTTAATGTACGTGGAATACTAAACTTGTGTACAAATTGTTGTCTGACATCTCAATGTCGTATGGGATGGCAAGCCAGGGCATCTTAGAGAAAAAAAGCATCAAAAGCAGCATTGCCCTCACCTAGTGCAACAAACACAATCTCAAGCTGTTTTTGGAACTCCTTGTATATTTCTTTCAAGTCCGCTATTGTAACATGATAAATTAAATGAGGATCGTGCAGCCACCCACAGTAGAGAACAACAAATTTGCCAGAGAGTTGAGTTTTAATGTCAAACCTAAAGAAAATAGGGAACAATGAATTAAGAAAATTTTAATAAAATAGGCAGAGAAGTAAGTAGGTAGTAATATGGAGCAGGACATGCTAGCTAGTTGTGTGGCCTAAAAGAACAAGGTATATACATGCATACATTGGCATGCATCTATGGATGTACTTCAATTTGCAATGACAGACAGACAAAATTAATATGCTATTCTAATCAAGTTTAACAAGTAAAAGTAGTAAATAAAAATATACCATAAAACCAGTAACAATACATGCTGTTGGGGGTAACTAAGGAATAATTTGTTTAATTAAATAAGGGAATTGATATTTCCACAAGTAGGTTCTATTTTTAACTAAACTAACCCCTTGTGCAGTAAACTAACTATAAGATTTAGTTCTTATGTCCAAATTACCCTCACTTGATAAATAACTAAACATCTAGTTGCTTAACTTTATTTGATTATTAGCGTTACTCAATTGAAGATAACTTTTATTTATTTAATTATTATGATAGTAATAATATTAATAATAATTAGAAAATAGTTAGGAAATTAATGAAAAAATTATTTACACATAAAAAATTAGGATATAAGGCTTTCTCCCACCAAGTAAAAAAATTATTTTCATAATCTCTATTATCATATCATATTACTAAATTAAAATTTTTATGAAACAAATTATACTTAAAATGTGTAAACTTTATATATAAGATTGTATAAATTTGTATATAAGACTGTAAATTTAAAATGTGTAAACTTTATGTATAAGATTGTGTAAACTTTATCGTATCATATTACTAAATGTGTAAATTATTTTTAAAATTTCTATTATCATATCATATTACTATGGTAAGACTTTTTTAAGTATAATGTGTAAACAAATTATACTTCAATTAAGATTTTTATGAAATAAATTATACTTAAGATTTTTATAAATGTGTAAACTCTGTATATAAGTCTTTTTCCATATATATAAAATGTATATTAGGATGCCCGATGGATCATAAGATGATAAAACTTGCATGTCTTGTAGTCTGAAGACTCCGAACAAATAAAAAATTTGAAACTTCTATTTTATCTTATTACATCAATTTTTATAAGATTAATTTAGATGAGCAGTTAGAATGTCGAACTTAAATTAATTATTACAGTCTTATAAGATTAATTTTTACAGTCTTATATATAAAGTTTATACAATTTAAGTATAATTTGTTTCATAAAAATCTTAATTTAGTAATATAATATGACAATAGAAATTCTAAAAATAATTTTTTTTCTGGTGGGAGTCTTAGATCCTAATTTTTATGTGTAAATAATTTTTCTCACTTATTTCGTAACTTTGTTCTAATTATTATTAATATTATTACTATCATAATAATTAAATAAATAAATGTTGTCTTCAATTGAGTAACGCTACTAATCAAATAAAGTTAAGCAACTAGATGTTTAGTTATTTATCAAGTGGGGGTAATTTGGACATAAGAACTAAATCCTATATTAGTTTACTACACAAAGGGTTGGTTTAGTTAAAAGTGGGACCCACTTGTATAAATATCAATTCGCTTAAAAAATTGCTCGACTATTCACCCAATTAAGGCAATCGGACCAGATGGAGTTATGTAAATTAGAGTAACATATATGTATAGTGTTGCGATCAGCTAATCGAAAGCATACTAGTTGTCAAAAGGTGGAGAATCATGCCCTATTTTTACTTTCTAATCAATCTGATGTTCGTAAGGGTATTTATGTCTATGTTATCCTTCCTCGTTCTCTTGGCCATATCTCTCTTTCCACCATTGCAAGGTGTTCTATCTCTGTTTTTCATCCAAATTCAGCTAAGATTCCATTAAGGTTGATTCCATTTACAAAATACATAGGACATACAATATACTACATACACAATCAACATACAAATTATGTAGTGCAAAAATTAAATTGCATCAGTTTTTTATTCTATTTTTTGACTTTTTTTTAAGAATTAAATTTAAAAATAAAATTCTTAACAGAGTACACAATAGGCGGTGAGTAAATAGCTGAACAATAATTCATTCATTCATTAATTATGAGAATTCAAAGTAACTACAATACGAAAAAAAATTAACCACAGTCCTCCCCCTCCAAAAGATATCCTACTTTCACTCGATCATCTTATATATAATATCTTCCTTTATTATTTTTGTATCTTTATGATTGAAGAGACACTTGTGACGCAGGAGAAGAACAGTCTCATGATTAAAACGATTACACTCAAATAACACCCTCTGATCAATCATATTATTTTCTAAGTTTGGCAAAAACGCAATTTTTTTTATTAGTTTTTTTGGTCTTTGGATTTATAAGCCCGAAAAATAAATTGCGCTTATGAACCTGTCAGTAGAGTAGACACGATGGTCACTAGAGTGATTAATGATTGAATATTTGTGGGTGTACCCCTCAAACTCCAACACATTGCTCTCCCTAAATAGTCAAATCTATTTGTTTGTATAAATTTCTAACAGTATAAATATATTCTTGCATGGTCATCTAATTAGGATGACCATAATCAGATGATCATGCTTTAAAAATTGTTTAATGACAATACTAAAATGTTTAGCCCATTGAATTGGAACCCAATTATGAAGGTGGCTCCATTGTGTATGAAGGAATTCAGTCATTTCCTTGTCTTGCACAAGAATATTTTGCCATCAATTGATTAAAGGGAAACCAACTTAACATAATAAAACAGAAACAGATGAGTAAACAAAAAAAAGCCAACATAATGACGGTTAAGAAAGTAAATATTGATAATTAAAAAGACAAAAAAATATTCAGATAACAGTTTAGGCAAAAAAAAAAACAAAAGGATCATATAACAGTTTCACATCCCAAAAAAGCAAAAAAAAAAAAATCAAAATATAAAAATAGATAAAATAGAATTTTACAAACAAAATACACCTACATGAAGATCTTTCTTTCTCCGCCATGTTATACGAGTACTCCGTATAAATTTCTTGTTTTAAAAGATTTTCATCAAGATCTTCCACCCAAAGTCCATGTATAATTGTGTTAATTTTAGTCGATTCGTCCTTGCTATTAATTGATTGTCTGCGTTCATGTTGGGAATGTTCAATATTGGTGACATTCGTCCTTGCTATTAATTGATTGTCTACGTTCATGTTGGGAATGTTCAATATTGGTGACTTGCCAAATTTTCTAACTTACACAAGGGCATTGGGGGAAAGATCTTGATGGAAATATTTAAAACAAGAAAAAATATACGGAGTACTCTTATAACATGGTTATATTTATGTAATTGTATTTTGTTTATAAAAACTCTATTTTACCTCTTTTATCTGAAACCGTTATATGGTCCTTTTGTTTTTTTTTGTGACTAAATAAATATTTGAAACCTAGATTTTTTGGTCTTTTTAATTATCAACATTTACTCTTTTAACCGTTATTATGTTGACTTTTTCTTTTTACTTCCTCATCTGTTTCTGTTTTATTATGTTAACTCGGTTTCCCTTTAATCAATAAATGAACATTTTTTTTAAATGACAGAATAATATTTGTGTATGACAAAAAAAAAATTTAAATGGCAGAATATACTTGTGCATGACAAAGAAATGGCTGAATTCCTTCATACACATCGGAGCGACCTTCATAATTGGACTCCAATCTAATGGACTAATACGACTGTTAATTTTTTTAATTGGAATAATACGATACGACATTTTAGTATTGGCATTAAACGATTTTTAGAGCATAGTCATTCTAATCAGATGACCATGCAAGAATATATTTATACTGTTAAAAATTTATACAAACAAATAGATTTTACTACTTATTTTAGAGAGAACAGTGTGTTGGAGTTTGAGGGAAACACCCACAAATATTCAATCATTAATCACTCCATTGAGTATCTTGTCCACTCCACTGATCTGAGTGACGCTTTTTTTAAAAACACATATTCATCACAAGCGCAATTTATTTTTCGGGCTTATAAGTCCAAAAGAACAAGAAAACTCATAAAAAAATTTGTTTTTTTACCGAACTTAAGAGTAAAATTTGATTTAGAGAATAATATGATTGATCATGGGATATTACTTGTGTAATCGTTTTAATTCTTCTCTTGCGTCACAAGTGTGTTCTCTTCAATCATAAAAATAAAAATAATAAAGAAAGATATTATGAAGAGGACACACTCGTGACGCAAGGAAAGAACATTATCATGATTAAAATGATTACACTCAAATAACACCTCCTGATCAATCATATTATTCTCTAAATCAATTTTACTCTATGTTCGGTAAAAACGCAAATTCTTTTTGGAGTTTTTTTTGGTCTTAGGACTTATAAGCCCAAAAAAAAAATTGTTCTTTGTGAACTTGTGTCCTTAAAGAAAACATAACTGAAGTCAGTAGAATCATTAATCAATCATTTGTGTGTGTACCCTCAAACTCCAACGCACTGGTCTCTAAAATAAGAATCTATTTGTTTGTATAAATTTCTAACATTATAAATATACACATTAATTGCTCCAATGTGTATATTGTCTCGCACAAGTAGATTCAATCATTTAAAAAAAATTGTCATACACAAGCATTATTAATTTATTTAAAAAAAAATCTTCATCTATTGATTGAAGGAAAACTGACTTAACATAATAAAACAGAAACAGATGAGGAAGCAAAAAGAAAAAACCAAAATAATTACGGTTAAGAGAATAAATATTGATAATTAAAAAGACTAAAAAAATCTAGGTTTCAAATATTTATTTAGGCAAAAAAAAAAATACCATATAACCGTTTCAGATCCCAAAAACGGCGTTTCTCTCCGCCCGTGTATTCTTAACGGCGGATTTGATCTTTTTTTTACTCTTGCTAGGAAGAGGTTTTCTATTTGAAAATTATGGCCCGGCTCTATTACTTCAAACTAGCGCCTAATGGGTTTAGGCGGGACCTGGACGAGATTTTTTATTTTAAACTAGTTTTAATATTGTATCTTTTATTTATCCAAATAAAACAACAATATATAGCAAAACAATCTATAATAAAGATAATAAAGTCATTTGCTTAAAATTGAAACACATATCCATATTGCTAATGTCAAAGTTCAAAAACAAACATGCAATTGTTCAAAGTTCCAATATATTTTTAACGTATTAGTTTTATTCATAAATAAGATTGCCATTAAATAATTAAATTTTAAATTTTAAAAATTTAATTCAATATTAAAACTTAAGAAACTAAACATAAATTTATGAATTATATCGAATTAAAATAAATATTACAAATGTATCATCATTTATATTATTTAAAATTGGTATAAGTTCAAAAAATTATAATTATAATAAAATTATCCATTTTGAATTGATATTGTTCACTTCTTATTGTGATTTGGTATACTACAACCTGTATTATAATTATAGTAAATCATTAAAAAAAAAATATATCAAGATTTGGTTTGGGTAGTTTTTAAAATTAAAAAAAAACTTTTCGCCTAGGTCCCGCTTAATTTTTTGGAAGAATTTTTTTGTCGCCTTGAGCCTAGATGAGGGGCCAGGGGGCCTAGCGCCTAGGCGGAGCACCAAGGGGGGGCCTAGCGTCTGGGGGCCTAGGCGGGAATTTTTAGAATACTGCATATTTGAAAAAAATATATCACTTGAAATGAGAGGTATATCTTAGATTGTATCGACAAAAATTTAAATTATTAATGCTAATTTTAAATTTTTTAATAACTTGTATTAACTTTTAATAATTTTAATCCTAAATTAAATAAATTCACGTTCTACTTAATTTTTTAAAATAGTATTTGATTGTAAGAAATTCAAATTATTTATAACTATTGAAACTAAATTAATAAGTATAAAGAATAATTTGAAAGAATGGGTACCCGGTATTAAATATTGTGTTATTGAAATGATAAGGTCAATTAATTGCCAACTTCAATTGGTAAGAATGTGTACGGTGAAATCTCGTGGATTTTATTTTGATTTGATTTTAATTTTAATTTTTGAAATGTGCCGAGATACTAGTACTATATTAATAAGAGATAAATCACTCTGCACACCTTAATTCATTTTTAAACAAACTATTATTACGGGATAAGAATATAACATCATTATATTACAAATTTTTTTTTATAAATATTTAACTAAAAAAAAATTAAAATATGCTTTTTTCGTTCAAAATAAAAAAGGTCAAATTTAATATTTTAAATTAATCTTGAGACATTTTCAAACTCGTAGTTGATTTATCATTTTAATAACTCTTAGATAACACACAATATTTATAAGCTATATTGACTAGGATTATAGAACAAAACAATTAAATTAAAAGCATACTTTACTTCAAAATTTTAATTTATATTTTATTTTGAGATAGAAAAAGTATGCTTTTATAAATTTTTAAATATTTTTACTTGCTAAATATTTTAAAAAATAAAAAGAGAACACGCTAGAGCATATGTAATTTAATCTTTTATTTTCTTTGGGTCAATAAGAAGACTTATTAGCAAATATTTTCAAAAACAAAACAAAAAAATTAATCGGAATGGAAAAATAATTAAGTATTATTCATGCGTTGGAAGTTGTTACAAATTATTTCAAAATTATTAAATTTTACCAAATTTGTCTAATCATTCGTACTCATCCAACGGTCCAATATTAATATGTGGGAGTGTGTTTTGATATACACTGAAGATTTTGATTTTGATTTTGATTTTGTTTTTTGTTTTTTGTTTTTGAAATGTGGTGAGATACTGCACCCTATATCATAATCAAAATCAAATCAAAAGACAAGTGCACTGATTTGGATCTTACATAACTGTACTGTGATACTGTCTCAAAAGAGAAAGGCCTGTAGACTTGTACTGCTTTCTGTTTTCTTATTTAAAGTGGTATAGTAGTTTTACTAGTAATTAGAATGCTCGGTCTTTTTCTTCTTTTTTTTTTCATTTTGTTTTTTGGTATTGTTTTTATCTTGGCATTGAGTTGATTTACGCTTACAAAATATCATCTGAAAATCGTTTTCTTTCCAAAACGTGGTCTCTCTTGGTAAATAAATTAAAAAAAAACAAACTTGCAATGACTGGTTTATCTTTGCACTTAACTTTGTTCAACCCTTCTTTCCAGTGTTCACTCCAACTATTATTACCTCAAGCTTTGCATTTAGTGTTCGTTCGAATCGTTCATTCGTCCTTGCGTTCATGTTGGAAATGTTTTTAAAATAGTGACTTGACAAATTTTTTAAACACCTAGCTACGAAATGAAATTAACACAATTATACACGAATTTTGGGTAGAAGATGTTTATTATTAATAAGTTATTCGAAATGTTTATTATTAATAAGTTATTTATCAATAATAAATTGTTTAAATAATAAGTTATTTACCAATAACTTGTTTAGTTGTTTACCAATAAGTTGTTTATCAATAATAAGTTGTTTAAATAATAAGTTATTTACCAATATGCTATTGAAATAATAAGTTGTTTACCAATAAGATGTTTAAACAAAAAATTGTTTATCAATAAGTTGTTTAAATAATAAACTGGTTACCAATAAGTTGCTTAAATAATAAATTATTTCCTATTCACATCCCATAGTTAAAAAATTTCATTAAATAATAAGGATGTAACTTATCAGGTCTTTTGGGTACTCTCCATCTTTTCTGGACACTCAAATCTCTTCGTCGGTAAATTCTCCATAGTCTGTATCGACCTGGTAATTCTCATCGTCCATTGATACAATGTGTTGGTAGTGGGGGAGAGAGAGGAAACATAAGCAAGAGAGAAGAATAGTATGGAAAGAGGGAATGGGATGTTAATTAGCATAAAGTTTTTTGGTGAACCATGTGGTGTGAATGAGAAAGTAAGGGGTGCAATTAGCCCCGCCATTAATATTTCATTGAATATTATAATTTGACAATGAATTTTGTGGGTAAAAGATGAATTACTTGACAAAGACTTGTGCCAGGTCATTTTTTTGTACAATAAAAAATTGTCGAAACGCACAAAAAAATGTAATTAAATCTCTATCAAAGAGAGACTAAGGTGCAATACAATCCCTGAATTACATATAAAAGAAAATAATATTTTTTCTATTTTTTGTTGTTATTTTTTATATATATTCTTTGGCAAAAATGGAGATGATATGAGAACGTCATTTTGTATAATTGAACGTACTTGTATTTTTATAATTTTTTTAAATATTATTATTATAAAATAAACGTCAAATAACAGTAATCTTTTTTTATTTATTTATGTTTATATGATGATGTTGAAGTTAATTAAAATGACTTAAAAGAATGATTTGATATGCCGCATTATTAGGCGAAGAATACCTACATGATAGAAGTATAGCTTTGTTTTGAATTCGGTTAGCATGAAATTTATTTTTTGATAAGTTGGTCAATTGGCCAATAGAATACTGACACACATAGAGTCTCACCTGCATATCAGCACTCTATTGGTCAATTGATCAACTTACTTAAAAATAAACTTCATACTAACCAATTCCCTTTGTTTTCATTTTCAAGTATTACTCTCTCAATATAAAATGACTTGTAAGTCATTTAAAATAAATAAGTTTGACTAAATATAAAAATTGTTTTACCCTTATTTTAATAGTCTTTACATCTTACTTTAGCTTATAAGTCATTTTAGTCAAACACCTTCATACAGTGGCGGATCTACTTGGGGGCAGCATAGGTAAGGGTGCTCAAAAAATTTGATTTTTCTGATTTTTTATCGAATCGGTACCGGCGGTACCGGTTTTTTTCGATACCGATAGAGGTAATGAAAATTTTAAATTCGGTAAATACCGAAAAATCAAAAATACCGAAAAATTGAAAATCGAATAATTGTAATTCAGAAGCTGTTGTCTGTTTAGTAATGTCCTAATGGCAGCAGTATAATTTGTGAGTGACAGTTTATAAGTTCCAGTTGAACATCAATTTATTTGTTATGCTAATTATTTAAAGTAATTAACTATCTTTTTGAAATGCGGAGTTTAAAGAATAATTTGAGTTGAAAAGATATGGACGTATAGTGCATCACGCCTTCGTAATGCTAACTCGATCCTCTTTCCCACCTAAAAATTATTATAAAAAATATATTCTCATACTTTTGATGCTTTGATTGCATAATTTGGCATATATATTCTCTCTGTTTTTGTGAAAACTTTTCAATAAAACACACACTATTAATTTGTTCTAGAATTGTAGATATATATTGTGAGACTCCAAATTTTATGAATCAAGATTTAAATTTTTTGAAATATTTTTTTTGAATATTATGGTGTGGATTTGATATAATGTTATAGTTGTGGGTAATATTTATAAATTTTGCAAAGTATGCAAGTTGTTATAAAATATTCGTTTGGTCGGAGAATATTCTTTTTGTTAGAGAATATTTGTACGACGACACAATCATTGGTGGACCCCACAACAAAAGTATTGTCGTAATTAGAAAACGACAGAATTATCATTTTATAAAAATAACGGCGAAAGTATTACCGTTAAAACTGTTGAACTACCCGGTAGAAAAAAAGTACGATGAATACGTGGTTGCACAAGAGTAGCACACAGTATTGATTATTGGTGCTTACGTAAGAAGTCATTCAGTTATACTCAATTATTGCTAAGTAATTGCTGCATCATAACTCATATTATTGATTCGATTATTGTCACAGTGTCATCTGTGAGACCCCAAATTTTATGAATAAAGATTTAAATTTTTCGAAATATTTTTTTGAATATTATGGTGTGGATTTGATATAATGTTATAGTTATGGGTAATATTTATAAATTTTAAAAAGTATGCAAGTTGTTGTATAATATTCGATTGGTCGGAGAATAATCTTTTTGTCGGGGAATATTCGTATGACGGCATAATCATTGGTGGACCCCACAACTGAAGTATTGTCATAGTAAGAAAATGACAGAATTATCTTTTTATAAATAACAGCGAAAGTGTTACCGTTAAAATTGTTGAACTACTCGGTAGTAAAAGTACAATAATACGTATGGTTGTATAGTAGCACACGGTATTGATTATTGATGCTTACGTGAGAAGTCACTTAGTTATACTCAATTATTACTACAGTAATTGTTGCATCATATCTCTCATATTATTGATTCGATTATTGTCACAGTATCATCTGTATTATATGATATATTATTAAATCAATAATTGGGATGACAAATTTATTCATATTATTAAATTGCAATATTTATAATTTTTAGAAGTTCTGCCAAGGAGAGGTTTGGTCACCTAATTGCGTGCCAATAGGTAGAAATCTTTATTGGAAAGCCCCCTCTTTTCTGGGAACGACCTGGTTGTTAAATATTGTGAGTTATAATATTAATGATGAATAAGTTCGTGTTGATTAAAGATGAATTTCATAGTTCTATTGTGTTGGGTTTATTTGTGTTAGTAGAAATTGACATTTATTTCGATAATAATTGATGTCTGGATATATAGATAGAGTTAAAAATGGAGGTATAGATAGAGTTACTATACTGTAATTAATTTTTTTTACATGTTTAGAACTATTGATTCACATGATTTACTATTAGGGGAGGTGGTGCAAGTTTGATAATACTTGGATGACTGAAGTAAAAATGAAAGAAACGTTGGAGGTATTGTACTGTAATATTTTGAGCCCCAAAATGTGCAATTATCGAAACTATGTTTTTCTATAAATAGAAGCTCATTCTTTCTTCATTTCTCACCAATTCACTAAAGCTTTAGAGGCATTATTATAGAGAGAAATAGAGAGAAAGAAGAAGAGAAGTCTACTAACTCATTATTTCAGTATCCAGTCTTCTTTTGAGGTAAGGGGTATTAATCTTTCGTATTCATGAAGAGAATTATTTCTTTCAATACTCGGAGTTGTTATTCCATTCTTTATTATTATATTAGAATAACCTGTTTATTCGAAGTACCGCATACATGGTGAAATTCTTCTATTACATTGCGTTTTTATTATTCGCCGAATATCACGTACATGCTTTCTGGCCGGACTGGTTCCATTATATATTATTCGTTGAAATAACCTCGTCATGCGGTCTATTGCATGCATGGTGATTTTGTTGTTATTCCATTCTTTATTATTTATTTAATATCACGTGTGTATGCGTTCTTTGGGACTGGTTTTATTATTTATTATTCTATTGGGAATAACATGTCTGTGCAGTCTATTGCACGCATGGTGAATCTTTCTGTTATTCCATTCTTTATTATTCTGTTGGAATATCATGTCTATGTGGATTACCACATGCATGATGAATGATCCTTTTGTATTCATTCCTTATTAAATTGTGGAAATAATCTGTTTACGTGGATTATGATGAAAGTCATAATATAAGCACTGGACTGTTGATTATGATGAAAGTCATAATAAAATTATTGGACTGATGAAAATCATGGGTATATGTAGTATTAATAAGTGTTATGATGAGTTATGTTGATTAATATGTGAAAACATGAAAGTTTCTTAGAAATCACAAAGAGTTAAAAATCAAATTTTCGTGAAAATAGAATATGAAATTCAATTGACCATACCTCTTATTATATTTTGAATTTTTGGGTGTGGTCAAGTTTTAGAGTTAGATCTATGAGTCTTCTAACTTATCCAAGTGGAATCACTGAAAAAGGTGTTATAAATTTTCGTGTGGACTATTTTTAGCAAAGGGGGTAAAAACTGCAAAATAGCAAAAAAGATACTGCCTAGAAATTTAAAAGGGTTGTTTCGGTCACTAAATTTGTTAAAAAAATTTTGGCCTTTTGAAAAATGAAAGTATATGGTATAAAGAACATCCTGTCCAAAAATGAGCTCATTCCGACTTAAAATGAACAAGTTATGACTATTTCAATATTTAGATTTTTTTGACGAAAAACGCTATAATCGGAGTTCTATAACTCCGATGATCATGAAATTTAAACTGGAAGCTCACGTTAACATGTGTAAGATCCTGCCAAGATTTGGAAATTTTTGGAGTTAAACTTGAGGTAGCTAATTTCTTAAGAAATTAATTAGAAATTGATTTTTGAAAAATAGTAAATGAATTTTAAAAATTTCGAAAAAAATATATATTCATTATGGGACTATATTCTGTTAAATTTCAAAAAATAAATATTTTTAGAACTGATTTGGTATTTTTTATGAAAATAGTTTAGTTACGAACATATAAGTTTAATATGTTATGTGAAGTTAAAAAATTGGTAAATATGATTTTATGGCTTGAAAATTCTATATAGGGTATATGCAGATTTTTGATAAAGAATTTGATCATTGGTGATGAAATCTTATGAGTATGGCATTTTGATTAAATGTATTATGTGGTAAAATGTAAACAATTGAAATAAATTATTTATAAGTTTAAAAAGTGATTAAAATATTGTTATAATATTAATAATATTAGATTATGAGTTTATTAGGTGGTTGATAATATTTGAATAAATTTAAAGTCTTTAATATTTATCCGTGCTTTCTCTTGATAAATGCTTATATCATTGTCATCGTCCTCATGTTTATATGGTGATGAAATTTATCTTTGGCTTAAGTGTAGAGATGGACTTGGTATGATTATGATCAGGGATCATTCAGTATAATCATGACCTGTAATGTTATAAACGATGTGGTAAAAGTCCTCAGTGACTTGTAGTGCATTGATGGACAGTTTTTGGTATGATTATGATCAGGGGTTATTCGGTATAGTCATGACCATTGATGATTTAATGACTATCCTTGGCTCGTAGTGCGGGGATGATTCGATGCTGTGGTTTATTTATTAAGCTGAGTCTCAGCGATTAAGTTGATGAATTTTTTTTTTTAAATCATAGAAGATAGTATATTTTATTCTCTACTTGACTCTTAGTCATAATATTTCTTACTGGTCTAGTTGAGCTCACCCTTTCTTTTATTGTTCTCTTCAGGAAATGAGAATATAATTGGGATTGTATTGAGGACCTAAAATGTGTGCGTCGTATTTTATACGTCACTTAATAATTGATTTTGGTGAACAACAATAGGGTGATGAGAACCCGACCCTGAAAGCGCCACAGTAAAATGAAGAGAACAGAAATCTTCTCATGTCCCTTTGGAGACTTGAAATATTTGTTGCTGTACTTTATATGGCATTTATTAATTTGAGTATGAATATTGTTGTATTATATACGTTATAATATTTGTATTAAAACTCACAATATATATGTACACCTGTTTTGGGGGCGTCACATCATCTGTATAATATGATATATTATTAAATTAATAATTGAGACGACAAAGTTATTCATATTATTAAATTACAATATTTATAATATCTAGAAGTTTTGTAAATGAGAGGTTTGGTCTTCTAATTGTGCGTCAATAAGGAGAAATCCTTATCGAAAAGCCTCCTCTTTCCTGGGAATGACCTGGTTGTTAAATATTGTGAGTTATAATATTAATGATGAATACGTTCGTGTTGATTAAAGATAAAATTGATAGTTCTATTGTGTTGAAATTATTAGTGTTAGTGAAAATTGACATTTATTTCGATAATAATTGATGTCTGAAAGTTATCGGGTAATTAATCGGATAGATTAATTGCTATTAAAATTTACATGATTATAACTATTTGTTCACATGTGTGTATTATTGATTCACATTCATGTACTATTAGGGGAGTTGATGCAAGATTGATAATACTTGCATGACTAAGTTAAAGATGGAGGTAATATACTGTTATTCGTATTTTCATATGATTATAACTATTGAATCACATAATTGAATTATTGATTCATATTATTTACTATTAGGAGAGGTGGTGCAAGTTTGATAATACTTGCAGGACTAAATTAAAAATTAAAGAAAAGTTGGAGATATTGTATTGTAATTTTTCGAGCCCCAAAACGTGCAATTATCAAAATTATATTTTTCTATAAATAGAAGCTCATTCTTCCTTCATTTTTTACCAATTCACTAAAGCTATAGAGCAATTATTATAGAGAGAAAGAAGAAGAAGTCTCTGCTACCTCTATTTCAAAGTATCCGATTTTTTAAGGTAAGGGATATTATTCTTTCGTATTCATAAAGAGAGTTATTTTCTTTCAATACTCGTGAGGTTGTTATTCCATTCTTTATTATTATGTTGGAATAACTTTTGTCTACGCGCAATCTGACAGATACACGGTGAAATTCTTACATTATTCCATTCTTTATTATTACGTTGGAATAAACCGTCTGCATGCGATGATCTATCGTATGCCGGTGAATTCGTTGTTATTCCATTCTTTATTATTATTCGTTGGAATATCCATGTCTCATGCGGATTACGCATGACACAGTTGCATTCTTTATTATTACATTGAGAATAATCATGCATGCGCTTGATCTATCGCATGCATGGTGAATTCTTACGTTATTCCATTCTTTATTATTACATTGGAATAAATGCATCATGTGGATTACCGCATGCATGGTGAATGATCCTTTGTATTTATTCTTTATTAAATTGTGGAAATGATCTGTCTACGTGGATTACCGCATGGCGGGTGAAAATTCATTTGCAGTTTCATATATTCTATTATACTCAGTTGGTTAAAGTGTTGGCTTCTATACTCCATGAAATTAGTGGAATATCCTTGATATTTGCGCTTCATCCAGTATCTTTTCATGAAAATATTCTTCTGAGTATTCTTGAATTTTACTCCACAAAGAAGTATCATGTTGACAATTTGGACGTTATTGATTTCTGGATAAATTATAATTATAAATCTTTAAAATTTATCCTTGAACTTGTTTTATTGAATTATTATGTCATTGTCATCATCCTCATGCTTATATTGTGATGAAAGTCATCTTTGACTTACGTGCATAGATGGACTTGGTATGATTATGTCCAGGGATTATTCGGTATAATCATGATCGTAATGTGACGAATGATGTTGTAAAAGTCCTCATTGGTCTGTAGTTCATTGATGGACAGTTGTTGATATGATTATGACCAAGGATTATTCGGTATAATTATGACCATTGATGATTACATGAATATCTTTGGCCGTGGTGCAGATATGATTCGATTTTATTTATTAAGCTAAGTCTCAACGATAAAGTTGATGAAAAACTTTTTAAATCATAGAAGATAGTAGATTTTATGCTCTACTTAACTCTTCTAATGGATTGGTTATTCCGCTACAGTTGTTGATCTAAAACTTGCTGTCTATTGTATTCTATCAATTGTTATACTGTTGAAGGCTAAGGATAATTTATTCTGCATTATCTTAGTCATAATATTTTTTACTGGGCTAGTTGAGCTCACCTTTTCTTTCATTGTTCTCTTCAGGAAATGAGAATATAGCTGGGAATGGATTGACGGTCCAGATGGTTGTTTTAGTAATCCTCACTATTCTGTGAATAGTGTGATAATAATTATAATGAGGACTTCATTGAGTGTGGATATTGTCTAAAAGACGATATCCTTGTTAAAACTCTCAGCTATGTTTTGTCGTATCTTTACACGACAGTTGTATAATTAAGTTGTATTTGTATTTTGTACTATGTATCTGACGACTCAAGATGGGTGCTGTATACCTATTTTGGGGGCGTCACACACACACACACACACATATATATATATATATATATATATATATATATATATATATATATTATGAATTTGTTCCAAAATAAAAAATACATTTATAAATCTAGAAAGTAACATAATTGAGATTCCTAACAAACTATCATTCTGTTTTGAATATTATCATGTCAGTATCATTAAATTTTTAAATAATATTAGAGATATTTTTTAAAAGTTAAGTTTTCTTAAATATAATTGTTTTCTCTGGTCTCAAAAAATTTACTTTTGAAATCCGCTCTTTAACTTTATTATTTTTTTCATTTATCACTCATTTTAATAATACTTATTTTTAATTCATAAAATTAATTAATTACACACAAAATATAAATTATATACACATTAAATGTTTACCGATTATATACATATCAAAGCAGGTACTCTTTGTTTTCATTTTCTACTCATAGTTTATACTGTAGTTGTGTATATATTTACAACATTTCTTGTAGCGACCGTGTAAAATTTGATATATATTCTAATTCTTGATATTCTTTATAATCTAATACAGTGGAGCATGTTCATAGCTGCACTAGTTCTCCCTCTGATTGAACTTTTAGCATTTGAAAGAAATTTGGGTAATAAAATGTTTAGTAACTAGCTAAACAATTGTAATTCGGCTGAGACTAACAATTGTAATTAACAATCATCAAAAGAATTAATCAAAATTTTTAAACTACAATTATTATTTACTATAATTATGATAATTAAATACTCTTAGACTAACAATTGTAATTAGTATTTGTAAGAATATAATTTACTAGTCTCATTTCTTAGTTTTAAAAAAATTGTTAATATAAAAAAAGTATTTAATTATTGTGGTATAACCGAAAATCGAACCGAAAAAATTGGTACCGACTTTGTATCAAATCAGTTATTCGGTACCGGTTCGATTTTTTGGGTACCGGTTCAATTTTTTACCGATGAGCACCTCTAAGCATAGGCAACTGCCCCTGCTGTAATTTTTTTTATAAGTATAAGGGTTGAGCAAATATGTAAATTAATAAATTTAAGGGGACATATTAATGGAAGAGTTAAATTTGGAGGAAGTAAAAAAATATTCATAAATCAATTCTAAATACAAGTACAAAAATCTTCTTAGATTTAAAACTTGGTGAAATCTTAGAAGTATTTTTTATATAATTTTTTTATTTTGACTATTTATCAGCGTGTGAACTGTAAAGGATTCTTTGATTCAAGTTTGAAAAGAATAATTTACGTGTAGCCATGCATGTGAAGTTAGAACAAAGTATTAGCTGAATAAGATATAAAGAAATGCAAAAAAATGGATTTGGTTTGGTTAGGAGTAGACCTGGAAATATAGTTAGTTAACTGTTGGGTCAAACTATATTAACTGGAACCAAATGGGCTGGTTAACCATTTTTATTTATTCAGGTTGGTTAAAGTTTGGACCCATATTTTTTAAAACAAATATAGTTCTGAACCGATTAACCATTTTCAACTCATATTCCATAGCATATCATACCATGTGGCATGTGCAGGAGGTCAATGCCATGTTTCTATTTAATGCTAAGTTTAAATTTTGCTCCGTAATAATGGCTCGATGATTCACGGATACCTTCCTATTTGCCGTAACAAAGTTGGAAAATCTCTTTAATTCGATTTAATTAATTTAATTTCATGAGATCTTTAATTTTAATTTGTCAAACTAAATGACTGGCTATATATATATATATATATATATATATATATATATATATGCATAAACCGAAACTAATCTATCTAGAAAATTTATTACATAAACATCAAAATTGACCCACTTAATTTGTAATACTTGTCCACTTCAATATTTGTTAACTAAATTTTTTTTTATAAGTTACAGTTTACTCGGTTTTCAGAAAGTAGTAAAATTTTCTACTCTCCCTTGGTGAAATAGATTTGTCCTATATACAAAAACTTTAATTTTTCAGAATATTAGGAAAACCTTAATCAATCTATGTTAGAAGAAGAAAAAGTAAAAAAAACTAATAAGATAGAATTGCAAATTTTATTTATTTATTTATTTATTTGATAATTTGAGGGTGGGGGTTAAACCTAGTTCCTCATCATTAAGAATTTTAAATATAGAAGAGTATTAATAATTTCAATTTAAAATTTTATTAGTATAATTTTTAGCATTTTATTATTTATATTAATAATTTTTATATCATATTATTACTTAATTAATTTAATCGTAACTGTCACAATTTTATTTTTCAAAAGTTCTGTTTAAAAATCAAAACATCTTAAAATGATTAATATGATTTTGAACCATAATCATATAGTTCCAACCCACACAACCCATATTAAAAATGGTTAATATGATTTTAGTTCTTAAATAGAACCATAATCATATTTTGAAAACCAAAAATAACTCATAACTATATTTTGTCAGGCCTAATTAAGAGTTATAAAAAATGGTTATAATTCTATTAAAAATTAAAATCATATAATTTATTTTTAATATAGGTAATGTAGATTGAAACTAAATGGTTATGGGTACCTATTTTTTATATTTCAAACTTACAATTATTATGGCACAGTGAAATAAATTACTAAATATATTAATTTTTTATCTTCATTTAACTTATCTGTCTAATTTTTTTTATACATTCACTCTCTCTCTCTCTCTAAATTTATACACCAATTTTCTTATACTTTCTCTCTCTAAAATTTTTACCCACTCTTTCTAAAAACTTTATCACACTCCCTCCCTCTAAAGAAAAACGAAATGGGCTACTATGATTAAAAACCCAACACTGAAAATGTTCCGTTTTCATTGAAAACGATATCTCAGAGAAAAAAAATTCTGAAAAATGTTTGCTTTTGAAACAAACAGAGGCTTTGATCCTGAATTCAGTACTCATGCATCAACGGAGGCATGAAAAACATCGCCATTGGACAGCATAAGAAGTGTTTCATAATCGAGAATATTTTTTGCTTTATGCGTGCTCTATATACAAGAAAAATTACAGAGAAAAAAAGGAAGAAAATCGAGTGACTAAACAATACAACGGGAGAATATGTCAACCATTCCAGGCACCTCCCTACGACCTGTCCCCTTTCCAGGCATGCTAAGCCAATGACCAGAGAAAGATAGGTCCAAGCAGATGAAATATCAACCATCATCTCAAAATTGATAATCTATATCTGATATATTTTGGGCAACGGATTTTTTAACAAGTTTTTCTCGCTCATCATATAGATCAAGGTTTTCACAGGGGGCGGGGAAAATGGATCCTATTACACGACCTTGAACATATGCACACTGGAATATATGCTTCTTCTTGTATGTAATTCCCACGGACATATCCCGGAAAGTGACATTTCTCACCGGAATGTCTACACTCCCATGTATTCGAACAGGCAGGCGGACACCCTCGCCATGGATTGAGGTGTAGCTTATATCCTGAAGCACTGGGACTGCCTTGGGGTCAAAACCCCCATCAGGGTGTTCATTGTAATCTGTCTTGATGACGATTCCAACCCGAACATTTTCGAATGTCAAATTCCGATATGTAATGTGTCGAACATATCCCCCTCTACCAGCAGCTGTCTTGATCCGAACAGCACGCCTTGAATTCCACACAAGAAGATTCTCCACCGTGACATTTGACACTCCACCAGACATCTCACTGCCTATTGATATGCCAGCACTGTTATAGTTCAGCCAACGTAGATCTGGGTTACAATTGGAAGATATGACACACTAAAGTTGTTGAAATATTTTGATATGGCATTGAAAGACTAGTGAGAGATCCAATTTAACAATGTAGATGTATCACCATAATCATCTATTAGTTGTTGGGAATTTGGAGATAGGGGCAAGTTCTCACAACATGGGAAAATCAGTTTTCATTTTTTGGGGGCAAATGAAGCAATCAGATTTAGGAGTGAAATGGTCTGAATAACTATGGGGCATTTAAAATTGAATGAGCTATCCTATCAAGTGATTGGGTCTTCCCTGGTGTTTGATTACATCTTTATAGACAAAACTCACTTTATGGACCTCTTTGGACAAAACTCACTTAGTTGTTTGACAAAACTATCCATTTCGACAAAACTCTCTTAGTGGTGTTTGACAAAACTCACTTTATGGACCTCTTTGGACCCATTAAGATGTTTGTCAAACAAAGCTTAATGAGCTAAACATCTTATTCGATCAGATTTGGGCCTATTAAATGCCCATTATGTATTATCAAACAACATCTTAAAGTCTCTAACCCCAAGGGATAGGAGAAACGGCAGAGGCCTTGATGAGTAACTTTGACGCCAAACTGAATAATTCTACGCAAAAGGTCGTAATTAGTGGACAAGGCTACCACTTATAGAAGGGTCTGATGAGGGTCAGATTTACACAGTCTACCTCTATTAACAGTCTTACAGAGAGGCTGTTTCCAATACTTGAACACTTGACCAAACATTCAACAGTGAGCACTTGACTGTTGCACCATGCTCACAACTAAGTTGTAAAATTGTTCCATGGGACATTTGCACACATGCTAAAGAAACATGCCATGAATTTCATTGCTTTCCAGCTGTGGAAAACAATTTATTTATTAAGCTGAAAATGTAGTAGATGAAAAATTCACCTGACCATAGAGCGAACTACAAGATTTCGGATGAGTATGTTTTTCGAGGGACGTCCATATGAGATCCCGTACTGATCCCAACCACTCTTTATTGCAATGGCATCATCTCCTACGCTTATGTAAGAGTCCTCAATTACCATATCTTCACATGAGTCTGGTAAGAAAATAATAAGTAATCAAAAAGCTAGTATACGCTAACCAACAAAATGGGAAACATAAGCATATAATACAGAAAAGCTACGACTTAAAACTTATAGAACAACTTATCTTATTAAAAAATTATATAACGATGTTAAGAATAGCTTGCGTGCATTGACATATATCGCTTATTATCATATATTGAAGTGAGTTGAAATATCCTAAAACTTTGAGGAAGTTGAGCTTCAACATTTATAATTTTGATTTATTGATACAGTTGATAAACTAGCGATCATGTTAACAGAATGAGTTACTAATCCTAGAAATTATAGCTAATTAGTACATCAAAACATAAAAGTAGACCAACAGTACACACTTACCAGGATCAATGCCATCAGTATTTGGGGCTCCAATGACTGGAGCCAGGATTGTCATATATCTAATTGTTACATTCTTGCAATCATATGGATGGAGAGTCCAAAAGGGAGAATCACGCAAAGTTATGTTAGAAATCAAAATGTCGCTTGACCACATAATCTGCACAAGTGGGCCTCTTGTGTGGTTTAGAAGCTTCTGGCGATACTTCTTCCACCATGATTGACCCTGCCCATCAATGGTACCATTATACCCTGTTATCAGGAGATTCAGGAATAAGATATACAAATCAGATCAAGAACTCAGTTACATCATCCATGATCATCTGATTCCACCAACAAGCTTGGTCATCTCAAAAAGCCTGTATCTAAGATTATTTCTTGTATTTGCATACAATATTTCATTCAAGCAATGGTTATGAACATAGGTGGAGGTCCACCGACACAAAAAGAAATCCAATTGCATATGCCTTGCAAGTTGGTCCTTATAAGCAAAAACCCTGGGCAAATTGCCAAACCAAGAATAGATTGACTACATGGCAGAAAGATCGAAGGCATACAACAAGAACTTGAGTTAGAGACTGATCCCTTGTTGCTCTTTTTTTGGGTTTACCCAGCTATGTAGAATGCAGCTCAATAACATATTATGACTATTTTATAGCAATGGAGATATAATCGGACAGTAGTAACTTCACTTTTGTATATAAATTATAAATCCTGGTAATTTATTTCAACTTGGAAGCATAAATAAGTACTGAAGTGCTTTGAGATGACCAAGATACTAACCTGTAATTACAATATCTTTGAGATTTTGACCATGAATCAAACTCCCATATCGAGCTCCTGGATGCTCTCGCCCATATCCATACGAAGGCAGTGGAGGCAATAGAGGCCACAACTTTTCATCCTATTAAGTATATACATAAGAAGCAATAAATTATATTAAAAAAATGATATGCATTCTGAGCTCTAAGAGACATAATCCATCCAAGTGTCTAGCCATTTCATACCGACCATAAACATGACAAGCATATCATCTAAACCACATTAATACATGGTAAAAAAAATATATCTCCAAATATTAGTTCAGGTTAGTGAACCGTGTGATGAAGCTATACCGTGTCGTATTTGATATTTGGCATTCTATATAGGACCATCTAGTACCATAAGTAAGTGATACAAACAAAGGCATAAAGGTTTAGAGTATCATTTAGTACCATAAGCAAAGGAATACAAATACAATTTTCCAGCCTGATGTAAAGACTGAACTCCGACCTCAAAAGCTTCCTGAAATAAATGGGATAGATGATCAATTGTGTATAGATGGATGACTTAAGCAACTTGGTTTAACTCTATGTGGTAATAAACAAGCACATACTATAAGCATTACCTTAGGACAGCATAGCCTTAAACTTTAAGGGCGATGTTCAAACAAGGAAAGGCTTACTATCCTAGGCACCGGGACAAGGAAGGGCGTAGTAAGCAATGAATGACAAATGCTTTGGGGAGTTGAAAATAAGCAAGACGGATATTCTCGAATAGGTTAACCTTTCAAACTACTGCTGAATCCATGGCAAGAAAGAAACAAACTGACGAACCGAAACATCTTAGAAGCTAGAGGAAAGAAAGCAAAAGCTATTTGCGTAATAGCAGTGAGCAAAATGGGAACAGCCTAAACTGTGAAAACGAGGTTTTGGGAGAGCAATACATGCATCATTCTACTAGACAAAGCAGGCATTGTTTTTAAATAGTAGTTTTAACTTACATAGATAGACTAGATTCGTTTTCCTATCTGCCTAGGTGGCCATCCCAGCTCCTCGAAGGAAAGTTGAAAAGCAAAACCTATCCCAAGTTTTTTTTGGCTAAATTTGTTTGTGCATTAAAAAAACCATATATACAATGGCTAAGGGGCATACCCCAGAAAACTATAGAGGGATCATCACGAGACAAAACAGGGCCAAAAAAGCAAATTACAACCAGTTCTGAAAAGTATAACATTTATGAGCGGCTTTGTGAAACTTCCTAGAAGTTGAGAGTCTAGCTTTTATCAAGCTAACAATTTCCTTTGCTAAGGTGGATGGCGGTAACAAAGTTCATTCATAAAGCTTGGAATTTCGAGAGCCCCAAATCTTATAAAAAGTAGTTGCCAAAATCAGCTTCAAAATTTCCTTATGCATGAACCTGCCTCTATACTGCTTTATATAATCAACCAAGTTGATCCAGCCAAGAGAAGCATTTGACCAACCCCCAACAACCAAAACTGAGGAGATAACTTCACTAGAGAAAAAGCAGTTAAAAAACATATGATTAAAAGTTTCATCAGTAGAGGAGCACAAGGGGCAACGCAACAGTGACAAATTTGAGAAATGCACAAAGGTACCATTTGTAGGGAGCCTCTTGTGCATAAAAAGCCAGAGGGTGAAAGAGAACCGGGGAACATAGTGTTTGTGCCACAAAATATTAGCCCAAGAAACCTGACCTGCAGATTGGCGAATAGAGTTCCAGATATGATTGTCTTTAAAGAATTTATATCCATAGCTTCCCACAGAATCAGAAGGAACAGGGACATTATGCAATAAGTTAAGAATATTGGTAACATCGTGATGATTATGATGATTACTACGATTACTAATAGGCAAATGTTGGAAATAATGTTGGAAACTCGAGCAGAAGCAGGCAGCCCAGAATTCAAAAGCAGGTAAGAAGAGGGATTTACACTCAGATTGTTTAACCAATGGTCATACCACAGACTGATATTCTCCACTTTGCCCACATGATAAGAAATGAATTGCGAAGCCAGAAGCCTAAGCTTTAGAATTTTTCGCCAAGTCCAAGAGCAGTCAGAAGGGGAAGACAGATGCCAGAAGTTTTTACGCACTGATTTCTGTATCCAACAAGCCCAGAGGGATGATGGAGAGACTGATTACCTTTAGCAGGTGACGAAGCATGAGAGCCTTATTCCAGTCCTTCAGATTTAAGCCCCCCTCCAAGAAGGCACAGAAATAACTCTCCAAGACACTTTTGCCCTATACTTTTGAAGAGGGACCCTTCCAAGTTCCCAACAACATGAGGTGAATCTGGACTAAAAGTAGGCATGACAATCTAGTTAGTTAACTGTTGGGTCAATCCATATTAATTGAAACCAATTAAATTGGTTAACTGTTTTTATTTATTTGAGTAAAGTTTAGAACCATATCTCTAAAAAGAAATATAGGCCCAAACCGGTTAAACTATTTTCGACCTAGATTTTTCATTCCAAATCCAAATTGACCATCCATGATACTTCGAACTTCCAAATTAAATACGTATCTAATTAAATATCCTTAATCCCCTTACACCTTTATCACTCTCTCTCTCTCTCTGTAATCGTGTTTTGGGGATTGTTAGCTTTGGCTTATGGCTTTCTGTTTGTTTCTTAGATGAGCTGTGACACCTCTCTCTCTCTCTCTCTCTCTCTCTCTCTCTCTATATATATATATATATATATATAGTCATCTTTTATATAAATATTTCTCTAGATAATATACCTTTAGAGAAATTAACAATACAACATTGATATTTATATTTTGTACTGTTAATATAGTATACCTGTCACATATCTTTAAAAAGTTTAGAGAGCATAAAAATTGAGAGGGGGTGTATAAAAAATTAAGATGGAGATAAATTATTTAAAAATTTGAGAGAGAGTATAAAAATTTTAGAGAGAAAAAAAAAGTAAATAAAAAAGATTGAGCGTAGAATAATTTTTAGAGAAAGCAAGTGTACAAAAATTTTTAGAGAGGGAAAATCTAAAAATTTGAGTGTATAAACATTTTTAGAGAGAGGAAGACTGTATAAAACATTAGAGATAGAAGGTGAAGGAATATAAAAATTAAGTATCATAAATAATTTATTTAATTGGACCATAATAATGATAATGGTAAGCTTGAAATTTGAAATGTGTTTACTTATATTTGGCCTATAATTATATGGTTGGAACCTACCTACACTACCCATATTAAAATTATGTAATGTAGTTTTAGTTCATAAATGGAACTATAATCAAATTTTGTAAACCAAAACCAACCTATAACCATATTTTGTCAGGCCTAACTAAAAGTGATATCAAGCATAGAATGTTAGGTTCCTATCCATTTTTCTCATATCTTGATCACCATAAGGCTAGTTATTCAATTTGTAATTTGTTGTTAACAAATTTTGATGGTTGGATCTCATTAAAGTTTTGATGGTTTAAGATGTTCCAAGAATTTGAAAACAATTTTTTTATTGTATTTTCCTTTTTTAGCTCCCAAAGTTGATAGATTGTTTTTTTCAAATGGCCCAAATTCGTGTTGATAGGTCCCTTCCAAATGGTAAATACTAAATAGAAGCAAACTTTTTAATGCCTTATAGGGAAAGGCAGCCAGCGGAGGCAATGCACAAAGGAGACGATAACTACTTACCGGAAAATTGATGGTATAGATGAAGGGTGACTTTTGATATCAATGCAAATGATTCAAAAGATTAACCTTAAAGGATTACTGACGCTCCTTGAGGCTTGGCCTCCGTTGAAGGTTTATGAAATTGCTACCAAGTGTTCAACACAATAATTTTTCTAACAAAAACAATCATATATCTAGTTATAAACTAGAACAAAACAAATCCTAATTACATAAACCTTCACCAATCTAAAAGATCATGATACGCAGTCAACAGACATCATAGTCTGTATGAAAGTTTAATACTCCCGAAATCTATCATTTGCATTTAAAGGAACAAACTTTATTAGTTATAACAATAGTAACAGGTCTAGATGACCAGACAAATCCACAAATCATATGTTCCAAAGTAGCTATATTTATAAGTTGTAAATTGGGTGTTAGTATTGCAGTGTAATAGCATAATACCGGTCTCTTTCACATCTTACAAATAACAGCGGATCATGTTAAATCATCAAAACCAGGGGCGGACCTCTTTGGTGGCAACATAGGCATCTGCCTATGCTCAATTTTTTTTTTATATAGGTATATAAGTAGGGGCAAATATGCAAGTTAATAAACTTAAGGGGGCAGATTGATGGAAGAGTTAAACTTGGAGGGATCAAAACAAAATTCATAAATTAACTCTAAGTCTAAATTACAAAGGAGCGGGCAGATTGTTCTTCGCCTTTTCACTTTTCATTCTGCAGCTTCTTTTATTTTTCATACTCCTGACTCCTCCAGTCCTATTACTTCTAGTTTCTTCTCCTCCGCGGCTCCGCCTCTGCCCACTACGCGCCACACCTCTTGCGCATATTAGAGTAATCAAACTTAAAAGGTAACTAAATTAGGGCTTTTTTTTGTTTTGATAATTTAAAATTAGTAGTTTGTTTGAATTTGTTGTTGGTTTAGGACTTGGTATTAAACCTAATTCAATTTATTTGACGTATTTATTATATTTTGGACTTCTTAGGTTACTAATTAGGGCTTTTTTGTTTGATAGTTTAAAGTTTCACTATTACTTATTAGGGCTTTTTTCACATAATGAAAGAGGTGAACACATGATTTTTGTACATAATCAGTGAAATTGCACATATTATGTCATTGTTGGTGGTTATTTGATTGTTTTATTGAGTTTGAAGTTGCCTAGCAACTCATGGATTCTAATTGTGTTACGAAAATCTTAATATTCACAAAAAAAACAACCATAAAAAATAAAACTCTCTTCTTCTGGGAGTGATATTAAAAGGAATGGTAAGCCTTTGAAGTTTATTACATATTTTTTACCAATCCCAATTGAATCTGAGGTAATTTAGCAATAAGCATACATACAATTTGAGGATAGATAGATTCCTCTTAGGCCAAATTGGCAACAATGTCTAAAGACTCTTAGAATTCATTTGCTAGATTCCTCTTGGGCCAAATTGGCAAAAGTTACTCCTAGACTTCATTTGTTAGTGACCCTTTTCAGTAAGGAATATCATTAAAACCACTTTTCGAAACCAAATGGACGATAAATGGTTGAACGATTGTTTGGTTCCTTACATTGAAAATGATGTATTTGAAACTATTGATAATGAAGCTATTTTATAACATTTTCAAGCTATGGGGTCTAGGAAGATAGCATTGTAATTTGTAAACATTATTATGATTAGTGAAGATTATGATTAGTTCAAATTTTTTTAATTTAAATTTATCAAAAAAATTAGTTAAAATCCGCCTCTGCTGGGGTAAATTTCTGAATCTGCCCCTGATCAAAACAGTATAATAATTGAGTAATTGCCAAAAAAAAAAAAGAAATAATTTTAGCAATTGCCTAAGCAAGATTTATCCTTTGAAGAACTATGCTAAGTAAAAACAAAGAAAAAGAAACTCACATCAATGCCAAGTATAACAGCATCTTCAGCGAGGAAGAGAGTCATGTGACTAGTAAGATTAAACGGCGCCGTCAGCCAGTTCCCTGCTGGCACGTTGAGCTGAGCGCCACCCTTTTTCGCGTGCTTGGAAATAGCAAGCACAGCCCTTTTAAAGGCCTCTGTGTTGAGAGTGACGCCGTCGCCGACCCCTCCAAAGTCGGTCAGATTGAACGCTACTGGACGCAGCATCGGCATCGGCTTAACCGGAACCACTGGCCGGAAAATGGAGAAGCCATCGACGATGTTATGCTGCCAAATAAATACAGAGGAGATAGCGATGATCCAGAGGACTATGAATAGAGTTCTGTGAGTGGAAAAAAACGTCGGAATCCAGCGCCGGTGGTGAAAATAGAACCGCCACGAGGACGGCGGCGTAACAGATTCCACCATCATCAATAAATATAAAAAATCAAAATCAAAAGAGGGATGGAGAAGTTGGAATTGGTAGTGAAGGGAAGAAGTTGGAATTCATATGAATGAATTTGGATCAAATAAATGAAAATAATAGATCTAAAATTAGGGTTTGGTGAAGAAAGTGGAGAGGTTTAAATGGCAACGTCGAACTGTGGGAATCAGTTGAACAGATTGAAGAAGGTGGAGTAGGAGGAGACGATGAGTACATTGGAAGGGATGTCGGCTCGGCTCGGCTCAGATGAGTGAGAATAACTAGACCTACAGTTCATTTCCTGGAGACATTCGTGCTAGTGTGGTTCATAAATTATTGGCTTAAATATGAATTAGTACTTTAAATCGTAGGTCATATTCTACTTCGGTGATTCACTTTTTAATTTTATCAATTAGATGATTAAACTATCAATTTTTTTTAATTGTACCAAATTGAACATGCTACGTCAAAAATTACTGATGTGACTAATTGTGTGGGGCTTTAAGAAGCTTATGGGGCAAAAAAAACTATTTTTTAATCATTAAATAAATAAATCTGTTTAAATAAAGGGCAAAATGGTCAAAACCTAATTTAACATTTCTAATTAAAATAAAACAAACATATATCAGTACAAATCTATTACAATCGATCGATCAAGACTAGCTGCCAACCATTACAATAATTTGTCAGAAATATTCAATGGTTAAAAATCCACTCCTTAATTTCTAAATCAACACAAATAATTTTATTCTTTCTTTTCTGAGTTTTATGTTTCTACCCTCTTCTCCTTGAAAAATCCTATAAATCTCAATCGCTTAATTCCATTCCATGGCCGTAGTGAACCACCACCATCAAGAATGGGATCAAGCGGCTTCTAGCCACGGGATGATTTCAACAAAACACACCACCCATGAATACTATATATCCTTGTATAACTAAATTCAAAAAAGAAAAATTTTCAATGATAAAACCGGCAAAAATGTCGAAAAACACAGTTAAAGCCATTTGAACTAAGGCAAACAGATCTAACAAAAACACCCATAACTGATTTAATGGGGGGGATAAGGTAATAAACACGTAAGAAATCTGCAGGGAAAACCACCATGACTTCCGTCCACAAAATTAGTCATGGGGAAAAAACAAATCTTCAAACCCTTACTTGCCCAGATCTGAAATTGCACCATAGATGTCGGCGAATCTAGATAATGAAGATTTAAAACTCAAAATCAATAAATCAGTTTCTAAGTAATAACAATCAAATCTGATAAATTGGAGCTTAACCCAAGATACAAAAAAAATAGAACAATAATAATTACAATCCAATCGATCCAACAACACCATAGACCAAAGCAATACCTGTTTCTACTCCTCAATTTGTCAGAAACATTCAATGGTTGGATAGTTACTGCAAGATATATGTTTGGCAGCTAGTCTTGATCGATCGATTGTAATGAATTTGTATTGATATATGTTTGTTTTATTTTAATTAGAAATGTTAAATTAGGTTTTGACCATTTTTCCCTTTATTTAAACAGATTTGTTTATTTAATGATTAAAAAATAGTTTTTTTGCCATATAAGCTTCTTAAGGCCCCACATAATTAGCCACGTCAGCAATTTCTAACATAGCATGTTCAATTTGATGCAATTGAAAAAAATTGATAGTTTAGTCATCTAATTGACAAAATTGAAAGGTGGATCACCGAAGTGGAATATGACCTATAGTTTAGGGTACTAATTCATATTTAAGCCTAAATTATTTTGAGTATTACTAAATTATTAGGGGTGTTCGGGGATAATTTATTTTAAAATGATTTATAAATTTAAAAGTGATGATTTTTAAATAAAAATGTTTAATACCATTTTGATTTATAAGTTAAAATAAAACAGAAAGATGTTTGACTAAAATCACTTATAACTTAAAATAAAATGTAAAAATTATTAAAATAAGTGCAAATTTTTTTTATATTTGGTTAAACTTACTTATTTTAAAATGACTTATAAGCCACTTTTTAATAAATCATAATTTGTTACTTATCAAAAATAACTTATAAGTCGAAAAATAAATCACCTCTAAACACTTTAACAATAAAAAATAATTTATAAAGTATTGGCAAACAAGCACTAATATTATTAAAAATACTTGTAATTCAAATGTTTTTTTTCCTCCTCTTGAGTTTTGAAGCCTCGTTTTGATGGGATTTGAATTACAAGTATAAGAAGTTTTATAATTAACATATAATATTTTATTTATAAATATAATATTAATAAATTTAAAGATAAAAAAATTGATTAGCATCAAATTTCAAATTTAAAGATACAATAGTACTTTGAAGATAAATAAATCTTACAAAAAATTCCTTACAAAATGATGTGATCGGTTATAGTTAGTTGTTATGAATAGGGTCACCCATGTGAATTGGGGGCCAGAGGGTGGGTAACGACCTAATGCAGTGTAAATTTTTTTTTAACCACAATTATAAGAATAAAAAATAAAAAATAATTGAGCAAATTTGAATAAAAAACTGTAAAAGAAAGTATATTTTTTATAGTGTTTTTTAATAAAAAAATATATTTTCTTTTACAATTTTTTGTTCAAACTTGTTCTATTATTTTTTATTTATTATTCTTATAATTGTGGTAAAAAAAATCTTGGTCGTTAATCTTTGACGCCCGGACCCCCATGTGACACCCCCAAAATAGGTATACATCGCCCAACTTGAGTCGCCAAATACATGGTACAAAATACAAATAAAAACTTAATTATACAACTGTCGTGTAAAATACGACAAAACATATGCTATGAGTTTTAATACAAATATTGTCATCTAGACAATATCCACACTCAATGGAGTCCTCATTATATTTATTATCACTTTATTTAACGAGAATAGTGAGGACTACTAATCTTATCATCGACCGTCACTCCGGTTTCCTCGAGCTCGTCCCGGCTATATTCTCATTTCAAGAGAAAGCGGTGAAGGAAAGGGTGAGCTCAACTAGCCCAAGAAGAAATATTATGACTAAGATAATGCAGAATAAATTATCATTAGTCTTCAACATGTTAAACTGATAAAATATAATAGACATCAAGTTTAACTGCAGCGGAACAAACAATCCATTAGAAGAGTCAAGTAGAGAATAAAATCTACTATCTTCTATGATTTAAAAAGTTTTTATCAATTTATAACGCTGAGACTCAGCTTAATAAATAAACCACATCATCAAGTCATCCCTGCTCTACGGGCCAAAGATATTCATTAAATCATCAATGGTCATGACTATACCGAATAATCCCTGGTCATAATCATACCAAGTCCATCTCTGGACGTAAGTCAAAGATATACAATTCAATAACCAACAGTCCATCTTTGCACGTAAGCCAAAGATATACAATTCAATAATCAACAGTCCATCTTTGCACGTAAGTCAAAGATAACTTTCATCATCATATAAGCATGAGGATGATGACAATGATATAAGTATTAATCAAACGAAAACAAGGATAATTATTAAAGACTTTAAATTTATCCAAATATTATCAACCACTCATAATCTAATATTATTAATATCATAACAATATTTTAATCACTTCTTAAACTTATAAATAATTTATTTCAATTGTTTACACTTTACCAAATAATGCATTTAATCATTCAAACAAATATCATACTCATAAGATTTCATCACCAATGATTAAATCCCTCATCAAAAATCTGCATATACCTTATATAGGATTTCCAAGCCATAAAATCCTATTTTCCAACTTTGTTAATTACTTCACATAACATATTTAACTCATATGTTCGTAACTAAACCATTTTTATGAAAAATACCAAACCAGTCCCAAAAATATTTCTTTTCTGGGATTTAGTAGAATATTGTCCCATAATGAACATATATTTTTCTCTGAATTTTTAAAATTCATTTACTATTTTTTAAAAATCAATTTCTAATTAATTTCTAAAGAAATTAGCTACCTCAAGTTTAACTCCAGAAATTCTCAAATCTTGGCAGGATCTTACACATGTTAACGTGAGCTTCCAGTATAAATTTCATGGTCATCAGAGTTATAGAACTCCGGTTATAGCATTTTTTGTCGAAAAAACCTAAATATTGAAATGGTCATAACTTGCTCATTTTATGTCGGAATGAGCTCATTTTTGGATAGGTGGTACTTTATACCATATATTTTTATTTCCCAAAAGGACGGAATTTTTCTAACAAATTAAGTGGCCGAAAATGCCCTTTTAAAAATCTGGGCAGTATCTTTTTCAAAATTGGCAGTTTTTGACTCCTTCGCTAAAATCAGTCCACACGAAAATTTACAACACCTTTTTCAGTGATTCCACTTGGATAAATTACAAAACTCATAGATCTAACTCTAGAACTTGACCACACTCAAAAATTCAAAATATAATAGGAGATATGATCAATTGAATTTCATGTTCCATTTTCACCAAAATTTAATTTTTAACCCTTTGCGATTTCTAAGAAACTTTTATGTTTTCACATAATAACCAACATAACTCATCATGACAATGACATAATAATTCAATAAAACAAGTTCAAGAATAAATTCTAAAGATTTATAAGTTATTTTATCTTGAACTCAATAATGTCCAAATTGTCAACATGATACTTCTTTGTAGAGTAAAATTCAAGAATGTTCAGAAGAATATTTTCATGAAAAGATACTGGATGCAGCGCAAATATCAAGGATATTCCACTAATTTCATGGAGTATAGAAGTCAAAACTTTAACCAACCGAGTATAATAAAGAATATATAAAGCGCAAATGGATTTTCACCATTATCACGATAATCCACGATATCTGATCATTTTCACAATTTAATAAGGAATGAATACAAAGGATCATTTACCATGCATGTGGTAATCCATATAGACAGGTTATTCTAACAGAATAATAAAGAATGGAATAACAGAAGGATTCACCATGCGTGCGATAGACTGCACAGACAAGTTATTCCTAACAAAATAATAAATGGTGGAACCAGTCCACGAAAAACGCTTACAGACAAGATATTACGAGCGAGAATAATAAATAATGGAACCCGAGTTGTTCGTAGAGCGATAGACAAGATATTCTTACGAATAATAATAAATAATGGAACCGGTCCGGCGTAAAAATGCATGTGCAGGATATAAAGCGAGAATAGTAAAGAATGGAATAATAGAAGAATTTCACCCACCATGCGAATCTTTGCATATCAAAGTTATTCAACATAATAATAAGGAATGGAATAATGAAGAATTTTACCATGTATGCGGTACTTCAGCATATACTGAGTTATTCAACATAATAATAAAGAATGGAATAATGAAGTTCTCTTCATGAATACTGAAAGAAAAATAATACCCCTTACCTTAGAATAAAAATTTGGATCTTTGGAATAGAGAGGTATGAGACTTCTTCTTCTTCTTCTCTCTATAATTTCTCTCTATAATAAATGCTCTATAGCTTGAGTGAATTGGTGAAGAATAATAAAGAAATGAGCTTCTATTTATAGAAAAATATAGTTTCGATAATTGCACATTTTGGGGCTCAGAATATTACAGTACAATACCTCCAACTTTTCTTTTATTTTTAATTTAGTTATGCAAGTATTATCAAACTTGCACCATCTCCCCTAATAGTAAATAATGTGAATCAATAGTTCAATCATGTGATTCAATAGTTATAATCATGTGAAAATATGAATTACGGTATAGTACCTCCATCTATACCTCCATCTTTAATTTAATCATGCAAGTATTATCAATCTTGCACCAACTCCCCTAATAGTATAAGAATGTGATTCAATAGTACACACATGTGAACAAATAGTTAATAGCATGTCAATTAATAGCAATTAATTTCTCATTTACCCGATTAATTACCCGATTGGTCAATATAACTTCCAGACATCAATTACTATCGGAATAGATGTCGATTTCCACTAACACTAATAATTCCAACACAATGGAACTATTAAATTCATCTTTAATCAACACGAACTTATTCATCCTTAATATTATAACTCACAATATTTAACAACCAGGTCGTTCCCAGGAAAGAGTGGGCTTTCCAATAAGGATTTCTCCCTATCGGCGCGCAATTAGGTGACCAAACCTCTCCTTGGCAAAACTTCTAGACATTGTAAATATTGCAATTTAATAATATGAATAACTTTGTCGTCTCAATTATTGATTTAATAATATATCATATAATACAGATGATACTGTGACAATAATCGAATCAATAATATGAGAGATATGATGCAACAATTATTGTAGCAATAATTGAGTATAACTGAGTGACTTCTCACGTAAGCATCAATAACCAATACCATGTGCTACTATGCAATCACGAGTATTACTGTACTTTTACTACCGAGTAGTTCAATAGTTTTAACGGTAATTCGTCGTTATTTTTATAAAAAGATAATTCTGTCGTTTTCTAAATACGATAATACTTCCGTTGTGGGTTCACCAATGATTGTGCCGTCGTACGGATATTCCCTGCTAAAACGAATTTTCCCCGACCAATCGAATATTATATAATAACGTGCATACTTTGCAAAATTTATAAATACTACCCACAACTATAACATTATCTCAAATCCACACCATAAATAAAAAAATATTTGAGAAATTTAAATCTTTATTCATAAAATTTGGGGTCTCATAATCTCCCCTCCTTATAAAATTTCGCCCTTGAAATTTACGACGCACTACTGGTATCTTCAAGAGGCGAGGATACCTTGACTTCATTTCAGATTCTAACTCTTGAGGTATAACCTTTGAGTGTTGAATACGATCCTTCTTATCCAAGATTTTAACACGTATCTCCTCATACGTTAAATCTTTTCCTATATCGTCTAGTTCTAATTCAATAATGTGGTTTGGGTCGTCCACATCATTACGTAACATCGATACGTGAAAAACGTTATGAACACGCGACATACTTGGGGGTAAAACGAGTCTATAGGCCATAGTTCTTACTCGATCAAGTATTTCAAATGGGCCAATTAAATAGAGGGTTGAGATTTTCTCTCTTCGTCGATTCTTGCTTCTAGAATAACGCCCTCTTAAACCTTCTTCTTCACATTCATCAGATTCGGGTGTGTAGCTTGAGCGACTTTAACTTTATCGATTAAAGTCGATTCTACTCGTATATTCGTTATCTTCACGTGGGTCCCTAGAGTCTTTAACTCTATCTTCATCATTTGTAAGTTATACGAAATAGGTTTTTGTGTTAACAATATCGCTTTTCAAACGACACGATCTTCTACTCAACGCGTCGCCTACCACGTTCATTCTTCCACGATGATATTGAATGGTACGATCGTAATCTTCAATGAATTTCGAGCCAATGTCTTTGGCACATTATACGTTCGTTTTGGTTGAAGAAATATTTAGGGTTGAAGAAATGGATTTTGTCTTTGGGTCAATACAAAATTCGATTTCACGCTCTGAGGGTAGGCGAAGTCTTCAAGAATCGTCGAGAAAATTTATTAACAATAGAAATATCATTCAAAATGTGACTCTCATCCAAGACTTGGATAACACATGTAATGAAGGTTTCTCTAACGGAGTTTCAACCGATAAGTCAAAGTCTAATTTCTTCTTGAGTCAAATTTAAGCGTTGGTATAAAGCAAGCAGAGATAAAATAATGGGTAGTAAGCAGGTATCTAATAAGGTATAGACTTCACAAGAATTTATAATTAACTAACCCGTGCTAACTTCGTTCGGGTTACTCGCTTTTTGAGAAGTCACGAAAAAAGCTATTCTTGAAACCACCGACTTTGTTTTGTCCGTATCCGCCTTTGGTGCCACCGTCCTAGCTGGACTTGACTTTGGTGCACGACAAAATCGAGCTAGGTGACCTTCTCTTCTTGAAATTTTCACTTCTATTATCTTGGCCATGATTACCACCGAAGTGATTACCCTTCTTGGCATGATAATTTCTCCCAAGATGGTTATCATTGTTCCGATGGCCGTTGCCACCGGTATGATTATTATCGTGTTGTTGGTCGTTACCTTTTGGTTGAGCTGACTCAACGGTCTCATGTGCTTCATTGCTATTCTCAATATTCTCGGATGCCATTTTCAAACACTATCACAAAACAAGGGTTAGTTAACATACCACATATTATTCCTATACTCTGACCAACCAATTAAATACCAAATAAACTTAGGTAGGTCAAACTAGCGAAGGAATTCCCCGTCTCTCCCCTCCTAGTTCTTGTCTCACATCTAAGCCAGGGATCATATCCCTAAGCTTTGATACCAACTGTGACGCCCCCAAAATAGGTATACATCACCCATCTTGAGTCGCCAAATACATGGTACAAAATTCAAATACAACTTAATTATACAACAGTCGTGTAAAATACGACAAAACATATGATGTGAGTTTTAATACAAATATTGTCATCTAGACAATATCCACACTCAATTGAGTCCTCAATAACATTATCTCAAATCCACACCATAAATAAAAAAAATCGAGAAATTTAAATCTTTATTCATAAAATTTGGAGTCTCACACCCCACCCATGTATGGTGGATTATCCATTAATTACATTATATCATATCATTTAGTAAACTAGTTTTTATAATTTTTTGTCAGGAATGACTTATTTTAAAGACTAAATTACAAATATGCAAAGATGTTCCTCCAATGTTCGCCAAACTTTTTTTTAGCACAACTGTTCCTCGTAGATGCGTTAGTCATGCAAATGTGTTCCTTCAATTTTTTTCACCTATTAAAAATTGATTTTCTCTCTCCTCTCCTCTCCTCTCCTCATTTTTATTTTTTATTTTTAAAATTTGTGTAAAAAGTATATTCTTATTCTTATTTTTTAATTGTTTATTTTTATATTATCATTTTGTATTTAATATGAAATATCTTTAAATTCAAAATTAGTATAAATTAATTAATTTAGACAATATAATTTCCCAAATTATAAACTTTATTATTTTTTTATTTTATCTAAATGGTACTAATAACAGTATGAAAAAATATAATTAATAAAAAAATAAAATACTAGTTTATAAAAACCTTACTATTTTTTTTATTAGTGTCATTTAGATAAAATAAAAAATAGTAAAGTTTATAATTTTGGTAATTATATTGTTTAAAATTAATTAAATTATACTAATTTTGAATTTAAAGGTATTTTATATTGAATTCAAATGTCAATATAAAAATAAATAAATAAAAAGAAGAAGAAGAGTATACTTTTTACATATATTTTTTAAAAAAAATAAAAAAATGAGGAGAGAGGAGAGAGGAGAGAGGAGAGAGGAGAGAGAAAATCAAATTTAATAGGTTAAAAAAAATTAGAGGAACACATTTGCATAATTAACGCATCTATGAGTAACAGTTATGCATAAAAAAAGTTTGTGGAACATTGAAGGAACACCTTTGCATGACTAACACACCTATGAGGAACAATTATGTTAAAAAAAATTTAGGGAACAGTTTAGCAAAAACATGATAAATAGGAGGGTTAAATTTGCAATTTAGTATATTTTAAATGACTTACAAGTTCAAATATAAGTTAACTTATAAGTTGTTTTAAGTTGTGACTTATAAGTAAAAGCGTTTCACATCAATTTGACTTATAAGTCAAAAATTAAGTTAAACAAACAAGTTATGAAGGTGTTCGACTCATAATGACTTATAATTTAAAATAAATGTCAATATTACTAAAAAGGACATTAATAAAAATATGGGCAAAATAAAATAGAAGAAGAGCAAAATAGACATTACATTTGGTCAAACTAACTTATTTTAAAAATGACTTATAAGTCATTTTAAAATAAGTTAGAAATACTTACTTATTATTTTGACTTAAAACTCAACTTATAAGTAAAAAAAGAAGTCATTCCCGAACATGTGAATAATAACAAATGACTTATAAGTTGATTTAACCAATTTATAAGTCATTCTCGAACAGACTATTAAAGATATGAACAGACTATTAAATATATGTGTGATGATTGTGTTTCACTAAAGGTGTAAACGAATCAAACTCAACCGAACAGATAGTTGTTTGGATTCGACTTGAAAGGTTAAATTCATACTCGAATACGACTCGGATTCGAATGACATTTAAAAAACAATACTCAAATTTAACTTGACTCGAATATTTATTACTCAATTTCAATCTAACTCGAATCAAATTATATTCAAACTACTTGTAAACTTTAAATTCAAGCTAGAATTCGAGTCTCTTTGTAGTAACTAGTTTCATAATAGATATAATTATAAATTGAACTTACTATTTTACTTAGAAATGAAAAAATATTTTAACTATTACACTTTACAAATATAAAATTATAATTAAAATAAAATAATAATTAATTATACTAATTTTATTCAACTTTTTATGTATTATAAGAGAATATATCAAGTATCTACTTGAATATTTATCAATGAATTATATATTGAATCATAATTAAAAATTCGAATGGTTTGAATTATAAATTAATCGAATATAATTTTGCTCAATTTATACTCAAATTTTTATTCGATTTACGGCCTTAGTTTTCACCATCATATTTTGTTTTTATTTTTAGTATTTTATAAATTAGGAAACAAAAGCATTATTTTGCAACTATTTTTTGCAACATTAAATTTGGTTTTGAAATCTTAACTAACGTTTAACACTTAGGGGGGTGTATTCAATTAAGAATTTTAAAGATTTTAAAAGTTTGGTTGTATTCAATAAAGACATTTAAAGAGTTTATAAAAGTTTAGTGGAATTCAATTACAACTTTTTTAATGTCTTTAAAAGTTAGGTGGTATTGAATTAAGATTTTTACAAAGTTTATAAAAATATTTTGGTATTCAAAAAGTCATAGATTTTTCTGATTTCTATTAAATGACAGAGTTTGATAGACTTTAGAAGAAGAATTATAACTATCAACTCATATCCAAAGTCTGACCTCATCTCTAAAGATTTCTAAAGACTTCATATCTCGTCTTAATAAACTAAATAAATTTAAAATACAATTCACATGAATCCAATATTTTTAATTACTTCACATGAATCCAATATTTCTAATTACTTTATAATCTAGAATAATTAATACTTCAGCTGTACCCACAAAAATAAAATATTTATTTTGTTTTTGTAGTCAACGTACAAAATTCAAAATTTTTAAATTTTGAATTTATTTGTTATTTAATAATAAACACACGTTATTATTTCAAAAATAAAAATAAATACACAATATTTTAAAATTTTATAATTAAGTAAATTAACTTAGAATCGAAGTTAAATGAAGAAAAAAAAAGAGAGAGGAAAGTAATTTATATAGAAGACGTACTTGATATATAGTTGTATAAAATATATAAGTTCTTCAAGCTTTTTATCATAATTTTATTATATGTTACATTAATAAACTAAAAATTTATTAAAAAGAATATAAATAAAAAAATATTTTTTTATTTGAAAAATAACTTCCTATTTTAAAATATACATGAAACAAGTATATATTATTTTTATTTGCAAATTTTAATACTAAGACGAGGTAATATTCAAATATTTGAATGGAAATCGATATATATTGCAAATGTTTATATTAATTTTTTAATTGCCAGTTACGTAAATAAGTATTGATGACAACTTTTGTTGACTGGAATGAAAAATAATAATTCCAAATAAGCGTACGCATATGCTTAAAGTATATGTAGCTCAATAAAAAGTGAGTTTAATTTTTGTGTTGCGTCTGTAATTTCTAAAGTTTTATTGGTATCCGAGTATCCAAATGTATTATTAAATGAGTAGAATAATATGAACGCTTTCAACATATATAAAATCTCATGTCACAATAATATAATGAGATTTACTCTAGTTCATGAAAAAAGAGGAAGATGTTGTACACATGGGCTAATTAACAATTAATATAAGTTCTAAGATATATTAGAAGTATACAAAAGTCTATCACAGTCTTGATAAAAAGTTTATAAAAGTCTGTTACTTATTTCATAGAGTCTATAAAAATCATTTTAAAAAAGTCTTTGAAGTCTTTGAAAGTCATTAAAATCCCACAAATTCTACAAAAGTATGTCACTTAAAAAAAGTCTTTAAAAATCTTAATTGAATACACTCTCCTATATTCAACCTCCTAACTTCATGATGCTTTCTTAACATGCATACAATTTAGGGAAGGAACATCTTAAATGTGAGGAGAGATTCAGAGAGTAAGGTGGTGTTTGTTTGTGAGTATTACTTCAAAATGAAAACAAAGCTATATCTCTATTAGGAGTGAGCAAAAACGGATAAAATCGAATTATCGAACATAATCGATTTTTTTAAACTGAATTATTTTGATTTTTTGATTTTTTTTTCTAATTTCGGTTATATCATCGGTATTCGATTTCGGATTCGATTTTAAAAAACAGGTTATTCGGGATAGCCGAATAACCGAACTTATTAATAACCGCACAAGATAAAGGGGCTTTGCATTTATTCTGTAAATGCCCATTTGCTGGTACAGTATGGTTTGGGAGTAAGCTGAGTCTGCAACCTTCCCAAGTTCAAAAGCTATCTACCCGGCAATGGTTGCATTAGAGGACAGTGTTGTGGCTTACCTGGAAGCAGAGGTGTGATGTTGTGTTCAAGGGGGTTTGTCAAGATCTTGGGGCTATTTTAAATAAGGTGCAGGAGATTACCCAGTAATGGAATCAGGCCTCAATTATTAAAAATGTCAAGCCGAATCCCAGTCCTCTTTCTCATAGTGTTAGTAACAGTCGTCGGTTTGGGCGAGGTAGTAGTATAGTATTACGTTGAGCAGGATAACATCTGTTTCTGAAGTCAATGGAGGAGGATATTAAACAGTTGTGGTCCGATGGCGGTTGGGTTCCAAGCGGCAGTAGGATGACATGGCATGGAATAGAAACATATCTCGTCTGGTATGACACTTTCTATTGTGGCCATGTGATCTGCACTGCATGCTTCCGCCTTGGCTCTTCATGATGCCCTATCGGTTATTAACCAAATAACCGAATAACCAATTCGATTATTTGATTATCGTATATTTCGGTTAGTAATTAGGATACTTAAAACTTTAACAATTGAATTCTGATTTTCGATTATAATCTAAAAGTTTATTTGATTCGGATAATAACTGAATGTTCATTCTTAACTACTATCTACTATCATGTAGTTATTCTTCACCTCTAATAATGCGGCATATTAAATCATTCTTTTAAGTCATTTTAATTGACTCTAGCATCATCAAATCAACATAAAAAGAATATGAGGGCACGATTGTTATCTCACGTTCTTTAATGGAATATCCCTTTATAATAATATTTTTAAAACTTATAAAAATATTCTTTTGTACGTATGAGAGAGTACATTCAATTATGTAAAAAAAACGACATCGTTTTAAAGATTACTTTACGTAGTTGTTGCTGTAGTTTACAGTCTATAACTAGACTAAAGCAAACACAGAAAATTAATAAAAAGAGGAAAGTTTGTATATCATTTTATCCATAATCTGGTTACATGAGAGTGCCTATATACACTCTTGGGTACAGAAATCTATGTAATAAACCCTTAATTTAATTGGTCATTTTCACACGCAGCCCATGCTAGCTGTCCTTTTTAACAGAAATCCCACTACCTTATTTGTTACCCCTTTTACCCTTGACATATCCTTTCATCCATGTGGGCTCTCTAATTTCCCTTCTTGACCTCCTTAGCTTGTTTAGTGTATATAGGTCTTCTATTTCTATTTCTTCCATGTCCACTTGGTCTGCAATCTCTTGTTCCCTTAGTTCATCATGGTCATCTGTCATGTTTTGAGCTTCACTGTCCTGGGCTTGCTGAGTCTGACCCATACCATCAAATTCAATAGCATGAATTTCATCTGCTTGCATTATTCTAGGCATGTTAAGTGTATCAATACTCACCCCTTCAAGAGACACCTTGTCTTCAAGGTGGACATTAGGATAGGCATTCTTGAATTGAGTAACAAATAACCAAGTGGCTTCCTCTAGAGGCAATTCTTCCCACTGAACCAGAACCTGAGATTCCCAATGGTTTTCAACAAGCTTCTGTCTAGTTTCTAGGAAGAAGGACTTTGAAAAATCTGGTAGAGCTAACACAGGGGTACTTGTGAGTGCCTGTTTTAGCTACAGAAATGCTTCATCAGATTTCTCAGTCCATTTAAACGCTTCATGTTTGAGTAAGTCTGTTAGAGGGCTCGCTATGGCTGCATAACCTTTAACAAACTTTCTGTAGTGCCCAGTTAAGCCTAAAAATCCCCTTAACTGTTTCACATTGATTGGTTTGGGCCAAGAAAGCATTGCTTCTATTTTTGTCTGATCTGGTTGTACACCTTTGGAACTAATGATGTGGCCCATGTATTCAATATTTGTGACAGCAAAATGACATTTGGAAAACTTAGCATAGAGTGAATTTAACTTAAGACAATCTAACACTAATGCCAAATGCTGCACATGAGATTCCAAGTTTGGACTGAAAACCAAGATGTCATCAAAGAATATAATAACAAATTTCCTCAAATATTCCTGAAACACAGCATTCATAGTTACTTGAAAATTGGAAGGTGCATTGGATAGGCCAAAGGGCATGACCAAGAACTCATAATGTCCACTATGGGTTCTGAAAGCTGTCTTATGAACATCTTCCACAACCATTCTGATTTGGTGATAGCCAGATCTGAGATTAATTTTAGAATAATACCTTGCACCTTGTAGTTCATCTAACAGTTCATCCACAGTAGGTATGGGAAATCTATCTTTTAATGTGACTACATTTAGAGCTCTGTAGTCCACACATAACCTCCAAGTCCCATCTTTTTTTTAACAAGAAGGACAGGGGAACTGTATGAACTGTTGCTAGGCCTGATCAGTCCTGATTGCAGCATTCCATGTATTTGTTGTTCAATCTCAGCTTTCTGGAAATAAGGGAACCTGTAGGGTCTTACATTAACAGGTTGTGAATTTGGTAGTGTAGGTATGTGGTGGTCAAAGATTCTGGTAGGTGGAAGTTTAGCAGATTCATGAAATACTTCCTTGAACTGGTCTAAAAGATTGGCAATGGCTGGTATGGGGTGTTCTGTGGTTTGTATGGAATGAAGACTGGAGGTGATGTAAAGTGGATCATGTAGTACAACAGTGTTGATGTTGGAAGAGTGTATAAGCTGTAATAGATAACACTGAGCTATCTCTTTTTTTTTTGAACAACTGATGAAGGTGATTGGCTGCAATAGAAGTTGAATCAGTTTTCTCCCCTTGTAAACAGATTTCTTGACCCTCCTGACAAAACTTTATATAGGCCTGTTGGTAGTTGATCTTCAATTCTCCAAAGCCTTCCTGCCAAGCCACCCCCAGTACCAAATCTGCTACATGGAGGTCTATCACAAAGAAATCAGATGTGAATTTGTTACCTTGAATCTCAAAAGGAACCTGATTGCACTGCCCCACACACTTGAGGGTATCACCATTTACCACAATGACAGAAAAATGTGGTGATGGTATGATGTTTAGCCCCAAGTAATTTGCAACTCTAGTTTGGATGAAATTATGACTACTTCCTCCATCAATCAATATTTGTAAAGTCTTTTCTCCCACATGCCCCATCATCCGTAAGCATCTAGTATTAGGTGAACCTATCAAGGCATACAGGTTTCCCACCTTTAGATTTTGGTCAACTTCTGATTCTTCATTGCCTATCCCATCATTGTTACCCTGTTCCAACCCTTCAAAATCATCAGGTACCACCCCATCCAATATTAGAAGTGACATTTGGCCTTTACATCTGTGTCCCTTATGCCAAACTTCATCACAGTTAAAACACTGTCCCTTCTCCAATTTAGGTTGCCTTTCTGCATAGGTAAGCTTTTTGATAGGCAATCTGTGATAAAGAGTTAATGTGGAACTGAAGCTCTTTTCAGCTGCTATAGGTGTTCCATAGGGTACTATAGCATTCTTAATAGCAGAGCTATTTTGAGATTTAGCCCCTATCATAGTAAGAGTACTATTGCTTCTAGGTTAAAAATTTTGAACCCTTCCAGCCCCAAACTTTCCCTCATATAATTTGGATAACCCAATAGCATGTTGCAGATTGTATGGTTGTGCTCCAATAACCTCACATTGGATATCTCCTCTAAGACCACCCACATAACAACCCTTAAGAAATGATTTTGGAAGACCATGAATCTTATTAGAAATTTGTTGAAATTTTGACTCATACTCAGCCACAATACTAGTTTGCCTTAACTTGGTAAGTTGGGTGTTAGGGTCTTCATAAGGAGAGGGACCAAACCTAATTTGCATTTATAAAATAAATTCAGTCCAAGATCTTACCAAATGGTTAGTTTCCATCCACTGAAACCAACTAGAAGCTGCCATCAAGATGAAGGACAGCTAGAGACAGCTTACTATCATCAGAAATCTTATGGTAGTCAAAAAATTTGTTGACCTTATACAACCATTCGGCCGGATCTCCATCTTCAAACCTTGGAAAATTCACCTTAGCCTTCCGAAATGCATCATCTGGTCGTCTATGAACCTGATTGACCGGTGGATCTTGGTTTTCCAGGTTCCTATCTGTGTGAGTTGCTGCCTGTCTCTAGTTCTGCAGTTGATCTTGTATCACTGCAGTCATAGTTTGCTGAAATTGTTGAGTGAAAGTCTGAGTAAATTGGGCGAACTGTTGGTTAAATTGCTCCAACAGTTGTTCTACCCTATTATTTTCAGCCATGACAACTCTCAATGAAAGCACCAAATGTTGTTTGTAGTTTACGGTCCATAATTTAGACTAAAGCAAAACACGTAAAATTGATAAAAAGAGAAAAGTTTGTATATCATTTTATCCATAATCGTTTACGAGAAAGTCTTTTATATACTTTCTCGGGTACGTAAATCTATGTAACAAACCCTCAATTTGATTGGTCATTTTCACACGCAAATTTCATGCTAGTCCGTCCTTTTCTAATGTAAATCCCACTACCTTATTTGTTACCCCTTTTACCCTCGACATATCCTTTCATCCATGTGGGCTCTCTAATTTCCCTTCGACCTCCTTGGCTTTGTTTAGTGTATATAGGTCTTCTATTTCATTTCTTCCATGTCCACTTGGTCTCGCAATCTCTTGTTCCTTAGTTCATCATGGTCATCTGTCATGTTTTGAGCTTCACCGTCTCCGGGCTCATTGAGTCGACCCATACCATCAAATTCAACAAACATGAATTTCATCTGCTTGCATTGTTCAGGCATGTTAAGTGTATCAGTAGTCCATTATGCCAAAAAATATAAATAAAAAATTAATAAGAAAAATAGAAAAAATGGGAGTGGTTAGTATGAAATAAATTCATGGCAAGTTCACTTCATACTCAATACAGTGTTGATACGAAAACGAAGAACGCATACGGAGAGATCGTTATCCTGCCTATGTGTCAATACTGTATTGGACATGAAATAAATTTATCATTCACTTCGCATTAACCTAATCCAAAAAATCATATTTGTTTTCTTTTATACGCAATTCAGGGATTGTATTGTACCTTGGTCTCTCTTGGATAGATTTTTAATTACTTCTTTTTGTCCTTCTTAAAAGTGTGTTAACAATTTTTTATTGTACAAAAACATTGCAAAGAAAAAAAAAACCTTTAACAAGTGGCGCAAGTCTTTGTCAAGAAATTAATCTTTTACCCACCAAACACCCATTCATTGTCAAATTCTAATATTCAATGAAATATTAATATTAGTAAGACAATTTACTGAACAAAGAAACAAATTAGAAAGAGAAGAAATGGAGGCGAGTGAAGAACAGCAGAGGGCAATAACAGCTTCCCAGATTATTGCCAAGCTAAATCTTCAGCCCCACCCAGAAGGTGGGTTTTACGCTGAGACCTTCAGAGATAAATCGGTTCTTCTCACCAAATCTCAACTTCCGCCCCAGTGTAAGCTCTTTTCCACTTAAATCTCTCAAATTATTCGGATCTGAGCCCTCCCACCCTTTTCTTTTAATTTTTTTTGATCAATTTTATGAAATTCATTAGCATGGTTAGACTTTGTTATAATCTGGGTGTTTGTCGTCTTTCGGCGTTGATATGATTGTTTAAAAATGTAAATTTCTGGTCTTGATTGGGTTTTGTAATTTTATTTGTTTATTCCAATGTCCTATAATGTGTAATGTCTTTTTTTCCTTCCTATTTGGATGCTTTTTATGAATCTGTTGAAGCTTCTGATCTGGGTAGAAAATTTATTAATACATTTCTGGGTTTAGTGTAGAACATATTGCTGATTAGTCTTCTAAACTGCAATTAAAATTTTTGACTTAGCTTGATAAGAACAAACAATTAAGAATGTCCCAGCATGCACAAACAATCTTTGCAGTTTTTTTCTGGGTTTATGAACAGTTATAGATCACCTTTCTGCGTATCGCATTGTAATGAATTTTAAGCCATCAGATGTTTGGTGTGAGATACACATACAGTAGTGAAGTAAATCATGGTTAGACTAGTAACTGTTGTGGAACTATAGAATCATTTTATTTCAGTAATTAGATTATGTCAATCGAAAGCCATTCCTCACATACTGATAATTGTTAGAAAAGCTAGTTAAAGAATCAAGACTATGTTCTTGAAGTCATATTTAAATGTGTAGATCTATCAATATCGGCATCTCTTTATATCTAACTTACGATTTAATTTCAATCTGACGACTCAGGTCTCTTAATTAAACTCCGCAACCATGATCAAACTCTTTTCTGTGTTCGTTGTTGCATAGTAAGATTTTGTCTTTCTTCTCCTTGAATTCTAATTTAGCATCTCGACAGACAAGGTTGATCGTGCTGTCAGTACGAACATATACTTTTTGCTGCCATCTGGGAGTGTGTCCCACCTCCATCGAATTCCATGTTCAGAAACCTGGAATTTTTATTTGGGAGACCCTCTTACGGTATGAACCCGCTTCTACTTACTCTGATAAATGGCTATATATTGTACCGGTTACTTGCAGTTGCGCCGTAGTTCATATGGACCTAGATCAATGTTTACTTTACATCTGATGAATTCTTGTGGCTTTAAGGACAGTATCTTGAATTAACTGCATCCTTTGCAAGTCCTTTCTGTATGTGGTAGACGTAGAACCAACATTTGTGTTACATTTATGTTAAGCAGTGAATAGAGGAGGCTGCTTATTAATTGGGCCGTCTGCACTCTGCAGGGATCTAACTTCCCTTGTAGAGATAACAGTGAACAAGTATTTCAACCGTCTTTGTCTTGATGGTCAATGTAATTGTGCATATCTGGCTCAAAAAAGGGATTACAATGCTTATTTTAACTGATGTAATGCCTTGGGGGACTACCAACACCTAAGAAGCTTCTATCCTGCTGTCTTAAATTGGTGGGTTGGGAGGGTAGTAATTCTTTGATGAGTTCTATGATTCCATATTTATTGGATTTTCTGTTCATACTGAGACTATTTCAAGCTCATCTTTAACCTTAATCTCTCTTTAAAGGGGGAAAATTTTAACTTGCTCCTCATATAAGTGCCAAAATAGCCATGTATCCAGTAATTTACTACGGAAAAATGAAATAGTTAAAGCAAAAGATTAGTACTCCTTACTAAATGGACTTTGTACTGCATTTGTTTTTCGAATGGTAGCATGAGTTAGCATCAAATGATTTCATAAAGAAAAAATATCATGTTGTTCTCCTTGATCACCATCTGCCATCACCATTTTCTTTCAGGTGTTGGAGATGAATGAGGAAGATGGCAGTGTCAAGTTAACGACCCTCGGATCAGATATTACTGGAGAAAATCAACTATTGCAGTATACAGTGCCGCCAAATGTGTGGTTTGGCGCATTTCCAGCAAAGGACTTCTATATTACCACAAACAATAATGCTGTGAAAAATCCGCCCAGGGATGCCGAGAACCAGTTCTCTCTTGTTGGATGCACCTGTGCTCCTGCCTTCGAGTTTGCTGACTTTGAGCTGGCAAAGCTTTCTGAGCTCGTTTCACGATTCCCCGATCATAAATCCCTTGTTACATTACTCACCCTCCCCGGCTAAATGTGAGGTTTAACTATTTTTCTTAAAGTTAGATACTTGAGTGCTGCTTCAAGTTTTAAATAAACACGACCTTGTTTGCGGTCTGGATGTTATAAATCTCATGTGTGACAGAAAATCTCTATACGATTATCGATTTTTCAATATTCAATTAAAGTAAAGTTAGTGCTATAAACTCTGGACTGTCTACAAATAAGGCACACGGCACACCTATTTACTGCCACTTTGATTATATGATAAGGTTGCACAAGAATATTTTATGATCTCATGTCTCCATTACTAGCCAAGAAAATTCATTTTTCAAAAGTAGAAGCAAATCAAGCAGACCTCATTTCAATAATTGCAAGGTGAAAATAGAAGAGAGACACTTCATTTGTAATCAAATGCCATTTTCCCACTCATTTTATTTATCTCCCAAGATAGATTAACAAATGATATCACAAAGAACGATCACAAGCTTCTTCCAGTACTGAAATTCCTCACTACACGAGATATCAACGGATAACGTTGAACATCAAACAATGGCAAAACTGACAAGGGAGAATTCGTCCGCAGGTGGACAAAAATGTTGTATGAAATATCACATTTCCATGGCATAATCATCAGAAGAGATGACTAAAAATTTTCGCCTCCCATGAGCAGCTCCAAATTTCGAGTTTGAACATCCAAAACAAGACAGTAGAACAATATATCTTTATAGGTATCTGCCTGTCATAAAAATTTGAGTAAATAACTAGAGTTAAGTTCAATATTACTTGGTAAAAGGAGAATTGACGATGAAATAAATGATTACCATGAAATTTTTCCAAGATGAGGCAAAATTATATCTCTAGAACGATAACTGCAACCACAAGAATGGAGCGATCAACTTATGTTAAAAATTCTTTAAGCAAGCTTGTCCTAACTATGAAGTAAATGAAAATCAGTAAGCATGCATTAAGAACTCACATTCAGAATCAGTTTTAACCCATTTACTTCCCTCATTTGCCTCGTCAAACATTTCATCTTCACTATCAGTCATGTAAAATTGCCTATTCTGCAAGTATTTCTTTGCAGTAGTAGCCTTTGGGCTAGAACTTTGGGGATATATCTTTTTGTTCAAAATATCCCTTAGAATCTGTACACATACAAAAGAAATGTGTTGAAAATGAGGGAAATTTCTGGATTTAAAACAAAATTGATGCAAATCAAGTTCAAGGTACCAAAAACACATCCGAAATGCATAGATAAGGAAATAACTTACCACCCGATCCCCCTTCTAACTGCCAAACACGAGAAAAAGTCCAATTTTCAAATGGTAAAATATGCTAAAATTTTATGTACTTACCTTCTCCATTCTTGATTTCTCGAGTCTTGATTCTGGGAGTGGATCTCTTAAGCAGGGCCTGGGAGTTGGGGTGAATCCTCTACTGCAGAGAAACATCTTCTTAAGAAGAAAAGACAGTGATTTGTTCGCAATGACATTGTTGGCGCTATCCAAGCGACTGTCATTCCCTCTACTGAGAACAACACTACTGTTGCTGCGCTGGGGAGGACTGCCTTTGTTTGCTATATCCTCGTATGTCGCGCGGCTTGTTGTTCTGTCAATTTCGAAGCTATCCAATGAACTAGATTCAACAACTTGTTTATCAAATATCAGCTCCCCAACTTCTTCAAGGGAAATGTCTTGTAGATGATCTTGACAGGAGGCTTCGCTCCCATGAAGATTGCACTTCTCTACTTGTTTTATCACATTGTTATTTATTCCAAATGTCCCGATTGAAAGCAATCCACATGGCCAGTCACTGAATTCTTCTTTGAAAGGTTCTTGCAGATCAATATGGGCTATAATGAGGAACAAAGCCATCGAGAAACATACATGAATAGCAGTATTTTGAAGTTTTCTAGTGGAAAAGTAAAAACAACTGCTAACTGATCGTAGTTAATTTCTTACGATCAGCAGAATTTAAAGAAAGAAAACAGATTCATGAAAGCTTACGATTAGCTGATACTGAATTTTGTTTTCTGGACCCTTGTTTTGCATTTAGCTTGCTTTGCATCCAACTAAAGATCTGCTAGCAAACATTAATTATAAATGCTTTTAAGAAACCAAAATTAATGTCAGTTATATATATATATATATATATATATATATATTAATATATGGAATTACTAAATATATGTCTCTCTTTTACCTTCATTTAGAATGAGTTTGAAAGCTATTTCAGAACCACTAGATAGCTAAATATGGTGGTGGGCTTAGTGATAGATATCTGCAGGTACTTAAAACACCATATATCCCCACAAGGAAAATGAGAGGGAGATCGGCAAATGTTAAATAGTAGTAGTAGTGGGATTAGTAATGATGCCAAAGCTTGTAGTTTCTCTACTGGTTCAAGTTCCCAAACACAGCCTCTCAACCTCTTTATTAGCTTTTTCCAATTACTATATTTGTCCTTTTCCCATAATTTATACTACTACCAAATACGTACGTATTTAATTCTTATTGAAAAGTTAATAGTAGTACTATACACGAGTGACATTATTAACCTTATCCTTTGCCTCCTTATTGTTTTACTTCGGGTTATGATTGCATTTTCCAATTGAAAACTCAGATTATCCGTCTGCTAGTGTAATTTTACTGAGTTACTAGCTAGGGATATTTTACACTTTTTATGCTAAACTAATATCTGCATGAATATTATGCATGGTGGAACTGTCTATACATTTCTCAGATTATTCATATAACCAAAAAACAAAAAACTTAAATTAATTGCTTCATCAATGCATTACTTCATTAGTTAGCTAGCAAGAGGAAGAGGAAAATCAAACGTGAATTAATGCTTCTGATAATATTCTGTGAGAATATACAAATTCTTGCCTCGATATACATGACTCAGATCTAATACTGACAGTAAGGTGGCGGCAATAAGATAGTTGGCCAGCCAAAACAAAAATCTAAGAGGTAGAGAAGTATTAGAAAAAGTATGGGGACCTATGGGTTAAGTAGGGGAATACAGCCATAATCCCGTGGCAATGTTCCTTACTAACCGAACCTACTCTGCCTGCTGAAGTTCATAGCCACTAAATCGACCTTAACTTTATTTGAAAAACACGATGCATTATTATTTGTAAAAACCCATCCAAACCGCTTCACCTAATTCCCACAGATCTCATCACTTTTTTCTGTACATAATTGCATGCTTTTTCTTAGGCTCGTACGTGAAGAGAGATCGATTTAGCAATGACGAGTTGAGCCCACCACTATAATCAATGGTGCTGCACGATCGATCGAGTCACATGATGATTTACATAAATGATATAAATTTAACAAACAAATTAATTCAAACGTGTCTAGCTGAGTTTGGCAAATATTGGGATCAACATTTAAACTTAGAAAATGTTAATGCAAGTCCAATAACAATAACTTATAGTAGTATGTATGTAATTGCTTATGTTCGTTCAGAAATTAATAAACAAATATTGACTATGATTATTCAATCTTATCTTATGAAATAGTCAAAGTGCAAATCCCCAACAATGGGTTATGTAAATCACAAGAATTACAAATCTCTAAACCCAAGATATATATATATATATATATATATATATATATATATATATATATATATATATATATATATATGATCCATTGCTAATTAAATATCTCTAGAAGAGACACATGAGTTCAGCCACATAATCTTTCATTTTGTTCAATTCCAACCACACTAGCCATTCTCATGTACTTAACATTTTGTTTGTTCTACTCGTCGTTCTTCTTTTGGATTCAAGCTCATTACATATACTTAGGCACCACACCCAAATTTGTAAACAAAAAAGCAGTTGCCGCATGCATGTGCTATCTCTAAACTACTACCATAATTAGAAAAACAATAACAATAATTGTAAAGAGGTATACATGGCTAGTTGCAACAAATTAAAATGTGAGAACAATTGTCAAAGCAACTATATGTGCTACACAGATACAACATTTTTGCCCAAAAACTCGACAAATTTTGAACTTTATGGTAGCCGAATCATAAACTATTACCAATATTAGTAACAACAATATATAATTGTAAAGAGGGAAAGGTGAGAATCAATCATATAGATCTCATCAAATGGAATATGAAAAGTTGTTGCATTTGATCAAACAGCTAATTAATCCTCCAAATATATATTTTTAAATCTGATATCTAATTTCCTTCCTCTAATTTCAATATAAATTTGCCAAAACCCCTCAAATCTATGGCTTGGACTAAATATATCTCTCTTTTCTGGGACTCCCTCCTACTGAACACCACCACGGCACGTGAAGTTGTCCAGTCACATGGTTGGGACCTTGCCATTTCTACTCAACATTAAGGTTAATTGGGCACTTGATCAAAATCTGCTCCGGCAAGTGGGGTGTGGGCTGCCGGAGGCCGCCCTACGTGTCATATGACAGCAATCTGATGAATGCTCATCGGACTGTCTCAGAACAACACGTGTGTCAAAAGGGCCGGGCCAATCATATCTAACAATCTCCATGCTCTCTTCCCAAGCTATATGTTCTATTTCAACAGTACAAGAAATCATTGGAAACATCCATCACTTTGATTTTTACTTTAAAAATTAACCTTTACACCATCATTTCAATTTATGTACATGTCTGTCACATGTACTCCCATTAAAACAGCTTACTCAGTTCAATACTACACTCCATTACTCCCTATTATGCCTTCCATCACCATTTTTGACATCAATAATCACAGTGATATATATGATCTTAGTAAATTACATATAATTTAGTACTAATGTAAAAGTTTGTAGCTTTCAAACTCTTTTTTGAGGACTTGGATCCCCTAGCTCCATAATACCTTCCCTCAAATTCCATCTAATACACAATATTTTTATAGTTGTGGATAATATAATTGGAATAAACACCCGTCAATTAATTTATTTTATTGAATAGTATAAGTGTTCTAAAAATAAAAATAATTTGATACTTTTTCACCATTTAATTAACATGTTATCAACATTTTAATGGTTAAAAATTCTTTTAAACTTTCAACAGTAAACACATTTTTTATTATTCTAATTTTTTTGTAGAATTGATCTTAATATCGTTAACTATCTATTAACATATTTTGATCATTACTAACAAAATTATTAAAATTAAATAATTGATGTATTGGATGAAATTGAAGGAAAGATACAATGGAGGGGGCCAAATCTCTTCTTCTTTTTTGACGAAAAGAAATAGTATTAATTATGTGGTACATTTTCCTTTCCTCTTCTACATGAACACAAATAGAAGACATAAAGAAAGTAAAATAAATAAAAAAGAAAAAATGTTTATCCAAACAAGAGCCTTTCTCTACAAAATTTGTTGATTGGATAAAATAATAGTCTTTAAATTAATAAAAAGAAATACATGTAAAGGAGATCGAATATTTTGATTGCAATATAATTATTTTGATCTACAGAATGGGAAGTAGCTTAAATTTTAATACTCTCATTGTACGCTTATGCATATATTGCTTATGAATAAACAAAAAGGGAACAATAATAAACTATGAACTCCGTAACGTGTAGTTAACATGTCATAATATTAGTTATATTTTTTCATTTATATGTATTTAAATGACAAATAATTTTTTTTAATTTATGAAAATATGCTTTATTAACCACTAATATCTTGTGACACGCGCGTAATTAATGTGTGTAAATTATGTGACATTTAAATGAAAGGTGTGTTTACACCTTATTCAAACTACATTGAAAAAATTCATATAGACAATTATATTATTAAAGTTCCTAACATCAAAACATTTAAATTAAAGAGCAAGTATAGAATTATAACAAACAAAAAATATTAAATTTTTACATGATTTTGTTCACCAATAAATTGGCTAAACAACCATTTTGGTTCTTGTATTTTATAATTAGTTTTAATTTTATCCATGTAATATTTAGTCCTTGTACTTGGGGAACAATTTAGTTCCTTTTTTTAAAAATAATGATGATGTGACTTTTTAAAAAATATAAATAAGTGTCAACGAAGATATATAAGCTTTTTTAAATAAGAATAAACAAGTCTTTTTATCACTTTTTTTTATTAAGTGATGTTTCAAACTTCTAATTTTTTTTCCAAGTAATATATTTATAAATTCAAACTCTTTTCCTACACAAATTAGCCATATCTTTGTCCCTCATTGTTTAGATTTTAATATGTTGTTCACACTATCTAAAATGTAAATATGATGCTAATTATTTTTTATATTCCCACACCATTTTCGATTACTTGAGAATTTGCATTTGTACAAAACAATAAGTATAAAACATCAATTTATTTTGCTTTTATTGATTCAGTGATCATAACACCCAATGACAAAGCAAAATAATAACGTTGTAAATGGTGGACACCCAAAAAAGTGATATTATAAACAATAAATATGCATGTCTAAAAATAAAACAATAAATATGAGATTATATGCATACGAGTAAATTCAGAAACATAGTTTCTCTTTTATCAGTATAAATGTAAGTCTAAATAAATAAAATTGAATCTGTAAGAATTACTACTCAATTTTATGTTTATTACATTAAATATCCCAATAAATAAATTCGAAGTCTTGGAACTAAATATCCAAAAAATACTACTTATTAAGTTTAGAACTTGAGATTCAACGAAAAATATTATCACTATTAGCCTATTAGTTTGTCTTGTCATAAGCCTTGATGATCTTCTTCAAGTAGAACCAAATAAATTTGTACGCAGAAAAAATACTACACAATTTGTCAAACTACTAATTTCTTCCTTACCAATGCCTACTTAGATTATTAAAACAAATGTTAGCATATTTTAAAAAAAAAATGAAAAGCCACGTCATTATTTAAGTTAAAAATAAATTATATATAGCTGAAATTAAAATTAAATGTAGAGTACAAGACCAAAATATTTGTTTAGCCCAATAAGTTTGATCAAAAGCAAAACCTTTACCCAGAAAAAGTAATTATTTTCTTCCTCAGAAAGAAAGACTTTCAGCGTAGGCTCATGGGACGTTCTGGTATAAATTATGAATCCAATTTGTGTAAAGCCCAACCCAACAACTCATCAGAAAGGGTGGGCCAATAAAACACCAACGTGTCGCAGCTTATAACCACCGAGGCCGGAGACTCACACGTGTCTATTTATACGCTGTTGTATCTGTATTATGATACCTACGTATATGCTCTTGTATGTATGTATATATCTGTTCTCATCTTGTTCAGTACACTAATCCATCAGTATTATCTACGATCATATATTCATTCATCCGTATAAATCTCAAAAGGGTTCCGAGATTTTCACTTAATATATTTAGTGTGAGAAAAATAGAGGGGAAGGGAGAGAATTTTTGAAGCTCCAATTCACAGGTCAGTTCATTTATGTATCAATATAAACATCACAATTGTATTGTTTATTTCTGGATTTAGCTTTTATTTCCATTATATGGGATCAAGATTTTTTTACCCAACTGGGTATTTTTTATATAAAAGTTGGGACATTTTCAAGATATAGGATTTCACTATATATTGGACTGCAAGTAGTATAGTTTATTTTGGGTGCTAATTTGAGGGTAAATAGAACGGTCTAGCTTGGCAAGAGGCCTAGAATACCACTCACTCAGTACCTCTTGTTTATGTTACACTTGTCTATTGAAGATTAATGGAATCCCAAACATTATTAAGCAGTTTTTTTTGGGTCTATAATGAGTGGGATTGTACTGTTTCGGACTCAGAATTTAAGGGTTCAATTTGGGAAAATTTACTTGTGGGAGAGCATGACTAAGTTAAAAAAGCTTTCTTTTTCTAAAAAGAAGAAGATTTCATTAGAAAGAGGATTTTATTTGAAGAAGAATGTTTAATTATTCCCACCTTTTGCCTATGGTTGGTTGAAACATGAAATGAACGATTTACGGAAAAAGTGTAGAAATGTATTTTTAGCTCAATGTGGCCATCTAATTTGTGTAATTATGTCATAATTGGATAGGTTGATGAGCATATGTTGAAGTCTACACCATTAGGATTAATAACGGATTAAGTTAGTTACTGTGGAAGATGCACACAGCATGGCGTCAGTCTACATCTACCAGCATGCATATAGAGATCTTCGTCAACCAGCCATCATTTTTGCAGGATGCTTCGTCTTGATAGCATTGGTCCTCTCCACCCTTCTAATTCTCCAACATCTTAGATCCTACACAAAACCTGCGGTTAGTTAATTGAGAATTTATCTGTTGCTACTGTTATATCATTGTTTTTTTCCTTTCTGATATATTTTTTAATAAATAATATTAAATACTGGCAAGAATATTGCGGACTTCGTGTTGTACCGGATGCTTTTTCCATTGAGAATTTTTTAAAAAAAAAGTTATCCTGGCTGTTAACATGATATCTCCTTTCAAAATAAGTTTCCAACTTCTGGGTGACATGTTTTTGTAGGAGCCTCATTTGCTTATTTTTTATTTCTTTTCAGGAGCAGAAATGGATTGTTGCAGTTCTCTTCATGGTTCCCGTATATGCTGTTGAGTCAGTAAGGATCTATCCGTCTAAAACATTTGTGTTGATAGTGAATTTATTATTCTTTCACTATCTTTCTAATACATGAAGCGAAACAGAAAATGTGTCGATATATTTATTCAGACCTATGAACAATGATTAATTTCACCACCAAACCTTGGATTAATCATGTCATGAAACATCCTACGGGAGCTTATGTGCTATGAAGGCTTCTCATGCACAACAGAACCTTGTGGTCTTAAATATTGTAAGGTCAAGGGCCTTGACACAATTCAATAAACCTAGGGACTACTTTATTAGTTCTGAAAATTCTAGAAATTGCAGTCACGTGAAAGTTAGTTATTTCAGTACACTTTAGTGTAGTGTAGTGTATTAGCTTATGTTAGTCTTATGCAATATTATATTATATATAGAGCATGGATGGTATGAAATCAATCGGAATTTTATGAATGAAGTAGTGGTTTATCTATTGTTTTAGATTGCAATAGTGAAGCCAGCTAGAGTTGGGCTTGACACACACTTAGTTTTTTACTTTACATTGCATGTATTTCACTTTCGCTTGAACTAGTCATTTTTGTATGTTAACCTGTGTCTACTCTATCCCATGTAGAAAGCATGATTTATTATAGAACAAGATCCTATTTGGGGTTAACAAGGGGGAACGAACCATTGGGTAAATTGGGCAGGGAAAACGGAATAAACCAGCAAGCTATTTGTCACATTGAACCAGAGAGGAAAAGGAAGATTGGAGATTGATTGACACATTACTGAAATTCAACTTAAAAAATTATCTCTTCCATGAGCTGATAACTTTCATGTTTTCCCCAGATTCTATCTTTGTGGAACCCAAGGTTGTCCCTTGCCTGTGACATTTTAAGAAATTGTTATGAAGCATTTGCGCTTTATTCTTTTGGGAGTTACTTGATCGCCTGTCTTGGTAAGTTACACATTTTTGGCTGTTTTCTGAAGTACCACTACATAGTAGTCTACATTAAATCATTAAATATTCTCTCTCTCTCTCTCTCTCTCTATATATATATATATATATATATATATATATTCAATAGTGGAAATTATGTTAATTAGCTGAAAGCTGTCAAAGTTGAAAACTGTATGATTACATTAAAGGTGCGTTTGTGAGTTTATTATGTTTGTGAGTTTTTAAAGGGAAGGGAATGGATGAGAAGGTTACTATATTTTTCTTGTTTGTGAATTATTTTGTTCAGTCTAAGTATTGAATTATGATAATTATGATTTAACTATATATATACTACGAATGTAGCCAAATGTAGCTTTTTGATTCAAGTTGCACAAGCTTCGTAGGTTTGAGAGATTCAAGTTGAAATTTTTTTTGTTTAAAAATAAGCTTCGTAGGTTCATAGCTTTCATGGGCGGGCGGGCGGGCGGGGTCATGTATATATGTAGTTGTTTAATTCTTCTAGGCATTCATGTTCCAATATACCTGGATTGATTATATAGCATTAATATATAATATATACACAAGTAGATAAATAAAAAGATAATGTTAGAAGTGACCTTATATAAAAAAGTGAGGCCTAACGTTGGTGGGTCAAGGATAGGCGGAGGGGGTGGATATTTTGCTGTTACAAGTCTCTTTCATGGTGATGGTTAGTAGTGGTGGGTGTAATGAATGAGCCAAAAATGTGTAATTGGAAAGGAATATTAGTAATACTACAATATTATTTGCATTAAATAAAATTTGTCCTCTTTGCTAACTTAATTTACATCCATGGCATATCGGCATCGGCATGGGCATCATAACTCCAATATTCAATATTATTTATTATATGTGCATCAAACAAAACGTAATAGGGGCCAGGCCGGGTGGGGGGTCGGGGTCGGAGGGACATGATTGTCACATTATTTATTTTGAAAGGTTATTTTTGGTAATGTAAAATATTTCATTTTCCCATCCCTCCAAAGTTTTGAGCAAAAAATGAAATTATTTTTACCTTCAAATCCCTTCCATTCCACCCTAAAAAACTCGCAAACAAGGGATTTGGAGGAATTTTAATTATTTTCCTCCCCTCCCCTCCCCTCCCCTCCCCTCCCCTCCAAATAAAAACTTACAAACACAGTATAAGTGCATTTATCTACGTATTTGTTTTTGGAACTAGAATTTCACATTTTCCCGTTCTAATGCTTTATAGTTTAGATGCATATGTACTTTGTCAGTGTTGTGTTACTGCATTTTTTGAATGTATCTTGACAAGCTTTTGCAACAAAATCTATTTAGTACCATATATAATCTATGTTAGGGGGGGGAAGAAAGAGTCATAGAACTACTTGAAGATGAATCAAGAAAGTCCTTAAACAAGCCATTGCTGGAGGGAGTGGATGAGCAACCACAGCTGCAACAAAGAACTTTTTGGAATTTTTTCCGTCGACCAAGTGTGCTTGGTGAAGACTTGTTGACAATTGAAAAGTTTGGTCTTGTACAATATGTAAGTTATGAAATTAGTCCCTTATTCAATAATGTTTGGTTGTTCCATTGGAATGGGTCATTCTCATTCCTGCCAAATATGTGAATTTTATTCCTTGGGAGAAGGTATGAAATGACTCATTCTACTAGAATTGAAACAACTCATTTTACTCTCCATTCCATTCCCTTTAACTATTCAATTCTTTCAATCCAAATGTAGCCTTAGCATACTTTTACATGAAACTTGTTAAATTCTAATATATTGGATAGCTCAGATGATTATAAAGACATTCTGCGCATTCTTAGCGCTTGTATTGGAGCTCTTTGGTGTATATGGTGACGGGGAATTCAAGCAGAACAAAGGGTATGTTTCATTTACATTAATGACTATTAACATCCATAGAACTATGTATGAACTTCATGAGCACTTTTCTCGCACATAATTAAGCTAATTGCATATCATCCTTATTTGTTATTAGCCGAAATTATTTAAAGTTTCTTTTATAGCATCAATCATGAATCATTGATGTACACTTTTTAGTCTTGTTAAATTGAAGAATAAAAAGTAGATTTTTAAACAAACATAGTTTCTTGGTCTTTAGGGTATAATATTATTTCTCCATTTTTAGCTTATTACTTAATCATTTTTGTTGCAGTTACCCATACATGGCCGTAGTATTGAACTTTAGTCAGATGTGGGCTTTGTATTGCCTTGTACAGTTTTACAATGCAACTCATGAAAGACTTGAATCAATAAAACCCCTTGCAAAGTTCATCAGCTTCAAGGCTATTGTGTTTGCAACTTGGTGGCAAGGTGTTGTTATTGCTTTATTGTGTTCTCTTGGAGTTCTGCGTAAGGAAGGAAAGCTGCAGACTGGATTGCAGGATTTCTTGATCTGTATAGAAGTAACTTGCTACAATTTATAAGAAATTAACTTCTATGGCTACATAATTCTCTTCGAAAATGGTTACAACCAAATGATTAACAAGCCATATCTAGATCTTTTATTAGAAAATAGAGATTATTGTCGGATGGCAGGCAACAGGGTTGGAGGAAGTGTAAACTGTCATCATGTCCTTCAGTTATATGACTAAACTGCCTCTGTTTCTAAGTGATTTAGACCTACCATTTTAATATTGATAGTTACAGTCATCTTATATCCTTTATATAAATTTTAAATGATCAGTATACCTCTTATAATTTTTCGTTTAATTTGTAGGGTATATTAATAGGTGATAGGGTAACAACAGTTATATATTTGGATCAAAATTTCTTCCTTTTAGCAAGATGGTACCTTGCTCATTATGTTTCTTGTTTGTCAGATGGCTCTTGCAGCTGTTGCTCATGTCTTTGTCTTCCCCGCAAAACCCTATCATTTTGTGCCAGTTTCCGAGCACGGAAAGTTTGCCACAGAGACAACGAAAGCAATACTGAAGATAGAGAAGGGTAACAAGGAAAACCCAGCTGTTTATGAGAAGACAAAAACTAAGGTCGAGGCGCCTGGAACAAGCGTGAAAGAAAGTGTTCAGGACATTGTTGTTGAAGGAGGTCAACATGTGAGGCATAACTCTCTTCTTTATCATGTCATTGTTCTTTTTAGAAAAAGATCTACAGCTATAAAGTTTTTGTTTTTATATTTTATGAATTGCATATGCAGGTTGTGGAGGATGTTGTGTTGACTATAAATCAGGCTATTGAGCCTGTAGGGAAGGGAGTGACAAAGATTCAGAAGACTTTCCACCAAATAGCAGTCAGCGATGACAACAAAAAAGAGTCCGAATTAAAAGTTGAAGAATATGAACAAAACCTTACACGAGGGGGATCTCATGTATCGACTTCTGAGGACAAGCTAATTACTGGAACCTGTGATGGAAATGAGAAACGAGGAAATGCAAAAGATTGATACAATACTGGATAAACAAAAAAAAACATTTTGATCCTCAGTCGCTTAGAATGTTTTAAATTTCTGATAGAATCAAACTGTGAATAACCATGCTTACGACCCGAGTACTTTCACCTGTATTAGAGTATTATGTGCATATTTAGCTCATTCATATGGGAAGCAGAGGCCTCTAAAGTAATTTTGTTTCGTACTTTAGGATTTGGTGAATTAGCTCAAGGTCAGATATTTGAGGAAAATAAATTTTATTATATGATCGAGGAGAGCAGAGCCTGTGCACAACTTTATATTCATTCTCTAAAGACCGGAATACAACCCGTGCAAGGCAATAGAGATTTTCGTAGACCTGATAATTTAGGTTGAAAATCATATAGTTAATTAAAATTACTTTAATTTATTGGGTTGGTTAATCAGTTTTTAGGTTATGAATTGGATTAGTTTTAGATTTATATTATTAATTATAAATATGGATTGTAACTAGTTTAACTAACTTTGACCTATATTTTATAATACTGATTGGACCAATACTTCTGAAATATGAAAATTTTGACTTATTTGTGTCGATATATAGCACACTTGTGAATTCAGTATATAAACTTTTACTATGGACATAGTTTAATTAACATTTTATTAGGGTAATTAAACCACCTCCCATCTCTCATTTGTCAAAACCTAAATCGATCGATCTCTTAGATCTCACCCTCGACTGTCATTGCAAACCTCATCTTAATTCTCAGATCTCACTCTTAACTATCCCTCATTCATTTTGTATCTCTCACTACTCAAAACTCAAATCGAACTCTCATCTGTCAAAACCTAAATCGATTGATCTCTCAGATCTCATCGATCTTAATACTCTCAACCCTCAAATTTCGCAATCAAAGTCGGGTGATTTGGTTATAGGGTGGGGAGATGGGTCTTGTAGGGAGCTAAGGGAGGGGGAGGAATCTGAAGTTGCTCGACTTCTCAATCTTTGGCTTCAAGATGAGACCCAACAAAGAATGAGGAAGAAGGTGCTTCAAAAATTGCATTCACTATTTAGGGGATTAGATGAGGAGTGTTTTGCTTTTTGGGCAGGATTTTAACTTGAATCGTTCCCAGTTTAGGAAAAAACTTGCTGTTAGGAAAGTAGAGGAGAGGCCATGGGATGGGATGCTTACTCAAATGGGACAGGCCTCCATTCCTAAATATTAGAAATGCCCCATCATGGTTCAAATTGGTCACAATTCAACAATGTGTGAAGCAGGCAGGCACGAAAGAAAATAATATTTATTGATTAATTATACACCCCCACCCGCCCCTTCCCGCCACCCCACCCCTACTCCCCTACCGCCCCCCCTTAAAAAAATAATATTTAGTGATTATATATACACCCCCACAAAAAAATATTTAGTGATTATGTATATACCTCCAACTCTTACAGCGCCGCATTACTGGCCTATAGCGCGGCAGTGCTACGCCAATTTTCCAAGCAAAGCCGCAGCTCTAGCACTCTGTTTTTTTCAATTTTTGAAAAGTTAAATAAAACAGTTTATTTTAATTAGAAATTGAATTTTAATAAATGAGTTTATTATCCTTGAAAATAGGATTCCATTTTTCCTAAAATTAAGGAGTTTATTTTGAAATGAAAAAGGATTACATGTTTCCGAAAATAAAAGTGTTTATTTTGATATGGAATATTGAATAGGATTTTATATTATCCAAAATAATAGAGTAGACACGATGCTCACCGGAGTGATTAATGATTAAATATTTATGAATATTTTCTCAAACTCCAACGCACTGCTCCCTCTAAAATAAGTAGTCAAATCTATTTGTTTGTATAAATTTCAAACAGTATAAATATATTCTTGCATGGTCATTTGATTAGGATGATCATGCTTTAAAAACTGTTTAATGATAATATTAAAATGTTGCCCCATATTAAGCCAATTAAAAAAATTAACAATACTATTAGCCAAATGAATTGGAGCCCTATTATAAAGGTTGCCCAATGTGTATGAAGGAATTCAGTCATTTCCTTGTCTTGCACAAGTATATTCTGTCATTTTTAAAAAAAAATTGTTATACACAAGTATTATTCTACCATTTAAAAAAAAATCTTCATCTATTGAAAAGGAAATCGACCTAACATAATAAAACAGAAATAGATGAGAAAACAAAATAAGAAAAAGCCAACATAATTACGATTAGAAGAGTAGATATTGATAATTAAAAAGACTAAAAAAAAAATTAGGTTTCAACTATTTATTTAGGTAGAAAAGAAAAAAAACAAAAGGACCATATAACAGTTTCAGACCCCAAAAATGCAAAAAAAAAAAAAGAATATAAAAAGAGGTCAAATAGAATTTTTACAAACAAAATACATTTGCATAAAGATTTTTCTCCGCCATGTTATACGAGTACTCGGTATAAATTTTTTGTTTAAAAGGATTTCTATCAATATTTTCAACCCAAAGTCCATGTATAATTGAGTTAATTTTATTCCAGTGTTCGTTCAAACCGTCGATTCGTCCTTGCTATTAATTGGTTGTCTGTGTTCATGATGGGAATGTTCAATATTGGTGAGTTGGCAAATTTTCTAAATACACATCTGCGAAATGAAATTAACGCAATTATACATGGTCTTTGGGTAAAAGATCTTAATGAAAATCATTTTAAAAAAATTTATACGGAGTACTCGTATAACATGGCGGAGAAAATTTTTATGGAAGTATATTTTGTTTGTAAAAACTCTATTTACCTCTATTTATATTTTGATTTTTTTGTGTATTTTTTGGATCTGAAACTGCTATATGGTCCTTTTGTTTTTTTTCCTGCCTAAATAAATATTTGAAACCTAGATTTTTTTTAGTCTTTTTTAATTATCAGCATTTACTCTCTTAACCATAATTATGTTGAAATTTTCTTTTTGCTTACTCATCTATTTTTTGTTTTATTATGTTAAAGACGTTTTTCCTTTAATCAATAGATATTTTTTTTTAAAATGGCAGAATAATACTTGTGTATGATAAAAAAAAATTTAAAAGGCATAATATACTTGTACAAGACAAGAAAATAGCTGAATTCTTCAGACAAGACCTTCATAATTGACCTCCAATTCAATGGGCTAATACAATAATATGAGGCTGACATTTTAGTATTGTCATTAAACAATTTTTAAAGCATGATCATCTGATTTATATTTATACTGTTAAAAATTTATACAAACAAATAGATTTGACTACTTATTTTAGAGAGAGCCGTGCGTTGAAGTTTGAGAGGAACACTCACAAATATTCAATTATTAATCACTCTGGTGAGCATCGTGTCTACTCTACTGATATGAGTGATGGTTTCTTTAAAGGCAGAGATTCACAAACGCAATTTATTTTTCGGATTTACAAGACCAAAGACAAAAAAAACTCGTAAAAAAATTTATGTTTTTATCAAAATTAGAGTAAAATTCAATTTAGATAATAATATAATTAATCAGGGGTGTTATTTAAGTGTAACAGGAGCGAACAGAGAGCTACTCAAATTCGACTCAAAATGATAAATTCGTACTCGAATTCGGCTCGAATTTGAATTATATTTGAAAAATCCTATTCAGATTCGACTCGACTCGAATATTTATAACTCGAATTCGATCCGACTCGAATATTTACTCAAACTACTCGCGAGCTTCAAATTTAAGCTCGAATTCGAATCTCCACATAATAACTAGTTTTATAATAAATATAATTATAAATTAAATTTGTTATTTTATTTAGAAATGAAAATTTATATTTATTATTACACTTTACAAATATAAAATCACAATTAAAATTAAAACAAAACAAAATAATAACTAATTATCCTAATTTGATTTAAATTTTTATATATTATAAAAAAATATATCGAACATCTAATCGAATATATATTAACCTAGTATGTATCGAATCACAATCAAGAATTTGAGTAGTTTAAATCTTAACGAGTCGAGTATAACCTTATTCAGATTCTACTCATATTTTTATTCGAACTATTTTTAATGCTCAGATTTGTATCATATTATTAACGAATCCGAGTCTCCCTCGTATTTTTTCGGGTCGAGTCTGAATCGAGTCCAAACTGTTTAACTCGTTTACAGCTTTACCTGCGTCACAAGTGTGTCCTCTTCAATCATCTTATATATAGTATATTCTTTTATTATTTTTCTATTTTTATGATTGAAGATGACACACTTGTGACGGAAAAACAGTCTCATGATTAAAACTATTACACTGAAATAACAACCTATGATCAATTATATTATTTTCTAAATTGAATTTTACTATAAGTTCGATAAAAACACAAATTTTTTTACGAATTTTTTTATTGTCTTTGAACTTATAAGCTCAAAAAATAAATTGCACTTGTGAACTTATGCCTTTAAAGAAAGCATCGCTCAAATCAGTAGGGTAGACACGATACTCACTGGAATGATTAATGATTGAATATTTATGGGTGTTCCCCATAAACTCTAACGCACTGTTCTCATTAAATTAAGTAGTCAAATCTATTTGTTTGTGTAAATTTCTAACAATATAAATATATTAATAAATGGTCATCTGATTAAGATGACTATACTTTAAAAACTGTTTAATGATAATACTAAAATGTCACTTCATACTATTTCAATTAAAAAAAATTAACAGTAATATTAGCCCATTGGATTGAAGCCCAATTACGAAGGTCGCTCCAAGGTGTATGAAGGAATTCAGCCATTTCCTTATCTTGCACAAGTATATTCATCATTTAAAAACAAAAATTGTCATACACAGTTTTGAAAAAAAAACTTCATCTATTGATTAATGGGAAACCGACTTGGATAATAAAATAGAAACAGATTAGGAATTAAAAAGAAAAAACCAACATAATTACGGTCAAGAGAGTAAATGTTGATAATTAAAAAGACAACAAAATCTAAGTTTTAAATATTTATTTAGGCAGAAAAAAAGAACCATATAACAGTTTCAGATCTCAGAAATGTACAAAAAAAATTAGAATATAAAAAAAGGTAGAATAGATTTTTTACAAACAAAATACACTTACATGAAGATCTTTCTCCATCATGTTATACGAGTACTCGGTATAATTTTTTTGTTTTAAAGGATTTCGTCAAGATTTTCTACCCAAAATTCATGTATAATTACGTTAATTTCATTCGAGTGTTCGTTCAAACCGTCGATTCATCCTTGCTATTAATTGATTGTCTGCGTTCATGTTGAGAATGTTCAATATTAGTGACTTGATAAATTTTCTAAATACACAGCTGCGAAATAAAATTAACTCAATCATACATGGACTTTGGGTTGAATATCTTGATAAAAATCCTTTAAAACAAGAAATTTATACAAAATACTCCTATAATATGGCGGATAAGATCTTTATGCAAGTGTATTTTGTTTGTAAAAATACTATTTTACCTTTATTTATATTCTAATTTTTTTTGTGCATTTTTGATCTGAAATTGTTATATGGTCCTTTTATTTTTTTGCTGCGTAATATTTTAAAACTAATTTTTTGATCTTTTTAATTATCAGCATTTACTCTCTTAACCTATGTTGCCTTTTTTTTTACTTCCTCATCTGCTTGTGTATGACAATTTTTTTTTTTTTATTTAAATGGCATAATATACTTGTGCAAGACAAGAAAATAATTTAATTCCTTCCTAAACATTGGAGCGACCTTCATAATTAGGCTCCAATCTAATGGGCTAATGGACTATTGTTAAATTTTTTTAATTGAAATAATATGAGTCGATATTTTAGTATTGTCATTAAATAATTTTTAAAACATTGTCATTCTAATCAGTTGACCATGCAAAAATATATTTATAGTATTAGAAATTTATACAAACAAATAGATTTAACTACTTAATTTAGAAAGAGTAGTGGGTTTGAGTTTGAGGGGAACATTCACAAATATTCAATCATTAATCACCCTGGTGAGTATCGTGTCTATTAGATCGGAGTGATGCTTTCTTTAAATGAACAGATTCACCAGCGCAATTTATTTTTCAGACTTATAAGTCCAAAGACCAAACAAAAAACTCATAAAAAAATGTGTTTTTACCGAACTTGGAGTAAAATTCGATTTAGAAAATAATATGATTGATCAGAGAGTGTTATTTAATATAATCGTTTTAATCATGAGACTGTTCTTCCCTTGCGTCACAAGTGTGTCATCTTCAATCATCTTATATATAGTATCTTATTTTATTATTATTCTATCTTTATGATTAAAAAGTACACACTTGTGACGCAGAAAAAGAACAGTCTCATAATTAAAATGATTACACTCAAATAATACCTCCGAATCAATCATATTATTCAATTCGCTAAAATCACAATATTTTTTTTTACGATTTTTTTTGTCTTTGAACTCGTTAGCTCAAAAAATAAATTACGCTTGTGAACTTGTGCCTTTAAAGAAAGTCACTCATATCAGTAGGGTAGACACGATACTCTACTGATCTATTTTAGAATTTTTACAAATCAAACATTTACATAAAGAGTACTCACTCGTTATAAGGGAGGCTAGTATATGTTTCCCACTTTATATGATTTCCGTTCATGTCATTCACCCACAATCCATGTATAATGGCATTGATTTCATTTCGCAGTTTAAAGTAAAAATTTGTCAAATCATCCGAACATAAAGTTAAGAGCCAATTTATGGCAAGAACAAAACGACGGTTTGAATGAATTCCAACATGTAACGCTTGTGTAAATAATGGCCGGAGAAAATTTTTCTAAAGAGAGTTGAGAGGAGAAATGGAACATATATTCCAAATATAATTTTTTTTTATAAGTTTTGAAAGAGACTTTACCGTATATAGTCACTTGTCCTCGATTCTCTCATTATGTGCAACATATATATATATATATATATATATATATATATATATATATATATATAACAAAACCTATTAACAAAAAAAATCTATTTAGAATACATGTTTCATCGTCAAACCTTCCCCTCTCAAATTTCTTTCTCTACAAAATTTATCCGAGCCATTATTTCAATAGACTACATGTTCTAACCGTCGTTTCGTCCTCTTATAAATTGACTCTCCGCCTTTATGCTCGAAATGTTAAATATTAGTGGGTTGACAGAGTTTCTCAACACCCAATTATAAAATTAAATTAATGACATAATATATGAATTATGGGCGTAAGACTTGGACCAAAATCATTTTAAGCAAGAAACATGTATTAACTTTCTCATAACGATGTGGAGGTAGCTTTTTATATAAGTATTTAATTCGGAAAAACTCTTTCATTTTCGCATATTTTTGGGATCTGAAACTCTAAAACTTTATGTGTTTTGTTTTATTTATAGTATGATTTTGGTGTTTAGTTTGCTTACTGTTTTTACTTGGCTTTATTATTTTGTTTCACTTGGTTTCCTATATATGATTATAGCTCATCCGAAACTTTCATCCACCCATTTATATTTCAAGCTTATAAGTTTTATCATATAGTCCCTTAATTATTTTTCTGTCTAAATAAATATTTGAAACATGAGTTCTTTTAATTGTCAATATTTGCTCTCTAAACATTAAATATGTTAACTTTTGCTCATCTGTTCTATTATGTTGAGTGTTTTTCCCGTCAATCAAACTGTCAAGTGATCTTCATAATTGGGCCTCCACTCAATGGGCTCAAACAACTGTACATCTTGTGAGTTGGGATAATATGAAGATGCATTTTGCTATCGCTATAACTTACATCACAATTTATTAAACATGATAATCCTAATCAGATGACCTCTAGAAATACATATATGGTTATAGATTTGTATAAAAAAATCGATTTAATAGCATATTTAAGAAAAAGTAGTGAATTGCGGTTTGAAAGGGACAAAAATTTATTCAATCGTCTCAAACACGGTGTATGTTCATGTCAATTCTGCTAATTTAAATAATGTCTTCTTTAAAATCACAGGTGGACTTACAAGTTCAAAGAAAAAAACGATAAACGTAAGAAAATGTATGTTGTTGGGCCATCATCCTTTTTTTTATCGGGCCAACTTTAATGGGCTCCTCTCATGGGTTATGATTATTAACATTTCTATTTGTCAGGATGCTTTTACCAATTACTTGATTATTTCATTGGGTCCATTCGGATTGGATCCAAATCGTATGGGTCATTTCTATTATTTGGCTTATATATTGAATTGGCCCATTGTACAAATTGCCACTTAACCCAAATTTTGTGACCGGTAATCATTCAATTGCCAATTAATGGTTGATTATTATATCCGCCACCTTCTCGCATGACATTAATGAGGATGGGACTCGGACCTGGCGGTGACAAAGAATGGTAGGTAGGGAGGCAGGTCACGTACTTTTAATTTGAAATGATGGGAGTGGGGGAAAGGTGTCAGGAGGTGATGGGTGGCACAGATGGCAAAGGATTAGAAATACGTCGGGCTAGCATAACAAAGGAGGATGTAAGTAACAAAACATTATAGACAATCCTACTTTTATTTTCTCTCGGGCATTAGACATTATTTTCCTCCATTGTTAACCTTGTGATCGCCGATCTCGACTCTCTGTGGGAGCTATCCCCGACGGTCGGTAGTCAAGCTTTTGGTGTTGACTTGTTGAACTGTGCAGGATATCGGACGCGTCTTGGTGATTGGGACGTGGAGAAATATTTTGGCGTTACCATTAGCGCTAGAAGGAGGGGTGAGTTCTAGTGTCCTGAGTATTTTCCAATCACAAATTGTGTTTGTTCTACGACAGTATTCATGGTGAAGAGTAGAACACCTACATTCGAAGGATGACTATGGTGTCGATTGAATCAAAGACCATGAGTGTCATCGAGGATCGTTTGGGGACTCGCAATAAGTGTTCATGCCAAAGACAAACGTCAAACGATCACATGAAGATTTTCGGCCGAGGGCTATGGGCAACGTCAAGCGTAAGCTAATTTTCCCGACAGAGAAGGGGTCTGGCCATGGTCGGAAACGGGTAGAAGGCACCTCGCCTAGAACTCGATACCAAAATCACCAAGACGAAAAAGCCTCACGACTGGCTAAAATGGCAGATGAAGCGGATACGGCCATGGAGGCACTTCATGAAGCAAATGACGGGATATAATTTGAACAAATGGCTCGAATGACGGAGTTGAGAGACGAAGAGTTCAGTTATGTTCAGTCCAAAGAGTGAGGGCATCGGAGTGGGAAGGAGCCTGCCCATTCAGGACGTGAGTATCGAGGCCAATCTCGAGAAAGAAGAAGATTCCGAAGCCCTACTCCTCAAAGATCGAAGAGGGTACATCACCCTGTCGATTCTAAGGAGCAGGGTCGAAGTGAACGAAGAGGTCGATCCAGAGATCGCACTCCTGAGAGCACAAAGAAGGCACTTGTTGTTTCACAATCCCGCCAGAGCGCCCGAGTTTAGAGACGAAGTATATCTAGAGGTCATACTCCCGAGAGTCTACTGAGGGTACATCACCATGTGGACGCATTCGTCTAAAAGAAGTCCTCTAAAGTTGGGGATCTATTGTAAGAAACCGGTCCACTCAGAAGAGGAAGGAGTCGACGGAAAAAGAAGCATCGTCTTAACCAGAAGGTGTGGAGTATCTGGTTAAAGAATTAAAAGAACTTCTAAGCGGCTAAATAGAAGTGCGTAAAACGAAGGATACTTCGGGAAAGAAGGCATCCCCTTTTTCTGCGGAGATTCTAAAAGAGAAGGCTGACCCCACCAAGAAGTTGCCCCACATTGAAAGTTATGATGGATCGGGGGATCCTTACGACCACAGTCAGGCGTTCGACCGACTGATGGATTATTATGACTTTAGCGATACTGCTAAGTGTCATACTTTTATCACAACGCTCAGAAAGGATGCCCGTCAGTGGATGAGGACTTTACCCTCGGATTCAATTTCATCTTGGGAAGACATGTGCAGTAAATTTCATGCTCACTTCGGGAGCAACAAAAGAAGGGGAAAGCCAACTGGCTCGTTGGCTCAGTTCGACGAGATTCGAATGAGTCTCTCGGGCCAATATGTGAAGCGGTTAGTGAAGCGATGAAGCCAAGTGACGGACTTGAACGATCTACAAGCTGTGGGATTATTTCAGAATGGGTTGGATTTGGTCAAATCAGAAAAACTGGTGAAAAAATTAATGTTTAACCACCAAGAAGTCTCGCAGAAGCCTTCGATAAAGTCAAGGCTATATTGTGTGGTGGAGAAGCCATGAAACGACCCTCAAACGTCCTTCGTCAGATCGGCTCAAGGAGACAGATCGAGACAAAATCGATGGAGACCAGAAGAGGAATGAAGGGAATAAAGACCGCTATGAAGGTGGGTCGAAGAGATACAATAATTGGAGACAGGATGGAGGACGTTCGTCCGCTCCAACCCAGAGAGTAAATAGGACATACACAGCACTCAACACCGATAGGACTGTTATCTTGGATCAGATTAAGGATCAACCTATCTTCGAGCCACCTCGAGATAACATTAAGCCCAAAAAAGGGAATTCTCGTAAGTATTATGATTACCATCAAGCTTCGGGTCACGATACGAACGACTGTGCTAGTTTGAAAGACTTCATTGAAAGAAAAGTACAAGGTGGGGCTTTAATTGAAGACGTGGTCTTTCGAACTACTCAACAAACAGGATGAGAGGACACATTAAGCAGCTCAACCCGATTCAAAGCGTTGCCGACTCCGGACAACCTACCGAGCATGTGATAGATGTCATCATTGGGGTACTTACAGCAAGCTCGTTAGAAAAAAAGCGGCGGGTTACTTAGATTGATGGCCATGTCGATGGGCGTGTACTTCTCCAAGATCGACAGACCTTATCCAAAGTACGGTAATCTCCTTTATCGATGAAGATTACCCCGGAAGTCATCGAACCGCATGAAAGATCATTTGTCTTGCCGACGCATGCAAGTGGGTTCTTGTGGATATAAGCGAATGATGGTGGATAATGGGTCTTACGGAGATATTACGTATGCCCACGCTTATCAAATGATGCATCCGGATTGGCGGAAGATGGAGATAAGGCGGGAGGCTCCTGCATGCGGGTTTAGTAATGATCCGGTTAAGGTAGGTATTTGGAACCATTGAGCTACCAACATCTTCTAAACAGCACCTCAACGGTAGAAATTATTTGCAAATTTTATGTTGTATGCATGTAGATTTCCGCTTATAATGCCATTTTGGGGAGACCTACTTTAATTGCTTTACAAGCTGTGACCTCAATACCTCACTTCAAAATCAAATTTTCTACGGCTCATGGGGTTGGTGAGGTAAAAGGAGATTTGGATCTGGCCAGAAAATGTTATAGAAATGCTGTGATCACTTCGGGAGTAGGGATATCGAAGCAGAAGCAGACCATGGCAATAGAGATTGAACCCTTTACTGAGAGTAGTTCCGAACCATTGGTCATGCCAGCTGAGGAAACAGAGGAGATAAAACTCATCCCGGGCAAAGTGAACAAGACAGTGAAAATAGGTTCGGGCCTGCAGGAACCCCTCCAAACGAACCTCATGGAGCTCCTGTGATGCTATGTTGATATCTTCGCATGGGAACCTCAGGATATGCCGGGAGTAAGTAGGGATATCGCTGAGCATCGACTGGAAGTAGTCCCGTCAAAGGAACTAGTTCGGCAGAAGAGGAGGATCTTTGCACCTGAACGTCAGCGGATCATAGATGAAGAGATTGCAAAATTGCTGACAGCTGACTTTATCTTCGAGATCGACTACCCGCAGTGGATGGCAAATGTGGTGCTGGTCCAGAAACAGAACGGTAAATGACGAGTCTGCATTGATTATACCGATCTGAACAAATCTTGTTCAAAGGATTTCTACCCGCTGCCCCACATCGATCAACTCATTGATGCCACTTCGGGGTATGCTTTGTTGAGCTTTATGGATGCATTCTCTGGATATCATCAGATTTCCACGTAGAAGAGGATATCCAAGAAGAAGACGGCGTTCATTACGCATCATTCAGTATATGCCTATAAGAAAATGACTTTCTACTCATCAATGCCGAAGCCACATACCGAGAGGATGATGAACTATGTCTTCAGATATCAGTTGGGCAATAACGTGAAGGTGTATGTGGATGACATGATTGTCAAAAGCATGTTGGTGCATAAACATCTGGATGATTTAGAAGAATGCTTTCAGACAATTCGCCATCACAACTTGAGATTAAATCCCACTAAGTGCACCTTGATGGCCCAGTTTGGCAAATTTCGGGTTATCTTGTCGATCAAAGAGAATTGAAGCCAATCTAGAGAAGATTCAAGCGATCCTGAACATGAAGACTCCTCAGTCGTTTAAAGATGTTCAACGTCTGACTGGAAGGATTGCAGCTTTGAGGAGGTTCATGTCCAAGTCGGCAGAAAGATGTTTGCCGTTTTTTGATACATTGAAAAGTAGAAGAATGCAAAAGGCGTTCAATGGACTTTGGAGTGTGAAGACGCCTTTCAGAGCATCAAGTCCTACCTATCTTCGGCGCCTTTGTTGGTGAAACCCGTTCCTGCTGAGCCTCTATATTTGTATTTGGCGGCAGTTAGTTTTGGCGATAGGAGAAGAGATTTTAGTGCGTGAAGTTGGGGGGTAAGAACACACGGTTTATTATGTAAGCCGTGTCCTTCGGGATCTTTGAAAAAAGGTACCCAAACATTGAAAAGTTTGCTTTTTCTTTAATAACTGCTAGTCGAAAGCTTAGACAATACTTCCAGGGTAGATTGGTAATAGTATACACAGATCAACCTTTGAAGAAGATTATGGGCAGACCTGAGTTATCGGGGAGATTAACTACATGGATGATGGAGTTGTCCCAATTTTTCATTGAATATCATCCCTGAACCACCATCAAAGGGCAAGCCTTGGCTGCTTTTTTAGTTGAGTGCTCGTTTTCAAACCCGATGAAGGCTGTGATAAGCGGAAGGATCGTGCAGAGCGATTTGCGGTTCTTTAGCGAAGCGAGTTCGTGGACGTCAGATGCAGATAGTCTTCTCTGCGGACATCGGTGGAGCGAGGATTATTCTCGACGAGTCGGGAGGATTGAGTGCAACATCGCCATCGATTTCGGTTTAAAAGCGACGAACAACGGTCGAGTATGAGGCGGTACTCGTAGGGTTACGACTAACGAAGAGTCTTGAAGTGCAGAGAATAGTCATCTTCAGTGATTCTCAGTTAGTCGTTAAGCAACTCTCTGGGGAGTACGAAGCTCGAGGACTAAGAATGATTAAGTATTTGGCAGAAGTGAAAGAACGGCTTGATATTTCGATCCCCTACAATTTGGGGTCGAGCGTAACAACAATTCCATTGCTGATGCACTCTCCAAATTAGCCACTACAGATGTTTACTTCTTTGATGAGTCGATTTACTTAAAAATTTTGCAACATCCTAGTGTTCATCATGAAGCGGTGATGTGCGTTGACCGGACCAACTACTGGTTGACTCCATACTTGGAGTATCTGACAGATGGCGTTTTACCTTCGGATCGGATGCTGGCCAAGAAAATTAAGTACAAGAGTGCTAATTTTGTTCTGATTGATGGGGATCTGTTCCGAAGGGCTTTCTCATCTCCACTACTGAAATGTTTGACTCCATCTGAAGTTGAATATGCTCTACGAGAGGTACATGAGGGCATCTGTGGCGACCATATGGCTGCTAAGTCATTAGCCTACAAAGTACTTCGTCAGGGGTATAACTGGCCCACCATCTTCAAGCGAAGCGATCGAAGACGTCGTCGAAGTGCGAGAAGTGTCAACTCAACAGTCCAATACCACATCAGCCACCAGAAAAGCTATACTCGGTCTTATCTCCTATGCCCTTCGCTGTCTGGGGGGTTGATATACTGGGTCCATTACCGAAAGCAAAAGGTCAAGTCAGTTTTTTTATAGTTGCCATCGACTATATGACCAAATGGGTAGAAGCAAAGCCACTTAGGTTAATAACCGAACAAGAATGTTTGAAATTTTTGAAAGAATCGGTGGTATTTCGTTTGAATTCCTAAGGTGGTAATATCGAGACAATGGACGCCTTGATTTGTGGGATCGAAATTTGAAGCGTTTTTGAAAGAAGCGGGGATCCAAAGATAGAAAGACTTGATGAGCTCATCTTGATCAAACGGACAAGTTGAAGTGACCAGCGTAACGTCATTGAATGGGATCAGCGTAAGATTGGACGAAAGCGAGGAAGATGGCGGTAAGAGCCGCTTGGCGTATTATGGGCTTATCGAACTACTCAGGGACTACAACGGGGATTCACCGTTCAGTCGGGCCTATGGTAATCGATGCCTTAGTCCGGTTGAAATTGGATCTCCAAGTCTTGAGTTAGTCAATTCAAAGAAATCTACAATGAAGAAGGGCTGAAGGCCAATCTTGATTTGTTTGAAGAAGTCAGAGAAACAACCTTGATCAAATTGGCAAATTTATCATCGGAGAGTAGCCAAGCATTACAACAAGGGAGTAAAAGCAGCAGATTTGAAGTGGGAGATTTTGTTCTCGAGAAGTCAAGCATCTACACCTCGAGATTTGGGAAAGGCGATGCCAAATTGGGAAGGACCATATGAAGTCTTTGAAGTCGTCAAGGGGGGACTTATCGGCTGAAGGCATTGGACGGGTCAGCAATTAAAAATACTTGGCATGCCGGAAGACTTAGGAAATACTTTCAGTAAATATAATGTCAATGCATCGGAGGTCTGTAAATATTTATGTCATCATCAATAAAAGCCCTTTTTTCTCAAACGAATCCTGTCTTCGTTCCTGTTCAGTTCAGTGGTGTAAGGAAGTTCGGGCGGACTTGCTGACCATTCGATGGTAGCCTTAATGGCAGGTGGACCTTATGGGTTTGTCAGGCCCTGCGTGGTAGGAAAACACCATCCTTAAGACGTTGTCAGGCCCTGCGTGGTAGGCAATTGTCGACACTTAGACCTTGTCAGGCCCTTCGTGGTAGGCAAGTGTCATCTTTAAGACGTTTTCAGGCCCTGCGTGGTAGGCACGTCGACACTTAGACCTTTTCAGGCCCTTTGTGGTAGGCAAGTGTCATCCTTAGACTTTGTCAGGCCTTTCGTGGTAGGCAAATGTCATCTCTTGATTTTGTTAGGCCTTTCGGGGTAAGCAAATTCCTAATGAAGCAGATCTATCTCACACTTCGGTAACTAATGAGTATCCCTTTACTTTATTACCTAAAATTTTTCTAAGTGTTGAGTTCAGAATGCCTCATTCTTTAACTTCATCTTATCTATTATATGACATGATTAGTTGTTAATTAACCGTTCGAGTTGAATTCTTGAAAGAGTTTGTACATTTTTTCAGTTGAATTAATATCGAAGTATTTGCAGAAAGTAAATGCACCGAAGTCATAAGGGGTGAAACCACATTTCATTAATATTTGATTTAATTACAAAATTAGAAAATCTTTACACAAGTCCCATGAATTAAAGGAAGTAAAATCATCTTCAGCTAGCAGCTTCATCTTCGGAGTCTAGCAAAGATGGGACCAGTTGGGCAGCCACCATCTTTTCCTTGCCCCGACTCCGGCAGTCTTCGTACCCTTCATAATATACTTTCAAAATCTCGCAGACCGAGCTGCCGATCGGATGTCAGTAATCCACTCAGATGTCTTGACCATGTCTTCGGTCAAAAGAGGGTCCCGTTCTTGAAGTGCCTTTATCTTGCCACGAAGCTTGCGGTAACGGCCTTATGAACTTTCCTATCTGATCGAGCCTTCGTCTGAACTTCGTTGAGTTGAATTGACAAGTTCTGATTGGCTACAACAAGCCCCTCTTTAGTAGTCTTCAAAGCTTCGGTCTCTGCAACGAAGCGGATATTCATAGTGGCTAATTTTTGTCGCTGGCTTTTGTCATCTTCAGTTCTTCTCTGACCGAGCTCAGCACATCATAAGTTTCCTTCATGTCGTCCTTGGTTTGGGCCAATTCCCTCTGAAGACTTTCATTGGCATGAAGAACAGATTCACGTTCCTCTCTCTCTCTCGGGCCAATGTAGCCTTCAGCATGTTGTTCTCCCTCCTCAGAGTCTCCTCATCAGACTCGGCATTTAGATGCCTGAGACGTAAACGCCCGAAGACTACATTTGCCTGCACATATTCAACAGTGTCCAGTCAATTTCAAATATTTTGGCAAATGAAGTAATGTCTAACTAATAAAACCCTCACTTACCTTGGCCAGATAACTCATGCCTTCATCAAGAAAATTTTCGTTCGTATGATTATCAAATCGATGATCATCATTTTCCCGAACAAAGGCATCAAACAGATGGAAGGGGAAGTTGACGTTGTACCGAGGCCACAAAGTCGGCACCCCAGTGGTCTCATCATGGAAATTTTGTGTTGAAGGCCTTGGGGGGGAAGGCATCGGTTGGTCATGAATGGGAGAAGGATCCATGTAGATATTTTCGGGGGAAGGAGTTTGAGCTGGAGTAGGATCTCGAACTGGTAAAGTTACAGGCGTTGGGCTTGGGTGGGTGGTTTTGTCGGATGGTCGTTTTTTTCGAGAGGCAGCTGCGCAGCAGATTCAGTTCTTTCTTCTTCATTTGCAGTTAAAGTCTCCACAGGGTTTGTTTGGGGAGGAATATTTGAAGAAGTTACCCTAAGTTCATCGCGGGTTAAGGGAATGACCTTGGTTCTCAGCTTTTTGATCCGAAGAAGTTGTCTTCGATCATTTGCGAGAAGATCTAATAAACTTGTTTGGATTAATTTTGGCTGGCGGTTGGTGGTGTTGGATCAATAATTGGCGGTATTGGCCTGGTATTTGGTGGTGTTGGATCGATAGTTGGGGGTATCGGATTAACGGTTGGTTCGGATTCGGAAAGGTCTTCGGGGTCTGACGGGATGGAGATCGGTCGAGGCTTTCGGATGGCTCTTTTCTTTCGACGAAGTTGAAGAACTTTTTCCGGAAGAAGAGGTTCGTCATCTTCGGGTGTATGTGTTTGAGGCTCATCGGCTGGTACTTCGGTAGGTGGGTTGAATTTGGAGGAGGCTTCCGGTTGTGAAGGTTCGGCATCGGCGTCCCTGCAGATTTTCCTATTTGCATTGTCTTGGATGGGACTTCATGTTGTGAAGAATCGACGGTGGCTTCTACCGGTTTTCCGGCCTAACAAATCTTCTAAGTCATTCACCTCCAGAAGACGGTGTAATCAAAGTTACTACAAAAGATTAACGATTCTACATCGAGAATCCACATCACAAAATTTTCAAATATTCATAAAGTGAATTTCAGACTTTACGTTTGTGGTCATACAACCACGCTTGATTGGAAAGAAGTCATAGTTCCATTCCTCCCTCGGGAAATTTTCCAAAATCTCTATCATCTCTACTCACGTTCTTCTTGAACGCGTCTCAAGTCCGTAGAAATCTTCTCATCAGTGGCCCAGCCCGGTAAGGAGATGATTTCGGGTCCTTTGACGAAAAACCATCTTTCATGCCATCCTTTGTTGCTTGAAGGAGTATTCACTAATGAGCGTCTCTCGAACCTCTCTCCTATTTTTGAAGAATGCTTGCTTATAGTCTTAAATCCTTTCTCTGCGGGTGGCCGGCCTTGTATATGAATAAAGAAGAAGTCGAAGCTTGAGTTCGGACGCCAAGTTAAATGGGTAGAGCTATGAATGCCAAAATATGAATATAAGAGTTCGGCATTAATTGGGAGAACCCAACACCTAGAAACCCTAATAAAGTTAATACGAAGGCGTGAAGGGGGAACCAGATCCCTTTCTCCAGAATGGTCGTCGTAACAGCCATCCATCCTTCAGGGCGTTGGTACATCCGTTCTCCAGACCTGGGAATTCTTACCAAGTGGGTATCCGAAATGTGGCAACGAGTTCGAAGCCTCTCCAAGTCAGCCTCTGTAACTTTCGAGGGGATGTTGGCATGGACATATTGCTCTTTGTTCCTATAGAATTCGGACGGACTGGGAGAGAATGTCGTTATTGGTTTCTTCTTAGTAGTTGCAGCGGCCTGATCAGAACTTGAAGCATTTTTGGTAGAGTTTGGATTTGGAGGAATGGAGCAAATTGGTGTCACTAGCAGGGGACGACCTTGTTCAGAATCTTGAGACGCCATTGTTAACAATTTGCCGAGAATACAAAGAAAGCTCGAGAGATAGAAAGAAAGCTTGAAAGTTCAAAATTCAAAATCGACAGTAAACCGCCAAAATTGATAAAGTTTACCTTTATATCGATTTGCGCATTACCCGAATCGAGGTATGACATGATTAATTCACAGTAATGATGGTGAATTGGAAGAGGTGTTATCCGATTTTGGGTCTAAATATCTTAACCAGAGTGAACTTATGTTTGTTGGGCTTCTCTTTTCTATCTCTGATATCAATTTGGACCGACTTAGTTGGGCTTTGGTGAGTTTTACTTTGGACCTCTCGTGACTTCATAATTCATTATATCATGGACCTATATTATTTATAGCCTTCCATTAAACCCCCTGTTTAATAAAAAGATGAGAAGCAATGTTGAAGCCGTGATCGATTTTTTCTTTATCGGTTGACTTAATGGGCTCCTCCCTTGGGTTATGATTACTCCTGTCCTATTGGTCCGAATGTTTTGGGCCCAATTACTTGATTATTTCATTGGGTCCATTCGGATCCACGTATGGGCCATTTCTATTATTTGGGCTTACATATTGAATTGGCCCATTGTACAAATTGCCCTTTAACCCAGCTTTGATCGGTAATTATTGCGCCAATTAATGGTTGACTATTATGTCTGCCACCTTTCTGCATGGCATTAATGAAGATGAGACTCGAGATGATCAAGTGGCAAAAGAATGGTAGCGGTGAGGAGGAGAGGCGCATACTTTAATTTGAAATGATCGAGAGTGGGAAAAAAGTGTCAGGAGGTGATGGGTGGCACGGTAAACCGGAATTAGAGTACGTATGGGGCTAGCATCACAAAGGAGGAGGTAAGTAACAAAACATTATAGACAATCCTACTTTTATTTTCTCTCAGGCATTAGACATTATTTTTCCCTCCATTGTTAACCTTGTGATCGTCGATCATCGACTTTCAAGCGCGTAGTTTATCCTCGACGGTCGGTAAATTGCCGTTTTTAGTGTTGACATTGAATCGCTATGCGGGGATATCGGACACGTCTTGGTGATTGAGACATGAAAAAAGATCTTGGCGTTAACATATGTCTTTACCTAACTTAGGTTAACTTTGAAAAATAATATGGTTGATGAGGTGAGTAATTCTAGTGTAAGAAATAATACCTGGTTTCAACCATCATTGAAGCTGCTTCAAGTAAAGCTTTGATTGATGATCAGTTTTATATGCTGGAGCATATGCCACATTCTTCAAAACATCAGCCCCATTTAATCCAAAACTGCAGAAGATATTATGAATAGCCAGTGATAACATCCAAGATATTCAGACTAAGGTCGGTGCACAAAACATAGGTATAATAGAACAATTTGCCTCAAGGTAGCAGCACAACACCTGTCAGCTATCTGTAAGAGCTGTTGAATGTTCCCTCAGCATCATTGCTTTGGCCTCACCACCTCCTTGTATATCCAGAGAATCAAACTTGGCTTGATTTGATTTAGCTGTGCTCATTCCTACCATTACAGCCTTTGAACCAGATGGACATCTTATATCCAGAGAATCAAACTTGTATCCCGAAAACCCTTTGAAAACTGACTTGAATTCACGAGGAGCCAACGGAAAGTCTCACATATGGGACTTCCAAACGGATTGAGGTGAGAACCGGTACGATATGTACCGGTCATTAGTAGTATGCACTTTTAATACCAGTAACTGGTTTGGTATGCACTTTTAATACGGTGTAAATTTTGGTGTAGTAGTAGTATAGGCGTAGCTAAGCCGCCTGACATACACAGGATACTTGCTCTGCGTTTTATGCCCAGGGCCAGAGTTGATATTCATCTCACTCACATTATTATTTATTGTTATGGACCCTCCCTCCTTTTCCCTGGTATTTCCTCAAAGAAAAAGTCTTTGGGCGACCGGTTCTAGTGACATTGGCTAACGATCGGTCTAAATAATTTTTTTTTTTATTTTTTTTGAAAAATATTTTTTAAATAATTTATAAAATTTATTGAAATTGAAATTTTTTTAAAAATCATTTGTATACATTCAAAACAGATAAAACTAAAGTTTGTTTTTCCTTTTCCTAGGGAGTGTTGCATTTCTATGATTTTCTTATATTGTCAGCATCATGTTAATTGAGACCCCTCTACTAAATTTATGGCTTTCTTATATTTGTCAGCATCATGTTGATTGACACCTCTCACCCATCTTTACTGATGCAATGAATGTTTATTAGGATATGCATAAACTACAAAATCCACGCTATATTAAAATGGCACCGGATCTTTTGTCTTCTTTTGTCTTCTTTTCTTTTTGATTTTTTTTGGGTTTCTTTTTCCAATAGTCACCGGACTGTTTATATGTTATTAGTCCTCTTAACATGTGCCCTCACATGCTAAGCACACAGTTAAGAGAATATTTTCTTGTTGAACTGTGTATATTCCTTTAATTTCTGTATTTATACCAAATTTAAGGAAATTATGTGCTTATCATGTCCCCTAAGTCACAAGTTTAGAAATTCCATATGTTATATTTTGAGTTTCCATTGAAAAGTCAACATCACTTACCAATCTTTTTAGATTAGTCACAGAAAGGATTATATTAAGATCCGGTTAACATGAAATTATTTTTTTAATAAGTTGGTCAATTGGCAAATAGAATACTGATACTGGTACAACCTCACATACGTGTCAGTATTCTATTAGTCAATTAACCAACTTACCCAAAAATAAACTTTATACTAACCACTTCAATTATATTACATTGGATAGTTTTTATATTACATTGGGTAGTTCTTAGGAATAGTTCTTGAATTTTTTAAATTTGTCTAATTAACTTTTTTATAACTAGACATCTTGCAACTTGCAAGATCAGATGTGTTTAATTTCAGCTAAAATTAACATAAATTTTAAATGACCCAAAGTGTAATATTCTTATGATATTTTAAGAATAAATGACAAATTTTAAGAATAATTTTACGGTCTCAAATTCATTTTTAATAGTGTAAGAATTTAGTAGTGATAGAGGAATGTTTCGTCTGTTGTACGAAAAAAATATCATTTGTATATAAAAAAACCATCTTTTAATTGGTATTAGCTTAATTTAATACAGTAATCTTAAGTTTGTAATTATACTTTCATTATCGTTTCATTACTAAAAACAACTCATTATAAATTCAAAATTCATTAATTTTATTTATGAGATTCTATTTGTAGAATGGGTAGTGTAAAATCTCAAATTTTACGAATAAAAATTAAATTTTCTCAATTTTTTTTTAATATTATGGTGTGAATTTAATATAATGTTATAGTTGTGGGTAATATTTATAAATTTTGCAAAGTACGCAAGTTGTTATATTATATTCGATTAATTGGGGAATATTCGTTTTAACGGGGAATATAAATACGAATGCAGACAATCATTAGTGGACCCTACAAATGTAATTATTATCGGATTGAGAAAAACGATAAAAATATTTTTATGAAAATAACGACGGAAGTTTTTACTGGTTGATCATTGTTGAATTACTCAGTAGTAAAAATGATAAAGAATACGCGCATTGGTTGCATAAGAAGCGCACCTGTATTGATTATTAATGCTTATGTGAGAAGTCACTCAGTTTGATTCAATTATTATCGATATTTTTATATGATGATTTAAGTTTTATTTTATTCAGTATTATTAACGTAGTAAAAGCGAGAAAAACTTTTATATAAAAAAAGAATACTTTTATAAAGTTATTCGTTTTATTAAGCTAATAGTAAAAAATTTTTTTATATAAAAATGTAATACTTTTATAAAGTTATACATTTTATTAGACAATAATTAGATTAGATAATAATTAGAATATATTATATTTTATTATGCATAGTATTTGCATAAATACTCGCATAGTATTTGCATAGTAAAATTTTTTAAAAGTTATTCGTTTTATTAGATTATAAATAGAATATATTATATTTTATTTAAAAGATTTTGCTTTAAATATGGATCGTCAGGATTAAAGTAAATCAATCTCGACCGATTCATGGATTGGTTCTTATTCATTCCATTCTTCTATAAATAGAAGCTCATTTCTTCATTATTTCTTACTTAATTCAATTGAAACTCTGTAGAGAGAAACTATAGAGAGAAAGAAGAAAAGTATTCTCGCTACTTCATTACTCCAATATCAAGTTTCTTTTACGGTAGAGGATATTATTTCTTTTGTATTCATGAAGAACTTCTATTATTCCATCTTTATTATTCATTGGAATAACTCAGATACTGTGCTACCCTATACTTGGTGAAATTCTTACGTATTCCATTCTTTATTATTCGTTGGAATATCCTGTCATGCTTTTACTGTGGGACTGGTTAAAATCTTTATTATTCTATTGGAATATCTTTGCATGTTTTACTCCTAGGACTGGTTAGTCTTTATTATTCATTTATTCTCATTGGAACATCCGGTCGGATTGTGAATTTCACCACGACACGGTTCCGTTATTTAGTATTCTCGTTGGAATAAACATGTCATCGCAAGTACGCGCGTGTATGGTGATTTCATTGTTATTCTATTCCTTATTATTCATTGGAACATCCACGCCGGTGCGTATTACGCCTGACCGTTCCGTTATTTATTATTCTCGTTGAATAACTCGCCTACGCCAAAGTATCGCATGCGTGGTGATTTCTTTTGTTATTCCATTCTTTATTATACTCAGTTGGTTAAAGTTTTGACTTCTATATTTCATGAAATTAGAGGAATATCCTTGATATTTGCGCTTCATCTAGTATCTTTTCATGGAAATATTCTTCTGAGCATTCTTGAATTTTACTTTATAAAGAAGTATCATGTTGACAATTTGGACGTTATTAGTTCCTGAATAAATTAATTCTTGAACTTGTTTTATTGAATTCTTATATCATTGTCATCATCCTCATGTTTATATTTTGTTAAAAGTTATCTGTGACCTGTAGTGCATAGATGGACTTGGTATGATTATGACCAGGGATTATTCGGTAGAATCATGACCGTAATATTACATATGATATGGAAAAAGTTCTCATTGGCCCGTAGTGCATTGATGAACAGTTTTTGGTATGATTATGGCTATGGATTCTCTTCGGCCAAGGGAGCAAAGATGAATTGTTTTATGGCATGATCGGGACTAGTTGATGAAAACACGATTATCTTTGGCCCGTAGTGCATGGATAATTCGTGGTCGTGATCTTAAATAATATCCTTGGCAGTAGTGCATGGATGATTTGATGATGTGGATTATTTATTAGTGAGTCTCGTGATAAAAGTAATGAAAACTTTTAAATCATAAAGATAGTAGATTTTATTCTCTCTTGACTCTTTTAATGGATTGTTTGTCTACATTGAGTTAAACTTGATGTCTATTGTATTTTATCGATCTAATTACGGTTGAAGACTAATGATAATTTATTCTGCATTATCTTAGTCATAATATTTCTTACTGGGCTAGTTGAGCTCACCCTTTCTTTCACCGTTCTCTTTAGGAAATGTGAACGTAGCCGGGACTAGTCGGGGAATAGAGTGATGGTCCGAGATGATGTCTTAGTAGTCCTCACTATTCTGTAAAATAGTGTGATAATAAATGTAATGAGGACTTATTCTGAGAGTGGATATTGTCTAGATGACAATATTTGTGACGCCCCCAAAATTAGGTATTAATCACCCATCTTGAGTCGCCAAATACATGGTACACAATACAAATACAAATTTAACTATACAGCTGTCGTGTAAAATACGACAAAACATAAACCGAGAGTTTAAACAAGAATCCGCTTTCAGACAATATCCATTCTCAATGGAGTCCTCATAGGCGATATACAAACTCAAATTCAGGTCCTCGTTACATTTATTGTCACACTATTTAATGAGAATAGTGAGGACTACTAATGCTATCATCACGGACCGTAACTTTCTGTTCCCAGACTCGTCCCGCCTATATTCTAATTTCAAGAGAAGAGTGAAGGAAAGGGTGAGCTCAACTAGCCCAAGAAGAAATATTATGACTAAGATAATATGTAATAAATTATCATTAGTCTTCAACAATGTTAAAGCGATAATATACAATAGACATCAAGTTTAATCTGCAGATGAATACGCAATCCATTAAAAGAGTCAGTAGAGAATAAAGTCTACTATCTTTTAGGTTTTAAAAGGTTTTCATCAATTTTTATCACCGAGAGACTCGACAATAAATAAACCACCACATCTAATCATCCACGAACCACAGTCAAGGATTTTCATTAAATCATCAATGGTTATGACTATCTTAGAATAAACCCCGCTTCATAATCATACCAAAAACTATTCATCAATGCATTACAAAGCCATCGAGGACTTTTATCACATTATTTATAATAGGTCATGATTATATTGAATGATCCTGGTCATAATCATACTAAGTTCATCTATGCACGTAAGCCAAAGATGACTTTCAACATAATATAACATGAGGATAATGACAATGACATAATAATTCAATAAAACAAGTTCAAGAATTAATTTATCCAAGAACTAATAATGTCTAAATTGTCAACATGATACTTCTTTGTAAAGTAAAATTCAAGAATGCTCAAAAGAATATTTCCATGAAAAGATCTTTGGATGAAGCGTAAATATAAATATCAAGGATATTCCACTAATTTCATGGAGTATAGAAGTCAAAACTTTAACCAACCGAGTATAATAAAGAATATATGAAACTGCAAATGGATTTTCACCCGCCATGCGGTAATCCACGTATACAGATCTTTTCCACAATTTAATAAGGAATGAATACAAAGGATCATTCACCATGTATGTGGCAATCCACATGTGACAAAGTTATTCTAACGGAATAATAAATAATGGAACCAGTCGTGTGAAATTATAACCGATGAGATATATCAAACGAGAATAATAAATGCGAATAATAAATATGGAACCGAAGTCGGGTGAAATTACACAAGCTTGAGGATATTAAAACGTAATAATAAATGCGAAATAATAAATATGGAACCGTGTCGTGAAATTCACCAAGCGAGGTGATATTAAAACGAGAATAATAAAAAGAACGGAATAATAAAAGAATTTCACCAAGTATGCAAGATTTCGCATAAACAAAGTTATTCCAACATAATAATAAAGAATAGAATAATGTAAGTTAAGATCACCAAGTATTGGGTAAACCACATATACAGGTCATTCCACCAAGTATAGGTAAACCACAGATACAAAGTTATTCCAATGAATAATAAAGAATGGAATAACATAAGGATTTCACCAAGTATAGGGGTATCTGCACAGATACAAAAGTTATTCCAATGAATAAATAAGAATGGAGTAATGAAGTTCTCTTCATGAATAAAAAAGAATAACACCTCTTACCATAAAAGAAGCTGGATATAGAAGTGGTGAAGTAGCGAGAATACTCTTCTTCTTTCTCTCTATAATTTTTCTCTTTATAAACTTCTCTATAATTTTCTCTCTCAGAGTTTCAATGAATTCGTAAGAAATAATGAAGGAATGAGCTTCTATTTATAGAAAAACTAAGAGTGACTCTTGGTCTTAACGAAGGGTCAAAATGACTCTTGGTAATATTGAAGAGGCAATTACTATTTGCGAAGAGGTAATTAACTCTTGGAACCCCGAAGAGGCAAATAACTCTTGGAAAGCTGAAGGGTCAAGTTACTATTAAAACTCATGAATAGTAACTCATGAATAGTAATTTGTGAATAGTAACTCGTGAATAGTAACTCATGAATAGTAACTCTTGAATAGTAACTCGTAAATAGTAACTCGTGAATAGTAACTCCAATACGAAAAGTTTCCCAAATACCCGATTGAATAATATAACCTCCAGACATCAATTATTATCGAAATAAATATCAATTTTCACTAACACAAATAATTTTAACACAATGGAACTATCAAATTCATCTTTAATCAACACGAACTTATCCATCATTAATATCATAACTCATAATATTTAACAACCAGGTCATTCCCAAGAAAGAGGGGTCTTTCCAATAAGGATTTCTTCCTATTAACGCGCAATTAGGTGACCAAACCTCTCCTTGACAGAACTTCTAGACATTATGAATATTATAATTTAATAATATGAATAACTTTGTCGTCTCAATTATTAATTTCATAATATAACATATTATGCACATGATACTGTGACAATAATTGGATCAATAATATGAGAGATATGATCAAAGAATTATCGTAGAAGCAATAATGCAAGATATAACCGGTGACTTTTACGTAAAGCATCAATAATCAATACCGTAAGCTTTATTATGCAACCACGCCAGACATTCTTTTACTTTTACTAAGGGTAGTTCAAAGAAGATATTAATGGTAAAACCTCCGCCGTTATTTCTATAAAATATTTTTGTCGTTTTCTAACTACGACAGTACTTCTGTTATGGGGTCCACCAATGATTGTGCCGTCGTACGGATATTTCCGACAAAAAGAATATTTCCCGACCAAACGAATATTTATAACAACTTGTATACTTTACAAAATTTTCAAATACTACCCATAACTATAACACTATCTCAAATCCACACCATAATATAAAAAAATATTTCGAGAAATTTAAATCTTTATTTATAAAATCTGGGGTCTCACAATATTTGTATTAAAACTCATAGCATATGTTTTGTCGTATTGTACACGATAGTTGTATAATTAAGTTATTTTTAATTTATGTACCATGTATTTGGCGACTCAAGATGGGTGATGTATACCTATTTTGGGGGCGTCACAGTTGGTATCAAAGCTTAGGGATATGATCCCGGCCGAGATGTGAGACAAGAACTAGGAGGGGAGGCAGGGATTTCTTCGCTAGTATGACCTACCTAAGTTTATTTTGTATTTAATTGGTCGGTCAGAGTATAGGGATAATATGTGATTTGTTAATTAACCCTTGTTTTGTGACAGTATTTGAAAATGACATTTGAAAATATTGAGGTAAGCAATGGAGTACATGAGACTGTTGAGTCACCGCTGATTAATAGCCAGAATAATGTGCAACATGAAGGCGATAATCCTCCTGTAAACAACAACACTGATCAAATGACGAACGACGATACGTTTAGGAGCTTTTTAGAATTCATGCAACACCAAACGAGAGAGACTCCTATTCATAATGCAGGTGGAAACAATGACAACCCACCGTTGGTCACCACTAAGCAGTTCAAGAAGCTGGGACCACTGGAGTTTTTGGGAAAGCCAGACCCCCTTAAGGCAGAGACGTGGATTAAGCAGATCACCAAGATATTTGATGTCTTAGAATGCTCAGAGGAGCAAAAAGTTCCATTCGCCACCTTTATGTTGCGTGAAGAAGCAGATCATTGGTGGGAATCTGTAAAACGTACCCAGCCTGACGCACTCAAGATGTCTTGGGAGAAATTTCAAGAATTGTTCAACGATAAGTACTTTCCTGAAAGTATTCGTCACATGAAGGAGGTGGAATTTATCAAGTTAGAGCAAAACAATATTACCGTATCGCAGTACGAGGCTAAGTTTGCTGAATTATCCCAGTTTGCATCACATTTAGTCGATAATGAGGAGCTAATGACGCGAATGTTTCTGCGAGGTTTGAAACCCGATATACATCAATACCTCATTTCTCACAAACTTTGTTTATATTCAGATGTTGTGAATATGGCTCAGTTATTGGAGCGCGATAATGAATCAGCACAACCAAAAGGCAACGACCAACAACACGATAATAACTGTACCGGTGGCAACGATCATCGAAACAATGATAACCATCGTGGGGGAAATTATCATGCCATGAATGGTAACCACTTCGGTGGTAATCATGGCCAAGATAATAGAAGTAGAAATTTTAAGAAGAGAAGGTTCAATAATGATGGAAAGACAGCGTCACCAGCACTCGTTTCAAAGGAAGAAGAACGACCACCGGTCGTATGTTTCAAATGCGGACAAGAGGGACACATTTCGTCAAACCTGTATCACGAGAATCCAAAGCTTGTTTTAATTGCGGAAGAGAAGGTCACTGTTAGAGTTTATGCCCTAGAGGCCAATTATTTGATATAATTGCTTAACGTTTTGATATTATATTTGATTGAATAAATATATGATTTTATTATGATTTTATTTTATGCGTAATATAATTGTTAACATAATAAAATTCCTTAGAATAGTGATACAAATTATATAGTTTCAAGTATGTGACTTGAACATGAGATTATATATTACCATTAGTATCGTTGTTCTTAAATGTCCCTATCGAAAGTATCATTGTTGATGGGACAACAATGATGCATTGAGACTAGTATGTGGATCGTTGATGACCAAATCTCATTGGTCATAAATATATGAGATATTAAGTCAATGCAGCAGTACATGTTAGAATCGATGTCTTTGGACGGACCCACCATGAGAATTCTATATGGAGCATTATGCGAAGTGTCATTAGCAATTCTCATAGTGATAATGATGTAATGGTCCTCCGCACCGAAATCGCTATATTACTACACGAGAATTTATGTACTTTGATATCATCAAATGTCACCTTTAATAGGGTGGACTATAAAGGTGATTATTGGGTTCATCATTAATCGTATGAGAAATATGAGTGATCTAGATGGAATTTAACCATCCTATATATTATGGGTGATATCCATAGGCCTCTTGATTGAGTAGGACTATGAAATGCATGGCCATGCTCAAATAGTGATTTGTTTCATATAGTCTACTCATTGATCAAGAAAACTCATTAAATTATGAAGAGTATGACTCATTCCATGACTCGAGTTTAATCTAGGATATTAAGGTTAAAAGGATTAAATTACATTGAAACATTGGTCACGAAAAGGTTGCATCGAATCATCGATCTTATTATTACTTGGGTAGCGATGATGCATTATTAGATGCCGCATTTCACGCTTTTATAATTTTATAATATGATTTTAAAATTATTGCCAACGTAATAATAACCTATGTGGTCACACACATGTAACGTTATTTAAAGGGAATTAATTTAAATTTTAAGGATTTAAATATATTAATATGATTAATAGTATTTAAATCATTTAATTTAAATTAAAAGGATAATTTGTATATATGTATATTAATTAAGTAAGACTTAATTAAGAGATATATATATATATATATATAAATTCGGATTTTATAAAATTAGGTTTTGATTTGATTAATTCCTTTTAACTACTATATATATGATATATAGCAGCGACTACTTTAGGTAACATATCATAATTGAAAAACCATAGCCATTTTAGAGAGACTAGAGAGAAAACAGCTTCAAAATCCATTCCTTTTGGTGGCTAGTATCATGAAGTCCTTCTTATTGCAGTAATCGTCGACTCGACGGTTAGATGCGGCGTTCGAGGATGGATCGTGAGAGGCTTAATCGGTTTGTATTGCGTTGGAGATTCGAGGCGCAATGATCGGTTTGATTCTCGCTTTTGTTTATATCTGGTATAATCTCTAAACCTCTCAATTAATTGATTTTCGCATGGATCCTGCTTTTAGGGTTTTGAAATTGCTTTAAAATTTTAATTTCATTGCATGCGTTCTGTCTTTGAAAGCCCAACAATCACCTAGCTCAATTTTGTCGTATGGTGAAGTCAAGTCCAAATTTGGGATGGTGATGTCAAGGATGTCCTGCATAAGCCAAAGCCGTAGTTTAAGAAAGAGCATTTTTTTTGTGACGAGGAACCCGAATAAAATTATCACGGTAAGTTGATCATAAATTCTTGCGAAGTCTATACCGTGTTAGATACCAGTTCTACTCACTCTTTCAATTCATTTAGTGGTGTTCAATGTTTGAATTTAACTCCGAAGAAGTTAGACTTTTATTTATCTGTTGAAACTCAGTTGGGAGAAACCTTCGTTACCTCCACTATTTATAAATCTTGTTTGATTTAAATTAACACTTTCACGTTACCTGTCGATCTTATCTCTTTGAAAATACTTACCTTTGATGTGATTTTAGGAATCGATTGGTTAACTACTCATCATGCTTTTAATAAGGTTGTTAGTTTTAATATTCCTAACCAACCTGTTATGCAAATTCAAGTAACCAAACCACTAAAGTCTGTAAGACCACAAATTATTATTAATGAAATTTAATTTCCTCTATTTATTATGTTGAAATAGTAAGGGTTGATTTGATTAATGTGGTGAGTTATGGGTAAAATGTGCAATTATTTCAAACAAGCAAGTGGTTTTAAAATATTCATTTTATCGGAGAATATTCGTTTGGTCGTGGAATATTCTTATTGTCGGGGAATATTCATACGACGGCGTGACCTTTTGTGGGCCCCATAACTAAAAAGCGATTGGAGGAAGAAAACGACAAGAATAAGTTGTTTATAAATAATCTACAGTAGTTATTCAAGATTAATATCTTGTTGGAATACCCGGTGGTTAAAACACAAGAAGATTATTGCGGTATTGCACCAATTATTGATTCTTACGTAAGAAGACACTACTCAATAATTGTTACAGTAATTACTGTTCAGTATTTTATTTTATTGATTCAATAATTGTTGCGTTGATATTTTATATTACTGTTGTTTCAATAATTGTCACTACACAATATTTTCCATTATCGGAGCAATAATTCATATTATCTGAATAATATTATTAGATAAAATTATTGTCAATGTCTAGAAAGTTCTGTCTAAGGAGAGGTTTGGTCATCTAATCAATGCTACCAAGTAAGGAGAAATCCTTATTGAAAGCCCCTCTTTTCTCAGGAACCTACTGTCACAAGATTGTGATTCTGTAATATTATTTGTGAATAATTAATTATTAATTTATATGATGAGGAAAATATTAATTTTATGTGGATATAGATGGAGAAATTTTTTAATGTGACAATTGTTGAAAATTAATATTTTATCTTTTTCTGATAAAATAATTCATTTAAATATATTATTTTAATAATATAATAATGGTAATATTTTTACAATGAATGTGGGATATATGAGTATATGAGGAAGAGTATTTTGTGGCATTAAATGATTAACACATATTTTGTGTGTCGGTGGACCCCATTTCTTGACTGAAATTTGATTATAGACTGTAAAATCGTCCGATTGTGAATTTCGGTCAATTTCTGTTTGGAATTTGGAAAACCTTTCTTCTGAAAAGTTGTAGAGAATAAAATTTCCTATGAAAAGGACATATGGTTCGAATTTTTCTGACAAAAGGGCTATTTATTGTGAATTATTGAAGTTCCAAAGTTCCGAAATAATTTATTTTTGGAAGTTTTAATTATATTTTAAAGAAAAACGTTTTTTTTACATTTTTTGGCCTCATTAAACATGTGATAAGTTGCTGAATTCAGATTTTTGGTGTGCTATGGAAATTTGTATAAATATATTATTATTTTATTAAATTTTCTGCTTTGGTGTTCTAAGCAATTTCCTATAAATAGGGTGCTTAGGTTAGAATTGAAAATCACACCAGAAACTGAAATCTTCTCTCTCGATAAATTGAGCTTATTCTTGTGAGTATTTTGATACTTTGAGTGTTGCTATACGATGCAAGTTCTCTTCAGCACTATATCTAGAATTCCCGTCAGGAGTACCGTCTTTTCGAGGTAAGGGATATTTTTTTTTAAAATGATATTATTTCTTTCAATATCATTATACCGGAATATTGGTAAGATTTTTCTTGTGAAATTCTGATTTTTTTATGTCAGAGTTACTATTCACGAGTTACTATTCATGAGTTACTATTCACGAGTTACTATTCATGAGTACTATTCACGAAGCATGATAATTTTTTTTGTGAAATTCTTGTCTTTTAGTGTCGAGGTTACTATTCACATATACAGCACTATTCATGAATACGGCACTATTCACAGAAAAATTAAATTTTTCGTTTTTTGTCCAAGATATCTATTATGGATACTAGCTTTAATTGTATCCATGTTTTGATCATTCTTGAATTTTACTTCACTATGATTATTTATGAAGTATTTTTGAACTCGGTTTGGTTAAAGTACGAATCATTAATATTTGTTCTTTTGTTTCACTGGATTTGTTTTCTATAAAACATTTTTTATCACCTAAATGAGGACATGTTGTTGAATATCTTTGGCCTGTAATGCAAAGATGGTTGATTTTATTATGAATATCTTTGATCGTAGTGCAAAGATGTACAGGTGTTGAGATGAACATGACCGACTGATGAATATCTTTGGCCTGTAGTGCAAAGATGTACAGGTGTAGAGATAAATATGACCGACTGATGAATATCTTTGGGCTCAGTAGCAAAAGATGAATATTGATTGATGTTACAGGGATAAAATATTGATGATGGATTTTTAAATTCATAGAATATAGTAGATTTCATTCTCTACTTAACTCTTCTAATGAATTGCTGTTTCTGCTGCAGTTGTTGATCTAAAACTTGTTGTCTGTTGTATTCTATCAGATTTTTCCCTGTTGAAGGCTAACGATAATTTGTTGTACATTATCTTAGTCATAATATTTTTTACTGGGCTAGTGGAGCTCACCCTTTTCCTTTTTGTTCCATTTTTCTTCTCAGGAGGCGAGAATATAGCGGAAATTAGTCGGGGTGTGGAGTGATGGTTCAAGATAGTTGTTTTAGTAGTCCTCACTATTCTATAGAATAGTGTATCAATAATTGTAATGAAGACTTTATTTGGGTATGGATATTGTCTAGAAGACAATATTTGTATTTAAACTCACAGTATATATGTTGTCGTATTTTGTACGATAAATGTATTAATAAAGTTTTAGTTGTTTCTATACCATGTATTTGGAGACTCAAAATGGGTTGGATGGAATGGACCTATTTTGGGGGTGTCACAAAGTCAATCACTGTTATATCAAGCCATAAGTAAAGAGCCCCGATCATTTCGTTATTGACTTTCTTGTGTGGAATGCACCGAAGCCAGACTATCCGTAGGGGACATCGTGAATAACGGTGGCAAGTTAAGAGGTATCAATGTGACGTGCTATCCAAGTCTTGGATGAGGGTCACAGTTTTGAAAGATATTTCTATCGTTAATAAATTTTCTGACGTATTCTTGAAGACTTCTTAGCCTACCCCTAGAGCGTGAAATCGAATTTTGTACTGACCCCAGTACAAAACCCATTTCTTAAACCCTCAAATATTTTTTTCACCCAAAACGAACGTAACATGCGCCAAAGACGTTGGCTCGAGCTGTTGAAGATTACGATTGTACCATTCAATACCATCGTGGAAAAGCGAACGTAGTAGCTGACGCGTTGAGTAGAAGATCGTATGCTTTTACGAGTGCGAATATACGAACATACGTAAAGATAACGAATATACGATTAGAATTAACTTTAATCAATAAAGTTAAAGCCGCTCAAGCTACATACTCAGAGCTGATGAATGTAAAGAAGAAGGTTCAAGAGGGCGTTATTCTAGAAGCAAGAATCGACGAAGAGAGGAAATCTCAACCCTTGATTTAATTGGCCCATTTGAAATCCTCGATTAAATAGGAACTGTGGCTTATAGACTCGTTTTATGCCAAATATGTCGCGTGTTCATAACGTTTTTCACGTATCGATGTTACGTAAATATGTGGACGACCCGAACCACATTATTGATTTAGAACCAGATGAGATAACAGATAATTTAACGTATGAAGATGTACTTGTTAAAATCCTAGAATGTATTCAACACTCAAAGGTTATACCTCAAGAGTTAGAATCGGACGAAGCGTCCTCATTTGTTCAAAGATACAGTGCGTGCGTAAATTTCGAGGGCGAAATTTCATAAGAAGGGGAGATTGTAAAATCCCAAATTTTACGAATAAAGATTTAATTTTCTCAATTTTTTTTTAATATTATGGTGTGGATTTAATATAATGTTATAGTTGTGGGTAATATTTATAAATTTTGCAAAGTATGCAAGTTGTTATATTATATTCGATTGGTCGGAGAATATTTGTTTTAACAGGGAATATTTGTACGACGACACAATCATTGGTGGACCCCACAACAAAATTATTGTCGGATTGAGAAAACGACAAAAATATTTTTATGAAAATAATGACGGAAGTTTTACCGTTGATACTGTTAAACTACTCGGTAGTAAAGAAACTGATGAATGGCGTGGTTGCATACTAAAGCTTTACGGTATTGATTATTAATGCTTTATGTGAGAAGTCACCGGTTTGATTCAATTATTGTCGATATTTTATATGATGATAAAGTTTTGTTTTATTCGTATTATTAACGTAATAAAACAGAAAAAACTTTATATATAAAAATGTAATACTTTTATAAAGTTATTCGTTTTATTAGGCTAATAGTAAAATTTTTTTATATAAAAAGAATACTTTTATAAAGTTATCATTTTATTAGACAATAATTAGAATATATTATATTTTATTATGCATAGTATTTGCATAGTACTGCATAGTATTTGTATAGTAAATTTTTTTAAAAGTTATTCGTTTTATTAGATTATAAATAGAATATATTATATTTTATTTAAAAGATTTTTTTGCTTTAAATATGGACCGTCCGATTAAAATAAATCAATCTGGACCGTTCATGGATTGAGTTCTTATTCATTCCATTCTTCTATAAATGAAGCTCATTCCTTCATTATTTCTTACTTAATTCACTTAAACTCTGTAGAGAGAAACTATATAGAGAAAGAAGAAAAGTATTCTCGCTACTTCACTCATCCCGATATCAAGTTTCTTTTACTAGTAAGTGGGTATTATTTCTTTTGTATTCATGAAGAACTTCTATTATTCCATCTTTATTATTACGTTGAATAACTCAGATATCTGCTGCTACCCTATACTTGGTGAAATTCTTACGTATTCCATTCTTTATTATTACATTGGAATATCCTCGTTCATGCTTTACTTCTGTGGGACACGGTTAAAATCTTTATTATTCTATTGGAATATCTTGTTCAGGCTTTACTAGGACTCGGTTCCGTCTTTATTATTCATTTATTCATTTGGAACATCCCGCTTGTGTGAATTTCACCGACTTTGGTTCCGTTATTTAGTATTCTCATTGGAATAACTGCCTACGCGGCAACCGCATGCATGGTGATTTCGTTGTTATTCCATTCCTTATTATTCTCGTTGGAACATCCCGCTGGCGGTGCGTATTACGCTCGACCTAGTTCCGTTATTATTTATTATTCTTGGAATAACTCGCCTCACGCCAAGTACCGCATGCATGGTGATTTCTTTTGGTATTTCATTCTTTATTATACTCAGTTGGTCAAAGTTTTGACTTCTATATTTCATGAAATTAGTGGAATATCCTTGATATTTACGCTTCATCTAGTATCTTTTCATGAAAATATTCTTCTGAGCATTCTTGAATTTTACTTTACAAAGAAATATCATGTTGATAATTTGGACGTTATTAGTTCCTGAATAAATTAATTCTTGAACTTGTTTTTATTGAATTCTTATATCATTGTCATCATCCTCATGTTTATATTTTGTTGAAAGCCATCTGTGGCCTGTAGTGCATAGATGGACTTGGTATGATTATGACTGTGGATTATTCGGTATAATCATGACCGTAATGTTACAAATGATATGGAAAAAGTTCTCATCGCCTGTGTAGTGCATTGATGGGACGCTTTTTGGTATGATTATTGCTATGGATTCTCTTCGGCCAAGGGTGCAAAGATGAATTATTTTATGGCATGATCAGGATCGTTGATGAAAATACGATTATCTTTGGCCCGTATTGCATGGATAATTCATGGTCGTGATACTAAATAATATCATTGGCCTGTAGTGCAGGGATGATTTGATGATATGGATTATTTATTAAGCTGAGTCTCAGCGATAAAAGTGATGAAAACTTTTTAAATCATAAAAGATAGTAGATTTTATTCTCCACTTGACTCTTTTAATGGATTGTTTGTACCGCTGCAGTTAAACTTGATGTCTATTGTATTTTATCAGTTTAACACCGTTGAAGGCTAATGATAATTTATTCTGCATTATCTTAGTCATAATATTTCTTACTGGGCTAGTTGAGCTCACCCTTTCTTTCACTGTTCTTTTTAGGAAATGAGAACGCGTGGCGGGACTAGTGGGAATGGAGTGAATGATCGAGATGATGTCTTAGTAGTCCTCACTATTCGTAAAATAGTGTGATAATAAATGTAATGATGACTTATTCTGAGAGTGGATATTATCTAGATGAAAATATTTGTATTAAAACTCATAGCATATGTTTTATCGTATTGTACACGACAGTTGTATAATTAAGTTGTTTTTAATTTATGTACCATGTATTTGGCGACTCAAGATGGGTGATGTATATCTATTTTGGGGGCGTCACAGGTAGAATATTATAAAATGATAAATTATAATTTTATGTTATTTTATAAACTTAAAATATAATTTCTAATTATCTATAATTTTAAAACAGATTAAAAAAATGTATTTTTAAACTTTGAACACAAGTATTAAGAATTGTCCTATCTATATATAGCCATTTTTGTAATAATCCCATCTCATATAATCTAGGGGAAATTATATACTTATCCATAAATATTTAATGAAATTGAATTACGACTAACATAAAAATATATAAAATATGATAAAATAAACAATAAGTCTGGGGCGACAGGTTTTTAGCGACATTCTCAGCGACAGGGTGATGTGGCTTTGTCCACGTCAGACAAAAAAGAGGGAAAGATTTTTGCTGGGAAAAGTGACGCTTCTTCTTTTCTCTTCACCAAACACTATCCCTATTTCCTCTGTTTACCAAATCCAACTCCTCGCACCTCCACGATCCGTCACTGCGGCTCTCTTCCTTCTCTCTTCTAGCAGTGGCTCCTTCCTTCTCTCTTCTAGCAACAAGGTATGTATACTATTACATCCCCAGATTTCTGTAGCCCTAGATTTAGAATACCAAATTTGATTGCGAAAACCTGAGTGTGATATATTTAGATTCTTGTTTTGGGTGTAATTTTGTTATGGATTATTTTATATGGATTTTCCTCTTGGGTTTTCCGTTAAAATGTCCTGCCTTTTATGGTCTATTTGTTTGTAAATTTTTTTTGGATAAGTAGTCATTCATGGAGACTGTGGATTGTGAGGTCAGTCTTGGATACAAGCTGTTTGATAAATTGTCTCAAAGATGTTCAATTGCTTTAAAACTAATTTTCCTCAAATTTTCAAACATGAATTCCAAATCCAAATTGCAAAAATATGCTCTCAAGCAAAGGGTAGTGTTAAAACTGGTCTTTAATTTCTTTCTTTTTGGCACAGGCCTTTTTCACTTTCCTATACGATCTAATTCCAAGCAAGATTGTGTACATGGATGCCTTTGTGATGTTTTCATATTTATTTTATTACAACATATCAAATTAATAATAATAATTATGGCCTCGGATATACTTTTTAACCACGATTTTTTACGCTTTTAAGCGACCTTTACGATGTCGAAAGTTGTGAGAATGCTTGAAGGTGATGGCTTGGCTGAGAGGTGGGAAGAGTGGAAAAAGGAGGAGATGTTCCGCCAAGAGTTCGCTACTACGCATAATCCAAATACTGATTGGATCATCTCTGTGCATATTATATTTTTCTATTTTCATAAACTCCCAATTTGTATTTTGTGTCAAGAGTTTTGCTCAAGATGTAATCTGATAGGTTTGGAGGTGGTGGTGGTGTAAATGAAAAGAAGCACCCTGTACTTTATTTCTATATATGTATCCATGATATTGAAAATGTTACAAAGAATAAATGTTAAAGCAAGTCTTTGCCCTCTTATTAATCTCATTTCATTCTCTCCTACAATCAAAGCAGAGAGGGCTAGCATAAGGAGGAATGGTGGCAAATGAGTGGCCAAGATTCCAACACCTCAATATCCTTACTTGTTCCAATTGGTTGGTGATTGTTTGTTAGGTCATCAAAATGCTTCTTTTTGCATGGTTTATTAACAAGGAACAAAAACTGATACCTCAAAAACCAAATGCTAAAAAATAAATTTCTACTAAATCAATCCATAAAATTAACAGAACTCGGACAGTTAACTATAGAAGAAATAACTCCAACATCAAAAAGTCATGCAACACGGCATGAATATAGCAGCAGTATTCCTTCTTAAGTTCTACATCAAAAAGTACAACATCACATATTGTGCTACTCTAACTGCCCCAACACAGTTCATAATAGCAGCTACACATGCTTTCCCTTGAATATTCTTAGCATACATATTATCCGCTCCTATTATTCGGATCACATCCTTCACCACTTCTCTAATATGAATTATAGTAATCCTGCAACAACAAAAAATAAAATGGTGGTTTTTAGAAACAAATATCATCCAATAAGACACCACAAATTGAAAGAGAAAGTAGTAAAATAAGACATTATACCTGAAAATGAGTGGGGAAACCCCCTCCGTAATAGACATCATGATTTGTGGTAAATGAAAAGTCATTAACATGTGATGATTGCAGATTTGCGTTGGTAGAGAAGTCTCCAGCCTAAAATTTTTAAAATAATGATCATTTTTATAAATTAAATCCTCTAAGAATATGATTTATTCAAATAAATTAGTGACAAACCTGTAAATTAAGATCTATTGCACCATGTCTCGTGTAGTCTATTGGACCATTTCCAACTTGATGTTCGACTTGATATGGGTTATTGAGTACGCTTACAAAATAGTCATCTTGAGAACTCTACACAAAAGAAAATGCAGTAAAATAAGACATACAATTAATCTCAATAAATAAGTTTGTACATTTGAAAAAATTAAATAAAAAGGTTTACCAAATTAGTGAAATTCATGTTATGTTCAATGACCTTGTCTTTCCCTTTCTCTTCCTCTTTTTCTTTCTCTTTCTCCTTCTCTTTCTTTTTCCCTTTCCTCACTCTTATACTTCTAACAACTTTCTCAATCTTAGATTGAAGCCTTTTAAAGCAGGGCCGACCTTTACGATGAACCGATAAAGGACTACGAATATTGTTGCTTTCTTTACAACCACTACCCACATGGGTGCCTTGTCTGGAAGGAGTCGATTGATTACTTCCACACGTTCCATCATCTTTTTTAGTACATTAACAAGATTTTTAATCCAATGCATAACAACTTTTGTCTTATCTTCATTATCTGTTGCCAAGTCTGCCACTTCATAAAAAGAGTTGCACATCCTATCAAAACGTTCATTTTTCGGATTCAACGTCCAGTCGGAATATATTATCTTAACCTTCTTATGACACCTCTTCACGTCTTTCCTCCACCTTCGAAGAATGAATTTATCTGGTAAGGTTCGAACCCATTTTTTTAGCAACACCGTAAGGGCATGTCTACATAATATTCCCCTGAACTCAAATAATTGACAGTTGCACTTAATGTTACATTCATCTTCTTTAAAATAAACTCTAAATGTGGCTTTGCGAGTCCCTCCAAACATATCTTGTGTAACGTCGTACACCTCAAAACCACATTCTACTTTAACTGAATCAATGGCACAATAAAGCTTCCCTTTTACCTCTTCTTGAAATTCCTTGAATTTTGTCGTGGTATAAGTATCTTGAAATTGTTTCTCAAATGGATAGTCAGTAAGGCATGGAATCCAATGATCGAAGGAATTGAAATCCGCCTCATTCTCTTTTTGAACCTTACTTCTTAATGCATTCTCATACTGCTCAACAAATTGTTTTAAGGTTGTCTTTGAATTCACATAACCATCAAAAAAAGCATTCATACTTTCACTTCTTTGAGTTGAGAACATTCCAGCCCAAAAAGTATTCCTTAAAAATATCGGCGCCCAACGACTTCTCTCGTCGTATAACCCGGTCAACCAATCATTCTCTTTCAAGTTAAATTTCTCAATGAAACTACCCCATTGCTCTTCAAACTCTTCACAAGTCAATGAATCATAAACTGCCTTTTGTAATGAATATTTGATAGATTCATATTGATTGCAACCACATAATTTCTCAGGCAGCTTCTTCATAATATGCCATAAGTGTGACGACCCCAAATCCAGGTACTTGAAACCCGAACTCGGTTCTCCACGATACCATTTCTTTAAGCTGAATAATACTAAATAATAATAAATTCGAACTTAATTTACATACATCAAAGTTTACTTCCCCAGGTACGTGACCTTCAAATACATTCCTTACAATACTTGAATAGATACCAATACAACTATAACCATTAACTCATAATACACACTTATTCGATCACTTTCCTTTTCCTTTGTTTCGTGCTCGAGCCTTCAAAGTTGCTTTCATACATAATCTGAAAACATTTAATTTAAGCAAGGATGAGCATTTAAGTGCCCAAACAAGTAATAGCAATTATATATGTTGAAAGAATATAAGTATTCTCTTTTCATAACACTTCTACAACGAATTGAAAGTTGTGAAGTAATCATCTTGATAAAAAATTCACATAACAACTCTCTTTCAAATTCTTTAAATTTGGCTCTGGCTCTACCCTTGAATAGGGTTTAAAAACATACTATGAACATTCTTTTCATTTTCAAAAGGTTTAGCGAATTCTATCCTCAAACTGGTTATAACTTCTTACTTGCACGGAGGGTGATCACCCGTCACAGTACCTCAGATTGATCAATACTACATAACTTGAACGAAATTCATCGCTTTCACTCGTCTCGCTTTGGGAGCAAAAAATCTTCCCATATAGGGATGTTCATACATGCACGGTTCCAAACCCGAAGGTTTTAATCTTGCTTTCAACAATAATATGTAATTCAACATATATATATACGAGTAATTGACAAAGGTGTATCAACATGTGAACAAATGCTATGATTATCCAAGTGGGGACACTTGTATAACCATTTATAGAAATCAATGAATGTAATATATATCCGAGCTAACATGTCGATAATCAAAAAAAGTACATAATCAGACAGGATGAATAATTACGAAACTTCTTACTCATGTCCATCGATAAAGGAAGTGCAAAAGGTAGGATACTCTCACCGATTCATTGATTACAAATCTCAACTTAGGTTTTATCTCTTTATCACAACCTATCAATAATCGGATCATTCGTTCGATTAGAACAATATATCTTAACACATAAGTAATCGCCTATTACATTACGAAAGACATAGTCCAATCACATAATCACGGTGATCATACTTTTAGTTCCTATTCTATACTTGAAATATTTTTATACATTTTTCAAATATCTCATCCATGCTCTTACTGGTAGTCTTTTCTTTCTTTTATAAGTGTCCCGACATTTGTTTCGTGACGATAAACTGACTTTATCGGGTAAATACCGAGTCTAAGACTCTTATTCTATACCTCAACATCCGTAAATATCGGACATCTTATTTTTAATCATTTTCGCAATTTTAAATTGAAAAATTTAAAATATTTCAAATCATCACTTAAAAGGCCTATAGTGATATAAGCTATTACTTATAGGTGTTCTTCTTCAAATTCGTAACTTCATAATCGGTTTCTCAAGTCAACTAGTTTGGTGGAAATTTATAACTTTCAAATATCTAATCATAATTAAATGATTTAAACATTAAACAATTCCATTATCATTAATAGTTTAATTAATACTAAACTATTAATGAAACCATTCGCTAAAATATAAAAGTTATTTATAATAACTCAAACTATTTTAAAATATTTATATTACCTAAATAATTACCATTAATATTTAAATATTAATGTACTATTTATCCAAATATTAAAAGTCATTAATTAAACTTAAAATATTTTTAAATCCTTAATATCCTCTTTAAATGGTTTTTAAATAAGTAAAACTATTTTAAAACTATTTATTTAATATTAATCATTAAATAAACTAAATATCATTAATATTATCTTAATATCATTAATATTTAATTATTAATGAAATTATCATTTAAATATTAAAAGTTATATTTTATAACTTAAAATATTTTTAAATACCTTATTTTCATTTAAAATGATTTTTATAATATTAAAATCATTTTTAAACTAAATTATTTAATATAATCATTAAATAACTTTAATATCATTAATAATTATTAATTAATGAAATTCATCACAAAATATTAAAAGTCATCACAAATAACTCATTTACATAATCAATTCCAAGCCAAAATAAACATAGTAAACTAACTAGTTTATTAACAACACTAACTAAACTTCAAAAATTCAAACTTTAACTAACAATTAAAAATAATAACATTACAAAATTAAATAAGAAACATACCCTAAATATTTAATTCCACACAGATTGAATACGCACTTCCACGCCCAAAATTTAACTAAGGGATCTTTATAAAAGTTCTTTCACAACAAAGCCTTTCTCAAAAATTGGAGGCCTTATTGTTGGTGAATGAAACAAAGGCCAAGCCCTTCTATTTATAGGTTTAGAAAATGGTGAAGTTCTCAATTTAGTCGATGTGGGACTTGGTTTATACTAATTTTTCAATAGCTCACTTTGCGATTTTCTAACGCATTGCTCATATGTAAGACCCCAACTTATTATAAATAAAATTCAATTTTCCTTTATTCATTATTCTAAATTAATACGGGTTAATTTGATATAATTCTTTTGTTATGGGTGAAATGTGCAAAGTTTACAAAATAAGCAAGTGGTTATAAAATATTCATTATTGTCTGGGAATATTCGTTTGGTCGTGGAATATTTTTTTTTTTCGGGAAATCTCAAATCTGACGTATGCGTATCATTGGTGGGCCCATAACTAAAAAAACGGTTGGATGAAGGAAAACGACAAAGATTGAGTTTTATAAATAACGACGTATATTGTTACCAATTAACACTTTGTTGGGTTACACGGTGGTTAAAATACTGAAGAATATGCGTGGTTCGCATGGCGAGAAGACACCGGTATTGCACAAAGTATTGTTGAATTATTGATCCTTACGTAAGAAGGCACTACTCAATAATTGTTACGATGAATTACCGTTCAATATTATATTGATTCAATAATTCTTTGCGTTGATATTTGGTATCACCGTTGTTTCAATAATTGTCATTACACGTATTTTCCATTATCAAATCAATAATTCATATTATTTGAATAATATTATCGATAACATTATTGGCAATGTCTAGAAAGTTCGCTTCAAGGAGAGGTTTGGTCACCTAATCATGGCGCCAAGAAGGAGAAATCCTTATGGAAAGCCCCTCTTTCAGGAACGGCACGGTTGTCGAGATTGTGATTACGTAATATTATTTTTGAATAATTAATTATTGATTATTATGATAAAGAAAATATTTATTTTATGTGGATATAGATGGAGAAAATCTTTAATGTGACAATTGTTGAAAATTAATATTTTGCCTTTTTCCGATAAAATAATTTATTTAAATATATTATTTTTTAATAATATATTAACTGGTGATATTTTTATAATGAATGTGGGATATATGAGTATATGAGGAGGTAGAGTATTTTGTGGCATTAAATGTTTAACATATGTTTTGTGTGTTTGTGGACACAATTCTTGACCGAAAATTGATTATGATCGTAAAATCGTCTGCTTATGGATTTGGTCCATTTGCATTTGGAATTTGGAAAATTTTTTCTTACGTAAAGTTGTAGAGAATGGAATTTCCCATGGAAAGTCTCGAGTTTCAATTTTTACGATAAACGAGCTATTTTCACTTAATTATTGAAGTTTCGGAAAATAAAATAATTTTTATTAAATTATATGGTGGGACCCACTTTGGTTGGTGTAATTAATCATGTGGGCTGCTGGGATTTTTTTCCAAGGTGGTGGCTGGTCATGGTCTAAAGCATGCGTATGAATTTTAAAAATTAATAATATTAATTTATTATTTTAGTCTCCTTTGGCGTTCTAACATTTTCCTATAAATCGAGGGCTAAGTTAGAATTGAAAATCACACCAGAAACTAAGTTTTCTCTTTCTCTCTCTAAATTATCGAGGCGTATTCTTGTGAGTATACTTTGAGTGTTCTTTATCCATTGATTTTTCCAAGACTATACCAAATTCAATCGTAAGATGATTATTTTGAGGTAAGGGGTATTGAATGACTACTTCTGCAAATTCAAAAGAAGCTAATATAACCTTTTGAGACAATTTATCAAACAGCTTGTATCCAAGACTGACCTCACAATCCACAGTCTCCATGAATGACTACTTATCCAAAAAAATTTTGCAAACAAATAGACCATAAAAGGCAGGACATTTTAACGGAAAACCCAAGAGGAAAATTCATAACAAAATTACACCCAAAACAAGAATCTAAATTTATCACACTCAGGTTTTCGCAATCAAATTTGGTATTCTAAATCTAGGGCTACAGAAATCTGGGGATGTAATAGTATACATACCTTGTTGCTAGAAGAGAGAAGGAAGGAGCCACTGCTAGAAGAGAGAAGGAAGAAAGCCGCAGTGACGGATCGTGGAGGTGCGAGGAGTTAGATTTGGTAAACAGAGGAAATAGGGATAGTGTTTGGTGAAGAGAAAAGAAGAAGCGTCACTTTCCCCAGCAGAAGTCTTTCCCTCTTTTTTATCTGACGTGGACAAAGCCACATCATCCTGTCGCTGAGAATGTCACTAAAAACCTGTCGCCCCATACTTATTGTAAAATAAATTAAAATATATTTTTTTTAATTTTTATTTATCTCATATATCGATTAAAAATTTTCACATTGTATAACAGTAATCTGAATTATATATTTTTACATGGCGCATCAAATTTTCCGTGATAGCACGTCCAAAATGCTGACACGAGGTGTAAAAGAATACAAAGTCCAAGAATAAATTATTTTCATCTTAATATGTGGTCTGTGGTACATATGGACATATGGTGATCTTAATATTGCACAAGAATAGGTGGGTATGCCAATGTGATATGGGGCCCATACGGCAAAAACTCAGTAGTTTTCAGTAGTTTTGTTTGAATTTCAAACTTTGAAATCTGAAACATGACATGTGCAGCCCAGGCCACAAAACCAGCTAGCATGTCCTGCTCCATATTTAAATTGCCTATTTTTTTTTCAAATTTTCTTAATTCATCCTATTTTCTTTAGGTTGACATTAAAGCTCAACTCTCTGGCAAATTTGTTGTTCTTTTGGGTGGCTAATCCTCATCTACTTTATCATGTTACAATAGCGGACTTGAAAGAAATATACAAGGAGTTCCAAAAACAGCTTGAGATTGTGTTTGTTGCACTAGGTGAGGGTAATGCTGCTTTCGATGCTTTTTTCTCTGAGATGCCCTGGCTTGCCATCCCATAACAAATAAAAGTATTAAATATTATATACTTATACAGAACACCTGCACACCTGCATACAAAGTTGTGTATGTATAACAGCTGTTGAGTAACAGTAAAAGAGACTGGTCAGTCAATGACTGTGACCGGTTAGCCACGCACTTTTTCTGTTGAGTAATAAGTGACTGATCAATCGGTCAATACCTGCATACCTACATACAAACTTATTGCACTTTTTCTTGGTTTCTTATACTCAATTAATTGCTTAGAAACTCTATTCAATCCAACAATTAAAATTTTTCAAGACATTGATACTCATCTAACGGTCCAACATTAATCGGTAAGAGTGTATTGATATATACTGAAGATTGTTTTGATTTGATTTTAATTTTGGTTTTGGAAATGTTGTGAGATATTGCTGCCTATACCATAATTAAAATCAAATCAAAAGATAAAGCAATTAAATTCTTGAATGCACTTATACAGACTCTATATTAATATCATATTGATATAAAATCGATGAAAATAAATTCAAAATCTATCCTACTATTTATCGTACTTTTATTAATTTATCTAATTTTTTAGCACAAATATACTTATAGATATATTTTGAACGCAAATATAATAGTATGATGAAATTTTTTAAAATATTTTTAAATTTATATTTAATCAATTTGAGATATATTCAATTTTAAAATTGATATACATTTTGACCTTAAAAAGCAATAAATTATACGATTATTAATATCATTTGAATAAAATCAAAATAAATACTATGGTTTATATTAATAAATTTATATTAATTTTGAATTTAAAGATGTTTTTTATGGATTCAAACGGTTAATTTACTATAATTTCTCGTCTTTTTCCTGTAAAAAGTTGTGTACATACACATATCTATGTCTCTGTCTCTCTCATATATCAAAGTTGCTGGACACTTGACCTCTGTACATAATTTTTATGGGTTATGTCCCTTTGTTCGATGCAATGATGCCTATTAGGATATGGAAAAGTTGTCCCTATGTTCGATGCAATGATGCCTTTGTTCAGGATGCTAGACATTGAAAAGTTATATCACTTGCAGATCTTTTCAGATTAGTCCCTCATCCATTTATCTCTCGATCTACACAGTTGTTCGGACGCACGCTTGTTGAGTTGATGAGAGATAGAGAGAGCTACTTTAATTGATTCTACACATTTGATTCTTTTTTTTTCTCAACTTTTTAGAGAATAGAGATGGAAAGGGAGAGAGTTGACCACGGACTTTTAGCCTTTAGCTATATTTGATTCTCGCCTTTTGGTTTCTTATATATTAAATAGTAGTATTGTGGAGTAGATTACTACTCTATTAGTAATACTCACTTACTCACTATTTTTTTTCTATTTACATCTTTATTTCATTCAAATTACTCTGAACTTCTTCTTGTGAAATAAGTTTTTTTTTCCCATTTAAATAGTATTATTAATCTACAATGCAAATGAAGTGTAAGATTTTTCTTAGTGCTAATCAACTCAATATATAGTATTTGTATGCACGGAGGTATTTATATTCCAAAACCTATTATTATCTCTCTTAGTAAATATATTAAAAATAAAAAATCTATTTATTTTCATCTTCACACATATCTCCGCTAACCCTTCTTCTCCAATTATCGCTTAATTTCAATTTACCACAAATATATCACTTGAAATGAGTTCAAAACTACATATTTGTAAATAAAAAAATATATCACTTAAAATGAGATTTTTTTCTTAAGTAGATACAATTTCTTGAAACAATTGTATTCGAAAAAAATTCAAATTATTAATGTTATTTTTAAATGTTTTTTAATAACTTATATTAACTTTTAATAATTTTAATCATATATTAAATAAATTCACGTCTACTTAATTTGTTAGTTCCCAGTAGGCACAATATAGATCTAGAAGGGGGGTTGAATAGATCCTTTTTAATTTTAAATATTTTTCTCGTTTATTTTGTCTCGCTCATAAATTAGCATATGACAAACATAAGAATCTTTTCAAGCACAATGGAATAAATAAAAGATCCCCTTCATTGATATATTCATAATCAGACATACATTGTTCGTGGAGTTAATTCAGTAGTAATCGGTTAAAACATACATAGCAGTTAATATACATAATGTAAATGACATAGAGTAAAAAACGCAAGGGATTTTAAGTGGTTCAGAGACTCAAGCTCCTAATTCACTCTTCCGCTTTCAACTAGCGAGATTTCCACAAGGAAGGCAAAGACTCGAATCACTAAGATTCCTTTAAGGCCAGTAGCCTTGGAACTTCAGTTCACTAAGAACTCTTCAAGGCCAGCAACCTTGGAACTCCTCTAGTTCCATAGGAACTCTTCAAGCCCAGCAGGCTTGGAACTTCATTTAGTCCTCTGGACAAGGACCCCTCAGGCCCTGGCTTCTTGTTGTTGTAGTTGTTTGTGTTGAGCTGCTAAGATGTCTTTAAGCTTGAACATCTCATGTACTTAGCAGCTTGGTGTGGTACTCTTTGTATTCTGCTTTGAGTCTGGACCATATCTTTTCCGGTGCAGCTGATCTTTACTCCTTTCTCTCATCATCTTCATCGATGTCATTTGTGCACCATCACCATCTGGATTTGCTAAGTCTCGAGCTTTTGGTAGACTTCGTCGACACTTAAAGAAAACCTCGAACCATTCTTGAATGTTTTGCGAGACATGATTCTCGCTTTACATTCTTTTCAAACTTTTGGTTCATGGTGATCTGTAGAGTGGCTTTCTTGATCTTTTTTGTATTCTGCCACTTTTCTAAATGCTATCTTCTTGGCCTTCTCGGCTCTCAGCTTGGCTGTCATTTTCAGTGGCATTCTTATCTTTGTTGAGTGAAGCTCTAATCTATTTAAATCATTCTTCAAAGCTGCTTCACTTCCACCTATGTAGTCTCACTGTCACTGAGACTTGTCATCTTAATCTTTGGTAGAACTCGTAGAGTCAACAATAGCATTCTAACAACTCAATGATTCTGCAACTTAGCAATTATCAGCAACTTTTGATCTTTGAAGCTCTGTTGATTTATACTACTTCCCGGTCTTCCCGTTGGAAAGTAATCGTTAAAAGCTTTTTGAATTGCCTTGCAGATCTCGAGTTATTTGGTGTAGATTGCAGATGTGACATGACATGACTTTCTGACACTGCAGTCTACTGTTTCACCTACCCCGTCAGAGATGTCACTTTGATGTCTCGGGCAGGTCGACGACTTTATTTTCCCCTTCTGATTTATCGATCAGAGGTTGTCCTTTTGCATCGATGCTCTCAATAAGCTTTGTTCGAATATCAATCTTCAAGTTGAACCGTTGCCAATGCTTCAATCCTCAGTTGTTTGAACTCTACGATTTTGATGCACACATTTCTTGGACCTGATCGTAGTGTCTAGTTGACGGTAGAGACAACAATACGATCTTGAAGAGTGTTCATTGGATCTGCAATGTAGAACACTTCTTCCTTCTCTCATCTGATGCTTCAACACTTCGCATTTGCTTCGACGCTCTCTCGACATCGATGGCTTGATTCTTTGTTCTAGTCCCTTCTGAATAGCAAGACACTTCAGATTTGTGGCGTGTCCAGCTCTCTTTCTCCTTATGATCTCCCATTCACTTATCATCAATGGACTGACCCAATGATTAATAACTTTAGCCTTGTTCTTCAGAGGCTGACCAGTATCTTAGTGCACTCCATCAGTTCTTTCTTTGTTTGGCAAACACTACGGTCCTGGTTGCTTCTAAGATCGATGTCTTCTATTTACTTGACATCAACTGTACTAGCTGACTTTTTTTAGTTAGTTATTGAAGTCTTCTTATGATCAACTTGTGTAAGATTTCATCTCGAATGACTTCACAACTCAATCTGGATGCTGATTAAGTTGATGCTTAGATCTTCTGTTAGCTTGCATGCCATTCTTTGAGTGTTCTTTGGTTTTCTTCAGGTGGGATATATCTTTGCAGTACCAACCAGAAGCTTCATTCCTTTAGATATTCTGGGAGTGATCATTTATTGAGAATCGTATTAGCTCTACGATTCTGCCTTGGCGTTGTGAGTATATCTGTTGAAGTCTCAGCTCTACACTCTACGATTCAGCTTCGGCTGTGTAGACACTATGACTCCGAGATCAAATCTTGACACTCTACGATTTCTGTCGTTGTGCTTGTTGTCTTCATCTGATCTTGCTCGACTACGATCTCTGCCTCTGATACGATCAGTAGACTCTACGACTCTGAGTGTAGTCTACGATTCTTGACTTAGCTTCGGCAGATGCTTGGTTACTTATTAAAAGTATGTGATTTCCATTTTCAAATCAGTAGAACCGATTTCAAATATTTTCTTATTAAAATGACCAGGTCAGTTAATTGCTTAGAAACTCTACCCAATCCAACAATTAAAATTTGTCAAGACATTGATACTCATCCAACGGTCCAACAATAATTGGTATAACCAATCCAACAATTGAAATTTGTCAAGACATTAATACTTATCCAACGGTCCAACAATAATTGGTAAGAGTGTGTATTTATATATACTAAAAGATTGTTTTGATTTGATTTTGATTTTGATTTTTGAAATGTTGTGAGATAGTGCACCCTATACCATAATTAAAATCAAATCAAAAGACAACTACACTCATTTAAATCCTGCATAGCTGCACTTGCCTCTATACCTGCACCCTATAATAATATGATGAACTATTTATCACAAATATATCACTTGAAATGAGTTGCATACATATTTGAAAAAAATATATCACTTGAGATGAGATGTATTTCTTAGATAGATACAATTTCTACAATTGTATCATCAAAAATTCAAATTATTAGTTCTAATTTTAAATTTTTTAATAACTCATATTAACTTTTAATAATTTTAATCCTAAATTAAATAAATTCATGTCTACTTAATTTTTTAAAATTGTATTTGATTGTAAGAAAATTAAATTATTTATAATTATTGAAACTGAATTAATAAGTATAAAGAATAATTTAAAAGAATGGCTACCCAGAATTAAACGAGGTTAATCAATTGCCTAGATACTTGTATTCATCCAACTGTTTAAATTTGGCAAGAGATTCGTACCCATCCAACTAGCCAACTTCAATTGGTAAGAGTGTACGGTTAAATCTCGTGCATTTTGTTTTGATTTGATTTTGATTTTAATTTTTGAAGTGTGCTGAGCTACTAGTACTATATTAATAAGACCAATAAATCACTCTGCACACCTTAATGCATTTTTAAACACATTATTATTACGGGATAAAAATATAATACCATTATATTACAATTTTTTTATAAATATTTAACTAAAAAATTAAAATACACTTTTTTCATTCAAAATAAAAAACCAAATTTAATATTTTAAATTAATCTTAAGACATTTTCAAATTCGTAGTTGATTTATTATTTTAATAACTCTTAGATAATACACAATATTTATAAACTACATTGACTAGGATTATAGAACTTAAATAAAATAATTAAATTAAAAGCATCCCAACTTTACTTCAAAATTTTAATTGTTATTATATTTTGAGATAGAAAAAGTATGGTTTTATAAATTTTCAAATATTTTTACTTGCTAAATATTTTAAAAATGAAAAAGAATATATCTATAATACAGAATATAAAAAACAAAATCAAGCTAGAGCATATCTAATTTAATCATTTTTTTTCTTTTGGTCAATAAGAAGACTTATTAGCAAATATTTTCAAAAACAAAACAAAAAATTAATCAGAATGCAAAAATAATCTAGTATTATTCATGCGTTGGAAGTTATTACAAATCATTTCAAAATTAGAGGTATTTTTTTTATTATAACATGAACTTTTTAAAATGTTATATTTATTTAGTTGATTGAGTTACATACATTTTTTAAAAAGTATTATTTTTAAAAAAGTATTATTTTGTAAAAACAAATATATCACTTGAAAGGAGTGGTATTTTTTAGATAGATACAATTTTAATAATTGTATAGTGAAAATTTCAAATTATTAATGCTAATTTTAATTTTTTTTTAATAAATTATATTAACTTCAAATAATTTTAATCCTAAATTCTTGTCTACTGATTTTTTTTTAAAATTATATTTGAATGTAAGAAATTCAAATTATTTATAATTACTGAAATTGAAATAATAAATATAAAAAATAATTTATACTTATTGAAAGTTTGTGATTTTTATTTTCAAACCAGGTGGTCAATAGAACCGGTACCAAACATTTTCTTATTGAAATGACCAGGTCAATTAATTGTCTAAAAACTCGTACCCAATTTAACAGTCCATCAAGACATTCGTACTCATCCAACGGTCTAACATTAATTGGTAGGTGTGTGTAATGATATACACTGAAGATTGTTTTGATTTGATTTTGATTTTAGTTTTTGAAATGTGGTGAGATATTGCATCCTATACCATAATCAAAATCAAATTAAAAGACAACTGCACTGAAAGTAAACTCATGACAAACTTTTGAAATTGAGAATTATTAAATAAAAGAATTATCAATTATGCTCCATAAAAAGAAGTTAGTTTTTTAATAATTAAATTACCAGCTAACCACCCATTTTAAATAAGGAGTTACATTTGTCTATTTTTAATAATTATAATATAAATGACATAATGTTTTCACCAATTCATTCATTATCATCTGACCATTTTTAAACTAAACGGTATTATTACGGGGTAAGACTATAACATCATTATATTAAAAAAAAAGTTTATAAATATTTAAATGAAAAACAATTAAAATATGTTCTTTTCATTCAAAAAACAAAGGAAAATTTGACATTTTAAATTAATCTTAAGACATTTTTAAATTCGTAATTGATTTATTCAAATTTGTTTTATTATTTTTTATTTGTTATTTTGATAATTGTGATTAATAAATAAATAAATAAATAAATTTGATCCCCCTCGACCCAAAATTGACATCCTACACACATACATAACAAACAAAAACATTAAATATTAGTATATACTTATACAAAACACCTGCACACCTACATACAAAGTTGTGTATGTGTAACAGCCGTTGAGTAATAGTAAGATAGATTAGTTAGTCAATGAATGTGACTGATTAGTCACGCACTTTAGCTGTGGAGTAATAAATGACTGGTCGGTCAATACCTGCGTACCTACATACAAACTTATTGCACTGCTTCTTGTTTTCTTATATATTAAAGTCTTTTTTCTATTTACATCTCTTATTTCAGTTCAGCTCAGATCTTATTTTCTCCTGTGAAATAAGTTTTTTTTTCCATTTACGTGCATTCAGAATACGATGCGGATGAAGTGTAAGATTTTCTTAGAGCTGATCAACTCAATATAATAACCGTATACATGGAGGTATTTATATTCCAAAATTTATTATTATCTCTCTTAGTAAATATATTAAAAATAAAAAATCTATTTCTTCACACATTTCTCCGCTCAACCATTCTTTTCCAATTATCAGTTATGACAAATATATCACTTGAAATGAGTTGCATACATATTTGAAAAAAATATATCATTTAAAATGAGAGCTATTTCTTAAGTAGGTACAATTTCAACAATTGTATCGGCAAAAATTCAAATTATTAATGTTAATTTTAAAATTTTTAGTAACTTATATTAACTTTTAATAATTTTAACCCTATATTAACTAAATTCATGTCTACTTAATTTTTTAAGACTGACTACTTATTGAAAATATGTGATTTTCATTTTAAAATCAGGTGGTCAATAGAACCTGTAAGACCCCAACTTTTATGAATAAAGATGAATTTTCTATAAATATAATTTTTTAAAATATTATGGAGTGAATTTAATATAATGTTATAGTTGTGGATAATATTTAGAAATTTTGAAAATTATGCAAGTTGTTATATAATATTCAATTGGTCGGGGAATATTCGTTTTAAACAGGGAATATTCGTTTTAAACAGGGAATATTCGTACGATGTCACAATCATTGGTGGACCCCACAACGGAATTATTATCGGATTGAGAAAATGACAAAAATATTTTTATGAAAATAATGGCGGAAGTTTTTACAATTAACTGTTGAAACACCCGGCGTTAAAAAATACGATGAATACGCGTGGTTGTATAAGAAGACCCTGGTATTGATTATTGATGCTTATGTGAGAAGTCACTCGGTTTTGTTTAATTATTACTCTGAGAATTCACGCATAGGATCTCACGTTATTTGATTCAATTATTGTCAATATTTTATATATTTTTAAATCAATAATCGAGACGACGAAGTTATTAATATTATTATTTGCAATATTAACGATGTTTAGAAGTTCTGCTAAAGAGATGTTTGGTCACCTAATTGCGCGCCAATAAGGAGAAATCCTTATTGAAAAGCCCCTTCTTTCCTGAAAACGACCTGGTCGATTAATAGTGTGAATTATAATAATGATGATGAAGTTTGTTTTATTAGTATTATTAATGTAATAAAATAGAAAAACTTTTTATATAAAATGTAATACTTTTATAAAGTTATTTGTTTTACTAGATAATAATTAGAATATATTATATTTTATTATGCATAGTATTTTACATAGTAAAATCTTTTTATATAAAATGTAATACTTTTATAAAGTTATTTATTTTAATAGACAATAATTAGAATATATTATATTTTATTATGCATAGTGTTTGCAGATAAGGCTCAAGATAGTGTTTGTATAGTAAAATCTTTTTATATAAAAGCAGAATACTTTTATAAAGTTATTCGTTTTATTATATTATAAATAGAATATATTATATTTTATTTAAAAAGATTTTTTTATTAGAATATTTTATTAAATCAATTTGGACCGTCTGTTTAAAAGTGAATCAACTGGACTAGTTCATGAATTAGTTACTATTCAATCCATTCTCCTATAAATGAAGCTCATTCCTTCATTATTTCTTACTTAATTCATTTGAAACTCAGAGAGAGAAACTATAGAGAGAGAAAGAAAAGTATTCTCGCTACTTCACTACTTCTATATCCAGTTTCTTCTTTATAAGGTAAGGGTATTATTTCTTTTCAGTATTCATGAAGAGAACTTCGTTATTCCATTCTTTATTATTTTGTTGGAATAACTTTGATCTGGGGACTACCCTATACTTGGTGAAATTCTTACATTATTCCATTCCTTATTATTCTCGTTAGAATAACTTTGTATATGCAAAGTACCGCATACATGGTGAAATTCTTACTCGTTATTCCATTCTTTATTATTCTCGCCGGAATATCCTCGTCGTGCGTTACGCATGAACGTTACATTATTTATTATTCATTGGAATAACTCATGCGTGTGGTCTATCGCACGCACGGTGAATTTCATTGTTATTCCATTCTTTATTATTACGCGGAATATCACATGCGTGCGTTTACGCATGACTTGGTTCCATTATTTATTATTCTGTTGGAATATCCTGTCGGTGCAGATTACGCCTGACCTGGTTCCGTTATTTATTATTTTGTTGGAATAACCTGTATGTGCGATTTATCGCATGCCTGGTGATTTCTTTTGTTATTTCATTCTTTATTATACTCAGCTGGTTAAAGTTTTGGCTTTTATACTCCATGAAATTAGTGGAATATCCTTGATATTTGCGCTTCATCTAGTATCTTTTTATGAAAATATTCTTCTGAGCATTCTTGAGTTTTACCCCACAAAGCAGTATCATGTTGACAATTTGGACGTTATTGGTTCCTTGATAAACTAATTCTTGAACTTGTTTTATTGAATTCTTATATCATTGTCATCATCCTCATGCTTATATTGTGATGAAAGTCATCTTTGGCTTACGTGCATAGATGGACTTAGTATGATTATGTCCAGGGATCATTCGGTATAATCATGACCTGTAATGTTATAAATGATGTGGCAAAAGTCCTCAGTGGCCTGTAATGCATTGATGGACAGTTTTTGGTATGATTATGACCAGGGATTATTCGGTATAGTCATGACCATTGATGATTTAATGAATATTCTTAGCCGTGGTACAGGGATGATTAGATGATGTGGTTTATTTAGTAAGCTGAGTCTCAGTGATAAAAATTGATGAAAACATTTTAAATCATGGAAGATAGTAGATTTTATTCTCTACCTGACTCTTATAATGGATTGCTTGTTCCGCTGCAGTTAAACTTGATGTCTATTGTATTTTATCAGTTTAACATTGTTAAAGACTAATGATAATTTATTCTGCATTATCTTAGTCATAATATTTCTTACTGGGCTAGTTGATCTCACCCTTTCTTTCATTGTTCTCTTCAGGAAATGAGAACGTAGCCGGGACTAGTCGAGGAACGGAGTGATGGTCCGAGATGGTATATTAGTAGTCCTCACTATTCTATAAAATAGTGTGATAATAAATATAATGAGGACTCTATTTGAGAGTGGATATTGTCTAGAAGGTAATATTCCTGTTTAAACTCTCAGTTATGTTTTGTCGTATTTTACACGATAGTTGTATAATTAAGTTTTATTTGTATTTTTTACCATGTATTTGGCAACTCAAGATGGGTGATGTATACCTATTTTGGGGGCGTCACAGTTGGTATCAAAGCTTAGGGATATGATCCCTGGCTGAGATGTGAGACAAGAACTAGGAGGGGAGAGACGGAAAATTCCTTCGCTAGTATGACCTACCTAAGTTTATTTGGCATTTAATTGGTCGGTCAGAGTATAGGGATAATATGTGATATGTTAATTAACCCTTGTTTTGTGGCAGTATTTGAAAATGGTATCCGAAAAATGTTAAGATAAACAATGGAGCACAGGAGACCGTTGAGTCTCCACAGATCAATAATCAGGACAATGTGCAACAAGATGGCGATAATCCTCCTGTAAACAACAACACTGATCAAATGAAGAAAGACGGTACGTTTAGGAGCTTCTTAGAATTCATGCAACATCAAACGAAGGTGGCTCCTATCCAAAATGCAGGTGGAAACACTGACAACTCTCGGACGGTCACCGCTAAGCAGTTCAAGGAGCTGGGACCACCGAAATTTTTTGGAGAGCCAAAACCACTTAAGGCGGAGGCATGGATAAAACAGATCAACAAGATATTTGATGTCTTGGGATGCTCCGAGGAGCAAAAGGTTCCCTTTGCCACCTTCATGTTGCGTACACTGAAGCAGATTGGTGGGAATCTGTAAAGCGTACTCAACCTGCCGTACTGAAGATGTCTTGGGAGAAGTTCCAAGAGCTGTTCAACGACAAGTACTTTCCTAAAAGTATTTGTCACATGAAGGAGGTAGAGTTCATCAAGCTTGAGCAAAATAATATGACCGTGGCGCAGTACGAAGCTAAGTTTGCCGAGTTATCTCGGTTTGCATCCTACTTGGTTGATAATGAGGAGAGAATAACGCGGTTGTTTCTAAGAGGTTTGAAACCCGAGATACGTCAATACCTTATCTCTCATAAACTGTGTTTGTATTCAGATGTTGTGAATATGGCTCAATTATTGGAGCTCGATAATGAGTCAACCGAACCAAGAGAGAGCAACCGACAAGTCGATAATACCAGTGGTAGCAGTCATCGAAGCGGTGACAACAAACGTGGAGGGAATCAACATGCCAAAATTGATAACCACTTCGGTGTGGTAATCATGGCCAAGACAATAGGAGTGGATAGCTCAAGAAGAGAAGGTTCAGCAAAGATGGAAAGACGTCAGTACCAGCACTCACTGTTAAGGAAGGAGAACGACTGCCGGTCGTATATTACAAATATGGAGGGGAAGGACACATAAGTCCAAACTGCACGATGCAGTCCAAAGCATGTTATAATTATGGAAAAGAAGGCCACCTAGCTCAATTTTATTGTGCACCAAAGTCAAGTCCAGCTGAGATGGAGGCATCAAAGGGGGTCCCAGACAAGACAAAATCGGTAGTTCAAGGGAGAGCGTTTGTCGTAACCTCCCAAAAAATGAGGAATCCGAACGAGGTGATCACGGGTAAGCTAATCATAAACTCTAGCGAATTTTATACTTTATTTGATATCGGTTCTAACCATTCCTTTATTTCTCCTACTTGCGCTCAACGTTTAAATTTGACTCCAGAGAAATTAGATTTTGACTTATCTGTTGAAACTCCGTTGGGAGAAACCTTCATTACATCCACGGTTTATAAGTCTTGTTTGATTCAAATCGGTAACCGCACGTTACCTGTCGATCTTATTTCTTTGAAAATACTTGCATTTGATGTGATTCTAGGGATTGATTGGTTAACTACTCATCATGTAAAAATTGATTATTTTCATAAGGTTGTTAGCTTTCATATTCCTAACCAACTTATAATGCAAATTCAAGCAACCAAACCATTAAAATCCATCACTGTCATCTCAAGCCATAAAGCTATTCGTTTATTGAAAAATGGATGTCAAGCTTTCTTAGCTCATGTCACGGATCTAAACAAAAATACGTTAGTTTTGAATGATATTTCTATTGTTAATGAATTTCCTGACGTATTCCCTGAAGAACTTCCTGGCCTACCCCCATAGTGTAAAATTGAATTTTGTATTAACCTTGAATCTGGTACAAAACCCATTTCTAAAGCCCCATATCGAATGGCTCCTGTTGAACTTCAGGAGTTAAAAACCCAACTACAAGAATTGTTAGACATCAGCTTCATTCGTCCCTAAAGACGTCTCCTTGGGGTGCTCTCATTCATTCAGTAAAGAAGAAAGATGGAAGTATGCGACTTTGTATTGATTATCGGGAGTTAAATCATGTCACCATCAAAAATAGGTACTCGTTGCATCGCATTAATGACCTGTTTGATCAGTTGCAAGGAGCTAAATTCTTTTCAAAGATTGATCTTCGTTCGGATATCATCAGTTGAAGATTAAAACCGATGACATTCCAAAGATCGCTTTCGTAATCCTCAGATGCGGGCATTATGAATTCTAGTCATGTCTTTTGGATTAACTAATGCTCTCGCCGCCTTTTCATGGACATGATGAACCGAGTATTCAAGGAATATTTGGATCACTTTGTGGTCGTCTTTATTGATGACATCCTCATATACTCCAAAACCCATGAAGATCATGAGCAACACTTGAGGCTGATACTCCAAAAGCTTCGTGAATATAAGCTTTATGCCAAGTTGAAGAAATGCGAGTTCTGGCTTGAGGAAGTAGCATTCCTTGGGCAATTCAAAGCTAAGAGCAACCTAAATCAGTGACCGAAGTACGTAGCTTTCTCGGTTTAACTGGTTATTATCGGAGATTCGTGGAAGGATTTTCTCGAATCGCTACTCCATTAACTCAGCTGACTCGAAAAGTTACAAAATTCGGTTAGAGCAAGGAATGTGAGAAGAGTTTTCAAGAACTCAAGAGTAGACTCATTTCAGCACCTGTTCTGACAATACCATCTGGCTCGGAGGGATTTGTCATCTATAGTGATACTTCAGGCAAAGGGTTAGGATGTGTTCTCATGCAATATGGGAGGAATTATCCTACTCATGATCTAGAGTTGGCAGCAGTCATTTTTGCACTAAAGATTTGGAGGCATTACTTGTATGGGGAGAAAGTGGAGATCTTTACGGATCATAAAAGCCTCAAATATTTCTTCACTCAAAAGGAACTCAACATGCGACAGCGACGTTGGCTTGAACTGTTGAAAGATTATGATCATACCATCCAATACCATCATGGAAAAGCAAATGTGGTAGCTGACGCATTAAGTAGAATAACATATGCGGGTACGAGTGTGATATTGTCAATGCAAAGGCCCATTTTGTATGACTTGCAAAGGATGGAAATAGAGATAAAGACTCTAGGGACCCACGTTATGATGGCGAATATACGATTAGAACCGACTTTAATCGATAAAGTTAAAGCTGCTCAAGCTACAGACCTGAAGCTGATGCGTATGAGGAAGAAAGTGCAAGAAGGTGCTATGCCAGAAGCAAGAATCGATGAAGAAGGAATACTTGAAGTCAACTCGGACTTTTGTGTCCCTAACGACCACGAAAGTTAAAGTATAAAATCATGATGGAGGCGCACAACACACCATTTGAAATCCATCTAGGGAGTACCAAAATGTATCGTGATCTTGACATAAATTTTGGTGGAGCAATATGAAGAGAGAGATAATATTTGTTTATCTCAAGGTGTCTAACTTGTCAACGAGTCAAGCGCGAGCATCAAGTACCAAAAGTTCCATTGCAACCACTTGAAATTCCAGAATGGAAGTGGGAGCACAGTACCATGGATTTCATTACTGGTCTTCCCAAGGTTTCTCAAGGCATAGATGCAATTTGGGTCATTGTTGATAGATTGACCAAGTCTGCTAATTTCTTACCTATACAAGAAACTTATACACTTGAACGTCTTGCTCGTATGTACATAAACGAGGTTGTAAGATTGAATGGTATGCTAGTATCCATAGTTTCTGATCGAGACCCAAGATTCATTTCACGATTTTGGGTTAGTTTGCAAAAAGCTATGGGCACGGATTTACGATTTAGTTCGGCATATCATCCTCAGACGGACGGACAATCAGAGAGGATTATTCAAACTCTTGAAGATTTATTAAGACTCTGTGTCCTTGACTTCAAAGGAAGTTGGGACAAGTTTTTACCATTGGTGGAGTTTTCCTACAACAACAGTTATCAAGCAAGTATTGACATGGCTCCATTTGAGGCGTTGTATGGAAGAAAGTGTCATTCTCCAGTATGTTGGGATGAGGTAGGTGAAGCAACGTTGTTGGGACCGGAGTGGGTACGTATGACTATGAAAAAGATTCAAACAATCCGGCAATGTATAAAAACCTCACAAGATCGACGGTGGGTGAAGCAACGTTGTTGGGACCGGACTGGGTACGTATGACTACGGAAAAGATTCAAACAATCCGGCAACGTATAAAAACCTCACAAGATCGACAAAAGAGTTATGCTGATCTTCATCGAAAGGACGTGGAATTCGATATTGGAGATCATGTGTTGTTACGTGTTGCTCCATGGAAAGGAGTTACGAGATTTGGAAAGAGAGGAAAGCTTAATCCTCAATTCATTGGCCCATTTTTAATCCTCGATCGAGTAGGAACTATGGCCTATAGACTCGCTTTACCGCCAAGTATGTTTCGTGTTCATAACGTTTTTCATATATCCATGTTACGTAAATATGTGGAAGACCCAAACCACATTATTGAGTTAGAACCAGACGAAATAGCGGAAGATTTAACGTATGAAGAGATTCCTGTTCAAATCTTGGATAAGAAGGAACATATTCTACGCTCCAAGGTTATACCTCAAGTCAAAGTTTTGTGGAGAAACCACGATGTTGAGGAAATGACCTCGGAGTTAGAATCTGAACCGAAATCAAGGTATCCTTGCCTCTTCGACATACCAGGTATGTACCCTAATTTCGAGGGTGAAATTTCATAAGAAGGGGAGATTGTAATACCCCAACTTTTATGAATAAAGATGAATTTTCTATAAATATCATTTTTTTGGAGTGAATTTAATATAATGTTATAGTTGTGGGTAATATTTAGAAATTTTGAAAATTATACAAGTTGTTATATAATATTCGATTGGTCGGGGAATATTCGTTGGTGGACCCCATAACGGAATTATTGGTGGACCCCACAACGGAATTATTGTCGGATTGAGAAAACGACAAAAATATTTTTATGAAAATAACGGCGGAAGTTTTACCGTTAACTGTTGAAACACCCGGTGTTAAAAGTATAGTAATGCGCGTGGTTGCATAGTAGCACATGGTATTGATTATTGATGCTTACGTGAGAAGTCACTCAGTTTTGTTCAATTATTGCTACAGTAATTGCTGCATAGTATCTCACGTTATTTGATTCAATTATTGTTAATATTTTATATATTTTTAAATCAATAATTGTGACGACGAAGTTATTAACACTATTATTTGCAATATTAACGATGTCCAGAAGTTCTGTCAAGGAGAGGTTTGGTCACCTAATTGCACGCCAATAGGGAGAAATCCTTATTGAAAAGCCGCCTCTTTCCTGGGAATGATCTGGTCGATTAATAGTGTGAATTATAATAATGATGATGAAGTTTGTTTTATTAGTATTATTATTGTAATAAAACAGAAAAACTTTTTATATAAAACAGAATACTTTTATAAAGTTATTTGTTTTATTAGACAATAATTAGAATATATTATATTTTATTATGCATAGTATTTTGCATAGTAAAATCTTTTTATATAAAACATAATACTTTTATAAAGTTATTTATTTTATTAGACAATAATTAGAATATTATATTTTATTATGCATAGTATTCAGATAGTGCTGCGATAATGTTTTCATATAGTAAAATCTTTTTATATAAAGCAGAATACTTTTATAAAGTTATTACGTTTTATTATATTATAAATAGAATATATTATATTTTATTTAAAAGATTTTTTTTTATTAGAATATTTTATTAAATCAATTTGGACCGTCTGTTTAAAAGTGAATCAATCTGGACCGTTCATGAATTAGTTCTTATTCAATCCATTCTCCTATAAATAAGCTCATTCCTTCATTATTTCTTACTTAATTCTTTGAAACTCTAGAGAGAAACTATAGAGAGAAAGAAGAAAAGTATTCTCGCTACTTCACTACTTCTATATCCAGTTTCTTCTTTATAAGGTAAGGAGTATTATTTCTTTCGTATTCATGAAGAGAACTTTCATTATTCCATTCTTTATTATTTTGTTAGAATAACTTTTGATCACGGGACTATCCTATACTTGGTGAAATTCTTACATTATTCCATTCCTTATTATTACATTGGAATAACTTTGTATATGTAAAAAATCAACATAAAATCCCAAATTTTACTGAAGTGTTAGAATCGAGCGAAGTGTCCTCATCCATTTCTAAGATACCGTGTACGCGTCGTAAATTTGAGGGCGAAATTTCATAAGGAGGGGAGATTGTAAAATCTAAAATTTTACGAATAAAGATTTAAATTTCTCGAATTTTATTTTTGAATATTATGGTGTGGATTTAATATAATGTTATAGTTGTGGTTAATATTTATAAATTTTGTAAAGTATGCAAGTTGTTATATTATATTCGATTAGTCGGGGAATATTCTTTGTTTGGGAATATTAAATGACGACCAACCACAATCATTAGTGGACCCTATTAACGGAATTATTATCGGATCGAGAAAGCGACAAAAATATTTTTATGAAAATAACGGCAGAAGTTTACCGTTAATCTTGTTAAACTACTTCAGTAGTAAAGAAAAAGATGTCTGGCGTGGTTGCATAAAGTAGCACACGGTATTGATTATTGATGCTTACGTGATAAGTCACTCGGTTTTGTTTTATTGATATTATTAATGTAATTAAACGTAAAAGCTTTTTATATAAAATAGAATACTTTTATAAAGTTATTCTATAAATAGAATATATTATATTCTATTATGCATAGTGTTTTTATAGTAAAATCTTTTATATAAAATGTAATACTTTTATAAAGTTATTCTATAAATGTAATATATTATATTTTATTATGCATAGTGTTGCATCATCTTTGCTGCATAGTATTTTTGCATAGTAAAATCTTTTTATATAAAAAATGTAATACTTTTATAAAGTTATTCGTTTTATTAGATTATATATAGAATATATTATATTTTATTTAAAATATTTTGTTTTATTAGAATATTTTATAGTAAACCAATCTGAATCGTCCGTTTAAAAGTGAATCAATCTGGACCGTTCATGAATTAGTTACTATTCAATCCATTATTCTATAAATAGAAGCTCATTTCTTAATTATTTCTTACGAATTCACTGAAACTCTAGAGAGAGAAACTGTAGAGAATTCTTTTTCTATAATCTTGAGCGTATTTTCTGTTTAAGAAAGCTTTGAGCGTAGTGCAAGTTTCTTCAAGTATATCCCCAACCTACTCGTCGGAGTACTCTTCTTTATAAGGTAAGGGATATTATTTGTTGTACTCGTAAGGGGTATTATTTCTTTTGTATTCATGAAGAGAACTTACATTATTCCATTCTTTATTATTTCGTTGGAATAACTCAGATATCTGTACCTACCCTACATGGTGAAATTCTTACGTTATTCAATTCTTTATCATTATGTTGAATAACTTTATACATCACAAGTATCGCATACATGGTAAAATTCTTCTCATTATTCCATTCTTTATTATTACATTGGAACATCCCCGCTTTGGCAATGCTTACGCATGACCGATTCCATTATTTATTATTACATTGGAATAACACATGCTGTGCGATTCTATCGCATGCATGGTGAATTCTATTGTTATTCCATTCTTTATTATTCGTCGGAATATCACGTCTGCATGCGTTTACGCCGGACACAGTTTCGTTATTTATTATTCTATTGGAATGACACAATACATCTGCCAAGTACCGCATGCAAGGTGATTTACATTGTTATTCCATTGTTTATTATTCTGTTGGAACATCCCGCTCGGTAATTAATTTAAACGACCGGTTTCGTTATTTATTATTCTCGTTAGAATAACTTCGTCTATGGCAAGTACCGCATGCCTGGTGATTTCTTTTGTTATTCCATTCTTTATTATACTCAGTTGGTTAAAGTTTTGACTTCTATACTCCATGAAATTAGTGGAATATCCTTGATATTTGCGCTTCATCTAGTATTTTTTCATGGAAATATTCTTCTAAGCATTCTTGAATTTTATTCTACAAAGAAGTATCATGTTGACAATTTGGATGTTATTAGTTCCTGGATAAATTAGTTCTTGAACTTGGTTTATTGAATTATTATGTCATTGTCATCATCCTCATATTTATATTATGTTGAAAGTCATCTGTGGCCTGTAGTGAATAGATGGACTTGGTATGATTATGACCAGGGATTATTCGGTATAATTATGACCGCAATGTTATAAATGATGTGGAAAAAGTTTTCATTGGCCCGTAGTGCATTGATGGATAGTTTTTGGTATGATTATGGCTATGGATTCTCTTCGGCTAAGGGTGCAAAGATGAATTATTTTATGGCATGATCAGGACCGTTGATGAATACACGAATATCCTTGGCCCGTAGTGCATAGATAATTTGTGGTGCGTGATCTTAATGAATATCCTTGGTCGTAGTAGTGGGGGATGATGTGGATTATTTATTAAAGTGAGTCTCAAATGATAAAAGTGATAAAAAAACCTTTTAAATCATAAAAGATAGTAGATTTTATTCTTTACTTGACTCTTTTAATGGATTGTTTGTTCCGCTGCAGTTAAACTTGATGTCTATTGTATTTTATCAGTTTAACATTGTTAAAGACTAATGATAATTTATTCTGCATTATCTTAGTCATAATATTTCTTACTGGCCTAGTTGAGCTCACCCTTTCCTTCACTGTTCTCTTCAGGAAATGAGAATATAGCTGGGAAGAGTCAGGGAACGGATTGACAGTCCAGATGATAGCATTAGTAGTCCTCACTATTCTGTTAAATAGTGTGATAATAATTGTAATGAGGACTCAATTGAGTGTGGATATTGTTTAGATTACAATATTTATATTAAAACTCACAGCGTATGTTTTGTCATATTTTACACGACTGTTGTATAATTAAGTTGTATTTGAATTTTGTACCATGTATTTGGCGACTCAAGATGGGTGATGTATACCAATTTTTGGGGGTGTCACAGTTGGTATCAAAGCTTAGGGATATGATCCCTGGCTGAGATGTGAGATAAGAACTAGGAAGAGAAAGACGGGGAATTCCTTCGCTAGTATGACCTACCTAAGTTTATTTGGTATTTAATTGGTCGGTCAGAGTATAGGGATAATATGTGATATGTTAATTAACCCTTGTTTTGTTTCAGTATTTGAAAATGGCATCCGAGAATGTTGAGAATAGCAATGGAGCACAGGAGACCATTGAGTCTCCATATATCAATAATCAGGATAATGTGTATCAGGAAGGCGATAATCCTCCTGTAAACAACACTGACCAAATGATGAACGATGGAATGTTCAGAGGCTTTATGCAATTCATGCAACAATAGGTAAGAGAGACTCATGTTCAAAATATAGGTGGAAATAATGGCAACCCACGGTCGGTCACCGCTAAGCAGTTCAAGGAGCTGGGACCACCAGAGTTTTTAGGAAAGTCAGAACCACTTAAGGAGGAGACATGGTTAAAGCAGATCACCAAGATATTTGATGTCTTGGGATGCTCAGAGGAGCAAAAGGTTCTATTTGCCACCTTTATATTGCGTAAAGAGGCAGATTACTGGTGGGAATTTGTAAAACGTACCCAGACTGACTCACTCAAGATATCTTGGGAGAAGTTTCAAGAGTTGTTCAACGACAAGTACTTTCCCGAAAGTATTCGCCACATGAAGGAGGTGGAGTTCATCAAGCTGGAGCAAAACAATATGACCGTGTCGCAGTACGAGACTAAGTTTACCGAGTTGTCTCGGTTTGCATCCCATTTGGTCGATAATGAGGAGCGAATGACGCGAATGTCTCTAAGAGGTTTGAAACCCAATATAATTCAATACCTCATTTATCACAAACTTTGTTTATATTCAGATGTTTTGAATAGGGCTCAGTTATTGGAGCGCGATAATGAGTCAGCACAACCGAAAGGCAACGACCAACAACACGATAATAATCGTACCGGTGGCAACGGTCATCGGAATAATGATAACCATCGTGGGGGAAATTATCATGCCATGAATGTTAAACACTTCGGTGGTAATCATGGCCAAGATTATAGAAGTGGAAATTTCAAGAAGAGAAGGTTCAATAATGATGGAAAGACAGCAGCATCAGCACCCATTTCAAACGAAGAAGAACGACCACCGGTCGTATGTTTCAAATGCGGACAGGAGGGACACATCCGTCCAAACTATATGCAACAATTCAAAGCGTGTTTTAATTGCGGAAGAGAAGGTCACCTAGCTCGATTTTGTCGTATGGTGAAGTTAAGTCCAGCTGGGATGGTGATGCCAAAGGATGTCCCAGACAAGCCAAAGCCGGTAGTTTAAGAGAGAACGTTTTTTTTTCATGACGAGGAACCTGAATAAAATTATCACGGGTAAGTTGATCATAAATTCTTGCGAAGTCTATACCGTGTTAGATACCAGTTCTACTCACTCTTTCATTTCACTTGGTTGTGTTCAATTTTTGAATTTAACTCCGGAGAAGTTAGACTTTGATTTATCTATTGAAACTTAGTTGGGAGAAACCTTCGTTACCTCCACTATTTATAAATCTTGTTTGATTCAAATCAACACTTTCACGTTACCTGTCGATCTTATCTCTTTGAAAATACTTGCCTTTGATGTGATTTTAGGAATCAATTGGTTAACTACTCATTATGTTTTTAGTAAGGTTGTTAGCTTTCTTATTCCTAACCAACCTGTTATGTGAATTCAAGCAACCGAACCACTAAAGTCAATCATTGTCATATCAAGTCATAAGTAAAGAGCCCCGGTCCTTTTGTTGTTGACTTCCTTGTGTACACCAAAGCCAGACTTTCTGTAGGGGACGTTGTGAATAACGATGGTAAGTTGATAGGTATCAATGTGACGTGTTATCCAAGTCTTGGATGAGAGTCACAGTTGTGAATGATATTTCAATTGTTAATAAATTTCCTGACGTATTCTTGAAGACTTCTTAGCCTACCCCTACAGCATGAAATCGAATTTTGTATTGACCCCAGTACAAAACCCATTTCTTAAACCCTCAAATATTTTCTACACCCAAAACGAACGTAACATGCACCAAAGATGTTGGTTCGAGCTGTTGAAGATTACGATCGTACCATTCAATATCATTGTGGAAGAGCGAACGTGGTAGCTGACGCGTTGAGTAGAAGATCATATGTGTTTACGAGTGCGATGTTGTTAACACAAAGACCCATTTCGTATAAATGATGAAGATAGAGTTAAAGACTCTAGGGACCCACATGAAGATAAAGAATATACAATTAGAATCGACTTTAATCGATAAAGTTAAAGTCAGCCAACCTACATACTCGTGAGGTGATGAATGTGTAGAAGAAGGTTTAAGAGGCGTTATTCTAGAAGCAAGAATCGACGAAGAGAGAAATCTCAACCCTCGATTTTATTGGCCCATTTGAAATCCTCGATCGAGTAGAGGCGTGGCCTATAGACTCGCTTTTACCGCCAAGTATGTCGGCGTGTTCATAACGCTTTTTCACATATCGATGTTACATAAATATGTGGACGAATTCGAACCACATTATTGATTTAGAACCAGGACGAGATAAGCGGATAATTTAAAGTATGAAGATGTACTGTTAAAATCTCCGGAATATATTCTACGCTTAAAGGTTATACCTCAAGAGTTAGAATCGGACGAAGTGTCCTCATCATACATTAAGATACCAGTGCACGTACGTAAATTTCGAGGTGAAATTTCATAAGGAGGAGATTGTAAAATCCCAAATTTTACGAATAAGAATTTAAATTTCTCGAATTTTTTTTTTTTGAATATTATGATGTGGATTTAATATAATGTTATAGTTGTGGGTAATATTTATAAATTTTGCAAATTATGCAAGTTGTTATATTATATTCGATTGGTGGGGAATATTCTTTTGTTTGGGAATATTTGTCGACGACTAAGACAATCATCAGTGGACCCTTATACGGAATTATCATCGGATTGAGAAAACGACAAAAATATTTTTTGAAAATAACTACAGAAGTTTCATCGTTAATCTTTGTTAAACTACTCAGTAGTAAAAAATGCTGATGTCTGGCGTGGTCAAGATAGTAGCAGACACTCAGATTGATTATTGATGCTTACGTGATAAGTCGATCGGTTTTGTTTTATTGATATTATTAATGTAATAAAATGAAAAGCTTTTTATATAAAATAAAATACTTTTATAAAGTTATTCTATAAATAGAATATATTATATTCTATTATGCATAGTATTATGCATAGTAAAATCTTTTTTATATAAAATGCGAATACTTTTATAAAGTTATTCTATAAATAGAATATATTATATTTTATTATGCATAGTGTTGCATCTTCACTGCATAGTATTTTGCATAGTAAAATCTTTTTATATAAAACAGAATACTTTTATAAAGTTATTCGTTTTATTAGATTATAAATAGAATATATTATATTTTAAGTAAGACCCCGAATATTTTTTTAAATAAAATGGAATTTCCTTTATTTATTATTTTGAAATAGTAAGGGTTTATTTGATTAATGTGGTTAGTTATGGGTAAAATGCGTTAATATTTCAAATAAGCAAGTGATTATAAAATATTCATTGTTGTCGGGGAATATTCATTTGGTCGTAGAATATTCTTGTTGTCGAGGAATATTCGTACGACGGCGCAGCCTTGTGTGGGCCCCATAACGGAAAGCGATTGGATGAAGAAAACGACAAGAATAAGTTGTTTATAAATAACGCACAGTAGTTATTCAATTAATCTTTGTTAGAATACGGTGGGTTAAAACACAAGAAGATACCAGTATTGCACCAATTATTGATTCTTACGTAAGAAAGCACTACTCAATAATTGTTACGGTAATTCTTGTTCAATATTATATTTTATTGATTCAATAATTGCTACGTTGATATTTTATATTCTTTGTTGTTTCAATAATTGTCACCGCACAATATTTTCTATTATCGAACAATAGTTCATATTATCCCGAATAATATTATTAGATAACATTATTGGCAATGTCTAGAAAGTTACATCTACAGGAGAGATTTGGTCATCTAATTGCTTGCCAAGAAGTAAGAGAGATCCTTATTGGAAAACCCCCTCTTTCCTGGGAACGGCCTGGTTGTCATTATTGTGATTCTGTAATATTATTTATGAATAATTAATTATTGATTTATATGTTAAAGAAAATATTTATTTTATGTGAATATAGATGGGGAAAATTTTTAATGTGAAAATTGTTGAAAAATTGATATTTTATCTTTTCTGATAAAATAATTCATTTAAATATATTAATGGTGATATTTTTACAATGAATGTGGGATATATGAATAAATGAGGAGGAAGAGTATTTTTGTTGGATTAAATGTTTAACACATGTTTTGTGTGTTGGTGGACACAATTCTTGACCGAAATTTGATTATAGCACGTAAAATCGCCTTGGTTTGTGGATTTTTGATCAATTTTGTTAGAATTTGGAAAACTTTCTTCTGCAAAGTTGTAGAGAATGAATATTTGATTCAAGATGAATATTGATTGATGTTACAGGGATAAAATGTTGATGATGGACTGTTAAATTCATAGATTATAGTAGGTTTCATTCTCTCCGTAACTCTTCTATGAATTATTATTTCCGCTGCGAATATTGATATAAAACTTGTTGTCTATTGTATTCTATCAGATTTTTTCCTGTTGAGGACTAATGATAATTTGATTTACATTATCTTAGTCATAATATCCTTTACTGGGCTAGTTGAGCTCACCCTTTTCTTTTTTGTTCCATTTTTCTTCTCAGGAGGCGAGAATATAGCGGGAACTAGTTGGGGTGTGGAGTGATGGTTCAAGACAGTTGTTTAGTAGTCCTCACTATTTTGTTAAATAGTGTATCAATAATTGTAATGAGAACTTTATTTGGGTATGGATATTGTCTAAAAGACAATATTTGTATTTAAACTCACGGTATATATGTTGTCGTATTTTGCACGACAAATGTATTAATAAAGTTGTAGTTGTTTCTGTACCATGTATTTGGCGACTCAGAATAGGTTGAATGGAATGGACCTATTTTGGGGGCGTCACATTTTATTTAAAAGATTTTGTTTTATTAGAATATTTTATAGTAAACCAATCTGGACCGTCCGTTTAAAAGTGAATCAATATGGACCGTTCATGAATTAGTTACTATTCAATCCATTCTTCTATAAATAGAAGCTTATTCCTTCATTATTTCTTACGAATTCACTGAAACTCTAGATAGAGAAACTGTAGAGAATTCTTCTTCTATAATCTTGAGTGTATTTTCTATTTAAGAAAGCTTTGAGCGTAGTGCAAGTTTCTTCAGTATATCCCATTCTACCCGCCGTCAGTAGTACTCTTCTTTGTAAGGTAAGGGATATTATTTGTTCAGACTCGTAAAGGGTATTATTTCTTTTGTATTCATGAAGAGAACTTCATTATTCCATTCTTTATTATTCTCGTTGGAATAACTCGATATGTGCTATCCTATACATGGTGAAATTCTTCATTATTCAATTCTTTATCATTATGTTGGAATAACCCGCCTCATCCGGAAATACCGCATACATGGTAAAATTCTTCCGTTATTCCATTCTTTATTATTTTGTTGGAACATCACGCTCGCAATGCGTATTATATGACCGGTTCCATTATTTATTATTCATTGGAATAACTTGTCTCGTCTTGATTCATCGCATGCACGGTGAATTCATTGTTATTCCATTCTTTATTATTTTGTGGAATATCTCGCTCTGCATGCTTTTACGCCGGCCTTGGTTCCGTTATTTATTATTCATTGGAATAACTCGCTCATTCAATACCGCATGCATGGTGATTTTGTTGTTATTCCATTATTTATTATTCTGCTGAACATCCCGCTTTCGGTAATTTCACTTTGACGACTGGTTCCGTTATTTATTATTCTGTTAGAATAACTCATACTATGCAAGCACCGCATGCCCGGTGATTTCTTTTGTTATTCCATTCTTTATTATACTCGGTTGGTTAAAGTTTTGACTTCTATACTCCATGAAATTAGTGGAATATCCTTGATATTTGCGCTTCATCCTGTATTTTTTCACGAAAATATTCTTCTGAGCATTCTTGAATTTTACTCTACAAAGAAGTATCATGTTGATAATTTGGACGTTATTAGTTCCTGGATAAATTAATTCTTGAACTTGTTTTATTTAATTATTATGTCATTGTCATCATCCTCATGTTTATATTATGTTGAAAGTCAATACGTGGCTCTGTAGTGCATAGATGGACTTGGTATGATTATGACCAGGGATTATTCGGTATAATCATGACCGTAATGTTACAAATGATGTGGAAAAAGTTCTCATTGGCCCGTAGTGCATTGATGGATAGTTTTTGGTATGATTAAGGCTATGTATTCTCTTCGGCCAAGGGTGCAAAGATGAATTATTTTAGGGCATGATCAGGACCGTTGATGAATACACGAATATCCTTGGCCCATAGTGCATGGATAATTTGTGGTCGTGATACTAATGAATATCCTTGGTCGAAAAGTGGGGATGATGTAGATTATTTATTGTCGAGTCAAATGATAAAAGTGATGAAAAAAATCTTTTTAAATCATAAAAGATAGTAGATTTTATTCTTTACTTGACTCTTTTAATGGATTGTTTGTTCCGCTGCAGTTAAACTTGATGTCTATTGTATTTTATCAGTTTAACATTGTTGAAGACTAATAATAATTTATTCTGCATTATCTTAGTCATAATATTTCTTACTGGGCTAGTTGAGCTCATCCTTTCCTTCACTGTTCTCTTCAGAAAATAAGAATATAGCTGGGACGAGTTGGGGAACGGATTCACAGTCCAGATGATAGCATTAGTAGTCCTCACTATTTTGTTAAATAGTGTGATAGTAATTATAACGAGGACTCAATTGAGTGTGGATATTATCTAGATGACAATATTTGTATTAAAACTCACAACGTATGTTTTGTCGTATTTTACACGACTGTTATATAATTAAGTTGTATTTGAATTTTGTACCATGTAATTGGCGATTCAAGATGGGTGATGCATGTATACCTATTTTCGGGGGCGTCACACCGCATACATGGTGAAATTCTTCTGTTATTCCATTCTTTATTATTCTGTCAGAATATCCATTTGTGCATTTTTACATGACTGGTTTCATTATTTATTATTCGTTGGAATAACACATGTATGCGATTCTATCGCATGCATGGTGAATTCTGTTGTTACTCCATTCTTTATTATTCTGTCAAAATATTCTGTTTGTACGTTTACGCATGACTTGGTTTCATTATTTATTATTATTCGTTGGAATATCGCTTGCACGGATTACGCTCGACTGGTTTCGTTATTTATTATTCATTGGAATAACTTTATCGTGTGGTCTTTCGACATGCGGTGATTTCTTTTGTTATTCCATTCTTTATTATACTCAGCTGGTTAAAGTTTTGGCTTTTATACTCCATAAAATTAGTGGAATATCCTTGATCTTTACACTTCATCTAGTATCTTTTCATGGAAATATTCTTTTGAGTATTCTTGAGTTTTACCCCATAAAGCAGTATCATGTTGACAATTTGGATGTTATTGGTTCCTTGATAAACTAATTCTTGAACTTGTTTTATTGAATTCTTATATCATTGTCATCATCCTCAAGCTTATATTGTGATGAAAGTCATCTTTGGCTTACGTGCATAGATGGACTTAGTATGATTATGTCCAGGGATCATTCGGTATAATCATGTCCTGTAATGTTATAAATGATGTGGCAAAAGTCCTCAGTGGCCTGTAATGCATTGATGGACAGTTTTTGGTATGATTATGACCAGGGATTATTCGTTATAGTCATGATCATTGATGATTTAATGAATATCATTGGCCGTGGTACAGGGATGATTAGATGATGTGGTTTATTTATTAAGATGAGTCTCAGCGATAAAAATTGATGAAAACATTTTAAATCATAGAAGATAGGAGATTTTATTCTCTACTTGACTCTTATAATGTATTGTTTGTTCCTCTGCAGTTAAACTTGATGTCTATAGTATTTTATCAGTTTAACATTATTAAAGACTAATGATAATTTATTCTGCATTATCTTAGTCAAAATATTTCTTACTGGGCTAGTTGAGCTCACCCTTTCTTTCAATGTTCTCTTTAGGAAATGAGAATGTAGCCGGGACTAGTCGGGGAACAGAGTGATGGTCCGAGATGGTGTATTAGTAGTCCTCACTATTCTGTAAAATAATGTGATAATAAATATAATGAGGACTCTATTTGAGAGTGGATATTTTCTAGAAGACAATATTCCTGTTAAAACTCTCAGTTATGTTTTGTCGTATTTTACACGACAGTTGTATAATTAAGTTTTATTTGTATTTTGTACCATGTATTTGGCGACTCAAGATGGGTGATGTATACCTATTTTGGGGGCGTCACAGAACCGGTTCCAAATATTTTCTTATTAAAATGACCAGGTCATTTAATTGCCTAGAAACTCTACCCAATCCAACAATCGAAATTTGTCGAGACACGATTGGTACTCATCCAACGGTCCAACATTAATAGGTAAGAATGTGTATTGATATATACGAAGATTGTTTTGATTTGATTTTGATTTTAGTTTTTGAAATGTTGTGAGATACTGCACCCTATATCATAATCAAAATCAAATCAAAAGACAACTACACTCATTTAAACCCTCGTGATAATCGACTTACCTCAAAAGAAGCGAGGCTATACGCAGATCCTATACTGATAATCGCACTTGACTCAAAAAGAGAGGTTATACTGCAACTGCGCACCTATAATGCAATCTGCACCCTGCACTGCTTTTGTTGAGATGGGATGGGTTTATTGTTATGGACTAAATTCAAAATCTATCTTGCTATTTATCGTACTTTTGTTAATTTATTCTCTAAATTTTTTTAGCACAAATATACTTCATAGATGTATTAACTATGTACGCAAATATAATAGTATGATGAAATTTTTTAAAATATTTTTAAATTTATATTAAATCAATTTGAGATATATTCAATTTTAAAATTGATACACATAACTTGACCTTTGAAAACAATAAATTATACTGATTATTACTATCATTTGAATAAAATCAAAACAAATACTATGGTTTATATTTTTGGCAATTATATTGTCTAAAATTAATAAATTTATATTAATTTTGAATTTAAAGATGTTTTTTATTGGATTCAAGCGGTTAATATAAAAAAAGAGTTTATTTTTTAAACAAATTTTAAAAATAAAAAATAAAAAATAATAATAGAGGAGATAGGAAATTAATTTTTATTATGTGAAAAAAGTTGGAGAAATATTTTTGACTAATGTATTTATGAGGAATAATTATGTCAAAAAAAATATTTTGAGAACAGTTTAACAACACCATCATAAACAAGAGGTCAAATTTATAATTTAGGTCATATACGTGTGTGTGTGTGTGTGTATATATATATATATATATATATATATATATATATATATATATATATGTTGTTTTACTACTGTTTTGTTCAGTCGTTTTTCACCATCATATTTCAGCTCTTTCCCTCCTTCTCAAACAATTTTTTTTTCGATAGCTTATAACACTAGTAAACTAAAATCTTGTTCAGTCATTTTTCAACATCATATTTCAGCTCTTTCCCTCCTTCTCAAACTGTTTTTTTTTCGATAGCTGTAAACACTTGTAAACTAAATTTTTTGCAATGGCTGGTTCTTCTTCGCGACTTTCTTCGTTCAACCCTTCTTTTCAACTATGCCAACCATTATACCCTCAAGCATTGCATGTTGATATTCGATCAGAGCGTCGATTTTTTCTGTCTATTAATTAGTTATCTGCTTTTATGTTGGGAATGTTTAATATTACTGACTTGTCAAATTTTCTAAACACCCAACTGAGAAATGAAATTAACACAATTATCCATGAACTTTAGGTGAAAGATCTTGATGAAAATCATTTGAAACAAGAAATTTATACGGAGTACTCGTATGTTGCAGCAGAGAAAGATCTTTATGTAAGTGTATTTTGTTTGTAAAAAATCTATTTTACATCTTTTATATTCTGATTTTTTTGTGCATTTTGTGCATTTTTGAGATCTGAAACTGTTAATATGGTCCTTTTTTTTTTTTTTTCTTAAATAAATATTTTAAATGGCAGAATAATACTTGTATATGATAATTTTTTTTAAATGGCAGGATATACTTATGAATGACAAGGAAATGGCTGAATTCCTTCATACACATTAGAGCAACCTTCATAATTGGGTTCCAATAGATTGGGTGTAAAATCCCAAATTTTACGATTAAAGATTTAATTTTCTCGAAATATTTTTTTTAATATTATGGTGTGAATTTGAGATAATATTATAGTTGTGGGTAGTATTTATAAATTTTGCAAAGTATGCAAGTTGTTATATAATATTCGATTGGTCAGGGAATATTCTTTTTGTCGGGGAATATCCGTACGACGGCATAATCATTGGTGGACCCCACAACGGAAGTACTGTCGTTGTTAGAAAATGACAAAAGTATTTTATTAAAAATAACGGCGGAAGTTTTACCGTTAATACTGTTGAACTACTCGGTAGTAAAAGTACAGTAATACGCGTGGTTGCATAGTAGCACATGATATGGATTATTGATGCTTACGTGAGAAATCACTCAGTTATACTCAATTATTGCTATAGTAATTGTTGCATCATATCTCTCATATTATTGATTCAATTATTTTCACAGTATCCTCTGCATAATATTTTATATATTATTAAATCAATAATTGAGATGACAAAGTTATTCATATTATTAAATTGCAATATTTACAATGTCTAGAAGTTCTATCAAGGAGAGGTTTGGTCACCTAATTGTGCGCCAATAGGGAGAAATCCTTATTGGAAAGCCCCCTCTTTCCTGGGAACGACCTGGTTGATAAATATTGTGAGTTATAATATTAATGATGAATGTTATTTATATTGAAGTTATGCTCGGAGTTGAATTTGGATACGCGGACATGATATTTGAGTCCGGAACGATGAAATTAGTAAAAATAAACTATAAGCACAAAATTTGCCGATTTTTACTATTTGGTCAAAAAGTCAACAGTTGACTTTTTCGGGAAAAGTCAAACTTCAAAATTTTAAAATTTATATTTTTGATAAAAATAGTTTCATTATGTTGGAATTATTTGTGTTAGTAAAAATTGACATTTATTTCGATAAAAATTGATGTCTGGAGGTTATTTTGACCAATCGGGTATTAACCGGATAAATGAGCAATTGATTGCTATTATTTCACATGATTATAACTATTTGTTCACATGTGAGTACTATTAATTCACATTCTTGTTACTATTAGGGGAGTTGGTGCAAGATTGATAATACTTGCATGACTAAGTTAAAAATGGAGGTATAGATGGAGGTATTATACTGTAATTCGTATTTTTACATGTCTAGAACTATTGATTCACATGATTTACTATTGATTCACATTATTTACTATTAGGGGAGGTGGTGTAAGTTTGATAATACTTGCAGGACTAAATTAAAAATGAAAGAAAAGTTGGAGGTATTGTTCTGTAATTTTTTGAGCCCCAAAATGTGCAATTATTGAAACTATATTTTTCTATAAATAGAAGCTCATTCTTCTTTCATTTTTCACCAATTCACAAAAGTTTTAGAGCCATTATTATAGAGAGAAATTGTAGATAGAAAATCTGTAGAAGAAGAGAAGCCTGCTACCTCACTACTCCTATATCTAGTTTCTTTCAAAGATAAGGGGTATTATTTCTTTCTTTTGTATTCATGAAGAGAACTTCTGTTATTCCATTCTTTATTATTCTGATGGAATAACCTGTTTACGCGGGTTACCCTATACTTGGTGAAATTCTTACATTATTCCATTCTTTATTATTATGTTGGAATAACTTTGTTTATCAAATATCGCATACATGGTGAAATTCTTCTATTATTCCATTCTTTATTATTCTGTTGAAATATCCCGCTCGGCATGTAATTTCTAGGACTGGTTCCATTATTATTATTCCGTCTTTATTATTTTGTCAGAATATCCTGTCTGTGCGTTTTACGCCAGACCTGGTTCCATTATTATTATTCTGTCGGAATATCCTGTCTGTGTGTTTACGTGGGACTGGTTCGGTTCCATTACTTATTATTCGCATTTAATATTCTCGTTTAATATCCTCTCTCAATGCTTTTCTGTGGGACACGGGTTCCATTACTTATTATTCTCGCATTTATTATTCATTGGAATAACTCATCACGCTAAGTACCGCATGCATGGTGATTTCTTTTGTTATTCCATTCTATATTATACTCAGTTGGTTAAAGTTTTGACTTCTATACTCGTTATGAAATATCATTTTATTTAGTATTTTCTGTTTCGAGTTACTATTCATGAGTTACTATTCACCCATATACTATTCACTCTAGTATTATTCACTCGGGTATTCGGGGTACTTTTCATGCCAGAATACTATTCATGAGTTACTATTCACGGGTTACTATTCACAGATATTACTATTCACCTGAATATTAGTCACTCGGGTATTTGGAGTAGTTTTCATGTCAGGTTACTATTCACGAAGTACTATTCACGGGGTACTATTCACGATGAAAAATTTATTCTTTTCTATCCAAATTATTTTTTTTGTGCATGAATATTATTCTTGAATTTTACTCTACAAAGAAGTATCATGTTGACAATTTGGACGTTATTAGTTCCTGAATAATTTAATTCTTGAACTTATTTTATTGAATTCTTATATCATTGTCATCATCCTCATGTTTATATTTTTTTGAAAGTCATCTGTGGCCTGTAGTGCATGGATGGACTTGGTATGATTATGACCAGGGATTATTCGGTATAATCATGACCGTAATGTTACAAATGATGTGGTAAAAGTCCTCATTGGCCCGTAGTGCATTGATGGACAGTTGTTGGCATGATCATGACCATTGATGAATACACGAATGTCCTTGGCCGTAGAAGGCATGGAATTTGTGGTCGTGATACTAAAGAATATCCTGGCCAGTAGTGTAGGGGTGATTCGATGATGTGGATTATTTATTGTTTGAGTCTCAAATGATAAAAGTGATGAAAAACTTTTTAAATCATAAAAGATAGTAGATTTTATTCTCTACTTGACTCTTTTAATGGATTGCATGTTCCATTGCAGATTAAACTTGATGTCTATTGTATATTATCGGTTTAACCTTTGTTGAGGACTAATGATAATTTATTCGCATTATCTTAGTCATAATATTTCATTGGGCTAGTTGAGCTCACCCTTTCTTTCACTCGTTTTCTTCGTGAAATGAGAATATAAATTTGGGACAAGTCGGGGAGCGGAGTGACGGTCGAGATGATAAGATTAGTAGTCCTCACTATTACATTAAATAGTGTGACAATAAATGTAACGAGGACCTGAATTTGAGTTTCAGATATCGCATACATGAGGACTCCATTGAGAATGGATATTGTCTAGAAGGCAATATTCTTGTTTAAACTCTCGATTTATGTATTGTCGATATTATATTACACGACGGTTGTATAATTAAAGATTGTATTTGTATTCTGTACCATGTATTTGGCGACTCAGAATAGGTGATGTATACCTATTTTGGTGGCGTCACATTGGGCTAATACTACAGTTAATGATTTTAATTGGGATAGTATGAGTGGACATTTTAGAATTATCATTATACAATTTTTAAAGCATGATCATCCTAATCAGATTATCATGAAAGAATATATTTATACGGTTAGAAATTTATACAAACACATAGATTTGACTGTTTTAAAGATAGCAGTGCGTTGGAGTTTGAGGGGAATACCCGCAAATATTCAACTATTAAACCCGACGATGATCATTGTTGAGGGGAATACCCGCAAATATTCAATTATTAAACCCGACGATGAGCATTGTGTTTACTCTACTGATTTGAGTGATACTTTTTTTAAAGGCACAGATTCACAAGCTCAATTTATTTTTCGGGCTTATAAATTCAAAGAACAAGATAGACCTCGAAACATAATTTGTGTTTTTACCAAACTTAGAGTAAAATTTGATTTAGTGAATACTATAATTGATAAGGGGGTGTTATTTGAGTGTAATGATTTTAATCATATGCATGTTCTTCCCCTACGTCACAGGTGTTCTCTTCAATCATAATGATATAAAAATAATAAAGGAAGATACTAAAGATGATGATTGAGTGAAAGTGTGTTTATTTTTGGAGGGGACTGTGTGTATTTTTTTGTCTTATTGTAGTTACTTTGAATTCTCATAATTAATTAATGAAAGAATTGTTGTTTAGCTATTTATTCACTACCTATTATGTACTGTGTTGAGAATTTTATTTTTAAATTTGATTCTTAAAAAAAAATCAAATAAAATAAAATAATAAACTTATGCAATTTAAATTTTACACTACATAATTGTAAGTTATAAAATTTAAAAAGTAACAAGTAGGATACTTATTTATGACATGAAAAATGTCATTTATTTAAAAACACTTCCAAGTTCGACATCGATTAAACAATTATAATATTAATAATATGTAGCAATGTTTTAATTTAAGAAACCAAATAGATTCTGTTGCTATATACTTTTGAGGGAATACCAACGGATGCTTTTCAAGTTTATCGGTTATTTGATAATATAAGGGTAGGAGTATAAAAAAAAGTTGAATTGCTTTCTACCCATTTTTATTGCTATACTATATATACTACCTACATTAAAAGTTAAGTGCAAAACAAAATTACTTTAGAGGTCTCTGCTTCCCTTGTGAATGTGTTAAATATGCACAAAATACTCCAATACAATACACGTGAAAATATTCACAGTTTAATTCTATCAGAAATTGAAAACATTCTAAGAAACTGAGGATCAAATTGTTTTTTTTTAGTTTTTCCCTCATTGTATAAGTCTTTTGCATTTCCTCGTTACTTAGTTCCATCACCGGTTCCAGTAATTAGCTTGTCCTCAAGAGGTCGATACAAAGTCCTCTGCATCTCTGTCACTCCCTTATGGCCTGATTTATAGTCAACACAACATCCTCCACAACCTGCTTATACAATTCATAAAAAATGAAAATAAAAACTTTATAGTCGTAGATCTTTTTCTTTTTCTAAAAAAGAAAAATGACATGATAAAGAAGAGAGTTATGCCTCGCATGTTGAACTCCTTCAACAACAATGTCCCGAACACTTTCTTTCATGCATGTTCCAGGTGCCTCAACCTTAGTTTTTTCTTCTCATAAACAGCTGGGCTTTCCTTGTTACCCTTCTCTATCTTCAATATTGCTTTCGTCGTCTCCATGGCACAAAATGATAGGGTTTTACGGGTAAGACAAAGACATGAGCAACAGCTGCAAGAGCCATCTGACAAACAAGAAATGTAATGAGTAAGGTATCATCTTGCTAAAAGGAAGAAATTTTGGTATTCCAGTATCCATCTTCATTCTAAGGTAAGGGATATTATTTGTTGTACCTGTAAGGGGTATTATTTTTTCGTATTCATGAAGAGAATTACTTTCTTTCAATACTCGTAAGAGTTGTTATTCAATTCTTTATTATTATGTTGGAATAACCTGTTTATGCGAAATACCGCATACATGGTGAAATTCTTCTATTATTCCATTCTTTATTATTTTGTTGGAATATCCCGTCTGTGCGTTTTACGCCGGACCTGGTTCCGTCTTTATTATTCTATTGGGAATAACCTGTTTGTGCGGTCTCTATCGAATGCATTGTAAATCCTTATGTTATTCCATTCTTTATTATTCTGTTGGAATAACCTGTATAAGTGGATTACCACATGCATGGTGAATGATCCTTCGTATTCATTCCTTATTAAATTGTGAAAATAATCTGGTTACGTTGATTATGATGAGAGTCATAATAAAAGCATTGGACTGATGAAAATCATGAGTATATGAAGTATTAGTAAGTGTTAAGATGAGTTATGTTGGTTATTATGTGAAAACATGAAAGTTTCTTAGAAATCACAAAGGGTTGAAAAATCAGATTTTGGTAAAAATAGAACATGAATTTCAATTGATCATATGTCCTATTATATTTCGAATTTTTGAGTGTGGTCAAGTTCTAGAGTTAGATCTATGAGTTTTGTAGCATCTCCAAGTGGAATCATTGGAAAAGGTGTTGTAGAATTTTGTGTGGACTGATTTTAGCAAAGGAGTCCAAAGCTGCAAAAGAGGAAAATGCTACTGCCCAGAAACTTAAAGGGGCTGTTTCGGCTACTTAAATTATGAGAAAAATTCTGGTCTTTTGGGACATAAAATTATATGCTATAAAGAACATCCTGTCCAAAAATGAGCTCATTCTGACTTAAAATGAGCAAGTTATGACCATTTCAATATTTAGGTTTTTCCGACGAAAAACGCTATAACCGGAGTTCTATAACTCCGATGACCATGAAATTTAAACTGGAAGCTCACGTTAACATTTGTAAGATCTTTCCAAGATTTGGGAATTTTTGGAGTTAACCTTGAGGTAGCTAATTTCTTAAAGAATTAATTAGAAATTAATTTTTGAAAAATAGTAAATGAATTTTTAAAATTTCGAGAAAAATATATGTTCATTATGGGACTATATTCTGCTAAATTCCAGAAAAGAAATATTTTTGGGACTGATTTGGTATTTTTCATTAAAATTATTTAGTTACGAATATATGAGTTAAATATGTTCTGTGAAGTAACAAAGTTGGAAAATAGGATTTTATGGCTTGAAAATCCTATATAAGGTATATGTAGATTTTTGATAAGGGATTTGATCATTGGTGATGAAATCTTATGAGTATGGCATTTCTGAATGATTAAATGCATTATTTGGTAAAGTATAGACAATTGAAATAAATTGTTTATAAGTTTAAGACGTGATTAAAATATTGTTATGATATTAATAATATTAGATTATGAATTTATTATGTGATTGATAATATTTGGATAAGTTTAAAGTCTTTAATATTTATCTTGGTTTTCAGTTGATTAATATTTATATCATTGTCATCATCCTCATGCTTATATGGTGATAAAAGTTATCTTGGCTTACGTGCAAAGATGGACTGTGGATTATTGAATTGTATATCTTTGGCTTACGTGCAAAGATGGACTATTGGTTGTTGGTTTTATAGTTGTATATCTTTGGCTTACGTGCAAAGATGGACTTGGTATGATTATGACTAAGGATTATTCAGTATAGTCATGACCATTGATAATTTAATTAATATCCTTGGCCCTTAGTACAGGAATGATTCGAAGATGTTGTTTATTTATTAAGCCAAGTCTCAGCGATAAAAATTGATGAAAAACCTTTTTAAATCATAGAAGATAGTAGACTTTATTCTCTACTTGACTTTTCTAATGGATTGTTTGTTCTGCTGCAGTTAAACTTGATGTCTATTGTATTTTATCAGTTTAACATTGTTGAAAACTAACGATAATTTATTCTGCATTATCTTAGTCATATTATTTCTTACTAGGCTAGTTGAGCTCACCCTTTCTTTCTCTGTTCTCTTCAGGAAATGAGAATATAGCTGGGACGAGTTGGGAAACGGAGTGACGGTCCAGATGATAGCATTAGTAGTCCTCACTATTCTGTTAAATAGTGTGACAATAAATGTAATGAGGACTCCATTGAGTTTGTATACTGTCTAGATGACAATATATGTATTAAAACTCTTAGATTATGTTTCGTCGTATTTTACACGACTGTTGTATAATTAAGTTGTATTTGAATTTGTGTACCATGTATCTGGCGACTCAAGATGGGTGATGAATACCTATTTTTGGGGGCTTCACAGTTGGTATCAAAACTTAGGGATATGATCCCTGGCTGAGATATGAGACAAGAACTAGGAGGGGAGAGACGGGGAATTCCTTCGCTAGTATGACCTACCTAATTTTATTTGGCATTTAATTGGTCGGTCAGAGTATAGGGATAATATGTGATATGTCAATTAACCCTTGTTTTGTGACAGTGTTTAAAAATGACATTTGAAAATATTGAGATCAGCAATGAAGCACACGAGACTGTTGAGTCACCAACAATCAATACCTAGGATAATGTGCAACAGGAAGAAAATAATCCTCAGGTAAATAACAACACCGATCAAATGATGAACGATGGGATGTTTAGAGGCTAAATTTGCGGAGTTATTTCGGTTTGCATCCCATTTGGTCGATAATGAGGAGAGAATGACGCGAATGTTTCTAAGAGGTTTGAAACCCAATATACGTCAATACCTCATTTCTCACAAACTTTGTTTATATTCAGATGTTGTGAATATGGCTCAGTTATTGGAGAGCGATAATGAGTCAGCACAACCAAAAGGCAATGACCAGCAACACGATAATAATCGTACCGGTGGCAACGGCTATCCGAACAATGATGACCATCGTGGGGGAAATTATCATGCCAAGAATGGTAACCACTTCGGTGGTAATCATGGTCAAGATAATAGAAATGGAAATTTCAAGAAGAGAAGGTCATTTAGCTCGATTTTGTCGTGCACCAAAGTCAAGTCCAGCTGGGACGGTGGCACCAACGGCGGATACGGACAAAAAAAAGTCGATGGTTTCAGGAAGAGCGTTTTTCGTGACTTCTCAAAAAGCGAGTAAACTGAACAAAGTTAGCACGGGTTAGTTAATTATAAATTTTTACGGAGTCTATAACTTATTAGATACCGGTTCTACCCATTCTTTTATCTCTCTTGTTTGCGTTCAATGTTTAAATTTAACTCCGAAGAGATTAGACTTGACTTATTGGTTGAAACTTCGTTAGTAGAAACCTTCGTTACCTCCACTGTTTATAAATCTTGTTGATACAAATCGACACTTTCACGTTACTTGTCGATCTTATCTATTTGAAAATACTTGCCTTTGATGTGATTTTTGGAATCGATTGGTTAACTACTCATCTAGCTTTTCGTAAGGTTGTTAGCTTTCATATTCCTAACCAACCTGCTATGCGAATTCAAGCAACCAAACCACTAAAGTCAATCATTGTCATATCAAGCCATAAGTAAAGACCCCCGATCCTTTCATTGTTAACTTCCTTGTGTGGAATACACTGAAGCCAGAATATCCGTAGGGAACGTCGTGAATAACTGTGACAAGTTGATAGGTATCAATGTGACGTGCTATCCAAGTTTTGGACGAGGGTCACAGTTTTGAATGATATTTCTATTGTTAATAAATTTCCTGACATATTTTCGAAGAACTTCCTGGCCTATCCCAAGAGCGTGAAATTGAATTTTGTATTGATCCTAGTACAAAACCCATTTCCAAAACCCTTAAATATTTTTTCAACCAAAACGAACGTATAATGCGCCAAAGATGTTGGCTCGAGCTGTTGAAGATTACGATCGTACCATTCAATACCATCGTGGAAAAGCGAACGTGGTAGCTGACGTGTTGAGTACTAGGTCGTATGCGTTTACGAGTGCGATGTTGTTAACACAAAGACTCATTTCGTATAACTTATAAATGATGAAGATAGAGTTAAAGACTCTAGGGACCCAAGTGAAGATAACGAATATACGATTAGAATCGACTTTAGTCGATAATGTTAAAGTCGCTAAAGCTACTGAACTTGGGTGATGAATACGAAGAAGAAGGTTCAAGAGGCGTTATTTTAAAAGCAAGAGTTCTTTGAGAGAGGAAATCTCAACCCTCAATTTATTTGGCCCATTTGAAATCCTCGATCGAGTAGGAACTGTGGCCTATAGAATCGTTTTACCGCCAAGTATGTCGCGTGTTCATAACGTTTTTCACGTATCGATGTTACGTAAATATGTGGATGATTCGAACCACGTTATTGAATTAGAACTAGACGAGATAGCAGAAGATTTAACATATGAGGAGATACGTGTTAAAATCTTGGATAAGAAGGATCATATTCAAGACTCAAAGGTTATACCTCAAGAATTAGAATCTGAAATGAAGTCAAGGTATCCTCATCTCTTCGGCATACCAGGTACGTACGTAAATTTCGAGGGCGAAATTTTATAAGGAGGGGAGATTGTGAGACCCCAGATTTTATGAATAAAGATTTAAATTTCTCAAAATATTTTTTTTGAAATTATGGTATGGATTTGATATAATGTTATAGTTGTGGGTAGTATTTATAAATTTTGTAAAGTACGCAAGTTGTTATATAATATTCGATTAGTCGGGGAATATTCGTTTTAACAGGGAATATTCGTACGACGGCACAATCATTGGTTAACCCACAACGGAAGTATTGTCGTAGTAATAAAATAACAGAATTATTTTTATGAAATAACCGCGGAAGTTTTACCGTTAAAACAGTTGAACTACTCGGTAGTAAAAGTACAGTAATACACGTGGTTGCGTAGTAGCACACGGTATTGGTTATTGATGCTTACGTAATAAGTCACTCAATTATACTCAATTATTGTTACAGTAATTGTTGCATCATATCTCTCATATTATTGATTCAATTATTATCACAGTATCATTGTTGATCGATTTTTCAATCAATGAATACGTGCAAGTATACACGGTCAACAAGTAATAAAGTGAAAGTAGAGTATCGTTCCCACGAGGAATTATTTAATAAAAATTACCAATTACTAACTCTTAACCAAATCAATTTTATTTAAACAATCGCAAATTGTGATTTTTCTAATTAAGAAAACTAAATTAATCAATTAAAACTAAGACTTTAACGAATGAATTCAGATAAATAAGATTAAGTCTCCAATATCCCCAATTATGAACTATAAACTAATTATCCAATTATCCCAATTATTATGTCTACTGAATTGTTAACAGGAATTCTCAAATGCCAAAAGCCCTTTCTCAAGTGATCATTTGCCTTCTATTTAACCCAGATTAATTTTGCTATATCTCTATGCAAAACAATTGAATTAAACTCGCTACAATCCCAATTCCTTATGTGTTATATGCGAAAAATAGATATTCTCATTCTATTCACAAACCTAATTATTCACTGTGCAAATAACCAAGTCACATGTCACCAAGCCCAGTTCTAACCCTAGAGTAACAAGGTAATTACTGATCAGATAATTAATCAATAAGCATAAGGCAAGATGAACAATTCACTTCAACATAAATAATTGGAATAAATTAAATAACTAATTTATAGCCATAAAAGGTTCAATTGAAATCTTAATAAAAGAGTTAGTTCATAATTAATGAATTAAAACCAAGAATCCACAACTGAATAGACATTAAAAGATAAAAGTATGATAAGAGAAGAGAATAGAATCATTGTCAAGAAATCGATGCTCCCTCTCTGCTCTTGCTCTTGATTTTCAGTGTTCTTCAATTTGCTTCAATCTCCAATGGCTAATAAAGAACTAGGGTTTATATTCTAATCTAATGGAGTGTTTTATCTAGTCTAATCTATGTAATCTCCCTTTATTTTATGCCTTACATCATGTATTTATAGGTTATAAGTCCAATTTTTAGCTTAGGAACAAACCCAATCCAATTTTGAGTCAAAAGGTGTCAAAATTCGCCCCAAAACGTGTCCAAGCCTCACCAAACTCCAATGGCTAACTATGAACTAGGGTTTAGATTCTAATTTAATGGAGTGTTTAATCTAGTCTAATCTATGTAATCTCTCTTTATTTTATGCCTTACATCAAGTATTTATAGATTACAAGTCCAATTTTGAGCTTAGGAACAAACCTAATCCATTTTGGAGTCAAAAAGGTGTCAAAATTCGTCCAAAACGTATCCAGGCCGCACCAAGCTCTTCCCCAGTCATTGTTGGGGGCAACTGGCTTCTTCAGACATCGCTCCCTAGCACTTTTATTTGGGCATAGGCCTATTTTGGGCGCCCCGGCGCTGCCCCATGTTCTGACATTTTTTGCTCCGACGTCCTTTAGTAAAACGGCCATAACCTTTGATCCGGGAGGAGTTACGGGGCCTGACACCTATTAAATCGAAGATATCGACGAGATCTACAACTTTCATTCTTTGAGTATTGAGAAATTCTGGGCAGATGAAGGCTGAAATTGAGCTGGAAGTGACTACTATGCAAATGACCACCCAAAACCATGACGTTCGACGTCAGTTGGTACAATGATCATAACTCTTGCATCCGAACTCCGATTGGAATGATTCAAAATGTTCCGAAAAGCTAAGACGATGCTCTTCAATGTAAGCTAAGTTCCAAACCAAGAACATGAAGTAAATGATGTCCAGTTTGCTTTTCTTTGCATTTTCTTTGCTTTTCCTTACCAATAGTCGCTCACACCGCTCCCAAACGTATAACCTACAAAATGAACACAAAATGCATGAAAAGTAACTAAGACACATAAATATAAGTAACTAATTCAAGTAAAGATCTAGAATAAGTGTATATAAAATCCACTTATCAAATACCCCCAACTTAAAGCATTGTTTGTCCCCAAGCAACATAACATAATGCAATGCAATGCAATGAAATGCAACTAATCTATATGCCTCACGAATCCAAAGTAAAGATTTGATAGAATCAAATCTATTCACTTACCTTAGAGCAATCAAGCAAACACGACAATACTTCATATCAAAACCAATCAACAATTTCTAGTCAATCATCAAGTCTTAATCATATTATTCTTGGTATAGTACTTGTGTGTGCTCAACAACCATGCTAACTGATATAAAATCAAATTTAACACATAACAAGTCTCTTCGAAGGCATCATACAGTGTAAACTCAAGAAATCCAAAAACAAGCTAGATCCAACTAAAATTAAACAATTACCAATATCGAGGGTGAACATGGGATACTTATGCTTTATTTTTATCTACGGGGCTTTTGCTCTTTTTTCCCACTTTATTCTCTTTTTTTTATATACACATAGATATGCAATGTCTTATTCCCTTAGGCTTTTCAATGCTACCTTAACAAGCTTTCGACCAACGACTCCTGGACCATTAAGACCTTAGGGTATTTAGTGTAAAGACAATCCTCTAAGCTTGCCATTTACTCTAGTAACAAAGGCCACAAAACTAGACAAGCATGCCACGGTGTTTATTCATACTTTTTTTTTCTTTTTGTTTGTTTTCTTTTTTCTTTTTTTTATATATAGCTTATATACCCCAAATATTCCCCCAAACTTAGGTTCTTGTCTAACTTTAGTCATCATTACTTATTCTTGTCATTCTTTCATTCAAACTAGCATTATCCTTTAGAGTCCCATTATGTATCAATTTAAACTCAATCAATCTACAAGTTGTTTTTTAAAGTTTTATCATTATTATACTAGTTTCAAACAGTAAAAAGATTCAATTCATAACAAGAAATCACATCAAAGCTCTAATAGTCAATTATTATACTGCCTCACCCAATTTCAATCTCATCATTGGCCAAAATAAACTTAACTATAACAAACCATTTGGACTTATGCAAAATGAACATAGTAACTAACTATTATTTTTGAATTTTTGAATTTTTGAATTTTTGAATTTTTTTTTATAATGAACCTAAACTATATTAACAACATATGCAAAATAACATAACATAAACATGAAACTAAACATGCAATAACGAACTAAACTAAACTCCCCCAAACTTAGCAATTACAATGTCCTCATTGTAAGAATATAACGATAAGTAGAAGAGAACTTCCCTGTAATCAGCTAAGCGTGAGGTGCTGGTGGCGATGGTAGCGACGATCATTTTTCTATCCATTGAACCTCCAATACCTGCAATGAAAAGAGACAACATGTATTAGATTATAAGAGAACTTACTAAGCAAATTAATTCCTATCTACTAAACAAACTAGTAAAGCATATAAATATAAAAATTCCTGGGTTGCCTCCCAGTCAACGCTTGATTTATAGTCTTTTCACTGACTTTTTGTCTGGTCAATGATATCCAATTCCTCTTCGAAAGTTGAGGAACCCTCCATCCATCGAAAATAATATAGCTTTTGGTAGGTTCCCATTTACGATAGCCATTATATTAAAGTCACCTAGCATGCTTTGTTTAGATAAGATCACATTAAAGAACGTCCAACATCTAGGAGTTTTTTCCATTGTGTCTGCGAATAGATTCTGGCATTGAGGCTTGTCAGACACAAAAATCTCTTCTTCTATCTTCTCCAACTCATTGAACCATGGCTTCGAAGTTGTACTCGCTTTTACGTCACAAGGAGTATTGTCGACGATATGACTACCTAGCGGACAAGGTTTTGCAAATCTAATCGAATTCTTGAACCATTATATTTGGATTGTTAGTGTTAGTAGAAATCGACATTTATTTCGATAGTAATTGATGTCTGGATGTTATATTGACCAACAGGGTAATTAATCGGGTAAATGAGCAATTAATTGCTACTAATTCACATGCTCATATAACTATTTGTTCACATGTGTGTACTATTGAATCACATTCTTATACTATTAGGGGAGTTGGTGCAAGATTGATGATACTTGCATGACTAAGTTAAAAATGGAGGTATAGATGGAGGTACTACACTGTAATTAATTTTTTCACATGTTTAGAACTATTGAGTCACTTGATTTACTATTGATTCACATGATTTACTATTAGGGGAGGTGGTGCAAGTTTGATAATACTTGGATGACTGAATTAAAAATGAAAGAAAAGTTAGAGGTATTGTACTGTAATATTTCGAGCCCCAAAACGTGCAATTATCGAAACTATATTTTCCTATAAATAGAAGCTCATTCTTCTTTCATTTTCACCAATTCACTAAAGCTTTAGAGCCATTATTATAGAGAGAAAGAAGAAGAGAAGTCTGCTACATTTCTATTCCAGTATCCAGCTTCATTCTAAGGTAAAGGATATTATTTGTTGTACCTGTAAGGGGTATTATTCTTTCGTATTCATGAAAAGAATTACTTTCTTTCAATACTCATAAGAGTTGTTATTCAATTCTTCATTATTATGTTGGAATAACCTGTTTATGCGAAATACCGCATACATGGTGAAATTCTTCTATTATTCCATTCTTTATTATTCTGTTGGAATATCCCGCTTCGGTCTTGAATTTTGCCTAACTTTGGTTCCATTATTTATTATTCCACATTTATTATTACGTCGAGAATATCCTGTTGTTTGTGCGCTTTTACGCTCAATCTTGGCTCAATTATTTATTATTTCGCATTTATTATTACGTCGTAATATATCACATGCAGACGCGTTTTACAGGACTGGTTCCATCATTTATTATTCTATTGGAATAAATGCATACGCCAAGCAATCGCGCGTACATGGTGATTTCATTGTTATTCCATTCTTTATTATTCTGTTGGGACATCCTATCGGTGCGAATTTCTCCTGACTTGGTTCCGTTATTTATTATTCTGTTAGAATAACCTGTCTATGCGATGTACCGCATGTATGGTGATTTCTGTTATTATTCTATTCTTTATTATTATGTTGTAATATCCTGTTTGTGCGTTTTACGCCGGACCTGGTTCCGTCTTTATTATTCTATTGGGAATAACCTGTCTGCGCGGTCTCTATCGCATGCATGGTGAATCCTTCTGTTATTCAATTCTTTATTATTCTGTTGGAATAACCTGTATAAGTGGATTACCATATGCATGGTGAATGATCCTTCGTATTCATTCCTTATTAAATTATGGAAATAATCTGGTTACGTTGATTATGATGAGAGTCATAATAAAAGCATTGGACTGATGAAAATCATGGGTATATGAAGTATTAGTAAGTGTTATGATGAGTTATGTTGGTTATTATGTGAAAACATGAAATTTTCTTAGAAATCACAAAGGGTTGAAAAATCAGATTTGGTGAAAATGGAACATGAAATTCAATTGATCATATCTCCTATTATATTTCAAATTTTTGAGTGTGGTTAAGTTCTAGAGTTAGATCTATAAGTTTTGTAGCATCTCCAAGTGGAATCACTGAAAAAGGTGTTGTAGATTTTCGTGTGGACTGATTTTAGCAAAGGAGTCCAAAGCTGCAAAAGAGGAAAATGATCTCTTAAAAAACTTAAAGAAATTGTTTCGCTACTTAAATTATGAGAAAAATTCTGGCCTTTTGGGACATGAAAGTATATGGTATAAAGAACATCCTGTCCAAAAATGAGTTCATTCCGACTTAAAATGAGCAAGTTATGACCATTTCAATATTTAGGTTTTTTCGACGAAAAATGCTATAATTAGGAGTTCTATAACTCAGATGAATTCTCAATTTAAAGCTGGAAGCTCACGTTAACATGTGTAAGATCCTGCCAAGATTTGGGAATTTTTGGAGTTAAACTTGAGGTAGCTAATTTCTTAAGGAATTAATTAGAAATTAATTTTTGAAAAATAGTAAATGAATTTTAAAAATTCCAAGAAAAATATATGTTCATTATGGGACTATATTCTGCTAAATCCCAGAAAAGAAATATTTTTGGGACTGATTTGATATTTTTCATTAAAATTATGTAGTTACGAATATATGAGTTAAATATGTTATGTGAAGTAACAAAGTTGGAAAATAGGATTTTATGGCTTGGAAATCCTATATAAGGTATATGTAGATTTTTGAAAAGGGATTTGATCATTGGTGATGAATTCTTATGAGTATGGCAGTTCTGAATGATTAAATTCGTTATTTGGTAAAGTGTAAACAATTGGTATGATTATGACTAGGGATTATTCAGTATAGTCATGACCATTGATGATTTAATGAATATCATTGGCCCGTAGTACAGGAATGATTCAAAGATGTGGTTTATTTATTAAGCTGAGTCTCAGCGATAAAAATTGATGAAAAACCTTTTTAAATCATAGAAGATAGTAGATTTTATTCTCTACTTGACTTTTCTAATGGATTGTTTGTTCCGCTGCAGTTAAACTTGATGTCTATTGTATTTTATCAGTTTAATATATTTGAAGACTAACGTAATTTATTCTGCATTATCTTAATCAAAATATTTCTTACTAGGCTAGTTGAGCTCACCCTTTCTTTCACTGTTCTCTTCAGGAAATGAAAATATAGCTGGGACGAGTCGGGAAACGGAGTGACGGTCCAGATGATAGCATTAGTAGTCCTCACTATTCTATTAAATAGTGTGATAATAAATGTAATGAAGACTCCATTGAGTTTGTATATTGTCTAGATGACAATATGCGTATTAAAACTATTAGATTATATTTCGTCGTATTTTACACGACTATTGTATAATTAAGTTGTTTTTGAATTTATGTACCATATATCTGGCGACTCAAGATGGGTGATGAATACCTATTTTTGGGGGCGTCACAAAGAGCGTGGTTTTCCTGGGATGTTGGGGAGCATCAACTGCATTCATTGGAAATGGAAGAATTGTCCGGTTGCGTGGCATAGTATGTATTTTGGACATGTGCATGAGCCAACAATTATTTTAGAAGCGGTGGCTTCATTATACGACCTTTGGATATGGCATGGATTTTTTGGATTATCAGGCTCTCATAATGATATTAAATTTTTGGAGAGATCATTCTATCTTCTCTGCTCTTTCTAAAGGTCGTGCTCCACTAGTGAACTATTCAATTAATGGAAATGAGTACACGATGGGATATTACCTTGCTGATGCTATATATCCCTCATGGGCAACATTTGTTAAAACCATTTCGGCACCTCGGGGAAATAAAAGAAAACTATTTGTTAAGACTCAAGAGGCGCTTAGAAAGGATGTTGAGCAAGCATTTGGGGTACTGCAAGCACGTTTTGAGATAGTTTGTGGTCCTGCACGATTTTGGGATCAAACAACCACTACAACAAAAAGACTTATCAGCGCCCGCATATCAGCGACCGCATATGGTCGCAGATGAGTATTCGCGATCGCATATGGTCGCAAATGAGTATTCGCGACCGAATGCGATCACGATAATAATCGCGAGATAATCCGTCACATTTGGATGGACAATAGCGACCACCAATAATAGCGATCGATTTCTCAATGATCATTGTTAATTAATCGAATCCGTCGCTATTATGACTCATGCTGAGTCATTTGTCAGCTGTGAGGTGGCACATGTGTCAGCGACCGGCAATAGCGATCGAATCGGTCGCTAGTTTCAAAGTAGCTATCGGTGATCGCGTTTCGATTTTAAGCGACGCATGCGCGATCGTTTTTTTTATATAATATTTTTCCTGTTTTATTGATTTCCCAAAATAACTCGCTTTGTACCGCTTTCTATCCCAACACACAGCAGTATATATAAGCATCCATCCATGATAACTACCATATGATAAACATTCATCCATATGATAACTACTATATGATAAACATCCATCGTAAACCAACACAATACAATCGTAAAAATCCATATAATATAATCGTAAACCAATACAATTGTCCAAAGAATCAATCTAAAAGAGTACAAGGCTTTAAAAATATAAAAAACAAGTCTAGCAAAGCTTTAAAAATCTAACATATATGACTGGAGCTCTTCATGGATCATCCAAATTAGTACCCTGTAATTAACAAAAGAATAAAACATATATGTTACATGTAAGACCCCAGCTTTTTATAAATAAAATTGAATTTTCTCTATTCATTATCTTGAAATAATAAGGAGTTAATTTGATATAATGTTTTGGTTATGGGTGAAATGTGCAAATTTTACAAAATAAGCAAGTGGTTGTAAAATATTCATTTCTGTCGGGGAATATTCGTTTGGTCGTTGAATATTCTTTTTGTCGGGAATATTTGTACGATTTGGTATGATCATTTCATGGGCCCCATAGCAGCGAATAACTATCGGATAAAAAAAAATGATAAGTTTGAGTTTTTATAAATATCTGGCAGTAGTTGTTACAAATTAACTTTGTTGTTGTAATACCCGGTGGTTAAAATACGATGAATACGTGTGGTTTCGCATAAAGATATTTGCGGTATTAGCTTGATATTGTTGAATTATTGATTAAATGCGTGCGTAAGAAGACACTACTCAATAATTATTACGAGTAATTCTTATTTAATATTTTATTGATTCAATAATTTCTTTGCGTTAATATTTTATATTATTATTGTTTTGATAATTGTCCACGCATGATATTTCCCATTATCGGATCAATAATTCATATTATTTGAATAATATTATTAGATAGCATTATTGGAAATGTATAGAAAGTTCTGTCAAGGAGAGGTTTGGTCACCTAATCATACCGCAAGAAGGAGAAATCCTTATTAGAAAGCCCCTCTTTCACCGGAAATGACTGGTTGTTGTCATAATTGTGATTCTGTAATATTATTTGTGAATAATTAATTATTGATTTATATGATAAGAAAATATTTATTTGATGTGGATATAAATGATGGATTTATTTATGTGGTTATAAATGAAGGAATTAATGTTAAGGTGTTTTATCAGTATTTTGTCGGATTGGAGGTATTAAAAACTCAAATTGGTGTTTTTAAAGCTTTATTGCGTGAGTTGTAATTTTAATCCGACCGTTGGATCGTTGTGATTTTTGGATATGTTATACATATATGAGTTGAGTATATGTCCACAAATTTTGAACCGTTGAAAATTAACGCATAATTTGTTATGAATTTTAAAAGGTGTTGAAACGGTGTTGAAAATCATCCGTTTGTGGATTTCGGATATTTTCTGTTTAGAATTTGGAAAAACTTTCTTCTGCAAAGTTGTATAGAATTCGATTTTGTGTGGAATAGACATAAAATTCGTATTTTTCTGATAAACGGGCTATTTTCTATGAATTGTTGAAGTTTCGATAAATAAAATAATTTTTATTAAAAATGGGGTGGGACCCACTTTGGTTGGTGTTAATAACATGTGGGCTGCTGAAATTTTCAGAATTGAGGGACTGGAGATTTTCAAAGAGCTTGTGTAGAAAAAATATAAGGTTATATTATATTTTAATATTTTAGTCTCCTATGGCGTTCTAGTATTTTTCTATAAATAGGCGCTTAGATTAGAATTGAAAATCACACCAGAAAAAAGTTTTCTTTTCTCTTTATATTGTCAAGCGTATTTTTGTGACGCCCCCAAAATAGGTATACATCACCCATTTTGAGTCATCAATAACATGGTACAGAAACAACTACAACTTTATTAATACAATACATAAATTGTGAGTTTAAATACAAATATTGTCATCTAGACAATATCCATACCCAACTAAGTCCTTATTATAATTATTGGTACATTATATTACAAAAATGGTGAGGACTACTAAAACAACTTCTAGAACCTTCATTCCATACCCCGATTAGTACTCGCTACATTCTCACATCCTGAGAAGAAAAATGGAACAAAAAGGAAAAGGGTGAGCTCAACTAGCCCAGTAAAAAATATTATGACTAAGATAATATAAAACAAATTATCGTTAGTCTTCAACAGGGAAAAATCTGATAGAATACAATAGACAACAAGTTTCAGATCAATATTCGCAGCGGAAATTATAATTCATAGAAGAGTTACATAGAGAATAAAATCTACTATAATCTATGCATTTAACAGTCCATCATCAATATTTTATCCCTGTAACATCAATCAATATTCATCTTGAATCAAATATTCATCTTTGCACTACAGGCCAAAGATATTCATCAGTCGGTCATGTTCATCTCAACACCTGCACATCTTTGCACTACAGGCCAAAGATATTCATAATAAAATCAACCATCTTTGCAGTACAGGCCAAAGATATTCAATAACATCATCATTTAGGACTGAGGATGATGAAAATAATTTTAAAGAAAATGAATCCAGTGAAACAAAAGAACAACTATTAAGGATTCGTACTTTAAACAATCCGAGTTCAAGAATACTTCATAAATAATCATGGTGAAGTAAAATTCAAGAATGATCAAAACATGGATACAATCAAAGCTAGTATCCATAATCGATATTTTGGACAAAAATGAAAATTTAATTTTTCTGTGAATAGTGTCGTATTCGTGAATAGTGTTGTATACGTGAATAGTAACCTCGACACTAAAAGACAAGAATTTCACAAGAAAAATCTTACCAATATTCCGGCATAATGATATTAGAAAAAATAATATCATTTTAAAAAAAATAATATCCCTTACCTCGTAAAGACAATACTTCTAGTTGAAACACCGGATATAGGCTATGACTTGAACTTGCACCGTATAGCAACACTCAAAGTATCAAAATACTCTCAAGAATACACTCAATATATCAAGAGAGAGAAAGAGAGAGAAAACTTCAGTTTCTGGTGTGATTTTCAATTCTAACCTAAGCACCCTATTTATAGAAAAATGCTTAGAACACCAAAATAGAAAATTTAATAAAATATTAATATATTTATAAAATTTTCCTTAGCCCACCTCTAGACATCTGAATTCAGCACTTTGCACATGTTAATGATGTCCAAAAAATACAAAAAACGTTTTTCTTAATAAATATAATTAAAACTCCCAAAAATCAATTATTTCAGAACTTCAGAACTTCAATAATTCATAATAAATAGCCCTTTTTATCAGAAAAATTTGAACCTCTTGTCTTTTACAATGGAAATTTCATTCTCTACAACTTTACAGAAGAAAGTTTTTCCAAATTCCAAACAGAAATTGACCGAAATTCACAAACAGGCGATTTTACAGGCTATAATCAAATTTCAGTCAAGAAATGGAGTCCACCGACATACAAAACATGTGTTAATCATTTAATGCAACAAAAATACTCTTCCTCCACATATATTCATAAATCCCACATTCATTGTATAAATATCACCATTATTATATTATTAAAATAATATATTTAAATGAATTATTTTATCAGAAAAAGATAAAATATTAATTTTCAACAATTGTCACATTACAAATTTTCTCCATCTATATCCACATAAAATCAATATTTTCCTCATCATATAAATCAATAATTAATCATTCACAAATAATATTCTGAGAATCACAATATCGACAACCGGACGATTCTCGGAAAGAGGGGCTTTCAATAAGAATTTTTCCTTCTTGGTGGCGCAATTAGATGACCAAACCTCTCCTTAGACAGAACTTTCTAGACATTGCCAATAATGTTATCTAATAACATTATTCAAATAATATGAATTATTGATCTGATAATGAAAATATTGTGCAGTGACAATTATTAAAACAACAATAATATCAACGTAGCAATTATTAAATCAATAAAATATAATATTGAACAGTAATTACTTTAACAATTATTGAGTAGTGCCTTCTTACGTAAGAATCAATAATTGGTGCAATACCGTGTGCTACTGTGTTTTAACCACCGGGTATTCTAACAGTATTAACGGTAACAACTACGCCATTATTTATAAACAACTTATTCTTGTCGTTTTCTTCATCCAATCGCTTTCTGTTATGGGGCCCACATTAAGGTTGTGCGTCGTCGCATCTGAATATTCCACGACCAAACGAATATTCCCCGACAACAATGAATATTTTATAACCACTTGCTTATTTGAAATATTTGCGAATTTTACCCATAACTAACCACATTAATCAAATCAACCCTTACTATTTCAAAATAATAAATAGAGAAAATTTAATTTCATTTAATAATAAGTTGGGGTCTTACAACCTCCTCTCCTTATGAAATTTCGTCCTCGAAATTGATGTACGTACCTGGTGTTTCGAAAAGGTGAGGATACCTCGCTTTCATTTCCGTTTCCAACTCCCAGGTCATTTCCTCTATAGCATGGTTCCTCCACAAAACTTTGACTTGTGGTATGACCTTTGTACGTAGGACATGCTCCTTTCAATCCAAAATCTTGACAGGTACCTCCTCATACGTTAAGTCTTCGGCTATCTCTTCCGGTTCTAACTCAATAATGTGGTTCGGGTCTTTCACATATTTACGAAGCACAGATATGTGAAAAACATTATGAACACGAGACATGCTTGGAGGAAACGCGAGTCTATAGGCTACATTTCCTATTCAGTCAAGAATCTAAAATGGACCAATAAATCGTGGATTGAACTTTCCTCTTTTCCCGAATCTTGTAACTCTCTTCCATGGAGCAACTCTCAACAATACATGATCCCCAATACTAAATTCCACGTCCTTTCGATGAAGATCCGCATAACTCTTTTATCGATCCTGTGCCGTTTGTATACGTTGTCGAATCATTTGGATCTTTTCTGTAGTCATACGTACCAACTCGGGTCCCAACAATGTTGCTTCACCCACCTCATCCCAACATACTGGAGAAGCGACACTTTCGTCCATACAATGCTTGAACGGAGCCACACCTATACTTCTTTCGATAGCTTTGTTGTTGTAGGAGAATTCCACCAATGGTAAATATTTATCCCAACTTCCTTTGAAATCTAGGACACAAAGTCTTAATAGATCTTCAAGAGTTTGAATAGTCCTCTCTGATTATCCGTCCATTTGAGGATGGTATCTTAAGCCCAATAAATCAGAATCCGTGCCCATAGCTTTTTGCAAGCTAACCCAAAATCTTGAAGTGAATCTTGGGTCACGATCCGAAACTATGGATACTGGCATGCCATGCAATCTCACAATCTCATTTATATACATATGAGAAAGACGTTCAAGGGAATAAGTTTCCCGTATCGGCAAGAAATAAGCGGACTTGGTTAATCTATCAACAATAACCCAAATAGCATTGATACCTTGAGAAACCGTAGGAAGACCCATAACAAAATCCATGGTAATGTGTTCTCACTTCCATTTTGGAATCTCAAGTGGTTGCAATGGTCCCTTTGGCACTTGATGCTCTGCCTTTACACGTTGACAAGTTAAACACCTCGAGATAAACTTCGCGATCTCTCTCTTCATATTGTTCCACCAAAATGTATCTCGGAGATCACGATACATTTTGGTACTTCCCGAATGGATTACAAACGGTGTATTATGTGCCTCCATCATGATCTTGTACTTCAAATTAGAGTCTTTAGGAACATAAAGTCTGGAGTGGACTCGAAGTATTCCTTCTTCATCGATTCTCCCTTCCGGAATAGCACCTTCTTGTACTTTCTTCTACATACGCATCAGGTCCGGGTCGGTAGTTTGAGCAACTTTAATTTTTTTCGATTAAAGTCGGTTCTATGCGTATACTTGACATCATCGCATTCGTTCTTGCATATGATCTTCTACTCAACGCGTCAGCTACCACGTTTGCTTTTCCGGGATGGTATTGAATAGTGTGGTCGTAATCATTCAACAGCTCGAGCCAACGTCGTTGCCGCATGTTGAGTTCCTTTTGGGTGAAGAAATATTTGAGACTTTTATGGTCTGAATATATCTCCACTTTCTCTCCGTATAGATAGTGCCTCCAAAACTTTAGCACAAAAACGACCGCTGCCAACTCTAGATCATGAGTAGGATAATTCATCTAATATTCTTTAAGTTATCGCGAGGCATATGCTATGACTTTCCCACGTTGCATGAGAACACATCCTAACCCTTTGCCTGAAGCATCGCTGTAGATAACAAATCCATCTGAACCAGATGGTATTGTTAGAACAGGTGCCAAAATGAGTCTCCTCTCAAGCTCTTGGAAACCCTTCTCGCATTCATTGCTCCATTCAAATTTTGTATCTTTTCGAGTCAGCTGAGTTAACGGAGTAGCAATTCGAGAAAATCCTTCCACGAATCTCCGATAATAACCAGCTAAGCCCAGAAAGCTACGTCTTCGGCCATTAGTCTTGATTGCTCTCAACTTTGTATTGCTTCAATCTTTGCCGGGTCAACAGATACTCCATGTTTTGACACCACGTGCCCAAGGAATGCTACTTCCTCAAGCCAGAACTCGCATTTCTTCAAAATAAAATATTTTTTAATAAAAATGGGGTGGGACTCACTTTGGTTGGTGTTAATAACATGTCAATTTCTTTGAAATTTTCGTAATTGAGGGGTGGAGATTTTCAAAGAAAGCATGCGTAGAAAAATATAAGGTTATATTATATTTTAATATTTTAGTCTCCTATGGCGTTCTAGTATTTTTCTATAAATAGGCGCTTAGGTTAGAATTGAAAATCACACGAGAAACAAGTTTTCTTTCTCTCTATATTGTCGAGCGTATTTTTGTGAGTATTTTGATACTTTGAGAGTTCTTTATTCAAAGGCAAGTTTTCACAAGACTATATCCAAGTTCAATCGTAATACGGTTATTTTGAGGTAAGGATGTTATTTTCTTCTTAAATGATATTATTTTCTTCAATATCATTATGCCGAAATATTGGTGAACTTTTTAATCAAATTTGGAACTTTTTGTGTCGGGGTTACTATTCACGTATACGACACTATTCACGAATATGGCACTAATCACCGAAAAATAAAAAAATTTCTTTTTGTCCAAGATGTTTATTTTGGCTACTATCTTTGATTGTATCCATGTTTCGATCGTTATTTTTGAATTCTACTTCACAATTGGTTATTATGAAGTATTATTGATCTTGGATAAACTGTTATACGAATCCCTAATATTTGTCCTTCTGTCTCCTTTGGATTCGTTTTCTTTAAAATATTTTTCATCATCCTCGGTCTTAAATGATGATATTCTTGAATATCTTTGGCACTGTAGTGCAAAGATGAATGATTAATCGATGAATATCTTTGGCCCAGTAGCAAAAGATGAGCAGTGTTGAGATGAACATGACCAATTTGGTGATCTAAATGAATATCTTTGGCATGTAGTGCAAAGATGAATATTTGATTAAAGATGTATATTGATTGATGTTACGAGGATAAAATATTGATGATGGACTTTTAAATCTTAGAAGATAGTAGAATTCATTCTCTACGTGACTCTTCTAATGGATTCTTCATTTAGATTGAGAATATTGATCTAAAACTTGTTGTCTATTATATTCTATCGATTTTTTTCTGTTGAAGACTAATGATAATTTTTGTATATTATCTTAGTCATAATGTTCTTCTTTGGGTTAGTTGAGTTCACCTTTTCCTTTTTGTTCCATTTTTCTTCTCAAAAGGTGGTGAGAACATAGCATGATCGAGTCGGGGTATGGAGTAATGGTTCTAGAAAGATGTTTTTTAGCGATCCTCACTATTTCGTAAAATAGTGTATGAATAATTGTAATGAGGACTTATTTGAGTGTTGATATTGTCTAGAAGACAATATTTGTATTTAAACTCACAAAGATGTGTGTGTGTGATTTCGCACAACAATTGTATTATTGAAGTTGTAGTTTGCTTTCTGTATCATGTATTTGGCGACTCAGAATGGGTGTTGTATACCTATTTTGGGGGCGTCACATTACATGTGTTGATACTACTATGACTTGGGAATTAAAAGCTAAAAAATATCGATATATATACATGGTCGCCACCACGATCTTTGTGATCTTTTCTTCATTGCTATAATTGTGATAAGTAAGTTTTATACCTACTTATCCGGCATCTATTACTTAATCTAGTGTTTCTTAGTTACTTTTCATGCATTTTGTTTCCATTTTTTTAGATTATATGTTTGGAAGCTGAGTGAGCAACTATTGGTATGAAAATGTAAGGAAAAAGCAATTCCGAATATCATTCGGGCCTTCATGGTCATTTTATGTGTATTTCTTGTTCTTGGCGTGGAACTTGGACTATGATGTAGAAATTTTTCTTGGCTTTTCGGAACATCTTGTATCATTCCAATCGAAAGTTCGGATGCGAGAGTATGGCCTTTTTATCAACAAAGACAATGCTAAGAGTTGTTTTGTTTGTCATTACACAGCAGCAGCTACTTCCAAAGCAATTTCGACCTTCATCCGTTCGTTATTTATCAAAACTCAAAGAATAAAAGTTGTGGAGCTCGTCGATAGATTCGATTTGATAGGTGACGAACCCCGTAAATCCTTCCGGATTAGAAGTTATGGCAGTTTTAGCAGGGGATATTGCAGCAGGTTTATAGAAGGTACCCAAGCTGGGGCTTGCCCTTTTTGGCCTTGATAGCAAGCCGGGGCTTGGGGTCCTGGGTGGTTTAGCAGTAGGTAGGCAAGCCGGGGCTTGCTATTACAAAAGGAAGACCCAAGCTGGGGCTGAGGTATGCGAATAGAAGAGTCTCCTAGTTGGTTTCTAATGCTACAAACGTGGAACTTAAGTGATGGTGATGATTTGGGACTCATATTGGCATGGAATTGTAATCAGAATACGTGTGAAGTATATAATTAACAACAAACAATGGGATTAGAGACACACAAGGCAAATTACGAAGATTAATCTCAGTTTTTCTAAGAAAGCGTTGGAAGAGTATTTCAAGGAGATTTTCGAGAAGATTGCGATTCTAGGCTACGTGAAGGGTGTTTTTCAATATTCTTCGTCTTAGACTATTATTTGTAATTGAAAGAATGATTTCCATGATTTATTCGGTGTTTATTGCGTTTATTATGAACTAATTCACTTTTTAGGCTTATGATGGATCTTTGAGTGAATCTATTATTTTGTAAACTTTGATTTCCAATTTAATAAGCTATTTCCAGTTTATCTATATTGATTTGAGCTTGAATCTATGAATTGCCTGATCAATAATTCTTTGTGGATTTGTATGGAATCGAGTGAGGATATGCAAATCTAGACCTAGTTGATATAGCATGTGTTCATAAATTTTGTGAATAACTTAATCTTGATGAATGTTAAGGTAGAGATATGTTTGACATCGCATGTAATCGGATAGAGAACTTATTCTTAAACCTTCTTTAATTGTAATTCATATAGAGATATAGTGAGTTAGTTGATTAAGGTGTTTAACGTGTTTCTATCTTAATTGTGGATTTACGTTCATACGGTAGTAGTGCATCGAGAGGTGGTTAATACTACGTTCGTGTTCTTGATTAATAAACTGGGATGGTGAATTGAATTGGAATCAAGGTGTTAAAATCAGAGTTAAGCTTAGGGTGAAATCATAAGTCTAATTCTCCATTAATTGTTTGAAATTTTAGATTTTGATACTTGTGATTATTTTGTGATAGTTTAATTATTCTTTAATTTAGAGTTTTTAATTTTAATCATTGAGTTGATTTGTTTAATAAAATTAGGATTAACATAAAGTTGGTAATTGTAAGTTAAGATTATTGCTAGTTAGTCTCTGTGGGAACGATACTCTACTTATCAATTTATTACTTGTTGCCCACGTGTACTTGCGTGTTGTGCGTATATAGATTTTACCCAACAAGTTTTTTGCGCCGTTGTCGGGGACTATTTATGTGAGATCCCAGATTTTATGAATAAAGATTTAAATTTCTTGAAATATTTTTTTTTAAATATTATGGTATGGATTTGATATAATGTTATAGTTGTGGGTAGTATTTATAAATTTTGCAAAGTATGCAAATTGTTATGTTATATTCGATTGGTCGGGGAATATTCTTTTCATCAGGGAATATCCGTACGACGGCACAGTCATTGGTGAACCCACAACAGAATTATTGTTAGATTGAGAAAACGACAAAAGTATTTTATTGAAAATAACAGCGGAAGTTTTACCGTTAATACTGTTGAACTACTCAGTAGTAAAAGTACAGTAATACGCGTGGTGGCATAGTGGCACACAGTATTGGTTATTGATGTTTACGTGAGAAATCACTCAGTTATACTCAATTATTGCTATAGTAATTGTTGCATCATATCTCTCATATTATTGATTCGATTATTATCACAGTATCATCTGCATAATATGTTATTTTATTAAATCAATAATTGAGACGACAAAGTTATTAATATTATTAAATTACAATATTTATAATGTCTAGAAGTTCTGCCAATGAGAGGTTTGGTCACCTAATTGCACGCCAATAGGGAGAAATCCTTATTGGAAAACCCCCTCTTTCCTGGGAACGACCTGGTTGATAAATATTGTGAGTTATAATATTTTTGAAGAATGTTATTAATATTAAAGTTGTGCTCAGAGTTGAATTTGGAGACGCGAACGTGATATTTGAGTCCGGAACGATGAAATTAGTAAAAATAGACTATAAACACAAAATATGCCGATTTTTACTATTTGGTTAAAAAGTCAACAGTTGACTTTTGTGGAAAAAGTCAACCTTCGAAATTTCAAAATTTATATTTTTGATAAAAATAGTTTCATTGTGTTGAAATTATTTATGTTAGTGAAAATCGACAATAATTTCGATAATAATTGACGTTTGGAGATTATATTGACCAATCGGGTATTTAACCGGATAAATGAGCAATTGATTGCTATTATTTCACATGATTATAACTATTTATTCACGTGTGTGTACTATTATTTCACATTCTTGTTACTATTAGGGGAGTTGGTGCAAGATTGATAATACTTGCATGACTAAGTTAAAAATGGAGGTATAGATGGAGTACTATATCTTTGTAATTCATATTTTCACACGTATCTAGAACTATTGATTCACATAATTTACTATTGAATCACATTATTTACTATTAGGGAGGTAGTGCAAGTTTAAGAAGTGATTAAAATATTGTTATGATATTAACAATATTAGATTATGAATTTATTATGTGATTGATAATGTTTGGTTAAATTTAAAGTCTTTAATATTTATCATTATTTTCGTTTGATTAATGCTTATATCATTGTCATCATCCTCATTTTTATATTTTTTTTGAAAGTCATCTGTGGCCTGTAGTGCAAAGATGAATTGTTAATGAATATCTTTGGCCGTAGTGCAAAGATGAATTTATTAATATGATTATGAACAGAAATTTTGATTTGGTATAACCATAATTTTTGATGTTTCAGGTAAAGACAGGTGATGAAAATTATCTTCGTCCTGGATGAGAAATGGAATTTGAAACCACAATTATGACTATGAATTATTCATATAATTATGGACAAGAATTGTTGATTGATGCTATAGGGATAAAACATTATTGGTGAACTTTTAACATGAAGGATATAATAGATCTGATGGTCTATTTGACTCTTTTAATGGATTGCTCGTTCCGCTGCAACTATGGTTGAAAAGTTTTATCATCTACCATATGTTCTAAATCTTTGATTTATTACTGATGAATGCTATTGATAATTTAATTATCTTTAGTCATGATATTCTTTATTGGGCTAGTTCATACTCACCCTTTTGCTTTCACAATTCCTTTCGTGTAATAAGAGTGTAATTTGGGTCGAAAGCGGGGATAATGAGGAAATAGTGAGATGGTTCGAGACTGTTGAAGTTTCTCAACACATTATAAAATGGCATGACATGCAATATAAAATTGCATTGAGGACCTAAGATGTATGTGTCGTATTTTATACGTCACTTAATAATTGATTTTGGTGAACAACAATAGGGTGATGAGTACCCAAACCTTGAAAGTGTCAAAAGTGCACCGCAGTTAAATGAAGAGAACAGAAATCTTCTCGTGTCCTTTTGGAGACTTGAAATATGGCTGCTGTACTTTATATGACATGTATTAATTTGAGTTTGGATATTGTCGTATTGAATACGTTATAATATTTGTATTGAAACTCACAGCTTATCTGTTGTCGTACTCTGCACGACAGTTCAACAGTTGTATAAATGAAGTTGTATTTGATTTTTATAGAGTGATATCTGGCAACTCAAAATGGATCGGGTGGACCTATTTTTGGGGGTGTCACAATCGGTATCAAAGCTTAGGGATATGGTCGCTGGCGGAGATATTAGTCTTGAACTAGGAGGGGAGAGATGAGTAATATACTTTGTTAGGGTGTGACTTACGTAAGCCGAAATTTTTACTTGATAAGTTGACAATTTGTGATATGTCAATTAACCTTTGTTTTGAAGGTATATTTTAGAATGATATCTGAAATACAGGAGATGAGGAATGGGAAAATTATGATACAGAGGATATAACCGGGAAGGTACAATCCGAAAAGAAAGCAAGGTATTCTCATCTCTTCGAACTACCAGGTACGTAAATTTCGAGGGCGAAATTTCATAAGGAGGGGAGATTGTGAGATCCCAGATTTTATGAATAAAGATTTAAATTTCTCGAAATATTTTTTTTTAAATATTATGGTATGGATTTGATATAATGTTATAGTTGTGGGTAGTATTTATAAATTTTGTAAAGTATGCAAGTTGTTATGTTATATTCGATTGGTCGGGAAATATTCTTTTTGTCGGGGAATATCCGTACGACGACACAATCATTGGTGAACCCACAACGGAATTATTGTCGGATTGAGAAAACGACAAAAGTATTTTATTCAAAATAACGGCAGAAGCTTTACCGTTAATACTGTTGAACTACTCGGTAGTAAAAGTACAGTAATACGCGTGGTGGCATAGTGACACACGGTATTGGTTATTGATGCTTACGTGAGAAGTCACTCAGTTATACTCAATTATTCCTATAGTAATTGTTGCATCATATCTCTCATATTATTGATTCAATTATTGTCACAGTATCATCTGCATAATATGTTATTTTATTAAATCAATAATTGAGACGACAAAGTTATTAATATTATTAAATTGCAATATTTACAATGTCTAGAAGTTTCGCGCGATGAGAGGTTTGGTCACCTAATCATGTGCTGATAGGAGAAATCCTTATTGGAAAGCCTCTTCTTTCCTGGGAACGACCTGGTTGATAAATATTGTGAGTTATAATATTTATGATGAATGTTATTAATATTGAAGTTGTGCTCGGAGTTGAATTTGGAGACGCGGACGTGATATTTGAGTCCGGAACGATGAAATTAGTAATAATAGACTATAAACACAAAATTTGCCGGCTTTTACTATTTGGTCAAAAAGTCAACGGTTGAATTTTTTGAAAAAAGTCAAACTTTGAAATTTTAAAATTTATATTTTTGATAAAAATAGTTTCATTGTGTTGAAATTATTTGTGTTAGTGAAAATCGACATTTATTTCGATAATAATTGACGTCTGGAGATTATATTGACCAATCGGGTATTTAACCGGATAAACAAGCAATTGATTGCTATTTTTTCACATGATTATAACTATTTGTTCACATGTGTGTACTATTGTTTCACATTCTTGTTACTATTAGGGGAGTTGGTGCAAGATTGATAATACTTGCATGACTAAGTTAAAAATGGAGGTATAGATGGAGGTACTATACTGTAATTCGTATTTTCACATATTTAGAACTATTGATTCACATAATTTACTATTGAATCACATTATTTACTATTAGGGGAGGTGGTGCAAGTTTGATAATACTTGCATGACTAAATTAAAAATAAAGAAAAAGTTGGAGGTATTGTACTGTAATATTCTAAGCCCTAAAACGTGCAATTATCGAAACTATGTTTTCCTATAAATAGAAGCTCATTCTTCCTTCATTTCTCACCAATTCATCAAAGCTATAGAGCATTTATTATGGAGAGAAATTATAGAGAGAAAATCTATAGAGAGAAAGAAGAAGAGAAGTCTGCTACATTTCTATTCCAGTATCCAGCTTTATTCTAAGGTAAGGGATATTATTTGTTGTACCTGTAAGGGGTATTATTTCTTTCTTTTGTCTTCATGAAGAGAACTTCTGTTATTCCATTCTTTATTATTATGTTGGAATAACCTGGTTATGCGAAGTACCACATACATGGTGAAATTCTTCTATTATTCCATTCTTTATTTTTCTGTCGGAATATCTTGTCTGTGCATTTTACGCCGGACTGGTTCCATTATTTATTATTCTGTCAGAATATCCTATCTGTGTGTTTTACGCTAAACCTGGTTCCATTATTTATTATTTCGCATTTAATATTACATTTGGAATATCCGCTTGGTGTAATTTCACGACACGGTTAAAATCTTTATTATTATGTTGGAATATCACATGCATCTTGCTTTTACATGGGACTGGTTCCGTCTTTATTATTCATTTATTCTGTGGAACATCTTGTCGGTGTGAATTTCACCTGACCTGGTTCCGTTATTTATTATTCTGTTAGAATAACCTGTCTGTGCGGTCTCTATCGCATGCATGGTGAATGATCCTTTGTATTCATTCCTTATTAAATTGTGGAAAAGATCTGTTTATGTTGATTATGATGAGAGTCATAATGAAAGTATTGGACTGATGAAAATCATGGGTATATGAAGTATTAGTAAGTGTTATGATGAGTTATGTTGGTTATTATGTGAAAACATGAAAGTTTCTTAGAAATCACAAAGGGTTGAAAATCAGATTTTGGTAAAAACGTAACATGAAATTCAATTGACCATATCTCCTATTATATTTCGAATTTTTGAGTGTGGTCAAGTCCTAGAGTTAGATCTATGAGTCTTATAACTTATCCAAGTGGAATCACTGGAAAAAGTATTGTAGATTTTTGTGTGGACTGATTTTAGCAAAGGAGTCAAAAGCTGAAAATTTCGAAAAGGCTACTGATTATTTTTTTAAAAGGGCATTTTCGGCCATTTAATTTATTAGAAAAATTTTGGCCTTTTAGGACATGAAATTATATGGTATAAGGAACATCCTGTCTAAAAATGAGCTCATTCCGACTTAAAATGAGCAAGTTATGACCATTTCAATATTTAGGTTTTTCCGATGAAAAACGCTAGAACCGGAGTTCTATAATTCCGATGACCATGAAATTTAAACTGGAGGCTCACGTTAACATGTGTAAGATCTTTCCACGATTTGGGAATTTCTGGAGTTAACCTTGAGATAGCTAATTTCTTAAGGAATTTATTAGAAATTGATTTTTGAAAAATAGTAAATGAATTTTAAAAATTCTGAGAAAAATATATTTTCATTATGGGACTATATTATGCTAAATCCCAGAAAAGAAATATTTTTGGGACTGATTTGGTATTTTTCATGAAAATGGTTTAGTTACGAATATATGAGTTAAATATGTTATGTGAAGTAACAAAGTTGGAAAATAGAATTTTATGGCTTAGAAATCCTATATAAGGTATATGCATATTGTTGATGAGGGATTTGATTATTGGTGATGAAATCTTATGAGTATGGCATTTTTGAATGATTAAATGCATTAATTGGTAAAGTGTAAACAATTGAAATAAATTGTTTATAAGTTTAAGAAGTGATTAAAATATTGTTATGATATTAACAATATTAGATTATGAATTTATTATGTGATTGATAATGTTTGGTTAAATTTAAAGTCTTTAATATTTATCCTTGTTTTCATTTGATTAATGTTTATATCATTGTCATCATCCTCATTTTTATATTTTTTTTTGAAAGTCATATGTGGCCTGTCGTGCCTAGATGGACTTGGTATGATTATGACCAGGGATTATTCGGTATAATCATGACCGTAATGTTACAAATGATGTGGTAAAAGTCATCTTTGGCCGTAGATGGACTTGGTATGATTATGACTAGGGATTATTCGGTATAATCATGACCGTAATTGAAAACACGAATATCCTTGGCTCGTAGTACATGGATAATTCGTGGTCATGATACTATTAAGCTGAGTCTCAGAATTATTGATTTTATAGTTGTATATCTTTGGCCTGTAGTGCAAAGATGAACTGTTGGTTATTAGTTATACAGTTGTATGTCTTTGGCCTGTAGTGCAAAGATGAATTGTTAATGAATATCTTTGGCCGTAGTGCAAAGATGAATTTATTAATATGATTATGAACAGAAATTTTGATTTGGTATAACCATAATTTTTGATATTTCAGGTAAAGACAGGTGATGAAAATTATCTTCGTCCTGGATGAGAAATGGAATTTGAAACCACAATTATGACTATGAGTTATTCATATAATTGTGGACAGGAATTGTTGATTGATGCTATAGGGATAAAACATTATTGGTGGACTTTTAACATGGAGGATATAATAGATCTGATGGTCTATTTGACTCTTTTAATGGATTGCTCGTTCCGCTGCAACTATGGTTGAAATTTTTTATCATCTACCATATGTTCTAAATCTTTGATTTATTACTGATGAATGCTATTGATAATTTAATTATCTTTAGTCATGATATTCTTTATTGGGCTAGTCAGGTTTCACCCTTTTGCTTCACAATTCCTTTCGAATGTAATAAGAGTGTAAATTTGGGTCGAAAGGGGGGATAACGAGGAAATAGTGAGATGGTTCGAGGCTGTTGAAGTTTCTCAACACATTATAAAAGCGGCATGACATGCAATATAAAATTGCATTGAGGACCTTAGATGTGTGTGTCGTATTTTATACGTCACTTAATAATTGATTTTGGTGAACAACAATAGGGTGATGAGAACCCAAACCTTGAAAGTGTCAAAAGTGCACATGATTAAACGAAGAAGAACATAAATCTTCTCGTGTCCTTTTGGAGACTTGAAATATGGCTGCTGTACTTTATATGGCATGTATTAATTTGAGTTTGGATATTGTCGTATTGAATACGTTACAATATTTGTATTGAAACTCATAGCTTATCTGTTGTCGTACTCTGCATGACAGTTCAACAGTTATATAAATGAAGTTGTATTTGATTTTAATAGAGTTATATTTGGCGACTCAGAATGGGTCGGGTGGACCTATTTTTGGGGGCGTCACAATTTAGTATAGTTCTTAATTCTTTTATAATATCAGTTTAATTAATCCAGTTTTACTTAGACATTTTTATTTTTTTGTTTTGTTTCTTCTATTTCAGGGGTTGAACGCAGTTTATGCAAACTCGGTCCAAAAATCCAGACTTATTTCCTTTAGAGGACGACATTGAGAAAAGGTTCCAGAGGTTGAATAAGTGGATCAATGAAACGAGACAAGAATTTGAAACACCTGAGAAAGAAGAGGAAATGGCAGTCGAAGATCGGAAGCGTTAAGGGACTTACATTATCCAAGGTGATCGAATCGCAATCAAGCATCACCAGCCCATAATAGCGATAAATACATTTGAAATTAAGCCTGGGATGATACAAATGATTCAGAATTCAGTTCAGTTTAGGGGATTGGCAAATGACGATCTAAACGAGCATCTAGTCAGCTTTCTGGAAATTTGCGACACCTTTAGGTACAATTGGGTGTCGGATGAGGCGGTGAGACTTTGCTTATTCCCATTCACTTTACGGGATAAGGCGAAGAGTTGGTTGCATTCTCTACCGTCCGATTCGATAACTACATGGGAGGATTTAGCTCAGAAATTCCTCGCCAAATTCTTTCCCATAATTAAAAGCGCAAAGATGAGGAACGAGATAACGATGTTTGAACAGCAACATGGGGAGTCGTTATATGAGGCATGGGAGAGATACAAAGAATTGCTTAGAAAATGCCCACATCATGGACTGCCCAAGTGGTTACAAATGAACACCTTTTACGACGGAATACATGGGAATCTCAGAACGAGTATTGATGCAGCGTCGGGCGGAACATTCATGGCTAAGAGTTACGAGGAAGACTACGATTTGATTGAAACCATGGCGTTAATAATAACTACTAAAGGGCCACGGTGAGAATGACATGTAGAAGGCAAGGCGGTGGGGTGTTAGAAGTAGAGATGGTGTAATTGCTATACTGACACATATTAACGCACTTTCAAAGAAGTTGGATTCGATGACAGGGGCACAAGCACAACAAGCACAGCAAGTGGCAATAATATGCGATTTGTGCGCAGGAGAGCACCCAATGAATCAATGTGCAATATGTAAGACCCCGAATTTTATGAAATAAAAGTATTCAATTTTTTTTATAATTATTATTCAGTAAATGGTTAAATTGATAAAAGTTTAAAGTTAAGGGTGATATATGTAAAATTTTTCAAAATACACAAGTGGTTATAAAATATTCATTTTTGTAGGGGAATATTCGTTTGGTCGTGGAATATTCTTGTTGTCGGGGAATATTAAATGCAATGACGGTATGACCATTTGTGGGCCCCATAACAGAATAACTGTCGGATGAAGAAAATGACAAGTATGAGTTTTTATAAATAACGAGGTAGTTGTTACTGTTAACACTGTTGGAATATCCGATGGTTAAAAATACAGTAATATGTGTGGTTGCACAAGAAAGATTACCAGATTGCAGTGATATTTTTGAATTATTGATCCTTACGTAAGAAGGCACTACTCAATAATTGTTACAGTAATTAATGTTCAATATTTTATTTTATTGATTCAATAATTCCTGCGTTGATATTTTATATTATTGTTGTTTCAATAATTGTCATGACACAGTATTTTCCATTATCAGATCAATAATTCATATTATTTGAATAATATTATTAGATAACATTATTGGAAATGTCTAAAAAGTTTTGTCAATGAGAGGTTTGGTCACTTAATTGCGCGTCAGTAAGGAGAAATCCTTATCGGAAAGCCCCCTCTTTCCTGGGAACCACCTGGTTGTCATAATTGTGATTCTGTAATATTATTTGTGAATAATAAATTATTGATTTATATGATAAGGAAATATTTATTTAATGCGGATATAAATAATGGATTTATGTATGTGGTTATAGACGAAGGAATTAATGTTGAGGTGTTTTATCAGTATTTTTGTTGGAATGGAGGTATTAAAATCAAATCAATTATTTTTACGATATATTGCGTGAGTTATAATTTTTAATCCAAATAGTTGGATCGTTGTGATTTTTGGATATGTTATACATATATAAGTTGAGTATATGTCCACAAATTTTGAACCGTTAAAATGAGCGTATGATTTGTTATGAATTTTAAGAGGTGGTGATTGTAAATTAGGTTTATAAATGATTTTGGTGGAAAATTCTAGAATGCGTGGGCCCCACCTATGGTTGGTGAAGATGTGCTGAAATTCTAATTCAAATGTGGTGGGTGGAAATAGTAACAGGTAAAACTATCAGGTAGCAGGTCAAGTCTGCTTCGGCGTACTAACATTTTTCTATAAACAGAGGGCTAAGTTAGAATTGAAAATCACACCAGAAACATAAGTTTTCTCTCTTTCTCTCTCTATATTATCGAGCGTATTTTGTGAGTATTTAGATACTTTGTGAGTTGCTATTCATCAGTGCAAGTTTCCTTCGGCTTTTCATCCGATATTCCAGTCAGAAGTACTGCTCTTTTGAGGTAAGGGATTTTAAGGTTTGTTATGTTTTTCATGTTTTGTAATTTTTCCGACCTTCAAAAATTCTGGAAAAATTTAAAATGATAATTTGATGAGTTTTATTGATTGTGTCCAAAAATGGCGATTTTTGGATGTATAGATTAGGAGTTATGAATTTTATGAGAAAAGACTATTTTAAAAGTAAACCCTTATAACTTCTTGTGGTTAACTCCAAAATTGGTAAAATTTTTATTGAGAGTACATCTATATAACATCAGTATATTCTGTAAATTTCGGAATTTTTGGACAAAAGTACAATTTATGATAAATGTCTAAATATTCGGCAATTTTGGCCATGTGAAAAATAGTAAATGAATTTTAAAAATTCCGAAAAAAATATATGTTCAATATGGGATTATATTCTGCTAAATCCCAGAAAAGAAATATTTTTGGGACTGATTTGGTATTTTTCATGAAAATTAACTAGTTATGAGTAAATAAATTAAATATGTTATGTGAAGTAAGAAAATTGGAAAACAGGATTTTATGGCTTGAGAATCCTATATGAGGTATATGCAGATTTTTGATGAGGGTTTTGGTTATTGGTGATGAAATCTTATGAGTTTGACATTTTAGGATGATTAAATGCATTATTTAGTAAAGTGTAAACAATTAAAATAAATTGTTTATAAGTTTAAGAAATGATTAAAATATTATGGTAGTATTAATACTATTAGATTATGAGATTATTAAGTGATTTATAATATTTGGATTAAGGTGTTATGAAATCATTGATTTATGAATCTTACTCTTGAAATTAAATGCAGTTGTTGACCGTATTGTTTTTATCATATATAACGTTTTTATAATCCCGGTGATGAAATTTCTCTTTGACTTAAGTGTAAAGATGGGTAGATTATTGGTATAATCGTGACTATGGGTTCTCTTTGGCCAATAGTGCAAAGATGAATTGTTGACTGGTATGATCATGACCATTGAATTTACAATTGAATATTTTTAGCTTAAGTGCAAAGGTGAATTGATCAACATGGTTATAATTATTGTTTATATAAATTCTGAAATGATTGTATGTTTCTTTGAGATATGAATATCTTTGGCCTGTAGTACAAAGATCAATTATTGATGAATATCTTTGGCCCGTAGTGCAAAGATGATTTAATTGTTGTTGAATATCTTTGCCCGTAGTGCAAAGATGACTTGTTGATTGAATATCTTTTGCCTGTAGTGCAAAGATGAACTGTTGATGAATATCTTTGGCCCGTAGTGCAAAGATGTCCTGTTGTTGAATATCTTTGGCTTGTAGTGCAAAGATGAACTGTTGATGAATATCTTTATCCCGTAGTCTGAAGATGAATTTATTAGTATGATTATGAACATGAGCTGTGATTTGGTATAACCATGATCTTTGATATTTCGAGGTAAAGGCGAAGTGATGTAAATTATCTTCGTCACAGGTGCGAAGAGGAATTTAGAATCACAATTATGGTTATGATTTATTCATATGATTGTGGAAAGGAACTGTTGATTGATGTTACAGAGATAAAAATTGTTGGTGGACTTTTAATGTGGAGAAGATAATAGACCTTATAGTCTATTTTACTCTTCTAATGGATTGCTCGTTCCACTGCAACTATGGTTGAAAAGTTTTATCATCTACCATATGTTCTAAATCTCTGATTTATTACTATGAAGGCTATTGATAATTTAATTATCTTTAGTAATAATATTCTTTCTTTGGCTAGTTGTGCTCACCCTTTTGCTTCACAATTCCTTTTCGGGTAATAAGAGTGTAATTTGGGTGACGGGGATAACAGGGGAATAGTGTGGTGGTTCGAGACTATCAAAGTTTCTCAACACATTATAAAACGACATGACATACAATATATAATTGTATTGAGGACCTAAGATGTGTGTGTCGTATATTATACGTCACTTAATAATTGATTTTGGTGAACAACAATAGGGTGAGGTGAACCTGACTTTGGAAGGGTGTTTTGCCACTATCATACAAGATGTCTAATGACATATAATCTCGTGTTATCATAAGAAAGGGTTGTGCACATCCACTTGTTGAGTATATCTCTGAGCACTACCTATATGATCTTGGAGTTGGGTTGAAACATAATGTTCAATCGCAGGGCGGTGGAGATAGTTATATGTCAAGAGAAGACTCACCATTGGAAGAAACATGATAGTAATCTTCTCGTTTTTCTTTGGGGTCTATTGGATCAACCAAGGATAATTCTCCGGACATATGATATCTATCATAACTTAGATTCATGGCCTCCACATATACGAAGGTTTCTTGAGCACTTCCCAAAGATTTTAATTTCTAAAACAGATTCTAGATTGTACCTTTATGTAAGGTATCCTTTGTGAGAAATTTGTCCATAGTTGGGACATGAGTCATGAGTTGGTATTAAAACTCTCAGTATATGTGTTGTTGTAATTTTGCACGACAATTGTAGTAATAAAGTTGTAGTTATTTTCTGTACCATGTATTTAGCGACTCAGAATAGGTTGGATGTTTTGGACCTATTTTAGGGGCGTCACATTTGGTATTAGAGCTTAGGGATATGATCTCTGGCGGAGATCCGGGATTAGAACTAGGAAGGGAGAGACGAGTAATATCCTTCGCTAGTGTGTGTCCTACCTAAGCTGAATTTTCTTACTTAAGTTGACAAATTGTGATATGTCAATTTACCTTTGTTTTGAAGCTGTATTCTAGAATGATATCTGAAATACAGGAGATGAGGAATGGAGAAATCATGAGGACAGGGAAGATGGAATCTGAGATGAAAGCAAGGTATTCTCAACTCTTTGAAATACCAGGTATGTAAATTTTGGGGAAGAAATTTCATAAGGAGTGGAGATTGTAAGACCCCAGATTTTATGAAATAAAAGTATTCAATTTTTCTTATAATTATTATTCAATAAATGGTTAAATTGATAAAAGTTTAAAGTTAAGGGTGATATATGTAACATTTTTCAAAACACGCAAGTGGTTATAAAATATTCATTTATGTCGGGGAATATTCGTTTGGTCGTGGAATATTCTTGTTATCGGGGAATATTAAATGCGGCAGGTAGCAACCATTTGTGGGCCCATATAAGAATAACTCATTGGATGAAGAAAGCGACAAGTATGAGTTTTTATAAATAACGAGGTAGTTATTACCGCTATTAACCTTGATTGGAATACCGGTGGTTAAAAATACAAGATACGCGTCGTTGGTTGCAAGATGGCGCGCAGTATTATACTGATATTTTTGAATTATTGATCCTACGTGAAGGCCTTTACTCAATAATTATTACGAGTAATTCTTTATTCAATATTTTATTTTATTGATTCAATAATTCTTTGCGTTGATATTTTATATTATTGGTGTTTCAATAATTGTCACGGCACAATATTTCCCATTATCAGATCAATAATTCATATTATTTGAATAATATTATTAAATAGCATTATTTGCAATGTCTAGAAAGTTCTGTCAAGGAGAGGTTTGGTCATCTAATTGCGTGCCAGTAAGGAGAAAGTTCTGTCAAGGAGAGGTTTGGTCACCTAATTGCCAAGACCTACAAATATTTCATTACAGTTGGCGGATAGGTCAGTCACATATTCGAGAGGTATAGTAGAGGACATTCTAGTGAAAGTGGATAAGTTTATATTCCCCGCGGACTTTATCATTCTGGATTTTTAGGAGGACAAGAACATCCCAATTATCCTAGGGAGACCATTTTTGGCTACAGGAAGGACACTCATAGATGTACAAAAAGGAGAACTGACTATGAGGGTCCAAGATCAAGAAGTAAAATTTAATGTGTTCAAGGCCATGAAATTCCCTACGGATGAGGAAGAATGTTTTAGAATGGATTTAATTGAGCAAATCATCAGTGATGATAGGAGCAAGAGTTTGGTCAACGATCTGTTAGAAACAATGTTATTGGGGGATTAAGAAGTCGACGATCCAGAATTGGTGGATTACTTACAAATGCTAGACTCATTGCCACGAGTTTCCAGATTTAGAACACCATTTAAACAACTGCACACGGAGGAGGTAACCGCAGAAAAATTGAAACCATCATTGGAAGAGCCACCAAAGCTGGAACTTAAGCCACTCCCTAAACACCTCAGCTATGCATACTTAGGCAATTCAAATTCGTTACCTGTTATTATTTCTGCTGCACTTACCGAATTGCAGGAAGAGAAGTTGCTGAGAGTGCTTAGGGAACACAAATCAGCGATCGGGTGGACAATTACGGATATAAAGGGAATCAGCCCTTCATTCTGTATGCACGAGATTTTGATGGAAGATGACGCAAAACCAACGGTGGAGCAACAGCGGCGACTAAACCCGATTATGAAGGAAGTTGTGAAGAAAGAAATTTTGAAGTGGTTAGATGTCGGCATCATCTACCCGATTTCCGACAGTAAGTGGGTTAGTCCAGTCCAGTGCATGCCAAAAAAAGGAGGAATGACCGTGGTGCAGAATGAGGACAACGAGTTAATACCAACTAGAACAGTGACAGGTTGGAGGGTTTGCATGGATTATAAAAAATTGAACAAGGCAACCCGAAAAGACCATTTCCCGCTGCCCTATATTGATCAAATGTTGGATAAATTGGAGGGACATGAATATTACTGTCTATTGGATGCATACTCGGGCTATAACCAGATAGTCATCGCTCTAGAGGATCAAGAAAAGACAACATTCACATGCCCTTACAGCACATTTGCATTCAGGAGGATGTCATTCGGGTTATGCAATGCACTTGTAACTTTTCAACGGTGTATGATGGTCATTTTCTCAGACATGGTGGAGAAAAATGTTGAGGTCTTCATGGATGACTTTTCTGTCTATGGGGACAACTTTGATACCTGCCTAGGGAATTTGGTAGTGGTATTACTGGTATTACTGAGGATACGAACCTCTCGTCTTAAGCGGGAAAAATGCCACTTCATGGTCGAGGAGGGCATAATTTTGGGACACAAGGTATCGGTTCAAGGATTGGAGGTCGACAAAGCGAAGCTGGAAACAATCAAAAAATTGCCTCCACCGAGCTCAGTTAAAGGTATTAGAAGTTTTACGGGACACATTTGGGTTCTACAAGAGATTTATAAAGGACTTCTCAAAATTGCCAAGCCTTTATGCGATCTATTAGAAAAGGATACTATTTTCGGTTTTGTGAAAGTAGTAAGTCGACCTTTGAGTTGTTGAAAAGAAGTTGACTCTGACACTCGTAATAATCGTCATGCCGGATTGGAGTAGGCCTTTTTGGTGATGTATGATCTGGCGACTACTGTGATTGAAATTTGTGTTGGGACAACAAGCGGAAGGTATTTCACGCTATATATTATGCAAGCAAAACGCCACAGAGACTCAAATAAATTATACAACTACGAAGAAGGAGTTGCTTGCAGTAGTGTATGCGTTTGACAAATCCTGGGCATACTTGATCGAAACTAAGGTAATAGTCTACACGGACCATTCAGCTATTCGTTACCTAATAGCGAAAAAAGATGTGAAGCCACGCCTTATACAATGGATTCTCCTACTTCAAGAATTTGATCTATAAATAAAAGATAGGAAAGGGACGGAGAATCAGGTAACCCATCACTTGTCTAGGCTGGAAAACCAAGGGAAATTGAAAGAGGACAAGTGTGAAATCAATGAATCATTCCCGGATGAACAACTGTTTGGAATAAATGCAGAATTTCCTTGGTATGCGGATTATGCAAATTATCTTGTGAGCAACGTTCTTCCATCTGATCTCACAAGACAACAGAAAAAGAAGTTTATTCATGACGTGAAATGGTACATGTGGGACGAACCGTATTTGTTTAAGCAGTGCGCCAACAAAATGATTAGAAGGTGCGTGCCCTATAGTGAAGTGAAGAATATTCTGCATGAGTGTCACTCATCTGCGTATGGCGGACATTATGGGAGTGAGAGGACAACAACAAAGGTATTGCAATCTGGGTTTTATTGGCCTATACTATTCAAGGACGCCCACCATTTTGTTAAAACATGTGATAGATGTCAAAGGGTGGGCAACATTTCAAAACGAAATGAGATGCCTCTACAAACGATTCTTGAAGTTGAAATTTTTGATGTATGGGGCATTGATTTCATGGGGCCATTCCCTTCATCTCTGAACAATCAGTATATTCTACTCGCAGTGGACTACGTATCAAAGTGGGTTGAAGCTGCAACATTACCATCAAACGATGCCAAGGTGGTCCTCAAATTCCTACAAAAGAACATGTTCACAAGGTTTGGCACGTCAAGAGCAATTATCAGTGATGAAGGTAGTCACTTTTGCAACAAGTCATTCACACATCTATTGGCAAAGTATGGGGTCAACCATAAGGTAGCTACAGCATATCATCCCCAAACCAGTGGACAAGCTGAGGTCTCGAACAGGGAAGTAAAGGGAATCTTAGAAAAAGTGGTGAATTCGAATCGAAAGGATTGGTCGCTCATGTTGGATGACGCATTATGGGCCTACTGGAATGCGTATAAAACACCGATCGAGATGTCACCATATCAACTACTTTACGGAAAGGCTTTTCACTTACCGGTCGAGTTACAGCATAAGACTTATTGGACGATACAGAAACTCAATTTCGATCAAGCAGCTGTAGGGGAAAAGCGATTACTGCAATTAAATGAGCTCGTGAATTTCATCTTCAACCTCGAGAACTCCAAGTTATACAAAGAAAAGGTAAAAAGATGGCACGACCGGAAAATTATGCAAAGAACTTTCGAGCAAAGGCAATCGATCCTTTTGTTCAACTCACGGTTGAGATTGTTCCCAGGCAAGCTTAAGTCAAGATAGTCAGGACCATTTACAATAAAAAAAGGTGTTCTCTCTCATGCCATAGTTGAACTCTACTGATCGGAATCCTTTAGAAACTTTTAAGGTCAATGGTCACAGATTAAAGCACTATTGGGGTGGTGAGTCCAACCACGAGCGTCATAGCTATCACACTTTGGCACGCACCATAAGCGAGGAGAGTAGTTAGGCTGAACGACTTAAAATCAAGCACTAACTGGGAGGCAACCCAATTTTTATTTTTATTCTTTTTCTTTCTTTTTCTTGTCTTAAGTAACTTGATCCATGCTAGTGAGATGGTAGTTTAGAATAATATTTAGTCTAGAATATATTCGTGTTAATTAATCAAATAGGATTTAAAGTATATTTGATATCTAAATAATCTTTTCCTCCATGCTTGAAGTGGCTCAATTTCTATTGATAGGTATGCTTTAATGTTGATCAGGTACTCAAGAAGCTATGGGATGCACTAAGGAGGCAAAGAAGAGGAAACCTATAGTGCTATAGCAGACTAAGATGCCTTAACAGATTGATAGCAAGTCGGGGATTGCCCCTCCAAGAACAAAAACCAAGCTGGGGCTTGGGTCAAAGGAGCATTAACAGACTGATAGCAAGCCAGGGCTTGCCCTTTGAAGAACAAAACCCAAGCCGGGGCTTGGGTCAAAAGCGATAATGATCCACCAATAAGCGGGGCTTGCCCTCCAAAGCAAGAAAGAGCAAGTCGGGGCTTAGGTCATAGTGCATTAGTAGACTGATAGCAAGCCGGGGCTTGCCCCTCAAGGCACAAATAACAAGTCAGGGCTTGGGGGTCCAGATTTTGAAAGGAAGTTACGATAGTTATAGATTGCAGACATGATATCCCAATTTCCTTATACTTCAACTTCCTACAATCCCACTCCTACACAACATACACCCACGACCTTGCACATTACTTCCCATCTCCTCACAACAATCAAACACTTACCCACTCCTCCCACCTAGTCACCCACTATTCCATACATAAACTCCTCTCTATAAAACCACCCTTTACCACACAATCTAACAACATCAATTCACATCAATTTAGAAGTTTGAGGATAGGGTTTGTGCAAATCTCTACAACCAACCTGGAAATATACTGAAAGTAGAAGTTGTTTTCTAATTCCTCAATTTCTATCCCCATAATTCGAACCAAATCACCAAGTTTGTGGGAATTTCAAGTCTCACACACCAAGTGTTCGACAAATTGCTTAAGTAACGTTTGGGGGAAAAACTCATCAATTCCAAATCAATGGCACCAAAACCGGCATCAAAGAGGCATTGAGGAGAGAGTTCAGGGGCCACACCACCAACACGAACCTTTGATAAGCGAAAATTCATAAGTGCTGTGCATACGTCAAATCAATTCTGACTATATAGTGACAAAATCACTAACACCTGAGCGGGGGTTGGCACCTGAGCCTGTGGATGGCGAAATGATGCAATAAATATATCAAAAAGGTTGGAATAAATTCACAGCAGAGCCCGAGGCCATAGTTGTGAGTGTGGTCAAAGAATTCTACACTAACGCCGAGGATAAGGCCCCCTTTAATGCTTTTGTATGGGGTAAGTTAGTTCCTTTCAGTACCAACGCCATTAAAATGTACTATCAGTTACGAGTGCCGAGACATTGCCAGTACGCTCACTTACGTGACAATGATCCAGATTATGAGGCTATTATGAAGGAGATGACAAAGCCGAGTACCGCATGGACAAAATCAAATCATGGAGGCACTGTCTTTCGAAGTAAGGATCTCAGCCAGTATGGGAAGATATGGTACGCATTTTTGTGCACTAAGTTACTTCCATCTACACATACGTCAGATTTACAGAAGGTACCCAAGCTGGAGCTTGTCCTTTTTGGCCTTGATAGCAAGCCGGGGCTTGGGGTCCTGGGCGGTTAGCAGCATGTAGGCAAGCCGGGGCTTGCTATTACAAAGGGAAGACCCAAGTTGGGGCTTGGGTACGCGAATAGAAGAGTCTCCTAGTTGGTTTCTAATGCTACAAACGTGGAGCTTAAGTGATGGTGATGATTTGGGACTCATAGTGGCATGGAATTGTAATCAGAATACGTGTGAAGTATATAATTAACAACAAACAATGGGATTAGAGACACACAAGGCAAATTACGAAGATTAATCTCAGTTTTTCTAAGCAAGCGTTGGAGGAGTATTTCAAGGAGATTTTCGAGAAGATTGTGATTCTAGGCTACATGAAGGGTGTTTTTCAATATTCTTCATCTTAGACTATTATTCGTAATTGAAAGAATGATTTCCATGATTTATTCGGTGTTTATTGCGTTTATTATGAACTAATTCACTTTTTAGGCTTATGATGGATCTTTGAGTGAATCTATGATTTTGTAAACTTTGATTTCCAATTTAATAAGCTATATCCAGTTTATCTATATTGATTTGAGCTTGAATCTATGAATTGCCTGATCAAAAATTCTTTGTGGATTTGTATGGAATTGAGAGAGGATATGCAAATCTAGACCTAGTTGATATAGCATGTGTTCATGAATTTTGTGAATAGCTTAATCTTGATGAATGTTAAGGTAGAGATATGTTTGAAATCACATGTAATCGGATAGAGAACTTATTCTTAAACCTTCTTTAATTGTAATTCATATAGAGATATAGTGAGTTAGTTGATAGGTGTTTAATATGTTTCTATCTTAATTGTGGATTTACGTTAATACAGTATTAGTGCATCGAGAGGTGGTTAATACTACGTTCGTGTTCTTGATTAATAAAATGGGATGGTGAATTGAATTGGAATCAAGGTGTTAAAATCAGAGTGAAGCTTAGGGTGAAATCATAAGTCTAATTCTCCATTAATTGTTTGAAATTTCAGATTTTGATACTTGTCATTGTTTTGTGATAGTTTAATTATTCTTTAATTTAGAGTTTTTAATTTTAATCATTGAGTTGATTTGTTTAATAAAATTTGGATTAATATTAAGTTGGTAATTATAAGTTACGATTATTGCTAGTTAGTCTCTGTGGGAATGATACTCTACTTACCACTTTATTACTTGTTGACCACGTATACTTGCGTATTGTGCGTATATAGATTTTACCCAACACTATCGCGCCTCCTTAACTCATCGGGACTAACGAGAATGCGGATGCCTTGAAAGATACAAAGAAGATCACGATTCTGGCAGATCGTTCTCACATAATCAGCAGTAGTATGATAGGCTAGATGACCTGATGACTGTGTAGACTGGGTAGCAGAGCTGTCTGTGCCACTGATGGTCGGGCATCGTTTTTGTCCTTGGCCTTTAACATAGTTTTTCTTCACGACGAAGGCCCTCTCCCACAATTCTTGATCAATCGACGGACTCGAGGTGCCTTCAGGATAGCGCTCATTCATTAAGCCCTTATAAGTGTCCTGTCAGAAGGTCAACAATTAAATAGTTAAAAATAAATAAAAGAATGATAAAAAGGTCGTCACAATTTATAAACAACATATTAGTATAAAGTTAACTTATTACCGCTTATCTCAATAAAGATCAAAGTGAGACCACGGGTGGTACATACACATCCAACCAATTGATAGGTTGACCTTGAGACTCAGACTCCTATAGTTCATGTTCTCATATTAATATGTAAACATATGATATTTTAGCTACAAAACATGACTGTAAACATAAAAACAAATAACTAAGCCAATAAGCTTGCTATACATACGTACTTCTAGCAATGATATCTTTGCAGTTGTGATATCTTCGCATACCAGACGTACCTTTTGCCTTTTCGCCTTCAGATACACATGAGGATATGTTCGAGGCGGAAGTCTTGCGTCTCTTGACCCAGCTCTCTGCTCTCCATTGGTCACACATCTGCACCCATATGGGATGTGCGCACCACCGAGGACTATCTTTCACGACATATCTGCTTCACCCCCCATCTGGATGGTCAATCTCAAAGATTGTGCGAGGATTTTTGTAAAGCGCGCCCCAAAATAGGTATACAACACCCATTCTGAGTCGCTAAATACACAGTACAGAAATAACTACAACTTTATTAATACAATTGTCGTGCAAAATACGACAACACTTAAACTATGAGTTTAAATACAAATATTGTCATTTAGACAATATTCACACCCAAATAAGTCCTCATTATAATTATTGATACATTATTTTATAAAAATGGTAAGGACTACTAAAACGACTTTCTAGAACCTTCATTCCATACCCCAACTAATACTCGCTACATTCTCGCCTCTTGAGAAGAAAAATGGAACAAAAAGGAAAAGGGTGAGCTCAACTAGCCCAGTAAAGAATATTATGACTAAGATAATATAGAAAAAATTATCGTTAGTCTTCAATAGGGAAAAATTTGATAGAATATAATCGACAACAAGTTTCAGATCAATATTCACAGCGAAAATAATAATTCATAGAAGAGTTACGTAGAAATTGAAATCTACTATTATCTATGAATTTAAAAGCCCATCATCAATATTTTATCCCTGTAACATCAATCAATATACATCTTGAATCAAATATTCATCTTTGCACTACAGACCAAAGATATTCATCAGTTGGTCATGTTCATATCAACACCTGTACATCTTTGCACTACGGGCCAAAGATATTCATAAGAAAATCAACTATCTTTTGCACTCTGTGCCAAAGATATTCGATAATATCATCGTTTAGGATCGAGGATGATGAAAAATATTTTAAAGAAAAGCGAATCGGTGAAACAAAAAGAACAAATATTAAGGATTCGTACTTTAAACAGTCCAAGTTCAAAAATACTTCATGAATAACCATAGTGAAGTAAAATTCAAGAATGAAGACCAAAACATGGATACAATCAAAGCTAGTATCCATAATAGATATCTTGGACAAAAAACAAAATTTTAATTTTTTTCTGTGAATAGTGCCGTATTCGTGCATAGTGTCGTATACGTGAATAGTGTCGTATACGTGAATAGTAACCCCGACACTAAAAGACAAGAATTTTACAAGAAAAATCTTACCAATATTTCGCAAGATAATGATATTAGAAGAAATAATATCATTTTAAAAAAATAACATCTCTTACCTCGAAAAAGATAGTACTCGATTGAAAATCTTTGGATATAGTCTTTGAAGGAACTTTCACAAGTATAAAGAACACTCAAAAGTCTAAAAATACTCACAAGAATACTCTCAACAATATAGAGAGAGAAAGAGAGAGAAAATTTGTTTCTGGTGTGATTTTGAATTCTAACCTAAACACCCTATTTATAGGAAAATACTTAGAACACCAAAGCAGAAAATTTAATAAAATAATATTATTTATAAACAAAATTCACACCCACCTCAAGACCATCTGAATTCAGCCACCAATGAGGCCCACAATAATGACAAAAACAAAAAAAAAACATTTTTGTTATTAAAAATAATTAAAAACTTTAAAAATCAATTATTTTGGAACTTCACTACCTCATAAAAAATAGCCCTTTTATCAGAAAAATTCAAATTTTATGTCCATTCTATAAGAAATTCAATTTTTTACATATTTGTAAGTTTAAGTTTTTCCAAATTCCAAGCAGAAGTTGACCGAAATCTACAAACGAGCGATTTTACAGGTTATAATCAAATTTCAGTCAAGAAATGGGCCCACAAACATGTTTAACATGTTTTAAACAATTTTTGTAACAAAAATATTCTTCCTCCTCATTTATTCATATATACGCATTCATTATAAAATATCACCATTATTATATTATTATAATATAATAATATATTTAAATGAATTATTTTATCAGAAAAGATAAAATATCAATTTTCAACAATTGTCATATTAAAAAAAAATTCCATCTATATCCACATAAAATGAATGTTTTCCTTATCATATAAATCAATAATTAATTATTCATAAATAATATTACAGAATCACAATACTGACAACCAAGCCGTTCCCAGAAGAGGGGGCTTTCAATAAGGATTTCTCTCTTCTTGTATGCAATTAGGTGACCAAACCTCTCCTTGTATGTAACTTTTTAGACATTGCCAATAATGTTATCTAATAATATTATTCAAATAATATGAATTATTGATTTGATAATGAAAAAATACGTGTAGTGACAATTATTGAAACAACAATAATATAAAATATCAACGTAGCAATTATTGAATCAATAAAATAAAATATTGAATAAAGAACTATTGTAACAATTATTGAGTAAAGTGCCTTCTTTACGTAAGAATCAATAATTGGTGCAATACCGTGCTATCTTGTGTTTTAACCAGGGTATTCCAACAAAGATTAATGGTAACAACTACACCGTTATTTATAAACAACTTATACTTGTCGTTTTCTTCATCCAATCGCTTTCTGTTATGGGGCCCACACAAGGCTGCGTCGTCGTACGAATATTCCACGACCAAACGAATATTCCCCGACAACAATGAATATTTTATAACCACTTGCTTATTTGAAATATTTGCGAATTTTACCCATAACTAACCACATTAATCAAATCAACCCTTACTATTTCAAAATAATAAATAGAGGAAATTTAATTTCGTTTATAATAATTTGGGGTCTTACAACCTCCCCTTCTTATGAAATTTCGTCCTCAAAATTGACGTACGTACCTGGTGTTTTGAAAAGGTGAGGATACCTCGCTTTCATTTCCGTTTTCAACTCCCAGGTCATTTCCTCTATAGCATGGTTCCTCCACAAAACTTTGACTTGTGGTATGACCTTTGTGCGTAGGACATGCTCCTTCCTATCCAAGATCTTAACAGGTACCTCTTCATACGTTAATTCTTCGGCTATCTCGTCCGGTTCTAACTCAATAATGTGGTTCGGGTCTTTCACATATTTATGAAGCACAAATATGTGAAACACATTATGAACACGTGACATACTTGGAGGTAACGCAAGTCTATAGGCCACATTTCCTATTCGGTCAAGAATTTGAAATGGACCAATAAATCGTGGATAGAGCTTTCCTCTTTTTCCAAATCTTGTAACTCCCTTCCATGGAGCAACACGCAACAATACATGATTCCCAATACTAAATTTCACGTCTCTTCGATGAAGATCCGTATAACTCTTTTGTCGATCTTGTGCCGTTTGAATACGTTATCGAATCATTTGGATCTTTTCTGTAGTAATACGTACCAACTCTGGTACCAACAATGTTGCTTCACCCACCTCATCCCAATATACTGGAAAGCGACACTTTCGTCCATATAATGCTTCAAATGGAGCCACACCTATACTTGCCTGATAACTGTTATTATAGGAGAATTGCACCAATGGTAAATACTTATCCCAAATCCCTTTGAAGTCTAGGACATAGAGTCTTAATATATCTTCAAGAGTTTGAATAGTTCTCTCTGATTGTCTGTCCATTTGAGGATGGTATGCCGGACTGAATCATAAATCTGTGCCCATAGCTTTTTGCAACCTAACCCAAAATCGTGAAGTGAATCTTGGGTCACGATTCGAAACTATGTATATTGGCATGCCATGCAATCTTACAATCTCATTTACGTTTATACGAGCAAGACGTTCAAGGGAATAAGTCTCCCGTATAGGTAAGAAATGAGCAGACTTAGTTAATCTATCAACAATAACCCAAATCGCATCTATGCCTTGAGAAATGGTGGGAAGACCCATAAAAAAATCCATGGTAATGTGTTCCCACTTCCATTTCTGAATCTCAAGTGGTTGCAATGGACCCTTTGGCACTTGATGCTCCGCCTTTACACGTTGATAAGTTAAACACCTCGAGATAAACTTCACGATCTCTCTTTATATTGTTCCACCAAAATGTATGTCGAAGATCACGATACATTTTGGTACTTCCAGGATGGATTACAAATGGTGAATTGTGTGCCTCCATCATGTTCTTGTATTTTAAATCAGAGTCGTTAGGAACACAAATTCTGGAGTGGACTCGAAGTATTCCTTCTTCATCGATTCTTGCTTCTAGAATAACACCTTCTTGTACTTTCTTCTTCATACATCATTTCCGGAATTGGCTTCGAAAGCAACTTTAACTTTTTCGATTAAAGTCGGTTCTATTCGTATACTTGACATTATTGCATGGTTCCCCGGAATATTGAATTCTATCTTCATCTTTTGTAAATCACACAAAATAGGCCTTTGTGTTGACAAAATCGCACTCGTTCCCGCATATGATCTTCTACTCAACGCGTCAGCTACCACGTTCGCTTTTTCAGGATGGTATTAAATGATGTGGTCATAATCTTTCAACAGCTCGAGCCAACGTCATTGCCGCATGTTGAGTTCCTTTTGGGTAAAGAAATATTTGAGGCTTTTATGGTCTGAATATATCTCCACTTTCTCCCCATATAGATAGTGCCTCCAGATCTTTAGCGCAAAAACGACTGCCGCCAACTCTAGATCATGAGTAGGATAATTTCTCTCATATTCTTTAAGTTGTCGTGAGGCATAGGCTATGACTTTCCTGTGTTGCATGAGAATACATCTTAACCCTTTGCCTGAAGCATCGTTGTAGATAACAAATCCGAACGAACCAAAGCGGTATTGTCGAGCAGTGTGCGAAATGAGTCTCCTCTTGAGCTCTTGAAAACTCTTCTTGCATTCCTCGCTCCATACTGAATTTTGTATCTTTTCGAGTTAGTTGAGTTAAGCGGAGTAGCACCGAGAAAATCCTTCCACGAATCTACGATAATAACCATTTAAGCCCGTAAAGCTACGTCTTTGGTCATTCGACTTCGATGCTCCCAACTTTGTATTGCTTCAATCTTCGTTGGGTCAACAGATACTCCATGTTTTGACACCATGTGCCCAAGGAATGCTACTTCTTCAAGCCAGAACTCGCATTTCTTCAACTTAGCATAAAGCTTGTTTTCACGAAGCCTTTGGAGTACCAGCTTCAAATGGTGCTCATAATCTTCACGACTTTTAAAATATATGAGGATGTCATCAATAAAGACAACAACGAACTGATCCAAATATTCCTTGAATACTTGGTTCATCATATCCATGAAAGCCGCAGGAGAATTAGTCAATCCAAAAGACATGACTAAGAATTCATAATGCCGTCGCATCGAAGTTCGAAGGCGTCTTTGGAATATCCTCAGTTCTAATCTTCAACTGATGATATTCAGAACGAAGATCGATATTTAAAAAGAATTGTGCTCCTTACAACTGGTCAAACAGGTCATCAATGCGAGGTAGCGGGTATCTATTCTTGATGGTGACATGGTTCAATTCCGGTAGTCATTCTGAAAGTCGCATACTCCCGCTCTTTCTTCTTTACAAATAAAAGCAGGAGCACCCCGAGGAGATGTCTTAGGGACGATTGAAGGCGATGTCCAAAAACTCCCGTAGTTGGACCTTTAACTCCACGAAGTTCAATAGAGCCATTCGATATGGAGTTTTAGAAATGGGATTTGTACTGGGTTCAAGGTCAATAAAGAATTCAACTTCACATTCGGGGTAGGCGGGAATTTCTTCGGGAAATACGTCAGGAAATTTACTAACAACAGAATATTATTCAAATCTGACGTGTCTTTATTCAAATCCATAACATGGGCTAAGAAAGCTTGACATCCATTTTTTAATAAACGAATAGCTTTATGACTTGATATGACAGTGATTGATTTTAGTGGTGTAGTTGCTTGAATTCGTACAACAGGTTGGTTAGGAATATGTAAACTAACAACCTTACAAAAACAATCAATTTTGGCATGATGAGTAGTTAACCAATCAATCCCTAAAATCACATCAAAAGTAAGTATCTTTAAAGAGATAAGGTCAACAGGTAATGTGATGGTGCCAATTTGGATCAAACAAGATTTATAAACAGTGGATGTAATAAAAGTGTCTCCTAACGGAGTATCCACAGATAGGTCAAGGTCTAATTTCTCCGGAGTTAAGTTTAAACGTTGAGCACAAGTAGGAGAAATAAATGAATGGGTAGCACCGGTATCTAGTAAGGTATAAACTTCACAAGAATTTATGATTAGCTTACCCGTGATCACCTCATTTGGGTTCCTAGCATTTGGACCAGTCACGACAAACGTTCTTCCAGGAACCGTTGACTTTGACTTTTTTGGGACAGCTTTTTGAGTCACCATTCCCACTGAACTTGGTTTCACTACCGTATAATCTCGAGCGATATGTCCTTCTTTTCCATAATTATAGCATACCTTGAACTGTTGTGGACAGTTTGGGCTAATATGTCCCTCTTTTCCGCATTTATAGCATATGACCGGTGGTCGTTGTCCTCTTTTAGAACCGATTCTTCTTTGGTCTTTGGCGTTTCGCATGGTCATTGTTGAATCTCCTCTTTTTAAAATCTCCTCCCGACTCGCTTCTTCTATTTTTATGACCATGATTACCACCAGAGTGGTTACCGCTCTTGTCCGTATTTTTCTTTCCCCGTTGATTATTGTTGCTCCGATGACTACTGTCACCGGTATGACCCTGGTTGTGGTCCCTCGGTTGAACGTACTCGTTATCTCGCTCTAATAATTGAGCCATGTTGACAACATCTGAATATAGAGAAAATTTATGAGAAATGAGAAACTGACGTATGTCGGGTTTCAAACCTCTTAGAAACATCTGCGTCATACGTTCTTCATTTTCCACCAAATGAGGTGCAAACTTAGATAACTCCGCGAACTTCGCCTCGTACTGGGACACCGTCATGTTGTTTTGCTCCAGTCTAATAAACTCTACTTCCTTCATATGACGAATACTTTCAGAAAAGTACTTGTCATTGAAGCTTTTTTAAACGTTTCGAGGATATCTTTGAAATAAATTTGGATGGGTACGCTTCACAGATTCCCACCAATAATCTGCCTCATTACGGAACATAAAGGTGGTGAATGGAACCTTCTGTTCCTCTGTGTATCCCAAGACATCGAATATCTTGGTAATTTGTTTGACCCACATCTCCGCCTTAATCGGATTCGGCTTTCCCCAGAATTATAGTGGTGCCAACTCTTTGAACTGCTTGGCTGTGACAAACCGTATATTGTTATCATTTTCTCTTGTATTTTGAACATGAGTCTCCCTCGTCTGATTTTCCATGAACTGCAAAAAGCTTCTAAACATTCTGTCGTTCATCGTCTGATCAGTGGTGTTGTTTACAAGAGGAACATTGCCGGCCTGTTGCATATTCTCCTCATTGGTGAGTAAAGGTGTTTCCACGGTCTCATTTGCTCCACTGTTAACATTCTCAGTTGCCATTCTCAAATAATGCCATAAAACAAGGGTTAATTAAAGAAATTAACATATCACATAATATCCCTATATTCTGACCAACCAACAAATAAGCTTAGGTAGGACACACTAGCGAATGATTTACTCGTCTCTCCCCTCCTAGTTCTATTCCCCGATCTCCGCCAAAGATCATATCCCTAAGCTCTGATACCAACTATGACGCCCCCAAAATAGGTATACAACACCCATTATGAGTCGCCAAATACATGGTACAGAAACAACTATAACTTTATTAATACAATTGTCGTGCAAAATACGACAACACATAAACTGTGAGTTTAAATACAAATATTATCATCTAAACAATATTCACACCTAAATAAGTCCTCATTACAATTATTGATACATTATTTTACAAAAATGGTAAGGACTACTAAAACGACTTTCTAGAACCTTCATTCCATACCCCGACTAGTACTCACTACATTCTCGCCTCCTGAGAAGAAAAATGGAACAAAAAAGAAAAGGGTGAGCTCAACTAGCCTAGTAAAGAATATTATGACTAAGATAATATAGAACAAATTATCGTTAGTCTTCAACAGGGAAAAATCTGATAGAATATAATAGAGAACAAGTTTCAGATCAATATTTCATGGTGAAATAATAATTCATAGAAGAGTTACGTAGAGAATGAAATCTACTATTATCTATGAATTTAAAAGTCCATCATCAATATTTTATCCTGTAACATCAATCAATATACATCTTGAATCAAATATTCATCTTTTGCTTCTGGGGCCAAAGATATTCATCGATTGGTCATGTTCATCTCAACACTGTACATCTTTGCACTACGGCCAAAGATATTCATAAGAAAATCAACCATCTTTGCACTCTGGGCCAAAGATATTCGATAATATCATCGTTTAGGGTGAGGATGATGAAAAATATTTTAAAGAAAACGAATCTAGTGAAACAAAAGAATAAATATTAAGGATTCGTACTTTAAACAGTCCAAGTTCAAAAATACTTCATGAATAACCATAGTGAAGTAAAATTCAAGAATGAAGACCAAAACATGGATACAATCAAAGCTAGTATCCATAATAGATATTTTGGACAAAAAATGAAAAATTTAATTTTTTTCTGTGAATAGTGTCGTATACGTGAATAGTATCGTATACGTGAATAGTAACCCCGACACTAAAATACAAGAATTTCACAAGAAAAATCTTACCAATATTCCGGCATAATGATATTAGAAGAAATAATATCATTTTAAAAAAATAACATCCCTTACCTCAAAAAAGACAAAGATCTTAAGCAAAAATCTTTGGATATAGTCTTTGAAGGGAACTTATCACTATATAGAAACACTCAAAGTCTCACAATTTTACTATCTTGAAAATCACTACAATATACAATAATTTACAGTCATATATATTTATAACAATGAAATTATTAAACCCTTATATATACACGATGTTTAACTTACGTGCTTTCTGGAGGAGGACGGATCAGTATAAGAATGCGATCATCCGGATTAAGCGGGGCCTTCAAGACATGATTAGGCTCCCAGACCCAACCCGCACTTTTTGTCTTTGTGAGTTCGAAGACATTTATAAATAAAAAATTTAGGATGTTAGTATGAGTTATAAATGAAATATACATAAACGCGTCAAGGATATAGAGAACATGTACATATGTAATTGTATGTAATAAAATTAAAACTAAACATACATTTTATATAAAAGGACAATAATGACAATTAATTGTATGAAATAGTTAACTATGACAACTATAAATGAAAGGTACATAAACATGTTAAGGATATAAAGAACATTCCTATATGTAATTCATTGTAATACAATTAAAACTAAACATACATTTTAATGAAAATCATTGTCTGAGTCAGAATCATTTTATACAAGTGTTTGAGATTCATAACCATCTTCTTCTTTGATTCTCGTGTTAGTGTCGACCAATAACTCTTCCTCAATATCAACGTCATCCGCACAATAAGCATCTCGGGATCGATTCAATTCAGGTTCATCTCCACCTCTAACTGGATTACATCATTGTTGTCCTCTATATTTATTATAGGAGGTCTATGAAACATCTCCTCTTGGTAGAAATCCAAATCATTACTTGGACACACATTGCTGCTGCAGGAGTATGAATTACAACTTGCCAATCTGTAGGTAGGCCTACATCCTTTTCCTAATGAGGACTAGGAGTGTAGTATACTTGTACTGTTTTAGTTTCTTTCTTTTTGCACCTGCGCACACTATAAATAATCCATAAGTTTGCAAAATTACATTGGAACCATGTAATAATGAAAAGACCCATATAAACAGTAAACAAATTTAACCTGAACATATTAATACCTGAACTAGAAAACCCCTAAATTTAAACTTCTATACAAATAAGAATTTTATTTCTATTTCTATTTATTGACTCAATAGAAACCAAAACTAAGCATCAGTGAGCCTCAATTTGGTTGCCAGAAAATCAAGTAAGATGAGAGCTAGTGAAATTTATAAATTTGTATCAAATAAGCGTAAACAAAAGCAAAAAAAATTAATCCGAAAGGTATACAAAGCAAAAAAAAAAAAAAGGAACGCGAAAATTGTAAAGGGATAAAGCAATAATCAAAGTCAACAAGATTAATCTAATTATTAAAAGAAAAGAAAAAGGGTTGCCTTCATGGATATGATGAACCGAGTATTCAAGGAATATTTGGATCACTTTGTGGTCGTCTTTATTGATGACATCCTTATTTATTCCAAAAGCCGTGAAGATCATGAGCAACACTTGAGGCTGATACTTCAAAAGCTTCGTGAATATAAGCTTTATGCCAAGTTGAAGAAATGCTAGTTCTGTCTTGAGGAAGTAGCATTCCTTGGGAACGTGGTATCAAGCCATGGAATATCTGTTGACCCAACAAAGATTGAAGCTATTCAAAGCTGGGAGAAACCTAAATCAGTGACCGAAGTACATAGCTTTCTCGGCTTAGCTAGTTATTATCAGAGATTCGTAGAAGGATTTTCTCGAATCGCTACTCCTTTAACTCAGCTAACTCGGAAAGATATAAAATTCAGTTGGAACGAGAAATGTGAGAAGAGTTTTCAAGAACTCAAGAGAAGACTCATTTCAGCACCTGTTCTGACAATACCATCTGGCTCGGAGGGATTTGTCATCTACAGTGATGCTTCAGGTAAGGGGTTAGGATGTGTTCTCATGCAACATGGAAAAGTCATAGCCTATGCCTCTCGATAACTCAAAGAATATGAGAGGAATTATCCTACTCATGATCTAGAGTTGGCAGCTGTTGTCTTCGCACTTAAAATTGGGAGGCATTACTTGTATGGGGAGAAAGTGGAGATCTTTACGGATCATAAAAGCCTCAAATATTTCTTCACTCAAAAGGAACTCAACATGCGACCGCAACGTTGTCTTGAATTTTTGAAAGATTATGATCATACCATCCAATACCATCCTGGAAAAGCAAACGTGGTAGCTGACGCATTGAGTAGAAGATCATATGCAGGTACGAGTGTGATATTATCAATGCAAAGGCCCATCTTGTATGACTTGCAAATGATGAAAATAGAGATAAAGACTCCAAGGACCCACGTGATGATGGCGAATATACGAGTACAATCGACTTTAATCGATAAAGTTAAAGTTGCTCAGCTTCTACGGACACGGAGGCGATGCGTATCTGGAAGAAAGTGCAAGAAGGTGCTTATCTAGGAAGCAAGAATAGATGAAGAAGGAATACTTGAGTCAACTCCGGACTTTTGTGTTCTAACGACCACGATTTAAAGTATAAAATCATGATGGAGGCGCACAACACACCGTTTGTAATCCATCTCGGGAGTACCAAAATGTATCGTGATCTTTAACATACATTTTGGTAGAAGCAATATGAAGAGAGAGATATATTTGTTTATCTCAAGGTGTCTAACTTGTCAACGAGTCGAGGGAGGAGCATCAAGTACCAAAAGGTCCATTGCAACCACTTGAAATTCCAGAATGGAAGTGGGAGTACATTACCATGGATTTCGTTACTGGTCTTCCCAAGGTTTCTTAAGGCATAGATGCAATTTGGGTCATTGTTGATAGATTGACCAAGTCTGCTCATTTCTTGCCAATACGAGAAACTTATACACTTGTACGTCTTGCTCGTATGTACATAAACGAGATTATAAGACTGCATAGTATGCCTATATCCATAGTTTCTGATCGAGACCCAAGATTCACTTCACGATTTTGGGTTAGTTTGCAAAAAAGTATGGGCACGGATTTACGATTTAGTTCGGCTTATCATCCTCAGACGGACGGACAATTAGAGAGGACTATTCAAACTCTTGAAGATTTATTAAGACTCTGTGTCCTTGACTTCAAGGGAAGCTGGGACAAGTTCTTACTATTGATGGAGTTTTCCTACAACAACAGTTATCAAGCAAGTATTGGCATGGCTCAATTCGAGGCGTTGTATAGAAGAAAGTGTCGTTCTCTAGTATGCTGGGATGAGGTGGGTGAAACAACGTTGTTGGGACCGGAATTGGTACGTATGACTACGAAAAAGATTCAAACGATCCGACAATGTATAAAAACCTCACAAGACCGACAAAAGAGTTATGCTGATCGTCATCGAAAGGACGTGGAATTCGATATTGGAGATCATGTGTTGTTACGTGTTGCTCTATGAAAAGGAGTTACGAGATTTGAAAAGAGAGGAAAGCTCAATCCTCGATTCATTGGCTCATTTTTAATCCTCGATCGAGTAGGGACTGTAGCCTATAGACTCGCTTTACCGCCAAGTATGTCTCGTGTTCATAATATTTTTCATATATCCATGTTAGGTAAATATGTGAAAGACCCGAACCACATTATTGAGTTAGAACCGGATGAAATAGCGGAAGATTTAACGTATGAAGAGGTTACTGTTCAAATATTGGATAAGAAGGAACATATTCAACGCTCCAAGGTTATATCTCAAGTCAAAGTGTTATGGAGGAACCACGATGTTGAGGAAATGACCTGGGAGTTAGAATCTGAAATGAAATCAAGGTATCCTTACCTCTTCGACATACCAGGTACGTACCCTAATTTCGAGGGCGAAATTTCATAAGAAGGGGAGATTGTAAGACCCCAACTTTTATGAATAAAAATGAATTTTCTATAATTTTTGAATATTATGAAATAAATTTGATATAATATTATAGTTGTGGGTAATATTTATAAATTTTTCAAAGTACGCAAGTTGTTATATAATATTCGATTGGTCGACGAATATTCATTTTAACAGAAATATTAAATGACGACAAGACAATCATTAGTGGACCCCACAATGTAATTATCATTTGATGAAAATGACAAAAATATTTTATTGAAAATAACGGAAGTTTTACTGTTCATCTTTGTTGAACTACTCGGTAGTAAAAGTACAATAATACACTTGGTTGCATAAGAAGACACCACGGTATTGATTATTAATGCTTATGTGAGAAGTCACTCGGTTTGATTCAATTATTGTCGATATTTTATATGTTATTAAATCAATAATTGAGATGACGAAGTTGTTAATATTATTATTTGCATTATTAATGATGTCTAGAAGTTCTGCCAATGAGAGGTTTGGTCACCTAATTGCGCGCCAATAGGGAGAAATCCTTATTGAAAAGCCCCCTCTTTCCTGGGAACGACCTAGTCGATTAATGGTGTGAATAATAATAATAATGATAAAGTTTTGTTTTATTAGTAATAAAACAGAAAAACCTTTTATATAAAACAGAATACTTTTATAAAGTTATTCGTTTTATTAGGCTAATAGTAAAATCTTTTTATATAAAACAGAATACTTTTATAAAGTTATCTGTTTTATTAGACAATAATTAGAATATATTATATTTTATTACGCATAGTGTTTGCATAGTTCCTGCATAGTGTTTGTATAGTAAAATCTTTTTAAAAGTTATTCCTTTTATTAGATTATAAATAGAATATATTATATTTTATTGTAAACCAATCTGGACCATCCGTTTAAAGTAAATTGATTTGGACCATTCATGAATTGGTTACTATTCATTCCATTCTTCTATAAATAGAAGCTCATTCCTTCATTATTTCTTACGAATTCATTTGAAACTCTCAGAGAAAGAAAACTATAGAGAGAAAGAAAAAGTTTTTTCGCTACTTCACTACTCCTATATCCAAAGACTCTTTCTTTCTAAGGTAAGGGTATTATTTCTTTTGTATTCATGAAGAAGAGAACTTCGTTATTCCATTCTTTATTATTCATTGGAATAACTTCGTATACGTGGGCTACCCTATACTTGGTGAAATTCTTACATTATTCCATTCTTTATGATTACATTGGAATATCCTGCTCATGCATTTTACGGGACACTGGGTTAAAATCTTTATTATTACATTGGAATATCCTCTCATACACGCGTTTTACGCCGGACTGGTTAAAATCTTTATTATTCATTGGAACATCCGCTTGGCGGTGCAATTTACTTTGATTCGGTTCCGATTATTTAGTATTCTATGGAATAACTCGTCATGCAATCACCGCATGCATGGTGATTTCTGTTGTTATTTCATCCTTTATTATTCTGTTGAAATATCATGTCGGTGCGTGTTACGCCTGACCTGGTTCTGTTATTTATTATTCTATTGGAATAACCTGTCTATGCGAAGTACCGCATGCATGGTGATTTCTTTTGTTATTCCATTCTTTATTATACTTAGTTGGTTAAAGTTTTGAATTTCTATACTCCATGAAATTAGTGGAATATCCTTGATTTTTGCGCTTCATCTAGTATCTTTTCGTGAAAATATTCTTCTGAGCATTCTTGAATTTTATTCTACAAAGAAATATCATGTTGACAATTTGGACTTATTAGTTCCTGAATAAATTAATTCTTGAACTTGTTTTATTGAATTCTTATATAATTGTCATCATCCTCATATTTATATTTTGTTGAAAGTCATCTGTGGCATGTAGTGCATAGATGGACTTGGTATGATTATGAATGGGGATTATTCGATTGTAATCATGACCGTAATGTTATAAATGATGTGGTAAAAGTCCTCATTGGCCCGTAGTGCATTGATGGACAGTTGTTGGCATGATCATGACCATTGATGAATATACAAATATCCTTGGCCCATAGTGCATGGATAATTTATGGTTGTGATACTAATGAATATCCTTGGTCGTAGTGCAGGGATGATGTGGATTATTTATTAAGCTGAGTCCTAGCGATAAAAGTGATGAAAAACCTTTTAAATCATAAAAGATAGTAGATTTTATTCTCTACTTGACTCTTTTAATGGATTGTATGTTCATTGCAGATTAAACTTGATGTCTATTGAATTTTATCGGTTTAACATGTTGAAGACTAATGATAATTTATTCGCATTATCTTAGTCATAATATTTCTTCTTCGGGCTAGTTAAGCTCACCCTTTCTTTCACCGTTTCTCTTTGAGAAAATGAGAATGTAGCGGGACTGATCGGAGAATGGAGTGACTATCCAGGATGATAGTATTAGTAGTCCTCACTATTACATTAAATAGTGTGACAATAAATGTAATGAGGACTTATTCTCGAGAGTGGATATTGTCAGAAGACAATATTTGTATCAAAACTCACAGCTCTCTTGTTGTATATTAAAGATTGTATTTGTATTCTGTACCATGTATTTGACGACTCAGAATAGGTGATGTATACCTATTTTGAGGGCGTCACAGTAAACAAATTTCATGGTCCTTATAAAATTATTCTACCCCGAGTGGTAAACAAATGTCCTTATATACTTGTTTTACCCCGAGTGGTAAACAAGATCCCGATGGTGCAAGGAGGATCAGCTGAATTCACCTTATACACGATCTGTCTCACACTTCGGTAACGATAAGTATGAATTACTTTATTTCGTTTTAATTGTTGACTTCGGTTTGTGTTATGCTCTGTCTTAACTATCATATGACTTGCTTAATTGTTCACTAACAATTTAAGTTAAGTTTAAGGAGAAGATTGTACATTTTTCAAGTTGATTGATACTGAATTATTGACAAGAAATATTCATACAGAAGTAATAAGGCATGAAGTTGATATTTCATTAATATTAACTGTTCACAAAAAGTTAGAATTTTTACAGAAAGTTCTACAGTTAAAGGTAAAGGGGAGGTCATCTTCAGGCTTATTCATCGTCATCATCACCATCTGAAGAGTCTAGAAGAGATGGATCTACCTTGGCCCGAGCTTTTTCTTGCCTTTACTTCGGCAGATTTCATATCCTTTGGCATACATATGGACGATCTCATCGTTCAAATTTCGTGATTTTTCAGATTTCGCTGGATCTCCTTACGAAGATCTTCGGTCAGTGGTGGACCCATGTTTCTAAGGGCTCGAAGTTCTTTGAGCTCTTCTTCAAGCTTCTGACGATGTACCAATCGACATTTATATCAGTGATGACTCGATGAGTGGCCTTGGTCATTTTCAGTTCTTCTTTGACCTTGTCGAAATCCTTCCGAAGGCACTCATTGTTGAAAAGAGCAATGTCAAAGTTGCTTCTCTCTTTTGCTAATGCAGACTTCAGAATGGCGTTTTCCCTTCGGGCGGAGTCTTCTTCAGCTTCGGCTTCGGCTTCTTTGTATTTGGGACGGAGGCGCCCGAAGTTAGCGTTTATCTGCAGATTACCAGTATTAGTCAATCAATTCAAATTGATGGGCAGGGATGTAAATGGATAAATTAAATATTAAATTCTTTTAGTCTGGAATTTCATTTCTTCGTCCATCAGGTTCATGATGGAGTTATTGTCGAACCGATGATCATCGGTACAACGGATGAAGGAGTTGTGGAGTTGAAATGGGAATTTCTCATTGGATTCTGGCAGAGAGTGAGGGATCTCATCGATATGTGCTCTACTTGTTCTTCGGGCTCTTTGTCAGAAACCACAATTTCAACCAGGGTGTCCGAAGTAAGATCCACTTCTGTGGGAGGTACTTGTGGCTCTTCGGCAGTTGGAGGAGTTATTTGGATTTTTCTCTTTTTTGCACGAAGGACTCGGGTCCGTTCGTCAAAGGGTATATCAAGGAAGCACTCGTTGTAAGTCTGTGTGATGGGGTGTTTTGATTTTTAACCAGCTTGCTTTCTTTGGCGAGGTTGGCTTGTCCCTTCAATGGGAGTTGATTCTATGGTTTAAGCTTCGGTAGTTAAAGGTTCTTCAGTTGGTACTTCTGTAGAGGTCGGCGAAGATGAACCCTTTGTGTTGCTATTTGATGTTCACTAGATGAGTCTCGGTAAGCTATATTTTGGGCCTTTATTGATCTTATTATAATTCCTTTTGTCCTGGACCGATGCCATTTATACTCTTTCATTAAACATCCTGTTTAATAAAAGACTAGGGGGCAATGTTAGGTCATAATATTTTATGTATATCAGGCCGAACTCCTTGGTGGATCCATTGGGTTATCACAGTTGGATCCTGGTGTTATTGGGCCTAGTCATTGGACCAAATCATTCGGTTTATATCTGTTGGGTCTTAAAAGTCTTGGGCTGGATCGTTGGGCCGACCCATTGGATGATAAATATCTTCACTTGGGCTTTGACCGGTGATGATGACAAAGATAATGGCTGACTGATATCCTACATCGCATCAATGAGGATTGGACAGTCGGCCAGCGGTGAACAAAGGGAATGGGATCAGCATGTAAGCTACCTGCAGTGGGTGGTGTCAAGGGGGTCGATTGCACGCAAAACCGGACAGGAGAGTATAACAGAGCAAGGAAGTCTTTTAAGTAAAGGTAACTGATATTTTATCTCTCTCTCAATACACTAGATATTTTATCCTCCATTGTTAACCCTTGTGATCGCTTTGTCTTAACTCTCACGCTCGAATTTATCCCCAACGGCCAAAGCGTCAAGCTTTTGGTGTTGATCGTGTTTATCATGCAAGATCGGGGACGTCTTACGTGATTGAGACGTGACAGAAGATCTTGGCATTAACAGTCACCCTTCTCATAAAGAAATATATCTTCTCAAAAATATGAATAATTATTTATTTCAAACATATATTTGAATAATCCAATTGTATTTTTTATTATAAAAACCTATTTGTGCAAAACTAAATAATTACCATATTTTCTTTCGTTTTACCATTTTAAAATCAACTCTAGTCACTAATTCATAATACTCTCTCTGTCCCATATTTATAGGCTGATTTCTTTTGGCACATAGTTTAAGAAAATCAGTTTAAGTTAATTTTTAACACAAATTTTTCACATATACCCCTTAATATAGAATTAATGAATAAATTAATTACTCATTACTTATCACATTAAAACTCTTAACTTCATTGATTGTTGGTACAATTATCTGTTATATACAAAATATGTTAAACTAGTAAAGCCTAAAAAGTTGAATTCTTTTATTGAGAATACAACAACATTAAATGTGGTGATAAAAATAATGACATTGAAGGTTGTTTCTTCAAAAAAAGAGTAATAGTTAAATATTTATTATAAGGACATAAAAATAAAATAATGAACCAACTAAATTTTATAAATAATAAGTAGCCTATATATTAGAACATTTTAAAATAAAAAATTAACCTACAACTATGGGACGGAGGGAGTACGTTTTTTTTAGGCAGGTTATTGGCGCTCGGTATTGAACTCGACGACCCGTCAATGGGTCACCGGCTGTAACCGTTAACTAATGTACCGAATTATCGGCTAATTCTCTCTCATTTTAGCTAGCAGCCCATTGATTTTAATGTGGGAAGGTTGGAGCTTAAATAATGAGGATTAGATATACAGTCCCCCATAGGCTATAGGCTGTAGTAGACTGACTCATCCATGCCTAGAGAGAGAATCTGTAGTGTACTGCCAGCGATGAAATACAAGGATGAAAACTTTCTCTGAGGGGTCAAAGCTGTCACTTACTTATCTCCCTTTCTCTCTCCTCCCCCGTTACCACCTCAATACCATTTAAAATCTCATTTATTCCCCACTCTCATATTCTTCTATCTTCTCTTGTAATCTTCTTTGAGGTATATATACATTGTACAATACCACCATTACATAATTTATTTTGAGAGAGAAATTGATGGTTGATATCTGCAAATCAACCATGCCTACATCTCCATCTACATCTCTCGCCTGTCGAGAAAAGAAGCCCTGGTGGCTTAGCAACAGAAGGGTATATATTACCTAAAACCCTCGCATCAAAATTAATCACAACTTTCTGTTATATTCTAAACATTTGTCTCATTTTTTCACCACCCATTGATTTGATTTCATCAAAACCTCAACTTTCTGTTCTATTTTCAACATTTTTTTCCCCCACCCACTGATTTTGTAATGTTACTCTATTTTACTTTTCTGACAACACACATTTCCCCTGTTTTTATGCTCCTTGTTCTTACAGGAGAATACTAACCTCCACCGCCAATACCGAGTCAAAATCCCAGTAATCTTGCCTCACCGGAAACCCAATAGACGACTAGTGTGTCGCAAACTGTGCTAACAACATGCAGAATGCTCCATTGGGTTCGGCCGGGTGTTTCCAGCGGCAGAGGCGGCCAGATCTACGTTGTCACTGATTCCCGCATCAAATTTCGCTTGCCAAAAGCGCTAGACGTGAACGAAATCGCAATGATAGTAGTACGTGCTCGCGGAGTAAGATGACACAACGCGTACGTCGGGCGACACCATCCAAGTCCCTCTCCCAATTCTCCAAGCATGCTCCACTTGCTAACATGGTTACTGCAGTCCCCTCGCATTTCCAACCATCTCTTCGTACAATATTGGTTGAACATTCGCCTACTCAATTGTGCAATGGCGAGGTACAATTAATATTGTCATTGTTTGTATTTGGATTAAAATACATAAAATTAACTACCTGCAATGTCAGAATGAATGCGGGAAACATGAGTATATCACACGTTCACTAATTGTCGGACAAATGGAAAAGAAAATATGTCTACCTCTTTGGTAAGTTTTTTGATCAAGTAGTTGATGAGTATCTCTTTTGTTCTTAAGAAAAATATAGTTGTAATGTATTGTCTTAACCCTGTTCGATAGTTTCATAGGAAAATACCGGTGATTTACACTCCCCTACAACCCTTGTGTCATGATCTGCAAGACCTAACTCTATTGCACCGAGCCACTATAGCACACCTTCCACAAAAAAGGTCGCGGATAAATAATTTGGAATGTTATCTAAAACCTACAATTGCGTCCGACCCAATTTTTATTTCAACTGACTTTGCTTTATTCTCACATATTCTGGTGCGACCTTTACCCTCGTCTCGAAATTTAAAGACAAACTTTGCTCACTATGAAGTTGTCCTCGATGTAGCACCACATTCTCATCAAACTGACGACAATGTCCTCATAACGTCGTCTTCAGTTCGGGCAGATTTAACGGTGTATGTATTTTCTACATAGTTTATTAGTTGCCTACTATTTTTTTACTTCTCATATTTGTGTACATATAATTTTTATTTGTAGATTCCCACCAGAACCCTTTAACGATGTTGACAGTATGTTTAGTGATGACGAAATGAATGTTATTATCCTTGTCAATAATGAGCGTCATTTTCTCGGGCTGATGAATATTCAGTGTCCTTATTGTTCGAAATTCTTTACATCAATGGATTTAACGATTATCTCGCACAAGATTGTCCAATTTAAGATTCGAAACATGTTGTCTACAAGACAAAATTAAGTTACCGGAACTCATTGAACCCCTACCTCCTATTCGTGCATTGTTTGATGGCCATGATGGTTAAGTAAAATCATTTCGTCGGCATATTAGGGAGTACAATGCAGCTAATGCTTTCACGAGCTTGGGTGCTAAGCTTGACGACATATTACTAAACTCAAGAGGGCCAACATCATTCACTATCTATGGAGAATTACGTCACCGTACCGGGTTATTGTTACCCTCGGATGGTTGCACACCCATCTACTGTCAGTTGTACATATATGACCCAACCACTGCATTGGATATTCGGTGTGCGTAGAATAATAACTTGTGTCGAGATGTCCTCAACACTGTACAGAATTGTTTGTTGTCAGTGAATCATTTTGCTTCAAAGTAAAAACGTGCCCATGAAATACTAACCGAGTCAGAATTTTCGGATCATGATTTACGTGCTCACCTTCATTACACATCATCAACTAATAGGCATCAGTACAATTTTCCAACCACTAATGAAATAGTTGTGATTTTGCCTGGTGATGATAGTGAGAGTAGTGGTATACGGGATATTGTTCTGCACCTAAAAGGAGATAATAGAGCCCTGAGCCAGATCAACGAGTGTTTTCCAACATATTTACCATTACATGATGTACTTTTATTCCCTACTGGTGAGCTTGGTTGGGAATCTGGTCTACGACAGTGGAACTCCGAACAAAATGATTTTTCAGTAAGAAGGATGACACATATGCAATTTTATAGTTATCGTATGTTTTCACGTCCCACCGAGTATTCGACAATTCTTAGAGGAGGAAAGTTATTTCAAGAGTTTATAGTAGATGTTTGGGCATCAACGGAGAAAAATAGGTTGTCTTACATCAGACTCAATTAGGATAAGTTGCGTCGTGAGATTTATGCAAATTTGTGTGACGGCAGTGTTGATGAGTTGGGCCCCGATCAGATCGGACAACGCTTTGTTCTGCCATCGTCCTTTACTGGGAGTGCACGTAACATGAACCTGATTTTTCATAAATCTATGGCCATTACAAGGTACCACCAACACCCTAACATCTTTGTCACCATGACGGCCAACCCAAAATGGCCCGAAATAACAGCTGCCTTACTAAAACACCAAACGTCTTTGGGAATGTTGGTCCAGCAATCGTCAGTGTACCTCCACTAGCAAATTCCTTGCTCCCATTTGCCTTACCAGATCTCTTCTTAGGGAATTCACGAGCAAAATGATCCTTGGACCCGCACGTGAAGCAAACGTTCTTCTTAGGTTGAGTGCAATTTGGGGCGATGTGACCCTTCTGGCCACAGTTGAAGCATACTCATTTCCCCATCAAGCACACACCATTGTGAAACTTTCTGCATGTAGCACATGCTTCGAACTTTTTCTTTTGCTAATTTCCTTGTTGATTCCCAGCTCCCACATTTGCATTTCACTTCCTCTTCAAATTGTTGTTGCCATTCCCAAAATGGCCCGTGTATTTGAGTTAAAACGGCGTGCCCTGATGCATAAGGTAAAAAATGAACAAATTTTTGGTCAAAAAGTTGCTCATGTATTCATCATTGAGTTCCAAAAATGAGGGTTACCACATATGCATGCTTTGTTCTTTCTTCATGGCCCTGACAAGATTCAGACAATTGCACAAGTGGATCGGTTAATTAGTGCTGAATTCTCAGATCCATCCACTGATCCAACTTTGTACGAAACAATCAAGAGTTGTATGGTTCATGGTCCCTGTGGTTCTCGAAACCCTTATTCAACTTGCATGGTGAACGGTGCAGGTCGGTTCCATTATCCAAAAGCCTTTGCAGATTCGACTACTATGGATGAGCATGGGTACCCTATTTATCGTCGTCGCCGTAATGGTCAGTCTTACACCACCAGAGGGCATACATTCAATAATCGAGACATCGTACCTTACAATCCACACCTATCAAGAAAGTTCAATTGTCATATAAATGTGAAGGTTTGTAGGGAATGAAAAGCGCCAAATATATCCACAAGTACATTTACAAAGGTCATGACCGCACAACTATGGTTTTAGAGGGACCAGATGGAAACAATGAGATAAAGCAATACCTTGATGCAAGGTATATTGGACCGAAAGATGCTGCATGGCGACTCTTCGGTTATCCTCTTCATGAAGAAATTCTTTCGGTTGTACGGCTAGATCTATATTTACCTGGGATGCATTAAGTTGTTTACGACCCTATTAAAACACTTGAAACAATAAGACTTGGGTCTAGGAGTCAAATCACAACTCTGACTGGATTCTTTGACTTTTGTTCTTCAAATGATGTTGCACGTGTCTACACATACCAAGAATTTTCTCAACATTTCGTTTGGAACAAAAGTCGGAAGATTTGGACTCCGAGACAGAGTGAGTTTGCAATTGGCATATTATACTTTGCTACGCCCCAATTCTGGGGAGCGATTTTACCTTTGATTGCAATTAACAGTTGTCAGAGGATCGCATTCTTTTAATGGTCTACGCACGATCAATGGTGTGTTTCATGATAGTTTTAAATCAGCGTGTCTAGCTATGGGGCTCCTGGAAGATGATGCAGAGTGGGTACAATGCCTCCAGGAGGCTTCAACCATGAATACAGAATACCAGTTACAGAGACTATTCTGCATCATTCTTGTAGAATGCTCCCCAATACAGCCATGCACTCTGTGAAATCAATTGTTCGTCCATATATGTGATGATCTTCGTCACAAGCTACAAACTACTTTGGCATATACGATCCAACACAATCTCAAATCAAAGATTACGGTTTATATTTGATTGATCAGTTGCTACATGAATCTGGCAAAAAATTGGATGACTTCCCACCTTTACCACACCCCGTTCAAAATTGGAGTTCTATTTCAGGTAATAGATTGTTGATCGAAATGAAGCTAATCAACTGAATGACCTTTTGAATATTAATGTTTTAAATAATGCTCAACGTACGGCTTATGATGCTATCACTATCTCCGTTGCTGAAAATCAGTGCAAAATGTTTTTTCTCAGTGGAGGTGCAGGAATTGGGAAAATCTTTTTGTACAACACCATCACACCTAAAATGCGCAGCGAGGGTCATATCGTCGTTACAGTTGCTTCATCAAGAATTGCATCGTTGTTGTTGTTAGGCGGTCGGACAGCTCATTCTACATTTTGCATTCCATTCGATATCATCGAAAGCTCGGTATGTGGTTTCGACAAACTGTCACCGCATGGGAAATTATTTAGGGAGGCTCGCTTGATAATATGGGACGAAGTTCCCATGTAGCATCGACATGGTGTTGAGGTAGTTGATCACACACTTCGTGACGTCTGTGATGATAACCGACCATTCGGTGGTATCACCATTGTGCTTAGCAGGGATTTTCGTCAAATACTACCGGTGATACCTAAGGGTCGGCGAGAACAAATTGTTGGTGCATCTTTAAAACGTTCTGCAATGTGGGCGAGTGTGTGCGTATCGACTTTGAGCCTAAACATGCTTCTGAATAGCAATCATCATGCAAATTCTTCTCACGCATCTTTCTTAGAAGAGGTGATTTATATTACAGATTATTCATTTATATGTACTGATATGTTTCACATCATACTTAGATTAGGATCAGTACGCAAGATACTGTGGAACTTCCTCCAACGATACACAGGTGTTGAATTCTGCATGAACTAATTTTCAAAGTTTATCCACAACTAGATGTGCTCAGTGTGGTAACCCTATCCTACTTAACTGAGCGCACAATTCTTTCTGCTCGGAATGATGATGTCTGCGCCATCAATGATGTTGTTCTACAAATTTATCCTGGCGAGACGTATACCTACTTGGCAGCTGACAAAGTGTCAGATGGGGACAAACTCTGTCGTTTTACCACTAATCAATATCCAATTGAGTTTCTAAATTCTCTAAACCCGCCAGGTTTATCGCCTTTCAAGTTGGAGCTAAAGGTCAAAAGTCGCGATCATATTGTTGAGGAATATAATACGAAGATGGACTTTGTAATTGAGGACCGGACTAATGGTTGCAAGTGCGCATCGCATGAGTTATCGAGGCTAGAATTTAAGCGGTGACAAATCTTGAATCTGTGTTTCATCCCGCGGATATCATTATCACCGTCGTCCAAAGATTTACCATTTCAAATGATTAGACGCCAATTCCCTGTACGCTTAACATATGCTATGACAATCAATAAGTTGCAAGGCCAGTCAGTCAAGTTTGTTGGTGTAGATCTGCGCTTGCCTGTATTCAACCACGGTCACCTATATGTGGCCATGTCTAGATGCACGTTGGTTGATCGCATCAGTGACCTTCTCCCTCCTAATGGATCATCTACAACGACAAATATCGTATATCCGAAGGTGGTGTTGGACTCGGTGTAAATATTACTACCTTTTTAATGTTTTGCGACTTAGGTCAGGTAATTGGTTCATGACTTTTGTTACGTTCCAAGCAATCAGCAAACTTCTTTCTTGGTAGAAAATTTTTTTTGTCAGATTCTTGATTTGAAATTCTCTTCATTTGTTAGTTTTAATGTATGCCGTACCTTTAGTCTACTCCTTTAGTAATCTTGAAATTAGAATTTTTGATTAACATATTCTCTACCCAATATCAAAATTCATATCAAAATCTTAAATATTAACCTTAAATTTTAAGGTCACATTGAGCCCAAGAGTAGCATTTAGTCCTTGAACATATTGAAACAACCTATCCTAACTTGAGCCATCTTGATTTACTGTTGAAATAAATATTCCCGGAACATAGCTGATTTATACTCTTTTTGAAGTGCTTATTTGTGTCTCTTTTTGGTGAGGGTGGGTTTTTTGTGCACTCATTGTTTTATAGTATAAAAGAGAAAATAAGAAATTGCGAGTTCTGGAAGTAAAGGAGAAATTATAACCTTATACGAATTATTTCTGAAACTGGAAAATGAACGCCAATGAATCATGATTTACTTTAAAAAAAATTGGCAAAACTAATGATTTGGTCATTGAAAGTTGTACGTTTCTTTGAATACTGGATTGAACTTTTAATTTTTAAATTAACTCATTTGAACTAATTTTTATTTTCAAATTGGGTCATTCAGTTAAAAAAGTTGATAAACGTTAATTTTTGTTTATGTGGCGCTGACGTGACAAAAAAATTAAAAAATATTGCTTATGTGGCAAAAAAAAATCAAAAACAGATTTTAAAAATGAAAAAATTAACATTTTTAAAGTTTTAAAAATAACAAAAACATAATAAAATAAAAACATATTTTTTTAAAAAATAGAATTTTGAAAAAATAGATTTTTTTAAAATTGTTTTAAAAACAGATTTTAAAAAAATGTAATTTTCTAAAAATAGATTTTTTAAAAATATACTTTTTTAAAATAGATTTCTTTTTAAAAAAAATGAAAATTTTTAAAATATAGAATTTTTTAGAATAATAAAAAGCAGATTTTTTAGAAAATCAATTTAAATAAATATGTTTTTTTTCAAAAATCTATTTTTTAAAATAGATTTAAAAAAATTCTATATTTTAAAAAATCATTTTGTAAAAAATTTGTTTTTTTAAAATTTTATTTTTAAAAAAAATTATTTTTAAAACTTTAAAATATTAATTTTTATTTTTAAATTTCATCTTTGATTTTTTAAAAATTCTATTTTTAAAAAATTTACATTTTTTAAAAAGAAATCTATTTTAAAAAAAGTATATTTTTAAAAAAATCTATTTTTAGAAAATTACATTTTTTAAAATCATTTTTTAAAACAATTTTAAAAAAAATCTATTTTTCAAAAATTCTATTTTTTTAAAAAATATGTTTTTATTTTATTATGTTTTTGTTATTTTTAAAACTTTAAAAATGTTAATTTTTTCATTTTTAAAATCTGTTTTTGATTTTTTTGCCACATAAGCAATATTTTTTTATTTTTTTGTCATGTCAGCGCCACATAAAAAAAATTAACGTCTGTTAACTTTTTTTAACGGAATGACTCAATTTGAAAATAAAAATTAGTTCAGTGAGTTAATTTGAAAAATTAAAAGTTTTATCGGGTATTCAATAAAACGTGCCAACTTCGGTGACCAAATCATTAGTTTTGCTAAAAAAAATTAAGATATTTACTTTCATATTGAGTTGAGTGAAAATTTGGATCACTTTCATAATTAGATATTGTTTTTTGGTATACATTTATTTTTGCAGATTAGTATTGTAGATTTCTTTTTCATGGAAGTTTATTTTTTTCCAAGCTTAGTATTAGGTATAGACTGACTCCTAACAATCAATAATAAACATAATGACTAGAAGAAATTGGTCGTTTTGATGTTACCTTACTTTTCTTGTGTCTGTAGATGTCATTTAAATCTTCATCTTCATCATGCTTTCTTTTTTATGATCAAAAGGAACAATAATTTCTTTAATTATGTAAATCAATTAAAATGAGTGTCTGAGACTTTGTCTTAGGATCCAGAAATTCAAACAAAGATTAAAGCGTTGGCCGAGTCTTAATGGAGAATAAGACAATGAACATTCTCATTAATATCGTTTATTCATAATTCTAAAAAATTACTTGGTAGAAAATGAGAAAGAGAAACTTATAGCGATGAGTCAAATTGAGTAGTTGTATATCATGTTTCTTTTTGCTACTCGCAGGGTTTGTGACTTTTGACTAAAGAATGTCATACGCCAAGCTTTTCTCAAAGCATATGAAGGTTGAGGATCGGTAGTGATATCTTTTCTCAAAAACTTTTATAGACCCGAAATCTTTCGAATAATATATAAGGTGAGGTCTTTCAAAGCGTTGCATTGTTCATAAAGTAAATATGTGTGCGCTCATTTATTTTTTAGATAATTCAGGGTAAAGTAAGGGTTCTTATGTTTTGGATTTACAGTTGTTTTATTTTGACTCACATATTTTGATAATTTTTATATTTTAAATATTTTCAGGTATACATTGAAGGATACTTGGTGTAAGCTGTAAAGTAATGGGTCTTATGCTCAAAATGTTGTTTCTCTATTTTTTGCATGTTTGTATATTTTTGGTTCTCTTTTGTAAAGTTAACTAATTATACATGGTTATGATAATTTTTGGATATGGAATGATTGTTTTTTTGATGGTTTGTATATGTATTGATGATTGTAAGTTTTTTGTAGTCAGGTTTAAAATTTTTTGGATATCTATTTTTAGTTAACTAATTATACATGGTTAACAGATTTTTGGATATGTATCTTTTGTAGTTAACTAATTAATGTTTTTGTACCGACTAGCTTGATGTTTTGGTGGTTGGATGTGTTGATGATTGAGTATGTATTAATTGTTGTGTTGGTATATGCCTTTAAATAATGTAATATTTTTTATTACATCGTGCCTTTATGTTATATGTACATCATGCACTGGTATTAATCTAATCTAATTTTAAGATGGTTGTTATATGTACATGATGCGTCAAGATTTTGTGTCACTAGGAGATAATTCTCCTCTTAGTAGCAAGTTCCAGATATCACATGTTATCGCAAAATAACTCTCATTTTAATTTTTTTTGTTCATAATTTATTTTTAATTTTTTGAGAATTATATAGTGCCTTCGGGAACGGGTTATTGTTACCAAATAGCTCGATGTTTTGGTGGTTAGATATGTATTGATGATTGAGTTTGTATTAATTATTGTGGTAGTATGTGTCTTTAGATAATGTAATATTTTTTAAATTTTAATTTAATTTTTCATATAACTGCACTTGCCTCTATACTTGCACCCTATACCTGTATAACTGCACGCTATACCTGCACCCTATACTTGCACCCTGCACTGTTTTTGTTGAGATGTGATGGGTTTGTTGTTACGGACTAAATTCAAAATCTATCCTACTATTTGTCGTACTTTTGTTAATTTATTCTCTAATTTTTTTTTAACACAAATATACTTCATAGATGTATTAACTATGTACGCAAATATAATAGTGTGATAAATTTTTTTAAATTTTTTTTAAATTTATATTAAATCAATTTGAGATATATTCAATTTTAAAATTGATATACATAACTTGACCTTTAAAAGCGATAAATTATACACTTATTAATATCATTTGAATAAAATCAAAATAAATACTATGGTTTATATTTTTGGCAATTATATTGTCTAAAATTAATAAATCTTTATTAATTTTGAATCTAAAGATGTTTTTTATTGGATTCAAACGGTTAATTTACAGATAATTTCATGCGTCTTTTTTCTGTTAAAAAGTTGTGTACATACACACACATACTATGTCTCGTCTCTCTCATATATCAGGTTGTTGGACACTTGACCTCTGTACTTAATTTTTGTGGGTTATGTCCCTTTGTTCGATGCAATGTTTCCTATTAGGATATGAAAAAGTTGTCTCTATGTTCGATGCAATGATGCCTTTGTTCAGGTTGTTGGACATTGAAAAGTTGTATCACTTGCAGATCTTTTCAGATTAGTCCCTCATCCATTCATCTACTGATCTACAGGTTGTTAGAGACGCTTGTTGTAGAGTCTGAGACAGAGATAGAGAGAGCTACTTTAATTGATTTTACACATTTGATTCTTTTTTCTTTCTGAACTTTTTAGAGAGTAGAGATGGAAAGGGGAGAGGTCAGTCACGGGCTTTAGCCTTTAGCTATAGTTGTTCCTGCTTTTTGGTTTCTTATATATTAAAGTAGTAGTATTGTGGAGTAGATTATTCTATTAGTAATAGTCACTTATTCAATGTCTTTTTTTTATTTACATCTTTATTTCAGCTCAGCTCTGAACTTCTTCTCTTGTGAAATAAGTTTTTTTTTTCATTTACGTGCATTTAGAATACGATGCAGATGAAGTGTAAGATTTTCTTAGAGATGATCAACTCAATATAGTGACCGTATGCATGGAGGTATTTATATTCCAAAACCTATTATTATCTCTCTTAGTAAATATATTAAAAATAAAAAATCTATTTATTTTCATCTTCACACATATCTCCGTTTAACCCTTCTTCTCCAATTATCAGTTAAAAATTTACCACAAATATATCACTTGAAATGAGTTGCATACATATTTGAAAAAAATATATCACTTAAAATGAGAGCTATTTCTTAAGTAGATACAATTTCAACAATTGTATCGGCAAAAATTCAAATTATTAATGTTATTTTTAAATTTTTTAATAACTCATATTAACTTTTAATAATTTTAATCATATATTAAATAAATTCACGTCTACTTAATTTGTTAGTTCCCAGTAGGCACAATATAGATCTAGAAGGGGGGGTTGAATAGATCCTTTTTAATTTCAAAAACTTTTCTCGTTTATTTTGTCTCGCTCATGAATTAGCATATGACAAACATAAGAATCTTTTCAAGCACAACGGAATAAATAAAAGATCCCCTTCATTGATATATTCATAATCAGACATACATTGTTCGTAGAGTTAATTCAGTAGTAAGCGGTTAAAACATACATAGCAGTTAATATACATAATGTAAATGACATAGAGTAAAAAATGCAAGGGATTTTAAGTGGTTTAGAGACTCAAGCTCCTAATTCACTCTTCTGCTTTCAACTAGCAGGATTTCCACTAAGGAAGGGCAGCACCCTGAATCACTAAGATTCCTTTAAAGCCAGCAGCCTTGGAACTTCAGTTCACTAAGAACTCTTCAAGACCAACAACCTAGGAACTCCTCTAGTTCCATAGGAACTCTTCAAGCCCAGTAGGCTTGGAACTTCATTTAGTCCCTCTGGATAAGGACCCCTCAGGCCCTGGCTTCTTGTTGTTGTAGTTGTTGGTGTTGAGCTGCTAAGATGTCTTTAAGCTTGAGCATCTTCTGTACTTAGCAGCTTGGTGTGGTCCTCTTTATATTCTGCTTTGAGTCTGGACCACACCTTCTCTGGTGCAGCTGATCTTTACTCCTTTCTGTTCATCTTCATCTGATGTCAGTAGTGCACCATCACCATCTGGATTTGCTAAGTCTCTGAGCTTTTGGTAAACTTCGTCTAACACTTAGCAAACCCTGAACTCTTCTTGAATGTTTTGCATACATGATTCTGCTTCGGTTCTTTTTCAGCTTTTGGTTCATGGTGATCTGTAGAGTGGTTTTCTTGATCTTCTTTGTATTCTGCCACTTTTCTGAATGCTATCTTCTTGGCCTTCTCGGCTCTCAGATTGGCTGCCATCTTCAGTGGCATTCTCATCTTTGTTGAGTGAAGCTCTAATCTGTTTAAGTCCTCCTTCAAAGTCGCTTCACTTCCACCTATGTAGTCTCTCATCCATCGAGACTTGTTCTCTTAATCTCTCGTGGAACTTCGTAGAGTCAACAATAGCATTCCAACAACTCAACGATTCTGCAACTTAGCAATTATCAGCAACTCTTGATCTTTGAAGCTCTGTTGATTTATACTGCTTTTCGATCTTCCCGTTGGAAAGTTGTCGTTAAAAGCTTTTTGAATTGCCTCGCAGATCTCGAGTTATTTGGTGTAGACTGAAGATGTGACATGACATGACTTTCGACGACTGCTTCATCTTGCTTCACCCACTACCCCGTCAGAGATGTCACTTTGATGTCTCGGGCAGGTCGACGACTTTATTTCCCCCTTCTAATTTCTAGATCAGAGGTTGTCCTTTTGCATCGATGCTCTCAATAAGCTTTGTTCGAATATCAATCTTCGGGTTGAATCGTTGCCAATGCTTCAATCCTCAGTTGTTCGAACTCTACGATTCTGATGCACACATTTCTTGGACCTGATCGTAGTCTCTAGTTGACGGTAGAGACAACACTACGATCTTGAAGAGTGTTCATTGGATCTGCAATGTAGAACACTTCTTCTTTTTCTTGTACAGTGTTTCAACACTTTTATTTGCTTCAATTGCTCTCAGATACTGATGGCTTGATTCTTTGTTCTGGTCCCTTCTGAATAGCAAGACACTTCATATTTGTGGCGTGTCCAGCTCGCTTTCTCCTTGTGATCTCCCGTTCACTTATCATCAATGGACTGAACCAATGCTTAATCACTTTAGCCTTATTCTTCAGAGGCTGACCAGTATATTAGTGTACACTCCATCAGTTCTTTCTTTGTTTGGCAAACACTACGTTCCTGGTTGCTTCCAAGATCGATGTCTTCTATTTACTTGACAAAGAATCTGTCATTGGTGACTTTCCTTCCTTAGTCAGTTATTGAAGTCTTCTTATGATCAACTTGTGCAAGACTTCATTTCTAATGACTTCACAACTCAATCTGGATGTTGATTAAGTTGATGCTTAGATCTTCAGTTAGCTTGCATGCCATTCGTTGAGTACTCTCTGGTTTCCTTCAGGTGGGATATATCATTGCAGTACCAATCAGAGGCTTCATTCTTTTGGATATTCTGGGAGTGCTCATTTGTTGAGAATCGTATTAGCTCTACGATTCTGCCTTGGCGTTGTGAGCACATCTGTTGAAGTCTCATTTCACACTCTACGATTCGAAACCGGTCATGCAGACACTACGACTCGAGATCGATATTGACTTTCTACGATTTTTTTGTCGTTGTGCTTTGTTGTCTTTATCCGATCTTACTCGACTACGATCTCTACGCCTCGACATCGATCGAGAGACTCTACGACTACGAGTGTAGTCTACGATTCTTGACTTAGTTTAAAGTAGATGCTTGGTACGGCTAAGTTGTGCGGCTGTCTCTACGATTCTAAAACATGACTTCTTCAAGAGACTTCCTCAAGAGACTACTACGGCTCGTGGCAGACTGTCTCACGATTCTAAACATACATTTTTTAAAAAGTATTAGTTTTAAAAAAGTATTATTTTGTAAAAAACAAATATATCACTTGAAAGGAGTGGTATTTTTTAGATAGATACAATTTTAATAATTGTCTAGTGAAAATTTCAAATTATTAATGCTAATTTTAATTTTTTTAAAATAAATTATATTAACTTCAAATAATTTTAATCCTAAATTCTTGTCTACTTAATTTTTTTAAAAAAATTATATTTGATTGTAAGAAATTCAAATTATTTATACTTACTGAAATTGAAATAATAAGTATAAAAAATAATTTATACTCATTGAAAGTCTGTGATTTTTATTTTCAAACTAGGTGGTCAGTAGAACCGGTATCAAACATTTTCTTATTGAAATGACCAGGTCAATTAATTGCCTAGAAACTTGTATCCAATTCAACAGTCTATCAAGACATTCGTACTCATCCAACGGTCCAACATTAATTGGTAGGTGTGTGTAATGATATACACTGAAGATTGTTTTGATTTGATTTTGATTTTAATTTTTGAAATGTGGTGAGATACTGCATCCTATACCATAATCAAAATCAAATTAAAAGACAAATGCACTGAAAATAAACTCATGACAAACTTTTGAAATTGAGAATTATTAAATAAAAGAATTATCAATTATGCTCCATAAAAAGAAGTTAGTTTTTTAATAATTAAATTACCAGCTAACCACCCATTTTAAATAAAGAGTTACATTTGTCTATTTTTAGTAATTATAATATAAATGACATAATGTTTTCTCCAATTTATTCATTATCATCTGACCATTTTTAAAGTAAACGGTATTATTACGGGGTAAGACTATAACATTATTATATTAAAAAAAGTTTTTAAATATTTAAATGAAAAACAATTAAAATATACTCTTTTCATTCAAAAAACAAAGGAAAATTTGACATTTTAAATTAATCTTAAGACATTTTCAAATTCGTAATTGATTTATTCAAATTTGTTCTATTATTTTTTATTTTTTATTCTAATAATTATGGTTAAAAAAAAATTTAAATTTTTTTTGGACCCCCCTAGACCCAAAATTGACATCCTGCACACCTACATAACAAACAAAAGCATTAAATATTATATACTTATACAGAACACCTGCACACCTACATACAAAGTTGTGTATGTGTAACAGCCGTTGAGTAATACTAAGAGAGACTGGTCAGTCAATGAGTGTGAATGATTAGTCACGCACATTAGCTGTAGAGTAATAAATGACTGGTCGGTCAATACCTGCATACCTATATACAAACTTATTGCACTGCTTCTTGGTTTCTTATATATTAAAGTCTTTTTTCCATTTGCATCGCTTATTTCAGTTCAGCTCAGATCTTATTTTCTCCTGTGAAATAAGTTTTTTTTTTCCATTTACGTGCATTCAGAATATGATGCGGATGAAGTGTAAGATTTTCTTAGAGTTGATCAACTCAATATAGTGACCGTATGCATGGAAGTATTTATATTTCAAAATATGACGCCCCCAAAATAGGTCCACACGACCCATTCTGAGTCGCCAGATATCACACTATAAAAATCAAATACAAATTTCATTTATACAACTGTTGAATTGTAAATGTAAGAATCACCACAATTAAATTGTGAGTTTTAATACTGATATTGTCTCGTAGAAAGTATCCAAACTCAAATTGTTACAATGCCATATAAAAATACAACAACAAATATTTTAAGACCCCAAAGAAGAACTAGAAGATTACTATCATATTCATTCTAATGAGGTGCACTTTGACGCTGTCAAAGTCGGGTTCTCATCACCCTATTGTTGTTCGTCAAAATCAATTATTAAGTGACGTATAAAATACGACACACACATCTTAGGTCCTCAATACAATTATTTGTTGCATGTCATGTCATTTTATTATGTATTGAGAAACTTCGACATTCTCGGACCATCCCACTATTTCTCTATTATCCCCAAACCCAAATTTTACACTCTTATTACCCGAAAGGAATTGTGAAGAAAAAAGGGTGAGTGGTGGATTAATTAGCCCAATAAAGAATATCATGGCTAAGATAATTAATTTATCAATGACCTTTTTATCGAATAAATCGAGATTTATAACATATGGTAGATAATAAAAGTTTTCAACCATAATTGCAGCGGAATCAACAATCCATTAGAAGAGTCAAGTAGAACATAATGTCTACTATCTCCTCTAAATTAAAAGTCCATCGTTGATATTTTATTCATGTAATACTCATTAACAGTTCTTTGTTATACTTAAGACAAATAGAACTTTCAACACTTGTCTTCACCTGAACCACCAAAGATGTTAGTTAAATTCACAATTCATATTTATAATAATGTGAATTAATAGTTCCTTCTTGCCATTGCCACAAAGGCTTAATAGAACGTTTACTCAATATCCTTACCTCAAAGGCTGAAGATATTCAAATGTAATAACAATGATCATACCAATTAGTTGTCTATCTTTGCACTGCGGGTCAAAGATATTCAACTATAAAAACAATGGTCATGATCATACCAATCAATTGTCGGTCAGTGCACTACGGCCAACGACATTCAACTGTTAACTAATGGTCATGATCCTGCCAATCACATTATTGAATTATCCATGCACTATGACCAAGAATATTCATTAGTATCACTAGTGGACATGATCATGTCATACACATGTCCATCTTTGCACTACGGGTCAAAGCTATCAAACAACAGATCATCTTTGCACTACTGGGCCAAAGATATTCAATAACATATCATCTTGCACTATGTGCCAAAGACATACATTTGTAAAACCAATAACCAACAAAGATAATAAAATGGAATAATAAAAGAATTTCACCATGTATGCGATACTTGTGATAGACAGTTTATTCCAACATAATGGAACCCGGTCGAAGCGTAATACGCACCCAATGGGATATTCCGGTGAGAATAATAAAGAATGGAATAACAACGAAATCACCATGCATGCGATATTTTGCAGATGAGTTATTCCAATGTAATAATAAATAATAAAAGAATAAAAGAATTTCACCATGTATACGATACTTCGCATAAACAGGTTATTCCAACATAATAATAAAGAATGGAATAATAGAAGAATTTCACCATGTATGTGATACTTCGTATAAACAGGTTATTCTAACATAATAATAAAGAATGGAATAACAATAGCTCTCTTCATGAATACGAAAGAAATAATACTCCTTATTATAATAATAATATTCCTTACCTTTGAAAGAAGAGTATTCCTATTTGGTGAGAGTATGAGGATATACTCGAAGAAAACTTGACTCCTCTCAAAGATTTCTTAAACTCTAAAGAAATACGCTTTCAAGATTATAGAAGAAGAATTCTCTCTATAGTTTCTCTCTAGAGTTTCAAATTGAATTAAGTAAGAAATAATGAAGAAATGAGCTTTATTTATGAAGAATGAATTTGCATAATAAGAATTAATTCATGAACGGTCAGATTGATTTACTTTTTAATCGGACTATCCATATTTAAAGCAAAAATCTTTTAAATAAAATATAATATATTCTATTTATAATCTAATAAAACGAATAACTTTATAAAAGTATTACATTTTTATATATAAAAGATTTTACTATACAAAAAACACTATCGAGCACTATGCAATACTATGCATAATAAAATATAATATATTCTATTTATAGAATAACTTTATAAAAGTATTCTATTTTATATAAAAAGATTTTACTATGCAAAATACTATGCACAATAGAATATAATATATTCTATTTATAGAATAACTTTATAAAAGTATTCTGTTTTATATAAAAAGCTTTTCTACTATTATAAATTCAACCAACGGTCTGAAAAATTAGTACATCTCTTCATGGAATAATATTGTACCCAAAAATGATTTGGACTGAAAAGAAAGATATTTTTTAGGTGAATAGTACCCCATGAATAGTAACTCGTGAATAGTACTCCGACACAAAAAGTTCCCCAAATACTCGTGTGAATAATACTAGAGTGAATAGTAACCGGGTATTTTATGACAACTTGTCTACTTAAAATTTTTGTCAAATATCACCCTTAACTTTAAACTTTTATCAATTTAACTATTTACCAAAATAGAAAAATTGAATACTTTTATTTCATAAAATTTGGGGTCTCACAATCTCCCCTTCTTATGAAATTTTGCCCTCGAAATTTACGTACGTACCTGATATTCGAAGAGATGAGAATACCTTGCTTTCTTTTCATATTGTAGCTTCCCGGTAATTTTCTCGCTATCATGATTTTCCCTTTTCTCATCTCCTGTATTTCAGATATCATTCTAGAATATAGTTTCAAAACAAAGGTTAATCGACATATCATAATTTGTCAACTTATCAAGTAAACAATTTCGATTTTAGGTAAGTCACACACTAGTGAAGTATATAACTCGCTCTCTCCCTCCTAGTTCTAGACTCTTATCTCGCCAATGACCATATCCCTAAGCTCGATACTAATTGTGGCGCCCCAAAATAGGTCCACACGACCCATTCGAGTCGCATGAGATATCACACTATAAAAATCAAATACAAACTTCATTTATACAATTGTTGAACTATCATACGAGAATCGACCACAATTAAGTCGTGAGTTTTAATACAATATTATCTAAGTGAAGCGATATCGAAACTCAAATTGTTACAATGCCATATAAAAATACAGAAACAAATATTTTAAGACCCCAAAGAAGAACGAGAAGATTACTATCATATTCATTCCAATGAGGTGCACTTTTGACGTTGTCAAAGTCGGGTTCTCATCACCCTATTGTTGTTCACCAAAATCAATTATTAAGTAACGTATAAAATACGACACACACATTTTAGGTCCTCAATACAATTATACATTGCATGTCATGCCGTTTTATAATGTATTGAGAAACTTCGACGATCTTGGACCATCCTAATTATTTTCTCGTTATCCCCGCTTTCGACCCAATTACACTCTTATTACACGAAAGGAATTGTGAAGCAAAAAGGGTGAGCACAATTAGCCCAAAGATAAAGAATATCATGGCTAAGATAATTAATTTATCAACGGCCTTTATCGTAATAAATCGTAGATTTATAACATATGGTAGATAATAAAAGTTTTCAACCATAATTGCAAGTGGAATCAACAATCCATTAGAAGAGTCAAGTAGAACATAATGTCTACTATCTCCTCTAAATTAAAAGTCCATCGTTGATATTTTATTCATGTAATACTCATTCTTGTTCTTTGTTATACTTAAGACAAATAGAACTTTCAACACTTGTCTTCACCTGAACCACCAAAGATGTTAGTTAAATTCACAATTCATATTTATAATAATGTGAATTAACAGTTCCTTCTTGACATTGCTACAAAGGCTTAATAGAACGTTTACTCAATATCCTTACCTCAAAGGTGAAGATATTCAAATGTAATAACAATGATCATACCAATTAGTTGTCTATCTTTTGCATGCCGCGGCCAAAGATATTCAACTATAAAAACAATGGTCATGATCATACCAATCAATTACTGTCGATTTACTTCTGACGGCCAAAGACATTCAACTGTTAACTAATGGTCATGATCCTGCCAATCACATTATTGAATTATCCATGCACTACGACCAAGGATATTCGTTAGTATCACTAGTGGTCATGATCATGTTATACACTGTTCATCTTCGCACTACGTGTCAAAGCTATCAAACAACGAGATCATCTTTGCACTTTCAAAGCCAAAGATATTCAACAATATATCATCATCTTTGCACTTCTGGTGAAAGACATCTGTTGTAAAACCAATAACCAACAAGTATAATAAAGAATGGAATAATAAAGAATTTCACCATGTATGCGAAGACTTCACATAGGCAAGAGTTATTCCAACATAATAATAAAGAATGGAATAATAAAAGAATTTCACCATGTATGCGATTGCTTGGCGTATGCATGATTATTCCAACATAATAATAAAGAATGGAATAATGAAGAATTTGACGTGCGTATGCGTAATCGCATACAGACGAGTTATTCAATGAGAATAATAAATAATGGAACCGGTCGGTAATACACACAAGCGGGATATTCCAACATAATAATAAATAATGAAATAACAACAGAAATCACCATGAATGCGATAGACCGCGCACAGACAGGTTATTCCAACAGAATAATAAATAATGAAATAATAGAAGAATTTCAACATGTATACGATACTTCGCATAAATAGGTTATTCCAACATAATAATAAAGAATGGAATAATAGAATAATTTCACCATGTATGTGATACTTCGCATAAACAAGTTATTCCAACATAATAATAAAGAATGGAATAACAATAGCTCTCTTCATGAATACGAAAGAAATAATACTCCTTACTATAATAATAATATTCCTTACCTTTGAAAGAAGAGTATTCCGACTGGTAGGGCGAGGATATACTCGAAGAAAACTTGCACTACTCTCAAAACTTTCTTAAACTCTAAAAAAATACGCTCAAGATTATAGAAGAAGAATTCTCTCTATATTTCTCTCTCTAGAGTTTCAGTGAATTCGTAAGAAATAATGAAGGAATGAGCTTCTATTTATAGAAGAATGAATTGCGCATAGTAAACTAATTCATGAAGCGGTCCAGATTGATTTACTTTTTAATCGGACGATCCATATTTAAAGCAAAAAACTTTTAAATAAAATATAATATATTCTATTTATAATCTAATAAAACGAATAACTTTATAAAAGTATTCATTTTATATAAAAAGATTTTACTATGCAAAACACTATCGCAGCACTTTATGCAACACTATGCATAATAAAATATAATATATTCTATTTATAGAATAACTTTATAAAAGTATTCTGTTTTATATAAAAAGATTTTACTATGCAAAACACTATGCAGAATAGAATATAATATATTCTATCTATAGAATAATTTTATAAAAGTATTCTGTTTTATATAAAAAGCTTTTCTACTATTATAAATTCAACCAACGGTCTGAAAAATTAGTACATCTCTTCATTGAATAATATTATACCCAAAAATGATTTGGACTGAAAAGAAAGATATTTTTTGGGTGAATAGTACCCCGTAAATAGTAACTCGTGAATAGTAACTCATGAATAGTAACTCGTGAATAGTACTCCGACACAAAAAGTACCCCAAATACCCGAGTGAATAATACTAGAGTGAATAGTAATCGGGTATTTTATGACAACTTGTCTACTTAAAAAAAAATTCACATATCACCCTTAACTTTAAACTTTTATCAATTTAACTATTTACCAAAATAGAAAAATTGAATACTTTTATTTCATAAAATTCGGGGTCTCACACAAAACCTATTATTATCTCTCTTAGTAAATATATTAAAAATAAAAAATTTATTTGTTTTCATCTTCACACATATCTCCGCTCAACCATTCTTTTCCAATTATCAGTTAAAAATTTACAACAAATATATCACTTGAAATGAGTTGCATACACATTTGAAAAAAATATATCACTTAAAATGAGAGCTATTTCTTAAGTAGATACAATTTCAACAATTGTATCGGTAAAAATTCAAATTATTAATGTTAATTTTAAATTTTTTAGTAACTTATATTAACTTTTAATAATTTTAATCCTATATTAACTAAATTCACGTCTTCTTAATTTTTTAAGACTGACTACTTATTGAAAGTATGTGATTTTCATTTTAATCAGGTGGTCAATAGAACCGGTTCCAAATATTTTCTTATTAAAATGACCAGGTCAGTTAATTGCCTAGAAACTCTACCCAATCCAACAATCGAAATTTGTCAAGATATGATTGTACTCATCCAACGGTCCAACATTAATAGGTAAGAGTGTGTATTGATATATACTAAAGATTGTTTTGATTTTATTTTGATTTTAGTTTTTGAAATGTTGTGAGATACTGCACCCTATATCATAATCAAAATCAAATCAAAAGACAACTACACTCATTTAAACCCTGCATAACTGCACTTACCTCAAAAGAGAGGCTATACATGCATCCTATACCTGCATAACTGCACTTGACTCAAAAGAGAGGCTATACCTGCAACCTGCACCCTATACCTGCAATCTGCACCATGCATTGCTTTTGTTGAGATGGGATGGGTTTATTGTTAAATTCAAAATCTATCCTGCTATTTATCGTACTTTTGTTAATTTATTCTCTAAATTTTTTTAGCACAAATATACTGTATAGATGTATTAACTATGTACGCAAATATAATAGTATGATGAAATTTTTTAAAATATTTTTAAATTTATATTAAATCAATTTGAGATATATTCAATTTTAAAATTGATACACATAACTTGACCTTTGAAAACAATAAATTATACAGTTATTAATATCATTTGAATAAAATCAAAACAAATACTATGGTTTATATTTTTGGCAATTATATTGTCTAAAATTAATAAATTTATATTAATTTTGAATTTAAAGATGTTTTTATTGGATTCAAACGGTTAATATCAAAATAAATAAATAAAAAAAGAAGAAGAGTTTATTTTTTAAATAAATTTTAATAGAGGAGATAGGAAATTAATTTTTATTATGTGAAAAAAGTTGGAGAAATATTTTTGACTAATGTATTTATGAGGAATAATTATGTTAAAAAAAATATTTTGAGAACAGTTTAACAACACTAGTAAACTAAAATCTTGTTCAGTCATTTTTCAACATCATATTTTATCTCTTTCCCTCCTTCTCAAACTGTTTTTTTTTTTTCGATAGATATAAACACTTATAAACTAAAATCTTTGCAATGGCTGGTTCTTCTTCGCGACTTTTTTCGTTCAACCTTCTTTTCAACTATGCCAACCATTATACCTTCAAGCATTGCATGTTGATATTCGATCAGAGCGTCGATTTATTCTGTCTATTAATTGGTTATCTGCTTTTATGTTGGGAATGTTTAATATTATTGACTTGTCAAATTTTCTAAACACCCAACTGAGAAATGAAATTAACACAATTATCCATGAAATTTGGGTGAAAGATCTTGATGGAAATCATTTGAAACAAGAAACTTATACGGAGTACTCGTATGTTGCAGTAGAGAAAGATCTTTATGTAAGTGTATTTTGTTTGTAAAAACTCTATTTTACATCTTTTATATTCTGATTTTTTTGTGCATTTTGTGCATTTTTGAGATCTGAAATTGTTAATATGGTCCTTTGTGTTTTTTTTGCCTAAATAAATATTTTAAATGACAGAATAATACTTGTATATGACAGTTTTTTTAAATGGCAGGATATACTTGTGAATGACAAGGAAATGACTGAATTCCTTCATACACATTAGAGTAACCTTCATAATTGGACTCCAATAGATTGGGCTAATACTACAATTAATGATTTTAATTGGGATAGTATGAGTGGACATTTTAGAATTGTCATTATACAATTTTTAAAGCATGGTCATCCTAATCAGATGATCATGAAAGAATATATTTATACGGTTAGAAATTTATACAAATAAATAGATTTGACTGCTTATTTTAGAGATAGCAGTGTGTTAGAGTTTGAGGGGAATACTCGTAAATATTCAATTATTAAACCCGACGATGAGCATTGTGTTTACTCTACTGATTTGAGTGATGCTTTTTTTAAAGGCACAGGTTCATAAGCTCAATTTATTTTTTGGGCTTATAAATCCAAAGACCAAGATAGACCTCGTAACAGAATTTGTGTTTTTACCGAACTTAGAGCAAAATTTGATTTAAAAAATAATATGATTGATTAGGGGGTGTTATTTGAGTGTAATGATTTTAATCATATGCATGTTCTACCCCTGCATCACAAGTGTGTTCTCTTCAATCATAATGATAGAAAAATAATAAAGGAAGATACTAAAAATGATGATTGAGTGAAAGTGTGTTTATTTTTGGAAGGGAGGACTGTGTTTATTTTTTTGTCTTATTGTAGTTGCTTTGAATTCTCATAATTAACAAATGAAAGAATTGTTGTTCAGCTATTTATTCACTACCTATTGTGTACTGTGTTGAGAATTTTATTTTTAAATTTGATTCTTAAAAAAAAATCAAAAAAAATAAAATAATAAACTGATGCAATTTAAATTTTACACTATATAATTGTAAGTTATAAAATTAGAAAAGTAATAAGTAGGATACTTATTTATGACATGAAAAGTGTCATTTATTTAAAAACACTTCTAAGTTCGACATAGATTAAACAATTATAATTTTAAGAATATGGAACAATGTTTTAAAGAAGCAAAATATATCACTTATGTTGCTATATACTTTTGAGGGAATACCAACGGATGCTTTTCAAGTCTATCGGCTATATATGCTACCTACATTAAAAGTTAAAGTGCAAAACAAAATTACTTTAGAGGTCTCTGCTTCCCTTGTGAATGTGCTAAATATGCACAAAATACTCCAATACAATACACGTGAAAATATTCACTATTTAATTCTATCAGAAATTGAAAACATTCTAAGCAACTGAGGATCAAAATGTTTTTTTTTAGTTTTTTCCTCATTGTATAAGTCTTTTGCATTTCCTCGTTTCTCAGTTCCATCACCGGTTCCAGTAATTAGCTTGTCCTCAGAGGTCGATACAAAGTCCTCTGCATCTTTGTCACTCCCTTCTCTACCGGCTCAATGACCTGATTTATAGTCAACACAACATCCTCCACAACCTGCTTATGCAATTCATAAAAAATTAAAATTTTATAGTCGTTGATCTTTTTCTTTTTCTAAAAAAGAAAAATGACATGATAAAGAAGAGAGTTATGTTGACCTCCTTCTGTTAGAAGCGTAGTTTCGTAGAGTCATAATCAAAAAAAATAATCGAAAAACATGACACGGGTAATCCCTCTCCTTAAGGTCTTTATCGCCCTCACCACGAATGGTTTGCTATGAGTTACAGGCGATATACCTCCAGGATATATGTCAAGTTTCGGAGTTGAACAATTTTGTGATAGCAATTCACAAATGTTCCAGTCGAATATTTCTTTGTGATAGTTATATGTTTATAGAAAAAATTAACTGAAAGAAGAGAGAATTTCATGTGCAAGCTTTTCTTCTTCTCATGTAAGTACACTCCATTTCTCATATACGTATATCTCTTCATATATCTACACATATAGATATATATGTATTCATATATAATAGTAACAACTATTATATATATCTATTTTAATTACACATTATTATAGATATAATGTTGTAAGTTACACATTAGTCATAATGATGTAAGTTACAAATTATTAATAATAATGTAATTTAAATAGAAAAATGGAGAGTTTCTTTTGTTTCACATAATTAAATAAGATTACACCTCTTATGCTTATAAAGCAACTAGTAATCATTTATTAATTATAATGGAACTAAGACAAATTAGTTTTTACAAACAACTTGCACCTTATCAAATGTTTCACTTAAGTCATTGATGAACACAAGTCATATGATTCAAACTTGAACCAAATGAATTACTCTCATTCTCCACATACTACAAGAAAAACCTCTATCTGCGACCAAAGTTTTCAATGATCCCATTCGATTCGGTCATTTGTTAATGGTAATAATATGACCGCCATCTCTGTAATAGGTGTTGTTACTAGTCGAAGTTTATATCAATGACGCGTCGCGGTTCTTGTTAATGATCGCTAGATTGAATTTCCCTCCACAAATTTGGTGCGAAACGTTGGCGCGGATGTGTTGGGCGACCAACACGTCATTAAAAATTAGCTACCGCAGCGATCACGATCCTCTTAAAATAATCACATTCGGGCATTCATTTTAACGAATTGCGATTGAAAGAAAGAAGAGGCGTCTGAAGAGGAGAAGAGGGAGAAGGGGGAGAAGAGAAGAGGGAGGGAAATTGCAAGCCACCGCCGTCGCCCGTTTCAAAAACTCAGGTATTAACTACAATTTTTTCATCTTCTTCAATAGTGTTCTCTTAAATTAGAACTTTTGCAAAGTATTGTTAGTGTGATTTTTATGAATTTGTTATCTATGATAGCTGAATAGTGTAGTGAATAGTATGATGCTACAATAATTTCATCTTGTTCAAAAATAAAGAAATCTCCCCATAAGAATACTGCAGGAACCATAAGGATGTGATTTGGTTTTGATTTGGTGATGTGAGAATACTGCAGGAACCATAAGGATTCTTGCTACAATAATTGTTAAGTTATATATGATTAATGATTTGGTGATGTGATTAATAATTTGGTTTTGATTTGGTGATGTGAGAATAGCTGATTTTGTTTTTATAAGCATTGGTTTTGATTTGGTTTGGTGATGTAATAATAGTATGATGCTACAATACTGCAGGAACCATAAGCATTTAGTTTTCAGTATTTTGTGTTTTTCTAAATAGGTTAGAAATGTATATTAGGAAAAGGTCCATTCCACATGTTGATCATACCTGGACTTGAGCTGATTAGACTAGCACCTTATTTATTATATACCATGACTGAAGTTTAAATTACCGAAAGTGGTACACATGTACTCTTTTATCTTGCACTAGTTATTTATAAATATTAATAGATAAGTTCTCTATGGATGAGTAACTAACTAATTTTTCTAAAAATGAAAATTAAAAAAAAACATCCATCCATTATTGAGAGTTCAAAAGCACTTTGAAATAAATTATATAGGAACATAAAGTTTTTTTTAGTTTGAAAGGAAGAGATACTTATATTACATGATGAACAAAAGTTTACAAAAGCAACCAACTACAGAACACATACACCAACAACATTACAAAAAAACCACACACAACTAGCTCACTAAACAACAAGACATTATAACAAGTAACAACCAGAAACCCACAGACAACTAGTACACTAAACAACAGTTATCTGATGGTTTCGATCCACATTCAAAACACAATTGAAAGCTCAAAGCCATTTAGAAGCCAAGTTTGACACAACAGTTATCTAATGGTTTCGATCCACATTCAAAACACAATTGAAAGCTCAAAGCCATTTAGAAGCCAAGTTTGACACAACAGTTATCTAATGGTTTCGACAAGTTTACAAACGCTAATATATATAAAAGGGAAAAGAAAAAAGAAGAAGCTAGTATCAACATATAGAATAGAAGGTACCTTGGTGCTTTACTTCAAAATGTTATCGTTTATGCATGTTTTTGTGATGATATATAACATTATTTAATTTGCAAGAATGAATTGCTTATATTAGTTAATTACCTCATAAAATGACTTGGCATTACCAAAGATGAAATCTATTGAGCCTTGAATATAGCAATCCTTTGATCAAAAGCTTTGTCAACTAAAATACATCTCGGTGGCCAAAAGCTTTATTTACCTTACCTAATCATCAAGGTTCGTCACACTAGCTTCGGTTCTAGCTAGGTTAAATTAATGTTGTAGTCTACGAGGTTGTGACTACTAACAATATGTTAATCCTTGCCATATATAACAACAAACGTCTACATATAAAACAACAAACTTCTACATGTGGCAGGAAAATAAAGTAATCTCCCCACAAATCATAGTATGAGTAAAGAAATAAAGTGATCCACAGGTAGAAATATGGGAACTCTGAATTTGTAGTATACTCCTGAACTTTTTACTGTTTTAATTTGCATTCATTCAGTTGGACATTGGTCTTATTATATTGGGAATTTGTATATTTCTCTTGGTTTGTGTTTTGGGTGCATGACCATATATGCATGCCGTCGTGCATATGGCTAGTCCATATTATAGAGGAGACTTTGACAAAAAATTTTGTTGGTCAGGTAGTTAAGAATATTTATAATATTAATGACCTCTTTATATATATGTTAATGTTTATAAAATTAATATATGTTAATGTTTATAAAATTAATATATTTTAATCGTTCCCTCATATTAATATATGTTAATGTTTATAAAATTTTGTTAGTTCCCAGTAGGCACAATATAGATCTAGAAGGGGGGGTTGAATAGATCCTTAGAATTTCAAATACTTTTTCTCGTTTATTTTGTATTGCTCATTAAGTAGCAAATGACAAACATAAGAATCTTTTCAAGCACAGCAGAATAAGTAAAAGATCCCTTCATTGATATATTCATAATCGGACATACATTATTAGTAGAGTTACTTTAGTAGTAGTAGCAGTTAAAACATACATATGATTATAGCGGTTAATGTACATAATGTAAATGGCATAAAGTAAAAGACACAAGGGGTTTTAAGTGGTTCGGAGACTCAAGCTCCTAATCCACTCTTCCGCTTTCAACTAGCGAGATTTCCACCAAGGAAGGCGGCAAGACCTCGAATCATCGAGATTTCTTCAAGGCCAATGACCTTGGGACTTGATTCACTAAGAACTCTTCTTGAGGCCGTGACCTTGGAACCTTTCTAGTTCCCTAGGAACTCTTCAAGCCCAACAGGCTTGGTACTTCATTTAGTCCCTCCGGACAAAGACCCCTCAGGCCTTGGCTTCTTGTTGTTGTAGTTTTTGTTGTTGTTGGTGCTGAGCTGCTAAGATGTCATTAGGCTCTGAACATTTTTTGTACTTAGCAGCTTGGTGTGGTCCTCTTTGCATTCTGCTTTGAGTCTGGACCACATCTTCTTTGGTGCAGCTGTGCACCATCACCATTTGGATTTGCTAAGTCTCTGTGCTTTTGGTAGACTTCGTCTGGCACTTAGCAATCCCTGAACCCTTCTTGAATGTTTTGCAGATATGGTTCTGCACTTGTTCAGTTTCTGCTTTAGGTTCATGGTGATTCGTAGAGTGGCTTTCCTGATCTTCTTTGTGCTCAGCCACTCTTCTGAATGTTATCTTCTTAGCCTTCTCGACTCTAAGCTTGGCTGCCATCTTTAGTGGCATTCTCATCTTTGTTGAGTGAAGCTTTGATCTATTTGAGTTCTTCTTCAAAGTTACTTCACTTCCACCTTGGTAGTCTCACTGTCACTGAGACTTATTCTGTTGATCTTTGGTGGAACTCGTAGAGTCAACAATAGCATTCACCAACTCAACGATTCTGCAACATAGAAATCATCAGCAACTCTTGATCTTTGAAGCTCTGTTGACTTATACTACTTCCCAATCTTCCCGTTGGAAAGTAGTTGTTGAAAGCAAATTAAATTGCCTTGCAGATCTCGAGTTATTTGGTACATACTGCAGATGTGATATGACATCTTTTTCTGACTTCCTAACACTGTAGTCTACTGTTTCACCTACCCTGTCAGATATGTCACTTTGATATCTTGGGCAGGTCGACGACTTTATTTCACCCTTCTGATTTATCGATCAGAGGTTGTCCTTGCATCGATGCTCTCAATAAGCTTTTGTTCGAATGTCTTTCTTTAGATTGAACCGTTGCCAATGCTTCAATCCTCAGTTGTTTGAACTATACGATTCTGATGCACTTCTTCTTAGACCTGATCGTAGTGTCGTATTAACATGTAGAGTTAACACTATGATCTTAAAGAGTGTTCACTTGATCTATGATGTAAAACACCTCTTTCTTCTTTTGTGAAGTGCTTTATCACTTCTGTTTGCCGTGACTATTCTCAGATACTGATGGCTTGATTCCTTGCTCTGGACCCTTCTGACTAACAAGACACTTCAGATTTGTGGCATGTCCAGCTCGCTTTCTTCTTGTGATCTCCTGTTCACTTATCATCAATGGACTGACCCAATGCTTAATCACTTTAGCCTTGTTATTCAGAGTCTGACTAGTATCTCTGTGTATACTCCATCAGTTCCTTCTTCGTTTGGCAAACACTACGATTCTGGTTACTTCCAAGATCGTTGTCATCTTTCACTTGACAGCTACTGCACATGCTGACTTTCCTTAGTCAGCTACTGAAGTCTTCTTATGATCTTCTTGTGGAAGACTTCATCTTGAATGTCTTCCAACTCAATCTGGATGCTGATTAGGTTGATGCTTAGATCTTCTATTAGCTTGCATGCCATTCGTTGAGTGCTCTTTGGCTACCTTTAGGTGAGATGTATCTTTGCAGTACCAACTAGAGGGTTCATTCCTTTGGATATTCTGGGAGTGCTCAATTGTTAAGAATCGTGTTTGCTCTACGATTCTTCCTTGACTTTGTGAGCACATTTGTTGAGGTCTTAGCTCTGTACTCTACGATTCAGCTTCGGCTGTGCAGACACTACGACTCTGAGATCAGATCTTGACACTCTACAATTTCTGTCGTTGTGCTTGTCGTCTTCATCTGATCTTGCTCGACTACGATCTATGCCTTTGATATGATCAGTAGACTCTACGACTCTGAGTGTAGTCTACGATTCTTGACTTGGCTTCGGCAGATGCTCATTTACTCAGTGGCGATCTGTCTCTATAATTCTGAACATGACTTCCTCGGTAGACTACGGCTCTGAGGAAGCTTTACTTGACACACTACGATCCTTCCTCGTCTCTCCTAGAAGCCTACGAACTCTGAGATCTACTATCTTGCAGACTACGATTCTGCCTCGATAGCTTTTGAGTTATCCTTGACTCTCCTGGTAGACTACGATTTCTGGTGCAGTGCTCGACAATCAGACAAACCTATCTATTACATCATAAGATCAACCTAACATGTTTGATTTTTCTATGTTTATAGTCCTTGTACATCATTTCTTTTTAAGGACTTTACCTCTATTTTGCTTATGTAGGATCAACCTAACATATTTGATCAATTCATTCTAAGTCCTTGTACATATGTTTCTATAATCTATCAGAGGACTTTACAGCTTTTCTTAATGCAAGAATACTTGCATATTCATTCATATATATATCATAATCAAATCATATATAAATAGGAATATCATTCATATGTTTATTCCTGACAAATTGTATAGAACATATGATAACGAGTTAAAAGCAAATCAGCCTGGCATCAATGATAAAGATATTCAAGTTAGTCGTGATCAAAAATTTGCTCTTTGGATAAATGACAAAGTAAGTTAAGTTAATTAAGAATGACATATATCGTATTAATTTATGAATGTATTTAATTTAATAGAATTTTTGTAGGCTCTTAATGAGGGAACGATTACTCCAAATATACAAGTCCTAGCTATGGGTCCAGACAGGGACCAAGTCATTCGCAATGGTTACAAAATAAATGGATGTAAATTTCATACAAAGACATATGTTTGCGGTAAAAGAACAACTAATATTTGAGTGTGTGTTCAAGGAGATTGTTACAATGAGCTTGGTCGTGCCTTTTATGGGGAGTTGGAGGAAATCGTAGGGTTATCGTACAAGGGCACGCATGGGGGTCATATTAACTTATTCAAGTGTCGTTGGTTTGATTCAAAAAAAGGGATACGTATTGACAAACATGTAATTATTGATATTGACCTCCACAGGTCTGCGTACTCCAACGAACCATTTTTTTTACCAACTCAAAAAGTACATGTATACTACACTCCTAGTCCTATTAGGAAAAGGGATAGACCACCTATAGATTGGCAAGTTGTAATTCATACTCCTGCGCGCTGTCGTGTCCAAGTAATAGATGGGGATTTCTACCAAGAGGAGATGCTTCATAGACCTCCTATAATAAATATAGAGGACAACAATGAATTAATCCAGTTAGAGGGTGGAGATGAACCTGATGAATTGGATCCCGAGACAGTTATTATGCCAGATGAAAGTGATACCGAGGAAGAGTTATTGGATCGACAACGACATACGTAATCTGAAGAAGAAGATGGTTATGAATCTTCGATACTTGTACAAAATGATTCTGACTCAGACAACGATTTATGATACAAATGTATGTTTAGTTTTAATTGTATTACAATGAATTACATATAGGAATGTTCTTTATATCCTTAACATGTTTATGTACCTTTCATTCATAGTTGTCGTAATTAACTATTTTGCAGTCATGTTTATGTACCTTTCATTTATCGTAATCGTAGTTAACTATTTCATACAATTAATTGTTATTATTGTCCTTTTCTATAAAATTTATGTGTAGTTTTAATCGTATTACATACAATTACATATATACATGTTCTCTATATCCTTGACATGTTTATGTACCTTTCATTTATAACTCATATACTAACATCCTAAATTTTTTATTTATAGATGTCTTCTGAACCAGCAGCACGAAAGCGTGGGTTGGGTCGGGGCCCTAATCATGTACCGAAGTCCCCGACTAATCTGAATGATCGCATTCTCATACAGATCCGTCCTCCTCCAGAAAGCACGTAAGTTAAACATCGTGTATAAATAACAATTTAATATTTTCATTGTTATAAATATATTTTAATGTAAATTATTGTATATTTTAGTGATTTTCAAGATAGTAAAATTATGAAGTGCATTTCACAAATATGCTTATAGAATCGGCTTCACGCTGGTGATTACATGTAAATGAAACACACCTCTCGCCCATAAGGATTTGATTTGAAATTTGAATTTCGTATATTTTTTATCACTCGATAGATAATGTAAAATCCCAAATTTTACGAATAAAGATTTAATTTTCTCGAAATATTTTTTTTATATTATGGTGTGAATTTGAGATAATGTTATAGTTCTGGGTAGTATTTATAAATTTTGTAAAGTATGCAAGTTGTTGTATTATATTCGATTAGTCGGGGAATATTCTTTTTAGCAGGGAATATTCATACAATGGCACAATAATTGGTGGACCCCACAACAAAATTATTGTCGGATTGAGAAAACAACAAAAATATTTTTTATGAAAATAACGGCGGAAGTTTTACCGTTAACTGTTGAAACACCCGGTGTTAAAAGATCTGATGTCTGGCGTGGTTGTTTTACAAGTAGCACACAATATTGATTATTGATGCTTACGTGATAAGTCACTCGTTTTTTGTTTTATTGATATTATTAATGTAATAAAAGCAGAAAAGCTTTTTATATAAAAACATAATACTTTTATAAAGTTATTCTATAAATAGAATATATTATATTCTATTATGCATAGTATTTTGCATAATAAAATCTTTTTATATAAAACATAATACTTTTTTATAAAGTTATTCTATAAATAGAATATATTATATTTTAATATGCATGTAGTGTTGCATAGTACTGCATAGTATTTTGTATTGTAAAATCTTTTTATATAAAACAAAATACTTTTATAAAGTTATTCGTTTTATTAGATTATAAATAGAATATATTATATTTTATTTAAAAGATTTTGCTTTAAATCTGGACCGTCCAGAATAAAAGTAAATCAATACGGACCGTTTCATGAATTAGTTACTATGCGGATCCATTCTTCTATAAATAGAAGCTCATTCCTTCATTATTTCTTATTTAATTCTTTGAAACTCTAGAGAGAAAACTATAGAGAGAAAGAAGAAAAGTATTATGCTACTTCACTACTTCTATATCCAGTTCTTCTTTATAAGGTAAGGGGTATTGTGACGCCCCCAAAAAAGGTATACATCACCCATCTTGAGTCGCCAAATACATGGTACAAAATTCAAATACAAACTAATAATACAGCAGTCATGTAAAATACGACAAAACACATATTGTGAGTTTAAATACAAATATTGTCTTCTAGACAATATCCATTCTCAAATAGAGTCCTCGTTACATTTATTGTCACACTATTTGACAGAATAGTGAGGACTACTAATACTATCATCTGGATCATCACTCCATTCCTCGACTAGTCCCGGCTATGTTCTCATTTCCTGAAGAGAATAGTGAAAGAAAGGGTGAGCTCAACTAGCCCAGTAAGAAATATTATGACTAAGATAATGCAGAATAAATTATCATTAGTCTTCAACAATGTTAAACTGATAAAATATAATAGACATCAAGTTTAACTGCAGCAGAACAAACAATCCATTAAAAGAGTCGAGTAGAGAATAAAATCTACTATCTTTTATGATTTAAGAAGTTTTTCATCACTTTTATCGCTGAGACTCAACTTAATAAATAATCCACATCATCCCTGCACTACGGCCAAAGATATTCATTAGGGTCACGACCACAAATTCCATGCACTACGGGCCAAAGATATTTGTGTATTCATCAATGGTCATGATCATGCCAACAACTGTCCATCAATGCACTACAGGCCAATGAGGACTTTTACCACATCATTTTTAACATTACGGTCATGATTACACCGAATAATCCCTGGTCATAATCATACCAAGTCCATCTATGCACTACAGGCCACAGATGACTTTAAAAAAAAATATAAACATGAGGATGATGACAATGATATAAAAATTCAATAAAACAAGTTCAAGAATTAAGTTATTTAGGAACTAATAACGTCAAAATTGTCAACATGATACTGCTTTGTAGAGTAAAATTAAAAAATGCTCAGAAGAATAAATAATATTCCAACAGAATAAATGAATAATTAAAATGGAACCAGGTCCGGCGTATAGCACAAACAGGATGTTCCAATAGAATAATAAAGACAGAATAATAGAAGAATGTCACCAAGTATAGGGTAGCCCGCGTATACAGGTTATTCCAACAGAACAATAAGAAATGGACTAATAACAGTTCTCTTCATGAATAAGAAAGAATAACACCTCTTACCGTAAAAGAAACTGTATATAAGAGTAGGAAAGTAGCAGAATACTTTTCTATAGTTTCTCTATAATTTCTCTCTCTGGAGTTTCAGTGAATTCGTAAGAAATAATGAAGGAATGAGCTTCTATTTATAGGAGAATGGAAAGGCACTGTGTAATGCAACAGTTATGCAATCGGATGAAAATTATTTTGTAACTCACATACCCAATTAGTCAATCAACCAACCAATAAGAATAAAGCAAAATATAATACATATAACCTACAGAATTTGTCAATCAACCCACCAATAAGTATAAAGCAAAAATATAATACATATATATATATATATAAAACTCACACATGTTATAAATATATATATACATATAATACTACTTACCTTTTGTAAAAGCAAACATCATTTCCCCCACCATTTCCCACTTTCAATATATATATATATATATATATATATATATATATATATATATATATATATATCTTATATAATTTCCACACTACACACATATATATATATACCCACATCATAATCATAAATATATAAACCTCCCCCCTATACGTAACTCCCTCCCACCCCCATTTCAAAAATTAGTTTTTCAACACATATGGGCCCCACATGTGGGCCCCACCTTGAAAGAATTTTCTACCGATTATTTTGAAAAATGGGTAAATAGGGGTCCATAAAATAAGCAAAACTTCATAAAAATCACCTTAATAATTTTAACAACATTTATCACCTTTATTATAATTCACAATATTAATCGACCAGTCGTTCCGGAAAGAGGGGCTTTCAATAAGGATTTCTCCCTATCTTGGCGCGCAATTAGGTGACCAAACTCTCTCTTGGTAAACTTACAGACATCGTTAATATTGCAATTTATAATATTAATAACTCTGTCATTTCAATTATTGATTTAATAATATATAAAATATCGACAATAATTGAATCAAATAACGTGAGATCTTATACAACAATTACTATATAGCAATAATTGAACAAAACCGAGTGACTTCTCACGTAAGCATTAATAATCAATCTTGTGTGCTAGCTACTACGCAACCACGCGTAGACATCGTACTTTTCTTTACTACCGAATAGTTCAACAAATTATTAACGGTAAAACTACCACCGTTATTTTCATAAAAAAAATATTTGTCGTTTTCTCAATCCAAACAATAATAATTCGATTATGGGTCCACTATTGATTGTCATCGCTGCATGCGGATATTCCACGACAAAAAGAATATTCTCCGACCAATCGAATATAATATGACAACTTGCATACTTTGCAAAATTTATAAATATTATCCACAACTATAACATTATATCAAATCCACACCATAATATTCAAAAAAAATTATTTCGAGAAAATTAAATTTTTATTCATAAAATCTGGGGTCTCACAATCTCCCCTCCTTATGGAATTTCGCCCTCGAAATTTACGTACATACCTGATATGCCGAAGAGGTGAGGATACCTTGACTTCATTTCATATTCCAACTCTTGAGGTATAACCTTGAATACCTTTATCGTCGAAAACATTACACACGCAATAACGCAGCATCCCCGATGTCCTCCGATTGCCTCTGAATGCATATCAGTCCCTAAAATAGCCATTTTAGGACTTGATACCGACCTCAAATCTCAAAACATAAAGAAGGAAAGTTGTAGGTCTACTCGTTATCTTTCCGAATCATCCTGAATCACTTAAATTGGAGTTCGTATGAAAAAGTTATGCCCAATTTACTAAAGGACGTCCAGACAGATTTTGGCTTAACACATGACCAACGCCTAGGCGCCCAAATTTGGCCTTGGGCAAGCGCCTAGGCGCCCAAGAACAGGATGTGAGCGCCGAGTCTAGCGCCTAGGCGTTCGACTCTTGGCACTTAACTCCAATTTTCCAGATTTTGCAACTTCTGACGCATATACTTCAAATCTTCATAACTTCTTCATCCGTTATCGGAATTAGTCCGTTTTTGAGGCTATGGAAAGCTTGTAAAATGCTCTATAAAACCCCCATGATTTTATAATTTTTCAGATTCCCTAATTATTCTAAAATTTAGCTCCAAAGTCCCCCGAGACTAAATTTTTACTAACAACGATACGTGAAAAACGTTATGAACACGCAACATACATGGCGGTAAAACGAGTCTATAGGACACAGTTTCTACTCGATCAAGGATTTCAAATGGGCCAATTAAATTGAGGGTTGAGATTTCCTCTCTTAATCGATTCTTTCTTCTAGAATAACGCCCTCTTGAACCTTCTTCTTCACATTCATCAGCTTCGAGAGTGTAGTTTGAGCGGCTTTAACTTTATCGATTAAAGTCGATTCTACTCGTATATTCGTTATCTTTATGTGGGTCCCTAGAGTCTTTAACTCTATCTTCATCATTTGTAAGTTGTACGAAATGAGTCTTTGTGTTAACAACATCGCACTCGTAAACGCATACGATCTTCTACTCAACATGTTAGCTACCACGTTCACTTTTCCACGATGATATTGAATAGTACGATCGTAATCTTCAATAGCTCGAGCCAACTTCTTTGGCGCATGATACGTTCATTTTAAGAAAAGAAATATTTGAGGGTTTAAGAAATGGGTTTTGTACTGGGGTCAATACAAAATTCGATTTCACGCTCTAGGGGTAGGCCAGGAAGTCTTCAAGAATACGTCAAGAAATTTGTTAACAATAGAAATATCATTTAAAACTGTAACTCTCATCCAAGACTTGGATAACACGTTACATTGATACCTATCAACTTGTCATCGTCATTCACAACGTCTCCTACGGAAAGTCTGGCTTCGGTGCATTCCACACAAGGAAGTCAACAATGAAAGGATCGGGGCTCTTTACTTATGGCTTGATATAAAAGTGATTGACTTTACTGGTTTGGTTACTTGAATTCGCATAACAGGTTGGTTATGAATATAAAAGCTAATAACCTTACGAAAAGCATGATGAGTAGTTAACCAATTGATTCCTAAAATCACATCAAAGGCAAGTATTTTCAAAGAGATAAGATCGGCAGGTAACGTGAAAGTGTTTATTTGAATCAAACAAGATTTAAAAACAATAGAGGTAACGAAGGCTCCTACTAACGAAGTTTCAACCAATAAATCAAAGTCTAACTTCTCCAAGTCAAATTTAAACGTTGACGCAAAGCAAGAGAGATAAAATAATGGGTAGAACCCAGATCTTATAAGGTATAGACTTCGCAATTTATAATTAACTAACGTGCTATCTTCATTCTAAGTTACTCACTTTTTGAGAAGTCACGAAAAAACTTTCTCCTCTCCTCAGACCACTGGGTTTTGAATTTTCTCGAAGCGGTCTTTGGTGGCTCCATCCTAGTGAACTTGTCTTTGGTGAACGACAAAAATCCGGGCTAGGTGACCTTCTTTTCCACAACTATAACATGCTTTGGACGACATCGCTAGATTGGATGGTGATATGTCCCTCCCTCCGCATTTGAAACATATGATAGGTGATCGTTCTCCTTCCTTAACAACGCTGTGGTCTTTGGTCTTCGACGTCTTTCCATCATTGTTGAATTTCTCTTCTTGAAATGTCCATTCTTATTCTTTTGGCCATGATTACCACCGAAGTGGTTACCATTTCTGGCATGTTGATTCCCTTCACGCTTATTGTCACCGCTTCGATGACTGCTATCATTGGTATTATCATTTTGTCGGTTGCTCTCTTTTGGTTGGGTTGACTCACTATCGCGCTCCAGTAACTGAGCCCTATTAACAACATCTGAATACAAAAAAAGTTTATGAGAAATGAGGTATTGACTTATCTCGGGTTTCAAACCTCTTAGAAACATCCGCGTCATTCTCTCCTCATTATCAATCAAATGGGACGCAAACCGGGACAACTCGGCAAACTTAGCTTCGTACTGCGATACGGTCATGTTTTTTTGTTCCAGCTTGATGAACTCTATCTCTTTCATGTGACGAATACTTTCGGGAAAGTACTTGTCGTTGAACAGATCCTGGAACTTCTCCAAGACATCTTCAGTGCGGCAGGTTGAGTACGTTTTACGGATTCCCACCAGTAATCTGCCTCTGCACGCAACATGAAGGTGGCAAAGGGAACCTTTTGCTTCTCGGAGCATCCCAAGACATCAAATATCTTGTTGATCTATTTAATCCACGTTTCTGCCTTAAGTGGTTTTGGCTCTCCAGAGAAATCCGGTGGTCCCAGTTCCTTAAACTGCTTGGCGGTGACCATCCGAGAGTTGCCAGTTTTTTCACCTGCATTTTGGACAGGAGCCACTCTCGCCTGATGTTGCATGAATTTCATGAAGCCTCGGAACATTCCATCGTTCATCATTTGGTCAGTGTTGTTGTTTGCCTGAGGATTGTCGCCTTCCTGATGCACATTATCCCGATTATTGATCGTGGAGACTCAGCGGTCTCTCGTGCTCCATTGATGTTCTCAACATTCTCGGATGCCATTTTTAGATACTGCCACAAAACAAGGGTTAATAATCGTATCACATATTATCCTTATACTCTGACCGACCAATTAAATATCAAATAAACTTAGGTAAGTCATACTAGCGAAGGAATTCCCCGTCTCTCCCCTCCTAGTTCTTGTCTCACACCTTAGCCAGGATCATATCCTAAGCTTTGATATTAACCGTGACGCCCCCAAAATAGGTATACATCACCCATCTTGAGTCGCCAAATACATGGTACAAAATTCAAATACAAACTAATAATCTGAGAATCGTGTAAAATACGACAAAACACATGCTGTGAGTTTAAATACAAATATTGTCTTCTAGATAATATCCATTCTCAAATAGAGTCCTCGTTACATTTATTATCACACTATTTAACAGAATAGTGAGGACTACTAATATTATCATCTGGACCGTCACTCCATTCCTCGACTAGTCTCTGCCACGTTCTCATTTCACGAAGAGAAACGGTGAAAGAAAGGTGAGCTCAACTAGCCCAAGAAGAAATATTATGACTAAGATAATGCGCAGAATAAATTATCATTAGTCTTCAACAATGTTAAACCGATAAAATACAATAGACATCAAGTTTAAGCTGCGGTGAACATGAAATCCATTAAAAGAGTCAAGTAGAGGATAAAATCTACTATCTTTTATGATTTAAAAGGTTTTCATCACTTTTATCACGCGACTCAAATTTTAATAAATAATCCACATCATCGAATCACCCCGCACACTACTGGCCAAGGATATTCTTTAGTATCACAACAATAAATTATCCATGCACTACGGGCCAAGGACATTCGTGTATTCATCAATGGTCATGATCATGCCAACAACTCGTCCATCAATGCACTATGGGCCAATGAGGACTTTTATCACATCATTTGTAACATTACGGCCATGATTATCTTAGAATAATCTCTCGGTCATAATCATACCAAGTCCATCTATGCACTATGTGCCACGAGATAACTTTCAAAAAATATAAACATGAAGATGATGACAATGATATAAGAATTCAATAAAACAAGTTCAAAAATTAATTTATCCAGGAACTAATAACGTCCAAATTGTCAACATGATACTTCTTTGTAGAGTAAAATTCAAGAATGCTCAGAAGAATATTTCCATGAAAAGATACTAGATGAAGCGCAAATATCAAGGATATTCCACTAATTTCATGGAGTATAGAAGTCAAAACTTTAACCAACTAAGTATAATAAGGAATGGAATAACAAAAGAAATCACCATGCATGCGGTACTTCTCATAGACAGGTTATTCCAACAGAATAATAATAACGGAACCATGAATGCGGTATTTGATGTCTTGGGATGCTCAGAGGAGCAAAAGGTTCCATTTGCCACCTTTATGTTGCGTGAAGAGGCAGATTACTGGTGGGAATCTGTAAAACGTACCTAGACTAACGCACTCAAGATGTCTTGGGAGAAGTTCCAAGAGCTGTTCAACGACAAGTATTTTCCCGAAAGTATTCGTCACATGAAGGAGGTGGAGTTCATCAAGTTGGGAGCAAAACAATATGACCGTGTCGCGAAGACGAGGCTAAGTTTACCGAAAGTTGTCTCGGTTTGCATCCCATTTGGTCGATAATGAGGAGCGAATGACGCGAATGTTTCTAAGAGGTTTGAAACCCAATATACGTCAATACCTCATTTCTCACAAACTTTGTTTATATTCAGATGTTGTGAATAGGGCTCAGTTATTGGAGCGCGATAATGAGTCAGCACAACCAAAAGGCAACGACCAACAACACGATAATAAATCTGAAGTAGCAATGGTCATCTGAACAATGATAACCATCGGGGAAATTATCATGCCAAGAATGGTAACCACTTCGGTGGTAATCATGGCCAAGATAATAGAAGTGGAAATTTCAAGAAGATAAGGTTCAATAATGATGGAAAGACAACAGCACTAGCACCCGTTTCAAAGGAAGAAGAATGACCACCGGTCGTATGTTTCAAATGCGGACATGAGTGACACATCCGTCCAAACTGTACGCAATAATCCAAAGCGTGTTTTAATTACGGAAGAGAAGGTCACTTAGCTTGATTTTGTCGTATGGTGAAGTCAAGTCCAGCTGGGATGGTGATGCCAAAGGATGTCCCAGACAAGCCAAAGCCGGTAGTTTAAGAGAGAGCATTTTTTTTTCGTGATGAGGAACCTGAATAAAATTATCACGGGTAAGTTAATCATAAACTCTTACGAAGTCTATACCGTGTTAGATACCGGTTCTACTCACTCTTTCATTTCACTTAGTTGTGTTCAATGTTTGAATTTAACTCCGGAGAAGTTAGACTTTGATTTATCTGTTAAAACTCAGTTAGGAGAAACCTTCGTTACCTCCACTATTTATAAATCTTGTTTGATTCAAATCCACACTTTCACGTTACCTGTCGATCTTATCTCTTTAAAAATACTTGCCTTTGATGTGATTTTAAGAATCGATTGGTTATCTACTCATCATGCTTTTAGTAAGGTTGTTAGCTTTCATATTTCTTACCAACCTGTTATGCGAATTCAAGCAACCAAACCACTAAAGTCAATCATTGTCATATCAAGCCATAAGTAAAGAGCCCCGGTCCTTTCGTTGTTAACTTCCTTGTGTGGAATGTACCGAAGCCAGACTTTTCGTAGGGGACGTTGTGAATAACGATGGCAAGTTGATAGGTATCAATGTGACGTGTTATCTAAGTCTTGGATGAGAGTCACAGTTGTGAATGATATTTCTATTGTTAATAAATTTCTTGACGTATTTCTGAAGACTTCTTGGCCTACCCCAGAGTGTGAAATCGAATTTTGTACTGACCCCAATACAAAACCACATTTCTAAAACCCTTAAATATTTTTTCAACTAAAACGAACGTAACATGCGCCAAAGACGTTGACTCGAACTGTTGAAGATTACGATCATACCATTCAATACCATCGTGGGAAAATCGAACGTGGTAGCTGACGCGTTGAGTAGAAAAACGTATGCGTTTATGAGTTTGAATATACGAACCTACATGAAGATAACGAATATACAATTAGAATCGACTTTAATCGATAAAGTTAAAGTCGCTCAAGCTACATACTCAAAGCTGATGAATGTGAAGAAGAAGGTTCAAGAAGGTGCTATGCTGGAAGCAAGAATCGATGAAGAAGGAATACTTCGAGTCAACTCCAGACTTTGTGTTCCTAACGACCCTGATTTAAAGTATAAAATCATGATGGAGGCGCACAACACACCGTTTTTAATCCATCCTGGGAGTACTAAAATGTATCATGATCTTCGACATACATTTTGGTGGGGCAATATAAAGAGGGAGATAGCGTTGTTTATCTCAAGGTGTTTAACTTGTCAACGAGTAAAGGCGGAGCATCAAGTACCAAAAGGTCCATTGCAACCACTTGAAATTCCAGAATGGAAGTGGGAACACATTACCATGGATTTCATTACTAGTCTTCCCAAGTTTTCTCAAGGCATAGATGCAATTTGGGTCATTATTGATAGATTGAACAAGTCTGATCATTTCTTACCTATACGAGAAACTTATACACTTGAACGTCTTGCTCATATGTACATAAACGAGGTTGTAAGATTGCATGATATGCCAGTATCCATAGTTTCTGATCGAGACCCAAGATTCACTTCACGATTTTGGGTTAGTTTACAAAAAGCTATGGCACGAATTTACGATTTAGTTCGGCATATCATCCTCAGACGGACGGACAATCAGAGAGGACTATTCAAACTCTTGAAGATTTATTAAGACTCTGTGTCCTTGACTTCAAGAGAAGTTGGGACAAGTTCTTACCATTGGTGGAGTTTTCCTACAACAACAGTTATCAAGCAAGTATTTGCACGGCTCCATTCGAAGCGTTGTATGGAAGAAAGTGTCGTTCTCCATATACTGGGATGAGGTGGGTGAAGCAACGTTGTTGGGACCGGAGTTAATGTGTATGACTATGAAAAAGATACAAACGATCCGGCAACGTATAAAAACCTCACAAGACCGACAAAAGAGTTATGTTGATCTTCATCGAAAGGACGTGGAATTCAATATTGGAGATCATGTGTTGTTACGTGTTGCTCCATGGAAAGGAGTTACAAGATTTGGAAAGAGAGAAAAGCTCAATCCTCGATTCATTGGCCCATTTTAATCCTCGATCGAGTAGGATCGTAGCTTATATGACTCGCTTTACCGCCAAGTATGTCTCAGATTCATAACATTTTTCACGATCGATGTTACGTAAATATGTGGACGACCCGAACCACATTATTGATTTAGAAGCCCGGGCGAGATAGCGGATAATTTAACGTATAAAGATGTACTTGTTAAAATCCGGGAATATATTCTACGTTTAAAGGTTATACCTCAAGAGTTAGAATCGACGAAGTGTCCCTCATCTCTGCTCTAAGATACAGTATCGCATATAAATTTCGAGGGCTTAAATTTCATAGGAGGGATATTGTAAAATGCCAAATTTTACGAATAAAGATTTAATTTTCTCAAAATATTTTTTTTATATTATGGTGTGAATTTGAGATAATGTTATAGTTGTGGGTAGTATTTATAAATTTTGCAAAGTATGCAAGTTGTTGTATTATATTCGATTGGTGGGGAATATTCGTTTTAGCGGAGGAATATTCGTATAATGACACAATCATTGGTGGACCCCATTAACGGAATTATTGTCGAATTGAGAAAACGACAAAAATATTTTTTTATGAAAATAACTACGGAAGTTTTCACAGTTAATTGTTGAAACACCCGGTGTTAAAAAATACGAAGAATGTCTGGCGTGGTTGCGTAAGTAGCATTACCAGTATTGATTATTGATGCTTACGTGATAAGTCATTCGGTTTATTTTATTGATATTATTAATGTAATAAAAGCAGTAAAAGCTTTCTATATAAAATGTAATACTTTTATAAAGTTATTCTATAAATAGAATATATTATATTTTACTACGCATAGTATTTTGCATAGTAAAATCTTTTTATATAAAACAGAATACTTTTATAAAGTTATTCGTTTTATTAGATTATAAATAGAATATATTATATTTTATTTAAAATATTTTACTTTAAATTTGGACCGTCCGATTAAAAGTAAATCAATCTGGACCGTTCATGAATTAGTTACTATGCAGTCCATTCTTCTATTAATAGAAGCTCATTCCTTCATTATTTATTACGAATTCACTAAAACTCTAGAGAGAAAGAAGAAAAGTATTCTGCTACTTCACTACTTCTATATCCAGTTCTTCTTTATAAGGTAAGGGATATTTTTTTTTCATATTCATGAAGAGAACTTCTGTTATTCCATTATTTATTATTCTCATTGGAATAACACATACATCTTAATCGCATGCATGGTGATTTCGTTGTTATTCCATTCTTTATTATTCTGGAATATCACATCTGCATGCGTTTTTTATGGGACACGTTACATCTTTATTATTACTGTTGGAATAACTTTTATCATGCCAAGTACCGCATGCATGGTGATTTCTTTTGTTATTCCATTCTTTATTATTTTATTGGAATATCATGTTTGATGACGTGTTATGTCGGACTGGTTCCGTTATTTATTATTACGTTGGAATAACTGCTTACATGCTCTCAACCGCATGCATGGTGATTTCTTTTGTTATTTCATTCTTTATTATACTCGGTTGGTTAAAGTTTTGACTTCTATACTCCATGAAATTAGTGGAATATCCTTGATATTTCTTGGCTTCATCCAAAGATCTTTTCATGGAAATATTCTTACGAGCATTCTTAAAATTCAAGCAACCAAACCATTAAAATCAATCACTGTCATCTCAAGCTATAAGGCTATTCGTTTATTGAAAAACGGATGTCAAGTTTTCTTAGCTCATGTCACGGATCTAAACAAAAATACGTCAGTTTTGAATGATATTTCTATTATTAATGAATTTCCTGACGTATTCCCTGAAGAACTTTCTGGCCTACCCCCAGAACATGAAATTGAATTTTGTATCGACCTTGAACCTGGTACAAAACCCATTTCCAAAGCCCCATATCGAATGGCTCCTATTGAACTTCAGGAGTTAAAAACCCAACTATAGGAATTGTTAGACATTGGCTTTATTCGTCCTAGTACTTCTCCTTGGGGTGCTCCTGTTCTATTCGTGAAGAAGAAAGATGGGAGTATGCGACTTTGTATTGATTATCGAGAGTTGAATCATGTCACTATCAAAAATAGGTACCCATTTCCACGTATTGATGACCTGTTTGACCAGTTGCAAGGCGTCAAATTCTTTTCAAAAATTGATCTTCGTTCTGGATATCACCAATTGAAGATTAGAACTGATGACATTCCAAAGACGGCTTTCAAAACTCTATACAGCAATTATGAATTTCTAGTCATGTCTTTTGGATTGACTAATGCTCCTGCTGCCTTTATGGATATAATGAACCGAGTATTCAAGGAATAATTGGATCACTTTATGGTCGTCTTTATTGATGACATCCTTATTTATTCCAAAAGCCGTGAAGATCATGAGCAACACTTGAGGCTGATTCTCCAAAAGCTTCGTGAATATAAGCTTTATGCCAAGTTGAAGAAATGCGAGTTCGGCGAGGAAGTAGCATTCCTTGGGCACGTGGTATCAAGTCATGGAATATCCGTTGACCCGTGAAAGATTGAAGCCATTCAAAGGCGGGAACAAACTAAATAAATAAGTGGTCAAGACGTAGCTTTCTCGGCCATTTGGTTATTATCGGAGACTCGTAGAAGGGTTTTCTCGAATCACTACTCCATTAACTCGGTGACTCGGAAGATACGTATTCGGTTAGAGTGAGGAATGTGAGAAGAGTTTTCAAGAACTCAAGAGAAGACTCATTTCAAAGACTCTGGGATCGACAATACCATCCGCTCGAGAGGATTTGTCATCTCTGATGATGCTTGAGTGCAAAGGGTTAGGATGTTTTCTCATGCAACATGGGAAAGTCATAGCCTTTATGCCTCTCGACAACTCAAAGAATATGAGAGGAATTATCCTACTCATGATCTAGAGTTGACAGCTGTTGTCTTCGTACTTAAAATTTGGAGGCATTTGTATAGGGAGAAAGTGGAGATCTTTACGGATCATAAAAGCCTCAAATATTTTTTCACTCAAAAGGAACTCAACATGCGACATCGACGTTGGCTTGAAGCTGTTGAAAGATTATGATCATACCATCAATACCATCTTGAAAAAAGCAACGTGGTAGTACGCGCATTGAGTAGAAGATCATACGCGGCACGAAGTGCGATATTGTCAATCAAAGGCCCATTTTGTATGACTTGCAAAGGATAGAGATAGAGATAAAGACTCGGGGACCCACGTGATGATGGCGAATATCTGAGTAGAACCGACTTTAATAGATAAAGTTAAAGTTTGCACAAATTACGGACTGGAGTTGATGCGTATGAGGAAAGAAAGTGCAAGAAGGTCTTATCTACGCAAGCAAGAATCGATGAAGAAGGAATACTTCGAGTCAAATGGAGACTTTGTGTTCCTAACGACCCTAATTTAAAGTATAAAATCATGATGGAGGTGCACAACACACCATTTGCAATCCATCCTGGGAGTACCAAAATGTATCGCGATCTTCGTCATACATTTTGGTGGAGCAATATGAAGATAGAGATAGCGTTGTTTATCTCAAGGTGTCTAACTTGTCAACGAGTCAAGGCGGAGCATCAGGTACCAAAAGGTCCATTTCAACCATTTGAAATTCCAGAATGGAAGTGGGAGCACATTACCATGGATTTCGTTACTGGTCTTTCCAGGGTTTCTCAAGACATAGATGCAATTTGGGTCATTGTTGATAGATTGACCAAGTCTGCTCATTTCTTTCCTATACGAGAAACTTATACACTTGAACGTCTTGCTCGTATGTACATAAACGAGGTTGTAAGATTGTATGGTATGCCAGTATCCATAGTTTCTGATCGAGACCCAAGATTCACTTCACGATTTTGGGTTAGTTTGCAAAAAAGTATGGGCACGGATTTACGATTTAGTTTGGCATATCATCCTCAAACGAACGGACAATCAGAGAGGACTATTCAAATTCTTGAAGATTTATTAAGACTTTGTGTCCTTGACTTCAAGGGAAGTTGGGACAAGTTCTTACCATTGGTGGAGTTTTCCTACAACAACAGTTATCAAGCAAGTATTGGCATGGCTCCATTCGAGGCGTTGTATGGAAGAAAGTGTCGCTCTCTCAAAGATATCTTTGGGATGGGGTGGGTGAAGCAACGTTGTTGGGACCAGAGTTGGTACGTATGACTACGGAGAAGATTCAAACGATCCGAAAACGTATAAAAACCTCACAAGATCGACAAAAGAGTTATGCTGATCTTCATCGAAAGGACGTGGAGTTCGATATTGGAGATCATGAGTTGTTACTTGTTGCTCCATGGAAAGGAGTTACGAGATTTGGAAAGAGAGGAAAGCTCAATCCTCGATTCATTGGCCCATTTTTAATCCTCGATCGAGTAGGGACTGTAGCCTATAGACTTGCTTTACCGCCAAGTATGTCTAGTGTTCATAACGTTTTTCATATATCCATGTTACGAAAATATGTGAAAGACCCAAACCACATTATTGAGTTAAAACCGGATGAAATAGCAGAAGATTTAACGTATGAAGAGGTTCTTGTTCAAATCTTGGATAAGAAGGAACATATTCTACGCTCCAAGGTTATACCTCAAGTCAAAGTTTTGTGGAGAAACCATGATGTTGAGAAAATGACCTGGGAGTTAGAATCTGAAATGAAATCAAGGTATCCTTACCTCTTCGACATACCAGGTACGTATCCTAATTTCGAGGGTGAAATTTCATAAGAAAGGGAGATTGTAAGACACCAACTTTTATGAATAAAGATGAATTTTCTATAATTATCATTTTTAAATATTACGGAATGAATTTGATATAATGTTATAGTTGTGGGTAATATTTAGAAATTTTGCAAAATCTGTGCAAGTTGTTTATAATATTCGATTGGTGGGGAATATTAAAGACGACAAGATAATCATCAGTGGACCCTACAACAAAATTATTGTCGGATCGAGAAAACGACAAAAATAATTTTTATGAAAATAACGGCGGAAGTTTTTATCGTTAAGCTGTTGAAACACATCTTGTTTAAAATACTGAGAATACGCGTGGTTGCATAGAAAGCACACGGTATTGATTATTGATGCTTACGTGAGAAGTAGCACACGGTATTGATTATTGATGCTTACGTGAGAAGTCACTCAGTTTTGTCAATTATTGCTTCAGTAATTGTTGCATAGTATCTCACGTTAATTGATTCAATTATTGTTGATATTTATAATTGAGATGACGAAGTTATTAGTATTATTATTTGCAATATTAACGATGTTCAGAAGTTACGCCGAGGAGAGGTTTGGTCACCTAATTGCGGCGTCGATAGGAGAAATCCTTATTGGAAAGCCCCTCTTTCCAGGAGCGATTGGTCGATTAATAGTGTGAATAATAATAATGATGATGAAGTTTTGTTTTATTAGTATTATTAATGTAATAAAACGGAAAAGCTTTTTATATAAAACATAATACTTTTATAAAGTTATTCGTTTTTTATTAGGCTAATAAGTAAATTTTTTTATATAAAATGTAATACTTTTATAAAGTTATTCGTTTTATTAGACAATAATTAGAATATATTATATTTTATTATGCATAGTATTTGATATAGTCTCTGATAGTGTTTTGCATAGTAAAATCTTTTTAAAAGTTATTCGTTTTATTAGATTATAAATAGAATATATTATATTTTATTGTAAACCAATCTGACCGTCTGTTTAAAGTAAATCAATCGGACCGTTCATGGATTGATTCTTATTCACCCATTCTTCTATAAATAAGCTCATTCCTTTATTATTTCTTACGAATCACTGAAACTCTAGAGAGAGAAACTGTAGAGAGAATTATTCTTCTATCTTAAGTGTATTTCTTTAGCATTTAAGAAAGCTTTGAGCGTAATGCAAGTTTCTTTAAGTATATCCCCGCCCTACCGTCGGAGTACACTTCTTTATAAGGTAAGGGGTATTATTTTTTTCATATTCATGAAGAGAACTTCTGTTATTCCATTCTTTATTATTTTGTTAGAATAACTTGTATACGCGGTCTACCCTATACTTGGTGAAATTCTTCTGTTATTCCATTATTTATTATTCTGCTGGAATAACCTATCTATGCGAAGTACCGCATACATGGTGAAATTCTATTGTTATTCCATTCTTTATTATTACATTTGGAATATCCTCGTTTACATGCTTTTTCTTGGGGACTGGTTCCGTCTTTATTATTCTGCGTTGGAATATCACATCATGCGCTTTTACGCCGGACTTGGTTTAAATCTTTATTATTCTTGTTGAATATCCACATGCATGCTTTTACTTTGACCTAGTTAAAATCTTTTTATTATTCTATTGGAATATTACATCATGCGCTTTTACGCTTTGGGACACAGTTCCTTTATTTATTATTTTGTTGGAATAACCTATTTATGCGAAGTACCGCATGCATGGTGATTTATGTTGTTATTCCATTCTTTATTATTCTGTTGGAATATCTTGCTTGCAAGCGTATTACGCTTTGATTCGGTTCCGATTATTTATTATTCTGTTGGAATAACTCGCTTCATACAAAAGTACCGTGCGCATGGTGATTTCTTTTGTTATTCCATTCTTTATTATACTCAGGTTGGTTAAAGTTTTGATTTCTATACTCCATGAAATTAGTGGAATATCCTCGATATTTCAAGGCTTCATCCAAAGATCTTTTCGTGGAAATATTCTTACGAGCATTTTTGAATTTTACTCTACAAAGAAGTATCGTGTTGACAATTTGGACATTATTAGTTCTGAATAAATTAATTCTTGAACTTGTTTTGTTGAATTCTTATATCATTGTCATCATCCTCATATTTATATTTTGTTGAAAGTCATCTACGTGGCACGTAGTGCATAGATGGACTTGGTATGATTATGACCGAGGATTATTGATTGTAATCATGGCGTAATGTTACAAATGATGTGGTAAAAGTCCTCATCGCCCGTAGTGCATTGATGGATGAGTTGTTGGTATGATCAGCTTGATTATTGATGAATACACAAATATCCTCGCCCGTAGTGCAATGGATAAATTGTGGTTGTGATATTAATGAATATCCTTGGCCTTAGTGCGAGGATGATGTGGATTATTTATTGTTCGAGTCCCGTGATAAAAGTGATGAAAACCTTTTAAATCATAAAAGATAGTAGATTTTATTCTCTACTTGACTCTTTTAATGGATCAGATGTTCATTGCCGATTAAACTTGATGTCTATTATATTTTATCGGTTTAACATTGTTGAAGACTAATGATAATTTATTTCGTATTATCTTAGTCATAATATTTCTTCTTGGGCTAGTTGAGCTCACCCTTTCTTTTTCATTTTCTCTTGAGAAAATGAGAAGCGTAACCATGACTAGTCGGGAAGCGGAGTGATGGTCCAGATGATAGTATTAGTAGTCCTCACTATTCTCATTAAATCTTGTGATAATAAATGTAATGAGGACTATTATTCGAGAGTGGATATTATGCAGAAGACAATATTTGTATTAAAACTCATGCCTTTCTTGTTGTATATTAAAGATTGTATTTGTATTCTGTACCATATATTTGGCGACTCAGAATAGATGATGTATACCTATTTTGGAGGCGGTCACATAAATTTGACATCGGTCGATCCTAAAGGCTCATGCAACAAAAGCCACAAATAGTCAAGTAACTCTCTCACACAATAAACTAAGTAGTAAGAGATCCCACGGAACAACCTACCACTACACTACGCTCATTTCAAATCCCCAAAAAAATAGAGAAGAACTCATACTTCCAGAGCAATTTTTGTGATTATGGATTGAGCTTTTATTAAAAATAATCAGCTTATCTGTCATTAATCGCTATAGTATGCGAGTCTTTTGGCTTTATTTTGGTCTTTTTGCTATAGTATGCGAGTCTTTCTAAAATTTCAATAGTATTATAAATTAATATTATTAATTAATTACCTACATTAATTACATATCTTAATTATAGTTAAAATATATTTACGATTGCATTAAAAATAAATAGTTGTTGTAGCTTAGTTGGTTTGAACTCTTATTTATTTATTTACAAGTCTTGTGTTCAAGCTTCACAACCCACAAGTAGCAACATTTTATTTTTTTTAAACATAAGTTGCGGGTCACGGGCCAGGCCGGGCCAAAAACGAGCCGGGCCAAAAATACTCGCATTTTCATAGACTAAATAACTGAAGTCCAACGCTTCTACTGTGATTTAACGGATCGGCCCAACTCATGACTCAGGCCTTTTTACCGGGTCTAATCGCATCGATCTACTTTATAAAATTCTAGACTAGATATAATAATAGTAATAATAATAATAATTTTGATTGATTTATTTATGCAATTAAACAAATATCAACCTTCCTAACGTGTATGTGATGAGAATCCAAAAAGTTGGTACATCGTTAATAAATGTCGAATAGCCCGTGTCAGTCTCGGATTTGCCTTTTAACACCTGCTACGCTGCCACGGGGAACCGGAATCATATCTTTTTCTTTCTCTCGCGTCGGCAGGCGCTTCTCCCTTTCCTAATTCCCATGATCCGTTAATATAAATAACAACTCCTCCTCCTCCTCCTCCTCCAAACTCCATTAATTTCTCAACCCATCTCCGACGAAACTTCTCTTTCTGCATTTATATATCTCCTACCTTTCCTTGTCAGGTGAACTCTCGTCTCTCGTTTCCCTTTTTCACTTCTGCTAACTGTATTTGTGTGTTTAGGAAGTGTTTTGATTTTGAGGAGGGTCTCAATTGGCTTAATTTTCTAGCCGGGTAGACATTTTGTTATAAAGAGTCGGTCTTTGTAGTTTTTGTGCTGTTTCTTCTTGTTTGTCGGTCGAAATTTCTTGAACTAGGGGTTGTGAAGAGGGTTTCATGGAAATTTTCAATGGGCTTTACTACCCGAGTCACCCGAAATTCCGCGGAGCTTTGAATGGTATTTGTGCTTTTGTACTGATTTGTTTCTTTTTTTACCAAGAAGACATTTTTACTAGTTCATTTCTCAGAAAGTCCTCAAATTTTCAGGAATGGGACTTTAGAGGGGGTTTGTTGTGGGGGAAAACTAATCCGGTCGAGGTTATTCGGAGAAAACTAGGTGAAGTTAGTTTCTATTCGTCAAATTTAACTGATTTTTGGGCTAAAGAGTCCACTGGTTGTACTGGATTGAATGAGCATAAAGGATACACAAGCCAGTGTGAGTTCTTGACAGCTAATCCTCAATGTACATCAGAGGGGCTTCTTGATTACATTCGGTTCTTCTCTTGTGCCTGTGAGAAGTATAACTTTTTGGGTTATTTGTCTTTGGGAATTTGGTTGGTTGCTCTGTTTTATTTATTGGGTAATACTGCTTCGGACTATTTTTGTTGTTTACTTGAGAAGCTCTCGAATCTCTGGAACTTGCCGCCCACTGTTGCAGGGGTGACTCTACTTCCTCTGGGTAACGGGGCGCCCGATGTGTTTGCGAGCATTGCTGCTTTTACGGGAAGTAATGATGGAGATGTTGGACTTAATAGTGTGTTGGGTGGAGCTATGTTTGTGATTTGTGTTGTGGTTGGGACTATTTCCCTTTGCGTGGCGGAGCAACGGGTTCAGATTGATAAGAGATGTTTTATAAGAGATGTATGTTTCTTTCTCTTCGCTCTTCTTTCCCTGCTTCTTGTTTTGATTCTTGGAAAGTTGAGCGTAGGAGGTGCAATTGCGTTCGTTTCTATCTATGTTGTTTATGCTTTCTCTATTGTTGTACATGAGATTTTTAGAAAATATTCGTCAAGGTTGAAGCCTGATTCCATTAGGAAATTGCTACCTGTTGCAGGAAGTATGTTTTATCACGAAACTGGAGATGAGGAATCTTTACATGTGAACCTTCTTCTGTCGGATTCTCGGAATGAGGTGCCACATCTCCAAACTAAGTTACCTCATTGGATGTGGGCTTCAAATGTAGCAATCTATGCACGTGAGTCAGTGAAGCCTTTGTGGGGCTGGAATGACGAGGAGACGATGGAAGAACAGTCATGTTTTTCATGTTCCAAGATATGCTCCTTGCTGGAATTACCATTGGCGCTCCCCAGACGGTTGACTATTCCATTAATTGAGGATGATCGGTGGTCGAAGGGGTTTGCAGTGTCCAGTGCTTCATTGGCACCAATGCTTCTCGCTTTTCTTTGGAACACCCAAGATGATGTCAAATTGCGGAGTGGTGAAATTGCATGCCTAGTTGGTGCCGTTGTTGGTTTTATTCTTGGTGTTCTTGCATTTATATGCACTAGATCGAATCGGCCACCTCAAAAGTACCTACTGCCATGGCTTCTGGGCGGCTTCTTTATGAGTATCGTTTGGTTCTACATTATCGCTAATGAACTTGTTGCTCTGCTGGTGTCTTTAGGTGTTATATTTGGAGTTAATCCAGCTATCCTCGGATTAACTGTATTGGCATGGGGTAACTCAATGGGTGATTTAATGTCAAATGTTGCACTGGCGATGAATGGTGGAGATGGTGTGCAGATTGCCATTTCTGGGTGCTTTGCGGGGCCAATGTTCAACACACTTGCTGGCTTGGGAATCTCTATGCTGCTTGGAGCCTGGTCTAAGAGACCAGCTTCTTATGCAGTCCCTCAAGACACTAGCTTGTATTCTACGCTGGGTTTTCTTGTGCTAGGGCTTGTTTGGTCACTGATTGTCCTAATAAAAAATGACATGCGCCCTAGCAAGTTGTTGGGGATCGGCCTTATGACCATCTATTTGGTATTTCTGTCTTTCACAATGAGCATGGCTATGGCCTATGGGTGATGCTTCATTAAATGGTTAAAGTTACATTAGATTAGTTGTCGTACAGAGCAAAAAGGAGTAGGACATGTAGATAATGGTCAGTTCATCCTTTTTTATATATTATTTTGGCAATGTAGCTTTCTTGTTCAACTTGTATACCTTCAAGTCGGAGGCATATGGATATCTATGCCTGATAGCATGTATTAACATAATCTAATAGCAACAATCCACACAAATTAATGCGTTGAGAAAAGTTAGCACCAGCTCCTTGAACCTTCTTTAGCATGAGTTTAACTTTGAATTTGCTTTTTTGTCATGTTTAACTTCTCTATTTTTATGCAGTGCTAATTTATTATTATTTGTTCTGTACCATACAACACTCTTCATGTAGCATAACAAGATTTTACGTGTGGGAATCATAATACGCTTGACAATGCTAGCATATCATCTTCAGGAGGTTTTTGTTAAACATCATCTAAAGTGGTGATCTTAAATATCTAATAATGTGAGCCGATCATCTTTGTAAATCTTGTTGTTACACTCATAATATTACATTTCTAGTAATCATATACTAACTACTTCCATTCCATAATAACTGTCTTTTTAAAAGAAAAAATTTGTTTCAATTTATTTGTCGTTTACAACTTTCTAAGAGAATAAATTATATATCATTCCTAACTTTTCTCATTGTCTCAAGAAATTTTCTCTCTTATATTAATCGTTTTAAATTTCTCATAAGGGGTAGTGATGAAATTTCATACAAATTTTAATTCTTAAATGATACTATCTCCGTTCCTAAAAGATTGTCGTTTTAGAAGAAAAAATTTGTTCCAAAATGTTTATCGTTTACAACTTTCTAGGAGAATAAATTATTTACTTTCTTATATTACCCCTACCTTCTCTTATTGTCCTAAGAAATTTTCTCCCTTGTATTAATAGTTTTCAATTTCCCATAAAAAGGGTAGTGATGAAATTTCAAACAAATTTTAATTGTTAAATGGTAGTATTAAATGACTTTCTTAATTCTTGTGCAAAAACCTTAAACGATAATCTTTTAGGAACAAAGGGAGTACCATTTAACAATTAAAATTTGTTTGAAATTCCATCACTACCCTTTTATGGAAAGTTGAAAACTATTAATACAAGGGAGAGAATTTTTTGGAACAATGAGAGAAGGTAGGGGTAATATAGGAAAGTAAATAATTTATTCTCCTAGAAAGTTGTAAACGACAAACATTTTGAAACAATTTTTTTTTTCTAAAACGACAATCTTTTAAGAACGGAGGGAGTAGTATTAAATGAGTTTTTTAATTCATGTGCATGAAGCTAAGAGCATCTCCAACAGTAGTAGCAAAAAAACCTCTTCAAATTGAAGTTTGTTGACCTACGTTACAATTTGAAGAACATTATTTGTTACTTTAATATTTTGTGTCTCATCAGTCTCTTGAATTCAGTTAATGCAGTATTTGACTTAAAACAATAATAATTGATAACATTTGAAATAATTAATAACATTCATTTTTAAAAAGATAACATTTTGGAAAATAAATTATATTTAAAAATTAATATTTAATTAAAACTAAATTCCCTTCCAAAATTTTCCTTTTAATTATATTTCATTTTTAATTCACGTGATTATCCAGAGGGTCATAATTAATGTGATTATCCAAAGAATAATCAAAATAATATTTTATCCAACATGATAAATAAATAAATAAAAAGGAATTATATTAAATTTTAAAATGAGTTGTACATCAAACTCATCAAGCAAAATAAATATTTTTAACCTTTTGCATATGATTTTGATTCTCTCAAAATAAAATAAATGTTTTGAAGAGACAATATCAACTTACTAATCCTGAAGAGAGAGAATGAGGTTGCAAATTTGATGACTAAGATTGGAGAATTTGGAGTCTTGGAGAGGTTGTTGGACATACTTTTTCTGAAAATGGTTAAAGCGGCTGTTGGAGATGCTATAAAACGACTATTATTATGAAATGGAGGTAGCACATGGCGAAGTGTCAAGATTTTTAATAATCACATGGCTAAAAAATAAGTGATAATATGAGATTACCATATGGTGGTCATTTTGAATTTTTTATTTAAACAAATATTTTTTATATTTAATAATTGGGACATAAATATTCTTATTAGGCACATAATTTATATATATATTTTTAACTTTTTAACTTTTTATTTTTTTTCGACATGTTTAATTTAACTAAAATAATTCATTGTCCATACAAATTATACAAATTGTGTGATGTTGTTTGCTATTTATTATTATAAGGTAATTTATTATTAACGACACACTTAAAAAATTTGTGCTTAATAATTTTGAATAAATCATGAATTATAATTTTATAAACATATTAAAATTTTAATATAATCTACTAAGTAATATAGAATTAATTAGTTTGAATATTACTGTGATGATTGTTGATTACATTTGATAATAATCATATGGGGTGAATCATTCAACTAAAATTAGTACAAAAATATTTTAGTAAAAACTTAATATTAAAAAATATATACTTAGTAATATTGAATTCATACCCAAACAATAATTACCGGTAATTACAAATCTACTACCCAAAAAAATAACATAATATAACTATTGTGACACCCTCAAAAATAGGTATACATCACCTATTCTGAGTCGTCAAATACATAGTACATAATACAAATACATCTTAAATATACAACAATAGTTGTAAGTTTTAATATAAATATGGTCTTCTAGACAATATCCACTCTCAGAATAAGTCCTCATTACATTTATTATCACACTATTTTATAGAATAGTGAGGACTACTAAGACACCATCTCGGACCGTCACTCCGTTCCTCGACTAGTCCCGGCTACGGTCTCATTTCCTGAAGAGAACAATGAAAGCAAAAAGGGTGAGCTCAACTAGCCCAGTAAGAAATATTATGACTAAGATAATGCAGAATAAATTATCATTAGCCTTCAACAATGTTAAACTGATAAAATACAATAGACATCAAGTTTAACTGCAGCGGAACAAGCAATCCATTAAGAGAGTCAAGTAGAGAATAAAATTTACTATCTTTTATGATTTAAAAAGGTTTTCATCACTTTTTTATCACGAGACTCAAATTTTAATAAATAATCCACATCATCCCCGCACTACTGCCGAGGATATTCATTTAGGGTCACGACCACAAATTATCCATGCACTACGGGCCAAGGAAATTTGTGTATTCATCAATGGTCATGATCATGCCAACAACTGTCCATCAATACATTACGGGCCAATGAGGACTTTTACCACATCATTTGTAACATTACGGTCATGATTACACCGAATAATCCCTGGTCATAATCATACCAAGTCCATCCATGCACTACAGTCCATCCATGCACTACATGAGGATGATGACAATGATATAAGAATTCAATAAAACAAGTTCAAGAATTAATTTATTCAGGAACTAATAACGTCCAAATTGTCAACATGATACTTCTTTGTAGAGTAAAATTCAAGAATACTCAGAAGAATATTTTCATGAAAAGATATTGGATGAAGCCTTAAATATCAAAGATATTCCACTAATTTCATGGAGTATAGAAGTCAAAACTTTAACCAACCGAGTATAATAAAGAATGGAATAACAAAAGAAATCACCATGCATGCGGTATTTCGCATGTATGCAGTTATTCCAATGTAATAATAATAACGGAACCGGTCGGGAGAAATTTGCACCGGCAGGATGTTCCAGCAGTAATAATAAAGAGCGGAACCAGTCCGGTGTAAAACACACGCATGTGATATTCCAATGAGAATAATAAAGATTTTAACCGGTCCTGTAAAACACATGCATGTGATGTTCTAACGAGAATAATAGAAAAATGTCACCAAGTATAGGGTAGCTCGCGATACAAAGTTATTCAATGAACAATAAGAAATGGAATAACAACAGCTTCTCTTCATGAATAAGAAAGAATAACACCCTTACAGTAAAAAAAAAGCGTATATAAGAGTAGGGAAGTAGCGAGTAATACTTTTTATAGTTTTCTATAATTTCTCTCTCTGGAGTTTCAATGAATTCGTAAAAAATAATGAAGGAATGAGCTTTATTTATAGGAGAATGGAAAGGCAATCGTAATGCAAATGATTATGCAATCGGATGAAAATTATTTTGTAACTCACATACCCAATTAGTCAATCAACCAACCAATAAAAATAAAGCAAAATATAATACATATATAACCTACACAATTTGTCAATCAACCCACCAATAAGAATAAAGCAAAAATAATAATATATATATATATATATATATATATATATATAAAAACCCACACATGTTATAAACATATATATACATATAATACTACTTACCTTTTGTAAAAGCAAACATCATTTCCCCACCATTTTCCACTTTCAATATTATATATATATATATATATATATATATATATATATATATATATAATTTCCACACTACACACATATATATATACCCACATCATAATCTTAAATATATAAACCTCCCCCTATACGTAACTCCCTCCCACCCCATTTTAAAAATTAGTTTTTCAACACATATGGGTTCTACATGTGGCCCTACATATGGGCCCCAATTTTAAAGATTTTTTTTTACCGATTATTTTAAAAATGGGTAAATAGGGTCCATAAAATAAGCAAAACTTCATAAAATCACCTTAATAATTTTAACAACATTTATCACCTTTATTATAATTCACAATATTAATCGACTGTGTCGTTCCCCAGAAAGAGGGCTTTCTAATAAGGATTTCTCCATTTGGTATGATTAGGTGACCAAACCTCTCTTGGTAGAACTTTTAGACATCGTTAATATTGCAATTTATAATATTAATAACTCGTCATTTCAATTATTGATTTAATAATATATAAAATATCGATAATAATTGAATCAAATAACATGAGATACTATACAACAATTACTATAAAGAATAATTGAACAAAACCGCGGTGAGACTCTCACGTAAGTATTAATAATCAATACCAGTGCTACTTATGCAACCGCGCGTAGACATCGTACTTTTACTACCGAAAGTAGTTCAACAAGATAACGGTGAAACTTGTCGTTATTTTTATAAAAAAAATATTTTTGTCGTTTTCTCAATCCGACAATAATTCCATTATGGGGTCCACCAATGATTGTACCGTCGTACGGATATTCTCTGACAAAAAGAATATTCTCCGACCAATCGAATATAATATGACAACTTGCATACTTTACAAAATTTATAAATACTACCCATAACTATAACATTATATCAAATCCACACCATAATATTCAAAAAAAATTATTTCGAGAAAATTAAATTTTTATTCATAAAATCTGGGGTCTCACAATCTCTCCTCCTTATGTAATTTCGCCCTCAAAATTTACGTACGTACCTGATATGCCAAAGAGGTGAGGATACCTTGACTTCATTTCATATTCCAACTCTTGAGGTATAACCTTGAATACCTTTATCGTCGAAAACATTACACGTTGCATACGTGCATCCCCGAAGTCCTTTGATTGCCTCTGAATGCATATCAGTCCCTAAAATAGCCATTTTAGGACTTGATACCGACCTCAAATCTCAAAACATAAAAAAGGAAAGTTGTAGGTCTACTCGTTATCTTTCCGAATTATCCTGAATCACCTCAATTGGAGTTCGTATGAAAAAGTTATGCCCAATTTACTAAAGGACGTCCGGACAAATTTTGGCTTAACACATGACCAGCGCCTAGGCGCCCAAATTTGGCCTTGGGCAAGCGCCTAGGCGCCCAAGAACAGAATGTGAGCGCCGAGTCTAGCGCCTAGGCGTTCGACTCTTGGCACTTAACTCCAATTTTCCAGATTTTGCAACTTCTGACGCACATATTTCAAATCTTCATAACTTCTTCATCCATTATCGGAATTAGTCCCTTTTTGAGGCTATGGAAAGCTTGTAACATGCTCTATAAAACCCCCATGATTTCATAATTTTTTAGATTCATTAATTATTTCGAAATTTAGCTCCAAAGTCCCCGAAGACTAAATTTTTACTAACAACGATACGTTAAAAATGTTATGAACACGCAACATACTTGGCGGTAAAACGAGTCTATAGGACACAGTTCCTACTCGATCAAGGATTTCAAATGGGCCAATTAAATTGAGGGTTGAGATTTCCTCTCTTCATCAATTCTTGCTTCTAGAATAACGCCCTCTTGAACCTTCTTCTTCACATTCATCAGCTTCGGGGGTGTAGTTTGAGCGGCTTTAACTTTATCGATTAAAGTCGATTCAACTTGTATATTCGTTATCTTCATGTGGGTCCCTAGAGTCTTTAACTCTATCTTCATCATTTGTAAGTTGTACGAAATGAGTCTTTGTGTTAACAATATCGCACTCGTAAACACATACGATCTTCTACTCAACACGTTAGCTACCACGTTCGCTTTTCCACGATGATATTGAATAGTACGATCGTAATCTTCAATAGCTCGAGCCAACTTCTTTGGCGCATGATACGTTCATTTTAAGAAAAGAAATATTTGAGGGTTTAAGAAATGGGTTTTTCAGATCGGGGTCAATACAAAAATTGATTTCACGCCTAGGGTAGGCCGAAGTCTTGAAGAATACGTCAAGAAATTTGTTAACAATAGAAATATCATTTAAAACTGTGACTCTCATCCAAGACTTGGATAACACGTCACATTGATACCTATCAACTTGCCATCGTCATTCACAACGTCTCCTACGGAAAGTCTGGCTTCGGTGCATTCCACACAAGGAAGTCAACAATGAAAGGATCGGGGCTCTTTACTTATGGCTTGATATGATAGTGATTGACTTTAGTGGTTTGGTTACTTGAATTCGCATAACAGGTTGATTATGAATATAAAAGCTAACAACCTTACGAAAAGCATGATGAGTAGTTAACCAATTAATTCCTAAAATCACATCAAAGGCAAGTATTTTTAAAGAGATAAGATCGGCAGGTAACGTGAAAGTGTTTATTTGAATCAAACAAGATTTAAAAACAATAGAGGTAATGAAGGCTCCTACTAACGAAGTTTCAACCAATAAGTCAAAGTCTAACTACTCCAAAGTCAAATTTAAACGTTGAACGCAAGCAAGAGAGATAAAATAATGGGTAGAACCGGTATCTTATAAGGTATAGACTTCGCAATTTATAATTAACTAACCCGTGCTATCTTCGTTCGGGTTACTCACTTTTTGAGAAGTCACGAAAAATGCTCTCCCTTGCACTACCGGTTTTGACTTTTCTGGAACGGTCTTTGGTGCCTCCATCCTAGCTGAACTTGTCTTCGGTGAACGACAAAATCGGGCTAGGTGACCTTCTTTTCCACAACTATAACATGCTTTGGACGGCATCGCGCAGTTTGGACTGATATGTCCCTCCCCTCCGCATTTGAAACATATGATAGGTGGTCGTTCTCCTTCCTTAACAACGGGTGCTGGTGTTGACGTCTTTCCATCATTGTTGAATTTCCTCTTCTTGAAATGTCCATTCTTATTATTTTTGCCATGATTACCATCGAAGTGATTACCATTTCTAGCATGTTGATTCCCTTTACGCTTATTGTCACCGCTTCGATGACTGCTATAATTCATTTCACTATTGCTTCTCTTTTGGTTGGGTTGACTCACTATCGCGCTCCAAAGAATCGAGCCCTATTAACAACATCCGAATACAAACAAAGTTTATGAGAAATGAAGTATTGACGTATCTGGGTTTCAAACCTCTTAGAAATATCCAGCGTCATTCTCTCCTCATTATCAACCAAATGGGGACGCAAACCGGGACAACTCGGCAAACTTGGCTTCGATCGCGATACTTGGCCATGTTGTTTTATTCCAAACTTTATTAACTCTACCTCTTTCATGTGAGCGAATACTTTCGGGAAAGTACTTGTCGTTGAGCAGTTCTCGAACTTCTCCCAAGACATCTTCGGTGTGCAAAGTTGAGTACGCTTTCTGATTCCCACCAAGATGTCTGCCTCTATACGCAACACGAAGGTGGCAAAGGGAACCTTTTGCTCCTCGGAGCATCCCAAGACATCAAATATCTTGTTGAACTGTTTAATCCATGTTTTCGCCTTAAGTGGTTTTGGCTCTCCAAAGAACTTCCGGTGGTCCCAGCCTTAAACCGCTTGGCGGTGACCATCCGAGAGTTGCCGATGTTTCCACCGCATTTTGGATGAGGAGCCGCCTCTACCGATGTTGCATGAATTGCATGAAGCCTCGGAACATTCCATCGTTCATCATTTGGTCAGTGTTGTTGTTGCCTGAGGATTGTCGCCTTCCTGATGCACATTATCTTGACTATTGATCTGTGGACACTCAACGGTCTCCTGTGCTCCATTGATGTTCTCAACATTCTCGGATGCCATTTTTAGATACTGCCACAAAACAAGGGTTAATAAACGTATCACATATTATCCCTATACTCTGACCAACCAATTAAATATCAAATAAACTTAGGTAGGTCATACTAGCGAAGGAATTTCCCGTCTCTCCCCTCCTAGTTCTTGTCTCACACCTTAGCCAGGGATCATATCCCTAAGCTTTGATACCAACTGTGACGCCCCCAAAATAGGTATACATCACCCATCTTGAGTCGCCAAATACATGGTACAAAATTCAAATACAAACTAATAATACAAAGAAATGTGTAAAATACGACAAAACACATGTTTGTGAGTTTAAATACAAATATTATCTTCTAGACAATATCCATTCTCAAATAGAGTCCTCGTTACATTTATTATCACACTATTTAACAGAATAATGAGGACTACTAATACTATCATCTGGACCGTCACTCCATTCCCCGACTAGTCCCATTTACATTCTCATTTCTCAAGAGAACGGTAAAAAAAAGGGTGAGCTCAACTAGCCCAAGAAGAAATATTATAACTAAGATAATGCGAATAAATTATCATTAGTCTTCAACAATGTTAAACTGATAAAATACAATAGACATCAAGTTTAATCTGCAATGAACATACAATCCATTAAAAGAGTCAAGTAGAGGATAAAATCTACTATCTTTTATGATTTAAAAGGTTTTTCATCACTTTTATCGCTAGAACTCAATTTTAATAAATAATCCACATCATCGAATCACCCCCAGACTACGGAGGAGGATATTCTTTAGTATCACGACCATAAATTATCCATGCCTTCTACGGGCCAAGGACATTCGTGTATTCATCAATGGTCATGATCATGCCAACAATCGTCCATCAATGCACTACGGCCAATGAAGATTTTTATCACATCATTTGTAACATTACTACCATGATTATACCGAATAATCCTCGGTCATAATCATACCAAGTCCATCTATGCACTATGTGCCACATATGACTTTCAAAAAATATAAACATGAGGATGATGACAATGATATAAGAATTCAATAAAACAAGTTCAAGAATTAATTTATCCAGAACTAATAACGCCCAAATTATCAACATGATACTTCTTGGCAGAGTAAAATTCAAGAATGCTCGGAAGAATATTTACATGAAAAGATTTGGATGAAGCGCAAATATCAAGGATATTCCACTAATTTCATGGAGTATAGAAGTCAAAACTTTAACCAACCGAGTATAATAAGGAATGGAATAACAAAAGAAATCACCACGCATGCAGTGCTTCAGATGCATAAAAAGTTATTCCAAGAATAATAATAACGGAACCGTGTCAAAGTAAATTTGTAACCGGCTGGGATGTTCCAATGTAATAATAAAGACGGAACCGGGTCCATGTAAAAACACATGCATGTGATATTCCAATGTAATAATAAAGATTTTAACCAAGTTGTAAAAACATACGTACATGTGATATTCCAATGTAATAATAAAGACGGAAACCAGTCGGTGTAAAACACATGCATGAGGATGTTCTAATGTAATAATGAAGAATGTCACCAAGTATAGGTAGCCCGATTATACAAAAGTTATTCCAATGAACAATAAGAAATGGAATAACAACAGTTCTCTTCATGAATAAGAAAGAATAACACCCCTTACCGTAAAAAAAACTGTATATAAGAGTAGAAAAGTAGCAGAATACTTTTCTATAATTTCTCTCTCTGGAGTTTCAGTGAATTCGTAAGAAATAATGAAGGAATGAGCTTCTATTTATAGGAGAATGGAAAGGCACTGTGTAATGCAACAGTTATGCAATCGGATGAAAATTATTTTGTAACTCACATACCCAATTAGTCAATCAACCAACCAATAAGAATAAAGCAAAATATAATACATATAACCTACACAATTTGTCAATCAACCCACCAATAAGAATAAAGCAAAATATATATATATATATATATATATATATATATATATATATATATATATATATATATATAAAACCCACACATGTTATAAACATATATATACATATAATACTACTTACCTTTTGTAAAAGCAAACATCATTTCCCCCACCATTTCCCACTTTCAATATTATATATATATATATATATATATATATATATATATATATATCTTATATAATTTCCACACTACACACATATATATATACCCACATCATAATCTTAAATATATAAACCTCCCCCCTATACGTAACTCCCTCCCACCCCCATTTTAAAAATTAGTTTTTCAACACATATGGGCCCCACATGTGGCCCCCACATGTGGGCCCCACTTTTAAAGAATTTTCTACCGATTATTTTGAAAAATGGGTAAATAGGGGTCCATAAAATAAGCAAAACTTCATAAAAATCACCTTAATAATTTTAACAACATTTATCACCTTTATTATAATTCACAATATTAATCGACTGTGTCGTTCCGTGAAAGAGGGCTTTTTCAATAAGGATTTCTCCCATTGGGCGCCGCAATTAGGTGACCAAACATCTCCTTGGCAGAACTTCTAGACATCGTTAATATTGCAATTTATAATATTAATAACTCTGTCATTTCAATTATTGATTTAATAATATATAAAATATCGACAATAATTGAATCAAATAACGTGAGATACTATACAATAATTACTATAGCAATAATTGAATAAAACTGAGTGACTTCTCACGTAAGCATTAATAATCAATACCGTGTGCTACTATGCAACCACGCATATTACTGTACTTTTACTACCGAGTAGTTCAATAGTATTAACAGTAAAACTTCCGCCGTTATTTTCATAAAAAAAATATTTTTGTCGTTTTCTCAATCTAACAATAATTCCGTTATGGGGTCCACCAATGATTGTACCATCGTACGGATATTCCCTGACAAAAAGAATATTCCCCGACCAATCGAATATAATATGACAACTTGCATACTTTGCAAAATTTATAAATACTACCCACAGCTATAACATTATATCAAATCCACACCATAATATTCAAAAAAAATTATTTCGAGAAAATTAAATTTTTATTCATAAAATCTGGGGTCTCACAGAAACTATAGAGAGAGTTCTTCTATAATCTTAAGCGTATCTCTTTAGCGTTTAAGAAAGCTTTGAGCGTAGTATAAGTTTATTCAAGTATATCCCCGCCCTACCGTCGGAGTACTCTTCTTTATAAGGTAAGGGGTGTTATTTCTTTTGTATTCACGAAGAGAACTTCTGTTATTCCATTCTTCATTATTCTATCGAATAACTCAGATATGCGCTGCTACCCTATACTTGGTGAAATTCTTCTATTATTCCATCTTTATTATTCGCCGGAATATCCGTCTCATGCGTTTACTTGGGACCGGTTTTATTATTTATTATTCCGTACTTTTTATTATTCTATTTAATATCCCATCTCATGCTTACGCCTTGGGACCGGGTTCCGTTATTTATTATTCTCGTTGGAATAACACATACATGCCAATACCGCACGCACGTGGTGATTTCTTTTTTATTCCATTCCTTATTATACTCAAACAAGTTAAAGTTTTGACTTCTATACTCCATGAAATTAGTGGAATATCCTCGATATTTGGCGCTTCATCCAAAGATCTTTTCATGAAAATATTCTTCCGAGCATTTTTGAATTTTACTTTACAAAGAAGTATCATGTTGACAATTTGGACGTTATTAGTTCTGAATAAATTAATTCTTGAACTTGTTTTATTGAATTCTTATATCATTGTCATCATCCTCATGTTTATATTTTTTGAAAGTCATCTCGTGGCGAGAAGTGCATAGATGGACTTGGTATGATTATGATCGAGGATTATTCAAGATAATCATGGACCGTAATGTTGCAAATGATGTGGTAAAAGTCCTCATCGTCAGAAGGTATTGATGGACGATTATTGGCATGATCATGACAATTGATGAATACACAAATTTCCTCGCGCGTAGTGCATGGATAATTTGTGGTCGTGACTCTAATGAATATCCTTGCCCGTAGTGTGGGGATGATGTGGATTATTTATTAAAATTCGAGTCTCAATGAATAAAAAGTGATGAAAACCTTTTTAAATCATAAAAGATAGTAGATTTTATTCTCCACTGACTCTTTTAATGGATCGCTTTGTTTATTGCATTAAACTTGATGTCTATTGTATTTTATCAGTTTAACATTGTTGAAGGCTAATGATAATTTATTATGCATTATCTTAGTCATAATATTTTTTACTGGGCTAGTTGAGATCATCCTTTTTGCTTTCATTGTTCTCTTCAGGAAATGAGAACGTAGCCGGGACTAGTCGGGGAACGGAGTGACAGTCCGAGATGGTGTCTTAGTAGTCCTCGTTATTCTATAAAATAGTGTGATAATAAATGTAATGAGGACTTATTCTGAGAGTGGATATTGTCTAGAAGACAATATTTGTATTAAAACTTAAAGCTATTGTTGTATATTTAAGATTGTATTTGTATTCTGTACCATGTATTTGGCGACTCAGAATAGGTGATGTATACCTATTTTTGGGGGCGTCACAGTTGCGCCATGGTATTTCATGCTTATTGGGCCGAACTTTTGGGCCAAATCATTGGATTATCTCTGTTGGATCTTAAGAGTATTGGGCCGGATCACTGGATCAACCCATTAGGTGAATAATATCTTCATTTGGGCTTTGACTGGTGATGATAACCAAGATAATGGTTGACTATGATGCCTGCAATGCATTAATGAGAATTGGACAGAATCGGCCGGCGATAGCAGTGGGATGGTGTCAGGCAGGTCGGTTGCATGCTAAACCGGAGTTGAAGTATATGAAGACCAGATACAACACAATTAGAGGTAACCGATATTTTTATCTATCAAAACACTAGAGCTATTATCTTCTGTTATAATCCTTGTATCTGCTTGTACTGACTCTCACGCCGGAGTTATCTCCCGACGGTCTAAGCCGTCAAACTTCTGGTATTGACCTGTTAAATTGTACAGGATTGGACGTGCATTGAAACGCGTAAAAAGATCTTGACGTTAACAATCAGTAATCGAATACGGAATACCCAAGAATTTATGATTAGATAAATATCTATTGTGATCCTCCTTGACCAACACCCTGTCAAAGTTAATTTTCGACAACCCATTGAAGCTAAATTTTTGATACCATATTCCACTAAAAGGTCCAAAACCAAAAAAGGAAAAGGGCAAAAAAGAAAAAAAAATCATGTCTGGACGGTACTTTCATAATAAAGTATGAATTATATAGAAGAAAAAGGAAAAATCCTTTCAGTGCCCATCTCTAGTTGTTCCTCTTACACTTTTGAATGTCCCAAAACTCTTGCACTTTAATATTTATTAAAAAATAGTATTATTACTTCATAATCAAAGATTGGATATATACTTTTACGCGGTGAAGTAATGGTGTAGCCGTGTGGCGATGGGAAGAGTTGCAGCATAAGGCTTTTCTTGTAGGGGAAGGCATAGAATCTAGTACTAATACTATACTAATAATATTAAATTATACTAATAATTTTGATGATTTTATTTATTTTATGCAATCAAACAAATATCATCCTTCCTAACGTGTACGGTGTACGTAATTGGGAGTATATCAAATTATTAATATATAATAATGGTGTCGGGTCTTGGCTTTTAACACCTGCTACGCGGGAGCCACAATTATCTCCTTTTCTTTCTCTCCAGCAGGCTCTTTTCGCTTTCCTAGTTCCCATAATCAGTTAATAATAATACTAACAACTCCAAACTCCATTAATTTCTCTACCCAACTCCTACGAAGCTTCTTTTTATCTCCTGCCTTTCCTTTTCAGGTGAACTCACGTATCCCCTTTTTACTAATATATCAAACACCTGTATAATTTTGCTCTGTTTACTGTATTTATGAAGTGTTTTGATTTTGGGGGTTATAAATTTGCTGATATTCAACGCAATTAGGGTCTCAATTGGCTTAATTTTCAACCTTTCATCATAAAGATTCAGTCTTTGTAGTTTTTGCTCTTTTTCTTCTTGTTTGTCAGTCGAGATTTCTTGAATTAGGGTGTTGTGAAGAGGGTTTCATGGAAATTTTCAATGGGTTTTACTACCCGAGGAGCTTGAAATTCCGTGGAGCTTTGAATGGTTTTTGTACTTTTGTACTGTTTTGTTTCTTGTTCTACCAAGAAGACATTTTTACTAGTCCATTCCTCAGACAGTCGTCCTCAATTTTTCAGAAATGGGACTTCAGAGGTGGTTTGTTGCCGGGTGAGGCTAATCGGGTCGAGGTTATTCGGAGAAATCTAGGTGAAGTTAGTTTGAATTTGTTGAATTTAACTGATTTTGGGGCTAAAGAGTCCACTGGTTGTACTGGATTGAATGAGCATAAAGGCTACACAAGCCAGTGTGAGTTTTTGACTGCTAATCCACAATGCACATCAGGGGGACTTCTTGATTACATTCGCTTCTTCTCTTGTGGGTGTGAGAAGGTTAAATTTCTGGGTTATTTGGCTTTGGGAATTTGGTTGGTTGCTCTGTTTTATTTACTGGGTAATACCGCTACGGACTATTTTTGTTGTTCTCTTGAGAAGCTCTCGAATCTCTTGAACTTGCCGCCCACTGTTGCAGGGGTGACTCTGCTTCCTCTGGGTAACGGGGCGCCCGATGTGTTTGCGAGCATTGCTTCTTTTATGGGAAGCAATGATGGAGATGTTGGACTTAATAGTGTGTTGGGTGGAGCTGTATTTGTGACTTGTGTTGTGGTTGCAACTATTTCCCTTTCCATGGGGGAGCAACGGGTTCAGATTGATAAGAGATGTTTTATAAGAGATGTATGTTTCTTTCTATTTGCTCTTCTTTCCCTTCTTGTTGTTTTGATTATAGGAAAGTTGAACGTAGGAGGTGCAATTGTGTTTCTTTCTATTTATGTTATTTATGCATTCTCTATAGTTGTACATGAGATTTTGAGAAAAGATTCGTCAAGGTTGAAGCTAGATTCTGTTAGGCAATTGCTACCTGTTACAGGAAGTATGTTTTCTCACGAAACTGGAGACGAGGAATCATTATATGTGAACCTTCTTCTGTCAGATTCTGGGAATGAGGTACCACATCTCCAAACCAAGTTACCTCATTGGATGTGGGCTTCAAATGTAGCAATCTATGCAAATGAGTCGGTAAATCCAACTTTGCAAGAGAGTCCAAAACCTTTGTGGGGCTGGAATGACGAGGAGACAATGGAAGGCCAGTCATGGTTTTCATGTTCCAAGATATGCTCGTTGCTGAAATTACCATTGGCGCTCCCCAGACGGTTGACTATTCCTGTAATTGAGGATGATCGGTGGTCGAAGGGTTTTGCAGTGTCCACTGCTTCATTGGCGCCCATGCTTCTTGCTTTTCTTTGGAACACCCAAGATGATGTCAATTTGCAGAGTGGTGAAATTGCATATCTAGTTGGTGCCGTAGTTGGTTGTACTCTTGGTGTTCTTGCATTTATGTGCACTAGATCGGATCGGCCACCTCAAAACTACCTTTTACCATGGCTTCTGGGCGGCTTCTTTATGAGTATCATTTGGTTCTACATTGTTGCCAATGAACTTGTTGCACTGCTGGTGTGTTTAGGTGTTATATTTGGAGTTCGTCCATCTCTCCTCGGATTAACTGTATTGGCATGGGGTAACTCAATGGGTGATTTAATGTCAAATGTAGCACTGGCAATGAATGGTGGAGATGGCGTGCAGATTGCCATGTCTGGGTGCTTTGCCGGGCCAATGTTCAACACACTTGTTGGTTTGGGAATCTCTATGCTGCTTGGAGCTTGGTCTAAGAGACCAGCTTCTTATGCAGTACCTCGAGACACTAGCTTGTATTCTACCTTGGGTTTTCTTATGCTAGGGCTTGTTTGGTCACTGATTGTCCTACCCAAAAATGACATGCGCCCTAGCAAGAAGTTGGGGATCGGCCTTATGATTATCTATTTAGTTTTTCTCTCTTTCAGAGTAAGCATGGCTTTGGGTGAGGGGTCATTAAATGGTTAAAGTTGACATTAGATTAGTCATTGTACCGAGCTAAAAGGAGTAGGACATGTAGATAATGGCCAGTTCATCCTTTTTCTTTATTTTGGCAATCTAGCAATCTTTTTCAACTTGTATACCTACACGTCAGAGGCATATGGATGTTGATGCCTGATAACATGTATTAACATAATCAAAAAGCAATGTGTCCTTCTGATAATCCACACAAATTAATGCGTTGAGAAAAGTTAGCAGTAGCTCCTTGAACTTCATTAGCATGAGTTTAACTTTGAATTTGCATTTTTGTCATGTTTAATTTCTCTGTTTTTATGCAGTGCTAATGCATTAGTATGTGTTTTCATAGAACGTGTGAGAGAATTATTGACCTCTCTGTATCATACAACACACTTTATGTAGAATAACAAGATGTTTGGTGTCGGAATCATAATATGCTCGACAATCATATAGTAAATGAAATTACTTGAACTAAGTATCCAAAAATCTAGAATTTATGTAATTATATTGTATCATATAAACATTGTACTGTTATATTCTTCTTGAGACCTCTTTGTTTGCTGTTTTGCTCCTCTCTTCACCTTTGAACATGATCATTTTAATCCACTGAGCTCTGTTCTTATTATTTGTAATGCAGGGCAGTATATAAGATGCTATATATCTCCAATGTGCCCTCCCTTTTCAATCTTATTAGATTCTGTTCAGCAACTGTTTACAAGATATGCTTCTGATTTTGTATGACAATTAAAGGTTTTTAGACTTTTAGCAGCATGACTTCACAATTGATAAGTAACACCCTCTGTATATGTATGCTGTTTTCATTTTAAGCCCTGCCTTGTTGCTCATGAGTTTTCTCTTACAATTGAATCCCATGTTTTCCGCTGTTAGCACCATCTGAAGTGAAGTCAAATGGGATGTTATAAAATTGCACAAGTTACAAATGAAAGACAGACTTCAGTGAAAGAGCAGTATGGGGCTTGCTACAGATTTGTTTGAATGTCAATGGCATGGTAAATTATAACAACTCGGGGGTATTACCGAATCCTGAGTTGTTGTACAAGAACTAAACAATTGTGCCATTGGTTTGACTTTATTTTGTCTTTCCCGCATACTTTTCAACCCAAAGCCAAGTCCAATTTCTATCTGTATATATATTGTTAATGACTTGTGTATATGATCTGATTTCAGTGACCAGCAACAAATGAAGAAAATGATGCATATGACCTTCTACTGGGGTAAAGATGTAACTTTCTTGTTCGCCTTATGGAAGGCTGATTCATGGGGGTTTTACTTCCAACTTTTATTCCTCTGCTTCCTCTATTCCGTCTTATACTAGCGCATCGAAGGTAAACTGCACAAATTTAAAGCTTCCAGCTCTGCTAAATCTTCACAGTTGCCATCAATCAATACTACCCTTCTCCTCAAAGCAGTCCTGGCTTGTAGGTGGGTCAGGCTGAAGTCTACCCTGTTGTTCGGATTAAACTCGGCAATTGGATATGGTGATGCTGGCCATCATGACGTTTAATGGTGGCATTTTTATTGCTGTAGTGTCTGGTCTTTCTGTCGGGTATTTTAACGGGTGCGCTTGTTCTTAATCTCTCTCCATACTCTCTAATATAATTTAGTTCTTATTTTTCTCTACTTAATTTGATGCTCGTTGAATCTTTTGTTCTTGTTTTTGTTTTATGGTTGTATTCTTATATGTGTGAAATATGTATATTTATTTCTTTATCCTCATAATTATACCTGTTCCCGAAGAAAAAAAACATGAAGTAGAGATTTTGTTTCAAGTTCTGCTAAGGTATGCCTTTACGAATGGTTATGCAACTGAATTGAAACTCTTTAGGATTGAGGGAGTATGTCTTTTATAAATGCTTATGTGATAGGATTGAGGGAGTATGTCTTTTATAAATGCTTATGTGATTGAATTATGCCTACATCTTTTGTTTTGAGGGAGAATATATTGAAGCAAAGCATCTCCATTACCGTCCTTTAGGAGCAGCTCATCCTTTTTGCCCAGAACACCAGAACCATCCACTCTGAAAACAACTTCCTGGCTGCAATCTGTGACTACAAAACCTCCTCCATTCACAACATTCGGCCTCCTTCGGAATTACCTGATAATTATCAGCATCAAGTTTCCTCTTGCAGCCATTTTTCGTCTTATTTCTATCTCCAAGGACCCTCTGCAGAACTCGAAGTTTCATACTTTGCGACACAAAATGCTATATTTATCCTAGTGCAGTCATTAAATCCAAACCTCTTTTGACTATGTATGAAAGGTTGAATCATTTTGAGTGTGGCACTAATCAATCTATCAGGTTTGAACGAAAGATTGTTAATGTAATACTCCCCTGGATTTGCATAGCTCAATATCATCATACTTGCGTGCATTATTAACCACTCGGACAGGAGCCGCTCTGGCACGCTTTGATCTTTTATGATGATCCCTCCAAGAACCGAGGTCTGGAGTGTCGGGGTCAGACTAAGAAGAAAGGTAAAGTGTTTGGATTTCGAAGAGAAATAGCAGACTGGCTGCTTAGTGTTTAATACATCACATCGTCACAGTCGATCAAATCAATAGGCCGTTCAGAGTTTGATTATTCTGGGAATTATGCATGTCTTATATGTTTCAAATAAAATTTCAGATACTCGTATGTTTCTGAACAAAGCAAGTTTTTAATTGGGACTCTGCAGGCAGCTGTTTCTATATTTTAGCTTGAGTTCCTAGGAAATGTATTTCTGAACACATTATGGGCCAAATTTTTGGATTATTAGGCGTGTTGTCAGTCAGTCGAATATTTTCCAATTTCCTGCGTCATTATAGCCACGAGACGTAGCAGGCTTTCAGTTGGATTTGATGTCTCATGGATGACCACCTATATCTTCTTTTCTGCTCTAAGGTGTCTTTTGCAACATTCCAAACTGAAAGCACCATTTAACTTTTTGACTTATTTTTAAGGGTTAAGTTAAGACGATTTTTTGAGTTAAAATAAAAAAATGTTTTCCGTCTTAACTCCATTAAATGATTTAGCTAAAGACTTAATTACCCTTTGGTATTATATTATATAAACAACACTCCATTCCGTTCCGTTTAATTCAATCTTAAGTTTCTAAGATAAGAGCTCTTCTATTTCTCTCAAAGCAGAAACCCAATAGTGACTACATTGACATGAGAAGTTCTACTAATGCTAGCAACTTCATTAATGAACTCCTCCCCATTGCTCTTTGTCTCATTCAAAACCTTGACTGCAAGTCTGCAACTAGACAACCATCAGATAGCTTGCCGACTGTTCTTGGAAACTGGGTGGTGCCAACATAAAGGCAGGCAAAGAAAATGTTACACATCAAATTCAAAAACCAGAAAATCGATAACAACAATACTCAGAAATTAAAGTCTTTATCTAAGCCAATGACATATAACTCAAAAGTACCTTCAATGTAAACTTAACAGCCCCCATCAATATCCAATATCACTTGGGTCTCCAGTATACTCAGCAATTTGTTCAAGTAGAACATGGAGCGGCTTTCGAGTATCAGCATCTTGAACAACAGCAGTTTCCTTCTCCATATCTTTCTCCAATAAGCTTCCATAAACACCCTTATTCTTGCCATACAAAACAAGAACAGGGCCACCAGACCGTGGAAGTGCAGTCTCAAGTAAGTCTTGCTCAACACCTTGGATCAGCTCCCTACTACCATCCATAGATATATCACAAGTAGTCGGTCCAACCACATCCACAACCTTACCCTTTTTCAAATACAGCCTCCCTCCTTTAAACTCCTTGCTAATAATCCTAACTCTAATATTACTAACTAGCCAAGACATTTTATCCTTCCTCACCGGTTTTTCCTCCCTCTGATCACCTCGACTCCTCTTACTTTCCTTCTTTCTGTTTTCAATCTTCAACTCCTTCAACTTCTTCAAACATCTCCCTTCTTCCACAGAGCCCAAATCCACAACATCCCGACCCCGCACTTTCACTTCCACTTCCTTCCCACTGTCGAAAACCTTCAAAACAACAGTCACCACCACCCATTACTTCCAAAATCCTACCCTTTAACCCCATTTCTCTCCCACCAACAATCCTAACATCTTTACCCACAAAATACCCACCCATATCGTTCTCTTTATTCTTATTCTTGCGTCCATCTTTAGCATCGCCATTATCAACATTGCTTAATGGAGCAGCCACAAAACCTAACCCTTCCTTCCCAGCTCGTCTATCGAATTCAACAATCTTCACATCCTCTTTATGATTCCTCCCAATTCCTCTCCCCTCGTACCAACTGTAACCCTTCAGCAACGCGGCCCCAAAACCCAGCAATCACCAATAGCTTATGATGATTCCCACCATCATCCCCTAATTCCTCTATGAACACTTTCCTCAAAAAACCAGGCACAGAAAATGACTTACCAATATCAATAACAGACCCATCATCATCAACCTCCATAGAATCTACGGTTTCTCCCATCTGGGTATCCAAATCAACGGTGTCCTCATTCTGGTCATTCAGCTTTAGAACTTCCTCTTTCTGGGTATCAACGTTTGATGCTTCTCCTTTCTGGGTATTCAAATTCAAACCCCCACCCTCCTCTTTTTGGGAATTGAAATTCAAAATATCCTCTTTCTGGGTACAAATTTGGCTATCCGGGTCTAGGGTTGGGCTCCCTTGGAAATTCTGAGGTTGTTCTGACATGGGTATTTGAAAGGCGTTGAATCGGAGTGCTAGGCTTTGACAGGAAAATGAATTCGGAGAGAAGAAAACAAGGTCACCTGAGATGACACCAAGGGATTGAAGAGTCTCTTCAGACGAAGAACTGAGAAGCTCTTCTTTACGATTGAGGGATAGACGAAGAAGACGAAGCATAATGATGGTGGGAATCATCAATTAGAGTGCACCATAATTTGGATACGCACCAGAATCGGAGCAGAGATTTTGGGGTAGCCATGAGAGGATTTGTCCCACCAGAATCAGTTGGAAGAAAAAAGAGGGTATTTTGGGTATTTATCGGTCGTTTTTGATTGTTATAGACTCTTTTCACGCGCTTTTGGCATCTGATATACACGTATGGTTAAATTAGATGAAAAATATGACGTTTTCACTTTAACTCAAAAAGTCGGGAGTTTAAATGTAACTTTACTGACTACAGGTGGTTAAGTGGGAAAAATCTTAAACCCCAGGTGGTGATCTGAACTTAACCCTATTTTTAAAGTTCGAGCAACAAAAAAAATATTAAATATTACTTAAACTATTATATTTTATCAAAAAAATTACAAAAGATTCATTAAATGGGATCTGGTTAGCATGAAGTTTATTTTTTGGTAAGTTGGTTAAATGACCATGTTAGAATATAGGATCACACACACGCACACAAACGATAGAGAATTAAGAACACAAGAGATTTACGTGGTTCCCCAATTTGGGTACTCCACAGGCGGCTTGTTGTTTATTGATGATTCCTTTGTTACCCTAGGGCTTTACAATAGATAGTATATATACTTACTAATCCTATTCTAACCCTACTTCATATTATGGTCAATTACCCATAATGACATTTTCAATTAACAACTCAGAAAGTCTCTGTCATCACGATTCGGCATACGCTGGGCACAACAACACAGTAAACTATAATATGGTCCGCGCTTACATGTAATAGCTCATCCAAGATCTTGGCCGGCTACCGTGCCACTCCAAGCCTTACCCCAACAAGACCCCGCAAGACTACCATGGCGTAAACTCAGATGATATGCATGGTGTAAGCCCCCACCTCCCCCCCCCCCTTCCTTGATGTAACTCGATGGACTATCACGTCGCTTCACTCCGCACTAGCCTTTTCTAATGGCTTCTTTATTCTGAGCCACAAGTTCTCAACAGGCTAATAGAATGTTGACACACATAGAGCTTTGTTTACATGTCAGCACTTTATTGGTCAATTGACCAACTTACTCAAAAATAAACTTCATGATAACCACTTCCCATTAAATATATATTTACTCACTATTATTTTTGAATTACTATCCCTTCTATTACATTATTTTTTAATATAAGCTTTAATTTACGCTTAATATGCTTAATACACATGTAACGACATAAATATAACTTTCATCGACACAATTATTTGCGAAAAGAATTATTTTGTTGCAAATTGTTGACGACAATTTTATTTATTGCTAAATATGATATTTGTGTCGTTAACTATATTAAGAGAAATTAGAAGATAGATGTAATAAATGTATCTTGATCTATCATTTTTGTTTGTCAATTTCAATAGCCGTTTTTTAAACAAATTTAAATTTGTAAGGGAACTTTTTTTTCCTTTGGCAAAAAAATTCATACAAATGTTGTCTTGTAATTTTAATATGGGCAAGTTAAAATTCAACCCTATTAGGATCCTTCATGTGTCTTGATTTGTTTAAGGGGATGCATTTATTACTATTCAATATTCAATACTCAAATAATCAAATACAAAATGCAATTACAAGAGAGAAATAAGAGAAAAATCAACTATTGGTTCATGTACTGAGACTCGATTTATAAGTTGGCACCAAACTAAAAATTGTAAGAAATTGGTGTTTGTACTGAAAAAAATTATTAGTTGATTATTATAATTAAATATTTATGTAAAATCGTTAAAATTTGACTAACGGATATGACGGAAAATTTTTAATAAATTAACATATCCTATGTGAATAATGACATTTGTATCTGAGATTCGTTAAAATTCAAAATTGGAGAGGAAAATGTATCTTAGTCACACGTGGGTCACATGAGGAGATTGTTAGAGGCAAAAGGAACAAATTTGGGTTAGCAAATTCAGAACGTTGGAGACAAACACACACACACACAGAGAGAGAGGGAGTGAAAACACGACATGATTCATCCAAAATAGCAAATGCTATCTTTCAAAATTAGTGGTTTCAGCGAGATTAAGTGTTGATTGCGTGACAAATTTAATAAGAAGTAAGCATCCAAACCTCTTTCTTTTTTTGTAGTTTAAAGATTTTAGGGCATTAGAAGCAATGAATATGTGTAAAATTTTCCACACAGTTAAAAAGGGCAACGTAGAGTGACTTAATTCTAAGATACTAGACTTCAGTGTAGAAATGTAAAGTTAAGTCATTCTACGATCTGAAGATTCATTTTACGTTTCACTTTACGATCTGAGAATTCACTCCACTTTTTTGAGGGTTCAATTTACATTTTTACACTTAAGTCTAGTATCGTAGAGTTAAGTCATTATAAGATATGAGGATTTACTCTATGATCGTATAAACAAAGAGTTAAGTCATTTTATACGATATGAGAATTCACTCTACGATCGTAGAAACGTAGAATTAAATCATTCTACAATTTGACCTACTAGAAGGAGGAGAGATCCTTAATTATTGATTAAGAGAAAGCAAGGACGCTACGAGTGCTCACTAATGTCAGCCCTTTGATTGCTTACTTCACTATCCAAGTGGGATGAGACTTTGCGAGAGTTTCTACGATATGAGAATTCACTCTATTTTTCTGAAGATTCAGTTTGCGTTTTTACACTAAAATCTAGTATCGTAGAGTTAAGTCATTCTACGATATGGAGATTTACTCTACATTTCACCATACGATCTGAAGATTCACTCTACGTTTCACTCTACGATATGAGGATTCACTCTATGTTTCACTATACGATATGAGAATTCACTCTACGTTTCTGAGGATTCAGTCTACGTTTATACACTGAAGTCTAATATCGTAAAGTTAAGTCATTTTACGATCTGAGGATTCACTCTACGATCGTAAAAACGTAGAGTTAAGTCATTCTGCAATATGAGAATATATAAAAATTTATATATATATATATAAAGAGAGAAAGAGGACGAATTTAAAACACTCCTCTTAAATAGCACGCCCCACTTGATTTCTTTTTATTTATAAAAATGTCACACGCGGCCCCACTTATTTTTTAAGAAAGAGTGATATTTAAGAGTAGTGTTTTAGATCCGTTCTATATATATGTGTGTGTGAACCAGTAATCGAGAGACAAAACATATAATTTTACTCTAGGTTGAAGAATCGAGAGAGAAAGATGAAGACGACTTGGAAGCCCTAACTTTTTCCCCAAAATGCCTTAACGTTCGTTTACATAGATAAATGGAAAACAATGGTAGCTCACCTATTCATTCAACTGACTTGTCGCCATGTTATCGTTCTCTTCTGACGTGTTAAAATTTTAAACAGAAACCGGATAGAACTCTAATAAGTAACAACTTGTAAATCTTTTCTAGTACAAGTACCAAATTGTTACTTTTTTCAGTTTAGATATCAACTTGTTGCAAGTCGTGTCTCACACCAAAAGTTAATTTTTGCATGAAAAATTATGTGAACAAGGAACCAAAAAACAGAGAAAACTTTATGAGTTTTGACCATTGTCTTAGGTTGATTTTTCCATGAGAAATTATGTGAACAAGGAACCAAAAAAGAGAAAACTTAATGAGTTTTGACCATGGTCTTTTGGGGTAATGCTTCTTTCTTTACTTCTTCACATGAAAAAAACTTAAACCAAAAGCCCATGGAATGGTTTAGTTAGTTTTCTCTTTGCAAGTGGGAAATATCATATCCTCTTGGTTTTGCATTAGAAAATAAATCCCACTGTGTGTCGTGTTGGATTTACATTCCAATACTATTGCAATAATGCATGCCTAATTCTATTACATTAGTTTACTACTAACCACACCACACCACACCAAATTTAACTTAAAAGAGGAACTTTTCCCTCTACATTCATCATCACCTTCCTTGTAGATTTGCAAAGTTTGTACAAGAACAGAGGACAAGAGCTCTTCCGGAACTCTATTCAACCAAAGACGAGGAACAAGAAAACCCCCAAATAGACTACTAAAACCACACCATCTTACGAATGTGTCCAGGCAAAAGTAACTGGACTGCTAACTTGGTGTTCAGCGTTATTCCAGCTTATGGACCCAAATGCACTTCTCCCCATCAGGTTCATACCCCTTTTCCACACAAATGTAACTGTGTACCGGAGCTTATCTCCTACATTCTTGAAAACAAGTTTTGTGGGATTCACAGTCACCCCAATGGCAGAAGGTGCATTCACGGCAACCTCGTACGTGGATCCTGCAGCTCCCACATTTGTCAACTCACGAGTGTATCGTACAACTCTAGACTTCACAAAAAGGACCGAGAACGACGGATAGTTCAGCTGTCCGGGGTCGGAGAATTTCTTGGAACACGTGACGTTCGGGTGCTTTACAATGGTTTGAATGTTTTCAATGGTGTAGTCCAAGGAACAAAGGAATGCAATGTAGTCTTGTGCTGATAAATCATATACAAGGCCTGGGGAGATGGCCTTGTGAGGGTCAACATGGCCCGAGCTATGCCCATGGATTGGAGACCACACCTGTGGCTGCATCACAGAGTGGGGAATTGGTGTTGTCTTGAGTGTAGGCAGTGGTCATGAGGGCGGATTTGATTGCACTTGGGCTCCAATCTGGATGTGCTGCCTTGAGCAAAGCTGCTAGCCCACTGATATGTGGGCAGGACATTGATGTACCTATGGATTTTTAACAAAAATAATTAAGATAATAAGTTGAAATATCCAAACATGGCATAATGTTTAAAAGATCAATCAATGCAAAGGGCAAAACAAAAATACAGTAACAAGTTGGTGTTTGTAAATTTGACATAAGAAAGTGACCAACTTCAATTTCAGTCACCACTTTATCAAATCATTTTATCATTTTTCTTTTGAAAGTTTTTCTCAGTGAGAAACTAAAAAATGGTATGAATCCATTATCTCCCATCCAACAAATCATGGGATAAAGTATATGCAACTCCACTACTTGGTATATAAATATTTCAAGAAAATATGCAGGGAATCTACACTCAAGTACAAATCTTATTATATGGTTATAAAGATCAATTTTAACTCAGTTTCCCACATGCAAAAATGCTTTTTTTTTAATGTGTAAAAACATTCAAGGGGTTGGATGGATATCACAATCAAAGAGCCAAACTAAATCATCTCCAAGTAAACTTTTTTCCTGGCACATGATAGAAAGATGCTAACTAATAAGTACTACTAGCATAGCCATAACTTCTACTAATTACTAAATACTGCTTTCAATTAGTAGCAACACTCACCTACCAAAAAAGTAAAAAGATAATAAAGGAGACGCATTCTTTATGTTATACCCCAATCAGTGACACACTTATCATCGTCATAATATATGGATCAGATTATCATGAAGTTAATTTCATAGTAAGTTAATTAATTGACCAATACAATATTGATACGCAGAGACCTCCTAACATGTGTCGACACTGTATTGATCAATTGATCAAAGTTAACTTTATGCTAATCAGTCCTATAATATATAATATATATGTTGAAAATTAGGTTATAGTCACTCATCAATCTATTTAGGTTATAGTCACCCATCAATCTTTAAACTTACTTTTCAACTCATATTCCACCAAAAAGGTCCAAACCAAAAAAGTAAAAGGGGAAAAGAAAAAAATAAATAAATAATTAAATCTAGACTGACTGAACTGTCATACAAAGTATCACATTATGGATTATGGATTATATAGAAGAAAAAGAAAAATCCTTTCACTGCCCCATCTCTAGTTGTCCCTCTTTTTCACTTTTTGTCCCAAAACCTTATTTCTTCAATATTTTTTAAAAAAGATTATTACTTTATAATCCATACCAATAAAAATTATCACTTTTTTATTATTATTTAAAATGAAAAACCTTATACCAAGACTTTAATAAAGACTTATGTTACCACATTATTACTTTAATTTCCCAAAACTTATCTTCTTTAATTATTTTTTAAAAAAAAAGAAAAAGATTTATCACTTTATAATTTATTAAAAATGAAAAGCCCCGCTGGGTTTTACTGAAGACTTGTGTCGTATTCATAAAGTACTTTTAACACAATATTTTACTGCTCGTCTCGAATAAACCTAAGAATCAAATGTGGACTATTAAAGTTGAAATTATAATTGGAAACACACTTATAACACTATAAAAGTAAAATTTAATTACAATGGTGAAATGTGGGTTACCTGACAAAATGTTGTACCGAGTCTTTCTAGTGTCCGAGTCCAACCCAGTTGGGCCAACAGCCTCTGACCATCCAGCTAAAATGTTAACTCCAGGCCCAATCACATTTGGCTTTAAAATCTGCGGAGTCACTATATTGGGGCCCCTCGAACTAAACGCCGCCACAACCGGCGACGGCTTCACGTCTAACACCGTCCCACCAAAACTCAACACCGCCGTGGGATTCGCTTCCTTATTCACGTACTCCCTTATCACGTCCCCCATTTTCCTCCCCACCGCCACTGCCGGGATTAAGTGGCTGTCCGCCACCAGCTCCTCCCCACTCGCCTCTGTGTTTGCCAAAATCATCCCCACTCCTCCGGCATCCCGTACCGCATCTCCTTTCTCCACACGTGCGTTAACCCCCCTGTCACACAGCACCACCTTCCCACGTACCAACTCCGGGTCAAGCGAACCGGGCAAACATAAATTATTCGAACTATTCCCACCTTTATTATAGACAATCCCCACCGGTTTATCCCCCATACCGCTACCACTATACAACGACACGCCAGTGAACCGGAGCCCATCTCCCAAATTGGCATAAGCCGGAAAATCCCGGTCTAGAGTTCCGGCACCGACAGTCATTATCCATGGCGCCACATTAGCCAACGACGACGGAATAGGACCGCTGTTACCGGCAGAACAAGACACCAAAATCCCCATTTCCATGGCGGTGAATGCTCCAATTGCTATCGTGTCACGATGATAAGGACCAGAACCACCGCCCAACGACATCGTCAGGACATCAACGCCGTCAGTGATTGCATGATCCATGCCAGCGAGAATGTCGGAGCTGAAGTGATAGAAACGTAATTTATACATTTAATTATCCCTAATTTTGTCCTTTTAATTATATTAGTTTATTAAATTAATATGTTTTATTTTATTTTGTAGGATTTAATATTTATTGCAATAAAGTCAAAATCTTGGTGATATTCATATAAAGAATGTCCAAGAAGAATCCTACAAGGAGAAGGAAAGAGGTGGAACAATCTTAGTGTGCAATTCAAATCCAATAAGAAAAAGAAAAGTCTATCTGTAAGATATTTTTGAGAAGTTGATTCTTCTTTGGAAATTGAATCCCTACATGGAAAGGGAATCAAAGTGTCCAAGTTCAAATGAATCTAAATTAGGGTTTAAAGTTATTTTCCTATAAACAGGCCTTTGTTTTAGAGAAAGACACCACTTGTGATTTTCTTTTTCTCGCTTTTTCACTAGTGTAGGAAGGAGTAAGATATTTAGAGTTTGTCCTTTCTCTTATTCTAATCGGTTAGCAGTACTACTTTGTCAAGGAGTATTTGTCACTTTCTTTTATTTATATAATAGAAATTCTCTTTTTAATTATTGTTCTTATTTCATGCGAATAGTAGTACTAATATTATTTGTTTTTTGTTTTTAATTTCATGGCTAACTAAATTTCTAATACCTAGGATTGTGATGAAACTAAGTATTTCATATAATATTTTCTTTTTCGTTCCAAAATTAATGCCTAATTATTCTCACTTTCATATTTTCCTCCGCATAAATTGCATATAATTTTTATATTGATTGCGAGGTTTTGATAAGTTATAGTTAATCTGTGAATTTTTCATAACTTATGCTTACCCATATTAATTATATGAATCATTATTTTTAAAGGGAAGGGAAAATAATTTGGGAATTGATTTAGAAAATAAGAAATTATTTATTATGTTAATATTTGGTGGATTCTAATTCCTAGGTATCTTTTCTCATTAATAGTTTTCGTCATTAATTAATAATTTACATAATTTAGTTAAAAAATCTTCTCCACCATTTTTACTTCTAATTTGCCTAAAATATTAATTAAGGATATTAAAGAATTAATCTAGTCTCTGTAGGTTCGAATTGCATGATTTTGCCAGCTTCTTCAATTCGACATATGTACTTGCACTTACGATACATATTTTATCACATCAAGTTTTTGGCGCCATTGCCGGGGACTAGAATTAATTTTTATTTATTCCTTAATTTTTATTTATTCGAATTAGTTTTAACTCATTTTTTTTTTCAGGATTATTGAAGCGGATCGAAGAAGCGAAAAGATAAAGATTTTGTTGTTGTGCTTTCTTCGGTACTTCGTATCTCCATATTTTTTTTTGAAATAAAAAAAAAAAAAAAATAGTAGTTTAGTTTTTTTTATATATATATATTTTTTATTTGTCGCATTCATGCATTCACTCACGTAGAGCACATCCTGTTAGGTTTTATTTTTTATTTTTTATTTTTTGTCAAATATAAACTGTGGTGATTCTTTGGAGGATTGAGGTACGCCAAAATTTCTCCTTCTTTTTCAGAATTCACATAGTTTTAGGACATTTTATTTGTTTATAGTTTTTTTTATTTGTGCATTTTCATCTTTAATCTAACATTAAAGACACAACATGTAACAAGATAAGGTGGGGATTTCATCACCCTTCCTTGGCCCACAAACAATTCAATTTGCATTTTGCATGATCATGACCTAATAAAATCAAGTAGACGTTGGCCCTAGAACTCTCGAGCTCAATTAGACAAGAAACTCCAAGAGAGAGTTCAATTTTAAATTAATCAAACCATCGGTGTTCAGGCAAGTGGTTCAAAAGGCATACGCCTAAAGATTGTGTGGTTATTTAATTAGTCACCGTATCTACGGAGAGACTCCCACCTTTCTTACACTTACCTGACTAGTGATATGATTAATTTTGAATTTAGTGGACCTTGCAAGGTAACTTGGAACAGATTAGAGTCTGTTCAGATTTTATTTAGGTTAACCTTAGAAGTAATTTTTTGTTTATTTTGTTTATTTTTTTTTATTTTTTTTTGTGCTTATCTGATTATTTGCTAATTAGTGTATGCAAAAAGTGTGGATTAGGGACGAAACATCACGATTAATGAGAAAACTTGATTTTTCGGATTTTAATTTAAAAGATCTCACTTTAACAAAAATGGAGGGCGCCCAAACTGTTTCTTTAAGGGATCGATGTTATCCTTCCCGCTCTGCCCAACCTTCATGTCTACCACCGGTAACTGGTAATAATTTTGAACTTAAGTCACATTTTATAAATATGTTACCTAGGTTTACGGGGATGAAGATGCATATTTATTTATTCAGAATTTGAGGAAGTTTGTGCCTTTAATGAAAATCCAACAATTGTCTCGATGACTCAATTAAAGCTAAGATTTATAACATTTGCTTTAAAAATAATGCTAAAAAGTGGTTATATAGCTTACCAAATAATTCCATATCAACCTCGGAGGATTTGTCGTTACATTTCTAAAAAATATTTTCCAAATCATAAAATCGCTAAAATTAGATTACGCAATTCATCAATTTTGCCAACTTGAAAAAAGAGTCCTTTTGGAAATATTTTGATAGATTTAAAAATTTGTTATCCCAGTGCCCACACCATGGAATTGAGAAATGGAGATTGTGTCAAATTGCCTATGAAGGTTTAGACTATCCCACTAAAACAATGTTAGAGTCAATGTTTCAAGGGGATTTTCTGAATAATGATGGGGAGAAGGCTTGGGAGTTTTTAGAAGATTTAGCAAAAAAAACCATGCAATGGGAAACCACCCGAGAGACAGATAAACCTAGTTCATCTAGGGGTGTACATACAATTGACAATTCAATTGCTACAGAAGTTAAGTTGGCTGGTGTACTTAAAAGACTTGAAGATTTAGAAACTAGGAGATCACACGTGAACCAAGTCTCAACACCTACACCTTTGTGGCTAAAGTGTAATTCACCAAGCCATGTGATTGAGGAATGTCCTAGAGTTGTGCCCCAATTTGAAGAATATGAACAAGTCAATGCAATATTTCAACGACCTAAGAATGACCCATTTGCACCCACTTATAATCCTGGTTGGAGGAATCATCCTAATTTTGCATGGAACCAAGGACCCTACCCAAATAATTCTTCAAATCAGTCAATGGGCCTCTAAATCAATCTTTTCAACCTTACCAAAAGTCAAATCCTGGTCCGTACCAAAATTCAAATCCAGCACCTCAATATCCACCAGGTTTTTTTAATGAAAGTGAGAGGAGACTTAACACCTTAGAGAAGAGTGTGAGCACCTTAGAGAAGAGTATGAAAACTTAATAAAATCTCACCAAAGCACTACCCAAGCCATTTCTCGCTTAGAGATCCAAATGAGTCAATTGGCCACTACAGTTAGTGAAAGAGAGAATGGTAAACTTCCTAGTCAACCCGAGACCAATCCAAAATTTTCAGTCCTTACTCAAAAACCTTATCATGTTAATTCACTTGAAAACAACCAAGTCAATCATGTGAATTCGTAATTTCTTTAGGTCCTGGAAATTATTTTAACAATCATCTTTGGAATTGATAATGAAGAAGAGAAAAATTAAATGTTGAATCTAACGATCCATCTTCAAAGTCAACCCAGCCTGAAAATCCCACAAACTCTGAGTCAGTAGGCCCATCCACTAATCATGTTTCAAAACCTGATTCAACCACACCTTATGAGTCAACTAAAAAAGTCTTCAAACCAAAAGCTCCATTCCCTCAAAGACTTATTTCAAACAAGCAATCGGCCAGATTGGACAAAATTTAGAAGTGTTCAAACAAGTGAAAATTAACATTCCTCTTCTAGATGTCATTCAACAAGTTCCCTCATATGCTAAATGTCTAAAAGATTTTTGCACACATAAAAGAACCACTCATGTTCCTAAGAAAGCTTTTCTAACAGCCCATGTGAGTTCTATCTTGTCATGTCAAGTCCCTGTGAAATATAAGGACCCCGGTTATCCTACTATTTCATGCATCATAGGTGACACATTAATTGAAAAGGCTTTGCTTGATTTAGGAGCTAGTGTGAACCTGTTACCATTTTCTGTGTATGAAACCTTAGGCTTAGGAGAGTTGAAAAAGACAAGTGTCACACTCCAACTAGCTGACCGTTCCATTAAAGTGCCAAAAGGAATAGTTGAAGATGTACTTATTAAGGTTGGTGATTTTTTCTTCCCTGTTGACTTTGTTGTCCTTGAAACCCAACCTGTTGTCAATCCCAAGGGTCAAATTCCTCTAATTTTAGGTAGACCATTTCTAGCAACTTCTAATGCGTTAATCAACTGTAGAAATGGACTAATGAAATTAACATTTGGGAACATGACAATTGATTTAAATGTGTTTAATGTGGGAAAACAACCTTGTGATTTTTCTGACCAACCCGTTGAAGTGAACATGATTCGTGACATGTCCAAACAATGAACTTACAGGAGAAGACGAAATTTTTTATTTTTGTCTAAATCATTTTGGTCAAAATTGGGATGAAACAGAATATGTAAATGAGGTTAATGAAATGCTAGAGTCATCAGCATCAATGTCTTACTCTAAATGGGAACCCGAGACTGAGCCATTAACCTTGCAATCTTCAGAACCTCTTGAAAAGAGTCCACCAGAGTTAGAACTCAAGCCTCTGCCTGATAATCTTAAATATGCCTATTTAGGCCCCTCCAAAACTCTTCCTGTAATCATTGCTTCCGATTTAACAAACACACAGGAGGAAGAGTTATTGACCATCTTGAGAGAAAACAAGGAAGCCATAGGATGGAGTATAACTGATATTAAGGGGATCAGTCCAACAATTGTCCAACATAGGATCCACTTAATAGATGATGTTAAACCTGTGAGAGACCCACAAAGGCGGTTAAACCCGGTTCTAAAAGAGGTTGTTAAGAAAGAAATTCTTAAGTGTCTAGATAACGGGATCATTTATCCCATTTCTGATAGCTCGTGGGTAAGTCCTGTTCAGGTGGTACCTAAAAAGTCTGGCTTAACGGTGGTTCAAAATGAAGCTAATGAGTTAGTTCCCACCCGTGTCCAATCTGGTTGGAGGAAAGATTAGCTGGTCATGCTTATTATTGTTTCCTTGATGGTTACTCGGGCTACTTTCAAATTCCCATAGCCCCGGAAGACCAGGAAAAGACCACATTCACTTGTCTTATGGAACCTTTGTATATCGTCGTCTACCCTTTGGGCTATGTGAAGTGCCCCCCGCCACCTTTCAAAGATGCATGATGAGCATTTTTTTTCACATGGTAGAGAAATTTCTAGAAATTTTCATAGATGATTTTTCCATATTTGGGTCTACATTTCATGAATGCCTTCACCACCTTGACTTAGTTCTAAGGAGATGTAAGAAACAAACTTAATCCTAAATTGGGAAAAATGTCATTTCATGGTAAAAAAGGAATTGTTCTTGGTCACATCATATCCGAAAAGGAATTGAAGTAGATAAAGCCAAAATCGACCTCATTTCCAATCTTCCACCACCCAGATGATCCAAAGAAATCCATTCTTTCCTAGGGCATGCAATCTTTTATAAAGCGATTCATTAAAGATTTTAGTAAGAAAAACACGACCTCGACCAATCTTCTAGGTAAAGATGCAAAATTTGAATTTAATGAAAATGTCTTCAATCCTTTGAACAACTCAAAAAGGAGTTAACTTCACTCCTATCATCAAATCACCGATTGGAGACAACCATTTGAGTTAAATGCGATGCATCCGACTATGCAATTGGTGTCGTTTCTAGGCAAAGAATCAACAAGATTCCCCATGTCATATACTATCTTTAGTAGGACTTTGAATGATGCTCAATTGAACTATTCAACCATCGAAAAAAGAACTAGCTGTAGTTTTTGCCCTAGAAAAGTTTCGATCTTATCTTATTGGGTCTAAAATAATTGTTTACACTGACCATGCTGCTCTCAAACATCTTTCCAAAAAAAATTCAAAAGCTCGTTTAATTCGTTGGGTCTTATTGCTCCAAGAATTTGACCTAGAGATACGAGACAAAAAAGGTTCTGAAAACGTGGTAGCTGATCATTTGTCACGTTTAGTAGTGGAGTCCAACTTTGACCTGCCCTTAAATGAATCTTTCCCAAATGAGCAGCTTTTCTCTATATCTTGGTTTGCTGATATTGTGAATTACCTAGTGACTAGTGAGATCCCTTCCCATTGGTCCAAACAAGACCGATCCAAGTTTCTTTCACAAGTCAAACACTTTTATTGGGATGACCCCTATTTGTTCAAATATTATCCTAATCAAATCATTAGGAGGTGTGTACCCGACCACGAGTTTAGAAGTGTTCTGTCATTTTGTCATGACCAAGCTTGTGGAGGACATTTTGGAGGCAAAAAGACGGCCGCCAAAGTCCTCCAATGTGGTTTCTATTGGCCTAGTCTATTCAAGGATGCCACATCATTTTGTGCCAATTGCAATAGGTGTCAACAATTAGGAGGATCCTTCAGGAGGAATATGATGCCAATGCAACCTATTACGGTCATTGAATTGTTTGATGTGTGGGGAATCGATTTATGGGCCCATTTCCAAATTCTTTTGGAAATGTACATTTTACTGCGATTGGATTACATGTCTAAATGGGTAGAAGCTATACCAACTAAGACCAATGACAACAAGGTTGTTGTCAAATTTTGAAAGAGAATATTTTCTCTCGCTTTTGGTACCCCTCAGGCCATAATCGGTGATCAAGGCAAACATTTTCATAATCACCTTTTTTTCATCCTTGCTAAAAAGTATTCCATCACCCACAAGCTTGCAACATCATATCACCCTCAAACAAGTGGTCAAGTAGAAGTCTCAAATAGGCAAATAAAACAAATCTTGGAAAAACGGTGAGTTCTACTAGAAAAGATTGGTCTCTAAAATTGTCGATCGTTGTGGGCTTACCGCAAATCGCTTTAAGACTAATTTAGGAATGTCACCCAGTATAGGCTTGTGTTTGGAAAAGCTTGTCACTTACCTGTTGAACTTGAACATCGTGTTTTATGGGCCATAAAATAGTTAAATTTTGATATGTCCACTGGTGGGAGTCATAGACAATTGCAATTAGCTGAGTTAGATGAGATTAGGAACGATTCTTATGAAAATGCTAAAATTTACAAGGAAAGAACAAAAGTGTTTCATGATAAATCAATTTTGAGAAAATCATTTTCCCCTGGCCAAAAAGTTCTCTTATATAATTCTAGGCTACATTTATTTCCTGGCAAATTGCATTCTAGATGGGATGGACCTTTTGTAGTGAAGGTAGTTTACTCTCATGGGACAGTAGATATTGAAAATCCAAAGAGTGGAGAAATTTTCAAAGTGAATGGTCAACGACTCAAACTTTTTTTAGAAATGCCGATCGAACCGGAGGAGGTGGTATACCTTGTTGACCCAACGATTCAACATATTTACCGGTAATGCACTTGTTTTTTGTAAGTTTGTACGATATTCTTCTTTTGTACAATATTGTCATCCGGTTTTCGCCTTTCATCGTCAAGGTATAATTCTTTCATAACTTTGCTCTTTTCTTCAATTGCATACATTGAGAATAATGCATGATTTAGGTATGGGGGGGGGGGGGGGGTTTGTTTGTATTAGATTTTTTTTTTCTTTTTATGAAAAAAAAACACAAAAAAATTAAAAAATTAAAAAAAATTTGTTTGACTTTTTATGAAATGAATTAATTCTAATAAGTGTTGGTGGAGCAAAACGCATGAGTGAGATTGAAAGATTTAGAACTCTTGAATTTTTGATAAGATACGAAATCTTAGTTCAAAACACCATCTGGATTTAAAATTGATTTCACAAGCATTTTTGCATTTCACGTTTGCACTAATTCTTAGTTGTGGGGTATAAATCATGATTTGAGTAATTTTTTTAAAAAAAAAAAGAAGAAGAAAGAATGAAAAAAAATGAAGTTGAAAAAAGTTGAAAAAAAAGAAATAAATAACTACTTCAATGTTTATTAAACGAAATAACTGGGTATCCAAGCCTCGGGAAGTATCGATATTCACGCTGAAAAGTATGATGGATAAAAGCAGCTTGACTAGTCTAATTTTGTGGCCTTTGTTACTCGAGTTAGTAAATCCTTAGGGGTGTCTCTACACCCAGTGCCCTAAAGTCATCTGGTTTGAGAGTCATTGGTCCAACGCTCGCTCTACATGGGTAACTCTGAAAAGCCTAAGAAAATGAGACATTGCACAAGTCAAAAAAAAAAATGGAGAAAAGGAAGGAAAAAAAATAAAGACAAAGAAAAAAAGAGTTTGCTTGATTTTCATGGTAAAAATTCCTACTAAGAGTTACATCACATACACATGCATGCATCACATGAAATTGATTTAATGAAGGATGGTGTCTAAAATGAAGATTGAGTATTTTTGATAAGGTGAAAGTGTGATTTTGAATTTAATCTTGCTTATGTATAATGCCCATAAATATTTAGAAGTTTTCTTTCAATTTCATAATTTGTTGAACCCAAAAATATTTTTAAATTTTGTGGGTATATTCACTGCAAACCCTCATGAGACACAACTCGTCCACTTGGGGTAACCTTGGGGTTTAAAGGCTTGTTGCACATGCTAAGTGCAATCGTGTTTTCTACGAAAATGGGGTATTGTAATTTTTGTTTTATTTTTATTTTTATTTATTTTACTCGAGGACGAACAAAAGCTAGGTATGGGAGTATTTGATAGAAACGTAATTTATACATTTAATTATCCCTAATTTTGTCCTTTTAATTATATTAGTTTATTAAATTAATATGTTTTATTTTATTTTGTAGGATTTAATATTTATTGCAATAAAGTCAAAATCTTGGTGATCAAGCAATATTTAATGCTCTTATTCATATAAGGAATGTCCAAGAAGAATCCTGAGGAGAAGGAAAGAGGTGGAACAATCTTGAGTGTGCAATTCAAATCCAACAAGAGAAAGAAAAGTCTATCTAGAAGATCTTTTGAGAAGTTGATTCTACTTAAGAAATTGAATCCTACATGGAAATGGAATCAAAGTGTCCAAGTTCAATGAATCTAAATTAGGGTTCAAAGTTATTTTCCTATAAAATAGGCCTCTTGTTTTTTAGAAAGGCACCACTTGTTATTTTCTTTTTCTCGTTTTTTCTTTAGTGTAGGAAGGAGTAAGATATTTAGAGTTTGTCCTTTCTCTTATTCCAATCGGTTGCAGTAATACTTCTTTGTCGGGGAGTATTTGTCACTTTCTTTTATTTATATAATAGAAATTCTCTTTTTAATTATTGTTCTTATTTCATACGAATAGTAGTACTAATATTATTTATTTTTATTTTTAATTCCATGGCTAACTAAATTTCTAATACCTAGGATTGTGATGAAACTAAGTATTTCATATAATATTTTCTTTTCGTTCCAAAATTAATGCCTAATTATTCTCACCTTCATATTTTCCTCCGCATAAATTGCATATGATTTTTATATTGATTGCGAGATTTTGATAAGTTATAGTTAATCTGTGAATTTTTCATAACTTATGCTTACCCATATTAATTATATGAATCATTATTTTTAAAGGGAAGGGGAAATAATTTGGGAATTGATTTAAAAAATAAGAAATTATTTATTATGTTAATATTTGGTGGATTCTAATTCCTAGGTATCTTTTCTCATTAATAGTTTCCGTCATTAATTAATAATTTGCATAATTTAGTTAAAAAATCTTCTCCACCATTTTATTTTTAATTTGCCTAAAATATTAATTAAGGATATATTAAAGTCTGTGGGTTCAACCTATACTTGCCAGTTCTTCAATTCGACACTATACACTTACAGTTACATATTTTATCACATCATAAAGCAACCGGCTTTCCAGCATACTTTGTAAGTGGCGATCCGAGCGTGAGTAGCCATTCCACGCGCGATCCCATTAGCGTAGCCCAAGAGGCTAGCGTTGGCCACGTTGGACCCGGCGGCCGTACTGGCGGTATGCGTCCCATGACCGTCCACGTCACGGGGGGACTCTGTTTCTATTATTTTGTTGGGATAATTGCCAATGGCCATGCGGTAGCCTTTAGAAAAGGCTCAAGCTCCGATTAATTTCTTGTTACATAAAGATTTGTCAAAATCGGCGCCGTATTCGCATTGGCCTCGCCACCGGGATGGTACAGCTGGCATTCCTGTATCGGAAAAACTCTTGGATTCTGGCCAGACTCCGGTATCCAGGACACCGATGATGACATCCTGGGAAGCCTGGTTAAGTTGTTGGGAAGAACGGCCGGCCCACAAACCGACTTCTCTCTCCAGGCCAAGGAATTCGGGTGTTCGAGTAGTGTGGAGCGTGTAAACGGATTCTTCATAGACGCTAATGACGGAGTCAGATTGGCGGAGGGATTCAACTTCATCAGGGGTGAGAGCGGCGGCGAAGCCGTGGTAGGCGGTGGTGTAAGTGTAGAGGATGGAGTCGGTGGTGGAGGAGGAGGAGAGAGATTGGAGGTTGGCGGAGTACCAGTCGTGATGGGTGGCATAAGATTCAGGCTTCTGGTGGTGCTTCATGTGGACTATGTAAGTCTGTTTGGCAGTAACATTAGTAATAGTGGATTGAAGAAGAAGAGCAATTAAACAGAACCAAGTCACAGACCCCATTTTCCGAATGGAGATTGAAGGGTTACTGATAGAAATGAGAAATTAAATTTATATATATGTATATACTGTATATATGAATTTGGGTTGAAGTGAAGAAAATAGGGAGGAAGAAGACAGTCGATGTTGCAGTGACTGTCAGAGAGGATAGAAGGGACGATGGACTAGTGTCGGGTATATAAACATGTCATACTTTTGAAAGAGGTCTGTATATTGTTTTTATTTCGTGTGTGCCATTTTTAAGTTGTTTATGTTAATTTCTCACTTCTATTTTTACATTATTAAAGACTCCCGTTCTAATTATAAACAAACTCACACTTAGCGAGCCACAACTAAATTTTTTATGGCTAATACTCTGTACTTTTAATATTTTTTTATTTTAGAGATAATTTTTTCAATTAATAAATTAATTTTTTTATTTTGGTGAATTTTTTTTAATTTTTTAATTAGGAGTTTAAAATTTTAATTTTTTTCTAATTAATTGATAATTTCACGTCAAAAAATTGACTAAATGACAGCGTCACGTGATTAAAAAATATTTATATATAATATTGAGTCTCATTTTAATATGTATTTTTATTATTAAATATTTTAAAATAAATTAAATACATTACAAACTCATCAAATGTATGATTTGATGAGAAATTGAGATATTATAAAATATGCTCTTAAAAATATTTAGTAATTTAGAATAATTTGTCCATATATTAAATCTGAAATAAATAAAAAATATAACTGATTTTTATCAGTGGGATGTATATTTTCTGATAAGTAGACTCCTGGTGCAGTCAAATGTCTGCACAAATACTGTTCAGTAGGATAGGCCGATGGGGGCACATCACATGAAATTAAATGGGGATGGCCTTAGCTAGCGGCACCAGTCAAGCCAGAAAGAGTCTCGTTTATAAATATATAATCATATTTATTTTAATGTTTATTTAATAATAATTTTTTCCTTTAATAATAATACAATGATAAAATTAGGATGATGAATTAAAAATATTATGTTATTTTATATTATTATTTTTATATTTAAAATTAGAGATATATTTATAAAATAATAATTTAAAATAATTTATTTTTCCAAAAATTAATATGCTGGGAGTTCTCTTGCTCTTTTCTTCTCATGGTTTAATTATAAAAGAAAATTAAAGTATTAAATCAAAGAAACTTTCATTTGACCGGTGGAGGAGGATAATAGTTGAAACTTGAAAAAGACGAACGAGTGGAGTTTTGAGGGATTCGGCTAGCATGAAAATTTTATGTTCAATACAGTATTAATATATACACGGGGTAATTTATTTATTTGCGTGTCAGTACTGTATTAATTATAAAGTGAACTTATGCTAACTACTACTAATTTTAACCGAGTGTTATATATGACAATAAATTTATATTGACATAAAATTTTAACGTATATAAATATATCTGATAAAAATAATAATAAAGAGATCCAAATATTGTATTTTATTTTCACCTAAAATTAAGTTTAATTAATTAGGCGCCTAAGGAATGAGAAAGTAGTTCCCTGTACCTCTTCTTTCAAAATTACAAATCTAGAATGTGGATTTTTAAAAGTTGGGTAGAATGTGGATGTTGGATATAAGTGGGTGGTTCATAATTACAATTAGTTATGAAATGTTAAATAGTTAACTTATTGGTATCGTTTGTTTATTTTAAAAAAAATAAATGGTACAAAATAAATTAATTATTAAACACTCCATTACAACTTACTTTCACTATCCATACATAATGCATATATTTTAAAACATGGTTGAGTTTTAAAGTGTAAGATCCCAAATTATTAATAAATAAAATTTATTTTTTTTTATTTATTATTTTGAAATAGTAAGAGTTAATTTGATTAATGTGGATAGTTATGAGTAAAATACGCAAATATTTCAAATAAGCAAGTGGTTATAAAATATTCATTATTATCGGGGAATATTCGTTTGGTCGTGGAATATTAAATCTTTGTCAGGGAATATTAAATGCATTTGGTACGCGATCTTTTATGTGGCCCCATAACTGAAAAAGCGATTGGATGAAAGAAAACGACAAATATAAGTTGTTTATAAATAAGGCGTAGTTATTACCAATAATAATCTTTGTTGGAATATCCGGTGGTTAAAACACACTAATAATACGCGTTGTTAAAGCAAGAAGACATTTTGCAGATTGCACCAATTATTGATTCTTACGTAAGAAGACACTCACTCAATAATTGTTAAAGAATTAATCTTATTAAAGATTTTATTTTATTGATTCAATAATTCTTTGCATTGATATTTTATATTCTTTGTTGTTTTGATAAATTATCATTATTACAAAGTATTTTCCATTATCGAAGCAATAATTCATATTATCTGAATAATATTATTAGAAAATATTATTGGCAATGTCTAGAAATTTACATCTAAGGAGAGGTTTGTTCACCTAATTGCTGCGTGGCAAGTAAGGAGAAATTCTTATTGGGAAGCCCTCTTTCTGAGGAGCTAGGGTTATCAATATTGTGATTCGTAATATTATTTGTGAATAATTAATTATTGATTCATATGATGAGGAAAATATTGATTTTATGTGGATATAGATGGAGAAAATTTTTAATGTGACAATTGTGGAAAATTAAAATTTTATCTTTTTTTGATAAAATAATTCATTTAAATATATTATTATATTTTAATAATATAATAATGATGATATTTTTACGATGAATGTGGGATATATGAGTATATGTGGAGGAGTATTTTTGTTACCAAAAATATTTAAAGCATTTTTTATGTGTCGGTGGACCCCATTTCTTATTTGAAATTTGATTATAACCTTTGTAAAATCGCTTGGTTTGTGGATTTGGTCAATTTTGTTTGGAATTTAAAAAACTTTCTTACGCAAAATTGTAGAGAATTGAATTTTCTATAAAAAGACGCGATTGAATTTTACGATAAAAGGGCTATTTATTATGAATTATTGAAGTTCAAACTCGAAATAATTGATTTTGGAAGTTTAAAATATTTAAAATAGGAAAAACATTTTTTTTTTTTTGTGGGCGGCCTAGCATATGCATGATAAAAGTGAAATCAGTTTGTCAAAATGTGCGTAGAGAATTTGTAATATATATAATATTATTATATTAAATTTTCTACTTTGGTGTTTTAAGCATTTTTCTATAAATAGGGTCTTAGGTTAGAATTGAAAATTACACCGTAAATCAAAATTTTCTCTCTATATTATCGAGCGTATTCTTATGAGTATTTTGAGTATACTTTGAGTATTGCTATACTGGTGCAAGTTCAAGTCATAGCCTATATCAGGTGTTTCAATTTAAATCTTGTCTTTCGAGGTAAGGGATGTTATTTTATTCAAAAATGATATTATTTCTTCAATATCATTATCTTAGAAATATTGGTTGGAAATTTTATCAAATTTAGAATTTTTTCATGCGGAATACTATTCACGAGTTCTTATTCACGAAAGTCTTATTCACGAAGCGTGAAGATATTTTTTTTTTGTGAAATTTCTATCTTTTGGTGCTGAGATTCTTATTCACGATACTCAAGACCTTTATTCACGATATCTGAGATTATTCACGAATACTAAGACTATTCAATAGAAAAATGAAATTTCTTCTTTTGTCCAAAATATCTACTATGGATACTAGCTATGATTGTATCCATGTTTTGATCATTCTTGAATTTTACTCCACTCTGATTACTTATGAAGTATTTTTGAACTTGGATTGTTTAAAATACAAATCCTTAATATTTGTTCTTTTGTTTCACTAGATTCGTTTCCTTTAAAATATTTTTCATCATTCTCAGTCCTAAATGATGATATTACTGAATATTTTTGGCTTGTAGTGCAAAGATGAATGATTTCTTGATGAATATCTTTGGTCCGTAGTGCAAAGATGAACAGGTGTTGAGATGAACATGACCGACTGATTAATATCTTTGGCCCGTAGTGCAAAGATGAACAGGTGTTTAGATGAACATGACTAACTGATGAATATCTTTGGCCTGTAGTGCAAAGATGAATATTTGATTTCAGATATATATTGATTGATGTTACAGGGATAAAATATCGATGATGAACTTTTAAATTCATATATAGAAGATAGTAGTTTGCATTCTCTACTTAACTCTTCTAATGAATTATTATTTCATTGCGAAGATTGATTTAAAAGCGGTTGTCTATTGTATTCAATTAGATTTTTCCTGTTGGAGACTAACAATAATTTGTTGTATATTATCTTAGTCATAATATTCTTTCTTTGGGCTAGTTGAGCTCACCCTTTTTCTTTTTGTTCCATTTTTCTTCTCAGGAAGCGAGAATGTAGTGAGTACGAGTCGGGGTATGGAATGATGGTTATAGAGAGAGTTGTTTAGTAGTCCTCACCATTTTTATAAAATAATGTATAAATAATTGTGATGAGGATTTATTTGGTATGTATATTATCTAAAAGACAATAATTGTATTTAAACTCACGAAGATATATGTTTGTCGTATTTTGCACGACAAATGTATTAATAAAGTTGTAGTTATTTTTGTACCATGTATTTAGCGACTCAGAATGGGTTGGATGGAATGGACCTATTTTGGGGGCGTCACAGTTGGTATCAGAGCTTAGGGATATGATCTCTGGCGGAGATCGGGGAATAGAACTAGGAGGGAGAGCGAGTAAATCCTTCGCTAGTGTGTCCTACCTAAGCTTATTTGTTAGTTAGTTAGTATATAGAGATATTATGTGATATATTGATTTCCTTAATTAACCCTTGTTTTTTATGACGGTGATTTGAGAATATCGATTGAGAATATTAATGATTGGAGTAAATGAGACCAGTGGAGGTGCTGTCTTTACCAACGAGGAGAACGTGCAACAGTGGCAATGTACCTCCGTGAACAACACCACCGAGCGAGATGATGAACGAGGGGATGTTTAGAAGCTTTTTGCGATTCATGAAAAATCAGACGAGGAGACTCGTGTTCAAAATATCTGAGGAGAAATGATAGCAATTCACGGGTGGTCACAACCAAGCAGTCAAAGAGTTGGGACCACGTAATTGTGGAAAGTCGGATCCGATTAAGGTGGAGCGTGGGTCAAACAAATTACCAAGATATTTGATGTTTTGGGATGAACGGAGGAGCAGAAAGTTCCATTCGCTACTTTTATGTTAAGAACGAGGTAGATTATCGGTGGAAATCGTAAGCGTACCCATCCAATCGCTGCACTTCGGCGATGTCATGGGAGAGCGTTTGAAACAATTCAATGACAAGTACTTCCGAAAGTATTCGTCTATATGAAGGAAGTGGAGTTTATTAGATCAAGGTAATAAACATGACGATGTCCCAAAGACGAGGCGAAGTTCGCGGAGTTATCCGAGTTCAGCACCTCATTTGGTGGAGAATGAGGAACGATGACGCTGGATGTTTCGAGAGGTTTGAAACCCAAGATACGTCGAAGATCTCATTTTTCATAAATTTTCTCTATTCGAGATGTTGTCAATGAGGCTCGAGTTGTTAGAAGCGAGATAACGTAATACGTTCAACCGAGGGACCATAACCGAGGATCATCTAGAAGATAGCAGTCATCGAATAACGATAACCAAATGGAGAAAGAAGAATACGGACAAAGGCGGTAGAACTCACTGGTGGTAATTGTAGCCATGAAAATAGAAGAAGCGAGTGGGAGGAGATTTTAAAAGAGGAGATTCAACAACGACCATGTGAAGACGCCGCCAACAACAAATCGGGTTCTAAGGGAGGAGAAAGACCACCCCATTATATGTTACAAATGCGGAAAGAGGGACATATCACCCAAAGCGCCCACAACAGTTTAAGGTATGCTATAATTGTAGAAAAGAAGGACATATCGCTCGAGATTGTACGGTATCGAAACCCAGTCCAGCGGGAATGGTGACTCAAAAGGATGTCCCAGAAAGGTCAAAGTCAACTGTTTCTGGAAGAGCGTTTGTCGTGACCGGTCAAAATGCGAGGAACCCGAACGAAGTGAGCACGGGTTAGTTAATTATAAATTCTTGCGAAGTTTATACCTTACTAGATACCGGTTCTACCCATTCTTTTATCTCTCTTGCTTGCGCTCAACGTTTGAACTTGACTACGGAGAAATTAGACTTTGACCTATTTATGGAGACTCTGTTAGAGAAACTTTCATTACATCCGTTGTTTAGAAATCTTGCTTGATTCAGTTGGAACTATCACATTACACGTTAACCTTATTTCTATAGAGATATTTGTTTTTATGTGATTTTAAGGTTAACTACTCATCATGCCAAAATTGATTACTTTTGTAAGGTTGTTAGTTTTCATATTCCTAAGCAAACTCGTTATTCAAATTCAAGCAATCAAACCATTGTAGTCAAACATTTTCATATCAAGCCATGAAGTCATTCGCGTTTATTACGGATGTCAAGTTTTCTTAGTCCATGTTATGGATTTGAATAAAGACACGTCGATTTGAATAATATTCTGTTGTTATTGATTTTTCCCGACGTATTTCTGAAGAATTTCTTGGCTTACTCCCAAAGCACGATATTAAATTTTGTATCGACTTTGAACCCTAAGACAAAACTCATTTCTAAAATCTCATATCGAATGGCTCTATTGAACTTCGTGGAGTTAAAATTCAACTATAGAATTTGGTACCGAGCCTTTATCTGGTGACTTCCTTTGTGGAATGCACCGAAGCGGACTCTCGTAGTAGGGACACCATATTAAATGCGATAGTAAGCGATAGGTGTCATTGTAACGTGTTATCCAAGGTTGGGATATGAGTCACGATTGAGAACAACCTAAGTCAGAATTGAAATACGTAGCTTTCAGGCTTAGTTGGTTATTATCGGAGATTCGTTGAAGGATATTCTCGAATCGCTATTCCATTAACGCAATTGACTCGTAGAGAGATACAAAATTCGAATGGAGCAAGGAATGTGGGAAGAGCTTCAAGAACTCAAGAGGAGACTCATTTCAGCACATGTTCTGACCATGTCATCCTCGAAAAGCGAATGTGGTAGCTGACGTGTTGAGTAGAAGATCGTATACAAGTACGAGTACGATATTGTCAAAGACTCATTTTGTATAATTTATAAATAATAGAGATGGAGATGAAAACTCTAGGTACCCACATGATGATATAAGAGTATAATCGACTTTAATCGATAAAGTTAAAGTCATTGTTTAAGCACAATCGAGCTAATGAATTTGAAGAAGGAGGCAAGAAGTTGTTATTTCAAAAGCGAGAATCGGTGAGGTGAAGAAAGCTCAAACCTTCGATTTATTAATCCATTTGAAATTCTCGATCGAATAGGCGTGGCCTATAGACTGCTTTTACCGCCAAGTATGACGCGTGTTCATAACGTTTTTCACGTATCGATGTTACGTAAATATGTGGACGACCCGAACCACGTCATTGAGTTAGAACCGGACGAGATAGCCGAAGACTTAACGTACGAGGAGGTACCTGTCAAGATCTTGGATAGGAAAGAACATATCCTATGTACCGAGGTTATACCACAAGTTAAAGTTTTGTGGAGAAACCATGCTATTGAGGAAATGACCTGAGAGTTGGAAACAGAAATGAAAGCGAGGTATTCTCATCTTTTGAACACAGTACGTCACGCCAATTTCAAGGACGAAATTTCATAAGGAGGGGAGGTTGTAAGACCCCAAATTATTAATAAATGAAATTTATTTTCCTCTATTTATTATTTTGAAATAGTAAGGGTTGATTTGATTAATGTGGATAGTTATGGGTAAAATACGCAAATATTTCGAATAAGCAAGTGGTTATAAAATATTCATTATTGAGGAAATATTCGTTTGGTCGTGGAATATTTGTCTTTGTCGGGGAATATTAAATGCGACGTCATAGATCTTTTATGGGCCCCATAACGAAAAGCGATTGGATGAAGAAAGCGATAAATATAAGTTGTTTATAAATAACATTATAGTTATTACAGATTAATCTTTGTTGGAATACCGGTGGTTAAAACACATTAATACGCGTTGTTGAACAATAAAGCATTTGCGGTATTGCACCAATTATTGATTCTTACGTAAAGAAGACACTACTCAATAATTGTTACGATGAATTCTTATTCAAGTATTTTATTTTATTGATTCAATAATTCTTTGCATTGATATTTTATATTATCGTTGTTTCAATAAATTGTCATTACACGGTATTTTCCATTATCAAAGCAATAATTCATATTATCCGAATAATATTATTAGAAAACATTATTGGCAATATCTAGAAAGTTACATCTAAGGAGAGGTTTGGTCACCTAATTGCGCTTCCAAGAAGGAGAAATTCTTATTGGAAAGACCCTCTTTCACGGAAGCTATAGGGTCATCAATATTATGATTACTGTAATATTATTTGTGAATAATTAATTATTGATTCATATGATGAGAAAAATATTGATTTTATGTGGATATAGATGGAGAAAATTTTAATGTGACAATTGTTGAAAATTGAAATTTTATCTTTTTACGATAAAATAATTCATTTAAATATATTATTATATTTTAATAATATAATAATGATGATATCTTTACGATGAATGTGGGATATATGAGTATATATGGAGGAGGAGTATTTTTGTTATCAAAAATATTTAAAGCATGTTTTATGTGTCGGTGGACCCTATTTCTTGCTGAAATTTGATTATAGCCCTGTAAAATCGCTTGGTTTATGGATTTGGTCAATTTACATTTGGAATTTGGAAAAACTTTCTTCTGCAAAGTTGTAGAGAATTGAATTTCCTATAAAAAACGCAAAATTCAATTTTTCGATAAAAGGGCTATTTATTATGAATTATTGAAACTCAAGTTCAAATAATTGATTTTGGAAGTTTAAAATATTTAAAATAGAAAAGCGTTTTTTTTTTGTTTTGTGTAAGCCCTAGCATGTGCAAGATAATTTGAAATCGGTTGTCAAAATGTGCGTAGAGAATTTGTAATATATATAATATTATTATATTAAATTTTCTACTTTGGTGTTTTAAGTATTTTCCTATAAATAGAGTCTTAGGTTAGAATTGAAAATCACACGAAGCTGAAGTTTTCTCTCTATATTATCGAGTGTATTCTTGTGAGTATTTTGAGTATACTTTGAGTATTGCTTTATACGGTGCAAGTTCAAGTCATGCTTTATATAAGGTGTTTCAACTAGAAATAATTGTCTTTCGAGGTAAGGGATGTTATTTTATTCGAAATGATATTATTTCTTCAATATCATTATCTTAGAAATATTGGTTGGAAATTTTATCAAATTTGGAATTTTTTCACGTTTGAGTACTATTCATGAGTTACTATTCACGAAAGTTTTTTTATTCATGAGTTACTATTCACTTAATTACTATTTACGAGTACTATTCACGAAGCATGAAGATGTTTTTTGTAAAATTTCTATCTTTTGGTGTCTGAGTTCTTATTCACGATATAAGACTTTATTCACTTAACACGACACAATTCAATAGAAAAATAAAATTTCTTCTTTTTGTCCAAAATATCTATGGATACTAGCTATGGTTGTATCCATGTTTTGATCATTCTTGAATTTTACTCCACTCTGATTACTTATGAAGTATTTTTGAACTTGGATTGTTTAAAATACAAATCCTTAATATTTGTTCTTTTATTTCACTGGATTCGTTTTCTTTAAAATATTTTTCATCATCCTCAGTCCTAAATGATGATATTACTGAATATCTTTGGCCTGTAGTGCAAAGATGAATGATTTCTTGATGAATATCTTTGGCCGTAGAAGGCAAAGATGAGCAGTGTTGAGATGAACATGACCGATCGATTAATATCTTTGGCGTAGTGCAAAAGATGAGCAGTGTTTAGATGAACATGACTAAGCGATGAATATCTTTGGCACTGTAGTGCAAAGATGAATATTTGATTCGAGATATATATTGATTGATGTTCTGAGGATAAAATATCGATGATGAACTTTTAAATTCATATATAGAAGATAGTAGTTTGCATTTCTACTTAACTCTTCTAATGAATTATTATTTCATTGCGAAGATTGATTTAAAAGCTGGTTGTCTATTGTATTCTATTAGTTTTTTTCTGTTGGAGACTAACGATAATTTGTTGTATATTATCTTAGTCATAATATTCTTTACTAGGCTAGTTGAGCTCACCCTTTTCCTTTTTGTTCCATTTTTCTTCTCAGGAGGCGAGAATGTAGCGAGTACGAGTCGAGGTATGGAATGATGGTTATAGAGAGAGTTGTTTAGTAGTCCTCACCATTTTTATAAAATAATGTATAAATAATTGTGATAAAGATTTATTTGGGTATGTATATTGTCTAGAAGACAATAATTGTATTTAAACTCACAGTATATATGTTGTCGTATTTTGCACGACAAATGTATTAATAAAGTTGTAATTATTTTTGTACCATGTATTTGGCGACTTAGAATGGGTTGGATGGAATGGACCTATTTTGAGGGCGTCACATAAAGAGACATATATCATTTAATTTTGAAGGAAAAAGAAAGATATTGTTGTCGTCTTAATTACCAATCTAGGCAGAAGCAACTATAGGATTAGAATATTGATGATACACATATATTACTATATTTTTTTTCCTTTTTTTTGCTAAATTATATTACTATAATTGATTGAATATATATATATATATATAGAGAGAGAGAGAGCAAGTATCAAGAACATTCCTCCTTAAATAGCACTCTTTTATTAAAATTACGTCGTTTTGGAGTTTTTTTAAAAAAATAAGTGGGGCCGTGAGTGGTATTTTTGTAAATAAAAGGAAAATAAGTGGGACCACTCTCTTTTAAAAGACTCCAAAACAATATAATTTTAATAACATAATATTATTTAAAGAAAAATACTATTTAAGAGAAATGCACTTGATTCTTGTTCTCTCTCTCTTTCTCTCTATATATATACTACTTGCATAGTTGCATGCATTATTAGGTGAAACGATAACATAGCCAATCAGCTATGGAGTTCTTTTGGCACAAAAAAACATTAGAATACTATGGAGTTTTCATCAAGTGCATCTGACGATCCTAAGTTTGGTGAAAGTTCCTTTTTTTTGTTGGGTGTCTCACTTTTATGTGGCTATGTTGATAACTTATACTTCCTCTATTCCATAATAATAAATTTTTTAGATAAAAAATATATATTTTAATTTATTTATTATTTATAATTTTTTAAAAAATAAATTATTTACTTTTTTATATCACCACTAACTTCTCTCATTACCTCAAAATATTTTTTTCTCTTATATTAATACTTTTCAACTTCTGTAAAGGGATAGTGATAAAATTTCACACAAATTTTAATTATTAAATGATAATATTAGATAACTTTTTTCATTCATGTTCATGGAGCTAAAACGAGTATTATTAATGGATTGGAGGTAATATATTATAAACAAAAAATCCCAAAGTTGGAAAATAGCCAAACCAAGCAGCAACCATAGATCTATTACAACAATATACAGAGAGCCAAACAGAAAAATAATACCTTGCTAATTTATTAAACAAATCGTCGCTTTGGCCGAGTGGTTAAGGCGTGTGCCTGCTAAGTACATGGGGTTTCCCCGCGAGAGTTCGAATCTCTCAGGCGACGTGTGTCTTTTCTTTTCTTTTTATTTTCATCTCATTGTTCTTCTGTCTCGAAAATAATAAGTTTATGATGTGACATACTATCTTTTCATGCATACATACCTAAAAAAAACTTTAACTGACCACAGTGACAATAAAAATGAGAATGTAGCTTTTTTAATTGACATAAGAGTACTTTTAGGTAGAAGTGAGCATTCGATTATAACCGAACTGAAATGACTATTCAGTTATAATCGAAAACTGAACTGACGCTAATTTCACTATCTGAATCAAAAATTGAAATTTGAAACTAACCGAATTACCGAATGTACAATTCGATAATTCGGATAATAACCGAACCTGTGCACAAAATTAAAATTAAAAATAAAGCAACAGATTACAGCAACATGCCAAGTTGCCAACATCCAAGTCCGACATCCAACATCCAAATATCCAACATAAAGTTTAATCATTATAAAGAACAAGCCAACAAATACAACACTCGTTGACTCAAACAAATTAAGCGTTATTACAGGACTTAAAAGTTTCTGACAAATTAATCGTTACAAATTAAGCATCAAAGATAAAGTTTAAATTAAGCGTTACAAATTACAAAGACTCAAAGAAAGAAATGAACTCAACACTCAACAGGCAGCACCGCAACAACAAGCCAACATGCTAGATTTGAAGCAACAAACAACAAACGTGCAGACAAAAATCATAGAAGAAAAAAAGCACCACCAAAATAATTAATGCTTACTTGAAAGACATCGACTCAGTGAGACGGCGAGTCGGCGACGACGAGAAGGTCAAGACGACAGTCAGTGAGGTAGAGACGACAGTCAGTGAGGGTCCGTCGAGACGAGAGGGTCAAGACTCAGACAAGAGTCGATCGAGAGTGACTGAGTGAGGAATCGAGAATGAAAGTCTTTGATATCTTAGATCTGGGCGACTGGCGACTGGCGACTGGCAACTGGGTAAGGGTTAGGGCAAAATGGGATTGGGGAAAAACTCGGAAAACAAAATGGGGGAGGGAATACTGATACTCTGAGTCTCTGATAGTCGAATAGAAGTTATCACAAGTTAATAGATAATATAATTAATAATTATTTTTTTAAAATATTAAAATTCGGTTATTCGAGTATCCGAATAATCTATTTTTTAAAAATCGGAACCGAAACCGAATACTGAATAATAATTCGGATATAACCGAAATTCCAAAAAAAAAAAAATCGAAATAATTCGTTTAAAATGATTCGGTTCGGTTCGGTAGTTCGATTTTATCCGTTTTTTGCTCGCTCTTACTTCTAGGGGGATATTTTTTTTAGTGACATTCTAGTGATTTTTTTTATTTTTTTTATTTTTTTTTTGCAGTACCTTTCAAAAAATATATAGTATTTATTCCAACTGAAATTTTTACAGAAAATAGTGTTTTAGGTGTAATTTGGATACATACAAAAAACAGGGTTGTATAGACTGTACATACCATGTTTCTTCTATGTATCCAAATTATACTTAAAATACAATTTTTTTATAAAAATTTCAGTTGAAATAAATACTATACATTTTTTAGAAGATACTACAAAAAAAAAAAAAAAAAAGGTCACTAGAAAAATGTCCCCCTAAACTTATTGTTGACATAATCAGATCTGGGTTAGCACGAAGTAAGTTTACTTTATGCTTAATACATTGCTGATATACAGACAAGAGGGTAATATCTTCGCCAGCGTATCAGCATTGTATTGTGCATGAAATGATCTTACCATAAAATTTACTTCATGATAACCACTCCCGACACAATAAGTCTAGGGGGACATTTTTCTAGTAACATTCTAGTGACCCTTTTTTTTTTTTTTTTTTTTTTTGTAGTACCTCCCAAAAAATATATAGGATTTATTCCAACTTGAATTTTTACAGAAAACAGTGTTTTATGTGTAATTTGGATACATACAAAAAACATGATTGTACAGATTGTATATATCATGTTTCTTGTATGTATCTAAATTACACTTAAAACACTGTTTTTTATAAAAATTTCAGTTGGAATAGATACTATACATTTTTTAGAAGATACTACAAAAAAAAATAATAATAAAAAAGTCATAAAATGTCACTAAAAAATGTCACCCTAAAAGGACTCCGACCGACATAATCGTTCAATTTTGTCCCTAATTAAAGGTGTTTAAACTTATGTTTAAACCAAATACCAATATTGTTATGTCAATTTAGGATGTTATAATGGAATTTGCCCATACATAAAATAAAATTATTAACAGTAAACTCTCATTTGGAATTGGACTGTTGGATGAAGTTTAAACTATTAGACCAAATTGCAGCTGAAAAGATATTGAACTGTTTCAAAAACCATAATATACAGGAAGCTTCAACTTGAAAGAACCATTGTTTTCTCGCTAAAAAGCAGACAAACGATGAAGCTACATTTTTTTCTCGAGAGGGGGAATAATAGAGGAAGCTACATGCACAGCATTGGGAGTTCCAAGTTTCAATCAGATTTGATCCATTACAAAGTGAAATTGAACATGTTCAACTAAAAACTGCACAAGGGGCATAAACAAAATATTGTTAACCTATTGATTTCCCAGCCAGAAACAAAAGAAAATGATTAATACATTGAACCTAATCAATCAATTAGATGACGGGTATTGCATCTGTTTAGATACTGCAAGATGACATTAGGCCTCATCCTTGGTATTCTAAAATATGCCTCTAATCCATGCAAAAACGTTTTCTGAAGATTCTACACTACGATTCGCATGGAGAGAGAGGGGGGAGAAATGGTTTTAAGAGAGATCAAATCGACTTCATAACATCATTCAACACAGTGCATATCATCTAGTTCTAAATACCGGCTGCATTACACATCATATTTGTTGATAGCTTTTTGAACAAAAGTTTTCAATATTGACAACTAAAAGACGGTAAATAAAACAATACTTCAAATCCCCCACATATAGTCGCTAGAGTAAACTGTTTGGCAGCAGAAAGGTACTAGTGACCATATTTCTGAAATTCCCACTCACTGTTATCTGCAACAACACAGATTTAAGAGAATGAGCAAAAACACATCATCACAAAATGGAATAGATATGAAATATATGGGCACTAAAAGAAGGAAGACATGCTTGCACATGAGCACATATGACAAACCTTCCATCTTCCCATGCAATGACATGGGTCCAAACCCCACTTCCATCTTACATCCAACTTTACACTATTTTAGACTATTTTAGATGCCCAAAAATTAAATAACAGAGGAGAAAAGAGAGAAATTGATAGAGAACATACCCAATGGACAAACTTGACGAGTCTTCAGCCATCTGCTGATGCAGTGGAAGTGGAAGGCATGGTTGCAGACCCCTGAAATTAACTTCTTTCATCAGACAATGATAAAAATAAGATATGGCAGTTAATTAAAATCAGCACCATTAATCAGTATTGGAACATAAAAATTAGGCCTTTTTCAAAATCAAATGAAGAAACAAACACGTACTCCTCCATCGGAGCATCTGCTTCCAGAGTTACATAATATTGAGAACTACCAAAATGAAGGTGGTAAAATTACAGTTCTCATGTGTTCAAAATCTCAGTAATAACGTAACATGCAGAGCACTGTTTAAGCAAAAGTTCAGCTGATCCTCGGGTGTATAGTTGTTTTCAGCTATAACCAACTGCTGATGGCATGACTGCATGAGAATCCCATTATGTGCCATCAACAAATTGGCTGTTTCACCATGCATCAGAGTTGAACACAAAAAATCAAAGTAGACAACTATGTCAACCACTTGACCCCTAAGGTAAGTTTGAACAAGGTTTTTCTTTACCTTATTACCATGCAACCCTGACAAATCAACTATATAATTAAAAGCACAAACTTGGTTTGGTTTGGTTTGGTTTCACCAATTTTTGGTTCAGCTTTACTAATTCATATTAGCACAAGTATTATCCAAATTTGTATTAATTAAATACTATCCAAACTTAAAAGTATTCCTATCTCTAAGAATAATAGAAAAAAAGATATTTTCTTTTCTGTTCAAATTAGTATAAATAATCTACAAATTTGAATAATTACTACATGTTATCCATCAATAATTACTATATGTGTTTTTGTTAATAGTTTTATTTAGTTTATATATCTTAATAAATTTGTATAGGATAATTTTATTGCTACAATTTTATTAAAATATTAAGATGTCGAAAAAATCTCTTAACATATCACATTAATTTAATTATATTAATATTAGTCGTGAACTTTATTATTAAATTAATATCCTAACTAATTTAATTCATTAAAACTTGAAATTTTATTAAATCTCATGATTTATTCTATTAATAATATATGTAAATTTGAAACATAATAAGCTGTAACATTAGTTGAAAAATTATAGTGGATTCATTCCTAACTAATTGTCATAATTAAATTAAAACTTATTAAAACTTGAGTTTCATTATTCTGTTCAGAATAGAATTTCAAGCAAATTTTGTCAATACAAACGCTAATATAGAGTTCCATTACAAACTTAAATAAAATTAAAATAATTATTTTCTCATAATCAGAACTAAATAAATCTACAATAATCCATTCAAATATTTAGCTTAAAAATTGATTGAAAGAACCTACTATATATAATTCAATCATTAGTCATTTGAATAAATATTTAACTATTTAATAACTACAACTACATTCTCGAAAGCACAATTTTTTTTAATTATTAATATAATAAATTATTATTTATGCCACGAGGGTTGGTCAGCTTGTGTTTCTAATTTGGTAAATAATTACAAGTTAGTTCAGAAAAAATATATAAACTTATTGTAAATGACAAGTTGGACGAGAGGCGAATTTAATAGCATTCACCCATTCAATTTCATTGCACGTTCAAGTGTGATGTAATAACTGAAGCCATCTCACTTATTCTTGTACTTTCTGACCAACAACAGATGAAAGTTTATTTAGCAAAAATACAATCTATCGAAAAGGCTGCACTACCATGACATGAACACTAATTCACTGCTTGAAGCTGACATTCTTCTAGAACCAAAATTATTATCAAGCCTAAGAACTATGCACAAACTTTAAATACATCCTAGAAAATAGCAACACATTAACTTATCAAAAAAGAAAGAAAGTAACACCTTAGATTGCAATAGACGTGTTATACTGTTAGATGAATAAGCTATAGGCCTATAGCTACTCTAATAACACTACAAAATCAATAATAGGAGCATGGCAATTGTAAGTTCATTTTACAGAACACTCAAGTTCCTACAACTAATCATTGGTGGGAGTTCCAGGAAAGGAAAATCAAGGGAAAACCACACTATAAAAGCAATATTAAGACACTTCACCATATGATTTCTCAATCTATCAGTGTCACTGAAACAATCTCAGCCAGTAGCTCATTACTCATCACTCTAGTAAAACTTGAAGTTTGAGAATCGTGAGAAAGTTTAAACTCATGTTCCATTGAAATCATTTTTATGAATCGATATATTATACTTAGTGCCATCTACAGGTTCATTCCCTTTACAGAAAAACTTCATTCAAGGGAAAAGCTAAAAGATGCAATAAAAGATATCCGCAAGTGCAATATTTGTATTATCTTAATGAACATGGTATAACAACACCATGGGTTAACCCCACTTTATCTTTGATAGCTACAGACTATTAATAGAAGGATTAGGCACGAGTAAAAGATGATGAAAACACTAGAATATCATAGCAAGGTCTTAGGCTGCGTTTGATTACCTCTTAATAGGCATACCTCTTAATAGGCATACCTCTGTTTCGTTCAGAGGCAAAACTTGTTTGGTAAAATTTTTTTTGCCTCTTAACACCTCTTAATCGGTTAGACACAAAATTAATTCTAAACCATCCAGAGGTATGTCTGAACGAAATTAGCTAATTTTGGACAAAAATAACCTCTTTAATATTACAAAATTCCTTTTTGTATCCTCTCTCTCTCTTCGATTTCCATATGCCTGAATTTTTTGTAACCCTTTCTCCTCCTCTTCCTCCTCTGTAAATTTATTTGTGCTTTAGAAACAGCCCTATGTTTTCTTTCTCCAAAACAGCCCTCTGTAGATGATAAACCCCAAGTCTCTGGCAAACATTACGAAATCATCCATGGATGGCTTTTGATTGCGTAGATCTCGACAGAATTGCGCAGATCTATACATATATGAGTGTATAGATATGAATATAAGAGAGGAAAAAAGGGCGAATGGATTAAAGTCTGGTAGTGAACTTGTAGATTTGTAGTTCTTGTTTTCAATTTTCTTTGACTGCAGATTTTCTTCTTTCCTTTTTCTTGTTCGTCTTCTTGCTGTTTGTCCTCTCTGTCTTATCCATCCCTACGATAAAATGGCATTTATCTTATTTGTAGATTTGTAGTTTTTAATGTAGTGTTTGTTTTTTAATTTTTGTTTGTAGTTTTTGTTTTTCTGTTTGCAGATTTGTTTTGGTTTCTTCTTCTTCCTGTTTGTAGATTTGTTTGTTTTTCCTGTGTGTAGTTTTTGTCCTGTTTGTATGACAAGTTTTGAGGGTTAAAATAACAAAATACTGTTATTCAGACATTTAAAAAAAATTAATTATCAAACAACATTTTTCATTCAGATACAATTCAGGATAGATGCTCTATATTATTCATATATCTAAACTGTTCAGATCTTAATATTCAATTTTATCAAACACCACCTTAGACTAGTACTAAAAACATAAGTCCATAATCTGATAAACATATGTACTCCAACATCAATGTTAATATGTGACCACTCTGGTCATATATTTAACATCTAATGAGATTCAGCAGAGTACTTGTCAAAAAGTTATATTAAGCCTTAGAAACACCTAGTCCAATAATAAGCTTAAAAAACCAACTTATTATCTATTCTATCCAATTACAGGCTCCCTAATCAGTATCAACGTAATTAGGCTCTAACAAGTTATAAATCCCTCTGCCGAACAAGTAACGAAATCATTTGGGTTCCACATAAAACATCAAAATACTTATAGGGCCATATGAAGCATCGCGAAGGGAAAAAAAAGGATAGAAAGAAATTGTTGATCAAACAGAGATATCAGTATTCAAAAAACCACCATTCCTATTCCCAATCTCAAAACCTGTAACTACCAAAAAGATTGTTATCCTAGCTTCTTATTATAAGCATAAATTGACAACTGTAATTCATTAAACATCCAATCAGTATTTAAGTTAATCAGCAATCAAAGATAAACAAAACAAAATACACTGATAAAAATCAAGCAAGCTATTGTAAATTGAAGTTTATTGAGAGGGTATCCATACCCCAAGCAACAGTGCACTCCTCGCTTGTAGCACTAGCTTGGTTAGCTTGACACTCGATACCTATCAAACCGTAAATTAATTATCAAACAAAACATTCAAAAACTTCAGTAAGAACTAATCAAAGAAACGAAATGTTTATCAATATCAAATCAGAAAAAGTGGAAACTCACAGAGATCCATGATATGGTTCCTGCAGATAGCACAATTATCCACCACAATATCTGCATCGACCAGTCAATCCACATACCAAATCATTACGCGATCAAAAGTAACAAATGAACACATAAATATATAAACTATACATATATATTTGAAAGTTATGGTTTTGATGATACCCCAAGCCCAGAGAGCGACAGCGTTCCACTTTTTGATCTCAAATCGCTTAGCTTTCCTAGTGGAAGATGATGTTGAAACGGTGGAAGAAGAAGGTCCCGCGCCACCCGATCCTTCGCCAGCAGGAACCATAGTCACGTCAGTGTCCAGTGAAGCCATTGTTCTGAACTTGAAGCAGACCGGAAATGTTAGGGCACGAATTTGGGACACCGTTTGGGTTTACATATATTCGAGTACTGTGCAACTACATATAAAGGTTTTGGGGGGAGAAAGAAAAAGAAAAAGAAAAAGAAATTGGACTAAGAATTTGACTAAATAATATATTGGATGTTATGACTTAATATATGCTCATAATGTCGACACTTTTTTCCTTTTCTTTTATGTAAATGGAAACAAAGGAGAGTGAGGAAATGATACATTTATTCTTTTCAATCGAAAGGAAAATATATTGACTTTTTAAAAGTTACTTTCAAATGTTTTGAAACTCATAATTTTCATGCAATTTATGTTAATATAAATATAAATATTATTAATTATTTTTAAACAAATACTAGTTATAATTATAAATGAATAATGTCAATTTTAAATTTAAAAATATGTTAAATTAACTTTTAAAAAATCAATATTAATCTTCTAATTAATTTATAAGAAATTATTATTTTTCTCATTTATTTTGTTAGTTTTATCACCATTGAACAGTGACTCATTTACTGTTCACATAAAGGACTCGAATGGAATTACTTAGTTTGGTACTAACTTCTTGTTATTTTTCAGATAGATGTAGCAAAAACACAAACTAATTAAACATGCTTACAAAGATTGTGCTGCAGTTCACAAACTGTACCAAAATATGGACACTTACTGCAGCTTCAAATTTGGGTCATGCCCAGTTATAGTGGCCTCATGACAAAGCAACTTTTAAGACTTATTTCTATGTATTGGCTTCCTAGCCAGCAGCTACAGCAGTTGGCAGCATCTGGGTGATTACATGAAATTGACTTTGGTCAATTGACCAATACAGTATCGACACGCAGGTGAAATGTGATCTCTGTATGTGTCAGCATTGTATTGGTCAATTGACCAACTTACCATCAAATTAACTTCATGATAATTGAATCCGGCAGCAGCATAACATGGGCTCCCTATGGACCTTATTAGCGCCAAGGCCTTTCAATTTATCGCACTCACGACTGGCTCAGCTATTCATCTCTAAATGTCTCAATTCCTTTGAATATATTTGTGTTGCAGAAAGGTGCGGTTTTATCTTTCGTGTTACTCGTAGCATACAACTATACAAGTACTATTAACAAGTTGTTTACTAGAGTTGCAGAAGCAGAAGGTGGCAATGAAAATATGAAAATTGTATATACATCTATGTAATGTATGCCAGCTAACAATTGTGTACCATTCTTGATATTAAAGCAGAGAAAAATTATATATGCAGATGAATTAGTCCTGTGTGGGCAGGATGGTAATGCAGCTAGCGTACATTTGCTTGATGTTCCGCGGAATATTTACAACCAATATTATACGATTAAACGTATAACAACAAACAAAAAAACAGGGGATTTCATTGAAAAAAACATGAGCCTACTTCAAAACAAACCTAATTTTTGGAGTATTAAACAAAGGGTTTACTCTCTTTGTTTTTTTTTTCAAAATGATTGACAAGGAGCGAGCACTAAGTCATCAATTATATCGCAGTACTGATCTATTCAAACTGGTAACTCAAAAGTCTTTTCTTTTCATAAACATTTGACAAAATCCAAAAATCAAAGAATAAATTAAAAAAAATAAAATTCAACCTGTTCTCACAGGATTTTCTTACACTTGACACAATCCAAGAAAATCATGGATCATAAGACTAGCTCTGGCATGATATACATTTCTACTATAGCCTATACTTTTTTATTCTAAAGTTCAATGGGCTTCTTAACTACCCATTCTTGACATTTTGGATTAGATCAGTTCCTCATAAAATAGCTGAAGATTTTGGTGATTTACTCCACTGCCCTGACCTTGACTGAGATGGTGACGGAGCTGCTGTGTACACAAACGGAGAGACTGCAGTGACATCAAAATCCTTCAATGGCTCTAAGGTTTTGACCACTGTACTCATGGTTGGTCTGAACTTTGGTTTGTGGTTAAGGCATTGATAAGTCAAATCAGCCGCCTTTTGAGCCCCGATTTCTGAATATTGCCCTTCAAGCCTAGGGTCCATTATCCGGCTTAGTTTTCGTGGTTCTCTCAAGGATGATCTTGCCCATTCTACTAAGCATTGTTCTTTTCTAGGCCGGGTCTTGTCCACTGACCTTCGCCCTGTTATTAGCTCCAAAAGTAACACTCCAAAGCTATAAACATCACTTGCTGCTGTCAAGTGACCTGAAAAAAACAATTCAAATTCACAAGAATTAGTATCATTCAAACTTGGCATAAATTCCTTAATTAATTAGGTTGACAGATATCATGTTAAGTTACCGACTGCTCTAAAAGCTTAAACCGTTAGCCTATTAGAGAGAGTGTAAAAATCGTAACGAAAAAGATGAAGTTAATTACCAGTCATGATGTATTCAGGGGCAGCATAGCCATGAGTGCCCATAACTCGTGTCGAAACATGCGTCTCATCTCCTTCTGGACCATCCTTCGCAAGCCCAAAATCCGAGAGCTTAGCGGTGTAGTCCTGAAAAATAACATGAAAGAAAATTCAGTAATGAAAATCAAAACAAGGTGAAGAAGAAAAGGCTCGACATATTGGGGAAGAAGCTTACAGAATCCAGTAAAATGTTGGAAGCTTTGAAATCGCGATATATAACAGGTTTTTCAGCTTCATGGAGGAAAGCAAGGCCTTTTGCGGCACCAAGAAGAATTTTCATTCTTGTCGACCATGGAAGTGACATCGAGTATTCTGAAATCAAGGTAAATTAATATTTTGAGTTACATTTGTAAATAATTATCGCTTGAATGAAAATTCTTTTCTTGAAAAAGTTATCCTGCCCAGTTGGTAATTAAATTCTTTTGACTTGTTTAAAGTACTGAGATGATTCATGGCTAGATCACAATACTAAGGAATTCGTAAACTTTGGACAGTTAATTACACACACACACACATATATATATATCGAGATAGATTCTAAAGAGAATAAATGAAGCAGACCGTCAAAAAAAAAACACATGCATGGCCGGGTTGAACTCGCAAAAACACACGAGTTTAATCCGACCCGCATGTTTTTTTTGCTTTAGTCCCGCTTATTTAATCATTGGAATCCTCGTATATATATATATATATATATATATATATATATATATATATATATATATATATATATATATATATATATATATATATATATATATATTAAGATCATTAAGTCATTTTATTTTATTCGTGCTCACCCCCTTTAGTGACGGATTGAATGCGGCGGTTTGATCATATATCATATTGTTGTATATACTTTTAGCGACGAACAACATATAGCGTCGCATTAAAAGTATAGACGACGGTTGTATGACCGAACCGTCGTCGTCATCGCTAAAAGGGGTGAGCATGAGTGAAATAAGATAAGAGGTATGCACTGATCGAATCAAATATATATATATAAAAGCGAGGATCAAGTCATACTTTATATATATTTCACCGTGCTCACACCCCTTTAGAGACGGATTGGCGATGATGATTTGGTCATACAACCGTCGTTTATACTTTTAGTGACGGATAACATATAAGCGTCGCTAAAAGTATATGACGGATTGTATGATCGAATCGAACGTCGTCATTACTAAAGGGTGAATAAAAAGGTACTTCTATTTAAAAATAAAGGATATGACTGATCCGACCGATATATATATATATATATATATATATATATATATATATATATATATATATATGATACAAAGTCTTGATTTTGAAATATAGAGGCTACTACGTACGGTTCTTGTGTCAACTATCCAAAAGCAACCACAAGTTTTGACTTTTTCTTCACCTTTTTCTCATTAAACTATTATATCTTGTTTTATTGACAAAAAGCCTGGATCATGCCATTTTTCTTAAGACTTACAGGTCCAAAAAAATAGAAAACCTATGAAAGTGATGAACAATAATATGTACTTGTCCAGAAGTAAATATTCTTATTAGAGCTTTGGTTTTTTTTCACTCATATACAGTGAGTTAGCATAACCACATAAAAAAAGTCAAATAACACTATCATTACATACAAACTACTTACAAAGTGAATTAACAAAAAGAGACATACTTCTGAAGAGCTGATTCTCTAAGCTGCCTCGGGGCATATATTCATAAACCAAAAGCCTGTGTTCATCTTCACAACAGTACCCAATCAACTTCACCAAATGTGGATGCCTTAATTGCCCAAGAAATATCACTTCAGTCTGCAAAATCAATATACATAACAAACTCTTCAAAACTTCGTCAACTAACTAAACCAAAAAAAAGGTATTTTAATTTAATTAGTGAAAAAAACAATAACTAAATTTAATTACCAGCCACTCCTTATGGCCTTGCATGCCGTCCAAATCAAGAAGTTTAACAGCAACAGGTTGAGCCTTCAAACCAGGTCTAAGCTTGTCATCAACAAACCCTTTATGAACCGGTCCAAACCCTCCTTCGCCAAGAAAATTACTCGACGAAAAGCTATGTGTGATCACTTTAAGTTCAGCTAGCGTAAAAACATGAAGATTAGACCCTACTGGGGAATTAGATAAGTCCTCCGAAAGTGTCGAAGAACTAATATCCGATAGAGAAATCCTTTGAAATGAAGAAGGTTTTGGAACCACTTTCGTAGTCTTAGACTTACACGACGACGAATTCTCAATCTTGCCACAACTTGGAAGCAAAGATTTCCATGCTATCTTCTTGACAGTCATTTTTTCTTCCGGTGTAAGGGGTTTATGGTGCGTTTGGTTAGCAGACTGGAATGCGAATTGGAACGAGAAAAATAAAAATAATTTAATTTGAATGCTACTGAAAATGGAGAAGATATATATATATATTTAGAGAGCTCTATATAAGAAATAAAACCGATATTATTCAAATGGCTTGAGTAGTTTCTCTACCCTACAAAGAGGTAGAGGTTTGCAACTCCTTTATATATATATGATCGAAAAGCTTCTATATTATTCTTTGTTTCTCTCTCTCTTTATATATGTACACGTATGTTTGTGTGTGGATTTCACATCCACATATATATACTACTTGTATGTGTGCGTTTTGACCAAAATACTGTATACGTGTGTGTATATATTAAGGTTGTACTATATATATATATATATATATATGAAAAAAAGTAATCTAATACATGTCTTTTGGCTAACGTAAAATTTTAGTAAAATTACGTAGTTTTATCCTTCAAGATTAAGTTTTTTATTTTTTTAATAAAAAAATCTTGAATATATATATATATATATATATATATATATATATGAAGAAGAGGAAGTAATGATGTATTATTAGTGGGAAAGGAGTTTCTAAGTCTATGAAATTTGGTTGAATGGAAAATGACTTGGCTACCCAACTTGACTTAATTTGGTTTCATAAACTATACTAATCTTTTTGAATTAATGATTGTGATTGTGAGAAAAAAGCTGTTTCCAATTGTGACCTTTTTCTAATCTTCTATGGTTAGTTGTTTAGAGCCGTAAAGTTGACAAAATTTTCAAGTTGTTATAAAATAAAAAGGTGATTTAATTACCTGGTGTTTTCCCCTTTTTGGGGTCAACGGCCTCCTCTGTTACGCGGGTTGTCGGAGTTTTTCAAATATGTATACTAAGAATAACAATTTTTCATACTACTATTGTCTTAATTACCTTTAATAAAGTTCTTACCCTCTCGTTCAAAAATATAATATCAATTTTATTTTTTCAAATTTAAATCTTTTTTCAATAGTATAAATTATTTATAGATAAATAAATTAATATTAATTTTGAGATTAAAAATGTTTTAAACTAACTAATTCAAAATTAAGACAAACATTAATATTATATGTTTTAGAATGAATAAAGTATTTAAATATTGAACATTAAGGTAAGGATTTTGTCATAGGGTTTAATGTATATCAATGAAATATATATTCAAACAAAAATGATTACAATATATTTTTTGTATTGCTATATATGATGATATTAAATAACGGCCTACATGCATGTATGGGATATAAAAAAGAGACTCACATATTAATATATAAATTATTTATACGATAGTACCACGTACAAACTATCCACGTATGTTAGGCATAATTCAAATTTGACATAAAATTAATCGATATATAAATTATTTTTCATATCCTTTTAATCATATTAATTTGTGCAAATAGACCTACTACGAAATGGTTGAAGTTATATTTAAAAATTTGACACATTATTATTTTCATAAGTTTTATTTTACCATTTCTAGGAGACTAATCACATGCATTCACTCACAAGTCACAAACAACGTGTGTACTTGGTAAAAAAATTGCATGGTTTTGCAATATGAATTTATCTTCTATCATTAGTTTTCAATTAAAAATTGGATCATATATATATATATATATATTAACCTATTTATTTTAAATAATAATAAATAAAAAACAACCCGTATGATAAAACTGAAGGAAAAACATGCACAGCTGCTCTCTTTGGAACGTATGGTTAACTTAGTGATTTGGTCAGGGCAATTTCCACAAATAATGAAGGAGGTAGGTAGATGTTTGCTTTCAACTAACTGATGTAGTAGTGTATGTTCTAGAATCTTATACTCATGGATATTTATAATGGTGCGTACGTTAAGCAAAACAATAAAATAAATATATATATAAAACATAAAATAATTAGTGAACATACATATATATATATATTTCTTGTTGTTTAGGGGATTAATGGGACAATTTCTATATCATAATTTAATGTATTAATTAAACAATAATCTTAATCAACCGTCCAATTGGACCTAAGAAGATATGAGATCTCAGGTGGGACGATCAGACGGGTTGCTGGGGGCACCATCCCGTATCATCTTGTTATTGCCAATGTCCTTAGACACCTGATCTATCTCACCAATTAACCTTCCCTTCTTGATTGGCATGCAAAATGATGTGCTTTAATTATTAATTATTATTATCATTTTAACAAGCTTGATAGTCTGTGCAACGTACGGGATAATTTGTGAAATTTGTAAGCGTGTTTTTAGCAAATTAAAGAAGTTAAGATGGGAGCTTAAAGTTTAGTACGATGGCGTTATTGTTTATTTTTACTAATCACGCAAGAGACGTTAGGCTAAAAAACATAAAAGATAGTGACTACTTAAGTACCGCATACACACATGACACATCAACAACTGAGATGAACATTACTAAAAAAATTCTATAGTTTTATGTATTGAAGTAATCCCATGAGCTAAAAAAAATTCAAACAATGAGAAGCAAATTATGAATAAGTTAATGCATTAAAAAATGAATAAGCATTCAAGAATCTCAAACGACTTGAAATCAAGAATGCTACATGAGAACTTGTACTCATAAAAACAAATATTAAGTCAGAATATCAGTCAACTTAAAAATAGAAGATCATAAGTTAAAATATTTCAAATAAAATAAATTGAATTAAGATTCAACAACTGTCTGCTAGCTATCAACAGATTTGCCATACATTGAGAGTGAATTTTTCCCAAAAAAATTCAAATAGAAGGATCCACTTGTTTTCATCTTGATAATTGCCTAAGAAAATATAATCAAAGATTTTTATATTAATATATATTCTAAGCATTATGAAATACCAAGGTATATTTCTTTTTGACATTTCATCAAACTTGTAATGTACACATCATACCGATATAGATCAGTGTACATAAATATCTGCATCATTAATAGAATCTCATAGCATATATTCAGTTTGCAGCAAGCATCTACACAACAATATATAAGCATACATAATAACATATGTGACGCCTCCAAAATAGGTCCACCAATGATTGCGCCGTTGTACGGATATTCCCGACAAAAGGAATATCTCCCGACTAAAACGAATATTCCCCGACAAAATAAATATTTTCCATTGTTGAAAATATAGCATGCACAACCAAACACATGGAAATAGTTGACATTTGGCTTTTTTCCTCTCCACAGCTCGTAGGGAGTCTTCTTTTAACGTAGAGTGCACAAGAAACATGTTTTGAGTGTAGCACGCAGTGTTGACAGTTTCTGCCCAGAAGTATTCAGGAAGACGAGCTGTTGCTAATAGAGTTTTTCCAGTTTCAATCAACGTTCTGTTCTTTCTTTCAGCTACTCCATTTTGCTATGAAGTTCGCGGAGCTGAGAATTTGTGACTGATGCCATTGTCTGTGCAAAAATGATCCATCTCAGAGAAGTCGAATTCTCTACCATGGTCACTTCTCATAGCCTTGATTTTCTCCCCTTTTTCGTTCATCACCAGCTTGAACATCTTGATGAGTTGGGAGCTTGTTTCATCTTTAGAGTTTAGAAAGAACACCCATGTAAATCTGGTGTAGTCATCCACTACGACCAATGAGTATCTCTTCCCTCCAAGGCTTGTTGTTGGGATTGACCCAAATAGATCCATGTGAAGTAACTGTAGGAGCTTATCAATTGAGTTGACGGTTTTTCTTTTGAATGAGCTCCTAGTTTGTTTTCCAAGCTGACAGGCGTTGCATGACCTTTTTTTGATAAAGCTGAGCTTGGGTAAACCTGCTACTAGATCTTTGGAGGTCAGTTTCGACATGCTTTTGAAGTTGAGATGAAACAACTTTCTATGTCATAGCCAGCTCATTTCTTCAGAGGCTTTAGCCAGAAAATATATTGTCTCGTCAGAACTCAGTTGACTAAGATTAACTGTGTAGACGTTCCCTTCTCTTATTCCGGTCAGCTTTATAGAAGAGGTCTTCAGATCTCTGACTTGACACTGATTGTTGAGGAAGGTAACTTGATGACCCTTGTTGCAGAGTTGGCTTATGCTCAGAAAATTATGTTGTAGTCCTTCCACATAAGCTACTTTGCTGAATGACACTGCACCATTCCCAGCTGAGCCATATTCTCTTGTCTTGTCAGAGCCATTGTCTCCAAAGATGATTGTTGGATCCTCATTTTCCATGAAGTTAGACAGGAGGGCTTTGTTCTCGGTCATGTGCCTTGAGCATCCACTGTCCAGATACCAAGATGTGATCGTGGAGCTCTATTCCTGTGGTAAGATTAAACTCTTATTTTGGTACCCAGACTTGCATGGGTCTTACCTTGTTAGTACCCTTGGGGACCCAAATCTGCTTGACTTTGGGTCTAATATGCAGAGGATTATTGTAACATACTACAGCCTTATGACCAATTTTATCACATACAAAACATCTATCATGTTGCATACTTGTGTGTTTGTGTGGATTATTTCTCCATTTGGACTTATGTGGATTCTTGGTAGTCTTTCCTTTATAATGATTCTTCTTTTTCCATGTATCCTTGTGATTCATGATTTGTGAAGAGTGAAACTTAATTCTACTATTCCTACCTGGTTGGTTCGTGGAGTTGATTTTACTTGACTCTACGATCCTTCGAGGTTGGAGAGTAGTGACTAAGTTACTCTTCTCTTTTCTGGATCCTAAGACAACATGGGATCCGTTATGCCTTGGAACATGGATTGGATCAGAAGAGCAGGGATGGACTGGTTCTTCCTTCTGTAAGGATTTCACAAATGCAATGCTTCTATTGAAGTTTGAAACACTACTAGTGTTAGTTTCCTTTAACTTTTCCATATATGGTTCTGAGGTGGATTTTCCAAAACCTAAACCTATTCTGTCAGATGCACTTCTCTGATTGGAGATCAGGGAGTCCATGGATGAAGAGGATATATTCCATATTAAGATCGTCATTTCTAGTTCCTCAATCTTGGAGGTTAGATTTGACTCTCTTTGTGCATTAAGTACATTGGTCTGTCTTAATATAAGAGTTTATTCTCAGCCTCAAATTTAGAGAGAGAGTAAGCACTTAGAAGAGTTGTTTCTAGTTCTTCCTAAACTTTTTCTTTCTCTTTTTGAAGAAGAGAGTAATCTTTACACATAACTCTGAACCATTTCATGTATTGATGCAAATCAGTTGTTATGCCATGTAGTGCAGTTCTTAAATCATCACTATCTACATCAGGAGAGTTAAAGTCGAATACCTCATCGATACTTATTTTATGATGGTCAACGCTTTTCTTATCCTTTTGCATTTTTGGCCATTAAACATAGATTTGCTACTTGAGGATCTTCATTATCTCCAGACTCAGAAGCTGTGTCATTATCTGAGTCACTCCATGATCCTCCGACTACAAGACCTTTATCTTTCTTTTGGAGCCTTTTGTTGCCATTGAACTCCTTCTTTGGATTTGTTCTCCTCTTGAGCTCTTCTCTAAGAGGTTTGTTACAGTTTGCAATAAAATGGCCAGTGTTCTTGCAGTTGTATCATAGGTCGTTGATCTGCTCCTGATTATTGTTGTTGTTGAATTTCTTAGGTCTGCTAATTAGTGAGTTTTATACACATGAATTGAGTGCGTTTGAGCTTAATCTTTTGGATTTTTTTTAAGTGTTTGTGTCTATTCATGCATGTTTTATGTTGTTTTATAGGAATTGGAACAAAAGTTACTTGGATCGACGTTTGGGGTGACTAGATTCGCGTTTTCGGCTAGCCATTTACACAACAGTCATTTCAGAGCCAATTTGAGTATTGCTCCGGACCTTATTTCGAAAAACTCAAAGAATAAAAGTTGTAGATCTACATCTCTTCTTTCCGTAACATCTTGAATCATCAAAATCGGAGTTCGGACGAAGAAATTATGGCCATTTTCCCAAAGGACGTCGGAGTAGAAAATTTCCAGAAAAGGCCCCAGCACCGGGGCGCCCATTTCATACCTATGCCCTTGTATTTGGGAGCTAGAGGCGGTGTTCAGCGCCATGCCCGGTAGGCAATGGAAGTGACTGGGAAGAGTTTGGTGAGGCTTGGACACGTTTTGGGGCGAATTTTGACACCTTTTGACTCAAAATTGGATTGGGTTTGTTCCTAAGCTAAAAATTGGACTTATAACCTATAAATACATGATGTAAGGCATAAAATAAAGGGAGATTACATAGATTAGACTAGATAAAACACTCCATTAGATTAGAATATAAACCCTAGTTCTTTATTAGCCATTGGAGATTGAAGCAAATTGAAGAAACTTTGAAGATCAAGAAGACGAAAGCAAAGAGGGAGCATCGATTTCTTCGACAAATGATTCTATTCTTTTCTCTTATCATACTTTTATCTTTTAATGTCTATTCAGTTGTGGATTCTTGGTTTTAATTCATTAATTATGAACTAACTCTTTTATTAAGATTTCAATTGAACCTTTTATGTCTATAAATTAGTTATTCAATGTATTCCAATTATTTGTGTCAAATTGAATTGTTTATCTTGTCTTGAGCCTATTGATTTATTATCTGATCAGTAATTTCCTTGTTACTCTAGAAGGAATTGAAAGAGAAATTCTAGGATTAGAACTGGGCATGATAACATGTGACTTAGTTATTTGCATGATGGATAATTAGGTTCGTGAATTGAATGGAAATATCTGTTCACCGCATGTAACACATAAGGAATTGAAATTGAAGGAGTTTAATTCAATTATTTTGCATAGGAATATAGCAAGATTAATCTGAATTAAATAGAAGTAATTTGATCACTAGGAAAAGGACTTTTGGCATTTGAGAATTCCTATTAACAATTCAGTAGGTATAATAATTGGGATAATTGAATAATTGATTTATAGTTCATAATTGGGGATATTGAAGTCTTAATCTTTATTTATCTGAATTCATTCGTTGAGTCTTAATCTTTATTTGTAAGACCCCAAATTATTATTAATGAAATTTAATTTCCTCTATTTATTATGTTGAAATAGTAAGGGTTGATTTGATTAATGTGGTGAGTTATGGGTAAAATGCGCAATTATTTCAAACAAGCAAGTGGTTTTAAAATATTTATTTTATCGGAGAATATTCGTTTGGTCGTGGAATATTCTTACTGTCGGGGAATATTCATACGACGGCGCAGCCTTGTGTGGGCCCCATAACGGAAAGCGATTGGAGGGAAACGCAGCAAGAATAAGTTGTTTATAAATAATAAACAGTAGTTATTATCAATTAATACTATTGGAATACCCCGGTGGTTAAAAACAAGAAGGCACTGGCGGTATTGCACCAATTATTGATTCTTACGTAAGAAGTCACTACTCAATAATTGTTATAGTAATTACTGTTCAGTATTTTATTTTATTGATTCAATAATTGTTGCGTTGATATTTTATATTACTGTTGTTTCAATAATTATCACTACACAATATTTTCCATTATCGGAGAAATAATTCATATTATCTGAATAATATTATTAGATAACATTATTGGCAATGTCTAGAAAGTTACATCTAAGGAGAGGTTTGGTCATCTAATCAATTGCTGCGCCAAAGAAGGAGAAATCCTTATTGGAAAGCCCCTCTTTCTGAGGAACCGCTGGTTGTCGATGATTGTGATTCTGTAATATTATTTGTGAATAATTAATTATTGATTTATATGATGAGGAAAATATTAATTTTATGTGGATATAGATGGAGAAAATTTTTAATGTGACAATTGTTGAAAATTAATATTTTATCTTTTTCTGATAAAATAATTCATTTAAATATATTATTTTAATAATATAATAATGGTGATATTTTTACAATGAATGTGGGATATATGAGTATATGAGGAAGAGTATTTTTGTGGCATTAAATGATTAACTCATGTTTTGTGTGTCGGTGGACCCCATTTCTTGACTGAAATTTGATTATAGCCTGTAAAATCGCCCGATTGTGGATTTCGGTCAATTTCTGTTTGGAATTTGGAAAAACTTTCTTCTGCAAAGTTGTAGAGAATGAAATTTTCTATGGAAAGGACATGCAGATTGAATTTTTCTGATAAAAAGGCTATTTATTGTGAATTATTGAAGTTCCGAAGTTCCGAAATAATTGATTTTTGGAAGTTTTAATTATTTTTTTTTAAAGAAAAACTTTTTTACATTTTGTGGCCTCATAAAAAATGTGATAAGTTGCTGAATTCAGATTCTTGGTGTGCTAAGGAAATTTGTATAAATATATTATTATTTTATTAAATTTTCTGCTTTGGTGTTCTAATCAATTTCCTATAAATAGGGTGCTTAGGTTAGAATTGAAAATCACACCAGAAACTGAAATCTTCTCTCTCTTTCTCTCTCGATATATTGAGTGTATTCTTGTGAGTATTTTGATACCTTGAGTGTTCTTTATTCGTGCAAGTTCCTTCAAAGACTATATCTAGTATTCTCGTCGAGAATCTTAGTCTTTTCGAGGTAAGGGATCTTATTTTTAAAAATGATATTATTTCTTTCAATATCATTATCTAGGAATATTGGTAAGATTTTTCTTGTGAAATTTCGATCTTTTTTATGTCGAGTTACTATTCATGAGTTCTTATTCACGAGTCTTATTCACGAAGCATGATAATTTTTCTTGTGAAATTCTTGTCTTTTAGTGTCGGAGTTACTATTCACGTATACGGCACTATTCACGTATACAACACTATTCATGAATACGACACTATTCATAGAAAAATTAAATTTTCGTTTTTTGTCCAAGATATCTATTATGGATACTAGCTTTGATTGTATCCATGTTTTGATCATTCTTGAATTTTACTTCACTATGATTATTTATAAAGTATTTTTGAACTCGGTTTGGTTAAAGTACGAATCCTTAATATTTGTTCTTTTGTTTCACTGGATTCGTTTTCTGTAAAACATTTTTCATCATCCTCAGTCCTAAATGATGACATGTTGTTGAATATCTTTGGCCTGTAATGCAAAGATGGTTGATTTTATTATGAATATCTTTGGCGTAGTAGTGCAAAGATGTCGCAGTGTTTAGATGAACATGACCGACTGATGAATATCTTTGGCCTGTAGTGCAAAGATGTACAGGTGTTGAGATAAATATGACCGACTGATGAATATCTTTGGCCTATAGTGCAAAGATGAATATTGATTGATGTTACAGGGATAAAATATTGATGATGAATATTGATTGTTGTTTTATATTATCTTAGTCATAATATTCTTTACTGGGCTAGTTGAGCTCACCCTTTTCCTTGTTGTTCTATTTTTCTCAGGAGGCGAGAATGTAGCGAGTACTAGTCGGGGTATGGAATGATGATTCTAGAAGTTGTTTAGTAGTCCTCACCATTTTTGTATAATAATGTATCAATAATTATGATGAGGATTTATTTGGGTTTGGATATTGTCTAGAAGACAATATTTGTATTTAAACTCACAGTTTTTATGATGTATTAATAAAGTTGTAGTTGTTTCTGTACCATGTATTTGGCGACTCAAAATGGGTTGGATGGAATGGACTTATTTTGGGGGCGTCACAGTTGGTATCAAAGCTTAGGGATATGATCTCTAGCGGAGATCGAGGAATCGAACTAGGAGGGGAGAGACGAGTAAATCCTTCGCTAGTGTGTCCTACCTAAGCTTATTTGTTGGTTGGTCAGAGTATAGGGATATTATGTGATATGTTAATTGGTTTAATTAACCTTTGTTTTGTGGCAGTATTTAAGAATGGCAACTGAGAATGTTAACAGTGGAGTAAATAAGACCGTGGAGACTCCTGTACTCACCAATGAGGAGAACGCGTAACAGTGGCAATGTTCCTCCTGTGAACAACGCCATCGAAAGCGAGATGATGAACGACGGATGTTTAGAAGCTTTTTGCAGTTCATGCAAAATCGCAGACGAGGAGACTCGTGTTCAAAATATGGTGGAAATGAAAGCAACGCACGGTTTATCGCTGACCAAGCGATTCAAAGAGTTGAGACCACGAGTGCAGGGGAAAGCCGGATCCGATTAAAAGCGGAGACGTGGGTTAAACAAATTACCAAGATATTCGATGTCTTGGGATGCATGCGGAGGAAATGAAGGTTCCATTCGCCATTTTTATGTTCCGTAATGAGCGAGATTCTTTGGTGGGAATCTATGAAGCGTACCCATCCACCCGACTCAACATGTCTTGGGGAGCGTTTTGAAGCTGTTCAATGACAAGTACTTTCCGAAAGTATTCGTCATATGAAGGAAGTGGAGTTCATTAGATGGAACAAAACAACATGGCGGTGTCCCAAAGATGAGGCGAAGTTTGCGAGTTATCCAGTTTGCACCTCATTTGGTGGAGAATGAGGAACGTATGACGCAGTTGTTTCTGAGAGGTTTGAAACCCGACATACGTCAGTATCTCATTTCTCATAAATTTTCTCTCTATTCAGATGTTGTTAACATGGCTCAATTGTTAGAGCGAGATAACGAGTACGTTCAATCGAGGAACCATAACCAGGATCATACTGGTGACAATAGTCATCAGAACAATGATAACCAGTGGAGAAAGAAGAATACGGACAAAGGTGGTAACCACTCTGTTGGTAATCATGGCCATGAGAATAGAAGAAGCGAGTCGGGAGGAGATTTTAAAAAGAGGAGATTCAACAACGACCATGTGAAGACGTCAGTACCAACGGCAACTGGTTCTAAGGAAGGAGAACGACCGCCGGTTAAATGCTACAAATGCGTATCAGCCCAAACTTCCAATAACAATTCAAGATATGTTATAATTATGGAAAGGAAGAACATATCGCTCGAGATTGTACGGTAGCGAAACCCAGTCCAGCGGGGATGGTGACTTAAAAGGATGTCCCAGAAAAGTCAAAGTCAATGGTTCTTGGAAGAGCATTTGTCGTGATCGGTCAAAATGCGAGGAACCCGAACGAAGTTAGCACGGGTTAGTTAATTATAAATTCTTGCGAAGTTTATACCTTACTAGATACCGGTTCTACCCATTCTTTTATCTCTCTTGCTTGCGCTCAACGTTTGAACTTGACTACTGTGACGCCCCCAAAATAGGTATACATTACCCATCTTGAGTCGCCAAATACATGGTACAAAATTCAAATACAAACTAATAATACAGCAGTCGTGTAAAATACGACAAAACATATGCTGTGAGTTTGAATACAAATATTGTCTTCTAGACAATATCCACTCTCAGAATAAGTCCTCATTACATTTATTGTCACACTATTTAACAAAATAGTGAGGACTACTAGCTAATACTATCATCCGGACCATCACTCCATTCCCCGACTCGTCCCAGCTACGTTCTCATTTCCTGAAGAGAACAGTGAAAGAAAGGGTGAGCTCAACTAGCCCAGTAAGAAATATTATGACTAAGATAATGCAGAATAAATTATCGTTAGTCTTCAACAATGTTAAACTAATAAAATACAATAGACATCAAGTTTAACTGCAGCGGAACAAGCAATCCATTAAAAGAGTCAAGTATAGAATAAAATCTACTATCTTTTATGATTTAAAAGGTTTTTCATCACTTTTATCATTTGAGGCTCTCATTAAATAAATAATCCACATCATCCCCACTTCACGACCAAGGATATTCATTAGGGTCACGACCACAAATTCCATGCACTACTACGGCCGAGGATATTTGTGTATACATCAATGGTCATGATCATGCCAACAATCGTCCATCAATGCACTACGGGTCAATGAGGACTTTTACCACATCATTTGTAACATTACGGTCATGATGATTACAAGAATAATCCTCGGTCATAATCATACCAAGTCCATCTATGCACTACAAAGCCACGTAGATGACTTTCAAAAAAATATAAACATGAGGATGATGACAATGATATAAGAATTCAATAAAACAAGTTCAAGAATTAATTTGTCCAGGAACCAATAACGTCTAAATTGTCAACATGATACTTCTGTGTAGAGTAAAATTCAAAAATGCTCAGAAGAATATTTCCATGAAAAGATACAGGATGAAGCGCAAATATCAAGGATATTCTACTAATTTCATGGAGTATAGACGTCAAAACTTTAACCAACTGAGTATAATAAAGAATGGAATAACAAAAGAAATCACCATGCATGCGGTACTTTTGCATAGAAAAGGTTATTCAATGTAATAATAATAACGAAACCAAGTCGGTGAAATTCACAATCAAGCGGGATGTTTCAATAGAATAATAAAAGCGGAACCATATCCAGGTGTAAAACACACGAGATAGGATATTCCAAATGAATGATAAAAGGCGGAACCAAGTCCGGTGTAAAACACATGAGACATGATGTTCCAACAGAATAATAAAGAAACCGGAACCGGTGGGTGTAAAACTGCATGACGAGGATGTTCCAAGCAGAATAATAAAGATGAATAATAGAAGAATGTCACCAAGTATAAGGTAGTCCGCGATACAAAGTTATTCCAAGCGAGAATAATAAGGAATGGAATAATCAAGTTCTCTTCATGAATACAAAAGAATAATATCCTACAGTAAAATAAACTTGATATCAGATTTAGTGAAGTAATGAGAAAACTCTTCTTTCTCTCTATAATTTTTCTCTCTAGAGTTCATTGAATTCGTAAGAAAATAATGAAGGAATGAACTTCTATTTATAGGAGAATTGAAGGTGTCTTTGTTAAGAAAGCAGATTTAACATTTATTTTAAAAAAATCACGAGACGGAACATCACAAAGAACATATCGGTATTCATCTTTCAAAGAGTTGTCCAATGAATGTCTAGGTTTGAAAATCATCCCACAATCTGCCAAACAAAGCTACCAAATGTCAAGGCCCCAACCAATCAGAATAAAGGAGAAAGATTATAAAACATATCTATATATATAATCAACACATGTTGTAAACCTAAATATATATATATAATAATAATAATTGTTCTCTCCTCCCACGTGAACACACATTTTCCTCCACCCACTTTGTCAACTTGACAACTTTATACATACATATATATATATATATATAAATACCTATCTTATATATATAACTCTAATATATATATATATAAGTAATAAAACAAAACTGAGATGACATCTCACGTAAGCCTTAATAATCAATACTGTGTGCTACTATGTAACCACACGTATTACTGTACTTTTACTACCGAGTAGTTCAACAGTATTAACGGTAAAACTTCCGCCGTTATTTTCAATAAAATATTTTTATCGTTTTCTCAATCCGACAATAATTCTATTGTGGGGTCCACCAATGATTGTACCGTCGTACGGATATTCCCTGACAAAAAGAATATTTCCCGACCAATCGAATATAATATGACAACTTGCATACTTCGCAAAATTTATAAATATTACCCACAACTATAACATTATATCAAATTCATTCCATAATATTCAAAAATGATATTTATAGAAAATTCATTTTTATTCATAAAAGTTGGGGTCTTACAACTACGAAGAAATTAGACTTTGACTTATCTGTGGAGACTCCGTTAGGAGAAACTTTCGTTACATCCACTACTTATAAATTTTGTTTGATCCAAGTTGGCACCATCACATTACCTGTTGATATTATCTCTTTAAAGATACTTGCTTTTGATGTGATTTTAGGGATTGATTGGTTAACTACTCATCATGCCAAAATTGATTGCTTTCGTAAGGTTGTTAGTTTTCATATTCCTAAACAACCTGTTATTCGAATTCAAGCATCCAAACCATTGAAGTCAAACTCTTTCATATCAAGCCATAAAGCCATTCGTTTATTGAAAAATGGATGTCAAGCTTTCTTAGCCATGTCATGGACTTGAACAAAAATAATTCAGATTTGAATGATATTTACATTGTTAGTGAATTTCTCGACGTATTTCTGAAGAATTTCTTGGCCTACTCGAGGCGTGATATTGAATTTGTATCGACTTTAAATCCAAAGACAAAACCCATTTCTAAAATCTCATATTAAATGACTTCTATTGAACTTCTGGAGTTAAAAACCCAACTATAGAAGTTGATACCCGAGCCTCTAACTGGTGACTTCCTTTGAGGAATTCACCGAAGCCAGACTCTCCGTAGGGGACGCCATATTCGTGCGGTAGTAAACTGATAGGTGCCATTGTGACGTGCTATCCAAGATTGGGATATGAGTCACAGTTAAGAGAAAGAGAAACCTTAGTCAGTAATCGAAATACGTATCTTTTTAGGCTTAGTTGGTTATTATCGGAGATTCGTGGAAAGATTTTCTCAAATCGCTACTCCATTAACTCAGCTGACTCGTAGAGATACAAAATTCAAATGGAGCAAGGAATGTGGGAGGAGCTTCGAAGAACTCAAAAGGAGACTCATTTTGGCACATGTTCTGACCATACCATCCTGGAAAAGCGAACATGGTAGCTGACGTGTTGAGTAAAAGATCGTATACGAGTACGAGTACGATATTGTCAAAGACTCATTTCGTATAACTTACAAATAATAGAGATGGAGATGAAAACTCTAGGTACCCACGTGATGATATACGAGTATAATCGACTTTAATCGATAAAGTTAAAGCTGTTCAAGCTACACACCGGAGCTGATGAATTTGAAGAAGGAGGTGCAAGAAGTTGTTATTTCAAAAGCGATAATCGGTGATGTGAGGAAAGCTCAAACCTTCGATTTATTAATCCATTTAAAATTCTCGATCAAATAGGAACTGTGGCCTATAGAATCGTTTTACCGCCAAATATGTCGCGTGTTTATAACGTTTTTTACGTACCGATGTTACGTAAATATGTGGATGACCCGAACCAAGAAAAGGAGATCGACGAAGATTTAAATGTAAGATTTAACAAAGATGAACCGATTTCATTAGTATCCCATGTGCCTCTGATAAGTGGTATTTTTACCTACTTATTGAATACCAATTCATGCGAATTGTGCCCATCTCAAGTATATTTTATTGTGTTTTAGTTGCATTTCACGTTATTTTGCATTGCATTTACTTAAAACTCCTTTTGGTGAATAAGTGCAGGAATCAGCTTAATTTTGGTGGTATTAGAGGGCACGAGGCCAATGGATGCGTGAAGACGAGGCACAAGCGGGGATGTGCATGGCATGGAGGTACAATGAAGTATGGAGACCAAGCAAACAAGAGGATCAAGCATGGAAGAGCAGATAGCAGCAGCAGAAACCAAAAACTAGAACCAGAACTTGCAGGCAACAAGCCGCATGTGATCATGTGATAATACCCGCCAGACGATGATGACCTCTTCATGCAGGTTGCGTGGCCACGAAGCGAGGAGCGCTACCGCTGACGCAGAGGTTGGTGGATGAGCGGACGATTTCAGTAAGTCTCACGCCCGCGTGAGACATATAGTTGTAGAGAAAGCGGCCGCGGCCTTCGATCCGATCTTTGTAATTTTGTTTTAAGTTTGATTTTTAATTAAATGAATTTTGATTGGTTTTTAAACGATTCTGACTAGTGTCAGACATAGACGAGATTATTTTGAGCGTATTTTCATCATAAAAACTAGGGTTTACACCTTGGGAGAGATTCCAACGTAGAACGAAGCCTTAACGTCTACTTTTCCAATTCTTCTTGGGATTATCTTTTTGTGGATTTCTATTCTTATTTACTGGATTTCTATGAGGATTTAAACGTTGATCATTGATTTCTATTCAGTGATTGGGTTTGATCATTCTATCTCTCTTATTTTAATTGTTTGTTTATTGATCATGTTTAGCGTTGATCCCATAATGGCTTTTGGTTCAGTCATGAACTAAATTCCATTATGTAGTTTGGTTGCACATTTAAATGCTAGGATTGTTTTGCATATCATATGGAATATCTGTCATGGTTGTTTTACATGTATGAATGCTTGATCACCATTCGTCTCAGTACTTGTATGGAATTGACAATGAACATATAGGTATGGATTGTAATCATGATAGCATACTGAATATGGGGTCATTGTATATGGCTTGCTTATTTTGTGAACGGATAGACATATCTTTTGTTTCACCGTATGAGCTAGAATAAGGGCTTGAGCTTAAAATCAATATAATTGCAATTTCATATAGATATATAGTGATTTTGGTTGTATTGGTGATTACATAGAGTCTAACATCTCGTAGGTCTTTGTATAAGTAGGTTATAGTGCATTAAAAATGGTTATAACTCTATTCGTGTTCTTGGCTATTTTCTGTGATATATCTGAACACTTCTTGCATGATAGTGGCGATTAGATGAAATATTAAATGAAGTTAGGGTCCCATTATTTCCAGATTATATTTATTCCATTTGTATTCTTATTTTCAGTTGTTATTCACAATTAGTTTAATTCAACACTTTTAGTCATTAATTTAGGCATATAAATTTGGTGAGTTAATTGATGCATGATAGTTTGAATTTAACAACTTTCTCTGTGGGATCGATACTCTACTTACTCTGTATTACTTGTTGACCCGTGTATGCTTGCATTAGTTAGAGCTCTTTTATTAGAACTATAAAAGAGGCAACAACTTTTTGGCGCCGTTGCCGGGGAAATGCGTTAAATTAGATAATTATCATCAATTTAAAGCTAAATTGTATGACTTAGACAATTCTGATCGTTTCTCATTTCTATTTTTGTTTCGTTTTTCGTTTCAGGTACTTGTGAATTTTTATGCACACGCGATCATCCAACTCAGAACTAATACCAGCACAGGACAACATAAACGGAAGAGGTTGGAAAACAAGTGTGCGAAGAAATTTGCAAGTGCAGTTAGAGAGTACTACAGTTAGTATGGCAGAAGAACCAAGGATTGAACAAAGAGATGAGCATCGGGCTCTAAGGGAATATTCCATGCCAAATATAAATGGGCTACAGTCAAGCATAGTCAGACCGGCGATAGCAGCAAACACTTTTGAGATTAAACCAGGCACTATTCAAATGGTGCTGAACTCAGTTCAGTTTGGGGGTGTTGCTACGGATGATCCAAATGAACACTTATTGAGTTTCATAGAGATTTGTGATACATTTTGATACAATGGTGTGACGGAGGATGCCATCAGACTACGGCTATTTCCATTTTCATTGAGAGATAAGGATAGAAGTTGGTTACACTCTTTGCCGTCAGGGTCAATAACCACATGGGAGGACTTAACACAGAAATTCTTAGCCAAGTTCTTTCCAATGGCGAAGACTGCAAAGATGAGGACGACTATCTCTCAATTCGAGCAACAGTAGGGCGAGTCCTTATATGAGGCAAGGGAGCGTTACAAAGAGATGCTCAGAAAATGTCCGCATCACGGTATGCCAGACTGGATGGTGATAAATTCCTTTTACAATGGGTTAGGATGGCAGTCGAGACCGATTGTGGATGCAGTCGCAGGAGGGGCATTATGGACAAAGAGCTATGATGAGGCCTATACGCTTATCGAGACTATGGCTGCGAATGATTATCAGAATCCTACAGCTCGGATGCCACAACCCAAGGTTGCAGGTGTGTTGGAGGTTGATGCCATTACTCAGTTGTCGGTATAGATGACAGTTATGGCTAAGAAGATAGATACTTTGGCAAAAAGCAAAGTGAGATTTATGCGGGGTCACACTCTACGGATCAATGTGCCATCAGCTCAGAGTCAATACAGTATGTGAGTAATTATAGAAAAGACCAAGGTCAATTCCAGAACACATACCACCCCAACAACCGCAATCATCCAAACTTTAGTTAGCCAAATAACCAAGGACAACAATAACATCAGTTTCAGCCGAACCAACAGTTTCAACCACAGTCATCTCAGCCACAGTTTGCACAAAAACCACCATTTCCACCAGGATTTTCTCAACAACAACAACACCATGCTCCAGCTGCACCACAGCCATAGAAGAAATCAGAGATGGAGGAGATAATGTTGAAATACATGGCAAACACTGAAGTCATGATCAAAAGCCAAGCAGTGGCTATCAAGAATCTGGAGACGCAGATGGGGCAGATGGCGAGCATGCTTAATAATAGGCCCCAGGGTGCATTGACAAGTAACACAAAGACAAATCCTAGAAGAGATGGGAAGGAGCAGTGTCAAACAATCACATTGAGATCTAGGAAAGACTTGTCAAACACTGCAAGTCGCGCGCCCGCGCATGAGTTACAAGGGGACATCGCGCGGCCGCGCGAGGCAGAACAGTTAGATGGTGATGAAGAAAAGTTCAAAAAATCTGAGGTTCAACAGGAAGAGAAGAACAAGGCAGGTTCAAAAGAGAAGGTCAAGTGTCAAGTACAACAAATGCACCCTCAAGTACCATATCCGCAGAGGTTAGTTAAGCAGAAGGAAGACAAATAGTTCAGTAAGTTTCTGGAGGTGTTCAAAAAGCTGCAGATCAACATACCATTTTCTAAGGCATCGGAACAAATGCCAAGCTACGCAAACTTCATGAAAGGTATATTGTCAAGGAAGAGGAGATTAGACAAGTTTGAAACGGTAGCCTTGACAGAAAAAAATGCGTCAGCGATGCTCCAGCAGAAATTACCTCCAAAATTTGAAAGATCAAGGGCGACTTCACAATTCCGTGCATTATTGGGAAGATGAACTTTAGCAAGTGTTTATGTGATCTGGGGGAAAGTATAAACTTGATGCCCTTGTCAGTGTTCAATCAGTTGGGATTGTCGGCTTCAAGACCGACGAACATATCACTACAGCTAGCTGACAGATCCATCACATATCCACGGGGAATTATTGAAGATGTGTTGGTAAAGGTGGACAAGTTCATTTTTCCGGCTGACTTCATTATTCTAGACTATGAAGAGGACAAAAGTATACCAATCATACTAGGGATACCATTCTTAGCCACAGGAAGGACTTTAATCGATGTGTAAAAGGGGGAGCTAACGATGTGTGTACATGATCAAGAGGTCACATTTAATGTCTTTAAGGCGATAAAATTCCCATCGGATGAAGAAGAATGCTTTTTGGTTAACTTGGTGGATTAGGGTCCGAAGGATGAAGTACAAAAATCAAAAAATTATGGACCGTTAAACTATGCAACGGGTAAAAGTTCAGAGTCGAAGGTAGAACCGTTGATGAAAGCTGAAGTCATTAAATTTCGGGGTGCAATGGACAGTAAGGAAGGCACCTCAATTCTTGATGTGACATGAGACTCAGAGACAGTCAATCTAATTGACTATAACTTAGCGCTGGATGGGAGGCAACCCATCATTTCTACCTCCATTAACTTTTTAGTTGTTTATTTTGGATTATTTTAGTTAGCTATAGCCAATTCAATTTATATTAGGATATTGGACTTTCATGCTTAAGTATGTAGCAAGAATTGCTTTTCGAATATTTGCAAGATGATTAGCATTATCGATTGGCCGCTAGTTCATGTTTTAACAATGAGCATTAATGTCATCGCAGAGAACAATCACTTTGAAAGCTTTACTAAGAGAGAGAGAAAAATTGAACTTGACCATTGCAGAGACATGAGGGTCGCATGATCACGAGGCCTTTTGTAAGACAAACTTCAGCATACCGGCGGCCAAGTCCACTTAGAACAATCATGCATTCTCAAGTCGGCATCATAGCGCCACACTCAAACACTCGGCAGCTGGCATACACATGACCGAATTAAGTCAGATCTGAACATTTAAAAAAAAGAGTTTTGGACCATTTGGACTCTAAATTGCGATAATAACAGACGCGAAAATCTCTCCCTATCCATAACTCATGTCTCTATCTCTCTATCAGTTGAAGATTGAAGCCATATATCTCTCCATCAAATCTCCATGACTCTCTCCACGTCCAAAGCTCAACTACCTCTCATCCTCTCTATAAAGCTAGGGTTCCCAATTGGGTCGGCACACACAAGCGTGAAGGTTAACAATTCTCAAATTTTCATTCTCTCTCAGTAAGTCCATCTGCACTTTTAATCAACTATCTGCAAATGGGTCCAAAGAGAGCACGACCATCTTCATCTTCCTCATCCTCCTCCGACAACCACGAGGAGGACATTGTCGACCACACCAAATTCTTGTGTCTAGAAGCCCAGCAGGAGTACTACCGTATTGTAGCTAAGACATTTATCAAGGAAAGATGATTCAGACCCGAAGGCCAGGACGGAAAGCTCTCCGCCATGATTCAGGAACGAGGCTGGGGTGGACTGACTGCATCTCCCACGCCCATTCCGATGAGCATAGTCCGAGAGTTCTATGCCAATGCCAAAGTCACCATGAATGATACCTCGATGGTTCGTGGTTTCGAGGTAGACTAAAGACCCTCCGCCATCCGAAACGTGCTGAGAATCACCACAAGACCACCAACAGGGGCGGCTAATTGGATCGCAGGGGTACATCTGGAAACGGACTTGGAGCTTGTTATCGATGAGTTGTGCGTGCCAGGTACGAAGTGGACTTACAAAGTCGGCACAACCCAGCCTCGAATATTTCCAGTAGCCGCACTGAATCGATAAGCCAAGGCATGGAATCTGTTCATATGTGCCAAGTTATTGCCTTCATCGCATCAGCACGAGATCACGGCGTAAAGGGCTATAATATTATGGGGCATAATTACTGGCGAGTACATTGATGTGGGGTATTTGATTCATCAAAACAGTGTGAAGTATCTGAAGGGAACTACCACTAGAAGCATCCCACATGCCTCAGTGGTAGCCATGCTATATCCGCATTAGGGGTGCAATTGGGGATACGAACAAATGCAATATCCAAGTCAGGACATCACCTACGCCACCATTGCTAAATTTAAGGACTGGGCAGGTGGTGAACCACACCCGCACGGATGAGGATTCATTCTCCGACCCACTTTCCCGAGCCATCTCAAAGAACCCCTCAAATTTGATGAGAAGGCGAATCCACCCGAAAGCACATCCTATTCTAGCGATCAATGAGCCGAAGGTTGGAGCGCAAATTCGATGCCATGTATGAAAATTTTGGGACGTTTACTAGCGCAGCAAGGAACAATGCTAGAGTGGCCACAGTTTGGCACTGTAGTGCCATATCCACCACCAGATTCACCACCCGAGGAGGGTGGTCAAGCCGATCATTAAGGGAGTTTTTCTGTACCCTTTACCTTCATTCAATGGGGAAATTGAATATTTTAAGTTTGGGGTTATTGGGGAGCATAGCACAGTAGTTTAGTTTTATTTAATTATGCATGTTTATGTATTGGGGAGCATAACATAGTAGTTTAGTTTTATTTAATTCTGCATGTTTATGTGTTTAGTTCAATTTCTTGTAGATATTTTTTAATTTTTATTCATTGTTGATTGTGTTAGTATGTTTTAGTGCATGTCTCACATATATTTTTGCTTAATAGAAATTCTTGCCTAACCAATAATGATAGTGAATTGTGAAGGATTTTAGAACATGTTGGATAACACATCTTAGATATAATGTTTTACACGATGAGATTCATGTTGCTGTTTAAATGCTTTTGGTATGCACAAACGTGTTCAAAATTACTTGTAGGTTTAAAAAGTGTGTGTTGCATTGCTTGATAGAACATGTAGTTTTAAAAAGAGAAATATGTGGAAAGTGTTGTAGACTGTATGAGCCATTGACATGCAAATTTTGGGAAAGCATGGGTATGATGTGTATAAAAAAAAAAATCAAATAGCAATAACGTGGCTAGTCTTAATTTGGGGCTCTGGCTACCTTTCATGGTCTGGGAGTCGTTGGTTGAAAGCTCGCTAAGGGGTAGCAGTGTGCCTAATGGATTAAAACATTGAATAGTCATGTGAAAAAAAAGAAATATAGCAATAAACACCGCGGAAAAGTGCGAAAATCGCCCTCGTGAGTAGTAATAAAGCAATAAACCCATTGTTGAACCTTAGTTTGTGTTGATATGTTGAAACAGTCTGCGTTACATGAATATACATGAATCTTGCTTTAGACTATAATTTTCTATTTGGGCGCAGTAGATATGTATTCTTTGCTTAGATCAAGTTTTGGTGAATGATCACACACACACACACGAGATCTCTATAAAGCATATATGAAATAATCTGAGTGTATGATGTTATGTTTATAGTTTGGTTTGAAATCATATTCTTGGATCTCGATGATTCACTAAGGTAATTTGGGCTGAAATTCTGTTATGGCAGGGATTATGTAAGACTAATTTGCATCATAAGTTGCATATTTTTGTAGTTGCATTTTCATTATTCATTAGTATGCATTGCTTGAGGGCAAGCAACAGTTCAAGTTTGGGGGTATTTGATAAGTGGTATTTTTGCCTACTTATTGAATACCAATTCATGCGAATTGTGCCCATCTCAAGTACAGTTTATTGTGTTTTAGTTGCATTTCACGTTATTTTGCATTGTATTTATTTAAAACTGCTTTTGGTGAATAAGTGTAGGAATCGGCTTAATTTTGGTGGTATTAGAGGGCACGAGGCCAATGGATGCGTGAAGACGAGGCACAAGCGGGGATGTGCATGGCATGGAGGTACAATGAAGCATGGAGACCAAACAAATAAGAGGATCAAGCATGGAAGAGCAGAGATAAAGAAAATGAAGAAGCAGGCAAAAACCGAGCGAACTTACAGCAGTGGCAAATCGCACATATAACAACTTGGGGAGGCCGCCATGTAGTATTATTGACTACAGACGATGATGACTCTTCAAAGTTAAATGCGTGGCGAGCGAAGAGAGACGCAAGGCCATGCGAGAGGTTCATTTGGATAGGCAGATATTGTAAGTCTCGCGCCATGCGAGACATAAAAGCTGAGAGCCTTGTGACCGTATGCGCGATCTTTGTAATTTTGTTTTAATTTTGATTTTTAATTAAATGAATTGTGATTTGTTTTTAAACGATTCTGACTGGTGTCAGACGTAGACGAGATTATTTTGAGCGTATTTTCATCATAGAAACTAGGGTTTACACCTTGGGAGAGATTCCAACGTAGAACGAAGCTTTAACGTCTACTTTTCCAATTCTTCTTAGGATTCATCTACCATTGTGGAATTTTATTCTTATTTACTGGATTTCTATGAGGATTTAAACGTTGATCATTGATTTCTATTCAGCGATTGGGTTTGATCTTTCTATCTCTCTTATTTCAATTGTTTATTTATTGATCATGTTTAGCGTTGATCCCATAATGGCTTTTGGTTCAGTCATGAACTAAATTCCATTATGTAGTTTGGTTGCACATTTAAATGCTAGGATTGTTTTGCATATCATATGGAATATCTGTCATAGTTGTTTTACATGTATGAATGCTTGATCACCATTCGTCTCAGTACTTGTATGGAATTGACAATGAACATATAGGTATGGATTGTAATCATGATAAAGCATCTGAATATGGGGTCATTGTATATGGCTTTGCTTATTTTGTGAACAGAGATAGACATATCTTTGTTTCACCGTATGAGCTAGAATAAGGGCTTGAGCTTAAAATCAATATAATTGCAATTTCACATAGACATATAGTGATTTTGGTTGTATTGGTGATTACATAGAGTCTAACATCTATAGATGCTGTGTAAGTAGGTTATAGTGCATTAAAAAATGGTTATAACTCTATTCATGCTCTTGGCTATTTTCCTGTGATATGTGAACACTTCTTGCATGATAGTGGCGATTAGATGAAATATTAAATGAAGTTAGGGTCCCATTATTTCTAGATTATATTTATTCCATTTGTATTCTTATTTTCAGTTGTTATTCATAATTAGTTTAATTCAACACTTTTAGTCATTAGTTTAGGCATATAAATTTGGTGAGTTAATTGATGCATGATAGTTTGAATTTAACAACTTTCTCTGTGGGATCGATACTCTACTTACTCTGTATTACTTGTTGACCCGTGTATGCTTGCATGAGTTAGAGCTCTTTTATTAGAACTATAAAAGAGGCAACAGCCTCCTCCACCAAAGTTCACTAATCCGGGCAGTTTTGCAAAACCATGCCCAATTGACAGTCATGTCATCGGCAAAGCTCTTTATGACATAAGAGCTAGTACAATTATGGAGTCATGGTGGAATGAAAAGGAGAAGATAGAGGAATATCCCATTATGTTTATTAAGCTTCAATCCCCAATCTGATCATAGACATAATGGAGAAAACACCTAGTTGTTGGACGTTCTTAATCGGGAACCTATCTACAAAGAGCATGCTAATGGGAACCTCCCAAATGAGACATTACTACTGATGGATGGAAGGTTCCTCAATTTCCGAAGGGGAATTGGATAGAGAATTGAAGAAGTCAGGCTGAGACTATAAAATAAGAGCTTATTGGGAGGCTACCCAAGTTTAATTTTTATTTTTAGTTTTTATTAGGTTTTATATTAGTAGTTTTGAATTTGCATAAATTTAGAATTTAATAAAATTGTTTCTATCATGGTTTACAGTTTATTCAAGTGTGGTGCCCAATTTGTTCCATGTGCTTAGCCTATTCTCCAAACTTTGTGGACAAGGAGGAAGATTGCTATATTTTCAGGGAAGTCCTCTGCTTTACTTTTTTATATTTCAGTCATTGAGGACAATATCTAGTTTAAGTTTGGGGGCATTTTAGTGTCGTATTGCATATAGGTAGTTATCTGCATAGTAGTTCATTTTTTTTTATGTGTTAGAATTGTGTTTTTTTTAGGTTGCATATAATACATGGTAGTTATTTGCATATTCATATATGTGTTGCAGTAGTATGTGTTCTTGTAGTATAATTGCATTTTTTTGGCATGAATCTGTGTGATCGGTTGGTGTGGTCTTAGCTCGTCCTATGATAAAATTAGTTTTGCATGTTAACTTGAATAGTGTTGATAATTAATGATGAGTTCTAATTTTAATCATGATGATAATCTGAGCCTGTCTTAAACTTATGTAACTGGTTAGCACTTAAAGTTTAACTGTTTTAATCCACTTGGTTCAAGGGTTTCATAATTTATTTCTGAGGGAAAATCTTGGTTAAAATTTAAGGAAATTAGTGAACTGGCGGTAAAGGTTGGAATGACGTAAAAGCTTGAGTTTGGGGGAATCTATGGGTTATATATATACAAAATGAAAATGAAAAAAAAAGAAGAAGAAAGAAATGATGAAAAGAAAAAAAAATAGAAAATCTAGAAAAAGAAAAAAAAAGAGAGAGAATAAACACCGTGGCATGCTTGTCTAGTTTTGTGGCCTTTGTTACTTGAGTAAGTAAGCCCGAGGGGATTGTCTTTACACCTAGCGTCCTAAGGTTTTAATGGCTTGGGAGTCGTTGGTCGAAAGCTCATTAATGTAGCACTGGAAAGCCTAATGGAATAAAACATTGCACAACCATGAGAAAAATAAAAAAATGAATAAAACACGAGAAAGAGCAAAAATGCCCTCATGATTGAATAAAAGTAGAAATAAATCCAGTATTTACCCTTAGACTTGGTAATTGCTTAGTTTTAACTGGAGTTGTCATGTTCACAAAAGTAATTGAATTGGAACTGAAATTTTCCTTCTAAGAAGTTTGTTATGTGATTATCTTGAACTGTGGTTGGTTAGAATGGTTAATAAGCACACACACACAACATGGGTGATGACTGGTTTGGATTGACTAATTGGTTAGAGTTATGGATTTTGACTTGATTGAATATATTGTTTGAGTACCATTGGTATCTTTGAGGCCTGTTGCTATATATCATACTGATTTATTAATGGGTTCGTAGGTATATTAGGAAGTAGAACATGTGTGACGCCCCCAAAATAGGCATACATCACTCATCTTGAGTCGCCAAATACATGGTACTAAATTCAAATACAACTTGATTATACAACAGTCGTGTAAAATACGACAAAATACATGCTGGGAGTTTTAATACAAATATTGTCATCTAGACAATATCCACACTCAATTTACTCCTCATTACATTTATTATCACACTATTTAACAGAATAGTGAGGACTACTAAGACACCATCTCGGACCATCACTCTATTCCCCGACTAGTCCCGGCTTCGTTCTCATTTCCTGAAGAGAACAGTGAAAGAAAGGGTGAGCTCAACTAGCCCAGTAAGAAATATTATGACTAAGATAATGCGAATAAATTATCATTAGTCCTCAACGATGTTAAACCGATAAAATACAATAGACATCAAGTTTAATCTTGGTGAAACAAGCAATCCATTAAAAGAGTCAAGTAGAGAATAAAATCTACTATCTTTTATGATTTAAAAAGTTTTCATCACTTTTATCATTTGAGACTCGAATTTAATAAATAATCCACATCATCCCCGCACTACCACGCCAAGGATATTCATTAGGGTCACGACCACAAATTATCCATGCATTACGGGCCAAGGATATTTGTGTATTCATCAATGGTCATGATCATGCCAACAATCGTCCATAAATGCACGCCGGGCCAATGAGGACTTTTACCACATCATTTGTAACATTACGGTTATGATTACAAGAATAATCCTCGGTCATAATCATACCAAGTCCATCCCCATACGCACTACAGCCACATATGACTTTCAAAAATAATATAAACATGAGGATGATGACAATGATATAAGAATTCAATAAAACAAGTTCAAGAATTAATTTATTCAGGAACTAATAACGTCAAATTGTCAACATGATACTTCTTTGTAAAGTAAAATTCAAGAATACTCGGAAGAATATTTCCATGAAAAGATCTTTGGATGAAGCGCAAATATCAAGAATATTCCACTAATTTCATGGAGTGTAGAAGTCAAAACTTTAACCAATTGAGTATAATAAAGAATGGAATAACAAAAGAAATCACCATGCATGTGGTACTCAGCATAAAAAGTTATTCCATCGAATAATAAATAACGGAACGGTGTCAAAGCGTAATACATGCAAAGCGGGATATTCAAATGAGAATAATAAAGAATGAAATAACAACAGAAATCACCATGCATGCGGTACTTGATGTATGACAAAGTTATTCAACAGAATACTAAATCACGGAACCGGTCGAGGTGAAATTCACACCAACAGGATGTTCCAACGAGAATAATAAAGATGGAACCAGTCCAAAGATAAGATGTATGAGGATATTCCAAGCAGAATAATAAAGAATGGAATACAAAAGAATTTCACCAAGGATAGGGTAGCTTGGCGTATCTGAGTTATTCCAATGGAATAATAAAGAGGAATAATAGAAGTTCTCTTCATGAATACAAAAGAAATAATACCCTACGTAGTAAAAAGAAACTTGATATCGAGAGTAGTGAAGTAGCAGAATACTTTTTTTTTCTCTCTATAGTTTCTCTCTCTATAGTTTCTCTCTTTAGAGTTTCAGTGAATTCGTAAGAAATAATTAAGGAATGAGCTTCTCTTTATAGAAGAATGGAATGAATAGTAACCAATCCATGAACGGTCCAGATTGATTTACTTTAATCGGACTATCCATATTTAAAGTAAAATCTTTTAAATAAAATATAATATATTCTATTTATAATATAATAAAACGAATAATTTTAAAAATTTTTTTACTATGCAAACACTATCGCAGCACTATAAAACACTATGCATAATAAAATATAATATATTCTAATTATTATCTAATAAAGCAGATAACTTTATAAAAGTATTTTGTTTTATATAAAAAGATTTTACTATTAGCCTAATAAAAGCGAATAACTTTTATAAAAGTATTACATTTTATATAAAAGTTTTTACGTTTTATTACGTTAATAATAATGAATAAAACAAAACTCCATCATCATTATTATTATTCACACTATTAATCGACTGTGTCGTTCCCGGAAGAGGGGCTTTCAATAAGGATTTCTCCCTATTGGCTCGCAATTAGGTGACCAAACCTCTCTGGCGTAACTTCTAGACATCGTTAATAATGCAAATAATAATATTAACAACTTCGTCATCTCAATTATTGATTTAATAACATATAAAATATCGACAATAATTGAATCAAACTGAGTGACTTCTCACATAAGCATTAATAATTAATACCATGTGCTACTATGTAACCATGCATATTACTGTACTTTTACTATCGAGTAGTTCAACAGTATCAACGGTAAAACTTCCGCCATTATTTTCATAAAAATATTTTTGTCGTTTTCTCAATTCGACAATAATTATGTTGTGAGGTCCACCAATGATTGTGCCGTCGTACGAATATTCCCTAACCAATCGAATATTATATAACAACTTGCGTACTTTGCAAAATTTATAAATATTATCCACAACTATAACATTATATCAAATTTATTCCATAATATTCAAAAATGATATTTATAGAAAATTCATTTTTATTCATAAAGTTGGGGTCATATTGCAAAATTTTTATTCATATTGTTTCGGACCTTATTTCGAAAAACTTAAAGAATGAAAGTTGTAGATCTACGTCTCCTCTTACCGGAACATCTTGAATCATCAAAATCGGAGTTCGGACGAAGAAGTTATGGCCATTTTCCCAAAAGACGTCGGAGTAGAAAATTTCCAGAAAAGGCCCCAGCGCCGGGGCACCCATTTCATGCCTATGCCCAGCATCGGGGCGCTAGAGAGAAGTGTTCCAGCACCATGCCCAGCGCCGGGGAGCTGGGGAAGAGTTTGGTGAGGCTTGGACGCATTTTGGGGCGAATTTTAACACCTTTTTGACTCCAAATTGGATTGGGTTTGTTCCTAAGCTAAAAAATTGGACTTGTAACCTATAAATACATGATGTAAAGCATAAAATAAAGGGAGATTACATAGATTAGACTAGATAAAACACTCCATTAGATTAAAATATAAACCCTAGTTCTTAATTAGCCATTGGAGATTGAAGAACACTGAAGATCAAGAAGCGAGAAGCAAAGAGGGAGCATCGAGTTCTTTGACAATGATTTTATTCTCTTCTCTTATCATACTTTTATCTTTTAATATCTATTCAGTTGTGGATTCTTGGTTTTAATTAATTAATTATGAACTAACTCTTTTATTAAGATTTTAATTGAACCTTTTATGTCTATAAATTAGTTATTCAATGTATTCCAATTATTTGTGTCAAATTGAATTGTTTATCTTGTCTTGAGCCTATTGATTAATTATCTGATCAGTAATTACCTTGTTACTCTAGAAGGAATTGAAAGATGAATTCTACGGTTAGAACTGGGCATGATAACATGTGACTTAGTTATTTGCATGGCGGATAATTAGGTTCGTGAATTGAATGGAAATATCTGTTCACCGCATGTAACACATAAGAAATTGTAATTGAAGGAGTTTAATTCAATTGTTTTGCATAGGAATATAGCAAGATTAATCTGGATTAAATATAAGTCATTTGATCACTTGGAAAAGGACTTTTGACATTTGAGAATTCCTGTTAACAATTCAGTAGGCATAATAATTGGGATAATTGGATAATTGATTTATAGTTCATAATTGGGGATATTGAAGTCTTAATCTTTATTTATCTGAATTCATTCGTTGAGTCTTAATCTTTATTTATTTGAGTCTTAATTTTATTTATTTGAATTAATTGTCTTAATCACAATTTGCGATTGTTTAAATAAAATTGATTTGGTTAAGAGTTAGTAATTGGTAATTTTTATTAAATAATTCCTCGTAGGAACGATACTTTTCTTATCACTTTATTACTTGTTGATCGTGTATACTTGCATGTATTTATTTATTGCGAAATCGACCAACATCTGCTGCTTCTGGCATTACGCATGAACCTCTTGAGTCTTCTTACCAGCATTGCAATATCCTCGTCACCATCTTCCTCAGAGTCAGAATCATTTTTAGCATGAGCTTTGGAGATGGTTTCTATTGCTTTAAGAGCAACTCCTTTGTCTTTCTTTCTTCCTTCAGATAGAGTCTCTTCCCTTTGGGTCAGCTCCAGTTCATAGGTAAGAAGGTTTCCATAGAGTTGTTGAACAGTCATTTCATGGAGATTCTTTGATTCTATGATGCCAGTGGTTTTGGCATCCCACTTGCCTGGTAAAGCTCTCATGAATTTTATAATCAGATCTTTGTTTGGATAGATCTTTCCAAAAGCTCGAAGAGAGTTGAGCAGAACATTGAATTTTTCATAAGTGGAAGTGACGTTTTCTCCTGGAACATGGGCGAACATTTCATATTATTAAGTTAGAAGAGATTACATGTTTTCTCTGACTTCTTCAGTTCCTTCGTGCATAATAAGCAGTGTTTCCCAAACTTCCTTGGCAGTTTTGCTATTGACCACATTTTCGAACAGATCATCTTCTAAAGACTGGAAAAAAAGTTTTTAGCCTTTTTATCGAGTTGGACAGCTTTCTTCTCGTTGTTAGTCCATTCTGTTTTGACCTTGATTTGAACTCTGTTTGGATCGTCTGGAGTTGGTGTAAGCTTTATTGGAATATAGGGCCCATTCATAACAGTTTCATATAGCTCTTCATCTATTGAGTCCATGTAGGTTTGCATACGAACTTTCCAGTTTGCAAATTTATCTTTGTTGCACATTGGTGGCTTACTGCCTCTTCCGGTCTTGGATTCGCTTATCAGATGTGCCATTGGATCTACTCAATCTTTGTAAACTGATTAAGAGAACCTGATCTGATACCAATTATCAGTTCCCAGAGGCACAATAATTATCTAGAAGAGGGGGTTGAATAGATATTTTAAATATTTTCTTTTTCAAAAATACTTGTCAGATTTGTTAATAAATTAACCAAATTGGAATATAAGATTTGTTTGTTCCCTTTGAAGATAAACCAAGTTAATAGGAGATAAGAAATTATAACAGATATAACAGTTATAGCAAGAATATAAAATATCAGCATTTTTAAGTGGTTTAGAGCACTCAAAGCTCTTAGTCTAGTCTTCTACTCCTCGAGTAGGAAATCCACTAAGGATATCTTTAAAAACTTTGAATCACTTAGATTCCTTCAAGACTAGCAGTCTTGGAACTTCTTAGTTCACTTAGAACTCTTAAAGTCCAGCAAAATTGGAATACACTTAATGAGAGTTGAGTTCTTAGGTAGTGCTACTCAGTTGCTATTAAGAATATGTTTGAAAGAACTGAATTGCTGAGCAAGCTTTCTTTCTTGATCGTAGAGTTGAGCGTTGAGTGTTCTTCAGCTTTTTTGTTGTTTACTTGCTTATTTTTGCATCTATGTCTGATGATTTGTATATAAAGGAGCCTTTGAAATGTGTCCGTTTGAAGGCGTCCGTTGAAGCATTAAATGCATCAGACATTTCTGAGCACTGATGGTGACTTACTAGAAATTTGTTGTTTAGCCGTCTGACTCACTGACATGGAAGACTGCTATCTCACCTAACACTTGAAAAAAACTTTTTCAGCAGGCATGCAGTCCTTTTCCTTAGCTTCTTCAATACGCTTCTTCGATACATACTAAGGATGAGCATTGGGATTCCCAAAAGTCTCAACGTCTATAATTCATTCTTTATTTGTAGTATTTTATTCTTCAGCTAATGGACAAGGCTCGATGCTTTTGATGCTGACATGAGATACATTACGATCATGATCGTGGTGTCTTGTCACATTCGTGCTTGATTCGGACTGATAGAGGAGAACACTACGATTTCTCTTAAGACTGGTAGACTAAGATCCTTGACTTTCTTTTTTTTACAGACTCTACGCTTCCGAGAGCAGACTGCGATTCTTGACTTGGCTCGGCAGGCGCTTGGGCCAATTCTACGATTCTAAGTGAGGCCCTCCAAAGCAGACTACGATTCTGTAGCAATGTTTTCGATACGCTACGATTCTACCTTGGCTTCTGTAATCCCTCGGCTAGCTCGACAGACTACAATTCAGTTGATGCCTATCTATTACATCTCAAAGTAGATCAACCTAACAACTTTGATCTTTTCTTCTATATATTCCTTTATAGAATGATAAATATAAAGCATAGATCAACCTAACAAGTTTGATCTATCACCTAAGTCCTTGTACATATGTTCTTTGAAGGACTTTACATATAAGCATGTTTATTTACTTTCAACATCAAAATTGAATATGCAATTCCCAACATATTCTACATTATCTTAGTCATAATATTCTTTACTGGGCTAGTTGAGCTCACCCTTTTCTTTCATTGTTCTCTTAAAGAAATGAGAATATAGCTAAGACTAGTCGGAGAATGGAGTGACGGTCCGAGATAGTCACTATAGAAGTCTTCATTATGTTGTAAAATAGTGTGATAATGTGACGCCCTCAAAATAAGTATACATCACCTATTCTGAGTAGCCAAATACATGGTACAGAATACAAATACAATCTTTAATATACATCAAGAGCTGTGAATTTTAATACAAATATTGTCTTCTAGACAATTTCCACTCTCAGAATAAATTCTCATTACATTTATTGTTACACTATTTAACAGAATAGTGAAGACTACTAATACTATCGTCTGGACCGTCACTCCGTTCCCTGACTAGTCCCTGCTACGTTCTCATTTCCTGAAGAGAACAATGAAAGCAAAAGGGTGAGCTCAACTAGCCCAGTAAGAAATATTATGACTAAGATAATGCGAGAATAAATTATCGTTAGCCTTGATAGTGTTAAAGCGATAAAATATAACAAACATCAAGTTTAACTACTGGTGGAACAAGCAATCCATTAAAAAAGTCAAGTAGAGAATAAAATCTACTATCTTTTATGATTTAAAAGGTTTTTCAACACTTTTATCATTTGAGACTCGACTTAATAAATAAACCACATCATCCACACACTACGGCCGAGGATATTCATTAGGAAGTAACGACCACAAATTATCCATGCACTACGGGCCGAGGATATTCGTGTATTCATCAATGGTCATGATCATGCCAATAAGCATCCATTAATGCACTCTTGGCCAATGAAGACTTTTACCACATCATTTGTAATTCTTTATCGCTGATGATTATACCGAATAATCCTCGGTCATAATCATACCAAGTCCATCTATGCACTACAGGCCATAGATGACTTTTAACATAATATAAACATGAGGATGATGACAATGATATAAGAATTCAATAAAAACAAGTTCAAGAATTAATTTATCCAGGAACCAATAACGTCCAAATTGTCAACATGATATTGCTTTGTGGGGTAAAACTCAAGAATGCTCAGAAGAATATTTCCATGAAAAGATACTGGATGAAGCGCAAATATCAAGGATATTCCACTAATTTCATGGAGTATAAAAGTCAAAACCTTAACTTAACTGAGTATAATAAAGAATGGAATAACAAAAGAAATCATCGGGCGCGATAGGCCCGCATGCATACGAGTTATTCCAATAGAATAATAAATAACGGAACCGGTCGTACATAAACGCATGCATGTGAGGATATTCAACAGAATAATAAACAACGGAACCGAGTCGGTGAAATTCGCACCAAGCGGGATGTTCAACAGAATAATAAATAACGAAACCCGGTCATGCGTAAGCGCACGATGAGAATGTTCCAACAGAATAATAAAGAATGGAATAATAGAAGAATTTCACCATGTATGCGGTACTTTGCATAGACAAGTTATTCCAACATAATAATAAAGAATGGAATAACAGAAGAATTTCACCAAGTATAGGGTAATCACAGATACTGAAGTTATTCCAATGAGAATAATAAAGAATGGAATAACAGAAGTTCTCTTCATGAATACGAAAGAAATAATACCCCTTACCTTAAAAGAAGAGTATTCCGACTGGTAGGGAGAGGATATTCTTGAAGAAAATTTGCACTACGCTCAAAACTTCTTAAAACTCTAAAGAAATACGCTCAAGATTATAGAAGAGAATTCTCTGAAATTTCTGGTGTGATTTTAATTCTAACTAAGCATCCTATTTATAGGAGAATTGATGGGCACTATTTAAGAAAATATCACAGACCAACAGTAAATATTCGGACGAAGTTCACGGGCGAAGGTTTTCTGAGAATCACGGATGATTTACCAACAATGCAGGCAACTGAATTTCAACCAAAATCAAGAAAAAAACAAAAACTAAAATAATTTATATATATATATATAACCATATGTTTAATATATATATATACATATAATATATATTCCCTTCCTTATACTTTTTCCTCCCCCCACCCCATTTTCAATTCAGTTTTCAAAGTCACATGTGGGCCCACCAAAAATATACTGAAAAATTTTCTACCGATTATTTTGAAAATGGGTAATCGTGGGTCCAATAAATACTTCATAAAAATCTCCTCAATATTTTTAACAACATTTATCATCATTATTATAATTCACAATATTAATCGACCAGGTCGTTCCCAGGAAAGAGGGGGCTTTTCAATAAGGATTTCTCCCTATTAGCGCGCAATTAGGTGACCAAACCTCTCCTTGATGAACTTCTGAGACATCGTTAATATTGTAAATAATAATATTAATAACTCTATCATCTCAATTATTGATTTAATAATATATAAAATATCGACAATAATTGAATCAAATAACGTGAGATCTTATGCAACAATTCTTTGAAGCAATAATTGAACAAAAGCGAGTGACTTCTCACGTAAGCATCAATAATCAATCTGGCGTGTTACTATGCAACCACGCGTATTCTCGCATTTTTTAACAAGGGTGTTTCAACGATTAACGGTAAAACTTTCGCCGTTATTTTCATAAAATATTTTTGTCTTTTTCTCAATCTGACAATAATTTCATTGTGGGGTCCACCAATGATTGTGCCGTCGTACGAATATTCCCTGTTAAAACGAATATTCCTTGACCAATCGAATATTATATAACAACTTGCGTACTTTGTAAAATTTATAAATATTACCCACAACTATAACATTATATCAAATTCATTCCATAATATTTAAAAATGATATTTATAGAAAAATCATCTTTATTAAAAAAAAATTGGGGTCTTACAGATAATTATTGTAATGAAGACTTAATTTGAGTATGGATATTGTCGTATTATATACGGTGCAATATTTGTATTCAAACTCACAGCTTACATGTTGTCGTATTTTGCATGATAGTTGTATAAATAAATTTTGTATTTGGATTCTGTACTATGTATTTTGGCGACTCAAAATGGGTTGTGTGGACCTATTTCGGGGGCGTCTCAATAAAGGAACACTATCATCGACCTAAACAAACTGCAATTATATATGATAAATGGGAACTAACAATACTTAAAAAAAAACTTTTAAAGGCGTCGGGGTTTGGGGTGTTTAGCCATCCGACAATAGTTACCAAAATTGATGTTAGTCTTATGTCTACCCTAATTGAAAGATGGCATCCGAAGACCAATACCTTTTCATATGAAGTGTGGAGAAATAACAATCAGATTGAAGGATGTTCGACCGTTTTATTTTTCAATTACTAGTATTAGGAAAACCCTTAACTTGTCCCGTATTTAATACCCCATTTAGATATTTTACGGAATGTTTTGGGAAGGACGATGCTGGGGAATGGAAATAGGTTAAAAAATACGTGGTATTTCTCTAATTTGGTTGCACAAAAATTTCTCTAAGTTCCTAGAAAATGCAAGTAGGAATGAGGTTGGGCGTTATACAAAGGCATACCTTCTTTGGATATGTGTGAAGATTTTATTTCCTCTAGGTCAAGAAATACTGTACACCCTAGGTACATATACTTTATATGTTATTCAAATAAGACTGTCATGTATGCATGAGGTCTTGCATGTTTGGCATATTTATATTGGGGTTTGTACTCAACTTCTAGAAAAGGGAGTAAATATGTCAATGGTTGTATGTGACATTGTTACAAATTTAGTTATACGAGCATTTTCTGTTTGGAAGGCCTAACTGTTAGGTTTTGTGAAAATCAAAGTAGCAATCAAATTACAAAAATAGCGGAAGCAAAATAAAATCAGATTTTAAAAATTTTTCACAAACCAATTACCCGGATCATCCTTTATGCATATTATTAATTAAAACAATGAACAAGAAGTTATGGAATCATACCCTTGTAGATACGAGCTTCCACAGGTACGAGCTCACCTCCTACTTCTCCGCTATCTTTTTGAATCTCCGGGTAGATTCCTTCTTTTGATCAATATTGTTAGCCACCCAAGTGTATGGCCTCTAGAGGTGATCCACCAAGGAAGAACAATTTTCAAGAAGAAGGGTGTATTGGCTCAAACTCTAGTTTTTCCTATCTCTATAGAAAAAGGGGACGTACTCTCCAACTATTAGAATTGCGTATATCTGATATAAGACTCCTTTAATTAAACTCTTTTAATTAAATGGGCTCCCTAATCTTATTAAGGATAATTAATTAAACTCATTTAACTAATTTTTCCTCCTAATCCTATTAGGAATAAATGAGAGTACTTATATTAAATTAATTCCTAAACTCTTTTAGAAATTAAAATAATAATAATTGTAATAATATTAATAAGACTCCTCTTATTAATTTATATTTAATATTTTAAAATATTAAATAATTAATATTAAGCTATTTAATTTATTCTATCACCATAGATTAAATTAAATATACTTAACATATTATTACGATTATGCCATTAATTTCTTAAATAATTATTCTCCCTTTTACGGTGTGACCCTTTAGGTTCTCCATATTAAACCGGTTGTGAATAAATCAATTAGAACAATTCTAATCTTATTTAAATAAATAAATTGAAAAATTAATTTATTTAAATAAATAATATTTATTCTACAATAGGGATAAACCTCTCTAGCGATCAATGACTTTTCAGATAATATAGATTTCAATATTAATCATAAAAGAACCTTTGAGTTAATAGTTACCGTACATTTTAATCCTTCCACCATACAATGTCCCAATTAAATAAAAAACATGGAATTACTGTCAAGTCTTATTTTATTTAATTATATGTATTTCGATTCCTAAATGCACAACTCCTAATGAATGCAAATTAGAAAATACTTTCTAATTTCATTCCACCTTGGCTAAGGATTCCTGGGTTGTCATTTATCGAATCACATAGAACATTTCTCTTCTTTTACTAGAAGTGGTAGATTCTTTATTGATCATTCATTATCTTCATATATAACTTATTACACCCAAGCATACCCTTTTATATACTCTAAGAGTCTTAAGGAATAAGTCAAAGTGTAATTCATTATATATAAGATACTATGATGATCTCAAGTCTAAGGATCATTTGTAATACTATCACTACAGGAATTCCTATTGACAGGCAAGTAAAACTCCAATAGGTATTCCTTAGCGAGTCATGTTGTGACACCCCCAAAATAGGTATACATCACCCATTCTGAGTTATCAATACATGGTACAGAAACAACTACAACTTTATTATTATAACAGTAAAACTGTGAGTTTAAATACAAATATTATCTTCTAGACAATATCTATACCCAAATAAATCCTCATCACAATTATTTATACATTATTTTACAAAAATGGTAAGGACTACTAAACAACTCTCTCTATAACCATCATTCCATACCCCGACTCATACTCGCTACATTATCGCCTCCTGAGAAGAAAAATGGAACAAAAAGGAAAAGGGTGAGCTCAACTATTGATAAAGAATATTATGACTAAGATAATATAAAACAAATTATCGTTAGTCTTCAACAGGGAAAAATCTGGGAGAATATAATAAACAACAAGTTTTAGATCAATATTCGCAGCGGAAAATAATAATTCATAGAAGAGTTACGTAGAGAATGAAATCTACTATTATTTATGAATTTAAAAGTCCATCGTCAATATTTTATCCCTGTAACATCAATTAATATTCATCTTGAATTAAATTTTCATCTTTGCACTCTGAGCCAAAGATATTCATCGATCGGTCATGTTCATCTCAACACTTCATTCATCTTTGCACTTACACGGGCCAAAGATATTCATTATAAAATCATTTATCTTTGCACTATGAGCCAAAGATATTCAATAATATCATCATTTAGGGTGAGGATGATGAAAAATATTTTTAAAGAAAGCGAATCCGGTGAAACAAAATAAATATCAAGGATTCGTATTTCAGCTATTTCATGTCCAAAAATACTTCATAAATAATCATAGTGAAGTAAAATTCAAGAATGATCAAAACATGGATACAATTAAAACTAGTATCCATAATAGATATTTTGGACGAAAAGAAATTTTTTTTCATTTTTCGATGAATAGTGCCGTATTCGTGAATAGTGCCGTATACGTGAATAGTAACTCCGGCACAAAAAGTTCCAAATTTGATTAAAAGTTTAGATCAATACTTCGGCATAATGATATTGGAAGAATTAATATCATTTTTTTAAAAAAAATAATATCCCTTACCTCACAAAGACAATACTTCTAGTTGAAACACCGGATATAGGCTATGATTTGAACTTGCACCGTATAACAACACTCAAAGTATTAAAATACTCACAAGAATACGCTCAATATATCGAGAGAAAACTTGAGTTTACGGTGTGATTTTCAATTCTAACCCAAGCACCTATTTATAGGAAAACGTAGTAGAACACAAAGCAAAAAATTTAATAAAATATTATTATTTGTATTACAAATTCCTACGCCCACTTTTACCAACTGATTTCAGCCATCTAGCACATATTAAAGATGCCCACAAACATTTGAAAAACGTTTTTGTTGATATAAATAATTAAAACTTTCAAAAATCAATTATTTCGGAACTACGAAACTTCAATAATTCATAATAAATAGCCCTTTTATCAGAAAATTCGAAACTAGCACCTTTTTCATAGAAAATTCCATTATCTACAACTTTACAGAAGAAAGTTTTTCCAAATTCAAGCGAAATGTAAATTGAAGAAATCCAAAAGCAGGCGATTTATTGTGCTATAATCAAATTTCAGTCAAGAAATGGGGTCCACAGACATAAAAAATATGTTTTAAATATTTTTGGTAATAAAAATACTCCTCCTCCTCATATACTCATATATCCCATATTCATTGTAAAGATATCACAGTTATTATATTATAATAATATAATAATTTATTTAAATGAATTATTTTATCAGAAAAAGATAAAATATTAATTTTCAACAATTGTCACATTAAAAATTTTATCCATCTATATCCACATAAAATCAATATTTTTCTCATCATATAAATCAATAATTAATTATTTACAAATAATATTACAGAATCACAATCATCGACAACCGAGCAGATTTCCTAGGATAGGGGCTTTCCAATAAGGATTTCTCCTCATCTTGGTGGCCGCAATTAGGTGATCAAACCTCTCCTTAGATGTAACTTTCTAGACATTGCCAATAATTTTATCCAATAATATTATTAGGATAATATGAGTTATTGTCTAGATAATGGAAAAAATATTGTGTAGTGACAATAATGAAACAACGGTAATATAAAATATCAATGCAAAGAATTATTGAATTAATAAAATAAAATCTTGAATAAGTAATTATTGTAACAATTATTGAGTAATGCCTTCTTACGTAAGAATCAATAATTGGTGCAATACTGGTGTCTTCTTGTGTTTTAACCACCTAGTATTTTAACAAGATAATCAGTAATAACTACACGCCGTTATTTTTAAACAACTTATATTTGTCGTTTTCTTCATCCAATCGCTTTTTCGTTATGGGGCCCACACAAGGTCGCGCCAATACGAATATTCCCTGACGAAAGAAGAATATTCCACGACCAAACGAATATTTTATAACCACTTACTTATTTAAAATATTTGCGTATTTTACCCATAACTATCCACATTAATCAAATCAACCCTTACTATTTCAAAATAATAAATAGAGAAAATTTAATTTCATTAATAATAAGTTGGGGTCTTACACATGTTCAGTGAACTTATTCTCTAATAAACGCCTACATACTTGCTTTAGTGTCTCCACACAAATGATTATGAGATCAATCATCCTCATCCAATGAGCAAGCAACGTACGTACCAATCTATCTGAATTCACTAATCCCCTTTTTAGTAATCCATTGATTGGGAACATTTTAGTTTTAAGCTATCTAAGAATTTAGATCTCATTAGCATGATCTCATCATGATTCTAAAAGCATTGCTTAAAACTATGGGTTTATCACATATTATTAAAACAACACCATGTAGATAATAAATGTCTTTAATAAATAATTCTTTTATTAATAAATAAATAAGATTGATTACAAAGTGTATGCATACTACTTTCACTAACCCTAGGCCAGATTCCTTATTTTGGCTCCCTTGGGCAACGACCTGGGCATACTCCGCCAAACATAAATATCCTGATAGGAGGGAGAATTCATATCACCATATGTCTTTCTATCGTGGCGAATTTGATAGGCAATTGATTGGGCGTCTACCTACAAAATACAAACTATGCGATTGTTTTCGCCTAGTTTGACACAAAAGAAGAATTTGCTCGCACTGCCGGATTCAAATTTTTTCAAATAAGTGACTGCAACAAGTGCATCATTTTCATCCTCCGAGTCACGCCTTCAATTCCTAACTACATTATGAACATCCATGCCACTAAAATCTACGTTATGCATCCTTCCACCCATTGTGCTCAAAACGTTCATCATCTTACTAGGTCCAATACACTACAAGAAAAAGGCCTGACAGTGACCAATAATATCAGCTACCGCATATAGTAGTAATAGCGACCGACATCTGCAATCGTAATTTAATTCAGTTGCTATTCAATATCAGCGATCGCCTGCGGTCGCTGAGCGATCACTAGTACAAATTTGCCTCCCAAAATTTGGCAAGAAATGTTGGCGCGAAGGTTTTGTGCGACCAATTAATATCAGCGACCGCTTGCGGTCGCTGATAAGTCATTTTCTTGTAGTGATACCAATCTTATTTAAGGTGTCAATTAATTGTCTTGCTACCGGCGTAATATTCTTATGTGTCTCAATTAAATCTACTTCCGTAGGTGCCACCCATTGATGATTGTGACCTAACTCAATGGTCAAAATACGCCAATTGTCTTCTTTTTTATTGTGAACAATATACATTCTAGCTTTACATAATGTTTTTCCTATCGAGACTCTTTGTCTTCTTATTTTATCGTTATCACATTCATCATCTGTTAAACTATTTACAACAGTTGGTGTACCGACTTTTTACATACATATAACACGGACGACAAATCATTACTGCCAGCATGTTTACGACTCGTATTAATCCTAATCTCAAATCCTTTTTTTGTGTGCACAAGATATATAAAAGATTTTAGCTTCTTCTAACTTAGAGGACAATTGACCAACATAAGGGATCATTACCTCTTTACTACTTTCAGCATCATTAACATACTCAGATGCATTTGTACAATCTATACTAGCAAGAGATTCATAAGAACTAGACATAAATATCTTTGTAGCAGGTATGAAGGCCATTGAGGAACACTTACCAAAAATTACTCTCTTTCACAACTGATTTCTTTAAATCTGGATGAAGCAACTTCTCTCTCCAGATCTAAATTGGATAGTTGTTTAGACAATTGATTCGTATGGAGTAAAATGTATGCCCTAATTATGTATGTCTTAAAAAGTAAGTCAAATTGAAGCTAGAAATCAAACTCATGTTTTGTCTGACCTCATGAAGGAGGTGCGACCATAGTGAATTCGATTTCCAAATTAAGGGCTGTTAACGCCAAGATCTTTCTCCACGTCCCAATCACCAAGACGCATCCGATATCCTGCACAGTTCAACAAGTCAACACCAAAAGCTTGACGGCTGGACCGTCGGGGGATAGCTCCGGCGTGAGAGTCAGTATCGGCGATCACAAGGTTAACAATGGAGGGAAAAATAATGTCTAATGCCTGAGAGAAAATAAAAGTAGGATTGTCTATAATGTTTTGTTACTTACCTCCTCCTTTGTGATGCTAGCCCCATACGTACTCTAATCCCGGTTTACCATGCCACCCATCACCTCCTGACACCTTTCCCCCACTCCCAATCATTTCAGCCGAAAGTATACAGCCTGCCTCCCTACCTGCTACCATTCTTTGCCACCGCCGGTCATCTGAGTCCCATCCTCATTAATACCATGCAGAAAGGTGGCAGACATAATAGTCAACCATTAATTGGCGCAATGATTATCGGTCAAAGCTGGGTTAAGTGGCAATTTGTACAATGGGCCAATTCAATATGTAAGCCCAAATAATAGAAATGACCCATACGACCGGATCCAATCCGAATGGACCCAATGAAATAATCAAGTAATTGGGCCCAAAGCATCCGGACCAATAGGACATGAGTAATCAAAACCCAAGGGAGGAGCCCATTAAGTCTGGCCCGATAAGGAAAAGGATCATGGCCCAACATTGCCCCCTAGTCTTTTATTAAACAGGGGGTTTAATGGAAGACTATAAATAATATAGGCCCATGATATAATGAATTATGAAAAGTCACGAGAGGTCCAAAGTGAAACTCACCAAAGCCCAACTAAGCCGGTCCAAATTGATATCAGAGATAGAAAAGAGAAGCCCAGCAGACATAAGTCCACTCTGGTTAAGATATTTAGACCCAAAATCGGATAACACCTCTTCCAATTCACCATCATTACTGTGAATTAACTGTGCCGCCCTCGATTACCGGGTAACCTTCAATATAAAAGGTAAATTTTACCAATTTTGACAGTTTTACCTGCCAATTTTGAATTTCGAACTTTCAAGCTTTCTTTCTATCTCTCGAGCTTACTTTGTATTCTCGGCAAATTGTTAACAATGGCGTCTCAAGATTCTGAACAAGGTCGTCCCCTGCTAGTGACACCAATTTGCTCTATTCCTCCAAACCCAAACTCTATCAAAAATGCTTCAAGTTCTGATCAGGCCGCCGCAACTACTAAGAAGAAACCAAAAACGACATTCTCTCCCAGTCCGTTCGAATTCTATAGGAACAAAGAGCAATATGTCCATGCCAACATCCCCTCAAAAGTTATAGAGGCTGACTTGGAGAGGCTTCGAACTCGTTGCCACATTCCGGATACCCACTTGGTAAGAATTCCTGTGTGCGGAGAAGCGGATGTACCAGCATACTGAAGGATGGATGGTCACATTACGACGACCATTCTGGAGAAAGGGATCCGGTTCCCCCTTCACGCCTTTGTATTAACTTTATTAGGGTTTCTGGGTGTTGGGTTCGCCCAATTAATGCCGAACTCTTATATTCATATTTTGGCATTCATAGCTCTATGCCACGAACTTAGCGTCGAACCTGCGCTCGACTTCTTCTTTACTGTATACAAGGTCGACCAGTCCAGAGAGAAAGGATTTAAGACTATAAGCAAGCATTCTTCAAAAACAGGAGAGAGGTTCGAGAGACGCTCATTAGTGAATACTCCTTCAAGCAACAAAGGATGGCATGAAAGATGGTTTTTTGTCAAAGGACCCGAAATCATCTCCCTTGCAAAATTTGGGCCAGCGATGAGAAGATTTCTACGGACTTCAGAGACGTTTCTGAAGAACGTGAGGCCGAGATGATAGAGCTTTTGGACAATTTCCCGAGGGAGGAATGGAACTATAGACTTCTTTCCAATCAAACGTGGTTGTATGACCACAAACGTAAGTACAAATTCACTTTATGAATATTTGAAAATTTTGTGATGTGGATTCTGATGTAGAACTGTTAATCTTTTGTAGTAACTTTGATTACACCGTTGTCTTCGGAGGTGAAGGACTTAGAAGATTTGTTAGCTGGAAAACCGGTAGAAGCCACCGTCGATTCTTCACAACATGAAGTCCCATCCGAAGATAATGCAGCCGGAAAATCTACAGACGTAGATGCCGAACCTTCACAACCGGAAGCCTCCTCCAAATTTAACCCACCTATCGAAGTACCAGCCGATGAACCTCAAACACATGCACCCGAAGATGACGAACCTCTTCTTCCGAAAAAAGTTCTTCAACTTCGTCGAAAGAAAAGAGCCATCCGAAAGCCTCGACCGATCTCCATCCCGTTAGACCCCGAAGACCTTTCCGAATCCGAACCAACCGTTAATCCGATACCCCTAACTATCGATCCAACACCACCAGCCGCCGACCCAATACCGCCAATTATTGATCCAACACCACCAACCGCCGACCCAAAATTAATCCGAACAAGTTTATTAGATCTTCCTGCAAATGATCGAAGACAACTTCTTCGGATCAAAAAGCTGAAAACCAAGGTCATTCCCTTAACCCCCGATGAACTTAGGGTAACTTCTTCAAATATTCCTCCCCCAACAAACCCTGTGGAGAGTTTAACTGCAAATGAAGAAGAAAGAACTGAATCTGCTACAGTACCATCTCGAAAGAGAAAACGACCATCTGACAGCCACCCAAACCCAACGCCTGTAACTTTACCAGTTCGAGATCCTACTCCAGCTCAAACTCCTTCCCCCAAAAATATCTACATGGATCCTTCTCCCATTCATGACCAACCGATGCCTTCCCCCCCAAGGCCTTCAACACAAAATTTCCATGATGAGGCCACTGGGATGCCGACTTTGTGGCCTCGGTACAACGTCAACTTCCCCTTCCATCTGTTTAATGCCTTTGTTCGGGAAAATGATGATCATCGATTTGATAATCATACGAACAAAAATTTTCTTGATGAAGGCATGAGTTATCTGGCCAAGGTAAGTGAGGGTTTTATTAGTTAAACATTACTTCATTTGCCAAAATATTTGAAATTGATTTCGACCTTTGTTGAATATATGCGAGTAAATGCGATCTTCGAGCGTTCGCCCCGGGCATCTAAATGCCGAGTCTGATGAGGAGACTCTGAGGAGGGAGAACAACATGCAGAAGGCTATATTGGCCCGAGAGAGAGAGAGGAACGTGAATCTGTTCTCCATGCCAATGAAAGTCTTCAGAGGGAATTGGCCCAAACCATGGAAGACATGAAGGAAACTTATGATGTGCTGAACTCGGTCAGAGAAGAACTGAAGACAACAAAAGCCAGCGAACAAAAATTAGCCACTATGAATATCCAACCCGTTCAGAGGTAGAAGCTTTGAAGACTACTAAAGAGGGGCTTGTTGTAGCCAATCAGAACTTGTCAATTCAACTCAACGAAGTTCAGACGAAGGCTCGATCAGATAGGAAAGTTCATAAGGCCAAGCGTCGTAAGCTTCGTGGCAAGATAAAGGCACTTCAAGAACGGGACCCTCCTTTGACCGAAGACGTGGTCAAGCAGATACAGGCGGATTACCGTACATCTGACTAGCTCAGTGCAGAGATTTTGAAAGTATATTATGAAGGGTACGAAGACTGTCGGAGTCAGGGCGAGGAAAAGATGGTGGCTGCCCAACTGGTCCCATCTTTGTTAGACTCCGAAGATGAAGCTGCTAGCTGAAGATGATTTTACTTCCTTTAATTCATGGGACTTGTGTAAAGATTTTCTGATTTTGTAATTAAATCAAATATTAATGAAATGTGGTTTCACCCCTTATGACTTCGGTGCATTTACTTTCTGCAAATACTTTGATATTAATTCAACTGAAAAAATGTACAAACTCTTTCAAGAATTCAACTCGAACGGTTAATTAACAACTAAGCATGTCATATAACAGATAAGATGAAGTTAAAGAATGAGGCATTCCGAACTCGACACTTAGAAAAATTTTAGGTAATAAAGTAAAGGGATACTCATTAGTTACCGAAGTGTGAGACAGATCTGCTTTATTAGGAATTTGTTTACCCCGAAAGGCCTAACAAAATCAAGAGATGACATTTGCCTACCACGAAGGGCCTGACAAAGTCTTAAAGATGACACTTGCCTACCACGAAGGGCCTGACAAGGTCTAAGTGTCGACAATTTCCTACCACGCAGGGCCTGACAACGTCTTAAGGATGGCGTTTGCCTACCACGCAGGGCCTGACAAACCCATAAGGTCCACCTGCCATTAAGGCTACCATCGAATGGTCAGTAAGTCCGCCCGAACCTCCTTACACCATCGAATGGTGAGCGACGAACGAAGAAGCGAGATTCGTTTGAGAAAAAAGGCTTTTATTGATGATGAAATAAATATTTACAGACCTCCGATGCATTGACATTATATTTACTGAAAGTATTTCCTAAGTCTGCCGGTATGCCAAGTATTTTTAATTGCCGACCCGTCAATGCCTTGGTAGATAAGTCCCCGGCTTCGGCACTTCAGTGACTTCATATGGTCCTTCCCAATTTGGCATCAGCTTTCCCAAATCCTGAGGTGTAGATGCTTCAACTTCTCTGAGAACAAAATCTCCCACTTCAAATCTGCAAGCTTTACTCCCTTGTTGTAATGCTTTGGCTACTCTCCGATTGATAAAGTCGCCAATTTGATCAAAATTTGTTTTCTCGACTTCTTCAAACAAATCAAGATTGGCCTTGAAATTTCTTCTTCATTGTAGATTTCTTTGAATTGACTAACTCGAAGACTTGGAGATCCAATTTCAACTGGGACTAAGGCATCAGTACCATAGGCCAGCCTGAATGGTGAATCCCCCGTTGTAGTCCTCGGAGTAGTTCGATAAGCCCTTAATACGCTAAGCAGCTCTTCTGGCCATCTTCCCTTGGCTTCGTCCAATCTACGCTTGATCCCATTCAGCAGCGTTCTGTTAGTCACTTCAACTTGTCCGTTTGACTGAGGATGAGCTACTGAAGTCTTTCTATGCTAGATCCCCAGTTCTTTCAAAAACGCTTTAAATTTCGATCCCACAAACTGGCGTCCATTGTCCGATATTACCACCTTAGGAATTCTGAAACGAAATACCACCGATTCTTTCAAAAATTTCAAACATTCTTGTTCGATTATTAACCTAAGTTGTGACGCCCCCAAAATAGGTATACAACACCCATTCTGAGTCGCCAAAATACATGGTATAGAAAGCAAATTACAACTTTGACAATACAGATGTCGTGTAGAATACGACAATACAACTGTGAGTTTGAATACAAATATTGTCTTCTAGACAATATACACACCCAAATAAGTCCTCATTAATTATTCATACACTATTTTACGAAATAGTGAGGATGACTAAAACATCTTCCTAGAACCATCACTCCATACCCCAGACTCGATCCTCGCTTTATGTTCTCACCTCCCGAGAAGAAAAATGGAACAAAAAGGAAAAGGGTGAGCTCAACTAGCCCGATAAAGAATATTATGACTAAGATAATATACAACAAATTATCGTTAGTCTTCAACGAGGAAAAATCTAATAGAATACAATGACAACGAGTTTTAGATCAACAAATGCAATGAAGCAAAGAATCCATTAGAAGAGTCACGTAGAGAAAGAATTCTCTTGTCTTCTAAGGTTTAAAAGTCCATCATCAATAGTTTATCCTGTAATAACAATCAATATACATCTTTAATCATCTTTGCACTATAGGCCAAAGATATTCATTTCATATCACCGGTTGGTCATGTTCATCTCAACACATTCATCTTTGCACTACTGGGCCAAAGATATTCATCGATTAATCGTTCATCTTTTTTGCACTACTGAGGCCAAAGATATTCATTTATATCACCATTTAGGATGAGGAGGATGATGAAAAATATTTTTTAAAAAAGCGAATCCAAGTGAAACAAAATGACAAGGATTAAGGATTCGTACTTTTGTTTTACCCATGTCCAAAAATACCTCAAAAATAATCGTAGTGGTGTAAAATTCAAGAATGATCAAAACATGGATACAATCAAAGCTAGTATCCGAATAGATATTTTGGACAAAAAGAAAAAAATTTATTTTTAAATTGAATAGTCTGAAGTATTCGTGAATAAGTGTCAGATATCGTGAATAAAGTCTTGAGTATCGTGAATAGTAACCCAAACACAACAAGTTCCAAATTTGATAAAAAGTTCACCAATACTTGAAGATAATGATATTGAAGAAAAATATCATTTAAGAAGAAAATAATACCCTTTACCTCAAAATAACCGTATTACGATTGAATTTTAGGTATAAGTCGATGAAAACTCGCACCAGATATAGCAACACTCAAAGTATACTCACAAGAATACGCTCGATAATATAGAGAGAAAAGAGAAAACTTAGTTTTACGGTGTGATTTTCAATTCTAACTTAGCCCTCTATTTATAGGAAAATGCTAGAAGCCTAAAAAGGAGACTAAAATAATAAATTAATATTATTTATAAACCAATTTCTCGCATGCTTTCAAACCCCTCAATGCTGAAAATTTCAGCTGACCCATGTGCATTCAACACCCACCAAAAAGTGGGTCCCACCATAATTAATAAAAAATTATTTTATTTTCCGTAACTTCAATAATTCATAGAAAATAGCTCGTTTATCAGAAAAATTTGAAACTCATGACTTTCCATGGGAAATTCCATTCTCTACAACTTTGCGAAGAAAATCTTTCCAAATTCCAAATGAAATTGACCGAAATCCATAAGCAGACGATTTTACGATTACTATAATCAATTTTGATCAAGAATTGTGTCCACCGACACACAAAACATATGTTAAACATTTAATGCCACAAAATACTCTACCTCCTCATATACTCATATATCCCACAATCATTATAAAAATATCACCGTTAATATATTATTAAAATAATATATTTAAATGTATTATTTTATCAGAAAAAGATAAAATATTAATTTTCAACAATTGTCACATTAAAATTTTCTCCATCTATATCCACATAAAATAAATATTTTCTTTATCATAATAATCAATAATTAATTATTCAAAATAATATTACGAATCACAAGATCTTGTATTTGCGGTAGTTCCAGAGAAGAGGGCTTTCAATAAGGATTTCTCCTTCTTGGTAGCGCAATTAGGTGACCAAACCTCTCCTTAGCAGAACTTTCTAGACATTGCCAATAATGTTATCTCGATAATATTATTCAAATAATATGAATTATTGATTTGATAATGGAAAATCTTGTGTAATGACAATTATTGAAACAATAATAATATAAATATCAACATGACAATTATTGAATTAATAAAATATAATATTGAATAAATAACTCATTGTAACAATTATTGAGTAGTGCCTTATTTACGTAAGGATCAATAATTCAACAATATCATGTAATACTGGTGTCTCTTCTCTTAATGCAACCACGCATATTCTTACGTATTTTAACCACCGGGTAACCCAACGTTGTTAATTTGGTAACAATTTCTGCCTGATTATTTATAAAACTCAATCTTTGTCGTTTTTTTCATCCAACCCGTTTTTCAGTTATGGGCCCACTAATGATTACTGGTCGCACGGAGATTCCCGAAACAAAAAGAATATTCCACGACCAAACGAATATTCCCACGACAATAATGAATATTTTATAACCACTTGCTTATTTTGTAAACTTTGCACATTTCACCCATAACCAAAGAATTATATCAAATTAACCCTTATTAATTTAGAATAATGAATAAAGAAAATTCAATTTTATTTATAATAAGTTGGGGTCTTACAACCTCCCTCCTTATGAAATTTCGTCCTCGAAATTGGACGACGTACACTGGTATATCGAAAAGGTGAGGGTACCTCGCTTTCATCTCCGATTCAACTCCCATGTCATTTCTTCAATTGTATGGTTTCTCCACAAAACCTTAACTTGTGGTATAACCTTCGTGCGTAAGACATGCTTCTTTCCTATCCAAAATCTCAACAGTATCTCCTCGTAGGTTAAATCTTCCGCTATCTCAAATGCGGTTCTAATCTGATAATGTGGTTCGGGTCTTTCACATATTTACGAAGCATAGATATGTGGAATACATTGTGAACACGAGACATACTTGGAGGTAACGCGAGTCTATAGGCTACGTTTCCTATTCGGTCAAGAATCTCAAATGGACCAACAAACCTTGGATTGAGCTTTCCTCTTTTCCCAAATCTTGTAACTCCTTTCCATGGAGCAATACGTAACAATACATGATCTCCAATATTAAACTCCACGTCCTTTCTATGAAGATCAACATAACTCTTTTGTCGATCTTGTGAAGTTTGAATTCGTTGTCGAATCATTTGGATCTTTTCTGTAGTCATGCGTACTAATTCTGGTCCCAACAATGTTGCTTCTCCCACCTCGCCCCAAAGATTTCGAGAAGCGACATTTTAAATCCCATACAACGCCTCAAATGGAGCCATGCCTATACTTGCTTGATAAGCTGTTGTTGTAGGAGAATTCCACGATGGTAGTAGTACTTATCAACTTCCTTTGAAATCTAGGACACAGAGTCTTAATAGATCTTGAGGGTTTGAATAGTCCTCTCGATTATTCGTCTGGTTTGAGGATGGTATCTTTGACGAATCAATCGTAAATCCGTGCCCATAGCTTTCGCAAGCTAACCCAAAATCTTGAAGTGAATCTCGGGTCACGATCCGAAACTATGGATATCTTGGCATGCCATGCAATCGTCATAATCTCATTCACGTCATATACGAGCAAGGCGTTCAAGGGATAAGTCTCAGCGTATCGGTAAGAAATGGGCGACTTGGTTAATCTATCAACAATAACCCAAATTGCATCTACGCTTTGAGAAACTTTGGGAAGACACCGTAACAAAATCCATAGTAATGTGTTCCCATTTCCATTAGGAATCTCAAGTGGTTGCAATGGACCTTTTGGCACTTGATGCTCGCCTTTACACGTTGACAAAGTTAAACATCTTGAGATAAACTCATAATCTCTCTCTTCATATTGTTCCACCAAAATGTATGTCGAATATCATGATACATTTTGGTACTTCCGAGATGGATTCGCAAGCGGGGTGTGTGTGCCTCCATCATGATTTTATGCTTGGTCGAGAATCGTTAGGAACATAAAGTCTAGAATTGACTCAAGTATTCCTTCCTCATCAATTCTTGCTTAGGAATAGCTCCTTCTTGCACTTTCCTCTTCATACGCATCATTGGTCCGTAACAGCGACTTTAACTTTATCGATTAAAGTCGGTTCTACTTGTATATTCGCCATCATTATGTGGGTCCCTGAAGTCTTTAATTCTACCTCCATCCTTTGCAAGTCATACAAAATGGGCCTTTGCGTTGACAATATCGCTTTTCGTCTTTGCATATGATCTTCTACTTAATGCGTCACCTCTACGTTCGCTTTTTCGGGATGATATTGAATAGTGTGATCGTAATCTTTTAATGACTCCGACCAACGTCGTTGCCACATGTTGAGTTCTTTTTGGGTGAAGAAATATTTGAGGCTTTTATGGTCCGTATAAATCTCCACTTCTCTCCTCCATACAAGTAGTGTCTCCATATCTTCAACGCTGAATCACGATCACGCTAACTCTAGATCATGAGTAGGATAATTCCTCTCATATTCTTTGAGTTGTCGTGAGGCATAGGCTATGACTTTCCCATGTTGCATGAGAACACATCCTAACCCCTTGCCAGAAGCATCGCTGTAGATAACAAATCCATCTGAACCAGATGGTATTGTCAGAACAGGTGCTGAAATGAGTCTCATCTTGAGCTCTTGGAAGCTCCTCTCGCATTCCTCGCTCCATAAGAATTTTGCATCCTTCCAAGTCAGCTGAGTTAACGGAGTAGCGATTCGAGAAAATCCTTCCACAAATCTCCGATAATAACCAAATTAAGCCCAGAAGTCACTGCGTCTTGATCACCGACTTGGTTGCTCCCAACTTTGTATTGCTTCAATCTTGGCCGTCAGGTCAATGAGATACTCCTTGTTTTGACACCACGTGCCCAAGGAATGCTACTTCCTCAAGCCGAACTCGCATTTCTTGATTTTGGCATAAAGCTTGTGTTCACGAAGTCTTTGTAGTACCAGCTTCAAATGGTGCTCATGATCTTCACGGCTTTTGGAATAGATGAGGATGTCATCAATAAAGACAACAACGAACTGATCCAAATATTCCTTGAACACACGGTTCATCATATCCATGAAAGCGGCGCAGGAGCATTAGTCAATCCAAAAGACATGACCAAGAATTCATAATGCCGTGATCGAGTCCTAAAATGCGTCTTTGGAATATCCTCGGTTTTAATCTTGGTGATGATATCCGTAAGCGAAGATCGATCTTTGAAAAGAATTGTGCTCCTTGTAACTGGTCAAACAGGTCATCAATGCGAGGTAGCGGATACCTATTCTTGATGGTGACATGGTTCAATTCTCGATAGTCAATACAAAGTCTCATACTCCCGTCTTTCTTCTTTACGAATAAAACAGGAGCACCCCAAGGAGACGATTAGGCCGAATGAAACCGATGTCTAATAACTCCTGTAGTTGGACTTTTAACTCACGAAGTTCAATAGAGCCATTCGATATGGGGTTTTAGAAATGGGCTTTGTGCGGTTGCTCAAGGTCAATAAAGAATTCAACATCACGTTCGGGGTAGGCCAGGAAGCTCTGAGGAAATACATCGTGGAATTCTTTAACCACGTAAATATTATTCAAATCGACTTGTCTTTGTTCAAATCCATAACATGGGCTAAGAAAGCTTGGCATCCGTTTTTCAATAAACGAATAGCTTTGTGGCTTGATATGACGATGATCGATTTTAGTGGTTTAGTGGTTTGAATTAATATATGACGATTTGGTTGGGAATATGGAAACTAACAAACCTTACGAAAACAATCAATTTTGGCATGATGAGTGGTTAACCAATCAATTCCTAAAATCACATCAAAAGCAAGTATCTTTAAAGAGATAAGATCAACGGTAATGTGATAGTGCCAACTTGGATCATGCAAGATTTATAAAGCTGTAGATGTAACGAAGGTTTCACCAAACGGAGTTTCAACAGATAAATCAAAATCTAATTTCTCGAGTCAAGTTTAAACGTTGAGCACAAGCGGAGAGATAAAAGAATGGGTAGAAACAGGTATCTAGTAAGGTATAAACTTCACAAGAATTCAAGATTAGCTTACCCGTGATCACCTCGTTCGGGTTCCTCACGTTTTGGCGATCACGACAAAAGCTCTTCCAGAACCGCCGATTTCGACTTATCAGGATGACCCTTGGAATCACCAATCCACTTGAACTTGGTTTCGCTTATATGACAGTCTCGAGCGATGTGGCCTTCTTTCTTTCCACGGTTGTAACATACCTTGGATTGTTGTGGACAGTTTAATGATATGTCCCTCCTTCCCGCATTTTGTAACATCTAACGGCGGTCGTTCTCCTCCCTAGCATTTGTTGTTGGTCTTTGGTCTTGCTTTGTTGATATCTTCCCGCCACCTTTGTTGAATCTTCTCTTCCGAAATTTCCACTTGAGTCACCTCTCCTATTATCATGTCCACGATTACCACCGAGTGGTTACCGCTTTGTCCGTATTCTTTCCTCCTCATTTGGTTATCATCGTTCGATGACTACCACGATTGTGGTCCCTCGATTGAGTATACTCACTATCTCGCTCTAATAAGCGAGCCCCATTGACAACATCTCGAATACAGAGAAAATTTATGAGAGATAAGGTATTGATGAATCTCTGGTTTTAGACCTCTCAGAAACATACGCGTCATTCGTTCCTCATTCTCCACCAAATGAGGTGCAAACCTGGATAATTCTGCGAACCTTGCCTCGTCTTCGAGACACCGCCATGTTGTTACATTCGAGTCTAATAAAATCTACCTCCTTCATACGACGAATACTTTTACGGAAAGTACTTGTCATTGAACATTCTCAAATCTTTCCCAAGACATGTTAAGTGGTATCTGGTCAGTACGCCTTCATGATTCCCACAAGAATGTCTGCTTCACCACGAAACATAAAAGTGGCGAATGGAACCTTTTGTTCTCCGTGCACCCCAAGACATCGAATATCTTGGTAATTTACTTGACCCACGTTTACGCCTTGATCGGATCCGGCTTCCATGGAAATCTGGTGGTCCCAACTCCTTGAATCGCTTGGTGTGATGATGCATAGCAGCGTTGCCATCATTTCCACCGTATTTTGTACACAAGTCTCCTCGTCGATTTTGCATGAATCGCAAAAAGCTTCTAAACATCCGTCGTTCATCATTTGCTCGATGGCGTTGTTCATGGGAGGAACATTGCCGACTGTTACTACGTTCTCCTCGTTGGTAGTCAAAGGCGTCACCCACGGCCTCATAAACTCCATTGTTAACGTTCTCGTGACCATTCTTAAATCTTGCCATAAAACAAGGGTTAATTAAACAAATTAACATATCACATAATATCCTATATTATGACCGACCAACAAATAAGCTTAGGTAGGACACACTAGCGAAGGATTTACTCGTCTCTCCCTCCTAGTTCTATTCCCGATCTCCGCATGAGATCATATCCCTAAGCTCTAATACCAATCTGTGGCGCCCCCAAAATAGGTATACAACACCATTTCCGAGTCGCCAAAATACATGGTATAGAAAGCAAATTACAACTTTGACAATCTGGATGTCGTGTAGAATACGACAATCTGTTGTGAGTTTGAATACAAATATTGTCTTACAGACAATATACACACCCAAATAAGTCCTCATTAATTATTCATACACTATTTTACGAAATAGTGAGGGAAATTTAAAACATCTTCCTAGAACCATCACTCCATACCCACTCGATCCCTGCTATGTTCTCACCTCCGAGAAGAAAAATGGAACAAAAAGGAAAAGGGTGAGCTCAACTAGCCCAATAAAGAATATTATGACTAAGATAATATACAACAAATTATCGTTAGTCTTCAACAGGAAAAATCTAATAGAATACAATAGACAACGAGTTTTAGATCAACAAATGCAATGGAAGCAAAGAATCCATTAGAAGAGTCACGTAGAGAAAGAATTCTCTTTGTCTTCTAAGGTTTAAAAGTCCATCATCAATAGTTTATCCTCGTAATAACAATCAATATACATCTTTAATCATCTTTGCACTATATAGGCCAAAGATATTCATTCATATCACCGATTGGTCATGTTCATCTCAACACTGTTCATCTTTGCACTTCTGAGCCAAAGATATTCATCGATTAATCGTTCATCTTTGCACTCTGTGCCAAAGATATTCATTTATATCACCATTTAGGATGAGGATGATGAAAAAATATTTTTAAAGAAAGCGAATCCGGTGAAACAAAATGACAAGGATTAAGGATTCGTACTTTGTTTTACCCATGTCCAAAAATACCTCAAAATAATCGTAGTGGTGTAAAATTCAAGAATGATCAAAACATGGATACAATCAAAGCTAGTATCCGAATAGATATTTTGGACAAAAGAAAAAAATTTATTTTTAAATTGAATAGTGCCGTGATTCGTGAATAAGTGTCAGATATCGTGAATAGTCCAGTATCGTGAATAGTAACCAAACACAACAAGTTCCAAATTTGATAAAAAGTTCACCAATACTTCTAACATAATGATATTGAAGAAAAATATCATTTAAGAAGAAAATAATACCCTTTACCTCAAAATAACCGTCTTAATTTGAATTTAGATATAGTCTTGTAAACTTCAGATAGTATAGCAACACTCAAAGTATACTCACAAGAATAATTTCGATAATATAGAGAGAGAAAGAGAGAAAACTTAGTTTCGGTGTGATTTTCAATTCTAACTTAGCCTCTATTTATAGGAAAATGCTAACGCCAAAGGAGACTAAAATAATAAATTAATATTATTTATAAACCAATTTCACGACATGCTTTCAACCCCTCAATGCTGAAAATTTCATTTGACCCATGTGCATTCAACACCCACCAAAAAGTGGGTCCCACCATAATTAATAAAAAATTATTTTATTTTCCGTAACTTCAATAATTCATAGAAAATAGCTCGTTTATCGGAAAAATTTGAAACTCGCGACTTTCCATGGGAAATTCCATTCTCTACAACTTTGCGAAGAAGAAAATCTTTCAAATTCCAAAATGAAATTGACCGAAATCCATAAGCAGACGATTTTACATACTATAATCAATTTTCGATTCAAGAATTGTGTCCACAAACACACAAAACATATGTTAAACATTTAATGCCACAAAATACTCTACCTCCTCATATATACTCATATATCCCACAATCATTATAAAAATATCACCGTTAATATATTATTAAAATAATATATTTAAATGTATTATTTTATCGAAAAAGATAAAATATTAATTTTCAACAATTGTCACATTAAAATTTTCTCCATCTATATCCACATAAAATAAATATTTTCTTTATCATAATAATCAATAATTAATTATCAAAAAATAATATTACAGAATCACAAGATCGACATGCCGGTAGTTCCCGAGGAAGAGGGCTTTCAATAAGGATTTCTCTTCTTCTTGTAGCAATGATTAGGTGACCAAACCTCTCCTTAGGCAGAACTTTCTAGACATTGCCAATAATGTTATCGATAATATTATTCAAATAATATGAATTATTGATTTGATAATGGAAAATCTTGTGTAATGACAATTATTGAAACAATAATAATATAAATATCAACGCGACAATTATTGAATTAATAAAATATAATATTGAGCGAAGAACTCTTCGTAACAATTATTGAGTAGTGGCTTCTTACGTAAGGATCAATAATTCAACAATCATTGTAATACCGCAAGGTGTCTTCTTTGTGCAACCCGCGTATTATCAGTATTTTAACCACCGGGTAACCCAACAAAGTGTTAATTCGGTAACAATTTACGCCGTTATTTATAAAACTCAATCTTTGTCGTTTTCTTTCATCCAACCGTTTTTTCCGTTATGGGGCCCACTAATGATCTATGGCAAGTCATCACGGAGATTCCGAAACAAAAAGAATATTCCACGACCAAACGAATATTTCAAACAATAATGAATATTTTATAACCACTTGCTTATTTTGTAAACTTTGCACATTTCACCCATAACCAAAGAATTATATCAAATTAACCCTTATTAATTTAGAATAATGAATAAAGAAAAATTCAATTTTATTTATAATAAGTTGGGGTCTTACATAAGTGGCTTTGCTTCTACCCATTTGGTCATATAGTCGATGGCAACTATAACAAAACTGACTTGACCTTTTACTTTCGGTAATGGACCCAGTATATCAACCCCCCAGACAGCGAAGGGTATAGGAGATAAGACCGAGTATAGCTCTTCTGGTGGCTGATATGGTATTGGACTATTGAGTTGACACTTCTCGCACTTCTTGACGTACTCAGTCGCTTCCTTGAAGATGGTGGGCCAATAATACCCCTGACGAAGTACTTTGTAGGCTAATGACTTAGCAGCCATATGGTCCCCACAGATTCCCTCATGTACCTCTCGTAGAGCATATTCAGCTTTAGATGGAGTCAAACATTTCAGTAGTGGAGATGAGAAAGCCCTTCGGAACAGATCCCCATCAATCAGAACAAAATTAGCACTCTTGTACTTAATTTTCTTGGCTAGCATCCGATTCGAAGGTAAGACGCCATCTGCCAGATACTCCAGGTATGGAGTCAACCAGTAGTTGGTCCGGTCAACGCACATCACCGCTTCATGATGAACACTAGGATGTTGCAAAATTTATAAGTAAACCGACCCATCAAAGACGTTAACATCTGTAGTGGCTAATTTGGAGAGTGCATCAGCAATGGAATTGTTGTTACGCTCGAATTTCAAAATCGTGGGGATTTGAAAATCAAGCCGTTCTTTCACTTACGCCAAATACTTGATCATTCTTGGTCCTCGAAGCCAGACTCCTCGGAGAGTTGCTTAACGACTAAGCGAGAATCATCAAGATGACTATTCTCTCGCACTTCAAGACTCTTCGCTAGTCGTAACCTGCGATCTGCGCCTCATACTCAAACCTTTGTTGTTTCGTCGCTTAAAGCTGAAATCGATGGCCTATTGCACCTTGAATCCTCCGGGACTCGCCGAATAATCCTCGCTCCATCGATGTCTGCAGTAGAAGACCCATCTGCATCTGGCGTCCACGAACTCTACCTGCCGAAGAATCAGAATCGCTGCTGCATCCGGATCCTTAAAAGCCACATCGCGGCTTCGCCGACCGGAAAACGAGCACTCAACTAAAAAATCAGCCAAGGCTTGCCCTTTGATGGTGGTTCAGGGATGATATTCAATGAAAAATTGGGACAACTCCATCGTTCACGCAATTTAATCTCCCGATAACTCAGTCCGCCCATAATCTTCTTCAAAAAGGTCGATCCGTGTATACTATTACCAATCTACCCTGGAAGTATTGTCTAAGCTTTCGACTAGCAGTTATTAAAGCAAAAGCAAACTTTTCAATGTTTGGGTACCTTGTTTCAGCATCCCGAAGGACATGGCTTACATAATAAATCGGGTGTTGCTTACCCCCAACTTCATGCACCAAAACTGCTCCTACTGCCAACGAACTAGCTGCCAAGTACAAATATAGAGGCTCAGCAGGAACGGGTTTCACCAACAAAGGCGCCGAAGATAGGTAGGACTTGATGCTCTGAAAGGCGTCTTCACACTCCAAAGTCCATTGGAACGTCTTTGCATTCTTCGGCCCTTTCAATGTATCAAAAAATGGCAAACATCTTTCTGCCGACTTGGACATGAACCTCCTCAAAGCTGCAATCCTTCCAGTCAGACGTTGAACATCTTTAAACGACTGAGGAGTCTTCATGTTCAGGATTGCTTGAATCTTCTCTGGATTGGCTTCAATTCCTCTTTGACTGACAAGATAACCCAGAAATTTGCCAGCCCGTAGACCGAAGGTGCACTTAGTGGGATTTAATCTCAAGTTGTGATGGCGAATTGTCTGAAAGCATTCTTCTAAATCATCCAGATGTTAATGCACCAACATGCTTTTGACAATCATGTCATCCACATACACCTCCACGCTCTTGCCCAGCTGATATCTGAAGACATAGTTCATCATCCTCTGGTATGTGGCTCCGGCATTGATGAGACCGAAAGTCATTTTCTTATAGGTATATACCGAACGATGCGTAATGAACGCCGTCTTCGGTATATCCTCTTTACACATGGAAATCTGATGATATCCAGAGAATGCATCCATAAAGCCCAACAAAGCATACCCCGAAGTGGCATCAATGAGTTGATCGATGTGGGGGCAGCGAGTAGAAATCCTTTGGACAAGCTTTGTTCAGATCAGTATAATCAATGCAGACTCGCCATTTACCGTTCTGTTTCTGGACCAGCACCACATTTGTCATCCACTGCGGGTAGTCGATCTCGAAGATAAAGTCAGCTGCCAGCAATTTTGCAATCTCTTCATCTATGATCCGCTGACGTTCAGTTGCAAAGATCCTCCTCTTCTGCCGAACTGGTTTCTTTGACGGGTCTACTTCCAGCCGATGCTCAGCGATATCCCTACTTACTCCCGGCATATCCTGAGGTTCCCATGCTAAGATATCAACATAGCATCGCAGGAGCTCCATGAGGTTCGAACCTATTTTCACTGTCTTGTTCACTTTGCCCGGGATGAGTTTTATCTACTCTGTTTCCTCAGCTGGCATGACCAATGGTTCGAAACTACTCTCAGTAAAGGGTTCAATCTCTATTGCCATGGTACGCTTCGCTTCGATATCCCCCACTCCAAGTGATCACAACATTTCTATAACATCTTTCGCCGGATCAAATCTCCTTTTACCTCACCAACCCCATGGTAGTAGGAAATTTGATTTTGAAGTGAGGTATTGAGGTCACTGACTTTTGAAAAGCAATTAAAGTAGGTCTCCCCAAAATGGCATTATAAGCAGAATCTACATGTACAACATAAAATTTACAAATAATTTCTACCTGTTGAGGAGCCGTTAGAAGATATTTGGTAGCTCAATGGTTCCAGCCTACCTTAATAGGATCATTACTAAACTTGCGTCTGGAGGAGCCTCGCCTTTATCTCCATCTTCCGCTTGTCCGGATGCATCCTTTGATAAGCGTGGGCATCTGAGAATATCTCTGAAGACCCATTATCCACCATCATTCGCTTCATATCCACCGAACCCACTTGCGCAGTCAGCACCAATGATCCTTCATGCGGTTCGATGACTTCAGAAGGGTAATCTTCATCAGTAAAGGAGATCAGTACTTACGGATAAAGGTCATCATTCTTCGGGAGAGTACCCGCCACTGACATGACCGAATCTAAGTAACTTCGGCGCTTCTTTCCAACGAGCTTGCCAGAAGTACCCCCAGTGATGACATCTATCACATGCCTGGTAGGTTGTCCCGGAGCTGGCAACGTTCTTTGAACTGGTTGAGCTGCCGGAACAGATCCTCTGTCCTGCTATTGAGTAGTTCGGGCAGCCACGTACTGAATTAAAGCCCCACCTTGTACTTTTCTTTCAATGAAGTCTTTCAAACTAGCACAGTCGTTCGTATCGTGACCCGAAGCTTGATGGTAATCACAATACTTACGAGAATTCCCTTTTCGGGCTTAATGTTATCTCGAGGTGGCTCGAAGATAGGTTGATCCTTAATCTGATCCAAGATAACAGCCCTATCGGTGTTGAGTGTTGTGTATGTCCTATTTACTCTCTGGGTCGGAGCGGACAAACGTCCTCCACCCTGTCTCCAATTATTGTATTTCTTCGACCCGCCCTCATAGCGGTCTTTATTCCCTTCATTCCTCTTCTGGTCTCCATCGATTTTGTCTCGATCTGTCTCCTTAAGCTGATCTGACGAAGGACGTTTGAGGCTGTTCATGGCTTCCTCCACCACAATATAGCCTTCAGCTTTATCGAAGGCTTCTGCGAGACTCTTCGGGTGGTTAAACATTAATTTTTTCACCAATTTTTTTGATTTGACCAAATCCAACCCATTCTAAAATAATCCCACAGCTTGTAGATCGTTCAAGTCTGTCACTTGGCCTACTGCTTCACGGAACCGCTTCACATATTGGCCCAGAGACTCTTTCGAATACTGTTGAACCTGAGCCAACGAGCCAGTTGGCTTTCCCCTTCTTTTGTTGCTCCCGAAGTGAGCATGAAATTTACTGCACATGTCTGCCCAAGATGAAATTGAATCCGAGGGTAAAGTCCCCATCCACTGACGGGCATCCTTTCTGAGCGTTGTGACAAAAGTATGACACTTAGCAGCATCGCTAAAGTCATAATAATCCATCGATCGATTCGAGCGCTTTGATCGTGGTCGTAGAGATCCCCGATCCATCATAACTTTCAATGTGGGGCAACTTCTTGGTGGGGTCAGCCTTCTCTTTTAGAATCTCCGCGGAAAAAGGGAATGCCTTCTTTCCCGAAGTATCCTTCATTTTCGCGCCTTCTTTGGCTAGCCGCTCAAGTTCTTTTAATTCTTTGACCAAATACTCCACACCTTCTGGTTGAGACGATGCTTTTTTTTCAGGCGACTCCTTCCTCTTCTGAGTGGACCGGTTTCTTACAATAGATCCCCCAACTTTAGAGGGACTTTTTTAGGTGTGGCGTCCATTGGGGTGATGTACCCTCAGTAGACTCTCGGGAGTATGACCTCTAGATATACTTCGTCTCTGAACTCGGGCGCTCTAGCGGGAGTGTGCAACAACAAGTGCCTTCTTTGTGCTCTCAGGAGTGCGATCTCTGGATCGACTTCGTCGTTCACTTCGACCCTGCTCCTTAGAATCGACAGGGTGATGTACCCTCTTCGATCTTTGAGGAGTAGGGCTTCGGAATCTTCTTCTTTCTCGAGATTGGCCTCGATAATCACGTCCTGAATGGGCAGGCTCCTTCCCACTCCGATGCCCTCGCTCTTCGGACTGAACATAACTGAACTCTTCGTCTCTCAACTCCGTCAGTCGAGCCATTTGTTCAGCTATATCCTGTCGCGGCTTCACAAGTGCCTCCATGGCCCTATCCGTTTCATCTGCCATTTTAGCCAGTCGTGAGGCTTTTTCGTCTTGGTGATTTCGGTATCGAGTTCTAGGCGAGGTGCCTTCTACCCGTTTCCGACCATGGCCAGACCCCTTCTCTGTCGGGAAAACTAGCTTACGCTTGACGTTGCCCATAGCCCTCGGTCGAAAATCTTCATGTGATCGTTTTGATATTTGTCTTTGGCATGAACACTTATTGCAGTCCCAAACGATCCTTGTGACACTTCATGCGGTCTTTGAATCACTAATGACCATAGTACATCATCCTTCCGGATATAGGTGTTCTACTCTTCACCATGAATATCGGCGTAGAACAAACACGGTTTGTGATTGGAAAATACTCGAGACACTAGAACTCGAACCCCTCCTTCTAAGCGCGCCAATGTTAACGCCAAGATCTTTCTCCACGTCCCAATCACCAAGACGCGCGTTCGATATCCTGCGATTCAACAAGTCAACACTAAAAGCTTGGCGATTTACGGGACCAGACTGGGGGATAGCTCGGCGTGAGAGTCAGTATCGGCAATCACAAGGTTAACAATGGAGGGAAAAATAATGTCTAATGCCTGAGAGAAAATAAAAGTAGGATTGTCTATAATGTTTTGTTACTTACCTCCTCCTTTGTGATGCTAGGCCCATACGTACTCTAATCCCGGTTTACCGTGCCACTCATCACCTCCTGACACCTTTCCCCCACTCCCGGTCATTTCAGCCGAAAGTATGCAGCCTGCCTCCCTACCTGCTACCATTCTTTGCCACCGCCGGTCATCTGAGTCTCATCCTCATTAATGCATGCAGAAAGGTGGCAGACATAATAGTCAACCATTAATTGGCGCAATGATTACCGGTCAAAGCTGGGTTAAGTGGCAATTTGTACAATGGGCCAATTCAATATGTAAGCCCAAATAATAGAAATGACCCATACAACCGGATCCAATCCGAATGGACCCAATGAAATAATCAAGTAATTAGGCCCAAAGCATCCGGACCAATAGGACAGGAGTAATCATAACCCAAGGGAGGAGCTCATTAAGTCTGGCCCGATAAGGAAAAGGATCATGGCCCAACAAGGGCATTTAGGTCATTTTTGTGGCCGTAAGAAGGATTTGCACCGGTCGCACGAAAGACTTATGGTTGGGTCCATGCCAAAATTAATCTCAACCATCGATTAATTAAATGAACAATTAAAAATATGTTAACTGAAATAGTACTCCCAATTAACGTTAGCCGTGGAACGGTTAATAAACATTGATAGATGCAAATATAGCAATAATTAAGGAACCATAAAGAAACAATTAAGTTAGTCATGTGGCATATATTTGGGAATACAGCACGTCCAGATTATCCATTTAGTGTATGTGAAACTCTAATAATTCATACATTAGATAGGTATGCAGATGCAATGCACATCATAAATGTGTAAAATGATTTATAATTAATTATGTTCATACTAACAAATTAACAAAGAAAATATTAATCTTATTTTATAATCAACAAAGAAAATATTTATCTTGTTTTATAATACTAACAAATTAAGCAAACATTTGATTAACACTGAAAACGGGGTCAGCATCACGCAATAGTGACATCAAAGTAACAACTAAGGATGCATTTTAGCAGTAAGATCCTAGACATTATTTATAATAAAGCAATTTTAAGGAAAAAGTCCAAATTAAAATATGTTGACTCTTTTATGGCATGCTGCATGCTACATCTTTATTTTTATTTATTTATTTGTTTGAGTAAATTATACCAAAGTTGGCCACCAGCTGTGAAAAATACCATCTCTCACTATCATACCATATCAAATACTTAACCTAAAGATGTATTTCAAAGTAACAGATTATTTCAGAGGTTAAATTAATAACGTTTGGAGAATTATTTAAGATTAAATTATCTTTCATTAGTATTGTATTTATTTAGAATGTAGCAGTTTGCTTATAAAGGTCAAAAATAGATAAACAAATAAATCAAACCATAACAACCTTAATTACCATCTCAATGGAAATTTACCAAACTGATCTGAAAAAATCAAAAATTTCAAACTCTTTTAGCTATGTTGATTGTTGACTATAAAAACAAAATAAATAATTGACATGTAATGATTACAATTTACAGCTACCTAGGTTTCAAAACGTTGTCTAATATGATACTAGTACTTATAAAATTGTAATCAAACCTTAGTACTCTTCCACATTGTTGGTCTTCAATTTTATCGAGTGTGGTTAGTATGAAATTAATTTTGGTCAATTAAATAATATAGTATTAACACACATGTCAGAAAATGATCTATATTTACATGTTAGCACTATATTGGTAACCGAATCCAACTTATTTTTCCGATCAGAATCAAAATCATCATCTCCATTCGGGACGAAGCGGGGCATGAGAATCACTACAGAGACGGATAAATTGTCATTCTTATTTTTAATACTTATTTTTATTTATTTATTTATTTTCACATAAGAAGTGTACGTGTGTGAGCTAGGTAACTAATAAATATAATATAAAGGTGTGTGTTTCTGTTCAACTGCTCAAGAATATGAGGCACCATATATACGTATCAGGGTTGAAGACCTTCACCGATTAGCTAGCTTCAAATTTCATATATTATTACGTGTAATTAAAGAGGTGGACATTTATTTATGTGGGACTAATGTAGGCAATGAGTCTGTCTGTGTGTAATTTGTTAGGCCAGTAGTAGAAATTAAAATGTTTATTAATTTTATGTTCTTCAAGAATGTACGCCGGAAACAGCTAGTGTGTTGACAAATGCACATTTTAAGTCTTTGAAAGGTGTTTAGACTTTTTAGTGCATGGGTCAATGGTCATTTTCTAGTAGAAGACTTGGTTATGGATCAGGGGCGGATTTATATACGGAAAAGCATAGTCAGCTGTATTTGTTGAAATTTTTTTTATAGTTATAAAGTCAGGATAGATACGTAAATTAATAAATTTAAAATAATAGATTAATGAACGAATTAAACTTGAAGGAATTTAAATAAATTTTATAAACTAATTTTAAATATTACAAAAAAAAAATAATTATGTGGTATTTAATAAAATTGAATATTAAGATCTGAACAATTTAGACATCTGATAATGTAGAACATCTGAATAGAATTGTATCTGAATGAAAAAATATTGTTTGATAATTATTTTTTTTTAAATGTATTAATAATAATATTTTACCATATTATCCTGAACTCTTTACAGCTAATGTCATCGTGTTCAGAATCTCAAGTCTCAACATTTGCTCCATGTTCCCCAAACCTTTTATTTTCTCTCTCTTTCCATCACCTTCTATATTATTCCAAAAATAACATCAAAATCACTAAAAAATCACGGGCTCTTTGTTTCAAGAGGCACAATTTTTCTCTACTTTTTGAGGTATTAATTTCCAAATTTGGAGGTAATCATATGTATTTAAATTATCAGTATGTTTATTGGTTTAATCGGAGGTTGTCGACTTCTGATTGTTAATTTTCATGACTGATAAACTGTTTTTTCGCCATTAAAATTTCGAGAGTAAAGATGGTGAATCAGATTTGACCCAAAACAGAAAATTCAATCGAAAGGCGAAGAATAAAGAAAATCCGATTATGACTGTGACACCCCCAAAAATAGGTATACATCACCCATCTTGAGTCGTCAGATACATGGTACAAAATACAAATATAACTTAATTATACAAACGTCGTGTAAAAATACGACAAAACATAGCTGAGAGTTTTAATATAAATATTGTCATCTAGACAATATCTACACTCAATTGAGTCCTCATTACATTTATTATCACACTATTTAACAGAATAGTGAGGACTACTAATGCTATTATCTGGACCGTCACTCCGTTCCCCGACTAGTCCCTACTATGTTCTCATTTCTTGAAGAGAAAAATGAAAGTAAAAGGGTGAGCTCAACTAGCCTAGTAAGAAATATTATGACTAAGATAATACATAATAAATTATCGTTAGCCTTCAACAGTGTTAAAGCGATACAATATAACAAACATCAAGTTTAAGCTATGGTGAACAAGCAATCCATTAAAAGAGTCAAGTAGAGAATAAAATCTATTATCTTTTATGATTTAAAAGGTTTTTCATCACTTTTATCGCTGGGACTCAACTTAATAAATAATCCACATCATCCTTGCACTACGGCCAAGGATATTCATTAGTATCACAACCACAAATTATCCATGCACTACGGGCCAAGGATATTCGTGTATTCATTAATGGTCATGATCATGCCAACAACTGTCCATCAATGCACTATGGGCCAATGATGACTTTTACCACATTATTTATAATAATACAGTCATGATTATACCGATTAATCCCTGGTCATAATCATACCAAGTCCATCTATGCACTATAGGCCACAGATGACTTGCAACATAATATAAACATGAGGATGATGACAATGATATAAAAATTCAATAAAACAAGTTCAAGAATTAATTTATCCAGGAACTAATAACGTCCAAATTGTCAACATGATACTTCTTTATAGAGTAAAATTCAAGAATGCTCGAGAAAAATATTTCCATGAAAAGATCTTTGGATGAAGCGCAAATATCGAGGATATTCCACTAATTTCGTGGAGTATAAGTCAAAACTTTAACCAATTGAGTATAATAAAGAATGAAATAACAAAAGAAATCACCGGGCGTCGATAGGCCTTACAGACGGAGTTATTCTAATAGAATAATAAATAACGAGAACGGTCGTGCGTAAGCGTAGATGCGAGGATATTCCAAATGGAATAATAAATAACGGAACCAACTCAAGCAAAATTTGCACAAACGGGATGTTTCAATGAGAATAATAAATAACGAAATTAGGTCATGCGTAAGCGCATGCGAGACGAGGATGTTCCAACAGAATAATAAAGAATGGAATAACAGAATAATTTCACAATGTATGCGGTATTTCGCATAGACAGGTTGTTCCAACATAATAATAAAGAATGGAATAATGAGAAGAATTTTACCAAGTATAGGGTGAAATGGCGATACAAAGTTATTCCAGAATAATAAAAAATGGAATAATGAAGTTCTCTTCATGAATCTGAAAGAAATAATACCTTACCTTAGAAGAAAACCCGAATAATTGAAATAGTGAAATAGCGAGAATACTTTTTTCTTCTTTCTCTCTATAGTTTTTCTCTCTAGAGTTTCGGTGAATTAAGTAAGAAATAATGAAGGAATGAGCTTTATTTATAGGAGAATGGTGAATAGTAACTAATTCTGAAGCGGTCCAGATTGATTTACTTTTAAGCGGATGGACCAGTTGGTTTACTATAAAATATTTTAATAAAACAAAATCTTTTAAATAAAATATAATATATTCTATTTATAATCTAATAAAGCGAATAACTTTGTAAAAGTATTTTGTTTTATATAAAAAAGATTTTACTATGCAAAATACTACGAGCCTTATATACAAAACACTATGCATAATAAAATATAATATATTCTATTGATAGTCTAATAAAACGAATAACTTTATAAAAGTATTACATTTTATATATAAAAGATTTTACTATGCAAAATACTATGCATAATAGAATATAATATATTCTATTTATAGTCTAATAAAACGAATAACTTTATAAAAGTATTACATTTTATATAAAAAGCTTTACATTTTATTACATTAATAATACTAATAAAACAAAACTTCATCATCATTATTATAATTCACACTATTAATCGGCCGGTCGTTTCCGAGGAAAGAAGGGCTTTCAATAAAGTTTTTCTCCTTTTGGCGGCATGATTAGGTGACCAAACCTCTCATTAAGCGAGAACTTCTAGACATCGTTAATATTGTAAATAATAATATTAATAACTTCGACGTCTCAATTATTGATTTAATAATATATAAATATCGACAACAATTGAATCAATTAACGTGAGATACTATGCAATAATTACTGAAGCAATAATTGAACAAAATTAAGTGACTTCTCACGTAAGCATCAATAATCAATATTGTGTACTCTTATGCAACCCGCAGCGTATTCTGTACTTTTAACACCATGTGTTTCAATTCATTAACGATAAAACTTAGATTATTTTCATAAAATATTTTTGTCGTTTTCTTAATCCAATAATAATTACATTGTGGGGTCCATGAATGATTGTCTTAGTCGTCTGAATATTTCTGTTAAAAGCGAATATTCCCCACCAATCGAATATTATATAACAACTTGCGTACTTTGCAAAATTTATAACTATTACCTAAAACTATAACATTATATCAAATTCATTCCATAATATTCAAAAATGATAATTATAGAAAATTCATCTTTATTCATAAAAGTTGGGGTCTTACAATCTCCCCTTCTTATGAAATTTCGCCCTCGAAATTAGGGTACGTACCTGGTATGTCAAAGAGGTAAGGATACCTTGATTTTATTTCAAATTCTAACTCCCAGGTCATTTCCTCAACATCGTGATTCCTCCATAAAACTTTGACTAGAGATATAACCTTGGAGCGTAGAATATGTTCCTTCTTATCCAAGATTTGAACAGGAACCTCTTCATACGTTAAATCTTCCGCTATTTCGTCCGGTTCTAACTCAATAATGTGGTTCGGGTCTTTCACATATTTACGTAACATGGATATATGAAAAACATTATGAACATGAGACATACTTGGCGGTAAAGCGAGTCTATAGGCTACAGTCCCTACTCGATCGAGGAATAAAAATGGGCCAATGAATCGAGGATTGAGCTTTCCTCCCTTTCCAAATCTCGTAACTCCTTTCCATGGAGCAACACGTAACAACACATGATCTCCAATATCAAATTTCACGTCCTTTCGATGAAGATCAGCATAACTCTTTTGTTGGTCTTGTGAGGTTTTTATACGTTGTCGGATCGTTTGAATCTTTTTCGTAGTCATACATACCAACTCCGGTCCCAACAACGTTGCTTCACCCACCTCATCCCAACATTCTGGAGAACGACGTTTTCTTCCATACAACGCCTCGAATGGAGCCATGCCAATACTTGTTTGATAACTGTTGTTGTAAGAAAACTCCACCAATGGTAAGAACTTGTCCCAACTTTCCTTGAAGTCAAGGACACAGAGTCTTAATAAATTTTCAAGAGTTTGAATAGTCCTCTCTGATTGTCCGTCCATCTGAGGATGATATGCCGAACTAAATCGTAAATCCATGCCCATAGCTTTTTGTAAACTAACCCAAAATTGTGAAGTGAATCTTGGGTCTCGATCAGAAACTATGGTTACTGGCATACCATGCAGTCTTACAATCTCGTTTATGTACATCCGAGCAAGACGTTCAAGTGTATAAGTTTCTCGTATTTGTAAGAAATGAGCAGACTTGGTCAATCTATCAACAATGACCCAAATTGCATCTATGCCTTGAAAAACCTTGGGAAGACTAGTAACGAAATCCATGGTAATGTGCTCCTACTTTCATTCTGGAATTTCAAGTGGTTGCAATGGACCTTTTGGTACTTGATGTTCTGCCTTGACTCGTTGACAAGTTAAACACCTTGAGATAAACAGTATTATCTCTCTCTTCATATTGCCCCACCAAAATGTATGTGTGAAGATCATGATACATTTTGGTACTCCCGAGATGGATTGCAAGCGGTGTGTTATCGCCTCCATCATTATTTTATACTTTAACTTTCGAGTTGTTAGGAACAAAAGTGCAGAGTTGACTCAAGTATTCCTTCTTCATCGATTCTTGCTTCGCATAGCACCTTCATGTACTTTCTTCCTCATATGCATGCATCGCTCCAGTGCGTAGCTTGAGCAGCTTTAACTTTATCGATTAAAGTCAGTTCTACTCGTATATTCGCCATCATCACGTGGGTCCCTGGAGTCTTTATCTCTATCTTCATCCTTTGCAAGTCATACAAAATGGGCCTCTGCGTTGACAATATCACATTCGTACCCGCATATGATCTTCTACTCAATGCATCAGCTACCACGTTTGATTTTCCAGGATGGTATTGGATGGTATGATCATAATCTTTCAATAGTTCAAGCCAACGTCACTGTCGCATGTTCAATTCCTTTTGAGTGAAGAAATATTTGAGGCTTTTATGATCCGTAAAGATCTCCACTTTCTATCCATACAAGTAATACCTCCAAATCTTTAGTATAAAAACAACAGCTGCCAACTCTAGATCATGAGTAGGATAATTCCTCTCATATTCTTTGAGTTGTCGAGAGGCATAGGCTATGACTTTCCCATGTTGCATGAGAACACATCCTAACCCTTTGTGCGAAGCATCACTTATAGATGACAAATCCTCTCGAGCGAGATGGTATGGTATGGTGAACATGTCTTTGAAATGAGTCTCCTCTTGAGTTCTTGAAAACTCTTCTCACATTCCTCGTTCCAACCGAATTTTGTATCTTTCCAAGTTAACTTAGTTAAGGGAGTAGCGATTCAAGAAAACCCTTCTACAAATCTCCGATAATAACCAGTTAAGTAAAGAAAGCTACGTCTTGGTCTTTGATTTAGGTTACTCCTAGCTTTGAATAGCTTCAATCTTTGCTGGGTCAACAGATATTCTATGACTTGACACCACGTGCCCAAGGAATGCTACTTCCTCAAGCCAGAACTCGCATTTCTTCAACTTGGCATAAAGCTTATATTCACGAAGCTTTTGAAGTATCGACCTCAAGTGTTCTTAATGATCTTCACGGATTTTGGAATAAATAAGGATGTCATCAATAAAGGCGACCACAAAGTGATCCAAATATTCCTTGAATACTCGGTTCATCATATCCATGAAGGCAAAGCGGAGCATTAGTCAATCAAAAGACATGACTAGAATTCACAATGCCGTCATCAGGAGTTCTAAAAGCCGTCTTTGGAATGTCGCCGGTTTCTAATCTTCAATTGGTGATATCCGGAACGAAGATAAATCTTTGAAAAGAATTTGGCGCTACAACAATTGGTCAAACAGGTCATCAATACGTGGCAATGGGTACCTATTTTTGATGGTGACATGATTGACTCCCGATAATCAATACAAAGTCGCATACTCCCGCTCTTTCTTTTTTCACGAATAGAGCGAGGAGCACCCAAGGAGCGATTAGGGACGAATGAAACCAATGTCTAACAATTCCTGCGATTGGGTCTTTAACTCACGAAGTTCAATAGGAGCCATTCGATATGGGGCTTTAGAAATAAGTTTTGTCTGGGTTTAAGGTCGATACAAAATTTAATTTCCTATTGTGGGGGGTAGGCAGGGGAAGTTCTTTAGGGAATCGTCGGAAATTCATTAACAATAGAAATATCATTCAAAAGCGACGTATTTTTGTTTAGATCCGTGACATGAGCTAAGAAAGCTTGACATCCATTTTTCAATAAGCGAATAGCTTTATGGCTTGAGATGAGCGGTGATTGATTTTAATGGTTTGGTTGCTTGAATTTGCATAATAGGTTGGTTAGGAATATGAAAGCTAACAACCTTACGAAAATAATCATTTTTTGCATGATGAGTAGTTAACCAATCAATCCCTAGAATTACGTCAAATGCAAGTATTTTCAATGAAATAAGATCGACAGGTAATGTGAGGGTACCGATTTGAACCAAACAAGACTTATAAACAATGGATGTAATGAAGGTTTCTCCCAACGGAGTTTCAACAGATAAGTCAAAGTCCAATTTCTCCGGAGTCAAATTTAAATGTTGAGCGCAAGTAGGAGAAATAAAAGAATGGGTAGAATCGTTATCAAATAAGGTATATACTTCACTAGAGTTTATGATAAGCTTACCCGTGATGACCTCGTTTGGGTTCCTTGCTTTCTGGGAGGTCACGACAAACGTTTTCCCTTGCACTACTGACTTTGACTTTTCTGGGACGTCCTTTGGTGCCTCCATCCTAGCTGAACTTGTCTTCGGTGAACGACAAAATTGGGCTAGGTGACCTTTTCTTCCACAATTATAACATGTTTTGGGCGACATCGCGTATTTTGAACTGATGTATCCCTCCCCTCCGCATTTGAAGCATATGATAGGTGGTCGTTCTCCTTCCTTAACAACGGGTGCTGGTGCTGACGTCTTTCCATCATTGTTGAATTCCATTCTTATTGTTTTGGCCATGATTACCACCGAAGTGGTTACCATTTCTGGCATGTTGATTCCCTCCACGCTTATTATCACCGCTTCGATGGATTATCCTATGGTATTATCATTTTTGCTAATTTTCGCTTCTCTTTTGGTTAGGTTGACTCATTATCGCGCTCCAATAATCGAGCCCTATTAACAACATCCGAATACAAACACAATTTATGAGAGATAAGATATTGACGTATCTCGGGTTTCAAACCTCTTAGAAACATTAGCGTCATTCTCTCCTCATTATCAACCAAATGGGGGCCTAAATAGGGATAACTTCGGCAAACTTGGCTTCATACTAAAACACGGTCATGTTATTTTGCTCTCAAACTTGATGAAATCTACCTCTTTCATGTGATGAATACTTTTGGGAAAGTACTTGTCGTTGAACAATTCTTGGAACTTCTCCCAAGTCATCTTCGGTCTGGCGAAGTTGAGTACGTTTCTGATTCCCACCGATGTCTGCCTCTGACGCAACATGAAGGTGGCAAAGGAACCTTTTGCTCCTCGGAGCATCCCCAGACATCAAATATCTTGCGGATCCGCTTTATCCACGTCTCCACCTTAAGTGGTTTTGGCTCTCAAAAACTCGGTGGTCCCAGTTCCTTGAAGCGCTTAGCGTGTGACCGTCCGAGAGTTTTCGGTGTTTCCTTTGTATTTTGGACAGAGGCGCGACTTTGCTCGATGTTGCATGAATTGCATAAAGCCTCCGAACATTCCATCGTTCATCATCCGGTTAATGTTGTTGTTTGCCTGAGGATTTTCGCCTTACGATTCACATTATCCACGATTATTGATCCGTGGAGACTCAACGGTCTCTTGTGCTCCATTGATGTTCTCAACATTCTCGGATGTCATTTTCAAATCTCGCCACAAAACAAGGGTTAATTAAAATATCACATATTATCCCTATACTCTATGAGCCAATTAAATACCAAATAAACTTAGGTAGGTCATACTAACGAAAGAATTCCCCGTCTCTCCCCTCCTAGTTCTTGTCTCACATCTAAGCTAGGGATCATATCCCTAAGCTTTGATACCAACTGTGACGCCCCCAAAAATAGGTATACATCACCCATCTTGAGTCGCCAGATACATGGTACAAAATACAAATACAACTTAATTATACAAACGTCATGTAAAAATACGACAAAACATAGCTAAGAGTTTTAATACAAATATTGTCATCTAGACAATATCCACACTCAATTGAGTCCTCTTATATTTATTATCACACTATTTAACAGAATAGTGAGGACTACTAATGCTATTATACGGATAGTCACTCCGTTCCCCGACTAGTCCTTGCAAGCGTTCTCATTTCACAGAGAGAACAATGAAAGTAAAAGGGTGAGCTCAACTAGCCCAAAGAAGAAATATTATGACTAAGATAATACTGAGAATAAATTATCGTTAGCCTTTACTTGATGTTAAACCGATACAATATAACAAACATCAATTTTAGCAATGGTAGAACAAGCAATCCATTAAAAGAGTCAAATAGAGAATAAAATCTACTATCTTTTATGATTTAAAAGGTTTTTCATCACTTTTATCGCTGGGACTCAACTTAATAAATAATCCACATCATCCCTGCACTACGGCCAAGGATATTCATTAGTATCACAACCACAAATTATCCATGCACTACGGGCCAAGGATATTCGTGTATTCATCAATGGTCATGATCATGCCAACAACTGTCCATCAATGCACTACGGGCCAATGATGACTTTTACCACATCATTTCTAATATTACGGTCAAGATTATACCGATTAATCCCTGGTCAAAATCATACCAAGTCCATCTATGCACTACAGGCCACAGATGACTTTCAACATAATATAAACATGAGGATGATGACAATGATATAAGAATTCAATAAAACAAGTTCAAGAATTAATTTATCCAGGAACTAATAACGTCCAAATTGTCAACATGATACTTCTTTGTAGAGTAAAATTCAAGAATGCTTAGAAAAATATTTTCATGAAAAGATACTAGATGAAGCGCAAATATCAAGGATATTCCACTAATTTCATGGAGTATAGAAATCAAAACTTTAACCAACTGAGTATAATAATGAATGGAATAACAAAAAAAATCACCAGGCATGCGATAGACCGCACAAACAGGTTATGCCAACAGAATAATAAATAACGGAACCAGGTCATGCGTACACGAATAGACAGGATATTCCAACAAAATAATAAATAACGGAACCAACTCAGGCGAAATTTGCACCGACAGGATGTTCCAATAGAATAATAAATAACGGAACCAGGTCATGCGTAAACGCACAGACAGGATGTTCCCACAAAATAATAAAGAATAGAATAATAGAAGAATTTCACCATGTATGCAGATTTGGCATGTATGAGTTATTCCAACATAATGATAAAGAATGGAATAATGAAGAATTTCACCAAGTATAGGGTAGATCACAGCGATCTGAGTTATTCCAACAGAATAAAAAAAATGGAATAATGAAGTTCTCTTCATGAATATGAAAGAAATAATACCCTTACCTTAGAAGAAACCGGATTTGGAATAGTGAAGTAGCGAGAATACTTTTCTTCTTTCTCTCTATAGTTTCTCTCTCTAGAGTTTGGTGAATTCGTAAGAAATAATGAAGGAATGAGCTTCTATTTATAGGAGAATGGACCTGAATAAGTAACTAATTTCCGAATGGTCCAGATTGATTTACTTTTAAAGCAGACGGTCCCGTATTGGTTTACTATAAAATATTCTAATAAAACAAAATCTTTTAAATAAAATATAATATATTCTATTTATAATCTAATAAAACGAATAACTTTATAAAAGTATTACATTTTTATATAAAAAAGATTTTACTATGCAAAATACTATGCAGGCACTATGCAAATACTATGCATAATAAAAGATTATATATTCTATTTATAGTCTAATAAAACGAATAACTTTATAAAAGTATTACATTTTATATAAAAAGATTTTACTATGCAAAATACTATGCATAATAGAATATAATATATTCTATTTATAGTCTAATAAAGCGAATAACTTTATAAAAGTATTACATTTTTATATAAAAGTTTTTTATTTTATTACATTAATAATACTAATAAAATAAAACTTCATCATCATTATTATAATTCACACTATTAATCGACAAGGTCGTTCCTACAGAAAGAGGGCTTTCAATAAGGATTTCTCCTTATGGCGTGCGATTAGGTGACCAAACCTCTCCTTGGCAGAACTTCTAGACATCGTTAATATTGCAAATAATAATATTAATAACTTTGTCGTCTCAATTATTGATTTAATAATATATAAATATCGACAACAATTGAATCAATTAACGTGAGATACTATGCAACAATTACTGAAGCAATAATTGAAAAAAACTGAGTGACTTCTCACGTAAGCATCAATAATCAATACTAGGGGTAAGCATGGTGCGGTTTGGTGCAGTTTGAAGTCGAAAACAGACCAAACCGCTTAGAGTGCGATTTGATAAATCCAAACCACACATGAAACCGCTTGTGATTGAGTGCGGTTTTGGTTTTTAAAAAGTCTTGATCTTGGTTTCATTTAGTGCGGTTTTGGTTCCAAAACTAATTGAAACAAAATTGATATAAAATAAGCTCTCTTCATATAGAGGTGATTGCGACTTCTTCAAATCTAAAGCTGAAAAAGTTTTTCAAAGAAAGTGAAATGAAAGCAAGGCTTTTCTACCTTAATATAGCACAATGCAAATAAAAATATAAATATGGTGACCGATTCTCATCGTATATTTCACGTAAAGAAAAAGAAAAAGGAGAAATTTTAAGCGCAAGTAACACCTTTTCATCCGGAAGCTCTAATTTTCAATTCAAGTAACTTCATCACCATCCTCTCTGTTTCAGCCCACTTGGGAATGTGAAGTCATTATCCCCATTACCCGATTCTCCGGGGCTTTTCAGCGAGGATTATTTGTAGTTTCACTTGAAAATATTTTCATGCCACTTTTTTCCAATGTTGGACTATCATCAAACTTGAATGACCAATCATCATTGGGTTCACTCATAGGATTAAAACTCTATTATGTAGAAATTCAACTATTAGTTATTGGATAAAGAACAGGATAATATCATATCAAAACAAGAACATAAAGGTAATTTGTTACCTTATTGAAATCATGAGAAAGTAAAGAAGCGTATTTCACTTTGGTGCCACAAAGAATTAAATCATCTTCATCATCTATCTGAAGGATGCTGCAGATAATGAACAGATACAAGAATAACCAAACCCCATCATAAATACATACACACATATGGTGCGGATTCGATTTTATGGTTGCGATTTTGGCTAGTAACCAAATCGGAACCATAAATTTGGTTATTCAACCAACCTAAAACCGTAATATGCGGAACCGTTAGTGCGGTTTTAATTGGTCTTGATTTGTGCGGTTTTTAGTGCGGTTTAGGTTCCAATTTGGTTACTTTTCAAATTACTAATCAATACGTAGTCTGCGCTACTATGAAACCACGCCAGACATCGCATACTTTTTAATACGAAAGTGTTTCAGCGATTAACGATAAAACTTCGCCGTTATTTTCATAAAAATATTTTTGTCGTTTTCTCAATTCGAAAATAATTCCGTTGTGGGGTCCACCAATGATTATGTCGTCGTACGAATATTTCCTATTAAAACGAATATTCCCCGACCAATCGAATATTATATAACAACTTGCGTACTTTGTACTCCCTCCGTCCCAAATTATCTGCTGTTTTAGGGTTCCACACAGATACCAATATGTGTGATAAAAATACTTAAATACCCTTATGTACAGACTTTTTTGTTTTCTGCAAAAATCCCACATACTCTTCGTCTTCCTAAATTTCTTTCCACAAAATGCTTCATACTCCTCAATACATCATCGTTTCTTTTTCTCTTCATCTTCCAAAATTATTTTTCGCCAACAGTCCATGCTGAGAGAGAAGAACAGAGACATCGCGGCCATGATTGGGATGTTAAAGAACTTGCAGAAGCTATCATTTCTCAAAGCAAAGAGACATCGCCGTCATGAATTAATACAGGCACTGGGAAATTTGACCTAACTGAGAAAGCTTGGCATTATTGATCTAAGAAGATATGATGGGCCAAACTATTCAAAGGCTGGGTAATCTGCGGTCCTTGAATATGACTTCATTGCATAAGGAAGTGTCTGGATCTGCAAGAAATTACTCATATAATGCTTGAATTAAACAGTTATTTTAGCGATTTCTCCTTCAACTTTGGATGCTGCTGGTTTTCGTGATAACAACTTTGTCAACTCTTTCTCCAGCTTTCCTACTTCTTCGGGTGTAAATTCTGCTAAATCTCGAGACACAGAATGCTCATCATCCTCAACATTTTGGCTTTCTTAATTTTCTTTTAAATCGTTGTTACCAAAAGTTCTAATTATCAGTAATCCATGAGTCCAGTCACTGAATTCTTCTTTTCTAGGTTTTGGATTTATATGAACTGCAGAAAGGGAATAAAAAAAAATTGAACAAACAAAAAGGCTCGTACTCTCACACTTGTATCTTTATTGGTGGGAATATGAAAAGATGCTTAAAAAAGAGGAGAGGTATGAATGAGAGTAATGACTATCAACAATTAGGGTAAAGGGGCAAACTTGGAAAATAAAGGGAAAAATGCATTAAAATCTTGAAAAAGCAGATATTGTGGGACAATTTTTTTTTGCTAAAACAGCAGATAATTTGGGACGGATGGAGTAAAATTTATAAATATTACCCAAAACTATAACATTATATCAAATTCATTCCATAATATTCAAACATGATATTTATAGAAAAATCATCTTTATTCATAAAAGTTGGGGTCTTACAACCTCACCTTCTTATGAAATTTCGCCCTCGAAATTAGGGTACGTACCTTGTATGTCGAAGAGGTAAGGATACCTTGATTTCATTTGATTCTAACTCCCGGTCATTTCCTCAACATCGTGGTTTCTCCACAAAACTTTGACTTTATGGTATAACCTTGGGCGTAGAATATATTTCCTTTTATCCAAGATTTGAACAGGGAACCTCTTCATACGTTAAATCTTCCGCTATTTCGTCAGGGTTCTAACTCAATAATGTGGTTCGGGTCTTCCACTATTTATGTAACATGGATATGTGAAAAGCGTTATGAACACGAGACATACTTAGCAGAAAAAAAGTCTATAGGCCACGATTACTACTCGATCTACGATTAAAAATGGGCCAATGAATCTAGGATTGAGCTTTCCTCTCTTTCCAAATCTCGTAACTCCTTTCCATGGAGCAACACATAATAACACATGATCTCCAATATCGAATTCCACGTCCTTTCGATGAAGATCAGCATAACTCTTTTGTCGATCTTGTGAGGTTTTTATATGTTGCCGGATCGTTTGAATCTTTTTCGTAGTCATACGTACCAACTCCGGTCCCAACAATGTTGCTTCACCCACCACATCCCAAAGATACCGAGAAGCGACACTTTCTTCCATACAACGCTTGAATGGAGCCATGCCAATACTTAACTTGATAAGCTGCTCTTCGTAGAAAAACTCCACCAACGGTAAGAACTTGTCCCAACTTCCCTTGAAGTCAATTACACAGAGTCTTAATAAATCTTCAAGAGTTTGAATAGTCCTCTGTGATTTTCCATCCGTCTGAGGATGATATGCCGTACTAAATCATAAATTCGTGCTCATAGCTTTTTGCAAACTAACCCAAAAATCTTGAAGTAAATCTTGGGTCTCGATCAGAAACTATAGATACTGGCATACCATGCAATCTTACAACCTCGTTTATGTACATTCGAGCAAGACGTTCAAGTGAATAAGTTTCTCGTATAGGTAAGAAGTGAGGAGACTTGGTCAATCTATCAACAATGACCCAAATTGCATCTATGCCTTGAGAAACCTTGGGAAGACCAGTAACGAAATTCATGGTAATGTCCTCCCACTTCCATTCTGGAATTTCAAGTGGTTGCAATGGACCTTTTGGTACTTGATGCTCCGCCTTGACTCATTGACAAGTTAGACACCTTGAGATAAATAGCGTTATCTCTCTCTTCATATTGCTCCACCAAATTTTATGACAAAGATCACGATACATTTTGGTACTCCCAGGATAGATTGCAAACGGTGTGTTGTGCGCCTCCATAATGATTTTATACTTTAAATTAGGGTCGTTAGGAACACAAAGTCTGGAGTTGACTCAAAGTATTCCTTCTTCATCGATTCTTGCTTCCGATATAGCACCTTCTTGCACTTTCTTCCTCATCATACGCATCACTCAGTGTCTGTAGCTTGAGCAACTTTAACTTTATCGATTAAAGTCGGTTCTACTCAGATATTCGCCATCATCACATGGGTCCCTGGAGTCTTTAACTCTATCTCCATCCTTTGTAAGTCATACAAAATGGGCCTTTGCGTTGACAATATTGCACTCGTACCCACATATGGGCCTTTGTAAGTCAGCTACCACGTTTGCTTTTCCAGGATGGTATTAGATGGTATGATCATAATCTTTCAACAGTTCAAGCCAACGTCATTGTCGCATGTTGAGTTCCTTTTGAGTGAAGAAATATTTGAGGCTTTTATAATCTGTAAAGATCTCCACTTTCTCCCCATACAAGTAATGCCTCCAAATCTTTAGTGCAAAAATGACTGCTTCCAACTCTAGATCATGAGTGGGATAATTCATCTCATATTCTTTGAGTTGTTGTGAGGCATAGGCTATGACTTTCCCATGCTGCATGAGAACACATCTTAACCCTTTGCTCAAGCATCTTTGTAGATGACAAATCCTCCTCCTAGCGGATGGTATTGTCGAGCGGTCTTTGAAATGAGTCTCTCTTAAGTTCTTGAAAACTCTTCTCACATTCTTCGCTCTAGCAGAACTTTGTATCTTTCTCGAGTCAATTTGAGTTAATGGAGTAGAGATTCGAGAAAACCTTCCCTGAATCTCAAAAATAACCAAAAAAAGAGAAAGCTCATCTTTGATCATTGATTTAGGTTGCTCCTAGCTTTGAATAGCTTCAATCTTTGTTGGGTCAACAGATATTCCAAGCCTTGATACTACGTGCCCAAGGAATGCTACTTCCTCAAGCCAGAACTCGCATTTCTTCAACTTGGCATAAATCTTATTTTCACGAAGCTTTTGAAGTATCAGCCTCAAGTGTTGCTCATGATCTTCACGGCTTTTGGAATAAATAAGGATGTCATCAATAAAGAAGACCACAGAGTGATCTAAATATTCCTTGAATACTCGGTTCATCATATCCATGAAGGTAGCAGGAGCATTAGTCAATCCAAAAGATATGACTAGGAATTCATAATGCCCGTACCGAGTTCTGAAAGCCGTCTTTGGAATGTCATCGGTTCTAATCTTCAATTGGTGATATCCAGAACGAAGATAGATCTTTGAAAAGAATTTGGTGCCTTGGAACTGGTCAAACAGGTCATCAATACGTGGCAATGGGTACCTATTTTTGATGGTGACAAGATTCAAATCCCGATAATCAATACAAAGTCACATACTTCCATCTTTCTTCTTCACGAATAGAACAGGAGCACCCCAAAGAGACGTACTAGGACGAATGAAACTGATGTCTAACAATTCCCGTAGTTGGATTTTTAACTCCTGAAGTTCAATAGGAGCCATTCGATATAGGGCTTTGGAAATGGGTTTTATACCGGATTCAAGGTCGATACAAAATTCAATTTCACGCTCTTGGGGTAGGCTAAGAAGTTCTTCAGGAAATACGTCAGAAATTTATTAACAATAGAAATATCATTCAAATCTAAAGTATTTTTATTTAAATCCGTGACATGGGCTAAGAAAGCTTGACATCCGTTTTTCAATAAACGAATAACTTTATGACTTGATATGATAGTGATTGATTTTAGTAGTTTGGTTACTTGAATTCGCATAATAGGTTGGTTAGGAATATGAAAGCTAACAACCTTACGAAAATAATCAATTTTAGCATGATGAGTATTAACCAATCAATCCCTAAAATCACATCAAATGCAAGTATTTTCAAAGAAATAAGATCAACAGGTAACGTGCGGTTACCGATTTGAATCAAACAAGACTTGTAAATTGTGGATGTAACGAAGGTTTCTCCCAACGGAGTTTCAACAGATAAGTCAAAGTCTAATTTCTCTGTAGTCAAATTTAAACGTTGAGCATAAGTAGGAGAAATAAAGGAATGGGCAGAACCAGTATCAAATAAAGTATAAACTTCACTAGAGTTTATGATTAGCTTACTTGTGATCACCTCGTTCGGATTCCTCGCTTTTTGGGAGGTTACGACAAACGCTCTCCCTTGAACTACGGGTTTTTTCTTGTCTGGTACACCCTTGGATGCCTCCATCCCAGCTGGACTTGACTTTGGTGCACGACAAAATCAGGCTAAGTGACCTTCTTTTCCACAATTATAACATCCTTTGGACTGCATCGTTTAGTTTGGACTTATGTGTCCTTCCCCTCCACATTTGTAACATACGACCAACGGTCGTTCTCCTTCCTTAACAACAGGTGTTGGTGCTGACGTCTTTCTATCATTATTGAATCTCCTCTTCTTGAAATGTCCACTCTTATTGTCATGGCCATGATTACCACCGAAGTGATTACCATTTCGGCATGTTGATTCCTCCACGTTTGTTGTCACCGCTCGATGATCGCTACCATCGGTATTATCGACTTGTCAATTTGCTTTCTTTCTTGGTTGGGTTGACTCATTATCGCGCTCTAATAACTGAGCCCTACAACATCTGAATACAAACACAGTTTATGAGAGATAAGGTATTGACGTATCTCGGGTTTCAAACCTCTTAGAAACATCCGCATCATTCTCTCCTCATTATCAACCAAGTGGGACGCAAATTGAGATAACTCGGCAAACTTAGCTTCGTACTGCGCCACGGTTATATTGTTTTGCTCAAGCTTGATGAACTCTACCTCCTTCATGTGACGAATACTTTTAGGAAAGTACTTTTCGTTGAACAGCTTTTGGAACTTCTCCCAAGACATTTTAAGTGCGACAGGTTGAGTACGCTTTACAGATTTCCACCAGTAATCTACCTCTGCTCGCAACATAAAGGTGGCAAAGAGAACCTTTTACTCCTCGGAACATCCCAAGACATCAAATATCTTGTTGATCTGCTTTATCCATGTCTCCGCCTTAAGTGGTTTTGGCTCTCCAAAAAACTCCGGTGGTCCCAGCTCCTTCAACTGCTTGGCGGTGACCGTCTGAGAGTTATCAGTGTTTCCACCTGCATTTTGGACAGGAGCCGCCTTCGCCCGATGTTGCATGAATTGCATAAAACCTCTGAACATCCCATCGTTCATCATTTGATCGTTGTTGTTTACCTGAGGATTATTATACAAAATTCAATTTTACGCTTTGGGGGTAGGCTAAGAAGTTCTTCAGGGAATACGTCAGAAATTTATTAACAATAAAAATATCATTCAAATCTGACGTATTTTTATTTAAATCTATGACTTGGGCTAAGAAAGCTTGACATCCGTTTTTCAATAAACGAATAGTTTTATGACTTGATATGATAGTGATTGATTTTAGTGGTTTGGTTGCTTGAATTCGCATAATAGGTTGGTTAGGAATATGAAAGCTGACAACCTTACTAAAATAATTAATTTTAGCATGATGAGTAGTTAACCAATCAATCCCTAAAATCACATCAAATGCAAGTATTTTCAAAGAAATAAGATCAACAGTAACGTCTATGATTCTGGATTTGAATCAAACAAGACTTGTAAATCGTGGATGTAACGAAGGTTTCTCCCAACAGAGTTTCAACAGATAAGTCAAAGTCTAATTTCTCCGTAGTCAAATTTAAACGTTAAGCACAAATAGGAGAAATAAAGGAATGGGTAGAACCGGTATCAAATAAAGTATAAACTTCGCTAGATTTTATGATTAGCTTACCCGTGATCACCTCATTCGGATTCCTCACTTTTTTGGAGGTTACGACAAACGTTCTCCCTTGAACTACTGGTTTTTTCTTGTCTGGTACACACTTGGATGCCTCCATCCCAGCTGGACTTGACTTTGGTGCACGAAAAAATCGGGCTAGGTGACCTTCTTTTCCACAATTGTAATATCCTTTGGACTGCATCGTGCAGTTTGGACTTATGTGTCCTTCCCCTCCACATTTGTAACATACGACCAGTGGTCATTCTCCTTCCTTAACAACAGGTGTTGGTGCTGACGTCTTTCCATCATTATTGAATCTCCTCTTCTTGAAATGTCCACTCTTATTGTCATGGCCATGATTACCACCAAGTGATTACCATTTCGGCATGTTGATTCCTCCACGTTTGTTGTCATAACCCGATCACGATCGCTACTACCTTTGGTATTATCGACTTGTCATTTGCTCTTTCTTGGTTGGGTTGACTCATTATCGCGCTCTAATAAGCGAGCCCTACAATATCTCGAATACAAACACGGTTTATGAGAGATAAGGTATTGGACGTATCTCGGGTTTCAAACCTCTTAAAACATCCGTGATCATTCTCTCCTCATTATCAACCAAGTGGGATGCAAACCAAGAGATAACTCGGCAAACTTAGCTTCAGATCGCGTGTACACGGTTATATTGTTTTGCTTAAGCTTGATGAACTCTACCTCCTTCATGTGACGAATACTTTCAGGAAAGTACTTTTCGTTGAACAGCTCTTGGAACTTCTCCCAAGACATTTTGAGTGCGGCAGGTTGAGTATGCTTTACAGATTCCCACCAGTAATCTACCTCTGCTTGCAACATGAAGGTGGCAAAGAGAACCTTTTGTTCCTCGGAACATCCCAAGACATAAAATATCTTGTTGATCTGCTTTATCCATGTCTCCGCCTTAAGTGGTTTTGGCTCTCCAAAAAACTCCGGTGGTCCCAACTCCTTAAACTGCTTGGCGGTGACCGTCCGAGAGTTATCAGTGTTTCCTCCTGCATTTTGGACAGGAGCCGCCTTCGCCTGATGTTGCATGAATTGCATAAAACCTCTGAACATCCCATCGTTCATTATTTGATCGTTGTTGTTTACCTGAGGATTATTGTCTTCCTGTTGCACATTATCCTATGTATTAATCTGTGGTGACTCAGCGGTCATGTGCTTCATTGCTTATCTCAATATTTTCGGATGTCATTTTCAAATACTGCCACAAAAAAAGGGTTAATTATCATATCACATATTATCCCTATACTCTAACTAACTAATTAAATACCAAATAAACTTATGTAGGTCATACTAGCGAAGGAATTCCCCGTCTCTCCCCTCCTAGTTCTTGTCTCACATCTCAGCCAGGGATCATACCCCTAAGCTTTGATACTAACTGTGACGCCCCCAAAATAGGTATACATCACCTATTTTAAGTCGCCAAATACATGTTATAGAATACAAATACAAACTTAATTATACAAACATCGTGTAATATACGACAAAACATAGCTGAGAGTTTAAATAGGAATATTGCCTTCTAGACAATATCCACTCTCAAATAGAGTCCTCATTACATTTATTGTCACACTATTTTATAGAATCGTGAGGACTACTATAACACCATCTCGGACCATCACTCCGTTCCCCGACTAGTCCCGACAACGTTCTCATTTCCTGAAGAGAACAATGAAAGAGAAAGGGTGAGCTCAACTAGCCCAGTAAGAAATATTATGACTAAGATAATGCAGGATAAATTATCATTAGCCTTCAACAATGTTAAACTGATAAAATACAATAGACATCAAGTTTAACTGCAACGGAATAAGCAATCCATTAGAAGAGTTAAGTAGAGCATGATATCTACTATCTTCTATGATTTAAATTGTTTTCATCAATTTTTATCGCTGAGACTCAGCTTAATAAATAAACCACATCATCGAGTCATCCCTGCACTACGGGCCAAGGATATTCATTAATTCATCAATGGTCATGACTATACCAAATAATCACTGGTCATAATCATACCAAAAACTGTCCATCAATGCACTACAGACCACTGAGGATTTTTACCACATCATTTATAACATTACAGGTCATGATTATACCGAATAATCCCTGGTCATAATCATACCAAGTCCATCTGTGCACGTAAGTCAAAGATGACTTTCATCACTATATAAGCATGAAGATGATGACAATGACATAATAATTCAATAAAACAAGTTCAAGGATAAATTTTAAAGATTTAAAATTTTAGTTTATCTAGAAATCAATAATGTCCAAATTGTCAACATGATACTTCTTTGTGGAGTAAAATTCAAGAATGCTCAGAAGAATATTTCCATGAAAAGATACTGGATGAAGCGCAAATATCCAGGATATTCTACTAATTTCATGGAGTATAGAAGCCAAAAATTTAACCAATTGAGTATAATAGAATATATGAAACTGCAAATGGATTTTCGCCCATCATGCGGTAATCCACGTAGACAGATCATTTCCACAATTTAATAAGGAATGAATACGAAAGATCATTCACCATGCATGCGGTAATCCACATAGACAGGTTATTCCAACAGAATAATAAAGAATGGAATAATAGAAGAATTCACAAGGCGTGCGTAATCCGCACAGACAGGTTATTCCAATAGAATAATAAAGAATGGAACCAGGTCATGCGTAAATCGCACAGACGGGATATTCCAACAGAATAATAAAGAATGAAACCAAGTCATGCGTAAACCGCATAGACAGGATATTTCAAAAGAATAATAAAGAATGGAACCAGGTCATGCGTAAATCGCACACACAGGATATTCCAACAGAATAATAAAGAATGGAATAACAATGAAATTAACTGTGCATGCGATAGAAGCCATGCATACGAGTTATTCCAATGAATAATAATACATAATGGAATAACATAAGAATTTCACCATGTATGCGGTACCTCGCATAGACAGATTATTCAAACATAATAATAAAGAATGGAATAACAACCCTTACGAGTATTGAAAGAAAATAACTCTCTTCATGAAAATGAAAGAATAATACCCCTTACCTTAGAAAGAAGAGTATTACATTTGGTAGGCGAGGATATTCTTGAAGAAAACTTATCTTTTGTTTTGCTAAAAACTTCTTAAAACTCTAAAGAAATACGCCAAGATTATAGAAGAAGAATTCTCCGAATTTACGGTATGTTTTCAATTCTAACCAAGTCATTCTATTTATAGGAGAATGGAAAGGATACTATACAATAAAATATAATATATTCTATTTATAATATATATATATATATATTTTATTTAAAATCTAATAAAATAAATAAATTTATAAAAGTATTCTATTTTATATAAAAATATTTTACTATGCAGGCACTATGCAAACACTATGCATAATAAAATATATTATATTCTATTTATAATCAAATAAAACAAAACTTTATAAAAAGTATTATGTTTTATATAAAAAGTTTTTATTTTATTACATTTATAATAATAATAAAAAAAAATTCATCATCAATATTATAATTCACACTATTAATCGACTGTGTCGTTCCTCAGAAAGAGGGGCTTTCCAATAAGGATTTCTCCCTATTGGCGCCCAATTAGGTGACCAAACCTCTCCTTGACAGAACTTCTAGACATCGTTAATATTGTAAATAATAATATTAACAACTTTTTTATCTCAATTATTGATTTAATAATATATAAAATATCGATAATAATTGAATCAAATAACGTGAGATACTATACAACAATTACTGTAGCAATAATTGAACAAAACTGAGTGACTTCTCACGTAAGCATCAATAATCAATACCGTGTGCTACTATGTAACCACGCATATTACTGTATTTTTAACACCGAGTGTTTCAACGGTTAACGGTAAAACTTCTGCCGTTATTTTCATAAAATAATTTTGTCATTTTTTCAATCTGACAATAATTCCGTTGTGGGGTCCACCAATGATTGTGTCGTCGTACGAATATTCCCTGTTAAAATGAATATTCCCCGACCAATCGAATATTATATAACAACTTGCGTACTTTGTAAAATTTATAAATATTACCCACAACTATAAACATTATATCAAATTCATTCCATAATATTCAAACATGATATTTATAGAAAAATCATCTTTATTCATAAAAGTTGGGGTCTTACAATAAGTATAAGGGTAAGTATAAAGATAATTACTGATTATCCTTATAATTTTTTATTATCTTATTTTACTGATTAATAAGTAGTATGTAGAAGGATAATCAGTAATTAAGCCAAAAAAAATTTGTTGGTTGTGACGCCCCCAAAATAGGTATACATCACCCATCTTGATTCGTCAAATACATGGTATATAATATAAATACAAACTTAATTATACAACAGTCGTGTAATATACGACAAAATATAGCTGAGAGTTTAAACAGGAATATTGCCTTCTAGACAATATCCACTCTCAAATAGAGTCCTCATTACATTTATTGTCACACTATTTTATAGAATAGTGAGGACTACTAATACACCATCTCGGACCATCACTCCAGTCTCCCCGACTAGTCCAAGGCCACGTTCTCATTTCTCAAGAGAAGAACAATGAAAGCAAAAGGTGAGCTCAACTAGCCCAAGAAGAAATATTATGAATAAGATAATGCGAATAAATTATCATTAGTCTTCAACAATGTTAAACTGATAAAATACCATAGATATCAAGTTTAACTGAAGCGGAATAAGCAATCCATTAGAAGAGTCAAGTAGAGCATGATATCTACTATCTTCTATGATTTAAAATGTTTTCATCAATTTTTATCGTTGAGACTCAGATTAATAAATAAACCACATCATCGAGTCATCCCTGCACTATGGGCCAAGGATATTCATTAAATCATCAATGGTCATGACTATACCGAATAATCCCTGGTCATAATCATACCAAAAATTATCCATCAATGCACTACAGCCCTTCGAGGACTTTTACCACATCATTTATAACATTACAGTCATGATTATACCGAATGATCCTCGGTCATAATCATACCAAGTCCATCTACGACGTAAGCCAAAGATGACTTTCATCATAATATAAGCATGAGGATGATGACAATGACATAATAATTCAATAAAACAAGTTCAAGAATAAATTTTAAAGATTTATAAGTTAATTTATCCTGAAATAAATTACGTCCAAATTGTCAACATGATATTGCTTTGTGGAGTAAAATTCAAGAATGCTCAGAAGAATATTTTCATGAAAAGATACTGGATGAAGCGCAAATATCCAAGATATTCTACTAATTTCATGGAGTATAGAAGCCAAAACTTTAACCAACTGAGTATAATAGAATATATGAAACTGCAAATGGATTTTTGCCCACCATGTGGTAATCTACGTAGACAGATCATTTCCACAATTTAGTAAGGAATGAATACGAAGAATCATTCACCATGCATGCGATAATCTACATAGACAGGTTATTCCAACAGAATAATAAAGAATGGAATAATAGAAGAATTCACCAGGCATGCGATAGACCGCACAGACAGGTTATTCTCAACAAAATAATAAAGAATGGAACTAGGTCATGCGTAATCCGCAAAGATAAGATATTCCAACAGAATAATAAAGAATGGAACCAAGTCATGCGTAATTCGCACAAACAGGATGTTCCAACAGAATAATAAAGAATGGAGCCAGGTCATGCGTAATCCGCACAGACAGGATGTTTCAATAGAATAATAAAGAATGGAATAACAACAGAATTCACGTGCGCGATGCGATAGGCCTTGCAGTGACTTATTCCATTAGAATAATAAAGAATGGAATAACTGAAGAATTTTACTATGTATGCGATTGCTTGATGCAGAAAAAGTTATTCCAACACAATAATAAAGAATGGAATAACAACTCTTACGAGTATTGAAAGAAAATAACTCTTTTCATGAATACGAAAGAATAATACCCTTACCTCAAAAGAAGGCGGATCTTTGGAATAGTGAGGTGGCAGACTTCTCTTCTTCTTTCTCTCTATAATTTCTCTCTATAATAATTGTTCTATAGCTTTAGTGAATTGGTGAGAAATGAAGGAAAAATGAGCTTCTATTTATAGGAAAATATAGTTTCGATAATTGCACATTTTGGGGTTCCAAATATTACAGTATAATACCTTCCTATTTTTCTTTATTTTTAATTTAGTCCTGCAAGTATTATCAGACTTGCACCATCTCCCCTAATAGTAAATAATTTGAATCAATAGTTCAATCATGTGAATCAATAGTTATAATCATGTGAAAATACGAATTATAGTATAGTACCTCAATCTATACCTCCATTTTTAACTTAGTCATGCAAGTATTATCAATCTTGCACCAACTCCCCTAATAGTATAAGAATGTGAATCAATAGTACACACATGTGAACAAATAGTTATAATCATGTGAATTAATAGCAATTAATTGCTCATTAATCCGGTTAATTACCCGATTGGTCAATATAACCTCCAGACATTAATTATTATCGAAATAAATGTCAATTTTCACTAACACCAATAATTCCAACATAATGGAACTATCAATTTCATCTTTAATCAACACGACCGTATTCATCATTAATATTATAACTCGCAATATTTAACAACCAGGTCGTTCCCAGGAAATAGGGGACTTTCCGATAAGGATTTCTCCTTATTGGTAATTGATTAGATGACCAAACCTCTCCTCGATGTAACTTGAGACATTGTAAATATTGCAATTTAATAATATGAATAAATTTGTCGTCTCAATTATTGATTTAATAATATAACATATTATGCGGATGATCTGCGTGACAATAACTAAATCAATAATATGAGAGATATGATGCAATAATTATTAGTAGCAATAATTGAGTATAAGCGGTGACTTCTCACGTAAGCATCAATAATCAATACCGGTGTGCTACTATGCAACCACGCAGACATCTTGTACTTTTACTACCGTGTAGTTCAACATTTTAACGGTAGAAACTTCCACCGTTATTTTTATAAAAAGATAATTATGTCATTTTTAACTACGAATAATACTTCCGTTGTGGGGTCCACTAATGATTGTCTGCAGTCGTACAAATATTTTCGATAAAACGAATATTCCCCGACCAATCGAATATTATATAACAACTTGCTTACTTTACAAAATTTATAAATATTACCCACAATTATAACATTATATCAAATCCACATCATAATATTCAAAAAAAATATTTTGAGAAATTTAAATCTTTATTCATAAAATTTGGGGTCTCACAATCTCCCCTCGTTATGAAATTTTGCCCTCGAAATTTACGTACGTACTTGGTATGCCGAAGAGATGAGGATACCTTGACTTCATTTCAGATTCTAACTCCCAGGTCATTTTCTCAACATCGTGGTTTCTCCACAAAACTTTGACTTGAGGTATAACTTTAGAGCGTAGAATATGATCCTTCTTATCCAAGATTTTAACAGCTACCTCTTCATATGTTAAATCCTTCCTCTATCTCGTCTGGTTCTAATTCAATAATGTGGTTCGGGTCTTTCACATATTTACATAACATAGATATGTGAAAAACGTTATGAACACGAGACATACTTAAGCGGTAAAAAGCGAGTCTATAAAGCCACAGTTCCTACTCGATCGAGGATTAAAAATGGGCCAATGAATCGAGGATTGAGCTTTCCTCTCTTTCCAAATCTTGTAACTCCTTTCCATGGAGCAACACGTAACAACACATGATCTCCAATATTGAATTCCACGTCCTTTCGATGAAGATCAACATAACTCTTTTGTCGATCTTGTGAGGTTTTATACGTTGTCGGATCATTTGAATCTTTTCTGTAGTCATACGTACCAAATTCAGTCCTAACAACGTTGTTTCACCCACCTCATCCCAGCATACTGGAGAATAACACTTTCTTCCATACAACGCCTCAAATGGAGCCATGCCAATACTTGCTTTATAACTGTTATTGTAGGAAAACTCCACCAATGGTAAAAACTTGTCCCAACTTCCCTTGAAGTCAAGGACACAGAGTCTTAATAAATCTTCAAGAGTTTGAATAGTCCTTCCGATTCGCCCATCCGTTTGAGGATGATATGCCGAACTAAATCGTAAATCCGTGCCCATAGCTTTTTGCAAACTAACCCAAAATCTTGAAGTGAATCTTGGGTCTCGATCAAAAACTATGGATACTAGCATACCATGCAATCTTACAATCTCGTTTATATACATACTAGCAAGACGCGTTCAAGTGTATAAGTTTTTTCGATTTCGCAGAAGAAATGAGCGAGACTTGGTCAATCTATCAACAATGACCCAAATCGCATCTATGCCTTGAGAAACCATGGGAAGACCGAAGAATTGAAATCCATGGTAATGTGCTCCCACTTCCATTATGGAATTTCAAGTGGTTGCAATGGACCTTTTGGCACTTGATGCTCCGCCTTGACTCGTTGACAAGTTCGACACCTTGAGATAAACCCCGCTATCTCTCTCTTCATATTGCTCCACCAAAATGTATGTCGAAGATCACGATACATTTTGGTACTCCCAAGATGGATTGCAAACGGTGTGTTGTGTGCCTCCATCATGATTTTATACTTCAAGTCAGAATCGTTAGGAACACAAAGTCTGGAGTTGACTCAAAGAATTCCTTCTTCATCGATTCTTGCTTCTGAAATAGAACCTTCTTATACTTTCTTCCTCATATGCATCAGCTTCAGATCCGTAAGTTGTGCAGCTTTAACTTTATCAATTAAAGTCAGTTCTACTCGTATATTCGCCATCATCACATGGGTCCCTAGAGTCTTTAAATCTATCTCCATCCTTCGTAAGTCATACAAAATGGGTCTTTGCGTTGACAATATTACACTCGCATTCGTGATATGATCTTTTACTCAATAAATGGGCCATTACATTCGCTTTTCCAAGATGGTATTGGATGGTATGATCATAATCTTTCAACAAGTCAAGCCATCGTCATTGCCGCATGTTGAGTTCCTTTTGAGTGAAGAAATATTTGAGGCTTTTATGATCCGTATAGATCTCCACCTTCTCTCCATACAAGTAATGCCTCCAAATCTTAAGCGCAAAAATGACTGCTGCTAACTCTATATCATGAGTAGGATAATTCCTCTCATATTCTTTGAGTTATCGAGAGGCATAGGCTATGACTTTCCCATGTTGCATGAGAACACATCTAACCCTTTGCACGAAGCATCATTTGAGATTACAAATCCTCCGAGGCCGTGATGGTATTGTCGTAACAAAAGCTAAAATGAGTCTTCTCTTGAGTTCTTGAAAACTCTTCTCACATTCCTCGCCCCAACCGAATTTTATATCTTTTCATGTCAGCTGAGTTAATAGAGTAGCGATTCAAGAAAATCCTTCCACGAATCTCTGATAATAACCAATGGTTTAGAGAAAACTACGACTTGATCCAACGACTTAGGTTGCTCCCAGCTTTGAATTTCTTCAATCTTTGCCAGGTCAACAGATATTCTATGATTTGATATCACGTGCCCAAGGAATGCAACTTCCTCAAGCCAGAACTCACATTTCTTCAACTTAGCATATAGCTTATTTTCAAGAAGCTTTTGAAGTATCAGCCTCAAGTGTTGCTCATGGTCTTCACGGGTTTGGGAGTATATGAGGATGTCATCAATAAAGACGACCACAAAGTGATCCAAATATTCTTTTGAATACTCGGTTCATCATGTCCATGAAGGCAGCAGGAGCATTAGTCAATCCAAAAGACATGTCTAGGAATTCATAATGCCCGTACCGAGTTCTGAAAGCAGTCTTTGGAATGTCATCAGTTTTAATCTTCAACTAATTATATCTGGAACAAAGATCAATCTTTGAAAAGAATTTGGCTCCTTGCAACTGGTTAAACAGGTCATCAATGCGAGGCAACGGTACCTATTTTGATGGTGACATAATTCAACTCCGATATTCAATACAAAGTCGCATACTTCCATCTTTCTTCTTCACGAATAGAACAGGAGCACCCCAAGGAGACGTACTAGGACGAATAAAACCGATGTCTAACAATTCCTATAGTTGGGTTTTTAACTCCTAAAGTTCAATAGGAGCCATTCGATATGGGGCTTTAGAAATGGGTTTTGTACCGAATTCAAGGTCGATACAAAATTTAATTTCACGCTCTGGGGCTAGGCCACGAAGTTCTTCAGGGAATACGTCGAGAAATTTATTAACAATAGAAATATCATTCAAATCGCATTTATTTTTATTTAAATCTGTGATATGGGCTAAAAAGCTTGACATCCATTTTTCAATAAACGAATAGCTTTATGGCTTGATATGACAGTGATTGATTTTAGTGGTTTGGTTGCTTGAATTTGCATAATAGGTTGGTTAGGAATATGAAAGCTAACAACCTTACGAAAATAATCGATTTTAGCATGATGAGTAGTTAACCAATCAATCCCTAAAATCACATCAAATGCAAGTATTTTCAAAGAAATAAGATCGACAGGCAACGTGCGGTTACCGATTTGAATCAAACAAGACTTATAAACCGTGGATGTAATGAAGGTTTCTCCCAATGGAGTTTCAACAGATAAGTCAAAGTCTAATTTCTCCGGAGTCAAATTTAAACGTTGAGCGCAAGTAGGAGAAATGAAAGAATGGGTAGAACCGGTATCAAATAAAGTATAAACTTTGCTAGAGTTTATGATTAGCTTTACCCGTGATCACCTCGTCAATTCCTCGCTTTTGGGAGGTTACGACAAACGCCTCCTTGAACTACTCGGTTTTGTCTTGTCGGAACACCCTTTGATGTCTCCATCCCAAATTGGACTTGACTTTGGTGCACGATAAAATCGGGCTAGGTGACCTTCTTTTCCATAATTGTAACATCCTTTTGATTTGCGTCGATGCGATTTGGACTTATGTGTCCTTCCCTCCACATTTGTAATATATGACCGGTGGTCGTTCTCCTTCCTTAACAATAAGTCTTTGGTCTTTGGCGTCTTTCCATCATTATTGAATCTCTCTTCTTGAAATGTCCACCCTTATTGTCATGGCCATGATTACCCATCGAACTAATTACCATTTCGCATGTTGATTCCTCCACGTTTTTTGTCACCGCTTCGATGATTGCTACCCTTTGGTATTATCAACTCGGTTGTCTCTTTTTAGTTGGGTTGACTCATTATCGCCTCCAATAATTGAGCCATATTCACAACATCTGAATACAAACACAGTTTATGAGAGATAAGGTATTGACGTATCTCGGGTTTCAAACCTCTTAGAAACATCCGCGTCATTCACTCCTCATTATCAACTAAGTGGGACGCAAACCGAGACAACTCGGCAAACTTAGCTTCGTACTGTGCCACGGTCATATTGTTTTGTTCAAGCTTGATGAACTCTACCTCCTTCATGTGACGAATACTTTCAGGAAAGTACTTGTCGTTGAATAGTTCTTGGAACTTCTCCCAAGACATCTTCAGTGCGGCAGGTTGAGTACGCTTTACAGATTCCCACCAGTAATCTGCCTCTGCTCGCAACATAAAGGTGGCAAAGGGAACCTTTTGCTCCTCGGAGCATCCCAAGACATCAAATATCTTGTTGATCTACTTTATCCACGTCTCCTCCTTAAGTGGTTTTGGCTCTCCAAAAAACTTTGGTGGTCCCAGCTCATTGAACTGCTTAGCAGTGACCATCCGAGAGTTTTCAGTGTTTCCACCTGTATTTTGGACAAGAGCCGCTCTCGCCTGATGTTGCATGAATTACATAAAGCCTCTGAACATCCCATCGTTCATCATTTGATCGTTGTTGTTTACCTGAGTATTATTATCTTCCTGTTGCACATTATCCTGGGTATTAATCTATGGTGACTCAACGATCTCATGTGCTTCATTGCTTATCTCAACATTTTCGGATGCCATTTTCAAACACTACCATAAAAAAAGGGTTAATTAACATATCACATATTATCCCTATACTCTGACCGACCAATTAAATACCAAATAAACTTAGGTAGGTCATACTACTAGCAAGGAAATTTCCGTCTCTCCCTCCTAGTTCTTGTCTCATATCTCTCACCAGGATCATATCCCGAGCTTTGATACTAATCTGTGACGCCCACAAAATAGGTATACATCACCCATCTTGAGTCACCAAATACATGGTACAGAATACAAATACAAACTTAATTATACAACAGTCGTGTAATATACGACAAAATATAGCTGAGAGTTTAAACAGGAATGTTGCCTTCTAGACAATATTCACTCTCAAATAGAGTCCTCATTACATTATTGTCACACTATTTTATAGAATAGTGAGGACTACTAATACACCATCTTGGACCATCACTCCATTCCCCGACTAGTCCCGGCTACGTTCTCATTTCCTGAAGAGAACAATGAAAGCAAAAGGGTGAGCTCAACTAGCCCAGTAAGAAATATTATGAATAAGATAATGCAGAATAAATTATCATTAGTCTTCAACAATGTTAAACTGATAAAATATCATAGACATCAAGTTTAACTGAAGCGGAATAAGCAATCCATAAGAAGAGTCAAGTAGAGCATGATATCTACTATCTTCTATGATTTAAAATGTTTTCATAAATTTTTATCGTTGAGACTCAGCTTAATAAATAAACCACATCATCGAGTCATCCCTGCACTATGGGCCAAGGATATTCATTAAATCATCAATGGTCATGACTATACCGAATAATCCCTGGTCATAATCATACCAAAAACTGTCCATCAATGCACTACAGGCCACTGAGGACTTATACCACATCATTTATAACATTACGAGTCATGATTATATCGAATGATCCCTGGTCATAATCATACCAAGTCCATCTATGCACGTAAGATAAAGATGACTTTCATCACAATATAAGCATGAGGATGATGACAATGACATAATAATTCAATAAAACAAGTTCAAGAATAAATTTTAAAGATTTATAAGTTAATTTATCCTGAAATAAATTACGTCCAAATTGTCAACATGATATTGCTTTGTGGAGTAAAATTCAAGAATGCTCAGAAGAATATTTTCATGAAAAGATATTGGATGAAGCGAAATATCCAAAGATATTCTACTAATTTTATGGAGTATAGAAGCCAAAACTTTAACCAATGAGTATAATAGAATATATGAAATCGTAAATGGATTTTACCGCCATGCAAGAAATCACGAGATGCATTATTTCCACATTTTAATAAGGAATGAATACGAAGAATCATTCACCATGCATGCAGTAATCCACATGTACAAAGTTATTCCAATGTAATAACAAAAATAGAATAATGTAAGAATTTACTGCATGCGATAATCGCATGCATAAAAGTTATTCTCAACGTAATAATAAAGAATGGAACCAGTCAAATGCGTAATCCGCATGCATGAGGATATTCCAATGTAATAATAAAGAATGGAACTCAGTCATGCGTAATCCGCATGCATGTGATATTCCAATAGAATAATAAAGAATGGAATAACAACAGAATTCACCGGGCATGCGATAGATCGCATGCAGATAAAGGTTATTCTAATGTAATAATAAAGATTGGAATAATGTAAGAATTTCATCACGTATGTGGTACTTCGCGATAGACAAAGTTATTCAATATAATACTAAAGAATGTAATAACAACTCTTACGAGTATTGAAAGAAAATAACTCTTCATGAATACGAAAGAATAATACCCTTACCTCAAAAGAAGATTGATATCTTTGAAATAGTGAGATAGCAGACTTCTCTTCTTCTTTCTCTCTATAATTTCTCTCTGTAATAATTGCTCTATAGCTTTAGTGAATTGGTGAGAAATGAAGGAAGAATTAGCTTCTATTTATAAGAAAATATAATTTCGATAATTGCACGTTTTGGGGCTCCAAATATTACAGTATAATATCTTCCTCTTTTTCTTCATTTTTAATTTAGTCCTGCAAGTATTATCAGACTTGCACCATCTCCCCTAATTGTAAATAATGTGAATCAATAGTTCAATCATGTGAATCAATAGTTATAATCATGTGAAAATACGAATTACAGTATAATACATTCATCTATACCTCCATTTTTAACTTAGTCATGCAAGTATTATCAATCTTGCACCAACTCCCCTAATAGTACAAGAATATGAATCAATAGTACACACATGTGAACAAATAGTTATAATCATGTGAATTAATAGCAATTAATTGCTCATTAATCCGGTTAATTACCCGATTGGTCAATATAACCTCCAGACATCAATTATTATCGAAATAAATGTCGATTTCCACTAACACCAATAATTCCAACACAATGGAACTATCAATTTCATCTTTAATCAACACGAACTTATTCATCATTAATATTATAACTCACAATATTTAACAACCAGGTCGTTCCCAGAAAATAGGGGGCTTTCCGATAACGATTTCTCCTTATTGGCGCGCAATTAGATGACCAAACCTCTCCTTAACAGAACTTCTAGACATTGTAAATATTGTAATTTAATAATATGAATAACTTTATCGTCTCAATTATTGATTTAATAATATAACATATTATGCAGATGATATTGTGACAATAACGGAATCAATAATATGAGAGATATGATGCAGCAATTACTGTAGCAATAATTGAGTATAACTGAGTAACTTCTCACGTAAGTATCAATAATCAATACCGTGTGCTACTATGCAACCACGTGTATTACTGTACTTTTACTACCGGGTAGTTCAACAGTTTAACGGTAAAACATCCGTCGTTATTTTTATAAAAAGATAATTATGTCATTTTTTAACTACGACAATACTTCCGTTGTGGGGTCCACCAATGATTGTACCGCCGTACGAATATTCCCTGATAAAACGAATATTCCCCAACCAATCGTATATTATATAACAACTTGCTTACTTTGCAAAATTTATAAATATTACCCACAACTATAACATTATATCAAATCCACACCATAATATTCAAAAAATATATTTCGAGAAATTTAAATCTTTATTCATAAAATTTGGGGTCTCACATTGGCCGCCATACTATTTAACGTATTATGGATCATTTTCATATATATATATATATATATATATATATATATATATATATATATATATATATATATATATATATTTCTTTTCAATAATCGAAAGGAACGATTAAGAACGAACCTGGCCACGCTTGGCTCAGAATAACTTTAAGGTCAAATTCCGAGTTCGGAATAAATCTTGGGTCAAATCCCAAGTCCGAATCGAATCAATTCCATCAAAATAAGGCCTCAAACTACTGGCCCAATAATATCTTCTTGGGTCAATTTAGCCCACCACAGGCTCACCCAAAAGGTCATGACTTGAAGATAGTATTGGTAGTAACTTATTTCCTTATATGCAGATAAATTTTTCCCCTATCTTTCGATAGGACTGGGGTGTTACAGGTTCGCTCTTAGTTCGCTTCCTTAAATTCGTTAGAGAGAGACGGACTATATATATATATATAATCTCACAGAGTTGAGAGACCTTAATTTTTAATGTAATACAAAAGTAGAGTTTGCGTATACACATATGTGCAAGTGATTGAAATATTTTACCATATTATATATGAGAATAATGCTAGAGATATAAATTATTTTACAAATATTTTACAAACTGTTGATGTGGCATGCACCACCTTAGCATATTGTGTGGGACCGAAAACTACATTAAAATAATTTGTGAATCAATATGCTGAGGTGGAGTATGTCACATCAGTTATTTATAAAAATTTTATAAAATAATTTATACATGTAACATTACTCTTATATATGATGTGACTAGGCCCGATAAATGGGTTAGTGCGCACAGATTTGGGCGGGGTATAAATGGGTTTAGATTTAAATGATTTGAAAATTAAGTGAATAATTTTGTAATTTAATTAATTTCTATAGTAATGTTATTTCATCATTTAATTAAAATAAAATTTACTTCATTTTGAATCTTTGTCTCAGCCCAGTGATAGCCATGACCACAGTTAAATAATTTTATTGTCATTATATCTTGAACGGGGCATCATTTAATTTATTAATTGTCATCAATCTACTTATACAATTTGATTTAGACACATTTTTAAAAATGAGAATAACTAACAAAAAACTATAGAGAAAATGAAAAATTTTAGAATATGAAAATTAAAAACTTTAGTGAAAAGATAAATGAGACCCAACGGCAATCGGCACACACCCATGAGTGAGACTATTTATATTTTTTACCTTATAATTTGAAACCCAAATTCATTTATCATGAACATATATGGGCTACTAAATCAGTTTCAACCCATATTGTCGGGTCTAGACTTGAATTTCCCACCAAATTTATGAAAATTTGACCTACAAATAATTAATTAAAATGGGGCTTGTCCCTAAATATCTTATTATATACTCCCTCCGTCCCATAATATATTATATTTTAGATGATTTTATTTTTTTTAAAATTATTTGATATTTTATATAATTTAGAAAAATTAACCATCATCTTTTTAAAATTACCCCTCATGAAAAAATATTACAGATGAAAGAGAGTGTGAGATAAGTATGATACATAATATTATAGACAATTGATACTATATATTTAATATTATACAATCATTTCTTTAATTTTTATGCACAATTTTAAAATGTCATATATGTTATGGGACAGATGGAGTACTAAAGATACAATTTTATTTTTGAAATTAAACAACGAAATATTAAATATTAAAATTGGTTTGACCCATGATATTTATATGAATAAGTTTTGGCAGACAGGATTGTTGGACAGGTTTCAATTTTTATTTTTATTTTTTTGTTTTCTAGTGACTCAAAAAATGTATAGTATTTATTCCAACAGAAATTTTTACAAAATATAGTGTTTTAAGAATAATTTAGATACATATACAAATACCCTATTGAAATAAATACTATATATTTTTTTAGAGTCACTAGCAAAAAAAAATTAAAAAAAAAAATTAAAACATGTCCAATAAACCTGTCTAGCAATTCTGTCTGCGTAATTGCTCTATTTATATTTCCAAATTCTTGGGATATATTTGCGGCGCGGGCACGTCACCATCAGCCGTCGGCCATCGGTGCTAGGCTATCGTTTTTGGTTTTGTCGTCCACTTAGAGCATCTCCAGCAGATGGACTATCTGCTGGACTATATTTAGTCCATCTGACATCAGCAAATGTCATTTAGTCTTCACTCCTTCCAGCAGATGGACTATCCCATGGACTATAATATAAAAATATTAAAATAATCAATGAATTCAAAAAAACTCCAACAGACATAATCCAAAAAAAATTAAAGAGATATTATCAATAAAAAATTAAAGAGATATTATCAATAAAAACTAAAATTAAATATAATAAAAATACAATAATTAACAAAATACTTACAATTACTAAATGTTGAAGTAATTGATTGAGAGATCTATCTGTTGGCATACCCTTCGTCTCTTTCATCTGTCTCCTTCTTCTTCATCTTCAACCTCCCTTCTTCTCCTATCCGTTGAGCCTTCTATTTAAATATAATATAAATTATAGTCCATCAGATTTGGTTCGCTGATTTAGTCGGTTTGGCTTGCCGAAAAAAGGGACGGACTAAATTTACTCCATCTGCTAGAGCGCGATTTCCGTCTTAGACTAAATATAGTCTATAAATCAAATAGCTCCGGCCTGCTAGAGTTACTCTTACAAACTATCGTTTCTCTATTTGTCACGTTCAAAAGAAAAAGGGGAGGAAAATGTAATATGGCATGCGTCTAGTGATTTATCGATCCAATACACACTTCTGTAATAATTATAGATTCCTATAATTTAATATTTAATATTTAATAATTTCCTTCCATCTTTTAACTGTGTGAAATAACGTATTTGATAATCACGGGACAGAGAAATATATTTTCCTAATAACAAAATAAGTATGTTTTTATATTTTTCTGATAATAAAATGATAGTGTTTGTAGGGGACTAGTATAAAATATAAATAACATAATAGTTTGTTTTGGGAAAAAGAATATTTATTACTTTTACTAACATCACTTGTCATTCTGTTAGGAAAGTAACATCACTTGCTTTGATATTTATTCTTGTGTTTGATAAAATTAAGCAATAAAGATAAATAGATAATACATCTTAATAAATTAGATTATTTAAATAAAATAGTATATGAATCTAAAAAATTATTTGATAACTAAAAAGCATAAAATATTTGAACGACACTATTTTACCATTTTAACCCTTTGAATTATTTAAAAAAATTATTGAAATAATCTTAAAATTTGAAATTGAAGGAGTACAATATTTATTGAAGTTATTTTTTACTATAAATTTTAAATAAACTATTAAAAGGCAGCTCTTAATAATTAATATTTGAGTCTTTGTCTTAATAACGATTCAGAGGCAAAAAAATTTACCAAACAAAATTTATATCTGATCGAATTAAAAATTAATGAATTAAGAGGCATTCAAACACAAACATTTCTTACCCAAAAAAATTGAGATTTAGTCGCCTCGCATCGGCACAATTAAACCTGGCAAATCAAGCCCAAGCCCGCGGGTTGGGTTGGTCCCTCGCCACGGGCTGGACTTTAGTCTGTAGAATTTTAGCCTAATAAAATTCGGGTGTTTCTAGCTCGTCCGTTTTTGGCCCGGTCCGCCACCCGTCCAGATCGTTTGGGTCAAACAAAAAAAAACATAAAATAGGTACGAATTGGTCTCAACCCACGGGCCAACCCGACTTGCCCGCCACGTGCCAGGCTTTAGGCTGCAGAATTTTAACACAACAAAATTTGGACCATTTTTGGTTCGCTCATTTTTAATCTGACCCGTCACTCGTCCGACCCGTTTGTCAGGTCTACGCACAATTCATCATTGCAGTCTGACTCAACTATTGGCCCAGTGATTTTATTGGGCTTATATTGGATATTCTATTACTGGGCCTTAGATTTTGTCATTGTGATTCTCTTCTGATTTGCCCAATATTGTCCCTGTTTGTTTATTCGCTCTAATACACATATTTTAAGGGGGTGCATTTTTCAAAAGATGGAGAAATTAACAATACTAACACTCGGTGGCACGCGCATATTACATTACGTGTGTAAATTTTATAAGATAAAATATGAATTTCATAAATTTTGAACGACTAAATAGAAAGATAAAAAAATTTAATATAAAAAATAAAATAATAATAATATAATTAAAATTGTAAGAGCAAAAGAGAAAAAAAAAAAACGTGACATAGTTACATCAAACTTTTCATAAAACTTTATAATATAGATAGATTAGATAGATATAGATTTATATCTTATTTTTTGCATTGAATTTTTTGAAAGAGATATATAGTAACTGACTTAAAAATTTAAGATACTTTTTAAAAGAATAAAATTAAATATTAAAAACTTGGACGAGCTATAAACGAACTGAATTAAGTTGGACTTTAACTTTTCAAATTCGTTATGCTTTATTTTTTATTTTTTATTTTTTATTGTTCTCATCTTCTTCCAGTATCCGGCAACTATTAGAGGACGACTAATCCAAAATTAAGTTTCAGTTGAACCTATAAGAGTGAGTGACTCCTTAAAACCGTTTTATCTATTCAAAAAATTCGAACTCGGGAATTTAATTGAAGAGCACTTAAGGAGCACCGAGCTCGTTCCACTCGACCAAACTATCAACTAAACAAATTGAGTCGGGTCAGGGGCAGTGACTATGGACCCATAACAGCTAGACTACCCAAAGTTGCATAACAATTATGAGTAAGGGTGTAAACGAATCGAGTTGATCCGAGTATTGAGTTGCTCAGATTTGGTTCGCACAATTTATTGAGTATAAAATAATATTTGATTGAGGCTCATTTAATTACCGAGTCAAACACGATTCCGAATCAAACCCGAGTAGTTTGGACTTTTCCAACGAATATGATCCGAGTATCAATAGAAAATTATAATTTGAGGAGATTCGAGTAATTTATCGAACTTTAAAATGTGCTCATATTTGACTCATTTATATTTTGAGTCATTTCGAATCGAACTTTTTAGTTAAACGAAAGATTTAATTAAGTTTCTAACTATTTCGCTTCATTTTACGTTTCTGCCTTTAATTATGAGAACAGATCCCTAGATCCCTATTCCCATTTTCTTTTGTGTCCTACCAATTAAATTTTGACAATTTATATTATTATTATTAAGTAGTTAATATTAACTTTAAAATTAAATAAAAACCAGATCTCTGAAGGGAGAAGGGACAGAGAAAATTGGGAGAGAGATCTGCTCTCCATAATTGTAGACTTGCTCGAATTGTATCGCATACTTGAGCTAAAACTGCAGCCAAGCCGAGTACTCGCGTTACGAAACGCACAAAATCTTGGTTCATTACGTTTCACGTTTATTAAATAAACTCCAAATGATCTTTGTTCACTCTATATTTGATCGAATTTATGCGGGAGGAATGATCTGAATCCATTTGAAAATTGGAGAACCAACAAAACCCTAGAAATTGAAGAAGAAGATCATGTCAGGTGATAGGCACGCTTCTTCCACTTCCATAACTCTTGAAGAAAGCAATATGTAAGCTCTCTGTCTATATACACTCTTTATTCTCCGTATATATATGCAATTATATGTTCGAATGTATAATTCATATGCTCAATTGTCCTCTAGATACTTCGTATTTGTTCAGTATTAGTCTTGTTCCATTGCTGTTTTTCTGTAATTCAATAATTTTTTCCGGGTTCTAGCTTGTGTATTTTCAGTTTTGCGAAGCAGTAGCTGAAATATAGGTATGAATACATCTTTACTGCATCACAAATATTATATGAAAGACGGAAAGATTAGAACACACGATATATCCAGGTTGACAAATTTGGCTAGTCGTGCTTGTCTGATGTATTCATTAGATGCCAAATAATGTTTTTATAGTAACTAGCCTAGCTGCTATAATATGAGCTCAAATACATAAGGCCCAATACATTAGTAAAACCAAAACCCAAGACTGGGCTACTAACATTCGTCGAACCCACAGAAGTATGAGTCAATCCCAACAGTAATATCACAGTGAAACTGTGTGGTATTGTTGTGACATATTTGATTTAATCCAAATACTTTGAGGTAGATTGGCTAAACTTACTGTTAAAAGTGTTACTACATAATTGGGAACAGTAATTTTTATGCAACTTTTTGAGTATTATCTTCATTTGAAAAATAGAATGCTAAGAGTGAATTTTTGGTAACAAAAATGAAAGAGTAAAGTACGACATCAGTTTTTCTCCCTAGCAATAAATAGAATATGTATAAAATGAGGGGGTAATGTTAGTGTTTGTCACACCAATTCAGAGTGCTAAAAGGGGCTGAAAGCTGATCAAATTGCTTGATCTTGAAATTTGAGGGATTACAATCGTAACTAAAAAGCCATATGAACCAATGTTCTAAAAGGCGCTAGGCGGGAGGCGGGAGGCGGGCGGCCAGATGGGGCCTAGCGCCTAGGGGGCCTAGGCGGAATTTTTTATTTTAAGCCAATTTTAATATTTTATCTTACATTTATCCAAACAAAATAATAATATAAAACAAAACAATCTATAATAAAAATAATAAAGGTATTTGCTTAAAGTTCAAACACATCCATATTGCTAGTGTCAAAGTTCAAACACAAACATGCAATTGTTCAAAGTTCAAACATATTTTTAACGTATTGGTTTTATTCATAAATAAGATTGCTATTAAATAATAAAATTTATAATTTCAAGAATTTAATTCAATATTAAACTTAAAAAACTAAACATAAATTTAAGAATTATATTGAATTAAACTAAATATTACAAATATATCATCATTTATATAATTTGAAGTTGTTACAAGTTCAAAAAATTACAACTATAATAAAATTATCCATGTTGACTTGATATTGTTCACTTTTTGTTGTGATTTGATATGCTACAACCTGTATTACGAATATGATAAATTATTAGAAAAATAAATATATCAAGATTTGGTTTGGGTAGTTACTAAAATAAAAAAAACCTCTGTGCCTATACCTGCCTAGGCCCTGCCTAATTTCTTGAAAAGATTTCTTTGTCGCCTTGGGCCTAGGTGAGGGGGCCTAGCACCTAGGCAGGGCGCCAAGGGGGGGCCTAGGCGGCGGACCTAGGCGGGGATTTTTAGAACACTGATATGAACTTACAATCTTCCTTTGCAACTTTTTTTATAGAAAAATCGAAATCCCATCTAATACGTGATTAGCACAATTTCTTGTAATGTCAGGGTGTCACCGATTTATTGAGGTCCATATTTTTTCCTTCTTGCTATGTTTTCAGTAGTAACTCGTAGACTCTATCTAATTGTGGTTGAGAAGTGGCATTTTCCACTTCCACAGCTCAATTATGTAACATGGGGTTTAAAAAGGTATATGTTCTCTAAAGATGGAATTCTTTGTCTACATCAAGCCAGTTATGTTTCTTAGCATCAGATATTAATTTCTTCTCTGTTGGGTCCACTTGAATTAGGGCTTAGGTCTCTAATGTTGATCAAACACTTCCACAGGTTCCTTGATATACTGCATGAGGCACCTTTATTTGGTCATCGGAAGCCTACTAGCATCGTTGGGAGTATATTCTACTGCCTTTTATTGGCAAGTACATTTTCTTCATTCTTGTGGGCCTTTCCCTGGTTTCTTAAGATAAGTTATGATTTCTATTTTTTTTACTAATGCTTATTTGCCAGTAAACTTGTTTTCTTCAATTCTAGGCAGGTTATGCTACTTTGGCTGTGGGTGCTCCATGGATTTTTCATCGTATACAAGAGTTTATTTTACCATTGCTTTGCAGTTGTGATGTCGCACTTTTGATTGTCACAGGTGCTCTTTCAAGCTTATACATTTTTATGGATTTTATGTTTTAATCTTTGGGTTGTTTGCTTATATGTTAAGTTTATCTCTCAAGTTAACTTATGTACTATAATCTGTACTATAATAGTCATAATCCTAGCACAAAAAAAAATTGATTAATTTTCTTCTGTTTAGAAATTCTGTTTTTCACTAAAGTCGGTTGTTTCACTATATTTGCAGGAATCTTTCAGCAATATCTGGTTTACCAAGTCCAGAAAATAAGATTGCAGGTTTAACATTTTATTATTTCTTATCGACTTTGCAGTTATTGTTAATTTGCTTGCTTATTTTTATTTTACAAAGAATATCTATGTACACTTCACTTTCTAACTCTGGCATCCTATTACAAAGTAAATACCTGTATTTATTTGATGTATATGAGAAATCTGCCACGTTTAAAACTTGAGCACCTGAAAGTTTCATTTTTACAACTATTTTCATGGTAGGTGTCAATAATGGGTAGATAGCTTGCTTGGTCTTTTTGGTTCTAGAATACTTGAAATTGGCTTATCGAGTTCACACAATGATAATTATGCACTGTGCTTTTAATGTGATGTTTTTATAGCCTGAAATTGATTCAGTTTGTTATCAACAATGAAGGTTAATAAAACTTTGGCTTTTAGAGTTTTGTTTTTGGGACATCTTCGTCCTTGATTCAATCCAGGACCTTCTCAGTATGTCATCTGCCTTATTAGGAACCCCTGTAAGCCAGTTGATCTTAGGGGTTGTTTGATAAAATTGAATGATAAAGTTTTGAATGTTTAAGTAATCTAAATGAGCTGAATGAAGTAGAATTCTGAATACTGAATAAAAAAAGTTGTTTGATAATTGATGTCTGAAACATCTGAATAATAATATTTTACCCATGCTAAAAAAATATATTAGTTTGAACGTACTAAAAAATAAGTTTACCACAATATTAATATATAAATACTCTCTTCGTTGCTAAATATAAAATTCATTTTTGATTCTTTTTTGAAATATCTGAATAAGTGTATTTTATGTTTTAACCTTCTGAATGGTTTAAAATAAATTTATTTTATAATTATGAATATATGATCTTATCTAAAAACAGTTGCATAAAACCATTGAGCAATCATTAATATTTTTATATATATATATATATATATATATATATATAAAACAAAAAATTAAAAATATAATATGAATTAGTATTTGGATGGTGATTAAATGGGAACTCCACTAACTGCCAAATAATATTAATTATATACATAAAGGTAGATGAGTAGACAACACTCTTTGAGAAGAAGTCCATTCTCATCCGGTGATATATATATATATATATATATATATATATATATGTATGTATGTATGTATATATGTATGTATGTATGTATGTATGTATATATAGATGAATAAATTTGTTATGAATTGGTAAAATTCTTCATCTTTAATTGTCTCGTTGTTCTTGAGAGCTCAAGTAATTAGTCTTCTTCCATTCTTCTCTCTCTTCCATCGCCTCCATGTCTCGCCTCACCACCTCCACTTTTTGTTGTCAATCAAATTCTTCATCTGTATTCTTTGTTGAGATCGCCACATGAAGGTATCAGTTGTTGAAAGGTTATTAAAACTAATTTTGTGTATTGTGGAAGGGTATTAAAGTTAAAAAGTCATTCAGATAAGGCGCTTACCGATTCAATCATGAAATTTCTACTTTACCGGTCAGATCAATCCAGACCGATTAAGAACTTCACTTTTCTTTATCAAACAATCTTAATGGCTTATTTGGTCAGCTCTAAGGTCATTCAGACCCATACAGACCTTATCTAACAGCCCCTTAAACTGCTTCCCCACACCACCCCCCCAAAAAAAAAAAAAAAAAAAAAAAAAGTGAAGCATGCTGTTTTATGGGATGGAGGGAGTACTTTATTGCCAAACCCATTTGTGGCCTTCTATACAGCCTTTTGTTCCTCAAATCCTCGACTTTCGTTAGTTTAGATTAATTAATTTATAATCATGACATTTGCACTGATTTGTAGGGTTACTATATATTCAGCCAGAAGTTGAAGCATATAGTTCGCCTACCATTTGCGTCAACTTCTTATGGTATGTAAGAATATCGTTCTTCCTTTGTATCCATATGAATTGTTTGCAGTTGTTGATCTAATCATACTACAAATCTACAATTATTTCTGGAGCAAAAAGATACTTTAGTTTTATGGATAGAATATTCAGTTGTGTACTGTAAATTAAACAAGCTTTATAGAGTAGTTCACTTGTGTTTCTTAGATTACCAACATGACAAAACTCTCACCTTGGCTTTCTATGAATGGGGTTATATATATATATATATATATATATATTGATAAATGAAGAAATATTGGATGAAAAGAGATAGTACAAACATAATGGAACAGTAGTTGACCCATCACAAAAGAAGAGGGAAAGAAATCAGAAGAGGGCAGTTCTCCAAGGCCTACAAAGATTAGAAACATAAATTACCCTAAAGCCACCCATGGCGGAAACTCATAAAGAAGCAAAGAAAAATATCTTATCTTGCAACAAAGCAAAAGATAAATATATAATCTCTCTAAAACGGTTGAAATGACACTGAAGCTTGTTATTTAATGGTGAAAACTGGAGTTAAATGGTAATCCGGCCCGTAAAAGGTTGTGAAAAAATTATTATATTCTCCATAATATTATGCTTATGTATATATCTCTCTAATTTTCAAATATGTTTATGATATTCTTTCTTCTTTCTAGTAGTACCAATTTCAACAAGTTGGTTTTATGCCAGGAACTGCTGCAATGTTACTTGTCATGGTTTGGAAACCACATATCGGTATTCTTTCCATCCCTATGTTGCTCAGGTAATTGCTGAGCATGTAATTATTTGGATTATTGGGTTATGGAAATTCGTAAGGATGGGGCTCTATGCCCTTGATATTTACTTTATAGTATTGTATTCAAGATCATCTTTGTTGCGTTCATGTGTATTCAAATTTTTGTTTATTGTTTCCTGATGCAATATGATGCAAGACAAACTATTCTGGTTGTCTTATAAACGATATTTAATATTGTATAATGCATGTGTGAATAACTAAGGCACATTATAGATCATTAGATATAGATAAATGTAGAATATGATCATCATTCTTGAAAATTGGGAATTAGAAGTACAATGTTTAGGTTTTTAACTTCTTTTATCATATATAATTTTAAAATTCTCTGATGCAATGTGATATTACATTTGTTTTTAAATATGTTCTTCCTTTTACATCAATGATACAATTCAGGTTAAGGCAGCAGAAGTAACTTGTGCTTCTATAATGTTGCTATATGGCGTGCAGCATTAGATTCATGCTGATTGTTCATTTAGTTGCATTTGTTATGGATTTGTGTGACACTTACAAAAAGCATGGGTTAGTTTTTGTCATTTTCTTTCTATTCTCTTGTAATATTTTGAGTACATCTGTGCAGTCAGACTTTGTAGTTTTTTAAAGTCGCATAGTAAATGATACCCCGAGGCCAAGAGTTGTAACTATTTATAGCACATTCCATTGTGCCTCTAGGACTAGCAAGTAGTACTAAATAATCATTTTCTTCTTCTTCATTTTTTTAAAGCCTTGGGTTGATATTAGACTTATTTTTCATTTGTTTTTAAAGCTGTTCCTCCTTTCAAATGAATTCATGTAAGGCAGTGATGGAGGAAGACAGGCAGCATGAAGACACGTGTACTTCTATACTACTTTTCAACTGCTGCTATATGGATTGCAACATTAGGGTCGTGCATATTGTGCATTTTGTTGCAGTTGTAGTTGATGCTTGTGACACTTCTTATACTTTGAAATAAAAGGGAATATGGCTAACAATATACATATTTAATCATAATGTGTTATCATTAATGCATTAACTGCTAGTTTTTTTTTCAGTACTTCAGTTACTAATTCCTCTAAAATCTTAAGCTTTAGAGAATAGGCTTTGACAGTCCGCATAGGATCCCCAACTTGCACGTGGAGTTGTGGAGAGATAAATCATTGTCATCATAATGCACAAAGAATCATGAATGCAATTGCACTAACATCATAACAAGGGAAAGGAAATGCAAATGGGAAGACCCTGTAAAACGAAGAGGTCTAATATTGTAAGTCACAATTGAAAAAAAAAATTAAGTTTTTGGAGAGTCAACCCAATAATGTATATCATGTTTATTTCATTGGATTGGATGAATAGTTTTTCAATATCTTTGTTGCCTTGTTCGACCTGGCATTGCTATGGTGCATATTGATATTGAAGGATAGACAACTAACATCCAAGCTTATCCATTGGCATTTTCGGGGTTGCATTTGCCTTTTTGGATTTAGTGAAGGTGGATAGATGATTTTTGGCTTATCTTTCTACAATGTTTAGTTTCTTCTTGCTAGATATTAATGTATTATAAATTTGAAATTAAGCGACTCCGTATTTTCTACATTGAGTAGATCATGATTGATCTTGATTTTTGCTTTTGCTGAGACTCCTTGCTCTCATGTCAACTTTGCAGGATCATTATGCTTATTGAAGTAATCTGTGCTGGCTTTTTTATGAGTGTCTACATCTGTGAGTAAACATGTCTACCTTGGAAAAAAGAAGTGTTTCATTGTGCAATGTGTTGTTATGAATGACTTAAGATTATTTATAAAATGTGGTGGTCACCTTCTATTCAGTATATGTTTGTGCATGTTAGATGTGAGTGTAGGCAGGGTTTAGAAAAGAGAGCAGAAAGTTGTTACACATAATTTGAGTCCTCTAACAGGATTTCAAATGCCCGTCCTTCAGCTGGTTTTGCCTTGACCCTTGGAGAGGTTGGAACTAGAAGCTTATAAGGTAGAGAGCCAAGTCAACCTATGGAGAAGGAAAGGAAAAGGAAGCAACAAGAATGGTATGTTTTTGGAGGTCAGGGCAGATATTTTATGGCGGTTATGTGCTTTGAGATCTTCTATATGGATGGAGAGGATCACAGGGGGTTTCAGTGACAATTTTATGCATTTTGATCTATTTTGGGAGACTCTGACCTTTCTAGCCTCTGTTTAGGTTTCTACCCTTGGGATTTCGATTTTTGGGGAATTATCATATCTGATTTTTATAGGTACGACGAGCATTCCTTCCGAGGGTTTTATTTTTGTTTCTTTTATTCTTTGGAGGACTCCTTATCCTTTAACTGTTCTCTTCTTTGGGTCTAATAACTATATTAAATCTGAAAAAGAACTACTTTATCCCTGATTGAGTCTCTGAAGCAACTTTTTTTTTCCTGGTACTAAGGGGTGGAGCAGTAAACATCTCTTGTTGGGCCTTCAGCAATTTAAACTTTTTTGTGTTTCCTTCATTTCTTTAATGTGTTTTTATTTTGTTTTAGTATTGTTGTTACCGTTGTACCGAACCTTCAAAAACTGAGTTAGAGACCGAATTAATGCTCAATGGTCAACATAGTTTAGAACGTATTGTGCGCTTTGATTTGAACAAACAAAGTTACTGTTATTACTTAAGTTTTTAGCAACACCACTGCAAACTTTAAAGTTCTAACTCAAAATTTCTATGTTTGTTAATTCGATACTAATCTTTAGTGCTGAATTAACAAAACTTATACTTAACTTCTTCACTTTTATGCAAGCACTCGTTTATTTAAGTTCTGAACTATTATTATTATTATAGCACCAAAAAGTTTCAGTACCTGGTACTTATTTATTGGCACCATAATATTATAGAAGTGACCTCTGGACCATGTGGCACATGAAATGATTGCGATTTTACAAAATATTGTTAGACCTTTGTAATTTGTTACATTAATCGAAATAATTGGTAGGTTGTATCTTGTACAGATAATTTGAAGGTTGTTGTAGTGATGCTCAATCCATGAATTTTGGTTTATAAAATATTAATATTCCTCAAAATACTTCGGTAGTGGGTGGTCGCAATGGTTCTTGGAGGAAATGGGTTGAACAACATTGCAAGTAGGAAGTGTGGTGTTGTTAATTAGAAGAAAAGTAATAAAAGAGTGATTCTCAGAACTGTTCCAGGTATGCAGAAATAGAAAACGTTAGAAACCATAAGAACCAATAATAAGTCTAGGAGTTTGAACCAGCGAAGTGGCTGTTAATCCTTTCCAAATTTCTTGCTACATCTCCTAAAGTTAGGGAATTATGTTTCTTCCAAGGCTGCACTTTTTGTTGGTTATGATTGCTTTGGCAATATATCATTATTATTGGTCCTCAGTACTCTATACATTTTTTCAATTACTTGATATTGATTGATGATTAGTTTGTCCGATCTTTGGGCTGTTAAAAAAGATTTAGAAGTTGATAAGTTTCATCTCGCAGAGGTCACCGAAAGTAGGCTTGTTATGACTTCTTAGTCATGTTACTTAGTATTGCTTGAAGTTTCTAGATCATTTTACTTAGTATTGCTAGAATAGCTTAGCTTCTATCATCATCTCCATTAGGCATCTTCAGATGTTAATAGTCCATACAGCTCACCTTCTAGGTGGACTTTCATGTGCAATGCTACTAAGTGAACCCTATTAGGCCACATTTGGATGGTTAGAACTGATCTTGGGGGTGGTTGCTCATTCCTGCACTTATGTTTTTGCGTTATCAAATTAACCTCTTATTTCCTATAACTTATATAATCTGATGTTGGATGAGTGTTTTTGGCACTCGTGATAAAAGCTGTGGATGGTGTATGCACGTATCAAATTATATGGACTACATGAAAGGACAGTTGATTCTACATTAAAGATCACTTTTAGTAAGGAGAACGAAAATTCAACCCAAACTAGTCGAGACTAACTAACGTTAAAAAGTTATAATACATTAAAATTTCCTGCTTCTGTAATGATAATGTTGAGATTACTGGTTGCCTGGTTGGGAAGGGGTGACTAGCAGTAGGGGAGAAGTAATTTGATATTTTGGTCTTGTAAAGCAGTGAGATATCTTTTACTGGAAACTAACTCGAGTTATGCTTGTTCTTTTTCATTATTGCTTGTTAATTTCGTTGGCGCTTGCAGGTTATGTGCACCAGTATAATTCGTTGGAATCTCAGCCTGATGTCTTAAAGTCATTGTATTCTCCACTTCAACCATCAAGTTCTTTGGAAGGGTTGAGGTAGTGATATATATCTAGCCTTAGATCACTGGTTCGATCCCCATACATGGGGCCAAAATTACTTATAAAAAAAAGCCGAAGAAAAATCCATAATAATAAAGTGCAATTAAGAATTAATGAGATTCTATAATTATCATAAACTTACTCTGTATTTATTTGTGCGTTTCTTGATAAAAACAACTAGAATAAGATACAATTATAATAATAAATTTGATGAGATGTTGTCATGATCAGCATACATATAATTGCTTTAATACCTCAACTGTTGTAAAAAGCTTGGGTACGAGCAGATAAAAAATTAAAAGTTAGAGCAATTAGTTAAGGCAATGCACTTTGTATACACACAACACTATCATATAAACTTGTTCAGCTCAAGAGCTCTTTTGTCACTTGGTTATTACTTAGTAGTGTTAATGTATCTCAAGTATTTCATTTTCTTATGTGTGTGTGTGTGTGTATATATACATACATATATATATATATATATATATATATTTGTAAAGTTATTTCACATCATTTATATTGTAATTTGAAGCAAGGATGGATCTAGGATTTACTTTGGAAAAAAGCTCATAAAAGTTTGAGAAATAATATGAAGTAATTTGTAGTAATTGGACTCTGACAAGTTAGACTCCATGGTACACATATTGGGTGAAATTCCCATAGGACATATAGGATGGATTTTACAATGATGTAAATAATTTATGTAATATTCTCAAAATGAACTATTATATATTATTTGTTAGTAAATACTCAGTGTTTCTTGTATGACAGGTATCATGATGGTGGTCGACTCTCTGATCAGCAAATGGTTTTGTTGCAATATCAGCGAGAAAACCTTCACTTTCTGAGTGAGGAGGTATATGAGAATTGGAAAATTTGTTAATGTAGTGGCTTCTTTGCATGCTGTCGGCACATGCTTTCCCTGGAAATGGTTCCTATTTAATTGGTCACACAAATGAGGAAACTATTGCAATTATTCTCTCCACATTGTGTAATTAATCCATTGATTAGTGAAGACTGATATATAAAATTGTGTAATCAATCCATTGATTAGTGAATTTATCTTAAAAAAGGTATTCTTAGTGAATGTGGGTATCTTTTGTAGCTCTGCTTGGGGGACGTGCATGGTTGAGCTCCATCTTTGGATATGTTAGTGACTTGTGTACACGTTTGTTGAATAAGTATATACTCTTTGTGGCTGAATTTCATTGTGATTTACTTGTAGATTCTCCGATTGCAAGAATGCTTAAGCAAATATGAAAAGACTAGTGATGGGAGCACACCTCAGGTATTGATAATTCTTGACCTGGTATTTTAATTTTACACTAACATGTTTCAATTTATATTCTTGATCTTGGGTTAGCTAAGTATGCAATTGAGCTTTTTTTGTTCTTGCTCTTGGAAGTGGAAGTTTTTCGGAAGTATGCTACACTGTACTTGAGCCATAGTACGTCCTTGTCATGGACCCTGAAATCTATCCTTAAACTAGCTCAGGCACACCTTCCTCAGCAAATCTTAGATGTATATGTTTGAGATCAATTTTCTCCTGCTCCCTTTCCCTATTACTGTCTGTCTTGAACATTATGTTCATCATAAAGGTGAAGTAGAGAATATTTTGTGGTGCTTATGATCAAGGAATCTTTTTGATGGAGGGAAATTGACTTTACGCTACACAGCACTTGCTTTCTTTCCATTTGTTGGCTTGATGGAGGTGCCTCATCCCTTTTCTTGTTCTCTTGGTTTCTTTTGGAGGACCAAAACCTAGAGATGAAAATCCGTCTCCAAGTTAATATTATGTTGTCTTCATTTGGTGAACCTTACAGTGATGTCTTATGCGTAGAGTTGTAATAAATGAACTTCAATGTATGGTTCATTTTTCCCTTGTGCAGGTTGATCTTGCTCATCTATTAGCAGCTCGTGATCAAGAATTACGAACACTTTCAGCTGAGGTATACTTTGGATATCTGCCCGATGAACAATTAGTCCACATTCAAATTAATGTTGTTACCTTCCGAATTTTGATTGCTATCTTTTTAATATGTTCTTCAATTATGTCTCATTTGTCTTATATTTTCTTGTCCTGCTCCTCGCGCTAGATTTCAGTTTATGCTTCTTAGTTGTGGGGTTTTAGAGTGTGTCGCATACTTATGTTGGTATACTGATGGGATCATTACCTATTTGCTACTGGTGATTATGTTAATAGGGTGTTATGAACTTGGTTACACTTAAACATAGAAAGTGTTAGTACTTGAGCCCCCTCTTCATGTGCTTATTTAAGTTTCAAACTATTTTTTTTCTGACAATACCTGTGATAATATTTGGGGTAATCTCATGTATGTACTTTAGTATTGTAGTGTGATGATATTAATTTCTGTATGTAGACTGAATCATATCATGTTTCAGATGAACCAATCGCAATCTGAGCTAAGCCTTGCTCGATCTCTGATTGCTGAGAGGGACTCAGAGATCCAGCGTTTTCGCTCTACCAACAACCAGGTATTGTTCCTTATGGTGTCTGTCTGATGCATGTAATTTCTGTTGCATTGTGTTTTCTTTTTTAAAATCGTAGTTCTTTTTCTATTGTCTTTTGCATTGAAGAACGAAAATTTTGCATTGTGTTTGGGTACACAAGTACCAATAGGCAGTTCGCTTCGGTAGGCTAGTAAGAATATCTGGCAACTCTGTGCGGCTTATAAAATCTGGATGCACTTTTTTAATATGATCATCCCATATGGTATTGTCTGTGGGAGAAATTAAATTAACCAAGAGCGCAAGTATACTTTTTCTAGAAGGCAAAAACACTCTTTAAGCAATACAACAAGAATAAATTTCCAACCTCAAGATTTGCACGATCGAGTATATTTGTGTCAAGATATTCTTTGTTTTTTGGCATTGAAATTTTAAAATGTTGAGCCTTGTCAGGAAGCATTATATCATTGAATAGTGTGGTGAGATTTAGTGGCATGGAAAGCCATAGATCTTGCTAGAACAATGATATGTATATATTGAATCCCTTTTGAAAATTAATGTATTTTGACAGTGCCTCGCTTGTTTCCCTTCCTGACTAGTCTTTCGGTGATTTAAATGTCTCAACAGTATGTTGAGGAGAATGAAAGGCTGAGAGCCATATTAGGAGAATGGAGTACTCGAGCAGCAAAGGTATAATGCCATTTGCTTCTCTAACTTGTGCATTATACCTTGAACATACTCTGTTCACTTTAGACTCACTGCTGCATATGCTTAACATCTGGTGCATGATATAGCTTGAACGAACATTGGAGATTGAGCGGAAGTCGAACTTGGAGCTCCAGAAGAAGATATCGACACTGAAGAGTAAAACAAAGCATGAATTTGTGGAGCCAACTTAGCAGCATGTGGTTAATCACAAATACGTTTGGACATCATGTGTGTTCCTAGATTCTGTATTATTTCCTTTTATTTTTTCTCTTCCTCCTTTTTGCCATTGTTTGGTGGATAACTTGAACAGGAATACGCAAGAGTGAAATACCAGTAGGTAAAAATAGTCCGAGTGTACAGATAAGTCGGTTCATGAAATTCCCTTCTCTTAATATGTATAGAATTTGCCTACAGATTTTATATTGCTTGGATATTGCATTAAAAATGATCAATCATTTATATAAGAAATGATATTTTTAGCACTGAAAAATATTATTTCCTTTTATATGACAACAGCATACTGTCTGGAAAATCAGATATGGCCGTTGAGGTATCAGAAACAGATTTCTCAGTTCACAATGACTTGATTATTTTATTGACAAAAGAAAAGGAAGAAATAAAAAACATTTTGTGGGGTTTGAAAGCCCTTTTGCTTCTTTGACATCAAATACCCAACACTGAAGGAGCTACCTTACAAGCATTTACAATAGTGCTGAAGCAAAAGATTTAAAATTCCAAAAAAAAAACACAGCAGAAGAAAAAACGTACCAGTTCGGTTTCAACCATGTTTAAGGACCCGATGTTGTAGTTAAATTTAAGTTTACCTAGGATAAACATTCTAGTATTTTTCTAAACAACTTTAGAATATCTACTGATAAATATGCTCGGTTTTTAAAATATATTCCAAAATATTTATAATAATCTTTTTGAATACGCAGGAGGATCATGGGCTCCAATACAAATATATTCATATATTAACAAGCAAACCATAGATATTCTTTAAAATACAAGCGAGTTTTTAGTTCGCTGCAACAGACAAGATGGGAATGGGTTGGAAAGAAGGAAAGAGCGCAATCTCTGCTCACTGACAAGATGGGAATGGGAATGGGAATGGGAATGGGAATGGGAATGGGACTCATTCTGCTGCTATTAACAAGCTAAAGCTTTCAATCATCTATGCAAAGCCAAAAATAATATCAATTCAGTCGAAACTTCTTCCAAGGCCATATTACAATGATTATGGTAAGAGATTGATTAGATTTGAAAATTCTGTCCAAATTTACTTTAAATCATTAGGCACTACAATCTCTCATTGATAGCTCGCTTACAGTTGGGATACGTGGGTAGTCTCGTTCAAAAAGAGACAGCCGAACACATAATTGTAGAAATCTCCACCTTTAACTGTTTCAACTCCTCCTTTAACTACGGCTTCAGTGTCGTACTTGCATGCTCTATTACAGTCGGGGCAGTAGGTCACCTGCAGTTGCAAACGATATAATTATTATTTCACTACTCAAATTTTAGAGTTTCATACCACCGAGTAATTTAGGCTGGAAATGAAGGAAACTTTACAATAGTTGCACACCTCCAGTAATTTAGGCTGGAAATTAGAATCAAGCATGACATCCACACCGTACATGGCCCTAGACATGGGATTATGCATTTCTGGATGCACTAGTGCAGCAGACTCAAAAACATTTTTGATCATCCGTCTAACTCTTGAATGAATATCCAACCAATTAACTGGAACACATACAAGAATTTTCTTTATTAACTAATCAAAATCCAGAAACGAGTATCCCACTTATACAAGGGTAAGGCCAGCAAATTGGGATGAAAGACAAGCAGGGTGTACCTTGATGTTCTTGTTCAAACTCCCAAACAAATTCTGGCGTGTTCATGTGATTCAATCTCCGCCCATAGTTCTGAAGGCCATGGAAGAGATTATGGGGTCAATTCACAAGTTGCAATTAAAGATGAGACATAAGAACATGCTTCCAGATGAAAATTAACGATGAAGTCTAAGCATGATAGTTGCATATGAATGAAAAATATCATTCATCACCTAGAGCAATGAGAAAATTTTCTTAAAATGATGATTGACGATTACCATAACAGTGAAATGAGTCTCGTATTCATAAAGACTGTGCTTGTCCAAAGTATATGTGTTGTTTGCCAGTCTAACCTGCAAGAACGAATGAAAGTAGAGTTCAACATAGATATAAAAATGCAGAGCAAACACAGTGAATTGTCACAAAAAAATAAAATTAAGAATAGGTTCCTCTGCAAGCCATCCTCATGTACCAAGTAGTTCAGCAACTATTAGTTCTGATAAGCAAAATACGTACCCAGAAAACATCAGAAAGGAATACTTCCAATGGGTTCACGCTGCGAAGCAACACAATGTAACGAAGATCAAACTTCTTCCCTTTGAACAAAGCTGGGTGCTCAATATACTTCTGACAAATTTTTGGACCAGTCTCCATGAGGCGGATGATAGAAGATAAATTCTCAGTGACAGTTGTATCAATAGTTCTTGCCATGTTCCACGGCTTTAGGATCCATAAATTATCAAGCCCGTCCCTCTCGCGCACATAATAGTCGCCAATTAATTGAGTGAGCTGAAATTCAAGATTATAAGTAGGCTGAAACCATTTAGGTGATCCATGAGCCTGTCAGGAAAGAAATTCAAGATTAGCTACATCTTGCATAAGAAGGCAAGTCATACAAGTTTTCCCCTTAGCAAACCAAAGTGACTGAACTATTTTACCTTCTGAATTGTTTCAGCCAAATGATGTTTCATGACGAGGCAAGCCTCGTATGGAAATTGGTTTATGTACTGTTGGTCAGTCAGCCCTGCAGCCGTCTTCATTTCTTCATCCACCTGCATACCTGTCCATATTATTTCTGCATCCTTTGGGTCAGTGGCTGCAAATAAAGAGTATTTTAGAAATAGAATTTATTTTATAAAAGAAAAACTAATTTAGAAGATAATCGAATGGCTTATCAAAATATAAAGCCAATAAATTTTAACTTCAAAACCCTTAATAAAATTAAAAATAATACTTTTCTTTTAAATACGTATATATTTAATTAATCAAACTACGGAACTTTAACAGATGTGCAAACTTCACCAACATAGCAAAAAAGGACTAGGATATAGCAGCAAGTAGGGATCAACCGCATAAAGCTATGCTAATACTAAGCAACACGTACTGATTACAAATTCAGGACGGGTCAAAAATTCTTCTACTTGCGGTATATCTGTATAAACACGTAAAGCACTTCCATCACTATGAAGCAGACTACAGGTTGAGGGTGACTTTATGGTCAGAGATGCACAACTTGATAATTTCAATTTTTGCCTGTGGTTCTCATACTCCTGCAGAATTCATGAAGGAATTTATTTACAACACAGTAAAATATCTTAATGTTATAGTTGGAGGAGCAGTTCAATTTAGTGAAAAAAAATATGGAAGGAAAAGGACATACTTTAATAAAATAATTTTTAGGGGTGTGGAACCAAGCAGTCAGTCTGGCAGAACGTTGCTTCTCCTCCCCCATACCAAATAGAAAATCACGAGTGCATTCTTCACCTCTTTGAATAGTCTTGGTAGGCCAAAGAATTGAAAAGCTGAAAAATCAGATTACAGTGAAACCGACCTCAAGAAAAGTCCATCTATGAGAAGTTACTAGTACAAAAGAGTTGCATCAGTATAGAAGCAGAGAACTTCTCTTTACTCAAATACATATTGAGAGGAACATGGCCTTTTGTAAACACCAGAGATCATTACAAAAATGAACCCAAATCTGAAGCATCTACCTTTCTATTGAGCTAAATGTATCATAATACAAGATGTATGGCTAGTGTACCAAGTCTGGAATATTCAAAAATAATAATAATAATACTCATGCTAACCTCACAGCTGAATCGAGTTTACCCTCTGGCATGAACAGAAAAGGCGAGACTCTAAAATTTGCCTCATCACTATGATGTAGAGCAGAACCTAGTTCATCCATCACATACCTACAAGGAACACGAAACATTATTATATATGAGCAATTATTGAAGCAATGACATCCATCTATTCATTCATCTTCGTATTTTCAAAAAGAAAGAAGGCCACTGGTTTTATTGCTTTGTAACTCTCCCACCCCACACCCCATACACACACATATCTTTTATATATAATTAAATAAACAACTTGTATCTTGATTTATAAATTGCTGATATTTAAGAAGGCTTTCATTTTCTTCTTTCTACCAACACTGAGTACCCTAGACCCTACAAATCAGATGATGAGAGGTAAGAACTTAAACTGATTGCTACAGTAAATAAGTCTCTGGTGCTCACAAAAACACATATCAAGTACAGTAGCAAAAAGCAATTATTAAGAAAGCAAGCCTATTGCATACCATACAGAAGTTTCATCAATCTTTTCCTCATCTGCCAGTCTATATGTCATCAAGTATAACCACATGGCACTGATAACACGATCAGCAAGAGGTTCCTCAGCAGTCCAATTTGGCAGACATGGTTGAAGCACTGAATCAATCACAGACTTTCCCGCTTCTATGATCTTTGATGCATCAACACCATTTAGTTGAGAGAGATGAGGAAGATACTCAAGAATTTCTATAGCACTTTCTCCAAGAGGGCCTGGAATATCCACCTATTTCAATGCTTGTATCAGTAACAAGGTGTGTGAATTTCAGCGTGTGTTATGTATTATAAGAGAGCTAGTTCTATTGAAGATACCTCCAAAGCACGCAAGCATTGAAATGTCTTTATGAGCTCCAATAAATCACTGACTGAGTTCTGATCTAGTAGATTTCCTCGAAGATTTAAATATGAAAGAGAAGGCATTTCAAGAGGTGAAAATGCCTAAGCGAAACCGTAACAAAACAGAATCAGCAATGAGCTCAGAAATTACTAAATGTCCATTTAGAAAACACAGTTGTAACTAAACTAAATAAAAAAATTCATCAACAAAATAGGCGGATGGCATCCATATGTATAATAAGATACAGTTTCTGAAAAGTTTGATGTGCGGTGAAGAATAATTTGAGAAACTGAGGTGAATAAAGTAATTAGAAATTTAAAAGAGGATTAGTTCTTATCAAAACAATAAAAATAATTTTAAAAAATAAAATAAAATTAGTGAAGAGGATTAGTTCTAACCTTATTAGTTAGATTGTGAATACACCTATTTGAGAGATCAAGAGAGACCACACTTCTCAAGGAATTGTCACTTCGGTGGCTACATCCAGGATTGTCTTTACTGTATGTTCCTCCACAAAAACCCAATGCCCACTCATCGAATCTAGGAGTGAAAGATGAGTTATAGATTTCCAATCTTGGGCAACCGGGAAGAATAATCTGTGTCATGTGATCATTACTAGAAACATAATAGCTCAGTTCTCTCTCAACGACAACCAATAAACATAACTCCAAAAAGGAAACAGCATCTAATCTTCCATGTACTAATAACTTACCAGTTTTGTAGAACAGGATTATTGTTCAACCAGAGGGCTCTTAGGTGTTTGAATTTGGTAATTTCCTGGGTAATGATTTCCGCATTCTTAAGCTTGTTGTCACACAGGCTCAGTGCATGTAAGTTCTAGAGCACAAGGGAAAAAAGATCATAGATAGAGTTAATTAAGCGATTTCGACAACACATTACTAAAACTGAAATAAAATACTAAAACAAATGTAGTCAAGATAGAATGGTTGAAATAATCTAGTACTTCCCCTTAAAAGAATGGTTGAAGTGAAAAAATTAGGATGTGTGTTTGCAAATTTTGTAAATGGGACTCATTTTATGGAACGGAGGGAGTAGTTCTTAAATGTCAATTCTTTTTATCAATGTCTTCAACGAAACTCATGTTTCCATGCTATCTAGGGGAAAAAAATACATAAACTGAATAAAAGAAGCATACAGGGAATTTACTATGCAATTCAAGAGACAGCAACATATCATCATCAATGCCAAGCTCATCTAGTTCCAGCCAACTTATAGTATCATTGCCTTCATCTTTTGCTTTAGAAACTTCTCTCTCCACTATCTCCATAACATCCAATTTGGTTCTATTCTCATCCGCCTCTTCAGAATCTGATTTTAAATCAATGTCAACACACATCAATGAAGCCATTCTCTCTGTCAACCCCGAAACTTCCTGCAACTGCAGCACTCAAAAGTAGCAGATTTCAATTTACAGAAACTTCTATATACACCAAACAAACAATGAAAAACCCAATAGTATCACTAAACCTTTTCAAGTTGGATCAAAATTGTAATCTTTACCAATTTAGCGATTAAAACATAGAAACAGTTTTAGCACCATAAATAACACAAGTATTAAAGTCTTCATTTTTCTTATATATCTGCTTACAAAATCAATGAAAAGAGAATAAAAACCCAAACTTAAAACTTTGACAGTTAGAGTTCTAAGTTCTAGTCCACCTACTAACATACAATGGACAATTGTAGCCCAATTAATTTTAAAAAAATAATAATTTCTGTATGCTGATTTCTGTCAATACCCAAAACAGCTCACTCCCTGAAATGTACTGGCTTGCTTTAAGATGGGTTCCATAAAATTATAATTCAACTGTTCATACCAGAAAATTAGAATAGTGATCTGAAATTATAGAATTACTTCTACTTCTTCAATTTTCTTTTTTTTTTAAATATTGGATAATAAACAAATTCAAAATCTTAAGTGTTTCTGTGAGAGATGGGATTTAAAATGGGAGACCTGTTTGAGGGCATCCGAGAGACGAAAAGTCCAAGCGTGGTCGACGAGGAACAAATTGGATTCTTTTTCCATGGAGTCTGAAGATGTTAGTATCAGACGCCTCTGTCGGCCATCGTCCACCGGCTCAACCTGGAAATATTCACCGCCGTCAAATGTCTCCGTCGACAGTTTCTCGAAGAGTCGGCGGTGCAGAGACTGTGGAATCCCTGCGGCAGCCAATAACAGGCCGTGGACTTCCACGAATTCCTCGAATGTTTGGATTTTCTTCGCCGCCATTTTCGATTCACTCACTTGGTTTCAGTGCTGTACCAAACTTGATAGTGAGGGGTTTAAGGGTTCTGGACCTTCTGGTATTGAGAGTTTCCTTTACATGTCCTTTTTTTTCTTTTTCTTTTTCTTTTTCTTTTTTTAGGGTCAGATATTTTTCCCTTGTTTCATGTTTTTGTTTTTGTTTTTTGAGAAAGGACAAAGGGTAGAGAAATAAAAGCTTTCCTTTTCTGTTTAAAAATTTATAATTATTACTCTCTCCGTTTCAAATTAATTACTCAGTTTTGATTTTTTAAAATTAAATTGACCATTTTTAAAACTAATCTTTTTACTATTTTTACTAAAATATAGGTGAAGAGATTATAACCAAAAGAAAGTATATACAATTTATTATTAATCCTAATTTTTATAATTTTAGAAATATATTTATATATGCTTAATTATTAATTCTAAAAATAGTCAATTTAACTTTAAAAAGTCAAAATTGAACAGTTAATTTGGGACGGAGGAAGTATTATTTTTGGATAGAATATAAACTTACTTTTCTCTCACTTTTTCTTTTAAAAAAACTACCAAGAAATATTTTTATTTTATTTTATCTCTAAAAATACCATAACGCACCTTATGTTTTTAATTTCCTCTCAAATTTAAAACTAAGAAAAAAGAGCCTAGATGTAATAATTTGAGTCAAATTGAGTAAAAATAAAGTCATAATATACTAATAAGGCTCAATACATCCAAAATGTTCGAATCAAATTATCAAATAATAGCGTAGTAATACGTCCAAATCTACCTAAAAAGTCATAATTAGAGGTATTAATGATAACAGCATCCGGTTAGTATGAAATTATTTTTTTAATAAGTTGGTCAATTGATCACTAGAATACTGACACACATACAATCTCGCCTGCGTGTCAGTATTTTATTGGTCAATTGACCAACTTATTCCAAAATAAATTTCATACTAACCACTTCCATAATAACAACTTTAATATTATAATTCGGATAAATTCAAATCAAATTATAGCATAATAATAAGACCCAATGTGCTTGTCTTAATAATAACTTATGTTAGGCTGTGTTTGATTAGGTTTGAATACCTCTTAATAGGTGTGCCTCTGATTCGGTCAGAGGCTGAACTTATTTGATAAATTTTTTTATATCTCTTAATCAGTAAGATTCAAATCTAATTATAAACCATCCAGATCCATGTTTAAACGAGTTTATATTTTTTATAGGCAAAAATAACCTCTTCTCCTTCCCTGTTTTTCCTCTTCAGCTCGTCAAAATCCAATCTCTCTCCTCTTCCGCCATGACTACAATTTTCCAAATGTTCTCTCTATATGTACATGTACATATTTATGTATGTGATTATTATACATGCATGAATCAGAATCGTCCGATTATAAAAGGGAATAGTTACCAATAGTAGGAGAAAGACCTTCAAAAATATAATATTGAAACTCAAGAGCAAACCACTCTTGCCAACTCCAGAGTCCCCAATCATCAACAACTTGAACAAGTGATCAAAATTTGGCTGACTAGATGAATTAATTGAACAATTGTCTCAATTTATCAAACCTCTAAAACCCTAACAATTGAATAGTAACTTATAATAATAAAAAAAAAACAATATATATATATATATGTAACACTACAAATCTAAAAGAGAGAGAAAGAGAAATTACCTATCTCAATTAATTGATTGACAAGAAATTGATGGTATATATGAAATAGAGGGTTTCAATCTGAGGGATGAACAATTTTTATATTTCTGTATATATAATGTATGTATAATTGTGTTTATATGATTTTTATTAAAGGAGAAAGTAAAGTTTATATATAATGTATTTATAATTGCAACTATGATTGTTTAAACTATTCAAATGATTAAAATAGTAACATACTAGATACAAACCCGCGCTTTGCGGCGGGATTAATCATTTTATTAATAATAAATTTATATATGCAATTAATAAATTAAAATATAATAAGAAGATGGTAGATTGTTGTGCGATTATCAAATTTTAATAGCATATGTTATATAGTGTTGCATAAAAATTTTATGTGCAAATACATATCCAAGTATATAATTAATCTGATCACTAAACCCCAGAACATTACATAACAGTTGTGTGTGTGTGTGTGTATATATATATATATTAATGTCTTGATAAAAATGTTTATAATGTAACCAATATGGTTAAAAATGGGTAACTCTTTCATTATAAAGCACTAACAAATATTTTGAAAGTGTAAATACACAATGCCATCGAATTGTTATATTGATATGATTCTTTAGTGGTATATTTGAAGTCATTGCACATTACACAAATCTCACCAAGCCTCAAATATCTGACACATGTACTTGATGCATTTTGAAGAGTCCATGTCTCATATACGCTAATTACTTGCACCAGAATTCTAACATCCAAACGAAAGGGAAAACTGTGAAATCGGAATTTTATGAAATAAATTATTCAATTTTTCTATTTTGGTGAATAGTTAAATTGATAAAAGTTTAAAGTTAAGGGTGACATTTAAAAAATTTTCAAAGTAAAGTTGTCATAAAATAATCGGTGGTAAAATACGCGTGGTTGCATAGTAGCACACGATATTGATTATTAATGCTTACGTGAGAAGTTACTCAGTTTGATTCAATTATTATCGATATTTTATATATATTATTAAATCAATAATTGAGATAACAAAGTTATTAATATTATTATTTGTAATATTAACGTTGTCTAGAAGTTCTGCCAAGGAGAGGTTTGGTCACCTAATTCAAGGCGCATGATAGGGAGGAGAAATCCTTATTGGAAAGCCCCTGCTCACAGAAGCGACACAGTCGATTAGTAGTGTGAATTATAATAATGATGATGAAGTTTTATTTTATTAGTATTATTAATGTAATAAAACAGAAAAACTTTTATATAAAATGTAATACTTTTTATAAAGTTATTCGTTTTATTAGACTATAAATAGAATATATTATATTTTATTATGCATAGTGTTTTGCATAGTAAAATCTTTTTATATAAAAGCAGAATACTTTTATAAAGTTATTTGTTTTATTAGACAATAATTAGAATATATTATATTTTATTATGCATAGTGTTTGTATAATGCCTGCATAGTATTTCAGATAGTAAAATCTTATTATATAAAAGCAGAATACTTTTATAAAGTTATTCGTTTTATTAGATTATAAATAGAATATATTATATTTTATTTAAAAGATTTTGTTTTATTAGAATATTTTATAGTAAACCAATGCAGACCGTCTGCTTAAAAGTAAATCAATCTAGCACTGCTCATGAATTAGTTCTTATTCAGGTCCATTCTTCTATAAATGAAGCTCATTCCTTCATTATTTCTTACTTAATTCGGTGAAACTCTAGAGAGAGAAACTATAGAGAGAAAGAAGAAAAGTATTCTGCTACTTCACTACTTCTATATCCAGTTTGTTCTAAGGTAAGGGATATTATTTGTTGTACTCGTAAGGGGTATTATTTCTTTTGTATTCATGAAGAAAACTTCTGTTATTCTATTCTTTATTATTTTATTGGAATAACTTGTATATGTGAGACCCCGAATTTTATGAAATAAAAGTATTCAATTTTTCTATTTTGGTGAATAGTTAAATTGATAAAAGTTTAAAGTTAAGGGTGACATTTGAATTTTTTTTAAAGTAAGTGATGATGAAGTTTTATTTTATTAGTATTATTAATGTAATAAAACAGAAAAACTTTTTTATATAAAAATGTAATACTTTTATAAAGTTATTTATTTTATTAGACAATAATTAGAATATATTATATTTTATTATGCATAGTGTTGCATAGTGCCTGCATAGTATTTTGCATAGTAAAATCTTTTTATATAAAACAGAATACTTTTATAAAGTTATTCGTTTTATTAGATTATAAATAGAATATATTATATTTTATTTAAAAAATTTGCTTTAAATATGGATTTGTCCAGATTAAAAGTAAATCAATCTGACCGTTCATGGATCAAGTTCTTATTCAGGTCCATTCTCCTATAAATAAGCTCATTCCTTTATTATTTCTTACGAATTCATTTGAAACTCTAGAGAGAAACTATAGAGAGTTCTTCTTACGTAATCTCGAGTGTATTTCTTTTAGAGTTTAAGAAAGCTTTGAGCGTAAAAGATAGTGCAAGTTTTCTTCAAGTATATTCCCGCCCTACCGTTCGGAATACTCTTCTTTCAAAGGTAATGGATATTATTTGTTGTACTCGTAAGGGATATTATTTATTGTACCTGTAAGGGGTATTATTTCTTTCATATTCATGAAAACAATTTCTGTTATTCCATTCTTTATTATTCTGTTGGAATAACTCAGATATGCTGATCTACCCTATACTTGGTGAAATTCTTACGTTATTCCATTCCTTATTATTATGTTGAATAACTTTGCTCACGCCAAGCACCGCATACATGGTGAAATTCTTCTATTATTTCATTCTTTATTATTCTGTCAGAATATCCTGTCTATGCATTTACGTCGGACCTGGTTCCATTATTTATTATTCCACATTTATTATTTTGTCAGAATATCATGTATGCGTATGCTTACATGACCGACCGGTTCCATTATTTATTATTTCGCATTTATTATTCATTGGAATATCACGCTCATGCGCTTCTGTGGGACTGGTTCCATTATTTATTATTCATTGGGAATAACACATTCGTGCGGTCTCTATCGCATGCATGGTGAATTCTTACATTATTCCATTCTTTATTATTACGTTGGAATAACACATCATGTGGATTACCACATGCATGGTGAATGATCATTTGTATTCATTCCTTATTAAATTGTGGAAATGATCTGTATACATTGATTATGATGAGAGTCATAATAAAAGCATTGGACAGATAAAAATTATGGGTATATGAAGTATTAGTAAGTGTTATGATGAGTTATGTTGGTTATTATGAGAAAACATGAAAGTTTCTTAGAAATCACAAAGAGTTGAAAATCAGATTTTGGTAAAAATGGAATATGAAATTTAATTGACCATATCTCCTATTATATTTTGAATTTTTGAGTGTGGTTAAGTTCTAGAGTTAGATCTATGAGTTTTGTAGCATCTCCAAGTGGAATCACTGGAAAAGGTATTGTAGATTTTTGTGTGGATTGATTTTAGCAAAAGAGTCAAAAGCTGTAAATTTTGAAAAAGCTATTGACCAGAATTTTAAAATGGCTGTTTCGGCAACTTAATTTGTGAGAAAAATTCCGGCCTTTTGAGACATGAAATTATATGGTATAAAGAACATCCTGTCCAAAAATAAGCTCATTCCGACTTAAAATGAGCAAGTTATGACCATTTCAATATTTAGGTTTTTCTGACAAAAAACGCTATAACTGGAGTTCTATAACTCCGATGACCATGAAATTTAAACTAGAAGCTCATGTTAACATGTGTAAGATCCTGCCAAGATTTGGGAATTTCTGGAGTTAAACTTGAGGTAGCTAATTTCTTAAGGAATTAATTAGAAATTGATTTTTGAAAAATAGTAAATGAATTTTAAAAATTCCGAGAAAAATATATATGTTCATTATGAGACTATATTATGCTAAATCCCAGAAAAGAAATATTTTTGGGACTGATTTGGTATTTTTCATGAAAATGATTTAGTTACGAACATATGAATTAAATATCATGTTTTGTGAAGTAACAAAGTTGGAAAATAGAATTTTATGGCTTGGAAATCTATATAAGGTATATGCGTATTTTTGATGAGGGATTTAATCATTGGTGATGAAATCTTATGAGTATGGCATTTTTGAATGATTAAATGTAAAATGTAAACAATTAAAATAAATTTTTTATAAGTTTAAGAAGTGATTAAAATATTGTTATAATATTAGATTATGAGTTTATTAAGTGCTTGATAATATTTGGATAAATTTAAAGTCTTTAATATTTATCCTTTTTTTCGTTTGATTAATGCTTATATCATTGTCATCATTCTCATGTTTATATTATGTTGAAAGTCATATGTGGCCTGTAGTGTATAGATGGACTTGGTATGATTATGACCAGTGATTATTCGGTATAATCATGACCATAATGTTACAAATGATGTGAAAAAAGTCCTCATTGGCCCGTAGTGCATTGATGGGACGCTTTTTGGTATGATTATGGCTATGGATTCTCTTGACCAAAGTGCAAAAGATGAATTGTTTTATGGCATGATCAGGACTGTTGATGAAAACACGATTTATCTTTGGCCCGTAGTGCATAGATAATTCGTGGTCTTGATATTAACGAGTATCCTTGGCCTGTAGTGCAGGGATAATTCGATGATGTGGATTAATTATTGAGCTGAGTCTCAGCAATGAAATATTAATTTATGGATGTGATTTAATGAATATCATTGGCCGTAATGCAGGAATGATTCGATGATGTGGATTAATTATTGAGTTGAGTCTCAGCAATGAAATATTAATTCATGGATGTGATTTAATGAATATCATTGGCCGTAGTGCAGGGATGATTCGATGATGTGGTTAATTTATTAAGCTGAGTCTTAGCATTATTGGTTTTACAGTTGTATATCTTTGGCCTGTAGTGCAAGGATGGACTGTTGGTTATTGGTTTTACAGTTGTATATCTTTGGCCTGTAGTGCAAAGATGAACTGTTTGTTATTGGTTATAAAGTTGTATATCTTTGACCGTAGTGCAAAGATGAATTTGTGAGTATGATTATGAGCAGGAATTGTGATTTGGTATAACCATGATTTTTGATGTTTTAGGTGAATATAGGTGATGAAAATTATCTTCGTCCTGGGTGCGAAAAGGAAATTCAGAATCACAATTATGATTATGAGTTATTCATATAATTATGGACAGGAATTGTTGATTGATGTTACAGGGATAAAACATTATTGGTAGACTTTTAACATGGAGAAGATAATAGACCTGATGGTCTATTTTACTCTTTTAATGGATTGTTCGTCTACCAGAAACTATATGGTTGAAAAGTTTTATCATCTACCATATGTTCTAAATCTCGATTTATTATTGACAAAAAGCTATTGATATTTAAATTATCTTTAGTCATGATATTCTTTCTTTGGGCTAGTTGTGCTCACCCTTTTGCTTCACAATTCCTTTCGTGTAATAAGAGTGTAGATAGGTCGAAAGCGAGGATAACAGAGGAAATAGTGTGATGGTCCGAGATTGTCGAAGTTTCTCAATACATTATAAAGCGGCATGACATTACTGCAATGATAATTGTATTGAGGACCTAAGATGTGTGTGTAAGTATTTTATACGTCACTTAATAATTGATTTTGGCAAACAACAATAGGGTGATGAGAACCCGACTTTGAAAGCGTCAAAAGTGCACCTCATTAGAATGAATATGATAGTAATCTTCTCGTTCTTCTTTGGGGTCTTAATATTTGCTGCTGTATTTTATATGGCATTGTAATAATTTGTGTTGGATACTGTCTACGAGATAATACTGTATTAAAACTCACAGCTTATCTGTTGTCATACTCTGTACGATAGTTCAACAGTTGTATAAATGAAGTTTGTATTTGATTTTTATAGTGTGATATCTGGTGACTCAGAATGGGTCGTGTGGATCTATTTTGGGGGCGTCACAGTTTACGTGGACTACCCTATACTTGGTGAAATTCTTCTGTTATTCCATTCCTTATTATTCTCATTGGAATAACTTTGATATATGCCAATACCGCATACATGGTGAAATTCTTACGTTATTCAATTCTTTATTATTCTCGCCGGAATATCACATGCATGCGTTTTACGCATGACACGGTTCCATTAATTATTATTCTTGGAATATCCATCCGGTGCTGAATTACGCTGACTTGGTTCCGCGCTTTATTATTCTCTGCCGAGAATAACCTCGTCATGCGATCTATTGCATGCATGGTGAATTCTTGATTATTCCATTCTTTATTATTCTTTTGGAATAACTTGTTTATGTGGATTACCACATGCATAGTGAATGATCCTTTGTATTCATTCCTTATTAAATTGTGGAAATGATGCATTTACGTGGATTATGATGAAAGTCATAATAAAAGCATTGACCTGATGAAAATCATGAGTATATGTAGTATTAGTAAGTGTTCTGATGAGTTATGTTGGTTATTATGTGAAAACATGAAAGTTTCTTAGAAATCACAAAGGGTTGAAAATCAGATTTTGGGAGAAAATGGAACATGAAATTCAATTGACCATATCTCCTATTATATTTCAAATTTTTGAGTGTGGTCAAGTTCTAGAGTTAGATCTATGAGTTTTCTAACTTATCCAGGTGGAATCACTGGAAAAGGTATTGTAGATTTTTTTCGTGTGGACTAATTTTAGCAAAGGAGTAAAAAGCTGCAAATTATGAAAAAGCTACTGCCCTGAAATTTAAAAGGGCATTTTCGGCCACTTAATTTGTGAGAAAAATTTCGGCCTTTTGGGACATAGAAATTTATGGTATAAAGTACCTCCTGTCCAAAAATGAGCTCATTCCGACTTAAAATGAGCAAGTTATGACTATTTCAATATTTAGGTTTTTCTGACGAAAAACGCTATAACCGGAGTTCTATAACTCCGATGAACATGAAATTTAAACTGGAAGCTCACGTTAACATGTGTAAGATCCTGCCAAGATTTGGGAATTTCTGGAGTTAAACTTGAGGTAGCTAATTTCGTAAGGAATTAATTAGAAATTGATTTTTGAAAAATAGTAAATAAATTTTAAAAATTTTGAGAAAAATATATGTTCAATATGGGACTATATTCTGCTAAATCCCAGAAAAGAAATATTTTTTGGACTGATTTGGTATTTTTCATGAAAATGCACTAGTTTTGAGTATATGAGTTAAATATGTTATGTGAAGTTGAAAATTGGTAAATAGGATTTTATGGCTTGGGAATCCTATATAGGGTATATGCAGATTTTTGATAAGGGATTTGATCATTGGTGATGAAATCTTATGAGTATGACATTTTTGAATGATTAAATGCATTATTTGGTAAAGTGTAAACAATTAAAATAAATTGTTTATAAGTTTAAGAAATAATTAAAATATTGTTATAATATTAATGATATTAGATTATGAGATTATTAAGTGATTGATAACATTGGGATATTCTTGAACCCTGGATAATTTATATTATAAATGTTTAATATTTATCCTTTATCTCATTTGATTGATTCTTTATATATCGTTGTCATGATCTTCATGCTTATATTGTGTTGAAAGTCATCTGTGACTTACGTACATAGATGGACTTGGTATAATTATGACCAGGGATTATTCGGTATAATCATGACCGTAATGTTACAAATGATGTGGTAAAAGTCATCTTTGGCCCGTAGTGCATAGATGGACTTGGTATGATTATGACTAGTGATTATTCGGTATAATCATGACCGTAATTGAAAACACGAATATCCTTGGCCCGTAGTGCATGGATAATTTGTGACGCCCCCAAAATAGGTATACATCACCCATTCTGTGTCGTCAAATACATGGTATAGAATACAAATACAACCTTAAATATACAACATGAGTTGTGAGTTTTAATACAAATATTATCTTCTAGACAGTATTCAAACTCAAAATAAGTCCTCAATACATTTATTATCACACTATTTCATATAATAGTGAGGACTACTAATAATATCATCTGGACCGTCTAGTCCCTGCTACGTTCTCATTTCCTGAAGAGAACAATGAAAGCAAAAAAGGGTGAGCTCAACTAGCCCAGTAAGAAATATTATGACTAGGATAATGCAGGAAAAATTATCATTAGCCTTCAACAATGTTAAACTGATAAAATATAACAAACATCAAGTTTAACTGCAGCGGAACAAGCAATCCATTAGAAGAGTCAAGTAGAGAATAAAATCTACTATCTTTTATGATTTAAAAATTTTTCATCCATTTTTATCGCTGAGACTCAGCTTAATAATTAATCCACATCATCAAATCATCCCTGCACTACAGGCCAAGTATATTCTTTAGTATCAAGACCACGAATTATCCATGCACTACGGGCCAAAGATAATCGTGTTTTCATCATCAACCAGTCTGATCATGCCATAAAATAATTCATCTTTGCACCCTTGGCGAAGAGAATCCATAGCCATAATCATACCAAAAGCGTCCATCAATGCATTACGGGCCAATGAGGACTTTTTCCACATCATTTGTAACATTACGGTCATGATTATACCGAATAATCCCTGGTCATAATCATACCAAGTCCATCTATGCACTACAGGCCACAGATGACTTTCAACATAATATAAACATTAGGATGATGACAATGACATAATAATTCAATAAAACAAGTTCAAGAATTAATTTATCCAGGAACCAATAACGTCCAAATTGTCAACATGATACTTCTTTGTAGAGTAAAATTCAAGAATGCTCAGAAGAATATTTCCATGAAAAGATACTGGATGAAGCGCAAATATCAAGGATATTCCACTAATTTCATGGAGTATAAAAGCCAAAACTTTAACCAACTGAGTATAATAGAATATATGAAACTGCAAATGGATTTTCACCCGCCATGCGATAATCTACGCATACAGATCATTTCCACAATTTAATAAGGAATGAATACAAAGGATCATTCACCATGCATGTGGTAATCCACATAGACAGGTTATTCCAACAGAATAATAAATAATGGAATAACAGAAGGATTCACCATGCGTGTGATAGACTGCACAAACAGGTTATTCCCAACAGAATAATAAATAATGGAACCAGGTCTGGTGTGAGACCCCAAATTTTATGAATAAATATTTAATTTTCTCGAAATAATTTTTGAATATTATGGTGTGGATTTAATATAATGTTATAGTTGTGGGTAGTATTTATAAATTCTGCAAAGTATGCAAGTTGTTATATTATATTCGATTGGTCGGAGAATATTCGTTTTAGCAGGGAATATTTGTACAACGGCGTAATCATGGGTGGACCCCACAACAGAATTATTATCGGATTGAGAAAACGACAAAAATATATTTATGAAAATAACGGCGAAAGTTTTACCGTTAATACTGTTGAACTACTCGATAGTAAAAGTACAGTAATACGCGTGGTTGTATAGTAGCACACAGTATTGATTATTGATGCTTATGTGAGAAGTCACTCAGTTATACTCAATTATTGCTACAGTAATTGCTGCATCATATCTCTCATATTATTGATTTGATTATTGTCACAGTATCATCTGTATAATATGTTATTTTATTAAATCAATAATTGAGACGGCAAAGTTATTCATATTATTAAATTGAAATATTTACAATGTTTAGAAGTTCTGTCAAGGAGAGGTTTGGTCACCTAATTGCGCGCCAATAGGGAGAAATCCTTATTGGAAAGCCCCCTCTTTCCTGGGAACGACCTAGTTGATAAATATTGTGAGTTATAATATTAATGATGAATGTTATTAAAATTAAAGTTGTGCTCGAAGTTGAATTTGGAGACGCGGACGTGATATTTGAGTCCGGAACGATGAAATTAGTAAAAATAAACTATAAACACAAAATTTTCTAGATTTTACTATTTGGTCAAAAAGTCAACAGTTTACTTTTTCGGGAAAAGTTAAACTTCGAAATTTCAAAATTTATATTTTTGATAAAAATAGTTTCATTGTGTTGGAATTATTTGTGTTAGTGAAAATCGATATTTATTTCGATAATAATTGATGTCTGGAGGTTATATTGACGAATCGGGTATTTAACTGGATAAATGAGCAATTGATTGCTATTATTTCACATGATTATAACTATTTATTCACATGTGTATACTATTGCTTCACATTCTTGTTACTATTAGGTGAGTTGGTGCAAGATTGATAATACTTGCATGACTAAGTTAAAAATGGAGGTATAGATGGAGGTACTATACTGTAATTCGTATTTTCACATGTCTAGAACTATTGATTCACATGATTTACTATTGAATCACATTATTTACTATTAGGGGAGGTGGTGCAAGTTTGATAATACTTGCATGATTAAATTAAAAAAAAAAAAAGTTGGAGGTATTGTCTTTGTAATTTTTCGAGCCCCAAAAGCGTGCAATTATTGAAACTATATTTTTCTATAAATAGAAGCTCATTCTTCCTTCATTTCTCACCAATTCACTAAAGTTATAGAGCAATTATTATAGAGAGAAATTTATAGAGAAAATCGTAGAAGAAGAAGCTCTGCCACCTCACTACTCCTATATCCGCTTTTCTTTCAAAGGTAAGGGATATTATATGTTGTACTACAAAGGGGTATTATTATTTCTTTCTTTCGTCTTCATGAAGAGAACTTCATTATTCCATTCTTTATTATTATATTGGAATAACACGGTTATGCAACAATCGCATATATGGTAAAAATTCTTCATTACTCCATTCTTTATTATTATGTTGGAATAACTTTTGGTTATGCAAGACCGCATACATGGTAAAATTCTTCGTTATTCCATTCTTTATTATTCGTTGGAACATCACATGCATGCTGCTTACGCCGGATCGATTTTGTCTTTATTATTTTGTTGAAATATCACATGCATGCATTTTACACGGACTGGTTCCGTCTTTATTATTACATTGGAATATCATGCATGCGTTTTCTTGCTTGGGACCGGTTCCGCTCTTTATTATTACATTGAAACATCCTCGCATGCAGGCTTTCTGTGGGACTGGTTAAAATCTTTATTATTACATTTGGAATATATCACATGCATGCGTTTTTACTTGGGACTGGTTAAAATCTTTGTTATTACAGTAGGAATATATATCTTGCTGCATGCTTTTACGTCGGACTGGTTCCGTCTTTATTATTACATTGGAATAACTTTGCGTATGCGATCTCTACCGCGTGCATAGTGATTTCTTTTGTTATTCCATTCCTTATTATACTTAGTTGGTTAAAGTTTTGACTTTATACTCCATGAAATTAGTAGAATATCCTTGATATTTTGCGCTTCATCCGATATCTTTTCATGAAAATATTCTTCGGAGCATTCTTGAATTTTACTCTACAAAGAAGTATCATGTTGACAATTTGGAGATTATTAGTTCCTGGATAAATTAATTCGTGAACTTTTTTTATTGAATTCTTATATCATTGTCATCATCCTCATGTTTATATTTATTTGAAAGTCATACGTATTTGTAGTGCATAGATGGACTTGATATGATTATGACTGAGGATTATTCGGTATAATCATGACCGTAATGTTATAAATGATGTGATAAAAGTCCTCATTGGCCCGTAGTGCATGGATGGACAGTTGTTGGCATGATCATGACCATTGATGAATACACGAATGTCCTTGGCCCGTAGTGCATGGATAATTGTGGTCGTAATACTAAAGAATATCCTTGGTCAGTAGTACATGGGTGATTCGATGATGTGGATTATTTATTATTGTCGAGTCCCCAATGATAAAAGTGATGAAAAACCTTTTAAATCATAAAAGATAGTAGATTTTATTCTCTCTTGACTCTTTTAATGGATTGCTTGTTCCGCTTGCAGATTAAACTTGATGTCTATTGTATTTTATCGGTTTAACATTGTTGAAGACTAATGATAATTTATTCGCATTATCTTAGTCATAATATTTCTTCTTGGGCTAGTTGAGCTCACCCTTTTGCTTTCATTATTCTCTTCAAGAAATGAGAGCGTGGCGGGGACTAGTCGGGGAGCGGAGAGTGACGGTCGGATGATAGCATTAGTAGTCCTCACTATTACATTAAATAGTGTGACAATAAATGTAATGAGGATTTGAATTTGAGTTTGTATCTTGTCTATGAGGACTCCATTGAGAGTGGATATTGTCTAGAAGAGAATATTATTGTTTAAACTCTCAATTTATGTTTTGTCGTATTTTACACGACAATTGTATATTTAAGTTTGTATTTGAATTTTGTACCATGTATTTGGCGACTCAAGATGGGTGATGTATACCTGTTTTGGGAGTGTCACAGTTGGTATCAAAGCTTAGGGATATGATCCCTGGCTTAGATGTGAGGCAAGAATTAGGGGGGAGGCGGGAATTCTTCTCTCAAGTATGACCTACCTAAGTTTATTTGGTATTTAATTGGTCGGTCAGAGTATAGGGATAGTATGTGATATGTTAATTAACCCTTGTTTTGTGACAGTATTTGAAAATGGCATCCAAGAATGTTGAGAACATCAATGGAGCACAGGAGACCGTTGAGTCTCCACAGATCAATAACCAGGACAATGTGCATCAGGAAGGCGACAATCCTCATGCAAACAACAACACTGACCAAATAATGAACGATGGAATGTTCCGAGACTTCATGAAATTCATGCAACATCAGGCAAGAGCGGCTCCTGTCCAAAATGCAGGTGGAAACACTGACAACTCTCGGACGGTCACCGCTAAACAGTTCAAGGAGCTGGGACCACTGGAGTTTTTTGGAGAGCCAAAACCACTTAAGGCGGAGACGTGGATAAAACAGATCAACAAGATATTTGATGTCTTGGGTTTCTCCGAGGAGTAAAAGGTTCCCTTTGCCACCTTCATGTTGCGGACAGAGGCAGATTACTGGTGGAAATCTGTAAAGCGTACTCAACCTGTCGCACTGAAGATGTCTTGGGAGAAGTTTCAAGAACTGTTCAACGACAAGTACTTTCCCGAAAGTATTCGTCACATGAAGGAGGTAGAGTTCATTAAACTGGAGCAAAACAACATGACCGTGTCGCATTACGAAGCCAAGTTTGCCAAGTTATCCCGGTTTGCGTCCCATTTGGTTGATAATGAGGAGAGAATGACGCGGATGTTTCTAAGAGGTTTGAAACCCGAGATACGTCAATACCTCATTTCTCATAAACTTTATTTGTATTTAGATGTTGTTAATAGGGCTCAGTTATTAGAGCGCGATAGTGAGTCAACCCAACCAAAAGAGAACAACCGGCAAAATGATAATACCAGTGATAGCAGTCATCGAAACGGTGACAATAAGCGTGAAGGGAATCAACATGCCAGAAATGGTAACCACTTCGGTGGTAATCATGGCCAAAACAATAAGAATGAACATTTCAAGAAGAGAAAATTCAACAATGATGGAAAGAGCGTCAAAGATCAAAGACCCGTTGTTAAGGAAGGAGAACGATCACCTATCATATGTTTCAAATGCGGAGGGGAGGGACATATCAGCCCAAACTGTGCGATGCCATCTAAAGCGTGTTACAATTGTGGAAGAGAAGGTCACCTAGCCCGATTTTGTCGTTCACCGAAGACAATTCCAGCTGGGAAGGAGGCACCAAAGGCCGTCCCAGAAAAGTCAAAACCAGTAGTGCAAGGGAGAGCATTTTTCGTGACTTCTCAAAAAGTGAGTAACTCGAACGAAGTTAGCACGGGTTAGTTAATTATAAAATCTTGCGAAGTCTATACCTTATAAGATACCGGTTCTACCCATTATTTTATCTCTCTTGCTTGCGTTCAACGTTTAAATTTGACCACAGAGAAGCTAGACTTTGACTTATTGGTTGAAATTTCGTTAGTAGAAACCTTCGTTACATCCACTATTTATAAATCTTATTTGATTCAAATCAACACTTTCACGTTACTTGTCGATCTTATCTCTTTGAAAATACTTGCCCTTTATGTGATTTTAGGAATCGATTGGTTAACTACTTATCATGCCAAAATTGATTATTTTCGTAAGGTTGTTAGCTTTCATATTCCTAACCAACCTGTTATGCGAATTCAAGCAACTAAAACCCTAAAGTCAATCATTGTCATATCAAGCCATAAGTAAAGATCCCCGATCCTTTCGTTGTTGACTTCCTTGTGTGGAATGCACCGAAGCCAGACTTTCTGTAGGCGACGTCGTGAATGACGATGGCAAGTTGATAGGTATCAAGGTGACGTATTACCCAAGTCTTGGATGAGAGTCACAGTTTTTAAATGATATTCCTATTGTTAATAAATTTCTTGACGTATTCTAGAAGACTTCTTAGCCTACCCCTAGAACGTGAAATCGAATTTTGTATTGGCCCCAGTACAAAACCCATTTCTTCAACCCTTAAATATTTCTTTAACCAAAATGAACGTATAATGTGCCAAAGACGTTGGCTCGAGCTGTTGAAGATTACGATCATACCATTCAATATCATTGTGGAAGAGAGAACATGGTAGCTGACGCGTTGAGCAGAAGATCGTATGCGTTTATGAGTGCGATGTTGTTAACACAAAAACCCACTTTGTATAACTTACAAATGATGAAGATAGAGTTAAAGACTCTAGGACCCACGTGAAGATAGCGAATGTACGAGTAGAATCGACTTTAATCGATAAAGTTAAAGTCGTTCAAGCTACACACCCGAATCTGATGAATGTGAAGAAGAAGGTTCAAGAGGGCGTTATTCTAGAAGCAATAATCGATGAAGAGAGGAAATCTCAACCCTCGATTTTATTGGCCTATTTGAAATCCTCAATTGAGTAGTAACTGTGACTTATAGACTCATTTTACCGCCAAGTATGTCGCGTGTTCATAAAGTTTTAAACGTATCGATGTTACGTAAATATGTGGATGACCCGAACCACATTATTAATTTAGAACCGGACGAGATAGCGGATGATTTAACGTATGAGGAGATACGTGTTAAAATCTTGGATAAGAAGGATTATATTCGACACTCAAAGGTTATACCTCAAGAGTTAGAATCTGAAATGAAGTCAAGGTACTCTCACCGCTTCAGCATACCAGGTACGTACGTAAATTTCGAGGGCGAAATTCCATAAGGAGGTGAGATTGTGAGACCCCAGATTTTATGAATAAATATTTAATTTTCTCGAAATAATTTTTGAATATTATGGTGTGGATTTGATATAATGTAATAGTTATGGGTAGTATTTATAAATTCTGCAAAGTATGTAAGTTGTTATATTATATTCGATTGGGGAGGATAATATTCGCTTTTAGCGAGGAATATTCGCACAACTACGCAATCATAGGTGGACCCACAATGTAATTATTATCGGATCGAGAAAGCGACAAAAATATATTTATAAAAATAACGGCGGAAGTTTTACTGATTAATCTTGTTGAACTACTACTCGGTAGTAAAAAAATACGATGTCTGGCGTGGTTGTATAGTAACATTACCGGTATTGATTATTGATCTTTACGTGAGAATTCCTTTTCGCACTTGGGGCGAAGATAATTTCCATCACCTATCTTTTACGAAACATCAAAAATTATGGTTATACCAAATCACAATTCTCGCTTTCATAATCATCTTAATAAATTCATCTTTGCACTACGACCAAAGATATACAATCATATAACTAATAACCAACAGTTCATCTTTTGACTACCTAGGCCAAAGATATACAACTGTAGAACCAATAATGCTGAGACTCAGCTTAATAGTATCACTACCACGAATTATGTAAAATCCCAAATTTTACGAATAAAGATTTAATTTTCTCGAAATATTTTTTTTTAATATTATGGTGTGGATTTGATATAATGTTATAGTTGTGGGTAATATTTATAAATTTTGCAAATGATGCAAGTTGTTGTATTATATTCGATTGGTCGGGGAATATTCGTTTTAGCAGGGAATATTCATACAACGGCGCAATCATTGGTGGACCCCACAACGGAATTATTCTCAGATTGAGAAAACGACAAAAATATTTTTATGAAAATAACGGCGGAAGTTTTACAGATTATCTTGTTTGAACTACTCGGTAGTAAAAAAGTACGATGTCTGGCGTGGTTGCGTAGTAAGACACGGTATTGATTATTGATGCTTACGTGAGAAAACACTCGGTTTTGTTCAATTATTGCTACGATAATTCTTTGCATCATATCTCTCATATTATTGATTCGATTATTGTCACAAAGATCATCTCGCATAATATGTTATTTTATTAAATCAATAATTGAGGCGGCAAAGTTATTCATATTATTAAATTACAATATTTACAATGTGCAGAAGTTACATCGAGGAGAGGTTTAGTCATCCATCTAATTGCATGCCAATAGGGAGAAATCATTATTCGAAAACCCCCTCTTTCACAAGGAGCGATTTGGTTGATAAATATTGTGAGTTATAATATTAATGATGAATGTTATTAAAATTGAAGTTGTGCTCGGAGTTGAATTTGGAGACGCGAACGTGATATTTGAGTCCGGAACGATGAAATTAGTAAAAATAGACTATAAACACAAAATTTTCCGGATTTTACTATTTGGTCAAAAAGTCAACAGTTTACTTTTTTGAGAAAAGTCAAACTTCGAAATTTCAAAATTTATATTTTTGATAAAAATAGTTTCATTGTGTTGGAATTATTTGTGTTAGTGAAAATCGACATTTATTTCGATAATAATTGATGTCTGGAGGTTATATTGACGAATCGGGTATTTAACCGGATAAATGAGCAATTGATTGCTATTATTTCACATGATTATAACTATTTGTTCACATGTGTATACTATTGCTTCACATTCTTGTTATTATTAGGAGAGTTGGTGCAAGATTGATAATACTTGCATGACTAAGTTAAAAATGGAGGTATAGATGAAGGTACTATACTATAATTCGTATTTTCACATGTCTAGAACTATTGTTCACATGATTTACTATTGAATCACATTATTTACTATTAGGGGAGGTGGTGCAAGTTTGATAATACTTGCATGATTAAATTAAAAATAAAAAAAAAGTTGGAGGTATTGTACTGTAATTTTTCGAGCCCCAAAACGTGCAATTATTGAAACTATATTTTTATATAAATAGAAGCTCATTCTTCCTTCATTTCTCACCAATTCACTAAAGCTATAGAGCAATTATTATAGAGAGAAAATCTGTAGAAGAAGAGAAGCCTGCTACCTCACTACTCCTATATCCAGTTTCTTTCAAAGGTAAGGGATATTATATGTTGTACCTGTAAGGGGTATTATTTCTTTCTTTCGTCTTCATGAAGAGAACTTCTGTTATTCCATTCTTTATTATTATGTTAGAATAACTTTTGGTTATCGAAATACCGCATACATGGTAAAATTCTTACATTATTCCATTCTTTATTATTATGTTGGAATAACTTTGGTTATCTGCAATCGCATACATGGTGAAATTCTTACGTTATTCCATTCTTTATTATTATGTTGGAACATCCATGTCATGTTTTTTACGTCGGGCTTGGTTCCGTCTTTATTATTCTGTTGGAACATCTTTATGCATGCTTTACTTTGGACTGGTTCCGTCTTTATTATTCATTGGAATATCACATGCATGCGTTTTACAGAACACGGTTTAAACTTCTATACTCCATGAAATTAGTAGAATATCCTTGATATTTGCGCTTCATCCGAGATCTTTTCATGGAAATATTTTTCTGAGCATTCTTGAATTTTACTCTACAAAGAAGTATCATGTTGACAATTTGGACGTTATTAGTTTCTGGATAAATTAATTCATGAACTTGTTTTATTGAATTCTTATATCATTGTCATTATCCTCATGTTTATATTTTTTTGAAAGTCATATGTGGCCTGTAGTGCATAGATAGACTTGGTATGATTATGACCAGGGATTATTCGGTATAATCGTGACCGTAATGTTATAAATGATGTGATAAAAGTCCTCATTGGCCCGTAGTGCATTGATGGGCAGTTGTTGGCATGATCATGACCATTGATGAATACACGAATGTCCTTGGCCCGTAGTGCATGAATAATTGTGGTCGTAATACTAAAGAATATCATTGGCCGTAGTGTAGGGGTGATTCGATGATGTGGATTATTTATTAAGCTGAGTTCCAGCGATAAAAGTGATGAAAAACCTTTTAAATCATAAAAGATATTAGATTTTATTCTCTACTTGACTCTTTTAATGGATTGCTTGTTCCGCTGCAGTTAAACTTGATGTCTATTGTATTTATTAGTTTAACATTGTTGAAGACTAATGATAATTTATTTCGCATTATCTTAGTCATAATATTTCTTCTTTGGGTTAGTTGAGCTCACCTTTTTGCTTTCTTTGTTCTCTTGTGAAATGAGAGCGTGGCGGGGACTAGTCGGGGAGCGGAGTGAAGGTCCGAGAGGATAACATTAGTAATCCTCACTATTACATTAAATAGTGTGACAATAAATGTAATGAGGATTTGAATTTGGGTTTGTATCATCTGCCTATGAGGACTCCATTGAGAGTAGATATTGTCTAGAAGACAATATTCCACATTTAAACTCTCGGTTTATGTTTTGTCGTATTTTACCACGACGGTTGTATATTTAAGTTTGTATTTAAATTTTGTACCATGTATTTGGCGACTCAAGATGGGTGATGTATACTGTTTTGGGGGCGTCATATCCCAAGCGATGTATACAGACAAAATATTCTACTGAGAATAATAAAGAATGGAATAACAATAGAAATCACCGTAAACGCGATAGGCCATAGCATGCACGAGTTATTCCAACAGAATAATAAATAATGGAACCAGGTCCGGCGTAAATGTACAGACAGGATATTCCGGCAGAATAATAATGAACGGAATAATAGAAAATTTCACCATGTATGCGGATGCTTGATAAAGCAAAGTTATTCAACATAATAATAAAGAATGGAATAATGAAGAATTTCACCAAGTATAGGGTAACTGCGTTTCTGAGTTATTCCAATGAGAATAGTAAAGAATGGAATAATGAAGTTCTCTTCATGAATCTGAAAGAAATAATACTCCTTACGAGTACAACAAATAATATCCCTTACCTTATAAAGAAAGAACTTACTCGACGGTAGAGGCGTGGATATACTTGAAGAAACTTGCATTTCTGCTAAAAGCTTTCTTAAGCGCTAAATAAATACGCTTTCGAGATTATAGAAGAAGAACTCTCTATAGTTTTCTCTCTAGAGTTTCAAATTGAATTCGTAAGAAATAATGAAGGAATGAGCTTCTATTTATAGGAGAATGGACTACATAGTAACTAATTCATGAAACGGTCCAAATTAATTTACTTTAAGCAGACGGTCAGATTGATTTAATAAAATATTCTAATAAAACAAAATCTTTTAAATAAAATATAATATATTCTATTTATAATCTAATAAAACGAATAACTTTATAAAAGTATTACATTTTTTATATAAAAAGATTTTTTACTATGTAAAAATACTATGCGAGCATTTATCTAACACTATGCATAATAAAATATAATATATTCTAATTATTGTCTAATAAAATAAATAACTTTATAAAAGTATTACATTTTTATATAAAAGATTTTACTATGTAAAATACTATGCATAATAGAATATAATATATTCTAATTATTGCCTAATAAAGCGAATAACTTTATAAAAAAGTATTACATTTTATATAAAAAAAATTCATTTTATTACACTAATAATACTAATAAAACAAAACTTATATATATAATATAAGAATCGACAATAATTTAATCAAATAACGTGAGATCTTACGCACAACAATTCTTTGTAGCAATAATTGAATAAAAGCGAGTATTTTTCACGTAAACATCAATAATCAAATGGTGTCTTCTTTATGCAACCACAGCGTATTCATTGTACTTTACTACTGAGAGTAGTTCAACAGTATTAACGGTAAAACTTCCGCTGTTATTTTCATAAAAATATTTTTGTCGTTTTCTCAATTCGAGAATAATTCCGTTGTGGGGTCCACCAATGATTGCGTCGTTGTATGAATATTCCCTGCTAAAACGAATATTCCCCGACCAATCGAATATAATACAACAACTTGCATCCTTTGCAAAATTTATAAATATTACCCACAACTATAACATTATATCAAATCCACACCATAATATTCAAAAAAAATATTTCGAGAAAATTAAATCTTTATTCGTAAAATTTGGGATTTTACATAATTCGTGGTAGTGATACTATTAAGCTGAGTCTCAACATTATTGGTTCTACAGTTGTATATCTTTGGCCGGTAGTGCAAAGATGAACTGTTGGTTATTGGTTATACAGTTGTATATCTTTGGCCGTAGTGCAAAGATGAATTTATTAGTATGATTATGAGCAGGAATTGTGATTTGGTATAACCATGATTTTTGATGTTTCAGGTAAAGATAGGTGATGGAAATTATCTTCGTCCTGGGTGCGAAAAGGAATTCAAAATCATAATTATGATTATGAGTTATTCATATGATTGTGGACAAGAATTGTTGATTAATGTTACAGGGATAAATATTATGGGTGGACTTTTAACATGGAGAAGATAATAGACCAGATGGTCTATTTGACTCTTTTAATGGATTGCTCGTTCCGCTGCAACTATGGTTGAAAAGTTTTATCATCTACCATATGTTCTAAATCTCTGATTTATTATTGACGAAAGTTATTGATAATTTAATTATCTTTAGTTATGATATTCTTTACTGGACTAGTTGTGCTCACCATTTTGCTTCACAATCCATTTCAAGTAATAAGAGTGTTGCCGAGTCGAGCGGGGATAACAGGGGAATAGAACGGTGGTATATAGCTGTTGAGGTTCTCCTTAAATAGTATGGAAATAATTTTATTGAGAACTTTAGATAAGTGTGTATTATTGTATCGTTATTTGATATTTAATTTTGGTGAACCAAGAATAGGGTGAGGTGAACCCAACTTTGGAAAGGTGTTTTGCCCTTTATCATACAAGATGTCTAATGACATACAACCTCGTGTTATCATAAGACATGGTTGTGCACATCCACTTTCACGAGTATATCTACTGACACTACTATATGATCTTGGAGTTTATTTGAAATATAATGTTCAATTGCAGACAGTGGAGATAGTTATATGTCAAGAGAAGACTCACCATTGAAAGAAACATGATAGTAATCTTCTCGTTTTTCTTTGGGGTCTATTGGGTCAACCAAAGATAATTCTCTGGACATATGATATCTATCATAACTTAGATTCATGACCTCCTATGTACGAAGGTTTCCTTGAGCGCTTTCCAAATATTTTAATTTCTAAAACAGTTTTTGACTGTACTTTTATGTAAAGTATCATTGTAAGGTTGTGGTCGAGGCACCATGAGAGTTACATACATTTGTATTAAAACTCACAGTATGCATGTCGTCGTATTTTGCACGACAGTTGTATAAATGAAGTTATCAGTAGTGTATTTTCTGGCGACCCAAGATGAGTGATGTAAACCTATTTTGGGGGCGTCACAAAAACAACGAAAGAATGTCTCAGTTTCGGTCCTCAGACATGAAGGAAAATCACATGTTACATGCGAAAACTGAAAAACACGAGAATTAATAATTATGTTGGATCTTCATGTCAAACAAACATCATGTCCAAAAATATAGCAGTATAGCACCGTGTCATACATAACACAATATTATAGTTAAAGAACGAATACATACCTCATAATTTGAGTCCTTATGACAGAAGATATTAATAATAGTAATTTGAGTCCTTGTATATACATTAAAATATCTCACAATGTGGGACTGAAGTGTTATATTAGATTTTTTTCCTTGTTTTCTGTTATTTGATGATATTTTATGTTTCTCTTTGTATCAAAATTTGTTTTTTTGAATTGGGTGATTTATTTTTGAGTTTGAGAGAGTTTTTTTCCCTATCTTATTATAAGTCTATTTTCAATGTGATTATTGGTGATAATAAAATAAATTTTGCCAAAACATTCTGAAATAACATTGTTTTAGTTAAAAAAATCGTGAAATGATAAATTGCCAATAATGAAAATAAATAATTATACTTAATGAAATTCTTACGTTGGCATCATGTATTAATATATTTTGTCATTTTCATTGGCATTTATTGTTCGGAATATCCGAATATTTTCCAAACAAAGCCTAAATGTTTCGGCAGCAATGTGCATGCAAGTCATTAACAAATTAGCCAAAAGAATAACATTGTTATACGCATAGATATAGCCATGTTACATTTATACTCCACTTCATCACATGACAAGAGCGGGAGCGGGCAAACCCTTCAAATTTGAGGTTATGAAACTACAACCATGAGCGCCTACGGACTACGGACTGAAGGGTCCATCGTCTTAGTCCTGATAAGAGGGTCCTAAATTTATATATATATATATATATATATATATATATATATATATATATATATATATATATATGTGCTGCCATATATATATATTAGATATGCGCGTGATTTTAAATATTTGATTGAAGATTTTATCTTTAAAAATATTAGAAGAAATATTTTTCAATAAATGTATTCTCATATATTTTGTTATAATCGAAGTTCTCATATATTTTATTGTAATCGAACTATTATGTTTTAAGTTTCGAAAAAATAACTTTTTTAAATACAACTTTTACTTTTTATTTATTTATTTTTACTTTTTTTTTTGGTGAACACAATCTTTCAAAAAAGGTATTGTTTTCATTTTTCGCCATGCGCCACCAAAATCTCAAAAACGTCTTTACTGAACCATCATACTAAGGGCATGTTCAGAAATAACTTATTTTAAATGACTTATACGCTAACATATAAGTTGACTTATAAGTAGTTTTAAGTTGTGACTTATAAGTAAAAGTGTTCGACATCAATTTGATTTATAAATAAAAAGTTAAGTTAAAACAAGTTATGAAGATGTTTGGCTCATAATAACTTATAAGTTAAAATAAATGTAAATATTATTAAAAAAGACATTAATAGAAAAAGGGAAAAATAGAAGATGGGCAAAATAAATATTATATTTGGTCAAACTAACTTATTTTTTTGAATTAAAACTCTACTTATAAGTAGAAAAATAAGTCATTTGCGAACATGTGAATAGTAACAAATGACCGTTAAAGGGAGAAGACAAACTAGTGGCGGACCTAGGTTAGGGACAGTGGGGTCAATTAATTCCACTGAATTTTTAAGGGTAAAAAAATTTTTATGTTGTTTAATAAAAAATTTAAATTTTAAATTGAAAAATACTATCTCCTAAGTATTGAAACAATTAACACCATTTTAGCAAGGTAAAAACCTAGCTAAAAGCACATTAAGAAGCATTAATTTGTTTTTATTCTGAATTTTTTTAAAATATCATGTATTAGCTTTTTGCGTACAAAAATATTTATGTTGAACCGATCATGATGTGTATGTTATAGGTATATATTTTCTCTTAAAAAATTAAAATTTATCATCCAAAGATTGATACGTTTAGAAAGGATTAATTATAAATTGCGATAATAGAATTACACTTTATTGTTATTTTAATTAAATAGAACTTATAGTGCGAATCCAATCAAGATGAATACTGGTAAAACTTGGATCATATAATCGGTTTCCTCTACAAATCATTAATTAATTAAGTTACTGTTGATGCTCTGTTTTATTTTATTCTTTGATATTTTTCTAGGACGATTTGCGTTCAATTCCATAACATCGTATTGAAACAAAATCTAGATATGACTACTTTATAGACCTGGCAATATAGTTTGTTAACTGTCGGATCAACTCATATTAACTGAAACCAAATGAGTTGGTGAACTATTTTTATTTATTTGGGTTGGATAAAGTTTGGAACCATATTTTAAAAAAGAAATATAATTCCAATCCGGTTAACCATTTTTCGACCCATATTTTATTCCAAATCTAAATCAAAAGTTCTTTTCATCTATATTTACATATTCAAGAAGTTCAACCACCCACTCACCCACCCACCCCACCCCACCCCCCCACCCCCACCCCCACCCCCACCCCCACACCCACACCCAAACCCAAAAAAAATAATGTGTACACCACTCCATATTATTTTTTTTGGAAGAGAGTGTTGGGTGGGGGTAACTAAAATCAGTGGGTATAATATTTTTTTGGGAGGGAGTGTTGTGTGGAAGGAAGGTAGGTGAATAGGTGGGGTGGGGTGGGGTGGGGTGGGGTGGGGTGGGGTGGGGTGGGGTGGGGTATACATAATCATTTAATATTAAATTTTTTTGGGAGAGAGTGGTGGGGAGTGAGTGCGGTGGCGGTGGCAGTGGCGGTGGACGTGGGGTGGGGGTAAGGGGTGGGGTGAGTGGTGTACACATTATTTTTTTTGGGTTTGGGTTTGGGTTTGGGTGGGGGTGGGGGTGGGGGTGGGGGTGAGGTGGGGTCTTGGGGTAAGGGGTATATACATAATCACATAATATTAATGTCAAATCAGACTTTCATGGAACCCATAACCATAACAATATTAAAATGGTTAATATGGTTTTTAACCATAACCATATGGTTCCAACCCACATTATCCATATTAAAAATGGTTAATATGGTTTTAGTTCTTAAATGGAATCATAACCATATTTTAAAAACCAAAACCAACCCATAACCATATTTTACCAGGCCTACTACTTTATTGAATGCTTCTTGTTCTTGGCCACCTCCTATCCTATGTGTAGTAACCAAATTAAGTTGCTTTAATTTCTGTTTATGAAACATAAAATATTAGGTAGTGGTTAATATAAAGTTAATTGACTAATATAATGTCGATACGCAGGCTGAAGGTGATTTTTCTCTGTGTTTTAGCATTGTATTGGTCATATGATCAATTTATCATGAAGTTAATTTCACGGTAACCGGATCCATAACATTAGTTGGCCTGTGACATTGGATACTAATGACCAGTGTTTTAAAATTCGGACCGGTAAAAATCGTGCCTTGCAGTCCAGTTTGAACCAAAGAATCGATTTTGATCAAAATTCAGATTGACCATTGGTCTAACCGGTGAACCCAGATAATTGACCTAAGTTTTAAATTTTTTTATCAACAAATTTTTAATATTAAAATTAACCACTTTTATTAATATTATAACTCATTTTTATTATGTTTTAATTAATAAAAAATAAAATTTTTATTTTTTTTTATATATTAATAACGTCACTTGATCAATAACGATTCAATTATTAATTGGACCAATAACTCATCCACCGGATCCTTTTTTTTTTTCGATGAACGATCCGATTCTCAAACTTCACTAATTTGCTAATGACAATGCAAAACAAGGACATGTGGGCCATGGCGAGCATGCAGCGCTGGCATTTTGGTTGACTAGTCAGCAATTCAAAAAAGTACTCCTATGGAGGAAATAATTTAAAATTCTCCTTTATTTAAATTGCTGGTCCCATTAGATTTCGTTTATACGACAGGTGTAATAACCAGGGCATGTGTTCCACTAAACTTATCCAATTGATTTTTTCTCTGTACCTAAACTTTGTTTTGTTCTCTTACCTCATAAATAAATCTAATTTATTTATCATGCTCCTTCTCTCCAATAATTAGAATATCATTTCTCATTTTAATCATTACAATATATTTATATTAAATTATAATTACGAAATTTATTAATAACGCACAAAATATATTCAACAAAATCATATTAATTTTTTGTTTAAATTCTCTTGAGACCAGATTATAATTGATTCATAAATAATTGAATTAGGCCATGTCACAATCGTCTTTTGATATCCAAAATGTCTTTTTGGCAGCTTAATTAATATTTAATAGTAACAGTGGACCACTAGGATGATGGGCAGGTGACTCAGATTTATTATTACTTATTTTTTGGGTCATTATTATAAAAAAGTATTTGATCATATTATGTATTTTTATTTTTAAGGCACATAGATTTTCCTCAGGAACAGATTCTTGGTCAAATACTAGGGGGGGTGACGAATGAAGATGATGGTATCTGTATCGAGGGCAGATCTTTTGTTCTTAATTTTTTTGTTTTTTAATATTATTCTATTTAAATTTTAATATCTAATTTCTTACTTAACATAAATTTATTTTAAAATTAAATAAAAAGATATATGTCAAAATTTAAATAGTGGGACATAGGAGTACAGAAAATTTAGGGACAGAGGATCTGTTGTCATCCGTGTCAATCAAAACAGCACGCGTATTAATACATGAAAACGACGTCGTCTGATCCGGAGTTCAACAAATACCAAAACGTCGTCGTTTTAAACCTAACTAATCCCGAGAAAATCCGCGACTTGTTCTAAAGTTGACAAAAACAGTTGTGGGCGCTCTCTCGCAGCAGACAGTCTTGAAATTTGAACCCCCTTAGGTGTCGCCGTTATGATAGTGACACGTCACCAGATATTTACACGTGGTTCAATATCATTCCTAAGCTAAATACTCTCCTGTAGCAGGCTCTACAATTCAGATTCCATATCGCCGTTTAAAAAATTCCATCGAACGGCTGATATTATGTTTCAGGGTTAGTCGTACTATAGCACTGTAGAACGAGATTTACAGTATAATTAGGTAATTTTTAATGCAAAAATTAAATAGATAATGTTGTTTAATTATCCAATTTGTAATTTTATAAGGTTGGTCTGGATGAGGATAAGGCCTTCCTTCATCTTCTTCATTTTATTCCTTTTTTCCATCTTTCTGATAAAGTCCCCTTCTTGTTTCTCTCTCTCTCTCTCTCTCTATATATATATATATATATATATATATATATATATATATCTATGGTCGGCTATATGTGATTTTTGTGAGCAAATTTTGTTCGGAACGATGTCGATTGTATTCGAGAGTAATACTAGTACTAGGATCGAAAGGTCGGGGTTTGTCCATGGGATGTCATTTAAAGCGATCTGCGATTCTCCAGATTCCGGCAGATTCGCCGGTGATCGGAGGTTTAATGCGACGACGGTAGTGCAGGAGCGAGCTGATGAGCTGGATTCGTGTAGTTCGTCGTCCATTGGGAGGGATAGTGACTCGGCCGGAGGATCGTCGGAAGGAGAGGGGGATTCCGGTGAGTGTGAGGTTCAGAGCTTGTTTAAAGGACCTTTGGATAGTTTGGATTCTCTGGAAGAAGTTTTGCCTATAAAGTATGTGTCTTTTTCTTAAAGTTTATATTTTTAGGTGTTCTTTTGGTTTGTTACTTTTGATAGCATCTTTTATTTAATCTTCAGGTTTGAGTTATTTTTGTTATATGTGATTTTATGTAATAATAAACTTTGCTGAAATGAGCCTGATTTGATGTATTTTACCTTAAAATTGCGTCAGAAGTTCACTTGGTAGAATACACATGGATGCTTAGATATACAAATGAAATGACTAATTGGGGAATATCTCTTCTAGAACAAGTTTTATTTGGGGATATCCAATAGAAGAAAATTTATCTGGGAATATGTGAATGCTTTTACTGTTTAATAATACAGATAAGAATTTCAATGTTTTTTTAATAATGATTTTTGCTATATTTTACTTCACGGGCTGCTGTGTAAAGTCATTTTCTAGGTTTGATTTACTGATAAAAGCTTGCCATTTAACTGTCCATTGCTAGGAGATAAGTTCCATAAACAGCAGAGCTTTAGTAGTTTTGTAGACTGTCCATTTTGTCAGACATCCAGTTTCTTTGACCAATTCAAAATCAAATGATGATGGGCCCGATCGAGAACTTTAGCTGGCTTATGATCTGAGACCCGAGAAGAGGACTTAGTTTCACAATTAAGAGAAAATGGGTGTCGGGGGAGTATGTTGAGTGTGCTAGAGCGTGAGATGTTCATCAACTCACCAAATAGTGTAGAGGACTCTGGAAATGGGGTGAGCTAACCAATTTACCTAATAAGTGGTAGGTTTTTGTAAAATGTTACGGTCTTAAATAAGCTTTGAATTGATTGGTGTGGAAGCATGAATTATAGTAACGGAAACTTGCTTTCAAGGAACCTTTGTTTAGCAAAATACTTGCTATAACCAACTAGTGGAGTGTCAATTTTTGTGTGTTTATTTGACTGAGAATAATCTTTTTTTCTGTGTTTCTTTGACTGAATAATTTTTTTTTATGTTCTGGTTGTAGTAATTCAATCATATTTTTTCATTTAACTGAGAATTGAAGCAGTTATCTACAAATACGAAGTCGTGAATTCACTTATGCATAATAAAATGAAAGCAAATCCCTGAAACCGTTGTGGTGCTGAGTTCTTGTCCTAATCCGGACAATAGTGTCATGGATTACATATAGAGAGCGAGAATTGAATTGAAAGTTAACCATTTCTGAAAGATTAAGAGCGGACTTTGTGAAATTAAGATAAACATTCCCGCTAGATTATCTGGATTTTCTCTGTATCTATTCAGTTGTTGTTCTGTGGTCTCTAATTGAGTTGTCTTAACTTATTTTAGGAGAGGCATCTCGACTTTCTATAGTGGCAAATCAAAGTCATTTACAAGTCTAGCAGACGTCTCATCTTGTTACTCTATTAAAGACATTGCAAAGCCGGATGATGCCTACACCAGGAAACGCAAGAACTTGCTTGCTCACAATAATTTCTGGGATAAAAATCGTAATTTCAATTCTAAAGGCAATGGTGGTGGCATATCGAAAAGGCTCGCCAATTCCAGCAGAAGTTCCTTAGCTCTTGCTGTTATGATGAGCAGTTCTGAGAGCAATAATAACAGTGACTGCTCGAATTTAAATTCATCATCGCCTAGTCTCTGTCTCCCACCTCTACCACCAAATGGTAGAAGATCAAGATCACCTAACAATGAATTGTCGGCATCACCTCCTCCTACTCCTAGACGAAATTTCACTCCGTGGAGATCCTTCTCTCTATCTGATCTGCAAAATGCTGTAGCTGCAACCCCCAGCATTACTGCTTTAGTAAGTGAGAACAGAAGAAAGGGAGGCGACTCTTATGGACATCTAAACTGATGGAGTTTCTTGGTCACCTCATGAATTTAACAGTTGAAAGATGTTCATGCTGTTTTGGTTTTTGCAGGCAGTTGGTTTGGTGTAGTGTAGTGTAGTGTTTCTGTCTGTTGTTTTAGCAGTTGTTTTGACATAGAATGTTTGGACATTTTCCAATCCATCTAGCATTTTCAAAGTGTAATGTTATATAATGGTACCTGATTTCTTTTCTCTCCCGTTGTTAGTAATATATAAATAAATGTATAAAATGTGGTAAAACTATTGATCAGTCATCTGGGTACTTGATCAGCGGTCACCAATATTTGAGCTCGATGTTTGGTGATCATCTACAAATAATTAGCATATGAAGTAGACATGAACAAAAACCAGCTTGGCCAAGAAGGTCTGTTTTTAAATGGGGCCAAAATTCTGAGACATGCTTCAAATGCATCATTCGTAATTAAAAATTGGTCATAGTAATGTATCGTATTCAAGTAAAAGTACATCATTGCATGAAAAATATAATAAATAAATAAATTTCTTTTATTTTTCTTGAAAGGTAATATTACTACACCGCTATTATTAGAAAATAAATAAACTTTACTTGTAGATATATATTTAAAATCTGGAATTATGGGTGGCAATAGGATAGTTCCGTGGCCATTTTCGTACGCAATTGAGTTCCTCGATTCCTACGCCTTTCGATTCACTATCAAAATTCTCTTGTGAAATAACAATTCCTCTCTCTCTCTTGTTGTTTTTTTTTCTTTAATTTTTCTCTTTTAGCTGCAATTATTTCCATTCAGCCACCTTTTTGATCTAAGGTTCTAGACATTATAAGATCCCATGAATTTTCAAATCTTGAAATGATGATTTTGCCTTCTTTGATTAATTCTTAGGCATGTTTAGCTAATTTTGTATGTAGACTAGCTAAAATATGATATCCTAGCGGTAAATTTATCTTTAATTTTTTACTATATAACATATTTCGAGTCTATCTCTCAGCAAGCTCTCAGGAAGAAGTTAAAAATTGCAACAGCCATGTTTATGCAATAGCCTATGGCGTCCACTACCCTTAATTTCCTAATTTCATGCAATAGCCATGTTTATTTCTCAAGGATTAAACTTCAGAAATTAAACTATGCTCCATCCTATCATCGTATTATGGCTATATATGGTTTGAGAGTACTTATTAGCTTCCACAACGTACGTACGTCATCAAAAGGATTTTGGCCTTAATAATTACCTCTAATATATTCTAACAAATGACCGACCTAGCATATATATATATATATATATATATATATATATATATATATATATATATATATGAGAACCCTTCCATAGAACTGGGTTGGTATTAGATCTTTGTCAACACCCCTTTTTGGACCGTTGATAAATTGAATAGATGGTTGCGATTAACTTTTCTATTTGATAAGCCGGCACAGGTTGTTGTGCCTAATTATTTACCTGTACCGGCTTCTATTTTAATAAGGGAGGCCCACGTAAAATTAACTTGTTAGTATATTTATAAAAAATGTATTTATTATTAAAATAATCCGACCAGAAGAGCTTTCATCTTAGAACACACACATTTTTTTTTTTTTTTATTTCTCCATTATATGTCATGACTCAGCACATTAAAATAGAATAAAAAATAAAATAAATTCAATAGGAAGAGCTTGTCTTAAAGCTTACACATATTTTTTTAATTTTTTTAATTTCTCCATTATATGTCATGACTCAAAGACATTAAAATAGAAAAAAAATAAAATAAATTCCTAGTAGAATGCAATGATTACGTACCAACATTAAAATAATTAAAAATTATTACAGTAGATGCAATTCGTGATCTGGTGGCATTAAGATAATATTAAAATCTTATTAGATGCAAATGATTTCTGACTAACGATAAAAATTGAAAAAATAAGTAAGTAAGTATAGCTTGTCACGGTTGACAATAAAAAATTAAAAAAAATGATTTTATTCAAGCAATTATTGCTTAAATAGATTCGAACTCATGACACTGAAACTCCATACACTAAATCGTATGACCACCCGAGCACCACTGAGCCTAAACATTAATTTCAACCAAGGATATATCTTTATATTAAATCTTCACCATCCCCCAAAATCTATATTCTTGCGTTATTATTATATTACGATTTATTATTATTAATAAGTCTATATAATACATATGGGGTTTTCTATTTAGAAATAAGTTAATATCTATATTTATTATTATCCCTTTAATATCATTCTTTAATAAAATATAAATAATGATCATTATAAATCTTGCATTATTAGTATTAATAATTTTATTATTAAGCAATGATTATTAGTAATGATTTTATATATTAAGCAATGATTTTATTATTAAGAAATGATTTTATTATTAATAAAACTAGTTCAATTAGTCTAATAAGTAATGATGATAATTTTTCAAGTCATTTCAGGAAATTAATTTACTTATCAATTTATAAAAGTAGTGAAATATTATTATAATAATAATAATGTGATTATCAATATTAGAAGTACATATTATACCAATACTAGTACTGCATAACATTAAGAGGAATAGTACATATTACATGTTCATTTTCATAAAATAAAAAAAACATAGAATGATTAATACAACCGACGCCTATTTTTTTGGCTCAGGAATCCCTAGCACTCGATAGTGATTTCGCTTATCGTGGTCGATTTTAAAGCCACAAATTGCACATTTTGGATGAGTCTTAGAAGGAATGATTTTCTCGAGTGCACTCTTGAATCTAGATTGTTTTTTGCGGCCCTTTGTTTGAGAAATATTAGGCGGCAAAAACTCTTTTTCTTCTTCCACCTCTGCATCTTCATCGTCATTATCGTATCCCATATCATGATTTGGATCTCCATTTGTCGCAATCAATGTAAATCATCCGCCTGGATCAAATAATATTCTCATCCAGGATCATCTTGGTCAACCAACTCTTTTCCTCGTGCATTCGGTTTAAGAAACGGTTTTGTAACCTCGACCGAAAGCAAGCCGCTTTCTTTCGCTAACTCTGGTAATCACCCATCAAATAATTATAAGCGCATTTCTTGATTTTGTTGAAGTCGTGAGATGTGGAGTTAAAAGTAAGTCTTCACCATTGCTTTTGTTCGCGTCTCTTGTCCACCGATGAAGGATCATGCTTAGGTCGGTATTTGTGAAATACTCTTTGCTATGAAATATCTCAAGATGTACTGCATAATTCACGAGTGAGAAAACATTTGGCGATTACATGTTACCGATCCCGGTTGTCGATTGTTGACAACTTCTTTATATCTTCCACCACTTTCATTTGCATACGCATTATACACTTTGCATAAACCTTAGTATCGGTGACACACTGACTCACTAAATTTATGAACATTGTATTTCATGGAATCGGCGAATTGACGTTGGAAACGTCTAAACATCTCTTTGTGTACAACATGCAAAGCATGAACTTCTAAAGATGAGCAAAGTACTATAATCCTTTTACGATGTTTTGTTATGTAGTCGGCCTTCCTCTCCCACGATAACCTGTCTTTCTACAGCCTTTTGACTCTGCAATACAAAACATAGCATACCTGTTGATGCATTAACATACTCATCAAAAAAGGCATTCATGCTCTCGCTTCTTCCGAGTGGTAGTCATTCAGCGGCAAAATATCTCTTTGTATATCTTTGGAATCCATTTACATCGTACATCATACAAACTTCCAAGCCATTAATTAGTATACAATTCATAGGAACTTATCGAGAATATGCCAACGCTTCTTCAAATTCCTCGATGGACAATGAGTTATACACACGGTTGTTAAAATCATTTTTGAACGATGGGTGCTCGAGAATAAACATGATGCAATTTTCGGAAATTTATTGCTAATATGCAAGAACACAATAAATGATAACTAGTTGGAAATACTGTAGTAGCAATAACATTACTCATGGCTCTGTCTTGATCGGTGATGATGGTTGTAGGTGCCTTGTAGTCCATGGCTTCAAGCCGTATCTGTAATACCCAAACGAAAGTGTCCTCTGTCTCGTCTGCCTCGTAATAAATGCAAATCCAAACAATATAGATCGATAATGGTGGTTGACCCCGTGAATGGAACAAAGCGGCATGCCATACTTATTTGTCCGGTATATATACTATCAAATGTCACAACGTCTCCGAACCGTTGATATATAAACCTTGATCAAGGTCAACCCACAAAATACAAGCTATCACGGTTGTTTTCATAGGTTTCACTCGAAAAAAATTTTCTTTGGCACTTAGGATGCAAGTTTGTTCAAATGATTAATGACTTGACATGCATCATTTTCATCTGCGAGAATCACGCCTTAAATCTCGCACCACATTCTCAACATTAGCAGAGAGAAAGGAACATTTTTCAACCCACCTCCCATTGTGCTCAAAATATTCATCATCTTACTTAGGACCAATCTGGGACTTATTTAAAGTGTCAATTAAATTTCTTGCAACAGGAGTAATATTTCTGTGAGTCTCGATCAAATCTACTTTGGTGGGGGTCACTAAGTGATGATTTTGCTCTAATTCAACAGTAGATATACGCCAATTGTCTTCTTTCTTATTGTGGACAACATATATTCTAGCTTTGCACATTGTTCGTCCTATAGAGTCTCTCTGTCTAGTTATTTTATTACTACTATCTTCATCATCAGGTAAACTCTTGCCAACAATTGGTGTCTGGCTTTCTTACATACATAACGCCTAGATCGATATCATTCAGTATTAGCATGTTTATGACTAATTGCAATTCTAATCTCAAATCCATTTTGCGAGCATATGATCTATAAAAATATTCAACCTCTTCCAACGTATAAAAATAATTGACCAACGTCTGATGTAACAATATCAGTTATTACTTTCAACTTCACTAACAAATTCAGATGTATTATATGACATTTTGAAAAACTTACTTGTGAATAATAGTGATAAATTTTGCTCGATCAGAACTTCAACTTGATTTTCTGAAGTGAAAGTGGGCAACCAGATGAAACAAATTATGAGTAGAGGAGAAAAGAGAAAATAATATCAGAGAACAAATTCTATGGAAGGATAAGAAGATGGGTGCTCAGATTAAACATGAGAAAATAGTAGCTTCCTAGACAATATTTAAAGGTAAAAAGACCAGCCGGTACAGCTTGTCGCGGTTAATGCTCAAGAAGTCAAACTAATGTACTTTTCCCATATAATCAATGTCAGTTTTTTCTATTCCCATAGTGTTGTATTATTATGTTTGACTACTTATTCACCAGACAGTGTTTATATCTGTAATAATAATAATAATAATAATAATGATAATAAAATAATTAAAAGTACATAAGCCGCTAGAATATGGAACGGCTTTATACTCAATTTGTAATAATAATAGAATAATAATAATAATCGAATAAGTATAATAAAATATTGAAAAATTTAATTTGGGGGGAGATGGAATGGTTTAAGATATATATAAATCCAAGGTCTGATATGACAGCCTAGGTCTGTGGTGCTCGGGTGGTCATATGATAATAATGTTTGGAGCTTGAGGTCGGCGGGTTCGAGTCTAGCTGAAGAAATGAAAATTTGATTTATTCGGTAATTCTGACCTCTACCCAGTGAAACGATTTTATTAATAATATATATATTTTTATTTTTCCGGTAGTTATAGCCTCTACTAAGTAAAACAATTTATTAATAATATATATTCCCGGTAGGTTAAGCTCTGCATCTTATCGAACGATTTTTATTAATAATATATATTTTTTATTTTTTCAGCCGTTATAGCTTCTACCGGCCGAAAGAATTTATTAATAATATATATTCCCAGTAGGTTAAGTTTTGTCTTAGTAGAACAAAGTGCCAAACCTTTATCGCCGCCACATTGCCTCTGGAAATGCTTTGAATAATGTTTTTGACCACTTTTTTTTGCAAAATCGCCTAAAGGAAAGAACACCGCAAGTTCTAGTAAACTAAAAAGTTGAATTAAATAATGATGTCGGTGTTTGAATTTGGTCCTAAATGTATTTCATGTCTACGGCTTGCATGAGCTTATTTAACCATCTATAGTGATCTATTGAGAACACACGTTGTTCAACCTAAAGTTCAAAGATATAACTAGATAAAATTACGATGTGAGAGAGTGGAGAGGAATATTTAGGAGAGAGGAGCAAAAACTTCAACAAGTAAGTTTTTATTTATTGTTATTTGTTTAGTTTTTAATAGTTTACATTGTTGTTATTATTTTCAGTATAATAGTAAAATAATATTATTACATTATATAAATGAAAAAAACTTATTATTATTGTACTCAATCAAGCCATTTTTTATCACTTTGCATGTTATTCTTTGAATTAAAGGGGATATAATACCATGCATGTATTTGTTTTTGTTGTCATTAATGCATGTTATCACTGCATATTATGCATGCATGTTATTTCTTGAAATTTTTGTTGTCATTAATGCATGATCACTTTATATTTTATTAAAGAATGATATTTATTTTTAATATATTAATTAGACTAATTGGACATATTTTTACAAAAATAAGAAAAAATATTAAAGGGGATAATAATAAATATAGATATTAACTTATTTCTATTTTAACAAATCCAATTAATAGATTTTGGGGATGGTGAAGTTTTACTATAAAGATATCCTTGGTAGAAATTAATTTAGGCCGTGGTGCTTTCGGGTGGTCATATGATTGAGGATTGGTGCTTGAGGTCGCGATTTGAATCTCATTTAGAAATGAATAGTTTGGGATACCAATTTTTTTTATTCCATTTGTCGTCACCGACAAATTCAGTCTTCTCTGGGAGGTCTTGTCAATAGGATGAAGTTCGCATCTACTTAATGCTTTTTATTTATTTTTTATTTTAATTTCTTTGAGTCATCATTATATACAATGGAGAAAAGAAGATAAAAAAAATTAAAAAAGCTGTTCGATTTATTTCATCTTACGTAGGAAAAAAAAAAAAAAAAAAAAAGAAAACTTTCAAAGCATAGCATGCATTGATAAGTATTTATTTTATTATTATTTTTCATTTATTGTTTTTATTTTATTCCAGTGTACTCAATTGTTCACTTATTGTTTTAATTTTTTTTTATTGTTTTTGTTTTTAATTGTTTTTGTTTTTACTAGTTTTTAATGCATGTTAATATTATTACATTATACACACGCATTATTATTATTTACATGCATGTTGTTCAGCTTTTTAATGCATGTTAGTGTGTATTGTTATTCTTTGTCATTTTGCAAAAGATGTTACTTTTAACTTCATTTTGTCATGCATCTTAATACTAATATGGAATTGATGTATTTTTTAGGTAAAAGATGGATAGTTGGGAATATGGGCCAATTGATCCAGTGTTCGCATGATCAACAAGATCATGTATCGGATGACATATATATCATGGAGAGATAGGGAAAACTAAGCTTCAAATTCAATATATCTTGATCGTAAATATAATCGGTGGGCTTTGACAAAAGAACAAAAAATCCTTTTAGATAAATGTGGATTTGGAGTATTTAGTTATCAATGTGTGTTGTACACCAAACCGATCTTGATGCGATATCCGCCTTAGTCGAGAGATGGCTTAGGAGACCAATACTTTTCATTTAAACTGTGGATAAATAACAATCACGTTAGAGGATGTTCACTTTATTTTTGGTTTATCGGTGGTGGAAAGCCTTAATGGGTCCCTCTAACATCACCAATTTGAATTATTTTAGGGATTGTTTTGGAGATAAATTAGCTGGTGAGTATTTTAGTTCAAAAAAATGCAGTGCAATTTCATTAGTGTGGTTGCACGAACATTTTAATAAATGTCCCGAGAATGAAAGTAAAGATGTTGTAGGGCGACACACAAAGTCATACATGTTGTGGTTGTGTGGGGCAATATTATTCCCTAATAGGAATAGAAATAGTGTACACCCATGATATATGTCTTTTATTGCCAACGCTGAAGATTGTGTAACTTACTCTTGGGGTGCGGCGGTGTTAGCATATTTGTGAGATCTTTATATCTTCGCTACTAGGAAAGGAGTTAAATACATTAATGGTTGTGTTACATTGTTACAAATTTGGGCTTACGAAGCGTGTAAGTATTGGAAAGCCAAACCCTTGGCCACAATCATCCTTATGGTTACCTAGGGCTTTAGCATGGTCCTATTTTGGAGCCCATGATTACCACAGTAGACGTGAGAATCCCCATCACCATTTGTCATTTTACTGAGGGGAGTTAGATATTAAGTACATGTGGGATGTGGTTTGCGGCCTTATATAATGTGGGATGATGATATCAGTGGATTTAATTTTGAAGGTAGGTTGTTGGGATCTGGTGGGGTCCCCTTGATCCACTTTGATATTGTGGAATTTCAGATGCCGGATTGTGTGATGAAACAATTCGGGTTCATGCAAGGCATACCATCAACAGCCAAAAACCACGGTGATCTTAGGAAGGAGAAAAAGTTTAAATTTATTGATGTCGAGGATTGCATGGCCTTGAGAGGAGAATATATTTCGATGTGGGAGGCATACATGGATCATCTCGAAGGACAACAAAATGAAATTTCTGATTATGTCCCAATAGATGATTACATGGTCTGGTATAGAAAAATTACACGTTGGAAAATCCACCGACCTCGCGCAGAATGACGATTACGGCAGTTGTTATGAGCCTCGGGCCATTTACAACCAACAACACCTTATTCAAATGGTATAAAATTATATTCTTCTTTAATAAATCATGTATTGGAGTAAATACTTAATATTACATTTATTCATAATTATTGTTAATAATATTTGTTTGTGTTTATCTTATATGTGAGTTGAGAGTGCAAAGTCGTTACTTGATAAATTTTCAGTACTTACTCAGCTGCCTCCCGAGTTGGTTCTGCAAAAAAATAATTGGTATTTCCATTACGCCTTATACGACTTCGAAGCAAGAGGTAAACAAATACCTCGACAGGGGGTCCCACAAATTTTGGACCACAATCCCAATACACACAACTCAATGAAGGGCTTGGAAAACAAACTGATTATGTTGTACAAGAGAGCTACATACCCACCCCACAAGTAATCGAGGAGAGCTTCATTCCCACCACCCAAGCCTACGAGGAGTGTTACATTCCAACCTTCCAAACCTATAAGGAGTGTTACATTCCAACCAACTCTTCATTTGCGGGACTTTCTGACGCCAAGGGATCTAGTTCACAAAAGGTATATATAGTTATGTTAATAGTGATGGTTTTAATTATTATTGTTATATAATAATAATGTACATTTGGGTCTCAATCAGTACACAAGATACGGAGACCACATCTCTTATGGACCAAAATGGTCCTTATCCAAAAGACTTAAAGATTGGAAGGAGACATTTGTAAATAAACATATGTTTGGAAACGTGGTGGCACCGGAAGGGATTTATATCCTTTATCACATCCGCGCCAGCTTATATGAATTAGAACACAATGCAAAGGCAATCCTTAGGGCACGAGAGTTGGATATTCGAGCATGTCATCGACGCTTATATGTTGTTGTTGCTACGAGACAGAGAGGAATACTGGTGTCGCGGGGAATACAAAGGTGGTCCCAATTTGGTTTCATGAATTCATTCTTCATGCATCTTGGGTAAGAGCTATGTGCTCTCATACTAACGTGAATATTGCATGGAGTTTTTGCGATCCGTATGTTAACCAAGATGTTGGTCCACCTTTACACGAATGCAAATACATATTCATGCCGGGTGTGTAGTACCAATCAACGCCATTTTGTCTTGTTCTATTCGCATTGAAGATTGGATGGTTACCATAATTGAAGACTACAATGACACTAAGTATATTAAGTTACATGAAATGTACTCGTAATTCGTTAAAGTTGCGGTATGTTTAGTTTTAAAATATTTTAATTTTATAATGTCCTTTAATATTAAAAAATTATTAACCAACTACTTTGTACATGCAGTACATTTGATACCATTTTGTTTGCAAAATGGTAATCGATCATGATGAGTGGCCCAACGGTAATCCTACTGTGTAGACCTTAAAGATTCGCCAAAACAACACAACAACTCAGACTGTGGCATTTTTTGTATGCAAGTATGTTGATTATTTTCGTTAGGCCAATTATTAATTAATAAAAAAAATTATCTATTTTGTTGAATCTGTATGGATATTTTTATTAGGACTAATATTAATAATCACATTATTTATATTAATATTAAAAATCATTATTAATATTATTTTTAATAATAGTAATACATGAATATAATAATAATAGTAATACATGAATATAAAATCATTATTTATATTTTATTAAAGAATGATATTTTTTTAATATATTAATAATCCTTTTATTGATATTATTACAAAAATAAGAAAAAATATTAAAGGGATAATAATAAATATAGATATTAACTTATTTCTAAATAGAAAACCCTCATATGTATTATATAGACTTATTAATAATAATAAATCGTAATATAATAATAATGCAAGAATATAGATTTTGGGGATGGTGAAGTTTTAATATAAAGATATATCCTTGGTTGAAATTAATGATTAGGCCAAGTGGTGCTCGGGTGGTCATACGATGAGTGTATGGAGTTTAGTGTTGCGAGTTCGAATCGTTTTTAGAAATGAATTGCTTGAATAAAATTATTTTTTTTAATTTTTTATTGTCGGTAGTGACAAAATTTGTCTTAAGTGGCTATTTTTTTCAATTTTTATTAAAAGTAGTGTCACCGACTGTCTAAGTGACATTTTAATATTATTTTAATGCCGGTAGTATCATTTGCATTCTACCGTAGTAATTTTTTTATTATTTTAATGGTAGTATCACCTGAATCCAAGTAGAAATTTATTTTATTTTTTATTCCATTTTAATGTGCCGAAGTCATGACATATAATGGAGAAATAAAAAAAAAATAAAAAAAAATATGTAATTCTAAGACAAGCTCTTCCTAGGAATTTATTTTATTTTTTTATTCCATTTTAATGTGCTGAGTCATGACATATAATGGAGAAATAAAAAAAAAATTAAAAAAAATATGTGTAAGCCGGTACAAGCTCTTCCGGCCGGAATTTATTTTATTTTTTTATTCCATTTTAATGTGCTGAGTCATGACATATAATGGAGAAATAAAAAAAAATTAAAAAAATATGTGTAAGCCGGTACAAGCTCTTCCGGCCGAATTATTTTAATAATAAATATTCATTTTTTATAAATATACTGACAAGTTAATTTTACGTGGGCCTCCCTTATTATAATAGAAGTCGGTACAGGTAAATAATTAGGCACAACAATCTGTGCCGGCTTATCAAATAGAAAAGTTAATCGCAATCATCTATTTAATTTATCAACGGTCCAAAAAAGAGGTGTTTTGCATGACTATAATAACAATAAATTACTTTATGAAAGAACTCTATATATATATATATATATATATATATATATATATATATATATATATGAAGCCATAACTAACATGCCTTAACTACATTAACAACATTGAGTTTCTCTTCGGATCGGAAGCCAGTGAGATTCCTCTCTCTCACAGGCCACACCCTCATGCAAAAAGGAAATATCACTCCAATTTTTTTCAAGAAAATCGAGTTCTTGCAAATTGCAATTGTTGGAATTGAAAAAGTTGACGGTGAATTCTGCATTAGGGTTTTTACGGACCTCATGAATGAAGCCATTTTTTTTTTGCTACACTGACACACACTCCTTGCTGCCACTATATGGATACCAAAAACTCACAATTTAATATTAGTAAATGTATTTCTTTTGTTTTCATTTTTAATTAATATTTAATTTTTTTTACAATTTTTAAATTTAATATCTAGTTTTTATTTTCGATCTTCAAATTTATGTATAGTTTTAAAAGTTTTGAAATTATTCAGTAAATAATTTAATGTTTTACTCTATTACTGAAGTCTCGATACGTATATTGATGACTTGATTTTTATATTCTCTATTTTGATTTGAAAATTTCAACAACTCATGTAAATGTAAACAACTGTATTGTATTATTCTTTAATTAATATCAAATTGTCATTGCATGATGATTAATGACTTTATTTATGTGCTTTATGACATGGGTTATAATTTATTAAATTATTAGGGATGTAAATTATAATAATCCAATAATCATTGTTAAATTTTTATGAAAATATTAAAATTATTTTAATTAAATTATAATTTAGAGGTGAAGAAGTACACATTATTATTTATTAATTATTTAATAAAAATAATTACTTATAATCAATTATTAAAAAAGATGTTTAGATAATAAAAAATTTACTACAAATTTAACAATTATCAATAAGACAAACTTTAGAATTTAATATGAAATAATCAATTAATTGTATTTAGAATTTTAGAAACAATTTAAATATGTAATTAAGTAATTGAACTAGTCAAACCGATCTCAAACTTATCGAACCGAACTCGAATTTACCGAACCGAATTCGAACTGTTCGCAAACAAAGACGAACATAACCACATAGTTCACGAATAGGTTCGATTGAGCATTCGAACGAAACTGTGTGAATTCGACTCGATTAGACACGGAGCAAATCGACCTCGAACCGAACCGATTCACTTAATAACATTCAAACCTAATTTAGTCGGCTAATCTAATCCGTATAACATTACTAAAAAATTAAAAGTCGAATCTAAAGTTTTTTTTAAGGAATTTTGAAGAAAACAAAGAAAGAAAAACATTGCTTCTAGTTCAGTTTTTTCTAACTTCCAATCTCACTTTCATTATCTCCCACTCGTCTCCCTCAAATCGATTGCTTCTGTTATTTCAATTTAATCTTTTTATTGTAAGACTACTTTCATCTCTTTTTTTTCCTGATGTGTACATGGGTTTTGCCATATGTATCATCATGTGTCAAAATCATTAATTTTATATAAATATATTTGTAAAAATTATTATTATTTTAAAATTATTATCATTATTTTGAAATTATTAGTATTATTATTATTATTTTAAAATTATTATTATTATTATTATTATTTTAAAATTATTATTAAGATACAATTATGCTTAATATTTATGAGCATGTGCTTGGCACATGATGATACACATGGCAAAGTCCATGTACACATTAGCAAAAAAAATAATATAAATATGCACACAATGAAAATCGAATCCTAATACAATGATGATCCGTTTTTGGACGGAAATCATAAGTAATGACCATTTGGTAATTATTTTAAAATATAATTCCGCAATTGTAACAAAATTTTTTTGATAACCACAAAGAAAATCGAACCCTAATACAATGACCAAAAAATCAATTATTCCGTTGAATCTTGTTAAGTACAAACCTTAAATCCTTAAACTTAGGTATATACATGCGTATAATTATATACTTCCTGTGCCTCCAAAAAATAAATAAAATATAATTTGTATACATTAATAAAAATAAAAATAGAAAAAAATTAAAATTTATCTTTAATATTTCACAAAATTATATAAAATGATGAATATTTTTATTTTTTTATACAAATGATCCCATTAAAAAACCTATTTACTCTACACTTTATTTATACACTTTAGCTCATACTTTAAGAGAGAATTTTTTTTACTATTTTTAGTCATTTTTTGGGAGAGGAAGTAAATAGCCGGATCCAGTATTACTATATAGGAAACCTTAAATCCATATCCTACATTATGATACTTCATTTAAATGCTTCCCGTCGACCGGTCCTCATGTACTTAATGATTGTACTCTAGCGTAAGAAGCAAGAAAGAGGATTCACTTTCAGTATTTTTTGAATCAGAGGGTGAGAGTAGAAATTAAATGGCTCGTAGAGATCTATGGATCGATAGTTGAGAAGATGCAAAGTCAGATTTCAAAAAGTAAGAAAAAAAAAACAGACTTGAAGGGAGATCAAAATGTAGCAGCCATAAAAAGAACAAGGATTGAAGGAGATCTAAACCATGAGGTGAATAAATGTGTAGATAGAAGCCGGATTTTGATATCAAAAAATACGAAAAGTTTCAATGAGGTTGAAGAGGAGATGGAAAACATTCATGTACGTCAAGGTTACAAATATGGTTAGATGGGGGAGTACATGAATTGATTTTAGTTTGTGCAGACCTTGAGGAATCACAGAGCGAGCTAGGTTAATGGATGAAAGAAAGGATGAATTATCAGAGGTTTTTGCATGTGAAAATGTCGAAAATTAATGGATCGGAGGAAGAAGTAAAGGAATACAGAAGATCGATCGATATATATATATACTTGGATTGCATGTAGAGGAATTCCAATAAGGGCATGGACCAAAAAAGACTATGGAGAGGATTGCTGCTTCATGCATGCATGGGGCAATCTTCTAGCAATGAAGATGGAGACCGAATCATATCGTTGAAGAATTCTGCATTGCTTATTTATTAATTAATTCAAACAGGATGTGCGGAGGAAATTGATGGCAACGCAAAGATGGAGTTCGAATCTTAATTTGTCATACAACTTCAGAATTAAGGGGATCATAATTGATGAAGATGATACGGATGAAGGTCAAAGCAAGTTGAAGGAGGAGTATACTTGGTCGGAAAAAAGAAATTATTTTACGCCGGAGAATAGAAGATGAATAGTTTAATGTCGGATAATTAAGTTGAACAATCACATTCCAAGACGGGTCTCGGAAAATGGGTTGGATGGAGTAAGTCCATTTGGCGGTAAATCAAGGCTCCAAAATTATGTTTCTGGGGTAAAATATCTATTCCCAATTAAGATTTCAGGGAAGAGCAACCATTTATTGTGAGTAGTTATAATCATGGAGGAGATCAAGAGTCTTCCATAAATATGCAGGAAGTTGCTAAGCAAAATAGTCAGAGCTTATTATATGTGGTTAATTGGGAAGGCAAAGCATGATTCAAGGAACCAAAAGAAATTCAAGAAGGGAAAGAAGAGAAACCGCAAGTACCATATCCAAAGTGAAAAAGAAGAATTCAATTTTTTTTTTTTGGGAGCAACACCCAATAGTATCAAGCAACCAAGATTTGGCTGTTTTGAAGGAGCAGTTTGAGGATGTTTTCGGCAAAGGTTTGGAAAATTTATAGGTTTTTTAACTCAATTATATGGTGTTATTGATGCCGGACGGGATAGTGATTATCCTGTGGGCTGGATAACAACGGAATTCACAAATAAAGGAACAAGAGGTTCACCGGAAAACATAAAGAAATCTCTCTCTAATGTGTATAATATATTTATCAAAATCAAAGGCTCTCTAATTCAACCTACAAGTCGGGTATTTATATATATAGCTAACAAAACTTTTTCTACAAGTCAGCCTAGAATCTTCCTAGAGATAGGGAAATAAAAAATAGAAATAAAATCCTCCTAGGGATGTGAAAAAGATTCTAACAAACTTCCTAGAGATACGGAAAGATATCCTAACAAAAATAACAACATATTATAAAAGATTTACTGTCTAATAAAATACTATTACTATAAAGAACTAAATAATAATAATAATAATAATAATAATAATAATAATAATAATAAGGTCCATCGACTTCTGAAGTTATGACGCCTCTTCAGAAGAAGTTTGTCACACCCGAAGTCATGACGCTATCCGAAGCCGAAGTAATGACACCATTCGAAGCCGACCCCCGACCTCGAAGACATAGACCGAACGTTCTGACCCCGAAGTCAGCCGATACCTTGGCGTTGATCCCTTAACTTTTGGTCCTTTAGCATCGTCATCGTCCTTCCCGACCTTCCAGGATCTTCGGCCCAAAACCATCACGCATCAGTCTCTCCGTGTTGGAAAGAACTTGTCCTCGAGTTCGACACAGATAGAGTGAAAACTGTACAAGAAGATACTTCGACAACTGAAATATTGTCCTTTTGATTCGATTATGGGACAAGATATATCTGCTGTTGAATGTTCCTCATCGCCGATAGTCCTGATGGAAGCTCTTTGGGTAATTCATGTACATCGGCTGACACTTCAGTGCTTTCAGCTGTCGAACCGCTCCCACAAGAAAGTAGGACATACACCACACCTTCACGAACGACCTTTATTAGGAATCTAGTCATGGATAATAGGTTCGGACTCCCAACTGCTTGAGCCGAACTGTCCCCTTTTTGCCGAGGTGCTAGTACAACCTTATTTCCTTTAAAATAAAGGGAATACGTATTCTTCCGACCATCATGAATGACTCTTCGGTGATATTGCCAAGGTCGGCCCAACAACACATGACATGCGTCCATTGCCACCACATCACACAAAGCTTTATCAAAATATTTATTGCCGATGGAAAAAGATACTAAGCACTTTTTATACACTCTTACTTCATTACCCTTTTTTAACAACGACAACTTATATGGTTTAGGATGCCGATCCGTTTTCAACTGCAATTTCTTGACAGCCTCTTCGGACACTATGTTCTCACAACTGCCACCATCAATGATTAACTTGCAGACTTTATTTGCTATGATGCAAGTTGTTTGAAAGATATTGATTTTCAATCAATCCTCTTCGGAATCACCTTTATGATTTGGTAGACTCTTGCGAACAATCAGGGTCTCCTGGCTATCTTCATTCGATCCATTCTCCTCTTCGTCGCCATCATTATCATAATCATACTCGGGTTCTCCATAAGGTTCTCCTTCATCTTCATATTCGTCATAGATTTCTTCTTCATCTGTATATTCGTCATATACAGGTTCTCCATATTCATCTATTTCTTCCTCAACCAACTGTTCATCATCAAAATCGAAATTAAAATTATAAAATTCCTCATCACGATCAAGGTGCGAGAAATATTCCAGGACTTCCTCGGTCGGATACTGTCCATGAGAATAATACTCTTCCTCGTCATAATCAAGGTGTGGGAAATACTCCGGGACTTCCTCGGTCTGATACTGTCCACGAAAATAAAATCCTTCCTTGTCATAGCTCGATTCAGAATCATAAGATTGTTTATCGTGTTCAAGGTGTGGGACTTTCTCAGCAAGAATGTGAGACCCCAAATTTTATGAATAAAGATTTAAATTTCTCGAAATATTTTTTTTGAATATTATAGTGTGGATTTGATATAATGTTATAGTTGTGGGTAATATTTATAAATTTTGTAAAGTATGCAAGTTGTTATCTAATATTTGATTAGTCGGGGAATATTTTTTTTGACAAGGAATATTCGTACGAGGGCACAATCATTAGTGGACCCCACAACGGATGTATTGTCGTATTTAGAAAATGACAGAATTATCTTTTTATAAAAATAACGGCGAAAGTGTTACCGTTAAAACTGTTGAACTACCTGGTAGTAAAAGTACGAGAATCTGGCGTGGTTGCATAGTAATAATACCACGGTATTGATTCATCGATGCTTACGTGAAGTCACTTTCGATTATACTCAATTATTGCTACAATAATTTTTGTATCATATCTCTCATATTATTGATTCAATTATTGTTACAGTATCATCTGCATAATATGTTATATTATTAAATCAATAATTGAGACGACAAAGTTATTCATATTATTATTTATAATATTGACAATGTCTAGAAGTTCTGTTAAGGAGAGGTTAGATAATCTAATTGCACGCCAATAGGGAGAAATCCTTATTAGAAAGCCCCTTCTTTCTTGGGAACGACCTGGTTGTTAAATATTGTGAGTTATAATATTAATGATGAATAAGTTTGTGTTGATTAAAGATGAAATTGATAGTTTCATTGTGTTGGAATTATTAGTGTTAATGAAAATTGACATTTATTTCGATAATAATTGATGTCTGGAGGTTATATTGACCAATAGGGTAATTAACCAGATAAATGAGAAATTAATTGCTATTGATTCACATGATTATAACTATTTGTTCACATGTGTGTACTATTGATTCAAATTCATTTACTATTAGGGGAGTTGGTGCAAGATTGATAATACTTGCATGACTAAGTTAAAAATAGAGGTATAGTTGAAGGTACTATACTATAATTAATTTTTTCACATGTTTAGAACTATTGAGTCACATGATTTACTATTGATTCACATAATTTACTATTAGGAGAGGTGGTGCAAGTTTGATAATACTTGCGAGGACTAAATTAAAAATGAAGAAAAAAGAGGAAGGTATTATCTTGTAATATTTGAGCCCCAAAATGCGTGCAATTATCGAAACTATATTTTCCTATAAATAGAAGCTCATTTCTTCATTATTTTTCACCAATTCACTAAAGCTATAGAGCAATTATTATAGAGAGAAATTATAGAGAGAAAGAAGAAGAGAAGTCTCATTACCTCTTTATTCAAAGTATCCGATTATTCTTTTGAGGTAAAGGGTATTATTCTTTCGTATTCATGAAGAGAGTTATTTTCTTTCAATACTCGTAAGGGTTGTTATTCCATTCTTTATTATTATGTTGGAATAACTTTTATACATCTGCAATATCGCATACATGGTGAAATTCTTATGTTATTCCATTCTTTATTATTACATTAGAATAACATGCATGCTTGGTCTATCGCATGCCGGTGATCAATTACGTTGTTGTTCCATTCTTTATTATTTCATTGGAATATCACATGCATGCGGATTACGCATGACCTTGTTCCATTCTTTATTATTACATTTGGAATATATCACATGCATGCGGATTACGCATGACACTGGTTCTATTCTTTATTATTCTTTTGGGAATAACACATGCGTGCGTCTATCATCGCATGCATGGTGAATTCTTCTGTTATTCCATTATTTATTATTCTGTTGGAATAACCTGTCTATGTGGATTACCACATGTATGGTGAATGATCCTTTGTATTCATTCCTTATTAAATTATGAAAATATTCTGTCTACGTGGATTACCGCATGGCGGTTGAAAATCCATTTGCAGTTTCGTATATTCTATTATACTCATCTGGGATATCATTTCTTTTGTACTCGTCATGAAATATCATTTTCTTTGGTATTTTTCTATTACGAGTTACTATTCATGGGTTACTATTCACCCGATTACTATTCGGGGTACTTTTTGTGCCAGAATACTATTCACGAGTTACTATTCACGGGTTACTATTTACCCAATTACTATTCACTCTAGTATCATTCACTCGGGTATTCGGGACACTTTTCGTGTCGGGGTACTATTCACGGGGTACTATTCCCGAAGTACTATTCACGGGGTACTATTCACCTGAAAAATATCTCTTTTCTGTCCAAATTATTTTTGGTACGTGAATATTATTCTTGAATTTTACTCTACAAAGTGGTATCATGTTGACAATTTGGACGTTATTGATTCCTGGATAAATTAAATTATAAATCTTTTTAAAATTTATCCTTGAACTTGTTTTATTGAATTATTATGTCATTGTCATCATCCTCATGCTTATATTGTGATTAAAGTCATCTTTGGTTTACTTGCATAGATGGACTTGGTATGATTATTACCAGGGATTATTCGGTATAATCATGACTGTAATGTGACGAATGATGTGGTAAAAGTCCTCATTGGCCTGTAGTTCATTGATGGACAGTTGTTGGTATGATTATAACCGAGGATTATTCGATATAATCATGACCATTGATGATTACATGAATATCCTTGGTAGTAGTGCGAGGATGATTCAATTTTATTTATTAAAATTTGAGTCTCGTGATAAAGTTGATGAAAAACTTTTTAAATCATAGAAGATAGTAGATTTTATGCTCTACTTGACTCTTTCAATGGATTGCTTATTCATTTGTAGTTGTTGATATAAAACTTGTTGTCTATTGTATTCTATCATTTGTTATCTTTGTTGAAGGCTAAGGATAATTTATTCGCATTATCTTAGTCATAATATTTCTTCATTGGGCTAGTTGAGCTCACCCTTTTCTTTCATTGTTCTCTTTAGGAAATGAGAATATAGCTGGTACTAGTCAGGGAATGGAGTGATGGTCCGAGATGGTGTATTAGTAGTCCTCACTATTCTATAAAATAGTGTGATAATAAATATAATGAGGACTCTATTTGAGAGTGGATATTGTCTAGAAGGCAATATTCCTGTTTAAATTCTCAGCTATGTTTTGTCGTATATTACACGACGGTTGTATAATTAAGTTTGTATTTGAATTTATGTACCATGTATCTGCCAACTCAAGATGGGTGATGTATACCTATTTTGGGGGCGTCACAGTTGGTATCAAAGCTTAGGGATATGATCCCTGGCTGAGATGTGAGACAAGAACTAAGAGGATAGAGACGGGGAATTCCTTCGCTAGTATGACCTACCTATGTTTATTTGGTATTTAATTGGCCGGTCAGAGTATAGGGATAATATGTGATATGTCAATTAACCCTTGTTTTGTGGCAGTGTTTGAAAATGGCATCTGAAAATGTCGAGATAAGCAATGAAGCACATGAGACCGTTGAGTTACCAACGATCAATACCCAGGATAATGTACAACAGGAAGACAATAATCCTCAGGTAAATAACAACACCGATCAGATGATGAACGATGGGATGTTCAGAGGCTTTATGCAATTTATGCAACATCAGACGAGAGAGACACTTATTCATAATGCGGGTGGAAACATTGGCAACTCTCGGATGGTCACCCCTAAGCAGTTCAAGGAGCTGGGACCGCCAGAGTTTTTTGGAAAGCCAGAACCACTTAAGGCGGAGACGTGGTTAAAGTAGATCACCAAAATATTTGATGTCTTGGGATGTTCAGAGGAGCAAAAGGTTCCCTTCGCCACCTTTATAGTGAGTGAAGAGGCAAATTATTTGTGGAAATCTGTAAAGCGTACCCAGCCTGACGCACTGAAGATGTCTTGGGAGATGTTCCAAGAGCTGTTCAATGACAAATACTTTCCCGAAAATATTCGTCACATGAAGGAGGTGGAGTTTATCAAGTTGGAGAAAAACAATATGACCGTGTCGCAATACGAGGCTAAATTTGCGGAGTTATCCCGGTTTGTATCTCATTTGGTCGATAATGAGGAGCGAATGACGCGAATGTTTCTAAGAGGTTTGAAACCCGAAATACGTCAATAAATCGTTTCTCACAAACTTTTTTTATATTCTGATGTTGTAAATATGGCTCAGTTATTGGAGTGGGATAATGAGTCAGCACAACCAAAAGGTAACAAGCAACAACACGATAATAATCGTACCGGTGGCAATGACCATCGGAACAATGATAACCATCGTGGGGGAAATTATCATGCCAAGAATGGTAACCACTTCGGTGGTAATCATGGCCAAGATAATAGAAGTGGAAAATTCAAGAAGAGAAGATTTAACGATGATGGGAAGACGTTGGCAGCAGTACCAACACCAGCAACAAATTCTAGGGGAGGAGAACGACCGCCCGGTTAGATCTTCTGAGATCACGAGAGAGGAGGGATACATAAGTCCAAACTGTTCACAGCCTTCCAATGTATGTTTTAGTTGTGAAAAAGACGGCCACATAGCTCGATTTTGTCCTCTAGCGAAATTAAGTCCAGCTGGGACAGGGCGGATACAGACAAAATAAAGTCGGTGGTTTTAGGAGGAACGTTTTTAGTGACTTCTCAAAAAGCGAGTAACCGGAACGAAGTTAGCACGGGTTAGTTAATTATAAATTCTTGCGAAGTCTATACCTTATTAGATGCCGGTTCTTCCCCTTCTTTTATCTCTCTTTCTTGCGCTCAACGTTTAAATTTGACCCCAGAGAAGTTAGACTTTGACTTATTGGTTGAAACTTCGTTAGTAGAAAACTTCGTTACCTCCACTGTTTATAAATCTTGTTGATTCAAATCGACACTTTCACGATACCTGTCGATCTTATCTCTTTGAAAATACTTGCCTTTGATGTGATTTTAGGAATCGATTGGTTAACTACTCATCATGCTTTTCGTAAGGTTGTTAGCTTTCATATTCCTAACAAACCTGTTATGAGAATTCAAGCAATCAAATCACTAAAGTCAATCATTGTCATATCAAGCCATAAGTAAAGAGCCACACGACCCATTCTGAGTCGCCAGATATCATACTATAAAAATCAAATACAAACTTCATTTATACAACTGTTGAACTATCGTGCAGAATACGACCACAATTAAACTGTGAGTTTTAATACAAATGTATGTAACTCTCATGGTGCCTAGAACACAACCTTACAATGGTACTTTACATAAAAGTACATTCAAATACTGTTTTAGAAATTAAAATCTTTGGGAAGTGCTCAAGAAAACCTTCGTACATGGGAGGCCATGCGTCTAGGTTATGATAGATATCATATGTCCATAGAATTATGCTTGGTTGACCCAATAGACCCCAAAGAAAAATGAGAAGATTACTATCATCTTTTTTCTAATGGTGAGTCTTCTATTGACATATAATTATCTCCGTTGTCTCCAATTGAAAATTATATTTCAAATAAACTTCAAGATTATATAGGTAGTGCTCATAGATATACTCAGCAAGTGGATGTGCACAACCCTGTCTTATGATAACACGAGGTTGTATGTCATTGGACATCTTGTATGATAGTGGCAAAATACCCTTCCAAAGTTGGGTTCACCTCACCCTATTCGGTTCACCAAAATTAAATATCAAATGATGTATACAATACGACACACTTATCTAAAGTTCTCAATAAAATTATTTTCATACTATTTAGGGAGAACCTCAACAGCTATAGACCACCGTTCTAATCCTCTTAATACCCCGCTCGACCCAAATACACCTTTATTACACGAAAGGAATTGTGAAGCAAAAAGGATGAGCACAACTATTGAAGAAAGAATATTATGACTAAAGATAATTAAATTATCAATAGCTTTCATCAATAATAAATCAGAGATTTAGAACATATGGTAGATGATAAAACTTTTCAACCATAGTTGCAGCGGAACGAGAAATCCATTAAAAGAGTCAAATAGACCATAAAGTCTATTATCTTCTCCATGTTAAAAGTCCACCAACAATATTTTATCCCTGTAACATCAATCAACAGTTCCTGTCCACAATCATATGAATAACTCATAATCATAATTATGGTTCTAAATTCCTTTTCGCACCTAGGACGATGATAATTTTCATCACCTATTTTCACCTGAAACATAGAAATTCATGGTTATACCAAATCACAATTCCTGCTCATAATCATACTAATAAATTCATCTTTGCACTACGACCAAGATATTCATTAACAATTCATCTTTGCACTATAGGCCAAAGACATTCAACTGTATTTTAAAAGAGTCAAGTAGAGCATGATATCTACTATCTTTTTACGAATTAAAAGTGTATAATCAATATTTTATCATCGAGACTCAAACTTAATAAATAATCTACATCATCGAATCATCCCCGCTTTTACTGACCGAGGATATTCATGTAATCATCAATGGTCATGATTATCTTAGAATAATCCACGGTTATAATCGTACCAATAAGCGTCCATCAATGCACTACGGCCAATGAGGACTTTTACCACATCATCTATAACATTACGGGTCATGATTATACCGAATGATCCTCGGTCATAATCATACCAATAAGCAGTTCATCATATGCACATAAGCCAAAGATACTCATCAATCAATAGTTCATCTTTGCACGTAAGCCAAAGATATACAACTGTAAAACCAATAATCAACAGTCTATCTTTGCACATAAGCCAAAGATATACAACTGTAAAACTAATAATCAACAGTCCATCTATGCACGTAAGCCAAAGATGACTTTCATCACAATATAAACACGATGATGATAATAATGATATAAGCATTAATCAAACGAAATCAAAGATAAATATTAAAGACTTTAAATTTATCCAAATATTATCAATCACTTAATAAATTCATAATCTAATATTATTAATATTATAATAATATTTTAATCACTTCTTAAACTTATAAACAATTTATTTCAATTGTTTACACTTTACCAAATAATGCATTTAATCATTCAAAAATGCCATACTCATAAGATTTTATCACCAATGATCAAATCTATCATCAAAAATCTGCATATACCCTATATAGGATTCCCAAGCCATAAAATCCTATTTTCCAATTTTGTTACTTCACATAACATATTTAATTCATTTACTCATAACTAGTTCATTTTCATGAAAAATACCAAATCAGTCCCAAAAATATTTCTTTTCTGAAATTTAACAGAATATAGTCCCATATTGTACATATATTTTTCTCGGAATTTTTAAAATTTATTTACTATTTTTCATATGGCCAAAACTGTCGAATATTTAGACATTTATCATAAATTGTACTTTTGTTCAAAAATTCCAAAATTCACAGGGTATACTCCTATTATATATATGTACTCCCAATAAAATTTTTACTAATTTTGGAGTTAACGACAAGAAGTTATAAGGGTTTACTTTTAAAATAGTCTTTTCCCATAAAATTCATAACTCCTAATCTATACGTCCAAAAATTGCCATTTTTGGACACAATCTAGAAAACTCATCTAATTATCATTTCAAAATTTTCCAGAATTTTTGAGGGTCAAAAAAATTATGAAACTGCAAATGGATTTTTGCCCGCCATGCGGTAATCCACGTAGACAGATTATTTCCACAATTTAATAAGGAATGAATACGAAGGATCATTCACCATGTATGTGGTAATCCACATAGACTGGTCATTCTAACAGAATAATAAAAAAAAATGGAATAACAGAAGAATTCACCATGCATGCAATAGACCGCACAGACAGGTTATTCCCAACAGAATAATAAAGAATGGAACTGGAGTCATGCGTAATTGCATGCAGATGAGGATATTCCAATGTAATAATAAAGAATGGAACGGTCATGCGTAATCCGCATGCACGAGGATATTCCAATGAGAATAATAAAGAATGAAATAACAACAGAATTCACGGGCATGCGATAATCGCATATTCCAGCAGAATAATAAAGAATGAAACCAGTCACGCGTAATCCGCATGCATGTGATATTCCAAATGTAATAATAAAGAATGGAATAACAATAGAATTCACCGGGCATGCGATAGACCGCATGCATGCGAGTTATTCAACGAGTAATAATAAAGAATGAAACTAGGTCATGCGTAATCCGCACAGACAGGATATTCTAACATAATAATAAAGAATGGAATAACAGAAAAATTTCACCATGTATACGGTAGTCCGCGTATACAGGTTATTCCAACAGAATAATAAAAAATGGAATAACAATAGCTCCCTTCATGAATACGAAAGAAATATTATGTGACGCCCCCAAAATAGTTATACATCACCCATTTTGAGTCGTCAATAACATGGTACAAAAACAACTACAACTTTATTAATACAACACATAAACTGTGAGTTTAAATACAAATATTTCCATTTAGACAATATTCACACCCAAATAAGTCCTCATTATATTTATTGGTACATTATTTTACAAAAATGGTAGGACTACTAAAACAACTTCTAGAACCATCATTCCATCCCCCGACTAGAACTCGCTACATTCTTGCCTCCTGAGAAGAAAAATGGAACAAAAAGGAAAAGGGTGAGCTCAACTAGCCCGATAAAGAATATTATGACTAAGATAATATAGAACAAATTATCGTTAGTCTTTCAAGAGAAAAAATCGGATAGAATATAATGACAACAAGTTTTGGATCAATATTCGCGTGAAATAATAATTCATAGAAGAGTTACGTAGAGAATGAAATCTACTATAATCTATGAATTTAAAAGTCCATCATCATTATTTTATCCTGTAACATCAATCAATATTCATCTTGAATCAAGTATTCATCTGCACACTACAGGCCAAAAATATTCATCGATCGATCATGTTCATCTCAACACTGTACATCTTTGCACTACGGGCCAAAGATATTCATAAGGAAATCAACCATCTTTGCACTACCGGGCCAAAGATATTCAGTAATACCATCATTTAAGACTGAGGATGATAAAAAATATTTTAAAGAAAACGAATCCAGTGAAACAAAAGAACAATTATTAAGGATTCGTACTTTAAACAATCCGAGTTCAAAAATACTTCATAAATAACCATAGTGAAGTAAAATTCAAGAATGATCAAAACATGGATACAATCAAAGCTAGTATCCATAATCGATATTTTGAAAAAAAATGAAAATTTAATTTTTCTAGTGAGTAGTGTCGTATTTGTGAATAGTGCCGTATACGTGAATAGTAACCCCGACACTAAAAGACAAGAATTTTACAAGAAAAATCTTACCAATATTCTGGCATAATGATATTAGAAGAAATAATATCATTTAAAAAAATAATATCCCTTACCTCGAAAAGACGGTACTTCTAGCTAGAATACCGGTTATAGTGTTGAAGGGAACTTGCACCGTATAACAACACTCAAAGTATCAAAATACTCACAAGAATACGCTCGATAATATAGAGAGAGAGAGAAAGAGAGAGAAAACTTCACTTTCTGGTGTAATTTTCAATTCTAACCTAAACACCCTATTTATAGGAAAATGCTTAGAACACCAAAGCAGAAAATTTAATAAAATATTAATATTTTTTAATTTTATTCCTACGCCCACTTTTTAAGATCTGAATTCAGCCATTTCAACAACCCATGGGGCACACCAAACATATCAAAAACATTTTTCTTTTAAAACAAATTTAAAACTTTTGAAAAATAATTATTTCGGAACTTCAGAACTTCAATAATTCATAATAAATAGCCCTTTCTATAGGAAATTCCATTTTCTACAACTTTGCAGAAGAAAGTTTTTCCAAATTCCAAACAGAAATTGACCGAAATTCACAAACGGACAATTTTATAGGCTATAATCAAATTTCAGTCAAGAAATGAGGTCCACTGACATGTTTAACATGTTTTTAACATTATTTATAACAAAAATACTCTTTCTCCTCATTTATTCATATATCCCACATTCATTATAAAAATATCACCATTATTATATTATTAAAATATAATAATATATTTAAATAAATTATTATATCAGAAAAGATAAAATATCAATTTTTAACAATTGTCACATTAAAATTTTCTCCATCTATATCCACATAAAATGAATATTTTCCTTATCATATAAATCAATAATTAATTATTCATAAATATTATTACAGAATCACAATACTGACAACCAGGCAGTTTCTAGGAAAGAGGGGGCTTTCCAATAAGGATTTCTCCTTACTGGCGCGCAATTAGGTGACCAAACCTCTCCTTAGACATAAATTTCTAGACATTGACAATAATGTTATCTAATAATATTATTCAAATAATATGAATTATTGATCTGATAATAAAAATATTGTGTAGTGACAATTATTGAAACAACAACAATATAAAATATCAACGTAGCAATTATTGAATCAATAAAATAAAATATTGAACAATAATTACTGTAACAATTATTGAGTAGTGGCTTTTACGTAAGAATCAATAATTGGTGCAATCTGAGTGTCTTCTTGTGTTTTAACTAAGGTATTCCAATAGTATTAATTCGTAACAACCACGCCAAGTTATTTATAAACAACCTATTCTTGTCGTTTTCTTCATCCAATCGCCGTTATGGGGCCCACATAAATTCGCACTGTCGCATACGAATATTCCCCGACAGTAAGAATATTCCACGACCAAACGAATATTCTCCGACAATAATGAATATTTTATAATCACTTGCTTATTTGCGCATTTATACCCATAACTAACCACATTAATCAAATCAATCTTTACTATTTCAAAATAATAAATGGAAGAAATTAAATTTCATTTATAATAAGTTGGGGTCTTACAACCTCCCCTCCTTATGAAATTTCGTCCTCGAAATTAACGTCGCATTACTGGTGTTTTGAAAGGTGAGGATACCTCACTTTCATTTCCATTTCCAACTCCCAAGTCATTTCCTCAATAGCATGGTTCCTCCACAAAACTTTAACTTGGGGTATGACCTTTGTGCATAGGACATGCTCCTTCCTATCCAAGATCTTGACAGGTACCTCTTCGTATGTTAAGTCTTCAGCTATCTCGTCCGGTTCTAACTCAATAACGTGGTTTGGGTCTTTCACATATTTACGAAGCATAGATATGTGAAACACATTATGAACACGAGACATACTCGGAGGTAACGCGAGTCTATAGGCTACATTTTCTACTCGGTCAAGAATCTGAAATGGACCAATAAATCGTGGATTGAGCTTTCCTCGTTTCCCAAATCTTATAACTCCCTTCCATGGAGCAACACACAACAATACATGATCCCCAATACTAAATTCCATGTCCTTTCGATGAAGATCCGTATAACTCTTTTGTCGATCTTGTACCGTTTGTATACGTTGTCGAATCATTTGGATCTTTTCTGTAGTAATACGTACCAACTCTGGTCCCAACAATGTTGCTTCACCCACCTCATCCCAACATACTGGAGAGCGACACTTTCGTCCATATAATGCTTCGAATGGAGCTACCACTATACTTGCCTGATAACTGTTGTTGTAGGAGAATTCCACCAATGGTAAATACTTATCCCAACTCCCTTTGAAGTCTAGGACATATAGTCTTAATAGATCTTCAAGAGTTTGAATAGTCCTCTCTGATTGTCCGTCCGTTTGAGGATGGTATCTTTGAAGCCAATCGTAAATCCGTGCCTATAGCTTTTTGCAAGCTAACCCAAAATTGTGAAGTGAATCTTGGGTCACGATCCGAAACTATGGATACTGGTATGCCATGCAATCTCACAATCTCATTTATATACATATGAGCAAGACGTTCAAGGGAATAAGTCTCCCGTATCGGCAAGAAATGAGTAGACTTGGTTAATCTATCAACAATAACCCAAATAACATTTATGCCTTGAGAAACCGTGGGAAGACCCGTAACAAAATTCATGGTAATGTGTTCCCACTTCCATTTCAAAATCTCAAGTGGTTGCAATGAACCCTTAGGTACTTGATGCTTCGCCTTTACACGTTGACAAGTTAAACACCTCGAGATAAACTTTGCAATCTCTCTCTTCATATTGTTCCATCAAAATGTATGTCGAAGATCACGATACATTTTGGTACTTCCAGGATGGATTGCGAATGGTGTATTGTGTGCCTCCGTCATGATCTTGTTCTTCAAATTAGAATCGTTAGGTACATAAAGTCTGGAGTGGACTCGAAGTATTCCTTCTTAATCGATTCTTGCTTCTAGAATAGCACCTTCTTGTATTTTCTTCTTCATACGCATCAGCTCCGGGTCGGTGGCTTGAGCAACTTTAACTTTTTCGATTAAAGTCGGTTCTATGCGTATACTTGACATCATCGGATGGGTCCCCGGAGTCTTGAATTCTATCCTCATCTTTTGTAAATCACACAAAATGGACCTTTGTGTTGATAACATCGCACTCGTTCCCGCATATGATTTTCTACTCAACGCGTCAGCTACCACGTTTGCTTTTCCGGGATGGTATTGAATAGTGTGGTCATAATCTTTCAATAGCTCGAGCCAACATCGTTGCCGCATGTTGAGTTCCTTTTGGGTGAAGAAATATTTGAGGCTTTTTTGTGGTCTGAATATATCTCCACTTTCTCTCTATATAGATAGTGCCTCCAGATCTTTAGCGCGAAAATGACTGCTGCCAACTCTAGATCATGAGTAGGATAATTCATCTCATATTCTTTAAGTTGTCGCGAGGCATAGGCTATGACTTTCCCACATTGCATGAGAACACATCCTAACCCTTTGCCCGAAGCATCGCTGTAGATAACAAATCCATCCGTACCAGATGGTATTGTTAGAAAAGGTACCGAAATGAGTCTCCTCTTGAGCTCTTGAAAACTCTTCTCGCATTCCTCGCTCCATACGAATTTTATATCTTTCCAAAGTCAATTTGAGTTAATGGAGTAGCGATTCGAGAAAATCCTTCCACGAATCTTCGTTAATAACCAAATTTTGAAACTACGTACTTGATCACAAACCGGTTGCTCCCAACTTTGTATTGCTTCAATCTTCGCGGGTCCACAGATACTCCATGTTTTGACACCACGTGCCCAAGGAATGCTACTTCCTCGAAGCGTAACTCAATTTCTTCAACTTGGCATATAGTTTGTTTTCACGAAGCCTTTGGAGTACCGACTTCAAATGGTGCTCATGATCTTCACGGCTTTTGGAATATATGAGAATGTCATCAATAAAGACAACAACGAATCGATCCAAATAGTCCTTGAATACTCTTGGTTCATCATATCCATGAAAGGCGCAGGAGCATTAGTCAATCCAAAAGACATGACTAGAATTTATAATCCCGCATCGAGTTACAAGGCGGTTTTGGAATATCCTCGATTCTAATCTTCAACCGATGATATCCGAGCGAAGATCGATCTTTGAAAAGAATTGTGCTCCTTGCAATCGGTCAAACAGTCATCAATACGAGGTAACGGATACCTATTCTTGATGGTGACATGGTTCAATTCTCGATAGTCAATACAAAGTCGCATACTCCGTCTTTCTTCTTTACAAATAAAACAGAGAAAGCACCCAAGGAGATGTACTTGGACGAATGAAACCGATGTCCAACAACTCCTGTAGTTGGACGTTTAACTCTTGAAGTTCAATAGGAGCCATTCGATATGGGGTTTTAGAAATGGGCTTTGTACCCGGTTCAAGATCAATAAAGAATTCAACTTCACGTTCTGGGGGTAGACCGAGAATTTCTTCAGGAAACACGTTAGGAAATTTACTAACAACAGGAATATTATTCAAATTTGATGTGTCTTTATTCAAATCCATAACATGGGCTAAGAAAGCTTGACATCCGTTTTTCAATAAACGAATAGCTTTATGACTTGATATGACAGTGATTGATTTTAGTGGTTTAGTTGCTTGAATTCGTACAATAGGTTGGTTAGGAATATGAAAACTAATAGCCTTACTAAAATAATCAATTTTGGCATGATGAGTAGTTAACCAATCAATCCCTAAAATCACATCAAAAGCAAGTATCTTTAAAAAGATAAGGTCAACAGGTAATGTGATGGTACCAACTTGGATCAAACAAGATTTATAAATAGTGGATGTAATAAAAGTTTCTCCTAACGAAGTCTCCACAGATAGGTCAAAGTCTAATTTTCTGGAGTTAAGTTTAAATGTTGAGCACAAGTAGGAGAGATAAATGAATGGGTAGCACTGGTATCAAGTAAGGTATAAACTTCACAAGAATTTATGATTAGCTTACCCGTGATCACCTCGTTTGGGTTCCTCGCATTTTGACCAGTCACAACAAATACTCTCCCAGGAACCGTTGACTTTGACTTTTCCGGGATGACCTTTTGAGTCACCATCCCCATTGGACTTGGTTTCGCTCTGTATAATCTCGGCGATATGTCCCTCCTTTCCACAATTATAACATACCTTGAAGCTGTTGTGGGCGGTTCAATGATATGTCCCTCTTTTCCACATTTATAGCAGATACGATAGGTGGTCGTTCTCCTCTCTTAGAACCAGTTGCTGCTGGTGTTAACGTCTTCACATGGTCATTATTGAATCTCCTCTTTTTAAAATCTCCTCTCGACTCGCTTCTTCTATTCTCATGGCCATGATTACCACCAGAGTGGTTATCGCCTTTGTCCGTATTTTTCTTTCTCCGCTGGTTATCGTTGTTCTGATGACTGCAGTCACCGGTATGATCCTAGTTGTGGTCCCTCGGTTGAACGTACTCGTTATCTCGCTCTAATAATTAAGTGAGCCCTATTGACAACATCTGAATAGAGAGAAAATTTATGAGAAATGAGATATTGACGTATGCCGGGTTTCAAACCTCTCAGAAACATCCGCGTCATACGTTCCTCATTCTCCACCAAATGAGGTGCAAACTTGGATAACTCTGCAAACTTCGCCTCGTACTGGGACACCGTCATGTTATTTTGTTCCAATCTAATAAACTCCACTTCCTTCATATGACAAATACTTTCAGGAAAGTACTTGTCATTGAACAGTTTCTGAAACGTCTCCCAAGACATGCTGAGTACGGCTGGATGGGTACGCTTCATAGATTCCCACCAGTAATCTGCCTCATTACGGAACATAAAGGTAGCGAATGGATCCTTCTGTTCCTCCGTGCATCCCAAGACATCTTATATCTTGGTAATTTGTTTGACCCACGTCTCTGCCTTGATCGGATTCGGCTTTCCCTGCACTCGGTGGTCCCAACTCTTTGAAGCGCTTGTTGTGACAAACCGTGCGTTGTTATCATTTCCACCTGTATTTTGTACACGAGTCTCCTCGTCTGATTTTGTATGAATTGCAAAAAGCTTCTAAACATCCCGTCATTCATCATCTGCTCAGTGGTATTGTTCACAGGAGGATCATTGCCAGCCTGTTGCACGTTCTCTTCGTAGGTGAGTAAAGGTGTCTCCACGGTTTTGTTTACTCCACTATTAACATTCTCAGTTGCCATTCTCAAATACTGCCATAAAACAAGGGTTAATTAAGGAAATAAATATATCACATAATATCCCTATATACTGATCAACTAACAAATAAGCTTAGGTAGGACACACTAGCGAAGGATTTACTTGTCTCTCCCTCCTAGTTCTATTCCCGATCTCCATGGGAGATCATATCCTAAGCTCGATATTAATCATGACGCCCACAAAATAGGTATACATCACCCATTTTGAGTCGTTAATAACATGGTACAAAAACAACTACAACTTTATTAATACAACACATAAACTGTGAGTTTAAATACAAATATTGCCATTTAGACAATATTCACACCCAAATAAGTCCTCATTACATTTATTGGTACATTATTTTACAAAAATAGTGAGGACTACTAAAACAATTTCTAGAACCATCATTCCATCCCCCGACTAGAACTCGCTACATTCTTGCCTCCTGAGAAGAAAAATGGAACAAAAAGGAAAAGGGTGAGCTCAACTAGCCCAAAGAAGAATATTATGACTAAGATAATATAGAACAAATTATCGTTAGTCTTCAACGAGGGAAAAAATACGATAGAATATAATGTACAACAAGTTTTGGATCAATATTCGCTTGATGAAAATAATAATTCATAGAAGAGTTACGCAGAGAATGAAATCTACTATAATCTATGAATTTAAAAGTCCATCATCATTATTTTATCCCTGTAACATCAATCAATATTCATCTTGAATCAAGTATTCATCTTTGCACTACAGGCCAAAAATATTCATCAGTCGGTCATGTTCATCTCAACACCTGTACATCTTTGCATTACGGGCCAAAGATATTCATAAGAAAATCAACCATCTTTGCACTACCGGCCAAAGATATTCATTAATACCATCATTTAAGACTGAGGATGATGAAAAATATTTTAAAGAAAACGAATCCAGTGAAACAAAAGAACAATTATTAAGGATTCGTACTTTAAACAATCCGAGTTCAAAAATACTTCATAAATAACCATAGTGAAGTAAAATTCAAGAATGATCAAAACATGGATACAATCAAAGCTAGTATCCATAATCGATAATTTGAAAAAAAATGAAAATTTAATTTTTACGAAAGTAGTCTCGTATTTATGAATAAAGGCCAGATCGTGAATAATGTCGTATACGTGAATAGTAACCCCGACACTAAAAGACAAGAATTTTACAGGAAAAATCTTACCAATATTCCGGCATAATGATATTAGAAGAAATAATATCATTTTAAAAAAAATAATATCCACACTCAAAAAAAGGCGGTACTAAATTTGGAATCTGGGATATAGTGTTGAAGAGAACTTCAGACCAGTATAAAGCAACACTCAAAGTATCAAAATACTCACAAGAATACGCTCGATAATATAGAGAGAGAAAGAGAGAGAAAACTTCAGTTTCTAGTGTGATTTTCAATTATAACCTAAGCACCCTATTTATAGGAAAATGCTTAGAACACCAAAGCAGAAAATTTAATAAAATATTAATATTTTTCAATTTTATTCCTACGCCCACTTTTTAAGATCTGAATTCAGCCATTTCAACAACCCATGGGGCACACCAAACATATCAAAAACGTTTTTCTTTTAAAACAAATTTAATACTTTTGAAAAATAATTATTTCGAAACATCAGAACTTCAATAATTCATAATAAATAGCCCTTTTATCAGAAAAATTCAAACCTCATGCCCTTTCCATTGGAAATTCCATTCTCTAGAACTTTACAGGAGAAAGTTTTTCCAAATTCCAAATAGAAATTGACCGAAATCCACAAACGAGCGATTTTACAGGTTATAATCAAATTTCAGTCAAGAAATGAGGTCCACTGACATGTTTAACATGTTTTTAACATTATTTGTAACAAAAATACTCTTTCTCCTTATTTATTCATATATCCCACATTCATTGTAAAAATATCACCATTATTATATTATTAAAATATAATAATATATTTAAATAAATTATTATATCAGAAAAGATAAAATATCAATTTTCAACAATTGTCACATTAAAATTTTCTCCATCTAGATCTATATAAAATGAATATTTTCCTTATCATATAAATCAATAATTAATTATTCACAAATAATATTATGTAATCACAATCAATCGACAACGAGTGCGGTTTACAGGAAGAGGGCTTTCAATAAGGATTTCTCTTTACTGGTGCGCAATTAGGTGACCAAACCTCTCTTTAGACAGAACTTTCTAGACATTGCCAATAATGTTATCTAATAATATTATTCAAATAATATGAATTATTGATCTGATAATGAAAATACTGTGTAGTGAGAATTACTAAAACAACAACAATATAAAATATCAACGTAGCAATTATTGAATCAATAAAATAAAATATTGAACAGTAATTACTGTAACAATTATTTAGTAGTGCCTTCTTACATAAGAATCAATAATTGGTGCAATACCGTGTGCTACTGTGTTTTAACTACCGGGTATTCCAATAGTATTAAAGGTAACAACTACGCTGTTATTTATAAACAAATTATTCTTGTCGTTTTCTTCATCCAATCGCTTTCTTTTATGGGGCCCACATATGAAAGGTCGCTTGCCGTGCATTTAATATTCCCGACAAGTAAGAATATTTCACGACCAAACGAATATTCCCCGACAATAATGAATATTTTATAACCACTTGCTTATTTGCGCATTTGTATCCATAACTAACCACATTAATCAAATCAATCCTTACTATTTCAAAATAATAAATGGAAGAAATTAAATTTCAGTTATAATAAGTTGGGGTCTTACATAATACCCCTTACTATAATAATAATATCCCTTACCTTAGAAGAAAATTGGATATTGGAATAATGAGGTAGCAGACTTCTCTTCTTCTTTCTCTCTATAATTTCTCTCTATAATAATTGCTCTATAGCTTTAGTTAATTAGTGAGAAATGAAGGAAGAATGAGCTTCTATTTATAGGAAAATATAGTTTCGATAATTTCACGTTTTGAAGCTCGAAATATTACAGTACAATACCTTCAACTTTTCTTTCATTTTTAATTTAGTCCTGCAAGTATTATCAAACTTGCACCACCTCCCCTAATAGTAAATCATGTGAATCAATAGTAAATCATGTGACTCAATAGTTCTAGACATGTGAAAATATGAATTACAATATAGTACCTCCATCTATATCTCTATTTTTAACTTAGTCATGCACGTATTATCAATCTTGCACCAACTCCCCTAATAGTAAATAAATGTGAATCAGTAGTACACACATGTTAACAAATAGTTATAATCATGTTAATTAATAGCAATCAGTTTCTCATTTATCTGGTTAATTACCCGATTGATCAGTATAACTTTCAGATATCAATTAATATCGAAATAAATGTCGATTTCCACTAACACTAATAATTTCAACGCAATGGAACTATTAATATCATCTTTAATCAACACGAACTTATTCATCATTAATATTATAACTCACAATATTTAACAACAGGTCATTCTCGTGAAAGAAGGGGCTTTCGATAAGATTTCTCCCTTATGGCGGCGCTTAATTAGGTGACCAAACCTCTCCTTGATGAACTTCTAGACATTGTCAATATTGCAAATAATAATATGAATAACTGCGGTCTCAATTATTGATTTAATAATATAACATATTATGTAGATAATCTTCGTGACAATAATTGAATCAATAATATGAGAGATATGATGCGATAATTATTGTAGCAATAATTGAGTATAACCGAGTGACTTCACGTAAGCATCAATAATCAATAAGTGTGCTACTATGCAACCACAGCAGACATCGTATTTTTTTACTAAGGGTAGTTCAACAGTTTTAACGGTAACACATTCGCCGTTTATAAAATGATAATTCTGTCGTTTCCTAACTACGAAAATACTTCCGTTGTGGGGTCCACCAATGATTATGCCATCGTACGAATATTCTCTGTGAAAACGAATATTCCCTGACCAATCGAATATTCCCCGACACAACGAATAATAACTTGCTTACTTTGTAAAATTTTCAAATATCACCCTTAACTTTAACCCTTTATCAATTTAACCATTTACTAAATAACATAATAATTATAAGAAAATTGAATACTTTCATTTCATAAAATTCGGGGTCTCACAATAGGTATCAATGTCACTTACTATCCAAGTCTTGGATGAGAGTCATAGTTTTGAATGATATTTCTATTGTTAATAAATTTCCTGGCATATTCTTGAAGACTTCTTAGCCTACCTTTAGAGCGTGAAATCGAATTTTGTATTGAACCCAATACAAAACCTATTTCTAAAATCCTTAAATATAATGCGCCAAAGACGTTGGCTCGAGCTGTTGAAGGTTACGATCATACCATTCAATATCATCGTGGAAGAGCGAACATGGTGGCTGATGCATTGAGTAGAAGATCGTATGTGTTTACGAGTGCGACATTGTTAACACAAAAACTCATTTTGTATAACTTACAAATGATGAAGATAGAGTTAAAGACTCTAGGGACCCACGTGAAGATAACGAATATATGATTAGAATCGACTTTAATCGATAAAGTTAAAGCCGCTCAAACTACACACTCGAAGCTGATGAATGCGAAGAAGAAGGTTCAAGAAGGCGTTATTCAAGAAGCAAGACTCGATGAAGAGAGAAAATCTCAACCCTTGATTTTATTGGCCCATTTGAAATCCTCGATTGAGTAGGAACTGTGGCCTATAGACTCGTTTTACCGCCAAGTATGTTGCGTGTTCATAACGTTTTTTTTACGTATCGATGTTACGTAAATATGTGGACGACCTAAATCACATTATTAAATTAGAACTAGACGAGATAGCTGAAGATTTAAAGTATGAGGAGATACGTGTTAAAATCTTGGATAAGAAGGATCATATTCGACACTCAAAAGTTATACCTCAAGAGTTAGAATCTGAAATGAAGTCAAGGTATCCTCACCTCTTCGGTATACCAGGTATGTACATAAATTTTGAGGGCGAAATTTCATAAGGATGGGAGATTGTGAGACCCCAAATTTTATGAATAAAGATTTAAATTTCTTGAAATATTTTTTTTGAATATTATGGTGTGTATTTGATATAATGTTATAGTTGTGGGTAATATTTATAAATTTTGCAAAGTATGCAAGTTGTTATATAATATTCGATTGGTCGAGGAATATTCTTTTTGACAGGGAATATTCGTACGATGACACAATCATTGGTGGACCCCAAAACAGATGTATTGTCGTATTTAGAAAATGACAGAATTATCTTTTTATAAAAATAACGGCGAAAGTGTTACCGTTAAAACTATTGAACTACCCTAAGTAAAAAAAGTGAAGAATACGCATGTGGTTGCATAAGAAGACATAGTATTGATTATTGATGCTTACATAAGAAGTCACTTAGTTATACTCAATTATTGCTACATTAATTCACGATCATATCTCTCATATTATTGATTCAATTATTGTTACAAAGATCATCTCGTGATAATATGTTATATTATTAAATCAATAATTGAGACGAAAAAGTTATTCATATTATTATTTACAATATCGACAATGTCTAGTAAGTTCTCAAGGAGAGGTTAGATAATATAATTATATACTAATAGAGGAGAATTCCTTATTAGAAATCCCCCTCTTTCCTGGGAACGAACTGGTTGTTAAATATTGTGAGTTATAATATTAATGATGAATAAGTTCATGTTGATTAAATATGAAATTTATAGTTCTATTGTGTTGGAATTATTAGTGTTAGTGAAAATCAACATTTATTTCGATAATAATTGATGTCTGGAGGTTATATTGACCAATCGGGTAATTAACCAGATAAATGAGCAATTAATTGCTATTTATTCACATGATTATAACTATTTGTTCACATGTGTGTACTATTGATTCACATTCATTTACTATTAGGGGAGTTGGTGCAAGATTGATAATACTTGCATGACTAAGTTAAAAATGGAGGTATAGTTGAAGGTACTATACTATAATTAATTTTTTCACATGTTTAGAACTATTGAGTCACATGATTTACTATTGATTCACATAATTTACTATTAGGGGAGGTGGTGCAAGTTTGATAATACTTGCAGGACTAAATTAAAAATAAAAAAAAAGAGGAAGGTATTATACTGTAATATTTCGAGCCCCAAAATGTGCAATTATCAAAACTATATTATCCTATAAATAGAAGCTCATTCATTCATTATTTTTCACCAATTCACTAAAGCTACAGAGAAATTATTATAGAGAGAAAGAAGAAGAGAAGTCTGCTACCTCACTATTCCAGTATCCAGTTTTCTTTTGAGGTAAGGGGTATTATTCTTTCGTATTCATGAAGAGAGTTATTTTCTTTCAATACTCGTAAGGGTTGTTATTCCATTCTTTATTATTATGTTGGAATAACCTGTCTATGCGAAGTATCGCATACATGGTGAAATTCTTCTGTTATTCCATTCTTTATTATTTTGTTGGGAATAACCTGTCTGTGCGGTCTATCGCATGCATGGTGAATTCTTCTGTTATTTCATTCTTTATTATTCTGTTGGAATAACCTATCTATGTAGATTACCGCATGCATGGTGAATGATCCTTTGTATTCATTTCTTATTAAATTATGGAAATGATCTGTCTACATGGATTACCGCATAGCGGGTGAAAATCCATTTGCAGTTTCGTATATTCTATTATACTCATCTAGTATATCATTTCTTTTGTACTCGTCATGAAATATCATTTTCTTTGGTATTTTTCTGTTACGAGTTACTATTCACGGGTTACTATTCACCCGATTACTATTCACTCTGGTATTATTCACTAGGGTATTCGGGGTATTTTCGTGTCAGAGTACTATTTACGGGTTACTATTCACCCGATTACTATTCACTCTAGTATCATTCACTCGGGTATTCGGGACACTTTTCGCGTTGGGGTACTATTCACGGGGTACTATTTCCGAAGTACTATTCACGGGGTACTATTCACCGAAAAATATATTTCTTTTCATCCAAATTATTTTTAAAGACGTGAATATTATTCTTGAATTTTACTCTACAAAGCAAAGATCATGTTGACAATTTGGACGTTATTGATTCTTGGATAAATTAAATTATAAATTTTTAAAATTTATCCTTGAACTTATTTTATTGAATTATTATGTCATTGTCATCATCCTCATGCTTATATTGTGATTAAAGTCATCTTTGGCTTACGTGCATAGATGGACTTGGTATGATTATGACCAGAGATTATTCGGTATAATCATGACAGTAATGTGACGAATGATGTGGTAAAAGTCCTCATTGGCATGTAGTTCATTGATGGACAGTTGTTGGTATGATTATGATCATGGATTATTCGGTATAATCATGACCATTGATGATTACACGAATATCCTTGGCCGTGGTGCAGGATGATTCAATTTTATTTATTAAGCTGAGTCTCAGTGATAAAGTTGATAAAAAACTTTTTAAATCATAGAAGATAGTAGATTTTATGCTCTACTTGACTCTTCTAATGGATTGCTTATTCCATTGCAATTGTTGATCTAAAACTTGTTGTCTATTGTATTCTATCGGTTGTTATCTTTGTTGAAGGCTAAGGATAATTTATTATGCATTATCTTAGTCATAATATTTCTTACTGGGCTAGTTGAGCTCACCCTTTTCTTTCATTGTTCTCTTCAGGAAATGAGAATATAGCTGGGACTAGTCGGGGAACGGAGTGATGGTTCGAGATGGTGTATTAGTAGTCCTCACTATTTTATAAAATAGTGTGACAATAAATGTAATGAGGACTATATTTGAGAGTGGATATTGTCTAGAAGGCAATATTTCTATTTAAATTCTCAGCTATGTTTTGTCGTATATTACACGATGGTTGTATAATTAAGTTTGTATTTAAATTTATGTACCATGTATCTGGCGACTCAAGATGGGTGATGTATACCTGTTTTGGGGACGTCACACGGAAAATGTCCACGATAGTGATCAAGATGCGAGACTTCCTCCTTCAGAACCTGTCCACGTAGACCCCGAGTCAGCGCTTTAAGACGCCTGGTTAACTATGCAACATGTATCTGTAAATCCTCAATCATCGTGTCTTGTATGTTACGATCCTGGTCTGGGTCTTCGTCAATCGAAGTCTGTCATCCATGACCACAATCACGACTATTAGCCATTAAAATCGATGAGTCTATAATTTCCAGAAGATGTTTGAGCTTTGATACCAACTGATGCCGAACGAGATAGAAATTATCCTATGGGCTGGGTAACAATGAAATTCACAAATAAAAGAACAAGAGGTTCACCGAAAAACACAGAGAAATCTCTCTCTAATGTGTATAATATATTTATCAAAATCAAAGTCTCTCTAATTCAACCCACAAGCCAGGTATTTATATAGCTAACAAAAATTTCTCTCCAAGCTAAGTCAGTCTAGAATCTTCCTAGAGATAGGAAAATAAGAAATAAAAATAAAATCCTCTTATGGATGTGAAAAAGATTCTAACAAACTTCCTAGAGATACGGAAAGATATCCTAACAAAAATAACAACTTATTATAAAAGATTTACTGCCTAATAAAATACTATTACTATAAAGAACTAAATAAAAATAATAATAATAATAATAATAATAATAATAATAATAATAATAATAATAATAATAATAATAATAATAAGGTCCATCGATTTCTGAAGTTATGATGCCTCTTCGGAAGAAGTTCGTCACACCCGAAGTCATGACACCATTCGAAGCCGAACCCCGACCCCGAAGACATAGACCGAACGTTCTAACCCCGAAGTCAACCGATACCTTGGCGCCGATCCCTTAACTTTTGGTCCTTTAGCATCATCATTGTCCTTCTCGACCTTTCAGGATCTTCGACCCGAAATCATCTTGCATCCGTTATGTAATTTTATTGTGGTCCAATCTATATCTTTTGAATTTGTCACATTTGTATGACTTGATTTTAATACAATCTTTTTTTCCCGAATCATAAAAAAAAATTGTTCTTTTTGCTCGTTAAAATATTGATTAATGATGGAGCTTTTTTAGGTGGACATGGAAATTAGACATGAGTATATTTGAATTTCAATTATTTATATTTTTATTTATTATTGAGAATCAAAATACAAATAAATAAAATTTAAATATACTTATATTCAATTTTTATGTTCACATACAGTTTTTGTTAATAATATAGTGAGTCAGTGAGTGTGAATAAATTATGTTACAAAATTATGTTACAAATTTTATGATTTGGGGCATATAGATGAATTTTTTTTTTATAAAAAGGCTACTAGCCTTTTGTCATTCAAAATTTCACCCATTTTATAATTGAGTGGGGGTGTGGGGGTGGGGTGTTTTCAAATTTAGAGATTATAAACATTAGGCGGGTGGAAGTGGAACTTCAATTCTATCAGGGAACTAAAATATATACTATTAGCCCTTAATTTTAAATATATATAGGCATAGGAATTTTATTACATTGAGAACTAACTAAAATACTATCTCTGTTCTTAAATGATTATTATTTAAAGTTTTTACACATGAATTAAGAAAGTATCATTTACTAAATAAAATTTATTTGAAATTCTATCACTACACCTTTATGGGAAGTTGAAAATTATTAATACATGAGAGAGAATTACTTGGGACAATGAGAGAAAGTAGAGGTAATATAGGAAAGTAAATAATTTATTCTCCTCGAAAATTATAAACGACAAACATTTTAGAACAAATTTTTTCTTCTAAAACGACAATTTTTTAGGAACGGAGGGAGTAACAATATAAGAATTAAAGACGCATAACAACCGACTTTGAGCACTTAATTAGGGTTTTTTAATTTATTCTCCTCGAAAATTATAAACGACAAACATTTTGGAACAAATTTTTTCTTCTAAAACGACAATCTTTTAGGAACGGAGGGAGTAACAATATAAGAATTAAAGACACATAACAACCGACTTTGAGCACTTAATTAGGGTTTTCTACTCCTTTAATCATGATATTGTTTTTTATTTAGTGCAGGGTTTCCGTACATGTCTAGTTCCCATAACTATTCGAATTTAGTTAGATAATCATCAATAAGATCCAAAAAATTTATTGATCCCAAGGGTTGATAATTGTCAAAAAATTTGGACATTACGTTTTGCCTTTACCGTTACTTGCAAAAGATGGATTTCACCCGGAGAAAAAGACGTAATTCAGATAGATTGATATAGGTATTGGATTTTTCGTACATGTCTAGTTCCCATAACTATTCGAATTTAGTTAGATAATCATCGATAAGATCGAAAAAGTTTATTGACCCCAAGGTTCCAGTGTTGATAGCTGTAAAAATTTTTGGACATTACGTTTAACCGGAGAAAAAGACGTAATTCAGATCGATATAGGTATTGGATTTCTGTACATGTCTAATTCCCATAACTATTCGAATTTAGTTAGATCGAGAATCATCAATACGATCCAAAAAGTATATTGATCCCAAGGTTCCAGTGTCGATAGCTGTCAAAAATTTTGGACATTACGTTTTGCCTTTATCGTTACGTGCAAAAGATGGATTTCACTCAGAGAAAAAGACGTAATTTAGATTGATATATAGGTATTGGATTTGTGTACATGTCTAGTTTTCATAACTATTCGAATTTATCCAAAAAGTTTTTTGATCGCAAGGTTCTAGTGTTGATAGCTGTCAAAACTTTTAGACATTAATTACGTTTTGCCTTTATCGTTACCTACAAAAGATGGATTTTACTCGGAGAAAAAGACGTCATTCAAATCGATATAGGTATATATTGGGAATGAGAGAGAAAATGGTCTCAAATATGGTATGTATTGGGTAAATTAATTAATGGCTGAATAATAAGTTGTTGAATTTGGTTTCTTAATATCTATTCTTGATTGGGTAAATTAGTGGTTGGATTTAATTTCTAAAATCCTAATATGTTGATCTTAATATTCAAGATGAATGTGTTGAATTTATTTTGGTGTTTGATGTATTTGTTAGTAGGATAAATCATCATTTGATGATGATAAATAGTTTAGAGTTTTTGGATTAAAATTTTTTGATTTGGGTTTTATGAATTGTGGCAGTGGGGGTGGGATGAATGTTCAAAGCTGATGCATAAGTTTTGATGTAGAAGTTTGAATTGAAGATGAAGATGTTGATGATTTTGGATTTTAAAAATTTTAAGTTTCATGATAGAGATGGAGAAGATTGAAAATTGAAATTTAATAGTATCTGAGTTTGATTTTGTATTAAGTTGGAATTAAAATTCTTTTAAATAATTTTATTCAGCCAAATGTAAAGAGTACGGTCAAACCGTAGGTATACTCTCTCTACTAGAACACATGATAATTTTGGCTATTTTTTTGTCCGAAAATAAGAAAATGGTCAATTATGGTTAATTAACAGTAATTTAGGTAGCGGATGAGAGTTTTTAAATCTTAAAGTACCAAGTGTAAAAGAATGCATACTTTGGGGTCAGATATGCAATCAATCATACTTAGAATATATATTCAGCTACATATAATAGGTTAAGAAAAAAATCATGCATCTGCCGTTATTGAGTTTGAAAATTAGTCCCTCTACTATATAAAATGAACGGTAAGTATGTTATTTAATTTAATGGAATCCATTAATATAAAAAAATATGAGTATTTATCACTTTATGTAATCTTATGAGACTAATAAGGATAAATTTAAAATTATTTTTATTCTATTTTCTCTATTTTATTTTTTTTAATGTATAAAAAATGTACTTTACTCATCATCTTTAATTTTAAAGACGGAGGGAGTAATTAACTCTTTTATGAACCTGTAATTAAATTAGTCATGATTAATTGATACAAAATCTTTCTCGGTCACAGTAATGAAATTCTTATACTTGTATAACTATATATATAACAAGACATTAAGAGATCATATTCAATCATTTTTTGGAGTCATTTTAGTTGATCCTAAGTCAATACCGAGTCGGTCATACAACTCTATTTTTTTTCCAATACAATGTAAACTTTTCATATATCGTGAAATATATACGATTATCTTCAACATTATATATGTACTATGTTAATAAAAAATGATAAATATATCAATAATAAATTATTAAATATTTATGAAAAAAAATGATATAAACTATCTCGTGCCTCGTAAGAGTTATTAAAGTAACAATAATGTATATCTTCCCTCTTTTTTAAGGTCACAAAAGAAAATTAAAGCACGGGAGATTAAGGAACATGAAATTTTTTCTACTTGAAAGCAGGCACAAAGGGTAATACTGAGGATCTCATCTATATGTCATAGGTTAAACATTAATTAATAACCCTTTAATGAATTGAAAATAAATTAATTTAAATTTGAAATTTGATTCAGCAATTAAATATGAGATAAATTAATACGAATTAATGCAACAGATATTGAGAAAATCTGTAATTAGAATAAATGGACACCACCTATACAAAATTATATTAGTTTACATTGAATGAATTGTGGCTTCTTAGAGTTGCGACAGATTTTTTAGTCAAACCCATGCAAACGTTACATGCTATATGCAACAACCACTTTTGGCTTTTATTAGTAAGTGCTGTACCAGTGTGCAACAATAGTTCATCGGCCACTTTTGTATCTAACTGAGTTCCTCGGTCTCTTCGCCCTCGTGCCATGTATGTAAAAATTCTTGAGCCAGATGTTGCGGGTGGTAAAAATGGAAAAGAATTGAATGGTTAATTACAGGAGTGGTTAGTTTGAAATTAATTTTGATCAATTGATCAATATAGTGTCGATACGCAAGTCGGAGAGTGATCTCTTTCTCTGTGTGTTAATACTGTATTAGTCAATTGACAAACTTACCATGAAGTTAATTTCATGATAACCGACTGGATCCGTTAATTACGTATCATATACACAAAATGAAGAAGAGAAAAACGACATTATCAAATCAACAAATGTTGCTAAAAGTGTCAAGTGCATTAAAATTCGTTAAATATAATTTTTTTTCAAGAACAATATTTTTACCACAATATCAACCGTTAAAAAAAAGTAAAACCAATTAAATCACACCCCTTTAAGGATGATTCTTTTTCTTTAAATGGTTCCAAAATGATATTATGTACTCTTGACTGTATATATAAATAAAATGTTAAGTACTACTTCATCAATATTGGCTTTATTCGCGTCTTTCCTTCTCATACCTCCATTGAATGGATTATAAATGCAGTCAGGGTGATAGGCATGGCTTCACAAAGAAACCTAGCAATTTTCTCTCCAAGGAAATTTCCCAACAGGTTTTTCAATTTCTTGCTTCCTAGCTAGTTGCTATACAGGTATATATATTCTATATAGTTTCTATTTTGTGGCTTTCATTGATCTTCATATTTGTTTTCTATACTTTAGTGCAGATGCAATTTGAGCTTCATTTCAATTTGGGGCTCCATTTGTGCTCATTCACTGATTACATGAGGAAGCCGCCTCTCTTTTATTTCTGTTCTTTCACCTTTTTTCTTTGTTTTTGATCGATCTCTCTTTTACTATAAATTTTAAATTCTTTTCTTTTCTTCTTTATCCAAACTTACAAACACATTACAAGGGTTTAGACAATGATCCCCGTGAATTTTCTTCTCTTGGAATGATTAATTTGCCCTCTTGACTAATTCGTAGGAATGTATATAGTTAATTAATTTTTGTTTCAACTAAACATAGTGCTCGTTTCGCGTAGCATTAGGGCTAGTCTAAAAGCAATTTTTATTTGAAATTCTTCGTTTAAGAGTGCTTGGTTACATATCAACCCCTCTCTCTCTCTCTTTTTCTCTCTCTCTCTTTCTTTCTCTCTCTCTCTATATATATAGAGGTTCATAGAGTTACACAGTTGTACAGACACTCAAATTAATGTATACAGTTTTCGATCGTAGAGTGATCTGAGAATTCGTTATACATTTTTACGGTAGTAGAGTGACTACTCTACTATCAGTCAATGACTATTCTACGATCGTAGGGTGATTTAACTCTACGATCATAGATTGTGTACATTTAAAATTTATACAACTGTGTACTTCCATTATATATATATATATATATAATATATATACAAAATTGTTTTTATTCCAAATAAATATTAAGATTTTTATAACGTGTCTCTCACATAAGTGTGAGACCCACTTATTATTGATGTTATGAAATTATTGTGAAAATACTACTTTTACTCGAGAAAAAACAATTCCCTATATAAGAGTTCTTCATTAGTTGAGTTTTTGGGTATAAAGTGAGGAAAAGTTGAAATTTAATGCTTTTAAAATGGTGTTTCATAGTCACCACAATATCTTTATTACTCTCAAGGTCCCACTAAGACGACTTATTTTTATTTTTAAAGTAAAATTGACCAATTTTTTAAAGTTTAAAAATATAAATAAATTTGCATAATTATCAATAAAAAAATGGCCAGAAAAATCAAACAAAACCAGTCTTAGGGGAGGGAGGGAGTATTACTATTTTATACATAGGGAGATCTATATATTGATGATTTTGATGATGTTAATTTTGTATTTGCAGGTTTTCAGTTCAGTACTATATATGGCATTCATGAATCTTTTGCTGGCTTTCGTAGTAGCCATGTTTATTCCCCTAGAGGATTTAAACCTGTTTCACTCCGTCGATAGAAAATTATACTCGGCCTTAGTATTTGACCTTTATCGTGAGCCTGTGGAATGCATGCAGATCATGGCCTTATGGCTATGGTTAGAAAGAAATAGCTTCCACAATATCATCAAAAGGATTTTGACCTTACCTCCAGTTTTAATAAACGACCTTGCGGATGAAGCTGTCGTATGCCTCGGCCGCATTTACACCACACCATCTCTATTAGCATTGGAAGCTGCAGCCGGTACTCATGAGATTCCTCTCACTCACAGCCTCGTAAAACACGAGATCTCTTTGCAGTTTTTTCAACAAAACCGCGATCTTGCAATTCGTGAGCTGGCGAAAGTTGACAGTGAAGTCTGCTCCAAGGTATTTACAGACCTCATGAATGAAGCTATTATTATTAGAAATAATCAGATTCTTTTTCATCAGTCACTGCTGGTCCATGGCTTTGCTCAGCTTGGATTTAGAAATAATAATAATAATAATAATTCTGAATTAGAAGAGGGGCATGTACGAGCCGAAGATAGGGCTATGTTTGTTACATTTTCTAAAGGATATCCGGTGGCTGAATGGGAAGTGAGGGACTTTTTTACTATGTTGTTTGGGGATTGCATCGAGTCCTTCTACATGCAGGAAGTGAGGGGGGATGATGAGCAACCTCTGTTTGCTAGGGTTGTGTTCTTTCGGGTTCGTACCATTTACAGAATTCTTGATGGTGAGCCCAAAGCTAAGTTTACCATAAATGGGAAGCATGTGTGGGTGCGTAAGTTCGTGCCCAAGTACCCACCAAGGGTTCGGTCGAATCAATTGTTGCTCCAGAACTAGTCTGCCAAGATCTAAGTTGTTTAATGTCTGTATATTTACTCCTCGATCTGTCTGGTTTGTAGTAGTCTTGTTTTGAATCTAATGAATAATGGTGGACGTTTTAGTGAATAAAGTTGTATTTTACTTGATGTGAAAATTACAATTAGCCAATTACTGTGATTTGTGTATATTATTTAATCAATTCTATAGAAATTAATTAATGTGTAAGCAATATAATTTGATTATAATTAATACCCTAGCTAGTTTCAAAAAATGAAAGAAATTGTTAAAGTAGACCCCAATTTTATTTTAAAGTAAATTGTTGGCTTTTAAGGATAAAAATGAAAAAATAAAATAAAATTATGTGCTCAAAAAAATACCAACTTTCTAGAGTTTATAATATTTGCGTTCTTATATCATATTGAACTTAGCTTTATAGTCATAAATGAAAATTTGCCAAAAAATATGATACTTGTCTTTTAAGGTCTTTAAAACTCCCACTAAGATTAATTTATTATGAATTACAAGGATATACTTTCAGTGTATATATATATATATATATATGTCAAGTTAATTATGTATAAGTTAAACAATCTTGTGATAACAATTCATAAAATATTTTAGTCAGGGGCGGATTCAGAAATATTTCCCATGCAATAGGGGCATATTTTAACTAATTTTTGTTATTGAAGTTAAATAAAGAAACTTGAACTAATCATAATATTAATTAATCATAATAATATTTACAAATTACAATGCTATCCTGTTAGACTCCATAGCTTGAAAATGTTCTAAGATAGCTTAATTATCATTTTCAATGTAAACAACCAAACAATCGCTCAACGATTTATCGATCATTTGTGTGACGCCCCCAAAATAGGTATACATCACTCATTTTGGGTCGCCAAATACATGGTACTGAATACAATTACAAACTTAATTATACAACATGAACTGTGAGTTTTAATACAAATATTGTCTTCGATCTAGACAATATTCAAACTCAAAATAAGTCATCATTTATTTTCACACTATTTCACAGGATAGTGAGGACTACTAATGCAAACATCTGGACCGTCACTCCGTTCCCCGACTAGTACCGGCTACGTTCTCATTTTCTGAAGAGAACAATGAAAGCAAAAGGATGATCTCAACTAGCCCAATAAGAAATATTATGACTAAGATAATGCAGAATAAATTATCGTTAGCTAGCCTTCAACAGTGTTAAACTGATAAAATACAATAAACATCAAGTTTAACTGCAGCGGAATAAGCAATTCATTAGAAGAGTCAAATAGAGCATGATATCTACTATCTTCTATGATTTAAAAAGGTTTTTTATCAACTTTATTGCTGAGACTCAGCTTAATAAATAAACTACATCATCGAATCATCCCTGCACCACCGCCAAGGATATTCATGTAATCATCAATGGTCATGATTATACCGAATAATCCCTGGTCATAATCATACCAACAACTGTCCATCAATGCAATACAGGCCAATGAGGACTTTTACCACATCATTTGTAACATTACGGGTCATTATTATACCGAATGATCCATGGTCATAATCATACTAATCAACAGTCCATCTATGCACGTAAGCTAAAGATGACTTTCATCACAATATAAGCATGCGGATGATGACAATGATATAAGAATTCAATTAAAAGAAACAAAGGATAAATTTTAAAGATTTATAATTTAATTTATCCAGGATTCAATAATGTTCAAATTGCCAACATGATACTACTTTGTGGAGTAAAATTCAAGAATGATATTGTATCAAAAATGATTTGGACCGAAAAGAAATCAATTTTTATCATGAATAGTACTCTGGGTGAATAGTACCCGGGTGAATAGTACTTCAGAAATAATACCCCATGAATAGTACTTTGTGAATAGTACTCGTGAATAGTACCTCGTGAATAGTGCTTTATAAATAGTACCTGTGAATAGTATTTTTGTGAATAGTACAGTATAAATGAATAGTACTCATGGACAGTACTCCGGTATGAAAAGCTTAAAATTTAACAAGAATGTGCAGAAAATATCCTTGTGAAACGATACTATATGAAGCGCAAATTTCAAGGATATTCTACTAATTTCACGGAGTATAGAAGCAATACTTTAACAAGATGAGGGTGTAATCATAAATACGAGACGAAATAATATTACTCACATACTACAGAGTATGGAAAAAAATATTATTCTTTATGAATACTAAACAAAAACAATATCCCTTACCTCGTAAGAAGACCTGGATCTTTGGAATAGTGAGGAGGTAGCAGACTTTCTTCTTCTTTTCTCTCTATAGTTTCTCTCTCTATAATTGCTCTTGTGAGTCTTAGTGAATTGGTGAGAATGAAAGAAGAATGATATTCTATTTATAAGAAAATATAGTTTCGATAATTACACGTTTTGGGGCTCGAAATATTATAGTATAATACCTTCATCTTTTTCTTCATTTTTAATTTAGTCCTGCAAGTATTATCAAACTTGCACCACCTCCCCTAATAGTACATCATGTGAATCAATAGTACATTCATGTGAATCAATAGTTCTATACATGTGAAAAAATAGTTACAGTATAGTACCTTCATCTATACCTCTATTTTTAATTTAGTCATACAAGTATTATCAATCTTGTACCACCTCCCCTAATAGTACATGCATGTGAATCAATAGTACACATATGTGAATAAATAATTATAAGCATGTGAATTAATAACAATTAATTACTCATTTATTCGATTAATTACCCGATTGGTTAATATAACCTCCAGACATCAATTATTATCGAAACAAATGTTGATTTCCACTAACACTAATAATTCTAACACAATGGAACTATCAATTTCATCTTTAATCAACACGAACTTATTCATCATTAATATTATAACTCACAATATTTAACAACCAAATCATTCTCAGGAAAAATGGGGCTTTTTGATAAGAATTTCTCCCTATTAACGCGCAATTTGATGACCTAACCTCTCCTTGACAGAACTTCTAGACATTGTTAATATTGCAAATAATAATATGAATAACTTTGTCGTCTCAATTAAGATTTAATAATATAAAATATTATGCAGATGATACTGTGACAATAATTAAATCAATAATATGAGAGATATGATGCAACAATTATTATAGCAATAATTGAGTATAACTGAGTGATTTCTCACGTAAGCATCAATAATCAATACCGTGTGCTATACTACGCAACCACGCGTATTACTGTACTTTTACTACCGGGTAGTTCAACAGTTTAACGGTAAAACTTTCACCGTTATTTTTATAAAAAGATAATTCTGTCGTTTTCTAACTACGAAAATATTTCCATTATGGGGTCCACCAATGATTGTGCCGTCGTACGAATATTCCCTTTTAAAATGAATATTTCCCGACACATCGAATATTTTATAACAACTTGCTTATTTTGCAAAATTTATAAATATTATACCCACAAGTATAACATTATATCATATCCACACCATAATATTCAAAAATATATTTCGAGAAAAATTAATCTTTATTCATAAAAGTTGGGGTCTTACAATTTGGTTTCGAAGAGTGGTTTAAATAATATTCATCACTGAAAATATCCTCTCCACCGTGGCCGTACCAAATAAATATTCATAATCCAAAATAAAAAAAAATTCAAAATAAAAAACATATAGATACAATTTAGGAACTTACTTTGATTGCTTATCATAGTTCAATTTGATTGATTTTCCAAATGCTCAAAACCTCAAACTAAATTTGTTTTCTATATTTAAACAAGATCATGAATTAATTTTAAATTATAAACTAGTTTTAATTTGGTACATTTTTATAAGGTTTTAAATAACCAACACCTCCCAAAATAAGGATTGATTTACTGACTGAAAATTTAGACCTTTGGAGACCTTCAAAAGCGGTCTCAATTACAAATGGTAATTAAACGGGTAGCTTTAACAAAATGTAGATTTTTAGGTTTCAGAGTAACAATTTCTTCTCAACAGCAGTGTACTCTACCAAAGAATAAGACTATTTAGGTCCATCCAATGCTTTCTCACTTATGTCTCATATATATATATATATATATATATATATATATATATATATATATATATATATATATATATATATATATATATATATATATATGTGACGCCCAAAATAGGTATACATCACCCATCTTGAGTCGCGAAATACATGGTACAGAAATCAAATACAAAATTAATTATACAACTGTCGTGTACAATACGACAAAACATAAACTGAGAGTTTTAACACGAATATTGTCTTCTAGATAATATCCACACTCAATGGAGTCATCATTACAATTATTATCACACTATTTCATAGAATAGTGAGGACTACTAAATCCACTTATCCTGGACCATCACTCCGTTCTCCGACTCGTCCCAGCTATATTCTCATTTCCTGAAAAGAACAATGAAAGAAAAGGGTGAACTCACCTAGCCCAGTAAAAAATATTATGACTAAGATAATGCAGAATAAATTATCCTTAGCCTTCAACAGTATAACAATTGATAGAATATAATAGACAATAAGTTTTAGATCAACAACTGTAGTGAAACAAACAATCCATTAGAAGAGTCAAGTAGAGCATGATATTTACTAATTTAAAAAGTTTTTTATCAACTTTATCGCTGAGACTCAGCTTAATAAATAAACCACACCATCAAATCATCCCTGCACTACGGGCCAAGGATATTCATGTAATCATCAATGGTCATGATTATACTAAATAATCTCTGGTCATAATCATACCAATAACTGTCCATCAATGCACTACGGGCCAATGAGGACTTTTACCACATCATTTATAACATTGTGGGTCATGATTATACCGAATGATCCCTAGTCGTAATCATACCAATCAACAGTCCATCTATGCACGTAAGCCAAAGATGACTTTCATCACAATATGAGGATGATGACAATGATATAAGAATTCAATTAAAAGAAAACAAAGGATAAACTTTTAAAGATTTATAATTTAATTTATTCAGAATTCAATAATGATCAAATTGTTAACATGATATATACTGCTTTGTGGAGTAAAATTCAAGAATGATATTGTAGCAAAAATGATTTAGACCGAAAAGAAATCAATTTTTGTCATGAATAGTACTCCGGGTGAATAGTACCCCATAAATAGTACTTTGAGAATAGTACTCCATGAATAGTACTTTGTGATTAGTACTCATGAATAGTACTTTGTGAATAGTACCTATGAATAGTACTCCGTAAATAGTACACATAAAAGGAAAATACAAAAAAAAAACGATATTCCATGATGAGTACAAAAGAAAGGATATCTCATACGAGTATAATAGAATATACGAAACTGCAAATAAATTTTCATCCGCAATGCGGTAATCCACGTAGACAGATCATTTTCACAATATAATAAAAAAATGAATACGAAGGGTCATTCACCATGCATGCGGTAGTCCGCATAGATAGGTTATTCTAACAGAATAATAAAGAATGAAATAACAGAAGAATTTCACCATGCATGTAGTAGTCTACGTAGACAGGTTATTCCAACAGAATAATAAAGAATGGAATAACAGAAGAATTTCACCACACACACGGTAGTCCGCATAGACATGTTATTCCAACAGAATAATAAAGAATGGAGTAATAACCCTTACGAGTATTGAAAAAAATAACTCTCTTCATGAATACAAAAGAAATAATATCCCTTACGATTGTTGAACGAAAATAATATTCCTACGAATATTGAACGAAGATGATATTCCTTACTAATATTGAAGCGAAAATAATATTCATAATGTAATACGAAAAATAATATCTCTTCGAATATGAAATAAATAATATCCCTTACCTGAAGAAGACCTGGATCTTTGGAATAATGAAGTAGCAGACTTCTCTTCTTTCTCTCTATATAACTCTCTCTATAATTGCTCTTGTGAGTCTTAGTGAATTGATGAGAATGAAGGAAGAATGAGCTTCTATTTATAGGAAAACATAGTTTCGATAATTGCACGTTTTGGGCTCAAAATATTATAGTATAATACCTTCATTTTTTCTTTTATTTTTAATTTAGTCTTGCAAGTATTATCAAACTTACACCACCTCCCCTAATAGTACATCATGTGAATCAATAGTTCTATACATGTGAAAAAAATAATTACAGTATAGTAACTTCATCTATACCTCTATTATTTTAATTTAGTCATACAAGTATTATCAATCTTTCACCACCTCCTATAATAGTACATACATGTGAATCAATAGTACACACATGTGAACAAATAGTTATATGCATGTGAATTAATAGCAATTAATTGCTCATTTATCCGATTAATTATTCGATTGGTCAATATAACCTCCAGACATCAATTATTATCGGAATAGATGTGGATTTCCATTAACACTAATAATCTCAACACAATGGAAATATCAATTTTATCTTTAATTAACACGAACTTATTCATCATTAATATTATAACTCACAATATTTAACAACCAGATCATTCTCAGGAAAGAGGGGGGTTTCGATAAAGATTTCTCCATATTGACGCGTAATTAGGTGACCTAACATCTCCTTGATAGAACTTCTAGACATTGTCAATATTGCAAATAATAATATGAATAACTTTATCGTCTCAATTATTGATTTAATAATATAAAATATTATGCAGATGATACTGTGACAATAATTAAATCAATAATACGAGAGATATGATGCAAGCAATTCTTTGTAGCAATAATTGAGTATAACTGAGTGACTTCTCACGTAAGCATCAATAATCAATATCGTGTGCTATACTACGCAACCATGCGTATTACTGTACTTTTACTACCAGGTAGTTCAATAGTTTAACGGTAAAACTTTTGCCGTTATTTTTAAAAATATTTTAGTTATTTTCTAACTACGACAGTACCTCCATTGTAAGGTCCACCAATGATTGTTTCGTCGTACGAATATTTTCTGTTAAAATGAATATTCCCCGACCAATCAAATATTCTCCGACACAACAAATATTTTATATCAACTTGCTTACTTTGTAAAATTTTCAAATGTCACCCTTAACTTTAACCTTTATCAATTTAACTATTTACTAAATAAAATAATAATTATAAGAAAATTGAATACTTTCATTTCATAAAATTTGGGGTCTTACATATACACTTCATCACCTTCTTTTAGACTTTAATTTAACTTGTTTCCAAACCTTTACTACCACACCAGCAACATCATACCCTGGAACAGTCTACAACCAAAACAACTCTTTATAAAGACTAAACTAATAATCAATAATATTGAATAATACAAAACTAGTTAAAGCAAATCAGTTTGATCTACACCACCTACACAAACTAAAATGTAATGAAATAAAACTTTAGTAAAAGACTAAAAAGCATTTGGATAAATAGGTTATTATTACTATGATTTCCTTCTCCCGTATCTTTACATCAATAAAGTTTATAAGTTTCTCATTATAAAATAATACAAAATTATTGTAAGGTATCACAATAAAATACAGAAACTACTCAACTAAAATGATCCAATTTTTAATTGAAAATCAAATAGCCCAAAAATAAAAACTCAATCAGACCAAACAAACAGTAACCATAGTCAACCAAATTAATAAAAAAATTCAAACTTAAATCAAACAATTCCTCACAGTTCACACGTTAATAATTCGATGAACATTCAAAATCAAAAACTATACAAAAAATATAGAGAGATAATCAAAACTCAGAAATCTAAAAACTACTAGATCAAAAATTTAGAATCAAAAGTACTTGTAATGGATGATCGGAGAGGGTTATAAAAAGTTTGAATGAATGCAGATAGACCACAAGGGGAAAAGAGAAGACCGAATTGGGGGCTATGTTTGCTCCATTTGGTTCTCCTCTCGGTGGCTCTCGCTCCACGTTGGTGCCTGATTGGGTTATTTGGGCGAAAGATGGGTACTTCTAAAATGTTGTGTATACTTCTAAGATTTCATCAATTCTTAAAATAAAGAAAAGTTTTGTACTTATATTAAGAATTGATTTATAAGTTTATTTTTGCTCTCTCCAAGTTTAACTCTTCCATTAATATGCCCCATTAAGTTTATTAACTTATATATTTGTCCTTATTTCTATACCTATATAAAAAAATCCAAGAAGAGGCAAACCGCTACGTTGCATTTACTTTAATTAATGAATCGCTTACGGTTCTAGTCGAATATTTTTGTGTGAGAGTTATACGTTTATAGAAAAAACTAAGTGAGAGATAAGAGAATTTTATGTGCAATTTGTCTTCTTATAATGTAAGTATATATTCTCCATTTCTCATATATATATATATATATATGTGTGTGTGTGTGTGTGTGTGTGTGTGTGTGTGTGTGTGTGTGTAATAGTAACAACTATTGTAAGACCCCAACTTTTATGAATAAAGATTAATTTTTCTCGAAATATATTTTTGAATATTATGCTGTGGATTTGATATAATGTTATATTTAATGGTAATATTTACAAATTTTGCAAAGTAAACAAGTGGTTATATAATATTCGATTGGTCGTGGAATATTCGTTTTAACAGGGAATATTAAATGACGACTCAAGACAATCATTAGTGGACCCCACAATGAAAAGTATTGTCGTAGTTAGAAAATGACATAATTATCTTTTATAAAAATAATACGAAAAGTTTTACCGTTAAACCGTTGAACTACCCGGTGGTAAAAGTACAAAGAATACGCGCGTGGTTGCATAGTAGAATACCAGATTGATTATTGATGCTTACGTGAGAAGTCACCGCTTATACTCAATTATTACTAAAGAATTATCGCATAATATCTCTCATATTATTGATTCGATTATTGTCACAATATCAATATTTTATATTATTAAATCAATAATTGAGACGATAAAGTTATTCATATTATTATTTGTAATATTGACGATGTCTAGAAAGTTCTGTCGAGGAGAGGTTTGGTCACCTAATTGCGCGTCAATAGGGAGAAATCTTTATCGGAAAGCCCCCTCTTTCCTGGGAATGATCTGGTTGTTAAATATTGTGAGTTATAATATTAATGATGAATAATTCGTGTTGATTAAAGATGAAATTGATAGTTCTATTGTGTTGAGATTATTAGTGTTAGTGGAAATCGACATTTATTTCGATAATAATTGATTTCTGGAGGTTATATTAACTAATCGGGTAATTAATCGGATAAATGAGTAATTAATTGCTATTAATTCACATGCTTATAACTATTTGTTCACATGTGTGTACTATTGATTCACATGCATGTACTATTAAGGGAGGTGGTGCAAGATTGATAATACTTGCATGACTAAATTAAAAATGGAGACATAAATGAAGGTACTATATTGTAACTATTTTTTTCACATGTATAGAATTATTGATTCACATGAATGTACTATTGATTCACATGATGTACTATTAGGGGAGGTGGTGCAAGTTTGATAATACTTGCAGAACTAAATTAAAAATTAAGGAAAAGATGAAGGTATTATACTGTAATATTTCGAGCCCAAAACGTGCAATTATCGAAACTATATTTTCCTATAAATAGAAGCTCATTCTTCTTTCATTCTCACCAATTCACTAAGACTCACAAGAGAAATTATAGAGAGAGAAGCTATAGAGAGAGATAAACTATAGAGAGAAAGAAGAAGAGAAGTCTGCTACCTCACTATTTCAGTATCCAGTCTTCTTCTGAGGTAAGTGATATTATTTTTATTCAATATTCATAAGGAATAATATTTTCTTCCATACTCTGTAGTATTTGAGTAATATTATTTCGTCTCATATTCCTGATTATACCCTTATTTTGTTAAAGTATTGCTTCTATACTCCGTAAAATTAGTAGAATATCCTTGAAATTTGTGCTTCATCCAGTATCTTTTCATGAAAATATTATTCTGAGCTTTCTTGATAATTATTGATCTTTTCATACCGAAATACTATTCATGAGTTACTATTTACGGGTTACTATTCACTCAAATATTATTCACTCGGGTATTCGAGGCACTTTTCATTCAGAAGTACTATTCACGAGTTACTATTATTCACCCGGTTATTATTCACTCAAATATTATTCTCGGTGTATTTGGGGCACTTTTTATGTGAGTACTATTCATGAGTCTTATTCCCTAAAGTACTATTCACGGGTACTATTCACCGAAAAATATATTTCTTTTTTTGTCAAATTATTTTTGATACATTAATATTATTCTTGAATTTTACTCCACAAAGCAGTATCATGTTGAAAATTTGAATATTTTTAAATTCTGGATAAATTTAAAGTCTTTAGTATTTATCCTTGATTTCGTTTGATTAATGCTTATATCATTGTCATCATCCTCATGCTTATATTGTGATGAAAGTCATCTTTGGCTTACGTACATAGATGGATTGTTGATTGGTATGATTATGACCAGGGATCATTCGGTATAATCATGACCCGTAATTAATGTTACAAATAATGTGGTAAAAGTCCTCATTGGCCCGTAGTGCATTGATGGACAGTTGTTGGTATGATTATGACCAGAGATTATATATTCGGTATAATTATGACTATTGATGATTACATGAATATCCTTGGCCCGTAGTGTAGGGATGATTCGATGATGTGGTTTATTTATTAAGCTGAGTCTCAGCAATAAAGTGAATGAAAAACTTTTTAAATCATAGAAGATAGTAGATATCATGCTCTACTTGACTTTTCTAATGTATTGCTTGTTCCGCTGCAGTTAAACTTGATGTTTATTGTATTTTATCAATTTAACACTGTTGAAGGCTAATGATAATTTATTATGTATTATCTTAGTTATTATATTTCTTACTTGGCTAGTTGAGCTCACCCTTTTGCTTTCATTGTTCTCTTCGAAAAATGAGAACGTAGCCGGGACTAGTTGGGGATATTCGGAGTGATGGTCCAAGATGATTATTTTAGTAGTCCTCACTACTTAGTGTGCTAATAAATGTAATGAGAATTGAATTTGAGTTTGGATATTGTCTAGAAGACAATATTCATGTAATAAACTCAGCTATGTTTTATCGTATTTTTACATGACAGTTGTATTAAAGAAGTTTGTATTTGATTTCTATACTATTTATTTGGCGACGACTCAAGATGGGTGATGTATACCTATTTTGGGAGCATCACAACTATTGTCAATTCTATTTAATTACACATTATTACTAAATAATATTGTAAGTTACGTATTAGTCATAATGATGTAAGTTACAAATTATTAATAATATTATATGTAAATAGAAAAAATGGAGAGACGCGGTAATTTTTTTTAAATTAACTAGTTGTAAAATTCAAAATATATTGGATTTTTTTTTGTTCCATATAATTAAATAAGGTTATACCACTTATGCTTATTATAAAGCAGCTAGTAATCGTTTATTTAATCAATATGGAACCAAGACAAACTACGTTTAACAAACAAATTTGTCCCTTATCAAATATCTCACTTTATACATTAATAAACACAAGTCAAATGATTTGAGCTTGAACCAAATGAATAATTACTCTCTTATTCTTCACATAGAGGACAATAAACTACACCTTTTATTCTTTAATTATGTCCACAAATGAGTTTTATCAAACTCAAATATGACAAATAACAACTACCGAAAGTAGAAAATAAGGAGCAATATATAACAATCCCCACTTGTTTGAAAAAACTAATTTTCTTCCAAATAATTTCTATCAAACAACTCCAAGGCTTGTATGCATAAAAAAAGGTGTGACGAACATTGAACCTTCTCTTAGTGTAAACAACTCAAAGTCATGTAGTGTCTGCAGATTGAACCTCAAGCCCTAAATGACATGACTGAAATTGTCACACGCATACAAAATCCTCCTCCACGGTCAGTATTCTCAATGCATTGTGCTATTATCGTCATGCACAAAATCCTGTTTCATAAACCTCAAAGAGAATAAATCACAATTAACCCTCTAAAAGAAGCGACTCCACTTTTAGTTCATATAGACAAAGTATTTCACATGTGATACAACAACTTTGTTAGAGTATAACTCAACCTTGATTGTGCAACATATGTAGTAATCTTAGAATACATATGGAACCACATCGATAACAACACAATCAGCAACAATGACTTGTTTTCTCCATTGAACATATAAACTAGGGATAACCTAAGAATAGGTTGGGTCCTATCACCCCTGACTCAAAATTGTTTAAGTTCTATATCACATGTAGTCAAATTTACATATATATATATATATATATATATATATATATATATATGCATCATTTTATCAAAATGCTATTTTAAAATGGGATTTTTTTTTCGGACCAACTTACACATCAACTAAGACCAAGTCCATCTGAACGATCTTAAAAATGCACCTCCCATATCGACTTGCTGCATTCCGAAATTTTTTTCTGAAGTGTTTAACGTAAGGTATAACCCAAGAAGTCAAGAAAAATAAGAAATCTCCTTGATAGGGGTGTAAACGAGTCGAATCTCAGCGAACACTTTCATGCTCAGATTCGGCTCGACTCGAAAAAATTGAGCTCGAATTCGACTCGGATTCGATAAGGGATTTATATTTTTGCGCCAAATTCGACTCGGATCATTACTCGGACCTACTCGGCTCGTAAGTACTCGACTCGTTTACAAAGCGAGTTACTCATGAGCCTTCAAATCGAGTTTCAAATATGAACCATTTCACTTAAAACTGAACCACTACATACTAAATTGGTTACTTAACTAATATTTATATATAAAACTTTTTCACTTTTATTTATGTATTGAAATTATAAAGAATGTAATAAAAATTTACATTCAATTCATTGATTTATTCAAGTACAAGTTTACACAATTTCATACAACACTTCAAAAATTATAAAGATTGATATAAATATCACATATTTAACTTACTAGTATGGATCAGACCAATATTCGAATATGATCCATCGAGCAGGTATCGAGTATGGTTCTAGAAAAAATGAAATACTCGAACCCTAATTTGAACGAACACTAGTATGCTCGAATTCATCTCGTGTATCATTAAATAAAAAACGAGTATGGATCAGATTCGACTCGGATTAACTTCGAATTCGAGCTTTGGATCATATTTTCGAGCCGATCTCGAGTCGAGTACCGAACTATTTGGCTCGATTTGCACCCCTACTCCTTAAGTACCCCTTGGGTTTAAAAGAATGTTCATTCCATCAATTCATATCTTACTACATTCCATTATGTCCGAACAATAATACGTTACAAAAAACTTAACGCCTAAATATAGATTAATATCTTTAATTTTTTATTTTTTTTATTTTAGAGATTGTCTTCTCGATTTTTTCAATTAGGGGATTAAACTTTTAATTTTTTTTCCACTTTGGGGACTGTCTTCTAATTTTTTTTTAATTAGGGAATTAAACTTTTAATTTTTTTGATTACGTCTAATTGATAGTGTCACATCAGAAAATTGATGACAGACAACAACACGTGACTAAAAAAATATTTATGTGTAATATTTATTTTTACTAGTTTTGACTGAAATTAAATACACACCCTACCTTGATCACGGCCAATTATTGAACCTAAAAACTCTTGCTTTGCAAGAAGCCTAGCACACCAACTAAGCTAAGTTTCTTTTTAACGTTTATTCAATTAATTTTTTGTACCAAAAAGGATAATATAAGACCATTATTATTTTTTTAATGATAATTTTATCTTTTTTGGTATAAAAAATTAATTATATTGATTATTAATGATTATGAAATAAAATTAAAGTTCAGGGTATTAATTAATCTATATTTAGGCCTTAATTTTTTATACTAAAATGGGTAAAATTGTCATTATATTGATTGTTTTAAGCTGAGTTTGTAATGTATTAAATTTACTTCAAAAAAATAATAATGATCTTATATTTACCATTTTTAGTATAAAAAATTAATGGAATAAATGTTAAAATAAGACTCAATATTACACATAAGCATTTTTTAGTCACATATCGCTATCATATCATCAATTTCTAACGTGTTACTATTAATTAGACGTAATTAAAAAAAAATTAAAAGTTTAATCCATTAATTAAAAAAATTGAGAAGATTCATAGCATATATTTACTGTGGATCAAAAATGGGCAAATACGATCTCTACTTTTCATAACAAATATCAATGGCCTTCTGTCAGTTATTCTTGAGGATGTATCACAATAACTACCTTATTTCTTTCAATTTAATTAAACTTTCAATCAATTTTCACCCTTAGTTTTGAGTGTTTACTGTGACAAAAAACTTATAAAAACTAATTTACAAAATGATATGACATAGTGTAATTAGTGAATGATCCATAATATATTATGAATGAACCTAGTGATAATAACCAACCACAATAAACCACGTCATTTTGTAAGTAACTTTTGTCATGATCTATTGCTTAATTATTTTTTAATTACACACAAATTTACATGTATGCCATGAACCCTAGTAGATGACAATCATGAGATGTTTGCCTTCAAAATATGAACTTGTTTCAAAATGGGAAGTTAGTTTCAGTTTTTGACTTCTCACTTGCATTTGAAATAAATAACTGTAAAAAAACCTCCTCCACACAGTAATATAGAAGTTTATTTTTGGATGGTCAACTTGTTTTACCCGTCGGCTAGATATGGCAAAAAAGACGGACTTCGATATTATATCTATTAGCTTCCCAATAATTTCTAATTGAAATCCATGCATGCAATTTATGTTTTAATTATTTTTTGTTGCCTCACTTCTTCATTTAACAACTTTTGGTTCTTCAGTACTTAAATTAATTTAGTTGCATTAATGGTGTGCATCATCAGTAAAAGAAAGCAATACGAAAGGGATCCGGATTCCATAAACTGCACGATGCACTCACCATTCGTACGTAAGTGCATACGACACGTCGCTTTTGGAGGAAACCAATGATGCCAATGGTTTTAAAATTTGGTGGGAGTACTATTTTCGCATTAACATGGAGATTCGCTTTCTTCTCACGTGAAAATATCAAAAATATATGTGAAAATTTTATTTCATTAACATGCAACTTGGGTGCTATATTATATATAGACTGCCAAAGAAGGATCGCTCATTTGCAATTGCATGGAATTTCCTATAAGAGAGATCTAGTTGCAAATTAATCAAACTCTGGATTCAACATGCATCTTAGTGCATGCTATAGACTGCCACAACTGCATGGAATTGCCCATAGGCGAGAGTTGTAAATCCAACTCTACATGTAATATGCAACATGTTGCTATAGATTTGCTCATTTGCAAGTGTATGGAATACGAATTAGGATCCTCTCTATTTCAAATAAATTGAAAGTTCTTCATTTTATGGTCTAGATTTAAAATGTGTGACATCATGGAGAAAGATAGATAATGATGATGGGAAATATACCAAGAATGAAGACTCCATTTCATTTGTAATGGAGAGGATAATGCGGGGAACGCATTATGCAAACATTATAAAATTAATTTTCATCTCCTACCAATTAATTTAGTTGCTTAAAAAGATTAGCAACAAAAGAAAGTTTTTGCAACGAGTGAACAAGTACAAATCATTAGATCAACTATTAATAATTGCAATAATAATTTATTAATTTGTCATATTAATTAACATAAATTCAATTATTAATGTCATCCCCAATTAAAATTCACTAGGTGCAAATTTTACAAGTAGAAATACAATATTTAGTGGGTGAGAGAGACATTAGGAAGTAGTGGTGGATATATAATGGGATTGAAGAGATAAAATATGAATACAAACACTATACAGGTTTGAAAAATAAGTGAGATATATACCAAGAGTCCAAACAAATAACCGTTTTTTTCTTTTGGTACATTAATATAGAATATTATATTCACATATTAATATGTAAAATCCATTTATAATTCAATACAAATTATAATTAATGTATCCCATTATTTTTAGCACTAATTTATCAACTTGTCTACTCTATTTTTTGTGGGAATATTCCTCATATTTGGTTTCAACTCTTTATTTGGAGAGGGAATTACTTTTTTTATTGATTGGAATTACGAATTTGGAGAGAAGAATTTTTCATATTACCCTCCCAAATGAATTGTTAACTGTGGTTAATCTGACACATCATCCCCGAGTACTAAACGAGGAAACCAAATCTCCTCACATCTCACCTCACAGCATGATTTAATTTATCAGAAACTTTATATCGTCGAGAAAGTTTGAATGAATTTGGCTTGGCTTGGCTTGATGAGAACTTAATTTAGTAAGATAAATTAGTTTTTAAGACTTTTTATTAAAAAAAGAATTAAAATTCTCTCCACTACTCCTTTCATTAAATTCCTTTTAATATACATTTAATAAAAAAAATATTAAACTTAGCAACAAGGTATGCTCTTCACAAATAATTGTGTACGTACTAAATAATATCATCACTAACTAACATTTGTAACGGAAGAAATTGAATAAAAAGTGTAATGAAAAGAATATTACAAAGCGTAAGCATGTTGTTAATTCCTTTCCTTTGGGTGAATAAATATGTGTCAGAAGTAGTAACTCGAGAAATTAAGAAAGGTATAATATAAGTGTTGTTTCTTGAAACTTTCGCTTTCTCAAGTAAGAAACCCTAAAAGTTTCATGTGGATAAAAATAGAAATTATTCGATGTGCTGCAAGCATGTTAAGTGGAAACTCGTGATAAAAGAAGAAATCACCAACCATAATTCTTCAATTAATTAACAGATCGAGCTTGCCGCCCGAAGCTCTTGATATATAAATATATCTTCATCCTTATATTATATCTGATCGATCCAAGAAATGTCCATATCTAGATCCCTTAAAGAGGTTGCTGAAGTTGAGATTTTCAAAGAAGGTATGCATACAAAATTCTGTACTTATATATGCTTCATTTTATCAGAATTAATGCTAGTTTAACGAGGGAATCCAGTTGACATATATGCATATATATATTTTTTCCTTTAGTTTCCTCATTTATCACTATTTATACTCATCAACAACTATTTGTAGATCTCCCCTTTCTTCCCCCCCCCCCCCCCCCCTCCCCTAACAAAAACAACAAAAAACTAAATGTAGATGGCCTACCTCAATATATATATATATAGACATGCATACATATATTTGGAATTTTATATATATTATAGAAAATGTGGGTAATGTTGCAGCCGTATCACATTGATCGTGACAGCTAGCACGTACAGTCTTAACATATTAGTAATTATATTTGAAATATTATTATTTAGGTATATTACATATATGGTATATTTTGGTGAATTTAAGTTAGATTTTCCCTAAATATATATCTTTGAATCTCTATGTAATTTGTGACAAGATTAATTTAGTATAAGTTTCTCTATTATATTTATCATATAGGGTGCAACATTAAATTGGAATAAATAAAAAGGTAAGAGGATTGACGAGTTCGTGTGGGAGATACAAAGTTCCACATCGAACAAATTATATTAGAAAAAAAAAATTATTAGAGACTCGGTATATAATTTTTATAAATTACTCGTTTTAGCTCGTTAGAATGTTCAACAGGATGCATTAGAACAATCTAAATTATGCACAACAGCACAAGCATTTAAGAAATCTAAGGAAGTCATCTCGACATTTATATTATACATATTTTTAGGCAATGTTTATTGTTCATGGACTTATGTGCATAATTTTTTTGTTGCATTTAATTTGTCAGAAGAAATGTTATATACATCCACTAACTCAAAAAAAGGACGCTAGCACAGCAGGATGTGACCTCTTTGATCAATCTTACAAATGGGGAATTAATATATAAAGCGATAATTAAAGAACTCTTCTTTTACCGTAGATTTCTCTTTTGAGGCTCATTTATCCATCACCTACTCTCTTTCAACACATTCTATATATTGCTTTTAAGTTCTTATCTTCTACTTGACAAAAGCTCAACAAAGACTCAAAAAGAAATTTCTTTTCTTCTCTCTCTACGTGAAAAACAATAGCATGGATCTTGGATATATGTATTTGATGCGAGTTTCAAGATATTCTAAGAATTTGCCATTTGTACTCTCTTGAAGGTATAAAATTAAATCTTACTTTTTGTCTTTTGAGTACTACTTTCTTCATATTTTATACTGTCATATATATATATATATATATATATATATATATATATATATATATATATATATATATATTATGAATAATTGTCTTAAACAAAAAACACGTATTTTTGCTCATTAGGATTAAGTTTTTTATTTTGGAATTTTATTAAAAAAAATTATAATTTTAAATTTATACAAAATTTTATCGTTTTATTAAGTAACTCTAATCAAACTTGGTTATGACCGATCACATTTTTTCCTATAAATATATATTATGGACATTATTCTTAAGTATATAGAATGTGTCACGTCATCAATATATTCTCATATTTGCATTACACTTCCACCTTTCATTTTCATTTTCTTCTGATCAGTTTTTGCTTTACAACTTATCCATATATATGTACAAATTAATTACATGGTCAGAAACACCAATGGAAGCACTAGAAGAGAAAGACCTAACCTGGTACCTACCACTCTACAAGGCTGCACTAAGAGGCGATTGGGAGAGTGCCAAAAATTTCTTTGACCTACACAAAGACGCAGTCAGAGCCAGAATTTGCAAGGATTTTAAAACAGCTCTTCATGTAGTAGTTGGGACAGGAGGAAAAGCAATTCATTTTGTTAAAAATTTGGTTAATTTGATGCCAGCTGATGCACTGGCTATGCAAGACGAGTACGGCAACACAGCCCTTAACATTGCTGCTCTGGTTGGTAACACTGAGGCCGCGATTGTCTTGGTGAAAAAGAATCGATCTTTGCTTCATATTAGGCACAGTTTTGGTTATTTGCCGGTTCATAGGGCTGCTCTAAATGCCCACAAAGACACACTTGTATATTTGTTAGCTTGCCATTATAAGGATGACATTGATCCTAGATCCTTAGCTGGAGGATGTGGTGTTGAACTTCTGGTTAGTGTTATCGATTCTGGATTCTTTGGTGAGTTTTTTATTTGGATATGTATTTATTCATGCTTGCTTTTAAGATCAGAAGAATCAATCATGTGTTACATGCCGAAAATTAAACCTCACATAAAATTCTCATACAAAATACTGAAATGTGAAATTGGCCCCTCGGTTTTAATCCACTTAACCTAAACCCTCGCTCAAAGGTTATATAGTAGTGCAAAATTGTATTTTTGAGTCAGATTTTCACTTCTAACTATTAGTTTAAAGGTAGAGTTTTGTACTAATAAGTGTATCTTGAGAGAGAGGTTTACAAAATTTTTAAACTCAATGATGAAAAATATTACACAAGCATGCACAAACACAGAGAGTACAGTTTTGCACTTGAGTCCATAATTATGTTGGAGCAATGTGCTTATAATATACTATTATAATAATTGATGGTTACTTTGTTTAACATGATGCAATTCCAGTGAGTAGCATGAAAGAATTACTAATTAAAAATTAAATATAGTTGTTTTACTTTTACAGATGTGGCATTGGCTTTGGTTCAACACTACCCTAGTTTGGCTATGTTGAAGACCGAAAAGGGCGACTATGCTTTACAAGCAATAGCTAGAAAGGCATCTGCGTTCCCAAGCAGAAGTAATCTAAACATCTGGCAATGCTTAATCTATTCTAGTTAGTTTTCTCCAACTCTGTGTTATCTTTTATCTCTTTACAATACTATATATCTTACTAGTCTTGCTTTGTAAAGCAATTTATGCAAATTTATTTTTATCTTCATCCCATCTGTTGTCTCACCCCCACGTATTGTTGTCACGTAATCCTTATTTATCAGTCAACTTAATTTGTAGTGGTCAAGAATTACGCGAGAACGCCATGCATGAAAGTTGGACGGTAGATGAATATATAGAAAATGAGACGACGGATTTTAATTATTGATTTGAGGACTTTGTTTAGCCTTGCCTATGAACATTGGCTTTCTATTTTATTTTAATTTTTTTTTCATTAGCAAAAAATAGATTCATTAATCCACCAATTTGTATCCAAAAGACTTGGATACAAGATTGTACAAGAAGCAGTCCTCATAGAATGGCTACATGGGAGCAATTTTAAAGAAGTGTAGAATCAAGTTATCTGGCTGGAATAAAAATATCTCATTGGGTGGGAGTTAGGATGATTTTGATTAAAGCAGCTCTATCAGGACTACCTCTGTATTACATGTCGGTTTTTAAGGCTCCAAAGAAGGTGATTAAGGAACTGGAAAAAAATAGGAGAAATTTCCTATGGGGAAGTAGTACAGAGAGCAGAAAATTAAACAAAGTGGCATGCATGGAGAAAAGTATGCTGGAGTAAAGCTTAATTAAGGAGGTATGGGCATGGGGTCTCTTGAAGATAAAAATGTGGCCCTTCTAAGCAAATGGTGATGGAGGCTAGGTATAATGTTGAAAAAATTCTTTATGGAGAAGAGTGGGGTCTTACAAATACAATTGGCGAGAATCTAATTTGTTGCATGATCGGTGTGCTAACCTAAACAAAATGTGTAGAGTGTGGAAGGACGTTATGTTAATAGGAGTTGGTAGTGGAGTTGAAGTGCTGGTGGATAATTCAAGTTGGGAATGGAAAGTCAGGGATGGCAGGTCTGTGCGATTTTGGATGGATATGCGGTGTGGTTCTATGATATTTAAGGATAGGTTCCCAACATTATTTTTATTGTCAAATTCAAAGGAAGCAACTTTACATCAAAGTATGTCTAAGAAAGGGAATAATAATTTGTGGGGTTTTAAATGGAGGAGAGATTTGTTTGAGTGGGAAAAGGAGGAAGAAAAACATCTTCAAGAGTTGATAAAAAAATGTAACATTGTAGAATGGGATTGAGGACAGGCTCTTGTGGAAGCATGGAAAAGATGGGTGGTCGATCTTTCGCTGTTAAAACATGCACTCAAGTTATAGAGAGTCAAAGAGGGCTACAGGATTGTTTCATGGAGAAATTGTGTATGGAGGAAGGAAGTCCAAACTAAGATCCAATCTTTCCTATGGCTTGCTGTTCAGGACTCACTTGCAACAAAGGAGTTTTTGTTCAGAAGGAAGGTTCTAAATGACAGTTCTAGAATAATGTGTTTGTGGTGTGGAACTAATGTGGAAAGCGTAGATCATGTGCTGATTCAATGTGTGTGGGCTTAGAGAATTTGGTCTTGAATTTTTGGTTGGTGGTATGAGGATTTTCAATAAGGAGGTAGTTTGTTGGAAGGTAACTGTGGAGAAAGTAAAATGCAGTTCGTTTAGATGGGAGGTGTATAGAAATGGGTATCAAGAAGGCCATGGCTATTTTTAGGTGTATAGAAATGGTTCATTAGATTGTTTAATGTAATTTTGGTTGGGTCCAAATCTTATGGATAATTTGATGTACTCTATATTTTGGTTTTAATGAAAACTATTTTTGCCTATAAAATACCAACTTCATGTCTGCATCCTATATACATCAGGAAATACAAACTCTAAACATCAAAAAAGGACTCAAAAAACAAGATCTTAACCTTAGAACATCACCAAACTACAAACAAAGCCATGGTTCCTGCATGCGCCCATTTGTGACTATTAGTACCAATATCCTATAAATCCTGAGATAATCATATCCCCATTGGCTTTCTATTTGAATTACCTGATCGAGCTAGTCGTAAGAGTCTTTAATATTTGATGTGCTAATTATAATATCTCCGCATGGAGTAGCACTCTCTTTTATGTGAAATATTTGATTTTCAAAACATTAAAATCGCAACTCAATTATATGATTGTACATCTTCTTGATAAAAGCAACATATATATTTCATCTTGAAGGTGTTCCTGTCAAGTTTGGGGACTACTTAAACAAGCATGATGAAGGTGACATTGAAGATCCATTTGGCAACTCTAAAGTGTTTCCGCAGATGTCTGGCACAAGTCCATTGTTCCGAGAAAACATCTACACCTCTGGTTCGTCTTAAATTTCCAGTTCAACCATCTAAATTCAGAGCATAAACCCATATCAATTATTACTTAGATTTACTAGCATTGGAAAGATTTGTAATGGTGGTCCATATATTAGGTCATGGCTGCCATGTCAAGAATTTATAATATATTTAAAATAAGAAGACTAAAATGTAAAATTGTCCCTTCAGTTTATCCACATTAATTCTTGAAAATAGATATTTCCACGTGAAAAACCATCGTTATAGATCCTATATTCTTTATTCCATTTGTTTGTGCAGTGTGGCAAAAGTTGCATATGATATTTTGGGAAGCCATCAAATTTTTAGGTAAGCAGAGAAGCACAAGTGAAAGTAATTAAATATAGAAAGAGCATTTCCAAAGAATTTATCATCTTTGATTCTTGTCAAAAGCATGGTTTGAAACTTTTGGTTGCAGTACCACGAATGAAGCACATAGAAAACACAAAACTGATGCACTATCAAGCGCTTCATCTTGTTGAAATCTTGTGCAAGAAAATCAGATCATTAAATAATGCAACATCTTGTTTATCACTATACGCAAAACCAATTCATGTGGCAGCAAAGCTGGGTATTCATGAGGTTGTCGAAACGATTGTGGGCGAATTTCCAGATGCAGTATATTCTAGGGATGAAGACGGGTATTACATATTTGAAACGGCAGTTATTAACCGCTCTGAGAACATTTTCAACCTCATTTATCAGATGTCCGATTATAGGCAATACACAACATTGCTTATAGACAAATCTGGAAACACTATCTTGCATTTAGCTGCAAGATTAGCCCCTCCAAAAAAACTCAATCTTGTTCCTGGGGCAGCTCTACAAATGCAATCCGAGATACAATGGTTTAAGGTAACAACTTCTTTCACCGTATGGTCCTTAATTATCCCTGGACCATTCAAACTAATTCTAGGGAATATTTCATGCAGGAAGTTCAAAATTTTGTGATCCCAACCTACAATGAAAAGCTAAACTCAGATGAAGAAACACCTGCAATGGTATTTACGCGGGAGCACAAAGATTTGGTAATAAAAGGAGAGAAATGGATGAAAGACACCGCGAATTCCTGCACAATCGCAACAGCACTCATTGCGACCATAACATTTGCAGCATCCATTACTGTACCTGGTGGCGTCGACAAGGATGGCTTCCCGAATTTAAACAAAGAAAAGGCCTTTACAATCTTTGGTGTTACAGATGCAGTCTCTCTCTTCACATCCTGTACTTCATTGCTAATGTTCTTGTCCATCCTCACTTCGCGCTACGCAGAATCCGACTTTCTCCTCGTTCTACCGAGGAGATTAATTTTCGGACTTGTTACCCTTTTCTTCTCTATAACTACCATGATGATGTCCTTCAGTGCTACATTTTATCTTATGTTTGAGCCAAGGATGGAATGGCAACTGGCATTGGTGGTTGCATTAGCCTCTCTACCAATCACTTCTTTCGTCTTGTTACAATTTCCCCTCCTCGTCGATGTGATTCGTTCAACTTATGGCCCTGGCATTTTTGGCAAGCAGAGTGATCGTCCCTTCTACTAAGGAAATTAAAAGACCTACCTCAGTGTAGTGATTCAGTAATCATGTTATTTTTTCAAGAGGGAACATCTCTTTTAGTTAAAAGTTCTACGTACACCCTTCGTAGTGCCAGGCATGAGCTATTATTATCTCGACTTGGTTTTGGTTTATGAGCTCTGAGTTTTATTTCTTTAGTTGTATGTTTAGTTTTCTCTGGAGACACGAATAATTATGCTCACTATTACTTGAGCAATCATAGCAGCAAAACATGTATTGGGGAAAGAAAAAATTGCCACAAAAATGCATACAGATAACAAAAGAATGAAAGAACAAAATTCACAAGGCACTAACAGAGATGGGCGAATGTTAGAGAGTTCATCTTCAATACAAGGTCTTTACCCACGGATGGGCTTTTCCATTTTTCATCTTTTTCCCTTTCCTTACCAGAAAAAAAAGTCACTGCAAAGCTGGATACTGAGGCACTACAACTGCAGAATGGATTCAACAAGTTCATAGAGAGGTGCAAGTTCCCCCTTGTCGATCAAGCGGAATTCCTGTGTTTAACATAATCAATTAGAAATACCAAATATTGTTGTGTATAGTCAATAAAACATACATAAAAGATGAGGGGACAGAGTGTTGGGTCTTTAACAGTGGAAAAAATCGGATGAAACTACTAATAGAGTAGGGGGTGTTTGGAAGTGGAATGCTTTCTTTTAAGAAGCTGCACTATATATATATATATATATATATATATATATATATATATATATATATATATCTTCATATAATAATTTTAAAAGAAAAATAAATAGAAAAGGCCTAAAACAAATGAGAGAGATGTAATGGATTAGTAGATTTTTGCCTAGAGATTTCAGAGGATGAGGGTCCATAGGATCATGCCCTCCATCCTTCAATGCCAAACGCCTCCTTCCAACTTGAGACAAGAAGCAATAAAAACTTTTTTTTTTATAAATAAGTTAAACTGAGCTAGAATGCATTATTTTTTTAATAAAAAAAAAGGTTAAAAATCAAGATGAAGAAATATGGAATGAGGACAATGCTTTCTCCTGTGGCCATTCAAAACAGGGCCTTACCCATGTGAAGAGAACAAAATGCTTAAAACAAGTGTTGAGATGAGCTTCTTCCTTCAGGCTTACAATCTTCTGGAAATGTGAGTGATAGATGTGGGCATATACACGAAACAACCGCTTAAATATTGTCTTCACAACATCCACAAAATTGGGTGGAAATGGTACTCCTGCAAAACAAGCGAATTGAATTGAAAAACCAAGTTCTTTGGTTATAATTCATACGCTCTAACTACTTTAAAAATATATAGGATACCCAATCTTTGAGGAAAAGTTGATTCATCATCCAGCTGAGCTTCAATCCAATCCATCAAATACTCCACATACTTGGGAGCAGATACCTCTATGGGTTTCTTTATAGTAACTCCATCAGCCCATCGATATTCATATCTGCATAGATATAAGTTTTAATTTAGGACTTTGGATGTGAATGCATCAGAACAAAATTAGTGTTGCTCCAAGTGTTAACTGATGAATGATTATACTGAATCTCACTTCTCACCAAAAGCTTAACTAGTTTCACTTGATCACGAAAAGGTAATAATATAGTAAACAGTTAAAAGTCTGGCATCCACATATAATGATCTAAGGCCAAATCTACCATATATGCGTGTACAAGCCAAAAAAAATTGATGATGGGGTTACATTAAATGAAGGACATAAATAAAAAAAAAACTATTTATGAACATTCACCAACTTGAGTCCCTACCCAAATAATGACGGTGTATTTGAAGGGTTTTTGTTTTGCCTAATAATTTTTCTAATGAGCCAATGTTCATTAACATTTTCAAGCATGCATTCAGCCTCCTCCTCTTCTTCCTTTTTCTTTCCGTCTGCAATTTGTGCTAAAACAGATAAGCCATTATTACTGACCCAGTCTTGTATTTTCAGTTTCTTGATAAATCCTAAAACAATCTATATCCTTCAAGAAAAATAGCTCTCTAGGTCTCAGTGATGTATCCAGAATAGAACTGGCCAAGCCATCCAACAAAGCTCATAAAGGATAATAAAGAATGATTTATAGCATATAACAAACACCATCATTGCACTTATGATAAGACTTAGAAAGTTACTTTGCTCCTGCAGTCATCGTCGGGCAGGTTGATACTGTGCAGAATTCCGTAAGAGTTCCATAAAGGATATTCACCTGATTAAAGAAGTCAACCGCTGTAGGGGAAAAACCAAACTATATGAAAACATGACCAAAAATTGAATATATATTGCAATTTAAATCAGTCAATGTAGATCTAATATTGATGTCAGGTGTTCACTTGTCAAGAAAGAAAGAATCATATGCACATAACTGGGGCACCAAGCACATTGAGATAAAACAGAAAAACAGCGTTTTCTCTAGAGTAAAATGATCTATTTCCCAAATTGGCTTCTATCACTAGCAAATCCTCGTAAATAAGGAAAGCATATAATGATTTTGTTCTAATTACAATGTCATTTTGAATCTTACAAGCATATCAGAAAGTTGTATATAAAATGAGACTTTGACATCATAGGCTAGCACATGCAAATTATGACTTAAAACTTCAACAAAGTATCATGAGATCCTCGTAATTAAACACTCTAATAGTTAAACAACTTAAGTACGAAATCTTACCATTTACTGCCAGCCACTCATTAAGATCTTCTCCAGGGGGTAGGCGAACAGCTTCCCTCAAATTGCCGCTACCAAGGGTAGCATCAATGTGTTTTTGAAGTTGTGCACCCTGTACAACAAACAAGGAATAACATTACCAAAAGGCAAAGAGTTGCCTATTATCACTTCATGAGCTTAAGGTAAGGCACCTACCTTACTCCCTGATGGAGCATTCTTTTTAGGTCGAAATGTCTTCTGATTTCTGCACACATACAGGTCGGAACTCGGAACAATCAGATAAACAGAACATTTATATTGTGTTCTTGAAGGCATACAATAAAAAGATAACATTACTTGGTGAAAACGTCATTTGAGAACAATACTGTCTAACAAAAGTCTCCTTTATCAACATGAAGAAACTACTATATAACACTGCAGACCTTATCAACTTCAATGTACACCTACAAATCAATATTTTGATGTCTATGTCCACCTTTAAACATGTAAGTCAATCCTCAGTGGAGATCTAGAGAGTTAACTTTGGGATTCCCAAAATGAGAGTGTGCTGGAACACATACTTAAAGTCAATTACCATAAAAAAATGAATAGTTTATGTTAGTATTAAGAGAAGGATTGTGGAGATTTTGTGAACAGTTATATCACAGATTTTTATGCTAATATGTAAAACTTGCCCTTTGTTCCGCATCTTAGAGAACTGAAGCCAGAGTGACATTCTTAACCTCTCCAAACGGCACAATTATAGCTACGTCAAACATTGTGCTTTAATCACATTCAGCTTCCAGGGTGCACCACATAAGACACTTGAAGCAAATGATAAACAACCTCCAAGTGCCAAAATTTAGTTTTCCTTCAAAAACAGTTTGGTGTACCATTCCTTAGAGATATTCAATCATGCCAAATTTTCATAAAAGCAGGAAAACTTGACATCTTTCTTGTGTCTGATTGCTTGACATCATATCGACTTCGATAACATGTGCGCTTATGCAAAAGATTTAGTTATGCTTAGAACGAAAAGCTGTACTATTTTTTATAAGGCCGTCCTAACATATACTCCCTCCATTCATGATAAAAGTCTTGGTTGACTTTTTATACATATTAAGGAAGAGGATAAAATGACAAAATTATCCATGTTTAAATTATCATTTAATTGCATAGTTTTCTACACATGACTAGTGACGTTCCATAAATATTCATAGAGGATAGAAATATGACAATTAATATTAATGGTATTATAAGCAAATTATTTTTAAAAATAGATTATTTAAGGTAAATAGACATTTAACTTGGGACTACTTAAAATAGTAATAAGGACTTTTGTCCTGAGACGGAGAGAGTATTTAATTTAGGTGGTGTCTGTAGCACGTAATGCAAGAGCATGGACGTGCAAAAAAACTTAAATGAAACTCGACTCGATGGTACAAAATGACCATTGATCGATTTTGCCAAATTCAAGTCTTGGGATGTTGAACAAAACGATTACTATTTTTAAACATATGATCTTGAAAATATTTGAATCTCTATTGAAGACGTTCGAAAACTAGCTTGATCTATGATCTAATGTATCAGCCCTCAAAGTGCTCAGATGTTCAAATTACCATCTATATATCAGGCATTAATTGAAAAGTATTCTTAGGCATATTAAAAGGTTTTATTTTTAGCTTATTTCTTTTTTCTCTTTTGGCTGACCCTACAAAATAATTAAATCAAAATGTATCAATACTGTGACCACATAATCATACTAAAATGTTTATCTAATATCGCCAATCTAATTGAAATGTCATCAACAATCACTATCACCATCAATTGAGATTGAATAATCACCATCAACTCATCACTTACCATTTAACAATTTCATCTATTCATCTCGAATTAAATATAATTAACGAAATTACATATACAAAAACAAATTCATGATCATTACAAATTCTCCCTGTGAAAAAAAAATCAAAAAATTGTGGAACAACAATCCAATACAAGGTCACATACAATCATATATACATGATACATGCAATAACATACATATATACTGTTATATATATATATATATATATATATATATATATTAGAGAAATTGAAATGTTGGAAAAAGACCTGCTTCCGAGACCGAAGAGACTCATGATTATGAAGCCAATTCTCTAAGAATCCAAACAAAATGAGAAGCTGGGGACCCAATTTTGAAGGAAAAAAATGAAGGGTTATGTGTATTTATTTGTCTATATATATCACTGGCTAGCTGTATGCATGTATGTATATATATAGAGAGAGAGGTGGAGAGAGAAAGACAGGGGAAGATATATGACAGACTGGCATTCTTTCTCTCTCTACTTTCTCTCTCTAACATTTGAACACAACCAGCCAGCTCTTCTTCTTCTCTCTTTGCCATCGCCAGCCCACCTGGCCGATTCTCCCTCAGTATCTTTATGCATAATTTTTATATGTTTTTACTCCCTGGCATCCTTTTTAATTGTGTTCCTTTTTGTACGTGGCTTGTAAATTTTAAAGAAAAGTTGCTTATTTGATCACTCAAAATTATATAACAAAATATTTATTATATTTTTAACGTGCTTGATACTAAATTGTCAATTATTCTTAACAGAGAAATATATATATCTACAAAACATGTAAATTTATTTTAACCATTATTCTCTATTTATATATTTGTTATTTTTTAAATATATCTTTATTTTGAAACGAAAGGTGTAAATAGTACTCCAAATAGTACAATTGATATTTAAAAAATAATAATTAATTGTAGATATATGAAAAACAAGATAAACTAACCAAAGATAAATTAAATAAGTAGTACAATTAATAGGCATGCCCATGGTTTAGCTAAATTGGTATGGTTTTTAACATTCTTGTATGCTGTTTTCATTAATTAAATTTTCCAGCCGTGTAAGTAAACTGTAAAATTATATTTTCAATAATAAATAAAATTTCCAGCCTTTTTTTTGGCTGTTCACAAAACAAAAAATAAAAATAAAAATAATTAAGAAGTACTCCTTCACTATCCAAAGAGATGACATAGTACATTGTTTTGTAATGCAATAATTACATTATTATTCTCAAAGCTACTATCACATGTAAAAAAAGTCACGTAATGTTAAGATATACACACACTTGGCATGCATCTTTGCTGAATTCGTTTGACGTGTGAGTAGATGCGATATCGTGTGTGTATATGAACATTATGTGATATTTTTTGTGATAATAGCATTATTTCTATACAATATATATTCACACCAGATCATATATTCAAGCCATTATCATTCAATGTGTCAACAACTTCATAGTAATAGAAATAAATTTTAAGTTGTAAAATAATATATTTATTCTAACGGTTGTATTAAGGGTATTAATTCTACATCCTCAAAATTTAATACAAAATTATATAATTTTACATGTTTTTTCATTTGTACAATTAAATTTTATTAAAATATTAATAAGAAAAATTCATACACAATCTATATACTCCACTATATATCTCGTGAGCCCTAAACATTAAAATAACTCTCTCTCTCTATATGCATAAGCTCTATTAATTACAATTGTGTTAGAATACTGAATTGCGAGGAGTGTAAACGAATCGAGTCGATCCGAGTATTGAGTTGCTCAGATTTGGCTCACAAAATTTATCGAGTATAAAATAAAGTTTGATTGATGCTCATTTAGCTACCGAATCGAGCACGATTCCGAATCGAGCCCAAACAGTTTGGACTTTTCTAACGAATATGATCCGAGTATAAATAGAAAATTATAATTTGAGGAGGTTCAAGTAATTTATCGAACTTTAAAATGTCTTTCATATTCGACTCATTTATATTTTCAGGTCTAAAGCTCGAATCGAACTTTTAATCGAAGAAATACTGAATCGGAATTTAACTATTTATTCATTTTACAGCCTTAGATGTGCATATGAAGTTGATGCAATTAGCTGGAAGAAGGGATGAGGGAGAATTAAGTCAAAAATGGAATAGAATTAAGTCCATCCAATTTGCAGTTTGGGGCCAGACAAATATATATAAATATATATAATCATGTTCACTGAATAGATGCGGAGCTATGGGCGGTTTGAAATTGGCTAGGAACAGAAACTATCAAAAGCTGGAGCTGGAATCGGACCCCGCCCACAGGTAGTCACTGAATTGATTAATCAGCTTTAAATGAGGACCCAAACTTTTCTCTCATTTAGACAATTTGTGAGCTGTTAACTAGGAATTACAGCGAATGCAAGTCCATGTATTTTTGGAGAGAGGAAAATTAATGTGCCAAAAATTGATAATAGGATATAAAAATTTAACATGAAAATTAGATAATATTTTAGTCCAATTATCATGTTTGCTTTTAATGTGTCAGTTTTTTTGGCTAAAAGGGCAGTTGATATTGAAGATGAATAATGCTATAAACACAACTTATTCTACAATTATTTTACAATTGTATCACATGAATCAAGACAAGGAATGAGGAAATTGTCAGCATTGGCGAAAAGGTGAATTGCTTTTGGTTTATGATTATACGCCCAATGGAAGTTTGGACAAGTTAGTTGCTATATGATCAACCAAAGCTCACCCTCCTCAATTGGAGCTAGCCACCGTCATCAAAGGCGTAGCAGTAAGGCTTAATTATCTACATCAAGAGTGCACGGGAGCATGCAAGTGGTGATTAATAATAGAGTTGTCAACGCGCTAGTAATTAAATGTGTTGTTAGATTGTGAATTAAATGGAAGATTAGGCGATTTTGGGCTTACAAGATTATATGATCATGGAACAGACCCTCAAACTACGTACCCATGCACGTTGTTGGAATTATTGGGTATTTAGCCCCTGAACATACTAGAACTGGAAATTAAGGCCACAACTAGCAGTGATGTGTATTCTTTTGGGGCTTTTTTGCTTGTGGAGAAAAGCAGACAGAAGTACAAGCGGCCCCAGATGATTTAATTAAAGCTTGGTTTGATTTGCTCTAATTCAGTGCCAGTACTGACTAGGCAGCGAGTTGTGCAGTAGTTGGATGGCTATGGAAATATCATCCCTTGGCATATCTGTCCCTGGCCTAACATATGCACATCACCAAGCTGGATTTGATTATATTAATTTTGGCATGCCTTATCCATCTTTTATGGAAAACACATTTTCTCATAGTTCCACTATGGTCTATCTGGTGGCCGTGGGAGATGAGCTGATATACAACCTTACTGTTATCTTAATTTCCATGCAATATCAATTGATCAGCTGTAAATATTGTAAATTGTTGTGCACAATGTATATATATTAATTAAGGATACATCTTTCTCATTTTTCTTATCGATCAACATACATAATTGCTGTCAATTTCTTATATGTATTACTGGAGGGATATTTTTTTATATTTCTTTTGTAAAGACGACTTGTATAAACTGGATAGCTACTAAACAGTAATTTCTGTGTGGACTAAAATTACTTTTAAATTAAAATAAAAATATATTTGGTGCGAAGAACTTTAAAAAATTTGTGCTTTTGACTTAAAATTATCCTTAAATTATTAAAAAAAGATAAGATCTCATACACATGCACAACTATATTAGATTTGTCATAAATATTTTTAAAAACACTTTTTATAATTATGTAACCCAACGTAACACTTTTAAATATAAACTCATGACCTGAGATCAAGCTTGGACCACATATTTACATAAGGAGATAAGGTGGTATCTCGTTGTGACATAGTCTATATACCATATATACATATTATTCCTATCTCAAAACTTTCTTCATTTTGATGGTAGAAATCTATTAGAATGATTTCTATTTAATTTGGTACTCATGTGTCTATTGAGTTAAATATTCATACTCACATTATATGAAACTTATTTATAGACATAAACTGTGACGCCCCCAAAATAGGTTCATTCCATCCAATCTATTTTGAGTTACAAATCGTATGATGTAAATAACTACAACTTTATTAATACATTTTGTGCAAAAAAATACGACAACACATAAATCATGAGTTTAAATACAAATATTGTCTTCAGACAATATCCACACTCAAATAAATCCCCATTATTGATACAATATTTTACGAATAGTGAGGGACTACTAAAACAATTTATCTAGAACCATCACCCACACCCCGACTAATTCTCGCTATAATCTCTTCCCGAGAAGAAAAATGGAACAAAAGGAAAGGGTGAAGCTCAAATTAAAGGTAAAGAATGTTATGACTAAGATAATATAGAACAAATTATCGTTAGTCTTCAACAGGAAAAAATCGATAGAACAATAAACAACAAGTTTGAGATAAATATTCATAATGAAATAATAATTCATGTAAGAGTTACGTAGAGAATGAAATCTACTATAATCTATGAATTTAACAGTCCATCATCAATATTCATCTCAAATCAAATATTCATCTTTGCACTACAGGCCAAAGATATTCATCAGTCGGTCATGTTCATCTTTGCATTAAAGGCCAAAGATATTCATCGATCGGTCATGTTCATCTCAACACTGCTCATCTTTCAGACTACTGGCCAAAGATATTCATAAGAAAATCAACCTTCTTTGCACTACATGCCAAAGATATTCAGAACATCATCATTTAGATGAAGATGATGAAAATAATTTTAAAGAAAACGAATCCAGTGAAACAAAACAACAAGTATTATGGATTCGTACTTTTAAACAATCCGAGTTCAAAAATACTTCATAAATAATCATATCAAGTAAAATTCAAGAATGATCAAAACATGGATACAATCAAAAGGTAGTATCCATAATAGATATTTTTGGACGAAAAAGAAAAATTTAATTTTTCGTGAATAGTGTCGATTCGTGAATAGTGGACGATATCGTGAATAAGGTCGTATACGTGAATAGTAACTCGACACCAAAAGATAGAAATTTTACAAAAAATATTATCATGCTTCGTGAATAAGACTCGTGAATAAGAGCTACATGAATAAGTAACTCTCAAGCATGAAAAAGTTCTAAATTTGATAAAAAGTTCCAACCAATATTTCAAGATAATGATATTGAAGAAATAATATCATTTACTGAAGAAAATAACATCCCTTACTTGAAAGACAAGATTTCTAAGTAAAAAACAGGATATAATTTATGACTTAAACTTGCACCGTCAGATATCAACACTCAAAATATACTCACAAGAATACACTCAAAATATCGAGAGAGAAATAGAGAGAATTTGGGTTTACGGTGTGATTTTCAATTCTAACCTAAGCTCCCTATTTATAGGAAAACGCTTAGTAACACCAAAAGTAGAAAATTGAATATAATAATATTATTTATAAACAAAATTCCTTAGCCCACCTTTGAAATCTGATTTCAGACATAGCACATGTTAAATGAGGTTCACAAACTCACCAAAAACGTTTTTCTCAAAATAATTAATTAAAACTCCCAAAAATCAATTATTTTGGAACTCAGAAACTTCAATAATTCATAATAAATAGCCCTTTTATCAGAAAATTCGAATCTCGCGAGTTTTTATAGAAAATTCAATTCTCTACAACTTTGCAGAAGAAAGTTTTTCCAAATTCCAAACAGAAATTGACCAAAATTCACAAACGGACGATTTTACAAGCTATAATCAAATTTCAGTCAAGAAATGGGGTCCACCGACACACAAAACATGTGTTAATCATTTAATGCAATAAAAATACTCTTCCTCCTCATATACTCATATATCCCACATTCATTGTAAAAATATTACCATTAATATATTATTAAAATAATATATTTAAATAAATTATTTTATTAGAAAAAGATAAAATATTAATTTTCAACAATTGTCACATTAAAAATTTTCTCCATCTATATCCTCATAAAATCAATACTTTTCTCATCATATAAATCAATAATTAATTATTCACAAATAATATTACAAATTACATTATTATCGACAACTGTGAGCGATTCAGGAAAGAGGGGCTTTCCAATAAGAATTTTTCCTTCATTGGCCTTGCAATTAGGTGACCAAACCTCTCCTGATGATGTAACTTTCTAGACATTGCCAAAAATATTTTCTAATAATATTATTAGGATAATATGAATTATTGCTTCGATAATGAAAAATACCGTGTAGTGACAATTATTGAAACAACGGTAATAAAATATCAACACAACAATTATTGAATCAATAAAATAAAATAATCGAGCAAGAATTATCGTAACAATTATTGAGTAGTGCCTTCTTTACGTAAGAATCAATAATTGGTGCAATACTGAGTATCTTCATTGTTCAACAACGCAGATTAGTGTGTTTTAACCACAAGGGTATTCCAACAAGATAATTGCAATAATAACTACGCCAAGTTATTTATAAACAACTTATACTTGTCGCTTTCTTCATTCAATCTTTTTCGTTATGGGCCCACACACAAGGTTCTTGTACCGTCGCACGAATATTCCCGACAAAGATTTAATATTCCACGCACCAAACGAATATTCCCGACAACAATAAATATTTTATCACCACTTGCTTATTTAAAATATTTGCGCATTTTACCCATAACTAACTACATTAATCAAATCTACCCTTACTATTTCAAAATAATAAATAAAGAAAATTCCTTTTTATTTAAAAAATTTCGGGGTCTTACATAAACTCTATAAATATGCACTTGTTTCCGTATGATTCCTCTTCAAAAATTTAATTCCTTATAACGACACACTTTGACTATAATTCATTTCACATTTAATATTTATGTTAAGTATGGATTCAATTAATAGAATTGATGAATGAATAAAATAGAAAAGTGAATGGAATGAAGAGTGGAATGAGTCATTTCATACCCTCTATTCACAAATTTGGCATGAATGAAAATGGTTTATTCAATTAATTCCAATATTGGAACAATCAAACAAAAAATTTTTCATTCCATATAAACGAGTCATTCTATTCTCACATTCATTAATTAATTCTTACAATCAAAACGTAACATTAGGGCAAAATTTCAAATTGAAAAACAATCATAAAAAGCATTATGTATTAATTTATGTCTAGTTAGGTCTTTCATTTCTTAATATAGATGCATATTAAAAAGTAAAATGAGCTAGACTATTTGAATTCTAAATATAACAGGTGTTATATATAATGTGCAAGTGTATGTATAACTATATATTGAGCTTATGTGTTCGAAAACTTGTTCAAATAACATGACAATATCTATGTTCTTAAAAATATAATTGATTATTGAACTCATTGAACTTTCATTTTTGAAATCGAAAACAAAAATAAGCCAAAAATAATAAAGAAGAAGAAGAACTTCACTAAAGACTCCAGGTCATGATATACTAATAATAAACGTACAAATTAAACTAGTACAACTACCAGTACAAAATAGAAGAACCTTATTCTTACAGATGATCTTGAATCAATGACAAGAAGAAACACAAAAAATAAAAAAGGTGTTTAACAAATTCAGAAGAAATTAATTCAAGTAAAGTGACTCAAAATATTTATTAGAGGATGAACTTAATTAACCAGTCCCACCAAGAACACTCTTGAGCTTCTTCACTACAGCAGCATCAAGAAAAGTAGTTTTGGTCACTAATTCCGTCGGCAATTCATTCCCAAACAAGGCAAAATCAAGAATTTGGAGACCCGGACTAGCACTACTAAAACTAACAAATGCAAGAGCCGGTCCTTTTCCAGAATTTATTTGGAAATGCAATAACCCTTGTGGGAATACCATAATATCCCCTTTGTTTAGGAATTTATAGTAAACCGTATTTGCCGAGGACGAAATAAATCCAGCAAGAATTGTCCCTTGTACAACAATTAGGACCTCGGATGCACCAGGGTGCGTGTGCATTGGAATAACACCGCCCACGGCTAGGTCTAACCGGGCCAGGGATATGCCTAGACCGTTCACAGCGGGAAATTGGGCTACAAATGCCGGAGTCACTGCAGCACTGATGAGATTGGTGGTATTTCCGGTAACTCCGAGGCCGGAATAAACGAAATCTTTTTCGGAAAGGCTGGCGGCTTTCTTGCAAGGATATCCGGCCGGTCCGTCGGGCTGCGACAGGTCGGCGACGCAGAAGTCTTGCACGGATGCATTTGAGGTGGAAAATAGGATTGTGAAAAGGAAGAGGAGTGGGAGGAACATTTTTGATAATTAATTGAATTAACTTTGGTGTTTTAGGGTTTAGGTGCATGGCTAGCTTTCTAGGGTTTGGCATTTATATAGAGGGATGGAATGGGGTGGATATTTTTTCGAGCAATGCTATTGGTTGTTGGAAGATATGGCCATGACATGCAGAGTTTCACGTGCATGGTTAATATACGAGGAAACGACAGATTTGTGGGGTGTAGTCTGTAGATGCATGTGAGTGCATGATAACAAAAACAAGAAGGCTCTTTTTGTTTGAAATTGTAAATGACAAAGTTTATTTAAGGAAGTCTTGTTATTTAAAAATAGGTCCATTCCATCCAACCCATTCTGAGTCGCCAAATACATGGTACAGAAATAACTACAACTTTATTATTACAACATATAAACTGTGAGTTTAAATACAGATATTGCCATCTAGACAATATCCACACGCAAATAAATTCCCATCATAATTATTGATACATTATTTTACAAAAATGGTGAGGACTACTAAACAACTCTCTCTAGAACCTTCATTCCATACCCCGACTAGTACTCGCTACATTCTCGCCTCCTGAGAAGAAAAATGGAACAAAAAGGAAAAGGGTGAGCTCAACTAGCCCAGTAAAGAATATTATGACTAAGATAATATACAACAAATTATCGTTAGTCTTCAACAGGAAAAAATCTAATAGAATACAAATGATAAACCAATTTTAAATCAACAACTCGCAATGAAATAATAATTCATTAGAAGAGTTAAGTAGAGAATGCAAACTACTATCTTCTATATATGAATTTAAAAGTTCATCGTCGATATTTTATCCCTCGTAACATCAATCAATATATATCTCGAATCAAATATTCATCTTTGCACTATGTGCCAAAGATATTCATCATTGGTCATGTTCATCTAAAACACTGCTCATCTTTGCACTACGAGCCAAAGATATTAATCGGCGGTCATGTTTATCTCAACACTGCTCATCTCACTACTACGGCCAAAGATATTCATCAAGAAATCATTCATCTTTGCACATGTGCCAAAGATATTCATCGAAATCATTCATCTTGCACTATGTGCCAAAGATATTCAATAATATCATCATTTAAGACCGAGGATGATGAAAATTTATTTTTTTTTTTTAAAGAAACGAATCCAAAGGAAAAAAAATGACAAGGATTAAGGATTAAGGATTCATAATTTGTTTTATCCACGCCCAAAAATACCTCAAAAATAATCATAGTGGTGTAAAATTCAAGAATGATCAAAACATGGATACAATCAAAGCTAGTATCCGTAATAGATATTTTGATTTAAAAAGAAAATTTTCATTTTTCGATGAATATGTCAGATTCGTGAATAAGATCAGATACGTGAATAAAGGCCAGATACGTGAATAGTAATCCCTACACTAAAAGTTCCAAATTTGATAAAAACTTCAGATCAATATTTCAAAGATAATGATATCAAGAAATAATATCATTACTTAAAAAAAAAAAATAATATCCCTTACCTCAAAAAAGAGCAAAGATTTCGATCGAATAACGCCGAATCTAACTTGCAATCAGATAGCAATACTCAAAGTATACTCAAAATACTCACAAGAATACGCCGATAATATAGAGAGAGAAAACTTCATTTTCGTGTGTGATTTTCAATTCTAACCCAAGACCCTATTTATAGAAAATGCTTAACACCAAAGCAGTAAAATTTAATATAATAATAATATATATAATCAAATTTCCTACGCACACAAATCTGGTCCAAACTTCACCACACATGTTAAATGAGTTTCAAAATGAAAAAACATTTTTGTAATTAAAATATTTTAAACTTCCAAAATCAATTATTTTGAGCTTTTAACTTCAATAATTCATAATAAATAGCCCTTTTATCGTAAAATTCAAATCTTGCCAATTTTTATAGGAAATTCAATTTCTACAACTTTGTAAGAAGAAAGTTTTTCCAAATTTCAAATGTAAATTGGTCAAATCCACAAACCAAGCGATTTTACAAAGTGCTATAATCAAATTTCTATTAATAATCAGGTCCACCAACACACAAAATATGTGTTAAACATTTAATGCCACAAAAATACTCTTCCTCCTCATATACTCATATATTCATTCATTATAAAATATCACCGTTAATATATTATTAAAATAATATATTTAAATGAATTATTTTATCGTAAAAAAGATAAAATATTAATTTTCAACAATTGTCACATTAAAAATTTTCTCCATCTATATCCACATAAAATCAATATTTTTCTCATCATATAAATCAATAATTAATTATTCACAAATAATATTATGTAATCACAACATCGGCAACTGTGTGCGCCTCAGAAAGAGGGGCTTTCCAATAAGAATTTCTCTCATCCTGCGGCAAGCAATTAGGTGACCAAACCTCTCCTTAGATGTAACTTTCTAGACATTGCCAATAATGTTATCTAATAATATTATTCAGATAATATGAATTATTGCTTCGATAATGAAAAATACCGTGTAATGACAATTATCAAACAACAAAGAATATAAAATATCAATGCAAAGAATTATTGAATCAATAAAATAAAATATCGAATAAAGAATTATCGTAATAATTATCGAGTAAAGGCCTTTCACGTAAGAATCAATAATTGGTGCAATACGCAAAGTGCCATCGCTCAACAACGCCAGATTAGTGTGTTTTAACCACCGGGTATTCCAACAAAGATTAATCTGTGAATAACTACGCCCGCTATTTATAAACAACTTATATTTGTCGTTTTCTTCATCCAATCGCTCGTTATGGGGCCCACACATGGTCGCTACTGTCCGCATTTAATATTCCCCGACAGCATTTAATATTCCATTTACACCAAACTAATATTCCCCACAACAATGAATATTTTATAACCACTTGCTTATTCAAATATTTGCATATATTTTACCCATAACTATCCACATTAATCAAATCAACCCTTACTATTTCAAAATAATAAATAGAGAAAAATAAATTTCATTTATAAAAATTTGGGGTCTTACAACCTCCCTCCTTATGAAATTTCATCCTCTAAATTGACGACGACGCATTCGGTGTTTCAAAAGATGAGAATACCTCGCTTTCATTTCCGCTTCCAACTCCCGTGTCATTTCCTCAATAGCATGGTTTCTCCACAAAACTTTAACTTGTGGTATAACCTCAGACATAGGACATGTTCTTTCCTATCCAATATCTTGACAGTACCTCCTCGTGACGTTAAGTCTTCTGGCTATCTCGTCCGGTTCTAACTCAATGACGTGGTTCGGTCGTCCACATATTTACGTAACATCGACACGTGAAAAAACGTTATAAACACGCATCATACTTAAGCAGTAAAACGAGTCTATAGGCACAGCTTCCTATTCGATCGAGAATTTCAAATGGATTAATAAATCAAGGTTTGAGCTTTCTCACCTCACCGATTCTCGCTTTTGAAATAACAACTTTCGCACCTCCTTCTTCAAATTCATCACTCCCGGTGTAAGAGTATCTTGAATAAATTTTTAACTTTATCGATTAAAGTCGATTATACTCAGATATCATCACGCGGGTACCTAGAGTTTTCATCTCCATCTCTATTATTTGTAAGTTATACGAAATGAGTCTTTGAAAATATCGTATCAGATCAGATACAATCTTCTACTCAACACGCCGCCTACCACGCTCGCTTTTCCAGATGGCATGGTCGTAATATGTGTGAAATGAGTCTCCTCTCGAGTTCTTCAAGCTCTTCCCACATTCCTTGCTTCCATTCGAATTTTGTATCTCTACGAGTCACCGCGTTAATGGAATAGCGATTCGAGAATATCCTTCAATGAATCTCCGATAATAACCAATTAAGTCTAGAAAGCTACGATTTTGATTACCGACTTTAGGTTGTTCTCAATCGCGTGACTCATATCCCAATCTTGGATAAGACGTCACAATGACACCTATCAATTTTTACTATCGCGACTAATATGGTGTCCCCTACGGAGAGTCTCGCTTCGTGCATTCCACAAAGGAAGTCACCAGATAGAGGCTCGTATCAACTTTATAGTTGGATTTTTAACTCTCAAGTTCAATAGAGCCATTCGATATGAGATTTTAGAAATGAGTTTTGTACCGGTTCAAAGTCGATACAAAATTTAATATCAAAGCTTTGGGAGTAAGCCAAGAAATTCTTCAGAAATACGCCAGAAAAATCAATAACAACAGAATATTATTCAAATCGACGTGTCTTTATTCAAATCCATAACATGGACTAAGAAAACTTGACATCCGCTTTTCAATAAACGAATGACTTTATGGCTTGATATGAAAGTGTTTGACTTCAATGGTTTGGTTGTTTGAATTCAATAAAAGTTGCTTAGAATATGAAAACTAACAACCTTATGAAAGCAATCAATTTGGCATTAATGAGTAGTTAACCTTAAAATCACATCAAAAACAAATATCTCTATAGAAATAAGGTTAATGTGTAATGTGATAGTGCCAACTCGAATCAAGAAAGATTTCTAAACAACGGATGTAATGAAAGTTTTTCCTAACTGAGTCTCCATAAATAGTCAAAGTCTAATTTCTCCGTAGTCAAGTTCAAACATCGAGCGCAAAAGCAAGAGAGATAAAAGAATGGGTAGAACCCAGATTCAAGTAAGGTATAAACTTCGCAAGAATTTATAATTAACTAACCTGCTAAACTCGCTCGGGTTCTCGATTTTGACCACCACGACAAACGCCTTCCAGAATCGTTGACTTTGACTTTTTCGGGACATCCTTTCGAGTCACCATTCTCTACCGGATGGGTTTCATAGTGCAATCTCGAGTTTATATGTCCTTCCTTTCCACAATTATAGCATACCTTAAACTGCTAGGGCGCCAATGATATGTCCCTCTTTCCCAGATTTGTAACATACGACCGGTGGTCTTTCTCCTCCCTCGAACCAGCTTTGTCGGGCGCCGACGCTTCTTCACATGGTCGTTGTTGAATCTCTCTCTTTTAAAATCTCCTCCCGACTCGCTTCTTCTATTCTCATGGCCACGATTACCACCAGAGTGGTTACCGCTTTGTCCGTATTCTTCTTTCTCCGCCGGTTATCGTTATTCGATGATCGCTATCTTCTCAGATGATCCTCGTTATGGTCCTCTCATTGAACGTATTCGTTATCTCGCCTAACAACCGAGCCTCGCTGACAACATCCAAAGAGAGAAAATTTATGAGAAATGAGATATCGACGACGCCGTTTCAAACCTCTCGTAAACATCCGCTTACACGCTCCTCATTCTCCACCAAATGAGGTGCAAACTCGATAACTCCGCTAACTTCGCCTCGCATCGACACCGCCATGTTATTCTCGCTTCCGCCTAATAAACTCCACTTCCTTCATATGACGATTTAATACTTTCGTGGAAGTACTTGTCATTGAATCTGCTGCTTCAAACGCCTCCCACGACATGCCGAAAGGCAAATGGATGGGTACGCTTCACGATTCCCACCAAGAATCGCCTCACTATTTAACATAAAAGTAGCGAATGGAACTTTTTGTTTCCTCCGCATCCCAAGACATCGAATATCTTGGTAATTTGTTTGACCCACGCCTCGCCTTTAATCGGATCCGCTTTCCCTAAATTCGTGGTCCCAACTTTGAATCGTCAATCGTGACCACCCGTGAATTGCTATCATTTCTCCTCGTATTTTGAACACGAAGTCTCCTCGTCTCGATTTTTTGCATGAATCGCAAAAAGCTTCTAAACATCCCGCTGCTCATCATCCGCTCAGCAGGGTGTGTTCACAGGAGGTACATTGCCAAATTTGTCAGACGCTCTCCTCGCTGGTAAATATGTGTATCTCCACTGGCCTCATTTACTCCATTGTTAATATTCTCAACGACATTCTCAAACACCGCCATAAAAAGGGTTAATTAAGGAAATCAATATATCACATAATATCCCTATATACTAACCAACTAACAAATAAGCTTAGGTAGACACACAGCAATAAGGATTTACTCGCTCTCTCCTCCTAGTTCTATTCCCCGATCTCCGCCAGAGATCATATCCCTAAGCTCGATACTAACCGTGACGCCCCCAAAATAGGTCCATTCCATCCAACCCATTCTCGAAGTCGCCAAATACATGGTATGTAAATAACTACAACTTTATTATTACAACATATAAACTGTGAGTTTAAATACGATATTGCCATCTAGACAATATCCACACGCAAATAAATTCCCATCATAATTATTGATACATTATTTTACAAAAAATGGTGAGGACTACTAAAAACTCTCTCTAGAACCTTCATTCCATACCCCGACTAAGATTCGCTACATTCTCGCCTCCCGAGAAGAAAAATGGAACAAAAAGGAAAAGGGTGAGCTCAACTAGCCCAAAGAAGAATATTATGACTAAGATAATATACAACAAATTATCGTTAGTCTTCAACAGGAAAAATCTAATAGAATACAAATGTATAAACCAATTTTAAATCAACAATCGCAATGAAATAATAATTCATTAGAAGAGTTAAGTAGAGAATGCAAACTACTATCTTCTATATATGAATTTAAAAGTTCATCGTCGATATTTTATCCCTCGTAATATCAATCAATATATATCCGAATCAAATATTCATCTTTGCACTACATGTGCCAAAGATATTCATCACTTGGTCATGTTCATCTAAACACTGCTCATCTTTGCACACGAGCCAAAGATATTAATCAATGGCCATGTTCATTCAACATGCTCATCTCAACACTGCCAAAGATATTCATCAAGAAATCATTCATCTACGGGTGCCAAAGATATTCATCGAAATCATTCATCTTTGCACTACAAAGCCAAAGATATTCAATAATATCATCATTTAAGACCGAGGATGATGAAAAATATTTTTTTTTTTAAAGAAACGAATCCAAAGGAAACAAAATGACAAGGATTAAGGATTAAGGATTCGTACTTTGTTTTATCCACGCCCAAAAATACCTCAAAAATAATCATAGTGGTGTAAAATTCAAGAATGATCAAAACATGGATACAATCAAAGCTAGTATCCGTATAGATATTTTTTGGATTTAAAAGAAAAATTTTCATTTTTCGATGAATAAAGGTCAGATTCGTGAATAAGATCAGATACGTGAATAAGGCCAGATACGTGAATAAGAATCCTTACACTAAAAGTTCCAAATTTGATAAAAACTTCAGATCAATATTTCAAAGATAATGATATCAAGAAATAATATCATTATTAAAAAAAAAATATCCCTTACCTCAAAAAAGAAAAAGATTTGACCGAATAATTACGAATCTAACTGCAACCAGATAGCAATACTCAAAGTATACTCAAAATACTCACAAGAATACGCCGATAATATAGAGAGAGAAAACTTCAGCTTCGTGTGATTTTCAATTCTAACCCAAGACCCTATTTATAGAAAATGCTTAGAACACCAAAGTTAGTAAAATTTAATATAATAATAATATATATAATCAAATTTCCTACGCACACACAAATCTGGTCCAAACTTCAGCCACACATGTTAAATGAGTTTCAAAATGAAAAAACGTTTTTGTAATTAAAATATTTTAAACTTCCAAAAATCAATTATTTTGAGCTTCTAACTTCAATAATTCATAATAAATAGCCCTTTTATCGTAAAATTCAAATCTCGTGAGTTTTTATAGGAAATTCAATTTCTACAACTTTGCAGTAAGAAAGTTTTTCCAAATTCCAAATGTAAATTGGTCAAATCCACAAACCAAGCGATTTTATGTGCTATAATCAAATTTCTATTAATAATCAGGTCCACCAACACACAAAATATGTGTTAAACATTTAATGCCACAAAAATACTCTTCCTCCTCATATACTCATATATTCATTATAAAAATATCACCATTAATATATTATTAAAATAATATATTTAAATGAATTATTTTATCGTAAAAAGATAAAATATTAATTTTCAACAATTGTCACATTAAAATTTTCTCCATCTATATCCACATAAAATCAATATTTTTCTCATCATATAAATCAATAATTAATTATTCACAAATAATATTATGTAATCACAATATCGGCAACTGTGCCGCTCCTAAGAAAAGAGGGGCTTTCCAATAAGAATTTCTCCTTATCAGTAATTAATTAGGTGACCAAACCTCTCCTTAGATGTAACTTTCTAGACATTGCCAATAATGTTATCTAATAATATTATTCAGATAATATGAATTATTGCTTCGATAATGAAAAATACCGTAATGACAATTATCAAACAACAAAGAATATAAAATATCAATGCAAAGAATTATTGAATCAATAAAATAAAATATCGAATAAAGAATTATCAGAATAATTATCGAGAAGGCCTTCACGTAAGAATCAATAATTGGTGCAATACCGCGGTGCCATCGCTCAACAACGCCAGATTAGTGTGTTTTAACCACCGGTATTCCAACAAGATAATCTGTGAATAACTACGCCTGCTATTTATAAACAACTTATATTTGTCGCTTTCTTCATCCAATCTAATATTCGTTATGGGAATATTTTATAACATGGTTATTCAAATATTCGCATTTAATATTCCCCGACAAAGATTTAATATTCAAAACCACCAAATAAATATTCCCCACAACAATGAATATTTTATAACCATTTTGCTTATTCAAATATTTTCATGATTTTACCCATAACTATCCACATTAATCAAATCAACCCTTACTATTTCAAAATAATAAATAGAGAAAATAAATTCATTTATAAAAATTTGGGGTCTTACAAAGAATTTATACTAAATCAAACAGATATTAGTTGTACCCGTTTATAACAGACGAAGAACATAACTAATACGAACAGGGTTAGATCCGATTATAGCCTGCAGTAGTAAACTTTAAAAATTAACCATTGTAGATCACTTTCGGGTATGTACACCTATTTATTGAAAATAGTGTGCACACAAGCTAATCATGTTTGATGATAAAGCATATACTTTGTACCAATCTTATTCATTTATTAATAAAAAGTATTAATTTACTAAAGGCTTTTAATTATCTACATGATGCTGCTTTATAATATGTGATAAACTCATAGTTTTAAGCAATGCTATTAGAATAATGATGATGATCATTCTAATGAGATCTAAATTCTTATTAGAAAGCTTAAAACTAAAATAGTTCTCAATCGTTGGATTACTAAAAAGGGGATTAGTGAATCCGGATAGATTGGTACATACGTTGTTTGCTCATTGGATGAGGATGATTGATCTCATGATCATTTATGTGGAGACACTAAAGCAAGTAATTACTGAACGTGGCTCGCTAAGGGGTTTTACTTGTCTGTCAATAGGAATTCTTGTAGTGATAGCAGTACAAGTGATCCTTGGACTTTGAGATCATCATAGTATCTTGTGTATGATGAGTTATACTTTGACTTATTCCTTAAGACCCTTAGGGTATATCAAAGGGTATGCTTGAGTATAATAAGTTATATATGGAGATAATAAATAATCAATAAAGAATCTACCGCTTCTAGTAAAAGAAGAGAAATGTCCTATGTGATTCGATAAATGACAACTCAGTAGTCCTTGGCCAAGGCAAAATTAAATTAGAAAGGAGTTTCTAATTTGTATTATTTGGGGTTGTGCATTTAAGAATCGAAATACATATAATTAAATAAAATAAGACTTGACAGTAATTCCATATTTTATATTTAATTGGGATATTGTTTGGCGGAAGAATTGAATTGTACGATAACTATTTACTCAAAGGTTTTTTTATGATTAATGTTGAAATCTATATTATCTAGAAAGTCGTTAATCGTTAGGGAGGCTTATCCCTATTGTAGAATAAATATTATTTATTTAAATAAATTAATAGTTTAATTTATTTATTTAAATAAGATTAGAATTGTTCTAATTGATTTATTCACAACCGGTTTAATATGGAGAACCTAAAGGGCCACACCATAAAAGGAAGAATATTTATTTCAGAAGCAAATGACATAATCGTAATAATAAGTTAAGTATATTTAATTTAATCTATTGTGATAGAATAAATTAAATAGCTTAATATTTATTATTTAATATTTTGAAAATATTAAATATAAATTAATAAGAGGAGTTTTATTATTATTATTACTATTATTATTATTTAATTCCTAAAGGAGTTTAGGAATTAATTAATAAAAGTACTCTCATATATTCCTAATAATATTATGAGGCTAATTAATTAAAAGAGTTTAATTAATTATCCCTAATATATAAGATTAAGGAGCTTAATTAATTAAAAGAATTTAATTAATTAAATAATAGCCTATTTTCTAATTAGACTAGAGGGGTTAACGTACTGATATATTTATAAGAGGAGTCTTATATCAGATATCAAGTAAACGTGATTTCAATTGTTGGAGAGTACACTTTTTTTTATGAGAGAGAAAAACTAGGGTTTTGCCAAACACCCATCTTCTTGAATCTTTTTTCTTCCTTGGCGGATCACCTCTAGAGGCCAAACACTTGGATGGCTAACGTTGATCAAAAGAAGGAACCCAAACCCGGTGGATTCAAGTTGAACGCGAAAAAGATTAGAGGTGAACTTGTACCCGAGGAAACTCGAATCTTCAAGGATATAATTCTTGTTCTTCATCTTTTCATTTAATTAATAATTGTGCATAAAGGATGATCCGGGTATATGGTTTGTAAAATTTTAAAAATCTATTTTTACGCTTCCGCTTTACTTTGATGCAATTTGATTGTGTTCATGAATATATCTTACAAACCAAACATTTACCCCCTCTAGGTATGCTTATCACAGAATTACATCTGGTATTAAAGCCAGACTCTACTAATATTGATATTTGCAGGTCGTAGAGAAAGATCCTATGGCACACCTTTATTTTCAAGAAGGTCAATCTACAAGCTGACCACCACTGTTGCTCAGAAGCAAGAACTTCAACTTTTGGAAATTCATAATGAAGATTTATCTCAAGAAAGACCCATAGCAATGGTGGGTAGTTGAAAATGGACCTGTTATTCCTAGACATAATGATGGTAGACTCAAGACTCTCATGGACATGGATGAAAATAAAAGCTACATGTTTTCTTACAACTCAAGAGCCATGAACACCTTGCTAAGCGGAATGGTCCAAGTTGAAATTGATAAAGTATCATTGACACAACAAAAGAAATGTGGAATATTATCTTGACAAGCCACGAAGGTACTTCCAAAGTAAAAGAGGTGAAGTTAAGTATGCTAATGCAAGACAATGAGCTATTCAAGTTAGAAAAGGATGAAACAATTAATGAAGCTCAAGGGAGATTTCTCACTCTAATGAATTCTCTAAGTATGCTGGGACGGAAAATTGATCAAAGGGAGATAAAAAGAAAGATATTTATAGAGTCATGCCTAAACGATTCGCACCAAAGATTATAACTCTTCAAGATTCAAAAAAAAATAGTACAATAGAAACTCTCACTTTTTTTGGAGAGCTTGAAGAATTTGAAAACCAGTTAAGAAGGTATGATGAAGAAGATTAAGCACAAATAAAGAAGACATTGGGCACTTCAAGTCGAGAGCAACAATGAAAGTGATCACGAAGATTTTGATGAAGAAATTGAAATACACTCAAGAAAACTCGAGAGACTACTTCAAAGGAAGAAACAAAGCAAAAATTAAAAAGGTAGCTCAACTCCAGTGAGCAAGTCCGAAACGAAACAAGAAGAAGAAATTGTCCAACTATGTTTCATGGGACTAGAAGGTGATGATCAACTTGCTGTAACAAATTTTTATGAAGCCTTTGAAATATCTATGCCTGATTATATATTCCAAAATGAAAATCAAAAGCTTAAAAAGAAAACTTTCTATTTTAATAATTGTGTAAATGAGCTAATGAATGAAGTTAAGTCGCTTATTAAAGAGAGAAAAGAAAATGAATATCTTAAAAATGAAAATGAAGTGTTAAAAGAAAATTTGAAAATGAGAGATGAACGCATAGATGCTTTTAATGATGGAAAAATGATGATTATTTAACATGATGATAATATAACAAATGCAGAAATAGTATCTTTAAAAAATGATCTTAATAAATTTGTGCAAGGAGAAGAGAACCTAAATGTTATGTTAGGGGCACAAAAGTCTAGTCTTGATAAACAAGGAATTGGGTATAATCATATTAAAAATGTGAAAAATAGAACTAATGATAATATTAGAATGATTAATAGTAAACCAAGGTTTAAACCACTTTATTGTGCACTGTTTGTTACTTGTAAAAAATGTGATTTTAAATGTCATTTTGATTCTAATTGTAATAAAATTAGAATAAAAAAAATTTGGGTAAAGAAATGTAATTTATATGCTACTAACCCAAAAGGACCCAAAAAGATTTGGGTACCAAAGAGGTAGAGACTATCAGTTCATTTTGTAGATATCTCAAGGTCAAAATGGAAACGAATAATACTTTACTTTGAGAGACTACACTAAGGAGCTCATGAACTATCAAGCTTATTATTGGTAAAGTTCAAAAGCATAAGGCTTAAACAACATAAGTTCCTAAAAGAGCATAACTATTTAAACCTTCTAAAAACCCAAAACCTTATTTCGTGTTTTTTACAAAAACCCAAAATCGACTCCTAACTTCTCTCCTCTCTCTTCTCTCCAAATCTTAACCCAATCTTATCTCTAAATCAGCAAATCAAGCACAGAGAATCGCGTCTACACTGAGAAGGAAAAAGCAGAGCCATCTTGTTCAATTTGGAACTGTGCCCTAGCTTCTCTCTTCTCTCCAAATCGGAACCGCTTCTCTCCGAATCGAAGCTAGGTAAACCCTTTCTTCTCTCCAAATCAAAAGCCTTTCTTTTTCTCTTGAACATTGAATGTATGCTTACTAATGTAATATGAAACTTTTGGGTAAATTAAAAAAATGGGTATATAGAAATAGAGATAATGGTGAAAGAATATTGGGTTTCTTTCTCTCACTGAGCTAATAGCAGCTATGGGACTAGTAGCAGTAGCTTTTTCATTGAATGTATGTTTACCAATGTTCAAAGGAACGAAAATATGAGTTATTAAAAAACTTTGTTCTTGAATTCTGACAATGGGATTTGAGTAATTAAAAAATATGAGTAAATGAAAATATTAATTAAGGTACACAACTTTGTTCTTGAAATCTGACAATGGGATTTGAACATTTTTGTGATTCCCTTTCGTTTCTTTTTTGTGGAAACATGCTTAGTAAAAATTATTTGTTCCAGTTTGTGTTTCTAATAACTTGTAAGAAATGTAGGCGTAGAAATTATAGAAGTCCAATGAGTTATAAAATAAGAAGCAAGGATTCGGGTTTCGCACAAATCCTAGAAATTTCAAACATTCGTATAACTTTATATTCATAAATACATCAAAACTTCAGAATTAATAAATATTAATTAATAATGATAGAAATGTAATAAATCTAGAAGAATCTAGATTTCAGGATTCGCCTGACCTAAAGAATAATCCTTGCTTCTAAGGTTATGGGTAGTTATGTATTTATATTTGAGTTGAAGGGTATATGTTTCCTATAACTTGTCAGTATGTGTGTGTAAGATCAATTTAGGATGTGTTTAAGATACATTAACTTTCATTATCATTATTAATTGTGCTAATGTGGACAAATTGGATTTTGGGAAAATGTTGGTTGTTCAAATTTTGTTGGTAACAAGCAACCATGGTTAATTAATTATCGAGTTCTATGACAGCTACTCTTCATTTTTAATGAAGATTTATTAATAAATAATTATCTTTCTTGTGCAAAAATAAAATTGCGGCTGCGTCTGCATTATTAATTTATATGATATTTATGTCACTTTCTTAGTGCTTGCAATATAGTTAGTTGCACCATAAAAAACCAAATCTATTTCAGCTACTGTTTTTTCTTATAAAAATACTAATATTTTCTAATCGTTGTTTTTTTCTAACATGTAACTCACTATCTAGCATCTTGTTAAACCATCAATTGCTTCAAAAGCTAGCTTGAAACTCGCAATATTTATCAAGTTCTGAACACCCCTACTTTATGTGCAGTCTCCACGTACACGTGTTCGAGCTACGAATTAAAGGTAAGAGTTGTATTTAGACATTTCAAAGCTTAAATTTTTCCATTTAAGCATTTTTCCATTTTTTTTTAACTAGTATGATTCTCATCTACCCTTGGTATCTATGTATCTTATGTTAAATTCTTGAGTTTTTCTCATTTTTGTTATTGAAATTGATTTGATTTGATAGTTATGGTTTTAGTCATATTAAAACTTATTTGATTCATATATTTTGATTTCTATTCCTGCAGTATATAGAGAATGTAATACTATGTTTGGTACACCATAAAGTAAAAAGTGAAGAATAATGAAATTGAAGAATAAAAGAGTGAAGACAAAAGTGTTACTCGATTTTTCTTTTTTCTTTCATGTTGTGGTTTTTGTTGTTTGTAATGTAGTTGTAGTTGTGTTGTAATGAAATTGTTTAATGTAATGAAGTTACAAGTTGTAGTTGTTTTGTAATGAAAGCTGTTGTCGAATGTAACTTACATTGGATTAGTTATTTGATAGTGCACGACTTTTAATCTGAAGTGCTTCTGTTTTTTCTTCCTTTTTACAATTGGGAGATATGCGGAACTATAACCAGCTTTGAAAACTCGCGAATGGGGAGTATAAAAACTTGTTTATATAAGGAGGCATAATGACTGTGCTTTATACAATGTTGTATAGCGAGCAGTACCTTTACATTGAACATTTTGACAATGTATACGATATTATATGATGGTGCTGTGTTGTTATTTTGACGCCCCCAAAATAGGTATACATCACCCATCTTGAGTCGCCAAAGACATGGTACAAAATTCAAATACAACTTAATTATACAACTGTCGTATAAAATACGACAAAACATAATATAGGAGTTTTAATAAGAATATTGTCATCTAGACAATATCCAAACTCAATGGAGTCCTCATTACATTTATTGTCACACTATTTAACATAATAGTGAGGACTACTAATGCTATTATCTGGACCGTCACTCTGTTCCCCGACTAATCCCGGCTACGTTCTCATTTCCTGAAGAAAAAAAGCAAAAGGGTGAGCTCAACTAGCCCAGTAAGAAATATTATGACTAAGATAATGCAGAATAAATTATCATTAGCCCTCAACAATGTTAAACTGATAGAATATAATAGACAACAAGTTTAACTGCAGCGGAACAAGCAATCCATTAGAAGAGTCAGGTAGAGAATAAAATCTACTATCTTCTATGATTTAAAAGGTTTTTCATCACTTTTATCACTGAGAATCAGCTTAATAAATAATCCACATCATCGAATCACCCCTGCACTATGGCCAAGGATATTCTTTAGTATCACAACCACAAATTATCCATGCACTATGGGCTAAGGATATTTATACTACAAGAAAATCAGGCTATAGCGACGGTCGCCGACAGTCGCTATAGATAAAAAGACCATCGCTATAGGATATAGCGACAGTCGGTGACCGTCGCTATAGAAGCCGTCGCTGAAACTTATAGCGACGGTCTTTTTACTTATAGCGACGGTCAGACCGTCGCCAGAAAACTCCACAAAAATGCGCTTGAAGGTTTTTACCGGCGGTCAGAAAATGGATATACCGACTGCCATGACTGCCACTATAGAAGATTTTGGTGCGAATGGTTGTGAGCTACTACGACGATCGCCGACCGTCACTATAGGTGAGATTTGGCTATGAGCTACTGCGACATTCGTCGACGGTCGCTATAGGTGAGATTTGGTTGTGCTCTACTACGACGGTTGTGGTCGTCGCTATAGGTGTTATGCTGCCAAAAGATTTTAGCTTTAGCAACGGTCATGACCGTCGCTATATCTTCCCCAAATTTTTAAAGAACATGCTGTTTTTATACAATAATATTTATTTATTTTTACCTATTAAGAAACATAACTACATTCAACCATCCAATCTGAATATAACATTTACAACTAAAAGAACAAAATAAATAAAGTCTATTAATGTATAATATCATCTAAATATACATAACCATCCAAAATATCATTATTTATGTATCAAAATAAGACATAATAAAGAGTACATTTAACATATTTTTAGTATCACATCTAACAAATTTTCATAAAAAATAGTGTTACATCTAACAAATTTCCAGCAGCACATGTAACATATCTCTAGCAGCACAAGACATGTCACAGGTCCTCTATAGGATTATTTGATCCACTAATATCACCATTATCTCCTTCTTTGTATCGATCCTACAAATTAATTATCAAGTGAACTTGTTAATCCATAAAAACAGAATGATAGCCCTAAAAATATAAGTATAAGTGAAGTGAGAGAGCAACACCTGATTGTTGGAATGAGTATTTGGAACTGATGAATTCTTCATAAATTCTTTCATCATTGATAATAGTTCATCCACTTTCCTTGCAGTATCGTCTCCTTTTTCCCGCACCTTTTTCAACTCAGCTTTCAATTCTTTATTCTCACGTTGTACCTCATTATTTGTGTCACGAGGCCCCCAAGTGTTTGTAGTTGTGGCACCAACTCCACCTTGTCGAAGTCTACCATGTCGCTCTGGTCCAAGAACTTGTGCAAGTATATCATTAAAATCTGTGTATTCATCGCTTTCACCAGTCGATTCCTGAGTCTTCTTTAACTCAATAATTTTTTCCTGTAAAAATATACAAGGCAAAATATACATAACTTAAATATACAAGGCAACTTAAATATACAAGGTAGTTCAACATAACTTAAAGAAGAGTAGCAAATAATAGTAGTAATTCTGTTATGTTATTCTATTATTATTTTTAATCTTGTTCGGAAGTAACTTACAAGATATTCTATTCCACTTACTTAAATGTTCCTTCTTTCTATATTGGTTACCTATTTAGACATTGTTTGGTAAGTGTAGCAACAAAAAATATCTGTAATAAAGAACAAAGATTTATATATTCCAAAATAAGATAACTGTTGGTTGTTTGCTATAACTACTAGAGCATTATAGCAAGAGGCTAGTCAGCTTCTATTCACATTAAAGATAGCACATGTTAATCACATAACTAAACTAAGACTATTTATTGATAAAACTATAACTAAACTCTCAATAACCAAAACTGGGATACCAACTTTTAGCTTTCAATTGAAAACTGGGATGGCTACTAAATACTCAATAACTAAAACTTAAGGAATCTATGATAATATAACTTAGAAAACGGGCAAGATCGTTCTTCAACAATGTACGAGAATGATGAAGTAATCATCAAGTCATCTCTACAACAATAATCGTGGGATTAAGATATAATAGTCTAACAATGTAAGGGTATGGTGCAAAGTAACTATCGTCGCACTACTCTGTATATATATATATATATATATATATATATATATATATATATATACTAATAGGGCTTAGTCAGTATGGATCATACTACAGTTTGAAATTTTCATTATTAGGGTAGTCCCAGCAGGGAGGTTCATGTTACAGGAATCAAAACCTAGTGCATGTCAAAGTCATTATCTTACCATGTATAATTATCTTAACATATGATGCATGTTGCAGCAAGTTGGTAAGTTTAGCTTTTAGCAGTAATGTTCTCGAGATACCATCTTCTAGAGGAATGAATAATCCTTTGTCTGATGTGCAGAATGCATTTTGATAGATATGAACTGTGTATATATATGTCGTATGTAAAAGGAAGAATACATTCAAGGAATGCATTTCAATATGTCCCCTTATAAAATACTCTCCCTCTATTTCAACATAATGGTTTAAATTCATGTAAATGAATGCTCTAAAACAAACCCACACACACATATAGGGATAAAGAGTTAAAAAAACCCATTGTTTGAGGATTGATAAATACGTACCACATTCGAGGATGCTCCCGGTAAAATTGAGTTATCACTTCGAGTGTGGGACTGTATATACATATCCGCTCGATCAATCTCTTTTTTATTTATTTGGTACTACAAATAAAACAAAAAATAGTACATAATTCAAGAAATACTCTATTTATAGAAGTCTAATACATGATTAACGATAAAAAAATATTGAAATAACATCAAATATTACCAATTCATGCTTCTTTTTTTGGAATTAATTTAGTGCCCAACGTATGACCTACCAACAATTTTTTTCCGATTTTCACAATTTTTTTGTTGCTATATCCGCATTGCATGTATTTATAAATTAATAATAATATATAACAATAAGTAAGAATTGATAATACATAAATTATAATAAACACAACACATGCATCATCGGGTTAGCCAATAATCAACCAACGCAAATGACCCATTGATTAGGATTTACTCGATCATTGTTGATAGTATTTCATTATCGATTTGGCATGGTCACCAGGCACAAAATTATTACTCTTTAAGTTAGACTTCCAATCTCTCCACCTATTGTTCATGATAGCCATCAGTTTTCTCTTAGCATTGGGGTGATCTGTGGTAAATTGTTTCTACAACAAATAAATTTACACATATATTAAATTACCTTCAAAGTGCTTAATGTCAAATTCTATAAAATGGTATGATTAATAACCTGAATTTCATCCCAAACCCTTGTCATGTTAGCCTCTGTCATATTGGACCATGTTGGAGTACTTATTGGAAAAAATTCTCCATTACGAGCAAGACACACGAGAAAAGTGGTTAACTTATTGGCCTCTCCCCCAACAGGATGACCATTTGCACCATAAATTACTTTCTTGGGTGCATCGATATTTGACCATAACTTTGCTCCCATCGTTGGTCCACGCTTCCTCTTAGGTCGAGAACCTAAAAGAGAGAAAGAATCAAGATATATGAACTAAACAAAACTAAAATATAACATTATTTATATGTGTAAAAGAGTTTGTAAATAACACAAAGTTTCATCTCAAACGACCTTTGTTAATTACACATACAAGTATTTTAGTGTTCATTGCTATATAAAGCATACTTTCATTGGTATAGTTTAGTGACGAATTTGCACAACACACCTTGTAGACCTTAAATAACTTAAGGAACAACTTTCAAATGGTATACATAGACAATATAGGGACTATATGCTGACTTACAACTTCAGTCTCAACATTTGACCATAGCAGTCCATATTTAGGCACAGTTTTAGCTATAAATTTACAAACAGTCCATAATAGAACTAAAAAAAAAACTCATTATTATTAGAAAGCTAGGAGTATTGCAAGTGCCCTATATATAACTCCATAGGAGTATTATTAAAAAGCATACTACAGCTGCAGCCAAAGCCAAATTAGAGCATTCATAGTATTTTATCGTACTGTTTGTGATAACAAGTTTCACAAATTGGCAGAAGCAGGTCGTCCACTGGAGTTCTGCAATATTAATATTATTATTATTATTATTCCTTCATTTCTCTCGCTCTCTTCTTCTACTGTAATGTATTTCTTTGTCAATTCATAACTTTTGCATTGGTTTTGTAGGCCAACAAGGCAAAGGAAAGGTTGTCTCAAGGAAGATCCAGTACAGTAGTTAGTAGTCACTACTATATAACTTGATTATATGACACTAGCTAGTATCAGCAAATCCCCATTAAAACCCAATGAAGAGGATAATACTTGTATAATGTAACCTAATTAATTAATATCAGCTCAGCTTGAATATTAATTAGCTATTCCCCTCCTCTTGTATTTATTATAGTATTTCTTCAGCTATATTATTAAACACTCAACAAAGATATACAAAAAGCACATGGCTTACCCCATAAGCCCAGATACCTAAACCATTTACAGTCACTCCCTCCTTTTGCCATGGACAACATATACCCATTCATTAGACTAGATAGTTGTTTGTTCATTTATACTTGAACATAACCTGTTCAAATTTAAAATAAAAATAACACTTTTTACCTAAAACTAAATCATTTTAACACATTTATACTAACATAGTAAAATCTCCAGCAGTGAATCAACCACACATCATGAAATAGAAAAAGAAGAAAAAGAAGAGTGTAAAAGTTATCATTCAAGTGAAGAAAACAAAGTGTGTAAAAGTTGCCTTCATGACAATGCAAGTATAAGTGTAGATATATGCATGGTACCTTCAGCATTCTCATGAATACTTTCCTCCTCTACATGTGGTTCATCGAAATGGATCTCATTAACATTAATTTTTGGGCCATTGGAACAGTTAGCACGAGATCTAGACGTTCTATTAGAAGCCATTAAAGCAACCTGATAAACAAAAATATGAATGTGACACTCGTAACCATGTGATAAATGTGACACTCGTTACTTTTAGCCATAACTATGTGAAAAATGTTGCTAGGAAGCCTGTGAGTGAATTTACCTTGTAAACTGGCCCAAATCCACCTTCACCGATCTTAGTTGCAGGGTCAAAGTTATTGCTAGCAGCTTTGATTTGCCTTAAACTAAAATAACATGTTTGTAATTCTATTACTCCTCGCAGTTCTGTAACAAGGACAGAATTAGAAATTGCTCAAACTGCAGAGTCAGTACACAGTATTTTTTCAAAATCAAGACATAAATAACAAAAGTTCTTAGTTTCTATTCTTTACATTCAATGGCAGTTATGAGCAAATAACTTTGGGAAAGAAAAGTGAGACTTTTTTGTAGTTTCAAAATGTCGAATGATGAGGTTATATCAGCCTTTAAAATACAGCCTATGTGTATGGACACCTCAGAAGAGAAGATAAAGAGATTGATGGATTTTTATGTGAATCAGCTGAAGTTTAAGCCTTCTTTGATTTCCAAGAATCCCAATCTTCTGCTATTTAGCTTGGAGAAAAGGATTATTTCAAGATGTTCAGTTTTGCATCTTTTGATGTCTAATAATCTTATAAAGGAAAATTTAAGCATAGTTTATGCATTCAGAATGATTGAAAAGATGTTTGTGCAGAGGTATGTCTGCAAGTTTCATTTTGTGATGACTGAAGTTGTTGAGGCACATCAAGGCAAGATGCAGATGAATATCCAAGAGTAGTTGCTACCACATATACCCCACTATTCTGCGTTCTCCTCTTACTTTCATAACTTGTCGAATGGAATCGATACCCATTTACCAAATAACCATCTCCTCTCCTGCCTGTCAAATTTGGGCCAAATGCAAGAGCTTGAACTTCCTTTGAAGCATCGTTATTCATAGTTGCCATCTACAAAATGGTAGCGATATAAGCAAATTCCATCCATTTATTATTAATAACCATTACAAAATTTTGCATAAAATTACGTTCACATAATGTAGTACTTACATAATTCTTAAACCATTCAGGAACTTCCTTTTTCTTAGCATTGTCAATTTCCCTTAGCGTCGTTTTTGCTTACGCTTTCCACGTCGCAACATGTATGAATCTCGCCAAATACTACAAACAAATAAACAAACAAATTTTTTATGTCATAGCTAGCTGGCTAACATAAGTTATTAATATTTCGAACAATAAATGTCATTCTTTATTTACTCACCTTAGATATGACTTAACCTCTGTACAATTGAATAACACATACAGGTGTGCACTCTTGACATAATCGCCACATAGAGTACAAACTTTTGGGACATTAAGAAATCGACCTATGTTTCTAAATACAGAGAGAATCTCTTTTCCTTGTTCGTATCCAGCTTCATTTCTTCCAACTTGTTTCCATGCAGCATTGTTTTGACTCAAATATCTTGAGCAAAATGTAACACATTCTTCAACAATATACCCTTCAACAATTGACCCTTTTGGACAACTTCTGTTGCGAATATACCCTTTTAACTTGCCCATGTATCTTTTAAAAGCCCACATTTGTCGATATTTCAAATTTCCAGCTATCTTCGCCTCTTCAGCAAGGTGGACACACAAATGTACCATTATATCAAAGAAAGCAGGAGGAAACACCATCTCAAGCTTGCAAAGTATTAACGGAATTTTTTTGTTCAACCGTTCATAATCTTCCGATGTGTTATAGTTGGAACATAATTCTCTAAAGTAGTTACAAAGTTCAATTATTGTTGAGCAGACATGTCTAGGCAAATTGGTACATCGTATTGCTATTGGAAGTAATTGTTGCATTAAAATATGGCAGTCGTGACTTTTAAGACCTGAGATCTTGCCCCCCTTCAAATTGATGCAACGTGAAATATTTGAAGCATATCCATCAGGTACCTTAACATTTTTTAACACTTACAAGAAATCATGTCTTTCTTTCTTAGACATTGAGTAAACTTGCAAATAAAAGTACTTTGAATTGCTTTGTCAGACTTTGGTATTGGATGGAGCTCTCTTCTTATACCCATTTTTATCAAGTCCAATCGTGCTTTTAAATTATCTTTTGACTTTCCTTGCACACTCAACAATGTCCCAATTAGGCTATCACAAATGTTTTTGGCAATGTGCATTCCATCTAGATTGTGGCGCAACAAAAGTATCCGCCAATATGGAAATTCAAAGAAAATAAATTTCTTCCTCCAATTATGTTTTGAGTCATGGGGAATGGTCTTCATGCTAGTGGGTGTCTTTCCAAAAGTGACATTAATGGCATTAACTTGTTCAAGAATATCAAATCCTGATGGCACCACCGGAGCTTCACTATGGTCACATTCTCCGTTAAATCTTCGTGTATCAAACCTATAACTATGACCCGACTCCAGAAAACAACGATGCCCGATATAACATTCCTTACTTTACAATCTACAAGAATGAGTGTTCATTTGACATGATGGACAAGCCAACTTACCTTTAGTGCTCCAACCAGACAACATAGCAAGAGCTGGAAAATCACCAATTGTCCATACAATGGTTGCCGCACGCATTTGGAACTTTTATACGAGTAGATGCATCATAATGCGTTTAACCCCATTACTCCATAGTATCTTCAACTCCTCAATTAAAGGTTGCATATACACGTCAATATCATTACATAGAGAGTTTGGACCAGGTATTAACAACGACATGATAAAATACTCCTGCTTCATACACATCCATGGTGGTAAGTTATATACAACAACTGTCACTGGCCATATACTATACGGTGACCCATGGGTAAAGGGACTCATGCCATCAGTGGACAATTCGAGTCTTACATTTCGATGTTCTTGAGAGAATGTAGGGTACATTATATCCAAATGCTTCCAAGCTGTAGAGTCAGCTAAAAGATGATTCACTCCATCTTTCCGTCGCTTTACATGATGCCACGTCATGTATTTTGCAGTTTCTACAGACATAAATAGCCTCTCCAATCTCGGAATTAACGCTAAATAACATAATTGTTTCACAGCTACTTTGCTCCTTTTAGTTTTTGAATCTATTTGTGTCTTCTCTGGTACAACCATCTCGGTCTGCTTCCATCTCAATGATTTGCAAACTGTACAAGACTCTAATTTTTCATTCTCCCTCCAAAAGAGCATACAATCATTCTCGCATGCATCAATCTTCTCATAACCAAACCCTAAATTTCCAACCATTTTCTTCATTTCATAAAAATTATCAGGCAAGTTTACAAATGATGGAAATGATGACTTGAACTTACAGAGCAAACCATCAAAGGACACATCAGTCCATTTGCTAACATTTTTATGATTGAAAAGCCATACAACGAATGAAAGGACTATCTCATTTTCACATCCAAGATATAAAGGTTGATTGGCCTCTGACATGTACTTTTGGTATTTTGAAGCTTCAGCCGACGAATCCACACCGTAATCCCTAAATATATCATTTATCATCTCAGGCATATGATGATCATCTTCAGATTGTGATGGTTTGTCATGAACATCATCATTGCTCACATCCCTGACAATCTCATCTTCCCCGTGATGCACCCAATTCGTGTAGCCAAACATAAATCCATTACAAATCAAATGTTCACGAATAGTTGTTCGAATCTGGTATCTTCCATTCACGCAATTCTTACATGGACAAGGAATTCTTCCTGTGACCATGCCCACTTTTTCAAAACCAAAGTTCAGAAATATTTCAAGGCCTACAAGATAATCTCTAGAATATCTTGGTAATTCCATCCACCCCTTATCCATGATATTGTGTCCCTAATTCAAAATGAACAACCACATGAATGATATTGCGTATAGAAATCTATCATAATTAATTATCATAATTAAGTACCTTGAATGCCAACCAAACTCCCAGTTCACTCAAACAAAACAAAAAAGGTCGTAGATAATTTAGATATTAATTATCATAATTAACGAATTTCAAATAACGCAGGTAATAATTAAGGGTGACTACACCAAAACATCACATTCAAGGTCTCAATGTTGGACATGGAAGTTCTTTTTAATTATAAGCCTCAAATATTCCTACAAATTAATTGCAGGTACGTTTGTCCTGCCTATTAGCTACATTTAACATACTCTGCCCTTCAAACAACTGTCGTTCTTTAATATGTCTGCTGGTTATAGTAAAATGGTTTAACATCCTGATGGATTCCTTCTAGTCCAATTAATAGAAGGAAGGAAAATACTTCCTTCCACAAGGGTTACGTTTTGATCCATCTTATCCCTCCTCATTTGACCCAAGACCAGCACCCGACCCGGAGCTCGAACTACCCCCATCGCCCATTTGAACAAATGTCACACGAGGACGGACCACAATTCCATCCCCGGGAGGCTACCAAACTTCAGGAGGGTCCCCATAAGAACTGGTTATATTAATTCTTCTTTTATTCTTACTAAAACCCTGAGAACACATGGAATTATATATCGTAACACCTGTCGACTAATTCGCCTCGAAGAGATACGGGTTTGAAAGAGGTGAGATGATAATAAGTGTTTGTAAAATAACCGTCCAATTTAGTTCTGGAACTGGTTTGGAAAATGGTCGTACGGCCAACGTGCATTTGGTTGAGTATAAAGTATCTGAACTGAGAAAAAGTGAAAGAAGCTGTTTCTCTAGATGATTTTGATCTTAGTGCAACAACCATTGGATTTCAGGGGTAAGGAAACTGTTGTAACAAATAGACTCTATAATTGTAAGCCTGTTAATGAAATTGTTCCTGGTTCCTGCTGCGTGGGATATATTTATCTACTAGTAGTTTTTGTCCTTTCACAGCATAGACTTCTCATCACTTTCAAGTACAAGAATTAGAGGTTAAGAGATGTTAGGCTGCTTTTCTTTTTGTAATGCAAAGATATTTAACTGCCTTCACTTCGTTAATCTCTTTTGTTTATGGTTGTCATTTGCTCCTTGGCTTGATCTGGCTTAATAATTTAGGGGTCAAACATTGGTAATTATTTTAGACAAAAATAGATTGGCAAAAGCCATCCCCATAACTTGGCAGATGCCATATGCTGAATCAAGTCTACCACACGATTCTGATTCTATCGCAATACAGAATCATTTTAAAAAATACATACTGAGCTAAAAGCGATACTATTTATGAAACATGGTGGCCAACATACCACTCAAAACAAGTTACTGGAAAGGCATGATCCACAAGTTTAATAATTAACTGATTCAGAAAAATGACATGTTACACTTCCCTTTTTGTATCGGAGATCGCCATCATTTAGTAACGATATACTGAAGACTATACAAACCGGTTTTTGAGGGGAAGGCCACACAAATAAGTTTTTAAAATCCAAGTTAATCTTAATTATAATATCAATTACTATAAGATAAAGAAAATATTACTTAAAGCATGTTGCAAGTTTCCAATATTGATATTAATACTATAAGGAAAAAATTATCAAAAAGTTGTCATGTCTCACTACCAAGAGACTTTACAATTGCAAATTAGTAGATAAAAAAATAATCAAGTTAGAAGGACTAAGATAAAATACTCAAAGTTAAAGTTTGGTCCTTATTATATTCAAAAATCATACATAGCTTCAAACTTTATACATAACCAAACAATCGAGGAAATGAAACGAATGCACCAAGATATAATATCTTTGTAAGTACCAAATGAATAGCAAATATCATGGAAATAAGACTTTGTAAGTGCACAAGGTATAAACCAATATAAAAACTCCACTTACCTAGAAAAATGCTAGTCTAATCAAGTTCAATTTCTCAAATACTGCCATCACAAGCTAAACTGGATCCAGACCTTTGAATCTTCCTTTGGAAAACTTATCTAAGACTCGGTGACGGTCAAGTCAAAATTTAGGGCTTGTTAGATGGTGGAGAGAAATAGAGGAAATCATAACTTAGGGTTAAATATAAATTGAAGCTGAAATTACTCGCTCAAATAGTTTCAATATGCAAGAATGCATTCAAAATAGACGGAGAGATAGAGTGAGATGAGATCACGGTGACAAGAGATGGAGTGAGACCATATGACATGCGTTGTGGGAGAGATGGAGTGACAAGAGATTTGATCGACTGACTAAGATGCTAATGTCGATTTGGGCGAGAATTGTCTGGTATTGATTTGGGGGAAAATATGGGAGGGATGTGTGCACGCCCAAACCGAATTAACAAGCCCTAAATTCCAAAACGAAAAGTTCCCTTATGACGCTCGTTAAAAACCCAAACAAAAGTCCTATACCGACGACCAATTTGTGACCCTCGAAACAGATTCCCTTCAAAGAGCTATACCGACGGTCATTCCGTGACTGTCGCTATAGCTCGTCACTATATGTCGAATTTCTAGTAGTGTTGTGTATTCATTAATGGTCATGATTGTAAGACCACAACTTATTATTTAATGAAATTAAATTTCCTCTATTTATTATCTTGAAATAGTAAGGGATGTTATTTTTTCATATATGATATTATTTCTTTCAATATCATTATGGCGGAGATCGGGGAATAGAACTAGAAGGGGAGAGACGAGTAAATCCTTCGCTAGTGTGTCCTACCTAAGCTTATTTGTTAGTTGGTCAGTATATAGGGATATTATGTGATATGTTGATTTCTTTAATTAACCCTTTTTGTATGGCAGTATTTGAGAATGTCGACTGAGAATGTTAACAGTGGAGTAAATGAGACAATGGAGACGCTCAGATTTCACCAATGAGGAGAACATCTGACGGTGACAATGTTCCTCCTGTGAACAACGCCATCGAAAGCGAGATGATGAGCAGCGGGATGTTGAAGTTTTTTGCGATTCATGCAAAATCGACGAGGAGACTCGTGCACAAAATATAGGTGGAAATGATAACAATGCACGATTTGTCACGGCAAGCGGTTCAAAGAGTTGGGACCACGAATTCTAGGAAAGCGGATCCGATTAAAGGCGGAGGCGTGGGTCAAACAAATTACCAAGATATTCGATGTCTTGGGATGCACGGAAGAAACGAAGGTTCCATTCGCTACTTTTATGTTCCGTAATAAAGTGATTCTTGGTGGGAATCGTAAGCGTATCCATCCGGCCATTTTCAAAGATGTCTTGGGAGGCGTTTCAAAAGCTGTTCAATAACAAGTACTTTCCTGAAAGTATTAGTTATATGAAGGAAGTGGAGTTTATTAGACTGGAACAAAATAACATGACGGTGTCCTAGTATGAGGCAAAGTTTGCAGAGTTGTCCAGGTTTGCACCTCATTTGGTGGAGAATGAGGAACGTATGATGCGGATGTTTACGAGAGGTTTGAAGCAAGCATACATCAAGATCTTATTTCTCATAAATTTTCTCTCTATTCGGATGTTATCAGCGAGGGCTCAACTGTTAGGCGAGATAACGAAATACACGGTCAACCGGGGATCACTGACCGAGGATCATATTGGAGATAGCGATCAGCGAATAACGATAACTTGTGAGAGAAGGAAAAGAGCGGACAAAAATGGTAACCACACTCGGTGGTAGTCATGGCTATGAAAATAGAAGAAAGCGACTCGGGAGGAGATTTTAAAAAGAGGAGATTCAACAACGACCATGTGAAGACATCAATGCCAGTGAAGAATCGGTTCTAAGGGAGGAGAAGCGACCACCGGTCGTATGCTACAAATCACGGGAAAGATGGACATATCGGTCAAAGCATCCTGTGATTCAAGGTATGTTATAATTATAGAAAGGAAGGACATATCGCTTCGAGATTATGCAGTGGCGAAATCAAGTCCGGGGGGACGGTGACTCAAAAAGGTTGTCCCGAGAAAAGTCAAAGTCAACGGTTCTGGAAAGGCGTTTGTTGTGGATAGTCAAATGCGAGGAACCCAAGCGAGGTGATCACGGGTAAGGTAATCATTAATTCTTGCGAAGTTTATACCTTACTTGATACCGGTGCTACCCATTCATTTATCTTTCCTACTTGTGCTCAACGTTTAAACTTGACTCTAGAGAAATTAGACTTTGATTTATCTGTGGAGACTCCATTAGGAGAAACTTTCATCATATCCACTGTTTATAAAACTTGTTTGATCCAAGTTGGCACCATCACATTACCTGTTGACCTTATCTCTTTAAAGATACTTGCTTTTGATGTGATTTTAGGGATTGATTGGTTAACTACTCATCATGCCAAAATTGATTTCTTTCGTAAGGTTGTTAGTTTTCATATTCCTAACCAACCTGTTGTACGAATTCAAGCAACTAAACCATTAAAATCAATCACTGTCATATCTAGTCATAAAGCTATTCGTTTATTGAAAAATGGATGTCAAGCTTTCTTAGCCCATGTTATGGATTTGAATAAAGACACATCAGATTTGAATAATATTCCCGTTGTTAGTAAATTTCCTGACGTGTTTCCTGAAGAACTTCCCGATCTACCCCCAGAACGTGAAGTTGAATTCTTTATTGATCTTGAGCCTGGTACAAAGCCCATTTCTAAATCCCCATATCGAATGGCTCCTATTGAACTTCAGGAGTTAAAGGTCCAACTACAGGAGTTGTTGGACATCGGTTTCATTCGTCCTAGTACATCTCCTTGGGGTGCTCTATTTTATTCGTAAAGAAGAAAGAAGGCGGGAGTATGCGACTTTGTATTGACTATCGGGAATTGAACCATGTTACCATCAAGAATAGGTATCCGCTACCTCGTATTGATGACCTGTTTGACCAGTTGCAAGGAGCACAATTCTTTTCAAAGATCGATCTTCGTTCTGGATATCATCAGTTGAAGATTAGAACTTAGGATATTCCAAAGACTGCCTTTAGAACTCGGTACGTGCATTATGAATTCTTAGTCATGTCTTTTGGATTGACTAATGCTCCTGCGACTTTCATGGATATGATGAACCGAGTATTCAAGGATTATTTGGATCGGTTCGTTGTTGTCTTTATTGATGACATCCTCATATATTCCAAAAGCCGTGAAGATCATGAGCACCATTTGAAGTTGGTACTTCAAAGGCTTCGTGAAAATAAGCTATATGCCAAGTTGAAGAAATATGAGTTCTGGCTTGAGGAAGTAGCATTCCTTGGGCACGTGGTGACAAAACATGGAGTATCTGTTGACCCGGCGAAGATTGAAGCAATAAAAAGTTGGGAGCAACCGAAGTCGGTGACCGAAGTACGTAGCTTTCTGGGCCTAGATGGTTATTATCGGAGATTCGTGGAAGGGTTTTCTCGAATCGCTACTCCATTAACTCAGCTAACTCGGAAGGATACAAAATTCGTTTGGAGTGAGGAATGCGAGAAGAGTTTCCAAGAACTTAAGAGGAGACTTATTTCGGCACCTGTTCTAATAATACCATCTGGTTCGGATGGATTTGTTATCTCTGACGATGCTTCGGGCAAAGGTTTAGGATGTGTTCTCATGCAACGTGGGAAAGTCATAGCCTATGCCTCGCGACAACTTAAAGAATATGAGAGGAATTATCCTACTCGTGATCTAGAGTTGGCAGCAGTCGTCTTCGCGCTAAAGATCTGGAGGAACTATCTATATGGGGAGAAAATGGAGATATATTCAGACCATAAAAGCCTCAAATATTTCTTCACTCAAAAGAAACTCAACATGCGACAAAGACGTTAGCTCGAGTTGTTGAAAGATTACGACCACACTATTCAATACCATCACCGAAAAGTGAGCGTGGTGGTGAGGTGGCGTTGAGTAGAAGATCATACGCAGAACGAGGAGCGAGTGCGATGATGTCAAGTATATGCATAGAGCCAACTTTAATAGAAAAAGTTAAGGTTGCTCAAGCCACGCATCCGGAGGGTGATGCGTATGAAGAAGAAAGTACAAGAAGGTCTTTATTAGGGCGAGAATCGATGAAGAAAGAATACTTGAGTCCACTCCGGACTTTGTGTTCTAACGACTACGATTTGAAGTACAAGATTGTGATGGAGGCACACAATACACCATTTGCGATCCATCTGGAAGTACCAAAATGTATTGTGATCTTGACATACATTTTAGTGGAACAATATAAAGAGAGATTGCAAAGTTTATCTCGGCGTGTTTAACTTGTCAACGTATAAAAGCGGAGCATCAAGTACCTAAGGGTCCATTGTAACCATTTGAGATTACGAAATGGAAGTGGGAACACATTACCATGGATTTTATTTACGGGTCTTCCTACGGTTTCTCAAGGCATCGATCTTTATTTGGGTTATTGTTGATAGATTAACCAAGTCGCGCTCATTTTTTACCGATCACGGAGACTTATTCCTTGAACGTCTTGCTCATATGTATGTAAATGAGATTGTGAGATTGCATGGAATGCCAGTATCCATAGTTTCGGATCGTGACCCAAAATTTACTTCAAGATTTTGGGTTAGCTTGCAAAAAGCTATGGGCACGGATTTACGATTTAGTTCGGCATACCATCCTCAAACGGACGGACAATCAAAGAGGACTATTCAAACTCTTGAAGATCTATTAAGACTCTGTGTCCTAGACTTCAAAGGGAGTTGGGATAAGTATTTAACATTGGTGGAATTCTCATATAACAACAGTTATCAGACAAGCATTGGTGTGACCCCATTTGAAGCATTGTATGGATGAAAGTGTCGCTCTCCAGTATGTTGGGACGAAGTGGGTGAAGCAACATTGTTGGGACCCGAGTTGGTACGTATGACTACGGAAAAGATCCAAATGATTCGACAATGTATACAAACGGCACAAGATCGACAAAAGAGTTATGCGGATCTTCATTGAAAGGACGTGGAATTTAGTATTGGGGATCATGTATTATTGCGTGTTGCCCCATGGAAGGGAGTTACAAGATTCAGGAAGAGAGGAAAGCTCAATCCACGATTTATTGGTCCATTTCAAATTCTTGACCGAGTAGGTAATGTAGCCTATAGACTCACGTTACCTCCGAGTATGTCTCGTGTTCATAATGTGTTTCACATATCTGTACTTCGTAAATATGTGAAAGACCCGTACCACATTATTGAGTTAGAACCGAACGAGATAGCTGAAGACTTAACGTACGAGGAGGTACCTGTCAAGATCTTGGATAGGAAGGAGCATGTCCTACGCACGAAGGTCATACCACAATTTCGAAACACCAGGTACGTACGTCAATTTCAAGGACGAAATTTCATAAGGAGGGGAGGTTGTAAGACCCCAACTTATTATTTAATGAAATTAAATTACCTCTATTTATTATCTTGAAATATTAAGGGATGTTATTTTTTTCATATATGATATTATTTCTTTCAATATCATTATGTCGAAGTATTGATCTGAACTTTTAATCAAATTTGGAACTTTTTATGTCGAGGTTACTATTCACGTATACGACACTATTCAAGTATACGACACTATTCATCGAAAAATGAAATTTTTTCCTTTTCGTCCAAAATATCTATTATGGATACTAGCTTTGATTGTATCCATGTTTTGATCATTCTTGAATTTTACTTCACTATGATTATTTATGAGGTATTTTTGGACATGAAATAGCTGAAATATGAATCCTTGATATTTATTCTTTTGTTTCACTAGATTCATTTCCTTTAAAATATTTTTCATCATCCTCAGTCCTAAATGATGATATTATTGAATATCTTTGGCTTGTAGTGCAAAGATAAATGATTTTATAATGAATATCTCTGGCCCATAGTGCAAAGATGAATAGGTGTTGAGATGAACATGACCGACTGATGAATATCTTTGGCCTGTAGTGCAAAGATGAAAATTTGATTCAAGATGAATATTGATTGATGTTACAGGGATAAAATATTGACGATGGACTTTTAAAATTCATAGATAATAGTAGATTTCATTCTCTACGTAACTCATCTATGAATTATTATTTTCGCTGCTGATCTGAAACTTGTTGTCTATTGTATTCTATCAGATTTTTCCCTGTTGAAGACTAACGATAATTTGTTCTATATTATCTTAGTCATAATATTCTTTACTGGGCTAGTTGAGCTCACCCTTTTCCTTTTTGTTCCATTTTTCTTCTCAGGAGGCGAGAATGTAGCGAGTACTAGTCGGGGTACGGAATGAAGGTTCTAGGAAGTTGTTTTAGTAGTCCTCGCCATTTTTGTAAAATATTATATCAATAATTGTAATGAGGACTTAGTTGGGTATGTATATTGTCTAGATGACAATATTTGTATTTAAACTTACAATTTATGGGTTGTATTAATAAAGTTGTAGTTGTTTTTGTACCATGTTATTGACGACTCAGAATGGGTGATGTATACCTATTTTGGGAGCGTCACAATGAACATGCCAACAACTGTCCATCAATGCACTACGGGCCAATGAGGACTTTTACCACATCATTTGTAACATTACAGTCATGATTATACCGAATGATCCCTGGTCGTAATCATACAAAGTCTATCTATGCACTACAGGCCACAGATGACTTTCAACAGAATATAAACATGAGGATGATGACAATGATATATGAATTCAATAAAACAAGTTCAAGAATAAATTTTTAAAGATATATAATCTAATTTATCCAAAAATCAATAATGTCCAAATTGTCAACATGATACTTCTTTGTAGAGTAAAATTTAAGAATGCTCAAAAGAATATTTCCATGAAAAGATACTGGATGAAGCGCAAATATCAAGGATATTCCACTAATTTCATGGAGTATAGAAGCCAAAACTTTAACCAACTGAGTATAATAAAGAATGGAATAACAAAAGAATTCACCAGGCATGTGATAGACCACACAGACAGGTTATTCTAATAGAATAATAAATAATGGAACCAGGTCATGCGTAAATGCACAGACAGAATATTCCAATAGAATAATAAATAATGGAAACGGTCGTGCGTAAGCATTGCAGACGACGGGATATTTCAGCGAATAATAAAGAATGGAATAATGAAGACTTCACGGTGTACGCGATAGGCCTTGCGGACATGTTATTCCAAGAATAATAAATAATGGAACCGGTCATGCGTAAAACACGCATGACGGGATGTTCCGATAGAATAATAAAGAATGGAATAATGAAGAATTTCACCATGTATGCGATCTTGGCATAGGCAGAGTTATTCCAACATAATAATAAAGAATGAAATAACAGAAGAATTTCACCATGTATACGGTAGTCCACGTATACAGGTTATTCCAACAGAATAATAAGGGATGGAATAACAATAGCTCTCTTCAAGAACACGAAAGAAATAATACCCCTTACCTTAGAAAGTACTGGATATTGGAATAGTGAGGTAGCATACTTCTCTTCTTCTTTCCCCATGTAATTGATCTATAGCTTGAGTGAATTGGTGAAGAATAATGAAGAAATGAGCTTCTATTTATAATAAAATATAGTTCCGATAATTACACGTTTTGGGGCTCAGAATATTACAGTATAATACCTTCCTCTTTTCCTTTATTTTTAATTTAGTCCTGCAAGTATTATCAATCTTGCACCACCTTCCCTAATAGTAAATCAATAGTAAATCATGTGAACCAATAGTTCTAGACATGTGAAAATATGAATTACAGTATAGTACATCCATCTATACCTCCATTTTTAACTTAGTCATGCAAGTATTATCAATCTTGCACCAACTCCCCTAATAGTAACAAGAATGTGAATCAATAGTATACACATGTGAACAAATAGTTATAATCATGTGAATTAATACCAATTAATTTCTCATTTATCCGATTAATTACCCGACTGGTCAGTATAACTTCCAAACATCAATTAATACCTAATTAAATGTCGATTTCCACTAACACTAATAATTCCAATACAATAGAACTATCAATTTCATCTTTAATCAACACGAACTTATTCATCATTAATATTATAACTCATAATATTTAACAATCGTGTCGTTCGAGTGAAAGAGGGCTTTCAGATAAGGATTTCTCCTTATTGGCGCGCAATTAGATGACCAAACCTCTCCTTGACTGAACTTCTAGACAATGTAAATATTGCAATTTAATAATATGAATTAATTTGTCGTCTCAATTATTAATTTAAAAACATAAAATGCAGATGATACTGTGACAATAATTGAATCAATAATATGAGAGATATGATGCAGCAATTACTGTAGCAATAATTGATTGACTTCTCACGTAAGCATCAATAACCAATACCGTGTGCTACTATAAAACCATGCGTATTACTGTACTTTTATTACCAGGTAGCTCAACAGTTTTAACGGTAAAACTTCCGCCGTTATTTTTAAAAAAGATAATTCTGTCGTTTTCTAACTACGACAATACTTCCGTTGTGGGGTCCACCAATGATTGTGTCGTCGTACGAATATTCCCTATTAAAACGAATATTCCCCGACCAATTGAATATTATATAATCACTTGCTTACTTTGCAAAATTTGTAAATATTACCCACAACTATAACATTATATCAAATCCACACAATAATATTCAAAAATATATTTCGAGAAAAAATATTCTTTATTCATAAAAGTTGGGGTCTTACAACCTCCCCTTCTTATGAAATTTCGTCCTCGAAATTAGGGTACGTACCTGGTATATCGAAAAGGTGAAGATATCTTGACTTTATCTCAGATTCTAACTCCCAGGTCATTTCCACCACATCGTGGTTTCTCCACAAAACTTTGACTTGAGGTATAACCTTCGAGCGTAGAATATGATCTTTCTTATCCAAGATTTTAACAGGAACCTCTTCATACGTTAAATCTTCCGCTATTTCGTTCGGTTCTAACTCAATAATGTGGTTCGGGTCTTTCATATATTTACGTAACATAGATATGTGAAAAACATTATGAACACGAGACATACTTGGTGATAAAGCGAGTCTATAGGCCACAGTTCCTACTCGTTCGAGGATTAAAAATGAGACAATGAATCGTGGATTGAGCTTTCCTCTCTTTTTAAATCTCGTAACTCCTTTCTATGGAGCAACACGTAACAACGCATGATCTCCAATATCGAATTCCACGTCCTTTCGATGAAGATCAACATAACTCTTTTGTCGATCTTGTGAGGTTTTTATACGTTGTCGGATTGTTTGAATCTTTTTCGTAGTCATACGTACCAAATTCGGTCCCAACAACGTTACTTCACCCACCTCATCCCAACATACTAGAGAACGCCACTTTCTTCCATACAACGCCTCAAATGAAGTAATGCCAATACTTGCATGATAACTATTGTTGTAGGAAAAATCCACCAATGGTAAGAACTTATCCCAACTTCCCTTGAAGTCAAGGACACAGAGTCTTAATAAATCTTCAAGAGTTTGAATAGTCCTTTCCGACTGCCCATCCATTTGAGGATGATATGCCGAAATAAATCGTAAATGCAACTAGCAAGACGTTCAAGTGTATATCATGGATACTGGCATACCATGCAATATTACAATCTCGTATATGTATATACTAGCAAGACGTTCAAGTGTATAAGTTTTTCGTATCGGTAAGAAATGAGCAGACTTGGTCAATCTATCAACAATGACTAAAATCGCATCTATGCCTTGAGAAACCTTGGAAAGACCAGTAACGAAATCCATGGTAATGTGCTCCCACTTCCATTCTGGAATTTCAAGTGGTTGTAATAGACCTTTTAGCACTTGATGCTCTGCCTTGACTCATTGACAAGTTAGACACCTTGAGATAAATCCCGTTATCTCTCTCTTCATATAGCTCCACCAAAATTTATGTCGAAGATCACGATACATTTTGGTACTCCCAAGATGGATTGCAAACGGTGTGTTGTACACCTCCATCATGATTTTATACTTCAAGTCAGAATCGTTAGGAACACAAAGTCTGAAGTTGACTCGAAGTATTCCTTCTTCATCGATTCTTGATTCTAGAATAGTACTTTCTTGCACTTTCTTCCTCATACGCATCAGCTCTAGGTATGTAGCTTGAGCAGCTTTAACTTTATCGATTAAAGTCGGTTCTACTCGTATATTCGCCATCATCACGTGGGTCCCTGGAGTCTTTATCTCTATCTCCATCCTTTGCAAGTTATACAAAATGGGCCGCTGCGATGATAATATCGCTTTTCGTGCCGCGTATGATCTTCTTCTACTCAACGCGTCGCTACCACGTTTGCTTTTCGGGATAGTAATGGATGGTATGATCATAATCTTTCAAGCAGTTCAAAGCCAAGCGTCATTATCGCATGTTGAGTTCCTTTTGAGTGAAGAAATATTTGAGGCTTTTATGATCAGTAAAGATCTCCACTTTTCCCCCCATACAAGTAATGCCTCCAAATCTTTAGTACAAAAAAGCATTTGCTTTGCCAACTCTATATCATGAGTAGGATAATTCCTCTCACATTCTTTGAGTTGTCGAGAGGAATAGGCTATGACTTTCCCATGTTGCATGAGAACACATCCTAACCCTTTGCTGAAGCATCTTTGTAGATGACAAATCCCTCCGAGGCGGATGGTATTGTCGAGCGATTCTTTGAAATGAGTCTTCTCTTGAGTTCTTAAAACTCTTCTCACATTCCTCGTTCAACCGAATTTTGTATCTTTCCGAGTAAATTTGAGTTAGGGGATTAGCGATTCAAGAAAACCTTTCTACTGAATCTCAGATAATAACCAATTTAAGCCGAGAAAGCTTCGATCTTGATCCTTCGATTTAGGTTGCTCTCGACTTTGAATAGCTTCAATCTTTCTTTGGATCAGCAGATATTCCATGACTTGATACCACGTGCCCAAGGAATGCTACTTCCTCAAGCCGAACTCGTATTTCTTGACTTGGCATAAAACTTATATTCACGAAGCTTTTGGAGTATCCACCTCAAGTGTTGCCTCATGATCTTCATGGCTTTTGGAATAAATAAGGATGTCATCAATAAAGATGACCACAAAGTGATCCAAATATTCCTTGAATACTCGGTTCATCATATCCATGAAGGCAGCAGGAGCATTAGTTAATCTAAAAGACATGACTAGGAATTCATAATGCCCGTACCGAGTTCTGAAAACCGTCTTTGGAATGTCATCGGTTCTAATCTTCAATTGGTGATATCCAGAAAGAAGATCAATCTATGAAAAGAATTTGGCGCCTTGCAACTGGTCAAACAGGTCATCAATACGTTGCAATGGATACCTATTTTTGATGGTGACATGATTCAACTCCCGATAATCAATACAAAGTCGCATACTCCCATCTTTCTTCTTCACGAATAGAACAGGAGCACCCCAAGGAGAACTACTAGGATGAATAAAGCCAATGTCTAACAATTCCTGAAGTTGGGTCTTTAACTCTTGAAGTTCAATAAGAGCCATTCGATATGGGGCTTTAACTCTATTTCCATCCTTTCCAAGTCATACACAATGGGCCTTTGCGTTGACAATATTGCACGTGTGCCTGCATATGATCTTCTATTCAATGCGTCAGCTACTACGTTCACTTTTCTAGGATGGTATTGGATGGTATGATCATAATCTTTCAACAACTCAAGCCATCATCATTTCCGCATGTTGAGCTCCTTTTGAGTGAAGAAATATTTGAGGCTTTTATGACCCGTATAGATCTCCATCTTCTCTCCATACAGGTAATGCCTCCAAATCTTAAGCGCAAAAATGACTGCTGCCAACTCTAGATCATGAGTAGGATAATTCCTCTCATATCCTTTGAGTTGTCGTGAGGCATAGGCTATGACTTTCCCATGTTGCATGACAACACATTCTAACCCTTTGCCTGAAGCATCACTGTAGATGACAAATCCCTCCGAGCCAGATGGTATTGTCAGAACAGGTGCTGAAATGAGTCTTCTCTTGAGTTCTTGAAAACTCTTCTCACATTTCTCTCTCCAACCAAACTTTGTATCTTTTAGAGTCAGCTGAGTTAATGGAGTAGCGATTCGAGAAAATCCTTCCACGAATCTCCAATAATAACCAGCTAAGCCGAGAAAGCTACGTATTTCGGTTCAATCTTCGCTGGGTCAACAGATATTCCATGATTTGATATCACGTGCCCAAGGAATGCAACTTCCTCAAGCCGAACTCGCATTTCTTCAACTTGGCATATAGCTTATTTTCACGAAGCTTTTGGATGTATCGACCTCAAGTGTTGCTCATGGTCTTCACGGGTTTTGGAGTATATGAGGATGTCATCAATAAAAGGCGACCACAAAGTGATCCAAATATTCCTTGAATACTCGGTTCATCATGTCCATGAAAGCGGCGGGAGCATTAGTCGATCAAAAGACATGACTAGGAATTCATAATGCATGTACCGAGGAGTTACGAAAGCGATCTTTGGAATGTCATCGGTTTTAATCTTGTTGATGATATCCTAACGAAGATCAATCTTTAAAAGAATTTGGCTCCTTGCAATTTGGTCAAACAGGTCATCAATGCGAGGCAATGGGTACCTATTTTGATGGTGACATAATTCAACTCCCGATAATCAATACAAAGTCGCATACTTCCATCTTTCTTTTCACGAATAGAGCAGAGCACCCCGAGGAGGCGTCTTAGGACGAATGAAACCAATGTCTAACAATTCCTGCAATTGGGTCTTTAACTCCTGAAGTTCAATAGGAGCCATTCGATATGGGGCTTTGGAAAGGGGTTTTGTATCAGGTTCAAGGTCAATACAAAATTTAATTTTTCGCTCTGGGATAGGCCAGGAAGTTCTTCAAGGAATACGTCAGCAAATTCATTAATAATAGAAATATCATTCAAAATTGACGTATTTTTGTTTAAATCCGTAACATGAGCTAAGAAATCTTGACATCTGTTTTTCAATAAATGAATAGCTTTATGGCTTGAGATAACAGTGATTGATTTTAATGGTTTGGTTGCTTGAATTCGCATAATAGGTTGGTTAGGAATATGAAAGCTAACAACCTTACGAAAATAATCAATTTTTGCATGATGAGTAGTTAACCAATCAATTCCTAGAATTACGTCAAATACAAGTATTTTTAATGAAATAAGATCGACGGAGTAATGTAAGGGTACCGATTTGAACTAAATAAGACTTATAAGCGATTGGATGTAATGAAGGTTTCTCCCAGCGGAGTTTCAATGAGATAAGTCAAAGTCTAATTACTCTAGGAGTCAAATTTAAGCGTTGAGCGCAAAGTAGGAGAAATAAAAGAATGGGTAGAAGCAGGGTATAAAATAAGGTATAGACTTCGTTAGAGTTTATGATAAAGCTTACCCGTGATGACCTCATTCGGGTTCCTTACTTTACGGGAGGTCACAACAACGCTCTCCTTAGACTTCTCTGGCTTTGACTTTTACGGGATGGCCTTTGGTGCCTCCTTTCCAACTGGACTTGTCTTCGGTGAACGACAAAATTGGGCTAAGTGACCTTCTCTTCCATAATTATAACACGCTTTGGATGGCATCAGCGCAGTTTGGGTGATGTGTCCTCCCTCGCATTTGAAGCATATGATAAGTGGTTGTTCTCCTTCCTTAACAACGGGTGATGGTGCAAGCCCAGGACAACTTCGGCAAACTTGGCCCGTCTTGTGACACCTGGTCATGTTATTTTGCTCGACTTGATGAACTCTACCTCTTTCATGTGGCGAATACTTTTGGGAAAGTACTTGTCGTTGAGCAGTTCTTGGAACTTCTCCCAAGACATCTTTAGTGCGGCGAGGTTGAGTCGCTTCTGATTCCCAACGATGAATCGCCTGCGCATAACATGAAGGTGGCAAAGGAACCTTTTGCTCCTCGAGCATCCCAAGACATCAAATATCTTGTTGATCGCTTTATCCACATCTCGCCTTAAGTGGTTTTGGCTCTCCAAAAAACTCCGGTGGTCCCAGTTCCTTGAAGCGCTTGCATGGTGACCGTCCGAAAGTCGCCGGTGTTTTCACTGCATTTTGGACAGGAACCGCTTTTGCCTGATGTTGCATGAATTGTATAAAGCCTCTAAACATTCCATCGTTCATCATTTGGTCTGTGTTATTTTTTTCCTGAGGATTGTCGCCTTCCTGATGCACATTATCCTGATTATTCATCATTAATATTATAACTCACAATATTTAACAACCAGGTCGTTCTCAGGAAAGAGGGGGCTTTCCGATAAGGATTTCTCCTTATTGGCGTGCAATTAGATGACCAAACCTCTCCTTGACAGAACTTCTAAACATTGTAAATATTGCAATTTAATAATATGAATAACTTTGTCATCTCAATTATTGATTTAAAAACATAAAATGCAGATGATACTGTAACAATAATTGAATCAATAATATGAGAGATATGATGCAGCAATTACTGTAGCAATAATTGATTGACTTCTCACGTAAACATCAATAACCAATATCGTTTGCTACTATTCAACCATGCGTATTACTGTACTTTTACTACCGGGTAGTTCAACAGTTTTAACGGTAAAACTTCTGCCGTTATTTTTAAAAAAGATAATTATGTCGTTTTCTAACAACGACAATACTTCCATTAATGGGGTCCACCAATGATTGTCTGCGTCGTCTGAATATTCCTGTTAAAATAAATATTCCCCGACCAATCGAATATTATATAACCACTTGCTTACTTTGCAAAATTTGTAAATATTACCCACAACTATAACATTATATCAAATCCACATAATAACATTCAAAAATATATTTCGAGAAAAAATATTATTTATTCATAAAAGTTGGGGTCTTACAGTTATAGTATAATTCTTTCTCATAAGGGTAATGTTAATTGACATCTTAAATTTATTTTTGCAATTGAACAATTGGTCCTATTCTAGTGTGCTTCACAGGTCACAATATCAGGTTATCTTTATAGGGAACCTCTTTGGTTCTTATAGTTCATAAAAGGAGCAATGTGTTAGTTCCCGAAAGCGCAATAGTTATCTAGAAAGGGGGGTTGAATAGATATTAAAAACTTTTCTTTGTTTAAAGAATGTTTTGATAAATCCTTTAAGCACAGCGGAATTATTGATTCTTTGAAAAACCTTTTTGATAACAGATTAAGGAGAGAAAGGCAGTTATTGCAGTTATAGCAGTTATAGAGACACAGTTGTTTTTAAGTGGTTCAGAGCACTCAAAGCTCCTAGTCCACTCTTCTACTCCTTGAGTAGGAAATCCACTAAGGATGTCTTTTACACTTCTGAATCTCACAGATTCCTTCTAGACTAGCAGTCTAGGCACTTCTAAGTTCACTCTTGAACTCTTCAAGTCCAGCAGACTTGGCTCTTCATAGTTCACTTAGAACTCTTCAAGCCCTTCTGACTTGGAACTTCATACTTCAATAGATTAATAGTTGTTAAGTTGTGATTGAGGCTACTCAGTTGCAGTTAAGCACTTGTTCGAAAGAACTGAGTAGCTGAGCAAGCTTTTTCCTTTTTCTCAGATCGTAGAGTTCTGCGTTTTGTGTTCTTGTGCGTTTTGTTCAATACTTGCTTGCCTCTCTTATGTGTTTGTATTCTGAATATATGAGATCCTTAAAATCTATCCGTTGAAGTCATCTGATGAAGCATTAAATGCGTTTGACATTTCTGAGCTCTGATGGAGACATTTCTCTATATCTTCTGAATTGCATTCTGTCCCACTGACACGGTAGACTGCTTTCTCACCTAACACCTGAAAAGGTGTTTTCCTCTGCCCAATGGTTCTTTTCTTAGCTTCTTGACTACGTTTCTTTTGATCAGTACTAAGGATATCTTTTGTACCATTGGGACTGGTGAGAGCTTCAACGTTTAAAACCCATTCCTCATTTGTTGGAATAAATCTTCAAACAGAAGATAGATCTCGATCCTTCTAACATAAGAGGGATGACACTCTATGATCCATATTATGGTGTCTTGTCATACTTCGAATAGAACACTACGACTTCATTCAAGACTTTTCACACTACGATCCTTTAACACTACGATCAGTACTTGCTCGTCTTGCAGACTCTGCATTTCCGAGAGCACACTACGATCTTTGAGTTAGCTCGGCAAACGTCTGGACCACTCTACGATTCCTGGAGAGGCCCTTGAAGGCAGATACACTACGATCATTTCAGCTTTGTGATCCTGCCTCAGCTTCTGCATTCTATTGATCAGACAGATAGACTACTAGCCTATTTATTTCTTTCCAGCCATAGATCAACCTAACAGATTTGATCTCTTTATCTGTATAAATAAACATTTAAAGGCTAAGATCAACCTAACAATTTTGATCTATCACTAAGTCCTTGTACATATATTCTTCGAAGGACTTTACATAATCATGAGCTGTTTCATGAAACATCAAATCATAATATACATTCTTCCAACAATCTCCCCCTATTCGATGTTGACATAACCAAGGAGATTTGTTGTCATGATTATAAAGTTTTATATGCAGTTTGCAGAAAAGTAAACATGACTTAGTATTTCAGTGAGCAGCTGAAATTTCTAGAGAATAAGCATTAATTTATTGATGTATGGAGATAGATATTACATTTAAAAATGACTACATCAATAAAATTTGAAGTTCAACTTATCTCTATTTCTTTGGCCTTTTGCTTCTTGGAGGATTTTCATATTCCTCAGCTCTCCTCTTTCTACTTGTTTCATCTCTTCTGGCCAGGTCTTCCAGCTCACTCGGGCTTAGTCTTGGATTCTGATCAAGCCTATCCATGAATGCATGATCTCCAATTGGCATTCTTAGGCCCGTTGTTGTCACCACTTGAGAGCTGGTAGTTGGCCATTGACTCCTTAATGGTTGAGCCATTAAAACTTCCTGTTGATCAGATCGTTGAGTCTGATAGCTGGATCGTGAAGTCTGAGTCGGCCTAGTGTGGCTGGATCGTGGATTTTGAGTGATTTTCCTTGGCTTTGACTAGAAGTGACCTTTCCCTCTGCCCTTGCCTGCCTGATCTCCTTGCCCTTTATTCTCCCCCTTTATGTCAGCATCAAGGGTTCGAATGTCATTTGAGAGGCGAGTGACTCTTTGGACAAGCTCATTGAGTTGACTCTGAGTTTGAGCAATGTCCTCACTATTCTCTTGGATCAAAGCATCAGAACGAGTTTCTCGTCATTGAAGTATGTCAAGGACAGTCTCAGTTTGCTTCATTTGGCCCATGGAGAAGTCTTGAAACTCTTTGACTGCAGTTTGAAGACTTTTTATGCTTTGTATCATCAGATTGTTCTGAGATTCTTGTGTTTTTTGTAATATTAGGACAGCATCCCTATGCTTTTTAGCTGCAATAAAGTGAATATCGTCCCTGTCTTTAATGCTTTGAAACATTTCTTTGATGATCTCTTTGAGTGTTTTAGATAGTTCGGAGCTTAGGGAGCTTGGAAGATTGTTTGTTGCATTGATCATTGATGTCAATATCAGTTGTATCAGTGCAGTATGATTTTCAAGACTCTCGTCCAGTTCTTTGATCACTTTCTCAGACATAGCTGACAAATCAGCTTTTGTGGATAGTTCTGACGGGAGTTCATCAAGATTTGGAATTTGTGAGGGAGGTGACGTGCTCTTGAATTTATCTTGCGTTGAGTAGAGAGCAAGTTCAAGATTGAAGCATTCATTTCTAGATGAGGAGGGAATGTCTGAAGGAGGGGCCTGTGTTTGGATGTTGGAGCTTAGTGACTCTACGATTTGTGGTGGATACTCTACCAAGGGGCTAGAGTCAGGGATCGTAGAGGTGGTAGGATGAGTGAGCATTAAGGAGTTGATCTTATTTGGTTTCTGAGTTACAGAATTTTGAGATTCTGTAACTAGAAATTGATTCAGTGGATGAAGAATCACTTCCAACCATTGTGGGAATCCATAGAATTGATTAAATGAAGGTGGTGGCAAGTGATTAACTCTGTAAACAGTGGGGATAAATAGTACCTCAAGTATGTTCTCTGAGGAAGGGCTATTGGTGAGAAGCTTCTTGGCAAAATTTAATTTCCCTGGGAATCCATTCGCAAGTACTGAGATAGCTGGATACTCCTTGAAATTCCAGAACATATGATCCCAAGAGTTCAGAATTTGAGCTCGATGGAAGGGAATCATAGGAAGATATGCAAATAGTTGTTCATAATTTGCTCTTCTGTGTCCATCAATGCCTACATCTACTCTTCTTCTCTGTTTTCACTAGAGGATTCCATTATGTCAATGGCTTCATAGTGCTCTTGTACTTGTTCTTCATTAACTTCTCTGGGAGTCTCTTTTTCTGCTATGGAGGTGTCATGATCCTCCCCCTCAGCTTGATCATTCTTTTGTAATATTGATAGCTCCCCTTCAACTAGAGCATCTTCTTGCAGGAGATCTTCAGGTTTCTCCCCCTCAGTAGGAGTATCTATTATCATCTGATCTTTTAGTGTTTCCTCCTTAGCTGGTTCCTTTTCGACAGACAAGTCTTTCTCTTCCCTCTTTAGAGCTTTCTCATTAACAAGAATAAACTTCTTGACCAATTTCTTTCTTGGCTTTTTAGGCTGAGCCACAGCCTCAAGACTCTCTTTAGTTGTGTCCTTCAGACTAGCCAAGATATTTGATGCAGCTACTTCCTTGTTTGGTCTATGCTCTACGATCGGAGGAGACTCGACGATCGAAGAGGCTGATGGCTTTTTGCTCTTGTGGCTAGTTTTACTCATCTTCAGCAACTGAGATATGGTTGCTCTGTCTTCTTTAGGCTCAGCTTGTTGTTCCTTTCTTCTTAGGATCCTGAGAGTCTCAATATCTGAGGACTCTACAGGTTTGTTGGTGGTAGATCCTTGAGGCTCTTCTGTTGATTTGGCTTTCCTTTTCCCTTTGCTTTTTCTGATTAAAGCAGTGGGTTCTCCCTGGTTGGCTTCTTCTTCTTCCTCAGTTTCTTTGACAACAGACATATTTCCTGTCGTTCATGTTCCCTTTATCTCACCAGTTCGACCACTGGATTCAGATGCCATTTTCACATTTTCAGCTGGATTTCTTTTCTAATTTTCAAACAGCTGCTGGGTCATTCGTCGATTAGGATTTATGGCTTCTCCTTCATCATCTTCAATTAGGTCACCAAGAGCAGCCTGTAGGATAATGCTGATAAATCATCCGTAGAGCATCTTCTGTGAGCTCTTGGTTTTCTTTGAGTTGCTCATCCATTTCCCAATCCATTCAAGTAATATAGCCCCATAGTTTAGTTGTATTTTATAGCATAAAGCAGTCATGAGTTTTAGTTGTACCTCATTTACAGAGTCATGACCTGAGCTTTTATAACATATGCACTTTCCAACAATATCGACCAAAAACTCATACCTCGGTGGAAACTACTTCTTTTTGTATCCTTTGACGGAGGCTGATTTCTTGTGATGCATTTTCTTGAGACCTTTGTGGAAGTCTATTCCGTCTAAGGACAGATACCCTTCAGTCTTGAGCCCTAGAGCTAGATTGATGTCTTCAGCTTTTAGTCCGATTTTGACGCTCCTTACTTTCACAATAATGGTGTTATTTTCAAACACCCCATTGTTGTAGAACTCTTTCACTAATTTTGGGTAGATTAATGTATCAGTACCCAAGGCTTCTTCGAGACCTGCAATCTTCAGTAGTGATAATGTCTTGTGAAATTGAGGTTCAGCTGTTTTGAATTCATCAAAACAGAGTCTGTATCCGGAGACAACACTGGAAGCTACCATTGATTTCTTTGTAGGAGATAAGACTGACTGAGCTTGCTACTGATTCTAGGGTTTCCTTTTTGAGAGAGAGAGAGAGATGGTCTTTTGAACTTTCAGATTTCAAACAGACGATTTTAATTTTTACTTGAAACTTCCCTCTCTCTATTTTGCTTAGTGGGACAGGTGTCGAGTTTTGTTTGGCTCTACGAATTTTGACAGAGAGGGATTGTACTGAATTGCCCTTAACTTCTTCTGGGATGATGTATTCTTTAGTGTGACTACGATCGTTGAGATGGTTCTTGGAGTCGTCGAGTCTGTTCTACCATCGTTGAGTCTGTGTAGCAGTCTTCATGTCTGAGCTGTAAACATAGAGTCTGAACTGCGATCATTGAGTCTGACTGGCAGTCGTAGAGTCTGAACAAGTCCTTGTGATGAATCTTTTTACCTTAGCATTCTTCTTAAATTAAGGTAGCTAAGGAAGGGCCAACCTCTTGAATGAAACAAGGGTTAGGTTTGTCCCTGAGGCGCTTATCAGAGAGAATGCTTTGATTTATGCTTGATCATCATAGGGTGCTCCTTTTATTTTGTTAATGTAGGTCTGTTATCGCTGAGTCTGCACTACTATCGTTGATTCTGTTCAGCGTTAGTTGAGTTTGGCTCTACGATTGTGGACTTCCTTTGATCATGTCTTTGATTTTGAACAAAGTCTTTAAATCTGTATGGTTAGCACAGGCTAGAGCACAATATTTCATGTTTGCAAATTAAGCATGCCTAGCTCACTTATCAATTTGTTGAATCTGGATTCATCTAGAGGTTTTGTAAAAACATCAGCAAGTTGATTTTCAGTAGGGATATATTTTAAAGATATTGTCCCATTTTGTACATGATCCCTAATGAAGTGATAATAGATTAAGGAGAGAAAGGCAGTTATTGCAGTTATAGCAGTTATAGAGACACAGTTGTTTTTAAGTGGTTCGGAGCACTCAAATCTCTTAGTCCACTCTTCTACTCATTGAGTAGGAAATCCACTAAGGATGTCTTTTACACTTCTGAATCTCACAGATTCCTTCTAGACCAGCAGTCTAGGAACTTCTAAGTTCACTCTTGAACTCTTCAAGTCCAGCAGACTTGGCTCTTCATAGTTCACTTAGAACTCTTCAAGCCCTTCTGACTTGGAACTTCATACTTCAATAGATTAATAGTTGTTAAGTTGTGATTGAGGCTACTCAGTTGCAGTTAAGCACTTGTTCGAAAGAACTGAGTAGCTGAGCAAGCTTTTTCCTTTTTCTCAGATCGTAGAGTTCTGCGTTTTGTGTTCTTGTGCGTTTTGTTCAATACTTGCTTGCCTCTCTCTTATGTATACGTATTCGAATATATGAGATCCTTAAAATCTATCCGTTGAAGTCATCTGATGAAGCATTAAATGCGTTTGACATTTCTGAGCTCTGATGGAGACATTTACGTATATCTTTCGAATTGCATTACGGCCCAATCGACACACTGGCAGATCGCTTTCTCACCTAACACACGAAAAAGGTGTTTTCCTCTGCCCAATGGTCTTTTTCTTAGCTTATTGACTACGTTTCTCTTGATCAGTACTAAGGATATCTTTTGTACCGTTGAGACTGGTGAGAGCTTCAACGTTTAAAACCCATTCCTCATTTGTTGGAATAAATCTTCAAACAGAAGATAGATCTCGATCCTTCTGACATAAGAGAGATGACACTCTACGATCCATATTGTGGTGCCTTGTCATACTTCGAATAGAACACTACGATTTCATTCAAGACTTTCCACACTACGATCCTTTAACACTACGATCAGTACTTGCTCGTCTTGCAGACTCTGCATTTCCAAGAGCACACTACGATCTTTGAGTTAGCTCGGCAAACGTGTGGACCACTCTACGATTCCTAGAGAGGCCCTTGAAGGCAGATACACTACGATCATTTCAGCTCTGCGATCCTGCCTCAGCTTCTGCATTCTGTTGATCAGACAGATAGACTATTAGCCTATTTATTTCTTTCCAGCCATAGATCAACCTAACAGATTTGATCTCTTTATCTGTATAAATAAATATTTAAAGGCTAAGATCAACCTAACAATTTTGATCTATCACTAAGTCCTTGTACATATATTCTTCGAAGGACTTTACATAATCATGAGTTGTTTCATGAAACATCAAATCACAATATGCATTCTTCCAACACAATGTATATATGTCCTATGCTCCTTTCAGACATGCCAATATACTGAATATTAGAAGCCATGCACCTTTCAGATATGCCAAGGAAAATTTTATTATTGGTGCTTGGGTTAATGACTTGATTTGCAGTTTGTCGCATCTAAAATAATTACTGTTGTTTGACATTTGTGATTTGGTGACATGTGGAATTGTGTAGTATATTATTGTGTTTTTGTGTTCTTTATTTTATGTTGAATCTGTTTATGAAAGGTCATTATTTAAGAGATGGTTTTGTTCTTTCAAATGGCGTGGGAAATAACAAGTCGGGTAAAATACATTGGAGATCATTTGTAAGACCCCAACTTTTATGAATAAAGATGAATTTTCTATAATTATCATTTTTTAATGTTATGGAATGAATTTGATATAATGTTATAGTTGTGGGTAATATTTATAAATTTTGAAAAGTACGCAAGTTGTTATATAATATTCGATTGGTCGGAGAATATTCGTTTTAGCGAGGAATATTAAATGCGGCAAGACAATCATTAGTGGACCCTACAACGGAATTATTGTCGAATGAGAAAATGACAAAAATATTTTATGAAAATAACGGCGGAAGTTTTATCGTTAGCTGTTGAGACACCAAGTGTTAAAGAAATGCGAGAATACTGGCGTGGGCTGCATAGTAGTACTACGGTTATTGATTATTGATCTTACGTAAGAAGTCACTCGGTTTTGATTCAATTATTGTCAATATTTTTATATATTATTAAATCAATAATTGAGATAACAAAGTTATTAATATTATTATTTTCAATATTAACGATGTCTAGAAGTTACGCGAGGAGAGGTTTGGTCACTAATTAATTGGCAAGAGAGGAGAAATCCTTATTGGAAAGCCCCCTCTTTCCTGGGAATGACCTGGTCGATTAATATTGTGAATTATAATAATGATGATAAATGTTGTTAAAAATATTGAGGGAATTTATATATATAAGTTTGTAATGTGTGTGGTTGTGACGCCCCCAAAATAGGTCCATTCCATCCAACCCATTTTGAGTCGCCAAATACATGGTACAGAAACAACTACAACTTTATTAATACATTATAAAAACTGTGACTTTAAATACAAATATTGTCTTCTAGACAATATCCAAACCCAAATAAATCCTCATCATAATTATTGATACATTATTATACAAAAATGGTGAGGACTACTAAACAACTTCTAGAATCATCATTCCATACCCGACTAGTACTTCATTACATTCTCGCCTCCGAGAAGAAAAATGGAACAACAAGGAAAAGGGTGAGCTCAACTAGCCCAGTAAAGAATATTATGACTAAGATAATATAGAACAAATTATCGTTAGTCTTCAACAGGGAAAAATCTGATAAAATACAATAGACAACAAGTTTCAGATCAATATTCGCAGCAGAAATAATAATTCATAGAAGAGTTACGTAGAGAATGAAATCTACTACTATCTATGAATTTAAAAGTCCATCATCAATATTTTATCCCTGTAACATCAATCAATATGCATCTTGAATCAAATATTCATCTTTGCACTACTGAGCCAAAGATATTCATCGATCGGTCGTGTTCATCTAAACACTGCTCATCTTTGCACTACGGCCAAAGATATTTATCATAAAATCATTAATCTTTGCACTCTGACGGGCCAAAGATATTCAATAATATCATCATTTTTGGGTGAGGATGATAAAAAATATTTTAAAGGAAACGAATCCAGTGAAACAAAAGAATAAATATCAAGGATTTGTATTTCAACTATTTCATGTCCAAAAATACCTCATAAATAATCATAGTGAAGTAAAATTCAAGAATGATCAAAACATGGATACAATCAAAGCTAGTATCCATAATAGATATTTTGGACGAAAAGGAAAATTTTCATTTTTCGATGAATAGTGTCGTATTCGTGAATAGTGCCGTATATGTGAATAGTAACCCCGACACAAAAAGTTCCAAATTTGATTAAAATGTTCAAACCAATATTTCGGCATAATGATATTGAAGAAATAATATCATTTTAAAAGAAAATAACATCCCTTACCTCGAAAAAGATCATTCTCGATTTGGAATATTAGATATAGTCTTTGAAAGGAACTTGCACCGTATATAGCAACACTCAAGGTATCAAAATACTCACAAGAATACGCTCAATATATCGAGAGAAAAAGAGAGAAAACTTGATTAATGCGGTGTGATTTTCAATTCTAACTAAGCACCCTATTTATAGGAAAATGCTTAGAACACCAAAGTAGAAAATTTAATATAATATTAATATATTTATCAAATTTTCCCTAGCCCACCTCTAGACATCTGATTTCAGCACTTTGCACATGTTAATGATCTCCACAAAATATAAAAAACATTTTTATCAAAAAAATAAATTAAAACTTCCAAAAATCAATTATTTCGGAACTTCGGAACTTCAATAATTCACAATAAATAGCCCTTTTATCAGAAAAATTCAAACCACATATTATTTTCATAGGAAATTTCATTCTCTACAAGTTTGCAGAAGAAAGTTTTTCCAAACTCCAAACAGAAATTGACCGAAATCCACAATCGGACGATTTTACAGGCTATAATCAAATTTCAGTCAAGAAATGGGGTACACCGACACACAAAACATGTGTTAATCATTTAATGCCACAAAAATACTCTTCCTCCTCATATACTCATATATCCCACATTCATTGTAAAAATATCACCATTATTATATTATTAAAATAATATATTTAAATGAATTATTTTATCAGAAAAAGATAAAATATTAATTTTCAACAATTGTCACATTAAAAAAAATTTCCATCTATATCCACATAAAATTCATATTTTTCTCATCATATAAATCAATAATTAATTATTCACAAATAATATTACAGAATCACAATATTGTAACTAAAGCGGTTCCCGTGAAAGGGGTTTTTCCAATAAGGATTTCTCCTCATCTGGTAGCATAATTAGATGACCAAACCTCTCCTTAGAGCGAACTTTCTAGACATTGCCAATAATGTTATCTAATAATATTATTCAGATAATATGAATTAATCTTAGATAATGGAAAATATTGTGTAGTGATAATTATTGAAACAACGATAATATAAAATATCAACGCAACAATTATTGAATCAATAAAATAAAATCTTTGAGCGATAATTATTGTAACAATTATTGAGTAGTGCCTTCTTACGTAAGAATCAATAATTGGTGCAATACTGGTAATATCTTCTTGTGTTTTAACCATCGGGTATTCCAACGAAGATTAACTTGTAACAACTTCTGTAGATTATTTATAAACAACTTATTCTTGTCATTTTCTTCCTCCAATTGCTTTTCGTTATGGGGCCCACACAAGGCTGTGCCGTCGTACGAATATTCCCCGACAGTAAGAATATTCCACGACCAAACGAATATTCTCCGATAAAATAAATATTTTAAAACCACTTGCTTGTTTGAAATAATTGCGCATTTTATCCATAACTCACCACATTAATCAAATCAACTCTTACTATTTCAACATAATAACTAGAGGAAATTAAATTTCATTAATAATAATTTGGGGTCTATTATGCATGAATACGACACTATGCACGAATACGGCACTATTCACAGAAAAAAAATAAATTTTAATTTTTTGTCCAAGATATCTATTATGGATACTAGCTTTGATTGTATCCATGTTTTGATCATTCTTGAATTTTACTTCACTATGATTATTTATGAGGTATTTTTGGACATGAAATAGTTGAAATACGAATCCTTGATATTTATTCTTTTGTTTCACTGGATTCGTTTCCTTTAAAATATTTTTCATCATCCTCAGTCCTAAATGATGATATTATTGAATATCTTTGGCTTTGTAGCAAAAAAGATTAATGATTTATGATAAATATCTTTGGCCGTAGTACAAAGATGAGCAGTGTTGAGATGAAACATGGCCGGTGATGAATATCTTTTGGCTGTAGTGCAAAGATGAATATTTGATTCAAGATGCATATTGATTGATGTTCTGAGGATAAAATATTGATGATGGAATTTTAAATTCATAGATAGTAGTAGATTTCATTATCTACGTAACTCTTCTATGAATTATTATTTTCATTCTTGAATATTGATCTGAAACTTGTTGTCTATTGTATTTTATCGATTTTTTCCTGTTGAAGACTAACGATAATTTGTTATATTATCTTAGTCATAATATTCTTTCTTGGGCTAGTTGAGCTCACCCTTTTCCTTGTTGTTCCATTTTTCTTCTCAGGAGGCGAGAATGTAGCGAGTACGAGTCGGGGTATGGAATGATGGTTCTAGAAGTTGTTTTAGTAGTCCTCACCATTTTTGTAAAATAATGTATCAATAATTGTAATGAGGACATAGTTGGGTATAGATATTGTCTAGATGAAAATATTTGTATTTAAACTCACAGTATATATGTTGTCGTATGTTGCACGACAAATGTATTAATAAAGTTGTAGTTGTTTCTGTACTATGTATTTGGCGACTTAAAATGGGTTGGATGGAATGGACCTATTTTGGGGGCGTCACAAAAGTTTTCTGCTACTTCACTACTCCTATATCCAGTACTCTTCTTCTTAAGGTAAGGGGTGTTATTTCTTTTGTATTCATGAAGAGAACTTTTGTTATTCCATTATTTATTATTCTGTTGGAATAACATGTATACGCGGGCTACCCTATACTTGGTGAAATTCTTCTGTTATTCCATTTTTATTATTACATTGGAATATCACATCATGCGCTTTTCTGTGGGACTGGTTCCGTTATTTATTATTTTGCTGGAATAACCTGCCTGTGCGGTCTATCGCATGCCTGGTGATTTTTTTTGTTATTTCATTCCTTATTATACTCAGTTGGTTAAAATTTTGACTTCTATACTCCATGAAATTAGTGTAATATCTTTGATATTTGCGCTTCATCTAGTATCTTTTTATGAAAATATTCTTCTGAGCATTCTTGAATTTTACTGTACAAAGAAGTATCATGTTGACAATTTGGACGTTATTTGTAAGACCTCGGATTTTATGAAATAAAAGTATTCAATTTTTCTTATAATTATTATTCAGTAAATGGTTAAATTGATAAAAGTTTAAAGTTAAGGGTGATATATTTTCAATTTTCAAAATAAGCAAGTGGCTATAAAATACTTATTGTTATCGGGGAATATTCGTTTGGTCGTGGAATATTCTTGTTGTTGTGAAATATTCGTACGACGGTGCAGCCATTTGTGGGCCCCATAACAGAATAACTGTCGGATGAAGAAAATGACAAGTTTGAGTTTTTATAAATAACGGTGTAGTAATAGTTGAATTAACTTTGTTGGAATGCACAGTGGTTAAAATACGATGTCTGGCGTGGTTTTAAAGATAGCTTTGCGGCATTGCAAAGTATTTTTGAATTATTGTTCCTTATGTAGAGAAGGCACTTTACTCAATAATTATTCTGATAATTCTTTATTCAATATTTTATTTTATTGGTTCAATAATTCTTTGCGTTGGTATTTTATATTATTGTTGTTTCAATAATTGTTAGTGCTTGTGATATTTCCCATTATCATATCAATAATTCATATTATTTGAATAATATTATTAGATAGCATTATTGGCAATGTCTAGAAAGTTCTGTCAAGGAGAGGTTTGGTCACCTAATTGCTCGCCAGTAAGGAAAAATCCTTATCGGAAAGCCCCCTCTTTCCTGGGAACTGCTTGGTTATCATAATTGTGATTCTATAATATTATTTGTGATTAATTACTTATTAATTTATATGATAAGGAAATATTTATTTGATGTGGATATAAATGATGAATTTATTTATGCGGCTATAATTGAAAGAATTAATGTTGAGGTGTTTTATCAGTATTTTTGTCAGAATGAAGGTATTAAAAATCAAATCAGTACTTTTACGATATATTGCGTGAGTTATAATTTTTAATCCGACCGTTGGATCGTTGTGATTTTTGGATATGTTATACATATATAAGTGAGTATATGTCCACAAATTTTGAACCGTTAAATGAACGTATGATTTGTTATGAATTTTAAGAGGTGACTGGTTCAGAAATTGTTGAAGTTTCGGAATTTATCATTTTGGTGGAAAATTCGAGAATGTGTGGGCCCCACCTATGGTTGGTGAAGAAATGTGCTGAAATTCTAATTCAAATGTGGTGGGTGGTAATAGTAGTAGGTAAAGCCATCGGTGGCAGTCAAGTCATTACATTGGCGTCTTTAACATTTTCCTATAAATAGAGGGCTAAGTTAGAATTGAAAATCACACCAGAAATATAAACTTTCTCTCTTTCTCTCTCTATATTATCGAGCGTATTTTGTGAGTATTTAGATATTTTCAGAGTTGCTATTCAATGCAAGGTTCATTCGGCTTTACATTCCGGTCAGAAGTACTGCTCTTTTGAGGTAAGGGATTTTAAGGATTGTTATGTTTTTCATGTTTCGTAATTTTTTCGACCTTCAAAAATTCTAGAAAATTTTGAAATGATAATTTGATGAGTTGTAATGATTGTGTCCAAAAATGATGATTTTTGGATGTATAGATTAGGAGTTATAGATTTTATGAGAAAAGACTATTTTAAAAGTAAACCCTTATAACTCCTTGTGGTTAACTCCAAAATTGATAAAATTTTTATTGGGAGTACATCTATATAATATCAAGATATACCTGTAAATTTGAATTTTGGATAAAAATATAATTTATGATAAATGTCTAAATATTCGGCTGTTTTGGCCATGTGAAAAATAGTAAATGAATTTTAAAATATCCGAGAAAAATATATGTTCAATATAAGACTATATTATGCTAAATTCCAGAAAAAAATATTTTTAGAACTGATTTGGTATTTTTCATGAAAATGGACTAGTTATGAGTAAATGAATTAAATATGTTATGTGAAGTAACAAAATTGGAAAATAGGATTTTATGGCTTAGGAATCCTATATATGGTATATGCAGTTTTTTGATGAGGTTGTTGGTTTTTGGTGATGAAATCTTATGAGTTTGGCATTTCAGGATGATTAAATGCATTAATTAGTAAAGTGTAAACAATTAAAATAAATTGTTTATAAGTTTAAGAAATGATTAAGATATTGCGGTAATATTAATGATATTAGATTATGAGATTATTAAGTGATTTATAACATTTGGATTAAGGTGTTATGAAATCATTGATTTATGAATCTTACTTTTGAAATTAAATGCAGTTGTTGATCATATTATTTTTATTATCATATATAACATTTTTATAATCTCGGTGATGAAATTTCTCTTTGACTTAAGTAAAAAGATGGGTAGATTATTGGTATGATCGTGACTATGGGTTCTCTTTGGCGATAAAGGCAAAGATGAATTGTTGGTGGTATGATCATGACCACTTTGAATTTACAATTGAATATTTTTAGCTTAAGTGCAAAGGTGAATTGATCAACATGATTATAATTATGGTTTATATAAATTCTAAAATGATTGTATGTTTCTTTGAGATATGAATATCTTTGGCCCGTAGTGCAAAGATGACCTGTTGATGAATATCTTTGGCCTGTAGTGCAAAGATGAATTATTGATGAATATCTTTGGCCCGTAGTGCAAATATGACCTGTTGTTGAATATCTTTGGCATGTAGTGCAAAGATGAACTGTTGAGGAATATCTTTGTCCTGTAGTGCAAAAGATGAACTTATTAATATGATTATGAACAGGAACTGTGATTTGGTATAACCATGATCTTTGATGTTTCAGGTAAAGACATGTGATAAAAAATATATTCGTCTTGGATGAGAATAGAAAATTAGAACTACAATTATGATTATGAGTTATTCACATGACTGTGAACAGGATCTGTTGATTAATGTTATAGGGTTAAAACATTGTTGGTGGACTTTTAATGTGGAGAAGATAATAGACTTTATAGTCTATTTGACTCTTCTAATGGATTTCTCGTTCCACTGCAACTATGGTTGAAAAGTTTTATCATCTACCATATGTTCTAAATCTCTGATTTATTACTGATGAAGGCTATTGATAATTTAATTATCTTTAGTTATGATATTCTTTATTGAGCTAGTTGTGCTTTCACCCTTTTGCTTCACAATTCCTTTCGGGTAATAAAAGTGTAAATTTGGGTCGGCCCGAGGGATAATGAGGGGAATAGAGCGGTGGTCTACATAGCTATTGAGGTTCTCCTTAAATAGTATGGAAATAATTTTATTGAGAACTTTAGATAAGTGTGTCGTATTGTATCGTCATTTGATATTTAATTTTGGTGAAACCGAATAGGGTGAGGTGAACCCAACTTTGGAAGGGTGTTTTGCCTTTATCATACAAGATGTCTAATGACATACAACCTCGTGTTATCATAAAGCGGGGTTGTGCACATCCTCTTCTTTGAGTATATCTACGAGCACTACCTATATGATCTTGGAGTTGGTTTGAAACATAATTTTCAATCGCAGACGGTGGAGATAGTTATATATCAAGAGAAGACTCACCATTGGAAGGAACATGATAGTAATCTTCTCGTTTTTCTTTGGGTTCTATTGGATCAACCAAGGATAATTCTCTGGACATATGATATCTATCATAACTTAGATTCATGGCCTCCCATGTACGAAGGTTTCTTGAGCACTTCCCAAAGATTTTAATTTCTAAAAGCGATTCTGATGTACCTTTTATGTAAGGTATCAATGTGAGGTGTTGTCCATAGTTGGGACATGAGTCACAGTTGTTATTAAAACTCACGGTATATGTGTTGTTGTATTTTGCACGAAAATTGTAGTAATTAAGTTGTAGTTGTTTTCTGTACCATGTATTTGGCGACCCAGAATAGGTTGGATGGATTGGACCTATTTTAGGGGCGTCACATTATTGGTTCCTGGATAATTTAATTCTTGAACTTGTTTTATTGAATTCTTATATCATTGTCATCATCCTCATGTTTATATTATGTTAAAAGTCATACGTGGCATTCAGTAGTGCATAGATGGACTTGGTATGATTATGACCAGGGATTATTCGGTATAATCATGACCGTAATGTTACAAATGATGTGAAAAAAGTCCTCATTGGCCCGTAGTGCATTGATAGACAGTTGTTGGCATGATCATGACCATTAATGAATACACGAATGTCCTTGGCCCGTAGTGCATGGATAATTTGTGGTCGTGATACTAAAGAATATCCTTGGCCGTAGTGCAGGGGTGATTCTATGATGTGAATTATTTATTAAGTTAAGTCTCAGCGATAAAAGTGATGAAAAACCTTTTAAATCATAAAAGATAGTAGATTTTATTCTCTACTTGACTCTTTTAATGGATTGCTTGTTCCGCTGTAGTTAAACTTGGTATTTGTTATATTGTATCAGTTTAACACTGTTTAAGGCTAATGATAATTTATTCTGCTTATCTTAGTCATAATATTTCTTACTAGGCTAGTTGAGCTCACCCTTTCTTTCATTGTTCTCTTCAGGAAATGAGAATATAGCTGGGACGAGTCGGGGAACGGAGTGATGGCCCAGATGATAGTATTAGTAGTCCTCACTATTCTGTTAAATAGTGTGACAATAAATGTAATGAGGACCCCATTGAGTGTGGATATTGTCTAGATGACAATATTTGTATTAAAACTCACAGCATTTATTTTGTCATATTTTACACGACAGTTGTATAATTAAGATTGTATTTGTATTTTGTACCATGTATTTGGCGACTTAGAATAGGTGATGTATACCTATTTTTGGGGGATTTACATTTGGTATCAAAGCTTAAGGATATGATCCCTGGCTGAGATGTGAGACAAAAACTAGGAGGGGAGAGACAAGGAATTCCTTCGCTAGTATGACCTACCTAAGTTTATTTGGCATTTAATTGGTCGGTCAGAGTATAGGGATAATATGTGATATGTTATTTAACCCTTGTTTTGTGGCAGTATTTGAAAATGACATCCGAGAATGTTGAGAACATCAATGGAGCACAGGAGATCATTGAGTCTCCACAGATCAATAATCAGGATAATGTGCATCAGGAAGGCGACAATCCTCAGGCAAACAACAACACTGACCAAATCATGAACGATGGAATGTTCAGAGGCTTTATACAATTCATGCAACATCAGGCAAGAGCGGCTCCTATCCAAAATGTAGGTGGAAATACTGGCAACTCTCGGATGGTCACTACCAAGCAGTTTAAGGAACTGGGACCACCAGAGTTTTTTAGAGAGCCAAAACCACTTAAGGAGGAGACGTGGATTAAGCAGATCAACAAGATATTTGATGTCTTGGGATGCTCCAAGGAGCAAAAGGTTCCCTTTGCCACCTTCATGTTGCGGGCAGAGGCAGATTACTAGTGAGAATCTGTAAAGCGTACTCAACCTGCCGCACTGAAGATGTCTTGGGAGAAGTTCCATAAACTGTTCAACGACAAGTACTTTCCTGAAAGTATTCGTCACATGAAAGAGGTAGAGTTCATCAAGCTGGAACAAAACCACATGACCATATCACAGTACGAAGCCAAGTTTGCCGAGTTGTCCCGGTTTGCGTCCCATTTGGTTGATAATGAGGAGAGAATGACGCTAATGTTTTTAAGAGGTTTGAAACCTGAGATACGTCAATATCTTATCTCTCATAAATTGTGTTTGTATTCAGATGTTGTTAATAGGGCTCAGTTATTGGAGCGTGATAATGAGTCAACCCAACCAAAAGAGAGCGGTGACAAAATGATAATACCAAAGGAGAAACGATCATCGAGCGGTGACAACAAGCGTGGAGGGAATCAACAGGCCAGAAATGGTAACCACTTCGGTGGTAATCACGGCCAAAATAATAAGAATGGACATTTCAAGAAGAGGAGATTCAACAATGATGGAAAAACGTCAGCACCAGCACCCGTTGTTAAAGAAGGAGAACGACCACCTATCATATGCTTCAAATGCGGAGGGAAGGGACACATTAGTCCAAACTGCGCGATGACGTCCAAAGCATGTTATAATTGTGGAAGAGAAGGTCACCTAGCCCGATTTTGTCGTTCACCAAAGACAAGTTCAGCTAGGATGGAGGCACCAAAAGCCGTCCCAGAAAAGTCAAAGTCGGTAGTGCAAGGGAGAGCGTTTGTTGTGACCTCCAGAAAATAAGGAACCCGAACGAGGTCATCACGGGTAAGCTTATCATAAACTCTAACGAAGTATATACCTTATTTGATATCGGTTCTACCCATTCTTTTATTTCTTCTACTTGCGCTCAACGTTTAAATTTGACTCCGAAGAAATTAGACTTTGACTTATCTGTTGAAACTCTATTGGGAGAAACCTTCATTACATCCGCTGTTTATAAGTCTTGTTTGGTTCAAATCGATACCCTCACATTACCTGTCGATCTTATTTCATTGAAAATACTTGCATTTGATGTAATTCTAGGGATTGATTGGTTAACTACTCATCATGCAAAAATTGATTATTTTCGTAAGGTTGTTAGCTTTCATATTCCTAATCAACCTATTATGCGAATTCAAGCAACTGTTGCCTCTTTTTCAGTTCTGATAAAAGAGCTCTAACTCATGCAAGCATACACGGGTCAACAAGTAATACAGAGTAAGTAGAGTATCGATCCCACAGAGAAAGTTGTTAAATTTAAACTATCATGCATCAATTAACTCACCAAATTTATATGCCTAGACTGATGACTAAAAGTGTTGAATTAAACTAATTGTGAATAACAACGAAAAATAAGAATAATAAGGAAATAAATATAATTTGGAAATAATGGGATCCTAACTTCATTCAATATTTCATCTAATTGCCACTATCATGCAAGAAGTGCTCACATATCACAAGAAAATGGCCAAGAGCACGAATAGAGTTATAACCATTTTTTAATGCACTATAACCTACTTACACAGCATCTACAGATGTTAGACTCTATGTAATCACCAATACAACCAAAATCACTATATGTCTATGTGAAATTGCAATTATATTGATTTTAAGCTTAAGCCCTTATTCTAGCTCATACGGTAAAACAGATATGTCTATCCGGTTCACAAAATACGCATAGTTTATATATAATGACCCCATATTCAGTATCTTATCATGATTACAATCCATACCCATATGTTCATTGTCAATTCCATACAGGTACTGAGACAAATGGTGATCAAGCATTCATATATGTAAAACAACCATGACAGATATTCCATATGATATGTAAAACATCTCTAGCATTTAAGCGTACAACCAAACTACATATTAAAATCCGTTAGAATCCCATAATGAAGTTTAGTTCATGACTGAACCAAAACCCATTATGGGATCAACGCTAACCATCATTAATAAACAAACAATTGAAGTAAGAAAGATAGAACGATCAAACCCAATCGCTGGATAGAAACCAATGTTCAACTATTAAATCCTCATAGAAATCCAATAGATAATAATCAAAATCCACGATGATAGAGAATTCCAAAAAGAAGTAGAGAAATAGACGTTTCGGCTTCGTTCTACGTTCGAATCTCTCCCAAGGTGTAAACCCTAGTTTCTATGAAAAGAATACGCTAAAAGTTATCGAATGTCTCTCTGACACCAGTCAGAATCGTTTAAAACCAATTACACATCATTTAATTAAGAATTAAAATTAAAACAAAATTATAGCGTACAAGATCGTGACGCATTGTGGCCGCCTCTATAACTTCTCGGTCTCATGATGCGAGACTTATGTAATGTTTGCTCTTTTTCGTCGGCTTCTCATCATGGCGCGCTTCTACTCATGGCCACAAGAAATGCATGTGATACAAGGCCTCCCTGAGCTTTTTCGTGGCGGCTTGCACTCTACAGGCTCTGGCTTTGGATTTGCTTCTATTCTGCTGCTGCTGCTATTTGTTCTTTCATTGATAGATCTCCTTGCTCCATTTCACCTCCATGCTTCATTGTGCCTCCATGCCATGCACATCCTCACTTGTCACTCGCCTTCACGCATCCGTTAGCCTCTAATTCCACCAAAATTAAGCCGATTCCTGCACTTATTTACCAAAAGGAGTTTTAAGTACATGCAATGCAAAATAACGTGAAATGCAACTAAAACACAATAAAATATACTTGAGCTGGGCACAATTCACATGAATTGGTATGTAATAAGTAGGTAAAAATATCACTTATCAAATACCCCTAAACTTGAACTGTTTCTTGCCCTCAAGCAATGCATACTAATAAATAATGAAAATGCAATTACGCAACTATGCAACTACTCTATGATGCAAACTAGTCTCACATAATCCGTGCCATAACAGAATTTCAGCCCAAATTACCAAAGTGAATTATCCAAATCCAAGAATACAATCTCAAACCAAACTATAGGCATAACATCCTACACTCAGATAATTCATGTATGCTATAGAAATGCTGTGTGTGTGTGGCGTTCACCAAAAACTTGATCTAAGCAAAGAATATATGTATGCTACATTGCTCCAAACAGAAACTTATAGTCTAAATCAAGCCTCATGTATATTCATGCAACACAGACTGTTCCACATATCAACACAAACTAAGGTTCAATAATGGGCTTATTGCTTTATTTCTTCTCACGAGGGCGATTATCGCACTTTCCCGCGGTGTTTATTACTCTTTTTTTTTCTTTTTTTTTTATATATAGCGAGTGCGTTTTACGCTCCATCTCACTTCCTTTTTTCATTTACATGAGTGCGTTTTACGCTCCATCTCGTCCCAATAACAGGCATGCCCATGTGTCCCAAAGTTTGAATGTCAACGTTTCAAATCTACATGCATGTTTCACATATTTCTCTCTTTACAACTATATGTTCTATCAAGCAATGCAACACACACTTCTTAAACCTACAAGTGATTGTGAACATATTCGTGCATACCGAAAGCATTTAAACAGCAACATGCATCTCATCGTGTAAAACATTATAACTAAGTTGTGCTATCTAACATACTCTAGAATCCTTCACAATTCACTATCATCATTGGCTAGGCAAAAATTTCTATTAAGCAAGAATTTGTGTGAGACATACACTACACATACTAACATAATCACTAAAGAATAAAAATTAAAAATTTTCTGCAAAAAATTAACTAAACACATAAACATGCAAAATTAACTAAACATGCATCAATTAAATAAAACTTAACTATTAAACTACTATGCTATGGTCCCCAATACCCCCAAACTTAAAATATTCAATGTCCCCATTGAATGAAGGTAGAGGGTACAGAAAACTCCCCTGATGATCGGCTTGACCACCTTCCTCGGGTGGTGAATACGGTGGTGGATCTGACTTGTTGTCCCAAACCGAGGCCATTCTAGCATTGTTCCTTATTCATGCTTGAAGGCTTGACGCCAATGCCCGAGTGAGTCCGTAGCAAATGTTCCAAAGTTGTCATACATGGCGTCGACTTTTGCGCTCCAACCTTCAATTTGTCGATCGATCGCAGGAGGAAAGGTGTGCTTTCGGGTGGATGGACTGCCATCGGAGGTGAGGGGGTCATTGGGATGGCTCGGGAAGGTGGGGTGGAGAATGAATCCCAATCCTCGCGGTTGTGGCTCACCACCTGCCCAGTCCTTAAATTTAGCAATGGTGGCATGTGTGATGTCTTGACTTGGATATTGCATTTGTTTGTTGCCCCAATTGCACCCCCTCACAAGACATAAGATGGCTACCATCAAGCATGTGGAATGCTCCCAGTGGTAGTTCCCTTCAGATACTTCACAATATTTTGATGAATTAAATACCCCACATCAATGTACTTGCCAGTAATAATGCCTCACAAAATTACAGCCCTTTCCGCCGTGATTTCATGTTGGTGCGATGAAGGCAATAGCTTGGCACAAATGAACAGATTCCATGCCTTGGCGTATCGATTTAGTGCGGCTGCTGGAAATATTCGAGGCTAGGTCGTGGCAACTTTGTAAGTCCATTTCGTGCCTGGCACGCACAACTCAGCGATAACAAGCTCCAAGTCCGTGTCTAGATGTGCCCCTGTGATCCAATTGGCTGCCCCTGTTGGTGGTCTTGCGGTGATTCTCAGCACGGTTCGGATGGCGGAGGGTCTGTAGTCTACCTCGACACCACGAACCATAGAGGTATCATTCATGGTGACTTTGGAATTGGCATAGAACTCTCGGACTATGCTCATTGGAATGGGCGTAGGCGCGACAGTCAGTCCACCTCATCCTCGTTCATGGATCATGGCACAAAGCTGTCCATCTTGACCTTCGGGTCTAAATCCCCTTTCCTTGATGAATGTTTTCGCGAAAATGCGATAGTACTCCTGCTGGGCTTCCAAATATAAAAACTTGTTGTGGTCGATAATGTCCTCCTCGTGACTGCCGGAGGAGGAGGAGGAAGATGAAGATGGTCATGCTCTCTTTGGACCCATTTGAGATTGTTGATAGAGATAACAGATGAACTTACTGAGAGAGAGAATGTAACTTTGTGAATTGATAACCTTCACCCTTGTGTCTTCAAACCCAATTGAGAACCCTAGCTTTATAGAAGGGATGAGAGGTGGATGAGCTTTGAAAGTGGAGGAATTCGTGGAGATTTGATGGAGAGATATACGACTTCAATCTGTAACTGCTAGTGAGATAGAGACGTAAATTATGGAGAGTAAGAGAGTTTTGCGTCTGTTATTATCGCAAATGAGAGTCCAAATGAGCCACGACTCTCTTTTAAAAATGTTTAGATCTAACTGGATTCGGTGACGCATGCGATTGCGCGCAGATGTCTTCGAAATGGGCACGCAGCACACACGACTTCTGAAGGTTTGATGGTCGAGATTGACTTGGCGCAGCAAGGATGAAGAGTTTATGTTGCATGGGCGTGGTCATGGCGACCGGTGTGTCCGCCATTCAAGTTTGAATTCATTCCTCTCATCAGTGATGCTTTCCACCAATGGTACCTACATAGATATTAAGGCATATAGTTAAGGCATGAATTAGTGGCCACATTATGCTAATATTGTGCAAATATTCGCCTCGCAATTCTTGCTACACACTTAAGCATGAACATCTAGTGTCTTCTTAACAATGAATTAAACCTACTAACTAAAATACTCCAAAATGACTAACTAAATAGAAAAAATAAATGGGGGTAGAAATGATGGGTTGCCTCCCATCCAGCGCTAAGTTATAGTCAATTAGCTTGACTGTCTCTGAATCTCACGTCACATCAAGAATTGAGGTGCCTTTCTTCTGTCCACCGCACCTCAAAATTTAATTACTTCGGCTTCCGCTAACGGCTCTACCTTCAATTCTGAACTTATGCCTGTTACATAGTTCAATGGTCCATAATTTCTCAGTTTCTGTAATTCATCCTTCGGACCCCAATCCACCAAATTAACCAAAAAGCATTCTTCTTCATCCGATAGGAACTTTATCGCCTTAAAGACATTAAATGTGACTTCTTGATCATGTACATGCATCTTTAGTTCTCCCTTTTGTACATCGATTAAAGTCCTGCCCGTGGCTAAGAATGGTCTCCCTAGTATGATTGGTATGCTTTTGTCCTCTTCGAAATCTAGGATGATAAAATCAGCCGGGAAAATGAATTTATCCACCTTAACCAACACATCTTCAACAATTCCCCGTGGATATATGATGGATCTGTCAGCTAGCTGTAGTGATATGTTTGTCGGCCTTGGAGCCAGTAGTCCCACTGATTAAACACTGACAATGGCATCAAGTTTATACTTGCCCCTAGATCACATAAACACTTGCTAAAGTTCATCTTCCCAATGGTGCACGGAATTATGAAGCTACCCGGATCTTTCAGCTTTGGAGGTAGTTTACGTTGGAGCCTTTGATCGCATTCCTCCTGTCAAGGCTCTTGTTTGAACTCATCTAATCTTTCTTCCTTGACAATATACCTTTCATGAACTTTGCGTAACTTGGCATTTGTTCTAATGCCTCGGCGAAAGGTATGTTGATCTGCAGCTTTTTAAATACCTCCAGAAACTTGCTGAACTGTTTGTCATCTTTCTGCTTAATTAACCTCTGCGGATATGGTACTTGAGGATGTAGTGGTTGTACTGGACTCTGTGCCTTCTCTTTTGAACCTGCCTTGTTCTTCTCTTCCTATTGAACCTTAGATTTTTTTAACTTTTCTTCCTCACCATCCAACTGTTTCGCTTTCAGCGCCACACAATGTCCCTTGTAACTCACGCTACGGCACGCTGACCGGGGTGGTGTTCATCAAATCTTTTCCTGATCGCAATGTGATTGCTTGACACTGATCCTTTCCGTCTCTCCTAGGATTTGTCTCAGTGTTACTTGGCAATGCACCTTGGGGCCTGTTGTTGAGTATACTCGCCATTTTCCCCATTTAAGTCTCCAAATTCTTGATAGCCACTGCTTGGCTTTTCATCATGACTTCAATGTTTGCCATGTATTTCAACATCATCTCCTCCATCTCTGATTTCTTCTCGGGCTGTGGTGGAGCGAGAGTGTGATGTTGTTGTTGTTGAGGAAATCCTGCTGGAAACGATGGTTTTGATACAAACTGGTTGAGATGACTGTGGCTAAAACTGATTTTGCTGTTGTTGTCCTTGATTATTTGACCAACTAAAGTTTGGATGATTTCGGTTGTTGGGATGGTATGTGTTTTGAAATTAACCTTGGCCTTTCCTGTAGTTGCTAACATATTGCACAGACTCCTAGCTGATAGCACATTGATCCGTGGAGTGTGACCCCGCACAAATCTCACAAACGAAAGCAACTGTTTTCACTTTACTGTCTGCCAAAGTATCTATCTTTTTAGCCATAGCTTCCATCTGTGCTGACAACTGTACAATCACATCTACCTCCAACACACCTGCAACCTTAGGCTGTGGCATCCGAGCTGTAGGATTCTGATAGTCATTTGCAGCCATAGTCTCGATAAGCGTATAGGCCTCGTCATAGCTCTTTGCCCATAATGCCCCTCCTGCAGCTGCATCCACAATCGGTCTCGACTGCCATCCTAACCCATTATAAAAGGAATTTATCACCATCCAGTCTGGTATACCGTGATGCGGACATTTTCTGAGCATCTCTTTGTAACGCTCCCATGCCTCATATAAGGACTCGCCCTGTTGTTGCTCGAACTGAGAGATAGTTGTCCTCATCTTTGCAGTCTTGGCCATTGGGAAGAACTTGGCTAAGAATTTATGTGCTAAGTCCTCCCATGTGGTTATTGACCTCGACGGCAAGAAAGAATGTAGCAACTCTACCCTTATCTCTCAATGAAAATGGAAATAGCCAGTAGTCGATGGCATCTTCCGTCACACCGTTATATCTGAATGTGTCGTGAGATCTCGATAAGGCTCGATGAGATGCTCATTCGGATCATCGTGAAGCAAGACCCTAAAATGAATCGAAGTTCTGTACCATTTGAATCGTGCCCGATTTGATTTCAAAGGTGTTTGCTGCTATCGTCGGTCTGACTATGCTTGACTGTAGTCCGTTTATGTTTGGCATATAATACTCCCTTAGAGCCCGATGCTCTTCTCTTTGCTCGATTCTCTGTTTTTCTGCCATATCCGGTATAGTACTCTCTAATTGAGCTTGTATATTTCTTCGCACGCTAGCTTTCCAACCTCTCCTGTTGATGTTTTCCTGCGCTGGTGTTAATTCGGAATTAGAGGATCTTGTGTGCATAAAAATCTACAAATACCTGCAACTAAAAATGAAACAAAAATAGAAATAAGAAATGAACAGATTTGTCTAAGTCATACAATTTAGCTTTAAACTGATGATAATTATCTAAATTAACGCCTCTCCCCGGCAACGGCACCAAAAACTTGTTGCCTCTTTTTCAGTTCTAATAAAAGAGCTCTAACTCATGCAAGCATACACGGGTCAACAAGTAATACAGAGTAAGTAGAGTATCGATCCCATAAAGAAAGTTGTTAAATTTAAACTATCATGCATCAATTAACTCACCAAATTTATATGCCTAGACTGATGACTAAAAGTGTTGAATTAAACTAATTGTGAATAACAACGAAAAATAAGAATAATAAGGAAATAAATATAATTTGGAAATAATGGGATCCTAACTTCATTCAATATTTCATCTAATCGTCACTATCATGCAAGAAGTGCTCACATATCACAGGAAGATAGCCAAGAGCACGAATAGAGTTATAACCATTTTTCAATGCACTATAACCTACTTACACAGCATCTACAGATGTTAGACTCTATATAATCACCAATACAACCAAAATCACTATATGTCTATGTGAAATTGCAATTATATTAATTTTAAGCTTAAGCCCTTATTCTAGCTTATACGGTGAAACAGTATATGTCTATCTGGTTCACAAAATACGCAAGTCATATACAACAGCCCCTTATTTGCATGCTATCATGATTACAATCCATACACATATGTTCATTGTCAATTCCATACAGGTACTGAGACGAATGGTGATCAAGCATTCATATATGTAAAACAACCATGACAAATATTCCATATGATATGTAAAACATCTCTAGCATTTAAGCGTACAACCAAACTACATATTAAAATCCGTTAGAATCCCATAATGGAGTTTAGTTTATGACTGAACCAAAAGCCATTATGGTATCAACGCTAACCATGATCAATAAACAAACAATTGAAGTAAGAAAGATAGAACGATCAAACCCAATCGCTGGATAGAAACCAATGTTCAACTATTAAATCCTCAAAGAAATCCAATAGATAATAATCAAAATCCACGATGATAGATAATTCCAAGAAGAAGTAGAGAAATAGACGTTTCGGCTTCGTTCTACGTTCGAATCTCTCCCAAGGTGTAAACCCTAGTTTCTATGAAAAGAATATGCTAAAAGTTATCGGATGTCTCTTTGATACCAGTCAGAATCGTTTAAAACCAATTACACATCATTTAATTAAGAATTAAAACTAAAACAAAATTACAAACACAAGATCGACGTCAGATTGCCGTGTAAAGTCGCCTCTATAGCTTCTTAGTCTCACGGCCGCGAGACTTACAGAATGTTTGCTCTTTTCGGTCGACTTCTCTTCATGGTAGCGCCCTACCTCTGACCGCACAACTTGCGAGAGTCATTCGGTCCGGTAAAGTTAGTTCTTGGTGGTAGTATGGCTCCCCGAGCTTTTTTACGCATGGCCGAGCAACGGCCAGACTCTCTGTGCTCTCGGCTCTGGATTTACATTCGCTCGCTCATTTCATTGCTATTTGTTCTTTTATTGATAGATCTCCTTGCTCCATTTCACCTCCAAGCTTCATTGTACCTCCATGCCATGCACATCCTCGCTTGTCACTCGCCTTCACGCATCCGTTAGCCTCTAATTCCACCAAAATTAAGCCGATTCCTGCACTTATTTACCAAAAGGAGTTTTAAGTACATACAATGTAAAATAACGTGAAATGCAACTAAAAAACAATAAAATATACTAGAGCTGGGCACAATTCGCATGAATTGGTATGCAATAAGTAGGTGAAAATACCACTTATCAGCAACCAAACCATTAAAATCAATCACTGTCATCTCAAGCCATAAAGCTATTCGTTTATTGAAAAACGGATGTCAAGCTTTCTTAGCTCATGTCATGCATCTAAACAAAATACGCCAGTTTTGAATGATATTTCTATTGTTAATGAATTTCTAACGTCTTCACGAAGAACTTTTCGGCCTACCCCCAGGCGTGAAATTGAATTTTGTATCGACCTTGAAACCTAAAGACAAAACCCATTTCCAAAGCCCATATCGAATGGCTCATATTGAACTTCAGGAGTTAAAGACCCAACTGCAGGAATTGTTAGACATTGACTTTATTCATCCTAGTACTTCTCCTTGGGGTGCTCCTGTTCTATTCGTGAAGAAGAAAGATGGGAGTATGCGACTTTGTATTGATTATCGGGAGTTGAATCATGTCACCATCAAAAATAGGTATCCATTGCAACGTATTGATGACCTGTTTGACCAGTTGCAAGGCACCAAATTCTTTTCAAAGATTGATCTTCTTTCTGGATATCACCAATTGAAGATTAGAACCGATGACATTCCAAAGACGGCTTTCAGAACTCGGTACGGGCATTATGAATTCCTAGTCATGTCTTTTAGATTAACTAATGCTCCTGCTGCCTTCATGGATATGATGAACTGAGTATTCAAGGAATATTTGGATCACTTTGTGGTCATCTTTATTGATGACATCCTTATTTATTCCAAAAGCCGAAGTGAAGATCGTGAAAGAACACTTGAGGTCGATACTCCAAAAGCTTCGTGAATATAAGTTTTATGCCAAGTTGAAGAAATGCGAGTTCGCTCGAGGAAGTAGAATTCCTTAGAGCACGTGGTATCAAGTCATGGAATATCCGTTGATCCAAAGAAAGATTGAAGCTATTCAAAGTCGAGAGCAACCTAAATCAATGATCAAAATCGTAGCTTTCTCGAACATTTGGTTATTATCGGAGATTCGTAGAAGGGTTTTCTCGAATCGCTAATCCCTTAACTCAAATTAACTTCGGAAAGATACAAAATTCGATTGGAACGAGGAATGTGAGAAGAGTTTTTAAGAACTCAAGAGAAGACTCATTTAAATTGCACATTACGACAATACCATCCGGCTCGGAGGATTTGTCATCTCTGGTGATGCTTGAGCAAAGGGTTAAGATGCGTTCTCATGCAACATGGGAAAGTCATAGCCTATGCCTCTCGACAACTCAAAGAATATGAGAAGAATTATCCTACTCATGATCTAGAGTTGGCAGCAGTCGTTTTTGCACTAAAGATTTGGAGGCATTACTTGTATGGGGAAAAAGTGGAGATCTTTACGAATCATAAAAGCCTCAAATATTTCTTCACTCAAAAGGAACTCAACATGCGACAGCGACGTTGGCTTGAACTGTTGAAAGATTATGATCATACCATCCAATACCATCCTGGAAAAGCAAATGTGGTAGCTGACGCATTGAGTAGAAGATCATATGCGGGTATGAGTGTGATATTGTCATCGCAAAGGCCCATTTTGTATAACTTGCAAAGGATGGAGATAGAGATAAAGACTCCAGGGACCCACGTGATGATGGCGAATATACGAGTAGAACCGACTTTAATCGATAAAGTTAAAGCTGCTCAAGCTACAGACCTGGAGCTGATGCATTTGAGGAAGGAAGTACAAGAAGGTGCTATGTCGGAAGCAAGAATCGATGAAGAAGGAATACTTCGAGTCAACTCCAGACATTTTGTTCCTAACAACCCTGAGTTAAAGTATAAAATCATGATGGAGGCGCACAGCACACCATTTGCGATCCATCCTGGGAGTACCAAAATGTATCATGATCTTCGACATACATTTTGGTGGGGCAATATGAAGAGGGAGATAGATCTGTTTATCTTAAGGTGTTTAACTTGTCAACGAGTCAAGACAGAGCATCAAGTACCAAAAGGTCCATTGCAACCACTTAAAATTCCAGAATGGAAGTGGGAGCACATTACTATGGATTTCGTTACTGGTCTTCCCAAGGTTTCTCAAGGCATAGATGCAATTTGGGTCATTGTTGATAGATTGACCAAATCTGCTCATTTCTTACCTATACGAGAAACTTATACACTTGAACGTCTTGCTCGTATGTACATAAACGAGGTTATAATATTGCATGGTATGCCAGTATCCATAGTTTCTGATTGAGACCCAAGATTCACTTCACGATTTTGGGTTAGTTTGTAAAAAGCTATGGGCACGAATTTACGATTTAGTTTGCCATATCATCCTCAGACGGACGGACAATCAGAGAGGACTATTCAAACTCTTGAAGATTTATTAAGACTATGTCCTTGACTTCAAGGGAAGTTGGGACAAGTTCTTACCATTGGTGGAGTTTTCCTACAACAACAGTTATCAAGCAAGTATTGGCATGGCTCCATTCGAGGCGTTGCATGGAAGAAAGTGTCGTTCTCCATTATGCTGGGATGAGGTGGATGAAGCAAAGTTATTGGGACCGGAGTTGGTACGTATAACTACGAAAAAGATTCAAACGATCCGACAACGTATAAAAACCTCACAAGACCGACAAAAGAGTTATGCTGATCTTCATCGAAAGGACGTGGAATTCGATATTGGAGATCATGTGTTGTTACGTGTTGCTCCATGGAAAGGAGTTACGAGATTTGAAAAGAGAGAAAAGTTCACTCCTCGATTCATTGGCCCATTTTTAATCCTCGATCGAGTAGGGACTGTAGCCTATAGACTCGCTTTACCGCCAAGTATGTCTCGTGTTCATAACATTTTTCATATATCCATGTTACGTAAATATGTGAAAGACCCAAACCACATTATTGAGTTAGAACCAAATGAAATAGCGGAAGATTTAACGTATGAAGAGGTTCCTATTCAAATCTTGGATAAGAAGGAACATATTCTACGCTCCAAAGTTATACCTCAAGTCAAAGTTTTATGGAGGAACCACGATGTTGAGGAAATGACTTGGGAGTTAGAATCTGGAATGAAATCAAGGTATCTTACCTCTTCGACATACCAGGTACGTACCCTAATTTTGAGGGTGAAATTTTATAAGAAGGGGAGATTGTAAGACCCCAACTTTTATGAATAAAGATGAATTTTCTATAATTATCATTTTTGAATATTATGGAATGAATTTGATATAATGTTATAGTTGTGGGTAATATTTATAAATTTTGCATAAGACGTGAAGTTGTTATATAATATTCGATTGGTGGGAGAATATTCGTTTTAGCGAGGAAATATTAAGACGACAAGACAATCATTGGTGGACCCCTACAACGGAATTATTATCGGATTGAGAAAGCGACAAAAATATTTTATGAAAATAACGGCGGAAGTTTTATCGTTAAGCTGTTGAGACACCCAAAGTGTTAAAAAAATAGCGAGAATACGGCATGGGTTGCATAAGAAGACACGGTATTGATTATTGATGCTTACGTTAGAAGTCACTCAGTTTTGATTCAATTATTGTCAATATTTTTATATATTATTAAATTAATAATTGAGATAACAAAGTTATTAATATTATTATTTACAATATTAACGATGTCTAGAAGTTCTGACAATGAGAGGTTTGGTCACCTAATTACGCGTCAATAAGGAGAAATTCTTATTGGAAAGCCCCCTCTTTCCTGGGAACAACCTGGTCGATTAATATTGTGAATTATAATAATGATGATAAATGTTGTTAAAAATATTGAGGGAATTTATATATATTAGTTTGTAATGTGTGTGGTGGGTGGAATATATATAATATTATGTGTGTGTGAGTGGAAAATGGTGAAAAAATAGAATTTTGGTGGAAAAGTGGAGATAGTGGAATGAGTATTAGTATTATATATATATATATATATATATATATATATATATATATATATAGTCGTTGAATTAAGAGAGTACACATGTGATTAATTAGGTTGTGTCTGAAATTTTCCTTTCACCGGTGATGACTGAAAATTATTTCATAGAATTCCTACTTTATGCGGTCTGTGAAAACATTCAAATAGTATCCTTCCATTATCCTATAAATAGAAGCTCATTCCTTCATTATTTCTTACGAATTCACTGAAACTCTAGAGAGAGAAATTATAGAGAGAAAGAAGAAAAGTTTTCTGCTACTTCACTACTCCTATATCCAGTACTCTTCCTCTTAAGGTAAGGGGTGTTATTTCTTTTGTATTCAAGAAGAGAACTTCTATTATTCCATTATTTATTATTACATTGGAATAACTTTTGTATCTGTGAGCTACCCTATACTTAGTGAAATTCTTACATTATTCCATTCTTTATTATTACATTAGAATATCCTCACATCACATGCGTTTTACTGACCGGGACTGGTTAAAATCTTTATTATTACATTTGGAATATCATATCATGCGTTTCTACGGACACGGTTCCGTTATTTATTATTTTCTTTGGAATAACTTTATCTCATGCGATTACATCGCATGCTCGGTGATTTCTTTTGTTATTCCATTCCTTATTATACTCAGTTGGTTAAAATTTTGACTTCTATACTCCATGAAATTAATAGAATATCTTTGATATTTGTGCTACATTCAGTATCTTTTCATGAAAATATTCTTCTGAGCATTCTTGAATTTACTCTACAAAGAAGTATCATGTTGACAATTTGGACGTTATTGGTTCCTGGATAATTTAATTCTTTAACTTGTTTTATTGAATTCTTATATCATTGTCATCATCCTCATGTTTATATTATGTTGAAAGTCATATGTGGCCTGTAGTGCATAGATGGACTTGGTATGATTATGACCAAGGATTATTCGGTATAATCATGACCGTAATATTACAAATTATGTGGAAAAAGTCCTCATTGGCCCGTAGTGCATTGATGGACAATTGTTGGCATGATCATGACCATTAATGAATACACGAATGTTTTTGGCCCGTAGTGCATGGATAATTTGTGGTCGTGATACTAAAGAATATCCTCGTAGTAGTAGTGAGGGGTGATTCGATGATGTGGATTATTTATTAAAAGTCGAGTCTCAAATGATAAAAGTGATGAAAAACCTTTTAAATCATAAAAGATAGTAGATTTTATTCTCTACTTGACTCTTTTAATGGATTGCTTGTTCCGCTGTAGTTAAACTTAATATTTGTTATATTGTATCAGTTTAACACTGTTTAAGGTTAATGATAATTTATTCTGCATTATCTTAATCATTTATTCTGCATTATCTTAGTCATAATATTTTTTACTGAACTAGTCAAGACATTATCTTAATCAAGACAAAATCAAGACACACCCTTTGGACTTCAGCTTGCTTGAAATATGGGATTCAAGTCCATATCAATGTAATTTTTAGTTACTATTTAGTCTACTAAGTCACTTCTGGTTTCCTCCCAACTTTTCATTTATCTGATATATATATATATATATATAAAAAAATCAAATGCTAAGAACTCTTGTTTTTGTACGTATGTGTTATGTAGGTCGAACATATTAATAAAACCAATTAAGTATGTAGATCATATCTTCTAAACCACATGGGAAAAGCTAGCCAAGGCACTGATCAGCAAAAGAAGACATTATTGTGACAACTTAAAAGTGTCTATGCAAGTCCACCTCTTGTCATTTTAGAATATATATATATATATATATATATATATATATATATATATATATATGGCCATGGAATAATATGTGGATCTTAGGAATTCCCTATCTTCTAGGGCATTTTTAGATCGGCCAAATTCTAAAAGTTAATTTCCTCTATTAATAATTTTAGTACCTTCAACTCTAACATTTACCTTTATCTTTTATTAAGTATCTTGATTTATCTTTTATATATATATATATATATATATATATATATATATATATATATATATGCATGCAAAACTTCAAGTACAAGTATCTATCAAATAATATGGGAGTTATTCCTCATGAAAAAAGAAATCTCAAATATAGAGAAGATACATACATGCATGCATAATTAGGAAACAAAAAAACATGGATAAAATTGTGCTATGAAAAATATCATTTTTCATTCATTTTTATTTTTAAAGGAATACAGTGATATATTACGTTTGACCATTTGTTATAGGGTTATCCCTCCATTTTTGCCATGTAAATAGCAAGGGATCGATCGTGTATACAAAAGATAATAATGCCATTCAGGGACCCTCCTGAAAACTCCAAAATCAAATAACTAAGCCAGGACACAGTACTGGTCAATTTGTGGACTTTTTAAATACCCTGGAATAAAAATATTTTTTTATTTAAAATTGACCTGATTGATTAAAATTTTGAAAAAAATTAAATTTTTATATTTAGTAGTAGTCTTTAAATAATTTATAATTTTTATAATTATATTTTTTAAAATCAAATAATTTTGTATCATTTTTAAATTTAGAAATATCTCAAATTAACTTTAAAAAATAAATTAATCATATATTTCAGAATGGGTAATTATTAAAGAATATGATCGGGAACCATTTTGGATGATTGCTTATATTTAAGAAGTTGCTTCGGGCCTAAGTCACCTATGACAGAGTTTATATGGGCCATTTAGCCTTCTTATTAAGAAGGAACAATTATATTTTATAATACATTTAAAAACATAATTACAATAAAAGTGCACTCATTAAATATTTACACAATTAATATCTTTAAAATTTTATTTTCATTATTAGTACATATTTATACTTCCTTAATTTAGGAGATTCCTTATTCAAACAAAGCAGACATCCAACACATATAATTAATTTTTTACACTCATACATCCAACATACATATATGATAAACAGTAGGTTATATAGAAAGGGAACGACCTGATTGATAGAGAAAGAGAAAAGGGATTGGGAATTGAGGAGAGAGAAACGGCCATAGGAGGATTACTCAACATCAATTATAAAACAGAGCAACCAAGCTCCAAATCAATCATCAATTGTTCTCTCCCCAATCTGGTTGATAACACCCAAAAAACCCATGAATCAATCCTCACCCATTTGACCCATTCGCTTCTTGTTGAGATCTTGCCTTCCAATCCCCAAATGGGCGTCTACATTTCGATTCAAAATATCGCAAATTTCTTCGTCGTCTTTCTCCGACGATATATGACGGGCTAAGCCTCTACTTTTCTCGAGTATTTTTGTGAGAGAGACATGCGAATGTTGGGCTTTAAAAGAAAAAGTAAAGGATGAACATTGATTAGAGAGTTGTGCCGGTAAGGGCTTGTCATGTTATGTTTTCTATTGAAATTTATTTTTTATGAATATTTGGTTACCCAAAAATTAAAATTGTTACCTTTAGACGAAGGTTTGGCTTAATCGCAACATATTCATAATAACCTTTAAAAAATAAAATTATTTTGAATATGGTGCAGTTTGTAGCCAAACCTTCATACAAAGGTAACCATTTTAGTTTTTGTGGGTAACCAAATATTCATAAAAAAGAAGTTACCTTTGTATAAAGGTTTGGTTACCTTGGTATAAATGTTTGATTACCTTGGTACGAAGGGTTGGTTATCAATATTACATTACACATCACTCTCTTATCTCTCTCTTTCCTATGCAGTGTTCTATTTTTTATTTACCTTCATGAAATTGGTTGCCAAACTTTTAGACCAAGGTAACAAATTCATATTGCATGTGTGAAGGTAGATTTGGTTATCTTGGTATAAATGTTTGGTTATTTTGGTATAAATGTTTGGTTACCTTGGTACGAAAGTTTGATTATCAATATTACAATGTCTGTATATGTATATACATTGATATCTTGCTATATATAGTTGTAATTAATATGGTTGCATATTTGATTAGTTATTACATGATTTTGAAACCAAAATTTTGCAGAGCACTTGTTCTGGATTGAGTTCGATTGGAGGAGATAACGCTTGAGAGAGTTATAAAGTTCATGATATTCCTAAATCAGAATTTGGATTTGTTTTAGTTGCTAGATCCCAAATATTTGAATTTGAATTTGAATTTGAATTATTAGTTATAACAGTTATTTCTCCTTGATTTTAGGTTTCTTTATTAATGTGAATTGTACTATTTTTGTAATATGGGTCCTAAAAACACTCCTTTTATAATTATTTAGTTGATGCACTTTTTTTGTAATTACTTTCTATTTGTTGTATACTTATGTAAAGGACCCTAAGAAAAATTATAACCCAACTCTTAACATATGAATGGGCCTTCTTGGGCTTTGATCACTATCGAGACTGTCTGAGTATTATAAACACTTCAGATTTGTAACATCCACCGCCATCTCCTTCCCTCCCGATCCGCCGCCGCCTCCTCCTCTGCCACCTCCATTATGGTCGCCCCCTCCTCCGTCTCCACCACCTCCGCCTCCATTATGGTCGCCTTCCGCCGCCACCTCCACCTCTTCCTCCTCCTCCACCTCCTTTACCGCCACCTCCACTAATTTATTTTGAATGTGATGCAGTTGGTAGCCAAACTTTTATACCAAGGTAATCTATTCAGTTCTATTATGTTACCAATTTATTTTGAATGTGATGCAGTTGATAGTCAACCCTTCATGAAGTTGGTTTCCAAACCTTTAGGCCAAGGTAACCAATTCAGTTTTATTAGGTTACAATTTTATTTTGAATGTGATGCAATTGGTAGCCAAACCTTTATACAAAGGTAACCATTTTATTTTTTGTGAGTAACCAAATCGTCAAAAAATAATTCAAAACTGTAACTCAGGTACTTCGGGAGATTTGCGACGGATGAGGATGATGAAGGTGAGATCCGAATTGCCAAATGGTTATGAAGATAGGATACAAGGGGGGATTATAGTCTGAGATTGGGCGCCCCAATTGGAGATTTTAGCGCATGCGTCCACGGGTGGGTTTATGAGTCATTGTGGATGAAATTCAAGCTTGGAGAGTATAACAATGGGAGTGCCCATGGCGACATGGCCAATGCATTTAGACCAACTACAAAATGACTTGTTATTAACTAAGGTGCTTAAAATTGGCGTGGTGGTGAAGGATTGGGCCCGATGAGATGAGTTGGTGGAATCGACAATGGTGGAAAAAGCGGTTAGGAGGCTGATGGGAACAAAAGGAGAGGAGATAAAGAGGAGGGCGGTGGAGTTGGGTGGTGCCGTCAAGAGATCAGTGGCGGAAGGCGGTGTTTCATACAGTTGGTTTCCTTATTAATGTGAAATTGAATGGTTTCAATTTGAATTATCAATTATGTCGATTATTTCTCATTGATTTTAGGTTTCCTTATTAATGTGAAATTGAATTGTTTCAATTTGTTACACTCTTTTTTTGTAATTATTTTGTGGATGCACTATTGGTGTAACTAATTTCTAATTGTTGTATATTTTTGTAAAGAACCCTTAATATTGTGCTGGTTACTTATCATTGAAATGTCCTACTTAATTAACTTCAAGTAATATATGTATATATACATATACGCATACATCTCTTAAATAACATATCTTTATTAAAACTACGTTGTTTTGAAAATTTTTTTAAAAAATAAAATAATATTAAAAAAGAATGGTCCAACTTGTTTTCCTTTTATTGACAAAAATGTCACTCGCAGCCCTATTTGTTTTTAAAAGAATTTTCAAAACGATGTAGTTTTAATAAAGTTATGTTATTTAAGAGAATATACTATTTAAAAGGTATGTTTTAAATCCATTATATATATATTTAATAAAATATATTTAATAAAATACAGCTGATTTTGAATTTTTTGTTTATCCTAATAAATCATCTGAGTCGTCCAAAGTTTGAGATAAATCTCACCGTCCATGTAGTACTGGAGGCACGGGACGCTGTGGAGCAATCCTTTTTTAGCCTGTTGAAATTTCGATTGGAGCAAAAAATAAAAAATAAAAAAATTTAACAGATCAAAAAGATTGCTTTCCAAATGATCGGTTCTTTGTGGATGAAACCATATATATATATATATATATATATATATATATATATATATATAGTGTGTGTGTGTGTGTGTGTGTGTGTGTGTGAGTGAGAGAGAGTTGCCACTAGCTGATAGGGTAATACAGTTGTCAGTTGAGCTGATAGGGTAATACAGTTGATGAAAACAATGCCTTCGATTTCTAATTGGTACATAGAACTGGAATATAGCACAAAAGTCACTACGATGAAAAGTGTATATATAGCGACAACATAATAATTAATTGCCTAACTACCTGTTTAGACTAGCACAGTCAAAATAGTGTGGCTACATATGTAATGGTTGATGATTTATTGTGCATATAGATAGTTTAAAAATTAGACTAAAGTTACGGTTATGAAAACATGAATAATTTATTTAAAATATATATATTTATAATTAAGGAGAATAATTTATTATCTTGAAAATGAGATCATGATGCTTTTATTCACAACAACAATGATTTTATTTGTTATTATTCATCGTGGTTATATATTTACAACGACATTTTTATAATAAAAATATTAAAAAATTAATAATTTTTATTATAATATGAATTTTGTAAATACTTAATTATTAGTACACTTTACATCTAACTTTACCATTATAAAATAAAATTAACATTTTATCAAATAAATATAATAATAAAAAAAGGTACTCATTTACCATTTTTGGTATAAGTGCGACACTAGCACAAAACTACAATCAATAAGTCTAGGGGATATTGTTCCGGTGACACTTTAGTGACCCTTTTTTTGTAGTATCTTTTAAAAAAATATATAGTATTTATTCCAACTAATTATATTTAAAATATTATTTTCTGTAAAAAGTTCAAATTAAAATAAATATTATATATTTTTAGATGTATTACAAAAAAAAACCATATATATATATTTATATATATATATATATATATATATATATATATATATATTAAGAGATACTACAAAAAAAATAATAAAATGTCACTAAAACAATGTCCCCCTATAAAAACTCAACTACAATAATCTTACATTTTAAAGTCAATGCCAATGTTGGATTTCCGCTCGACATATTCAACCTTTACGGCTTTACCTTCTGTTTGACAGATCAAGATAACTGTTTGACAGATCAAGATAAGAAATATTATCTTTGATGGGATGGGGAAAATCAAACTTCAATTAAATATCCAAAAAAACAGGCCCTCAAAATATATAGGTAAAAAATAAATATATATATATATATATATATATATATATATATATATATATATATATTTTTAAATTGAGGGTATTATAAACAAAAAGAAAGGATTAAAAAAAAAGGGGCATATCCCACTAAGCTGCTATAGCAGGTACATCAAACATAGATCAACAATGTTTAAGCTATAATCAGAAAGCTATAACTGTCAAACCTAAGCATGTTAACGCCAAGATCTTCTGCTACGTCCCAATCACGTAAGACGTCCTGATCTTGTACAATAAACACGATCAACACCAAAAACTTGACGACTTCGACTGTCGGGGGATAGCTCAGACGTGAGAGTCAGTACAGGCGATCACAAGGTTAACAATGGAGGATAAAATATCTAGTGTATTGAGAGAGATAAAATTATCAGTTACCTTTTCTTAGAAGACTTCCTTGCTAACATATACTCTCAGGCCCGGTTTACCATGCCACCCACTACCGTCCGGCACAGTTTTCCACTGCAGGTGATTTCAACCGACTGCATGCAGGTTGTCATCCTTTTCTGCACTGTTTCTACCGCCGACCGACTATAATCCCATCCACATTAATGCTCTACAGACTTTCGAGCAACAGCTATCCTTTTTCATCATTGCAAGTCAAAGATGAAGATATTTAAATGCCTAATGGGTTAGCCCACTGACCCGACCCAACAAAGAGGACCCAACTGATCGGGCCCAACTGAAATGACCCGGTAGATTAACCAAGTAGCTCAGCCCAAGCCCTTTGGCCCAATACCTAAAATATCATGGCTCAACATTGCCCCCCAGTCTTTTATTAAACAGGATGTTTAATGAAAGAGTATAAATGGCATCGGTTCAGGGCAAAAGGAATTATAATAAGATTAATAAAGGCCCAAAATATAGCTTACCGAGGCTCATCTGGTGAACATCAAATAGCAACACAAAGGGTTCATCTTCGCCGACCTCTACAGAAGTATCAACTGAAGCGCCTTTAACTACCGAAGCTCAAGCCACAGAATCAACTCCCACTGAAGGGACAAGCCAACCTCGCCAAAGAAAGCAAGCTGGCTGAAAATCAAAACACCCCATCACCCAGACTTACAACGAGTGCTTCCTCGATATGCCCCTTGATGAATGGACCCAAGTCCTTCATGCAAAAAAGAGGAAAATCCAAATAACTCCTCCAACCGCCGAAGAGCCACAAGTACCTCCCACAGAAGTCGATCTTCATTCGGACACCCTGGTTGAAATCGTGGTTTCTGACAAAGAGCCCGAAGAACAAATAGAGCGCATATCGATGAGATCCCTCACTCTCTGCCAGAATCCAATGAGAAATTCCCATGTCGACCTCTAATAGCATGCGTTCGTGATACCGATGGTCATCGGTTCGGCAATAGTTCCATCATGGACCTGGTGGACGAAGGAATGAAATACCAGACTAAAGGAATTTGATTTTTTGACTTATCCATTTACATCGCTGCCCATCAATTTGAACGGATTGACTAATAATGGTCATCTGCAGGCAAACGCTATCTTCGGGTGCCTCTGTCCCAAATATAAAGAAGCCAAAGAGGATGTCGAAGAGGTTGCCGAAGAGGATGCCGCCCGAAGGGAGAACGCCATTCTGAAGTCGGGTTCATTGATATAAATGTCGATCCAAGCTAAAGAATCAAAGCATCTGGCACATCGTCAGAAGCTTGAAGGAGAGCTTAAAGAGCTTCGGGCCCTTAGGAATTTAGGTCCGCCACTGACCGAAGACCTTCGTAAGGAAATCCAGGCAATAGACAGAAAATCCGCCGAGCTGGACGATGAGATCGTCCATATGTATGCCAAAGGATATGAAATCTGTCGAAGTAAAGGCAAGAAAAAGCTTGTTGCGGCCAAGGTAGATCTATCTCTTCTAGACTTTTTAAACGGCGATGATGACAAGGAAGAAGCCTGAAGATGACCTCCCCTTTACCTTTAGTTGTAGATCTTTCTGTAAAAATTCTAACTTTTTGTGAACAGTTAATACTAATGAAATATCAACTTCATGCCTTATTACTTCTAGGTGAACATTTCTTGTCAATAATTCATCATTCATCAACGTGAAAAATGTACAAGTGCCTCTTATCTTAAACTGTTAGTCAATAATCAAGCAAATTATATAACAGTTAAGAACAATAATAATATAATCCAAAATCAACACTTGAACAAAATAAAGTAATGCATATTTATCGTTACCGAAGTGTGAGACAGATCATGCAAATAAGATGAATCCAGCCGATCCTCCTTGCACCATCGGGAATTTGTTTACCACACAGGGTATAACAAAGATATAAGGACATTTTTCTACCACGCAGGGTATAACAAAGATATAAGGACCATGGAATTTGTTCACCACACGGGATTGAACAAATTCATAAGGACACTCCTATTAATAAGGCTACCATCGAATGGTCAGCGAGTCCGACCGAACCTCCTTATACCGTCATGAATTTGTTTACCACTCGGGGTAAAACAATATTAAAAGGACTATGGAATTTTTTTACCACGCAAGGTATAACAAACCCATGAGGACACTCCTGCCAATAAGGCTACCATTGAATGGTCAGCGAGTCCGACCGAACCTCCTTACACCGTCATGAATTTGTTTACCACTCGGGGTAAAATAATATTAAAAGGACTATGGAATTTGTTTACCACGCAAGGTATAACAAACCCATGAGGACACTCCTGCCAATAAGGCTACCATTGAATGGTCAGCGAGTCCGACCGAACCTCCTTACACCATCGTGAATTTGTTTACCACTCGGGGTAAAACAATATTAAAAGGACTATGGAATTTGTTTACCACGCAGGTTATAACAAACCCATGAGGACACTCCTGTCAATAAGGCTACCATCAAATGGTCAGCGAGTCCGACCGAACCTCCTTACACCATCGTGAATTTTGTGTGCTGAATCTAAACCTGCCAGCCTGCTGCACTGATTGTCCGGAGTAGAATATATGTCTACAAACATCGTCCATGAAATCTGCATCTGCCAATTTGGACATAAACTTCCTCAAAGCTTCTTCTAAACTGTCCGGTCCTTTCCATCCTAACCTGTAGCTTTAGATGGATTTCTCCGAAGACAAGTACCAATAGGGCGGTATGATCTTAGTGGATTCTCGGGAATGTGACTTCTGGATCTACTTCGGTGATGAGCCATTTTGTTGTGGTGAGAATACTCAAGGTAGAATGCCTTATTTGTATTCTCCGGATCCTTAGAAATATGGCTTCTGGGTCTTCTTTGATCCTGAGTGTGAGACCCCAAATTTTATGAATAAAGATTTAAGTATCTCAAAGTATTTTTTTGAATATTATGGTGTAGATTTGATATAATGTTATAGTTATGGGTAGTATTTATAAATTATGCAAGTATGCAAGTTGTTATATAATATTCGTTTGGTCGGGGAATATTCTTTTTGTCGGAGAATATCCGTACGACGGCACAATCATTGTCTTAGTAAGAAAACGACAGAATTATCATTTTATAAAATAACGACGGAAGTGTTACCGTTAAAACTGTTGAACTACCTAGTAGTAAAAGTACAATAATACGCGTGGTTGTATAGTACCACATGGTATTGATTATTAATGCTTACGTGAGAAGTCACTCAGTTATACTCAATTATTGTTATAGTAATTACTGCATCATATCTCTCATATTATTGATTCGATTATTGTCATAGTATTATCTGCATTATATGATATATTATTAAATCAATAATTAAGATGACAAAGTTATTCATATTATTAAATTGCAATATTTAAAATGTCTAGAAGTTCTGTCAAGGAGAGGTTTGGTCACCTAATTGTGCGCCAATAAGGAAAAATCCTTATCGAAAAGCCCCCTCTTTCCTGGGAACGACCTGGTTGTTAAATATTGTGAGTTATAATATTAATGATGAATAAGTTCGTGTTGATTAAAGATGAATTTAATAGTTCCATTGTGTTGGGATTATTGGGGTTAGTTGAAATTAATATCTATTCCGATGATAATTGATGTCCGGGGGTTATATTGATAAAACGGGTAATTTATCGGATAAATGAGCAATTAATTGCTACTAATTCACATGATTATAACTATTTGTTCACATGTGTGTACTACTGATTCATATTCTTGTTACTATTAGGAGAGTTGGTGCAAGATTGATAATACTTTCATGACTAAGTTAAAAATGGAGGTATAGATGGAGGTACTATACTGTAATTAATTTTTTCACATGTTTAGAACTATTGAGTCACATGATTTACTATTGATTCACCTGATTTACTATTAGGGGAGGTGGTGCAAGTTTGATAATACTTGTAGGACTAAATTAAAAATGAAGGAAAAGAGAAAGGTATTAGACTGTAATATTTCGAGCCCCAAAATGTGCAATTATCGAAACTATATTTTTCTATAAATAGAAGCTCATTCTTACTTCATTTCTCACAAATTTACAAAAGCTATAAAGCAATTATTATAGAGAGAAATTATAGAGAGAAAGAAGAAGAGAAGTGCTGCTACATCTCTATTCCAAAGATCAAATTTTTATTTCAAGGTAAGGGTATTTTTTTTTCATATTCATGAAGAGAACTTACATTATTCCATTATTTATTATTACGTTGGAATAACTCAGATATCGCTGCTACCCTATACTTGGTGAAATTCTTACGTTATTCCATTATTTATTATTTCGCTAGAATAACACATACATCAAGATCGCATACATGGTGAAAATTCGTTGTTATTTCATTCTTTATTATTACATTGGAATAATATCACATGCATGCGTTTTACGTGGGACTCGATTTAGTCTTTATTATTACATTTGGAATATCACATGCATGCGTTTTTACGTCGGACTGGTTAAAATCTTTATTATTACATTGGAATATCCCGTCATGCATGCTTTTACGCCGGACCGGGTTCCGTTATTTATTATTATGTTGGAATAACACCGTCATGCCAAGTACCGCATGCATGGTGATTTTTGTTGTTATTCCATTCTTTATTATTCGTTAGAATATCCACGCTTGCGTGCGTATTACACCTAACCTAGTTACGTTATTTATTATTCGTAGGGATAACTGCCATGCACGCCAAATACAGCGTACGCTCGGTGATTTCTTTTGTTATTCCATTCTTTATTATACTCGGTTGGTTAAAGTTTTGACTTCTATACTCGCCATGAAATATCATTTTATTTGGTATTTTTTTACATTACGAGTTACTATTCACGGGTTACTATTCACTCTAGTATTATTCACTCGGGTATTCGGGGCACTTTTCATGCCGGAATACTATTCACGAGTTACTATTCACGGGTTACTATTCACTAAAATTACTATTCACCCGAATATTATTCACTTGGGTATTTGAAGTACTTTTCATGTCGGGGTACTATTCACGAGGTACTATTCCCGAAGTACTATTCACGGGGTACTATTCACGATGAAAAATTGATTCTTTTCTGTCCAAATTATTTTTTGGTGCATGAATATTATTCTTGAATTTTACTCTACAAAGAAGTATTATGTTGACAATTTGGATATTATTAGTTCCTAGATAATTTAATTCTTGAACTTGTTTTATTGAATTCTTATATCATTGTCATCATCCTCATGTTTATATTATGTTGAAAGTCATTTGTGGCCTATATTGCATAGATGGACTTGGTATGATTATGACCAGGAATTATTCGGTATAATCATGACCGTAATGTTACAAATGATGTGGAAAAAGTCCTCATTGGCCCGTAGTGCATTGATGGACAGTTTTTAGTATGATTATGGCTATGGATTCTCTTTGGCCAAGGGAGCAAAGATGAATTGTTTTATGGCATGAGCAGGACCGTTGATGAAAACATGATTATCTTTGGCCCGTAGTGCATGGATAATTCGTAGTCGTGATACTAAATAATATCCTTGGCCTGTAGTGCATGGATGATTTGATGATGTGGATTATTTATTAAGCTGAGTCTCAGCGATAAAAGTGATGAAAAAACTTTTTAAATCATAAAAGATAGTAGATTTTATTCTCTACTTGACTCTTTTAATGGATTGCTTGTTCCGCTGCAGTTAAACTTGATGTCTATTGTGTTTTATCAGTTTAACATTGTTGAAGGCTAATGATAATTTATCCTGCATTATCTTAGTCATAATATTTTTTACCGGGCTAGTTGAGCTCACCCTTTTGCTTTCATTGTTTTCTCTTGTGAAATGAGAACGTAATGGACTAGTCGGGGAATAGAGTGATGGTCCGAAATGGTGTCATAGTAGTCCTCACTATTCTATAAAATAGTGTAATAATAAATGTAATGAGGACTCAATTGAGTGTGGATATTGTCTAGATGACAATATTTGTATTAAAACTCACAGCATATGTTTTGTCGTATTTTACACGACTGTTGTATAATTAAGTTGTATTTGAATTTTGTACCATATTTTTGGCGACTCAAGATGGGTGATATATACCTAGTTTTGGGGGCGTCATAGTTGGTATCAAAGCTTAGGGATATGATCCCTGGCTGAGATGTGAGACAAGAACTAAGAGGGGAGAGACGGGGAATTCCTTTGCTAGTATGACCTACCTAAGTTTATTTGATATTTAATTGGTTGGTCAGAGTATAGGGTTTATATGTGATATGTCAATTAACCCTTATTTTGTGGCAGTATTTGAAAATGACATCAGAAAATGTTGAGAATACCAATATAGCACAGGAGACCGTTGAGTCTCCACAGATCAATAATCATGATAATGTGCATCAGGAAGGCGACAATCCTCATGTAAACAACAACACTGACCAAATGATGAACGATGAAATGTCCAGAGGTTTTATGCAATTCATGCAACATCAGGCGAGAGTGGCTTCTGTCCAAAATACAGGTGGAAAAACTGGCAACTCTCGGACGGTCCATCGCTAAGCAGATTCAAGGATTTGGGACCACCGGAGTTTTTTGGAGAGCCAAAACCACTTAAGGCGGAGACGTGGATAAAACAGATCTGCAAGATATTTGATGTCTTGGGATGCTCAAAGGAGCAAAAGGTTCCCTTTGCCACCTTCATGTTACGAGCAGAGGCAGATTACTGGTGGGAATCTGTAAAGCGTACTCAACCTGCCGTACTGAAGGTGACTTGGGAGAAGTTCCAAGAGCTGTTCAATGACAAGTACTTTCCCGAAAGTATTCGTCACATGAAAGAGGTAGAGTTCATCAAGCTGGAGCAAAACAATATGATTGTGTCGCAGTACGAAGCCAAGTTTGCCGAGTTGTCCCGGTTTGCATCCCACTTAGTTGATAATGAGGAGAGAATGACGCGAATGTTTCTAAGAGGTTTGAAACCCGAGATACGTCAATACCTCATTTTTCACAAATTTTGTTTGTATTCAGATGTTGTTAATAGGGCTCAGTTATTGGAGCGCAATAATGAGTCAGCACAACCAAAAGGCAACGACCAACAACACGATAATAATCATACCGGTGGCAACAGTCATCGAAACAATGATAACTATCGTGGGGGAAATTATCATTCCAAGAATGGTAACCACTTCGGTGGTAATCATGGCCAAGATAATAGAAGTGGAAATTTCAAGAAGAGCGAGGTTCAATAATGATGGAAAGACAACAAAGACCAAAGACCCGTTTCAAAGGAAGGAGAACGGAATCATTGGTCGTATGTTTTAAATGAGGAGGGGAGGGACATATCAGTCCAAACTGCGTGATGCAGTCCAAAGCATGTTACAATTATGGAAAAGAAGGTCACCTAGCCTCATTTTGTCGTGCACCAAAGTCAAGTCCAGCTAGGACGGTGGCACCAAAGGTGGATACAGACAAAAAAAAGTCGGTATTTTCAGGAAGAGCATTTTTGTGACTTCTCAAAAAGCGAGTGACCCGAACGAAGTTAGCACGGGTTAGTTAATTATAAATTCTCGCGAAGTCTATACTTTATTAGATACCGGTTCTACCCATTATTTTATCTCTCTTGCTTGCGTTCAACATTTAAATTTGACTCTGGAGAAGTTAGACTTTGACTTATTGGTTGAAACTCCGTTAGGAGAAACCTTCATTACATGTGATATCCAAGTCTTGGATGAGAGTCACAGTTTTAAATGATATTTCTATCGTTAATAAATTTCTTGACGTATTCTTGAAGACTTCTTAGCCTACCTCTAGAGCATGAAATTGAATTTTGTATTGACCCTAGTACAAAACCCATTTCTAAAATCCTCAAATATTTTTCTTCACCCAAAATGAACGTAACGTGCGCCAAAGACGTTGACTCGAGCTGTTGAAGATTACGATCGTACCATTCAATACCATCGTGGGAAAGTGAACGTGGTAACTGACGTGTTGAGTAGAAGATCGTATGCGTTTATGAGTGCGAAGTTGTTAACACAAAGACCCATTTCGTATAACTTACAAATGATGAAGATAGAATTAAAGACTCTAGGGACCCACGTGAAGATAACGAATATATGAGTAGAATCGACTTTAATCGATAAAGTTAAAGTCGTGCAAGCTACATACTCAAAGCTGATGAATGTGAAGAAGAAGGTTCAAGAGGGTGTTATTCTAGAAGCAAGAATCGATGAAGAGAGCAAATCTCAACCCTCGATTTTATTGGCCCATTTAAAATCCTTGATCGAGTAGGAACTGTGGCCTATAGACTCGTTTTATCGCCAAGTATGTCGCGTGTTCATAAAGTTTTTAACATATCGATGTTACGTAAATATGTGGACGACCCGAACCACATTATTAAATTAGAACTTGATGAGATAGCAGAAGATTTAACGTATGAGGAGATACGTGTTAAAATCTTGGATAAGAAGAATCGTATTCAACACTCAAAGGTTATACCTCAAGATTTAGAATCTGAAATGAAGTCAAGGTATCCTCATCTCTTCGGCATACCAGGTACGTACGTAAATTTCGAGGGAGAAATTTCATAAGGAGGGAAGATTGTGAGACCCCAGATTTTATGAATAAAGATTTAAGTATCTCGAAGTATTTTTTGAATATTATGGTGTAGATTTGATATAATGTTATAGTTGTGGGTAGTATTTATAAATTTTGCAAAGTATGCAAGTTGTTATATAATATTCGTTTGGTCGGGGAATATTCTTTTTGTCGGGGAATATCCGTACGATGACACAATCATTGTCGTAGTAAAAAAATGACAAATTTATCATTTTATAAAATAACGGCGGAAGTGTTACCGTTAAAACTGTTGAACTACCCGGTAGTAAAAGTACGATGTCTGGCGTGGTTGCATAGTACCACACATTTATTGATTATTGATGCTTACGTGAGAAGTCACTCGGTTATACTCAATTATTCTATATAGTAATTCTCGCATCATATCTCTCATATTATTGATTCGATTATTGTCACAAGATTATCTGCATTATATGATATATTATTAAATCAATAATTAAGATTACAAAGTTATTCATATTATTAAATTGCAATATTTACAATGTCTAGAAGTTCTGTCAAGGAGAGGTTTGGTCACCTAATTGCACGCCAATAAGGAGAAATCCTTTTCGGAAAGCCCCCTCTTTCCTGGGAATGACCTGGTTGTTAAATATTGTGAGTTATAATATTAATGATGAATAACTTCGTGTTGATTAAAGATGAATTTAATAGTTCCATTATGTTGGGATTAATTGATGTCTGGGGGTTATATTGATAAAACGGGTAATTTATCGGATAAATGAGCAATTAATTGCTACTAATTCATATGATTATAACTATTTGTTCACATGTGTGTTCTATTGATTCACATTCTTGTTATTATTAGGGGAGTTGGTGCAAGATTGATAATACTTGCATGACTAAGTTAAAAATTGAGGTATAGATGGAGGTACTATACTGTAATTAATTTTTCACATGTTTAGAACTATTGAGTCACATGATTTACTATTGATTCACATGATTTACTATTAGGGGAGGTGGTGCAAGTTTGATAATACTTGCAGGACTAAATTAAAAATGAAGGAAAAGAGGAAGGTTTTAGACTGTAATATTTCGAGCCCTAAAATGTGCAATTATCAAAATTATATTTTTCTATAAATAGAAGCTCATTCTTCCTTCATTTCTCACCAATTCACAAAAGCTATAGAGCAATTATTATAGAGAAAAATTACAGAGAGAAAGAAGAAGAGAGGTCTGCTACATCTCTATTCTAGTATCCAGCTTTATTCAAAGGTAAGGGGTATTATTTTTTTCATATTCATGAAGAAAACTTCTATTATTCCATTCTTTATTATTCATGTTTGAATAACTCAGTATATGCCAGGTTACCCTATACTTGGTAAAATTCTTCGTTATTCCATTATTTATTATTCTCTTTGGAATAACTGTCTATGCTGCCAAGATCGCATACATGGTGAAATTTCGTTGTTATTCCATTCTTTATTATTCTCGTTAGAATATCCTGTTTGTGCATTTTACGCCGGACTGGTTAGTCTCTTTATTATTCATTGGAATATCCTATCTCGTACGCTTTTTACGTGGGACTGGTTTCGTTATTTATTATTCCGTTGGAATAACTCGTCATGCCAAGTACCGCATGCATGGTGATTTCGTTGTTATTCTATTCTTTATTATTCATTAGAATATCCATTGGTACGCATGATATTACCTGACCGGTTCCGTTATTTATTATTACATTGGTTATAACTTTACGCTGCAAGCACCGCATGCTTGGTGATTTCTTTTGTTATTACATTCTTTATTATACTCAGTTGGTTAAAGTTTTGACTTCTATACTCGTCATGAAATATCATTTTATTTGGTATTTTCTGTTATGAGTTACTATTCATGGGTTACTATTCACCCGATTACTATTCACTCTAGTATTATTCATTTGGGTATTCGGGGCACTTTTCATGCCAAAATACTATTCACGAGTTACTATTCACGGGTTACTATTCACCCGAATATTATTTACTCGGGTATTTGGAGTACTTTTTATGTCGGGATACTATTCACGAGGCACTATTCCCGAAGTACTATTCACGGGGTACTATTCACGACAAAAAATTGATTCTTTTCTGTCCAAATTCTTTTTTGGTGCATGAATATTATTCTTGAAATTTACTCTACAAGAAGTATTATGTTGACAATTTGGATATTATTAGTTCCTGGATAATTTAATTCTTGAACTTGTTTGATTGAATTCTTATATCATTGTTATCATCCTCATGTTTATATTATGTTGAAAGTCATCTGTGGCCTGTATTGCATAGATGGACTTGGTATGATTATGACCATGAATTATTCGGTATAATCATGATCGTAATGTTACAAATGATATGGAAAAAGTCCTCATTGGCCCGTAGTGCATTGATGGATAGTTTTTGGTATGATTATGGCTATGGATTCTCTTCGGCCAAGGGAGCAAAGATGAATTATTTTATGGTATGATGATCGGGACTGGTTGATGAAAACACAATTATCTTTGGCCCGTAGTGCATGGATAATTCGTGGTCGTGATACTAAATAATATCTTTGGCCTGTACTGCTTGGATGATTTGATGATGTGGATTATTTATTAAGCTGAGTCTCAGTGATAAAAGTGATGAAAAAACTTTTTAAATCATAAAAGATAGTAGATTTTATTCTCTACTTGACTCTTTTAATGGATTGTTTGTTCGCTGCCAGTTAAACTTGATGTCTATTGTGTTTTATCAGTTTAACATTGTTGAAGGCTAATGATAATTTATCCTGCATTATCTTAGTCATAATATTTCTTACTGGGCTAGTTGAGCTCACCCTTTTGCTTTCATTGTTCTCTTCAGGAAATGAGAACGTAGCCGGGACTAGTCGGGGAATGGAGTGATGGTCCGAGATGATAGCATTAGGAGTCCTCACTATTCTGTTAAATTGTGTGACAATAAATGTAATGAGGACTCCTTTGAGAGTGGATATTGTCTAGGAGGCAATATTCTTGTTTAAACTCTCAGCTTATGTTTTGTCGTATGTTACACGATAGTTGTATTATTAAGTTGTATTTTGTATTTTTGTACCATGTATTTGGCGACTCAAGATGGGTGATGTATACCTGTTTTGGGGGCATCACAGTTGGTATCAAAGCTTAGGGATATGATATCTGGCTGAGATGTGAGACAAGAACTAGGAAGGGAGAGACGGGGGAATTCCTTCGCTAGTATGACCTACCTAAGTTTATTTGGTATTTAATTGGTCGGTCAGAGTATAGGGATAATATGTGATATTATAATTAACCCTTGTTTTGTGACAGTGTTTGAAAATTACATCTGAAAATGTTGAGATAAGCAATTGAGCAAAATAATATGACCGTATCGCAGTACGAGGCTAAGTTTGCGGAGTTATCCCGGTTTGTATCCCATTTGGTCGATAATGAGGAGCGAATGACGCGAATATTTCTGCGAGGTTTGAAACCCGATATACGTCAATACCTCATTTCTCACAAACTTTGTTTATATTCAGATGTAGTGAATAAGGCTCTGTTATTGGAGCGCGATAATGAACCAGCCCAACCAAAAGACAACGACCAACAACACAATAATAATCGTACCGGTGGCAACGGCCATCGGAACAATGACAACCATCGTGGGGAAAATTATCATGCCAAGAATGGTAACCACTTCGGTGGTAATCATAGCCAAGTTAATAGAAATGGAAATTTCAAGAAGAGAAGGTCATTTAGCTCGATTTTGTCGTATAGTGAAGTCAAGTCCAGCTGGGACGGTGGCACCAAATGCGGATACGGACAAAAACAAAGTCGATGGTTTCAGGAAGAGCATTTTTTGTGACTTCTCAAAAAGCGAGTAACACGAACGAAGTTAGCACGGGTTAGTTAATTATAAATTTTTGCGAAGTCTATACCTTATTAGATACCGGTTATACCCATTCTTTTATCTCTCTTGCTTGTGTTCAACGTTTAAATTTGACTCCAGAGAGATTAAAGTTTGACTTATTTGTTAAAAATCCGTTAGGAGAAACCTTCATTACTTGTGTTATCCAGGTCTTGGATGAGAGTCACAGTTTTGAATGATAATTCTATTGTTAATAAATTTACTGACGTATTCTTGAAGACTTTTAGGCCTACCCCAGAACGTGAAATCGAATTTTATACTGACCCCAGTACAAAACCCATTTCTTAAACCCTCAAATATTTTCTTCACCCAAAACGAACGTAACATGCGCCAAAGATGTTGGCTCGAGCTGTTGAAGATTACGATCGTACCATTCAATACCATCATGGTAAAGCAAACATGGTAGCTGACGCATTGAGTAGAAGATCGTATGTGAATATACGAACCCACGTGTAGATAACGAATATACGAGTGGAATCGACTTTAATCGATAAAGTTAAAGCCGCTCAAACTACAGACTCAGAGCTGATAAATGTGAAGAAAAAGGTTCAAGAGGGCCTTATTCTAGAAGCAAGAATCGATGAAGAGAAGAAATCTCAACCCTCGATTTAATTGATCCATTTGAAATCCTCGATTAAGTAGGAACTGTGGCTTATAGACTCGTTTTACCGCCAAGAATGTCGCATGTTCATAACGTTTTTCACGTATCGATGTTACGTCAATATGTGGACAACCCGAACCACATTATTGATTTAGAACCGGACGAGATAACGAATAATTTAACGTATGAAGATGTACCTGTTAAAAATCCTGGAATATATTCTACGCTTAAAGGTTATACCTCAAGAGTTAGAATCGGACGAAGTGTCCTCATCTGTTTCTAAGACGTGTAGAATGCGACGTAAATTTCGAGGGCGTAAATTTTATAAGGAGGGAGATTGTAAAATCCCAAATTTTACGAATAAAGATTTAAATTTCTCGATTTTTTTTTTTGAATATTATGGTGTGAATTTGATATAATGTTATAGTTGTGGGTAATATTTATAAATTTTGCAAAGTATGCAAGTTGTTATATTATATTCGATTGTGTCGGGGAATATCTGTACCACAGTACAATAATTGGTGAACCCCACAACGGAATTATTGTCGGATTGAGAAAACGACAAAAGTATTTTATTAAAAATAACGGCAGAGGTTTTACCGTTAAAACTGTTGAACTACTCAGTAGTAAAAGTACAGTAATACGCGTGGTTTCAAAGTAGCACACGGTATTGATTATTGATGCTTACGTAAGAAGTCACTTTCAGTTATACTCAATTATTGCTGATAAGAATTGCGATCATATCTCTCATATTATTGATTCGATTATTGTCACAGTATCATCTGCATAATATTTTATATATTATTAAATCAATAATTGAGACGACAAAGTTATTCATATTATTAAATTGCAATATTTACAATGTCTAGAAGTTCTGCCAAGGAGAGGTTTGATCACCGCCAATAGGGAGAAATCCTTATTGGAAAGCCCCCTCTTTCCTGGGAACGACCTGGTTGTTAAATATTGCGAGTTATAATATTAATGATGAATAAGTTCGTGTTGATTAATGTAAATTTGATAGTTCCATTGTGTCGAGATTATTAGTGTTAGTGGAAATCGACATCTATTCCAATGATAATTGATGTCTAAGGGTTATATTGATAAATCGGGGAATTTATCGGATAAATGAGAAATTAATTGCTACTTATTCACATGCTTATATAACTATTTATTCACATGTGTGTACTATTGAGTCACATTCACTTACTATTAGGGGAGTTGGTGCAAGATTGATAATACTTGCATGACTAAGTTAAAGATGGAGGTACTATATTGTAATTAATTTTTTCACATGTTTAGAACTATTGAGTCACATGATTTTACTATTGATTCACATGATTTACTATTAGGGGAGTTGGTGCAAGATAGATAATACTTGCAGGACTAAATTAAAAATGAAAGAAAAGTTGGAGGTATTGTACTGTAATTTTTCGAGCCCCAAAACGTGCAATTATCAAAACTATATTTTTCTATAAATAGAAGCTCATTCTTCCTTCATTTCTCACCAATTCACCAGAGCTATAGAGCATTTATTATAGAGAGAAATTATAGAGAGAAAGAAGAAGAGAAGTCTGCTACATTTCTATTCCAAAGATTCAAATTTTTATTCTAAGTAAGGGTATTATTTTTTTCATATTCATGAAGAGAACTTCGTTATTCCATTATTTATTATTCTCTTTGGAATAACATGTCTTTGTAAATCTGGCATACATGGTGAAATTTCATTGTTATTCCATTATTTATTATTACATTGGAATATCACATGCTGTGCTTTTTTACGTCGGACTGGTTCCGTCTTTATTATTTATTCGTTAGAATATCCGTCATGCATGCGTTTTGTGGGACTGGTTCCGTAATTTATTATTTCGTTAGAATAACTTTGTCATCGCAAGCACCGCATGCATAGTGATTTTGTTGTTATTCCATTCTTTATTATTTTGTTGGAATATCCGTCTGCGGCGCTTTTCTGTGGGACCTAGTTCCGTTATTTATTATTCTATTGGAATAACCTCGCTCATAATGGCACCGCATGCATGGTGATTTCGTTGTTATTCCATTCTTTATTATTCTGTTGGAATATCGCCGTGCATGCGACACGCTCGATTCGGGTTCCGATTATTTATTATTCATTGGGATAACCCATCTACGCAAGTACCGCATGCCCGGTGATTTCTTTTGTTATTCCATTCTTTATTATACTCAGTTGGTTAAAGTTTTGACTTCTATACTCGTCATGAAATATCATTTTATTTGGTATTTTCTTTTACGAGTTACTATTTATGGGTTACTATTCATCCAGTTACTATTCACTCTAGTATTTTTTTACTCGGATATTCGGGGCACTTTTCATGCTGGAATACTATTCACGAGTTACTATTCATGGGTTACTATTCATCGAAATTACTATTCACCCGAATATTATTCACTCAAAATTTATTTGGATTACTTTTCGTATGTGGGTACTATTCATTCATTTAAAAATTGATTCTTTTTGTCCAAATTATTTTTGGTGCATGAATATTATTCTTGAATTTTACTCTACAAAGAAGTATCATGTTGATAATTTGGATGTTATTAGTTCCTGGATAATTTAATTCTTGAACTTGTTTTATTGAATTCTTATATCATTGTCATCATCCTCATGTTTATATTTTGTTGAAAGTCATCTGTGGCCTGTAGTGCATAGATGGACTTGGTATGATTATGGCTGAGGATTATTCGGTATAATCATGACCGTAATGTTACAAATGATGTGGAAAAGTCCTCATTTGCCCGTAGTGCATTGATGGGCGCTTTTGGTATGATTATGGCTATGGATTCTCTTCGCCCGAGGAGCAAAGATGAATTGTTTTATGGCATGATCGTGGAGTGAACAGATGAAAAAACATGATTATCTTTGGCCCGTAGTACATGGATAATTCGTGGTCGTGATACTAAATAATATCCTTGGCCTGTAGCGCAGGGATGATTTGATGATGTGGATTATTTATTAAGCTGAGTCTCAGCGATAAAAGTGATGAAAAACTTTTTAAATCATAAAAGATAGTAGATTTTGTTCTTTACATGACTCTTTTAATGGATTGCTTGTTCCGCTGCAGTTAAACTTGATGTCTATTGTGTTTTATCAGTTTAACATTGTTGAAGGCTAATGATAATTTATCCTGTATTATCTTAGTCATAATATTTCTTACTAGGCTAGTTGAGCTTACCCTTTTGCTTTCATTGTTCTCTTCAGGAAATGAGAACATAGTCGGGGAATGGAGTGATGGTCCGAGATGAAAGCATTAGTAGTCCTCACTATTCTGTTAAATAGTGTGACAATAAATGTAATGAGAACTCCTTTGAGAGTGGATATTGTCTAGAAGGCAATATTCTTGTTTAAACTCTCAGCTTATGTTTTGTCGTATGTTACACGACAGTTGTATTTTGTATTTTTGTACCATGTATTTGGCGACTCAAGATGGGTGATGTATACCTGTTTTGGGGGCGTCACAATTATGGTTACCATCTTTGATTGTATCCATGTTTTGATCTTTATTTTTGAATTCTGCTTCAAAATTTGGTTATTATGAAGTATTAGTGATCTTGGATAAACTGTAACACGAATCCCTAATATTTGTCCTTCTATCTCACTGGATTTATTCTCTAAAATGTTTTTCATCATCTTCAGTCCTTAATGATGATATTATTGAATATCTTTGGCCTGTAGTGCAAAGATGAATGATTAACTGATGAATATCTTTGGTCCGTAGTGCAAAGATGAACAGATGTTGAGATGAACATGACCAACTGGTGATACAAATGAATATCTTTGGCCTGTAGTGCAAATATGAATATTCGATTAAAGATTTATATTGATTGTTGTTACAGGGATAAAATATTGATGATGGACTTTTAAATCTTAGAAGATAGTAGAACTCATTCTCTACTTGACTCTTCTAATGGATTGTTGTTTCCGCTGCAGTTTTGATCTAAAACTTGTTGTCTATTATGTTTTATCAGATTTTTTTCCTGTTGAAGACTAATGATAATTTTTTGTATATTATCTTAGTCATAATATTCTTTACTGGGCTAGTTGAGCTCACCCTTTTCCTTTTTGTTCCATTTTTCTTCTCAGGAGGTAAGAACATAGCAGGATCGAGTCGGGGTATGGAGTGATGGTTCTAGAAAGATGTTTTAGCAGTCCTCACTATTTCTATAAAATAGTGTATGAATAATTGTAATGAGGACTTATTTGAGTGTTGATATTGTCTAGAAGATAATATTTGTATCTAAACTCACAGTATGTGTTGTCGTATTTTGCACGATAATTGTATTATTGAAGTTGTAGTTTGCTTTCTGTACCATGTATTTGGCGACTTAGAATGGGTGTCGTATACCTATTTTGGGGGCGTCACAGTTGGTATCAAAGCTTAGGGATATGGTCTCTGGCGGAGATCGGGGAATAGAATTAGGAGGGGAGAGATGAGTAAATCCTTCGCTAGTGTGTCCTATTTAAGCTTATTTGTTGATCGGTCATAATATAGGGATATTCCTCCTGTAAACAACGCTACCGAGCAAACGATGAATGATGGAATGTTTAGGAGCTTTTTTGCAGTTCATGCAAAATCAGACAAGGGAGACTCGTGTACAAAATACGGGTGGAAATGATGGCAACGCACGGTCTGTCATAGCCAAGCAGGTCAAAGAGTTGGGACCACCTGAGTTCTTTGGAAAGTCGGATCCGATTAAGGCGGAAACATGGGTCAAGCAAATTACCAAGATATTCGATGTCTTGGGATGCACAGAGGAACAGAAGGTTCCATTCGCCACCTTTATGTTCCGTGGTGAGACAGATTACAGGTGGGAATCCGTGAAGTGTACCCAGTCAGCCGCACTCAACATGTCTTGGGAAAGATTTCAGAAACTGTTCAATGACAAGTACTTTACTGAAAGTATTCGTCATATGAAAGAGGTAGAGTTTATTAGACTGGAATAGAACAACATGACGGTGTCCCAGTACGAGGCGAAGTTCGCGGAGTTATCCAGGTTTGCACCTCATTTGGTAGAGAATGAGGAACGTATGACGCGGATGTTTCTGAGAGGACTAAAACCCGAGATTCGTCAATACCTTATCTCTCATAAATTTTATCTGTATTCAGATGGTGTCAACAAGACTCAATTATTAGAGCGAGATAATGAGTATACTCAACCGAGGGATCACAACCAGGGTCATACCAGTGATAGCAGTCATCGGAGCGATGATAACCAGCGAAGAGGGAAAAATACGGACAAAAACGATAACCACTCAGGGGGTGATCGTGGCCATGATAATAGGAAAGGTGAGTCAAGTGGAAATTTTAGAAAGAGGAGATTTAACGATGATGGGAAGACGTTGGCGGCAGCACCAGCACCAGCAACAAATTCTATGGGAGGAAAACGACCGCCAGTTAGATGCTACAAATGCGGAGATGAGGGACACATAAGTCCAAACTGTTCACAGCCTTCCAAGGTGTGTTTCAATTGTGGAAAAGAAGTTCACATAGCTCGATTTTGTCTTATAGTGGAATCAAGTCCAGCTGGGATGGTGGTACCAAAGGTGGATACGAACAAAACAAAGTCGGCAGTTTCTGGAAGAGCGTTTGTCGTGAATGCCCAAAATGAGAGGAACTCGAACGAAGGTATCACGGGTTAGTTAATTATAAATTTTTGCGAAGTCTATACCTTATTAGATACCAATTCTACCCACTCTTTTATTTCTCCTACTTGCGCTCAACGTTTAAACTTAACTCTGGAGAAATTAGACTTTGATTTATCAGTGGAGACTCTGTTATGAGAAACTTTCGTTACATCCACTATTTATAAATCTTGCTTAATCCAAGTTGGCACCATCACATTACCTGTGGATCTTATATCTTTAAAGATACTTGCTTTTGATGTGATTTTAGAGATTGATTGGTTAACCACTCATCATGCCAAAATTGATTGTTTTTGTAAGGTTGTTAATTTTTATATTCCTAACCAACCTGTTATGCTAATTCAAGCAACCAAACCATTGAAGTCAAACACTTTCATATCAAGCCATAAAGCCATTCGTTTATTGAAAAATGGATGTCAAGCTTTCTTAGCTCATTTCATGGATTTAAACAAAAATACGTCAGATTTGAATGATATTTCTGTTGTTAGTGAATTTCCTGACGTATTTCCTGAAGAACTTGTTGGCCTACCTCCAGAGTGTGATATTGAATTTTGTATCGACTTTGAACCCGGTACAAAACCCAATATAAAAAATCCATATCAAATGGCTCCTATTGAACTTCAGGAGTTAAAAATCCAACTACAGGAGTTGGTACCCGAGCCTCTATCTGGTAACTTCCTTTGTGGAATGCACCGAAGCTAGATTCTCCATAGGGGACGTCATATTCATGCGGTGGTAAACTGATAGGCGCCATTGTGACGTGCTATCCAAGATTGGGATATGAGTCATAGTTGAGAGCAACCTAAGTCAGTAATCGAAATATCTAGCTTTCTAGGCTTAGCTGGTTACTATCGGAGATTCGTGGAAGGATTTTCTCGAATCGCTACTCCATTAACTCAGCTGACTCGAAAATTCGTATGGAGCGAGGAATGCGAGAAGATTTTCCAAAAGCTCAAGAGGAGACTCATTTTGGCACCTGTTCTGACCATACCATCCTGGAAAAGCGAATGTGGTAGCTGACGCGTTGAGTAGAAGATCGTACGCGAGTACGAGTGCGATATTGTTGCAGACAAAGACCTATTTTGTATAATTTACAAATGAAAGAGATAGAGTTAAAGACTCCAAGTACCCACGTGATGATATACGAGTAGAAAAGACTTTAATCGATAACGTTAAAGTCGCTCAAGCTACACATCGGAGCTGATGAATATAAAGAAGAAGGTGCAAGAAGGTGTTATTCTAGAAGTAAGAGTCGATGAACAGAAGAAAGCTCAAACCTTCAATTCATTTGAAATCCTCGATCGAGTAGGAACTGTGGCCTATAGACTCGCCGTAACACTAAGTATGACGCGTGTTCATAACGTTTTTCACGTATCGATGTTACGTAAATATGTGGACGACCCGAACCACATCATTGAGTTAGAACCGGACGAGATAGCCGAAGATTTAACGTACGAGGAGGTACCTATCAAGATATTAGATAGGAAAGAGCATGTCCTATGAACAAAGGTTATACCACAAGTTAAGGTTTTGTGGAGGAACCATGCAATTGAGGAAATGACATAGGAGTTGGAATCAGAAATGAAAGCGAGGTACCCTCACCTTTTCGAAACACCAGGTACGTACGTCATTTTCGAGGACTAAATTTTATAAGGAGGGGAGGTTGTAAGACCCCAGCTTTTTATAAATAAAACAAAATTTTCTCTATTCATTATCTTGAAATAATAAGGAGTTAATTTGATATAATATTTTGGTTATGGGTGAAATGTGCAAATTTTACAAAATAAGCAAGTGGTTGTAAAATATTCATTTCTATCGGGGAATATTCGTTTGATCATGGAATATTTTTTTTGTCGGGAATATCCGTACGACGGTGCAGTCATGTGTGGGCCTCATAACGGAATAACTGTCGGATGAAGAAAATGACAAGTTTAAGTTTTTATAAATAACTGGCGTAGTTATTACTGAATTAATTAACTTTGTTGGAATACCTATTGGTTAAAATACGATGTCTGGGGTGGCATAAAGAAGACTGCAGTATTGACAAGATTGTTGAATTATTGATTAAATGACGTAAGAAGGCCTTTACTCAATAATTGTTACGATGAGTTACTATTCAATATTTTATTTTATTGATTCAATAATTGTTGCGTTGATAGTTTATATTATTATTGTTTCAATAATTATCACTGCACAGTATTTCCCATTATCAGATCAATAATTCATATTATTTGAATAATATTATTAAATAGCATTATTGGCAATATTTAGAAAGTTCTGTCAAGGAGAGGTTTGGTCACCTAATTGCGCGCTAGTAAGGAGAAATCCTTATCGGAAAGCCCCCTCTGTGACGCCCCCAAAATAGGTCCAATCCATCCAACCTATTCTGAGTCGCCAAATACATGGTACAGAAAACAACTATAACTTTATTACTACAATTATCGTGTAAAATACAACAACACATATACTGTGAGTTTTAATACCAACTGTGACTCATGTCCCAACTATGGACAACACCTCACAGTGATACCTTACATAAAGGAACAATCTAGAACTGTTTTAGAAATTAAAATCTTTGGGAAGTGCTCAAGGAAATCTTCGTACATAGAAGGCCATGAATCTAAGTTATGATAGATATCATATGTCCAGAGAATTATCCTTGGTTGATCCAATAGACCCCAAAGAAAAATGAGAAGATTACTATCATGTTCCTTCCAATGGTGAGTCTTCTCTTGACATATAACTATCTCCACCGTCTGCGATTGAACATTATGTTTCAACCCAACTCCAAGATCATATAGGTAGTGCTCGTAGATATACTCAGCAAGTGGATGTGCACAACCCTTTCTTATGATAACACGAGATTGTATATCATTAGACATCTTGTATGATAGTGACAAAACACCCTTCCAAAGTTGGGTTCGCCTCACCCTATTCGGTTCACCAAAATTAAATATCAAATAACATATACAATACGACACATTTATCTAAAGTTCTCAATAAAATTATTTCCATACTATTTAGAGATTTATAACATATGGTAGATGATAAAACTTTTCAACCATAGTTGTAGTGGAATGAAGAATCCATTAGAAGAGTCAAATAGACCATAAAGTCTATCATCTTCTCCATGTTAAAAGTCCACCAACAATGCTTTAACCCTGTAACATTAATCAACAGATCTTGTTCACAGTCATGTGAATAACTCATAATCATAATTGTAGTTCTAATTTTCTCTTCTCATCCAAGACGAAGATATTTTCATCACCTGTCCTTACCTGAAATATCAAAGATCATGGTTACACCAAATCACAGTTCCTGTTCATAATCATACTAATAAATTCATCTTTGCACTACGGGCCAAAGATATTCATCAACAATTCATCTTTGCACTACAGGCCAAAGATATTCAACAACAGGACATCTTTGTACTACGTGTAAAATCCCAAATTTTACGAATAAAGATTTAAATTTTTCGAATTTTTTTTTTTGAATATTATGGTGTGGATTTAATATAATGTTATAGTTGTGGGTAATATTTATAAATTTTGCAAAGTATGCAAGTTGTTATATTATATTCGATTGGTCAGGGGAATATTCTTTGTGTTGGGAATATTCGTAAGGCAAGACAATCATTGGTGGACCCCATAATGTAATTATCATTCGGATCGAGAAAACGACAAAAATATTTTTTATGAAAATAACGGCGGAAGTTTTACCGTTAAGTCTTGTTGAACTACTCGGTAATAAAAGTACAAAGAATGTCGCATTGGTTTCATAAAGAAGACACCAGTATTGATTATTGATGCTTATGAGAAGTCACCGGTTATCCTCAATTATTGCTATAGTAATTATTGCATCATATCTCTCATATTATTGATTTGATTATTGTCACAGTATCCTCTGCATTATATGATATATTATTAAATCAATAATTGAGACGACAAAGTTATTCATATTATTAAATTACAATATTTACAATGTCTAGAAGTTCTGCCAAGGAGAGGTTTGGTCACCTAATTGCGCGCCAATAAGGAGAATTCCTTATTGGAAAGCCCCCTCTTTCTTGGGAACGACCTGATTGTTAAATATTGTGAGTTATAATATTAATGATGAATAGTTCGTGTTGATTAAAGATGAATTTGATAGTTCTATTGTGTTGGGATTATTGGTGTTAGTTGAAATCGATATCTATTCCAATGATAATTGATGTCTGGGGGTTATATTGATAAATCGAGTAATTTATTGGATAAATGAGCAATTAATTGCTACTTATTCACATGCTTATATAACTATTTGTTCACATATGTGTACTATTGAGTCACATTCATTTACTATTAGGAGAGTTGGTGCAAGATTGATAATACTTGCATGACTAAGTTAAAGATGGAGGTACTATATTGTAATTAATTTTTTCACACGTTTAGAACTATTGAGTCACATGATTTACTATTGAGTCACATAATTTTACTATTGATTCACATGATTTACTATTAGGGGAGTTGGTGCAAGATTGATAATACTTGCAGGACTAAATTAAAAATGAAAAAAAAGTGGAGGTATTGATCTTTGTAATTTTTGAGCCCCAAACGTGCAATTATCGAAACTATATTTTTCTATAAATAGAAGCTCATTCTTCCTTCATTTCTCATCAATTCACTAAAGCTTTAGAGTCATTATTATAGAGAGAAATTATAGAGAAAAAGAAGAAGAGAAGTCTGCTACATCTCTATTCCAGTATCCAGCTTTATTCCAAGGTAAGGGGTATTATTTTTTTCATATTCATGAAGAGAACTTCTGTTATTCCATTCTTTATTATTCTGTTGGAATAACCTGTATACGCGGGATACCCTATACTTGGTAAAATTCTTCTGTTATTCCATTATTTATTATTTTACTGTAATAACCTGTCTATGCGAAGTACCGCATACATGGTAAAATTCTGTTGTTATTCCATTCTTTATTATTTTGTTAGAATATCTTGTTTGTGCGTTTTACGCCGAGAATGGTTCTCGTCTTTTTTATTATTCATTTTGAATATCCCGCTCATGCGCTTTTCTTACCGGACTCGGGTTAAAATTTTTTATTATTCTACATTGGAATATCTTTGTCTGCAATGCTTTTACGCCGGACCGGTTCCATCTTTATTATTCTCATTGGAATATCTCGTCTGCGGCATTTTACGTAGAACCTAGTTCCGTTATTTATTATTCTCGTTGGAATAACTCGTCTACATGCGAATTACCGCATGCATGGTGATTTTATTGTTATTTCATTCTTTATTATTTTGTGGAATATCCCGCTTGCATGCGTATTATGCCCGATTGGTTCCGTTATTTATTATTCATTGGGATAACTCGCCTACGCCAAGTACCGCACGCTCGGTGATTTCTTTTGTTATTCCATTCTTTATTATACTCAGTTGGTTAAAGTTTTGACTTATATATTCGTAATGAAATATCATTTTATTTGGTATTTTCTGTTACGAGTTACTATTCACGAGTTACTATTCACCCGGTTACTATTCACTCTAGTATTATTCACTCGGGCATTCGGGGCACTTTTCATGCCAGAATACTATTCACGAGTTAATATTCACGGGTTACTATTCACCGAAATTACTATTCACCCGAATATTATTCACTCGGGTATTTGGAGTACTTTTCATGTCAGGGTACTATTTACAAGGTACTATTCTCGAAGTACTATTCACAGGGTACTATTCACGATGAAAAATTGATTCTTTTCTGTCCAAATTATTTTTTTGTGCATGAATATTATTCTTGAATTTTACTCTACAAAGAAGTATCATGTTGACAATTTGGATGTTATTAGTTCCTGAATAATTTAATTCTTGAACTTGTTTTATTGAATTCTTATATCATTGTTATCATCCTCATGTTTATATTTTGTTGAAAGTCATCTGTGGCCTGTAGTGCATAGATGGACTTGGTATGATTATGACTGAGGATTATTATTAAGATAATCATGACCGTAATGTTACAAATGATGTGGAAAAAGTCCTCATCGCCTGTAGTAGTGCATTGATGGGACGCTTTTTGGTATAATTATGGCTATGGATTCTCTTCGGCCAAGAGAGCAAAGATGAATTATTTTATGGCATGATCAAGACCGTTGATGAAAACACGATTATCTTTGGCCCGTAGTGCATGGATAATTCGTGGTCGTGATACTAAATAATATCTTTGGCCTGTAGTGCAGGGATGGTTTGATGATGTGGATTATTTATTAAGCTGAGTCTCAGCGATAAAAGTGATGAAAAACTTTTTAAATCATAAAAGATAGTAGATTTTATTTTCTACTTGACTCTTCTAATAGATTGTTTGTTCCGCTGCAGTTAAACTTGATGTTTGTTATATTGTATCAGTTTAACATTGTTGAAGGCTAATGATAATTTATCTTGCATTATCTTAGTCATAATATTTCTTACTGGGCTAGTTGAGCTCACACTTTCTTTCATTGTTCTCTTCAAAAAATGAGAATATAACTGGGAGGAGTCGGGGAACGGAGTGATGGTCTAGATGATAGCATTAGTAGTCCTCACTATTCTATGAAATAGTGTGATAATAATTGTAATGAGGACTTATTCTGAGATTGGATATTGTCTAGAAGACAATATTTGTATTAAAACTCACAGCTCTTGTTGTATATTTAAGATTGTATTTGTATTCTATACCATGTATTTGATTGATTCGTAATAGGTGTGATGTATACCTATTTTGGGGGTGTCACACTACTACGCCAAAGATATTCAACAACAAAAGTCATCTTTTTGACTTACAGCCAAAGATATTCATCAATAATTCATCTTCGCACTACGGGCCAAAGATATTCATATCTCAAAGAAATATACAATTATTTCAGAATTTATATAAACCATAATTATAATCATGTTGATCAATTCACCTTTACACTTAAGCTAAAAATATTCAATTGTAAATCCAATGGTCATGCTCATACCATTCAACAATTTATCTTTGCACTACTGGCCAAAGAGAACCCATAGTCACGATCATACCAATAATCTACCTATCTTTACACTTAAGTCAAAGAAAAATTTCATCACCGAGATTATAAAAATGTTATATATGATAATATATAAAAACAATATGATCAACAACTGCATTTAATTTCAAGAGTAAGATTCATAAATCAATGATTTCATAACACCTTAATCTAAATGTTATAAATCACTTAATAATCTCATAATCTAATATTATTAATATTACCACAATATTTTAATCATTTCTTAAACTTATAAACAATTTATTTTAATTGTTTACACTTTACTAATTAATACATTTAATCATCCTAAAATGCCAAACTCATAAGATTTCATCACCAATAACCAAAACCCTCATCAAAAAGCTGCATATACCATGTATATGATTCTCAAGCCATAAAATCATATTTTCTAATTTTCTTACTTCACATAACGTATTTAATTCATTTACTCATAACTATTCTATTTTCATGAAAAATACCAAATCAGTACCAAAAATATTTCTTTTCTGGGATTTAGCATAACATAGTCCTATATTGAACATATATTTTTCTCAGAGTTTTTAAAATTCAATTACTATTTTTCATATGGCCAAAACTGCCGAATATTTAGACATTTATCATAAATTGTACTTTTATCCAAAAATTCCGAAATTTACAAGGTATACTGATATTATATAGATGTACTCCCAATAAAAATTTCATCAATTTTGGAGTTAACTACAAGAAGTTATAAGGGTTTACTTTTAAAATAGTCTTTTCTCATAAAATCCATAACTCCTAATCTATACATCCAAAAATCGCCATTTTTGGAAACAATCAATAAAACTCATCAAATTATCATTTTAAATTTTTCCAGAATTTTTGAAGGTCAGAAAAATTACGAAACATGAAAAACATAACAACCCTTAAAATCCCTTACCTCGAAAGAGCAGTATTTTTGACCGGAATGGAAAGCCAAAGGAACCTTGCACTGAATAGAAACTCTCAAAGTATCTAAATACTCACAAAATATGCTTGATAATATAGAGAGAAAAAGAGAGAAAGCTTATGTTTTTGGTGTGATTTTCAATTCTAACTTAGCCCTCTATTTATAGGAAAATGTTAGCACGCCGAAGCAGACTTGACCTTCTACCTGATGGCTTTACCTGCTACTATTGCCACCCACCATATTTAAATTAAAATTCAGCACATTTCTTCACCAACCACAAGTGGGGCCCACTCAATTCTAGATTTTTCCACCAAAATCATTTATAAACCTAATTTTCGAATCAGTCACCTCTTAAAATTCATAACAAATCATTCGTTCATTTTTAACGGTTCAAAATTTGTGGACATATACTCAACTTATATATGTATAACATATCCAAAAATCACAACGATCCAACGGTCGGATAAAAATTATAACTCACACCATATATCGTAAGAACACTGATTTGATTTTTAATACCTCCATTCCGACAAAAATACTGATAAAACACCTCAACATTAATTCCTTCAATTATAACCACATAAAATAAATAAATTCATCATTTATATCAGCATCAAATAAATATTTCCTTATCAATAATTAATTATTCACAAATAATATTACAGAATCACAATAATGACAACCAGGCAGTTCCCAGGAAAGAAGGGGCTTACCGATAAGGATTTCTCCTTACTGACGCGCAATTAGGTGATCAAACCTCTCCTTGACAGAACTTTCTAGACATTGCCAATAATGTTATCTAATAATATCATCCGAATAATATGAATTATTGATCCGATAATGGGAAATATTGTGCAGTGACAATTATTGAAACAACAATAATATAAAATATCAACGCAGCAATTATTGAATCAATAAAATAAAATATTGAAGAGTAACTACTGTAACAATTATTGAGTAGTGCTTTCTTACGTAAGAATCAATAATTCAAAAATACTTTGCAATACCGCGTGCTACTGTGCAACCACACATATTACTGTATTTTAACCACCAGGTATTCCAACAATGTTAACTGTAACAACTACGTCGTTATTTATAAAAACTTAAACTTGTCGTTTTCTTCATCTGACAGTTATTCTGTTATGAGGCTCACAAACGGCTGCACCGTCGTACGAATATTCCCCGACAACAAGAATATTCCACGACCAAACGAATATTCCCCGACAAAATGAATATTTTATAGCCACTTGCTTATTTTGAAAATTTTATATATATCACCCTTAACTTTAAACTTTTATCAATTTAACCATTTACTAAATAGAAAAATTGAATAATTTTATTTTATAAAAATTCGAGGTCTTACACCCTCTTTCCTGTGAACGGCCTGGTTGCCATTATTGTGATTCTGTAATATTATTTGTGAATAATTAATTATTGATTTATATGATAAGAAAATATTTATTTGATGCGGATATAAATGATGTATTTATTTATTTTATGTGGTTATAATTGAAGGAATTAATGTTGAGGTGTTTTATCAATATTTTTGTCGGAATAGAGGTATTAAAAATCAAAATCGATATTTTTACGATATATCATGTGAGTTATAATTTTTAATCCGACCGTTGGATCGTTGTGATTTTGGATATGTTATACATATATAAGTTGAGTATATGTCCACAAATTTTGAACCGTTAAAATGAACGAATGATTTGTTATGAATTTTAAGAGGTGGTGATTCGTAAATTAGGTTTATAAATGATTTTGGTGAAAATTTTAGAATTGAGTGGGCCCCACTTGTGGTTGGTAAAGAAATGTGCTGAATTTTATTTCAAATGTGGTGGGTGGCAATAGTAGTTGGTAAAGCCATCAAAAGCAGTCAAGTCCGCTTTGGCGTCTTAACATTTTTCTATAAATAGAGGCTAAGTTAGAATTAAAAATCACACCGTAAACATAAGCTTTCTCTTTTCCTCTATATTATCGAGCGTATTTTGTGAGTATTTAGATACTTTGAGAGTTTTTATTCAAGATAAGTTTCATTCAAAGATCACTTCCGACCTTTCATTCAAAAATCTTTGCTTTCTTTGAGGTAAGTGGATGTTATTTTCTTCTTAAATGATATTATTTTCTTCAATATCATTATGCCAAATATTGGTTTGAACTTTTTAATCAAATTTGGAACTTTTGTGTCGGGGTTATTTATTCACGTATACTGTAGACTATTCACTTAATACTGAAGACTATTCATTAGAAAAATGAAAATTTTCCTTTTTGTCCAAGATGTCTATTATGGTTACTATCTTTGATTGTATCCATGTTTTGATTGTATCCATGTTTTGATCTTTATTTTTGAAATCTGCTTCAAAATTTGGTTATTATGAAGTATTAGTGATCTTGGATAAACTGTAACACAAATCCCTAATGTTTGTCCTTCTGCTTCATTGGATTCGTTCTCTAAAATATTTTTCATCATCTTCAGTCCTTAATGATGATATTATTGAATATCTTTGGCCTGTAGTTCAAAGATGAATGATTAACTGATGAATATCTTTGGCCCGTAGTGCAAAGATGAGCAGTGTTGAGATGAGCAGTGTTGAGATGAACACGACTAACCGGTGATATAAATGAATATCTTTGGCACAGTAGTGCAGAAGATGAATATTCGATTAAAGATGTATATTGATTGTTGTTACAGTGATAAAATATTGATGATGGACTTTTAAATCTTAGAAGATAGTAGAACTCATTCTCTACTTGACTCTTCTAATGGATTGTTGTTTCCGCTGCAGTTTTGATCTAAAACTTGTTGTCTCATTATGTTTTATCGATTTTTTTTCTGTTGAAGACTAGTGATAATTTGTTGTATATTATCTTAGTCATAATATTCTTTCTTGGGCTAGTTGAGCTCACCTTTTCCTTTTTGTTCCATTTTTCTTCTCGGGAGGAGAGAGTAACATAGCAGGATCGAGTGGGGTATGGAGTGATGGTTCTAGAAAGATGTTTTAGCGATCCTCACTATTTTATATAAAATAGTGTATGAATAATTGTAATGAGGACTTATTTGAGTGTTGATATTATCTGAAGACAATATTTGTATTTAAACTCACATGATGTGTTGTCGTATTTTGCACGATAATTGTATTATTGAAGTTGTAGTTTGCTTTACGTACCATGTGTATTTTAATGATTCGAATGGGTGTTGTATACCTATTTTGGGGGCGTCACACTACGTCTTTCATATTGGACATAATTGGATGCCTCGTCCTTCAGCTCTGCCATCTGAAACATCTGCTCATAATTGGACGCCTCGTCCTTTAGCTCTGCCATTTGAAGCATCTGCTCAGTTATATCCTTGCTCTGCTTCAAGAGAACCTCCAAAGCTTTATCGCTTGCCTCGCATCATCTTCGCCTTGGCGACCTTCGCCGTCCGACCACTTTGGTGTCGAAGTTCTACAGGCGGGGTGCCTTCTACTCGTCTTTGGCCATGATCACGCTCCTTGTCGCAAAGAAAGACCAACCATCTTCTAAGCCACCATGGGCTCTCGAACGAGAACCCCCGATTCATATTTAGAAGTCGTCCTTCTAAGACGTGGTGTCCTCCGGTAATAGCTTCTTCTCTCTCACCATCTTCTTGGACGTAGAACAACTGAAAAGATTGTGATTGAAAACTCAAGGACACTAGAACACAGCCCTCCTTCTAGCGCCAATGTTAACGCCAAAATCTTCTGCCACGTCCCAATCACGTAAGACGTCCTGATCCTGCATAATAAACACGATCAACACCAAAAGTCGCGGCCGACCGGTCGGGGATAGCTCAGGCGTGAGAGTCAGTACAGGCAATCACAAGATTAACAATGGAGGATAAAATATCTCGTGTATTAAGAGAGATAAAATTATCAGTTACCTTTTCTTAGAAGACCTCATTGCTAACATATACTCTCAGGCCCGATTTACCATGCCACCCACTACCGTCTGGACATAGCACGGTTTTCATCGCAGGTGATTTCAACCGATCGCATGCAGTTGTCATCCTTTTTTCAGACTTGCTTTTACCTGGCAATCGACTATAATCCCATCCACATTAATGCTCTGCAGACTTTCGGTCAACAACTATCATTTTTCATCATTGCAAGTCAAAGATGGAGATATTTAAATGCCTAATGGGTCAGCTCACTGACCCGACCCAACAAAGAGAACCCAACTGATCGGACCCAACTAAAATGACCCGATAGATTAATCAAGTAGTTCGGCCCAAGCACTTTGATCTAATATCTAAAATATCATAGTCCAACACTAGGCATGGGTATTTGTCTAAATATTTACTAAGCTTTTTGACCTTGTACAACTTACATTAATAATTTTAATACAATCTTAAGTAATAACAAAAGCAGCAGTAAGATGTTGGATTTCATTCATTCCATATTTTGTATACAATCAAAGCCAAATATAAATTGATGATGTGTGAGATGTCATCCAATCTATTATAGTAAATCGAATATGACTCACAATCCGCTCCTAAGTGAGTGGTAACCCGAACCAATCATGATAAGCCAAACCTGTTTTCAATATAAGATAAAATGTGTCGCATTCAAAAAAAGATGAGCAAAGAATTCAGCTACCCCATTACACAAGCAACATGAGGCCAAGTCACAATCCTGTTATGAAAAACCAGCTAAAGGAAGACATGAATACAAATTGTCTAAAATATATTGTATGTCGAATAGTGATTATTAGTTAATTGTAATTATAAATTAAGTCTTAATATAGGTTATGTATATATATATGAAAAATAATTTATAATAAGTATTTGTTATTAATTAAAAATTGACAAATATCATCATTAACCAACGATCGAGATTACAACTGAAAAATTCACGTCCGCTACTATAGTAGCGGACGTCGGATTCCGTTCGCTACTAATAGTAGCGGAGGACGAATGTCGTCCGCCTAATAAAAACGAATGCCGTTGAAAATAGTATTGTCGTTCGCTACTATTAGTAGCGGACGTAACCCGTCGTTCGCTAAGTAGCGAACACAAATTTTTTAATTATAATCTTGACCGTTTATTTCTATATTGAACGATGAAGATGTTATTTATTTATTTTTGATCTATATCAAATATATTTGACATAGATTATATATATATATATATATAAGGGGAGGATCATATACATATCCCTTTATTAATATATCATGTTCATCATCTTTAGCGATAAATTGAATGACGATGCCATTAAAATCGCGTATATTGTAGAACTAGTTATTGATTTTTTTTAACGACGATCGAGCCATCGTAGTACGTCATCGTTAAAAAAATGATAAAGATATATAACATAATAAAGTATGCACGAAAAATAGATTATATATATATATATATATATAATATATAATATGATGTGATTTGTCATCAGGCTAACTAGATGATTGAATTGGTGGCCGGAGTGGAGCCCATGTGGTTCAAGATTTTATATAGATTGAGGTAATATATCTATGCATATTCTTATCAGATTATCATCGAAGGAGTGTTGGTAGCTTTAACACGCATGCCAAATTAAAATAAAAAAATAATATTATTATTATATAAAAGAAATCACATAATATTTATATATATATATATAAATATATTACGGACCCCACAAATATTATATATATATATATATGTGTATATAAATATTATATAATATTTTTTTTATATGACAGTTACATTGCTGAAAATACTCCTTTCACCTACAAGTGCCGCTGTCCTAGACTTGACTTGAGAGTCATGATTTTGTTTGACTTTAATTTCCTTCTTGATAAATACTATTTATTTATTTATTTCAAAGCGCTTCCATGTCCAAATTTGTATGATTATAAAACTATTAAAAAAAAATTCTCATAATTATATAACCATAGAACTTTGATTTAAAATAATTACTTTTAAATTATGTTATTCATAATAGTTAAAATGAGTAAATAAGGAAGAAAAAAAAGAGTAAAGGGAGAGGGTGAAAAAGAAATTAAACATATTTAAAGAGAATTTCTTCTTTTAGCAAATTGCATGGCCAATTAAAATTTTTTGAACTCTTTAGTTTTACTTACCCCTTTAAGATTTGGATTTATTTCTTTTCTTCATTCTACTCCATATTGAACAAGGATTTTGTTTTTATCTTTAAATATATATTATCACGTTATCACTAATAAATTAAAAAGTCAATTGATTTAAATGTTAATACAAAATAAAACTATATCCTTAAAAATTAAAATTGTTATAATTGGTTAAAAAAATAGTCGGAACATATCAGTAATGCTTAATAGGCATAAAAATCGAGTTCGATAAATATACACGTAGCATAGGGACAACGCGCAGTCCACACCATGCGTGCCATACAAAGAAAGTGAGAAACAACCACTTTCTCCCCCTAAAAATATCACAACTTTATTATAATGATTAACACCAAAATTATAAAAAATAATATATTTTATAATTTTATATATTAATTTTTTCATTATGAGTTAAGTAAATAATTATTATTAATAATATTTAACGATATATTTAATTTTATATATTAATATACGTCATAATTATAATTTAACTTTTATAATACTTAACATACACAACTCAACACTATATTAATTAATTAATCAATTTATTATAAAATTAATTTCATAATAATCGAAAATAACACATCCAGTCTCTAAGTCAAACCCATCATTAAAATAACGTAGATTCCTTCGCAAAAATATTAGCTAGCTGGGCTGTGGACACTGTGGTGGACTGGTGGGTGAGAATGTCAGAGAATTGTTACATGATAATAAATTTTAATTTTAAAAATTATCAAATGTATATGTATTAATTAATATTAATATATCAAATATAGACATTAATCATTTTATTAAGTTTCTATGCTAAAAGAATTATCAGTATAAATATAAAAAATTAAAAAGTAATTTCTCATTGTAAAGAATATAAATTCATATTATTGATAAAAATTCAATACGTGTACAAGACCTCACCATCAGTCTTAGTTCTAATTGACATATTTTAATTCCTCAAATTAATTTCAAATTTCAAATAATAAATTTGACTCTTATATTAATGCTAAGAATTATTATGTTAATAAAAAGAAATACTTTTATTTCAAAATGTAAGATTTTTATTAAATTTTAAAAATTAATATAAAATATTTTTAAACTCAAACTTAAAATTCATATAATTTTATTTTATTGTACTCAATACAATACTAAATATTTTAAAATATCTAAAAATAGTATTAATAATAATAAAATATTTTTATAATGGAAGCTATACAAATAAAATAATAAAAAATTAAAAGACCGTCCATAGTGACACGATTCAGGTATATCATTCGACCCACACGAGGCTTTATTTTTTCTTCATTAATTTTATATCAATAAAATTAAGATTGTTGTTATAAACGCGTTTTATGAATGAATTTAAAAATTGTTAAATTTATAATAGAAAATATTATTTTTATAATAAAAATATCGTTATAAATTTTATAACAACAATTTTTATTGTCGTTATATATTTACAACAATAAATAATAAAAAATATTATAAATTTAATAATTTTTTTTTTATCATAAATAGCATTTTAAATATTTATTAATTTTCGTCACGAACATAACATAAACAAAATTTTATTATAAATATATGTATATACAAATTCCAAGACAATTGTCACCCTCATGTAAAATAGTACTATATTTAAGTAAGAGTAAGATTAATTTATAATAATTACAGAGTCCCTCTTCACCTGTTTTGGGAGTTTGGGGGTTTCTTCATTTCGAGAAGAAGATGAACAACAACAAACAAGAAGAACTTTCTTTGTTATGGCCGCCTGAAGGCCCACAACTTCCCCAATCCGAAATCTCTTTCTCTCTCTAAAAATTTTAAGGTGAGTTCGGGTTTCATTTCCGCTCGATTTTTATGCGTAAGTGAAATTTGCTTGAAGAATCTGTTCCTAATTTGTTTCTCGTTTTATGTTGATTTGTGAAAGGAAAAATTGAATTTTCTGTTGATCACTTGAAAGTTGATATTTTTATACTGTATAATAATCATGATTTGTAGGTTGGGTTTTAGTAAGTTGTTTATTTTGCTAAAACATCTTTCAATTATTTGTTAAAGATTGATTATTTTTTTTTTGATATTTTCCTCATTTTAAAGTCTGCCCAACTTAAATTAACTCAGAAAAAGTGAATCTTTGTTGTTCTGGTGTAGCTGGATGTGCTGGTTCATCATGTAATTTCAAACAAATTAGAGTTTTATGATGACTTGTTTATTAACTCAAAGTGGAACGTATAATTAGGCTGAGAGTAATTTTTTTAGTTCAAAAACTACAAAGAAAACTTGGAAAAAATAGGGGGGAAGAAAAAGTAACTACAAAGAAAAGTTTGATTGAAGTGGAGCATATCAACCGTATGTACGTTAATGAAACTACTGTTGGGCAAAATGAAGAGAAATAAGGAAGTTAGTATGAAGCAATTCTTTTGGTGTGAAGATGTCTCCTAAGAGAGGTGGAAGTAAGTTTCCATCTGAAGATAAAAAGGGGAGGAAGGGGAAAGTGAAGGAACGCTCTCCCTCTGATTCTACAAAACTCCTTCCTCTCTCAAATGGGTGGAAAAGAGGAAATTGTTAAATTATTTTATCTTGCATCATTTAACATAATTAACTTTCCTATATTGTCATTGCAATATACGGTATAGAAGCTCTTAAAATTCCAATGAGTACAATACTAAACATTAGGTGTTAGGCTTAGGGAAGATATGTTTGCCCAAGAGGAGATAAAGTGTTACTTAGCGAAATAATATTAATGTACTGCTTTGACTTTACTTATTGAACAGAATAAAGGAATGTACTGCTTGTGAGGGAGACGAGGGGAAGGGAGTATAATACGCAAGGGGTCTGTCACATTTTATGTTAATAATGCGTGAGGGACAATACTAAACATATAATCAGGTTAAAGAGTCAGGCTGTCTGTACCGTATGCATTGCCCATCAAAAGCAGGAGTATCTAAGCATTGAAGTTTTATGGTTTGATAGCCAAAAAAAATGTTTTTTTCTTTTTTGCAATTACCCGTTCAATTTTAAGAATTTTGAGTATCAGCTTTCAGCTCAAGTGTAATCTTTACAAGGCAATTCTCTATTCTCTTACACCCCTTTTAATCACACAACAGTTACTATCAAAGTAATTTCGTGCATCTCCAACATGGATGTTTTGTTTATGGTTCTTGGCAGGACAGAATCTGATATATGGAGAACAACGATGACGCTGATAGCCCTAGTTGGGGTGCTACATTTTTCATGCAAACAACTGAAGATGTTGCCAAAGCTGTTGTTGCAGTAGCTGCCGCTGCAACTGCTCCTCGTTCACCAAGACCATCAGTGGTGTTTTCTTCTAAAGAGGACAGTGGTAACCAACTTCAAAAGCTTCAGCGTCAAGTTTCTAGAGTACTGAAAGGCTTGTCACATCCCTCTGATGCGAAAAGTGTAGTTTACAACCCAGAAATTCTAACTAGCCAAAAGCGTCAATGGGCAAGCTGTCAGTTGCAGTATCTGGTATACTCTCTTCTTTCATGTGTACCCCTTCGTGCCAGATTGCTCATCTCTTTAACTAGCATTTATAAATCTTGCATTATAATCTTTTCTGTCTTGAATATCTCATACTCTTTTCAACCTTTATATCTCAAAGTGCAATTGTATATAGAATAATCACTACATATTTATCGTTTCTTGATTTTTTATTTCTTTATAGTTGTGGAAAAATAATTTTTGTTATCTGTATGCGAGTCTTGTCATGACTTGGATAATTCCACTGGACAGTGACTAAATAATGGTTTCTGGTCGCATAACTTTATCTACTCCTTTCTGTTGAAGATACACTGAAAAAGTAGTCGTTCTTTTCTTTGCTTTCTGATAATTATTACTGTTTAACTGTTCAGGATCAAAGGATTTTGAAAGATCCATCAAGGCTTTTCGAGAGCATGGTGGTTGTTGGACTTCATCCTAACTGTGATATCGGGGCACTTCAGCAGCTGTACTTTGGCAGAAAGTCCGAGGGTTCAGGTAGATTTCGAAGTGTGCTTGGTGGTCAGCATCAATCGCGTGTAGAACCGAACCTTGAACCCCAGGTACTGATTTTACATTCAAACTGATCAATGTGCTTGCAGTTAAATTTCGGAGGACTTGTTAAATATGAAATGTGATTGTCTGCTTTGTCTTTCAGGTCTTATTTGTTTATCCTCCTGAAAAACATCTGCCTCTAAAATATAAGGATCTTCTTTCATTCTGCTTCCCTGCAGGTGTAGAGGTGGGTTGTTCTTATGATGGTCTTTTGTATAATGTTGATAAATTGACATGTGTTGCTCTCTGTTTCTCTGAAACTATTGTGTTGATATTCAATTTGGTCATGTGGTTGTTTGGTTGGTTGCAGATAATGTCATATTTATTTGTTTAATATCTAAGATTATTATCTTGGTTTTATCCAAAAAAATTAATTTCGAATATCTTGAAGAACTTCACTGAAATATTAATGTATATCAAGGTTCTAATGTTGCTCACATATGTCAACTTATATAAGGGATTATGACCAAGAGCAGGAAGTTTCCATTGCTCTTTGAAACAATCCTGACTTTGTGCTACTCTTGAAGTAAGAAATGAGAACCTAGCTGATCTCGGTGTATGAGCTTGTAACCCCAACTTGGATCATAACATGGGTTGGCCCAGAAGGCCGGACATGTGGTGGCACTTTTCCAAGCGAAGAGGTTGGGCCATGTACCCTGTCGGTCTTGGGCATGTGGTTCTTAAAGAATAAGGAATTTAGACATGCTGTCTTGTAGGTTAATTAACCACTCAACACTTCTTTATTTTTTTTGGTTAATTTGCAAAAAATTATAATATTTACCCTTTTGTATTATATGAAATAAAATTGTAAGCATTTGTTTTTTCATTATGAGTTTGTTCATTTTTTATTGGTGTTCTGTTTGTAAGTCCCAAATCTTTTATTTGTTATTGGCTTATTACCTATTTTACTTGATGTTTTTCTTATATTGACTTTATTGTCAACTATCTGAATTATGTAACTTCTTTGAAAGGTTTTCTCACCTTTATATTTATATTCTTTTGTATGTGATTTTTTATGGACAAGTGTACTTGTGATTGAAGGTTCATGCTGTTGAGAAAAATCCGTCAATGAGTGAGGTGAATGAAATACTACTTGGCCAGGTATTTATATATTCTGATTTTCACCTTCATAGCATTTTGTGAAAGTACTCTCACCAAATACTGAAAATTTCATGATTGAGGAAGTTGAATGTTTCGGTACTGATATGACATGAAAAAAATTAAAGAACTCCTCAATATAAGGAGAAGCAAGGCCCAACCCCAAGTTCTTGGTGATTTAATTAGCATAATAGGCAGAGTTTATTCCTTTCTTCCCCTTATTTTAATCAGATGAAGTAAATTAACATACTGCTGGGTCTGCAGGAACACCTTAAACAGAGTGACCTGTCTTTTGTATTCCGACTACAGGTAAATCATGAAGTTCCATAATACTTTCTTTTTCTTCTCTTCCATTGGGTATGAGCTGATTCCTTCTTCAAGTTAACTTTAGCTTGCCTTAATTTTTTCTAGTTTCAGTTCTTCCAGCTTACTTTATTTGTGGGAGGAGAATTCCTTTCTTCCCTTAAACTATGTTCATTATGTTCATGGAAACTATAGTTCTGATTTCAATTTATGTTTCTTTTCTTTTCTTTTTTCTTGTTTTCTAATTGTTTCCTGAAGGACTAACTTGATGGTTCCAATTTATTGGTAGTGAATGCAGCTCAACAAAATTTGTTTGAGTTGATTCTGATCCAATAAATGAAGCATGTTGCACTTGTCAAAACATATATGCCTTCCATTGTACAATGCGTTCTGTTCAAATCGAAACATCCAGTTAAACCACTGACCTATATTTCGTTGTTTAATAAGTCAGATTGATCGGGTATCAAAACCAAGCCGTGGTTATTTTTCTTTCGCATATTGAGCCCATCCATTGATTCATCTGTACTAGTGTATCAAAATCATTTTATGGCTTAGCATATAAAATGAAAATTTACTTAAAGTTGAAGGGTTTATGTTACTCTTCTAACTACTATACTGACTGATTTTCAATATATGTGACCATTCTTTTTGATCTTTTTATCTCAAATTGTTGCTACTTCCTCTGTTTCACAAATGTTTTTATCATTGTTCAGTAGTTTAATGTCCTACTGCATACTCCTAAATCATCGACGTAGGGGTTGTTTGATTAGCATTGAATGACTGACCGATTAAGCCATTCAGTGCGTTTGTTTCGGAAAAAAATCGTTTGAATGGCTGACCGATTTAGCCATTCAGACGATTTGGGTTGAATGGATAAGTCCCATTTTTTTGGGCTGAATGACGGCCGGATGATTTTTTTAATTTACAATATTAACTATTATATTTAGTAATATTAAATAAATTTATAACAATTTTAAATTTTTTCAAAGGGGTAAAATAATAAAAATATGTTATTCAGATGTTTCAGATATTTCAATTATCAAACAGCTTTTATTTAGATTCAACTCATTCATATTCAGATTCATTCAGTTTTTATCAAACACCCCCTTAGCTGTTAGACTCGGTGGAAGTTACTGTTAGGGCAACAACTAAATTATATATATGCTAGTCTGATGATTAACCAATGATACTCATAGTTAAATCAGTGAGATTAAGTTTATTCTCAAAATCATAGGATTGTTTTGGTGAGAATCTTCATGAAAAATATCTTATAGATAAATTGTCCAAACAATAAAATGAAAATTTATTTTAGATAAACCCTTTATATTACTATATAAAATTTGTATAATTGAAATTTTAATATGGGACTATAATTGTGTCAGATTTTCGTGTATGCTATTGTTTGGTCATAGCCTTGATTTCTTATTCCGTTCTTGGTACAACTTGAAACTATTTAACACCACCTGAAAGTGATGTTTAAACAGCATATATAATGCTTTGCTAAAGTTAATTATAATTATATCTTCCCACTGAACAACAATGCACTTAAGTCATTCAGGTCGTTTGTTTCGGAAAAAAATCGTTTGAATGGCTGACCGACATTCAGACGATTTGGGCTGAATGGATAAGTCCCATTTTTTTGGGCTGAATGACGGCCGGATGATTTTTTTAATTTACAATATTAATTATTATATTTAGTAATATTAAATAAATTTATAACAATTTTGAATTTTTTCAATGGGGTAAAATAATAAAAATATGTTATTCAGATGTTTCAGATATTTCAATTATCAAACAGCTTTTATTTAGATTCAACTCATTCATATTGATTCATTCGGTTTTTATCAAGCGGCCCCTTGGTCATCGGACTCGTGGAAGTCTTTGTTAGGGCAGCAACTAAATTATATATATGCTAGTCTGATGATTAACCAATGATACTTATAGTTAAATCAGTGAGATTAAGTTTATTCTCAAAATCATAGGATTGTTTTGGTGAGAATCTTCATGAAAAATATCTTATAGATAAATTGTCCAAACAATAAAATGAAAATTTATTTTAGATAAACCCTTTATATTACTATATAAAATTTGTATAATTGAAATTTTATTATGGGACTATAATTGTGTCAGATTTTTCGTGTATGCTATTGTTTGGTCATAGCCCTGATTTCTTATTCCGTTCTTGGTACAACTTGAAACTATTTAACACCACCTGAAAGTGATGTTTAAACAGCATATATAATGCTTTGCTAAAGTTAATTATAATTATATCTTCCCACTGAACAACAATGCACTTAACCGGTCATTCGTTCACCCAGGCAAGACTTTTGGCATGCTATCCTCTAGAGAAACCAATACAGGCTGGAACTCTCATCAGGTTCTCCTTTAGGTTACCAAATTACTGCTCTGCTGCTTCTTCCTTATGCGGATTTGAGCTGGCATGCTCATCTGACTATATTATTATTATTATTATTTTCTGAATATGCTAATTATTACCCACATGTCACAAGGAATGCTGATATGAGTGCTTCAACTTTTTATCCTAAAGTAGTTTTTAGTCTTTTGGAATATATTTAACACTGTTTATGTTATCTAGGTTGCTGATGATTCAACCCTGTATGGGTGCTGTGTATTAGTCGACGAAATAATACAAAAACCCTCTGGATTGATTTCTATGATTTCAGATGGGCAACCTTCCCAGTTGCCATTGAGCCGTCATATATTAACCACGCGTCGATGTTATTGCATTCTTTCACGGCTTCCTTGTTTTGAACTGCATTTTGGCGTATTGAATAGGTTTGTTAACTTTTCAATTGAATGGATTCACACATAGCACTATTGATTAGAGAGTAATCTTTTTGTCATACTTTCTTGACCCTGGCTGTTGTTTAACTAGTTTTGTTTGGGTTTGACTTGGTAGAACCATGTTTGTGGCTGTTGGATCTTAAACGTGTATATCTCTGAAGCTATCAATTTGAACTTAGCTGAATGGTCTACATATTGATATGCCATTGGCTCAAGGAGAAAATATATTTAATGACCATGCCTTTTTATAATACTTGTACAAATAAATCCTTTACATTTATTGTTATTCCCTATATGGGGGTTATTATTTTTACAAGTGGACCATAACTTTTTGTTATTCTCCAACTATGCTTCTCCATGAAAAGGTTATAGTTATGCCCATATGAACAATGGGGTAGTAGCCAACTAACAGGATGTGCAGAGAGGTGACTATGAAGAAAGTAACGTGTACACTTTGTTCGGAAATTGGAAATAGCTAGGAAACAGGAAAAGGAAAATAAAGATAAATAGAAAGGATTAGATCTTTTCATGGTTTACATATAATTTTAGCATGATATTTTGCACTGGATTGTTTTGAAAGAATTATTTCCTGTGCTCCGTAATATTAGATAAAATTTGACTTTGTAAAGTCATTTTGAGATGAATTCAATTCAAAATTGTTGCGAATTGTGATTCATTTCACTTTTGAAAACAATAGTAGTAATCTTTAGATTGTTCACAATTTTCATAATTTTATTGTCTAAATTTAATTGAATTCATACCAATTTTGTATTTGAAAATATTTGAGTTCAAAAACTCAATATTGATCATATATTTTGGAACAAAGGAAGTATAATTTCACTTGTGCACATTGAGAGCGTACTTTTTAACCTGTTAGTTTCTTTTCCTTTTCCGAGTTCTACACAGGTCTTATTGAAATTTGGGGTGTTAGGAAAACCTGAAAGTTACTAATAATATTTCATTCTATTACTAAATTATGTATGTGAGACTAAGTAGAACATGTTCGCATGTAACTGTTACCTGATTTACTTGATAAAAGTTATGAGATGTGATATATATATAACTGCATATGCACATCTACAGTATACATTACTTTTGCAGGCAATGAAATATACTTTTTGGCAATAAATAGTAGATATATGAATTTCAGTTTTTACGCTCATTTAGCAAACAGAAACTGTAATCTACAAGCAATATTTGAGTTTTTGGTAACGAAAAAGCATAAACATTTTTATTCACTTTTTTGGCACAATCTTTTGGCGAAGTTTACATAAAATACTTAAATAAATTCCGCGTACATTTTGTCTTTGATGCAACAAATTGCTTTAACTGGAGCTCTTTTTAATGCTGATCCTAAAATCTAGTACTTTTCCTTTTCATTTTCCCTCTCCTTACTTCCTTTTTGCCATTCATTTACTTTCAATATTATTACATTTCCCATGTAGCATATTCACTGAAGAAAGGCTGGAACGGTTAACCAAATGCATTGGTGAATTAGATTCGCAATCATCAGTTAGGTATGGCAAGGAAGAAAATTCAGAAGAAACATCTTGGAGTATTTCACCTGAGCATAGAGAAGAAGGCATGCTTAATGGAACTGTAGAAACCTCTCAATCAAGTACAAGCGATTCCATCCCTGCAAAAGTCATGGATGATGAGTGTCATCTGGAGCATCAGAATCTTGAGGGGGACCTTTTCTTGTCTACGAAAGGTGTTGATGATAATGTAGCGGTTCCAATTCATGCCCAAATAGAGAAACTTCAAAGTGAAAAAGAATCTTTAGTTGCAGCACAGATTCCTGAAGGTTGTGATATTTTTGTTGATGATATAGCAACCAACAAACAATCATCACATAGGCGTGTACCAAATTCTATTTTGCCTTTGTTACGACATCAACATTATGAAAGCTCTGAATCTTCCTCCAGGTACATTGTTGTGTTTTGCTACTTCTAGTCTAATTTGTGAATGACTTTCATGCAAGCCATTATTCTTGGGAATTGGGTATTGTTTGATAAAAGTGAATGAAAAGTTTTGAATTTATAAGAGAATTTGAATGAGCTGAATAAAGTAGAAGTTCTGAATACGGAATGAAATGATGTATTTGATAATTGTTTGTCTAAAACATCTGAATACGTGTATTTTCTATTTTAACCTTTTGGACTGTTATGAATAAATTTATTATGTAATTATAAATAAACACCGTTAATTAGGAAAAATTAAATATAAACTTTTGAACAATCTTTGATAGAGTATATTATTAGTAATATAATTTTAGAAATATATAACACTAAAAATATTAATAATATTCTATAGTTCATAAAATCAAAACAAAAGACTACTACATTTATTAAATTAGTTATTGACCAATTTGTTAAAGAAAAATAAAAAACAATTTGTATATAACAAAATTTGTTTACAATAGTAAAACAAGAAGGATATTGAATATAATTTTAATTGTCTATGAACTTCTTACTCATTCAACCACAATTTTTTGATGAACCGTTTAGACACATTTTGACGCATTTAGAGTTCAAAATTATAAAACAAATGGTATGAATGAATGACTTATTCAGAAGTAAACAAACAACCCCTTAGAAGTTTAAAGCATTTGATGATATGGTATTGCTTAATCATCCATATTACTCATAACACTAGAAAGAAGAATCTCTTCTCTTCTACTTTTAGCCTAACCACTTAATTCTTGGTGGATACCAGGTAGAATAGCTATGATAATCTTTTTTTAGATTTGAGACCTAAAATATCTCTTTCTTTTTCAATTTTTTTGGGGTCTTATTGTCCCCTCTGAAGCATAGAATATGTAAAAATTGAATTTTCAGTTAATGACACTGAAACACGTGTTTGCACCTCAAGCTTCACAATTTATGCATATAGAGAGCCAAAAGCAGTTCAAGTTAGAAGCACAGCCCGTGATTTTAAGATGTCCCTTTTCTTAATTGTTATGTGTTTTTCAATAAATTATGCAATTTTGATTTGTATGTAGGCATAGGTAGAAGTTTGCTATTTTTTGTCTCAATACTGTCTAGGACACTAGCCAGAGGCTGTCTAAAACTAAATAGTATGGATGTCTTGACTGCAATTAGTATCTCTTTCTTGTTCTTCATCAGTATTTGTTAATAGGTGGTATAAATTGCTACATGCAGTATACAGTGTTCTCCTAGTGAAGATAGGAACTTTAGGAGTGATGCTGATGAAGCAGAGCTTGAAGAGGCGTCATTCTCTGGCCAATCCAGTGACCACGGTGATATTCTGGAATGGGCCAAGGTTTGAATATTTTGTCAAATATTATAATGACAATCTTGTGTTCTTGAAACCTTCTCTGCTATTTCACATTTTCACATAAACATGTACAGGCCAATAATCATGGATCCTTACAAATAATATCGGAGTATTACCAGTTGCCTTGTCCTGCAAGGGGTTCAACAATTAAATTCCATCCTTTAGAGCACCTGCATCCTCTTGAGTTTCACAGACCAGATGAAACAGTTCTACATATTGCTGGCTCAACAATTGATTTGAAATCATGCAGTCCAAGTTTAGAAATGGCAGAGGTATGTTATGTAAGGTGATATCTTAATCAGCAAATAATTTCTTCAATTCGAAACGTTTTGTGTTGGCTAAATTCTTTCATCTTCTATATATTTATGCAACTTTAGACGTAGTGAGTTTTTCACATCTGTTGAGAGCTTGATCTACATTGTTGCACCAAGTGTCTTACCACTTGAGCTTCATAGTTTTCGAGCTCTAGTTACACGAGGTCTTGTTCAGTTTTTCTCCTAATATGTTTGTTTCCAATTCAGTTGGTTGTTATAACATATTTTTTTTCCAGTGCATTTCTGCTTGTATGTTTGTCTCTCCAAGTGTGAAAGGGGGATCATATGCTGTGGCAGAGGCAGAAAATTTCATTTAATTACAAGCAACTAAAAAGAATTTTAAATTAAGAAGTTCAAAAAAATTAGTTTACAACTGCATTTTCATCCTATTCTTTTTTTTAAAAAAATCTAATTAGCACGTGAAAATTTTAAAAAATTACATCTATATTCCCTATAGAGAGCTTCTCAAATGTAAGGTTGGCCATTTCTCATCATAAGACAAGCCCTGGTTAATTGCAAGCAAGGTGTTCAAATTTTGATTTACATTCTTGTAAACATTTTCTAGCAACCTAAGCTTTTGGAGTAATTGATTATTCTCAATATATAATTTCTATTTTGGTTCTTATAGGCACACATTGCACTCATGGCAGAGGAGGAGGCAACTGCTTTATCGGTATGGGCAGTCGCATGCTTATGTGGATCCTTGCGACTTGAGCATGTAAGTTAGTGGTTTTTTAAATATACAATGTTTTCTTTAGGAGATATTGACTTAGAAGTTATAATTGGTCATCAATCGGTCCCTGGATGAAACCTTGAGGTATTGATTGTCCTTGCTTTTTTCAGGTGTTGACTTTGTTCGCAGGGGCTCTGCTGGAGAAGCAAATTGTGATTGTTTGTTCTAATTTGGTACGTACCCATTACTAAAAAAAATGGTTCATGGTATTTTACAGATGAATGGTCTCTTCTGCAGGAGCTACCACCCTTTCTGGCCTAAGAATTAGCAGAGAACCAGTGGTTCTTGTGCCCTATGTCCTGGTCCCCTCTTTGCCCATTTCGCAGAACCTTTTTTTTTTGCCGAGTAAAATGCAAATTATCACCTGTGATTTACTGAAAATCCCACTGATCATATGTGGTCTTAAAAACTACAAAAACCATGTGTAGTTTTGAGCTAAGTGCCACAGCCAATCATAATATGACTCATGGAGAAAAGCTCGATTTACTCTGTGCCACTTTGTTCAAAACCGCAAGTGGTTTTCTAGTAGCTTGTAGGACCACAGGTGGTCGAGTGGGATTGGGTAAAGCACAAGTGATAGGTTGCATTTTACTCTCTTTATTCCCCTTGAACTTCTTGTGTTCATTGATATAAACCATTTTAGGATAGGTTGTGCAGTTTGTAAGCTGCATTAAGCATAATTATGGATTTTCGCGCCACAGAAGTTTTAGGAAATAAGGCTTATTTGAATTGAAGTAATGTTTCACTTAAAAGCATTTTGTAGCCAATCCATATGACATTTTGTTCAACTCAACTCAACTCAAAAAAACAAAGTCTTTTATCCCAAACAAGTTAGGGTAGGCTAAATGAAGCGAAAACATTTTGTTTATACATTTGACTTTTGTGTCGTTTACTTTCTTTTGCCTTGATACTAAACCTCTGGAAATATATGTTTTCTGTTTATTTATTTATTCTTAAATAAACAGGGAATATTGTGTGCTTCAGTTTTGTCAATTATCCCGCTTATACGTCCCTATCAGTGGCAGAGCTTGTTAATGCCGGTAAAATTTTCATTCAGTGCATCGTGAGAAGTTGTCGTTCTGGGTATTTGTGTAATAATAATTTCTTTTCCAACAATTCCTTCGGGAATTATTTTAAGTAACTGTATTCATACAGGTTTTACCAAATGACATGCTGGACTTTTTGGATGCACCTGTTCCATACATAGTGAGTCATCCGATATTTTTAGTTTTATGTAATTTACTTTAAAATAGAGCTTTGAAAACATGAGTTGTTGGTGGAGCATCAAGGTTATGAATATGCAGGATTGATTTTGGCTATTGATTGGATATTAGACACGCATTTTTTTTCCCTTTTTCTATATGAGATTTGTTTGCTATATAACCATACTTGAAAAAGAGAGAGACTTGCGGAACCCCAAATGTGAGAGGATCTTCCCATTCTTCTCCCAATCACTAAACATGATAAAGAGCAAGTTCTTCGTTAACAGAGAGGAAACCAATTTTAAACCAAGACCCCTTACGAGAAACACCAAAGCCCGTATGCTATGGAGCAGTTAATAAAAAAGGTGAGATTGAGTTTCCCTAGCTTGCACACATTACAAATACATTTAAATACATTTAGAATAAGGATTTGAGGGCCTGAATTTCCGAAGCCTATGACTGGTGTTAAGTCTACGAAAGTTGAAGCGTTAACGACCAAACAAAATGCCTAATCTTAGAGAGAACAGAAATCTCCTGCCAATAGAACTCCAAAAATAAAGTATGGTGACATACCTATATCTGTAAGCAACGAGAGAGAACTCACGTAAAACACTAAAAGATAAACTTTCAGGGACTAGATTAGTGTCAAAAGAAGGGTAGGCATTGACCGATTCTATAATTTCTATTCGAGTCTACTTACTATTGTTTACTGTGTCATAGAAACTGGGGTTTCTCCATTGAGAATGCCACAACTATTATCTGAAGGAAATGATTTCGAAACAACTAAACTCCTCTCAACAGGGAAGATACATGGACCTCCAAGTTAACAAGTGAAGAATGAAAGCCCAAATAACCAACACAAGATCCTACCAAGAGTCTTAGCTACACCAGCAGAAAGCAAATAAAGAATGAAAATACATATGAAGGAGACTCGAGACATTTTTCTATGTTTCTTATACGAGAACATGAGCAATGTATATGACTAGTTTCTGATGGTTCTTTCTATCAAATTATCATGTAGTATCTGATTTCTTTGAACTAAAAGTTGTTGTTTTCAGCATTAGTATATACATATTGAATATGGATTGATATTGATTTTTTATTTTCATAACACCCGGTTCTCTGTGAAGGTTGGTGTGAAAAACAAAACTGCTGAAGTGCAGTCAAAGTTGACAAATGTCGTTCTCGTTGATGCAAACAGGAACCAGGTGTGTCTTACAACTGGATTTCCTTTTGTGCTATTTAAATAAATTAACAAACAGTAACTTATTTTGGTCAAGCTTTCTCTAGATCATTAGGTGTCTGTCAAGATAGTAGGTGTGTGATATCGTATTCGGCAGTCCATAATACAGTAACTAAATGACCTTTATCAGTGCAAAAAGAATATTAATCACCCTACTTCTGTGGGTTGCATTCAAAATTTGAATTCTTTCCCTGTAAAGCCTGACTAGATATCTCCAAAATGGTAAAAAATTAGAAAACTGAAAAGACCTAGAGTAGCATCTCCGACAAGCTATTTAGCTTATAGCTGGAAATTCTTCTAGATAATGTTTGGCATGGGGCTAGTAGTAGTATCTGTTTAGGTGCACATGCATGTGTTAGCACATAGATTTGTGAATTTAATGTCCAAGAAGTTATGGTTTACTAGTTTTAGTTTTTTTTCTTTCGTTCTTTGCAAAAATAGGTGAATTAGACTTGTTTTGGTAGTTTTATAGGACATTTAGTTTCTCTATGGAGCTGCGTTTGTCTTTTTATCCTATGGTCAAACAGAAAAGCCTTCAAATGGGACAATCCTAGCCTAAGAAGCCCCATTTGTCGAAGGGAGCATTGGCTTCATTCCCTCTGTTGCCTTTTAAAATCAGATTCACCTCTTCTTGAACCCAAGGGGTGGGGAAATGGTTAAGTACTTGAGAAATAACTTCAAGGTTGCTGGCCCATACTTGGGACCTATATTAACATATAAAAAAATAAAAAAATCTCATTGATCGTTTCTTTTTAGTTGTAAAATGACTTTCCCTTAAAACAGATCTTGAATAATAAAGTTACATAATATTCTATCCCCGATTTGGCTTAAAAATATAATTTTTTTATGATTATTATTTATTTGGAGTATAAATATGGCGGTCTGCATTACTGTTTTTTATGACCATATATTGCAGATCTGACTTTAAAGATGAGATAATGTGCAATTAGCTCATAACTATGCAATTGATGAAGTTTTTTTTACCCTAAAGCTGCCTTTTCTGTTGTTCTACATTGTTTCTCTGTCCGTGCATGTGTTGTTTCCTGCATACCAATGTTGATATAGGACTGTTTGGTTTACTCTTTCTAGAACAATTGTTTAACTATATTTTGGTTGCCTTGATGCAATAGGTTAGGTCATCAACAATACCACAACTACCCCGGCACAGGGAATTATTTTCATCCTTAAGTCCTTACCATGAAAAGCTTGTAGGAGAAAGTTATCTGGGGAGAAAGCGACCAATTTATGAATGTACTGATGTACAGGTATGTTTTTTGTGTCTTTATCCTTCATATCCCCATTTCTTCTAGATTTAATGAGCTAAATGATTACAGATATCATTCTCTTTAGGTCCTAGTTCCACTGAAGTATATGTCGATGCTAATGTTGGTACAGTTTTTTCTATCTGGAAGCAAATCCAAACATGCATTAATCCAGTGAAAACACAAACAGCGTTCTTTTACATTATCGGATTGATGCATTATTTGTATAGGACTTGACCCAGTCAACTTGGCAGACTTTGAATAGCTCATTTTAAGTTGACTTGTTATGACTCGAAACAAATATGCCTCACATTCAGTTGGGGGCATGCAATTTGGGTATGGGTGGTGCTATTGGTACTTCTATGATTGCTCTAGGCAGTCCTTCCTATTTGCTTTGATTTACTAAGATGAGGAAATTAATTTGTTGATCGACTTCAAATGAATAATTAGAGATTTCTTCTGTACCTTCAAGTCTAACAATAATCGTTGCATGTTTCTTCTGTTTACTGGACTAAAAAGTATACTGTATTATTAACTAGGTTTATGGAAAAGGATGATGGAGAAGATGAATGAATTAGGAATAGAGCTCTCAAGACTAACTGGTTTTTAACCTCTCTATTGTAGATATTGGACTGTGTTTTTAAACTGAAGGAGGTTTGCCTTGTGATATGGTGGTTGCTAGGAGAATTTAATGCTTAGAAATTGGAAGGAAAATAACTGTATGATGATGATAGTTTTCTTGGGAGCAAGGAGATTAAAACTTCCTGTAGTCACATTGCTAGTTAATATCACACCTTTTCCCTCTATTCATGTGCCTAATGTCAATACATTGGGCTTTGTTCAGTAAGAGCTCACCTCTTCCCTTTTGTCCAGTGGATTGGCCGAACATAGTTGCTCTATAGGAAGAGCCTCACATGTCCTCTAGAATTTGGTCACTCTTCCCATTGTGTGTGTCCCGGGGTCCAAAGGAATCTCTTTCCCTAACCACCAAGCCAGCCCTGTGCAATCGTCTTTAATCCAAACTGGTATGGTGGCTTGCCTTCTGAGACATGGCCAAGAATACCTATGGTGGTGACTCCCATGCCCTCAGTTCCACCCTTAGACCAGTGAAACTTCTGTGAGTGGACTCCAGCCTTACGCTCTCTTGTATTGCTTTTGTGAATCCCTTCGGGTTGTATCCCTTCTCTAGGACAGGATGGGATCCTTGTGTCCCTGTCATTGGGTAATTTCTCTAGGATATTTTGTTATAACCAACTTAGGCCTCCTAGCCTAAGTTCCATTCCATCATCCATGGGTTTGCCCGACAGAATGGTGTCGTGGAGTACTATTCCATCCATTTTATTTTCCATTCATGGGGGAGGCTCATGACCGAAGTACTTGGGAAGTGACCCTCAATTATTCCATCACTTACATGACCGTGTCTTTAGAATGGAGTCTCGGTATTGTTTTTGATTTCCCAAGGGGTTTACCCATCTAATGGGTTTTCAAGGGCACTGTAGATGCCTCTAAAGGGTAAAAGATCCTTTTCCCCTGGGGGACTTAATATAGGTACGCTTATTAAATAAAGTATCATATGCATGATCGCTAGATCTGACAATACAAGCTATAAACTATTGGATCAATCCAAATTTAACTACAACTATTGGGTTGGTTAACTGTTTTATAGGACTTGGGTTGGTTAAGGCTTGAAACTATATTTTTGAAATGAATAACAGGTCAAAACTAGTTAATCATATTTTAACCCATTTTCATGTTCATTCTAATTTTTCAAATTGAAAGAGACCGATTCTGGGTTTCTCTCTCCTCAGTCCCGATAAAGTAGGTTTTTTGTGTTCCTTGGATTGTTTCTTTATAGAAATCTGGATCCTATATATATTTCTGTACGTTCTTTCTTTTAATTCCATTGGTAATTTCACATCAATTTAGTTAAAATAACGTTACTGCCAATTCATAGCTTTAACATGATTACTAAGAATTGTGGAGTTACTGACTTCTCAAATTCAGAATCTTTCACAAAAATTATAGAGTTTATAAAGAAACTGTATACAAAATGTAGAAAGAAGAAATGTATACAAATTTTAGAGAGAGTGTATACAAATTTGAGAGAGAGGAAGTGTATACAAATTTGAGAGAGTTCAAAGAATATAGAAAATAAACAAATCACAAATAAATTTGATTTATTGAATCATAATAATAGTAAGCTTGGAATCTGAAATATGGTTCGACCTATATATGGTTTAGTTCTTAATGAAACCATAACCATATTTTATAACCCAATAACCAAACCAAAACTTCTTTTTGCCAGGTCTAATGATCGTCTGGGTTCCTGAAGCTTTGTTATTTTTCTAGTTTTGGGAAATGCCCCAACACTCGGTCATTTTATTGATTTCCCTTTTCCTTCTATTCTTCTGCGATCAGGGCTGCCTTTCCAAATGGCTGGTCGTTTGGTCAACAAATCCATTTGGACCTTCATTATAGGCCCATGTGGGCTGGCCCATTTTGGTTACCTGCAGTTACCGGTCTTAGCTTGTTCTTGTAGACATGCTTTATGTTACCATATATGTATGAAAATCATAATATTTGATTTTGATTTGATTTTGGAATGTGTTGGTCATGATTATGAATTGTGGTTTGATGCTATTTCTCTATATCTGTTCTTTGTAGGTTGATGCTGCAAAGGGTTTCCTTGCAGTGTTAAGGTCCTACTTGGAGTCTCTGTGCTCTAACCTGCGATCTCACACCATTACAAATGTTCAATCCAATGATGATAAGGTCAGCGTTCTTTCTCAGATTGAATATTGATAGCATCATATTATTCCTAGCAACTGAAGTCTAACTTGGTCTTTGATCTCAGGTATCATTGCTTTTGAAGGAGAGTTTCATCGAGTCCTTCTCTAATCGCGATCGAGCTTTTATGAGGGTGTGTATCTTGAGCTTCCTATATGGCATATGCTTTCTTTTTTTTTTCCTCTCACTTTTTGTTTTGTTTTGGGTTTTTTTTTTGTTTTTGGGGGGTGGGATGGGGAGGAGACAAGGTAATTCAGTATTGCAGCCAAACCACAGGCTCCACGGGCTACAGACGAGCACTTTTTATAATCCCCCCCTGTTTTTGGAACTATTCTGACTTCTGAGTGACTGTTATTTTGTCTAATGGTTGTTATCCGAGGAATGTCCTTCTGGGTTTGCAGACCAGATCTTCTAAGATTTTCTGCTTATAGAGTAACCTTAAGGTTCCCCATGGCTGTTTTCTGACGGTTGAGCATTTAGTGGTTATTTTATTTTATTTTTGCTATATTTTAGTGGTTATTATAGCCGTTCCTTCTGATCCTAGGGAAAAAAAGAGGGTAGGGTATTATAGGGGTTCCTCTGATCCTAGGGGGGAAAAGGAGGGTGGGGGAAGAGAATGAGAATGCCAAAGAAAAGAAAAAATATATTAAAATAAATAGTGAAAGAACAGAATCTTTTGAGTGCCATGTATAAAGCGAATAGAGAGATCCTCGAGTAACTAAGCTGGTGTGCTTACCCTATTATTTTACGCTTCCCTCCAAAGTAAATTATATTAAAAAAAAATAAACTTGCCCATTTCCTTGGGTTTCTAGCTGTGTTTCAGAAGTATGGGGTTTGATATATGGTTTTTGCATAGAGAGGTCCACAGCACTAAAATTTCGTTTGTAAGATTCTTTTATTGCAATGAAATTTCTTAATGTCCATCGGATAGAGCTATATTTTTGAAACTGTCAAATCAAATCCTTTGCAACTTAAATCTCTAGAAATTAGTTTTTTATAGTTTCAATTTATTTCAAGCTTTGGACAGGTAAATATTGCCTCGAGTAGAAATGAATTTTTCCTGAAATTATGAAAGAGAGGAGTGTGTTTCCTTTTGTCCTTTATTCTCTTGTTGGTTGAACCTGAGAAAACCGAGTCTAGTTGAACCTTGCAAAAAGAAGGTGGAGGTGGAGGACGAGAACCCTCACTATTTGACATATTTTAACCAATTTATGAAATCACAAAAAATGGAAATAAATTCATTAGACAACATTTAATATGTCTTGAATTAGGTTAAGCTAATGAATTCGTGACCAAACTTGTTGAAGAAAGAATAATGTTTATTCTTATGCAACTGTATGCTTAATTGTTTCTGAGCATGTCTCACCTAGTTTATTACTTACTTATGCGATGTGGTATGGAAGCTGAGAAACATGCTAAATATGTTCCTCCTTGGACATTGAAACAGCTTTTCTTGGATACACAGCTCTTCTCTGTACATACAGATCTTGTGCTTTCTTTCTTCCAGAAGGAATAGGGTGGTTGGCCCGACAATGTATAATAATTTTATAAATTAAGTACGGACTCTTTTGTAACTTAGTAATTGTTTCTCAGCTTATAGTATTTAATACAAATTTTATTTTATTTTTCCTCGTGCAAAACTTTACTTGAGCATTTTTCTGGCCATGTAATTAATTTCAGTAACCATTGTATTGAAATCTCAAATTTTTCCGATGGGATAGAAGTTTTATACATTTGTGTAGGTATAATTCTGGTAAACATAGGGGATTAAATTGTATATATACACACTACAGCAGTACGATAAGCAAGTAAACATTTTAATTAGTAACTCAGTGAGTCAGATGATGAAGGTTGTCTGAGTTTGCCTCGAATGTGTTAGCTTATGCTTTATAATAATGGGGTGTCTGTGCTCCGCCAATTACTAATAGTTTGGGAAATTGCGTATTTATAGAAAAATTGCAGGCGAGGGAAAGTTTGGTGTATTTAGTAGTACTACAATCAAATGGCTTTAGGAAGATTAAAAATTTTACGTGGACATGAAAATTAAATATGTATTAAATTTTATTTATTTATAATTTGACCCCAATGGGGGTTATAATTAATTTACAAGAAAGAAATACAAAAATTTAATATCCCCTCGACCATTTAATTTGGACTTTCAAGAACCAACTTTATTAAAAGAAAATAATAAGTACTCCCCTTGTCTTAATTAACTTTGTGAAATCAATTTGAAACATTTAATTAGTTATTATTAGTATTATTTTATAATTATAAAGTTGAACGAGTCATAAGTTCGATTAGACTCACTTGATTCGTCTTGTTTAATTTTTAATGAGTTCAAACTTGAAAAGTCAAAATTAAAATCGGTCCGATTCTTTTACTGCTCTTAACTTTTAGGCTAAGATCTTTTTTAACATCTAACGTAGACAATTAGTATTGGTTAAGAAAACATAAAACAAAAAGTTTAAACTGCAGTTTAATGTGAAGGAGAGAGTTAGAGAGGAGAAAAGGAGTGTGAGAGAGTGAGTAGAAAAGTGGACTGGACTGGACTGGCCTGGCATGGCTACTACTGGGTCACGGTAAAAGAAAAGAAGAGTAGTGAAAAGTAAAAGTTGAAAAAACCGTACAATCTTCTCATCACCCAGGCAGGCCCTACTTTGCTGCCCCTTCGGGCATAATAATCTTTTCTTTCTCTTTACATAAAATAATAATAATAATAATAATAATAATCATATTACTTATTTGAGATTACAGTAGCCCAGCCCAGCCCTGACCATTTCTTTGTTTAGGCCCCTATTGTTTATGGATTTCCGTATACATGTCAGAAACAATAGCTACCATAAAGGAAGCAAGTAGCAGCAGCAGCAGCAGCCACAGTACACATTTCAGAAAAACTCCTCACAAACAAGAAAAAAGAAATAGGAGTATATAAATGCATATATATATATAGAGAGAGAAAGTGTGTGTGTCTGTGACTTGGTGACTGCTTTTCTATGAAAGAAAAATGGCAGCAGCAACAGGAGCAGCAGCAGCAGCAGCATGAGCAGAACCATTAGTTTTATCCATGTACAGAAGATTCTGCAACCCCCAATGGTCCCTGAAATAAATATACCACTACTACTATTCTATTCGACTAATCCAACAACTCTCTTAGACTTCCCCCTCTTCCCTGTCTTCTTCTTCTTCCCGGTATTAATTTCTTCCTCTGAAGAAATTGTAAAGATCCTCCTTTTTCTCAGCTCAATATAATGATGAGTACTACTAATAATGCAAGGAGTAATAGATTTCCCTTCACTGCATCTCAATGGCAAGAACTTGAACACCAAGCTCTAATCTTCAAATACTTGGTTTCTGGCATGCCCATCCCTCCTGATCTCCTCTTCACCATCAAAAGAAGCTTGGACTCCTCAAAGCTCATCCTTCATCAACCTCAACACAGTAAGCTACCTATTTATATAGCCCTTTACTATTTTATAGCTATATTCAAGATACAAAATTTCTAAAAGTTTAGTTCTTGATTTTTACCTCTTTTTTTCGTTTGTGTTAAAAAAGTAAAATTGGTTTTGGGTATATTTGGGTAATTTTGTTATTTTTGGCGCAGTTGGATGGAACTGTTTCCAGATGGGTTTTGGGAGAAAAATAGACCCAGAACCAGGACGTTGCAGAAGAACTGATGGGAAAAAATGGAGGTGCTCAAAAGAAGCATACCCAGATTCCAAGTACTGTGAGAGACACATGCACAGAGGCAGAAACCGTTCAAGAAAGCCTGTGGAAACTACATCAACAAACAACACATCAAGCAGAGAAATAGCTTTGCCAACAGCAATACCCATCTCATCAATCACAAGAAACAACCCAAATCCCTCCTCCACTCCTTATAATAGTATCCAAACCAACTCAACATCTCATCAATCTCTCTCATCAATAACCTCTTATAACTATACCCCACTTCAAAATCCTTTCCTTTATCCCCACTCATCATCCTCCAGACCTTCAGGAATTGGTTTGGAATCTAGTCCTTATTCCCAGACAGACAAAGGCTACAGGTTTATTTGCCTTACTTCGTCAAGTTGGTCACATTACAAGAATTAGTAGCAACTTTTATATATATATATATATATATATATATTTTTCAATAGTTACTGATTCTCTGTATTGATGGTAATTAATCGGTAGAAACAGCAACTATGGCCACGGGATGAAAGAAGAAATTGGTGAGCATACTTTTTTCTCACCAAGTTCTGGGACTATGAGAAGTATGTCTGGTTCTTCAGTGGGTGATTCTTCTTGGCACTTGGAGCCACTAAAAATGGGTGGTTCTCCATTGAAACAGAGGACTTGCTCTGGTTTACAAAGTGGATACTCTTACTTGCAGCTAAACTCAAAAGAGAAACAAGATCAGCATTACTATGTAGTGGATGATGATGTGCCATTGAAAATGGAGAGAGATGATGAACCCCAGAAAGTAATGCACCATTTCTTTGATGAATGGCCAAAAAACAAAGACTCGTGGCTTGAAACAGAGGATAAATTGTCAAATCATGGGCAAGTTTCAGCTACTCAACTCTCAATATCCATGCCCAGATCTTCACACCATGACTTCTTCATGACTCATAATGGTAATTTAGATTAAACCCACCACCAAGATTCAGTCTTTTTCATCATAACAGCTCTCCACTAAGTTTCTGTTCTTGGACTAATACATACATCACTTTGTTTTGCAGAGAAGTGAGTTTTTCAATTGTGGGTTTCTGAATCGAAGGCCAAAAAAGTACTTATATGGTGGTGGGTCTGTGCTTTTAAGTTTTAAGCTTTTCAGTATATACATAGATTATATTATGTATGAAGTCTGAAGTCTGGACTTGCAGCAGCAGCTCTTTCTCCTGTAGTGAAAAGGGTTTGTCTGGGCATGGTTGATGGTTCAGTTTAATTATGTGTGGTGTTATCGAGTGAGAAAGCATGTGTCTTTCTTGATTATATTCTCTTTTGATTTCCTACTATAATTTTGTTCAAAGGGAGGCAAGAACTCTGAGATTTTGCCACATGCTTGCTTGGATGTTTTACAAGTAAACAGACTGATGACATCTTGAACATATTTTGGCTTTTTCTATATTGTTTTCAACACTAAGTTAAAGCTTCTGTTGCTACTACTGCTCACTGTAAGCCTGCAGCTCTGGGGAGAGGGTGGGGGGACCCACTGACTAATTTGGCCTTTTTTGGCTATAGCTAATGTGTAAACTTTCGTTATCCATGTACTATTATTGGCCCAAGAAAATTGATGTTACCAAAGTTGAGCAGCATCTAGCCTCCCCAATCTCTGTTCTATAGTCTTCCACACTTTTCACTCAACATGCTGCCACCAAGAAAATGATTCCTTTGTTAAAGAAAAATAAGACTCTTGCTTCGACATGGAATGAGTAGTGAAAAAATGATTTGTTACAAGTGAATTAGGGCATGGATGTAACGAGGGATGGATGGTATGATCGTTAATTTGGTCAATATAAGCAAGCAACTAGAGGAACCGAGGAAGGAGAAGAGAAGGAAGAAGATAATTTGGGCAATAGTCAAAATATTGGTCCTAAGCAGCAACATTACTACTGCATTAGATTAGAGTGAGGCATCCAAAGGAAAGGAAAGGAAAGATAGCTGTATCGTATTAATGATGCTTTTGGATTGAAAGAATGAGGAGGACCTAAATAGAATAAGAAATGAAAATAAAAATAGGTCTTTATACATTCAATTTCCTTAATTTTCATTCCATGAAATGCACTTAGGAATGCAAACAACTCAATTCTTTTGTATCTTAAGCTCATTTCGTTTCTTCCTTCGATCCAAACGAAACGTAACATAATAATAGGACTAATCTTGAATAGGAATAGGAATAGGAATAGTGTTTGTGTTGTTGAAGCTATCAGCCAGCTTACTACTAAATTACCAGCAGCAGCAGCTCTACCATCTCTCTCTCTGTCTCACCCAGTGAATGTGTCATGGGGTCAGATTTGTCAGTAGTCAGTAGTCACTGATAACTGGCGGGGAACTTCTGACTCCCCAGTTTCACCGCCCCACTCTTTCGACTTTACTTCAGTCGGTCTAAACTAATGATATATTTTCTGTTTCAGGGGTGGGGGTAGTAATTGTACAACCTGCAGGTCACACAACTTTAGATTACACACACACATACATAATACTAAATTTATGCTCAACTCATTTGATTGGAGTATTTTTTTTTTACACCCAATTCTTATTCTGCAGCGCTAAAAATGACAATATTTCCTCTGCTAAAAATTCTATTTTCAACACAATATAAGATTTATTATTCTATACTTTAAGAAAATTTGAAAAATCGACTTTTAGTAAAGCTAAAAATGATACTACCTGATTTTTTTAGGCTTATTATTTTTTTCCAAAATAAGTGATGTGTTAGAACTCTAATACAAATTTTATAATATTTTTCCATATATGTCCTCTATTATTCTTGACTCTTCGTTTACTCTATTACTCACCATAATTAAATGACACTCATTAACTCTTCAACTCCAAAGAAAGTATATTAAAAGTATTTTTACCATTTTAACTTATGTATTAGTATATGTGATTTAAGTTAAAAAATCATTTATTATGAGACGGAGTTAGTATTAGATTTCAGAAGATAGGGAGCACCGTTTTTCCTTTATTATGATACTATCTATCGCTAGTGTGGAGCCATCCCCCCACACTAATATCAATCCACTCACGAACCTGACATGTCAGTCAATATATACATATTTTTGGCAAAAGCTTGATATAATTTAAAGTAATTAATAGGAAGCAGTAATGGGTAGAAGATGAAAATAAATTGTTCCCTCAATAGCTATACGAACTTACCAAGAAACACTCTGTACGATATCAATTTTGATATACAGTAGTAACCGGGCTCCAACTATACAATAAACCTAAAAAGAACCCATGGATCATAACGAAAATGCCAACCCGCTCATAGTTCACACCCAGGCCTTGTGGCACCTTTTGTTGAATCGTTAGATCTTTATAAATGATACTTCTAGGCATCTGTTCGGCTTATTTTACATTTACCTCTCATCTTAATCACTTTCTTGCAGGACTCGACTCTGGCTGTCTCTGCAATGGCTCGTCATCATCAGATTCTGACCGTGCCCGCCTTCGTCTACTTGTAACAGGAGGATTTTCCGCCTACATCAAGAGAAACAAAAAGACCTCAGGGAGAGGGATAAAAGAGGAAGAACGGGGAAAGCAATAAAAAAAAGATCGATAGAATCTAACAAAAATGTTAGCCAAAAAACTATATATGATGTTCTGAGATAGCAAATGCGAGTGAATACCCAGTTCAGTAGACAAATACCATTTCATGATGATGATGAACTCACTAGATATTATTATACTTTGGAAACAAAAAAAGTTCCTATCTGTGACGAGAAAGCCATGTCCATACAGTTGAAACCCCAAGATTCTTTCCAATTTTGTACTAATTTATTAAAAGAAACCCGCTAGGGGGCAGAACCCCCAAACAGGAGTGTTCTCTGAAGAACCAGTCCTATATAGAAGGATGTACAAAAATAACAAAAAACACCTACTATAGAAACGGACCCTGCCATAACCTATACAATTACAACAATGAGATGCTTAGAATCAAAACAAACGAAAGCAGTGCAGATACACTAATCTTCCTAAAAGCACTGTGACAGAAAATGTTCATATAGCAGAGAACCAAGAGAAGCCAACCCACATTACTGACTAATGACATATGCACTTACTATAGCCCATAAATGGCGTATCCTAACATGAGTTGTAAAAGTAGATTCAAATGCCAGTTCCATCACCACCACAATCAATTAGATATATATAAACATATATATATATAGAGAGAGAGATTACTGTGTCGGCCTCAGCATCAGAATCTTCAAGCCCAGCTGCTGCAAGAAGGTCTTGTGGGTTCTCTTCAATTTCATTGCCGTGATCATTCATTTCATTATCGGTCCGCCTGTAGTTCATATTGGCATCTACATCTTCCATTCCTTCCTGATCATCCATGTCACCTGCTTCCTCTGTCTCATAACGCGATTTCTTCTCTCTCTTTCTCCTCTTCCCCCCTTTCTCCTCCTCTTATCACCATGCCCACCATCCTCATCTTCAGCCTGCGGCCTATCCTTGCGCTTAGAGGCATGAGTGCTACTCTTCCATTGTTCCTGGAGTTTCACAAAGTCGTGTTCAAAATCAACTTTTGAAACAAACCAATAGCATTACCAAGATCCGGATGCCTGTTACATGTCTCAAATGGAATTGTGCCACCCGTTAAAAACATCATATCATGCAATATCAAGACCCATCTCTTATACACACCGGCCTTTGGCCTGTTCAGACACTCGCACATATGGCTAGCCAAAATGAACTAAAATTTAAAACCTCACCTCAATTGCATAATCCAATATATTAACATTTTGACATGCTTAATGTAATAGTAGTATTTAGAACATTATATAACGTAAAATCAAATTTTAAATTCTTCATGTTTTAGCCATTCACCTATCCTTTGGGGGTCATAATAATTACAAAAGCTATGCTGTGTGTTTTGAATCTTTTGCATCAACTTGCATGATCAACAAATATAAATTACCTTAATCAAGATACACTATTAAGTAAAAGCTGCCGTACCCTAGTTCATGACCCATTTAAGTAACCAAGTAAAATTTGACGTGTGCAAGACACATAATAACTTCCATTTACATATAATAAATATTATTATCATTTAGTAAGACCAAACATGAAATACAGACCCCATAGGATTTTAAACAGGTAGAAATTAATGCCTAAGCCTTTAATATGATTGTAGTCGTGTAGGCAAGTTAGCAGGAAGTCAACCTGCAACTTAAGCAATGATGTGTGAAGGTATTAAAGCAAGGAAATTAAGGCTGCTGTACAAACAAATTACCCAGGACAGGATCTTTTAGAATTCTGAATAAGAATGTGAATTAAGATTTGGAAACAAATGAGTTAAATTAATTGATGTGTAATGTTAATTTGGGTGTGACATCAGATGCTGACATGATTTACAGGTATTCCATATATTATAAGGAATATCACATTGAAAGAATAAAGAAAATATGAAGTTAGAATACCAAATATAATAGCATACAACATGCTACAAACATAATCGCTACTTTGAAGGATGGAAACTATGATGCAGATGACAGCTAAAGTTAATACCTTTATGCGCTCTAAATGTTGCTCCTGTTGCATCATTTGTTTAAGCTCATCCTCCTGTTTTCTTCTCTCCATCTGTTTCCCGACATAAGCATGAATGAAATTGCAAATAAGCCATAAAGAATGTTCTAAAGATAATAGATTATTATAAGATGACCTGAAGTTTCCTCTGTTCTTCAGCTTTCCGACGGTTTTCCTCAGCCATAGTAACCTGTCGAGCAAGTTCTTGTCTCTGCTTATTTATCTGATCTTCATGCTCAGCTGCCTCACAGTGAACTTTTGCAACCTCAAGCAAGTGCTTACAATATCCCACATGTGTTTCAATTTTCTTCTCATCAAATCCATGAATATGAAGGTTTGAAGCTGCAGACAACTGACTAAATAGACGAACTGCGTTCTTAAGCTCATCAACTGTTGCACGTACCTATCATATCAGAAAATGTTCAGAGGTAGAGAGAGGATGAAGTTGGAATTCAATATCCTGCAACTTGGAATGATGAGTATAAAATCACAAATTAAGTAACTCCCTGTTATGTAGCAACCAGCAAATTGTGCACCAGGTCAGTAATTAAAGCTATCCAACATATAGTCCTTATTTTTTCAATAAAGCCAGCAACCTTAAATCAACAATAGAGCATTGAAGAAGTCAGAAACTACTAAAGACGGTGCACTGCTATAAAATAAAAAACTGCTATAGTCACCGTTATTTCCATTATTCCTTCAGATACGATCAAGGATGTATTGTTCCAGAAGGACCACATGCAATTCTAAGATCCGTGTCATCAACAATGCTATTATGGAAAATGTCAACTGGTTGAAATACGGATAAATTGAGTAAAGTATCTCAAAGAATCTTATTTTAAAGACAATAGAACTATAAGCATTATATTCCCTCCTTCCCGGGTGAAGCATGTCGTTCGTAATGGGAACAAAGATACCAACAGTTTAGTTTCCCCCCTTTCATGTTCGGGATGTTCAGCGTGTTCCAAACCTTGTTGCCTACTCGCCTTACTTTTCAACTTATTCTAATACTACGATTTATTCCTTGTTTTGAAAGATAAACTTGGAAGTTAAGTCCAATAATGGGTAAATTTGAAACTCTCCACCACTTTCTACACCAATTTAATTACTTTCTTAAAATGCAGGGAAACCAAATGGAGACAACTAAATTGGGACTTAGCCGGTACTAAGAAATGCAAGTCTAAATATCTCTGTTTGATAGTAAAATTTATGTTCACTAGTATGCTCTCTATTTTTTTTTAAAAAAATCAAGTCTATTACACTCTCTAGTTAACTTTATAGCATCATTAAAAACAATTTGTAGTAGTCAGCTACAAGATTCCTTTTCAGCACAAAGCTGTGTCTACTGTCTATATATTAATGCTAAACCAAAAATGACAAAGCCATGTATTTTTCAGACTCGTGTATTTTTCAACTTCCCTCCTGTAGTCTCGTCCTTCAAGCATCCTCACCTTGAACTATAGCATCCAATTCATCACTTCTAGCTGAAAATTACTAAGTTGACACTTCTTCTATAGCACAAAAGTAAAGCAATATATGACTGTCTGAATTGCTTACAGGCATCTTGCAGATATTATTCTTACTTATTTCCCATTTTCATTCCATTTATCAGGCTTTTTGTATGTCTTAAATATATGGAAATGAGTGGCAACCCCCACACAAATCTTAAATTGATGAGCTTCCACCACCATAAGCTTTTAACATCCCCCACCCCCTTCCAGAAAAGAAAAAATAATATAATACAGAAATGGACTCAGATAATTATGTTTGTAAGAACATTAATCCTAGGTGGAATTTGACAGGTAAATTAAAAGGGTAGGTTGCACTGTTCACCTCTTCCACAGTTCTTTTTGTCTTCTGTAAAGTCAATGCTGAGAACTTCTGCAATGTCACCCCAGCATCAAATCTCAAGGTGTAATTTGAAGGTGCCAAGTGAATGGCTCTTAGTAAAGTCTTCTTGCAGTCTTGCCACTGTTCAGCTTCATAATGCGTACGAGCTAGATAGAGAAGAACATGACTATCTGTATTATAATAGAACCTTCGTAGGCAATTTTGATACTACAAAACAAAAAAGTGTCATCAAAACATGCAACTATGAAAATGAAGCAAAGAGAAGTCATGGAAGAGGATGCGCCGTTGTTACCGACCATTTTAATAGCCAGTGCAAAATTTCCTTGAGCAAAATGAATATGTGCCAGATTTATCCACACATCTGGCATCTGGACAAAAATGCTTCCACTTGCAGCTTCTTGAACCTACAAAATTTAAAAGTAAAAAGTTATGCAAAACAAATTGTGTAGTTCTCCCCTTCAGTAAGGCCTACGATACTTAAATTAGAATTAAAAGCAACATATATATAGGGGAAAGGTAATCTAAGGCATGTCTTACAGTCTTGGCAAAGCTTGGCTAAGGCAACTTATCGTTCGATGTAGTTTTGTATAAAAATTGTAATTAAAGATTTTTTTATATAAAACCCAAAATTGGATAACTTAACCCTAGGGGTAAAAACTATGTCGTTTTACTAAGATTTTTCTAAGTAGCCTTAGATTACTCTTTCCCTATATATATAGCCTATATAAGGTTTAGTTGACCTGTGCAAAGATTTCCTTTGAAACATCAAAGTGACCTTTTTCTGCCAACACCACACCAGCACCATTGGCAGCATATAGATTAGCAGAATGCTGAAGCAGAACCTGATAAAATGGAATATTAAGAAATTCATGTGCATAAGCATATTTTACCGGGACATGTGTAGTTAACAAAAATAATTAAAAAGCATAAGCAACAAAGATCTTCAAGACAAGAATGGCAAAAGCATGAGCTTTAGTTATCTTTAACATGTGTTATACTGATCATTTGACTTTTCAATATAAAGAAAGATAGAAAGAAAGGTGAGAGGAAGTTTGTAGGCATTGTGTGTTTTGAGATACTATACAATCAATCGAAGGGGTGGATCAAATCCATGTAATCCTTTAAAAAGAATTCTGAGTGAGTTATTTCAGCTCCACGCTTTATTTTCTTTGAATCAAAATTCAATTAAAGAGCATTAAGTTCCATTTTTTTTGTAGCAAGTCCCAATGTAATATTTTCTAGAATCAAAATTCATGTGCCAAAGCCAACTATTTAATAGCTGTACTTTTACTACCATGAGGCAAAACAATCTTCTCCCACAACAAAGGCAAAAGCAGATTAGTGCTATGTATACATCCCGGATTCCTGGTATTCCACCATGCACCCAAAGAACTGCAAAGACAGCGCATCTCCAGAGCATCCCTCCTCTTTCTAAAATCCCCCACCAAAAAAAAAAAAAATTGCTGAAAATATAAGACCACAAACTCAAAGCAACAGGACAGAGTTAAAGGGGATGAGAATAATCTTGTTGTTTTGCATGCGCACAGCATAGATGTCTGAAGATAAGGACATGTAGGATGTATGCCTCTGGGAAAGGTCATTAGTATTAAGCCGATTAAGAGTCTATGACCAAACAAAAGCCTTAATCTTTGAATGAACTTTGGCATTCCAAAGGCACTAGAGGATGACGACAAGTACAAAAATCAGAATAAGATTTGAAAGGAAACCCCCGTGCAGAATCAAGGGTCCAGACTCGCATATCTGGAGAACAGGAAACTATTTATTAGCAGTTTGATCAAAATTTAAAGAATCACAGTATTCCGTTTCAATCGATAAATATCCTTTTATTTATTATGTTTTTTTATGACAATTTTAGTCCTGACTAATACAAGCATAAAAATTAATTGTGTCAACCTCCATCACTCTTGGATGGATCTTATAAGTTACAACAGGTAGTTTATACAAGAACTTAAAAAAATTTGGGACGCTTAGTTATCTCAACTGTAGAACTATAGAATCAAACCCCAACTTAGAAAAAATGACGTCAAGAAGACAGTACTTGTCTAACTACTTTATAAATAGACTCTTTATGAGTAAAAGTAAAAAAATTATGGTAGTGATTGCAAGATTGGTTTTAATGTGTGGATCAGTGTGGGTGTATATATATATATATATATATATATATATATATATGGATCATACTTTTGTGTAAAGCTCCTTAGCTTTTTCCAAATGTGTTGCTTCCAACTTTGCATTTCTTTTCTCAGAGCGAACTGCTGCAAAGTAGTTCCAGTTGCCCTAGTCAAAGTCAAAACAAATGAATGAAAAGATAGTTATAGAATTAGTCAACATAAATGATGACAACATACAACACCACCGACACCATAAAAATGCAATAACTGATGCTAATTCCTTCAGGGTCACCGTAAGACGCAAGTGTGAAAATCACGCTCCTCAAGAATCTGAGGATATTTGTAGTCACCACATAATAAAGTAGTGAATTATGATTCCATAATTAAATGACATTCTGATAATTTACTGATAAGTCACAGAAGGCGCAAAACTCTTGAGTTGTTGCGTTTGGGCACTTCTCATCCACATTAAGCGCATCACGAATCTAAGATATAAAAAATTCCATTAGAACAATAAAGCCCAAAAGTAAAAATATCCAACAATATAAAGGACTAGTTGCGATGGCATTAACAACCAGTTGAATGCTTAGCTGAATATTGTATCGAGCTTTTGCGATGGCAGCAAGCCGTAGATAAGCATCTACGTACTCTGGATACTATAAAAACATAGATGGGCAGACAAATTTCCATCAATAAAAAAGTAAGAATTAAGATATCGAACAATAATAAATAGGGAACAGTATACATGATTCTAGAGAAATAAAGGACTTCAATAATGACCGACTCAGGTTTAAAAATATATTCTTATGCTCATGGCTTTACAGAAAAAGTAAAACACAATCTAGGAAACAATTTCAGTGATGCATGGTTGCCCTTGTTTCAGAAATTCTAGTTAAGCTCATTGCCGATATATATCTTTTCACCTTTTCAATTTTTTCTTGACCCCTAAAATTGTCCTTTTTTACTATGCACAGTTTCACAAGACACTAATTTGGTGCACTAAAATATTTTATTTTCCTTATTATCCAATTTTCCCCTCATTATTGATGGGTTTTGGAAAAATAGTATTAATTTATTGCATTAACTAAGGGGTATATATTTGAAAGACCATTAATAAATGTTTAACTTTTCCAAAAGGACACTATTTCAAAGCCATCCCAAAAATGAATTGAGGACAATGTTAGGCACAGAGAAAGAGTGCACACACATATACATACATACATACTTTATGTGCACTGGAAACTGTTTATTATAAGTATTTTCTATAAATAATTAAAGAATCTTTTTCTTTTTCTCACCAAAAAAAAGGTGTCACAGATCCACCCTGCACAAAAACCTGTTAAGTTTCTTGGGCATTAAAAATGTTTGCCCAAATACTGTGTAATAATTGAACCCGAAACGTTATAAACTAGTTTTCTTTCTGCTCGTACAAAAGGATAGATGTAAAGTTTAATATTTCTAATTGAAACATCTATGAAAAATACTACTACTTACATATATGAAATATTGTGGAAAAGAAAGGTTGAAACTCCTAAATTCCTTTATAATTTTATCTCACTAAGGTAAATCTTTGCCATGGGAATGCATTCTCAAAAGGTATCTTAGCGAGTTAATATCTATCTAATTATTGGGTAAATATTGAAATCACATCATAACTTGCATAATCTGCTAGTGCAAATGAGAGAACATACCAGGTAAAACATACTCCTATTATTTCATTAATACATCTCAAAGAATTATAAACAGAAAAACTAAGACTGAGATTGCACTTAACATTGTCGATTCCCTTTTGCAATTTTCAGTCTGTGAAAAATTTGCAAGCAAAACCATGTTCTTAAAATTTCTTTTCAAGCCAGTGATGTATGACAAGGTAGAAAGAAGGAATTAGAGTACCTACAACACACCATGAAAGCACAAAGCTTTTTTCAAATCAATATTATATTCAACTTTGAAAATAAATCAGGATTACAATGCTTTATATAGAGAATCTACGACAACCAAGTAAAACCCTAATTCATAATAAGGAAATAGCTCCTAATGATGATCTACCTCATTAATTATTATTAATATTCTAAAATATTTTAGTTATTCTAATATAAATATAAATACATAAATAATTAAGTATTTATCTCTAAACAGCAATACAACATAATTAATAGTTAAATTCTTAATTTTCTTCTTCTGTCCGCATGAGCCAGCTGCCTGTCGTTAAAAGCTTTTTGACCAAGTGGGTATTTATAATCTGAGTCACCCATCCAAAAGATGTGTTTTTGTCTAGTTCACGGTTCTGATGAAGAATACTTTACACACTGAAGCATATTTCCACAGCAAAATTTTGTTCATATAACATCAAAATTTCATATTATCAATCTATGATTGCAAAACAAAAATCAAGATCGATGACATACCTTAAACAAAATTAGACGGTATAGAATGCTAGCAATTTCAGTTTTATTTAATTGCTCGAGCAGTCTACCAAAGTTAAAAAGTGTTGAGACCTTAGACCAAGGCAGTTCCTCAGCAACACCATCTTCCTCAAGCTGATGGAACAATTTTGTGTTTTTGTACTCTTCAACAGATGCGCTAGCATCCAATGGTTTGTACACTGCTTCTTTAATAGGATCAGATTGTGATTCTGCAACAGGATTATTTTTATTTTCAGTATCAATGAACTTGAGCCATATGCCATCACCTAGAGCCTCCTTGAAAGCTTGTTCAGCAAACTGAAATTAAGACAAGATTGAAGATTATCTTTTCAAAAATCTGTTTCAAATATAAAAAATGTAACAAGTAATTTGAAATACAGACTATTGGTATTTCTTCAAGCCCCTTTTTCAATAGACCACGTGCCTGTAACAAAATTCAATTTGCAAGTTATTTAAGTGAACATGGAAAAAGAAGGGAAAATTCCAAAAATATAAAGTAAGTATGAAATGAAACTGAACTGTAAGGTAAAAAAACATATCTGTAGATCAGAACATAGGGAAAATAATGCAACTATGTACAGTAATTTATTGATAAGCATATAGTCTTTCGAATCAGTGCTCAAAGGCACACTACAAGTAGCAACTATAATGTGTAGTTGGGATACTTATACAGCAATTACAACATACAAGATTATTGAAAGAAGATTACAGATGAGAAAGTACAAGATTATCTGAGTATTAAATTTCAGAAGCTTTATAGCATCCACAGAAATATCTACACCCTCACTTTAGTTAATGTTACATTCGGTGTTTTTAAACCTGGACAGGTCATGATTCAACCGCTGGGTCAACAAGTCAAACTAGACATAATAAAAATATTTTTTAATAAAAATATTTTTTAATAAAGAACATTCCAATTAAATTATAGACAAATAAATACAACTAAATATTACCATAAGCTAAAAAACACATCACAAATCACAAATCACATATAAAGTAAACGAATAAACCATTGAAGTTAGATTTTAGTCATTATAACTTAATTTTGGGTCATCACTTCAAAATGTACTGTGGATTTATAATCTTATAAATATAGTACATAACATCACAAAAATAAGTAAAAATCACAGGGTAATAAGATAATGAATTAATAGAGTTATAATATCTCTAAACATGTATTTATTATGTCATACTCCCTCCGTCCCACGAAAATGGATGTCTTGAGTACACTTATCACACAAATTAAGAAAAACAAAGTATAGGAGAGTATAAATAAGTTCCCATTTTATCCACAATGGACCCCACATAAGTACAGTAAAGATTCTTTCTTCTACCTAAAAGTAGATCCTACTCGAGTACTTTTTGAGGGTAAAATAGACTTTATAGAATTCTTTGAGTTTGAATTATGTACTTTAGACATCTATAATGAGATAATTTTTTGGTATTTTTAGTCATCTTTTGTGAGACGGAGTGAGTATATCAAAATTTGAATTTTTTATGCACTTGTGATCATAAACGCAAATGTGCTGCGGTTGGACTGCTCCAACCTTATGTGGAGGTTTGGGTTCAATTATCTTTCTCTACGTAGACAAATAAGCTGTGTTTCCAAGCCCATTCATTAAAAGCAGCTGGGCAAGCATTCCTAATTAAATTGGTTGATCAAATTGTTGAACCAACCTGATTGAGTTACTTGTCCATGCGACTGTTGTGGTGCAGATTTTAAAACACTGGTTAGGTCAGCTCAACAGCTAACCCAGAACCAAGTAAAGTGGATTTGGGATTCTAAAAACTAGAATTAAACCAAATCTTTTTTCATTTTCTGTATTTAATAAAAAAACACAAACAAAACACCACCAACGCCAGCTCAATCCAACCCAATTCATCGGTTCTCGAGTTGGCTCAATTCATTTTCCGGGCCTATGCTTTCATTATTAGTTTTTAAAATTGTTGGATATTTATCAACACCGGGACATGATTTAGCCTTCAATAAATTACAAGACCTTAAATATAGATAATTAAGAATATAATTTACTGCAAAGATAGATTTTCAATTTCGTGTGTGCAGAGATAGTTTATCCTGATATGAATTTCTTCCGCAATGAAAAAATTACATAATTATAAATTAGCAATATTGAAAAGGTAGAAAGCCTTACGGTTTTAAACGCATCTAAAGCAGCTCCAGCATCAGTTGATATCAACAACTCTCCCAGATCTAGAAATGCCTGTATCAAGGTTCAACAAAAGGGGGGAAAATGTCAATAAATTATAAACAAAAAATAAAATCCAGTTTGCCCGGTTAGTTATGTTACACGGATGTGTGGCAGAAAACAAGGAGATTCCAAATTTTTAAAATTTGAAAAACAAAAAATAAAAGAAGATTGAAACATTAAAGCAGAAAAAAGTAAGGACTCCCAAAGCAATAGGATGTGTTTCAAACAAAATAGTTGATGAATCACCCTCACCGATGTCTGTTTGACCCCAAAACAACCTTTTATGTAAAATTTCACCATGAATATGGGGTACAAAAATGAGCTACAAGACCTCGGGATCACGTGGGTCGAACTTAGCAGCTTTCTTCAGGTATTCCAGGGCCTTCTCAGTCTGTCCAAGCTGAAAATGTATGTGGCTAAGAGCCTGCCTCACAAAAACTTATAATTCAGTCACTATGGTAAGTAATGGAGAAGAATATTTATAAGAAGATTTCATTTCGTAAGTGAAAATTGGAGTTTTGTACAACTAAAATATCAAAACAAATAGTCAACATAGCTTTCTAACAAACTCACTTTTAGTGTCTCACAGTTTTCAGGGTAAACCTCCAAAACTTTTTCAAAGTTTGAAAGAGAACTTTTAAAATCTCCCAACTTCAGTTGTACTTGTCCAAGACCTGTTACAAAATAAGCAAAAATATTTGGTAGCCTGAGAAAGAAAAAAAAAAATCAGAAAAATGTTACCATGAATCCCATATGTAATTACAGAGACAAAATGATGCAATGGAAGAAGATAAGCCAAATATACTCCATTCAGTTCATATAACTTAAAACAGTGCGATAGCGTAGGCATTAAAATTGTATCTTAATTAGAAGACCGAAACCCAAGAAGAAAAGCAACAGATTGTCCTTGGCAAAAGGAACCATCATTCTTGCCCACTGAAAAATGAAAATGGAATATTGGGGATGCATCTTCATCAAACAAATACACTACAATTGTCCCTCATTTCCTTGAACACCTCCTTTCCCGCATAATTGAACCAGAAGCCCCAATGCTCTAAAGACGCTGATTTCAGATTGAGACCCTCTCTTAACAAACAACCTTGGAAATGCACCCTCTTTGGGCTGCGGGGGGACTTCAGGAATGCGTAAATTCGAGAAAATAAGTAGACTTCCCAACAACCACTTCTTTTCCAGTAAAAAACTCTTAAGCCTCCAACAGGTTGGAGAGCTGAGTAAAGATAGGACCAAATAAGATCTGCCACTCTAACACTGCTGATTAATTTTTCCACCTCCACCTCACGGTTGTTAATAATAAACAGCTACTAATATTATGCCATAGTCAACATATAGAAAGCTCAAAACAGAGAGAATAGCACCACATAAAGAAGGAAATGATGGATGTGAGACATAATGATAGATGATTCGGAGATTTAACGGACCATAATAAGGTAAAACAAATTCTCGAGGCTTATTGATTTCCTTTACAGATGCCATGTAATACATTCCAGCCTTTTCATAGTCCCCCTACAATAAAAGGGGGTAAAACATTATCCAAACATCAGCATAGAAAAAGGAAATTGATATCATCATGATGTTGACTTAAGAATTGTCAACAACAAGAAAAGCTTGAGTAGTAAAAACAAGAAAAAGAAGAACAACAAGAAAGTACCATCTTCTGATGATTTGCATCAATATAAATCACCATTGACATTTTAGAAAGAATTATAGGCAACCATAAGATGTGATCATTATTCTGACAGCGTCTATAACGAAAAAATTACTGTTAAGGTAACATGTGAGTGGCTCAAGTCCCACATTGATAAGAGAGTCTGAAGTTGAAAACTTAATACATAATGTTAGGCCCAAACCAGTTATCTTAAGTTATTGGATCAGGTTGGTTTAACAAGTGCATTAAGACCTTCGTCATGAACTCCTAAACTTTAGAACAAATTGGTATTAGAGTTATGGATCACAGTTCTAGAAAGACTCAAGTAATTGACAAGTGATGACAAACCTTAGCGTGTTGAGTATTCAGAGTATATGTTCACACTCAAAGGGGAGCAAGTTCAGCGTTTGGACTCACACGAGATGGGAAAGATTTGTTAGGGTAACATGTACTAGGCCCAAGACCTATCAACTTAAGATTTGAGTTGAGTTGGGAGCAATAGGTGTATTAGTGCCTCCATAACGGCCTCCCAAGGCTCCAAACAATTGACTTTCCATGGGTAGTCCTTAATTATATTATCAGAAATATGTGGCACATGTTTCACCAAACATATGTGTATGTGTGTGTACATGAACATATTTTTTGTACAATGTGCACAAATCACAGTACAGACACAACACACGAAGAATGTTGTGAAGAAATAAGTTTGATATCACACACCTTACTATGGTATGACCGTGCCAGATTATAGTAAGAGTGCGACTTTGTTGGCCCATGATTAGTTACAGCAAGAGCAGTTTCAGTAAGTTGCTCTAACTAAGAAATGCTGACCAGTGAAGAAGAAATGATTCGCTAGATAATTAAGCGATGTTGAACAATAGGGATATAATTCAAAAGCTCTTTGCATTTTTTCCATTCCTCTCCTAATACCAGCAGCTGAACAGATAAAGTTGGTGCCAAAATTAGAATTCAGTATTGTAGCAATCTCTTTTCTTACTAAATTAAATCAGAAGTGGGGATATGAGTAAATTAAACCATAAGACAGTTTCGACCATAGGAGTGTATGAATTTACACTGATGCATGTAATTGTAGGATTAAACGTGTAGTGTATTTTGCCATGTGATAAGTATTTAACAGGATTCACCTTCATTAATTTGCAAGTCCAAAATTCCAAGTGCCACAAGAGCCTCAACATTTTCTGGATCCAACTATACCCCACAATAAAACATTAGCATCAGCCCATACGCAGTTTGTGCAGTAAATGCAGAATATTATGAGCTAAATAACAACTTTTTCCTCGCCTGCAAAACACGCTGAAATGCTTGCTTAGCCTTTTCATGTTGACCCAATTTGTAGCGGCACATGCCTATCCCAAGTCTTACAGCTGCAGGGCACAGAGGATTTACTTGCAAGGCCCTCTTTCCAGAAAACACAACTTAAAAGTCAATACAGTCATAAAAATGATTCATAACTAAGTTGTATTCAAAGAATCCTCTCCTCCCACCCCCAGCAAACTAAGCCTCTCACCCCCACCAGCACCAACTTAAATTCAGTTATCAAACCACAAGCTAACAATTTTTACATTGCACTTAAAACACAATAAAACGAGAATGACAAACCTTGTACAATTCCAATGAATCAGAATATCTTCCACGGCTATACTGAACACATGCCTGCAGAAATTCAAAACTAGTCATAGCAATTACAAAAAGAATTATTTACAATTAAAAACTGCACTCAGAAGAGTAGTAAAGTCGCAAGATTTAAAAGTCATTGGGCTTATAAGCAATAGGGTTCTTGGCTCAATAGTTTTGATATAGTGCCCATGCAACAGGTTGGATGTTTTTACTCACACCCTTACACTACAATTTTAAAACCTTTATTTACCTGGGAAGGGAAGAGATGAAGGGGGAGAGGGGGAGAGGGGGAGAGGGGGAGAGGGGGACAGAGAGAGAGAGAGAATACATATACATTTATATATCATCTCTGCTACTTCAGCAAGAATTTCTTGGTGACAAACTTTCTGAGCATTAAGATGATTTCACACGCATATAATGCCTAATGACAATTATAAATGCCTTTATCTTCTTGGTTGACTGACTACTCAATGTGCTATCAAATGAAATTACCAATTTGGCAAAGAGAAAATACCAAACAATAAGATAATGTCAAATGCATGATCTACAACACCCAATAATAATTATACTGTTAAAAGGAACCCAACAGTGGAAAGTACCTGACCAAGAAGAGCAGGAACATTTTCACGATCTCCATCCAATACAATCTTGAATGCAGAAGATGCCTGTTCTAAATCACCCTTAGCCAGTAAAAGCTGACCTGCAAACGAACGTTATTGGAAGTAATGAGATAAAATACAGAGTATATTGAACCACAACATGTTATTCCAGTAAATAGTTCAATCAGATGGTGAAGTTAAAATTTGAAACAACGAACCCATGCTGTGTTAGAATTCTATCACCCTTCCAAAGAATCCCATTAAAAAGAATTCACCATCACCCCCTCCCCCCCTCGAAAAAAATAATAATTAGGTTCCAACAAAATAATATAAACCGATAATTAAAAATGCTTAAATAATTGAAACGGGGCAAAAGTCCTTCAGGATACACATTAAACCTGCTGATAACAATATAAGTGGTTTGATTTCTCTCACCAACAACTACAAAATTCTGTGGTGGTGGGTGAAAACACAGTAAAAGGGGGGAAGGAAAAAAGAGGAGCAGTTCTATGGTATTAACATAGCGGTCTTGTAATCGGAAGAGAAATCTAACTTTTTAATTACCCCAGACCTCCAGTCTGCTTTGCACAATTTTCCATGAGGTACATAGAAAATAATATGACTAAAAACAAAGTATTAATGTTCCCACTAATAATAAGATTGCAAGTGCATTCGTCGTCTATACTGGGATCTCAAAATAAGAAGCAAAAGGCAGAGCACTCTTATGCAAAACTAATGAAAGATTATCAACCCATCAACAGTGTTTGCAATCTACTCTTTTACAGCCCTTTATGCAAGAACACTCTTTTTTCCTGTTTTTTTTATAAAAGAAGAATACTTTATTGATTAGAAGAGAAAATTACAACCATAGTTATCAAGGCGCTAAGTCGAGGCGAGACGACAGTCGGGAGCTTAAGCGCTTAGGCGACAAAGCGCCCGACTAGTCGTCCACAAGTCGACAAGTCGTTAACAATGTAAATTTTATACGTATAAAATTCTATATATTTAACATTTATATGAATATTTATATATTGATATTTCTAATGATTTACCATATTCATAATGCAGGTTGTAGCATATCAAATCACAACAAGAAGCGAATAAGATCAAGTCAAAATGATAATTTTATTATAGTTGTAATTTTTTGAACTTGTACCAACTACCAACTTCAAATTATATAAATGGTGATACATTTGTAATATTTAGTTTAATTCAATATAATTCTTAAATTTATGTTTAGTTTCTTCCCATTTTAACATTGTATATATAGAATACCATAAATTTCAATACTAAGAATTCAATAATTTATGATAAAACAATAAAAAAATTTATGTTACTTACTACTTATTACATTAATGTTGTAATAAGAACTTAAAAAAATAACAAATATCCGCAACAAACAAATCAGCAATGCAAATAGCCAAATATCCATCACATGTTACACAGCCCTGACTTGAGCAGATGTTTTTTTTTTAACCCAGTAAGAATCGGGTCGAACCAGACCCGCTCAGACCAAGTCGACCGCTTAGCTACGTAGGCGTCCAAGTCGCTCGCCAGTCGTCCAAGTCGCAGCCTAGTCGCTCGCCTCTCGAATCTGCACCCAAGTCGCCCCGACGCCTTGAAATTTTATACCGCTCGGACGACTAAGCGTCACCTAGTCGACGACTAGGCGACAACTTGATAAGCTTGATTACAACGCATGACGAAAACAAGAAGTCCTCCCAATAGAAAATAAAGAAAACAAAAATGAGAAAAACTTAATATTAATGAAGCACCGCCGCATAAGCCCAAAGAGAAGCAAAAAAAAATATTTTATCCCAAAGTAACTCAATATTAGTACTCCGATCGCAAAAAATTCTAACATTCCTCTCATCAATCCAAATCCCCCACAAAATATATTTTTTCTGTTAAAGTTGTCAATGGCATAAATGTGACAGTTGTGTGCATTTGCCAAGATTTGATCTATGGGAAAATGTTTGTCCCTGACTTTGTTTACAAAAGCATCAAGTACTCCATCAATTAACATAAAGTGGCATGCATATTTCTATTTTGAAGTTTCTTTGGGGAAATGCTTTTCTAGTAGTAACTATCTAAGAATCCATTCGGGGATTCTTGTGTTCGGCTGGATTGTTCTTGGGGTTTCTTCTGTAGTTTTCTTATTTTTAATGATACGAATAAAATATGTTGGTAAAAATATATACTACACTAATTATATACTGTTGTATATACTAATACTACCTAGGAAATTAGTATAAGAATTTATTAGTATATGCTACCTGAATTCTAGATAGTATTAGTGTACAAAGAGTATTTTTTTTCTTGAATGCTTACACATTTATCAAGAATTATTATTTAGTGATATTGAAATTTTAGTGTGTGTGTGTGTGTGAACATATATATCCTTTATATGAGTATAAAATTATATAAATAATTTATTTAATATTTATATATATATATGTTGAATCCCCGCCAACATCAAGTCCCATCTGGTGTAACGGTCCGAATCCTTGCTTCTTAGTCAACTGTGTACATGTTCTCAAACACCATCTAATAAATTAATTAAAGTCGTCAGGAACTGACCTGATATAATTTTGACTTCCAGATTCAGAAATGAAATCTCTGGCATTTGACTCTCATAGTTCAAACTTAAAACTAAATTACAACATTTTCTAGAACCAATGGAAAATTGAAGTTTGGTATACCTGATTTACACTGATACGAATCCTAAGTCTCCTTTTCATTAAGGATGGCGTTAAATTTCACAACCTTGACCCAATTAGCCCACCACTTAAACTAAATCAAACCACAGTACATCCCAGAGTCCGTATTATATTTTTCAATATATAGAAAAAACTTAAATCTGAACAACTAACGACTTGCAAGCTTTTAAAAGTTGAATACTACTGTAGCTCAACAAATTATTTCCATAGTCAATTCAGGTTTAGATTCCAAGACCAAAGCTTTCTAAGTCTACTTTCACACTATAACCCACCATTGCACAACTGCACTTGTGAACAAATTTCCCTTATAATGAATGCATATATTTCCATCATAATGAAGGCATCATTAGAATAAGGATAGGCAAGCATATACATATACATAAATGTCCAAATGCCACTAGTGGAGATACCTTGTCGATATCAATTATCCAATAAGATAAAGAAGTGAAGCTATGGTCACCTTTGCCAACCCAAGTAGAAGGCTCGTGCATATCTATTCTAGATGCTTTGTTGTAGTATTGTGTTGCTTTAATGAAATAATCATCCTTTTCTCTTTTTGTCTCGATTTTCCCGAGGTGGCTATAGTAGGCTCCTAGAGCATTTAGGATGGCAATCCTCTCATATCTCACATCAGCATAGTATTCGTCAATCTCTGCAACCATAAACGCCATTATCAGATTACATAACTTCAAAAGGAAAAACAACAATTACATCATCTCCTTATATCGAAAATACTATAAACAGCAATTCTATTGATTATGATCCACACAAAAAATCCAAATGTTGACAAAAAAGAAATACCAGGACTAGACCCTTCCTCCAAAATTTGGCGGAATTGCTCAAATTTTCCTTGTTTAAAGTACTCTCTCTGCATCAATTTCAATTGAAGCTATAGAAATCAGAAAACACAACATGAAATTCACAAAGCAGTTGTAATTCAATTAGAGGATTAAACTACATTCATGCGTACCAACTCTGGGACGAAACCACAATTCTCATAAATCAATTAATCAAAGATAAAAAGACAAACTAGATTAACAGTTCAACAAATAAAATTATAAAAACTTGCAACAACAGAGTCAGAACACTCAACAGAGCATCTAAAATAGCCATCCACAAGCCTATTCTTACTTAACTAACATTAATACAATAAGATTAACATTCCCAATATCAAAGTACCATGATTTAGCCGTCCAAAATGGGACAACGTCTTTGGCAGATTCTATTGTCTGAGCTAGAAAATCAGCTCGCGACCGCGTGTGTACATTAAATATTTATTCTTGGGCATTTAGTTTTCTAGCAGTAGCAGGATGAGGTTTATTCAGGATCAAATATTGCCTTTATTGAGTCCTTGTCCAAGTTTAGTCTTGCATTAAAAAATTTGATTCTAGACTAGGGTCCTCTAGTTTGTTGCTTCTTTATTTTTACTTGGAGTATTGGATGGCACCCCTTGGTACCACTTCGACTGAACTTATAATTTATCAAAAATCTTTGAATGAACTTATAATTTATCAAAAATCAAAAATTCCAACAGTCACAAAAGCACCAGCCCAAAATTCAAACTGCATGAAGAAAAATCAAACATTTCCAACTAATTTATCACTAATAAAAAACTTAAAAAGCAAACAAATTTATAACTAAAACTCTAGAACTAAGAACATGCAGTAAAGTAATTGTTCGTGATAGGGAGACGGGGGAACCGCAATAATGAGCCAGAGATCGAGCGGAGCTTGTTCGGCCTTGAGGATGTCCAGAATATCAGTAGCATCTCTGGGAAGCTGATCGAGAGCAACTCTGACCTCCTCCTCGGAGTTCTGTACTGGAATATAAACACACGCCATTCGAAGTAATGCCTTTTCCGATTTGCCGATCGAACTTACAACGGAATTAAACCCTATGTGTAATTGGGTTATGTGGAGTTTAGATTGCGATGAAGAGAGAGGGAGGGAAGACAGCGCGTTGCATTTAGTTGCAAACCGGTATAAGAATTCGGTGGATGAAGGAAGAGGTCGCACGTGGATTTTGGCTTCTCGCTGGAACCTGATTTTTTGGGTAATTTGCTACTAGTATAAACCAGCAGTGTAAATGACTCATTACTTATAAATAAATGCAAAAAAAAAAAAAAAGTTTTATAGAAGATTTTTTTGTTGAATCAATTAGTATATTTTTTTAAAACAATCTATATAAGTATAAATGTAAATTTTGAGCATTCAATTTTAAGTTAAAAATATTGATATTTGTGCAGTTATAAAAAATAATAATAAATACTCCTAATACACTAAATTTAGAGTATTGGTATGTTAAAATACAATGCAAATTCCAACATGGGATTCATAAAACTGTCTATTAATTTTAGACTGTTTAGAATAAGTGTCACGAATTGATGTTTTCGTAAAGAAACAACAAAATAAAATAAATATAACCAAAATTTTGGCCAAAATAGGACCAAATATAGGATTTTAGCTTCTGTTAAATACAACAACTTGAAGGATGGAACAAGAACAAATATGCGAGAAAGGAGGTGTCAAAACACTCGGCCTGGACCGGCGGGTTCCACCGGGAATCAATTCTATGCCCAGTCAAGTTTTGCCCTATTGGTCACGGTTGACCACCGACCTAATTAGTTAAATTGACTCGATGAATCAGTTTTTTATTATTTTTTTGTATCAATTTTTTTTTAATTTTAAAATTAACTATTTTATTAATATTATAACTCAATTTTATTATATTTTAATACATAAAAAAATGAGATTTTTTAAAATTTTATTAATTACTAATAATATATATTTTTATATATTTATGACACCACCGATTCAATAACGGTTCAACCATCCCACTACCTGATAATTTTTCCGGTTCGATAACCTGTGTCAACATTGGTCCGGGATTTTGTATTGAGTTGCCCGCAAAACAAACATCCAAACTAGTTTGCCAACATAAAGAATTCTTAGTTCATGAAAAATATGATATTATAAAGCTTCCCCATGCTAGGAATTGCATGTGCACATAACAATAACTACATCGATCTCAATAACAACTTTAGCGTAACTTAAATTTTATGGGAATATGATTTACATGATTTCATGGGAACATGGTAACTTTGATTGATTTCTGGGTACTAATACCACCATTAGTTTCCATGGTTTTGTTTTGTAATCCACAGTTGGTTTGCATTCTTTAAAACTGTTAACCTTTCATCTTTAGAAAGAAACACTTCAATAGTACCATGTCCTTTTCTAACTTTGATGCTAGTTTACACACATAACACAGACTTTACACGTAAAATAGACTTCCATGGTAGTGATATTGGAGATTGACTGATGACATGGTGACCGCATTTAGTATAAACATATCTCTTCATGAAGTTGCATCAAATCGGGGCAGAGCTTTATGATATAGAGCGAGATCAAAAAGATCATTACCAGGTCCCAGAGGACCCAGACCAATATACTTCCTAACACACAGCTCAGCCTGTTCAGATTGCAACAACCCAAAATGTGAGAAATTAGATAACATCCCATCATATATGTTTTTGATGATGGATTATAATCTCAGAAAGGTTGAGATATGATAACAAATAGTCTAAAGAAATAACAGACAAATCATCATTAGATAAAGTAGTCCTAATTGTGTTAAATTTGTACAAATATTTCTATCCATCCATTATTTTTGCAAACAAACGTTTATACCAAAATTGATTAATTTGACATCCAACTAGCCCAATCCCGGTGATGCAAAATCCTAAGATAACACGTATAAAATCATGCTTGACCAAAGGAAGATAATAGAATGTGCCACATTCATGGCACACCAAAAATTGGAAAGACCAAATGAATGATTTACTCAAGAAGTTACACACAAGTAAAGTATGACTTCGAGCAAAAGATAGACGAGAAAACTTTACCAGAGGGAGATAATTTTGAAGACTCGGACTGTTTAATTAATTTATAAACACAAGTAACACATACCAATATAGTTATATACACCTTGCGTCATGAAACCTAGTCCCTAACCTGCAATAGATTCAGAACTTCAGCAAAAGGCAGATGCCTTTAACTAACCTAAATAACAGACTGCATAAAAGTGGTTGATGCTTAAATCCCCCTTATATATGTCATATGTGTGTGTTGAACCACAAACACGTAATGCACTAACAAAAGCTCAATTAACAAAGAAACTCAATAATCCATTTGTATAATTATTCAAGCACAAAATATAAAGCCTTAGGAATGCAATCTCACACAATCCAACAAAGGTTCAAAATCTATGAAATAGTGAAATTTGAACCAAGAAAGGTTTGTTTTTCTTAAAACTCCGTGAATTCAAATTTTCTGTGAATCCCTTATGCCATAAAGCTCATTTCTATTTTAAAAAGCTTGAACTCCTACTAGGCAATAGAATGCAATAATTAACCATAAGATTAGTTTTTTTGACTACATAAGTACTCCACTATATTTCAAGCAAAATAAGTAACATAGAGAACTGCATTTCATAACTACAAAATATCATTCCCATTATTTAGCAAAAAAAACAAAGTTTCATTGCAATCCATAGTGCTACTCAATTCATAACAACGACAAAAACAAAGCAGAAGAGTTTAAATTAAACCTCAACCATCAAAGATTAGCAGATTGTGGAGTCGGAATCACATAATCAAGCACCAACACACTCTCCAGAAAGTCCCTAGCTTTATCCTTCTGGGAATTCACCAGCTCAGAATTTGAGTCCAATCCATCCAATTCACTCAATCCAGGAAATACAGCTAATGAAGCAATCGAATATCCCTTCGCTCTATCACAAAAGTTCTCCCCAAAAGTTAACTGCTTAATCGACGGAAACTTGCTTCCAATTCCTCCAACCACTTCCAATACTTGACCTTTCTCCTTTTCCCCCAAACTTTCCTTCATTTTCAAAAACGTGACTCTCATGGCCGAACCGTCCGGCGGCGCCACAGGACCGGCGAGGTCATTCACGACCCAATCGACGGCCATGATGTCCTCGACGATCGGGCGGACTGATTCAGTCACGACACTAACGTGCGCCGGGTGAGCAGCGTAAGCGTTGAGGTCGTCTATGGAGTGATAGCGGCTGTGAAGCAAGTGAGTGAAAGTGAGAGAAGATGATCGGTTGCGGAGGACCGGACCGGCGGTGATGTGGGCCACTTGGTCGAGTGAGATCAGGGCGTTGAGTCTGTTGACCATGTCGGAGACCTTTGACGGGTCGGTGTCGGGTTTGACTTTGAATAGCACTATGTGTTCGATGATTTGAGAGCTGGAAGTGGACATTTTGATCGGAGAAATGGACGCCAGTGATGAGGACCGGTAGGATTTGCAGAGGCGATGAGGTTTGAGTTTGAGAGAGAACGGCGATGGTAGTGATAACAAGTGCGTACGTGCGCTCAGTCTCACACACTGCATCGTTAAAAAATGGTGATAGGGTTGGTGGATAGTTGATGGTGATGGAGAAATATATTGGGCCGGGTCGGCCATAACATTATGAGATTTCTTTATTTGGATATCATAAACAAAGGAAATTGATATTTCATACATCTAACACTTTCTTTCATGTGAAAATATCAAAAAATCACGTAAAAATATTAATTTTGTTTATAAAATCATAAACAAAATGCTTATACAGAACACAGAATAATTCTGTAGAAGAACCTAGCCCTAGCCCTAGCCCTAGCCCTAGTCCTGGACAATCTGTTATAATTTTTTTTGAAATGCATTTTCTGCTGCTTTGGACCAAAGGGGTGGATATTTTCTGTTTAGGAAGGATGTTTCTAGCACCACTCCCCCCTTTCTCTTGTAGTTGTAGGATATTCTGTTAAATAGTGTGATAATAAATGTATTGAGGACTCCTTTGAGTGTGGATATTGTCTAGATGACAATATTCTTATTAAAACTCTCAATTTATGTTTTGTAAGTATTTTTACATCGTTGTATAATTAAGTTGTATTTGAATTTTGTACCATGTATTTAGCAACTCAAGATGGGTGATGTATATACTATTTTGGGGGGTGTTACAATTGGTATCAAAGCTTAGGGATATGATCCACAGGTGAGATGTGAGACAAGAACTAGGAGGGAGAGGCAGGGGAATTCCTATTTAGTATGACCTACCTAAGTTTATTTGGTATTTAATTGGTCGGTCGGAGTATAGAGATATTATGTGATATGTTAATTAACCCTTATTTTGTGGCAGTATTTGAAAATGGCATCCGAAAATGTTGAGATAAGCAATGAAGCACATGAGACCGTTGAGTCACCAACGATCAATACCCAGGATAATATGCAACAGGAAGACAATAATCCTCAGATAAATAACAACAACGATCAAATAATGAACAATGGAATGTTCAGAGGCTTTATGCAATTCATGCAACATCAGGTAAGAGAAACTCCTGTTAAAAATATAGGTGGAAATAATGGCAACCCACGGTTGGCCACCGCATTAGCGATTCGAGGCTGGGACCACACGAGTTTTAGGAAAACCGAGAACCACTTAAAAGGCGGAGGCGTGGTTAAAGCAGATCACCAAGATATTTGATGTCTTGGGATGCTCCGAGGAGCAAAAGGTTCCCTTTGCCACCTTTATGTTGCGTGAAGAAGCGAGATTCTGAGTGAGAGAATCAAAAGCGTTACTCACTGGACGACTAAAGATGTCTTGGGAGAAGTTCCAAGAAGCATTCAACGACAAGTACTTTCCGAAAGTATTCATCACATGAAAAGAGGTGGAGTTCATCGAGTTGGAGCAAAATAATATGACCGTGTCGCAATTCGAGGCTAAATTTGCGGAGTTATCACGGTTTGCATCCCATTTGGTCGATAATGAGGAGCGAATGACGCGAATGTTTCTAGGAGGTTTAAAACCCGATATACGCCAATACCTTATTTCTCATAAACTTTGTTTATATTCAGATGTTGTGAATAGGACTCAGTTATTGGAGCGCGATAATGAGTCAGCATAACAAAAAGACAACGACTAACAACACGATAATAATCGTACCTGTGACGCCCCCAAAATAGGTATACATCACCTATTCTGAGTCGCCAAATACATGGTACAAAATACAAATACAATCTTAAATATACAACAAGAGAGTTGTGAGTTTTAATACAAATATTGTCTTCTAGACAATATCCACTCTCAGAATAAGTCCTCATTACATTTATTAACACACTATTTAACAGAATAGTGAGAATTACTAATACTATAATCTGGACCGTCATTCCGTTCCCCGACTTGTCCCGCCACGTTCTCAATTCACAGAAGAGAAGCGGTGAAAGAAAAGGTGAGCTCAAATAGTCCAAAGAAGAAAAATTATGACTAAGATAATGCGAATAAATTATCATTAGTCTTCAACAATGTTAAAGCGATAAAATACAATAGACATCAAGTTTAAGCTGCAAATGAAACATCTGATCCATTAAAAAAGAGTTAAGAGAGAATAAAATCTACTATCTTTTATGATTTAAAAGGTTTTCATCACTTTTATCATTTGGGACTCAAACTTAATAAATAATCCACATCATCTCAGACTACTACGACCCGAGGATATTCATTAATATCACAACCATAATTTATCCATGCATTACAGACTGATGATATTTGTGTATTCATTAATGGTCATGATCATACCAACAATCTGTCCATCAATACACTACGGGCCAATGAGGACTTTTACCACATCATTTGTAACATTACGGGCCATGATTACAAGAATAATCCTCATTATAATCATACCAAGTCCATCTACGCACTACTGAGCCACGTAGATGACTTTCAACAAAATATAAATATGAGGATGATGACAATGATATAAGAATTCAATAAAAACAAGTTCAAGAATTAATTTATTCAGGGAACTAATAACGTCCAAATTGTCAACATGATACTTCTTTGTAGAGTAAAATTCAAGAATGCTCAGAAGAATATTTTCATGAAAAGATACTGGATGAAGCGTAAATATCAAGGATATTCCACTAATTTCATGGAGTATATAAAAGTCAAAACTTTAACTAACTGAGTATAATAAAGAATGGAATAACAAAAGAAATCATCATGCATGCGGTACTTGGCATGGACGGAGTTATTCAACGAATAATAAATAACGGAAACGATTCGAGGCGTGTCGACCAAGCGGGATATTCAATGAGAATAATAAAGAATGGAATAACAACGAAATCACCATGCATGCAGTCTTAGCATGACAAAGTTATTCCAATGAGAATAATAAATAACGGAACCCGGTCCGGTAGAAACGCACATCTGAGGATATTCAACGAGAATAATAAAAGGCGGAACCGGTCAAGCGACGAAAAGCGCTTGCAGAACAAGATATTCCAATAGAATAATAAAGAATGGAATAACAATGAAATTTTACCATGTATGCGGTTCTTGGCATAGATGAGTTATTCCAAATGAGAATAATAAATAATTGAATAATGAAGAAGAATTTCACCAAGTATAGGGTATCACAGCGTATCTGAGTTATTCCAAATGAATAATAGAGAATGGAATAATGAAGTTCTCTTCATGAATATGAAAAAAATACCTTACCTTACCTTATAAAGAAGAGTACTTTCACGCGGTAGGCGGGGATATCTTGAAGAAACTTGCTTACGTTTCAAAGCTTTCTTAAGCGCTAAAGAAATACATTTCAAGATAGAAGAATAATTCTCTCTAGAGTTTGGTGAATTCGTAAGAAATAATGAAGGAATGAGCTTATTTATAGAAGAATGAATCGAATAGTAACCAATCCATGAAGCGGTCGGATCGATTTACTTTAAATGGACGGTCCAGATTGGTTTATAATAAAAATATAATATATTCTATTTATAATCTAATAAAAGCGAATAACTTTTTAAAAGATTTTACTATCTGCAAACACTACGCGAGCACTTATCATAATAAAATATAATATATTATAATTATTGTCTAATAAAAGCGAATAAATTTATAAAAGTATTACATTTTATATAAAAAGATTTTACTTATTAGCCTAATAAAGCGAATAACTTTATAAAAGTATTACATTTTATATAAAAATTTTTTTATTAGCCTAATAAAACAAATAACTTTATAAAAGTAATGCATTTTTATATAAAACTTTTACATTTTATTACATTAATAATACTAATAAAAGAAAACTTCATCATCATTATTATTATTCACACTTTATTAATCGACCGTGTCGTTCCTGAGAGAAGAGGGGCTTTCAATAAGGATTTCTCCCTATTGGTAGCATGATTAGGTGACCAAACTCTCCTTGGCGTAACTTGAGACATCGTTAATAATGCAAATAATAATATAAATAACTCTGTCATCTCAATTATTGATTTAATAATATATAAAATATCGACAATAATTGAATAAAACTAAATGACTTCTCACGTAAGCATCAATAATCAATACTGGTAATAACTCTTATGCAACCACGCGTATTCTGCACTTTAACTTGGGTGTTTCAACGATTAATGGCAAAACTTCGCCGTTATTTTCATAAAAATATTTTGTCGTTTTCTCAATCCTACTACAATAATTTCGTTTGTGGGGTCCACTAATGATTGTCTTGGTCGCATGCGAATATTCCCCACCAATCGAACAAACTTGCGTCTTTTGCAAAATTTCTAAATATTACCCACAACTATAACATTATATCAAATTCATTCCATAATATTTAAAAATGATAATTATAGAAAATTCATCTTTATTAATAAAAGTTGGGTCTTCTTAAGATGCAAGGTGGTGAGGGCCATCGGAACAATGATAACCATTGTGGGGGAAATTATCATGCCAAGAATGGTGACCATTTGAATTGGTAATCATGGCCAAGATAATAGAAGTGAAAATTTCAAGAAGAGAAGGTTGAATAATGATGGAAAGGCAATGACACCAAAGACCCGCTTCAAAGGAAGGAGAAGCGGTAGTCGTCGTATGTTACAAATGCGGAGGGAGGACACATCGGTCAAACTATACGCAGCAGAGTCAAAGCGTGTTTCAATTGTGGAAGAGAAGGTCACCTAGCCCGATTTTGTCGTGCACCAAAATCAAGTCCAACTGGGACAATGGCTCCAAAGGTGGATACGGACAAAACAAAGTCGGTGGTTTCAGGGAGAGCGTTTTTTGCGACTTCTCAAAAAGCGAGTAACCCAAACGAAGTTAAAGACAGTTACTTAATTATAATTTTATGAAGTCTATACCTTATTAGATAATCTGGGTTCTACCTATTCTTTTATATCTCTTGCTTTATTTCAACATTCAAATTTGACCCCGGAGAAGTTAGACTTTGACTTATTGGTTGAAACTCCGTTAGGAGAAACCTTCATTACTTGTGCTATCCCAAGTCTTGGATGAGAGTCATAGTTTTGAATGATATTTCTATCGTTAATAAATTTCTTAACGTATTCCTGAAGACTTCTTGGCCTACCCCAGAGCGTGAAATCGAATTTTGTATTGACCCCAGTACAAAACCCCATTTCTAAAACCTTAAATATTTCTTCAACTAAAATGAACGTAATACGCGCCAAAGAGGCGTTGGCTTGAAAGTCATTGAAGATTACGATCGTACCATTCAATACCATCGAAAGAAAGCAAAACGTGGTAGGCTGGCGTTGAGTAGAAGATCTTATGCGAGTGCAAATATACGAACCTACGTGAAGATAACAAATATATGATTAGAACCGACTTTAGTCGATAATGCTAAAGCTGCTAAAGCTACAGACCCGGAGATGATGAATGTGAAGAAGAAGGTTCAAGAGGGCGTTATTTTAAAAGCAAGAGTTGCTTAAGAGAGAAAATCTCAACCCTTGATTTAATTGGCCCATTTGAAATCATCGATCGAGTAGGAACTATGGCCTATAGACTCGTTTTACCGCCAAGTATGTCACGTGTTCATAACATTTTTAACGTATCGATGTTACGTAAATATGTGGACGACCCGAACCACATTGTTAATTTAGAACCAGACGAGATAGCGGATAATTTAACGTATGAAGATGTACCTGTTAACATCTTGAAATATATTTTGCGCTCAAAGGTTATACCTCAAGAGTTAGAATCTGGCGAAGTGTCCTCATTTGTTGAGCGTACAGATGCGCATGCGTAAATTTAGAGGCGAAATTTCATAAGGAGGGAGATTGTAAAATCTCAAATTTTACGAATAAAGATTTAATTTTGTCGAAATATTTTTTTCAAAATTATGGTGTGGATTTGAGATAATGTTATAGTTGTGGGTAATATTTATAAATTTTGAAAAGTCTGCAAGTTATTGTATAATATTCGTTTAGTCGGGAAATATCCGTATGACGGCACAATCATTGGTGGACCCCACAACGGAATTATTGTCGAATTGAGAAAATAACAAAAATATTTTTATGAAAATAACGGCGGTAGTTTTACCGTTAAAACTGTTGAACTACTCGGTAGTAAAATTATAGTAATACGCGTGGTTGTATAGTAGCAAACGACATTGATTCAATTATTGTATAGTCACTCAGTTTTGTTCAATTATTGCTACAGTAATTGCTGCATAGTATCTCACGTTATTTGATTCAATTATTGTCGATATTTTATATATTATTAAATCAATAATTGAGATGAAAGAGTTATTAATATTATTATTTGCAATATTAACAATGTCTAGAAGTTCTACCAAGGTGAGGATTGGTCACCTAATTGCGCGCCAATAGGGATAAATCCTTATTAGAAAGGCCCCTCTTTCGTGGGAACGACCTGATCGATCAATATTGTGAATTATAATAATGATGATAAATGTTGTTAAATATATTGAGGTGTCTTTTTATGAAGTCACGGAAGTTTATATATATATATATAAAAATTTGTTTATTAGTATTATTAATGTAATAAAACAAAAAAGCTTTTTATATAAAATAGAATACTTTTATAAAGTTATTTGTTTTATTAGACTATAAATAGAATTTATTATATTCTATTATGCATAGTATTTTGCATAGTAAAATCTTTTAATATAAAAATGAATACTTTTATAAAGATATTTGTTTTATTAGACTATAAATATAATATATAATATTCTATTATGCATAGTATTTGCATAGTAAATTTTTTTTATATAAAATGTAATACTTTTAGAAAGTTATTTGTTTTATTAGACTATAAATAGAATATATAATATTCTATTATGCATAAGATCTCTGCATAGTGTTTGCATAATAAAATCTTTTTATATAAAAGCAGAATACTTTTATAAAGTTATTCATTTTATAGATTATAAATAGAATATATTATATTTTATTTAAAAGATTTGGTTTTATTAGAATATTTTATTAATATTGTATAGTAAATCAATATGGACCGTCAGTTTAAAAGTAAATCAATGGAGATAGTTCATGAATTAGTTACTATTCAGTCCATTCTCCTATAAATAGAAGCTCATTCCTTCATTATTTCTTACGAATTCACTGAAACTCTAGAGAGAGAAATTATAGGGAAAGAGAAAGAAGAAAAGTATTTTGCTACTTCACTATTCCAGTATCCAGTTTTCTTCTAAGGTAAGGGATATTATTTATTGTACTCGTAAGGGGTATTATTTCTTTCGTATTCATGAAGAGAACTTCTGTTATTCCATTCCTTATTATTATGTTAGAATAACCTGTATATGTGAAGTACCGCATACATGGTGAAATTCTTCTGTTATTCCATTCTTTATTATTATGTTGGAATAACTTGTATATGCGAAGTACCGCATACATGATAAAATTCTTCTGTTATCCCATTCTTTATTATTATGATGGAATAACATGTCTATGCGAAGTACTGCATACATGGTGAAATTCTTCTATTATTCCATTCTTTATTATTCTGTTGGAATATCACATGCATGCGTTCGCTTACGCATGACCGGTTCTATTATTTATTATTCTGTTGGAATAACTGCGTATGTGATTCCATCGCATTTATGGTGAATTCTATTGTTATTCCATTCTTTATTATTCTATCGGAATATCCTGTCTGTGCGTTTACGCATGACCTGGTTCCATTGTTTATTATTTTGTTGGAATATCCTGTCGGTGCAGATTACGCATGACCTGGTTCCATTATTTATTATTCTGTTGGGAATAACCTGTCTATGCGATCTATCGTATGCATGGTGAATTCTTCTGTTATTCCATTCATTATTATTCTGTTGGAATAACCTGTCTATGTGGATTACCACATGCATGGTGAATGATCCTTTGTATTTATTCCTTATTAAATTGTGGAAATGATCTATATACGTGGATTACTGCATGGCGGGTGAAAATTCATTTGCAGTCTTATATATTCTATTATACTCAGTTGGTTAAAATTTTGGCTTCTATATTCCATGAAATTAGTGGAATATCCTTGATATTTGTGCTTCATCCAGTATCTTTTCATGGAAATATTCTTCTGAGCATTCTTGAATTTTACTCCACAAAGCAATATCATGTTGACAATTTGGACGTTATTGAGTTCAGGATAAATTAACTTATACATCTTTAAAATTTATTCTTGAACTTGTTTTATTGAATTATTATATCATTGTCATCATCCTCATACTTATATTGTGACGAAAGTCATTTTTGGCTTACGTGCATAGATGGACTTGGTATGATTATGACCAGGGATCATTTGGTATAATCATGACCTGAAATGTTATAAATGATGTGGTAAAAGTCCTTAGTGGCTTGTAGTGTATTGACGGACAGTTTTTGGTATGATTATGACCAGGGATTATTCGGTATGGTCATGACTATTGATGATTTAATGAATATTCTTGGCCCGTAGTGCAGGAATAATTCGATGATGTGGTTTATTTATTAAGCTGAGTCTCAACGATAAAAATTGAAAAAAACATTTTAAATCATAGAAGATAGTAGATATCATGATCTACTTGATTCTTCTAATGGATTTCTTATCCCGCTGCAGTTAAAATTGATGTCTATTGTATTTTATCAGTTTAACATTGTTGAATTCTAATGATAATTTATTCTGCATTATCTTAGTCATAATATTTCTTACTTTGGGCTAGTTGAGCTCACCCTTTCTTTCATTCATTTCTTCTTGAAATGAGAGCGTAAAAATGGGGACTAGTCGGGGAACGGATTGACGGTCCAGATGATAGTATTAGTAGTTCTCACTATTCTGTTAAATAGTATGACAATAAATGTATTGAGGACTCCTTTGAGTGTGGATATTGTCTATATGACAATTTTCTTATTAAAACTCTCAATTTATGTTTTGTCGTATTTTACACGGCTGTTGTATAATTAAGTTGCATTTGAATTTTGTACCATGTATTTAGCGACTTAAAATGGGTGATGTATACCTGTTTTGGGGGCGTCACACTGCTGATTCCAAGATAATGCAAAATCATATTCAACTTATGATTAGCGGTTTCTAAAATCATTATTTCATTGTTGAATCTGATTAGCGGTTTCTAAAATCATTATCCGGCAACTTTGCTTTATCTTGCAAGTGCCGCACTAAATATTTTGATTTTCCAAGTGCCGCACTGAAACCGCTAATTTTAATCGTCAAAAGCTTTTTATTTCGATTAGTTCTTGTTCTTTTTACTCGATTGATTATGAATATGATTCTTGTGAAATTGAGAGGTTGTGTTTTCCAGTGAACAAATCTCGAGATGCTTTTGCTTTTGGTTCATGTAATGGTTTGGTGTTACTGGGTCATCAGGGTGATAATATGTTGGTATTGTTGGGTATGACGAAGGAGGTCGGTTGTAAACTGTCCATGAGGAGGTCATATCAGCGATTATTTTGTTTGATGAGATTGAGAAAGCACATTCTGACGTGTTCAATGTGTTCCTTCAAATACTGGATGATGGTAACCAAACCTTCATACCAAGGTAACCAAACTGTCATATCAAAGTAACCAATCAACCTCCACACTTTCAATTTTTTAGTGCAGTTGGTAACCAAATCTTCAGATCAAAGTAAACAAACCTTCATACCAAGGTAACAAAATCTTCATACCAAGGTAACCAATTCACATCCACACCTGCAATTTTTTTATAGTGTAGTCGGTAGCCAAACCTTCAGACCAATGTAACCAATTCAGTTTTATTAAGTTACCAATTTCATTTGAATGTGATGCAGTTGGCAGCCAACCATTCATACAAAGGTAACCATTTTAGTATTTATGAGTAACAAAATAGTCATTAAAAAAATTTCAGAACACTAAAAGTTACATCTATTTATTTTTAAACTTTTGTAGGCGAATCTTCTTCTTCTTCCATTGGCGTTTGGACACAGGAGATTATTGCATTGCGGTAATTAGCGACGGAAAACGGGAGAGAGAAGTAAAAAGCAAATGAGCCCAATTTACATGTACAAATATTTTATTTATTTATTTATTTATTTGTTAACTATTATTTCAAAGTGTATGTGAGGCAGATGAAGATTTGAATTTGAATTATTATTTTGAATTTGAATTTATTTTTGTTATTAGATCTCAAATATTTGAATTTGAATTATTAATTATGACAGTTATTTCTCCTTGATTTTAGGTTTCCTTATTAATGTGAATTGCACTATTTTTGTAATATGGATTCTAATTACACTCTTTTTGTAAGTATTTGGTTGATGCACTATTCTTGTAAATACTTTCTATTTGTTGTATACTTATGTAAAGAAACCGAAATTTTTTTGGGTTGGGAGCAATTGGGCCTATTTAGCCTCGTAGTCTGGCTCACAAAAATTTGGGCCACCCAAATTGGCTGCCTGGCATTTCCTCAATTGTTGTTCTCACGAGAATGAAAACAAATCAAAGAGTAAAATATTACAAGTCATTGTCAATCACAACTACCAAAAAGTAATATTATAGACACAAATTAACACATGAAATTGTACTCAAATAATTAGGAAAATAAGAATAATGAGTTCTATTATAGTGCAGAATTTTGTGTATATGATTTGTATACATTACCCTAAATTTAATTTATTTTAGGATGTCACACAAATCTGCACTTATCAAATATTGTACAAGCTTATTCTTTTGAAACGTTTTTATATAAACTAAACAATCCCTTATTTAACATACTTAAGATTAGGAATTCTCCATGTTTATAACTCTTATGGAGTGTTGAGGTCGGATTTTAAGATTACCTTATTTTGTAGATATGAAGCTTGTTTCTAGGGCATGACCCAAGAAGGATACTGGAATGTCGGTAAAATAATTACTGAATGTTGATATATATATATATATATATATATGATATTTTCAAACCCAGATCGGACATCGAATCAAAAAAGTTACCGGGTAGATGGGTCACTGGTCCAACCAGTGGTCGAATAGTTATTGACCCAGTGATGTCATTAATATATATTAATTATTAATTATTTTATATAATATTTATTAAATTTGCAAAATTATTCAATTTATTAAAAAAATTAAACCTATTCCTACAATGTTTACTTTATACAATTCAAATAAATACTAAATCTATATAAAAAGAAAGATATTAAATCTTAATCATAACTCAAAACTCAAGACTCTAGAGTATTAAAATCAAACACAAATAATAAACATCTCTACGATACATTCAACCAAATTCGATAAAAAAAACTAAGTATATTTGTACAATGTTTACTTTATACAATTCAAATAAATACTAATTTATATGAAAAGTTAGATATTAAATTATGATCATAACTCAAAACTCAATCAATGATACATTCAATTAAATTAAAAGGCTTAGATTAGCAAAAAAAAATGGAAATCGGTTATCGGGTCATTGGGTCAACCGATCCAACCACTAGGCCAGTACCGGGTTTTATGGGATTTTGACCAAAAATGATTTTTTGTTGAATCGTAATCAAGTCTTGACAGTTCAAGTTTTTACTAATCGAATCATACATCAGATTCTAGGTTTAATTACTATATATATATATATATATATATATATATATATATATATATATATATATATATATATATATTATTTGTTTATCCAATCATGTTTCTCATTGTAAGACCCCAACTTATTATTAATGAAATTTAATTTTCTCTATTTATTATTTTGAAATAGTAAGGGTTGATTTGATTAATGTGGATAGTTATAGGTAAAATACGCAAATATTTCAAAATAATAGTGGTTGTAAAATATTCATTATTGTTTGGGAATATTAGTTTGGTCGAGGAATATTAAATCGCTTCGGGGAATATTAAATGCGATGGCGTGACAATGTGTGGGGCCCCATAATGTGAAAGCGATTGGAGGAAGAAACGACAAGAATAAGTTTTTAAAAAAATAGCAGTAGTAGTTATTCACAGATTATCTTGTTAAAATACTTGGTTAAGATGCATTCGGTATTGCACCAATTATTGATTCTTACGTAAGAAGAATGCACTACTCAATAATTGTTACAGAATTCTTGTTTAGTATTTTATTTTATTGATTCAATAATTCTTTGTGTTGATATTTTATATTCTTTGTTGTTTTGATAATTGTCACTATACGCGATTTTTCATTATCGAAGCAATAATTCATATTATCTAAATAATATTATTGGATAACATTATTGGAAATGTCTATAAAGTTTACATACAAGGAGAGGTTTGGTCACCTAATTGCGCGCCAGTAAGGAGAAATTCTTATTGGAAAGCCCCTCTTTCTTGGGAAGGCATTCGGTTGTCAATATTGTGATTCTGTAATATTATTTGTGAATAATTAATTATTGATTTATATATTGAGGAAAACATTGATTTTATGTGGATATAGATGGAGAAAAATTTAATGTGACAATTGTTGAAAATTAATATTTTATCTTTTTTTGATAAAATAATTCATTTAAATATATTATTTTAATAATATATTAACGGTGATATTTTTATAATGAATGTGGGATATATGAGTATATGAGGAGAAGAGTATTTTTATGGCATTAAATGTTTAACACATATTTTGTGTGTTGGTGGACACAATTATTGACCAAAATTTGATTATAGCCTGTAAAATCGCCCGTTTGTGGATTTCGGTCAATTTTTGTTTGGAATTTGGAAAAACTTTCTTCTGCAAAGTTGTAGAGAATTGAATTTCCTATAAAAATACGCGAGATTCAAATTTTATGATAAAAGGGCTATTTATTATGAATTATTAAAGTTCCGAAATAATTGATTTTTGGAAGTTTAAAATATTTTTAATTACAAAAACATTTTTTTATTTTTGAAACTCCTTTAACATTTGATTAGGAGGCTGAATTCAGATTGTTAGTGTGCGTATGAAGTTGTGGAAAAATTATAATATTAATTAATTAAAATTTCTACTTTGGTGTTCGAAGCATTTTCCTATAAATAGGGTGCTTAGGTTAGAATTGAAAATCACACCAGAAATTAAAGTTTTTTCTCTCTATATTATCGAGTATTATTTGTGAGTATTTTGAGTATACTTTGAGTATTGCTATACGGTGCAAGTTCAAGTTATAGCCTATATCCAAAGATTCCAGGTTAAATCATCTTTCCGGGTAAGGGATATTTTTTTTTTCGTAATGATATTATTTCTTCAATATCATTATCTTCAAGTATTGATCTGAACTTTTAATCAAATTTGGAACTTTTAGTTTTGGGGTTACTATTCACGATATCAAGATTATTCACGATATCTGACTATTCACTTAATCAAGACTATTCATCGAAAAATAAAAATTTTCCTTGTCGTCCAAAATATCTATATTCGGATACTAGCTTTGATTGTATCCATGTTTTGATCATTCTTGAATTTTACACTACTATGATTATTTTTGAGGTATTTTTGGACATGGATAAAACAAAGTACGAATCCTTAATCCTTAATCCTTGTCATTTTGTTTCTTTGGATTCGTTTTTTAAAATATTTTTCATCATCCTCGATCTTAAATGATGATATTATTGAATATCTTTGGCACAGTAGTGCAAAGATGAATAATTTCGATGAATATCTTTGGTCCATAGTGCAAAGATGAACATGTGTTTAGATGAACATGATTAATCGATGAATATCTTTGGCTCAGAAAGCAAAAAGATGAATATTTGATTTCGAGATATATATTGATTGATGTTACAGGATAAAAGATAGAGCGATGAACTTTTAAATTCATACATAGAAGATAGTAATTTGCATTCTCTACTTAACTCTTCTAATGAATTATTATTTCATTTGCGAATGTTGATTTAAAACCCGTTATCTATTGTATTCTATTAGATTTTTCCTGTTGAAGACTAACGATAATTTGTTGTATATTATCTTAGTCATAATATTCTTTCTTGGGCTAGTTGAGCTCACCCTTTTCCTTTTTGTTCCATTTTTCTTCTCGGAGGCGAGAATATAGCGAAGTACGAGTCGGGGTAGGAAATGAAGGTTCTAGAGAGAGTTGTTTAGTAGTCCTCACCATTTTTGTAAAATAATGTATCAATAAATGTGATGAGGATTTATTTGAGTATAGATATTGTCTAGAAGATAATATTTGTATTCAAACTCACAGTTTTACTGTTGTAATAATAAAGTTGTAGTTATTTTTGTACCATGTATTAACAACTCAGAATGGGTGATGTATACCTATTTTGGGGACGTCACAGTTGGTATCAGAGCTTAGGGATATGATCTCTGGCGGAGATCGGGGAATAGAACTAGGAGGGGAGAGACGAGTAAATCCTTCGCTAGTGTGTCCTACCTAAGCTTATTTGTTAGTTGGTTAGTATATAGGGATATTATATGATATATTGATTTCCTTAATTAACCCTTGTTTTATGAAAGTATTTGAAAATATCGACTGAGAATATTAACAATGGAAATGAGGCCCGTGGAGACGCTGTGTACTCACCAACGAGGAGAATGTACAACAGTCGACAATGTTCCTCCTGTGAACAACACCACCGAAAGCGAGATGATGAACGAGGGATGTTTATAAGCTTTTTTGTAGTTCATGAAAAATCGACGAGGGAGACTCGTGTTCAAAATCTGAGGAGGAAATGATAGCAATTCACGGGTTATCACAACAAGCAAGATTCAAAGAGTTGGGACCACCAGAATTTAAGGGAAAGCCAGATCCGATCATGGAGGAAACATGGGTCAAGCAAATTACCAAGATATTCGATGTCTTGGGATGCACGGAGGAACAGAAGGTTCCATTCGCCACCTTTATGTTCCGTGGCGAGGCAGACTACTGGTGGGAGTTTGTGAAGCGTACCCATCCAGCCGCACTCAGCATGTCTTGGGAGACATTTCAAAAACTATTTAATGACAAATACTTTCCTGAAAGTGTTCGTCATATGAAGGAAGTGGAGTTCATCAGATTATAGCAAAACAACATGACGGTATCTCGAAGACGAGGCAAAGTTTGCGAGAGTTATCGTGTTTGCACCTCATTTGGTGGAGAATGAGGAACGATGACGCGGATGTTTCTTAGAGGTTTGAAACCCAGATACGTCAAGATCTCATTTCTCATAAATTTTTCTCTATTCAGGATGTTGTAAATGTGGCTCAATTATTAGAAGCGAGATAACGAAATGCACGGTCAACCTGAGGGACCACAATCGAGGATCATCTAGGAGATAGAAATCAACAAAACAATGATAACCGGCGGAGAAAGAAAAAGACTGACAAAATGGTAACCACTCTAGTGGTAATCATGGCCATGAAAATAGAAGAAGCGAGTCGGGAGGAGATTTTAAAAAGAGGAGATTTAACAACGACCTATGAAGGCAGCGGTCTTAAGAAGGTTGGTTCTAAGGAGGGAACGACCACCGGTCATTATGCTATAAATGCGGAAAAGAGGACATATCAATCCAAAGCGCCCACAACAGTTCAAGGTATGCTATAATTATGGAAAGGAAGGACATATCGCCGAGATGTTATGCAGTGGCGAAACCTAGTTCAGTGGGGACGGTGACTCAAAAGACCTATCCCGAGAAAAGTCAAAGTCAATCTGTTCTGGAAGAACGTTTGTTGTAGTGGTCGGTCAAATGCGAGGAACCCAAACGAGGTGATCACGGGTAAGCTATTTATAAATTCTTGCGAAGTTTATACCTTACTTGACATCTGGGTCTACCCATTCATTTATCTCTCCTGCTTGTGCTCAACGCTTAAACTTGACTCGGAGAAATTAGACTTTGACCTATCTGTGGAAACTCCGTTAGGAGAAACTTTCATCACATCCACGTTTATAAATCTTGTTTGATTCAAGTTGGCACCATCACCTTACTGTTGACCTTATCTCTTTAAAGATACTTGCTTTTGATGTGATTTTTAGGGATTGATTGGTTAACTACTCATTATGCCAAAATTGATTGTTTTCGTAAGGTTGTTAGTTTTTATATTCCTAACCAACCTTGTTATACGAATTCAAACAACTAAACCATTAAAATCAATCATCATCATATCTAATCATAAAGCTATTCGTTTATTGAAAAGCGAATGTCAAGCTTTCTTAGCCCATGTTATGGATTTGAATAAAGACACGTCAAATTTGAATAATATTCTGTTGTTATTGACTTTCCCGACGTATTTCTGAAGAACTTCCCGGCCTACCCCGAACGTGAAGTTGAATTCTTTATTGATCTTGAACACAGTACAAAGCCCATTTCTAAAACCCCATATCGAATGGCTCCTATTGAACTTCGGGAGTTAAAGGTCCAACTACGTGAATTGTTGGACATCGGTTTCATTCGTCCTAGTACATCTCCTTGGGGTGCTCTGCTTTTATTAAGTAAAGAAGAAAAGGCGCGGAGTATGCGACTTTTTGTATTGACTATCGGGAATTGAACCATGTCACCATCAAGAATAGGTATCCTCTACCTCGTATTGATGACTTTTGACCGACCGGTGAGGGGCACAATTTTTTTAAAGATCGATCTTCGATTCGGATATCATCGGTGAAGATTAGGCGAGGATATTCAAAGGCGCCTTTAGAACTCCCCAGACGGGCATTATGAATTCTTAGTCATGTCTTTCGGGTTTTAATGCTCCTATGACTTTCATGGATATGATGAATCGAGTATTCAAGGAATATTTGGATCAATTCGTTGTTGTCTTCATTGATGACATCCTCATATATTCCAAAAGTCAGTGAAGATCATGAGCACCATTTGAAATTTGGTACTCCAAAGGCTTCGTGAAAACAAGCTTTATGCCAAGTTAAAGAAATGCAAGTTCTGGCTTGAGGAAATAGCATTCCTTGGGCACGTGGTGTCGAAACATGGACTATCTGTTGATCCGGCGAAAATTGAAGCAATACAAAGTTGGGAGCAACTGAAGTCGGTGACTGAAGTACGTAGTTTTTTGGGCTTAGCTGGTTTTTATCGGAGATTCGTGGAAGGGTTTTCTCGAATCGCTACTCCATTAACCCAGCTAACTCGGAAGGATAAAATATTTGTTTGGAGCGAAGAATGCGAGAAAAGTTTCCAAGAGCTTAAGAGGAGACTTATTTCGGTACCTGTTCTAACAATACCATCTGATTCGGATGGATTTGTTATCTACAGCGATGCTTCAGGCAAAGGGTTAGGATGTGTTCTCATGCAACGTGGGAATGTAATTACTACACAGTACTCATAACTATACAATCATTCCATTGAAAACACAACATAATGAATGTAATTACTATCTGTTAGTTCCTAGTAGGCACAATAGATCTAGAAGGGGGGTTGAATAGATCCTTTTCTTTTCAAATACTTTTTTGATTTATTTTTTATTGCTAGTAATTTAGCATATGACAAATATAAGAATCTTTTCAAGCACAGCGGAATAAGTAAAAGATCCCCTTCATTGATATATTGATAATCATAAATACATTGTTCGTAGAGTTAATTCAGTGGTAAGCAGTTTAAAACATACATAGCAGTTATAGTAGTTAATGTACATAGCAGTTATAGCAGTTAATGTACATAATATAAATGACATAAAGTAAAAGACACAAGGGGTTTTAAGTGGTTCAGAGACTTAAGCTCCTAATCCACTCTTCTGCTTTCAACTAGCAGGATTTCCACTAAGGAAGGGCAGCACCCTGAATCACTAAGATTCCTTCAAAGCCAGCAGCCTTGGGACTTCATTTCACTAAGAACTCTTCAAGGCTAGCAGCCTTGGAAATTCTCTAGTTCCCTAGGAACTCTTCAAGTCCAACAGACTTGGAAACTTCATTTAGTCCCTTCGGACAAGGACCCCTCAGGCCCTAACTTCTTGTTGTTGTAGTTGTTGATGTTGTTGGTGCTGAGTTGCTAAGATGTCATTAAGATCTACACATCTTTTTTACTTAGCAACTTGGTGTGGTCCTCTTTGCATTCTGCTTTGAGTCAGAACCACATCTTCTTTGGTGCAGCTGATCTTTAATCTTTTCTGCTCATCTTTATCTGATGTCAGCTGTGCATCATCACCATCTGGATTTGCTAAGTCCTTGAGCTTTTGGTAGACTTCGTCTGACACTTAGCAATCCCTGAACCCTTCTTGAATGTGTTGCAGACATGGTTCTGCACTTATTCAGTTTCAACTTTAGATTCATGGTGATTCGTAGAGTGGCTCTCCTGATCTTCTTTGTACTCTGCCACTTTTCTGAATGCTATTTCCTTGGCCTTCTCGGCTCTCAGCTTGGCTGCCATCTTCAGTGGCATTCTCATCTTTGTTGAGTGAAGCTCTAATCTATTTAAGTCCTTCTTCAAAGCTGCTTTACCTCCACCTTGGTAGTCTCACTATCACTGAGACTTGTTCTGTTGATCTTTGGTGGAACTCGTAGAGTCAACAATATCATCCCCAACTCAATGATTCTGTAACTTAGCAATCATCAGCAATTCTTGATCTTTGAAGCTCCGTTGATTTATACTACTTCCTAATCTTCCCGTTGGAAGGAAGCAGTTGAAAGCTATTTAAATTGCTTCACAGATCTCGAGTTATTTATTGTAGACTGCAGATGTGACATGACATCTTTTTCTGACTTCCTGACACTGTAGTCTACTGTTTCACCTACCTCGTCAGATGTGTTACTTTGATGTCTCGGGGAGGTTGACGACTTTATTTCCTCTTTCTGATTTCTTAATCAGAGGTTGTCCTTACATGGATGCTCTCAATAAACTTTTGTTCGAATGCCAACCTTTAGATTGAACCGTTGCCAATGCTTCAATCCTTAGTTGTTCGAACTTAACGATTCTGATGCATTTCTTCTCGGACCTGATCGTAGTGTCTTATTGACTGATGTTTATTGACATGTAGAGTCAGCACTACGATCTTGAAGAGTGTTCACTTGATCTTTAGTGAAGAACAACTCTTCTTTCTTTCGAGTAGTGCTTCAACACTTCTATTTGCCTCGACTGCTCTCAGATACTGATGGCTTGATTCATTGCTCTGGCCCCTTCTGAATAACAAGACACGTCAGATTTGTGGCGTGTCCAGCTCACTTTCTCTTTGTGATCTCCCGTTCACTTATCAACAATGGACTGACCCAATGCTTAATCACTTTAGCCTTGTTCTTCTGAGGCTGACCAGTATCTTTGTGTATACTCCATCAGTTCCTTCTTCGTTTAGCAAACACTACGATCCTGGTTACTTCCAAGATCGTTAACATCTTTTCACTTGACAGCTATTGCACATGTTTACTTTCCTTAGTCATGCTACTGAAGTCTTTTTATGATCATCTTATGGAAGACTTCATCTTAAATGGCTTTACAACTCAATCTGGATGCTGATTGGGTTGATGCTTAGATCTTCTATTAGCTTGCATACCATTCGTTGAGTGCTCTCTGGCTTCCTTCTAGTGAGATGTATCTTTGCAGTATCAACCAGAGGCTTCATTCCTTTGGATATTCTGGGAGTTCTCAATTGTTGAGAATCGTGTTTGCTCTACGATTCTACCTTGGCTTTGTGAGCACATCTTTTGAGGTCTTAGCTCTGCACTCTACTATTCAGCTTCGACTGTGCAGACACTACGACTCCGAGATCCGATCTTGACACTACGATTTCTGTTGTTGTGCTTGTTGTCTTCATCTGATCTTGTTCGACTACGATCTCTACCTTTGATACGATCAGTAGACTCTACGACTCTGAGTGTAGTCTACGATCCTTGTCTTGGTTGTTAGTAGACTCTACAACTCCGAGTGTAGTTTACGATCCTTGTCTTGGCTGTTAGTAGATGCTCAGTCGGCTTGTAGGCAGGCTGTCTCTATGATTCTGAACATGACTTCCTCAGTAGACTATGGATACGAGGAAGTGTTACTCGACACACTACGATCCTTCCTCGTCTCTCCTGGCAGTCTACAAACTCCGAGATTTACTATCTTGCAGACTACGATTCTGCCTTGATAGCTCTCGAGTTTTCCTTGACTCTTCTGGCAGACAACGATTTCTGGTGCGGTGCTCGACGATCAGACAAGCCTATCTATTACAACATACGATCAACCTAACATGCTTGATCTTTGTATGTTTATAGTCCTTGTACATCATTTCTTTTTGAGGACTTTACAAAGTTATTTTGCTTATGTAGGATCAACCTAACAAATTTGATCAATTCATTCTAAGTCCTTGTACATATGTTTTTATAATCTATTAGAGGACTTTACAGCTTTTCTTAATGCAAGCAATGGACTTACTACCGGAGATATTCGTGTTACTTTAAGACTTGGTTTTGTATATTTAACGCGTGAGTTATACCGAGTACTCAGTAAATTATAGACCACTTCAAATCTTCATATTCGTATATTCATTCATATATATATCATAAATAAATCATATATAAATAGGAATATCATTCACATGTTTATTCCTTAAACTATCTTCTTATTACAATCAAAGTGAAATCCTTTCCCAGGTTCATAAACCGATTACATCATTCGTTATTCTTAAGTATAATACATACAATCATACTAATCTATTACAAGATGGTTAACTATCCATCTTAGCTTTGCCCTTATTTCTCTTAGCATTCTCAGTAGACTCGGCTTTAATTGCAATAATATAATTCACGCAAGAAGTGAGGATAACAAGCTCAACAAGTTTAACAAAGAATAATATTAATACCACATTCGTGAATTAAATGACAATCTTTCATAACTGAACAAAAAGTCATGAAGTATTACAAAACATCGATACTTAAAAATTCATAATCTCAATTCCCAAAGTATATAATAGTTTAGGAATTCTGAACCGGTCAAAAGACCATGAACAATATCTTTCTGTTTTCATACTTGAAAAGGACATCACAACACAAAGGCTGTACATCCGGCATTACTTACGAGCACTTCTAGGTGATCAACCTATAGTACTCTATATTGATCAACATTCATCCGTTAAACGTATTTATGTTTAAGTTTTGGCAAACTCGCGTGCCCATCGAATAATCGATGAAAAATATATTTTGTTTGTTCATAAAAAAACCTTACCTTTGAATCCGTACCAAATACTTGGCATAGGATAACGTTATCATTTCTATATAGAAAGATATATATATATATATAAATCAATCAATATCTTACGAATAGTCTAGCCGAGTTAAAACTGGCATTGACCCTTTCTTTAAAACCATGCATGCAACTCAGTACAATGAATCACAGAAAACTCGACTAACACGAAGGTTAGATAAGCGTTAAGAAAAACTTTCCTTAAAGCGTCTACAAATAACTTAATCGTCTGTTCTCAGCCTTTACAGAATCTACATGATATATTCACATAGCACACTGTAATTAGCTACCAAACAATTAATCACATTGTTTCTACCAACTTCTTTCTCTTCAATTCCTAAGTTCATTACCATATACATTAGGTCTTAGAACAATTGAAGTTCAAAACCTAGCTTTTGAAAAAATAACTTCTTGCACCTCCTTTTTCAATTTCATCAGCTCCGGTGTGTAGCTTGAACAGCTTTAACTTTATCGATTAAAGTCGATTATACTCGTATATCATCACGTGGGTACCTAGATTTTTCATCTCCATCTTTATTATTTGTAAATTATACGAAATGAGTCTTTGACAATATCGTACTCGTACTTATATACGATCTTCTACTCAACACGTCGCCTACCACGTTCGCTTTTCAGGATGGCATGGTCGTAACATGTCTTTGAAATGAGTCTCTCTTGAGTTCTTCAAACTCTTCCCACATTCCTTGCTCCATTCGAATTTTGTATCTCTACGAGTCATTTGCGTTAATGGAATAGCGATTCAAGAATATCCTTTTAACGAATCTCCGATATTAACCAACTAAGCCAGAAAGCTACGTATTTCGATTACCGACTTAGGTTGTTCTCAATCGTGACTCATATCCCAACCTTGGATAAGACGTTACAATGACACCTATCGGTTTCTTATCGCATCGAATATGGTGTCCCCTACTAGAGTCGGCTTCGGTGCATTCCACAAAGAAAGTCACCGAGATAAAGGCTCGGTACCAAATTTATAGTTGAATTTTAACTCACAAGTTCAATAGGAGCCATTCGATATGAGATTTTAGAAATGAGTTTTGTCTTAGGGTTCAAAGTCGATACAAAATTTAATATCGAAGCTTTGGGAGTAAACCAAGAAATTCTTTGAAATACGTCGGGAAAAATCAATAACAACAGAATATTATTCAAATCGGCGTGTCTTTATTCAAATCCATAACATGGACTAAGAAAACTTGACATCCGTAATAAACGAATGACTTCATGGCTTGATATGAAAATGTTTGACTACAATGGTTTGATTGCTTGATTTGAATAACAAAGTTGCTTAGGAATATGAAAACTAACAACCTTACTTAAAGTAATCAATTTCGGCATTGACGAGTAGTTAACCTTAAAATCACATCAAAAGCAAATATCTCTATAGAAATAAGGTTAACGAGGTAATGTGATAGTGCCAACTGAATCAAGCAAGATTTCTAAACAAACGGATGTAATGAAAGTTTCTCTAACTGAGTCTCCATAAATAGGTCAAAGTCTAATTTCTCCGTAATCAAGTTCAAACGTTGAGTGCAAGCAAGAGAGATAAAAGAATGGGTAGAACCCGGTATCTAGTAAGGTATAAACTTCGCAAGAATTTATAATTAACTAACCGTGCTAACCTTCGGGTTCCTCGCATTTTGACCGATCCACCACAAAACGCTTCTTCCGAGGCTGCTGACTTTGACTTTTTGGGACATCCTTTTAAGTCACCATTCCCATTGGATCTGGGTTTCGATACCGCATAATCTCGAGCGATATGTCCTTCTTTTCCACAATTATAGCATACCTTAAACTGTTGTGGGCAATTTAATGATATGTCCCTCTTCCCCGCATTTGTAATATATCGACCGGTGGTCTTTCTCCTCCTTGGAACCCGAGCCACTCGGGTTACCGACGTCTTCACATGGTCGTTGTTGAATCTCCTCTTTTTAAAATCTCCTCCCGACTCGCTTCTTCTATTTTCATGACCACGATTACCACCAGAGTGGTTACCGCCTTTGTCCGTATTCTTGTTTCTCCGCTGGTTATCGTTATTCTGATGACTGCTATCTTCGGTATGATCCTGGTTATGGTCCTTCGGTTGAAAGTAATCGTTATCTCGCTCTAACAACTGAGCCATGTTGGCAACATCTGAATAGAGAGAAAATTTATGAGAAATGAGATACTGACGTATGCCGGGTTTCAAACCTCTCAGAAACATCCGCGTCATACGTTCCTCATTCTCCACCAAATGAGGTGCAAACCTGGATAACTCCACGAACTTCGCCTCATACTGGGACACCGTCATGTTATTCGCCCGATCCTAATAAACTCCACTTCCTTCATATGACGAATACTTTCGGGGAAGTACTTGTCATTGAAATATTTTCAAACGTCTCCCATGACATGCCGAAAGTGCAATTTGGATGGGTACGCTTCATGATTCCCACCGATGTCGCCTCTCGTTACGGAACATAAAAGTAGCGAATGGAACTTTCTGTTCCTCTGTGCATCCCAAGACATCGAATATCTTGGTAATTTGTTTGACCCACGTCTTCGCCTTAATCGGATCCGGCTTTCCCCAGAATTTTGGTGGTCCCAACTCTTTGAACTGCTTGGCTGTGACCACCCGTGAATTGCTATCATTTCCTCCTGTATTTTGAACACGAGTCTCCCTAAATCGATTTTTGCATGAACTGCAAAATGCTTCTAAACATCCCCTCGTTCATCATATGCTCAGTGGTGTTGTTCACAGGAGGTACATTGTCAGCCTGTTGCACGTTCTCCTCGTTGGTAAGTACATGCATCTCCACGGTCTCATTTACTCCACCATTTATATTCTCAATCGATATTCTCAACATCATCATAAAATAAGGGTTAATTAAGGAAATCAATATATCACATAATATCCCTATATACTAACCAACTAACAAATAAGCTTAGGTAGGACACACTCAATGAAGGATTTACTCGTATCTCCCTTCCTAGTTCTATTCCCGATCTCTCCTGGAGATCATATCCCTAAGCTCTATTTCCAACCTGTGGACGCCCCCAAAATAGGTCCATTCCATCCAACCCATTACGAAGTCGCCAAATACATGGTATGCGAAATAACTATATCTTAATTATTACAACATATAAACTGTGAGTTTAAATACAGATATTGCCATCTAGACAATATCCACACGCAAATAAATCCCCATCATAATTATTGATACATTATTTTATAAAAATGGTGAGGACTACTAAACAACTCTCTCTAGAACCTTCATTCCATACCCCGACTAGTACTCGCTACATTCTCGCCTCCTGAGAAGAAAAATGGAACAAAAAGGAAAAGGGTGAGCTCAACTAGCCCAGTAAAGAATATTATGACTAAGATAATATACAACAAATTATCGTTAGTCTTCAATAGGGAAAAATCTAATAGAATACAATAGACAACCAGTTTTAAATCAACAACTGCAAGTGAAACAACAATTCATTAGAAGAGTCAAGTAGAGAATGCAAACTACTATTTTCTATATATGAATTTAAAAGTTCATCGTCGATATTTTATCCTGTAACATCAATCAATATATATCACGGAATCAAATATTCATCTTTGTACACACAGCCAAAGATATTCATCGATTAGTCATGTTCATCTAAACACTGCTCATCTTTCCACTACGGGCCAAAGATATTAATCATTCGGTCGTATTCATCTCAACACTGTTCATCTTTGCACTACGGCCAAAGATATTCATCAAGAAATCATTCATCTTTGCACTACTGGGGCCAAAAATATTCAATAATATCATCATTTAAGATCGAGGATGATGAAAAATATTTTAAAGGAAACGAATCCAAGTGAAACAAAAGAACAAATATTAAGGATTCAGATTTTAAATAATCCAAGTTCAAAAATACTTCATAAGTAATCGAGTGGAGTAAAATTCAAGAATGATCAAAACATGGATACAATCAAAGCTAGTATCCATAGTAGATATTTTGGACAAAAAGAAGAAATTTTATTTTTGGTGAATAGTGTCGTATTCGTGAATAGTGTCAGATATCGTGAATAGTGTCGTACACGTGAGTAGTAATCTCAAACACCAAAAGATAGAAATTTCACTGAAAAAAAATCTTCACGCCGTGAATAGTACTCGTGAATAGTAACTCGTGAATAAGAACTCATGAATAGTAACCCCGACATGAAAAAGTTCCAAATTTGATAAAATTTCCAACCAATATTTTTAAGATAATGATATTGAAGAAATAATATCATTTTCGAATAAAATAACATCCCTTACCTCGAAAGACAGTACTTCTAGTTGAAACACCGGATATAGGCTATGACTTGAACTTGCACCGTATAGCAATACTCAAAATACTCACAAGAATACGCTCGATAATATAGAGAGAGAAAACTTCATTTACGGTGTGATTTTCAATTTAACCTAAGCACCCTATTTATAGAAATTGCTTAGAACACCAAAGCAGAAAATTTAATATAATATATTATTAATAATAAATTTTCCTACGCCTCTTTGGAAATCAGCTCCTAACATTTCCCACATGCCAATATTTTAGAAAAAGTAATATAAAAACGTGTTTCATAAAATAAATAATTAAAACTTCCAAAAATTAATTATTTCGGAGCTTCAGAACTTCAATAATTCACAATAAATAGTCCTTTTGTCAGAAAATTCAAAACTTGCAAATTTTTATAGGAAATTCAATTCTCTACAACTTTGCAGAAGGACGTTTTCAAATTCCAAAGCAGAAATTGGAAGAAATCCCAAACAGGACGATTTTTTATGTGCTATAATCAAATTTCGATCAAGAAATGGGGTCCACCGACACACAAAATATGTGTTAAACAACTTTTGCAACAAAAATACTCATCATCCCCATATACTCATATATCTCACATTCATTATAAAAATATCACCAATTAATATATTATTAAAATAATATATTTAAATGAATTATTTTATCGAGAAAAAGATAAAATATTAATTTTCAACAATTGTCACATAAAAATTTTCTCCATCTATATCCACATAAAATCAATATTTTTCTTATCATATAAATCAATAATTAATTATTCACAAATAATATTTACAGAATCACAAAGATGGCAACCGGTAGCCGCTCGAGGAAGAGGGCTTTCAATAAAGATTTCTCCTTCTTGGCGCGCAATGATTAGGTGACCAAACCTCTCCTTAGACAGAACTTTCTAGACATTGCCAATAATGTTATCCAATAATATTATTGAGGATAATATGAATTATTGCTCAGATAATGAAAAATTGTGTAATGACAATTTATTGAAACAAAAAGTAATATAAAATATCAATGCGCAATTATTGAATCAATAAAATAAAATCTTTGAGAATTATTCGTAACAATTATTGAGTAGTGCATTCTTACGTAAGAATCAATAATTGGTGCAATCGCAGTATCTTCTACTGTTCAACAACGCGTATTAGTGTGTTTTAATCACCGAGTATTCCAACAGTATTAATGGTAACAACTACACCGTTATTTATAAATAACTTATATTTGTCGTTTTCTTCATCCAATTGCTTTCTGTTATGGGGCCCACAAAAGACTGCTACTGTAAATACGAATATTTTAGAACAATACTGAATATTCCACAACCAAACGAATATTCCCAAACAATAATGAATATTTTATAACCATTTGCTTATTGAAATATTTCATGTATTTTACCCATAACTATCCACATTAATCAAATCAACCCTTACTATTTTAAAATAATAAATAGAGGAAATAAATTTTATTTATTAATAATTTGGGGTCTTACACGGAACATTAAGCCTTATGCGCGCCATGACGCTTGAACCTCAAAGACCTGTAAAATTTTAATGAGACAAAAATTTTAGTAAACTTCCCGGATTCATAATTTCTTCGTTACAAGTCCGATTTGGTCCGTTCAAATGCCTACAACTCCCATTTTACATACTTTACACGTTCATATAAGAATTTTATAAATTTGAATCCGTTAACTCGAAATTCACTTTTAAGTTCATTTTCGAGCGTCCGTTAAACGTTATTGAGCGTTAAATACTCATCTTCTTCGTTTTAAGTTGGAATCCGACGATTCTTGAGCCCACGACTCTTAAATACCCTATCTCACGTGTTGACATTGAAAACTAATATTTTCAAGTTCCACGACAACTTTCGACTACTAATTCAGAAATTTTACGTTTTCGACGTTTAACGTCTAATTCCGTAAAATTCGCCATAACTTCGTTACTAGTGTTCTATAAGCCAAATCGAATGGAACACTCCATTGATTTTTTGAGACCCCGAATTTTATGAAATATAATTATTCAATTTTTCTATTTTGGTAAATAGTTAAATTGATAAAAGTTTAAAGTTAAGGGTCATATTTGAAAATGTTTCAAAGTAAGCAAGTTGTTATAAAATAATCGGTGGTAAAATACGCGTGGTTGCATAGTAGCACACGGTATTGATTATTGATGCTTATGTGAGAAGTCACTCAGTTATACTCAATTATTGCTATAATAATTGCTGCATCATATCTCTCATATTATTGATTCAATTATTGTCACAGTATCATCTGCATAATATTTTATATTTTATTAAATCAATAATTGAGACGATAAAGTTATTCATATTATTAAATTACAATATTTACAATGTCTAGAAGTTCTGTCAAGGAGAGGTTTGGTCACCTAATTGCGCGCCAATAGGGAGAAATCCTTATTGAAAAGCCCCCTCTTTCCTGGGATCAACTTGGTTGTTAAATATTATGAGTTATAATATTAATGATGAATAAGTTCGTGTTGATTAAAGATGAAATTGATAGTTCCATTGTGTTGGAATTATTAGTGTTAGTGGAAATAGACATTTATTTCGATAATAATTGATGTTTGGAGGTTATATTATTCGATTGGGTATTCGGGGCACTTTTTGTGTCGGAGTACTATTCACGAGTTACTATTCATGAGTTACTATTCACCCGATTACTATTCACTCTAGTATTATTCACTTGGGTATTTGAGACACTTTTTGTGTTAGAGTACTATTCACGAGTTACTATTCACCCAAATTACTATTCACTCTAGTATTATTCACTCGGGTATTTGGGACACTTTTCGGTGTCGTAAGTACTATTCATGTGGTACTATTCTTAAAGTACTATTCATGGGGTACTATTCACCCAAAAAATATATTTCTTTTCGGTCCAAATCATTTTTTGGGTATAATATTATTCCATGAGGAGATGTACAAATTTTTCAGACCGTTGGTTGAAATTATAATAGTAAATCAATATGGATCGTTGGTTTAAAGTTTTAATAGTAAATCAATATGGATCGCTGGTTTAAAGTTTTATTAGTGAATCAGTATGGACCGTTGCTTTAAGTTTTAATAGTAAATCAATATAGATCGTCCGTTTAAAAGTAAATCAATCTGGACAGTTCATAAATTAGTTACTATTCAGTCCATTCTCCTATAAATAGAAGATTATTCCTTTATTATTTATTACGAATTCACTGAAACTCTAGAGAGAGAAATTATAGAGAGAAGTTGTAAGACCCCAACTTATTATAAATAAAATTCCATTTTCTTTTATTCATTATTCTAAATTAATACGGGTTAATTTGATATAATTCTTTTGTTATGGGTGAAATGTGCAAAGTTTACAAAATAAGCAAGTGGTTATAAAATATTCATTATTGTCGGGGAATATTCGTTTAGTCGTGGAATATTCTTTTTGTCGGGAATCTCGCATAAGCAGTATGATCATTGGTGGGCCCCATAACGGAAAAGCGGTTGGATGAAGGAAACGACAAAGATTGAGTTTTATAAATAACGACGTATATTGTTACCAATTAACACTTTGTTGGGTTACGGTGGTTAAAATCTGATAATATGCGTGGTTGACAAGAAGTTAGCTGCGATTATTTATGCAGTATTGTTGAATTATTGATCCTTACGTAAGAAGGCACTACTCAATAATTGTTACGGTGAGTTCTTTATTCAATATTATATTGATTCAATAATTGTTGCGTTGATATTTGGTATCCTTTGTTGTTTGAATAATTGTCATTACACAAGATTTTCCATTATCAAATTAATAATTCATATTATTTGAATAATATTATCGGATAACATTATTGGCAATGTCTAGAAAGTTACATCTAAGGAGAGGTTTGGTCACCTAATTGCTGCGCCTAGGTAAGGAGAAATCCTTATTGGAAAGCCCCTCTTTCTTGGGAGCTACCGGTTGTCGATCTTGTGATTCGTAATATTATTTTGAATAATTAATTATTGATTATTATGATAAAGAAAATATTTATTTTATGTGGATATAGATGGAGAAAATCTTTAATGTGACAATTGTTGAAAATTAATATTTTGTCTTTTTTCTCGATAAAATAATTTATTTAAATATATTATTTTTAATAATATATTAACGGTGATATTTTTATAATGAATGTGGGATATATGAGTATATGAGGAGGTAGAGTATTTTGTGGCATTAAATGTTTAACATATGTTTTGTGTGTCGGTGGACACAATTCTTGATAGAAAATTGATTATAGATCGTAAAATCGTCTGCTTATGGATTTCGGTCCATTTCATTTGGAATTTGGAAAAACTTTCTTCCGCAAAGTTGTAGAGAATGGAATTTCCCATGGAAAGTCGCGTATTTCAAATTTTTCCGATAAACGAGCTATTTTCACTTAATTATTGAAGTTTGGAAAATAAAATAATTTTATTAAATTATATGGTGGGACCCACTTTGGTTGGTGTAATTAATCATGTGAAATTTCTTTGGGATTTTTTTCCAAGGTGGTGGCTGGTCATGGTCTAAAGCATGCGTATGAATTTTAAAAATTAATAATATTAATTTATTATTTTAGTCTCCTTTTGGCGTTCTAACATTTTTCTATAAATAGAGGCTAAGTTAGAATTGAAAATCACACCGTAAACTAAGTTTCTCTTTCTCTCTAAATTATCGGCGTATTCTTGTGAGTATACTTTGAGTGTTGCTATACTGGTATGGATTTACATCAAAGACTATACACCGAAATTCAATGTAAGAAATACGGTTATTTTGAGGTAAGGGTATTATTTTCTACTTAAATGATATTTTTCTTCAATATCATTATCTTCAAGTATTGGTGAACTTTTTATCAAATTTGAAACTTGTTGTGTCGGGTTTATTATTCACGTATCTGGACTTTATTCACGATATCTGACATTATTCACGAATCTACCTTTATTCAATTTAAAAAATAAAAATTTTTCTCTTTTTGTCCAAAATATCTATTCGGGATACTAGCTTTGATTGTATCCATGTTTTGATCATTCTTGAATTTTACACCACTATGATTATTTTTGAGGTATTTTTGGACATGGATAAAACAAAGTACGAATCCTTAATCCTTAATCCTTGTCATTTTGTTTCACTGGATTCGTTTCTTTAAAAATATTTTTCATCATCCTCAGTCTTAAATAATGATATAAATGAATATCTTTGGCCTGTAGTGCAAAGATGAACGATTAACTGATGAATATCTTTGGCCTGTAGTGCAAAGATGAACAGGTGTTGAGATGAACATAACTTATTTGGTGATTTAAATGAATATCTTTGGGCTGTAGTGCAAAGATGAATATTGATTGTTGTTACATGGATAAAATATTGATGATGGACTTTTAAACCTTAGAAAGCAAGTAGAATTCTTTTCTACGTGACTCTTCTAATGGATGTTATTTCATTGCATTTGTTGATCTAAAACTTGTTTTCTATTGTATTCTATTAGATTTTTCCCTGTTGAAGACTAACGATAATTTGTTGTATATTATCTTAGTCATAATATTCTTTACTGGGCTAGTTGAGCTCACCCTTTCCTTTTTGTTCCATTTTCTTCTCAGGAGGTGAGAACATAGCAGGATCGAGTCGGGGTATGGAGTGATGGTTCTAGGAAGATGTTTTAGCAATCCTCACTATTTCTATAAAATAGTGTTTGAATAATTGTAACGAGGACTTATTTGCGTGTGGATATTGTATTTAAACTCACAGTATGTATTGTCGTATTTCACACGACACTTGTATTATTGAAGTTGTAGTTGCTTTCTATACCATGTATTTTGGCGACTCAGAATGGGTGTTGTATACCTGTTTTGGGGGCGTCACAGTTGGTATCAGAGCTTAGGGATATGGTCTGGCGGAGATCGGGGAATAGAACTAGGAGGGAGAGGCGAGTAAATCCTTCACTAGTGTCCTACCTAAGTTTATTTGTTGGTCGGTCATAATATAGGATATTATGTGATATGTTAATTTGTTTAATTAACCCTTGTTTTATGGCGATGATTTAAGAATGGGTCACGAAGCGTTAACAATGGAGTTTATGAGACCGTGGAGACGCCAGCAGACTCACCAACGAGGAGGAGAACGTATAACAGTGGCAATGTTCCTCCCGTGAACAACGCCATTGAGCAAATGGTGAACGACGGGATGTTTAGAAAATTTTTGCGATTCATGCAAAATCGACGAGGAGACTCGTGTACAAAATACTGGAGAGAAATGATAGTAACGTCACGGTTTGTCACTACCAAACAATTCAAAGAGTTGGGACCACCAGATTTCCATTGAAAGCTTCGGATCCGATCAAAGCGTAAACGTGGGTCAAGCAAATTACCAAGATATTCGATGTTTTGGGGTGCACGGAGGAGCAGAAGGTTCCATTCGCCACCTTTATGTTTTCGTGGTGAAACAGATTCTTTGGTGGAAATCGTGAAGCGCACCCGACGTGATGCACTTAACATGTCTTGGGAAAGATTTGAATCGTTCAATGACAAGTACTTTCCGAAAGTATTCGTCATATGAAGGAGGTAGAGTTTATTAGACTTTAAGCGAACAACATGGCGGTGTCTCGAAGACGAGGCAAGGTTCGCAGAATTATCCAGGTTTGCACCTCATTTGGTGGAGAATGAGGAACGAATGACGCGTATATTTCTGAGAGGTCTAAAACCAGAGATTCGTCAATACCTTATCTCTCATAAATTTTCTCTATATTCAGATGTTGTCAACAGGGCTCAGTTATTAGAGCGAGATAGTGAGTATACTCAACCGAGGGACCACAATCAGGGTAGTCATCAGAACGATGATAACCAGCGAGGAGGAAAGAATACGGACAAAGGCGGTAACCACTTAGGTGGTAATCGTGGACATGATAATAGGAAAGGTGACTCAAGTAGAAATTTCAGAAAAAGAAGATTCAACAATGGCGGGAAGATATCAACAAAGACACCAAATACCAACAACAAATGCTTGGGGAGGAGAACGACCGCCGGTTAGATGTTACAAATGCGGGAAGGAGGGACATATCACCTCAAATCATCCACAACAATCCAAAGTATGTTACAACTGTGGACGGGGAAGGCCATATCGCTTCGAGATTGTACTATAGCGAAACCAAGTTCAGTGAGGAGTGGTGATTCCAAGGGTATCCGGATAAGTCGAAATCGGTGGTTCTGAAGAAGAGCTTTTGTCGTGACTGGCCAAAACATGAGGAACCCGAACGAGGTGATCACGGGTAAGCTAATCTTGAATTCTTGCGAAGTTTATACCTTGCTAGATACCGGTTCTACCCATTCTTTTATCTCTCCTGCTTGTGCTCAACGTTTAAACTTGACTCAGAGAAATTAGATTTTGATTTATCTGTTGAAACTCAGTTGGGTGAAACCTTCGTTACATCTACGTTTATAAATCTTGCATGATCCAAGTTAAGCGATATCACATTAGTGTTGATCTTATCTCTTTAAAGATACTTGCTTTTGATGTGATTTTAGGAATTGATTGGTTAACCACTCATCATGCCAAAATTGATTGTTTTCGTAAGGTTGTTAGTTTTCATATTCCTAACTAAACTGTCATACAATTCAAACCACTAAACCACTAAAATCGATCATCGTCATATCAAGCCACAAAGCTACTCATTTATTGAAAAAGCGGATGTCAAGCTTTCTTAGCCCATGTTATGGATTTGAATAAAGACAAGTCGATTTGAATAATATTTACGTGGTTAGAGAATTCTCGATGTATTTCTGAAGAGCTTCGGCCTACCCCGAACGTGATGTTGAATTCTTTATTGACCTTGAACCGAATACAAAGCCCATTTCTAAAAACCCCATATCGAATGGCTCTATTGAACTTCGGAGTTAAAAGTCCAACTACAGGAGTTATTAGACATCGGTTTCATTAAATCTAAAGACGTCTCCTTGGGGTGCTCTGTTTTATTCAGTAAAGAAGAAAAGGCGGGAGTATGCGACTTTTGTATTGACTATCGAGAATTGAACCATGTCACCATCAAGAATAGGTATCCGCTACCTCGCATTGATGACTGTTCGACCGATTACAAGGAGCGCAATTCTTTTCAAAGATCGATCTTCGATTCGGATATCATCGGTGAAGATTAAAAGCGAGGATATTCCAAAAGCGACATTCAGGACTCGATACGGGCATTATGAATTCTTGTTCATGTCTTTTGGATTGACTAATGCTCCTGCTGCTTTCATGGATATGATGAACTGTGTATTTAAGGAATATTTGGATCGGGATTCGTTGTTGTCTTTATTGATGACATCCTCATCTATCAAAAAAAAGCCAAGTGAAGATCATGAGCACCATTTGAAAATTTGGTACTACAAAGATTTCGTGAGCACAAGCTTTATGCCAAGATGAAGAAATACGAGTTCTGGCTTGAGGAAGTAGCATTCCTTGGGCACGTGGTATCAAAACAAGGAGTATCTGTTGACCCGGTGAAGATTGAAGCAATACAAAGTTAGAACACCAAAGTCGATGGCCAAATCACGTGACTTTCTCGGGCTTAATTGGTTATTATCGGAGATTTGTGGAAGGATTTTCTCGAATCGCTACTCTGTTAACTCAGCTGACTCGGAAGGATGGAAAATTCTTATGGAGCGAGGAATGCGAGAAGAGATTTCAAGAGCTCAAGAGGAGACTCATTTCGGCACCTGTTCTGACAATACCATCTGGTTCAGATGGATTTGTTATCTACAGCGATGCTTCTGGCAAGGGGTTAGGATGTGTTCTCATGCAACATGGGAAAGTCATAGCCTATGCCTCACGACAACTCAAAGAATATGAGAGGAATTATCCTACTCATGATCTAGAATTGGCAGCAGTCGTATTCGCGTTGAAGATATGGAGACACTACTTGTATGGAGAGAAAGTGGAGATTTATACGGACCATAAAAGCCTCAAATATTTCTTCACCCAAAAAGAACTCAACATGCGGCAACGACGTTGGCTGGAGCTGTTAAAAGATTACGATCACACTATTCAATATCATCCCGAAAAGCGAGCGAAGTAGTTGTACGCGATTAAGTAGAAGATCATATGCAAGCATGAAAGTGCGATATTGTCAACGTATAAAGGCCCATTTTGTATGACTTGCAAAGGATGGAGGTAGAATTAAAGACTCAGGACCCACATAATGATGGCGAATATACAAGTAGAACCGACTTTAATCGATAAAGTTAAAGCTGCTCAAGCTACGGACCTGGGGCTGATGCGTATGAAGAAGAAAGTGCAAGAAGGAGCTATTCCGGAAGCAAGAATTGATGAGGAAGGAATACTTCGAGTCAATTCTAGACTTTCATGCTCCTAACGATTACGACCGAAGCATAAAATCATGATGGAGGCACACAACACCCCGTTTGCAATCCATCTCAGGAGTACCAAAATGTATCATGATATTCGACATACATTTGGTGGAACAATATGAAAGAGAGAGATTGCGGAGTTTATCTCAAGATGTTTAACTTTGTCAACGTGTAAAGGCGGAGCATCAAGTGCCAAAAGGTCCATTGCAACCACTTGAGATTAGGAATGGAAATGGGAACACATTACTATGGATTTTGTTCTGTGTCTTCCCAAAGTTTCTCAAGGCGTAGATGCAATTTGGGTTATTATTGATAGATTAACCAAGTCTCCGCCCATTTCTTACCGTCACGCGAGACTTATTCCTTGAACGTCTTGCTCGTAGATACGTGAATGAGATTAGACGATTGCATGGCATGCCCGGTATCCATAGTTTCGGATCGTGACCGAGATTCACTTCAAGATTTTGGGTTAGCTTGCAGAAAAGCTATGGGCGCGGATTTATACGATTGATCAAAGATACCATCCTCAAACGGACGGACAATCGAGAGGACTATTCAAACCCTTGAAGATCTATTAAGACTCGTGTCCTAGATTTCAAAGGAAGTTGGGATAAGTACCTACCATTGGTGGAATTCTCCTACAACAACAGTTATCAAGCAAGTATAGGCATGGCTCCATTTGAGGCGTTGTATGGGACGAAAATGTCGTTCTCGATATCTTTGGGACGAGGTGGGAGAAGCAACATTGTTGGGACCGTAATTGAAAGACGCATGACTACGTAAAAGATCCAAATGATTCGACAACGATTCAAACTTCACAAGATCGACAAAAGAGTTATGCCGATCTTCATAGAAAGGACGTGGATTTTAATATTGGAGATCATGTATTATTTTAATTGCTCCATGGAAAGGAGTTACAAGATTTGGGAAAAGAGGAAAGCTCAATCCAAGGTTTGTTGGTCCATTTGAGATTCTTGGCCAGAATAGGAAACGTAGCTATAGACTCGCGTTACCTCCAAGTATGTCTCGTGTTCACAATGTATTCCACATATCTATGCTTCAGTAAACATGTGAAAGACCCGAACCACATTATTGCATTAGAACCCAGACGAGATAGTGAAGATTTAACCTACGAGGAGATACTGTTGAGATTTTGGATAGGAAAGAGCATGTCTTACGTACGAAGGTTATACCACAAGTTAAGGTTTTGTGGAGAAACCATGCAATTGAGGAAATGACATGGGAGTTGGAATCGGAGATGAAAGCGAGGTACCCTCACCTTTTCGATATACAGAATGCGACGTCAATTTCGAGGACGAAATTTCATAAGGAGGGGAGGTTGTAAGACCCCAACTTATTATAAATAAAATTCAATTTTCCTTTATTCATTATTCTAAATTAATACGGGTTAATTTGATATAATTCTTTTGTTATGGGTGAAATGTGCAAAGTTTATAAAATAAGAAAGTGGTTATAAAATATTCATTATTGTCGGGGAATATTCGTTTGGTCGTGAAATATTATTTTTTTTTCGGAATCTCCGCATAACAACAAGTTGATCATTGGTGGGCCCCATAACGAAAAACGGTTGGATGAAGGAAAGCGACAAAGATTGAGTTTTATAAATAACGACGATATTATTACCGAATTAACACTTTGTTGGGTTACACGGTGGTTAAAATACGATAATATGCGTGGTTGCGACAAGAAGACACGGCAGTATTACGCAGATATTGTTGAATTATTGATCCTTACGTAAGAAGGCACTACTCAATAATTGTTACAGTAGTTACTGTTCAATATTATATTGATTCAATAATTGTTGCGTTGATATTTGGTATCACTGTTGTTTGAATAATTGTCATTACACAGTATTTTCCATTATCAAATCAATAATTCATATTATTAGAATAATATTATCAGATAACATTATTGGCAATGTCTAGAAAGTTCGCCCAAGGAGAGGTTTGGTCACCTAAATTGCGGCCAAGTAAGGAGAAATCCTTATTGGAAAGCCCCTCTTTCCAGGAGCTACACGGTTGTCGATCTTGTGATTCTGGTAATATTATTTTGAATAATTAATTATTGATTATTATGATAAAGAAAATATTTATTTTATGTGGATATAGATGGAGAAAATCTTTAATGTGACAATTGTTGAAAATTAATATTTTGTCTTTTTCTGATAAAATAATTTATTTAAATATATTATTTTTAATAATATATTAACGGTGATATTTTTATAATGAATGTGGGATATATGAGTATATGAGGAGGTAGAGTATTTTGTGGCATTAAATGTTTAACATATGTTTTGTGTGTCGGTGGACACAATTCTTGACCGAAAATTGATTATAGACTGTAAAATCGTCCGTTTATGGATTTCGGTCCATTTCTATTTGGAATTTGGAAAAACTTTCTTCTGCAAAGTTGTAGAGAATGGAATTTCCCATGGAAAGTCGCGTATTTCAAATTTTTCTGATAAACGAGCTATTTTCTACGAATTATTGAAGTTTCGGAAAATAAAATAATTTTTATTAAATTATATGGTGGGACCCACTTTGGTTGGTGTAATTAATCATGTGAAATCTCTTTGGGATTTTTTTCCAAGGTGGTGGCTGGTCATGGTCTAAAGCATGCGTATGAATTTTAAAATTAATAATATTAATTTATTATTTTAGTCTCTCTTTTGACGTTTCTAACATTTTTCTATAAATAGAAGGCTAAGTTAGAATTGAAAATCACACCGTAAACTAAGTTTTCTCTTTTCTCTCTAAATTATCGAAGCGTATTCTTGTGAGTATACTTTGAGTGTTCTTTATACGGTGCGGATTTACACAAGACTATACCGAAATTCAATGTAATACGGTTATTTTGAGGTAAGGGTATTATTTTCTTCTTAAATGATATTTTTCTTCAATATCATTATGCCAAGTATTGGTGAACTTTTTTATCAAATTTGGAACTTGTTGTGTATGGGGTTACTTATTCACGATACTCTGGCCTTTATTCACGATATACGACATTATTCACGAATCTGGCCTTAAGACTATTCATAGAAAAATAAAAATTTTTCTCTTTTGTCCAAAATATCTATTCGGGATACTAGCTTTGATTGTATCCATGTTTTGATCATTCTTGAATTTTACACCACTATGATTATTTTCGAGGTATTTTTGGACATGGATAAAACAAAGTACGAATCCTTAATCCTTAATCCTTGTCATTTTGTTCAACTTTGGATTCGTTTTTAAAAAATATTTTCATCATCCTCGGTCTTAAATAATGATATAAATGAATATCTTTGGGCTGTAGTGCAAAATGAGACGATTAATCGATGAATATCTTTGGCACTGTAGTAAAAGATGAGCAGTGTTGAGATGAACATAACCAACTAGTGATTTAAATGAATATCTTTGGCCTCAGTGCAAAGATGAATATTGATTGTTATTCTGAGGATAAAATATTGATGATGGACTTTTAAACCTTAGAAGACAGTAGAATTCTTTTCTACGTGACTCTTCTAATGGATTCTTTGCTTCATTGCATTTGTTGATCTAAAACTTGTTGTCTATTGTATTCTATTAGATTTTTCCTGTTGAAGACTAACGATAATTTGTTGTATATTATCTTAGTCATAATATTTTTCTTGGGCTAGTTGAGCTCACCCTTTCCTTTTTGTTCCATTTTCTTCTCGGGAGGTGAGAACATAGCAGGATCGAGTCGGGGTATGGAGTGATGGTTCTAGGAAGATGTTTTAGCGATCCTCACTATTTCTATAAAATAGTGTTTGAATAATTGTAACGAGGACTTATTTGCGTGTGGATATTGTATTTAAACTCACAAGATGTATTGTCGTATTTCATTTCACACGACACTTGTATTATTGAAGTTGTAGTTGCTTTTCATACCATGTATTTTGGCGACTCAGAATGGGTGTTGTATAATTTTTGGGGGCGTCACGAAGTTATAGAGAGAAAATCTATAGAGAGAAAGAAGAAGAGAAGTACGCTACCTCACTATTCCAAAGATCAATTTTCTTCTAAGGTAAGGGATATTATTATTATAGTAAGGGGTATTATTTCTTTCATATTCATGAAGAAGAACTTCATTATTCCATTCTTTATTATTTCGTTGGAATATCCTGTCGGTCAGTAATTTTTGCTCGACTTGGTTCCGCTTCTTTATTATTTCGTTAATAATATTCATGCGTGCGTTACGCATGACACGGTTTCATTCTTTATTATTCATTGGGAATAACATGTTTGTGCGATTTATCGCACGCATGGTGAATCCTACGTTATTCCATTCTTTATTATTCTCTTGGAATATCCATGCCTATGTGGATTACCACATGCATGGTGAATGATCCTTTGTATTCATTCCTTATTAAATTGTGGAAATGATCAGATACGTGGATTACTGCGCATGGCAAGTAAAAATTCATTTGCAGTTTCGTAATTTTTCTGACCCTCAAAAATTCTGGAAAGTCCTAATATAAGCATTGGACTGTTGATTATGATTAAAGTCATAATAAAATCATTGGACTTATGAAAATCATGGGTATATGTAGTATTAATAAGTGTTGTGATGAGTTATGTTGGTTATTATGTGAAAACATGAAAGTTTCTTAGAAATCACAAAGGGTTGAAAATTAGATTTTTGTGAAAATGGAACATAAAATTCAATTGACCATATCTCCTATTATATTTTGAATTTTTGAGTGTGGTCAAGTTATAGAGTTAGATCTATGAGTTTTCTAACTTATCCAGGTGGAATCACTGAAAAATGTGTTATAGATTTTCGTGTGGACTGATTTTAGCAAAGGAGTCAAAAACTGCAAAGTACCAAAAAGCTACTGCCCATAAATTTAAAAGGGAACTTTTGGCCACTTAAATTGTGAGAAAAATTTCGGCCTTTTGGGACATGGAAATATATGGTATAAAGTACCTCCTGTCCAAAAATGAGTTCATTCCGACTTAAAATGAGCAAGTTATGACTATTTCGATATTTAGGTTTTTTTGACAAAAAACACTATAACCGGAGTTCTATAACTCTGATGACCATAAAATTTAAACTGAAAGCTTACGTTAACATGTGTAAGATCCTGCCAAGATTTGGAAATTTCTGGAGTTAAACTTGAGGTAGCTAATTTTTTAAGGAATTAATTAGAAATTGATTTTTGAAAAATACTTAAGGGAGTGGAAAAATTATAAAAAAATACTTGTTGTGTATGAAATATATGTATATATGTTTGGACAAAAGATAGAAAAATAATAAGTTGATTTGGTAATTTTTCATAAAAATGATTTAGTTACGAACATATGAGTTTAATATGTTATGTGAAGTTGAAAATTTGGTTTTACAGTTGTATATCTTTGGCTTACGTGCATAGATGGACTGTTGATTACTGGTTTTATGTATATATTTGGCTTACGTGCAAAGATGGACTGTTGATTATTGGTTTTACAGTTGTATATCTTTGGCTTACGTGCAAAGATGAACTATTGATTGATGAGTATCTTTGGCTTATGTGCATAGATGAACTGTTTATTGGTATGATTATGACCGAGGATCATTCGGTATAATCATGACCCGTAATGTTATAGATGATGTGGTAAAAGTCATCATTGGCCCGTAGTGCATTGATGGATGATTATTAGTATGATTATAACTAGGGATTATTCTAAGATAATCATGATCATTGATGATTACATGAATATCCTCGTCAGTAGTAGTGGGGATGATTCGATGATATGGATTATTTATTGTTGAGTCTCAAATGATAAATATTGATAATATATTTTAATTAAGTAAAAGATAGTAGATATCATGCTCTACTTGACTCTTCTAAAATACAGTAGTATGTCTTTGGCCTGTAGTGCAAAGATAAATTGTTAATGAATATTTTTGGCCGTATTATAAAGATGAATTTATTAGTATGATTATGAGCAGAAATTATGATTTGGTATAACCATGATTTTTGATGTTTCAGGTGAAGATAGGTGATGAAAATTATCTTCGTCCTGAGTGCGAAGAGGATTTTAGAATCACAATTATGATTATGAGTTATTCATATGATTGTGGACAGGAATTATTGATTGACGTTACAGGGATAAAATATTATCGGTGGACTTTTAACATGGAGAAGATAATAGATCTGATGGTCTATTGATATTTTAATTATCTTTAGTCACGATATTCTTTACTGGGCTATTTGTGCTCACCCTTTTGTTTCACAATTTCTTTCAGGTAATAAGAGTGTAGCTGCGTCGAGCAAGGATAACAGCGGACTAGAACGGTTGTAGAATCCCAAATTTTACGAATAAAGATTTAATTTTCTCAAAATATTTTTTTTGAATATTATGGTGTGGATTTGAGATAATGTTATAATTGTGGGTAGTGTTTATAAATTTTGCAAAGTATGCAAGTTGTTGTATTATATTCGATTGGTCGGGGATATTCATTTTAGCAGGGAATATTCGTACAACGGCGCAATCATTGGTGGACCCCATAATAGAATTATTGTCGGATTGAGAAAACGACAAGAATATTTTTATGAAAATAACGGCGGAATTACCGTTAATACTGTTGAACTACTCGATAGTAAAAGTACGATGTCTGGCGTGGTTGCGTATACAAGAAGCACACCGGTATTGGTTATTGATGCTTACGTAAGAAAGTCGCTCGGTTATACTCAATTATTACTACTGAGAATTCTTTGATCATATCTCTCATATTATTGATTCAATTATTGTCACGGTATCATCTGCATTATATGATATATTATTAAATCAATAATTGAGACGACAAAGTTATTCATATTATTAAATTGCAATATTTACAATATCTAGAAGTTTTGTCAAGGAGAGGTTTGGTCACCTAATTGCGCGCCAATAAGGAGAAATCCTTCTTGGAAAGCCCCCTCTTTCTTGGGAATAACCTAGTTGTTAAATATTGTGAGTTATAATATTAATGATGAATAAGTTCGTGTTGATTAAAGATGAATTTGATAGTTTTATTATGTTGGGATTATTTTTGTTAGTAGAAATCGACATCTATTTCGATGATAATTGATGTCTGGAGGTTATATTGTTCAATTGGGTATTCGGAACACTTTTCGTGTCGGAGTACTATTCACGAGTTACTATTCATGAGTTACTATTCACGAGTTACTATTCACCCGTATAATATATTTCTTTTTGGTCCAAATTATTTTTGGGTACAATATTATTCCATGAGGAGATGTGCTAATTTTTCAGACCGTTGGTTGAATTTGTAATAGTAAATCAATATGGATTGCTGGTTTAAATTTTTAATAATAAATCAATATGGATCGCTGGTTTAAAGTTTTAATAGTGAATCAGTATGGACCGTTGCTTTAAGTTTTAATAGTAAATCAATCTGAACCGTCCGTTTAAAACTAAATCAATCTGGACCGTTCATGAATTAGTTATTGTTCAGTCCATTCTCCTATAAATAGAAGCTCATTCCTTCATTATTTCTTACGAATTCACTGAAACTTTAGAGAGAGAAATTATAGAGAGAAAGAAGAAGAGTATTTTGCTACTTCACTACTTCTATATCCATTTGTTCTTTATAAGGTAAGGGATATTATTTGTTGTACTCGTAAGGGGTATTATTCTTTCGTATTCGTGAAGAGAATTACTTTCTTTCAATACTCGTAAGAGTTGTTATTCCATTCTTCATTATTATATTAGAATAACCTGTTTATGCGAAGTACCGCATATATGGTGAAATTCTTCTATTATTCCATTCTTTATTATTCTGTCTGAATATACTATCGGTCAATTTAATTTACCGACCGGTTCCGATTCTTTATTATTACATTGTTGAATAACTTTGTTTATCTGAAATCCGCATACATGGTGAAATTCTGTTGTTATTCCATTCTTTATTATTTTGTCGGAATATCCTGTCTGTGCATTTAACCCGGACATGGTTCCATTATTTATTATTCCGTATTTATTATTCTATCGGATATATCTCCGTGCAATGCGTTCTTGGGACTGGTTCCATTATTTATTATTACATTGGGAATAACTTTTGTTTGTGCGGTCTCTATCGTATGCATGGTGAATCCTTACGTTATTCCATTCTTTATTATTACATTGGAATAACACATACATGTGGATTACCACATGCATGGTGAATGATCCTTTGTATTCATTCCTTATTAAATTGTGGAAATGATCTATATACATGGATTACCGCATGGCGGGCAAAAATCCATTTGCAGTTTCATATATTCTTTATTATACTCAGTTGGTTAAAGTTTTGACTTCTATACTCCATGAAATTGGTGGAATATCCTTAATATTTGCGCTTCATCCAATATCTTTTCATGGAAATATTCTTCTGAGCATTCTTGAATTTTACTCTACAAAGAAGTATCATGTTGACAATTTGGACGTTATTAGTTTCTGGATAAATTAATTCTTGAACTTGTTTTATTGAATTCTTATATCATTTTCATCATTCTCATGTTTATATTTTATTAAAAGTCATATGTGGCCTGTCGTGCATAGATGGACTTGGTATGATTATGACCAGGGATTATTCGGTATAATCATAAACGTAATGTTACAAATGATATGGTAAAAGTCCTCATTGGCCCGTAATGCGTTGATGGACAGTTGTTGGCATGATAATGACCATTGATGAATACACGAATATCCTTGGCCCGTAGTGCAGGGATGATGTGGATTATTTATTATGCTGAGTCTCAGAGATAAAAGTGTTGAAAAACTTTTTAAATCATAAAAGATAGTAGATTTTATTCTCTACTTGACTCTTTTAATAGATTACTTATTCCGCTACAGTTAAACTTGTTGTCTATTGTATTTTATAAGTTTAACATTGTTGAAGGCTAATGATAATGTATCATGTATTATCTTAGTCATAATATTTCTTACTGGGCTAGTTGAGCTCACATTTTCTTTCAATGTTCTCTTCAGGAAATGAGAACGTAGCAGGGACTAGTCGGGGAACGGAGTGATGGTCCAGATGATAGCATTAGTAATCCTCACTATTTTATGAAATAATGTGATAATAATTGTAATGAGGACTTATTCTGAGAGTGGATATTGTCTAGAAGACAATATTTGTATTAAAACTCACAGCTCTTGTTGTATATTTAAGATTGTATTTGTATTCTGTACCATGTATTTGGCGACTCAAGATGGGTGATGTATACCTATTTTGGGGGCGTCACAGTTGGTATCAAAGCTTAGGGATATGATCCCTGGCTGAGATGTGAGATAAGAACTAGGAGGGGAGATACGGGGAATTTTTTCGCTAGTATGACCTACCTAAGTTTATTTGTTATTTAATTGGTTGGTCAGAGTATAGGGATAATATGTGATATGATAATTAAACCTTGTGTTGTGGCAGTGTTTGAGAATGGCATCTGAAAATATTGAGATAAGAAATGGAGCAAAACAATATGATCGTGTCGCAGTACCAGGCTAAGTTTGTCGAGTTATCCCGGTTTGCATCCCATTTGGTTGATAATGAGGAGCGAATGACGCGATTATTTCTAAGAGGTTTGAAACCCGAAATACGTCAATACCTCATTTCTCATAAACTTTGTTTATATTCAGATGTAGTGAATAGGGCTCAGTTATTGGAGCGCGATAATGAGTCAGCCCAACCAAAGGATAATGAGCAACAACACGATAATAATCGTACCGGTGGCAACGACCATCGGAACAATGATGACCATCGTGGGGGAATTTATCATGCCAATAATGGTAACCACTTCGGTGGTAATCATGGACAATATAATAGAAGTGGAAATTTCAAGAAGAGAAGGTCATTTAGCTCGATTTTCTCGTGTACCAAAGTCAAGTCCAGCTGAGAGTGTGGCACCAAAGGCGGATACGGACAAAACAAGTCGGTGGTTTCAGGAAGAGCATTTTTTGTGACTTCTCAAAAAGCGACCCGAACGAAGTTAGCACGGGTTAGTTAATTATAAATTCTTGTGAAGTCTATACCTTATTTGATACCGGTTCTACGCACTCTTTTATTTCTCTTACTTGCGCTCAATGTTTAAATTTGACTCCGAAAAAATTAGACTTTGATTTATCTGTTGAAACTCCGTTGGGAGAAACCTTTGTTACCTCCACTATTTATAAATCCTGTTTGATTCAAATCTACACTTTCACGTTACCTGTCAATCTTATCTCTTTGAAAATACGTGCCTTTGATGTAATTTTAGGAATCAATTGGTTAACTACTCATCATGTTTTTCGTAAGATTGTTAGCTTTCATATTCTTAACCAACCTATTATGCGAATTCAAGTAACCAAACCACTAAAGTCAATCATTGTCATATCAAGCCATAAGTAAAGAGCCCCGATCCTTTCGTTGTTGACTTTCTTGTGTGGAATGCACCGAAGCCAAACTTTCTGTAGGCGACGTCGTGAATGACGATGGCAAGTTGATAGGTATCAATGTGACATACTATCCAAGTTATGGATGAGAGTCACAATTTTGAATGATATTTCTATTGTTAATAAATTTCCTAACGTATTCTTGAAGCCTTCTTAGCCTACCCTAGAGCGTGAAATCAAATTTTGTATTGACCCCAGTACAAAACCCATTTCTAAAACCCTTAAATATTTCTTCAACCAAAACGAACATAACATGCACCAAAGACGTTGGCTCGAGCTGTTGAAGATTACGATCGTACCATTCAATACTATCGTGGAAAAGTGAATGTGGTAGCTGAAGCGTTGAGTAGAAGATCGTATGCGTTTACGAGTGCGATTATACGAACCTATGTGAAGATAACGAATATACGAGTAGAATCTACTTTAATCGATAAAGTTAAAGCCGCTGAAGCTACAGACCCGGAGCTGATGAACACAAAAAAGAAGGTTCAAGAGGGCATTATTCTACAAGCAAGAATCGATGAAGAGAGGAAATCTCAATCCTCGATTTAATTGGCCCATTTGAAATCCTCGATCGAGTAGGAACTATGGCTTATAGACTCGTTTTACCGCCAAATATGTTGTGTGTTCATAACGTTTGTCACGTATCGATGTTACGTAAATATGTAGACGACCCGAACCACATTATTGATTTAGAACTGGACGAGATAGCGGATAATTTAACGTATGAAGATGTACCTATTAAAATCCTGGAATATATTCTACGCTTAAAGGTTATACCTCAAGAGTTAGAATCTGACGAAGTGTACTCATCTGTTCGGTATACCAGTTACGTACATAAATTTCGAGGGTGAAATTTCATAAGGAAAGGAGATTGTATAATCTCAAATTTTACGAATAAAGATTTAATTTTCTCAAAATATTTTTTTTGAATATTATGGTGTGGATTTGAGATAATGTTATAATTGTGGGTAGTGTTTATAAATTTTGCAAAGTATGTAAGTTTTTGTATTATATTCGATTGATCGGGAAATATTCATTTTAGCAGGGAATATTCGTATAACGGCGCAATCATTGGTGGACCCCACAATAGAATTATTGTCGAAATGAGAAAACGACAAAAATATTTTTATGAAAATAACTACGGAAGTTTTACCGTTAATCATCGTTGAACTACTCAGTAGTAAAAGTACGAGAATCTGGCGTGGTTGCATAAGTAGCATACGATATTGGTTATTAATGCTTACGTAAGAAGTGACTCGATTATACTCAATTATTGCTACACAAGAATTTCACGATCATATCTCTCATATTATTGATTCGATTATTGTCACGATATCATCCGCATTATATGATATATTATTAAATCAATAATTGAGACGACAAAGTTATTCATATTATTAAATTGCAATATTTACAATGTGCAGAAGTTTCATCGAGGAGAGGTTTGGTCACCTAATGCGCGACTAACAGGAGAAATCCTTATTGAAAGCCCCCTCTTTCCTGGGAACAACCTAGTTGTTAAATATTGTGAGCTATAATATTAATGATGAATAAGTTCGTGTTGATTAAAGATGAATTTGATAGTTTCATTAGGTTGGGATTATTTGTGTTAGTAGAAATCGACATCTATTTCGATGATAATTGATATCTGGAGGTTATATTATTCAATCGCGTATTCAGGACACTTTTCGTGTCGGAGTACTATTCACGAGTTACTATTCATGAGTTACTATTCATGAGTTACTATTCACGAGTTACTATTCACCCGAATAATATATTTTTTTTCGGTCCAAATTATTTTTGGGTACAATATTATTCTATGAGAAGATGTGCTAATTTTTCAGACCGTTGGTTGAATTTATAATAGTAGATCAATATGGATCGCTGATTTAAAGTTTTAATAGTAAATCAATATGGATCGTTGGTTTAAAGTTTTAATAGTGAATCAGTATGGACCGTTGCTTTAAGTTTTAATAGTAAATCAATCTGAACCGTCCGTTTAAAACTAAATCAATCTGGACCGTTCATGAATTAGTTACTATTCAGTCCATTCTAATATAAATAGAAGCTAATTCCTTCATTATTTCTTACGAATTCATTGAAACTCTAGAGAGAAAAATTATAGAGAGAAAGAAGAAGAGTATTCTGCTACGTCAATACTTCTATATCCAGTTCTTCTTTATAAGGTAAGGGATATTATTTGTTGTACTCGTAAGGGGTATTATTCTTTCGTATTTATGAAGAGAATTACTTTCTTTCAATACTTGTAAGAGTTGTTATTCCATTCTTCATTATTATGTTGAAATAATCTGTTTATGCGAAGTACTGCATACATGGTGAAATTTTTCTATTATTCCATTCTTTATTATTATTACATGGAATATCACATGGTCATGTAATTTCGCCGACCTAGTTCCGATTCTTTATTATTCTCGTTAGAATAACTTTGTTTATGCTGCAATACCGCATACATGGTGAAATTTCATTGTTATTCCATTCTTTATTATTACGTCGTAATATCACATGCATCGCGTTTACTGTGGGACTGGTTCCATTATTTATTATTCCGTATTTATTATTACGCCGGAATATCCTCGTCTCGTGCGTTTACTTGGGACTGGTTCCATTATTTATTATTCTATTGGGAATAACTTCGTATGCATGCGGTCTCTATCGCATGCATGGTGAATCCTTCGTTATTCTATTCTTTATTATTACATTTGGAATAACACTCGTCATGTGGATTACCACATGCATGGTGAATGATCCTTTGTATTCATTCCTTATTAAATTGTGGAAATGATCTGTATACGTGGATTACCGCATGGCGGGTGAAAATCCATTTCTAGTTTCATATATTCTTTATTATACTCAGTTGGTTAAAGTTTTAACTTCTATACTCCATGGAATTGGTGGAATATCCTTGATATTTGCGATAAAAGTGATGAAAAACTTTTTAAATCATAAAATATAGTAGATTTTATTCTCTACTTAACTCTTTTAATGGATTACTTATTCCGCTACAGTTAAACTTGTTGTCTATTGTATTTTATTAGTTTAACATTGTTGAAGGCTAATGATAATGTATCATGTATTATCTTAGTCATAATATTTCTTACTGGGCTAGTTGAGCTCACATTTTCTTTCAATGTTCTCTTCAGGAAATGAGAACGTAGCAGGGACTAGTCGGGGAACGGAGTGATGGTCCAGATGATAGCATTAGTAATCCTCACTATTTTATGAAATAATGTGATAATAATTGTAATGAGGACTTATTTCGAGAGTGGATATTGTCTGTAAGACAATATTTGTATTAAAACTCATGACTCTTGTTGTATATTTAAGATTGTATTTGTATTCTGTACCATGTATTTGGCGACTCAAGATGGGTGATGTATACCTATTTTAAGGGCGTCACAACGATGGTCTATAGCTGTTGAGGTTCTCCCTAAATAGTATGGAAATAATTTTATTGATGACTTTAGATAAGTGTGTCGAATTGTATACGTCATTTGATATTTAATTTTGGTGAACCGAATAGGGTGAGGTGAACCTAACTTTAGAAGGGTGTTTTACCACTACATACATGATGTCTAATGACATACAACCTCGTGTTATCATAAGACAGGGTTGTGCACATCCACTTGCTGAGTATATCTACGAGCACTACCTATATGATCTTGGAGTTTATTTGAAATATAATTTTCACTTGGAGACAATGGAGATATTTATATGTCAAGAGAAGACTGACCATTGGAAAGAAGATGATAGTAATCTTCTCGTTTTTCTTTGGGGTCTATTAGGTCAACCAAGGATAATTCTGTGGACATATGATATCTATCATAACCTAGACGCATGGCTTCCCATGTATGAAGGTTTTCTTGAGCACTTCCCAAAGATTTTATTTTCTAAAACAGTTTTTGACTATACTTTTATGTAAAGTATCATTGTAAAGATGTGGTCGAGGCACCATGAGAGTTACATACATTTGTATTAAAACTCACAGTTTGCTGTGGTCGTATTCTATACGACAATTCAACAGTTGTATAAATGAAGTTTGTATTTGATTTTTATAGTGTGATATCTGGCAACTCAGAATGGGTCGTGTGGACCTATTTTGGGCGCGTCACAGATTTCATATCTACATTCTAACCAAGCAAGATGCACATATATTAAGAGTGACGGTGTTCAATTGTTCATCAACAATCAAATTCATCAAATGATATTTCCTACGGTTTTAACTTACGCAAACCCTTACGATTTCTATTTCCACGTGACTTATAAAGGTTATACATATTATAAGCCATCCTTATTCCTCCATGAGAGGCATGCTCCACCAATTTATGATTCTTTATAATCAAAGATGTGATTCTCCCAAAATAAGTATACATCACCCATCTTGAGTCGCCAAATACATGAAACAAAATTCAAATACAACTTAATAATACAACGGTCGTGTAAAATATGACAAAACATAAACTGAGAGTTTTAATACGAATATTGTCTTATAGACAGTATTCAAACTCAAAGGGAGTCCTCAATACATTTATTATCACACTATTTCATAGAATAGTGAGGACTACTAATGCAAACATCTGGACCGTCACTCCGTTCCCCGACCAATGGAATATTATATAACAACTTGCGTACTTTGTAAAATTTATAAATATTATCCCCAACTATAACATTATATCAAATTCACTCCATAATATTTAAAAATGATATTTATAAAAAATTCATCTTTATTCATAAAAGTTGGAGTCTTACAACCTCCCCTTCTTATGAAATTTTACCCTCGTAATTAGGGTACGTACCTAGTAGTTCGAAGAGATGAGAATTTCAAATTCTAGCTCACATGCTACTTCCTCTGTCTCATGGTTCATCCATTGCTCATTTTCTGTATTTCAGATATCATTCTAGAATACAGTTTCAAAACAAGGGTTAATTGACATGCCACATATTATCCCTATATTCTGACCAACAAACTAAATAACAATTAAGCTTAGGTAGGACATACTAGCGAAGAATTTACCCGTGTCTTCCCTCCTAGTTCTAGTCTTACATCTCAGCCAGGGATCATATCCCTAAGCTATGATACCAATTGTGATGCCCCCAAAATAGGTATACATCACCCATCTTGAGTCGCCAAATACATGGTACAAAATTCAAATACAACTTAATAATACAACTGTCGTGTAAAATACGACAAAACATAAACTGAGAGTTTTAATACGAATATTGTCTTCTAGACAGTATTCAAACTCAAAGGGAGTCCTCAATACATTTATTATTACACTATTTCATAGAATAGTGAGGACTACTAATGCAAACATCTGGACCATCACTCCATTCCCCGACTAGTCCATGTTACGTTCTCATTTCCTGAAGAGAATAATAAAAGCAAAAGGGTGAGCTCAACTAGCCCAGTAAGAACTATTATAACTAAAATAATGCAGAATAAATTATCGTTAGCCTTCAACAATGTTAAACTGATAGAATATAACAAACATCAAGTTTAACTGCAGCGGAACAAGCAATCCATTAGAAGAGTCACGTAGAGAATAAAATCTACTATATTCTATGATTTAAAAGGTTTTTCATCACTTTTATCACTGAGACTCGGCTTAATAAATAATCCACATCATCCCTGTACTACGGCCAAGGATATTCATTAGTATCACGACCACAAATTATCCATGCACTATGGGCCAAGGATATTCGTGTTTTCATCAATGGTCATGATCATGCCAACAACTGTCCATCAATGCACTACGGGCCAATGAAGACTTTTACCACATCATTTGTAACATTACGGTCATGATTATACCGAATAATCCCTGGTCATAATCATACCAAGTCCATCTATGCTCTACAGGCCACAGATGACTTTCAACATTATATAAACATGAGGATGATGACAATGATATAAGCATTCAATAAAACAAGTTCAAGGATAAATTTTTAAAGATTTATAATTTAATTTATCCAGAAATTAATAACGTCTAAATTGTCAACATGATACTGTTTTGTGGAGTAAAATTCAAGAATAATATTCTACCAAAAACAATTTGGACCAAAAACGAATCAATTTTTATCATGAATAGTTCCCCGGGTGAATAGTACTCAAGTGAATAGTAACTCGTGAATAGTACTTCGGGAATAGTAACCCCGTGAATAGTACTCCGGCATGAAAAAGTTAAAACTTATCAAAAATGCTCGGAATAATATTTTCATAAAAAGATACTGGATGAAACGCAAATATCAAGGATATTCTACTAATTTTGTGACGCCCCCAAAATAGGTATACATCACCCATTTTGAATAGTCAATAACATGGTACAGAAACAACTACAACTTTATTAATACAACATAAAAACTGTGAGTTTAAATACAAATATTGTCATCTAGACAATATTCACACTAAAATAAGTCCTCATTACAATTATTGGTAGATTATTTTACAAAAATGGTGAGGACTACTAAAACAACTTTTAGAATCATCATTCCACTTTGCATTTAGAACTCATTACATTCTCGCCTCTTGAGAAGAAAAATGGAACCAAAAGAAAAATGGTGAGCTCAACTAGCCCAGTAAAGAATATTATGAATAAGATAATATAGAATAAATTATCGTTAGTCTTCAACAGGAAAAAATCTGATAAAATACAATAGACAACAAATTTCAGATCAATATTCGCAGCGAAAATAATAATTCATAGATGAGTTACGTAGAGAATGAAATCTACTATAATCTATAAATTTAAAAGTCTATCATCATTATTTTATCCCTATAACATCAATCAATATTCATCTTGAATCAAATATTCATCTTTGCACTACTGGGCCAAAGATATTCATCAATTAAGTCAGTATTAAATCTCAACACTGTTTCATCTTTACACTACTGGTAGAAGATATTCATCAAAAATCATTAATCTTTTGCACTACTGGGCCAAAGATATTCGATAATATCATCATTTAGGTGAGGATGATGAAAAATATTTTAAAGAAAATGAATCCGATGAAACAAAAGAACAAATATTAAGGATTCGTACTTTTAAACAATCCAAAGTTCAAAAATACTTCATAAATAATCATAGTGGAGCAAAATTCAAGAATGATCAAAATATGGATACAATCAAAGCTAGTATCCATAATAGATATTTTGGATAAAAATAAAAATTTAATTTTTTTGAATGAATAGTGTAGTATTCGTGAATAAATCAGATATCGTGAATAGTCTTAGTATCGTGAATAGTAACCTTAAACTACTAAAGAGAAGAATTTCACAATAAAATACTATCAATATTCCAAGCATAATGATATTGAAAGAAATAATATCATTTTAAAAAAATAATATCCACTTACCTCGAAAAGACAAAGATTTACTTAATTTGGAATCTAGGATATAGTCTTTGAAGGAACTTGCGATATATAACAACACTCGAGGTATCAAAATACTCACAAAAATATGCTCGATAATATAGAGAGAAAACTTTGAGTTTCGGTATGATTTTCAATTCTAATTTAAGCACCCTATTTATAGAAAAATGCTTAGAACATCAAAGCAGAAAATTTAATAAAATAATATTATTTATAAACAAACTTCACGCCCACCTCAAGACCATCTGAATTCAGCCACCAATGAGGCCCACAATAATGACAAAAACAAAAAAAAAGTTTTTGTTATTAAAAATAATTAAAACTTTTAAAAATCAATTATTTCGGAACTTCGGAACTTCAATAATTCATAATAAATAGCCCTTTTGTCAAAAAAATTCGAACCTTATGTCTTTTCCATAGGAAATTCCATTAGCTACAACTTTATAAGTTTAAGTTTTTCCAAATTCCAAGCAGAAATTGACTGAAATTCACATACGGATGATTTTACAGGCTATAATCAAATTTCAGTCAAGAAATGGGGTCCACAAACATAAAAAATATGTTTTAAATATTTTTAGTAACAAAAATACTCCTCCTCATATACTCATATATCCCACATTCATTGTAAAAATATCACCATTATTATATTATTAAAATATAATAATATATTTAAATGAATTATTTATCAGAAAAGATAAAATATCAATTTTTCAACAATTGTCACTTTAAAAATTTTCTCCATCTATATCCATATAAAATAAATATTTTTCTTATCATAATAATTAATAATTAATTATTCACAAATAATATTCTGTAATCACAAAACCGACAAACTGTGTAGTTCCCTCAGGAAAAGAGGGCTTTCAATAAGGATTTTTTCTTACTTTGTAGCAATGATTAGGTGACCAAACCTCTCTTGATGACGTAACTTTCTAGATATTGTCAATAATGTTATCTAATAATATTATTCAAATAATATGAATTATTGATCTGATAATGAAAATACTGTGTAGTGATAATTATTGAAACAACAATAATATAAAATATCAACGTAGCAATTATTGAATCAATAAAATAAAATATTGAACAGTAAGGAGATATTTCATATTATTATATTTTAATAATATAATAATGGTGATATTTTTACAATGAATGTGTGATATATGAATAAATGAGGAGGAAGAGTATTTTTGTTACAAAAAATGTTTAACACATGTTTTGTGTGTTGATGGACCCCATTTTTGACTAAATTTGATTATAGCTTGTAAAATCATCCGTATGTAGATTTCGGTCAATTTTTGTTTGGAATTTGGAAAAACTTTCTTCTGCAAAGTTGTAGATAATTAAATTTCCTATGGAATGGACATAAGATTTGAATTTTTCAGATAAAAGGGCTATTTATTATCAATTATTGAAGTTCCGGAATATTGAGTCTGGATAGATTTTGTTACAAAAATTATTTTAAACATGTTTTTCATTTTTTTGTGTGGAAAATGTGTTTTTGATGTGGTGGGCTAAGGAAAATTTTATTATAAATATATATTATTTTATTAAATTTTCTGTTTTGATGTTCTAAGTATTTTCCTATAAATAAGGTGCTTAGGTTAGAATTGAAAATAACACCAGAAACTGAAGTTTTCTCTCTCTATATTATCGAGCGTATTCTTGTGAGTATTTTGATACTTTGAGTGTTGCTATACGGTGCAAGTTCCCTTCAGCACTATATCTAGCATTCAAGTCAGAAGTACTGTCTTTTCGAGGTAAGGGATGTTATTTTTTTTAGAAATGATATTATTTCTTTCAATATCATTATGCCAGAATATTGGTAAGATTTTTCTTGTGAAATTCTGATCTTTTAATGTCAGAGTTACTATTCATGAGTTACTATTCATGAATTACTATTCACGAGTTACTATTCATGAGTTATTATTCATGAGTTATTATTCACGAAGCATGATAATTTTTCTTGTGAAATTTCTACCTTTTAGTGTAAGAGTTCTTATTCACGATATCGTTCTTATTCACGATATCTAGACTATTCAAGAATATGATACTATTCACGAAAAATTAAATTTTCTTTTCTGTGTCCAAAATTGTCTATTATGGTCCCTATCTTTTATTGGATCGATTTTTTGATCTTTATTTTTGAATTCTGCTCCACAATAGTTTATTATGGAGTATTTTTAAACTTGAATTGTCTAAAGTACTTAATCCTTAATATTTGTTCTTTTGTTTTACCGGTTTCGTTTTTTTTTAAAATATTTTCATCATCCTCACCCTAAATGATGATATAATTGAATATCTTTGGCCTGTAGTGCAAAGATGAATGATTTTCTGATGAATATCTTTGGCCCGTAGTGAAAAGATGAACAGGTGTTGAGATGAACATGACCGACTGATTAATATCTTTGGCCTGTAGTGTAAAGATGACTTTTTGATTAAAGATGTATATTGATTGATGTTACAGGGATAAAATATCGATGATGGACTTTTGAATTTATATATGGTAGTAGATTTCATTCTCTACTTAACTCTTCTAATGAATTGTTGTTTCCGATGCAGTTGTTGATCTAATACTTGTTGTCTATTGTATTCTATCAGATTTTTTCTTGTTAAAGACTAAGGATAATTTGTTGTACATTATCTTAGTCATAATATTCTTTACTGGGCTAGTTGAGCTCACCCTTTTCCTTTTTGTTCCATTTTTCTTCTCGTGAGGCGAGAATATAGCAGTAAAACTAGTAAAAAGTGTGGAGTGATGGTTCAAGATAGTTGTTTTAGTAGTCCTCACTATTTTGTAAAATAGTGTATCAATAATTGTAATGAGGACTTTATTTGGGTGTGAATATTGTCTAGATGATAATATTTGTATTTAAACTCACAGTATATGTATTGTCATAGTTTGTACAACAATTGTATCAATGAAGTTGTAGATGTTTTTGTACCATGTATTTGGCGACTCAGAATGGGTTAGATGGAATGGACTTATTTTGGGGGCCTCATAGTTGGTATCAGAGCTTAGGGATATGATCTCTGGTGGAGATCGGGGAATAGAACTAGGAGGGGAGAGACGAGTAAATCCTTCGCTAGTGTGTCCTACCTAAGCTTATTTATTGGTTGGTCAGTATATAGGGATATTATGTGATATGTGGATTTCTTTAATTAACCTTTGTTTTATGGCAGTATTTGAGAATGGCGACTGAGAATGTTAACTGTGGAGTAAATGAGACCGTGGAGACATCTTTAATCACTAACCAGGAGAACGTGCAATAGGACGATAATGTTCCTCCTGTAAACAACACCACTGATCAGACGATGAACGATGGGGATATTTAGAAACTTTTTGCAGTTCATGCAAAATCAGACGAGGGAGACTCATGTACAAAATACAGGTGGAAATGATAGCAACGCACGTTTTGTCACAACCAAGCAGTTCAAAGAGTTGGGACCACCAGAATTCTGTGGAAAGCCGGATCCGATTAAGGCGGAAACATGGGTCAAACAAATTACCAAGATATTCGATGTCTTGGGATGCACGGAGGAATAGAAGGTTCCATTCGCCACCTTTATGTTCCGTAATGAGGCAGATTACTGGTGGGAATCTGTGAAGTGTACCCATCCAGCCGCACTCAGCATGTCTTGGGAAACGTTTCAGAAACTGTTCAATGATAAGTACTTTCCTGAAAGTATTCGTCATATGAAGGAGGTAGAGTTTATTAGACTAGAATAGAACAACATGATGGTGTCACAGTACGAGGCGAAGTTCACGGAGTTATCCAGGTTTGCACCTTATTTGGTGAAGAATGAGGAACGTATGACGCGAATGTTTTTGAGAGGTTTGAAACCCGAAATACGTCAATATCTCATTTCTCATAAATTTTCTCTATATTTAGATGTTGTGAATAGGGCTCAGTTATTGGATCGCGATAATGAGTCAGCTCAATCGAAGAATAACGACCTACAACTTGATGATAATCATACCGATGGCAACGGTCATCAGAACAAGGATAACCATCGTGGAGGAAATTATCATGACAGAAATGGTAACCACTTCGGTGGTAATCATGGCCAAGATAATAGAAGAAATAACTAAAGTGGAAATTTCAAGAAGGGAAGATTTAACGATGACGAGAAGATGTCGGCAGCAGCACCAGCAACAAATTCTAGGGGAGGAGAACGACCGCCAGTTAGATGCTACAAATGCGGAGAGGAGGAACATATAAGTCCAAACTGTTCATAGCCTTCCAAGGTATGTTATAATTGTAGAAAATAAGGTCATATCGCTTGAGATTGTACGGTAGCGAAACTCAGTCCAGCGGGGATGGTGACTCAAAAGGCTGTCCCAGAAAAGTCAAAGTCAACGGTTCTTGGAAGAGCGTTTGTCATGACTGGTCAGAATGCGAGGAACCCGAACGAAGTTAGCACGAATTAGTTAATTATAAAGTCTTGCGAAGTTTATATCTTATTAGATACCGATTCTACCCATTCATTTATCTCTCCTGCTTGTGCTCAACGTTTAAACTTAACTCCAGAGAATTAGACTTTGACTTATCTGTGGAGACTCCGTTAGGAGAAACTTTCATTACATCCACTGTTTATAAATCTTGTTTGATCCAAGTTGGCACCATCACATTACCTGTTGACCTTATTTCTTTAAAGATACTTGTTTTTGATGTGATTTTAGGGATTGATTGGTTAACTACTCATCATGCCAAAATTGATTGCTTTCGTAAGGTTGTTAGTTTTCATATTCCTAAGCAACCTGTTATTCGAATTCAAGCAACCAAACCATTGAAGTCAAACTCTTTCATATCAAGCCATAAAGTCATTCGTTTATTGAAAAATGGATGTCAAGCTTTCTTAGCCCATGTCATGGACTTGAACAAAAATATGTCAGATTTAAATGATATTTCTGTTGTTAGTAAATTTCCTGAAGAATTTCTTGGCTTATTCCCAGAGCATGATATTGAATTTTGTATCGACTTTGAACCCGGTACAAAATCCATTTCTAAAATCTCATATCGAATAGCTCCTATTGAACTTCAGGAGTTAAAAATCCAACTATAAAATGTGATACCCGAGCCTCTATCTGATGACTTCCTTTGTGGAATGCACCGAAGCCAGACTCTCCGTAGGGGACGCCATATTCGTGCGATAGTAAACTGATAGGTGTCATTGTGACGTGCTATCCAAGATTGGGATATGAGTCATAGTTGAGAGCAACCTAAGTCATTAATCAAAATACGTAGCTTTCTAGGCTTAGTTGGTTATTATCGAAGATTCGTGGAAAGATTTTCTCAAATCATTACTCCATTAACTCAGCTGACTCGTAGAGATACAAAATTCGAATGGAGCAAGGAATGTGGGAAGAGCTTCGAAGAACTTAAGAGGAGACTCATTTTGGCACATGTTCTGACCATACCATCCTAGAAAAGCAAACGTAGTAGCTGACGTGTTGAGTAGAAGATCGTATACGAGTACGAGTACGATATTATCGAATACAAAGACCCATTTCGTATAACTTACAAATGATAGAGATAGAGTTAAAAACTCTAGGGACCCACGTGATGATATACAAGTAGAATCGACTTTAATCGATAAAGTTAAAACCGCTCAAGCTACATACCGGAGCTGATGAATATGAAGAAGGAGGTGCAAGAAATTGTTATTCCAAAAGTGAGAATCGGCGATGTGAGGAAAGCTCGAACCTTCGATTTATTAGTCCATTTGAAATCCTCGATCGAATAGGAACTGTGGCCTATAGACTCGCTTTACTACCAAGTATGTCGCGTGTTTATAACATTTTTCACGTATTGATGTTACGTAAATATGTGGACAACTCGAACCACGTTATTGAGTTAGAATCAGACGAAATAGTCATAGATTTAACGTACGAGGAGGTACCTGTCAAGATCTTGGATAGGAAGGAGCACGTCCTACACACAAAGGTTATATCACAAGTCAAGGTTTTGTGGAGGAACCATGCTATTGAATAAATGACCTGGGAGTTGGAATCAGAAATGAAAGCGAGGTATCCTCATCTTTTCGAAACACCAGGTACGTACGTCAATTTCGAGGACGAAATTTCATAAGGAGGGGATGTTGTAAGACCCCGAATTTATTTTTAAAATAAAATGGAATTTCCTTTAATTATTATTTTGAAATAGTAAAGGGGTTGATTTGATTAATGTGGTTAGTTATAGGTAAAATGCGCAAATATTTTAAATAAGCAAGTGGTTATAAAATATTCATTGTTATCGGGGAATATTCGTTTGGTCGTGGAATATTCTTGCTGTCGGGGAATATTAAATGCGACGGTAGCAGATCTTTGTGTGGGCCCCATAATGAAAAATGATTGGATGAAGAAAATGATAAATATAAGTTGTTTATAAATAATGGCGTAGTTGTTACCATTAATAATGTTGGAATACCTGGTGGTTAAAATACGATGAATGGCGTTGTTGACAAGAAGCACGGTATTGCACCAATTATTGATTCTTACGTAAGAAGGCACTACTTAATAATTGTTACAGTAATTACTGTTCAAGGGAATAAGTCTCCCGTATTGGCAAGAAATGAACAGACTTGGTTAATCTATCAACAATAACCCAAATGCCATTGATGCCTTGAGAAACCGTAGGAAGACCCGTAACGAAATCCATGGTAATGTGTTCCCACTTCCATTTCAGAATATCAAGTGGTTGCAACGGACCCTTAGGTACTAGATGCTCCACCTTTACACGTTGACAAGTTAAACACATCGAGATAAATTTGCAATCTCTCTCTTCATATTATTCCACCAAAATATATGTCGAAGATCACGACACATTTTAGTACTTCCAAGATGGATTGCAAATTGTGTATTGTGTGCCTCCATCATAATCTTGTACGTCAAATCAGAGTCGTTAGGAACATAAAGTCTGGAGTGGACTCGAAGTATTCCTTCTTCATCAATTCTCGCTTCCGGATTAGCACCTTCTTGTACTTTCTTCTTCATACGCATCAGCTCCGGGTTGGTGGCTTGAGCAACCTTAACTTTTTCTATTAAAGTTGGTTCTATGTGTATACTCGACATCATCGCACTCATTCCTGCATATGATCTTCTACTCAACGCGTCAGCTATCACGTTCGCTTTTCGTGATGGATGGTATTGAATAGTGTGGTCGTAGTCTTTCAATAGCTCGAGCCAACGTCATTGCTTGACATGTTGAGTTCTTTTTGAGTGAAGAAATATTTAAGGCTTTTATGGTCCGAATATATCTCCACTTTCTCCCCGTATAGATAGTGCCTCCATATCTTTAGCAAGAAAAAGCATTGCCGCCAACTCTAGATCATGAGTAGGATAATTCCTCTCATACTCTTTAAGTTATCGCGAGGCATAGGCTATGACTTTCCCACGTTGCATGAGAACACATCCTAACCCTTTGCCTGAAGCATCGCTGTAGATAACAAATCCATCCGTACCAGATGGTATTGTTAGAACAGTCTTAGAAATGAGTCTCCTCTTGAGCTCTTGGAAACTCTTCTCGCATTCCTCGCTCCATACGAATTTTATATCTTTACGAGTCAGCTGAGTTAATGGAGTAGCAATTCGAGAAAATCCTTCCACGAATCTCCGATAATAACCAGCTAAGCCCAGAAAGCTACATACTTCGGTCACCGACTTCGGTATCTCTCAACTTTGTATTGCTTCTGTAAGACCCCAAATAATTAATAAATGAAATTTAATTTCCTCTAATTATTATTTTGAAATAGTAAGGGTTGATGTGATTAATGTGGATAGTTATGGGTAAAATACGCATATATTTCAAAATAAGCAAGTGGTTATAAAATATTCATTGTTGTCGGGGAATATTTGTTTGGTCGAGGGAATATCAGAATCTTTGTCGGGGAATATTCATACGACAGTGTGACCATATGTGAGCCCCATAACTGGAAAGCGATTGGATGAAGAAAACGACAAATATAAGTTGTTTAAAAATAATGGCGTAGTTGTTACCGTTAATACTATTAAAATACTAGGTGGTTAAAACACACGATGCTTTGCGGTATTGCACCAATTATTGATTCTTACGTAAGAAGGCACTACTCAATAATGGTTACGGTAATTCTTTGTTCAAATTATTTTATTTTATTGATTCAATAATTCTTTGCGTTGATATTTATATTCTTTGTTGTTTCAATAATTGTCATTACGATTATTTTTTCATTATCGAAGCAATAATTCATATTATCTGAATAATATTATTAAATAACATTATTGGCAATGTCTAGAAAGTTACATACAGGAGAGGTTTGGTCACCTAATTGCTGGCGTTAGTAAGGAGAAATTCTTATTGGAAAGCCCCTCTTTCTGCAGGAGCTGCACAGTTGTCAATATTGTGATTACGTAATATTATTTGTGAATAATTAATTATTGATTCATATGATGAGGAAAATATTGATTTTATGTGGATATAGATGGAGAAAAATTTTAATGTGATAATTGTTGAAAATTGAAATTTTATCTTTTACGATAAAATAATTCATTTAAATATATTATTATATTTTAATAATATAATAATGATGATATTTTTACGATAAATGTGGGATATATGAGTATATATGGAGGAGAAGTATATTTTTGTTACAAAAAATATTTAAAGCATGTTTTATGTGTGTCGGTGGACCCCATTTCTTGGTTGAAATTTGATTATAGCTTTATAAAATAAATGAGTTTATGGATTTTGGTCAATTTTGTTTGGAATTTGGAAAAACTTCCTTACGAAAAGTTGTAGATAATGGAATTTCCTATAACAATACTGTGAGATTGAATTTTTTCGATAAAAGGACTATTTATTGTGAATTATTGAAGTTTCGAAGCTCCGAAATAATTGATTTTTGGAAGTATAAAATATTTAAAATGACAAAAACATTTTTTGTCATTATTGTGGGTCTTGCATGTGTTAGAAGTGGCTGAATTCAGATCTCTAAATGTGGGCGTAGGAATAAAAATTAATAAATTAATTAAATTTTCTGCTTTGGTGTTCTAAGCATTTTTCTATAAATAGGGTGCTTGGGTTAGAATTAAAAATTACACGTAAGCTGAAGTTTTTCTCTCTATATTATCGGCGTATTCTTGCGAGTTTTTGAGTATATTTTGAGTATTGCTATCTCTGTTGCAAGTTCAAGTCATAGCCTTTATATCCGGTGTTCAAATTTGAAATCTTGATCTTTCGAGGTAAGGGATATTATTTTTTTCGTAATGATATTATTTTTTCAATATCATTATTTGAAATATTGATCTGAAGTTTTTATCAAATTTGGAACTTTTAGTGGCGGGGAGTTCTTATTCACGATCGACCTTATTCACGATATCTGATCTTATTCACGAATACTAAGACTTTATTCATCGAAAAATAAAAATTTTCTTTTTCGTCTAAAATATCTATTGTGGATACTAGCTTTGATTGTATCCATGTTTTGATCATTCTTGAATTTTACACCACTATGATTATTTTTGAGGTATTTTTGGACATGGATAAAACAAAGTACGAATCCTTAATCCTTAATCCTTGTCATTTTGTTTCCTTTGGATTCGTTTCTTTAAAAATATTTTTCATCATCTTGATCTTAAATGATGATATTATTGAATATCTTTGGCACTGTGGTGCAAAGATGAATGATTTCGATGAATATCTTTGGCCCGTAGTGCAAAGATGAGCAGTGTTTAGATGAACATGACTAATGATAAATATCTTTGGCTGTAGTGCAAAGATGAATATTTGATTCCGGATATATATTGATTGATGTTACAGGATAAAAGATAGAGCGATGAACTTTTAAATTCATACATAGAAGATAGTAGTTTGCATTCTCTACTTAACTCTTCTAATGAATTATTATTTCATTCATGAATATTGATTTAAAACTTGTTGTCTATTGTATTCTATTAGATTTTTTTCCTGTTGAAGACTAATGATAATTTGTTGTATATTATCTTAGTCATAATATTCTTTCTTGGGCTAGTTGAGCTCACCCTTTTCCTTTTTGTTCCATTTTTTCTTCTCGGGAGGCGAGAATATAGCAAAGTACAGTCGGGGTATGGAATGAAGGTTCTAGAGAGTTGTTTAGTATTCCTCACCATTTTGTAAAATAATGTATCAATAAATGTGATGAGGATTTATTTGAGTATAGATATTGTCTAGAAGATAATATTTGTATTCAAACTCACAGTTTTACTGTTGTAATAATAAAGTTGTAGTTATTTCTGTACCATGTATTGACAACTTAGAATGGGTGATGTATACCTATTTTGGGGGCGTCACAGCTTCAATATTCGCCGGATCAACAGATACTCCATGTTTCGACACCACATGCCCAAGGAATGCTACTTCCTCAAGCCAGAACTCGCATTTCTTCAATTTGGCATATAGTTTGTTTTCACGAAGCCTTTGGAGTACCAGCTTCAAATGGTGCTCATGATCTTCACGACTTTTGGAATATATGAGGATGTCATCAATAAAAACAACAACGAACTGATCCAAATATTCCTTGAATACTCGGTTCATTATATCCATAAAAGTCGCAGGAGTATTAGTCAATCTGAAAGACATGACTAAGAATTCATAATGCCGTCATCGGAGTTTCGAAGGCGGTCTTTGGAATATCCTCGGTTCTAATCTTTAGGTGATGATATCCGTAAGCGAAGATCGATCTTTGAAAAGAATTGTGCTCCTTGCAATGGTGGTCAAACAGTCATCAATACGAGGTAGAGGATACCTATTCTTGATGGTGACATGGTTTAATTCCGATAGTTAATACATAAAGTCGCATACTCCGTCTTTCTTCTTTCTGAATAAAACAGAGCACCCCAAGGAGATGTCTTGGGGCGAATGAAACAGATGTCCAACAACTCTCGTAGTTGGACCTTTAACTCGAAGTTCAATAGGAACCATTCGATATGGGGTTTTAGAAATGGGCTTTGTATCTTAGGTTCAAGATCAATAAATAATTCAACTTCACGTTCGGGGTAGACGGGAAGTTCTTGAGAAATACGTCGGAAAGTCAATAACAACGGGAATATTATTCAAATTTGGCGTGTCTTTATTCAAATCCATAACATGGGCTAAAAAGCTTGACATCCGCTTTTTCAATAAGCGAATAGCTTTATGATTAAATATGACGTTGATTGATTTTAATGGTTTAGTTGCTTGAATTCAGTATAACAAAGTTGGTTAGGAATATGAAAACTAACAACCTTACGAAAACAATCAATTTTGGCATGATGAGTAGTTAACCAATCAATCCCTAAAATCACATCAAAAGCAAGTATCTTTAAAGAGATAAGGTCGGCGGTGTAAGGTGATGGTGCCAACTTGAATCAAACAAGATTTATAAAGCAGTGGATGTGATGAAAGTTTCTCTAACGGAGTTTCCACGAGATAGGTTAAAGTCTAATTTCTCCGAGTCAAGTTTAAGCGTTGAGCACAAGTAAAGAGATAAATGAATGGGTAGCACCCCAGATCAAGTAAGGTATAAACTTCGCAAGAATTTATAAATAGCTTACCCGTGATCACCTCGTTTGGGTTCCTCGCATTTTGACCGACCACAACAAACGCGCTTCTTCCGAGAACAGATTGACTTTGACTTTTCTCGGGACGATCTTTTGAGTCACCGTCCCTCATTGAACTAGGTTTCGCTTCTAAATGTACAATCTCGAAGCGATATGTCCTTCCTTTCCACAATTATAGCATACCTAGATTTGTTGTGGGCGGTTTGGTGATATGTCCCTCTTTTCCGCATTTGTAGATATGACCGGTGGTCGTTGTCCTCCCTTAGAACCGATTCTTTTTGCCAAGACCTTTGTCGTCTTCACATGGTCGTTGTTAAATCTCCTCTTTTAAAATCTCCTCCCGACTCGCTTCTTCTATTTTCATGTGGCATGATTACCACCGGAGTGGTTACCATTTTTGTCCGTCTTTTTTCTTTCTCCGTTTGGTTATCGTTGTTTTATTTATCGCTATCTACGGTATGATCCTGATTCAGGGTCCCCGGTTGACCGTACTCGTTATCTCACTCTAATAATTGAGCCACATTTATAACATCCGAATAGAGAGAAAATTTATGAGAAATGAGATATTGTCGTATGTCGGGTTTCAAACCTCTCGAAACATCCGCATCATACATTCCTCATTCTCCACCAAATGAGGTGCAAACACGGATAACTCGCAAACTTTGCCTCGTCATTGAGACACCGCCATGTTGTTTTGTTCTAATCGATGAACTCCACTTCCTTCATATAAAGAACACTTTCGGGAAAGTATTTGTCATTAAATAGTTTCAAACGTCTCCCAAGACATCTTGAAGCGTTTGGATGGGTACGCTTCACGCAGACTCCCACCATGATGTCGCCTCGCCACGGAACATAAAGGTGGCGAATGGAACCTTCGTTCCTCCGTGCATCCCAAGACATCGAATATCTTGGTAATTTGCTTGACCCATGTTTCCGCCATGATCGGATCTCGCTTTCCTTAAATTACGGTGGTCCCAACTCTTTGAATCGCTGAATTTGTGACAACCCGTGAATTGATATCATTTCCTCTCGTATTTTGAACACACGAGTCTCCTAAATCGATTTTGCATGAAGCGCAAAAAGCTTCTAAACATCCCCTCGTTCATCATCTCGCTTTCGGTGTTGTTGTTCATGAGGGAGGAACATTTGACCACCGCGTTCTCCTCGTTGGTGAGTACATGCGTCTCCACGGTCTCATTTCCACTATTAATATTCTCAATTCGACATTCTCAAATCTTGTCATAAAATAGGGGTTAATTAAGGAAATCAATATATCACATAATATCCCTATATCTTGATTAACTAACAAATAAGCTTAGGTAGGACACACTAGAGAAGAAGGATTTTCGTCTCTCCCCTCCTAGTTCTATTCCCGATCTCCCAGAGATCATATCCCTAAGCTCGATACCAAGTATGGCGCCCCCAAAATAGGTATACATCACCCATTACGAGTTGTCAATACATGGTACGTAAACAACTACAACTTTATTATTACAACAAGAAATCGTGAGTTTGAATACAAATATTATCTTACAGACAATATCTATACTCAAATAAATCCTCATCACATTTATTGATACATTATTTTACAAAAATGGTGAAGACTACTAAACAACTCTCTCTAGAACCTTCATTCCATACCCCGGCTCGCATTTTCATTATATTCTCGCCTCCTGAGAAGAAAAATGGAACAAAAAGGAAAAAGGTGAGCTCAACTAGCCCAGTAAAGAATATTATGACTAAGATAATATACAACAAATTATCGTTAGTCTTCAACAAGGAAAAATCTAATAGAATACAATAGACAACAAGTTTTAAATCAATATTCGCAGCGAAAATAATAATTCATTAGAAGAGTTAAGTAGAGAATGCAAACTACTATCTTCTATGTATGAATTTAAAAGTTCATCGTCTATCTTTTATCCCTGTAACATCAATCAATATATATCGGAATCAAATATTCATCTTTTTGCACTACTGGGCCAAAGATATTTATCGATTAGTCATGTTCATCTAAACACTGTTCATCTTTTTGCACTACGGGCCAAAGATATTCATCGAAATCATTCATCTTTGCACTCATGGACCAAAGATATTCAATAATATCATCATTTAAGACCGAGGATGATGATAAATATTTTTAAAGAAAGCGAATCCGATTGAAACAAAATGACAAGGATTAAGGATTAAGGATTCGTACTTTGTTTTATCCATACCTCAAAAAATAATAATAGTGGTGTAAAATTCAAGAATGATCAAAACATGGATACAATCAAAACTAGTATCCACAATAGATATTTTAGATTTAAAAGGAAAATTTTCATTTTTCGATGAATAGTGTTAAGTATTCGTGAATAATTGTCAGATATCGTGAACTTTTGGTGCCGACACCAAAAGTTCCAAATTTGATAAAACTTCGGATCAATATTTCAAAGATAATGATATTGAAGAAATAATATCATTACTGAAAAAAAAATATCCCTTACCTCGAAAGATTAGTACTTTAAATTCAAAAACAGGATATAAAGCTATGACTTGAACTTTGCATCGTATAGCAATACTCAAAATATACTCAAAATACTCACAAGAATAACGCTCGATAATATAGAGAGAAAGCTTGATTTACGGTGTGATTTTTAATTCTAACCTAAGCACCTATTTATAGGAAAATGCTTAGAACACCAAAGTAGAAAATTTAATATAATATTAATATATATATAATTTTTCCTACGCACACTCTTATAAACTAAAATCAGCTCATTTCAATAACCAACCAAGCCCACCAAACATATCAAAAACGTTTTTCTGATTTAAATTATTTTAAACTTCCAAAAATCAATTATTTCGGAGCTTCGGAACTTCAATAATTCATAATAAATAGTCCTTTTATCAGAAAATTCGAATCTCGCGAGTTTTATAGGAAATTCAATTCTCTACAACTTTACAGAAGAAAGTTTTTCCAAATTCCAAACAGAAATTGACCGAAATCCACAAACGGACGATTTTATAAGCTATAATAAAATTTTAGTCAAGAAATGGGGTCCACCGACACATAAAACACGTTTTAAATATTTTTGGTAACAAAAATGCTCCTCCTCCACATATACTCATATATCCCACATTCATCGTGAAAATATCATTATTATTATATTATTAAAATATAATAATATATTTAAATGAATTATTTTATCGGAAAAAGATAAAATTTTAATTTTCAATAATTGTCACATTAAAATTTTCTCCATCTATATCCACATAAAATTAATATTTTCCTCATCATATGAATCAATAATTAATTATTCACAAATAATATTACGAATCATAATATTGACAACCGTGCGCAGCCTAGGAAAGAAGGGCTTTTAATAAGAATTTCTCCTTCTTGGTAGCAAGCGCAATTAGGTGACCAAACCTCTTCTTGTGATGTAACTTTCTAGACATTGCCAATAATGTTATCTAATAATATTATTCAGATAATATGAATTATTGCTTCGATAATGAAAAATATCGTAATGACAATTATTGAAACAACAAAGAATATAAAATATCAACGCAAAGAATTATTAAATCAATAAAATAAAATAATTGAACGAGTAATTATCGTAACCATTATTGAGTAGTGCCTTCTTACATAAGATTAAATAATTGGTGCAATACCGGTAATCTTCGTGTGTTTTAACCCACCGAGTATTTTAACAAAGATTACTGTAATAACTACGCCAGATTATTTTTAAACAACTTATATTTTTCGTTTTCTTCATCCAATCGCTTTTTAGTTATGGGGCCCACAAAAGATCGCAGACTGTCAGCATTTAATATTCCTCGACAAAGAAGAATATTCCACGACCAAACGAATATTCCCAAACAACAATGAATATTTTATAACCATTTGCTTATTTTGAAATATTTGCGTATTTTACCCATAACTATCCACATTAATCAAATCAACCCTTACTATTCAAAATAATAATTAGAGGAAATTAAATTTTATTTATTAATTATTTGGGGTCTTACAGCATTATTGGCAATGTCTAGAAAATTCTATCTAAGGAGAGGTTTGGCCACCTAATTGTGCGCTAATAAGGAGAAATCCTTATTGGAAAGCCCCCTCTTTCTTGGGAACAGCCTGGTTACCAGTATTGTGATTCTGTAATATTATTTGTGAATAATTAATTATTAATTTATATGATAAGAAAAATATTCATTTTATGTGGATATAGATGGAGAAAATTTTTAAAGTGACAATTGTCGAAAATTGATATTTTATCTTTTCTCATAAAATAATTTATTTAAATATATTATTATATTTTAATAATATAATAATGGTGATATTTTTACAATGAATGTGTGATATATGAATAAATGAGGAGGAAGAGTATTTTTGTTACAAAAAATGTTTAACACATGTTTTGTGTGTTGATGGACCCCATTTTTGACTAAAATTTGATTATAGCTTGTAAAATCATCCGTATGTAGATTTCGGTCAATTTCTGTTTGGAATTTGGAAAAACTTTCTTCTGCAAAGTTGTAGATAATTAAATTTCCTATAGAATGGACATAAGATTTGAATTTTTCAGATAAAAGGGCTATTTATTATGAATTATTGAAGTTCCGGAATATTGAGTTTGAATAGATTTTGTTACAAAAATTATTTTAAACATGTTTTTCATTTTTTTGTGTGGAAAATGTGTTTTTAATGTGGTGGGCTAAGGAAATTTTTATTATAAATATATATTATTTTATTAAGATTTCTGTTTTGATGTTCTAAGTATTTTCCTATAAATAGGGTGCTTAGGTTAGAATTGAAAATAACATCAGAAACTGAAGTTTTCTCTCTCTATATTATCGAGCGAATTCTTGTGAGTATTTTGATACTTTGAGTGTTGCTATATGGTGCAAGTTCCTTCAGACTATATCTAGCATTCAATGTAATCTAATCTTTTTCGAGGTAAGGGATGTTATTTTTTTTTAGAAATGATATTATTTCTTTCAATATCATTATGCCAGAATATTGGTAAGATTTTTCTTGTGAAATGCTGATCTTTTCATGTCGGAGTTACTATTCACGAGTTACTATTTATGAGTTACTATTCACGAGTTATTATTCATGAGTTACTATTCACGAGTACTATTCACGAAGCATGATAATTTTTCTTGTAAAATTTCTACCTTTTAGTGTCGGAGTTACTATTCACGTATACGTTACTATTCACGTATACGGAACTATTCAAGAATATGATACTATTCACAGAAAAATTAAATTTTCTTTTCTGTGTCCAAATTTGTCTATTATGGTCCCTATCTTTTATTGGATCGATTTTTTGATCTTTATTTTTGAATTCTGCTCCACAATAGTTTATTATGGAGTATTTTTAAACTTGAATTGTCTAAAGTACGAATCCTTAATATTTTTTATTTTGTTTTACTGGATTCGTTTTCTTGAAAATATTTTTCATCATCCTCAGTCCTAAATGATGATATAACTGAATATCTTTGGCCTGTAGTGCAAAGATGAATGATTTTCGATGAATATCGTGGCCCGTAGTCAAAAAGATGAACATGTGTTGAGATGAAACATAATCGATCGATTAATATCTTTGGCCTATAGTGCAAAGATGACTATTTGATTAAAAATGTATATTGATTGATGTTACAGGGATAAAATATCGATGATGGACTTTTAAATTCATAGATGGTAGTAGATTTCATTCTCTACTTAACTCTTCTAATGAATTATTGTTTCCGCTGCAGTTGTTGATCTAATACTTGTTGTTTATTGTATTCTATCAGATTTTTTCCTGTTAAAGACTAAGGATAATTTGTTGTACAATATATTAGTCATAATATTCTTTACTGGGCTAGTTGAGCTCACCCTTTTCCTTTTTGTTCCATTTTTCTTCTCAGGAGACGGGAATATAGCAGGAACTAGTCGGGGTGTGGAGTGATGGTTCAAGATAGTTGTTTTAGTAGTCCTCACTATTTTGTAAAATAGTGTATCAATAATTGTAATGAGGACTTTATTTGGGTGTGAATATTGTCTAGATGATAATGTTTGTATTTAAACTCACAGTATATGTGTTGTCGTAGTTTGCACGACAATTGTATCAATGAAGTTGTAGATATTTCTGTACCATGTATTTGGCGACTCAGAATGGGTTGAATGGAATGGACCTATTTTGGGGGCGTCATAGGTGCAATACCATGTGCTACTGTGTTTTAACCACCGGGTATTCCAGTAGTATTAACGGTAACAACTACGTCGTTATTTATAAACAATTTATACTTGTTGTTTTCTTCATCCAATCGCTTTCCGTTATGGGACCCACACAAGGTTGCGTCGTCGTACGAATATTCCCCGACAGTAAGAATATTCCACGACCAAACGAATATTCCCCGACAACAATGAATATTTTATAACCACCTGCTTATTTAAAATATTTGAGCATTTTACCTATAACTAACCACATTAATCAAATCAACCCTTACTATTTCAAAATAATAAATAGAGAAAATTTAATTTCATTAATAATAAGTTGGGTTCTTACAAATTTCATGGAGTTTAGAAGCCAAAACTTTAACCAAATAAGTATAGAATTCGAAATCTGAAACGAAATAATGTTACTTACATACTACAGAGTATTAAGAAAATATTATTTCAAGCGAATATTGAACAAAAATAACATCTCTTACCTTGAAAAGAAGAGTATTCCAACTGGTATAGCGGATATATTCTTGAAGAAACTTTCACTATTTTCTACACTCAAAGCTTTCTAAAACTCGAAAGAAATACGCTCAAGATTATAGAAGAAGAATTCTCTAATTCTGGTGTGATTTTCAATTCTAACTAAGCATCCTATTTATAGGAGAATGGAAAGGATACTATGCAATAAAATATAATATATATATTATATATATATATATATATATAACATATGATCAAAATATATTCACGGGTTTTATTCCCGTGATCACGTGTCCCCACTCGACAAATGTTACAGATATATATATATATATATATATATATATATATATATATATATATATATATATATATATATATATATATAACGAGATAGTGCTCCTTCTTGATAACATCTCCTCTCACCAAAATTGACTAAGACATATATAACATATGTTTTATAATGCTCATTCACGGGATGCACCAAGTGATTCCCCAACTAATTCTTCTTTAAACACCAATGCCACATTCAATTATTATATATATATATATATATATATATAATATTAATCATTATACTTATATAATATATCTATATATATAATTCTAACTTCCCGTGAACATCCAAGATCCCCCATTTCAAATTTTTCTTCCATATGTGGGCCCCACATGTGGCCCCACATTTATTATATTAAATAATTTTTTACCGATTATTTTAAAAAAAATGGGTAAATAGGGGTCCATAAAATAAGCAAAATTTACATCCAATACTTCATAAAAATTTCCCTCAATATTTTTAACAACATTTATCATCTTTATTATAATTCGCAATATTTAACAACTAGGTCATTCCCAGGAAAGAGGGGGCTTTCCGATAAGGATTTCTCCTTATTGGTGCACAATTAGGTGACCGAACTTCTCCTTGACAGAACTTCTAGACATTGTCAATATTGCAAATAATAATATGAATAACTTTGTCGTCTTAATTATTGATTTAATAATATATAAAATATCGACAATAATTGAATCAAATAACGTGAGATACTTGTCGCACAATTATTTGTAGCAATAATTGAACAAAACTGAGTGACTTCTCACGTAAGCATCAATAATCAATACCGTGTGCTACTATGCAATCACGCGTATTTCTGTACTTTTAACACCGGGTCTTTCAACAGTTAACGATAAAACTTCCGCCGTTATTTTCATAAAAAATATTTTTGTCGTTTTCTCAATCAAACAATAATTACATTGTGGGATCCACTAATGATTGTCTTGAGTAAATACGAATATTCCTTGTTAAAGCGAATATTCCCCGACCAATCGAATATTATATAACTGTAGGGTTTCGACACGAAGCGCACAAGCGGAATAGAACAATTTAAAGCAATTTAGAAACCCTAAGCAGGATCCATGCAAAAATAATTAATTCAATTGGTTAGAAATTATATTGAATATGAAAATGCTTCGAAATTGATGCTTTCGAATCTCCAACGCAATCCAAACGAATCGGCGCCTCTATGGTATCCACACGACGCGCCCATGACGAGTCGTGACGATCTGCGATAAGCGGGCTGAATCTGACTAGCCACCAAAAGGAATGGATTTTAGAACTATATTTCTCTCTCTCTCTCTCTAAGAAGTAAGCGGCTAGGGTTATGATGTTATGATATTACCTAAGTGGCTACTATATCATATATATAGTAGTTAAAAGGGATTAATCAAAAACATATTTTAATAAAATCCAATTTTATATATATATATATATATATATATCTTAATTAAGTCTTACTTAATTATATATATATATATATATACAAATTATCCTTTTAATTTAAATTGAGATTTAAATACTATTAATCATATTAATATATTTAAATCCTTGAAATTTAAATTAATTCCATTTTAAATTACGTTACATGTGTGTAACCTTATAGGTTATTATTACGTTGGCAATAATTTTAAAATCATATTATAAAATTATAAGCGTTGAAGTGACATCTAGTAATGCATCACCGCTACCCAGTAATAATAAGATCGATGATTCGATATAACCTTTTCGTGACCAATGTTTCAATGTAATTTAATCCTTTTAACCTTAATATCCTAGATTAAACTCGAGTCATGGAATGTGTCATACTCTTCATAATTTAATCCGAGTTTTCTTGATCAATGAAGCGGACTATATGAAACAAATCACTATTTGAGCATGGCCATGCATTTCATAGTCCTACTCAATCAAGAGGCCTATGGATATCATCCTTAATATATAGGAGGGTTAAATTCCATCTAGATCACTCGTATATTCCTTACACGATTCATGATGTACCCAATAATCACCTTTATAGTCCACCCTATTAAAGGTGACATTTGATGATATCAAAGTACATAAATTTCGTGTAGTAATATAGTGATTTCGGTCGGAGGACCATTACATCATTATCACTATAAAATTTCTAATGACACTTCGCATAATGCTCCACATAGAATTCTCATGGTGGTCCATCCGAAGACATCGTTCTTTAACATGTACTATGCATTGACTTAATATCTCATATATTTATGACCAATGAGATTTGGTCATCATTCGATCCACATACTAGTCTCAATGCATCAATGTTGTCCCATCAACAATGATACTCGATTAGAGACATTTAAAAACAATGATACTAATTGTAATTATATAATCTCGTATTCAAGTCACATACTTGAAACTATATAATTTGTATCACTATTCTAAGGAATTTTATTATGTTAACAATTATATAATGATAAATAAAACCATAATAAAATCATTCATTTATTCAATCAAATACAATATCAAAACGTTAAGCAATTATATCAAATAATTGGCCTCTGGGGCATAAACTCTAACAATAACAACTTGCGTACTTTGCAAAATTTATAAATATTACTCACAACTATTACATTATATCAAATTCACTCCATACTATTTAAAAATAATATTTATAAAAATTCATCTTTATTCATAAAAATTGGGGTCTTACAAAAGAAATCAAAAGGATGAAAAACTACTATTAAGGAATATTACCTTACCGATCTTTACGTTCTTGCTAAAATCTCTAATAAAAAGCTTCAAGGTGAGATGATGGCTTAAGTCTAGCTCTTTCTCTCTCTCAATATAGGTTAGATGACTCTTGGAAAACCAAAAATAACCAACATTTGCCTTCTATTTATAGGCAATTCAAATGGAGGGTCCTTTCTCCCACCTCCTTACTATTCACTACTTCATCACCAAGTAAAATACTTGGTGATCAAGTAGTGCGCTTTACTTGGCCACCAAGTGGTCGGCCCAAATGCACATGGGTCATCTCCATGGGTTTTATCCATTCGGTGATCCACCGGTTCGACCCACGGTTCGATTTCTTGAATCGGGCTTAATTAATCCTAACGTTGGGCTTTAACTCATAATTCTTTGGGCTTGATTAATTAATCACTTGGGCTTGAAATAATCCAAACCCCATTGGATTATACTAAGTCCTAAACTCTAAGTTTAATACACCAATCGTATTCTACATGTATAATTCACGTATTTTTTCGTATAGTACTCGTACAATATTTGTATTATACGTCGTATTAAATCTTCGTATACTAAATAGTATCATATTCGTATAACGTACGCATAATCATTATCATAATGCATTATACGCATCTCATTTCCTTCTCGAAAATCATTCTACTCAACCCTTAGGTTTTAAGTCCGCATGCGAAAACTTCGTTTGCCATAAATGAAATATTATTAGATATTTCATCACTTCTTTATATTCTATCATTACGCATTTCTCATAATTTCAAACTTAATTCCCGAGCAGAAACGGATGAATAGCATTTTTACGAAAATTTCTCGAAAATTTTTTATTTTCGTCTTAGCAATTCAAAACAATTAATTCTAGCACGTAGCTAGAATACTAACCACATCCGCACATTCTAGGTCATAAAATGACCTTCACATAACTTACTCACATAAATAATCAATTAAATTTATTTAATTCACATAATCAAATAAAAATTTAATTCTCATATAAATCCGATTTTCTCGGACGTTACAATATATAACAACGGACCGAATCATCGTCCGATCCACTGCAAAAGGGGATATGCAAAGTATGGTAAATAAGGGTGTTTTACTATTAGGATGAGGATGTGTATATATATATATATATATATATATATATATATATATATATATATATATATATATATATATATATATAAAGAGAGTATGATATTTTTTATTATCTCAATTTATTATTTTATCTATTTTAAAATTAGATATTTTATTGATTTAATTAAATATTATTATGTCATCTCTATTACTATCTCCGTTTCAAATTATAAAATTAATATTATATTTTTAAATTCAAAATTGAGTTGAATTCATTTAATTTTTTCACTACAATTATGAATATCATAGATTATTTAAAAAGTACTATTAGTTTTACATTTATTATTTTAAAATTTTAAATAAATTATTTTAATTTTAAATTTAAATAATATCTTAAATTGACTTTTAAAGAGTCTTATAATTCGGAGAATAAGTATTAAGAATTCTTTTAAAAAAGAAATGACATATATTATAAATTTATTTACAATTTTTTTGTTGACAATTACATAAATAATTAGTATTAAGTAAATGAAATGAAAATAAATGGAAAGAGAGAGAAAATTGACGCAGTAGTATAACGTAGACTGAGTCACGTCAGGGCTGGCCCTTATCTGGGCCCCACACCCATTATCAGCGGGCAGGTTTGACAATCTGGATAGCTTCGGACCCGAGCCTGTAGATCTTCCGAGCCACAGTCGACAGATGTCAGAATATCATTGGGTAAGAACTAGTTTGTTGAGATAATAATAACAATGGAGTAGTTTAACAAAAGGAAAAAAATTCCCATTATGGGTCAAAACCAAGATCCTCTCGGGCGGAATTATTGGGGCAGGCCAGGCAATTAATATTGACAGACGCATAAAACAAGAGAGCACAAAATAGAAATTACAGAAATGAGGTGAATATAAAATTTAAAATTACAATATCATCTATATCTATATATTTATATTTATATTATAAAGCCTCCTTCGCAGACAACATTTTATTTTTCTCTTTTGTCCCTTTAACTTTTATTATATTATTATTTTATCTATTTTAATATTTTTTATTTAGTCTTCTAAATTTTCTACACTTTTTATTTTACCTCTCATAATTTAAACACACAACGCGTGTGCCACCGGATGCCAGTTAATATATAATATTCTCTTCGTTCTAAATTATATACTCATTATTTAGTTTTCAAAGTCATATTTTTTAAATTCAAAATTCAGATGACTTATTAAATTATGAAACAATAAAATTTATAATAAATGATATTTTTTATATAATTTATAATATTTATCATTATATTAATTAAAAGTAAAAGAAATTATGTCTATTTTAAATTTAAAAATATAATATTAATCTTATAATTTGAACATAATACTATCACAAAAAACTGTTCACACACTGTTTACATACAGTCATATGTATATTGTTATTATTATGGCTCATGCGTTAAATAAATTACGTGGACCATATCAATATATATGCGAACGATTTTATGTGATAGTAAGATTAATCGTACTAGATATACATGAATAAGGCTTAATTTGGTAGGAATTTAAGTTGTATAATTAATTATTAAATATTTGATTTGATCGACGAATAATGGGTGTCATGACCAACTCATACCTTTAGCTATACTCTTCATCAAGTTGTTATGCATTCATCAACTAATATTGCATTTTTTTTCCAAAAATTAAAGATACTTATTGATTTTTTAAATTAATTTATAATTTTAAAATCGGTACGAGTATATTTAATTTGATCAACGAATAATTTTGCAAATGATATCAAAATCAAACTGTATCTTTAATTTTTAAAATAGAGAAAATATTAGTATCGAAAGTTATTACAAATTATGATATAGAATTATCATTATATTTTATTATATTATTTTACTAATTTTTCTTTTAAAATTTTAATCACTGCATTTGTCTTTATGAATGACCAAATCTCTAGCTGTAATTTATTTTTCTGAGTTGGAATCACCAGCTGCAATTGGGCTGTCATTATTTATTTGGCTTTTAGAGTGAACAAATATTTTAATTTATATACACATGGGATCATATATATCTTAAAATAATATTTCAAGGAATATTAGGAACAAAAAATTACGTATCTACCATGTGAAACACTTTGTCGAAGAAAGCATCCCGAGTAGAAATCAATGCTCCCCATAGAAACATATAAAATGCATGCAAAATTTTAATTATAATAATGATAATAACAACAATTTAAATTCATTCAGCACAAAATATATGGTATTAAATAATTTTTCAATTTTTAAAACAATAATTTTAGTGGCTTTATCTCACTATAGTCATGTGAGTAAATTAAAGGAATTTGATATTTTTTACAACAAAAAATGATATTTTCATGTGAAAAGTGTTGCTATAGATTCTATAGCGATGTTTTTTTCCGTCGCTATACATCTATAGCGATATTTTTCATGTAAAAATATTAAAAAGTATTATAGAAATATCAATTTTCTTAATTAAAATGTTCCATTTTCAATTTTTCAACTACTATAGTCTAAGAGGCTTTATATATCTTATTATAGTCGTGTCAAAAATATGGTTGTTTATGCCAATAATAAGAAATTCAAGAATTTTACTTGCAAATAGTGTTATTAAATCCGGAACGGTCCGCCGGTTCAATCAATAAAAATCAGAATCGGACGAATCTTCATTCCGGTTTATCCCAATTTTTTTGATTTGATCAAAAATCGGTTAACCCAAGACCACCGATCCAACCGGTGATTCAACCAGTAAAATTGGTTAATTAACCCAGTGAATTGATTTTTTTTTGTTGTACCAAAAGGTTTTAATATTAAAATTAACCACTTTTAGTAATATTATAACTTAACTTTATTATGTTTTAGTTCATAAAAAATAAGATTTTTTAAATTTTTATTAATTATTAATAATATATATTTTATATATATATATTAATGACGTTACTGAATCAATAACGGTTTAACCATTCGTTATATAATGATTCATCCATCAAATATCTTGTTTTAATTTAATGATCGGTCCGAATACGAAAACCTTGCATGCAAATGTAATATGCTAGAGCCCAAAGTCATAAAAATAAATTTATATCATTATGATTCGGGTTCTACCAATGTACAAGAATTATGAGCCAAATGCCAACACATTTATAATCTCTACTTTTATTTGTGGAAGGAGAGGATATATGCTCTCCCATTTATTTTTAGAATTGTACATTTTATTAAAGCAATAAAATAAGTAAATAGTTTTGGGTCAATTTGTATTCATTTGACTAAAAGTTCAATTCGAATTCGACTCGAAATATAAATGATTTAAATCTGAGCAAAATTTAAAGTTCAATAAATTATTCGAACCTACTCGAATTGTAATTTTCTATTGATATTCAATCATATTCGTTCGAAAAGTTCAAACTGTTCGGGCTCGATTCGAGATCATGTTAGACTCAATAGCTAAATGAGTTTTAATTAAATTTTATTTTATACTCAATAAATTTTATGAATCAAATCTGAACAAGTCAATATTCGACTTGACTAAATTCATTTACACCCTTATATTTTATTAATGATATTCAAATAAAAATTTATGGGGAATTTATTTATGTGACAGACTTGATTGCTTATAGATCTTTAGAATTGTTGTCTCCCTTTAATTATTTATAAAACACGAATTAATACATATAGTCATTTTTGAATCGATTATTTATATTAGAGTAATGTTAGAGATATTAAATATACATAAAAAGTCGTGCACATATAATATATAAAAAGAAGATAAAAAAATCGTGCACACATAATATAAAAAAAGAAGATAAAATAAAAAACGATATTTACAATTAAATATTTACATATTTTTATTAATAAATAATACATGAAGTTGTTCTACTCTTGATGCATAATTTATTTATTTATTTTTAGTATTGTTGTTGCAAATAATATTATGTTTTAATTATATTGTAGGTAAGGTAAAAGATATTCATTTAAACCCTACAATGGTGGCACATACCACGTGTCAAAATTCCAAGGTGGATAGCTCATGTCTCAATCTAAGCAGAAGATACACACAAGTACTACCGACTGAATGAAATAAAAAATAGAAACAAAATTTTACAAATAATAAAATAAATCAATTTAAATTAAATTACTCCACGATATGTAACAGACAGGTGGAAATATATTTTTAGACAGAGAGGGTGGGTCGGAGCGTGAGTGCGTGACTGTCAAATCTACATATTCTTTCTCTCTAGAATTCAGAACCCAGAAGCAAGTCTCCTTTCCAGAGATTCAATTCAATCGCCGATCTTTTCTACTCCTTCCTCGTCTCGTTTCTTCAATTCTTTCTCAGTCTCTCAAAAATGTTCCCAGATTTTGAAGGTACGAATGTTGTATTTCTTAAATTATGTGGATAATATGTATTTTTTGTGTGATGAGTTTGATAAATGAATAAAATAATATACACTCCCTTTATTTTATGTTTCTACTTTCCATGTTGATGGGTTACTGATTTTTTTTGAGTTCTTTTGGTATTTATTTATTTATAATTTAATTTATTGTTCAGTGTTCAAACTGTAGATACTAGATTTCATCTTTGTGTTTCTATATAAATTTGTGGGAAATTTGATTTCATTTTGTTTAATGGGTGATAGTTACATGGGTAAATTGAGTTTGTTTTATTTACTATTTTAGAAATTTATGCTTCTGCAGCATCTGCAAGCTTTTATGTACGGATTCAAAGACATTTGAATTCCCAATTTCGTCCTTGTTAGATAATTTTCCAGAATCTCATCAACCAAACAAGGAGCACCATTTTTAACCAGATGGATTTTATTTAATTTTATTTTGGAGTCCCATCATTTCCTGATTATATATATATATATATATATATACACACACATACATACATATGCATGTGTCTGTATTTTCATTTTCTTGTGAAGGAATGGTTGTCTTGGGAGTGATAACCTTGTGAGCTTAGCTGCCATAGCCATATATCTTCTCTGCATCATTGACTGACTTTTTGGGCCTTGGGATTCTTGGTTTGAAAGTCTGAGCTTTAGCTTTTAGGTGGGTATTTTTTCAGTACTCATTAAAAGTTTCCCTTTTATGGAAATGGGGATCTGCTTTTTTACATTTCATCATACCGCGGATAATAAGAATAATGTTAACTATAATATTTATAATAATTAATGGTTAAATAGATTGATTAATAATAGCAATAAATGTGTACATGTTTGTCACAGTACCTTCTGTAAAAGACCCCAAACCCATTGAGGTCATGATTTTCTAGTTCAGACCTTGTCTCTTATGCACAAATTGTCTTAAAGCATTTCCACACCTTATCATGTTTTGTCTGGGTTTCTTCTTAGTATAAACAAGTACAAGTAAGAAGATATGATAATGGGTTCACTTTCAAAAACAATATTTAATTCAATTAAAGCTGTCTCATTTTTTATTTTTATTTTTTGTGGGTGGTGCAGGAATGTTCTTGATGTGATATAGTATTCCTTCCATTGATCTAGACATGGAGGGGGATACATTTTCAGGCCTTGGTAATGGTACCCAAATAGATGGCAAGGTAATGCAGACATTTCAGAAGAGCTTTGTTCAAGTTCAAAACATTTTGGATCAGAATAGACTGTTAATCAATGAGATAAATCAGAATCACGAGTCCAAGGTCCCTGACAATTTGAGCAGAAATGTGGGTCTGATCAGAGAACTGAACAACAACATAAGAAGGGTGGTTGATCTTTATTCTGACCTTTCGAGTAATTTCAGCAAATCCATGGAAGCTTCATCTGAAGGAGAATCAAGTGGTGCTTTAAGGTCAGATGGCAAGGCTAGTCACAAGAGGAATAGACCTGGTTAGAAGAATTCTGGTCTATTTATTTTCTGCTGCTTAATTCTTTTACATGGTGAAAATGAGAAAATGCACAATTCTCTTGAGGTTGAAGGATATGATTAGATTGTGCAAGTGAAACTGTCTTTAGTTACATTTCTCACTGTAATAATTGCTCACATCTCTAAATGACTCTGAACTCTATACTGTGGATCTAATTGAAATTCAATCATATTTTGAATTATTTTCGATTCTGTTTTTTTAGATGATGGGTATTAAAGTTTTTATTTCTGGATTGAACATAGAGGGATGATTTGTCTTCTCCACAATTCTATATTTTAATTCATCACTCTTTCATATAATATAATTTCACAAAAGCAGATTTATGTGCTCTGTTATCTTCTTCCACTTTTTCAGTTTGTCAAAAGCTATAATCTGATATGTCTTTTTTAGATTTTCTTCTTCTACTTTTGGTGAACATTTCCCTATTTCCATTTCAATGTCATTTTCTTATGGACCTTAAACTTGAGAACTCAAGTGGTGGCAGGTTATAAGTTCTCTCGTGTAATATTTTTTTGATCACTTTTATTTGGAAATTACTGTTCAAGATTTGTATGTGGATTACTGAGGATACCATACATAAATATATATCTATACACACACACACACACACACATCTCTCATCTCTCACTGAGAAGATGCTCTGAAACAATTGAAGAAAAGCAGCTTTAGATAATCTTTTTAGTTCCCAATCACACCCCACCACAGGAACATAAAATCTCAGATAAGAGATGATGGGCTTTTGACCAATTTTTTTTTTTTTTATGTATTTGTTTGTCCTAACCAATGAAAATCTCTTGGATGGTATTGAAAAGGAAAGAAATGTATAAAGAATTGAAATGGGGAATAAAAAGTAGCTTTAGGGTTAGTTCAAAACAAAAGCACTACAGTTCCATGAGACAGACAGGTATATGTAACAGCGACCCCCAACAACTTGACAAGGGCCCCAAGGGTTCTTTCTTTTGGGATGAAACTTAACTTCTACATGCTTATCACTTCGCTTCTTAGTTTCTTTCTTTTTGCTTTTCATTTTTTTGAATCTTTCCTTTTAGTCTCTTTTTGCAATAAATGTCTTTATATTGGATGCTTCATTTTATTTATTTTTGGTTGTAGAGTTGCTTCCATTTGATAGATATATATCTCTCTCACACACACTGATTTAGCAGGTGACTAGTAGTTGGTGGACCCCTTAAATAAGATCTTAGATAATTTCCTGGTCATGAAAAATGATGCAGTGTTACTTGTTACTGTGTCACGATCTCTCACACCTACAATCATGATGCTTTATTTTACACGTTAGATAGCGTCACACAGTGTATGTATGACAACATGGATGATTGCTCGCACGCAAAATGGTACATTTTACGTTTTGAAATTTCATTTCGTTTTGAAATTTCATTTCATTTTCCAACATAGATTTTGTATATACAAGTTGTTGTACTTCCATATATCCTCTCTGCAGATGGAAATTATGGGTAAACATGATGATTTTTGAGTTTGACAAAATAGAGTTTGATATTGGCTTTCTATCAAAGTAGCAAGACTTTAAAGTCTTATCATTTTAGGTAGATGGGAACATGAAATCCTTGAGCTAGATACCTCACAAATAATTGATTCTGTGTTGCATGAGAAACTTTTATGAAACAATCCAAAAATGCCAAGGACACATCCATGAAATTATTTGGACATGCAGAAAAAAGAAAGAAGAATGTTTGTCATACCTTCATATCCTAATATAAGTTCTATGTATCTCTCTATATATTCCAATATCTTGACACTGTTAAGACTTAAGCATGCCATGTTATTCTGATTTTCTGTTAGCATGTAAGTTGGTCAATTAACCAATAGAAAATCTTGTCATGCAATGCGAGTTATGTTATATGTACACACAAGATTCTATTGATCAATTGACTAACTTATAAAAAAAAAAAATTAATGCTAACCGGATCCCTCCCTAGGCTAGGCTCTCTCTGTGCATTTAACTAATTTTTAGCTTAAAAAATATTTTGTCAACAATTAGTTTCTTTATTCTTATTAGTGAAAGTTATTAATTCCAATGAAAACATCATTATTTTTTCCCCCATGGAAATAGGAGATGACTCCATCTAATCGACTTGGCATCATATTGTAAATTATTATAAGTTTATAATCATTTTGGATTAGAAAGTTAACACTAATTAAAAGTCAAAGGACACTCCCATTTATTTGCAGAGTTCAAAGTTGGTCATGTAAAAGGCTCTTAAGAGAGCCTATATGCTTGAGGATTATTATATGGTGCAAATAATATTATTTCAACACTTATGGATTATTGATTAACCTAAACAACAGCTAGACTTTTAGACTTGTGTGATTAAATTAAATTAAATTTCGATGCTATCAAACTAAGCAAACAATCTCAAACATTTTAATATTGCTAAACTACACCATATGGAACAAATATTAGCATTAATTAAAATAAAGTTAGCTTTGCTTAAGGTACTTAATCTTAAGGGGGGGATAGAAGATCAGATGAGTTGGTCCCCATATATTTCCAGGCCAAGACAAATTAAACATGCTACAAAAACATAACATGTGAATTGGGAATCTACTTTTTCTCTTTGTTTTCTTTTTGTTCCTTATGCTTGCAATTCCAGCAATTGCTTTGTAAACAAATCCCCTCCTACAATTCCTCATGTCTCCCCACGCAATTATTGATGTCTACTATATATACTTTAATTATATAGCTTGATCCACTTACATTACATTAATCCATGTGATTAATTATGACCTACTAATTATAATTATAATTATATTAGCATGTATTCTTAACCTTCATATTACTAAGTTTTCAGAGTTTATATTAAAAAAAATAATAATAATTGAGTTTATTCAAAATACTATTTTATTACCTTTATATTAGTTTTATAATATAAAGGGTATAATAGGGATTACAAAGGATTTACTTATGTTATTTAATTTAAGTTTGGCAAGAAAATTGTCCAAATTTTTCGTCAGTTTCTTGTCTTCTTCGTTCGTTAAAAAATTCAGTAACAAAAGAATTCGAATAGAAAACAGTTTTACGTCAATCTCTTTTCTTTTTTTTGTCCATTTTAAAACTTAGTAATACATTATTAGTCCCAACATAAACTCGTAATTTTTTTTGGAGAAAATAAATCAATTTTTGTTTCTCCTCCCTATTTAATTTTAATTTTAATTTTTTTTTCTATTATTGACTGAAAGTTGCGATTAATATTGATAAATTTAGGATATGCCTATCAGTGTTTTTTTAGAATTGGTAGTCTCATCTTAATTTATGGCAATTGTTAGCACTAATTCTCATGGTTTTGTTTGGTTAAGTAACCAGGAGGGAAAGGGTGAAGCAAAGGATATTAAGGAAGATTCGGTTCACAGAAGATTTTAGTTTCCTCTTTACCAAGGCTTTTACATGATTCCTTTTTTGACTCAAATAAATTGTTAGGCGGTGTTTGTTTAGAGGAGAATGAAATTGAATGACTGAATCGGTCAATTATTTAATGCGTTTATTTTAAATAAAAATCATCTAAATAACTGAATCCGTCAATTTTTTGGACTGAATGGCTAAGTGTAATTTTTTTGGATATATATATATATATACACACACAATATTAACTATTATATTAAGTAATATTAAATAAATTTATAACAATTTTGAATTTTTTTAGAGTGATAAAATAATAAAAATATGTTATTCAAATGTTTCAGACATGTCAATTATCAAATAATTTTTTTTATTTAGTATTCAGAATTTTGCTTTAGGCTATTTAAACATTCAGAACTATTTCATTCAATTTTATCAAATATCCTTGAATCTTTCAAAAAAATTTCACTTTCCCACATTAAAGTTGTATATATAGTAAGTTAAGCTAAACCTCTCATTGAACATCCAAGAATTGTGCTTAAACCCAATCATTCCTTCTTTTGTGAACTTGAGCTGAAAATTGGTCCGATTAATCTCTGCTTAAACGCTTTAGGCAATCTTCTATTGTCTCAACTTAGCTGGGTGCCTAGGTCCCGTTTAAACAAAATCAAATTTTTACTTTAAAATTCTACAATACTTAAAACTAAATTTATTAAATTTTAAAAATATATTTTTTAATAATATTTGATATAAAATTTAAATTTTTTCATAATATACTATATGTGCACGCTAAGTCCGACTAGAAAAATACATAGACACCCATCCACGACCTAGATTTGTATAACAAATTTTAAGTAATGACTAGTTATTAGTATTACTTTTTGGTTATGAAATGAATAGATGAGATTTTATATGGTTGAGAAATTTCTCACATTTTTAAGGTGGCATTGAGGGTATTACGTATGCTACTAATAAAACTTGGGAAAAAGAGAAGAAGGACATAAATTTAGTGGCTGAAAGTACATATTAGGATGATATTTGTGGTGGGACAAGGTATGCCATGATAGGAGCTTTGACAGTTAAGTACCACCTAATGGTATCCCATGTGAGCAACATGCACACCCATGACAACCAATTTTTTGTCCTTCTCTCCCTTTTATATCAAAGACAATAAGATTAGAGTCTATCATCAATGTATGCCTTCATAAAAGGAATTGACCAACATATCTTCTTGCCACTATCTTCATCTTTTCCATCCATTATTTAACAAAACTATATAAAGATATATATAGATATATCTATATATATAAAAAGAATTCTTCACATAAGTATACAACAAATAAAAAATAATTACAAGAAAAGTGCATCAACCAAATAATTACAAAAAAATTGTACATATTACAAAAATAGTACAATTCACATTAATAAAGAAACCTAAAATCAAGGACAAATAACTGCCATAATTAATAATTCAAATTCAAATATTTGGATCTAACAACTAAAACAAATTCAAATTCAAAATAATAATTCAAATTTAAATATTCAAATTCAAATCTTCATCTCCCTCACATACACTTTGAAAATGATAGTCATGCATTCATTCATGCTTGAATCTCCAGTTGTCAAAACGCCAATGAGAATAAGAAAAAGAATCGCCCTACAAAAAGTTTAAAAATAAATAGATATAACTATTAATGTTTTGAAAATTTTTTTATAACTATTTTGTTACTCATAAATAATAAAATGGTTACCTTTGTATGAATGGTTGGCTACCAACTGCATCATATTCAAACGAAATTGGTAACTTAATAAAATTGAATTGGTTACATTGGTTTGAAGGTTTGGCTACCAACTGCACTATGAAAAAACTGCATGTGTGGATGTGAATTAGTTACTTTGGTATGAAGGTTTTGTTACCTTGGTACGAAGGTTTGTTTACCTTGATCTGAAGGTTTGGTAACCAATTGTACTAAAAAAAAAATTAAAGTGTGGAGGTTGATTGGTTACTTTGATATGACAATTTAGTTACCATGGTATGAAGGTTTGGTTCCTCACTTCCTTGCTAGTCCTCTGCTTGAGCTTTCATAGTAAATTATGGTCTCGCCGGTGAAGTTACCAATCATGCGATTAACGACATTCACCACCACCAACAACCTTAATCTTGGTTGAATCCATGGAAGTAAACGAGCTATAAGTGCACCAAATCCCCGATCTGTGTAAACTATTCCGTCGTACCCCAGTTGAGGATCGCATTTTTGAAACAACCAAGAATGCCGGCGCCGATCGCTTCACGGTAAAGGCGAACTCGTTTCTCTCCGTCGTCGTTCTCATTAGTCGCCCAAAGAAGTCGGATCGATATCTATACTGGATTCAGAGAGCCCTCGACTCAAACATCTTAGATACTGGTCGATTCTGTTGGACCATCCTCGGTCAACTCTCTCCTCCCGCCTCCAATACTGCTCAAATGAAATACGTGTATTAACCCTACTTACGTGGGACCATAGGTGTATTTCACTGGCCTATATATATATATATATATATATATATATATATATATATAGAAATAATACGTTGAATTAAGAAGAAGAGTGATGACTAACTGCAGTTGTTATAGATGAGCAGAGAGAGAAGAAGTCATGAGTATAACTAATCCTTAAATTAAGGAATTCTAATTGAATACTAATTCCCTAAATTAAGGAATCTTAATTGCACTAACATTGTAAATAAATGTGTATTAGTTGTGTAAAAGTTTTATGAGGGTATTATTGTTGTAATTTTTTTAAAATGTAATAGAATATGTAATTCATCTATATATATATATATATATATATATATATATATATATATATATATATATATATATATATATATATATGGGAATAATGGTCATACATAACATACATTTGGAGTACAACATCGGCTTCTGGCTAAAGTTTCAAGTGCTTGGGCTTTAGGCCAACTTAAATTGATAAATTTTTGGGCCTCAAGAGATATTTCATATATATATATATATATATATATATATATATATATATATATATATATATATATATATATCCAAACAAAAAAGACCAACTCACGTCAATTTTAAAGGATCACAGAAAATTTACCCAATGAAATAGGCCTAAATTTTTTTATTTTCGCTTTAAGCCATTAAAAACTCAGATTGGCCTACGTATGTGTATATTTATTTATTTCATGCATGATTTGTTAAAACTATGTTGTTTTGCCATTTATTTTTGATTTCTAATTTGAAAATTTGCCAAAACGACGTAGTTTTGACAAATTGTACACAAATAAAATATACACAACTATGTATGACCATATTATCTTATATATATACACACACGACTCTATGAGCTCCATTTCAATTCCAAAGTTTTTTTTAGGTTTACAAAAAAAGGACGTCCGTATAAGTTGATTAGGTTTCGGCTGTTAGTTATAATAAGATGATGGATAATATTTATAAAAGTATATATCTCGATCATAAAAAAGGCTTGAACTCAAGACCAAAGCAATGGATGGTGATTTGTCATTGTGTCTTGTGGCATACCCATGTGGTGGTTGTTTTAGGCTAGCTAGCTACGGCAATTACAAGAAAAATAAAATCTGAAGAGTTTCGGATAATAATGGAGTTATGATCAATAGAGAAAGATATTGAGGAAGTGTGTACATCATATAGAATACACCTTCCAAAACTTAATTGTCTTTGAGTTGAGAGGCCCCATAAAGAATGTACGTTTGAAGTAATAATTGGTGTATATCTATGACCCCGACTAGTTGGATTCCAAAATATATATTATTTCAGAACTCTACTAAATTATTCATTGGGGCAAAAAAAAAAAAAAACTATGATATTTATTCCAAATTCCATTTTTACATTGAATTTCTTCTTCTTCCAAAAATAAATCTGTTGTTAAAAATTTTAGGTCAATTATGTCCCTCTTGTTAACCGACCTGACCTGTCAACTAGACAAACGTGACTGACACCTAGATAAATTTAGTTGACCATGCATGAAACTAAAAATTATTTTAATTTTATTATTTTGAACAGAGGTAGTATTTACTGTATATTCTTAAAAGAAATGAAAAATTAATTTTCGTTTTGTTATTAATTTTCAAATAATAAATTCTCATATTCCATATTTACAAATGTTAGCCATATAAGTAGTTCTAAACTCCTTGTATTCATGCCATGTCACACTAAGTTATTCTTGTTGTCAGTCGAGTTAGTCTAGGTGACATGTCCGTTATGAGCAGGGGCACAATTGATCTTAAATTTGCAACGTTAAGTGTATTTTTTTTTAAAAAAAAGTTCAAGATAGAAGTGAGACATCGGAAAAAACATCAAGAATATTTTTGCACCCTTGCCCATTCATTATTCATGACCTTATAGTGTTATATTTTGGCCCCCGAGAATATTTTTTCCCAATTACGTCCCTAATCTTAGACAATAAATAATGTAGTTTGTTAATACTTTTGAGATCAGTTTTAATTGTATTACTAATTGCACAATGAATGGAAATGCAAATCTGCTCAAGTTTCTTATTACAATTTTTCTTTTTGGGCCTAGAAGTATCCTTGTTTTTTAAAGTTCTATTCCTGGAGTTAAGAAGCCCACAAAATTAAAGCAGTCCATAAAGCAGTCTATATGACTTATTCAGAAGCTTAGAAAAATACTAAAAAATTTAGTCCCCTTTTACAAAAAGAGTTTAATTTGTCAATTTTTACTGTTTCATATATAAATTATGGGCCTTTGAGCAAAGATTACGAGACTGTTTGTTTAAGACTGAATATATCTGAATGATTGAACGGTGAATCACAAATTTATTAAGATTTTTTGTTTTGAAAAAAAAATCATCTAAATGATTTGAATCGATCAGGATGATTGAAATTTGAATGGTTAAGTTAGATTTTTTTGGCTGAATAACTGAATAAACAGCTGAATAAATTAAAAAAGATTTAAAAATTTTAAAAATATTAACTCTTATATTAAATAAATTTACAACAATTTTAAATTTTTTCAAATGATAAAATAATTAAATTTTATCATTCAAATATTTCAGACATATTAATTATTAAATAATTTTTTTATTCAAATTTATTCAATTTATATTAAACACCCCCTACATAAATGTAAGTTGTGTAAACAGGCTTTGGACCCAGCCTATATCTTAAAATACCACAAAAAAGGAAAAAAAGGTGTTAAAGGAAAATTTAAGTATCTGCGACCGATTTTATAGTTGCTTCTTTATTTCAGTTTCAATAAAATTTATGAAATTGTATTTGTGGAACATATTACCCCGGCACATTTAAATATAATATTTTACGGTTTTTAAATTATATTTAATTATTAAAACAATTTAAAAAAATTATATACCCTCCGTTCCTCAAAAACTGACCTAGTTTGATTATGTTTAAATTGACTAATTTTAAAATTAATAATTAAAAAAATTTATTTATACTTTTGAAATTTTAAAAATTGGATGTTGTAGTAAATTGAATGTAGTTTCTTATGATTATAATATTTTAACTGATATTTAAAATAAGATAGATAAATTTTTATTATAAAATTAGTCAATTTGATTTTAAAATTCAAACTAATCTTTTTGAGACGGAGAGAGTATTAGATAATTAGAACAATTATATTTCAAAATGGTTTTTTTTTTGTCTTTTGAGCCTTTAAGTGAAAAGAATTATGAAGCTAATACTAGTTATTAACTAAATAAATATGTTATTAAGGTACAATTCCTTAGATACTATGTACACAACTCTAGAAGTTACTAGCCTTTCTAGAACATTGTGCTAAGAGCATTAATAACAGTTTTATTAATTAATTTTTTATCCCTAATTTTGAAGAATATCTCAACAAATTATTATTCAACAGCTTACGTATTGACTCCCCAGTGTAAAATCATCACACAAGTATTGTTCGAAGAAAAAAGGATGGAGAAAGCTACATACCCAAAACCTTCGACCATTCTTTCTAAATGGGGATGCCCAGGATATCTCAACTTGTAATATTATTCATTTATTTTAGACTAATTATGTAATAAATAATAATATTGACCACTACTACTATTTTAATATATATGATATTATGATATATATTATATCATATTCTTAAACAAGATCAAATATGTTTATGAGTTGTTTGAAAACGAGTTTGTGTTTGCAAATGTTTAGATGTTCGCGAACTGTTCAGTCCGGGCATGTTCACGAACAATTAACAATTCGAACTTGTACATGTGTGTTGCTTCGATCTTGTTGTATAAATATGTTCGAATTTGACTAATAATATTTGAGTTCAGTTTGACTTGGTCACTGGTCGGATCAGATTAGATTATTGGGTCCTTAACACTAATATATAACAATTAGAAAGTATTTACAAAAATAAAACACACACAAAATAATTACAAAAATAACAAAACACAATATATTACTATTCCTAAAATCACGTATCATTAACTCCTACACGTCAGTTATTTTCCTTTCATATTTGTAACCCACCGCACCTAAATTCAAGCAAGTGATGAAACATGCAACTCCAAATCAATCGGAATAACAGATCAACATCAGATCAATCGGAGAAGCCAAAATCGGAGAAGACGAAGCTTCCTGTCGCGACGCAACTCAAAATTGGAGAAGACGAAACTCGTTTTCGTTGCGACGGCAGCACGCCGAGATCACAAAATAGCATACAAAATCAACAACAACTTCAAGTTCAGTAACCAAAAACAATCGAACTACCGTGATTGTTGAAGTTCAGTAACAAAATCGCAGCAACTTCGATAAAATCTGAATACTGAGGTAAATGATTCATATGCATATAGTTACCTCTCTGCTTTTCACTTAATTCTATATTGATAACTTTTCTTAAGTCACGTTTAAAATGGTTACTACAAATACCTATAACGATTGTTTTATTTATTGATATGTTTTGTATTATGGTTACTAAATATATATAAATTGGTTACTGTTTATTGTGTATTTATTTTTAAATAATATTTATTTGATGGCTTTATAATTTTTAAATGAGTTCTCCTGATTTTTTTATATTAATGGTTACTCATCAAATAAATTAGTTACCTTCATGCAACTGTTGTTTACTTTCTAATATTGTTTTGGTTACTGTCTAATGCTGACTTGGTTACTATCTAATGATGTATTGGATTCTGTGTAACAATATATTGGTTACTAATTAATGCCGATTCTACATCGCAGCATTATATGGTTCTTGAATATTATTGAGTTAGTTCTTTGTGTAAAATTATAATGATTAGTGAATAATATTATCGAACATTCTTTGATCGGTTATTGAAAAATGATGACTTCGTTAATCGACTAATTTTTATTTGGTTACCGCTTAACATTATATTAGTTACCGCCTAATCTTCGTTTTGGTTATCGACTATCACGACTTGTTTCATCGTGTAAAACTATAATGGTTAATCGATTATTGTTGACTTGTTCTTGTGTAAAGCTATAATGGTTCTTGACTAATGCTTACTTGGTTATCGTGTAAAATTATCTAGTGACTAATGTCGACTTAATTGGTTACTTGACCAATGTCAATTGTTCTCGACTAATGCAAACTTAATTACCGCAGAGATTATTAGTTATTGTAATATTCAAGGTCAAGCATATTAATGTATAATGTTGTCAAGTTTGGAGTGTCAGATTTTGGCATTTTCGGAGCCTAATTTCATTGGAAACGGATCAACGATAAAAAATCACCAGCTTTGCTGGTGAACTGCATGGTTTTTTGGTCAAATTCCATCATTTAGGCCTTCAAAACTGCATGGAAAAATTTGGTTTATTTTTTGGTTACTAAGATTATGTAGTTTGGTTACTGTCTAATATTGATTTGGTTACTTTATAATGTTTATTCAGTTGTCAGACAATGGAGACTGACAGTAACCAATACAACAAATTTAATTATTTACAGGAATATATAATTGTTTAATGTTAGTAACCATTAACCACATGGTTGGTAACATTTTTGATGGTGTACAGTAACCAAAATTAATGTTGATTAACAAAGTCAGTATACTGATTGTTTTGATAACAAAGTCAGTATACTGACTGTGTAACATTATATTGTCTAATGTTGTCTTAGTTACTGACTAATGTTGTCTTGGTTACTACATAATATTACTAATTAATGCTGACTTGGTTATTGACTAATGCTGACTTGGTTCTTCGTGATAATATTACTAATTAATCTTGACTTGGTTATCGACTAATCCGATTTGGTTACTAAGTAATATTATATTGGTTATTGATTAATGTTGACTTTAACATCGTGTAACACTATAATGGTTATCGACTAATTTCGAATTGGTTACTGATAAAATTATAATGGCGACTTGGTTACTGTGTAAAAATATTATTTAGTGACTCATGCCGACTTGGTTACCGACTAATGCAAACTTAATTACCGCAGTGATTAATTGGTTACTGTATTATTGGTTGCTGAATCATATTAATGTACACTTCTACTTATGTTTTTTATATTAATGGTTACTTGTTAGCCAAATTGGTTACATTCTTACAAAAGTCTACCTTTAGTTGGTAACAAACAAATTATACTGGTTGTTTTTTACTGTAAAATGCAATGAAAAATGTGTTTATGTTTTGGTTACTACATGTATATATGTCAAGTTACTTGTCTAATCTAAATTTGGTTATCAGATAATGTTATTATGATTATCAGATAATATTAGTGTATTTTATAATTTGGTTTGTTTTATATCGACGATTACTTATCGAGTACATTGCTTAACTTCGCATAATTTGTTAGTCTTTAGTGGTAAACAAATCGATGCGGTGAAGAGCAAGCGGCGTGTCAATTTCAGAAAGATTTGATCCAATTGAGAATTTGGTAATTTTTGACAAGTTTAGAGAGTGTCGAATTTTTTGGCGTTTTGAGCCTAATTTCATTGGAAACGGTCAACGATCAAAAGTCACAAGCTTTTCTTTGGTAAACCGCAGGATTTTTTGATCAAATTCCATCATTTAGACCTTCAAAATTTCATGTAAAAATTTGGTTTATATTTCGTTACTAAGATTATGTAATTTGTTATCGCTCTAATATTGATTTGGTTATTTTACAATGTTTATTCAAGGTTGTTAGACAATGGAGATCGACAAGAACTCAATACAACAAATTTAATTATTTACATGAATATATAATTGTTTTATCGTTAGTAACCATTAACCACATGGTTGGTAATATTTTTGATGGTGTACTGATAAACAAAATTGATGTTGATTAATATTTTAATTTTGATTCCATCATGATCAATATAAAGTAAACATATACAAGCTTTTATAATAGCCTTTGATACAAGCTTATAACAGTCTTGATACAAGCTTATAATGATCTTGATACAAGCTTATAATAATCTTGATACAAGCTTTATAATTATCCGTTACTAACAAGCTTCAGAACTATCTATGATAATTATTTGGCTACTAACAAGCTTCAGAATAATTGATGTTTGTCCCGACACAAGTTTCAGTAACTATCTCGGGTTACTAATAACAATAACCATAATGTAACATAATAAAACAAAGAACTATATAATTATACGACAAGAACTGTAACAGTTTTAATGGTAACCAAAATAGAAACATCATGTAATGAAACCCAATTTAGGCAATCCATGTATACTAAACAATTACATATTAACCAGAGTAAAAAAAAAGTATCTGAAATTCCACATTGAGGACACAATAATAGTAGTAGCCAAACCATAAGGTAACAGTAACCAAAATATAATAAAGAAGTAACCAAATAGTTATATGAAAGTAACCAGAACATGTAAGATGTGTTTGTGGAAATGAAAGTAGAAATAGAATAACATAAACCTTGTAGAATATATTTGAAGAAATTTACAAAATAATACATCAATGTATACTAAGCAAATACATGGTTTGTTATGACTTGGGTTTATTATTTACAAAAATAATACATCCACAAACTAATGATGCCAACTTCTTCAACCTGCCTTGGGTTCAATTTTTTGGTAATAATGTCTGGGACTTCCATGTCACACCAATGTATAACTTTTCCAATGAATTTTCTATTGCATTCCTCATAGTAAAGATTTCATAACCGCAAAAAAAAAAAATCGATTTTTACACCATCATTAGTAATCAAAATAATATTTATATCATAAGCAGCTTTATCAAACAAATACATTGTAACCAAAACAACATATAAAAGTAACCAAAATCTCAATTGAGGGAAAAGAATGGTATCCAAATCATAAGCTAACAAAGAACAAAAAAATATATTAATGAAGTAACCAAACAGTTTATATGTTAGTAACCAAAACATATATTAATGGTAACCAATACATAAACAACATATAGACAAACAAAGTTTAGTCAACCAAATATTAAGCAAATATATGGTAACCGTAACAACAAAAACAAAGAAACAAAATCTCAACTCAAGGAAACAAAATGGAATCCAAATCTTAAACTAACAATAAGCAAAAAAACATACTAAAGAAGTAACCAAATATTTATATGATAGTAACCAAAACATGTTTTAATGGTAACCAATACATAAACAACATGTACACCAAAATCAGTTTAGTCAACCATGTATACTAAGCAAATACATGGTAACCATAACAACATAAAAAAGTAACCAAAATACCAAATCAAGGTAACAAACATGGTATCCGAATCTCAAGCTAACAGTAACCAAAACATAATGCAGAAGTAACCAAACAGTTATATGATAATATCTATTTTTTATTGCTTGACGTAGCTACAACCAAGCATTACATCAAGCCCCCGTAAAATGGTCTCAAGATACTAAACAAACATATAGACCAAACTCAGTTTAGTCAACCAATTTATACTAAGTAAATACATTGTAACCAAAACAACATATAAAAGTAACCAAAATTCCAATTGAGAGAAAAGAATGGTATCCAAATCATAAGCTAACAAAGAATAAAAAATATACTAATGAAAAAGCCAAACAGCTTATATGATAAGAATCCAAAACATGTTTTAATGTTAACCAATACATAAACAACATGTACATTAAAATCGATTTAATCAACCATGTATACTAAACAAATACATGGTAACCATAACAACATAAAAAGTAACCAAAATACCAAATCAAGGTAACAAAATGGTATCCGAATCACAAGCTAAAGAATCAAAACATAATGCGTATAACCAAACAGGTTATATGATAAGAATAATAACAAAATTTAAATTAGCACACCTTTAAAAAAAATTTGGGTTGAAAATATCTTCTAGCTATGAACTTGAGCTTCTGTCTTAACTACAAGAACATCAAAATCAGAATTCAACTGCACAAACCCAAACAAATTTCTTCAAGTCCTAAATAGAATCACACACTCGTGATTCTTTTCCTTTTTCCATCCTTCTTCCTCAGATCACCATTCTATACAAAACATAAAAACAACACAAATCCAAACAATCAATACCCCATTCTGTTAGAAATATAGCGTATATATATGATCATATTGACAATTAATTAGTAGAATGAGAATTAACAGAAATTAGAACCAGACCTTAGAGAGAGAAACCAAAATTCTTTCAGTTGTGAGAGAGTTGGATAGAGAAATCACGCTTCGAATCGTCGAGTTGGAGATAGTAAAGTCACCCATCACCTGAAAACACATAGCTTGCTTTCATGGCGTGGATGGAAGAGATTTGACATTTAGAGTGGTTTTGACGCCATGGCATGAAGACGCATTGAGAAATAAGTAGTAAGGAGAGAGAAGTAGTAAGGAGAAGAGAGAAAATAGTAAAGGCGGATAGAGACACCCAAGGAAGATGGTATCTCAAATTTCATTAATATTAATCCCTTAATTTAAGGAATTTTAATTGTATTAGGATTGAAAATAAAAATGATGAAGTGTAGTATTTTTGTAATTATTTTATAAATGTATGATTTTTGTAATTATTTTTAAAAATATACTAATATATGTAATTGTTCCTAGATTATTTGCTACCCTAACTTTGTATATAAGAAATACTGAAATAGAAGCCCGATAAGAAAACGGATAAAACGATCAATTTTTTGCGATTGGCACTTGTGTTCTATGAACTTCCAAGGAACAATCAACAAAGTTGAAGGCTCCTTCTAGTAGGTTAATTTAGGTATGGGCCAGACTAAATAAGCCCAATCTCCAAGAGAAAGCCATGGAGTCCACATTTGTGATCAAAACCGTTGAGAACAAACCCTAAACATCATTTCGCCGTTAGATCAAATTTCATCTTAAATCAAACTTAGATATATAGCCTTCAACGAAACCAAAACCCCAACAGAGCTTAGTGTTAGGTTCAGACGAACACGTAAGGCAAACCTGGTCGGTCAGATCTAATTTCTGCAACTCTAATTCGAAAATGGCGACCCAGATGAGCAAGAAGCGAAAGGTCAGTCATATCGGAATCCCACTACATACACACATATACGAGTATAGGTGATTTCATTTCTTGAGTTATGTTATTGCAGTTTGTAGCTGATGGAGTGTTCTTCGCTGAACTGAACGAGGTATTGACTAGAGAGTTAGCTGAGGATGGATACTCTGGTGTTGAGGTCAGAGTTACTCCCATGCGCACTGAAATCATCATTCGTGCTACTCGTACCCAGAATGTACTTGGTAAATTTATCTTACTTGCTGAATTTCTTTAATCAATTGATTTGTGTGTGATTTATTGATTTGGGTTTAATTGAAATTTGTAGGTGAAAAGGGGAGGAGGATTAGGGAGCTTACATCTGTTGTACAGAAAAGATTCAAGTTCCCAGAGAACAGTGTGGAATTGTATGCTGAGAAGGTGACTAACAGGGGGCTTTGTGCTATTGCTCAGGCGGAGTCTCTACGTTATAAGCTCCTTGGCGGCCTAGCTGTCCGCAGGTAAATTATTTTTACTTGATTTATATACTAAGATAAGAAATTGTGCTTTACAACTATATTATAATGTTTGTAATTAATTGAATAATGAACCTGATGCTATTTATCCATTTAGTTTACTATGTGCTATGTGCATTTGGTATAGGCTAATTTATGGTATATCCTTTGCATAGCAGATATGAACAGGAAATTGTGCTTATATTTTAGATCTCTATGAACTAGTAGAAATTTCTGGGTATTAATGCTATGTATTTATGTCACCTACAAAGCAAATTGGATTTATTCTGTATCAAATTTGTGTCGGAAGGTGGACAATATCAACTACATTCCTCCAAGCCATCATCCTCATGAAATACATTAGTTTCCATGTGTAACTGTAGAGAGGGTACATGATTGGGGATCTACAAACTTTCATTTTGAAGTTATTTATATTGTTTTTTTTAATTCCAGTACTGTCTTTAGTTCTTTTTCCCTGTCATCTATAAAGCAGATAGGTTATTTCTTTGCCTGATTTTGTGTCGGAAGATGACTATATTAATGATGCATGCCCTTGCATTTTTATGAGTTCTAACGTGCTTAGTATTTCATGTTTAGGTTTTCTACATCTTAAAATTTGCTTAAACATTTTTGATTCATTGTTCATTTGTCTTGTGACTATTAGAGTCTGTTGTGGTTTACAAGTGTCTGTTATGCGTCTGATATATTGGGCTTGATCTTGTTTTCCAAAGTCTTTTTAATGCCTCTTTACTTCTTGCTGTGTAAAATATAAGCAACCTTTTAACAGGTGTTTACTGGTAACCCATCTGTTCATGATAGGTTACACCGACATGTGCTTTAGTCGCTAGTGTTTCTCTTCTTTTGCTCGAGTATTTTATTTTGTAAATAAATTAATACTGGTACCCAAATTTTTTGAAGGCATAACATAACCAAACAAGTTTTACATGTATAATGTAATTTCTTGACCATTAGATAGCCAAACAAATTTTACATGTATAATGTAATCTCTTGGTCATATACTTGCATTGGTTAGTTTTCCCCATCTTTTATTAGTCTCTGCTTTTATCAGAGGAAAACATTAGTGTGCATGTGTTGATATGGTTTCTCTTTCAATATGGAGCTGTTGACGGCTTATGTCTCCTGCTCCCTCCGTTGTGATTTTATAACGTCAAATTTTGATTAGATGTCTTTTTACCCCTAGTAACATACAACATTCTTCTGTTGTATAACAAATGGTAATTACCTCTTTTAGGGCCTGCTATGGTGTTTTGAGATTCATTATGGAGAATGGTGCAAAGGGATGTGAGGTGTGTTCAAGAATGCCTTCTCTTTTGTTGTCTACTTTTACTTTAGATTTTGAATGTGGATCTTACCAACTGCTCTTACTAGGTCATTGTTAGTGGAAAGCTGAGAGCTCAGCGTGCCAAGTCCATGAAGTTTAAGGATGGCTACATGATTTCTTCAGGTCAGCCAGTTATTGAGTACATAGACTCGGCTGTTAGACACGTGCTTCTGAGACAGGTTTGTTTCGTCAAAGCTTGTCCTTTCTTTGTTGAATCCTATTGCTCGAGTAGAAATGATAAGTTTCTTAGTGTTGCATTGTGTTATCTTGTTTTAATAGGGAGTGCTTGGAATCAAGGTTAAAATCATGCTTGGGTGGGATCCCAAGGGAAAACAGGGTCCAATGACTCCTCTTCCTGATCTTGTAACTATTCATACTCCTAAAGAGGATGAAGAGATCCGGCCAGCCACTACTACCAATGTGGTGCCGCAATTGGCTGATATAGATGTTGGCCCTTCCCCTATTCCTGGCCAGATCCCAGTTCTTTCTTAGACGATCATAGATAGATGTTAATCAAAAACTAGTCTAGTGGTTTTAGTTGTTAATTGACAGTTTTGGTTACTGTTGGAGAACATTGTGCTTGGTGTCTTACCCCTATGTTTTGTTGTTATTCAGAAACAAAATTTTGTTGTGTAGTTCATTTTAGTTTTATATGCTGTTGTTCAAAATTTAAAGTTAGCTTCATCTAACATGTTCTGGAAGCAGCTAGGTAGCTAGCTATATATCTACTCCTTTCGTTCTTAAAAGATCGTCGTTTTAGAAGAAAAAATTTGTTTCAAAATGTTTCGTTTACAACTTTCAAGGAAAATAAATTATTTATTTTTCTATATTACCTCTACCTTCTCTCATTGTCTTAAGAAATTCTCTCTTTTGTATTAATAGTTTTTAATTTTTTATAAAGGGGTAGTGATGAAATTTTAAATAAATTTTAGTTGGTAAATGATATTTTTTTAATTTATGTGCCAAAAATTTAAAAGATAAGAACGGAGGTAGTATTATTCAAGAATAATGATCTTACACTAAAAACATATCAACTGATGTATTAACAAAATGTAGGAAACTAAGGAAAGGGAATACCATTTAATTATACGCCAAGGAAAGGATATACTTCAACGTGTGGTCAGTCAGACAGTCATAAACTGGCAAAAGTAGTGACCCCATAATCAATAAATAAGAAAAGAAGTAGAGGCAGGCTGTATCTGAAGCTGCAGGCTCTGGATATCGGATATGAACTTGGATCTTGAGGAAGAAGATGATATTTAACTTTTATTTTAGCTTTCAAAGCCTCAATTTTCTCAGCTGAAGTGGAAACATCAACATCAAACTCCACTCACATAGAATCATTACCCTCATTTTCTCAAGAATTTCAGTCATAACAGTCGGCTCATTCTTGAAAGACTTGTTCAATGCTGGAGTACTTAAGATGTGTTTCAAGAAGTCAGACTTTCATTGCGCAACAGAAGTCTCTTGTGGCAGATACTTGGAGAAAGAGTAAGACCCAGATGCAAAAATTTCCATAACCTTCATAATCTTTTTTTTTTTTTTTTTTTTGAGTTTTTGAATTTTCATTGTCACCGGAAATCGTTACTAGGACTCCATTGGCATCCACTTTCTGTGAATCAGCCTTCAAAACATATTTTAAAAATTAGATTACTTCTTCAACCCTTGTTTCTAACTCATTGCTTGTTAATTATTTCTTTTTTCTTTTGTGATCGCATATCCTCAATATTAATTAGTTCTATTTTATATTATTTTAATATATATTTTAATTATACCAACTTAATAATTATTGAATACAAATATTAATTTATTTAACAATTTATTATTATATTTTGACTCTTTAGCTAGAGTAAATTCCGGAAATCTTAAAATTTACTATTCTCACTATTTTTTTTGAACTCACTAAAATTTTGAACTTTATCTAAATAATTTAATTTTTTCATCTGGATATGTCGCTCCCTAAACTTCATGCTAAAATGATCACTCTCTCTAAAACCATAAGACCATCACATCCTTAAATGCACCTCGCCATTTGCATCTAGGAGTGAGCAAAAATGAATAAAATCGAATTATCAATTTCGATTATATTCGAATTAATTTTTGATAATTAGTTTTGGGTATGATTTTAAAAAATAGGTTATTCGGATATCCGAATAACCGAATTACTTAATTAAAAAAATAATAATTTTATAATTGTATAGTCTGTACTGTATTTATTTTGTCATAACCCCTTAATTTCATTCTCGATTTTTCTTCCCTCTGTTCTCTCAAGTCTCCTTTTCATTCTCGATTCCTCTTCCCAGTTCCCTCTATTCTCTCAAGTCTCTCTCTTAGTTTCGCTCCGGCGGTCCGGCCTCCGCGCCTCCGTCTCTCAGTTCTCACGGAGTCACGGTCTCCCTTCGTTTGGCCTTCGCAATCGTAGATCTGCGTCTCGATGGTCGGTGGCGGTGGATATTCGGCAATCGACAGTTATCCCCACTATACTTACTCAAATCCTATCCACGAATCCGTCCTGAGAGTTCACCGCGTCATTTCAGAAGCCCATACTAGCTTCAAATGCAGTATAGTGATGGTAGTTTATTTGTGGTCATCAATTTGAAGTTGATTGTTAGCATCCACATTTGATGGCCATTAGCAGGTCCCTTCTACCTGGTAATTTGGTGTTGTATACGAAATGTCTAATTAATTATCTTACATAAAGACATTAAGAAGAATTATTTAATTTAATCGGCAGTTTATCTTATTTCTTATCAATCTCTCATTTTTCTACCTAAGATGAATATTGTAGTTTCTACCCAGAAGAAGAGGGATGCTCTTACCTTCTTGATAATTAAACAAGAGCGGGGATTTTAGGTACTACTCCCTCCGTTCTTCTTTAATATAGGTAGTTTAGAGTTGTACATAAATATTAAGGTAATGATTGTATAATATTAATTATAATATTAATTGTCTATATTGCCCTTGTATTGAAAGAAGAGATTGTTATTTATTGGACATAAAATAGTGAGAGAACCAAAGTTACATTTAATACTTGGGATAATATTGAAAACTAAGCAATTAATGCTTACTTGAAATTCTCAAACGACTTATATTAAGAAACAAAAATATTTTTCTAAAATGACTTATATAAAAGAACGGAGGTAGTATTAATGTTTCCCTTAAGGTCAATTAATTTGCTGATGCGATGATACACTCCTGCTGTATTTTTAATTTTAAAAAGAGCACATGTTCGGTTATTATCCGAATACCCGAATGTACAATTCAATAATTCAGTTAGTTCAAAATTTCGGTTAGTGTTCGGATAGTAAAATTATAATTATGGCTAATTCAATATTCGGTTATAACCGAATAGTCTATTCGGTTCGGTTATAACCGAATGATCACTCCTATTTACATCCAAAAATTTAATATTTAAACAGACAAGACAAGAGGACACTTAAAATGGAACAGGGCATTGGCATCACCAAGACGCTAAACAAAAATATACTGTTTTTAAGCTAACCAAGGACAGATTTCGTTCAAAATTAATGCCCAATTTTAAATTGGAATGGATACTGATGCTCTGTTTTCTTCTGAATTTGGGAGATACTACTGGTGGAAATTAAGACCAAGATTATAGATTTCATAATGATCTTACAAGATATATTATGCACTGTGCAGGTTCATATATTATGGAGTTCTAAAAAGTAAATTTGATTCCTATATTTTGTAACGAAGGGAGTGTGCAGTTTCATATGCACCAGTATTTCTAGGCATTTATGCATGAAAAATCGACTGTAGCACCGAATCAACTTCGTACTTACCCCCTCAAGGCCTCAACAGTTACAAGGTGGTCTGGTAGATGTTTCCTCTTTTGCAATCGTGCTATTGTACATGAAAAATTACATTCTTCTTAAATTATCTAACCTAGCCTGTAAATCGCTGTCTATCCCACCATCTTCATTTCCTGTTGCTTCAGCTTGTGCAGCAACCTTGTTCTTTGCAGCTGGGGTAGCTACGGATGCAGATGGGGCACTCAGAAGCTGTATAGAATATATGAGCATAAAAACTCAAATCAAGGTACCGTTTAAAATTAAAAAAAGGGTGATGCTAGGAGTCCCAAGTTTTTAGTCTCTCAAATGATGTGTCAACATAACATTGGTTGGGTAGATCTCATGTGATTGACGATACCATAAATTATCATTAAAATATTCAATGTCGAGACCCTTAGCAAGTTAATATATATACAGAGGCACAAATACTGTCAAGCAGTACCTCAGAGTTAATATCTATGCCAATCTTGTCAAGGACCTGACTCACTAGATCTTCTGTTTCTTCTTCTTCAAGCATCATCAATGGCATCTCCCATCACCTCGCTTGTCATTTCCATTTTCTCATTCTGTCTCTCATACTCTTGCATTATCCTCTGCAGTGATGGCAAGTTCATCTGCCTATTCATCCGGCCCATAGCCTTTGTCACACCTTTCATTGCCTCGCCCATTGCTTGTGTTGATTTCAAGGTCTAAAAAGTATTCAATGAAAAGGGGCAGAGCAACTCTTAGCACATTTACCAGAATAAACTTGAATATTTTATATTACTTTAAAGTAGCAAAACTAACAATTTTTTACTTTTAACTTTTGTTTTGATAAGTAAACTAGCAAAACTAATAGAATAATTAAAACAATACGTTATTGTTTGGCTGCACCATCATACGGGCCAAAAAGAATGGGCAAATACTGCTACAGTAAAAATGCACCTAATTTTCTTCTCTTCTTTTTGGGGAGTAGAGTGGAGAATGAAAAGTGGTTCCGACATAGGGGAATGGGGCAAGGGGCAAGGGGCAAGGGGCAAGAGTTAAAACATTATTTTTTGGGCCAAGCGGTGAGTTGGCGACCCATGCTATTAAAGAATCATACCAGACCTGAACTCAGGTTGGGACACACGTGAGACAAAGATATACATTGTGTATAACAAAATTCAAAAATAACAAAACGCAAGTATACCTGATTCTGAATCCTGAGAGATACACCCTGGAGTTGTGATTTCAGCTTATAAAACTTCTCAATCTGATGTCGTGTTCTAATAAGGTCTTTTGCCATCACCTTAACAGCACCCTCTGCATCAGAAGTACTTCAATAAAAAAATACATAAATATTGAACATGTGGCTCAAACTTTCAATTTTTAAATACGAAAATAATGCAAATATGCTACAATAATGTCAAACAGGAACATAATGATCAAAATATAAATGACCCTACTCATCCATACTAACACTCAACAAACTCTGAAGAAGCAAAATAATGGCAAAGCATAAGGATGATGAGATCCCATTGACATGATGTAATATACAATTCCATCATTATCGAGTTGGACTATCCTACCGATATTCTGTGTAAGCCAGAAATTACGGATAGCTGACAACAATTATCCTCAATGCACATACAAAAGCAATTTATAAAACAATTGTCTGTATTGGGGATATTAAGCAACCTGTATTAACTAAGAGAGAAAAATCACACAGAATTAGAAACGAATATACATTTTGCCATGTTCAAATTTTTATTAAGTAGTGCAACCTGAGTTCAATTTCTTTTTCCTTTATTTTTGTCTTTGGACATCAAGATATTTTCTATCGAGTAAACTAAAAGAATAAGTAGTCCAGAAAAATAGGGCTTACCATCTGCCCTTGCTTTGCAGTTTTTTTAATCTCCACGATTAGTTTCTTCTCTTGATTTTGTAAACCTTGTCGCTCTCTTTCTATTTCTCTAATAGACTTGTCAATCATTCTCTTATTTTCCCGCAGAAGTTCTGAAAATCACAACCCCAAAGAATATGATTAATTGTCATTTGAACCAGTATATCCAAATAATGTCATTTGTAGCTAGTTCATATTTGAACTATCCAAATAATATCCTACTTCACAAATCACAACTAATATGACCCCAAAAAGAGAAGGACTTCTAATCTAACTCTACTCATAATGCACAAAAAATTAAAGTAAATAAGCAAGTTTGAATCCATGAACTTACAAAATGCCTGATTTGATCAATTCAATTACATACTTCAGCAGGAAAAATTTAAACTTTATAAAAACTATTCCAATAGAAGTGCTAATTTCAACAATTAATCAGAAGCTTTTCAATTACTACAAATAACAAAACAAACCCAAATTCTAGTGTTCCTGAGGTCAAATTCAGTTAATTAGCAAAACATATTATAAAACCTAGCTTGAGATAGCACATTTCATCTAGTATGATGCCATGAGCTAGAATTCCATCAAGGAAGCAATACGGCAGAGGTCATGTAATGATCAATTTTCGATCTATAATAAAACAGAAATGCATCCGAAATGTTAAGATTTGTAACAGAAAATTTTATTCAATAATATGTATATATACAGGCATAATCACATTGATACAGACATACGAAAGTATATACAGATGGAAAGTACGAACCTGCGGGAGTTTTTCTCTGGCCGAATAGGAAACTCATGGCGATCAATACAAAATTCTGATGCTTTTCTCACTCTAAACCTACGTTTCTCTCTCTAGAAATATACGAAACGGAATTTTCTTTTCGATTCAACTGGTGTTGTGCTTACGCGGTGGTGTAATGGTTGAGGAAATAAACACGAAATGGAATTTTAAATATAATGGTTTGTTCAACATTACTAGTGCAAAATATTTTGTTCACAAAAAAATGTTTAAAAATATAAATAAATTTAAAAACTTATTTATCCTAAAAATATATATTAAAGTGAGGTCCAATTAAAAATTCGATTCGAATTAGATTCGAAATATAAATGATTCAAATATAAACAAATTTAAAATTTGATAATTTACTTAAACATATTTGTTGGGGCGTGATATTTTCTATTTTTGGGCCGGGTACATTGGGCCTACTCACATGAAGAATTCATTGGGCCTTTATTTTTTCCGTTAAAACCATTGGGCCCAGTCACCGTATTGTATCCGTTTTAATCTTTAAAGTTCGGGATTCATCCAAACAGATTGACCCATTGGATATTTTAATATCTCATTACTTTGACTTTGTGATGATGAAAAAGCATGACGGTTGACGAAGGCTCCCCGCCATGCATTAATGTGGATGGGATCATAGTCACGGGTAGAAAACAGTGGCCAAAAGCAGTGGATAAACCTTATACAATCGGCAGAGCCCATCAGGTCAGAGGAGGTGTCAGGTGATAGTGGGTGGCGCAATAATCCAAGCAGGGATAGTATAACATAGCAAGGAAGCCCTCGTATAGAGGTACGTTCTCACATATATTGATTATTCATATTCTCCATACACACACAACTGAGAATTATTATCTCTCAATACACTAGACCATACATTCCTCCATTGTTAACTTTTTGTGAACACATTCTAATTCTCACGCTCCGAAGCTATATCCCTCGACCGGAATAAGCCGCCAAGCTTCGATGTCGATCGTGTTTACTACGCAGGATCGGGGACGTCTTACGTGATTGGGGACGTGGAGAAAGATCTGGCGTTAACATTGGCGCCAGAAGGAGGGCTTTTGAGTTCTAGTGTCATTAAAATTTTCAATCACAATCGTTTAACCTACTTTGGAAGATGATGAGGAGTAGGATGGTACACCGTAAGGGCGGCGCGATGGTCATTAGCTTCGTCATCGCCTCGTGTTTGATGAAGGATCATCTGGTCCTTCCAAGAGTGCTCACGAGAAAGACGGCCTAAGATAATTCGTGGAATCTCCGTCAAGAAGATTCAAGGGGCTGCATTTAAGATTGGTTTTCGATCGCGAATGAGGAGCGAGATCATGGTCGAGGATGTGGAAGGCTCACCAACCAAGATTTATCATGTAAGTAGCTAGGAGGTTAGAGCTGCCAAGTTGGCAAAGATGGCGGACGAAGCAGATAGAGCCATGGCGGTCCTGTTAAAGCAAAGAGAAGATATAGCCGAACAGATGCTTCGGGTGGCGGAATTGCAGGACGAAGCATCTAGCCATGATCAATACGAAAGACGAAGTGGGCATAAGGAGGAGACTCGACGAAAGGGTAAGGAGCCGAAGCGTTCCACGCGTGTTTCTAGGATCATTCTCAAGTAGGAGGAGATCGAGAAGCGAGAACTCCCACGGCCTCAAGAAGGCGATAATGGCAATTACCTCTCAACATCGAGATGATTATCAACAAAGGAGCGGTCGAAGGAGGTCGCATTCAAGTCCGGGTAATGGACTATCAACGTGATCATTCTCACCACAAGGAAAGAGTTTGTATCAAAGCGGATCAAGAAGTCCCTCAGGCGTAGGATCGGCAGGAGGAGGTCGATCCTCTCAGAGACATAATGTTGTTCATGAGAAAGAGGTTTCCACGTACTCAAGGCGTTGTTTTTCTAGTAAAGGAGCTTAAAGAGCTCAGAAAGCAACTGGCTGAGGTCCAAAGAAAGTGAAGGACGCCCGAAAGAAAGCATCCCTTTTTCCTCGATATTCTCAAGGAAAAGGCGGATATCACTAAAAAATTGCCTCTCATGGAAAGTTACGATGGAACCGGGACTTATGACCATAGCCAGCGCTCAATTTTAATGGACTATTACGACTTCATTGACGTTGCCAAGTGTCACACCTTTGTTACGACGCTAAGAAAAAATGCGAGACAGTGGTTGGGAACTTTGCCTTCAGATTCCATATCCTCGTGGACCGAACTTTGTGATAAGTTCCATGCCCGTTTCGGGAGCAACCAAGAAGAAGAGAAAGCCTACGGGTTCTTTGGCATGATCCGCAGCTTACCAAATGAATTTTGGGGCAAGATGTAAAGAGGTTCAGAGAAGCGGTCGGTCAGGTGTCCGATCTTAATGATCTCCAGGCTGTAGGTTTGTTCCAGAATGGATTGGATCTGGTAAAGTCCGAAAAGTTGGTGAAGAAGTTGATGTTCAATCATCCGAAGAGCTTGGCCGAAGCCTTCGACAAAGCGAAGGCTACATCGTTGTGGAAGAAGCTATGAACGACTGAAACATCCTCTTTCGTCGGGGAAAGAGTCGATGGCTCTAAGCCCGAAGTTGAGCAGAGGAGAACGTGGGGTATAATGATCTGGACAGAGGCGGTTCAAAAAGTACAATAATTCTGGCAAGAAGGAAGCGGTCATCCCTCCGTTCCTACCAAGGTGAATAAGATCTACACCAAACTAAACACCGATAGATCGATAATTTTGGATCAAATCGAAACCAACCTTTCTTTCGAGCCACCCCGTGATAATTACCGAATCTGGCGAGGTAACTCTCGTAAGTATTGTATATCATCAGTCACCGCCACGCACACTAACGAAAGTGTTGTAATTTGAAAGACTTTGTGGAGAGGAAGATTAAAGACGGCTTGTTGAGTGCAAAGATGTGGTAGTAAATAATCGTTAGAACGTTAACCGTCTTTATTGAGACGGTTCGAGGGCTCGAAGATCGCCGCCAAGGCATGTTATCGATGTAATAACTGGTGGGTCTGCAGGGAAGTTGATAGGGAGGAAGAGAAGGGCTTACCTGAATTCGGTCATGACTGTGACAGATGCTCCCCTGAAAGCAGATAGACCATTTCCCGGATCTGTATATCATTTACCGACGCCGACTATCCTTCGAGTCCATCGAGCCGCATTTAGGGGGCCTTGGTGATCACAAAGGCAAGTGGGCACGGTGGTGGATGAAGCGCATGATGATAGATAATGGATCTTGATGGATATCCTCAGATGCCCACGCCTATCGGAGGATGCACCTTGATAGGCGTAAAATGGAGGTCGGCAGAAGCTCCTTTATACGGCTTCAAAGAATGATCCCGCTCAAAGTTGCGAGCACTATGAACTCCGGCTATCTTTGACAAAGACCCCAAAGAAGTCAAAAATAGTGTGTAAATTCTATGTTGTGCACGTTGATTCACCACAACGCTATCCTGGGAAGACCTACTTTAATCGCTCTCCAAGTCGTGACCTCCATCCCTCATTTCAAAATCAAGTTCCCACGGCCATGGAGTAGAGAGAGGTGGCGGGGACTTGGATCTAGTCCGACGATGCTACTGGAATCGTTGTTATTTCCTCCGGAGTGGGGGTCGAAACAAAAAAAAGCGGCGATGACAATTGAGATCGAGCCTTTACCGAAAGTAGTTCTCAACCGATGGTGATTTCTCACGAGGAACGGAAGAGGTCGAATTGATCTCGAAAGCCGGACAAGATCGTGAAGATCGGTTCAGTCTACCGTAACCTCTTCTGGACAAATCTCATAGAACTCTTACGTTCTTTATGCGGATATTTTTGCATGGAAACCAAGGGACATGCCCGAGTTAGTCGGAAGATAATGAAAGCATAGCTTTGAATGTAGATCCTTGAAGAAGCTGGGTTCGGCAGAAAAAGCGGATCTTTTGCGCCTAAACGACGTAAAATCATTGATCGTGAAAAAGAAAGTCGTGGGTCGCCGACTTTTATATATGAGATTGATTATCCCGAATGGATGGCTAATGTGTGTTGGTGCGAAGCGAGAATGGAAAATGGCGGGTTTCAGATCGACTACACCGACCTCAATAAAGCTTGCTCAAGGATTTTTATCTTCACCCATATATGATCACCTTATCGATGCCACGGGGTATGCATTACTAAGCTTTATGGATGCTTTTTCAGTTATCACCAAATATCCATGTGTAAAGAGGACATCCCAAAGACCAGATTTATTACACAATCGATTCGATTGTCACGCCTATAAGAAGATGACTTTTGGCCTTATAAATGCCTTTGGAGCCACTTACCGAGAGAATGATGAACTTCATCTTCGATAAATTTGGGAAGGAACATGGAGGTATACGTTGATGACATGATCGTGAAAAGCATGCACGTTCAGAGTCATTTCGACGATCTAGAGGAATGCTTTCAGATCGTCTCAATCATCGTCAACTAAGGCTTAATCCGGCCAAGTGCACTTTCTACTCGGTCGCAGGAAAGTTTCGGGTTATCTTGTTAGTCAAACGGGTATCGAGGCCAATCCGGAGAAGATTCGAGCCATTCTTGACATGAAGACTCCTCGGTCATTAAAAGACGCCCAACGTCATTGGCGGGCAGGATCGGCAGACAAGGAGGTTAAATCGCCAAATCTGCAGAGAGGTGCCTTCCTTTCTTTGATACATTGAAAGGGTCAAGAATGCGAAAGACGTTCCAGTGGACTTTAGAGTGTGAAGACGCCATCCGAGAGCATAAAGGCGTATCTTTCTTCTGGCTCCTTTATTGGTGAAACCCATTCCAAAGCAGAGACCTTATATCTCAGATTCTGGCGGCAAGTTCGTTAGCGTTAGCAGAGCAAAGCGATCTTTGGTTCGGAGATCGATGGAAGACAAAGATCCGGCCTATTATGTCACCACGCCCTGCGAGATGTTTGAAACCGGTATCCAAATGTTGAGAAATTTGCCTTCGCCTTGATAATTGCTAAGTAGGAAGCTTCGACAAGATTTTCAAGGTGGGCTCTGGTTGTCTACACGGATCACCATGAAGAAGGTGATGGGCAAGCCGTAAGTTTCGTGAAGGTTAGCGGCGTGGACAATGGAGTTGTCACGCTTTTTCATCGAATACCATCCACTTAACCGCTATCAAAGGCCAAGCTTTGGCCGATTTCATAAGTAGAATGTTCGCTCACCAAAGCAGATGCCGAAGTTCTGGGAAGTTCGAATCGTCCGATCGAAAGATTGCATTCTTCAACAAGGAGCAGAATGTTTGGACTCTATATGCAGATGGTTCCTCTACCCCGATCGTTAGTAAGGTGAATTATCTTGACAAGTCCGGACGGGTTCAAAGTTCAACGAGCCATCGATTTGGATTTAAAGCGACAAACAACGGTTGAGTATGAAGCAAAGCATAATGGGTTTGATTGGCAAAGAGTTCAGAGGTCGGAACCTTATCATCTACATGACTCTCTCGTTAGTTGTCAAGCGCCTATCGAGGGGACTATGAAGCTCGTGGAAATCGGATGATCAAGTATTTCATGGAGTTAAAGGACCGACTTCAGATTTCGCTTCGCATTTAATTTCGTGGCATAGAGCGAATGACAATTCTATCGCCGATGCATTGTCGAAATTGGCTACTACGGATGCGAGATGTTTTTAACGGATCGGGATTTACTTGGAAGTTCTGCAGTAAATGAGTGTTCAAAGATGAAGCGTTGATGTGTATCGAGCGATCTAACTGCTGGATGACCCCCTACATCGAGTATTTGGCAGATGGCGTCCTTCCTTCGGATCAGATGTTAGCAAAGAAGATCAAATACAAGAGCGCCAACTTTGTTCTTATTGATGGGGATCTTTATCGATTGGCCTTTTCTTCACCATTACTGAAGTGTCTGGTCCCATCCGAGGCGGAATATGCTCTTCGGGAAGTTCACGAGGGCATTTGCGGTGATCATATGGCTGCTAAATCTTTGGCTTACAAAGTACTTCGACAAGGATACTATTGGCCTACAATTTTCAAGGAAGCTACAGAGTATGTCAAAAAATGTGAAAAGTGTCAACTCAACAAATCCGATCTCATTATCACCAACGGAAGAGCTATACTCGATTTTATCTCCTATACCCTTCGCTGTCTGGGGGGTAGATATATTGGGTCCATTGCCTAAAGCTAAAGGTCAGGTTAGCTTTGTCATAGTTGCTATTGATTACATGACTAAGTGGGTAGAGGCGAAGCCACTTCGGTTAATTACGGAGCAAGAATGTTTGAAGTTCATAAAAGAGTCCGTAGTGTTTCGCTTCGGGATCCCTAGAGTATTAATATCGGACAACGGGGACGGTTAAATGGGATCAAAATTTGAAGCATTTTAAAGGAGTGGGGATTCAAAGATAAAAAGACTTTGGCTCATCCACGTCAAATGGCCAAGTTGAGGTGACCAACAGACTGCCGAAACGGATCAAGCGCAGACTAGATGAAGCTAAAGGAAGATGGCCGAGGAGTCTTTCGGCGTGTTGTGGGCTTACCAGATCGCACTCAAGGACTACCACTGGGATTCACCTTTCGATCGGGCCTATTGATCGATGCCTTAGTCCTTGTCGAAATCGGATCTCCAAGTCTTGGTCACCAATACAAAGAAATATACAACGACGAAGGATGAAGGCCAATTTGGATCTGCTAGAAGAAGTTAGAGGTTGTTCTACTTAAATTGGTTGCTTATCAAACGAAGAGTAGCTAAGCATTATAACAAAGGAGTCAAGCTTCGCAGATTCAAGTAGAGACTTCGTCCTCGTGAGTAGCCAAGCTTCTACACCTCAAAACACGGAAAGTTAATGCCAAACCGGGAAGGACCATATGAGGTGATCAAGTATCCCAACCAGCACTTACCTAGGTTAAGGGCATTAGATGGTTCCAAATCAAAAACACTTTGCGCATTTGGCAAAGCTTTTAAATACTTTCAATAAAGATCAAGTTAACTCATCAAGTCTCAGATATTATTGTTCATTATCAATAAAAAGACATTTTTTCACTATTGGTCTTGGTCCTATTTTTGTCCTATGGTCACTATGGTGTAAGGAGGAATGGTAGGACTTCACGCCGCCATTCGATGGCGACCCATTTGTCGCTCTACCCCGAGTGGTAGCGAAGGATCCTATATTGATTTTACCAGGTGGTAAATCAATGGTCACTATTGGTCCCGGGTCTATTTTGTCCTATGGTCACTATGGTGTAAGGAGGAATGGTAGGACTTGCTGGCCATTCGATGGCAGCCCATTTGTCGTTCTACCCCGAGTGGTAGACGAAGGATCCTATATTGATTTTACTAGGGTGGTAAATCAATGGTCACAATTGGTCCTTATATCTTGGTTTTCATATAATTGTTTCACCCCGAGTGGTAAACAAATGACCGATCTCACACTTGAACCGATGAAAGTATGTGGTACTTTATTTTATTTAAGTGTTGAGTTGAATGCCTCGATTCTTTAACATCACTTTATCTCGTTATATGACATGCTTAATTGTTAATTAACAATTTGAGTTAAATCCCCGAAGTGTTTGAATTCAGTCCTTTCTGTTCAGTTAAGGTAAATCCTGTCCATGAAATTTAATTCCTTTCATCTCATACATTAACTATTATATATCTTAACTGATTCACTGTTTAGGTTCATTTTACTGATATTGAATTATTGACAAGAAACTAACCGAGAACATAGTTCACAATTAAAGAGATTGCAAATTCGTCAGGAAAACTAAAACATTCATTTGACCTATTCATTCATGAACAAAAATACACTAATATAGAAACGTAAAATGTTTAAACAGATAAATTTTTACATAAGTCAGAATGAAAGCAGGAAGAACACCTAGGCACCACCTTCGTCTTCGGAGTTGAGTAGAGTTGGGTCCATTGAAAGCGTGAGCAGCTTTTTTTGTTTCTCTCTACCGGCAGTCTTCGTAGCCTTCCGAGTAAACTTTCATGATCTCGACGTTAAGCTCGTCCGAGTCTCTATATTCTCGCTCAGATTCGCTTTTCGAGCTCTTCTACGTAAGAGACCCCTTCCTCAAGATCCTTTATTTTAAGACAAAGCTTGTGGCGTTTGTTCTATATGTCTCCGCCCTTCATCCCGGGCCTTTGATTGAGCCTCGCTGAGTTGAATAGCAGGCTTGAGAGCTTGGGGTCAAGAAAACTCCTCATTTTTTGCCTTCAAAGAATGTGTTTTCTTCGACTAAGTTGCTGCGTCAGATCGGTTAAAGTTTGTTGGCTAGCTTCAGAGGGCGCCAACCTATCTCTTGTGGGTCTTTACTTCGTTGCCGACGCCCTTAAATCCATCTTAGCTCTATCCAAGTCTCGTTGAGGCCATCGATGACTTGAAGAGAGTCTTCTCGACGGCTTTTCTTTCTCGAGCCAAGGTCGATCTCAAAGATATTGATCTCTTGTCGCATGAAATCTTCCTCGCTTCCCCATTTATGTGTCTTCGACGCAAACGTCCAAAGACAACATTAACTCGCATATGTTCTAACGAGACTCAAGCCAAGATCGAGATATACAATTAAGATGAAGAAGAGAAAAATAAAGGAATGATTATTTACCTTAGCCAAATAGCTCATCCTTCATCGAGCAAATTTCGCCCATGTGATCATCGAACCTATGATCGTCGCTGCGTTCTCACGAAGGCCCCGAATAGGTCGAACGGAAAATTAACATTGAATCTAGCCATATAGTCGGAGATCCCACTACCTCGGCGACGATAGCCCCGACCAAGGACTCGCTGCTTTCGGCGAAGGTCTTGAATTTTTTCGGGGAAGGAGCCGGTTGCTTTCGGAGGAGAGGTTCAGTTCAACAGATACTGGGCCTCTGGAGAGGGAGATTTGTTTGACCTGGGTTCTTGTAGAGGAGTGACCACGCAGAAGCTTGGGTGGTGTCAGTGTTCGCTTCTCTTCCCGGACAGGTTTCGACACTTCATCTCGATCACCTTCTTCGCCAATCAGTATTTCTACAAAGCAGACGAAGGGGGGTATGATCAAGATCGGGGCACCCTAAGCTCTTCGACGATACCAAAGGCGTTATCTTCGCTTCTCGCTTTTTAGTGCGGAGGATGCTTCTTCGATCAGACGATCGAGTAGGCCTCTCGTCGTCGGTGTGGACGTGGTGGTTGGCTCAATTTTCGGGGTGGCCGGAAGGGTTGGAAAGGGTGTTGTTCGGGTTTTCGATCGCCTCCTCTTCGGGCTTAGGGCGTGAGAGAGTCTCTTCCAAACAGAACCTCTTCGCTTCGGTTCGTTCGGTTTGGAATTTGTCTCGCATACATGTTTCAGGATTGGTTCGGCCGGAGAGAGTTCACGCTGCCGAGTTTCAATTGACTTAGAAGGCTTCCTGACAAAAAAATCTTCGAGCTTTTTTATCTCTAAAGAGCTCGGTTTGATCAAAGATATCTTTGATAACCAATACAACTCGTGTTAGAATCCACATCATAAAAGCATTTTCAAAAATTCGTATACATATAAAATAGACCGACACTTACATTTATGGTCGATAACCATGTTTGCTTTCGAGAGGAGTCCGCATTTCCACTCCTCCTTGGGGAAATTGTCAAAAGTTCCATCATTTCCATTTTCTTTCTTGTAAATGTCTCCAAAATCGCAGAGATCTTCGCCGTCGGTGGCCCGATTCTTAGAGAAGAGATTTTGGGGCCTTTGACGTAGAACCATTTTTCATGCCATTTTGTTGTTCAAGGCGCGTTTACCAAATAACGCTTCTCGAACTTCTCTCCCGACGGAGAATGCTTGCTTTAATGGCCTTGAACCCCTTCTCCCTAGATTGTACTATTTTGTATATCGTAAAGAAGGAGTCCAGGAGGGCTCCACGCCCAATTCACGGCAGAGGCCACGAAGGCCAAGATGTGAATGTACGAAGTTCTAAGATTAGTTGAAATAACCCCTTCTCCAAAGAGGGTCACAGAACGGCCGCCCAACCCTCCGCCGTTGGTACATCTTCTCACACGGATCTAGGAACCCTAGTCTGCGTGGGTATCCGGATGTGGTATCGGGATCGAATTCTCTTGATTCCTCCTACGTGACGATCGAGGAGTGTTGGCGTGCGAGAATCGCTTTCAAGATTCTGTAGTATTAGGAGGGGTTTTGGGATTTATGGGGGAGGGTTCTTATCGATTTCGACACTTTTGGGTTCAAAGGTCGAGGCTTCTTCATGAACAAATGGTAGGGTTTGGTGGAACAAAGTGGTGAGTGGGGTTACCAATATGGGAGAACCTTGTATGTAATCTGGGAAGCCATTGTTGATTATTTTTGCGAAAGAAATGAGAAAGTTCGAAAGTCGAGAGAGAGTTCGTAAGGCGCGCCGAAATTCAAATGAAGCAGTAAAATCTGTCAAAGTTGATAAAGTTACCTTTTTATATCGTGATTTACACGGTGTTCAAGGCCTTCATTAAATGCTATTGATGATTTGGAATTTGAATGGGAAGGTCCTGGTTCGGTCCACGATCTATTAAATAGGGTTTTTCCGATTTGGGCCTCCATCCTCTTCTCCTTTTATTTTGTGAATAACGATTAGATACACTTCAATTATATCTCACTATGGACCTTTATTAAATTATCTTAGGTTATTCATAGTTTTCTATTAAACATTACATTTAACAAAAAACTAGGGGGCAATGTTGGGGCGTGATATTTCCTATTTTTGGGCCGGGTACATTGGGCCTACTCACATGAAGAATCCATTGGGCCTTTATTTTTTCCGTTAAAACCATTGGGCCCAGTCACCGTATTGTATCCGTTTTAATCTTTAAAGCCGGGTCGGTCCAGCGGATTGACCCATTGGATATTTTAATATCTGTTACTTTGACTTGTGATGATGAAAAAGCATGACGGTTGACCAAGGTTCCTGCCATGCATTAATGTGGATGGGATCATAGTACGGCCAGTGAGAAAAACAAAGGCCAAAAGCAGTGGATAAACCTTATACACCCAAGCAGAGCCCATCAGTCGCAGGAGGTGTCGGGGTGATAGTGGGTGGCATAATAATCCAAGCGAGGATAGTATAACATAGCAAGGAAGCCCTCAGATAGAAGTAACGCTCACATATATTGATTATTCATATTCTCCCATACACACACAACTGAGAATTATTATCTCTCTCAATACACTAGACCATACATTCCTCCATTGTTAACTTTGTGAACACATTCTAATTCTCACCGAAAGCTATCCCCTCGACGGAACCGCCCAAGCTTTCGGTGTCGATTGTGTTCTTTATCAGGAGATCGTGACGTCTTACGTGATTGGGACGTGGAGAAAGATCCTGGCGTTAACAATATTTAAATTGTAATTTTGTATTGATATTCAGATTATATTTATTCGAAAAATATAAATTGTTTAAACTGAATTGATTCAATAATAACTAAAAAAATATTCAATCAAATTTTTATAAAATTTATAAATTAAATTTAAACAATTCAATAGTCGGCTAAATTTGATTTATTTACACAGACTTACATGGAATGAATATTTTATTTTATTTTACTTTATTTATATATATATATATATATATATATATATATATATATATATATATATATATATGCACATATAATCCCACTTATCGTTCCGTTCCTTTCCATTCCCTTCTCTTCTGAGTCTTCTCTTTCATCAATTCCATTCCTTCATTTTAAACGTAGCACAAGATTCTAACTGCTTTCCTATCCACCTTAAACCCTCAACACCTACCTTACCTACCGTTAGATCTTTTTTCTTCAGCAACCAAAGTCTCCCAATCGAACGCCTTTTTTTTAAATCAAATCATTTACACAGAAATCCTACCACACACGTGTTACCTTTTCATAAACCAGTTCAATCAATGGCCCCACCTCAGTCCAAGTTTCAGTCTCCAAGCTGCCAGAATCTTCATAATCCTCATAAGTACTCCTATATCCAAAAGTTGACGTTAGGGTTTTAAGCTTCACAGACGCCATTAATGAACTGATTACTAAAATCCCTCATTTACACACCCTATCATGTGTGTATAAAGTATATATAGGAAAGATATGCCGGCAGCTAGGCGTAGAAAGGGCTCTGATTCCAAAAAGACTTCGAATTCAGAATCTCAAATTGAAAAGGAGGAATTAGATGAAAAAAGGAGAGAGAAATTGAAAGAGAAAGACAATAAACCCCCTCCTCCTCCGAAGAATTTACAGGGCGAGATTGTGAATTATAAGAATTTGAAGAAGAAATGGTCCTGTATTGATAGTTGCTGTTGGTTCATAGGCTTTATTTGTTCATTTTGGTGGTTTTTGTTATTTCTGTACAATGCAATGCCGGCTTCATTCCCTCAGTATGTCACGGAGGCGATTACGGGTCCGCTGCCGGATCCGCCCGGACTGAAATTGCTTAAGGAAGGATTGGAAGCGAAGCATCCGGTGGTTTTCGTGCCAGGAATTGTGACGGGCGGGCTTGAATTATGGGAAGGGCATCAATGTGCTGAGGGATTGTTTAGGAAGAGGCTTTGGGGTGGTACATTTGGTGAGGTTTATAAAAGGTAACAACTTTTTTGTCAATTTGAACTTAAATAAATAAATATGCTGGTTTTAATTGAATATGTAAATTGTTTGTAGTATTTTTTTCAAGGTTTAATTAACTAATTGCATACTTCAATTTTCTATCATATTTCTCCATTTTGACTTGTGGACAGTTTGTTTTCTTGTTTATAAAGTAGTTTTGTTTCAGTAATAAAAAACTGTTATGCTCCCCTTTGTTACTACCTGAGTTCCTTACTTCCTTTAGTGCTGCTAGAGAATCCTTGTTAGACATTGCCTTTGCTTGCTAAAACTCTTAAACCAATTATTGTCACATAGCTTTATCATGTCAAATTTCTTTCTTTATTTGCATATGTTATTTTCTGCAGACCCTTGTGTTGGATTGAGCACATGTCACTTGATAATGAAACTGGCTTGGATCCTCCTGGTATAAGAATCAGACCTGTATCTGGACTTGTGGCTGCTGATTACTTTGCGGCAGGTTATTTTGTATGGGCAGTTTTAATTGCTAATTTAGCTCGCATCGGATATGAGGAGAAAAACATGTATATGGCAGCATATGATTGGAGGCTCTCATTCCAGAATAATGAGGTAATGCTGGAGTTATAATAATTTTTTCTTCTCTTTCTTGCTCAGGAATGTATTTTCCCTCCTCCATTATGTTATTTCTGTCTAAAATTTGATATAGGGTGTTGATTAACTTATGCCAGCTGTCATTGATACGTAAAATTTTATTTGTAAAATAAATTATCTGTAGAACCCAATTCTGGAAAAGGCAACTTTAGTTCTTTTCACGCATGGTTCACATCAAGTTTATGGAAATCTGTAGAAACATGATCCCCTAATTCACATTTCTTTTGTTAAAATGTTAGAGAAATCTGAAAAAGTTTGGTATGGATTGACTTATTCTCAATCTGCTATCAAACTTATGTGAGGCATGTTTGGCAATCATGAAAGGGATATACATTCCAGCAGTAGATTGATAATGGATCAAAAACAAATTGACCCTGGGGAATGTATAAGTAGCATTTGATTCTTGCATCAGAAACATTTGATTCTTGCATCCTGAATATAGTTATGAACAGGTACGCGACCGAACTTTAAGCAGGATAAAAAGTAATATAGAACTCATGGTAGCTACAAGTGGGGGGAAGAAAGTCGTTGTAATTCCACATTCAATGGGCGTGCTGTACTTCTTGCATTTTATGAAATGGGTTGAGGCACCTGCTCCAATGGGTGGTGGAGGTGGATCAAACTGGTGTGCCAAGCATATAAAGGCCGTCATGAATATAGGTGGGCCATTTTTGGGGGTGCCAAAAGCAGTATCTGGATTATTTTCCTCCGAGGCCAAGGATATTGCTGTTGCCAGGTTTTTCTTCTAACTACTATTAGTGTGTAAGGTTATCATCATGACTTGCCTTTGCCCTCTTCCATATTCATTCATATGATACAAGATTTTGTTGATAGTTGGAAAAAATATCGGTACAGTTTGCTATTCACATAACATAACTAGTATGCATCAAAATTCAATTTGTCTCAATTCCAAGCAGTATAAAGTTCCTGAAAAATAAAGGTAAAAGAGTTTCAAAACTAAAACTAGGGTAATGGTTTTATTTCAAACCGAGTGTGAAGATATTTTGTATACTTTTCGCACTAGAAATAGCCATTGAGTGAATCTCTTCAAACTGTGTTTTAACCATTCATAAAGCTTTCCATGGAAATTTCAAAGGATAATTTGTACAATCTTTTGTTTATTTCACATTAAGTATTGTTTAAAATCAAAGAGAAAGTTTTACTATGTTGGGGTTTCTTCTGTTTTTTCAGTTTTATAATTTCTTCAAAGTTATTAAATTTGCTTTAGTTTTATTCTCTATATGGGGGAAAAGGAAAAAAGAAGACGACGCCGACGAAAATCTGTAGTATTTCTTAGCGAATCTCACTCAGATCTTTTTTGAAAAAAATGAGTTCATTTCAGTCAACTACGAGTACATCTTCTATGATGCAAAAAATTAAAACTAAAAGACAACAAGTAGGACAGAAAGAAGAGAACGGAGTCCATATTGCCTTAATACTCTGTTATAAGGGCTGGATTTGTGTTCTGACTTCTGACTTGCTAAAAGAATCAAACTAAAATGATAAAGTTTCATTTAAATTTTGGAATCATTCTGCAGGATATACTGAAATGAGCAATAGTATGTTGGACACATCCTTTGATGATGAATGTTTTGGACATGGTTTGACATACTACAAATGTATTAAGTTTTGTTTTCCTTTTTTCACAGTGAAAGTCAGTATTTTATTAGCTTGATAAATATTACGAAAATCAAAGAGCATACACCAGGATATATATATTTTTTAAAAAGGTTTCATGCTTTAACTACCTAGGTTGAAACATTTCAAAAGAAAAATTTATCAGTTACCTCCCAGTATTTACAAAGTAAGCAGTTTGATGACCGAACCTCTCCAATAACAGATTTTAGCCTGAACTTCTAGCACAGCTCTTCCATCCTTTTCGCTTCTGCCGAAAAACTCTCATGTTCCCCTCTTGCCATATACAGCATACTAGTCTAATTATGTAAAATAGAATGTTCATATGCGTGCTTAAATGTGCAAAAACTACAATCCTTATATACAAGGTTGCATCAATATTGTGATGTCCTACTTCTGTCACAACTGTAATTCTTCATCACCTTTTTCTTATTTTTTATATAATTATAATCCTACTGTCACTATTTATCTTATTAAGATTCTTTTAAAAGGGTCACCAAACTCTGCCATAAATGGAAGTGTAGTTTTATATATTGTTCAGTAAAATTGTAATTGTAATATATTATGAGCTGTTTTACATGCGTCTCTCTTCTTGTTCCATGACCGAGTTATTTTGGTAAAATTTGAGAAAGTCATCTTGTCCAACTACTACTACCCTTAATTTGTCTAGATCTCTGCACGTATTTTAGCAATCTTGTAGCACATACTTACAGACCTTGACTCATTTCAGAGTTTCCAAGATTTCCATCCCTTCTTGGTTTTCAATGAAATCTGACTCCTTATGCAGGGCTATTATGGCACCAGGTGTTTTGGATATGGATGTATTTGGTTTTCAAACTTTACAACATGTAATGAGGATGACTCGAACATGGGATTCAACAATGTCAATGTTACCGAAAGGTGGAGACACCATCTGGGGTGGCCTTGATTGGTCTCCTGAGGAAGACTATAACTGTGGTGCAAAGAAGCCGCCGAACAATTATAGTCAGATAGCAGGTCAAAATGGGAAAGAGAGTTCTGATAATGCGAACTGTGTTAACTACGGAAGAATCATATCATTTGGAAAAGATTTGGCCGAGGAACACTCTTCAAAGATCGAGAGGATCGATTTCAGGGTAATGTTTAATGTTCAGATTCATTAACTACTTTAGAGAACATAATTTCAATCAACATGATCTTGCTTGTCCCATATCTTTCTATCTGTACTAATATCATCGTTAACCTGGTATCTGTCAAATGTCAAGAGCCATTTCTGCCATTGTTAACCGTTCATTTTTACTTTTTGCTAATATTGTTGATTTGTAGTAGTTTGTCCTTGTTAGGTTCATTTGAGGTATTGATTTTATAGTTCACTAGTATGTAAGGTTGTTAAGTTAGTCATTTTGATTATGCTGCTGATGGCTTTATGTGACGCCCCAAAAATAGGTATACATCACCTATTCTGAGTAACCAAATACATGGTACAGAATACAAATACAATCTTTAATATACAACAAGAGAGCTGTGAGTTTTAATACAAATAGACAATATCCACTCTCAGAATAAGTTCTCATTACATTTATTGTCACACTATTTAACAGAATAGTGAGGACTACTAATACTATCATCTCGGATCTGTCACTCGGTTCCCCGATTAGTCCTGCCACGTTCTCATTTCTCAAGAGAACAAAGTGAAAGAAAGGGTGAGCTCAACTAGCCCAAGAAGAAATATTATGACTAAGATAATGCGAATAAATTATCATTAGTCTTCTACAGTGTTAAATTGATAAAATATAATAGACATCAAGTTTAACTACAGCGGAACATGCAATCCATTAAAAGAGTCAAGTAGAGAATAAAATCTACTATCTTTTATGATTTAAAAGGTTTTCATCACTTTTATCATTTGGGACTCAAATTTTAATAAATAATCCACATCATCCCCTCGCACTACGACCAAGGATATTCATTAGTATCACAACCACAAATTATCCATGCACTATGGGCCAAAGATATTTGTGTATTCATCAATGGTCATGATCATGCCAACAATCGTCCATCAATGCACTACGGGCCAACGAGGACTTTTTGCCACATCATTTGTAATATTACTACCATGATTACAATCAATAATCCTTTGGTCATAATCATACCAAGTCCATCTATGCATTATGAGCCACGGATGACTTTCAACAAAATATAAATATGAGGATGATGACAATGATATAAGAATTCAATAGAACAAGTTCAAGAATTAATTTATTCAGAACTAATAACGCCCAAATTGTCAACATGATACTTTTTTGTAGAGTAAAATTCAAGAATGCTCGTAAGAATATTTCCATTTAAAAGATATCTTTGGATGAAGCGCAAATATCAATGATATTTCACTAATTTCATGGAGTATAGAAGTCAAAACTTTAACCAACTGAGTATAATAAAGAATGGAATAACAAAAGAAATCACCATGCATGCGGTACTTTGTATAAACAAGTTATTCCAACAGAATAATAAATAACGGAACCAGTCGCATTTAATTACATGCAAGCGGGATGTTCCAATGTAATAATAAAGAATGGAATAACAATGAAATCACCATGCATGCGGTATCAGATGTATAGACATGTTATTCCAATGTAATACTAAATAACGGAACTGTGTCAAAGTAAATTCGCACCCACGGGATGTTCCAATGTAATAATAAAGACAGAATTCAGTCCCACAGAAACGCATGCAGACATGATATTCCAATGAGAATAATAAAGATGGAAACCAGTCCCGGCAGTAAAACGCATGACAAGATATTCCACCAGAATAATAATGAATGGAATAACAAAAGAATTTTACCAAGTATAGGGTAGCTTGGCAGATATCTGAGTTATTCCAATGTAATAATAAAGAATGAAATAATGTAAGTTCTCTTCATGAATACAAAAGAAATAATACCCCTTCTACTAGTAAAAGAAACTTGATATTGGAGTAGTAAGAAAGTAGCAGGATACTTTTCTTCTTTCTCTCTATAGTTTTTCTCTCTCAGAGTTTCAAATTGAATTCGTAAGAAATAATGAAGGAATGAGTTTCTATTTATATAAGAATGGATCGCATAGTAACTAATTCATGAACGGTCCAGATTGATTTACTTTTTAATCGGACGGTCCATATTTAAAGCAAAATCTTTTAAATAAAATATAATATAATATTATATATATATATTATATACATATACACATGCTCCTTTTGAATTCACGGGATGAATTCTCGTGATCAAAACCTTGACAACCCTTCAAACATGACAATATATATGTATATATAATATATATAATAGTACTCTTCCCACCAACTTGATTCCACCAAAATCAATTTATATATATATATATATAAAAAACAACTAACATCACCAAACACTCCACCACCAATTCGACCACTTGTCACATATATAAATAAAATATATATATAAACCACATTTGACACCACACACCCACATACTCACACACACACGGCACACACACACACACACACACAAGTCAAATATATATATATATATATATATATATATATATATATATATATATGTACTTTATAACTTCCTTCCAATAATTTTAAAAAATGAGTAAGTGGAAATCTAAATAATAAGTAAAATTTATAACAAAATACTTCATAAAAATCACCTCAATATTTTTAACAACATTTATCATCATTATTATAATTCACAATATTAATCGACCAGGTCGTTCCCAGGAAAGAGGGGGCTTTCCAATAAGGATTTCTCCCTATTGGCGCGCAATTAGGTGACCAAACTTCTCCTTGGCAGAACTTCTAACTTGACTTTGACAATGTGTTGAAAGTATGTTTAATTACCCTCCTTAATCGAGGGAACATTCATAGAATAGGATTTACCTAAAAAGTCGCCAAAAATCTACCTGCAGCAAGTAGTCAAGAAGACAAATAGGTGTCTTATTTGGTTCGAATGATAAAAAAGGGCTTTGACTCGTGTCTATAGCCAGTTGCTAAGACGATTCCCATTCAAGCATTCTCATTCAACGGTCTATCAATGCTTAATATTGCAAATAATAATATTAATAACTCTGTCATCTCAATTATAAAATATCAACAATAATTGAATCAATTAACGTGAGATACTATGCAACAATTACTGAAGCAATAATTGAACAAAACTGAGTGACTTCTCACGTAAGCATCAATAATCAATACCGTGTGCTACTATGCAACCACGCGTATTCCTGTACTTTTAACACCGGGTGTTTCAACAGTTAACGGTAAAACTTCCGCCGTTATTTTCATAAAAAATATTTTTGTCGTTTTCTCAATCCGACAATAATTCCGTTGTGGGGTCCACCAATAATTGTGTCGTTGTACGAATATTCCCTGTTTAAAACGAATATTCCCCGACCAATCGAATATTATATAACAACTTGCGTACTTTGCAAAATTTATAAATATTACCCACAACTATAACATTATATCAAATTTATTCCATAATATTCAAAAATGATATTTATAAAAATTCATTTTTATTCATAAAAGTTGGGGTCTTACACTTTAAGAGTTGGGGATGGGGCAGATGTCTCTCTACCTTGTAATGTAAAGCTAATGAATGTTGAAGAATATAGCTGGTGAATTTTGGTGAAACCATGGTTTGATTGGGGATACTAGTTGTATCGTCTTATTAGAGTATGGTGTTTAATTTAAAGGTCACACAGTTGCACCCACTGAAGTTTCTGATTAGGGATCTATCTCCATTTTTTAGCATTTGCAGACAACATGCCCCGCCTTTTTTTTCTTATGTGTTTTATTCATTTTTTGTCATTTCATATCATGATGGATATGAGGAACACAGTTCAACTTTTAAATGTTGTCAATCAGGGAACTTGTTTCAAAGTAGATTTTAATTGTTTGGAAGTGAAGAATCTCATTATCATAATATACTTTGCAGCATATTAACATAAAATGCCTTCAACTTGTCAGTCATTTAACCGGTGTTACTCGGACTCTTCACTTTGCCCTGAAGTACCCGTGTCCGGCACCGTGTCCAAAAATTGGATACTTCACTTTAGTGTAAAAAATTGGCAAAATTGAGAAGTACCCGTGTCGGATACCGTGTCCAACCGGACACTCCATCCGAGTCCGAGTAACACAGCATTTAACATGGTCTTGGTTATCTGTAGGATGCTGTTAAGGGCAATAACCTTGCAAACACATCATGCCGTGATGTATGGACCGAGTACTATGATATGGGCATTGGTGGTGTCAAAGCTGTTACTGATTATAAAGTTTACACATCCGATTCAATTTTAGATTTGCTTCATTATGTTGCCCCAAAGATGATGAAGCGCGGTGGATCTCACTTTTCATATGGAATTGCTGACGATTTGGACAACAAAAAATATGAACATTACAAATATTGGTCAAATCCCTTGGAGACAAAGTGAGCTTCTATCTACTCTTCTATGAATGCTGTATGATTGGATTTGTGTTTCTCCCTTCATCTTACCTTTGATCTCTCTCTTTAAAAAGACTGTTCTTTTACTACTTTGGTTCAGATTTATAAACGATATCCTTTATACATCTTCTAAAGATTGTTTGCTTATATAAATGTCTCAATTTTTCTTTGCTTTGGTTTCTGTCTCCATGTGTAATCATCTCTATTAATTAAAATCTCTCTCCATATTTGTGTGTATTTGACATGGAGTTTGCTCTCCTTACCTTGCTGAAATATAATTACTATAGCAGTTCGTTTCTTGTTTTTTTTTTCCTTTCAAAACCTCCCTTGTGAGTGGTAATTTTGTCATGTCAAGTTTCTTTGGCTGATTGGCTTAGCCACATGCCTTATTTTTTGCGATGCTTTTGCAGGTTACCAAATGCTCCAGACATGGAGATATTTTCCATGTATGGAGTTGGAATTCCAACAGAAAGATCGTATATTTACAAGCTTAGTTCTACTACCGAGTGCTACATTCCTTTTCAGATTGATAGCTCTGCTGATGGTGGAAACGAGGGGGCTTGCTTAAAAGGTGGAGTTTATTCCGTTGATGGAGATGAAACCGTTCCTGTTCTTAGTGCAGGTTTCATGTGTGCCAAAGGTTGGCGGGGGAAAACTAGGTTCAATCCATCAGGTATCCGTACGTACATAAGAGAGTATGATCATGCCCCTCCAGCTAATCTTTTAGAGGGCAGGGGAACTCAGAGTGGTGCTCATGTTGATATAATGGGGAATTTTGCTCTAATAGAAGATATTATAAGAGTAGCAGCAGGGGCAACTGGAGAAGACCTCGGGAGAGATCAAGTTCATTCTGATATCTTCAAATGGTCCGAAAAGATCAAGTTGTGATTATGAAACTTGTAGACAAGAAGTCAGTCTACTTGGTAATACTTGTTTCTTTTACTTTAATATATATCTTGCTATTTTTTGAATATATGATATAATTTCTTCTGTTACAGATGCCGATACAGATGATGAAAGAATAGTTGGCCAGAAAGTAAGATGCCTGAGGAATTGCTGAAACGGAGTTATCCAGGTTTTTGTTGTTATTTATTTGTACCTTTAATTTTAGTTACAGGGAAATATAGAGAAATAAGCACCTTGCTTTGCATTTTTTTAGGGCGCTTAATTTCAATTTCCCCCAAATTTTGAAATTTATCAAATTATTTGCAACTCTGTAATCGGTAGGACTTGATACACACACTAGTCCATATGTGTACCCTTGGCTTTGATTAGTGATTTACTTGGTAAACATAAGATTATTGTCTATTTTTTCAAATTGACTTTTCAATAATCTAATGATGCGTTTGGATTGGATTGGATTGGATTGAGAGAATGGAATAAATGAATAAATGATATAAAAATAGTGTGTTTTTTATTCCATGTTGAGAAAGGTATAATAAAATTCATTCCAATTGAATGAATGAATATATGTGATAATTTTGCTATTATATGACAATACTCATTTAAAATTATTTTATTACGTCCAAACGCAGCACAAGGGTTATGGGGTGTACCCTAAAATGATTCTATCTTTATTTTTTAACATAATTTGACATTATGAATGAAAATAGATTATGCTTGTTTTATTTAATTTTAGATTGTACAGCACCATTATTATAAATATAACCTTTTAAAATTATTATACTTTTTAAATTCTTAAATTCATTAAACTTTTATTTATATAAAGTCGTTGATAGACATGATAGCCAAGACATGTGAAAATTATATATTCAAGTATTTTTATGTATTTTTTTTTATATATATATATATATTTGTTCGCTTGAATATATGCTAAAAACCCTAGAGGATAGAAGTATTAAAAATTAGGTAACTTATTTTAATTTGTTTTATAACGAAATAAATTTCTAATGTAATAAGATTAATGTTTAGAGGTGATTAAATTGGTGGTATTTAATTGCATCTTAACAACTCATCTCGATGTATGTTAACAACTTCTATTTTTATATTAAGAGGTCCTTTTTTCAAAATAAAAATAATTAGTGAACAATACTTATTATTATTTATTTCAAAAAAATAAAATAAATTTACATCTATATTATAAAGGAAGGGAGGGTTTTTTAAGGGGTAAGTTGTGTAATAAAATATTAATAAATATAAAATAAACAGTTATTCTTAGATTAAACTTCTCTTTTAATTAATGGTCTTTTTTTTATTTACTATTATATTTTTATTTATAAATTACACACACTAGTGCGTGTCACGACCTTTACTGTAAAATAAAAAAGAAAGAGAAGAAAAGCAGAAAAAAGAATTTTTTTTTTGATATTTTTATATATTAAAATGATATTTTTACATAGAGATAGAATTCACTCGATTAATATTTATGTAAAAAATTATATAAAAATATTAATTTTTTATATAAAAATAAGGTATTATATCAGTCAAGGTTCTCCTGGGTCAATATCCTATAAATGGCTATTTATTTATATATATATAAAAAATGCCACATAATGGAAAATGACAAAAGGATGAGGTTTTTCAGATAAGATGATAGAGGCGGGAGACGGGACAAATTTCGTCGTTTTGTGTATTAGGAATAGCAAAAGAATCTAAAATTCTAACGGACTCCCAAAGCTCATCAATGACATTGACAACGTAGCTTGCATGCTATGCTATGCTGTCTAGTCTACAGTCTACTAGATATGGACAAAATCCAGCCAAATAGGATGCTGATAGAGTTAACTTCTTTTTTTTTTTTTTGGAATAGAATATCTAATACTCCTTTTTTTAAAAAATAAATTCTCAGTTTTCTTTTTCTTTTTAAATTAAATTAATTATTTTTAAACTTAATAATTAAATATATAAATATATTATTAAAATCATAAAAATTGGGTTTATTAATAAATTATATTATATATAGATAGATATATAGAAAGAATCAAGAAAGATCCTTTTATTTAACATACTTTCAGATACCTTTTAAGCGTAGATTTGGATTTGACGGTTTGATCAAAATCACTATAGGTTCGGTCTGTTATATATTATTTGTCGTTAAAAATTAAGATAAATGTTCTATATATAGCGATGGACCGAATCGTCGTCCGATCCGTCGCTAAAGGAGGGTATGTAAGGTATATTGGATAAATGGTAAGTTTAAGATCTATATATATATATATATATATATATATATATATGGTAAAATTGACACAAAAACTAATTTATAAAATTGAGTCAAAATTGAATACTCCTTTAATTTGGGGGAGAGGGAGTATATTACTTTTGGTAATGAAATTAGGAAGAATGGTTAGTGATTTTAATTAAAATATGAATAGTTTAGTGGAGTTTGAGGGCAAACGAATAAATTAGTGGAGTTTAAGGTAGTTCTTTTTTTTTTTTTGTTTGCGATCCAAACTTTTTGAATACTTTAATGTTCTCACGTTAAATTAAAATTTTCTTAGTGTATAGTATATTTTAAAACAACTCACATAACATATAAAGATTCATATTCTCAAAAGGTTTTGTATGTGTTCAAAGTATAAAATATTTTTTTCAAAAAAATATGTAAGTAAATAAATTAAATACAAAATAAGTTTAAAACAAAAAATTCATATAATTATGATCAATTATGTAATAAACATGTTAGACTAACTCGTTACATAAATGGTTAACTAATATATTAAATTGAGATTTCATCATACTTATTAATTCATCTATACTCTTAAATTTATGCAATAATGTGAGAAAACAATATGCAGGTCTTTCACAAGAAAATTTGGGAGATGCATTTCAACTCAAGGAATTAAAATGGATGGCTGGGATTTATCGAAAATAAAATTACTACTTAATTTATTGGAGTTTTCTTAACCATATGCATGTACGTACCAATAAGTAGATAGCTGATGAAGAAGTCTCATTTTGATCCCAATGGCAGATATATAATTGCTAATCTTTTTATGATTCACTCGGGGGAAATATAGTACTACTACTAGTCTGTTTACTGTTTCCAGCTCTGGCTTCAAGTTTACATTTTGACAAGATCGGTAGATTCTTGTTTTGTGATATGGTATTGTATTTATGATTGTGTAATTAATTAATTAATGCATTATATAAAAAATTCGCGTTAATTTATTATTAAATATATATATATATATATATATTCCGATGGTTGGGTTAAAAAATTACGATTTGGTTTGGTAAGGTAATTCAGTTTACTCCTTTTTTTCTCTCATTCATAACTACAACTCTACAAGGGTTGTTTTGCCCGGAGTTGCAATTAATAAAAGCTAAAAAATACACAAAATAACATGATTTTTTTAACTTTTTTTAAAAAATCATTACTTTTCCAATAATACCCTCATTTAACTTTTTTTAAAAAATCATTGAAAACAACATGACATACATTGAAAAAAATAGCACTATTAACTTTTACAATGGAATCACAATCACACTCCTTTTTTCTCTCCCGTCTCTTAATATATGTCGTTTTAGATGATTTCATTTTTCCCTAACTATTTGTCGTTTTATATAAATTAGGAGAATTAGCTACAATTTTTACAAAATTATCCCTCATGGGAAGATGTTATAAATGAAAGAGAGAGAATGTAAGACCCCAAATTATTAATAAATGAAATTTAATTTTCTCTATTTTTTATTTTGAAATAGTAAGGATTGATTTGATTAATGTGGTTAGTTATGGGTAAAATGCGCAAATATTTCAAATAAGCAAGTGGTTATAAAATATTCATTGTTGTCGGGAATATTCGGTTGGTTGTGGAATATTCTTACGTAGAATATTCGTATTTGCCACAAGAAATTTTGTCTCTGGGCCCCATAACGGAATGCTTGATGGATGAAGAAAACGACAAGTATAAGTTGTTTATAAATAATTGGCGTAGTTATTCAAGATAATAATCTTGTTAAAATATTCTATGGTTAAAAACAAGAAGACACTTGCAGATTGCACCAATTATTGATTCTTACGTAAAGAAGGCACTACTCAATAATTGTTACGGTAATCTTGTTCAATATTTTATTTTATTGATTCAATAATTCTTTGCGTTGATATTTTATATTCTTGTCGTTTAAATAATTGTCACTACACAAGATTTTCCATTATCTGAGCAATAATTCATATTATCTGAATAATATTATTAGATAACATTATTGGCAATGTCTAAAAAATTCACTTCCAAGGAGAGGTTTGGTCATCTAATCATACAGGCCAAGAAGTGAGAAATCCTTATTGGAAAGCCCTCTTTCCTGGTGAGGCGCACGGTTGTCAAGATTGTAATTCTGTAATATTATTTGTGAATAATTAATTATTGATTTATATGATGAGGAAAATATTCATTTTATGTGGATATAGATGGAAAAAAATTTTAATGTGACAATTGTTGAAAATTGGTATTTTATCTTTTTCTGATAAAATAATTCATTTAAATATATTATTATATTTTAATAATATAATAATGGTGATATTTTTACAACAAATGTGGGATATATAAGGAGGAAGAGTATTTTTGTTGCATTAAATGATAAACACATGTTTTGTGTGTTGGTGGACCCCATTTCTTGACTGAAATTTAATTATAGCCTGTAAAATCGTCCGTTTGTAGATTTCGGTCAATTTCTGTTTAGAATTTGGAAAAACTTTCTTCTGTAAAGTTGTAGAGAATAGAATTTCCTATGGAAAGGACATGTGGTCCTAATTTTTCTGATAAAAGGGCTATTTATTATGAATTATTGAAGTTTCGTAGTTCCGAAATAATTGATTTTTGAAGTTTTAAATATTTTTTTAAAGAAAAATGTTTTTTTTTATTTTGCGGGCATCATTAACATGTGCAAGGTGGCTGAAATCAGTTGGTAAAAGTGGGAGTAGGAATTTGTAATATAAATAATAATATTTTATTAAATTTTCTGCTTTGGTGTTCTAAGCATTTTCCTATAAATAGGGTGCTTAGGTTAGAATTACAAATCACATCAGAAACTAAAATTTTCTCTCTCTATATTATCGAGTGTATTCTTGTGAGTATTTTGATACCTTGAGTGTTGCTATATATCTGCAAGTTTCCTTCAAAGACTATATTCGTAATTCTAATGTAAGATCTGTCTTTTCAAGGTAAGGGATGTTATTTTCTTCTTAAATGATATTATTTTCTTCAATATCATTATGTCGAAATATTGGTTTGAACTTTTAATCAAATTTGGAACTTTTTGTGTCGGGATTACTATTCACGTATACGACACTATTCACGTATACGACACTATTCACGAATACAACACTATTCATCAGAAAAAATGAAATTTTTCCTTTTCGTCCAAAATATCTATTATGGATACTAGCTTGATTGTATCCATGTTTTGATCATTCTTGAATTTTACTCCACTATGATTATTTATGAGGTATTTTTGGACATGGATAAACCAAAATACGAATCCTTAATATTTATTCTTTTGTTTCACTGGATTCGTTTTCTTTAAAATATTTTTCATCATCCTCAGTCCTAAATGATGATATAATTGAATATCTTTGGCCTGTAGTGCAAAGATTAATGATTTTATGATGAATATTTTTGGCCTGTAGTGCAAAGATGAACAGGTGTTGAGATGAACATGACTGACTGATGAATATCTTTGGACTATAGTGCAAAGATGAATATTTGATTTATGATGTATACTGGTTGATGTTACAGGGATAAAATATTGATGATGGACTTTTAATTCATAGATAATAGTAGATTTCATTCTCTACGTAACTCTTCTATGAATTATTATTTCCGCTGCGAATATTGATCTGAAACTTGTTGTCTATTATATTCTATTTTTCCCTGTTAAAGACTAACGATAATTTGTTCTATATTATCTTAGTCATCATATTCTTTACTGGACTAGTTGAGCTCACCCTTTTCCTTTTTGTTCTATTTTTCTTCTCGGAGGCGAGAATGTAACGCAGTACTTAATGGGGTATGGAATGAAGGTTCTAGAAAGTTGTTTTAGTAGTCCTCACCATTTTTGTAAAATAATGTACCAATAATTGTAATGAGGACTTATTTGGGTGTGAATATTGTCTAGATGACAATATTTGTATTTAAACTTACAGTTTTTATGTTGTATTAATAAAGTTGTAGTTGTTTCTGTACCATGTTATTAACGACTCAAAATGGGTGATGTATACCTATTTTGGGGCGCCATGATTGGTATCGAGCTTAGGGATATGATCTCTGGCGGAGATTGGGAAATAGAACTAGGAGGAGAGACGAGTAAATCCTTCGCTAGTGTGTCCTACCTAAGCTTATTTGTTAGTTGGTCAAGATATATATAGGAAATTATGTGATATGTTGATTTCCTTAATTAACCCTTTTGTTTTATGGCAAGATTTGAGAATGTCGATTTGAGAATGTTAATGAAGGGAGTAAATGAGACCGTGGAGACACCTTTGCTCACCAATGTGGAGAACGTGCAATAGGCTGACAATGTTCCTCCTGTGAACAACACCACTGATCAGACGATGAACGACAGAATGTTTAGAAGCCTTTTGCAATTCATGCAAAATTAGATGAGGGAGACTCGTGTACAAAATACAGGTGGAAATGATAACAACGCACGGTTTGTCACAGCCAAGCAGTTCAAAGAGTTGGGACCACCAGAATTCTGGGGAAAGCCGGATCCGATTAAGGCGAAAACGTGGGTCAAACAAATTACCAAGATATTCGATGTCTTGGGATGCACGGAGGAACAGAAGGTTCCAGTCGCCACCTTTATGTTCCATAATGAGGCAGATTACTGGTGGGAGTCGGTGAAGCGTACCCATCCAGCCGCGCTCAGCATGTCTTAGGAGACGTTTCAGAAATTGTTCAATGACAAGTACTTTCCTGAAAGTATTCGTCCTATGAAGGAAGTGGAGTTTATTAAACTAGAACAAAACAACATGACGGTGTCCCAGTACGAGGCGAAGTTTGTAGAGTTATTCAGGTTTGCACCTCATTTGGTGGAGAATGAGGAACGAATGACGCGGATGTTTCTGAGAGGTTTGAAACCCGGCATACGTCAATATCTCATTTCTCATAAATTTTCTCTCTATTCGGGATGTTGTCAGCAGGCTCAATTATTAGAGCGAGATAACTAAGACGTTCAACCGAGGGACCATAAACGAGGATCATATCTGGGGTGATAGAAATCATCGTAACAACGATAACCAGCGAAAAAAGAAAAATACGAACAAAAATGGTAATCACTCTGGTGGTAATCATGGCAATGAGAATAGAAGAAGCGAGTCGGGAGGAGATTTTAAAAGAGGAGATTCAACAATGACCACGTGAAGACGCCAAAGACCAAAGAAGAATCGGGTTCTAAGGGAGAGAGCGACCACCCGGTCGATGCTATAAATGCGGAAAAGAGGGCATATCGGTCAAAGCGCCCACAATAGTTCAAGGTATGTTATAATTGTGGAAAGGAAGGACATATCGCTTCGAGATTGTACTGCAGTAGTGAAACCAAGTTCAAGCGAGGACGGTGACTCAAAAGGTCAGTCTAGAAAAATCAAAGTCAACTGGTTCTGGAAGAGCATTTGTAAATCGGGTCAAAATGCGAGGAACCCAAATGAGGTGATCACGGGTAGGTTAATCATAAATTCTTGCGAAGTTTATACCTTTACTAGAATCTGGGGTCTTTACCCATTCATTTATCTCTCCCGCTTGTGCTCAACGCTTAAACTTGACTCAGGAGAAATAAGAATTTGATTTATCTGTGGAGACTCTCGTTAGAGAAACTTTCATCACATCCATTGTTTATAAATCTTGTTTGATCCAAGTTGGCACCATCATATTACCGCTGACCTTATCTCTTTAAAGATACTTGCTTTTGATGTGATTTTAGGGATTGATTGGTTAACTACTCATCATGCCAAAATTGATTGTTTTCGTAAGGTTGTTAGTTTTTATATTCCTAAACAACCTGTTGTATGAATTCAAGTAACTAAACCACTAAAATCAATCTTCATCATATCAAGTCATAAAGCTATTCATTTATTGAAAAACGGATGTCAAGCTTTCTTAGCCCATGTTATGGATTTGAATAAAGACACGCCGATTTGAATAATATTCTGTTGTTAGTAAATTTCCGACGTATTTCTGAAGAACTTCCTGTCTCACCCCTAACGTGAAGTTGAATTCTTTATTGACCTTAAACCTAGTACAAAGTCCATTTCTAAAACCCCATATCGAATGGCTCTATTGAACTTCAGAGTTAAAAGTCCAACTACGTGGAATTGTTGGACATCGGTTTCATTCGATCTAGTACATCTTCTTGGGGTGCTCTATTTTTATTTGTAAAGAAGAAAGGCGGGAGTATGCGACTTTGTATTGACTATCGGGGAATTGAACCATGTCACCATCAAGAATAGGTATCCTCACCTCGTATTGATGACTGTTTGACCGGTACATGAGGAGCCACAATTCTTCTCAAAGATCGATCTTCGCTCGAATATCATCAACCAAGATTTAGGCGAGGATATTCCAAAGACCGCCGTAACTCCCTCAGATGCAGGCATTATGAATTTTTAGTCATGTCTTTTGGATTGACTAATGCTCTTGCGGCTTTCATAGATATGATGAACCGAGTATTCAAGGATTATTTGGATTGGTTCGTTGTTGTCTTTATTGATGACATCCTCATATATTCCAAAAGCCGTGAAGATCATGAACACCATTTGAAGCTGGTACTCCAAAGGCTTCGTGAAAATAAGCTTTATGCCAAGTTGAAGAAATGCGAGTTCTGGCTTGAGGAAGTAGCATTCCTTGGGCACGTGGTATCAAAATATGGAGTATCTGTTGATCCGTGAAGATTGAAGCAATACAAAGTTGGGAGCAACCAAGCTTCGGTGGATCAAGACGAAGCTTTCGGGTTTAGCTGGTTATTATCGGAGATTCACGGAAGGATTTTCTCGAATCGCTACTCCATTAACTCAGCTGACTCGAAAAGATATCAAATTCGTGTGGAGCGAGGAATGCGAGAGGAGTTTCCAAGAGCTTAAGAGGAGACTCATTTCGGCACCTGTTTTGAGAATACCATCTGGTTCGGATGGATTTGTTGTAAGACCCCGAATTTTATGAAATAAAAGTATTCAATTTTTCTTATAATTACAATTCAGTAAATGGTTAAATTGATAAAAAGTTAAAGTTAAGGGTGATATATGAATTTTTTTTTCAAAAATACGCAAGTGGTTTTAAAATATTCATTGTTGTCGGAGAATATTCGTTTGGTCGTGAAATATTAAATGATCTTTTGGGAATATTCGACGACGAATGGTAGCGATCTTTTGTGGGCCCCATAACGGAAAGCGATTGGAGGAAGAAAACGACAAGAATAAGTTGTTTATAAATAACGACGTAGTTGTTATCGTCAATACTGTTGGAATACCCGGTGGGTAAAGTAAAGTAATACGCGTTGTTGCACAGTAGGACACGGTATTGCACCAATGATTGATTCTTACGTAAGAAGGCACTACTCAATAATTGTTACAGTAATTACTGTTCAATATTTTATTTTGATTCAATAATTCTTTGCGTTGATATTTTATAATTGTCACTACACAGTATTTTTCATTAATTATCAGATCAATAATTTATATTATTTGAATAATATTATTAGATAGCATTATTGGCAAAGTCTAAAAAATTCTGTCTAAGGAGAGGTTTGGTCACCTAATTGCGCGCCAGTAAGGAGAAATTCTTATTGGAAAGCCCCCTCTTTCCGAGAATCACACGGTTGTCAATAATGTGTTTCGTAATATTATTTGTGAATAATTAATTATTGATTTATATGATGAGGAAAATATTGATTTTATGAGGATATAGATGGAGAAAATTTTAATGTGATAATTGTTGAAAATTAATATTTTATCTTTTTCGATAAAATAATTCAATTAAATATATTATTTTAATAATATATTAATGATGATATTTTTACGATGAATGTGGGATATATGAGTATATGTGGAGGAGGAGTATTTTGTTACCAAAAATATTTAAAGCATGTTTTATGTGTCGGTGGACCCCATTTCTTGATCGAAATTTGATTATATTTGTAAAATCGTCCTGTTTGTGGATTAGGCCAATTTTGTTTGGAATTTTGAAAAACTTTCTTTCGTAAAGTTGTAGAAAATTGAATTTCCTATAAAAACACACGAGATTGATTTTTCCGCAAAAGGGCTATTTATTATGAATTATTGAAGTTCAAGTTCAAATAATTGATTTTTGGAAGTTTAAAATAATTTAAATAAGAAAAACATTTTTTACATTTTGTTTCCCTCATTTAACATGTGTTAGAAAATGAGTTCGATGTTGAGAGCATACGTATGAAGTCTTGGAAAAAATAATATAATATTATTATTTTAATAAATTTTCGCTTTGGTGTTCTAAGCAATTTCCTATAAATAGGGTGCTTAGGTTATAATTGAAAATCACACCAGAAACTGAAGTTTTCTCTCTCTATATTATCGAGCCTATTCTTGTGAGTATTTTGAGTATACTTTGAGTATTGCTATACGGTGCAAGTTCGATTCAAAGATTATTCCAATCAAGCTTCGCTTTTTGAGGTAAGTGATAATAAGGGATTTTAAGGGTTATTATTTCGAAATTCTTCTGAACCTTCAAAAAAAAATTCTGAAAAAATTTGAAATGATAATTTGATGAGTTTTGTTGATGGTGTCCAAAAATAGCGATTTTTGGATGTATAGATTAAGAGTTATGAATTTTATGAGGAAAACCTATTTTAAAAGAAAACCCTTATAGCTCGTGGTTAATTCCAAAATTGATAAAATTTTTATTGAGAGTACATCTATATAATATCAGTATATCGTGTAAATTTCAGAATTTTTGGATAAAAGTACAATTTATGATAAATTTTTAAATATTAGAATTGGTTTTGGCCATGTGAAAATAGTAAATGACTTTTAAAAATTTTGAGAAAAATATATGTTCAATATAGGACTATATTCTCGCTAAATTCAGAAAAGAAATATTTTTGGAACTGATTTGTTATTTTTCATGAAAATAGACTAGTTATGAGTAAATGAATTAAATATGTTATGTGAAGTAAAAAAAAATTAGAAAATAGGATTTTATGGCTCGAGAATCCTACATGAGGGTATATGCAGATTTTTGATGAGGATTTTGGTTATTGGTGATAAAATCTTATGAATTTGGCATTTTAGAATGATTAAATGCATTATTTAGTAAAGTGTAAACAATTAAAATAAATTGTTTATAAGCTTAAAAAATATTATTCTTTCAATATCATTATACCGAAATATTGGTATGGATTTTATTGTTGAATTTCTACCTTTTGAGTCGGTTTACTATTTATGAGATACTATTCACGAGTTACTATTCATGAGTTCTTATTCACGAAGTTACTATTCATGAGTTCTTATTCATGACAAAATTGTTTTTTTTTCTAAAATTATAGTTGATTTATGAATATTACTCGGAGATTAAAACTATATATTGATTATATTGATTTTATTATCATATATAACATTTTATAACCACGATGTTGAAATTCTCTTTCCTTTGGAGTGTAAAGATGGGTAGATTATTGGTATGATCATAACTAGGGTTCTCTTTGGCGAAGTAGTAAAAAATTGAATTATAATCGGTATGATCATGACCATTGAATTTATAATTGAATATCTTTAGCTTAAGTGCAAAAGGTGAATTGATCAACATGGTTATAATTATTGTTTATATAAATTTCGAAATGATTATATATTTTTTTTGAGATATTAATATATTTGGCTGTAATGCAAATATGAGCTGTTGAGGAATATCTTTGGCATGTAGTGTAAAGATGAATTGTGGATGAATATCTTTGGGTCGTAGTGCAAAGATGACCTGTTGTTGAATATCTTTGGCACGTAGTGCAAAGATGAATCTGTTGATGAATATCTTTGGCCCGTAGTGTAAAAGATAAATTTATTAGTATGATTATGAGCAGAACCGTGATTTGGTATAACCATGATCTTTGATGTTTCAGGTAAAGACAAGTGATAAAAATTATCTTCGTCCTGAATGAGAAATGGAATTTAGAACAACAATTACGATTATGAGTTGTACATGTGATTGTGGACAGGAATTGTTGATTGATGTTACAGGGATAAAACATTGTTGGTGGACTTTTAACATGGAGAAGATAATAGACTTTATGGTCTATTTGACTCTTCTAATGGAGTGCTCGTTCCGCTGCAACTATGGTTGAATTTTTTTTATCATCTACCATATGTTCTAAATCTCTGATTTATTATTGATGAAGGCTATTGATAATTTAATTATCTTTAGTTATGATATTTTTTTTTTCGAAGCTAGTTGTCTTCACCCTTTTGCTTCACAATTCCTTTCGTGTAATAAAAGTGTATTTGGGTCGAGCTGGGAATAACAAGGAATAGAGCGGTGGTCTATAGATGTTAAGGGTGAGGTGAATTTAACTTGGAAGGGTGTTTTTCCACTATCATACAAGATGTCTAATGACATACAACCTCGTGTCATCATAAAGGCGTGGTTCAGGTTTCATCCACTTACGAGTATATCTACCAAAGACTACCTATATGATCTTGGAGTCTATTTGAAATTTAACTCTCAATTAGAGAGAAGTAGAGATAATGATATGTCAAGAGAAAACTCACCATTGGGAAGAATATGATAGTAATCTTCTCATTTTCTTTAGGATCTATTCAATCAACCAAGGATAATTTCGTGGCCATATGATATCTATCATAACCTAGAAGCATGGCCTCCCATATACGAAGGTTTTCTTGAGCACTTCCCAAAGATTCTAATTTCTAAAGCAGCTTTTCGACTATACCTTTATGTAAGGTGTCATTATGAGGTCTTTGTCACGGGTGGGACATGAGTCGCGAGTTGATATATATTTGTATCCAAATTCACAAAGATATGTGTTGTTGTATTTTGCACGACAATTGTTGTAATAAAATTGTAGTTGTTTTTACGTACCATGTATTTGGCGACTCAGAATGGGTCGGATGGAATGGACCTATTTTGGGGTCGTTACATTTGGTATCAGAGCTTAGGGATATGATCTCTGGCGGAGATTGGGATTAGAACTAAGAGGGGAGAGATGAGTAAATCCTTCGCTAGTGTGTCCTACCTAAGCTTAATTGTTGGCTCATTCATAATATACTGAATATTATGTGATATGTTAATTTGCTTAATTAACCCTTGTTTTATGGCGATATTTGAGAATGGCAATTTGAGAATGCTAACAATGGAGTGAATGAGACTGTGGGGATACCTCTAATCGCCAACCAAGATAATGTGATGTCAGGCGAAGAAGGAATTAGAGATATTCATGTGGTGAGTGAAGAATTGATAGTTGCACCCGAGATAGTCGCAGAGGTAACAGCTGAGAGTGAGGAAGAAGAGGTACCTGAGGAGAATTTATTAGAGGTATTTTATGATCAAAATGTAGAATTGCAAAATCGTATTCATGAGTTAGAAAAACAGGCTGAAGAATTGCAGGCAGTCGTGGAGCAAAAGGATGCAACAATTCAAGCTTGTGTTACCCGATATGTGATGCTTGAGCAGAAGCATTCTTTGGCAGAGTATAAGATGATAAAGATGGAATCGAAATGAAAGAAGAAAAAAACCGAGCGAGTGAGAATAAGTGATGCATGGGTAAAAGCCACACGACACGTGGATATTGTGGAAAGAGATGTTCGATCTAAGAAGGCTAAAATAGATGATATGAATTTTTCTTTTTGGAAAGCAATTGGGAGAACTCAACATCGAGTTTTGAATTACCCTCATGCGAGAAGCGGTCAACTGAATTTGATATGGATCGAAGATTGATGATTCAGATCATGAATCGAGAGTCTGAAGAGGCGATTGAGGAGGAATATGCCTATAGAAAAGTATGTTCCAACGGTAGTGATGACGCCAAACGTTGCCCCTGCATAAGTCAAAACGGGTAGTTCGAGGGATAGCGGTTGTCATGACTTCCCAACAAGTGAGGAACCCAAATGAAGTTATCACGGGAGATGAGCAATGGAGAAATCATGATGACCCGGAGATAAAATCGAAATGAAAGCAAGGTATTCTCAACTTTTGAAATACAGTGTACGTAAATTTGGGACGAAATTTCATTAGGAGGGAGATTGTAAGACCCGAATTTTATGAAATAAAAGTATTCAATTTTTCTTATAATTACAATTCGGTAAATGGTTAAATTGATAAAAAGTTAAAGTTAAGGGTGATATATGAATTTTTTTTCAAAATACACAAGTGGTTTTAAAAATATTCATTGTTGCCGGAGAATATTCGTTTGGTCGTGAAATATTAAATGATTGTCGAGGGAATATTAAATGCGAATAGCGATCTTTTGTGGACCCCATAACGGAAAGCGATTGGAGGAAGAAAAGCACAAGAATAAGTTGTTTATAAATAACTGGCGTAGTTGTTATCGTCAATCTTGTTGGAATACGGTGGGTAAAAGAAAAATACGCATTGTTGCACAAGTGGGACACGGTATTGCACCAATTATTGATTCTTACGTAAGAAGGCACTACTCAATAATTATTACGTGAATTATTCTTATTCAATATTTTATTTTGATTCAATAATTCTTTGCGTTGATATTTTATAATTGTCATTACTACGTATTTTTCATTAATTATCGGATCAATAATTTATATTATTTGAATAATATTATTAGATAGTATTATTGGCAATGTCTAAAAAGTTCTGTCTAAGGAGAGGTTTGGTCACCTAATTGCGCGCCAGTAAGGAGAAATTCTTATTGGAAAGCCCCCTCTCTGAGAAGCTGCTGGTTGTCAATAATGTGTTTACGTAATATTATTTGTGAATAATTAATTATTGATTTATATGATGAGGAAAATATTGATTTTATGAGGATATAGATGGAGAAAATTTTTAATGTGACAATTGTTGAAAATTAATATTTTATCTTTTTACGATAAAATAATTGATTAAATATATTATTTTAATAATATATTAATGATGATATTTTATGATGAATGTGGGATATATGAGTATATGTGGAGGAGGAGTATTTTGTTACCAAAAATATTTAAAGCATGTTTTATGTGTCGGTGGACCCCATTTCTTGATTTGAAATTTGATTATAGCTTTGTAAAATAAATCAGTTTGTGGATTTGGTCACTTTTTGTTTGGAATTTTGAAAAACTTTCTTCTGCAAAGTTGTAGAAAATTGAATTTCCTATAAAAATTCGCGAGATTCGAATTTTCTGGAAAAAGAGCTATTTATTATGAATTATTGAAGTCTGAAGCTCCGAAATAATTGATTTTTGGAAGTTTAAAATAATTTAAATAACAAAAACATTTTTTACATTTTGTTTCCCTCATTTAACATGTGTTAGGGGCTGAGTTCTGATGTTGAGAGCATACGTATGAAGTCTTGGAAAAAAAAAAATATAATATTATTATTTTAATAAATTTTCGCTTTGGTGTTCTAAGCAATTTCTATAAATAGGGTCTTGGGTTATAATTGAAAATCACACTAAAAAAGTTTCTCTCTCTATATTATCGAGCCTATTCTTGTGAGTATTTTGAGTATACTTTGAGTATTGCTATACGGTGCAAGTTAGATTCGACGTTATTCGGTCAAATCTAAGCTTCTTTTGAGGTAAGGGATAATAAGGGATTTTAAGGGTTATTATTTCGAAATTCTTCTGAAACTTCAAAAAATAATTCTGAAAAAATTTGAAATAATAATTTGATGAGTTTTGTTGATGGTGTCCAGAAATGGCAATTTTTGGATGTATAGATTAAGAGTAATGAATTTTATGAGGAAAGACTATTTTAAAAGAAAACCCTTATAACTCCTTGTGGTTAATTCCAAAATTGATGAAATTTTTATTGAGAGTACATATATATAATATCAGTATATCGTGTAAATTTCAGAATTTTTGGATAAAAGTACAATTTATGATAAATGTTTAAATATTCGGTGGTTTTGGCCATTTGAAAAATAGTAAATGACTTTTAAAAATTTTGAGAAAAATATATGTTCAATATAGGACTATATTACGCTAAATTCAGAAAAGAAATATTTTGGAACTGATTTGTTATTTTTCATGAAAATAGACTAGTTATGAGTAAATGAATTAAATATGTTATGTGAAGTAAAAAAAATTAGAAAATAGGATTTTATGGCTTGAGAATCCTACATGAGGTATATGCAGATTTTTGATGAGGATTTTGGTTATTGGTGATAAAATCTTATGAATTTGGCATTTTAGAATGATTAAATGCATTATTTAGTAAAGTGTAAACAATTAAAATAAATTGTTTATAAGCTTAAAAAATATTATTCTTTCAATATCATTATATCTTAGAAATATTGGTATGGATTTTATTGTGGAATTTCTACCTTTTGAGTCGGGTTTACCATTCATGAGATCTTATTCACGAGTTCTTATTCATGAGTTCTTATTCACAAAGTTCTATTATTCATGAGTTCTTATTCATGACAAAATTGTTTTTTTTCTAGCCAAATTATAGTTGATTTATGAATATTACTACGGAGATTAAAACTATATATTGATTATATTGATTTTATTATCATATATAACATTTTATAACCCCGATGTTGAAATTCTCTTTCTTTGGAGTGTAAAGATGGGTAGATTATTGGTATGATCATAACTAGGGTTCTCTTTGGCGATAGTAAAAATTGAATTAGAAGCGGTATGATCATGACCATTGAATTTATAATTGAATATCTTTAGCTTAAGTGCAAAGGTGAATTGATCAACATGGTTATAATTATTGTTTATATAAATTCGAAATGATTATATATTTCTTTGAGATATTAATATATTTGGCCTGTAATGCAAATATGAAACTGTTGAGGAATATCTTTGGCCTATAGTGCAAAGATGAATTGTGGATGAATATCTTTGGGTCGTAGTGCAAAGATGACCTGTTGTTGAATATCTTTGGCCTGTAGTGCAAAGATGAACTGTTGATGAATATCTTTGCCCGTAGTGCAAAGATAAATTTATTAGTATGATTATGAACAGAGGCGTGATTTGGTATAACCATGATCTTTGATGTTTCAGGTAAAGACAAGTGATGAAAATTATCTTCGTCCTGAATGAGAAAAGGAATTTAGAACAACAATTACGATTATGAGTTGTACATGTGATTGTGGACATGAATTGTTGATTTATGTTACAGGGATAAAACATTGTTAGTGGACTTTTAACAGGGATAAGATGATAGACTTTATGGTCTATTTGACTCTTCAAATGGAGTGCTCGTTCCGCTGCAACTATGGTTGAAATTTTTTTATCATCTACCATATGTTCTAAATCTCTGATTTATTATTGATGAAGGTTATTGATAATTTAATTATCTTTAGTCATGATATTTTTTTTTACTGAGCTAGTTGTGCTCACCCTTTTGCTTCACAATTCCTTTCAGGTAATAAAAGTGTATCCGGGTGACGGCGGGGAATAATGAGGAATAGAGCGGTGGTCTATAGATGTTGAGGTGAGGTGAATTTAACTTGGAAGGTGTTTTGCCACTATCATACAAGATGTCTAATGACATACAACCTCGTGTCATCATAAAGATGAGGTTGTGCTTTCATCCACTTCTTTGAGTATATCTACCAAAGACTACCTATATGATCTTGGAGTCTATTTGAAATTTAACTCTCAATTAGAGCAGTAGAGATAATGATATGTCGAGAGAAAACTCACCATTGGGAAGAATATGATAGTAATCTTCTCATTTTTCTTTGGGGTCTATTGGGTCAACCAAGGATAATTACGTGGCCATATGATATCTATCATAACCTGAAGCATGGCCTCCCATGTCACGAAGGTTTCTTGAGCACTTCCCAAAGATTCTAATTTTAAAAGCAGGTTTTCGACTATACCTTTATGTAAGGTGTCATTATGAGGTGTTTGTCACGGTTGGGACATGAGTCACAGTTGATATATATTTGTATCCAAATTCACAGCATATGTGTTGTTGTATTTTGCACGACAATTGTTGTAATAAAATTGTAGTTGTTTTCTGTACCATGTATTTGGCGACTCAGAATGGGTCGGATGGAATGGACCTATTTTGGGGTCGTTACATTTGTTATCTACAGCGATGCTTAAGGCAAAGGGTTAAGATGTGTTCTCATGCAACGTGGGAAAGTCATAGCCTATGCCTCGCGATAACTTAAAGAATATGAGAGGAATTATCCTACTCATGATCTAGAGTTAGCGTGATCGTGTTCGCGCTTAAAGATCTGGAGGCACTTATCTATATGGGGAGAAAGTGGAGATATATTCGGACCATAAAAAGCCTCAAATATTTCTTCACCCAAAAGAACTCAACATGCGGCAACGACGTTGGCTCGAGCTGTTGAAAGACTACGACCATACCATTCAATACCATCTTGGAAAAGCGAACGTGGTAGCCGACGCATTGAGTAGAAGATCATATGCAGGAACGAGTGTGATGATGTCAAGTATACGCATAGAACCAACTTTAATCGATGAAGTTAAAGTTGCTCAAGCCACCGAACCGGAGCTGATGCGTATGAAGAAGAAAATACAAGAAGGTGCTATTCCGAAAGTGAGAATCGATGAAGAGGAAATACTTCGAGTCCATTCCAGACTTTGTGTTCCTAACGACTCTGATTTGAAGTACAAGATCATGACGGAGGCACATAATACACCATTTGCAATCCATCCTGGAAGTACCAAAATGTATCGTGATCTTCGACATACATTTTGGTGGAACAACATGAAGAGAGAGATTGCAAAGTTAATCTCGAGGTGTTTAACTTGTCAACGTGTAAAGGCGGAGCATCAAGTACCTAAGGGTCCGTTACAACCACTTGAGATTCCGAAATAGAATTGGGAACACATTACCATGGATTTCGTTACGGGTCTTCCCACGGTTTCTCAAGGCATAAATGCTATTTGGGTTATTGTTAATAGATTAACCAAGTCTGTTCATTTCTTGCCGATACGGGAGACTTATTCCCTTGAACGTCTTGCTCATATATGTAAATGAGATTGTGAGATTGCATGGCATGCCAGTATCCATAGTTTTGGATCGTGACCCAAGATTCACTTCACGATTTTGGGTTAGCTTGCAAAAAGCTATGGGCACGGAGTTCTGATTGATTGCGCATACCATTCTCAAGCAGACGAGACAATCAGAGAGGAATATTCAAACTCTTGAAGATTTATTAAGACTCTGTGTCCTAGACTTCAAAGGGAGTTGGGATAAGTATTTACCATTAGTGGAATTCTCCTACAACAATAGTTATCAGGCAAGTATAGGCGTGGCTCCATTCGAAGCATTATATGGACGAAATTGTCGCTCTCCAATATGTTGGTATGAGGTGGATGAAGCAACATTGTTGGGACCCGATTTGGTACGTATGACTACGAAAAATATCCAAATGATTCGACAACGTATACAAACAGCACAGGATCGACAAAAGAGTTATGCGGATCTTCATCGAAAGGACGTGGAGTTTAGTATTGGGGATCATGTATTGTTGCGAGTTGCCCCATGGAAGGGAGTTACAAGATTCGGGAAGAGAGGAAAGCTCAATCCACGATTTATTGGTCCATTTCTGATTCTTGACCGAGTAGGAAATGTAGCCTATAGACTCGCGTTACCTCCAAGTATGTCTCGTGTTCATAATGTTTTTCATATATCTGTGCTTCATAAATATTTGAAAGACCCGAACCACGTTATTGAGTTAGAACCGGACGAGATAGCCGAAGATTTAACGTACAAGGAGGTACCTGTCAAGATCTTGGATAGGAAGGAGCATGTCCTACGCACAAAGGTCATACCACAAGTCAAAGTTTTGTGGAGAAACCATGCTATTGAGGAAATGACCTGGGAATTGGAAACGGAAATGAAAGCGAGGTATCCTCACCTTTTCGAAACACCAGGTACACACGTCAATTTCGAGGACGAAATTTCATAAGGAGGGGAGGTTGTAAGACCCCAAATTATTAATAAATGAAATTTAATTTCTTCTATTTTTTATTTTGAAATAGTAAGGTTTGATTTGATTAATGTGGTTAGTTATGGGTAAAATGCGCAAATATTTTAAATAAGCAAGTGGTTATAAAATATTCATTGTTGTCGGGGAATATTCGGTTGGTCGTGGAATATTCTTAATGTCGGGGAATATTCGTACGACGGTGCAGCCTTGTGTGGGTCCCATAACGGAAAACGATTGGATGAAGAAAACGACAAGTATAAGTTGTTTATAAATAACGGCGTAGTTATTCACAGATTATCTTTGTTGAAAATACTCGGTGGTTAAAATGCACGGTAGCTGCGGTATTGCACCAATTATTGATTCTTACGTAAGAATGCCTTTACTCGATAATTATTACGGTAATTATTGTTCAATATTTTATTTTATTGATTCAATAATTCTTTGCGTTGATATTTTATATTCTTGTTGTTGAATAATTGTCACTACACAAAGTATTTTCCATTATCGAACAATAATTCATATTATCCGAATAATATTATTAGATAACATTATTGGCAATGTCTAGAAAGTTACATCTAAGGAGAGGTTTGGTAATCTAATTGCGCCAAGAAGGAGAAATCCTTATTGGAAAGCCCCCTCTTTCACAGGAAGCGCACGGTTGTCGATATTGTAATTACGTAATATTATTTGTGAATAATTAATTATTGATTTATATGATGAGGAAAATATTCATTTTATGTGGATATAGATGGAGAAAATTTTTAATGTGACAATTGTTGAAAATTCATATTTTATCTTTTTCTGATAAAATAATTCATTTAAATATATTATTATATTTTAATAATATAATAATGGTGATATTTTTACAACAAATGTGGGATATATGAGGAGGAAGAGTATTTTTTTTGTATTAAATGATAAACACATGTTTTGTGTGTCGGTGGACCCCATTTCTTGACTGAAATTTAATTATAGCTTGTAAAATCGCCCGTTTGTGGATTTTGGTCAATTTCTGTTTGGAATTTGGAAAAACTTTCTTCTGTAAAGTTTTAGAGAATGGAATTTCCTATGAAAAGGACATGTGGTCCAAATTTTTCTGATAAAAGGGCTATTTATTATGAATTATTGAAGTTTCGTAGTTCTGAAATAATTGATTTTTGAAGTTTTAAATATTTTTTTAAAGAAAAACATTTTTTTTATTTTGTGGGCATCATTAACATGTGCAAGGTGGCTGAAATCAGTTGGTAAAAGTGGGAGTAGGAATTTGTAATATAAATAATAATATTTTATTAAATTTTCTGCTTTGGTGTTCTAAGCATTTTCCTATAAATAGGGTGCTTAGGTTAGAATTAAAAATCACATCAGAAACTGAAGTTTTCTCTCTCTTTCTCTCTCTATATTATCGAGCGTATTCTTGTGAGTATTTTGATACCTTGAGTGTTGCTATACGGTGCAAGTTTCCATCAGCACTATATTCAGAATTCTAGTCAGAAGTATTGTCTTTTCAAGGTAAGGGATGTTATTTTCTTCTTAAATGATAATATTTTCTTCAATATCATTATGTCGAAATATTGGTTTGAACTTTTAATCAAATTTAGAACTTTTTGTGTTGGGATTACTATTCACGAATACGGCACTATTCATCGAAAAAAATAAAATTTTTCCTTTTCGTCCAAAATATCTATTATGGATACTAGCTTGATTGTATCCATGTTTTGATCATTCTTGAATTTTACTCCACTATGATTATTTATGAGGTATTTTTGGACATGGATAAACCGAAATACGAATCCTTAATATTTATTCTTTTGTTTCACTGGATTCATTTTTTTTAAAATATTTTTCATCATCCTCAGTCCTAAATGATGATATAATTGAATATCTTTGGCCTGTAGTGCAAAGATTAATGATTTTATGATGAATATCTTTGGCCCGTAGTGCAAAGATGAATAGGTGTTGAGATGAACATGACTGACTGATGAATATCTTTGGCCTGTAATGCAAAGATGAATATTTGATTTATGATGTATACTGATTGATGTTACAGGGATAAAATATTGATGATGGACTTTTAAATTCATAGATAATAGTAGATTTCATTCTCTACGTAACTCTTCTATGAATCATTATTTCCGCTGCGAATATTGATTTGAAACTTGTTGTCTATTATATTTTATTTTTCCCTGTTGAAGACTAACAATAATTTGTTCTATATTATCTTAGTCATAATATTCTTTACTGGGCTAGTTGAGCTCACCTTTTTCCTTTTTGTTCCATTTTTTTTCTCAGGTGGCGAGAATGTAGCGAGTACTAGTCGGGGTATGGAATGAAGGTTCTAGAAAGTTGTTTTAGTAGTCCTCACCATTTTTGTAAAATAATGTACCAATAATTATAATGAGGGCTTATTTGGGTGTGAATATTGTCTTGACAATATTTGTATTTAAACTCATAGTTTTTATATTGTATTAATAAAGTTATAGTTGTTTCTGTACCATGTTATTAGCGACTCAAAATGGGTGATGTATACCTATTTTGGGGGCGTCACAGTTGGTATCAGAGCTTAGGGATATGATCTTTGGCGGAGATCGAGGAATAAAACTAGGAGGGGAGAGACGAGTAAATCCTTTGCTAGTGTGTCTTACCTAAGCTTATTTGTTGGTTGGTCTGTATATAGGGATATTATGTGATATGTTGATTTCTTTAATTAACTTTTGTTTTATGGCAGTATTTGAGAATGTCGACTGAGAATGTTAACAGTGGAGAAATTGAGACCGTGGAGACACCTTTATCCACCAACGAGGAAAACGTGCAACAGGCCGGCAATGTTACTCTTATAAACAACACCACTGATCAGACGATGAACGACGGAATGTTTAGAAGCTTTTTGAAGTTCATGCAAAATCAGACGAGGGAGACTCGTGTACAATGTGACTCCCCCAAAATAGGTATACATCACCCATCTTGAGTCGCCAAATACATGGTACAAAATTCAAATACAAACTAAAATATACAACTGTCGTGTAAAATACGACAAAACATCAACTGAGAGTTCAAACAAGAATATTGTCTTCTAGACAATATCCACTCTCAATGGAGTCCTTATAGACAGTATAGAAACTCAAATTCAGTCTTCATTATATTTATTGTCACACTATTTAACAGAATAGTGAGGACTACTAATGTTATCATCTGGATCGTCATTGGTTCCCGACTCGCTCGTCCCTATATTCTCATTTCACGAAGAGAGCAGTGAAGGAAAGGGTGAGCTCAACTAGCCCAAGAAGAAATATTATGACTAAGATAATGCAGAATAAATTATCATTAGTCTTCAACAATTTTAAACTGATAAAATACAATAGATATCAAGTTTAACTGCAGCGAAACAAACAATCCATTAAAAGAGTCAAGTAGAGAATAAAATCTACTATCTTTTATGATTTAAAAAGTTTTTCATCACTTTTATCGCTGGGACTCAGCTTAATAAATAATCCACATCATCGAATCACCCCTGCACTACGGCCAAGGATATTCTTTAGTATCACGACCACAAATTATCCATGCACTACGGGCCAAGGATATTCGTGTATTCATTAATGGTCATGATCATGCCAACAACTGTCCATCAATGCACTACGGGCCAATGAGGACTTTTATCACATCATTTGTAACATTACGGTCATAATTATACCGAATAATTCCTGGTCATAATCATACCAAGTCCATCTATGCACTACAGGCCACAGATGACTTTCAACATAATATAAACATGAGGATGATGACAATTGTGACGCCCCCAAAATAGGTCCATTCCATCCAACCCATTCTGAGTCGCCAAATACATGGTACAGAAATAACTACAACTTTATTATTACAACATATAAACTGTGAGTTTAAATACAATTATTGTCTTACAGACAATATACATACCCAAATAAATCCCCATCATAATTATTGATACATTATTTTACAAAAATGGTGAGGACTACTAAACAACTCTCTAGAACCTTCATTCCATACCCAGAGCTAGTACTCATTACATTCTCGCCTCCCGAAAAGAAAAATGGAACAAAAAGAAAAAGGGTGAGCTCAACTAGCCCAGTAAAGAATATTGTGACTAAGATAATATACAACAAATTATAGTTAGTCTACAACAGGGAAAAATCTAATAGAATACAATAGACAACCAGTTTTAAAATCAATCTTCGCAGCGGAAATAAGAATTCATTAGAAGAGTTAAGTAGAGAATGCAAACTACTATCTTCTATATATGAATTTAAAAATTCACCGTCGATATTTTATCCCTGTAACATCAATCAAAATATATCTGGAATCAAATATTTATCTTTGCACTACAAGCCAAAGATATTCATCATGGGTCATGTTCATCTAAACACCATTCATCTTTGCACTACAAGCCAAAGATATTAATCGATCGGTATATTCATCTCAACACTGTTCATCTTTTGCACTACGGCCAAAGATATTCATCAAGAAATCATTCATCTTTGCACTACAGGCCAAAGATATTCAAAGAATATCATCATTTAGGACCGAGGATGATGAAAAATATTTTAAAGGAAGCGAATCCGGTGAAACAAAAGAACAAATATTAAGGATTCGTATTTTAAACAATCCAAGTTCAAAAATACTTCATAAGTAATCAGAGTGGAGTAAAATTCAAGAATGATCAAAACATGGATACAATCAAAGCTAGTATCCGAATAGATATTTTGGATAAAAAGAAGAAATTTCATTTTTTTAGTGAATGAATAGTCAGTATTCGTGAATAAGAAGCATTATCGTGAATAGTCTTAGTATCGTGAATAGTAACTCCGACACCAAAAGATAGAAATTTCATAAAAAAATATCATCACGCTTCGTGAATAGTACTCATGAATAGTAACTCGTTAATAGTAACTCGTGAATAGTAACTCATGAATAGTAACCCCGACATGAAAAGTTTCAAATTTGATAAAAAAATTCCAACCAATATTTTGGCATAATGATATTGAAGAAATAATATCATTTTCGAATAAAATAACATCCCTTACCTCGAAAGACAATACTTCGAGTTGAAACACCGAATTTAGGCTATGACTTGAACTTTCACCGTATATCAATACTCAAAGTATACTCAAAATACTCACAAGAATACGCTCGATAATATAGAAAGAGAAAACTTCAGTTTCTGGTGTGATTTTCAATTCAAACCTAAGCACCCTATTTATAGGAAAATGCTTAGAACACCAAAGTAGAAAATTTAATATAATAATAATATATATATTAAAATTCTCTACGCACACCTTCAAAGATCTGAACTCAGCCATCTTTCACATGCTAATGATGCCAACTAAGTATAAAAAATGTTTTTATTATTTAAAATATTTAAACTTCCAAAAATCAATTATTTCGGAGCTTCGAAACTTCAATAATTCACAATAAATAGCCCTTTTGTCAGAAAATTCAAATCTCGCGTGTTTTTATAGAAAATTCAATTCTCTACAACTTTGCAGAAGAAAGTTTTTCCAAATTCCAAACAAAAATTGACAAAAATTCATAAACGGGCGATTTTACAGGCTATAATCAAATTTCGATCTAATAAATTGTCCACCAACACACAAAATATGTGTTAAACATTTAATGCCACAAAAATACTCTTCCTCCTCATATACTCATATATCCCACATTCATTATAAAATATCACCTAATTAATATATTATTAAAATAATATATTTAAATGAATTATTTTATCGGAAAAAGATAAAATATTAATTTTCAACAATTGTCACATTAAAATTTTCTCCATCTATATCCACATAAAATCAATATTTTCCTCATCATATAAATCAATAATTAATTATTCACAAATAATATTATGAGAATCACAGAGATTGTGACGGCCGTTCCGGAAAGAGGGGCTTTAATAAGAATTTCTCCTTACTTTGGCCGCATTGATTAGGTGACCAAACCTCTCCTTGAGATGAACTTTCTAGACATTGCCAATAATGTTATCTAATAATATTATTAGGATAATATGAATTATTTCTTCGATAATAAAAAATACGTGTAATGACAATTATTGAAACAACAAACAATATAAAATATCAACGCAAAGAATTAATAAAATAGTGAGCGAGAATTATCGTAACCATTATTGAGTAGTGCCTTTTTACGTAAGAGTCAATAATTGGTGCAATACTGGTGTGTCTTCTTGTGCAACAACGCCAGACATCGTGTTTTAACCACCGGGTATTCCAACAGTGTAAGCAGTAATAACTACGCCAAGTTATTTTTAAACAACTTATATTTGTCGTTTTCTTCCTCCAATCGCTTTTAGTTATGGGGCCCACACATGGCGCTGGTCGCATTTAATATTCCCCGACAAAGACAAATATTCCACGACCAAACGAATATTCCCAAAACAACAATGAATATTTTATAACCACTTGCTTATTTTGTAAAATTTAGCATTTTACCCATAACTAACCACGAGAATCAAATCAACCCTTACTATTTCAAAATAATAAATAAAGGAAATTTCATTTTATTTATAAAAATTCGGGGTCTTACAACAATGATATAAGAATTCAATAAAACAAGTTCACGAATTAATTTGTCCAGGAACTAATAACGTCCAAATTGTTAACATGATACTTATTTGTAGAGTAAAATTCAAAAATGCTCAGAAGAATATTTCCATGAAAATATACTGGATGAAGCGCAAATATCAAGGATATTCCACTAATTTCATGGAGTATAAGTCAAAACTTTAACCAATTTGAGTATAATAAAGAATGGAATAACAAAAGAAATCACCACGCATGCGGTGCCCAGATAGTAAAGCTATTCAATGAGAATAATAAATGCGGAACGGTCAAAGTAAATTGCGCACCGAATGGGATGTTCAACGAGAATAATAAAGAATGAAATAATAGAAATCACCTGCATGCGGTACTTGCATGAGGCAAAGTTATTCCAACAGAATAATAAATAACGGAACCAGGTCCGGCGTAAAATGCACATATAGGATATTCCAACAGAATAATAAAGACGAAACCAGGTCCGAGTTAAAACGCACAGATAGGATGTTCCACGAAACCAGTCCAACAGTAAAACGCGATCATGAACGAGGATATTCCAATGAATAATAAAGAATGGAATAATGAGAAGAATTTCACCATGTATGCAGACTTGATGTGAAAAGTTATTCTAACATAATAATAAAGAATGGAATAACAAAAGTTCTCTTCAAGAAGATGAAAGAAAGAAATAATACCCCTTACAGGTACAACAAATAATATCCCTTACCTTTGAAAGAAACTGGATATAGGAGTAGTGAGGTAGCAGGCTTCTCTTCTTCTACAGATTTTCTCTCTACAATTTTTCTCTATAATAATTGCTCTATAGCTTTAGTGAATTGGTGAGAAATGAAGGAAGAATGAGCTTCTATTTATAGGAAAACATAGTTTCGATAATTGCACGTTTTGGGGCTCGAATTATTACAGTATAATAACTTCCTCTTTTTCATCCTTTTTGTAATTTAGTCCTGCAAGTGTTATCAAACTTGCACCACCTCCCCTAATAGTAAATAATGTGATTCAATAGTAAATTATGTGACTCAATAGTTCTAGACATGTGAAAATTCAAATTACAGTATAGTACCTCCATCTATACCTCCATTTTTAACTTAGTCATACAAGTATTATCAATCTTGCACCAACTCCCCTAATAGTAGCAAGAATATGAATCAATAGCACACACATTTGAATAAATAGTTATAATCATATGAATTAATAGCAATCAATTGCTCATTTATCCGGTTAAATACTCGATTGGTTAATATAACCTACAGACATCAATTTTTATCGAAATAAATGTCAATTTTCACTAACACAAATAATTCCAACACAATGAAACTATTTTTATCAAAAATATAAATTTTGAAATTTCGAAGTTTGACTTTTCCCGAAAAAGTCAATTGTTGACTTTTTGACCAAATAGTAAAACCGGAAAAATTTGGATTTATAGTCTATTTTTACTAATTTCATCGTTCCGGACTCAAATATCACGTCCGCGTCTCCAAATTCAACTCCGAACACAACTTCAATTTTTAATAATATTCATCATTAATATTATAACTCACAGTATTTATCAACCAGGTCATTCCCAAGAAAGATGGGGCTTTTCAATAAGGATTTCTCCCTATTGACGCGCAATTAGGTGACCAAATCTCTCCTCGACAGAACTTCTAGACATTGTAAATATTGTAATTTAATAATATGAATAACTTTTTCGTCTCAATTATTGATTTAATAATATAACATATTATGCAGATGATACTGTGACAATAATTGAATCAATAATATGAGAGATATGATGCAGCAATTACTGTGGCAATAATTGAGTATTACTGAGTGACTTCTTACTTAAGCATTAATAATCAATACAGTGTGCTACTATGCAACCAATGCCAGACATATTCTTTTTTTACTATCGAGTAGTTCAACCAGATTAACGTAAAAAACTTTTCGTAGTTATTTTCATAAAAATATTTTTATCGATTTCTCAATCCGACAATAATTTCGTTGTGGGATCCACCAATGATTGTGTCGTCGTACGAATATTTCCCGACCAATCGAATATAATATAACAACTTGCATACTTTTCAAAATTTATAAATATTACCCACAATTATAACATTATATTAAATCCACACCATAATATTCAAAAAAAATTTTGAGAAATTTATATCTTTATTCGTAAAATTTGGGATTTTACATACAAAAATAAAGTGGAAATGATAACAACGCACGGTTTGTCACAAAAGCGATTCAAAGAGTTGGGACCACGAATTCGGGAAAGCCAGATCCGATTTAAAGTAAACGTGGGTCAAACAAATTACCAAGATATTCGATGTCTTGAGAGATGCGGAGGAGCGAAGGTTCCATTCGCCACCTTTATATTACGTAATGAGGCGATTCATTGGTAGGAGTCGATTGAAGCGTACCATCCATCCACCATTTCGCAAAGATGTCTTGGGAGACGCGTTTCAAAATCTGTTTAATGACAAGTACTTTCCTGAAAGTATTCGTCATATGAAGGAAGTGGAGTTTATTAGACTAGAACAAAACAACATGACGGTGTCCCAGTACGAGACAAAGTTTGCAGAGTTATCCAGGTTTGTACCTCATTTGGTGGAGAATGAAGAACGTATGACGCGGATGTTTCTGAGAGGTTTGAAACCCGGCATACGTCAATATCTTATTTGTCATAAATTTTCTCTCTATTCAGATGTTGTCAACAGGGCTCAATTATTAAAGCTAAATAACGAGTACGTTCAACCGAGGGACCACAACCAGGATCATACCGATGACAGCAGTCATCAGAACAACGATAACCAGCGGAAAAAGAAAAATACGGACAAAAATGGTAACCACTCTGGTGGTAATCATGGCCATGAGAATAGAAGATGCGAGTTGGGAGGGGATTTTAAAAAGAGGAGATTCAACAATAACCATGTGAAGACGTCAGCACAAGCAGCAACTGGTTCTAAGGGAGGAGAGCGACCATCGGTCGTATGCTATAAATGCGGGAAAAAGGGACATATCAGTCCAAACTGCCCACAACAGTTCAAGGTATGTTATAATTGTAGAAAGGAAGGACATATCGCTCAAGATTGTACGGTAGCGAAACCAAGTTCAGCGGGGACGGTGACTCAATAGGTTGTCCTAGAAAAATCAAAGTCAACGGTTCCTGGAAGAGCGATTGTCGTGACTGGTCAAAATGTGAGGAACCCAAACGAGGTGATCACGGATTAGCTAATCATAAATTCTTGCAAAATTTATACCTTACTAGATACCAGTGCTACCCATTCATTTATCTCTCCTACTTATGCTCAACGTTTAAACTTGACTCTGGAGAAATTAGAATTTGATTTATCTGTGAAGACGCCGTTAGGAGAAACTTTCATCACATCCACTGTTTATAAATCTTGTTTGATCCAAGTTGGCACCATCACATTACCTGTTGACCTTATCTCTTTAAAGATACTTGCTTTTGATGTGATTTTAGGGATTGATTGGTTAACTACTCATCATCCCAAAATTGATTGTTTTCGCAAGGTTGTTAGTTTTCATATTCCTAAACAATCTGTTGTACGAATTCAAACAACTAAACCACTAAAATCAATCACTGTCATATCAAGTCATAAAGCTATTCGTTTATTAAAAAACGAATGTCAAGTTTTCTTAGCCCATGTTATGGATTTGAATAAAGACACGTCAGATTTGAATAATATTCCTGTTGTTAGTAAATTTCCTGACGTATTTCCTGAAGAACTTCCCGGTCTACCTCCGAAACGTGAAGTTGAATTTTTTATTGACCTTGAACCTGGTACAAAGCCTATTTCTAAAACCCCATATCGAATGGCTCCTATTGAACTTCAGGAGTTAAAAGTCTAACTACAGGAATTATTAGACCTCGGTTTCATTCGTCCTAGTACATCTCCTTGGGGTGCTCCTGTTTTAATCGTAAAGAAGAAAGACGGGAGTATGCGACTTTGTATTGACTATCGGGAATTGAACCATGTTACCATCAAGGATAGGTATCCGCTACCTCGTATTGATGACCTGTTTGACCACTTGCATGGAGCATAATTCTTTTCAAAATCGATCTTAGATTCGGATATCATTAGTCAAGATTAGAATCGAGGATATTCAAAGGCGCCTTGAACTTCGGTATGGGCATTATGAATTACGAGTCATGTCTTTTGGATTGACTAATTCTCCTATGGCTTTCATGGATATGATGAAACCAAAGATTCAAGGATTATTTAGATCGGTTCGTTGTTGTCTTTATTGATGACATCCTCATATATTAAATAGTGAAGATCATGAGCACCATTTGAAGCTGGTACTCCAAAGGCTTCGTGAAATCAAGCTTTATGCCAAGTTGAAGAAATGCGAGTTCTGGCTTGAGGAAGTAGCATTCTTTGGGCACGTGGTGTCAAAACATAGAGTATCTGTTGATCCGGCGAAAATTTAAGCAATACAAAGTTGGGAGCAACCGAAGTAGGTGACTGAAGTACGTAGCTTTCTGGGCTTAGCTAGTTATTATCGGAGATTCGTGGAAGGATTTTCTCGAATCGCTACTCCATTAACTCAGCTGACTCGGAAAGATATCAAATTCGTATGGAGCGAGGAATGCGAGAAGAGTTTCCAAGAGCTTAAGAGAAGACTCATTTCGGCACCTGTTTTGACAATACCATCTGGTTCGGATGGATTTGTTATCTACAGCGATGCTTCAGGCAAAGGGTTAGGATGTGTTCTCATGTAACGTGGGAAAGTCATAGCCTATGCCTCGCGACAACTTAAAGAATATGAGAGGAATTATCCTACTCATGATCTAGAGTTGGGAGCAGTCGTGTTCGCATTAAAGATTTGGAGGCACTATCTATATGGGGAGAAAGTGGAGATATATTCAGACCATAAAAGCCTCAAATATTTCTTCACCCAAAAAGAACTCAACAAGCAGCAACGACGTTGGCTCGAGCTGTTGAAAGACTACGACCATACCATTCAATACCATCCTAGAAAAGCGAACGTGGTAATTTAGCGATTGAGTAGTAAGATCATACGGAACGAAGTGCGATGTTGTCAACACAAAGGCCCATTTTGTGTGATTTACAAAAGATGAAGATAGAATTCAAGACTCCGGGGACCCATGAAATGATGTCAAGTATAAGTATAGAACCAACTTTAATCGAAAAAGTTAAAGTTGCTCAAGCCACAGACCCAGAGCTGATGCGTATGAAGAAGAAAGTACAAGAAGGTGTTATTCCAGAAGCAAGAATCGATGAAGAAGGAATACTTCGAGTCCACTCCAGACTTTGTGTTTCTAACGACTCTGATTTAAAATACAAGATCATGATGGAGGCACAAAATACACCGTTTGCAATTCATCCTGGAAGTACCAAAATATATCGTGATCTTCGACATACATTTTGGTGGAACAATATGAAGAGAGAGATCGCGAAGTTTATCTCAAGGTGTTTAACTTGTTGTAAGACCCCAACTTATTATTAATGAAATTAAATTTCCTCTATTTATTATTTTGAAATAGTAAGGGTTAATTTGATTAATGTGGTTAGTTATGGGTAAAATGCGCAAATATTTTAAATAAGCAAGTGGTTATAAAATATTCATTGTTGTTGGGGATTATTCGTTTGGTTGTGGAATATTCTTACTGTCGGGGAATATTTGTACGACGACGCAGCCTTGTGTGGGCCCCATAACGGAAAGCGATTGGATGAAGAAAACGACAAATATAAGTTGTTTATAAATAATGGCGTAGTTATTACCAATTAATCTTATTGAAATACTCGTGGTTAAAAACAAGAAGACACGATGATTGCACCAATTATTGATTCTTACGTAAGAAGGCACTACTCAATAATTGTTACAAAGTAATTATTATTCAAGTATTTTATTTTATTGATTCAATAATTGCTGCGTTGATATTTTATATTACTGTTGTTCAAATAATTGTCACTACACAGTATTTTCCATTATCGGAGCAATAATTCATATTATCTGAATAATATTATTGGATAACATTATTGGCAATGTCTAGAAAGTTTTGTCTAAAGAGAGGTTTGGTCATCTAATTGCGTGCCAGTAAGGAGTGATCCTTATTGGAAAGCCCTCTTTCAAAGAGAAGCGCCTGGTCATCGTCGAAATGTGATTCTGTAATATTATTTGTGAATAATTAATTATTAATTTTTATGATGAGGAAAATATTCATTTTATGTGGATATAGATGGAGAAAATTTATTATGTGACAATTGTTGAAAATTCATATTTTATCTTTTTCTGATAAAATAATTCATTTAAATATATTATTATATTTTAATAATATAATAATGGTGATATTTTTTACAATAAATGTGGGATATATGAGGAAGAAGAGTATTTTTGTTGCAAAAGTTGTTTACAACATGTTAAACATGTCTGTGGGCCCATTTCTTGACTGAAATTTAATTATAGCTTCTAAAATCGCCTGTTTGTGGATTTCGGTCAATTTCTGTTTGGAATTTGGAAAAACTTTCTTCTGCAAAGTTGTAGATAATGGAATTTCCTATGGAAAAGATATGAGGTACTAATTTTTCTAATAAAAGGGCTATTTATTGTGAATTATTGAAGTTCTGGAATAATTGATTTTATTTTTTTGGAGTTTAAATGATTTTTTATGTGAAAAACGTTTTTGGTGAGGGGTGCCACTTGGTGGCTGATGTTTTTGGGCAAAAGAAGTGTGCGTAAGAAAATTTAATTTATATATTAATATTTTATTAAATTTTCTGCTTTGGTATTCTAAGCATTTTCCTATAAATAGGGTGCTTAGGTTAGAATTGAAGATCACACCAGAAACTAAAATTTTCTCTCTCTTTCTCTCTCTATATATTGAGCGTATTCTTGTGAGTATTTTGATACTTTGAGTGTTGCTATACGGTGCAAGTTTCCTTCAGCACTATATCCGATATTCTAGCTAAAAGTACTGTCTTTTCGAGGTAAGGGATATTATTTTTTAAAAAATGATATTATTTCTTTCAATATCATTATGCCGAAGTATTGATTTAAACTTTTAATCAAATTTAGAACTTTTTGTTTCGGGTTACTATTCACGTATATGGCACTATTCAAGAATACGGTACTATTCATCGAAAAATAAAATTCTTTCTTTTCATCCAAAATATCTATTATGGATACTAGCTTTGATTGTATCCATGTTTTAATCATTCTTAAATTTTACTCCACTATGATTATTTATGAGGTATTTTTGGACATGAAATAGCTGAAATACGAATCCTTAATATTTATTCTTTTGTTTCACTGGATTCGTTTTCTTTAAAATATTTTTCATCATCCTCAGTCCTAATAGATGATATTAATGAATATCTTTGGCCTGTAGTGCAAAGATGGTTGATTTTCTTATGAATATCTTTGGCCCGTAGTGCAAAGATGTACAGTGTTGAGATGAACATGACTAATTGTTGAATATCTTTGGCTCAGTAGTGAAAAGATGAATATTTGATTCAAGATGAATATTGGTTGATGTTAGGAGGATAAAATAATGATGATGGACTTTTAAATTCATAGATTATAGTAGATTTCATTCTCTACGTAACTCATCTATGAATTATTATTTCATTGCAAATATTGATCTCGAAACTTGTTATCATTATATTCTCTCAGATTTTTTCCTGTTGAAGACTAACGATAATTTGTTCTATATTATCTTAGTCATAATGTTCTTTACTGGGCTAGTTGAGCTCACCCTTTTCCTTTTTGTTCCATTTTTCTTCTCAGGAGGCGAGAATGTAGCAAGTTCTAGTCGGGGTATGGAATGATGGTTCTAGAGAGTTGTTTAGTAGTCCTCACCATTTTTATAAAATAATGTATCAATAATTGTGATGAGTATTTATTTGGGTATGAATATTGTCTAGAAGACAATATTTGTATTTAAGCTCACAGTTTTTATGTTGTATTAATAAAGTTGTAGTTGTTTCTGTACCATGTTATTGACGACTCAAAATGGGTGATGTATACCTATTTTGGGGGCATCATGATTGGTATCGAGCTTTAGGATATGATCTCTGGCGGAGATCGGGGAATAGAACTAGGAGGGGAGAGCGAGTAAATCCTTCGCTAAAGGTGTCCTACCTAAGCTTATTTGTTAGTTGGTCAGTATATAGGGATATTATGTGATATGTTGATTTCCTCAATTAACCCTTGTTTTATGGCAGTATTTGAGAATGTCGACTGAGAATGTTAACAGTGGAGCAATTGAGATCATGGAGACACCTTTACCCACCAACGAGGAGAACGTGCAACTGGCTGGCAATGTTCCTCCTGTAAACAATACCACTGATCAGACGATGAACGACGGAATGTTTAGAAGCTTTTTGTAGTTCATGCAAAATCAGACGAGGGAGACTCGTGCACAAAATACCGGTGGAAATGATAACAACGCACGGTTTATCACAGCCAAGCAGTTCAAAGAGTTGGGACCACCAGAATTATGGGGAAGCCGGATCCGATTAAGGCAGAAACGTGGGTCAAACAAATTACCAAGATATTCGATGTCTTGGAATGCACGGAGGAACAGAAGGTTCCATTCGCCACCTTAATGTTCCGTAATGAGGCAGATTACTGGTAGGATTCTGTGAAGCATACCCATCCAAGCCGCACTCAGCATGTCTTGGGAGACGTTTCAAAAACTGTTCAATGACAAGTACTTTCCTGAAAGTATTCGTCATATGAAAGAAGTGGAGTTTATTAGATTAGAACAAAATAACATGGCGGTGTCCCAAAGACGAAGGCGAAGTTTGCATAGAGTTATCCGTGTTTGCACCTCATTTGGTGGAGAATGAAGAACGTATGACGCAGATATTTTTGAGAGGTTTGAAACCCGGCATACGTCAATATCTCATTTCTCATAAATTTTCTCTCTATTCAAATGTTGTCAACAGGGTCAATTATTTAACGAGATAACGAAAGTCACGTTCAACCGAGGGACCACAACCGAGGATCATCAAGGAGATAGCAATCAGCGTAATAACGATAACCAGCGGAGAAAGAAAAAGACGGACAAAAATGGTAACCACTCTGGTAGTAGTCATGGCCATGAGAATAGAAGAAGTGAGTCAGGAGGAGATTTTAAAAAGAGGAGATTCAACAATGACCATGTGAAGACGCGTCGATTCAAAGAAAGAATCGGTTTCTAAGGGAGGAGAACGACCATCGGTCAGTATGCTATAAATGCGGAAAGAGGGACATATTAGTCCAAACCGTCCCACAACGATTCAAGGTATGTTATAATTGTGGAAAGGAAGGACATATCGCCGAGATTATGCGCATAGCGAAACCAAGTCCAGGGGGGATGGTGACTCAAAAGGCTGTCCCAGAAAAGTCAAAGTCAACGGTTCCTGGAAGAGCGTTTATTGTGACTGGTCAAAATGCGAGGAATCCAAACGAGGTGATCACGGGTAAGCTAATCATTAATTCTTGCGAAGTTTGTACCTTACTTGATACCGGTGCTACCCATTCATTTATCTCTCCTACTTGTGCTCAACATTTAAACTTGACTCCGGAGAAATTAGACTTTGATTTATCTGTGGAGACTCCATTAGCAGAAACTTTCATTACATCTACTGTTTATAAATCTTGTTTGATCCAAGTTGGTACTATCATATTACATGTTGACCTTATCTCTTTAAAGATACTTGCTTTTGACGTGATTTTAGGAATTGATTGGTTAACTACTCATCATGCCAAAATTGATTATTTTCGTAAGGTTGTTAGTTTTCATATTCCTAACCAACATGTTGTGCGAATTCAAGCAACTAAACCACTAAAATCAATCATTGTTATATCAAGCCAGAAAGCCATTCGTTTATTAAAAAACGGATGTCAAGCTTTCTTAGCCCATGTTATGGATTTGAATAAAGACACTTCAAATTTGAATAATATTCCTGTTGTTATTGACTTTCCTGATGTATTTCCTGAAGAACTTCCCGGTCTACCCCCAGAACGTGAAGTTGAATTCTTTATTGATCTTGAACATGGTACAAAGCCCATTTCTAAAACCCCATATCGAATGGCTCCTATTGAACTTCAGGAGTTAAAGGTCCAACTACAGGAGTTGTTGGTGAGGGGGGCCACTTGGTGAATGGCTCCTATTTTATTTTTTTGGAGTTTAAATGATTTTTTATGTGAAAAACGTTTTTGGTGAGGGGGGCCACTTGGTGGCTGATGTTTTTGGGCAAAAGAAGTGTGCGTAAGAAAATTTAATTTATATATTAATATTTTATTAAATTTTCTGCTTTGGTGTTCTAAGCATTTTCTTATAAATAGGGTGCTTAGGTTAGAATTGAAAATCACACGTAAACTAAAATTTTCTCTCTTTTCTCTCTATATATTGAGCGTATTCTTGTGAGTATTTTGATACTTTGAGTGTTCTTTATCTGATGCAAGTTTCCTTCAAAGACTATATCCAGATATTCCAAATTGTAAATCTTGTGTCTTTTCGAGGTAGTGGATTTTTTTTTTTTAAAATGATATTATTTCTTTCAATATCATTATGTCAAGTATTGATATGAACTTTTAATCAAATTTGGAACTTTTTTGTGTGGGAGTTCTTATTCACGTATCAAGACTATTCACGAATCTGAGACTATTCATCGAAAAATGAATTTTTCCTTTTCATCCAAAATATCTATTATGGATACTAGCTTTGATTGTATCCATGTTTTGATCATTCTTGAATTTTACTCCACTATGATTATTTATGATGTATTTTTGGACATGAAATAATTTGAAATCTTAATCCTTAATATTTATTCTTTTGTTTCTTTGGATTCATTTTTTTAAAATATTTTTCATCATCCTCGGTCCTAATAGATGATATTACTGAATATCTTTGGCCTGTAGTGCAAAGATGGTTGATTTTCTTATGAATATCTTTGGCTCGTAGTGCAAAGATGTACAGGTGTTGAGATGAACATAACAAACTGTTGAATATCTTTGGCCTGTAGTGTAAAGATGAATATTTGATTCAAGATGTTTATTGATTGATGTTACAGGGATAAAATAATGATGATGGACTTTTAAATTCATAGATTATAGTAGATTTCATTCTCTACGTAACTCATCTATGAATTATTATTTCCGCTACAAATATTGATCTGAAACTTGTTGTCTATTATATTCTCTCAGATTTTTTCTTGTTGAAAACTAACAATAATTTTTTCTATATTATCTTAGTCATAATGTTCTTTACTGGGCTAGTTGAGCTCACCCTTTTCCTTTTTGTTCCATTTTTCTTTTCAGGAGGCGAGAATGTAGCAAGTTCTAGTCGGGGTATGGAATGATGGTTCTAGAGAGTTGTTTAGTAGTCCTCACCATTTTTATAAAATAATGTATCAATAATTGTGATGAGTATTTATTTGGGTATGAATATTGTCTAGAAGACAATATTTGTATTTAAGCTCATAGTTTTTATGTTGTATTAATAAAGTTGTAGTTGTTTCTGTACCATGTTATTGACAACTCAAAATGGGTGATGTATACTTATTTTGGGGGCGTCACACTTGTCAACGTGTAAAGGCAGAGCATCAAGTGCCTAAGGGTCCATTGCAACCACTTGAGATTCTGAAATGGAAGTGGAAACATATTACCATGGATTTTGTTACGGGTCTTCCCACGGTTTCTCAAGGCATAAACGCTATTTGGGTTATTGTTGATAGATTAACCAAGTCTGCTCATTTCTTGCCGATACGGGAGACTTACTCCCTTGAACGTCTTGCTCGTATGTACGTAAATGAGATTGTGAGATTGCATGGCATGCCAGTATCCATAGTTTCGGATCGTGACCCAAAATTCACTTCAAGATTTTGGGTTAGCTTGCAAAAAGCTATGGGGACAGATTTACGATTCAGTTCGGCATAACATCCTCAAACGGACGGACAATCAGAGAGGACTATTCAAACTCTTGAAGATTTATTAAGACTCTGTGTCCTAGACTTCAAAGGGAGTTGGGATAAGTATTTACCATTGGTGGAATTCTCCTACAACAATAGTTATCAGGCAAGTATAGGTGTGGCCCCATTTGAAGCATTGTATGGACGAAAGTGTCGCTCTCCAATATGTTGGGATGAGGTGGGTGAAGCAACATTGTTAGGACACGATTTGGTACGTATGACTACGGAAAAGATCCAAATGATTCGAAAACGTATACAAACGGCACAGGATCGACAAAAGAGTTATGCGGATCTTCATCGAAAGGACGTGGAATTTAGTATTGGGGATCATGTATTGTTGTGTGTTGCCCCATGGAAGGGAGTTACAAGATTCGGGAAGAGAGGAAAGCTCAATCCACGATTTATTGGTCCATTTCAGATTCTTGACCGAGTAGGAAATGTAGCCTATAGACTTGCGTTACCTCCAAGTATGTCTCGTGTTCATAATGTTTTTTCACATATCAGTGCTTCGTAAATATGTGAAAGACCCGAACCTTGTTATTGAGTTAGAACCGGACGAGATAGCTGAAGACTTGGATAGGAAGGAGCATGTCCTACGCAGAAAGGTCATACCACAAGTCAAAGTTTTGTGGAGGAACCATGCTATAGAGGAAATGACCTGGGAGTTGGAAACTTAAATGAAAGCGAGGTATCCTCATCTTTTCGAAACACCAGGTACGTACGTCAATTTCGAGAACGAAATTTCATAAGGAGGGGAGGTTGTAAGACCCCAACTTATTATAAATAAAATTGAATTTTCTCTATTTATTATTTTGAAATAGTAAGGGTTAATTTGATTAATGTGGTTAGTTATGGGTAAAATCATAAATATTTCAAATAAGCAAAGTGGTTATAAAATATTCATTGTTGCCGGAGAATATTCGTTTGGGCGTGAAATATTCTTCATTGCTTTGGGAATATTAAATGCAATGCCATGACCTTGTGTGGGCTTCATAATAAAAGCGATTGGATGAAGAAAGCGACAAGTATAAGTTGTTTATAAATAATTGCAGATATTCAATTATCTTTGTTGAAATACTTTGGTGGTTAAAACACAAGAATACATAGTATTGTACCAATTATTGATTCTTACGTAAGAAGGTATTACTCAATAATTGTTACGATGAATTCTTATTCAATATTTTATTTTATTGATTCAATAATTCTTTGAGTTGATATTTTATATTCTTCGTTGTTTAAATAATTGTCTTACACGGTATTTTCCATTATCGAGAGCAATAATTCATATTATCGAATAATATTATTAGATACATTATTATTGACAATGTCTAGAAAGTTCGTCCAAGGAGAGGTTTGGTCATCTAATTGCTTGGCGCAAGATAAGGAGAAATCCTTATTCGAAGCCCCCTCTTCTCTGAGGAGGCTGCACTGGTTGTCGTAAATGTGATTTGTAATATTATTTGTGAATAATTAATTATTGATTTATATGATGAGAAAAAATATTCATTTTATGTGGATATAGATGGAGAAAATTTTTAATATGACAATTGTTGAAAATTGGTATTTTATCTTTTTCTGATAAAATAATTCATTTAAATATATTATTATATTTTAATAATATAATAATGGTGATATTTTTATAACAAATGTGGGATATGTGAGGAGGAAGAGTATTTTTATTGTATTAAATGATAAACACATGTTTTGTGTGTCGGTGGACCCCATTTCTTGACTGAAATTTAATTATAGCTTGTAAAATCGTCCGTTTGTGGATTTCGGTCAATTTTTGTTTGAAATTTGGAAAAACTTTCTTCTGCAAAGTTTTAGAGAATTGAATTTCCTATGAAAAGGACATATGGTTCGAATTTTTCTGATAAAAGGGCTATTTATTATGAATTATTGAAGTTCCGTAGTTTCGAAATAATTGATTTTTGAAGTTTTAAATATTTTTTTAAAGAAAAACATTTTTTTATTTTGTGGGCATCATTAACATGTGCAAGGTGTAATTTGAAATCGGTTGGTAAAAGTGGGCGTAGGAATTTGTAATATAAATAATAATATTTTATTAAATTTTACGCTTTTGGTGTTCTAAAGCATTTTCTATAAATAGGGTGCTTAGGTTAGAATTGAAAATCACACCAGAAACTGAAGTTTTCTCTCTCTTTCTCTCTCTATATTATCGAGCGTATTCTTGTGAGTATTTTGATACCTTAAGTGTTGTTATACGGTGCAAGTTTCCTTCAGCACTATATTCAGAATTCTAGTCAGAAGTACTGTCTTTTCAAGGTATGGGATGTTATTTTCTTCTTAAATGATATTATTTTCTTCAATATCATTATGCCGAAATATTGGTTTGAACTTTTAATCAAATTTGGAACTTTTTGTGTCGAGAATACTATTCACGTATATGGCACTATTCACGTATACGGTACTATTCATCGAAAAAAAATGAAATTTTTCCTTTTCGTCCAAAATATCTATTATGGATACTAGCTTGATTGTATCCATATTTTGATCATTCTTGAATTTTACTCCACTATGATTATTTATGATGTATTTTTTGACATGGATAAACCGAAATACGAATCCTTAATATTTATTCTTTTGTTTCACTGGATTCGTTTTCTTTAAAATATTTTTCATCATCCTCAGTCCTAAATGATGATATAATTGAATATGTTTGGCCTGTAGTGCAAAGATTAATGATTTTATGATGAATATTTTTGGCCCGTAGTGCAAAGATGAACAGGTGTTGAGATGAAACATGAATCAATTGTTGAATATCTTTGGCTGTAGTGCAAAGATGAATATTTGATTTATGATGTATCTTGATTGATGTTACTGAGGGGAAAATATTGATGATGGACTTTTAAATTCATAGATAATAGTAGATTTCATTCTCTACGTAACTCTTCTATGAATTATTATTTTATTGCTGAATCTTGATCGACCGAAACTTGTTGTCTATTATATTCTATTTTTCCTTGTTGAAGACTAACGATAATTTGTTCTATATTATCTTAGTCATAATATTCTTCTTGGGCTAGTTGAGCTCACCCTTTTCCTTTTTGTTCCATTTTTCTTCTCGGGAGGCGAGAATGTATGAAAGTCTTAGTCGGGGTATGGAATGAAGGTTTTAGAAAGTTGTTTTAGTAGTCCTCACCATTTTTGTAAAATAATGTACCAATAATTGTAATGAGAACTTATTTGGGTGTGAATATTGTCTAGATGACAATATTTATATTTAAACTCACAGTTTTTATATTGTATTAATAAAGTTATAGTTTTTTCTGTACCATGTTATTGACGACTCAAAATGGGTGATGTATACCTATTTTGGGGGCGTCACAGCACTATTCACGAATACGGCACTATTCACAGAAAAATTAAATTTTTATTTTTGTCCAAAATATCTATTATAGATACTAGTTTTGATTGTATCCATGTTTTGATCATTCTTGAATTTTACTTCACTATGATTATTTATGAAGTATTTTTGAACTCAGATTGTTTAAAGTACGAATCCATAATACTTGTTCTTTTCTTTCACTGGATTCGTTTTCTTTAAAATATTTTTCATCATCCTCAATCCTAAATGATGGTATTACTAAATATTTTTGGCCTGTAGTGCAAAGATGATTGATTTTCTTATGAATATCTTTGGCCCGTAGTGCAAAGATGTACAGGTGTTGAGATGAATATGATTGGTGATGAATATCTTTGGCACGTAGTGCAAAGATGAATATTTGATTCAAGATGAATATTGGTTGATGTTACAGGGATAAAATATTGATGATGGACTTTTAAAGTCATAGATTATAGTAGATTTCATTCTCTACATAACTCTTCTATGAATTATTATTTTCGCTACGAATATTGATCTGAAACTTTATGTCTATTGTATTTTATCATATTTTTCCCTGTTGAAGACTAATGATAATTTGTTCTATATTATCTTAGTCATAATATTCTTTACCGGGCTAGTTGAGCTCACCCTTTTCTTTTTTATTCCATTTTTCTTCTCAGGAGGCGAGAATGTAGCGAGTTCTAGTCGGGGTGTGGAATGATGATTCTACAAAGTTATTTTAGTAGTCTATTTTTATAAAATAATGTACCTATAATTGTAATGGGGATTTATTTGGGTGTGAATATTGTCTAGACGACAATATTTGTATTTAAACTCACAGTTTTCATGTTGTATTAATAAAGTTGTAGTTATTTCTGTACTATGTTATTGACGACTCAAAATGGGTGATGTATACTGTGACGCCCCCAAAATAGGTATACATCACTTATTCTGAGTCGCCAAATACATGGTACAGAATACAAATACAATCTTTATTATACAACAAGAGAGCTGTGAGTTTTATTTCAAATACTGTCTTCTAGACAATATCCAATCTCAGAATAAGTCCTCATTACATTTATTGTCACACTATCTAATAGAATAGTGAGGACTACTAATACTATCATCTGGTTCATCACTCCGGTTCTCAGGACTGGCGTCCCACTATATTCTCATTTCACGAAGAGAACGATTAAAGAAAGGGTGAGCTCAACTAGCCCAAGAAGAAATATTATGACTAAGATAATGCGTAATAAATTATCATTAGCCTTAAATGATGTTAAAACCGATCGATACAATATAACAAACATCAAGTTTAAGCTGCAACGGGACAAGCAATCCATTAAAAGAGTAAAGTAGAGAATAAAATCTACTATCTTTTATGATTTAAAAGGTTTTCATCACTTTTATCATTTGAGACTCGAAGCAATAAATAATCCATCATCAATCGAATCACTTCACTACTACGCCAAGGATATTCTTTAGTATCACGACCACAAATTCCATGCACTACGGGCCAAGGACATTCATGTATTCATCAATGGTCATGATCATGCTAATATCTGTCCATCAATGCACTACGGGCAAATGAGGACTTTTACCACATCATTTGTAACATTACGGTCATGATTATATCGAATAATCCCTGGTCATAATCATACCAAGTCCATCTATGTACTACAGGCCACAGATGACTTTCAAAAAAATATAAACATGAGGATGATGACAATGATATAAGAATTCAATAAAACAAGTTCACGAATTAATTTGTCCAGGAATTAATAACGTCCAAATTGTCAACATGATACTTCTTTGTAAAGTAAAATTCAAGAATGCTCAGAAGAATATTTCCATGAAAAGATACTGGATGAAGCGCAAATATCAAGGATATTCCACTAATTTCATGGAGTATAGAAGTCAAAACTTTAACTAAGCGAGTATAATAAAGAATAGAATAACAAAAGAAATCACCATGCATGCGATTGCCAGATAGATAGGTTATTCTAACGAGAATAATAAATAACGGAGCAGTCAAAGTAAATTACGCACCAACAGGATGTTCAGCAAATGAATAATAAAGATGGAACAATAAAAGGCGGAACCGGTCGGCGTAAACGCATGTGAGCGAGGATATTCCAGCGAGAATAATAAAAGATAATAAAAAGGCGGAATCAGTCCGGCGTAAAACACCTGAACATGATATTCCAATGAGAATAATAAAAAAGCGGAACCAGGTCATGCGTAAAAGCACAGCATGGGATGTTCCAACGGAATGGTAAAGAATAAAATAACAGAAGAATTTCACCATGTATGCGGTACTTCGCATAGACAGGTTATTCCAACATAATAATAAAGAATGGAATAACAGAAGTTCTCTTCATGAATAAGAAAGAAAGAAATAATACCCTTACCTTTGAAAGAAAGCTGGATAAAGGAGTAGTGAGGTAGCGAAGCTTCTCTTCTTCTACTGATTTTCTCTCTACAATTTTCTCTATAATAATTGCTCTATAGTTTTAGTGAATTGGTGAGAAATGAAGGAAGAATGAGCTTTTTATTTATAAAAATATAGTTTCGATAATAGCACGCGTTTTGGGGCTCAAAAAATTATAACAATACCTCAACTTTTCTTTTATTTTTAATTTAGTCATGCAAGTATTATCAAACTTGCACCACCTCCCTAATAGTAAATAATGTGATTCAATAGTAAATTATGTGAATCAATAGTTCTAGACATGTGAAAATATGAATTTCAGTATAGTACTTCCATCTATACCTCCATTTTTAACTTAGTCATGCAAGTATTATCAATCTTGCACCAACTCCCCTAATAGTAACAAGAATGTGAAACAATAGTATACACATGTGAACAAATAATTATAATCATGTGAAATAATAGCAATCAATTGCTCATTTATATCGGTTAAATACGATTGGTCGATATAACCTCTCTGACATCAATTATTATCGAAATAAATGTCAATTTTACTAACACAAATAATTCCAACACAATGAAACTATTTTTATCAAAAATATAAATTTTGAAATTTCAAAGTTTGACTTTTCTAGAAAAAGTCAACTGTTGACTTTGACCAAATAGTAAAAACCAAAGCAAATTTTGTGTTTATAGTATATTTTACTAATTTCATCGTTAGGACTCAAATATCACGTCCGGCGTCTCCAAATTCAACTCGAACACAACTTTAATTTTAATAACATTCATTATTAATATTATAACTCACAATATTTATAAACGTGTCGTTCCTAAGAAGAGGGGCTTTCAATAAGGATTTCTCCCTATTGGCGGCATGATTAGGTGACCAAACCTCTCTTTAATGAACTTCTAGACATTGTAAATATTGCAATTTAATAATATGAATAACTTTATCGTCTTAATTATTGATTTAATAAAATAACATATTATATAGATGAAGCGTGACAATAATCGAATCAATAATATGAGAGATATGATCAAAGCAATTAATTACATAGCAATAATTGAGTATAAGCGGGTGACTTCTCACGTAAGCATCAAAAATTTATCTGCAGTGTGCTATTATGCAACCACGCGTATTCATTGTACTTTTACTACCGAAAGTAGTTCAACGATAATTAACAGTAAAACCTCATAGTTATTTTCATAAAAATATTTTTGTCGTTTTCTCAATAGGACAATAATTACATTGTGGGATCCACCAATGATTCTTGTAGTTATGCGAATATTCCTCGCTAAAAGCGAATATTCCCAGCCAATCGAATATAATACAACAACTTGCATACTTTGCAAAATTTATAAATACTAACCACAACTATTGTGAGACCCAAGATTTTATGAATAAATATTTAATTTTCTCGAAATAATTTTTTAATATTATGGTGTGGATTTGATATAAGGTTATAGTTGTGGGTAGTATTTATAAATTTTTCAAAATATGCAAGTTGTTATATAATATTCGATTGGCTCTGGGAATATTCGCTTTTAACAGGAATATTAAAGACGATGGCACAATTATCGTGGACCCCTATAACGGAATTATCATGCCGGATCGAGAAAACGACAAATATATTTTTATGAAAATAACGGCGAAGTTTTACGCTTAAAACCGCTGAACTACTCCAGAAGAAAGTAAAGAATACGCCGCGGGTCGCATAAGAAGAAAGACACGATATTGATTATTGATGCTTACGTAAGTCAGTCACTCGCTTTACTCAATTATTACTACAAGAATTATCGCATCATATCTCTCATATTATTGATTCGATTATTGTTATAAAGATTATCATCGTGATAATATGCTATATTATTAAATCAATAATTGAGATGACAAAGTAATTCATATTATTAAATTATAATATTTACAATGTCTGTAAGTTCGTCAAGGAGAGGTTTGGTCACCTAATCAAGCGCGCCAATATGGAAAAATTCTTATCGAAATCCCCTTCCTCAGAACGAATTTGGTTGATAAATATTGTGAGTTATAATATTAATGATTAATGTTATTAAAAATTAAAGTTGTGTTCAGAGATGAATTTGGAGACGCGGACGTGATATTTGAGTCCGGAACGATGAAATTAGTAAAAATAGACTATAAACACAAGAATTTTCAGTTTTTACTATTTGGTCAAAAAGTCAACAGTTGAATTTTTTGGAAAAAGTCAAACTTCGAAATTTCAAAATTTATAGTTTTGATAAAAATAGTTTCATTGTGTTTGAATTATTTGTGTTAGTGAAAATCGACATTTATTTCGATAAAAATTGATGTCTGGAGGTTATATCGATGAAAATCTCCAGTATTTAACCTGGGATAAATGAGCAATTGATTGCTATTATTTCACATGATTATAACTATTCGCTCACATGTGTATACTATTGTTTCACATTCTTGTTACTATTAGGAAGTTCAGTGCAAGATTGATAATACTCGTATGACTAAGTTAAAATGGAGGTATAGATGGAAGTACTATACCGTAATTCGTGATTTTCACATGTCTGTAACTATCGATTCACATGATTTTCTATTGAATCACATTATTTACTATTAGGAAAGGTGGTGTAAGTTTGATAATACTTGCATGACTAAATTAAAAATAAAGGAAAAGTGGAGGTATCAGATCGTAATATTCTCGAGCCCCAAAACGTGCAATTATGAAACTATGTTTTCCTATAAATAGAAGCTCATTCTTCCTTCATTTCTCACCAATTCACTAAAGCTTTTAGAGTCATTATTATAGAGAGAAATCTATAGAGAGAAAGAAGAAGAGAAGTCCGCCCCTCACTATTCCAAAGATCCGTCTTCTTTTTGAGGTAAGGGATATTATTTGTTGTACTGTAAGGGTATTATTTCTTTCTTATTCATGAAGAGAACTTCGTTATTCCATACTTTATTATTCTCGTTGAATAACTGTTGTAAAAGTACCGCATACATGGTGAAATTCTTCTGTTATTCAATTCTTTATTATTATGTTGGAATAACCTGTTTATGCGAAATACCGCATACATGGTGAAATTCTTTTATTATTCTGCATTTATTATTCTGTCGAAATATCCTGTCTGTGCATTTTACGCCAGACCTGGTTCCATTATTTATTATTTCGCATTTATTATTCTGTCAGAATATCCTGTCTGTGCGTTTTACAGCGGACTTGGTTCCATTATTTATTATTCCGCATTTATTATTCAGTCAAAATATCATGTCTGTGCATTTATGCCGGACCTAGTTCCATTATTTATTACTCTGTTGGGAATAACCTGTCTGTGCGGTCTCTATCGCATGTATGGTGAATCCTTCTGTTATTCAATTCTTTATTATTTTGTTGGAATAACCTGTCTATGTGGATTTTTCACATGCATGGTGAATGATCATTCGTATTCATTCTTATTAAATTGTGGAAATGATCTGTCTAAGTGGATTACCGCATGGCGGACAAAAATCCATTTGCAGTTTCATATATTCTCTTATACTCAGTTGGTTAAAGCTTTGACTTCTATACTCAATGAAATTAGTGGAATATCCTTGATATTTGCGCTTCATCCAGTATCTTTTCATGAAAATATTCTTCTGAGCATTCTTGAATTTTACTCTACAAAGAAGTATCATGTTGACAATTTGGACGTTATTGGTTCCTAGTTAAATTAATTTGTGAACTTGTTTTATTGAATTATTATGTCATTGTCATGATAAGTTATATTGGTTATTATGTGAAAACATGAAAGTTTCTTAGAAATCACAAAGGGTTGAAAATTAGATTTTGGTAAAAACGAAACACGAAATTCAATTGACCATATCTCCTGTTATATTTCGAATTTTTGAGTGTGGTCAAGTCCTAGAGTTAGATCTTTGAGTTTTGTAGCCTATCCAAATGGAATCACTGGAAAAGGTGTTGTAGATTTTTGTGTGGACTGATTTTAGCAAAGGAGGCAAAAGCTGCCAATTTCAAAAAAGCTACTGTCCATGTTTTTAAAAGGGATGTTTCGGCCACTTAATTTGTGAGAAAAATTCCGGCCTTTTGGGACATGAATATATATGGTATAAAGAACATCCTGTCCAAAAATGAGCTAATTCCGAATTAAAATGAGCAAGTTATGACCATTTCAATATTTAGATTTTTTCGACAAAAAATGCTATAACCGGAGTTCTATAACTCCGATGACCATGAAATTTAAACTGGAAGCTCACGTTAACATGTGTAAGATCCTGCCAAGATTTGGGAATTTTTGGAGTTAAACTTGAGGTAGCTAATTTATTAAGGAATTAAGTAGAAATTGATTTTTGAAAAATAGTAAATGAATTTTAAAAATTCCGAGAAAAATATATGTTCAGTATGGGACTATATTATGCTAAATCCCAGAAAAGAAATATTTTTAGGACTGATTTGGTATTTTTCATAAAAATGGTTTTGTTACAAAGATATGAGTTAAATATGTTATGTGAAGTAACAAAGTTGAAAAATAGGATTTTATGGCTTGAAAATCCTATATAAGGTATATATAGATTGTTGATAAGGGATTTGATCATTGGTGATGAAATCTTACGAGGATGGAATTTTTGAATGATTAAATGTATTATTTGGTAAAGTGTAAACAATTGAAATAAATTGTTTATAAGTTTAAGAAGTGATTAAAATATTGTTATGATATTAATAATATTAGATTATGAATTTATTATGAGTGGTTGATAATATTTGGATAAATTTAAAGTCTTTAATATTTATCCTTGTTTTCAGTTGATTAATGTTTATATCATTGTCATCATCCTTATGCTTATATGGTGATAAAAGTTATCTTTGGCTTACGTACGAAATGGACTGTTGATTATTGAATTGTATATCTTTGGTTTACGTGCAAAGATGGATTATTGATTATTGGTTTTATTGTTGTATATATTTGGCTTACGTGCAAAGATGGACTGGTATGATTATGACCAAGGATTATTCGGTATAGTCATGACCATTGATGATTTAATGAATGTCCTTGGCCCGTAGAGCAGGGATGATTCGATGATGTGGTTTTTTTATTAAGCTGAGTCTCAGCGATAAAATTTGACGAAAACATTTTTAAATCATAGAAGATAGTATGTTTTATACTCTACTTGACTTTTCTAATGGATTGCTTGTTCCGCTGCAATTAAACTTGATGTTTATTGTATTTTATCAGTTTAACATTATTGAAGATTATTGATAATTTATCCTGCATTATCTTAGTCATAATATTTCTTATTGGGCTAGTTGAGCTCACCCTTTCTTTCACTGTTCTCTTCAAGAAATGAGAATATAATTTGGAGACGAATCGGAGAAGCGGGTAAGGCGGTCCGGATGATAGCATTAAGTAGTCCTCATCGTTGTGGCGCCCCAAAATAGGTCCATTCCATCCAACCCATTACGAGTCGCCAAATACATGGTACGAAATAACTACAACTTTATTATTACAACATATAAAAATGTGAGTTTAAATACAATTATTGTCTTACAGACAATATGCATACCCAAATAAATTCCCATCATAATTATTGATACATTATTTTACAAAATGGTGAGGACTACTAAACAACTCTCTCTAGAACCTTCATTCCATACCCCGAACTAGACTTTCGCTACATTCTCGCCTCCCCGAGAAGAAAAATGGAACAAAAAAGGAAAAGGGTGAGCTCAACTAGCCCAAGAAGAATATTATGACTAAGATAATATACAACAAATTATCGTTAGTCTCCAACAGGAAAAATCTAATAGAATACAATAGACAACGGGCTTTTAAATCAATCTTCGCAATGAAATAAGAATTCATTAGAAGAGTTAAGTAGAGAATGCAAACTACTATCTTCTATATATGAATTTAAAAGTTCACCGTCGATATTTTATCCCCTGTAACATCAATCAAAATATATCGGAATCAAATATTTATCTTTTGCACTACTGGGCCAAAGATATTCATCGATTAGTCATGTTCATCTAAACACTGTTCATCTTTGCACTACGGGCCAAAGATATTAATCAGTCGGTCATATTCATCTCAACACCTGTTCATCTTTGCACTACGGGCCAAAGATATTCTTCAAGAAATTATTCATCTTTGCACTACAGACCAAAGATATTCAGTAATATCATCATTTTGGACTGAGGATGATGAAAAATATTTTAAATAAAACGAATCCAGTGAAACAAAAGAACAAATATTAAGAATTAGTATTTTAAACAATCCATGTTCAAAAATATTTCATAAGTAATCAGAGTGAAGTAAAATTCAAGAATGATCAAAATATGGATACAATCAAAGCTAGTATCCAGAATAGATATTTTGGATAAAAAGAAAAAAATTTATTTTTGGTGAATAGTCTTTGTATTCGTGAATAAGTGTCAGATATCGTGAATAAAGGTCGTATCGTGAATAGTAACTCCGACACCAAAAGATAGAAATTTCACAAAAAACATCATCACGCTTCGTGAATAGTACTCATGAATAGTAACTTATGAATAGTAACTCGTTAATAGTAACTCGTGAATAGTAACTCATGAATAGTAACCCCGACATGAAAAGTTCCAAATTTGATAAAAAAATTCCAACCAATATTTCGGCATAATGATATTGAAGAAATAATATCATTTTTGAATAAAATAACATCCCTTACCTCGAAAGACAGTACTTCTAGTTGAAACACGGATTTAGGCTATGACTTGAACTTGCAACCATAGTATAGCAATACTCAAAGTATACTCAAAATACTCACAAGAATACATTTCGATAATATAGAGAGAGAAAACTTCAGTTTCTGGTGTGATTTTCAATTCAAACCTAAGCACCCTATTTATAGGAAAATGCTTAGAACACCAAAGTAGAAAATTTAATATAATAATAATATATATATTAAAATTCTCTACGCACACCTTCTAAGATCTGAACTCAGCCATCTTTCACATGCTAATGATGCCAACTAAGTATAAAAAACGTTTTTATTATTTAAAATAATTTAAACTTCCAAAAATCAATTATTTCGGAGCTTCAAAACTTCAATAATTCACAATAAATAGCCCTTTTATCAGAAAATTCAAATCCCTCGAGTTTGTATAGGAAATTCAATTCTCTACAACTTTGCAGAAGAAAGTTTTTCCAAATTTCAAACAGAAATTGACCAAAATTCATAAACGGGCGATTTTACAGGCTATAATCAAATTTCAGTCAATAATTGTGTCCACCAACACACAAAATATGTGTTAAACATTTAATGCCACAAAAATACTCTTCCTCCTCATATACTCATATATCCCACATTCATTATAAAAATATCACCGTTAATATATTATTAAAATAATATATTTAAATAAATTATTTTATCAGAAAAAGATAAAATATTAATATTCAACAATTGTCACATTAAAAATTTTCTCCATCTATATCCACATAAAATCAATATTTTCCTCATCATATAAATCAATAATTAATTATTCACAAATAATATTACAGAATCACAAAGATCTTGGCAACCGGTAGTTCCAGGAAAGAGGGCTTTCAATAAGAATTTCTCTTCTTGGCGGCCAAGCAATTAGGTGACCAAACCTCTCCTTGCAAGCGTAACTTTCTAGACATTGCCAATAATGTTATCTAATAATATTATTCAGATAATATGAATTATTGCTTCGATAATGAAAATTGTGTAATGACAATTATTGAAACAACATCAATATAAAATATCAACGCAAAGAATTAATAAAATATTTGAGCGAAGAATTATCGTAACCATTATTGAGTAGTGCCTTCTTTACGTAAGAGTCAATAATTGGTGCAATCTGGTGTCTTCTTGTGCAAACAACGCGTACATCGTATTTTAACCACCGGTATTCCAACGATGTAAGCCCGGTAATAACTACGTAGATTATTTTTAAACAACTTATATTTGTCGCTTTCATCCTCCAATCGCTTTCCGTTATGGGGCCACACACATGGTCGCTACAGTAAATTTAATATTCTCTCGACGATCATTGAATATTCCACGACCAAACGAATATTCTCAAACAACAATTAATATTTTATAACCACTTGCTTTATTTTGTAAAATTTATGCATTTTACCCATAACTAACCACAGTAATCAAATCAACCCTTACTATTTCAAAATAATAAATAAAAGAAATTTCATTTTATTTATAAAAAATTCGGGGTATTACAACTGTTCTGTTAAATAGTGTGACAATAAATGTAACGAGGACTGAATTTGAGTTTGTATACTGTCTATGAGGACTCCATTGAGAATGGATATTGTCTAGAAGTCAGTATTCTTGTTTAAACTCTCAGTTTATGTTTTGTCGTATTTTACACGACAGCTGTATAGTTAAGTTTGTATTTATATTTTGTACCATGTATTTGGCGACTCAGAATAGGTGATGTATACCTATTTTGGGAGCGTCACAACTATAACATTATATCAAATCCACACCATAATATTAAAAAAAATATTTCGAGAAATTTAAATTTTTATTCATAAAATCTGGGGTCTCACATATACCTATTTTGGGGCGTCACAAAAACAAATAAAAAAATTAATTTATGGAACTTGAATTTTTACATAATACAGTGTTTTGGGTGTGATTTCCATAAAAAAAAAATTATTTATTTTAAAAAAAAAGTAAAAAGCAAAAAAGTTCCGGATTTTGGTCAGGTCCGGGAGTCCGGACCTGATCCGGCCTATATATATATATACATATATATAAGATAGAACCCATTTTGAATTTGGGCGAAAAAGTATTCAGATTCATTCTAATTGATTTTGACTAGAAAGTACAAGAAAGGTTTAGATATATTCTAATTGATTTGGACGGAAAAGGATGATAGTAGAGGAAGTAGGAAAGATAGAGGTTTGAGATACATTATAATTGATTTTGACGAAGAAACATGTCTTCAAACACAACCAATTATATATATATATATATATATATATATATATATATATATATATATATATATATATTATAGTAATGTTCTTCATAGTGAATCTTGCCCCCCACCCCCCCACCCCCCCCCCCCACCCAATGCCCAATGCCCTTTATTTGTAAAATAATATAATATAAAAAATCCAAATTGAATTTAAGCTAGGTTGAAATCCATTTGTAAAATAATATAATATGAAAAATCCAAATTGAATTTAAGCTAGGTTGGTTTCTTGTATCATAATCCAATCTAATCCCGTCAAATCTTGAAAGCCGAGTAAGTATATTTCTTGTATTGACTGGTATGGTAATCCCATCAATCTTTAGACCCTGACAGCCTCCTGAATTATTTCCAAAGCCTCCTGTATGATTACTTTATTTAAATATTTAAATTAGGTTAAAAATTTAATTTTAGAGGCTTAAGAAACTTAGGCTTTATGGCTTATAAAATTGATGAATGGTATACGATTATTTTTATTAATTTATTATTATTTTAAATTATTTTATCTCATGAACTAGATTATCTATTATATCTATCTGTGGGGCAATTGATATCTTAAAAGATAATTATATAATATTATTTTTTATTAAATGAAATTAAAATTAACAAAACATACTTCAAAGATTAGATAACAGTGTAATGTTGAAATAACACAGTCCAAAGTAATAGTAAATTAGTACAAAAAGTTTTATATCGCACATTATTTTTATAAATAAACGTAATTTATGGGATAAGGTCAGAAAAAGACTTGAAAACATTTTAAAAAAATTATAAACTCAAACGTATGAATTTATACAGTAGGCTTAGATATTTAAATAAAAATTAACTAGTTTATTTAAACAAAATATTTATTATATAACCCATCAATATATTTTTTAGGTATAGTAACAATGAACTAATTATTCTAAAATTAGATTTTCGAAAGACTTCCAAACCAACAATCCCCCACTCTCAGTAACGAGAGTGCACGAACAACTATAATATAATGAATCATTGGAGACCACATCAGCTGCAACGTGGACAATAATGTGTTGTGATACGTGGACAGTAAAGGGCGGCTGGAATGGGTCCTAGTGGGACCCATAACACTCAATCAGAAGAAAGACGTTATAAATTCTTAAAAAAAAAAAAAAAAAAATTAAGAAAAGGGGTGAGTGGTGAATGAGGAGTTGTGACAGCAATGGTGGTGGTTGTCTTTATTGGGAATAATCAATCTACAATTTTATACTAGTACTAACATAAACTGTACACCATTTTTAGAGAGAGAAAAAAAAGAGTTTTTTTTAGAGAGAGAAAATTTGAGGGTTTGAGGAGGGGAGACATGCCCAATTCCATCCCAACACTTCTGTTTCTTGCTCCTTCTTGACAAACCAGATCCCAAAAGGTTTTTCTCTCCCACTTCCCTTTTCTCCATATTCTCTAATATTTATGTATGTATACCGCTCCAGTTTATTTTTCTCATCCATTCTTTAGCTTTTTGTTCCTTCATGTGCTTTGTTTTTTTTTCTTTTATATATTTCCTCTGTATCACACTTGACCCTTTTTATTCTATTTGTTTTGTAAGTACTGTATACAGATTTTGGATACTATGGGGTTGGATTCTTTTTTGTTTTTCTCTAAAATGCATGCTGCTGAGTTTGAGATTCTGATATTGATTCTAAGGAAATTTGTGGGGGAGTTGTTGATATTGTTGAGTTCTTTGTTTGTTTGAAGTTCTGATTGATTCTGATCTCTCTGTTCTCTCTCTCTCTCTATATATATATATATATATCCCTCTACTCTTCACTTCACTGACTTTCATAATCATTTTGAATTTTTGAGCACCATTTTGGAAATTAGTATGACTATAGCTCAATCTTTGTACACCTCACTGGATTAATCTTTTTTTATTAATTTTTTTTAAACGTGATTTGTTTTTTCTTGTGTAGTGGGGGTTTTATGACCAATTTGGTTTTGGTTTTGTTACATTAAGGTTTTATATTTTTTTAGTAGTTGGGTATGTAATGCTCAAGATGCATGTTTTTATTTTGGTTGACAGATGGGGTCTATGTGGCCAGTTTGGTGCTAGTATAACAGACAGTTAGTTTGGTCGATTGGATTATTGTAGTGAACTATACCTTAAAAAGTAAAAGAAAGAGATATCATTGTGAGTTGGTAGATTTTTCTATTGGTTATCTAGTCCATTATTGCATGATTTCTCCACTTTCTGGTACAAAGATAGACCACCAAACACATTGCTCGTTAGGTCATTTTTGTAACCTTAGTTTCATGCATTGACCCAGTAAACAGTATAAATGTCCAATGGGGACTATGACACCACTTCATCAGGTTGATGTGGTGTGACACTCCAATCAGGTACAACCACACATATGGGCCCCTTGAGTTGCTAAGATTTAAGATAGGGATGATAAAATGTTGCTTAGGTTTGGGATGATTCCGAACATTGTTGTACATGATTGAGGCATCACACCACATTGGTATTATGCCCATTAAATAGCGGGTTCATTAGATTCTCTGTGTTTTATTACATTTGGACTCCTAAGTCTTGGTTCTTTCATGCCTCTGGAATCAGAATTTGTAATCAAGATGTGTTTAGATCTTTTGAGCTAATTGATCTCACATAATACTTTTCATTTTTACTTCTGTTTGCAAAATAATTTAGTAGAATTCTTAAATAAAAAGCCTGCTCTGCAACTTTTGGGTTTGAGACCAGGTAGATTCCTCTTGAGAAGGGCCCTTGACATCATAAGGCTGAATTACACAGAGATATATCCACTGCTATTATAGCAACTGATTGGTCATGGTAGTTAGAATGGGGGTGCTAAATTGGAAGTTGAGGTTTTAGCCGGTTGTAATTAGTGATCTTGATGAAACTTGTTATTGGGGCCTTAATTTCAAAATAGCTACTCCTGTCCCTTTCCCACCCTCCCAGGCCTCCCCACCCCAAAAACTGAATAGAAAGTTCCATTTTATTAAGGGGATAAAAATAAGAGTCCCAGTTTGAAGTGATATTTCTTAAGGAAAGAAGAAAGTGCATCCACTATTTACGCTTCACTAACTCAAAGTTTTATAACCCATCAACATGAACATGTTGAATTAGAATGTATGTTTAGATGATTTTGTACATCATAAGATTTGGTGGCATTAATTTTGCATCACTTATTACATAATACTCCATTTGTTCAAGTTTACTTATCTTAATTTTCTTTTTGATTTATCCAAATCTATTTGTCCTCTTTCCTTTTTAATACTATTTTTGATCTTATTTTTTCAATAATACCTTCATTTAACTTTTTAAAAAAATTCATTGAAAACAACACGACATACATTGGAAAAAGTAGCAATATTAACTTTGACATAGGAAGTGCAAAAAAATGATAATAGAATAATTAAGATGAGTAATTTAGAGATAATTTTTTTTAATAGGCGTGTACTTTTCAAATTAGGACAAGTATAGTTGGATGGAGGGAGTAGAATGTTACGTACTAAACGAAGATTTGGTAGTAATATAATATAATATTTACATTACTTGTTATAAAAATAATAATTGGTAAGCCTACTTTTTTATTAGGGATTCTCATGGTAAGATACTTAAAAGCAATAAATGGACAGTTGAATTGGGACAGAAGGAGCGGAAGCATAAAGAAGTCAAAAGGATGTTTCTTTGGATACATAGTGTTAGCTAGGAACTTGTTTATATTAGTTGTACTTGTTCATGTATCTGAAAGTAGAGTCTTTTTTCCAATATTTCTTACTTCTATGATTGTGTTCATGAACATAGTTGTTGTTGCATAATCTTGAGATTCCAAATTTACTTGGTTTATATTGAAATTATGATTTCCCTCCTGATTGATGTAACTATTTGATTCCATTCAAGATTCCTCTTATTGCTTCAGGTAATTTTTGGTTATTTTGTTTAGCCATGGCTTATTGTGTAATTCCTTTTTAAACCAGTTAATCTCTAAGCCGGCCACATCTTACAATTGTCTATTATTAAAAGAAATTAACAAGGTTTTTGATTCACAATGTAGAATGACTTGATAAATTACATGGCTGTACGAGTGCAAAACTTCCCCAAGAAAAATATTAGTCAACCTTTTATTCAGCCAATGTCCCATTTTCCCTTTATCACCACAGCATGGTGGAATTCTCAAGAAGAACAATTTCATCAGCCTTTATCTAAGAGCTTAAGCTTGAAAGTGGGATCTCCTCGTCAAGCCTATCAGGCAGAGAAGCATGCATGTCGTCAACCACAAGACCAGGACTCATCCTCAACTCAGTCGACCTATCAATCTCACCAGGAACTGGCTGCTTTAGGAGGGAATAGTTCTCAAGATCAATGCATTTCATCCGACTCAGGTTTGATGCCTTATGTTTTTAATGTCAATCAAATTTATATGCTTCAAATTATCGTCACATGTGGCTTGAAGTTCTCTTTTATATTCAAAATTTTCAATGGCTCATCTTTTCTAATGATGTGTTATGATTATATATTATAATTGAAATATGCATCTGGTTGTACCAGACCAAATCCTTAGTGTCTGTGTCTGCGCTCATGTTTGATACATTGATGTATTTTTATTGGTTTGTCTTCACCTTTCCTGGGTGTTGGGTTGATTATGGGAATCGTTAGTGAATAACCTCCTCAAATGTTGAAGGAACTTTTTATTTATTTCATAATAGTAACATTGAAAAGTTGTCGGATTATGCTTTCTAGTATTCTTACTCTTTCTAAATACTTCCTCTAGTTTACTTTTAAGATGGTAGTATTTTTTACCATCTAAAATGGTAATTCTTGTCTCTATGTTGGCATTCATCTGACGTGTTAAAGCTTCATTAAGGTAATTTGTTTACTTGCAACTGGGGCTCGGAGGGGCCATATAACGTAATTATCTGAAATTTCTCGTCAACTTATGAGCTTAATAGCAAGTTGTTTGTTAACATCTAGTTGTTCATTTCCCTGTACTCAGCTCAAGATGAAAGCTACAGAAAGCATGTAGAAGGTCAAGTGAAGCCTGTTTTGTTTTTGCCAAATCCAAGTTTTGGTGTCAATCCTCCTCAAGTTGATATAAACCCATCAATGGTACTTAAAATGTTGTCAGTCTGTTTTATCTTTTTCTTTTTGACTTTTGATGTCTTGCCTGCTACTCTAATGATTCTAATTTTCCATCACAGGTTCAGATTACTTACGGAGATCCCTATGTCAATGGACTATATACTGCATATGGACCACAGGCTATTGTAAGTGCTGTCGAATCCATTGTTTGTATTTTACATTACTTGCAAGTATGACAGCCTTGCTGGTTTTATAGATTATAAACTATTGAGCTTCCAGTCTAGTCCATTGTTTATGTACTGTTTTGGAACTTGGCCAGATTCAGCCCTCGGTGATTGGTATAGCACCTGCACGAGTCCCACTGCCTATCGAACTTGCAGAAGATGGTCCCATATATGTCAATGCGAAACAATATCATGGAATCCTCAGAAGGAGACAGATACGTGCAAGGCTTGAGTCTCAAAACAAACTCCTTAAAAATAGAAAGGTACGTGTTATGACCTCGATTGACTTTAGCTTAGAACTGACTCCTTTTTCCCTGGCTAACCGAAGGCCGAAGCACAGATGGGAAAAGGGAAAGCTGAAGAGCACTAAGAAGAAAATCAGCTCGACTGCTACCAAGTCAAGTCCCATTAGTTATTTATTTCTAAATAAACTAAAATACATTTGGAAGTCGAAACACTACATCTCATGGTCCTCCTGTATACTACTTTCCAATAGTGTCCATGACTCCATTCCCTCTAACATGTAAATATATTTTGAGGTGGTGAAATGGTGATTTTAGGGTTTGTCTTCAGTGCTTTTTTGATGCATTAGGTGGTATGGTGAAGTATACTTCTGAAATATTTCACATGAATGTTAACAAATGAGGAAATACAGAAGAGAGTTGCTTAGTCTGAATTTTAAAGTTATTTTGAAAATTTGCTTCTGTTGTCTGATTATATATGTTCTGGGGAGTTCTTTTCAGTCTTAAAATTTTCAATAAACCTCAGATTGCAGATTAGTTCAACAAGAAGTGTAGCATACCATTGGTGTCGTCATCATAATAAATAGTGAAGCATCCATTTGTCAACATGACCATTTATATATAGAGCTATAATTGGTCCTGCTTTAATGGTGTGCAGCCCTATCTTCACGAGTCTCGGCATCGTCATGCACTGAACAGGGTCAGGGGATCCGGTGGACGCTTCCTCAGCACTAAAACAAAACCATCAAACCCTACTCCCCACGGCAACTCTGTCAATCAGACAGAAACAGGCAAATGTGAAGCATTGTCAACCTCCTCCAGCATCACACATAGTGCTTTCTTCCAGCAGGCAGATCACAGGTTCTCAAATATTTCTGGAGGAAGTCGGGGGCTTATGTGCAATGGAACTCAGCATCATTATCCAGTTGTCCGGTGAATGAAAAACAAATGACCGACCGCGTCACCGGCTGGCAATTCATCCTTGGCTTTGTAACCTCACTACTGAATGTTTAATGCTTTGCTTGCTATATATATATATATATATATATATATATATATATATATATATATATATATATATATATATGAATCTTATAACTTCTAGCCTGTGGTAAACAAGACTGATGCTAACTTATTATTGTCTTTGACATATTTAGGACTCTGAACAAGTTTAGCTAGGATCATAAAATAGCCTTAGCCATTGCCGGCTTGGAACTTTCCTTGTCAAGTTCCAACAAATTCTACTGAACTGAAGGAAATTGATTATAAGGGGAACTTGCACCGGCACGGGCACAGCCAGTGGTGTTCAACCGGTAAAAATTGGTCCGGACCGGTACCGATTCGCGAAACCGCACAAATATTCATACCGGTATCGATTGGAACGGTATACCGAACCGGCGGTACCGATTTTTACCCAAAAGTAATATAATTATTATTATTATTTTATTATTATTATTTTTTTATTAATATTATTATTATTTTTATTATTATAATCATTATTTTATTATTATTATTAATAAATTATTAATAATAAAAAAAAATTAGAAAACCGGTTTATACCGGTCCGGTTTTTACCGAATCATAAAAACGTCGAATCGAGAAATAGGTATATACTGGTTTTTTTATACTGAACCGGACTGGTTCTTTTTATACCGAATCTATTGGTTCAGTCTGGTCCGAAAAATCAAAAAAATCGAAAATAAGATTCGAATGAACAGTACGTACTCTATTCCATTCGTTCTAAATTATATTATGATTGTTATTGATTTTAAAAAATTAATTAAAGACTTTTAAATTTAAATTTATTAAAAATTATGAAATAATAAAATTTATAATAACGAATAATATTTTTTAAATAATTTATAATGTTTATCATTGATTAAAACTAAAAATAGCAAAAAACGGGCGGCAAGAATTCTGTTAATTAAACAAAAGGTAAATATTTTATATTTTATAATCCTAATTGTATACACTAATTACAGTTACAACAAAATTTGATATAATGATAAAATAATATTTTATATATAAAACTTAAATCTTTTGCTTATAAACTCTCTATCCCATATACTAAAGACTCAAAAATATACCACACTATTTCCATTTATGGGAAAATTCACAAATCCGACGTCGTTTGGTATTACTGTTCTGAGTCGACCATCAGGAAAAATTGACGACGTCCGTAGTAATGTATCTGTACACACCTGCCTAGGGGAGAAGCGTGTGAGGCTGTCAGCTATACATACACATATATGTATACTAGACATTCGTATATTTATATTTTGAGAGAGAAAGTAGAGAAAGAGAGAAATGACTGGTTTCTTGAATGTGTTGCTGTACGGAGTGGGAGGATTAGTGGTGGCCGGAGTGGCATAGCAGGTGGCTTCCAGGAGAAATTAGTGTACGTGCTGGTATTTCCTGGTCTCACCAATCACTCCCGCTCGTCTTCGTCTCCTTTACGAGGATGTGTGGCTCAGATATCTTCCGATGGTATTCGCCTTCATTCTTGGTTCATCAAGCTCGCTCCCGACTGCCGAGGTATTTTAGTTTTCAATTATTACTTTTCTATCTCTTATACTCATGTATGCATTTGTATGAGAATCCGATTTGTGTTTGTTGGTAATTATGTGGTCTAATTTCTGCTTGAATTATGTTGGGAATTTATTTACAGGTGAGTCGGGGCTTCTTTTTTTCCCTTTTGAATTGTTGTTAAATTGGAAATTTAAAGTGAGAGCTTACTGTTCATCAACTAGTTAATGTTGGAGAATGGAGTTTTAAATGATTAAATTGGTGTGGATTTTTAAAAAAGAAAGGGAACTAGGTTTAGCTGTTATTGTAATTTTTGGTTTCTGAAATTTTAGAATCTGTAGATTTTTTTTTTCAGGTTATTGTAGGAAAAGCTAAAATTAGAATAAAAAATGGTATATTTGGGAGTAGGAATGGTTATGTAATCATTTCTTACTCGCAGGACAGTCAAATTTGATAGTCATAAGGTAAGCTTGAAACATTTACTTAGACAACGTAACACAATAAAGCTAAACTTGAGCGTTTACTTAAACAACACAACATAATGATCGCAACATGGAGTGATCTGAGTGAATATGTCATATCATCTATATAGACATATGTAATACCTAAATTCATAAATTTTCAAACTACTCTAAGCCCTTCGGAGTTCGGATGTGGATCCCTCTACCCCAACTGCAGTATGAAATCATCGCCTAAGATATTGGTCAGGTCAGGCATAGCCAATTTCTTTCAGAAATTGTGAAATACTAAGAAAAATTGTTGGATTAGCTTGGCTAAAGGCACTTGTAACTTGTAAGAGTACTTTCGATATGCAATCTTAGCTTTTAAAACATGAGATCAGATCTGACAGAATTTCATGACATCGGTGATAACTACAGCTGGGTTAATTCAGCAATCTAAATGTGTTTCTCTTTCTTCTTTTTTTCCCTCTATGGTATTCTTATATTGAAAATACGAATTGACTTCTCCAACTAAGAATGTAGTGCTGTTGGTTTTGCAGGGCCAACTATTTTGTTCTTCCAAGAAAACGCTGGAAGTATCCTTTTATTTTAAAGGAACGAGCTTAGTCTTTTTCTACAATGTATGTTTAGATTACTTCTAGTTTATTTTATCCCTCAAAAGTCTTGATTGTGTTCAAATTTTGTTGGAGGCCTTCATGGATTAACTGCAGATTTTGCACACTGCCTTGAAATGGTGCACATAATGTTACAGACGCTGCAATGCAATGTTTTTATGCTTTCTTATAGAGGGTATACATATGATTATTCTTTATCTGAAGGTTTTCAAGATGCTTAAATAATTAATCGCTTCTGGAACATTATTAAAATATTAATGTAGCATATGCTATGCTCGTTTAACCTAAAAAGTAATGGTTGTTTATGATGAGCAGCTATGGTGCTAGTGATGGTTTCCCTTCTCAACAAGGAATCACAAAAGATGCTCAGGTTATTAATCTAAATCTTTTTTTATTTGTTATACTTTTTAACCCTGTGATTGTGAAATAGATGCTATTAAATCAGAAATGGCATGTTTTCTTCCTGTTAGTTAGGCTGCATTGGATCATCTGATTCAGAGGACAGACATTGACACATCTAGAATAGTAGTCTTTGGGAGGTCACTTGGGGGTGCAGTTGGAACTGTTCTGGCTAAAAACAATCCTGACAAGGTGAAGCTCCCTAGTAAATTTCACGATGTTCCTTTCTCTTCCTATGAATGCCATTTTGTACTGTGTGGAAAAAATGATGTTTCGTAAAGAGTATAAGTTGTAAGATCTTGTTACAAACACATTTAAAATAACAGTATGATTTGAGATATAATTGGATAACTTCTTCTGTTCCCAGAAAATGGTCTCTGTCGAGATGTAACTGCAACTGTTTAGGTCAAATTTCAGCTTGTTAAATGTAAGTTCTTTAATATCATAGTTACATCTTGTCTGTTTTCTCTTTTCATTTTAGAAGATATGGATATCATCCCAGCCAATAATCTCGTGTTGTGTTTCTGTACTATTTTCTGATTTGGATTTTTGTTTAACATTGAAGTATTTAAAGATGTGCGTGCATTCAACATGATGAGACTAAGCTTGTTCTTATACTATGCTTTTGATAGAGAATCTTGGCTTACCTGATTAACTCTTTCATTCGAGGGCATTTCATCATAATTCACCATTTTCTACGGGGCATGGATTTCTGAAAACTAGATATAAAATTCTTTACTCTCCTTATGAAATTTTTAATCTCGGATGCCCACTAAGTGTTTGAATAGTGATTCATAGCTTTTCTTTATATTATTACTCTTCAAATTATCTATATGCTTCCACCGGTAAATGTTTTTTCACTGTTTGATTTTTGTTTTTGTGGTTTTTTTTGGAAGTATCCACAACTGACTTTACCAACTGGACTCGGATAATATTTTTTTGTTAATTTTCTATGTTAGTTCTGCAGCCTAGATCCTTAGTTGTCGGTGTGTTGCCCAAAATATGCCATATGGCTGTTCTCATGTTCCATCATTTACCCACTATTCTGAAGTGTGTCTACTTTTGCAGGTCAGAGCTTTGATCCTGGAGAACACTTTCACATCTATCCTTGCCATGGCTGGAGTTCTACTGCCCTTTTTGAAGTGGTTTATTGGAGGAAGTAGTGCAGAAGGCCCAAGAGTTCTTAATCGTTTTGTTCGTTCTCCTTGGAGTACCATTGATATTGTTGGGCAGGTGAGGTTTGCTGGGTAAATACTTCTAAAAGGCTGTACCTTTGAGGAATGTCCGATAAATTATTATAATTTTGTTTTACTATTTTGGTTGTCTGAATGCTAATAACTACTCCCTCCATCCTCTTAAGGATGGTCTAAGGTACAATTTTTTTTGTCGTACATAAAGTAAAGGTTAAACATGTCATTTAGTGGGGTCCATTAGTATATAAAAAAAAGGCTCGATCACTTTATGTAATTTTGTGGGCCACTAAGGATAAGCTTGGAATTTTTTTTACTCTCTTTCCTCTATTTTACTTTTCTTGTTTTGAGTGAAAAATGTACATGGGACATCCTTTGGAGGACGGAGGGAGTATTAGATTTGATCACAATGCATGCATCTTCCTGTAATTTGCTAGTGCAAGATTATCTTGTCTTAAGCTATTATGCACATCTTTTATTACATAAAGAAAACATTATATGTTTGTTTTATGGATAAATTATCATTTTCTGCTCAAGTTTACCCTTATATCTATGTACATTGTGCAGTTTAGTGCTTGATAAAAAGAAATATGTTTGCATGGAATGATCTTCTTTCTCTCTTCTTTGTTATCCATATTCCCTGTCTCATGCTCACTTATTCTGTTCATCACTTCATTCTTTGAAATTTTGATGACAGGTCAAGCAGCCAATTCTTTTTCTCTCCGGATTAAAAGATGAAATGGTTCCTCCAACACACATGCAGATGCTATTATTTGCTAAAGCAGCTGCACATAATAGTCAATGCACGTTCTTGGAATTTCCTACTGGCATGCATATGGACACATGGGTCTCCGGTGGTCGTTGTGATTCAGCTGTTTTTGGAAGAAAATGTTCCAGAGAAAAAGAATGATGATTTTACCCGCAGGGGCGATGGTATGTTTTGGATATACGTTTCAATTTAAGAAAACTACACATACTTTAAAAAAAAAAAAAAAAAATAATAAATTTAATAGAAATGAGAATGATACATTTCAATGGTATAGCATTGGAGCAAAAAGAAGAAGATTTGACAATAGACTATTAACGAAGAAGAAGGACTCTTAATTGGTTGGAATGCTGAGAGTCATAAGTTTAACTAGTTCACCAGCCTCTGGTGTTTTGTGGCCCTCATCTCGGCCTCCTGCAAATAGACCAATGTGCCATTTCCAAAGAGACTCTTTTGGATCATCTTTTAAAGATCCATTTTGCTTAATTTTTTATTTTTATTTATCATCCTTATTGCATTCTTTATCCCAAAACAATTAGAGATGCATATATATAACTTTTAAACTTTAAAATAAAATAATTTTTTTTAACATTTCATACTTTTGGCACTATCATTACGGCTTACAAAAATTCTTGAAAATTGGACACGAGTGTATTTAAATTTTACCTATTTGTATTTTGACCCTTAATAAAGGTAAAAAATACAAATACACTCCACCTAGAAGTGCTCCTTAAATTTTAGCCTTACAAGAAATTTGTCTGTTACAGAATTGTTATTTTTACAATGATATATATATTTTTAAAAGACCTAGATCACAGGAAAATAGCTTTACTTTATTATAGATGTTGTGATGATTTTTTAGAAATACGAGGAAAATCTCACGTATATACATGTTAACCACGAAGGAAGGAGATTCTCACTCCAACAGAATGTAGAAGGAAATGCAAGTCAATTCTATCCAACGTTTGGATTGGAAAAATAGATTTGGTGGAGGAATGAAATAGAGAACGGTGAGTGAAATAATTTATTATTCCATATCCTTCTCCAAAAAATAAATTTCACAAATTTGATGAAAATAAGAATGTTTCATTTTATTCTAATAAAAAAATCAAACACAAATTTTTTCATTCTCTTGACACCACCTTAATTCCTGATCCAAACTTAACATCAATGCTCACCACTCTTCTAAGAAACAAGAAGACTGCCCTAGCAATCACTATTTTGTCAAAGTATAATCAAAGCAAATGAGCAGATCGGACATCAGAGTTTACACCATCTCATCTAAACATGTTAAGCCTTCACAAGATTCCAATGTCAAACTAACTTGTAGCTACTGAATTATGCATGCAACTCCTACAAAAACCTCTATAGTAAGAAGCAGAACTAAATTGAGTTTAAGCACAAACATTTAGAGGCATGATTTAAAGCAGAGCAAAACTTTGAACACGTGGAGTAAGGAAGAAAGACAATAAACAGTTGGATGTAGGGTTTAGCAGCACCATAGTTTAAGCTATTCAGAATGTCAAGTCAACCCCCTTGACAACTCCCATTCCCATTTTCATTCCCATTCTACTACTTACTTATAAGATCAAGCCAACCGAACAACCCATCTTATGACCTTAAGAATGATTCCCACGCACCAAAGCAAATGGCCTTTCTCCTCAGAGACGAACTAGGCGGGGGCCAGGGGGGCAGCTGCCCCAGTGAGGGCAGCGCCCTGCAGGGGGAGCAGTCAATAGGCGGGGGAAGGGCTGGTGCGGCTTGGAAGGCAGCGGCGACCGGTGACTCGGCGAGCAGTTTCTTCACTTCTTATCTTCTTCTCCGACTCTTCTTCAGTAATTCAGTTTTTTTTTTTTTTTTTTTTAAATTAAAATGAAACGACGTCGTTTCATAAAAGAAAATTAAAAAAAATAATTTTTTTTTAATTAGATCTTCCCACTTCACTGTGCGGCCCAACTCCTTACTTCCTTAGTCTAATAGTCTGAAAATTTTGTCTCGCCTCTGCTCATCTCTTCCCTGCGAGGCTGCGCCCATCTGGGTTCTTCGCCACACTCGCCTCTGCTAGGCTCCTCGCCCTTCTTCATGGCAGATTCTTCACTTCCTTCACTTTGGACTTAAGGACTTTTGTAAGTAATTTAATTAATTTTTAATTTTAATTTAATCTAAATGTCTTTTAAATTTGGTACTATTAATTTTAATTTAGCCTAAATATGCATACTATTAATATTTTACATTAATTAGGTCTCCACTTTTTATGTAATTTGATGATGACAAATAAATTTAGGAATATAAGAAAAAAAAATAAAATTGATTTTATTCTTAATTGATTTTCTGTTAATTTAGGAATAATTGATTTTATTTTTAATTATAAAAATTAAGATGGTTTAATACTTTAAATTAAGAAAACTTTGCTTAATTACTGTTTTGCCGCTTTGGTGCTTATTCAGTTATTCTTAATTATTTTTCCCATTACTGCTTTGGTCAGTTGGTCATTAATTGATAGATAGATTATGTATGCTTTTATGGTATAAATCAATTAGCTTTTGACTTAATTAGTGACATGGAGTATAGTTGTTAGTGTCCGGTTAAAATTTTTTGCCCCCCTTACAAAACCGCTCTGGTTCCGCCACTGTTTCTCCCTAAGCCCGCAGCTCAATTCGTAGTCACTCAACTCAAAATATAAATGATTTAATAATTTAAATATTACTAAATTTTAAAGTTCGATAATTACTCAAACCTATATAAATTATAATTTTCTATTGATATTCGGATCATATTTTTTTGAAAAATTTAAACTGTTCAGGCTCAATTCGAAATCGTGTTCGACTCAATAATTAAATGAACCTCAATTAAATCTTTTTTTATACCCATTAAATTTTATAAATCAAATTTAAATAACTCAATAGTCTATTTGGTTCATTTACGCTCTTATTTCTCCAACCCACTCCTCTTATCCCCCGGTATTTCATTCCATTCCCTTCCCCTCCGGTATACGTGTACACCTCAATATGATCTAGGACGTCCACTTCCTCATGAGATGTGTCCCATCACAACCGTTGGCTCAGATTCATGCAATCGACGCCAATCGTTGAAAGGCAAATCACGGACGCAATTATCGTAATTCTCAAAACCGTTTCAAATCCGCAAAATGCTTTTTCTAATGTAGTAGTCAGTTACCCAATCATTTGCTGCCACGTGCACCACCATCAGATTCCTTTTCCCTTATTACCCCTAATAAAAACAAAACATTAATTCACTCCGAAAGGAAAACCCATCTTATATCTATAGTATAGTAGTATTATACTACTACTATCATTTAATTTGATTTCCACATTTGTTTTTGTTTTCAAAATTTACTGGTTTGGGAGTTTAAGCTTATAAGCTACGGCTATGGATGCTAACGGACAGTACAACCCTCGGACGGTGGAGGAAGTTTTCAGGGATTTCAAAGGTCGTCGTGCTGGCATGATCAAAGCCCTAACGACCGGTATTTTTTTTCTCATTCTTTTATACTCAAATAGTCAGTACCTAGTGTGTCTCTTTCTTCTAGTTTTTGAGTTCTAGGGTTTTGTTGGTGGTTTTATGGTACCACATTTCTGTTCTTGTTCCTTGATTTTTTTTTAGTTAATTAATGTTTTTTTTTCTCGTTGCAGATGTTGGTGAATTTTATCAGCTCTGCGATCCTGGTGAGTTAGGGTTTATTTTTTTTCTCCTATTTGATGTACCTCCGTGCATGGTTGTATGTATTTCAGTTGGAGGCTTGGAGCCTACATTTTCTTTTGTTTGTTTCTGATTTATATGAAAATTTTGCTTTCCTCGTCTGTATATGTAGAAGGATTTAAGAAAATTTCTGCTTATGTTGTTACTGAATATTACTTGTGCAGTTTTGAGCTCATGTGTGATGTTCCCATCTGCATTTTCCTTATTCTGTCACATTGTGTGTATTGCTCTAGTTCCTTTTTTCAATAAATAGGAATAGATAATTGTGCCTATATCTCTACTTCCTTTTTTCAGTAAATAGGAATAGATATTTAAGTGTGTATTTTTTTGACTTGTTCAATAGTTTGAACTTGATGTTGATCTATGTATATAGTTATTCTTCCCTTTACTGCAATACATGCTCAATTGTCGTCTGATTTCTCCCCAATGTTCTAAAAGGCGCTAGGCGGGCGGCCCAGGGGGCCTAGCGCCTAGGGGGCCTGGGCGGGGCCTAGACGGGATTTTTTATTCTAAGCCAATTTTAATATTTTATCTCACATTTATCCAAACAAAACAATAATATAAAGCAAAACAATCTATAATAAAGATAATAAAGGTCTTTGCTTAAAGTTCAAACACATATCCATATTGCTAATGTCAAAGGTCAAACACAAACATGCAATTATTCAAAGTTCAAACATATTTTTAACGTATTAGTTTTATTCATAAACATGATTGTTATTAAATAATAAAATTTAAAATTTCAAGAGTTTAATTTAATATTAAAACTTAAGAAACTAAACATAAATTTAAGAATTATATTAAATTAAACTAAATATTACAAATGTATCATCATTTATATAATTTGAAGTTTACACAAATTTAAAAAATTACAACTATAATAAAATTATCCATTTTGACTTGATATTGTTCACTTCTTGTTGTGATTTGATATACTACAACCTGTATTATGAATATGGTAAATCATTAGAAAAATAAATATATCAAGATCTGATTTGGGTAGTTATTAAAATATAAAAAAACTCTCCGTCTAGGCTCCTGAAGGGATTTTTTGCTGCCTTGGGCTTAGGTGAGGCACCAGGGGGAGCCTAGCGCCTAGGCGGGGCGCCAAGGGGGGGCCTAGCGCCTAGGCGGGGATGGAAACTTAGGGTGGGTTCATTACTAGACTTGGAAAATTTGGTCTGCCTAACTTGTGTTTTACATGTGACAGCCGTATGTAGAGCCCCATTTTATTTGTGAAACAACCAAGTGAATGGTGGTTGAATAACTAAATAAGTCTTAGGTTATCTGGTCTCTGGAGAGGCCTATGTAAACCTCTAATAACATGATTTAGATACTTTCTCTTCGTAATTTCAAGGCTCTTTGAAACAATTTCTCTAAGATAGCTGTTTTGAAGTTGAGAAGTCCTATATTAGGTGAAACAACATATCTGGGAAGCAGAAAACTTTATCCAATTAGACTTCCTACTCTCTTTTTTTTCGTGATTATATAGAATGTTTGTTTCTGATGCACTGTGATGCCCTGTGATGCACTTTGTTTCATAATGTGTTCTTTAATACGTTTGATCAATAAATTATGTGGAAGGTGCTCTTCATTGACTAATATCTGGTTTAGAATTAAGTACCAGTGTTGTTTCAAGCTCTAGATCTTGTGCATTACATACGGTTGCTCATGTTTATGTGAATGTTGACCTGTTATATTATATGTTAATTATTAAATTACTTATGCAAGTCATTTTTCTTTTTATTTTGTTTTTTTTTAATTTTGTGCAAATTTCCTGCCTATGTCTTTTCATAAGAAATGAAGGAAGTTGTGACTTGTAGAATCTATTGATCTACCTTTTCTTCATTGGAGTCAGTTGACCCACTAGAGTTCTTTAGAAGCACAAGTGAATGTATTGTCATAATGGTTGGAGGCTGTTGTATAATTGGCCTTAGATGGTAAAAGTAGGAAAAGGGTTGGTTTTGAGATACCAAATTAGTAAAATATGTGTCATATGACATTATCAACTTCTAAATCTCTCTTTCTCTTTCTATCTCTTGTATCCTCAATGACGATGACATGTTAGCCAATGCTCTCATATATTCAAGCTATTGATTTTAGAAATCTACAATTTGAACTGTTTCAGTTTTAATTGTGTACTTTTATCTTTGCTCGTCACAGGTGGGAAACTGTTACTGAAATTTTTATAGATTTTTTCTATACAGCATCTTACTTGTAGATTTCACAATTGTCAAGTGATTTAAAAAATTTATAAAAATTTCTAATCAGATTCGTTTAAAATTCTTGGTATTCATTTCAAGTTAACAAAATTATCCATGATTTTTTATCCATGACATGTTTAAGTGATTGCTTGAGATTTGAGGGCTCCAACACTCTCATAACTTGTAACACCTTTTTGAAATGTCTAAGCTTTGTAGATTAATCTTAAATTCGAACAGATACGTCACACGTGTCAATATGTGTACATATGTGGAAAATCTCGATGTTGGATTACATTAAAGAAATAAATAAATCTCAAAGTTGGATTCCAGCTTCATTTAACATCTACTGAATTAATATGTTTATGTCTTTACTATAATGAGAACCTTCTTTTGAACTCTAATTTCATGTCAAGGTTTCGAATTTTGAAATTCTTCCCTGCTCTGTTTTATTTTGTCTATATTGTCTGTGCGCACAGTTGTATGACTTCTGTTCTCTATTTGACTTAGCAGCGTTAATTTTGTTTAATTTGCTTACTTGATACGAGGAATAAGATCTTAGCTACTTTGGCTAGGTATTTGGTTACAGTTGATTTAAAAGGGTTTTGTCTTTCTTAGTTTATTGACCGATTAAATTTGGTTACAGTTAATTTAAAAAAGTTTTACTTTTCTCAGTTAGTTGATTGATTAAACTATATATTAATGGTATTGTAAATAGAAAGTTGATACTATCTATCTTTTGTTCATGGAGGTTACTACTTCAAAAAGTCTCCGAGTGTGTGTGCATGTGTCTTTCTTGGTTACTATTAGACTGATCTGTGTTTCTATTTTTCTGTAGCTTTCTAAGAGGCCCAACTCATTGAATGGTTGAGCTTTGGTTGTGTGCTGCAAGGCTTACATGAGTTAAATTGGTGCAAAGTATTTACTATTTAGTTCCCTGTTAGATTATATTGATTTCTACAAGTAACCACTGAAATGTTGCCTTTTGTCATTCCCTCTACTTAATGATCTTTTAAATTTCATGGAGTAGATGAAAAAGTTGAAAGTTGGAAAAGGATTCTCTGGATTCCTATTATCTTCTAAATGAGGTGCCAACAATGTTTCAATACACGTATTAAAAAAGCAAGGAAATATTTCAGTAGTCACGTGATCACGTCCATGGAAAGTAAACACCTAAGAAAATGAAAAAGTTAGTGTTCTTTAAGAGTATATGCATTGGGGATGTGGTCATACCATTTTTGAAGCGCCAAAAATACTGAACCCTTAGCGAACGTGGATGAGTGTAGTTCTAGGACGGTTGGGAACTTTGGAAGTTCTGTCATCCAATTCCATATTAAAAGCCAAAACCAAAAACAAAAGATTGTGCCCTAATCAATGCATTAAACTTGGGATATTAATAATGTCTTGGTAGTTTTCTGTTCACTTTTTTGGTTCTCCAAGTCTGTAAGGGGGTCATTTGCTTTCATCATCTATTCTCCTTTTTATTTTTTTATTATTGATAAACTGATATATTTGTTATCTTGAATATTTATTAAATTTGATGACCATATATTCCTTTCATATTTAATCTATTATCTTCTTGCCATTATCCTGTAACAAAAACTTGCACTTCTAGTGTTTTATGGTTACCGAACTTAGAAGTGATGTTTTCTTTGTTTGTTGCACTTTATTAACTTGTATAAACTTCCAGAGAAGGAAAATCTTTGCCTCTATGGATTTCCTAGCGAGCAATGGGAAGTTAATTTGCCTGCTGAAGAGGTGCCTCCTGAGCTCCCTGAGCCTGCTTTAGGTATTAACTTCGCCAGAGATGGAATGCAAGAGAAGGACTGGTTGGCTCTAGTTGCAGTTCACAGCGATGCATGGTTACTTTCTGTGGCATTTTATTTTGGTGCCAGATTTGGTTTTGACAAAGCAGACAGGTTTATCTTCTTTATTCCTATACATTTTTATACTTGAAATTCTAATGTTTAACTTAGCATGAGAGAAGAGTGTGTGTTGGCATATGTCATTGTTTACACTTTTGCTGATATTCTGGATTCTTTTCTTTTTGTTTATCCAGTTTAGTTTTATGGTTTATTAATTGGCAGTTCATTGTCATCTAATCCGTCATTTTTAGAGAGTTGAACTGAATCAAAATGGAGTTCACATTTTATCATCTGAAATTTATTATAATTTCTGAGCAAAGACCGAGTAAGAGAAAAGGGATTTATTATGGCATGCAAAACTCATTTAACTGGAGAATAGTTTGTAGGTTGAAATATTTAAATAGATTTGTTTTGGATTTGTTGTTGAATGACTAAACTGCATCCATAAGCAATTGAAATGATACATATTATTCTTATGCAGGGTGTATATAAAATGAGTCTCTGACCTGATAAACTTGAACTAGACCAGTTAGTTTAATAGTTTACTGTATCTTTCAAATTTGCTGAATGTGTGGTGGATTCCATCTTATTGTCAGACTAACCTCTTAGACATTGCTTCATACATCATCTGGAGCAGATTTGCCTTGGATATAGTATAATTTATAAAGAAAATTATAGCATGCAGAACAGAGTCATAAGACTTGCGGCAAAACTTATTGAATGAATGACAAAAATCCATAAACACCTATTTGGATACAAGAAATTTGAAATTTTCGTGTCGTTATTTTATTGAGATTTTAGTAGTTGAAAGTGGACTTTGTTTTCTAGATAACACTTATTGAATTTTGATTTTATTTGTGATGTAGGAAGCGTCTGTTCAGTATGATAAATGATCTTCCAACAATTTTTGAAGTTGTCACTGGGATTGCCAAGAAACAAGTAAAGGAGAAGTCAGCAGTCTCAAACCATAGCAGCACCAAAACCAAGTCAAACACAAAAGGGGTATATAATATTGATTTCTGTGCATAATTAATTTCTTTAATCTGTTGATTCACGACTTTTGAACTAATAAAAAGTTTTTAAGTTACGAATAAGATAGTGTCTACATGGCGGTCTTATCTTCCCCCCAAAAAATATTTAAAATTTTCCAAAACATTGTATAGTTGTATATTGTTCAAACACCTTGATATCCCTCCCCTTGAAATGCCATCTGTGAACATTTGTCTTTTTTCTATGTAAAAGCAGCGAGGTTCTGAATCCCATGGAAAGTATTCAAAGATGCAAGCTAAGGATGATGATGATGAGGGAGTGGAGGAGGAAGATGATGAAGAGGAGGAGCATGGGGACACCTTGTGCGGAGCTTGTGGGGAGAACTATGCTTCAGATGAGTTTTGGATCTGCTGCGACGTATGTGAGAGGTGGTTCCATGGTAAGTGTGTAAAGATCACCCCAGCCAGGGCCGAGCACATCAAGCAGTACAAGTGCCCGTCATGCAGCAGTAACAAGAGAGCGCGGCCTTGATATTATGTTGAGGTGGGTGTGTGTTAGCTCAGGTAAGTGCTTAGTTCATTTAGATCTGCCATGTCTGTGTATCGAGTATCATGGTCTTGTTTCCTGAATATATCAGTAGTTTGCAACTTAATCTTCCAACTAATTTTTAGTCAGAATGTGTAGGTAGAGGTTTCATTTGCGTAGGAAGAAATCAATCACCTGTTCCAAGATCTTGGTATGCTAACGTTAATACAATTGATCCAAAGTCTATCATTGCTGGAAGCTTTGTAATTTCTGATCCTAAATTAATTAGTTATTCTGCTGCGGGTTCAACCTTCTTAAAAGAAAATAAATTTTAAATACATTGGAAAGATGAAAAATAAAATAAATTACTGATATTTAATGTTTTAGGATAATATGGAAGTCTAATTCGGTAATTTTTCTTGAAATGTACAAATGGTAAATAAAAATGAATACATCTCTCTAAAAAGGCTAGATTTAAAGGAACTGAGGAAGTTTATGATATACTTGTTTTGCTTTACGAAGAGAGATTTATTTATGCACCATTTAATTTTTCTTAGCTGAATGAATTTATTAATTTTAATTAATGCACCATTTAATATTGTAAACATTCAAAAGTACTACCAATGATGGTACAAAATTGTAATTTTTAAAAATTACAATCAAAATTGTAATTTTTAGGATTTCTTAAATTATTGCATTTTTTTTTTTACTATTGATCCAAATATATTAATGGAAAGATCATATTCTTGTGATCAATTGCGAAAAATTAGAATTACTTTTCCCGATTCATTCATATTAATGACAATCTTTAGCTACTGAAAATGAAATTTATTAAAAACTTAGATGACATATTAAAATACAAAAAATATCCTAATAATGGTTTTCAAATTATGTACTCTTTTTAAATTAAAATTTCTTTTCAAAACTTACAAACCCAAGAAAGAAAGAAAGGAAATCGCCCTCTTTTCTTGCGTTTTCATTAATCCCCTCTCCTCTCGAAAGTCCAAACTACTCACAAATAGGGTGTGTTAGGGACATCCGATAATCATGATATTAGAAACTTTTATTAATCTATTACTATAAGGTAATTGGTATCTTATGAATCATTTTGATTGATCAACGAGTTAATTACTGTAGTCCGGAGTTCATTCTCTCTATTAATACAATTTATATCAAATTCATAATTATACTAAACTTTTTCGTATATTTTGTTGTATTATTCTAAGGATATACATGCATATATTAAAAACATATAATAATTTTGATATATACATACAACGATTGATCTATGTTCAATATATATATACAGTCCGCTTCTCCAGCGTACTGGAAGGAGCGAACTAAGAACGAACCGACTATAGCGACGGGTTTTTCCGTCTCTATAGCATAGAAAACCGATTTTTTATATTATAGCGACGAAAAAACCGTCGCCATAACCGGTTCGCTTTTAGTTTGTTCCTTCTAGTTCGTTGAAAAGAGCCGGACTAAATATATTACTAATATTTTATTAATACTTGAATTATAATATCTAATAGAGTATCACACACCACAATTTCAAATTATATTATCGGTCACATTTATTCATCAGTAGGATATTTATTGAGCCGACCAATCAGACGAGCGAGCATTTATAACAATTACATGAAATTAGTAGACGACAATTCCCATCAAAATGAGTTTCACGGAATGGCAACACAACAAACATAGTTGACCACCCCACATCAAACCAACCAGTCTCCACTCTCATTAGCCTTTTTTTTTCAATGGAAAACTAACTTCCAACAACTTTCCATGCAAATCCACTGTGTCCTAACCATCATTTCCATTTCCATTTCCTCTCTTCTTCAAAGTAAAAAAGACTTTGACCATTGACGCAGCCCGTTAACAACAACAACCGCTCATTTCTTTAATTAAGTACGTAGTATTTTCGATCGATCCTTCCAATCTTAATTTTCAAACTCACAGTGTCACTGTTATTGTAATTTCCCTCCCTCCCCCTTCACATTTCACCTATAAATAAATAAACCATCTCCTAGCTCACTCCCTCATCAGTATCACAACTTTATTACCCTTCACCCCTAACCTCAACTCCTTCCACTATTTTATTCCCTTCTCTTCTTCTCTTACCACTTCATACATACAATGGCTACCAATCGGATTCAGAAGAATTTCGTTCCTCCATTTCCTACTCTTCCAAACGCTGAAAATGATGACCCCATTTGCTTACCCCCAACCCACTGGATCAAGGCTGCAGAGTCCCTTCAGAGTAGCCATTTTAGTGAGGTGCAATCCATGGTGTCACAGTTTGCCAACTATCACACTATTGGCATCCAAGGCACTGGCCTAACTGTTGCTCAGGTCACGGCTTTAGCTCGTCGTACCCACTTGAAAGTGAGCCTAGACGAAGCTGTTGCTCGCGAACGCGTCGCCAAAAGTGCCAACTGGGTAGCTGACAACATCTCCCGTGGCACAGACACGTATGGTGTTACTACTGGCTTTGGTGCAACCTCTCACAGGCGAACCACCAAGACGGCTGACCTACAAACGGAGCTTATTCGGTTTCTCAATGCCGGTGTGATCGGAAAAGAGTATCTTCCATCAAGTTACTCCAAGGCAGCAATGCTTGTTCGTACAAATACCCTTATGCAAGGCTATTCGGGGATCCGGTGGGAGATACTTGAAGCCATGACCAAGCTCATCAATGAGAATTTGGTCCCTAAACTACCATTAAGAGGGACTATCACTGCTTCCGGTGATCTCGTGCCGTTATCGTACATCGCCGGAGTACTAACCGGACGACATAACTCAAAGGTGGTCACTGTTGAAGGCCAAGAAGTCTCAGCCATGGAAGCTTTAAAAAGAGCTGGAATATCAGCTCCATTTGAGCTCCAAGCAAAGGAAGGACTAGCTTTGGTAAACGGAACAGCAGTTGGCTCAGCAGTGGCTGCTACGGTTTGTTTCGATGCCAATATATTCTCTCTCCTAGCTGAGGTACTCTCTGCTTTGTTCTGCGAAGCCATGCATGGAAAACCAGAATTCACTGACCCGTTAACGCATGAGCTCAAACACCACCCGGGGCAGATTGAATCAGCTTCAATCATGAAACACCTTCTTGATGGAAGTGATTACATGAAAGAGGCGAAAATCCGCCACGAAAAAGGCCCCTTAACAAAGCCTAAGCAAGACCGGTACGCATTGAGAACTTCTCCTCAATGGTTAGGACCACAGATCGAAGTGATCCGGATGGCAACACATTCTGTGGAGAGGGAAATCAATTCGGTGAACGATAACCCGTTGATCGATGTGGCTCGTGATATTGCTCTTCATGGAGGGAACTTCCAAGGGACACCAATAGGTGTATCAATGGACAATCTCCGAATCGCACTTGCAGCTATAGGTAAGCTCATATTTGCTCAATTCTCTGAGCTTGTTTGTGACTATTCCAATAATGGGTTGCCTTCAAATTTGAGTGGGGGTCCGAATCCAAGCTTGGATTATGGGTTCAAAGGTGCAGAGATAGCCATGGCTGCATATTGCTCTGAGCTTCAATACCTAGCAAATCCGGTCACTACACATGTTCAAAGTGCTGAGCAGCATAACCAAGATGTGAATTCTTTGGGTTTGATCTCGGCAAGAAAAAGTGCTGAAGCTATTGAGATTCTAAAGCTCATGTCATCAACATTTCTGGTGGCACTTTGCCAAGCGATTGATCTGAGACACCTTGAAGAAAACATGAGAGAGACGGTAAAACATGTTGTCCTCAGAGCAGTTAGAAAGACCCTTTATGTGGATCAAGATGGATCACTACTTGAATCGCGTTTTTGTGAGAAGGAACTCTTGCAAGTCATTGAGCACCACCCAGTTTTCAGCTATATCGATGATCCCACAAATCCTTCTTATGCATTTTTGGCTCAACTCCGAGGAGTACTTGTGGAAGGAGCACTCAAAGACTCAAAAGGAGAAGGTATGGATGAGAATGGTTATTCGATTTTCAAGCGAATACCAGTGTTTATGGAGGAGTTGAAGGAATGTTTGGGTGAGGAGGTGATGAAAAGTAGGGAGAGATTTCAGAATGGGGATTTCAAAATAGAAAATAGGATCAAGAAATGCAGGTCATATCCTATATATAAGTTTGTTAGGAGTGAGGTTGGGACTGAGATTCTTAGTGGTGCAAGGAAGATTAGTCCAGGGGAGGACATTGAGAAAGTATACGAGGCCATCAATGAAGGAAAACTAGGTAGTGTTCTTATGAATTGCTTGTCACTTGCTGGTGGATGTTGAGTTTCCTTGATACGTCATTTCTTTCCTTGTAAAATGTATTTTGTTAGTTATATTACTCTACCAAGATTTGTAAAATTTGAAGGAACAATAATATAATTTATTATGATACTAATAATAATCTCTTACTTTTTCTTCTTGAGATAATGTGCAAAGCAAATGTGATAACCTAGTCTCCATTTCGAGTCTATTGCCCAACAAACTCCACTACATAGACGGGAAGTTTTTCCTAGATTCCCCTAGCTCCTACCACGTAGATTTAAGTAGTTAAGTTTTTCATTTTTGGGGTTTTATAAAACAAGTCTTTAATTTTAAATTTTATACAAAACTATGTTATTTTATTAAGTAGTCTCAAGTGTTGTCGATAAAACTGAATGAATAATTTTGAATGTATTAAGAGAATCTTAGAAACTCTGAATACAGAATGAAATGATGTGTTTGATAATTGTCTATCTAAAATATCTAAATACGTTTATTTTTTATTTTAACCTTTTTGGACTGTTTAAATAAATTTATTATTTATCTTTTTATAAATAAAAATGTTATCTAAGAAAACTAAATATAAACTTTTGAACAATATTTTATAGAGTATACTATTGATAATATAACCAGCTAAGTGCAGCCCCATGCGAAGCACGAGTTGTTTTTTAAATATAATTATTTTTAAATTACTTTATATAGTGACTATAAAATGTATTTTTTTAATTTCACATTGACTTATTATTATTATTAGAATGACTATAAATTTTGCTTAAAAACAAATGACTACAAATCACATATTGAATGTTACTAATTTGATTCTTTTGTTATTTTTAATTCAATTCAATATTAAGTTTTTATATAGTTTCAAATTTTAATATTTAGTTTTTATGATCAATCCTTCGTATTTATACATGCATTTTTAATTAGAGATCAAAGTTAAAAACCTAAAAGCATAAACGTAGTATTAGAGTGGCGTAAATATGAATTAATACCCTGAATTTTTAATATTTTTTTATTTTGGAGATTGTTTTCTCAAATTTTCAATTAGATGATTAAACTTTTTTAAAAAAAATCACTTTGGAAATTGTCTTATTAATTTTTTCAATTAGAAGATTAAAATTTATTTTTTTCTAATTACGACTATTTGATAGTGTCACGTCAAAAATTGATGACATAGTAGCGACACGTAACTAAAAAAAAATACTTATGTGTAACATTGAGTCTTATTTTAACATTTATTCAATTAATATTTTGTACCAAAAGGGTAAATATAAGACCATTATAAATTTTTTAAAATAAATTTAATGGCAATTTTATGCTTTTGGTATACAAAATTAATTATATTGATTATTGATGATTATGAAATAAAATTAAAGTTCTGGTTATTAATCTATATTTAGGCCTTAATTTTTTATACCAAAAAGGGTAAAACTGTCATTATATTGATTATTTATGATTATGAAATAACAAGATTTTAATTAGTACATTTATTTATTTTAAAATATTTATCATTATTTTGATTATTGATGTTTTTTTAATTTGAGTTTATAATGTATTAAAATTACTTTAAAAAATTAATAAAGGTCTTATATTTATCCTTTTTGATATAAAAAATAATGGGATAAATGTTAAAATGATACTTAATATTACACACGTATTTTTTTAACCACATGTCGCTGCAATGTCATCAATTTTTGACATGGTACTATCAATTAAACGTAATCAGAAAAAATTAAAAGTTTAATCCCCTAATTGAAAAAATTGAGAAGACACTCCATAGTGAAAAAATATATTAAAAGTTCAAGGTTAATCCATATTTAGGCCTATTTAGGTCATACTCTGTTGCATAATTAATTAACTAAATAAATTCTATAAAAAAATAAATTATTGTAGAATAATAAGTTACGATCATGATTTAGTTTTAAAAGATAATTAAATTTTAATTAGTAATATATAAGTCAGGATTTTTTTAACATTAAGTAACTTAAGGTTTCTTATATGAAATAAAGTTGTTTATTAAATTTTAATCGTTAATATATTTTGTAATATACATTACAATTTTTTTATATTAATTATTATTAACTCATAATATTTTCTTATATTTTTAATATATAATTATTTAGGAATATAATTGTTGTACAATAATGAGTTGCCATTATAATTTTAGTTTTAAAAATTAACTAACTAAATTTTAATAACTAATATATAAGTTAGAATAATTTTGTAACATTAATTAACTAAAGGCCTCCTATATATAATTAGAATTGATAACTAAAGTAATTGTTAATATATTTCTAATATATATAATATAATTTTGATATTAATTACAATTTGTACTCATAATATTTTTAATATATAGTCTAAAGTTGAATAGAAATTTAAACTAAAATCTTAAATATGATTTTTAAGTTGAAATTTATTATACGACTAAGTAATTAAAGAACTCTTATAAAAAATAAAATTATTGCAAAATAATAGGTTAATATTAAAATTTGTAGGACCCATAAAAAGAGTTTTAGTACTAGTTAAATTAATCCTAACACTATATATGAGTATAAAAACGTTTTACTTTTAATTAAATTTTAAGCCTATACCAAAGACCAAAAAGGAACACCAAAAAATCACGTTTTGTCTTATTATATTTTTATATAGATTTTAGGAATAAAATACTAAAAATATTAATAAGTTCATAAAATCAAAACAAAATACTACAACAATATTTATTAAATTATTTATTGACTAATTTGTTAAAGAAAAAAAATTGTACATAACAAAATTTGTTTATAATAGTAAAACAAGAAGTATATTGAATGTAATTTTTAATTGTCTATTAGTGTACATCAGTAAAAATATCACACAACACTACTTATTCATTCGGCCACAATTTTTTGAAAGAACCATTCAGAATTTAAAAATTATAAACAAACAATATGAATAACTTATTCAAACTTATTCAATCAAATTCAGGCTCATTTAGAAGTAAACAAACAATCTCTTAGTCAAATTTGGCTAACAAGTGTCTTAGATTACCTTCTCATGTGTGTGTGTGAGAGAGAGAGAGTGATGCAGAACAGGTTTCAAAGCTTCAAAACAAAAACCTACCACACCTAAAAACACCCACTCCAACAGTTCTGACCACCTTTCAGAAATTAATCCAAAAAAAAAAATCACACAACCTAAGTAATCACCAACTCCTCACGGCATTCATATCTACTGTTGATGAAAGTCAATACCCCCAAGATTATCAAGGGTTCATGCACTGGAAAGATATTACTTATATTAGTTTAAGTTGAATAGTTTACATGGCTGGTAGTAGTAGGAATAGATTTCATTATGAATACTTGTTGCTTCATTGTGTGGAATCACCGAATCAGGAAGGAGTAAAAACTACAAAAGAGACTCAAGGAATGCAAATGAAGACTTAAAATTGAAGATGAATAGGAAGTGTTAAGTACATCAAATGCAAAGAAGAATGGAATTTAGAGGAAAATACCCATTTGATAACAAAGAACAAGTAATCAGTTCATCCATTAGATTAACAGAATACTGTTCATTATTCAAGGACAAGAAGGCGCCAAAACCAAAAGATATCATCAACGAGATGTAAAAATTGTAGAACTATGTGTTCTCTACATGTTGCTGCGTAAACATAATATACACTGACCTTGTTTATTGTATATTATAGTAAACCAGCACCGGCAGACTTCAGCAATATCTCTTCACTTGAACAATTCCATGTGCATTCCATTTAAACCATCTCAAGCCAAAAGATTGTTTTAGCGCTCAAGCATCTAACTTACTTCATCAAGTGGCACTAGTGCCCATTACTTTTCCTTAGCCAGGCCTGCATGCTCTATGTGGTCTTGGTATGTTTCAAAATAAGTCGGAGTAATTTTTTGTACCAGTTCCACTACACCTCACATTGTTCAAATAACAAACCCCATTTGCCAAAAGAGGATGGATATGGTGAAACTTGAAAAGGCCTGCTTCAATCAGCCCAACCTGATAGTTTCATTTGGAAAGATAACGTTTGGATTACGAATATGAGGATTCAGAGCAGCCAACTCCTTCCATTTAGCCCCTGTGCCGTGAACACGAGAAGAGATGCTCCACAAGGTCTCCCCAGGCTGGACTTTAGTTGTTGTCGAGGAAGAAGTTTTAGCAGCTGCCTTTGACTTCATGAGTGGATGCTTATTATTCTTTCCCATTCCATTGGCAAGCAACCAACGGGACCCAGACTGTTGTTGAGATTTGGAACCCCAAAGCTTCTTTTTACCTGGCTCAATCTTCAAACCGGCTACATGAACCTCTGTGATTTTAAACACAGGAATGACTTCCTCTTCTTGGAACTTCTCTTCTTTTGCCAACTCCTTTGTCTCTTTTTTTGCAGGTTCAGACCCGTCCTCGTCTTCATTGTTGTGCCTTATCTCTGAAACTGTGCTGTATATTTTTGGTTTTGGTGGGACAAACAATCTCTCAACCTGAATGAGCGCAAGCATTGGCGTACCAACAGGTTCATAGTTTCGTAATGGATCACGCAGCTGCACCATTAGTGCCACTGTGAAGTTGTTCCCCAACAAACCACACTTTTTGGAGCCTCTGCCTCGTTTTCTTTCTCCATTGGACTTCCCGCGAAACCAGCCACCAGAAGCAGCATGATGGGCTGCAAGAATTTTTGAAGTTCGGTCACTGATTTCATCTTCATCATCAATTACACCAGAATCCAGCCTCATCCATTCATCAAGCGTTAGTGATAAACCCATTAAACCCCCATCATCATCACCGCTGTCTTTAATGTCAAGCAGTTGCAGTCCACCTGCACCCTCCAAACCTAATGACCCACCAATATTGACCATATTCCCCTGAATAGCTGAGAATGCACCATTAGATTGTGGGCTTATGTTTGAAGGTGCATCCTCGTCTGACATGCCTGATTGTATTCTCAGACCCTCAATTGAAAGGGCTTCAATCTTGTCCATAGCTAAAGGAGCAAGATCTTCCAATGATACACACTCAGTGTCCATCTCATCGCCAAATAAATTTGATCGAGGTTTACTTGATGTGGGACCAGATGATTTTCCTTTCACTTGATTTTGCCGACCAGATGTATTTTTCCCAACCTCAGATTCATTCTGCATCAATGCATGCCTGCAACAAGGGTTAAAACAATATCATACCACTTTAGAAACTTGACAGAAAATATATGTTTATGTAGTGATTTCAACTCCACACAGCAATGTATAAAGAGAAATAACAAACCTCTCAAGGGCCTCTAAACTGGGGTCAGCCTCCCATGTTATTTGTTGCATTGTCTTTCCACTTATATCTTCCAAGGGCATCAACTTATTTGCCTGCATTGAAAGCTTTTCAATTCCAACTGAAGCCAGACCCTGTAGTATCTCCAGTATACCTGAACCCATTTCTGCAGGTACAACGACTGGACTAGAAACCTGCATGACCAAGCTCCCACCAACTTTGGCATTTTTGAAAAGTTGAGGACTCATAGACCGTAAAAACCCCCCATTCTTAGTCTGAACAAATGGCCCTAAGCCTTCTCCAAGAGCAGGCAGTGGAAGAGGCTTTTCCAGAGGGAGATCAATTGGACTTCCAAACCCATCAGAGCTATTAGGTGGATCACATTGAAAAGCCTCCTCATTGAGGCCCCATTCACGCATTAAAGCTTCTGTCTCCAAGTCTTCCAACATTGAGGCCCTTGGTACGCTCCTCAGTGCCTGGGTTTCTAGCTTAGGCATCTCCTTGTAAGCTTGTACAGCCGATGAGTGATTGAAGTTCTCAGAAATGGCCACAAATCCAGATCCAGATGAAGTATTGCACTCCAATTCTAATATATCCCCGTAAATATCAAAGTTAAATAATGAACATCCATCGGTCAGAGAATCCTTTTCAAATTGTCTCAACAAACGCTCTCTTGGGGACTCAGGCTCACTTTCTGAACTCAAGACAAAAGGACTGTGGTCTATTCCCAACATGTTAAAGAAATCAGTAGCAACAGATTCAGTAACATCATCCAAGCTATGTGATTTACCCTTGCTACTCACTTTATGAATTGATTCAACCTCCAGATACTTCTCTTGGCTTGAAGTACAACAGTCTTCTTCTTGAGAATCTGATCCTTCTTTCACCAAATCTGATATGCTACTCAGTGCTGACTCCATTTCTTTCAAGAGCAATTCTGTGTTGCATAAGTCATCTTCCTTAGAGTTGCAGTCGCTCGACACAAGGTTATCTCTGTGACAATCAAATTCCTGGACCATGGGTTCAACCTTGGTGCCCTCTTCAAAGGCTGCACCATCAGAGCTGTCAATTCTTCGAAGATCAAGAATATTTTCTACGGAACCATCAGTAGCCTTTAAGGAATCATCTTCTGGTTTTACCTGTTCTTGTGAGGACAATTCTATCACATTCTCTACCAAAGATACTTCACTAACTTCACACTGACTTGCAACATTGTCCTTGGCAGCATCATTTGTGTATGAATTTGGTTTGATGGACTCAAGAGGATCAGAGATAACATTAAGCCCCAGCTTATCAACTGAAATACTCAAGTTCTCTTCATCAAACTTCTGATACAGCATATTTACTGAATCAGACAGTGCAGACCTTGATAGCGGCAAAACCTGATGAAGATCCTTTATTTCTTCTACCGAACGAGATGAAGCTCGGGTCCTAGAAGGAAGGCTTCCAGCTCGTCTTACTGAACTTCGATCATCACTTTGATAACTATTCTGCCTCACATTTAAGACCCGAGGGAGATCACTGTTCGTAGCAGGTCCAATAGAATGATTTCCAATAACTGAATACCCAAAACTGACAATCAAGGTTGCACCCTTGGCCTTACCTGATAACCTGAAACTAGTTGTCCACTTTCCTGAGCTCTTTTCCTCTTCTAATTCTTCTAGAGTTAGAGGTAGCAAACGAGTAAGATCAACCCGATGCTTTCCCAAATCAAGCTCAGCATAACCAAACATTGATGCATATAATAGGAAATACTTTGCCTCGTACCTTGCTGAATGGTGGGGACCACTCCTACTACCATAAACCGAACACGTATGCGTCAACTGTTCTTCAAATTCAGCTATTCCCTCAAGAACCCTGGCTGGACGAGTGGTCAACTCATTATCCCGCCTCTTCCAATGAACACAAAGGCTAAGATCATCAGAATCCGATGGCAACCCTTCAATGGAATGGACTTGGAGAGAAAAACAACAATTAAACCTTTTGTCTCGAACAGGGGTCAAAGCCTTTAAGCCCTTCCAACTCCAAATGGACCTCTTCTCCTTGCCTACTGGGTTTTCATTAACATCCTTCATTTTTGATTTGGAATCAGGCAATTGGGTTTTCCCAATCCCAACAGCTTTAAATTTATTACTTACAGTAGGAATAGAATTCTTTGGCCGCATTTTATCTAGGTACAAAGCTTTATTAATAGCTTCAATATCATTTAACAGCTTCCCATTTCCTGAATCATCACCCATTTTCCTCCGACCCTCTGCTTTTGACAACATCACTCCCTCAAAAAACTAAAAATTTCACTGGAAAAAAAACACCCAAACTGTACGCAATTACTGGATGAACACCAACATAAATTCATGATGAGCAAAGAAATTATGGGTGTGTGAATCTTTGGGTGTCGTTTTAGGGAATTTCAATTTAGCTGCGAGATAAAGCAAAATTATAAGATGATAGTTGATCAATGTAAAATGCAAAAAAAAGAAAAAGAAGATAGTGTTTTAAGGGTTTTACCTGGATTGAATTTTGTGGTGAAAAAGAATAAGGAAGCCCTAAATAACTTCACCAGTCTTATCGTCTGGTTTCTGCAAATTGTAGATTCATTTTCCTACATAAATTGTAGGGAATTCTTACAAGGAGTAGATAGAGAGTAAAAAATCTTCAAAAGAATCAAAATTCAGTCTTTCTCGCCTAACTGTCATCTTCTGTCTCACAAACTTCAACCCGTAAGTTATACTACGAGACAGACTATTTTCAGTGATGCTCCCAATGTTTTAGTGAATTTAAAGTTTGACCTCGTATACTTCTGATATTTTATTTTTCCCCCAATTTAGTTTGTGTTTTTTATTTTATTTTTCATTTAAAAATATAAGAATACCATTAATAATAGATGCAATATTTATTTTCCTAGCTTGAGTTATAATTTTTGACACATATTATTTTTGGGAGTATCTCTTAAATAACATGGGTTTAAATTCTGAGTCCGAAATAATTCTTGAGTCATTTTAGTTCATCATAAAATATTATTTTTTTGAGTTTGGGTTTGGGTTTGGGTTTGGGTTTGGGTTTGGGTTGGAATAGGGGTGGGGGTGTATATATAATAAGTAAATATTTTTTTTATGTATAAATAAGTTTAAAATATGTTATTATTGGTAAGGGTATAATAGTCCGAACAATATTTTTTAATCTAATACTTTAATTATTCTAGAATAAAACAAACAGAACATGAGATTATTTTAAGTTATACCATAAATAATCTCATAAAAACAAACACGTGATTATGACTATTTAATCTAATTGTCTTATGATTATAATCATATGAATTATAATCCCGAGATTATAATTCTTGCAAACAAACATGATCTTAGTTTCGGGTAGCTGCAATTCTATTTTATGATTTTGGTATTTAATAGTATTTTATTTGAATTGAATTGAAAAATATTTATTATTGAGTTTAATTTAAGATTATTATTTAATTATTTTGTTTGAATGCGCGCGATTAACGGATCTTTAAATTTACGAAGTGTAAGCACTTCAAGCCTGTACCAACATTAATGGCAAAAAAGTACTATCAAATACTTACTTTTTTGGCGTAATGGTGTCAATTGTAACTGTAAAATTATTTAAAGGAATTATTTTTAAATTTACTATGTAAGACTTTAATAAATATCAGAAAAAAATTTAAGTAGAATAAAAATTACTCTCTTTGTTTCAAATTATTTAATCATTATTGATTTTTGAAATTTGATTGGAGAAATTTTGAAACTCAAAATTAAGATGACTCATTAAAAATTATGAAACAATAAAATTTATAATGAGTAATATTTTTTTAGATAGCTTACAATATTCATCAATAAATTGATTAAAATTGAAAAAATTATGATTTTATAAAGTCATCGAATAATATATATATATATATATATATATATATATATATATATACACGGTCCGGATCTTAAGCTCACCCCTTATCTAACATACCTTGCTTACCCTCCTTTAGCGACGGACAGGCGACGATTTGGTCTATCGCTATATATAGAACCGTCGTCTTAGCTTTTAGCGACGGACAACATATAGCGACGGACCGAATCGTCGTCCGATCCGTCGCTAAAAGGGGGTGATTAGATAAGGGGTGAGTTTAAGATCCGGACCGTATATATATATAGTCCACTTCTCCAACGAACTGGAAGGAGCGAACCGGCTATAGTGACGGTTTTTTCCGTCGCTATACTATAGAAAGCCGATTTTTTATGCTATAGCGATGAAAAAAAACCGTTATTATAACTGATTCGTTATTAGCTCGCTCTTTTAGTTCGTTGAAAAGAGCCGAACATATGTATATATATATGGTCCTCCTCCCAGGTGGATTATCTTCTTATAGAGTAGTATTTATTGGCGTCTTTGGCCCACGACATATTTCAAAATGAAGTAGGGAGTAGGGAGGATGGGGGAGAGAAGATGGTTTTTCATTGTCAAATTTCACTAAGATACCTCAAATTATTTATATTATTCTCCTATAATTTTCTTACATGCCAAAATTCTTTATTAAATATTATTTCTATTTCACAAAAGAGTCTAGAGTTTTTGTTCTAATTTGACTCATAATAGTATAAAAAGACACAATTTTCTCAGGTTAAAATTAATATTTTATTATTATGCCATCATTATTAAATTATAATTTAATTTAGGTTAAAATATGAAAATAAATAGATCATGAATTTTACAAATAAAGATTAATTTTGTCCTTGGTGAAGGGATTGAATTGAAGAAACACACGGAGCTTTTCCCGACCAATTTTAACTTTGACAAATATATTAAATTTAGGAGGTTCGGAAAGGATAGATTTTTATACATAAAATTAGATTCAAGATTAACCAGCAACATGAGCAATAAGAAAAAACGTATATAATTAATTAATTAAAATTAAATGAAAATGACAAATAGACCCTTATGTAATTAAAATACTTATGTAATTAAATTCCTTCATATTAATTATCTATAATTATTATTATTATCTCTCTTCCGAGATATATTTTGATTTTTTAGAGTTAATTCGTAAAATTTTAAAATTTAAAATTAATATAATTTTGTTCAATTTTTTGAGAATAACAAATACAATAATTACAAGTACTGTATAATTATCATCTACAAAATTATTGGATGGTGAAAAATGGAGGAGCATCTTCGGCTGCCTATTGATGAATATGAAACTGAGGTAACACATTTATAATAAGATGGATCCACCCACCGTACATTCTGTTGCTGAGTTTTAAAGACAAAAACAATGGACAGAATAACTTATGTTTTAATTTCAATTTCTTTGTTACTTATTCTTTTAATAAAAAAGAAAAAAAATGAATAGAAAATTTAGTCACTTTTTTGGTCAAATTTTTCCGTTCAAAAATAAATAGATTTGTAAGAAAAATTAAATAACATAAGATCATCTTTTATAATTCTTACTATAGCCTTATATTGTATAGCTATATATGGGGGCTGATTCATAGTTAACGTTGTAAAAAAAAATTTATCCTTACAATAAATCTTGATCATCCATCCAAATATCTAATGACTAATAGTCTAATATTACTCACGTCCGCAATTTAATTTTTAATATTCCTCAGTTTAATACTGCGGATGAGACAAATGTCCAAAATATCCTCATTGTAAAAGTCTCTCATCTGCAGTATTAAACTGCGGACGCTAGGTATGGCTGGCCAATTGGTAAACGACATCTCTATTGACCAAATAATAGAGATGGGTTCCAACTGACTTATTTAAAAATGATGTCGTTTCTCAATTAGTCAGTCATAGCTAGCGTCTGCAGTTTAATACTGCGGATGAAGAACTTTTACAATGAGAGTATTTTGGACATTTGTCCCGTTCGAAATATTAAACTGCGGAATATTAGAAATTAAACTGTAGAAAGAAGTTATATTGATCGTTAGATATATTCGGATGAACGATCAAGATTTCTTGTTAATATGGATCAGCTCCCTATATATATATTCGTAACTTAGCAATTTAAATATTAATTTAATTTTTTTTTTTCTTTATAAACTCAGTACCAACATTAAAAAAACATATAAATTTTTTATTTTTTCTCTCTATAACTTAATTTTTTTATTTTTTCCGTCCCAAACTACACTCAATCATAACCCTTGCTCACATTCTTTTTAACGCATACAATTTCATTTTCCTCAACAAAGAACCGTAGAGGTCCCACTCCATTCAATCCTAAACCTTGCTCATATTCTTTTTAATGAATAAAATCCCTTTTTGCCAAATCTTCTATATATTTCGCGAACAATGAAGGATTCGAATGCACTGCATTATTTGTGTAGACAGCTTCGCGCTGTTTCTGTGTAAATCTTAAATCGTTTTTCTGTGTCGTTTTGAGAAAATATATCTGTAAGTTTAAACGAGCAGCTCAAAATTACGTCATTTTATCGCGTCTTTTTTTCTATGTCTAAAATTATGTTGTTCTGCTAATACTTAAACTACGTTGTTTTAAGGGACCGAATAGATGCACCTATTCTGCAAATGGTCAAAACTACGTCGTTTTGACCAAGAGATACAAATAATACCTCTTTAGAAGCACCTCAAACCTTTTCAGGGGTGATGTGTCCATCCAAAGAGTCACCAACCCTTCCTATAAATTGATAGGAAGGGGCAGCCTTCAAAATCATCCATTTCTCAAACATTCTAGTATAATAGAGCATTATAATATATAATTTCTTCATCAGTTTCCTTAGTAAATTTGAGAAAAAGTTAGAGCATTTTTTTTGGTTCATAAAGTATACTTTTTGTAGTGTTGCAAAAAGTATACATGTCATCAGATCTTATCACAGGAGACAAGTCTTTATCAACTCTAAGCATCATCACGGAGGCATAATTGTCTTAAGGACATAGTACCAAGTACTAGCCTCGACAAATCATTTACTGTGAGATAAGTTAAAATAAATATATATATATATATATATATATATATAATTTCCTTTAAGGTTACCAACAATATATAGAGAGAACTTTTTATGCAAGTATGCAGATCACCTTTAGCGACAGACAAAATTGTTGTTGTAGGGTCTGAACCGTCGCTATAGTCCGGTTCAGATTTTATGACGATTGGTTTAACGACGATTTTGTCCATTGTTAATTGTGGTCCTCATACGGACCATAAGAACCATAAGAAGCGGCATATATATATATATATATATTGTAAGACCCCAACTTATTATAAATAAAATTGAATTTTTCTTTATTCATTATTCTAAATTAATAAGGGTTAATTTGATATAATTCTTTGGTTATGGGTGAAATGTGCAAAGTTTACAAAATAAGCAAGTGGTTATAAAATATTCATTATTATTAGGGAATATTCGTTTTTGGTCGTGGAATATTCTTTTTTTTTTCGGGAATCTCAAATGCACGACAGCAGCTTGATCATTAGTGGGCCCCATAACGTGAAAAGCAGTTGGATGAAGGAAAATGACAAAGATTGAGTTTTATAAATAACGGCGTAAATTATTCACAATTAACTTTGTTGGGTTACACGGTGGTTAAAATCTGATGTCTGGCGTGGTTAAAGAGATTACGGTATTATTGCAGATATTATTGAATTATTGATCCTTACGTAAGAAGGCACTACTCGATAATAATTGTTACGATGAATTCTTTATTCAATATTATATTTTATTGATTCAATAATTCTTTGCGTTGATATTTTGTATTCTTTGTTGTTTTGATAATTGTCATTACACAAGTATTTTCCATTATCAAATCAATAATTCATATTATTTGAATAATATTATCGAGATAACATTATTGGAAATGTCTAGAAAGTTACATCTAAGGAGAGGTTTGGTCACCTAATTGCGGCAGCAAGTAAGGAGAAATCCTTATTGGAAGCCCTCTTTCTGAGGAAGCTACTGGTTGTCGATCATCAAGTGATTACGTAATATTATTTTAAATAATTAATTATTGATTATTATGATAAAGAAAATATTTATTTTATGTGGATATAGATGGAGAAAATTTTAAATGTGACAATTGTTGAAAATTAATATTTTATCTTTTTACGATAAAATAATTCATTTAAATATATTATTTTAATAATATATTAACGGTGATATTTTATAATGAATGTGGGATATATGAGTATATGAGGAGGTAGAGTATTTTGTGGCATTAAATGTTTAACATATATATTTTGTGTGTCGGTGGACACAATTCTTGAATAGAAAATTTATTATATACGTAAAATTGCCCGTTTGTGGATTTTGGTCAATTTCTGTTTGGAATTTGGAAAAAATTTCTTCTGTAAAGTTGTAGAGAATTGAATTTCCTATAAACAATTGCGAGTTTCGAATTTTTCTGATAACCGGGCTATTTTCTATGAATTGTTGAAGTTTGAAAAATAAAATAATTTTATTAAATTTATGGGGTGGGACCCACTTGTGTTTTAACACATGTGAAATTTCTTGAAGTTTTCTTGTTCCAAGTTGGTGGTGATCGGTTGGTGGAGGAGGCGGGAGAATAAAAATAAATAATAATAATTTATTATTTTAGTCTCGCTTTTATGCTCTAACATTTTCCTATAAATAGAGGACTAAGTTAGAATTGAAAATCACACGAAACTAAGTTTTCTCTCTCTCTCTCTAAATTATCGAGCGTATTATTGTGAATATACTTTGAGTGTTCTTTATACGGTGCGGGTTTACATCAAGACTATATCTAGAAATTGATCAAGACGGGTATTTTGAAGTAAGGGTATTACTTTCTTCTTAAATGATATTTTTCTTCAATATCATTATTAGGAAGTATTGGTGAATTTTTTATCAAATTTGGAACTTGTTGTGTTGGGGTTCTTATTCACGATATCTGACTTTATTCACGATATCGACACTTATTCACGAATACGACATTATTCATAGAAAAATAAAAATTTTTCTTTTTGTCCAAAATATCTATTACGGATACTAGCTTTGATTGTATCCATGTTTTGATCATTCTTGAATTTTACACCAATATGATTATTTTCAAGTATTTTTGGACATGGGTAAAACAAAGTACGAATCCTTAATCCTTAATCCTTGTCATTTTGTTTCCTTTGGATTCGTTTTCTTTAAAAATGTTTTTCATCATCCTCGATCCTAAATGGTGATATAAATGAATATCTTTGGCTTTGTAGTGCAAAGATGAGCGATTAATCGATGAATATCTTTGGCACAGTAGTGCAAAAAGATGAGCAGTGTTGAATGAACATGACTATTTGGTGATACAAATGCATATCTTTGGCACCGTAGTGCAAAGATGATTAAAGATGTATATTGATTGTTATTACGAGGATAAACTATTGATGATGGACTTTTAAACCTTAGAAGGCGGTAGAATTCTTTCTCTACGTGACTCTTCTAATGGATTGTTGTTTCATTGCATTTGTTGATCTAAAACTTGTTGTCTATTGTATTCTATTAGATTTTTTCTGTTGAAGACTAACGATAATTTTTGTACATTATCTTAGTCATAATATTCTTCTTGGGCTAGTTGAGCTCACCCTTTTCCTTTTGTTCCATTTTTCTTCTCGGGAGGTGAGAACATAGCGAGGATCGAGTCGGGTTATGGAGTGATGGTTCTAGGAAGATATTTTAGGCATCCCTACTATTTACGTAAAATAGTGTATGAATAATTAATGACGACTTATTTGGGTGTGTATATTGTCAGAAGACAATATTTGTATTCAAACTCGCAGTTGTATTGTCAGTATTCTACACGACATCTGTATTGTCAAAGTTGTAGTTTGCTTTCTATACCATGTATTTTGGCGACTTCAGAATGGGTGTTGTATACCTATTTTGGGCGTCACACACACACACACACACACACACACACACACACACATATATATATATATATATATCCATATAATAGGTTGCCATGAGAGGCTGTCTGACAACCCCTTTTTATCAGATTGATAAACTTATTGCAAAGTTTGAGATTGAAACATAAATATATCAGTAAGCACTGACTTATCTTGGCTTTTATTTTAATATGAGGACCCCACCATAGTCGACATGTTGTCGGTTTATTGAAATAAAATGAATTTTTAATATTAAATAATACCGTAAGCATGACTTGTACACTTTGTGCCTTTTTTATAAAATACTCCCGGTAGCACAAGCTCTTACTATTTGTTAAAAAAAAAAAAAAAATCAAAACGGCGATAACTTCTTACGGCTTGCATAAAAAAAAGAAAAACCCAAAACCGACAGAACCTCTTACGACTTGCACAAAAAAAAAAAAAAAAAAATCAATCCAAACCTAAGACAACCTCTTACGACACACACAAAAGTTCTTTATTTCTTTATTCCAAATAAAATATTTGTTATTTTTATAACTCTTTCATTTAATAACAAATAAAGAATTATAATTTAAATAAAAATAATATCCTATTTTATAAAAATATATTTTTATAATTTTTATTTGCTATTTTTATAAAAATATTTTATAAAAAAAATAAAGAATACAAAATATTGTATAACAAATAAAGAATATAAAATATTTTGCTATTTTTATTTGCTATTTGTTATAAAAATATTTTATAACAAATAAAGAATATAAAATATTTTATAACAAATAAAGAATATAAAATATTTCTTTATTTTTATTTGCTTTATTTGTTATAAAAATATTTTATAACAAATAAAGAATATAAAATATTTTATAACAAATAAAGAATATAAAATATTCTTTATTTGTTATAAAAATATTTTATAACAAATAAAGAATATAAAATATTTTTATAAAATAGCAAATAAAAATTATAAAATATATTTTTATAAAATAGGATATTATTTTTTATTTGAATTATAATTCTTTATTTGTTATTAAATGAAAGAGTTATAAAAATAACAAATATTTTATTTGGAATAGCAAATAAAGAACTTTTTGTGCAAAGCCGTAAGAGAGTTGTCTTAGGTTTGATCGGGCTATTTTTTTTTTTTTTTGTGCAAATAGTAAAGAGGTTGTGTCTTGGGTTTGGATTTTTTTTTTTAACACCGTAAGAGCTTGTAGTGGTGGGAGTATTTTATAAAAAGGCACGGTAAGTACAATGTTGTCTTGGTACGGCATTATTTAATATTAAAATTCTTTTTATTTCAATAAACTGACAACATGTTGACTATGGTGGGGTCCTCATATTAAAATAAAAGTCGGTACAAGTTGTGCCGGCTGGGTATATTTATGTTTCAATCTCAGCCTTCCAATAAGTTTATCAACGATACAAAAGAGGTTGTCAGACAGATTCTCATGGCAACCCGTTCTTATGGAAAAACTCTTTATATATATATATATATATATATATATATATATATATTACCTCATGTCTTGATTTGTATGTAACTATCGTTCTATGTTGAAATACAATGTCTTACATATAATAAATTAATAAATTTTGAAAACTCAATATATAACCCGGATGGGATGAATTATTTCATTACTTATTATCAGTTAGTTTTGAATTAGATATTCCAATAGTATAGTCGAGTAGATAATTTGACCTTCATACTCAACATCATTAATATAAATTGTCTTGGTATTTGACTCAATAATTTTAACTTGGATTGCAAACACTGTTGGAAAATGGGACTTAGGGAGTAATTGGTAAAACCAATTGAACCGTTGAAAATTTCTCAGTTAGTCAGTTGGTTGATTAGATTAATAGGTAGGTAATGATCAATATTAAGAAATTTTGGTGAAGAATTAAGTTGACAAATTTGTTAACGCAGCAGCAAGAATGTTTAAAGGAAGGAGAAGAACTGAACTTTTATTTATCTGTGGTACTTACATATGATAGGAAGATGGCCTTTATATAAGCATTAGAATAAAGGATAAGCCTAACAACATGATAAGGCTGATTCAAAATTAAAACTAAACTGATTTAATTATATCCTTCAGATAAAAAGATTTTATTCAAAAATAACTAACAATTTGAAAACTAGCTAGAACGAAAAATCGGTGGAGTTTGAATTAACATCCAACATATCCTCCCTTATTCGAACGACCACAACATCCAAGTAAGCTCCTGAACTTGTAAAATTTTTCTATGGTCAACGCTTTTGTGAACACATCTGCAATTTGGTCCTCTGTGCTGCAAAATTCTAGTTTTACTTCACCTTTTGCTACGAGCTCTCGGATGAAGTGATGACGAAGCTTAATATGTTTAGTTCTTCCATGAAAAACTGGATTTTGAGTCATCGCGATGTTGGACTTGTTATCACAGAATATAGTTGTTGGCCTCTCTTGCTTCTCCTTTAAATCACATAATATCCTCCTCAACCACACAACTTGACATGCGGTTTTTGTAGCAGCTACATATTCAGTGTAAGACCCCGAAAATTTTTTTAAATAAAAAGGAATTTCCTTTATTTATTATTTTGAAATAGTAAGGGTGGATTTGATTAATGTGGTTAGTTATGGGTAAAATGCTAAATATTTTAAATAAGCAAGTGGTGATATAATATTCATTATTATTTAGGAGAATATTCGTTTTGGTCGTGGAATATTAAATCTTTGTTGGGAATATTCGTATTATGGCGCAACCATGTGTGGGCCCCATAAAGAAAAGCGATTGGAGGAAGAAAACGACAAAAATAAGTTATTTAAAAATAATGGCGTAGTTGTTACCGTTTACAATGTTGGAATACCCGGTGGTTAAAACACAGTAATACGCGTTATTGCACAGTAGCACACGGTATTGCACCAATTATTGATTCTTACGTAAGAAGGCACTACTCAATAATGGTTACAGTAATTACTGTTCAGTATTTTATTTTATTGATTCAATAATTGCTTCGTTGATATTTTATATTGTTGTTGTTTCAATAATTGTCATTACACAGTATTTTTCATTATCGAACCAATAATTCATATTATTTGAATAATATTATTAGATAACATTATTGGCAATGTCTAGAAAGTTTACATCTAAGGAGAGGTTTGGTCACCTAATTGCGCGCCAAGAAGGAGAAATTCTTATTCGAAAGCCCCTCTTCCTGAACCGCTCGGTTGTCAATATTGTGATTACGTAATATTATTTGTGAATAATTAATTATTGATTCATATGATGAGGAAAATATTGATTTTATGTGGATATAGGCGGAGAAAATTTTTATAGTGACAATTGTTGAAAATTATTATTTTATCTTTTCTCGATAAAATAATTCATTTAAATATATTATTTTAATAATATATTAACGATGATATTTTTACGATGAATGTGGGATATATGAGTATATGTGGAGGAGGAGTATTTTTGTTACCAAAAATGTTTAAAACATATTAAACATGTCGGTGGACCCCATTTATTATTTGAAATTTGATTATAGCTTGTAAAAATCGCCCATTTGTGGATTTGGTCAATTTCTATTTGGAATTTGAAAAACTTTCTTCTTCAAAGTTGTAGAGAATTGAATTTCCTATAAAACTCATAAGATTCAATTTTTCTGATAAAAGGGCTATTTATTATGAATTATTGAAGTTCAAGCTCAAATAATTGATTTTGGAAGTTTAAATTATTTTAAATTAGAAAAATGTTTTTTTATTTTTTTTCTAGAAGGTTGGCATGTGTGAATTGCTGAGATTAAGATTTCAAAGAATATGTATAATATTTTTATATATATTAATATTATATTAAATTTTTCTTTTTGGTGTTTAAGCGATTTCTATAAATAAGTGCTTAGGTTATAATTGAAAATCACACGAAGCTCAAGTTTTCTCTCTCTATATTATCGGCGTATTCTTATGAGTATTTTGAGTATACTTTGAGTATTGCTATATACGGTGAAAGTTCAAGTCATAGCCTTTATATCCGGTGTTTCAACTTAAAATCTTGTCTTTCGAGGTAAAGGATGTTATTTTCTTCTCAAATGATATTATTTCTTCAATATCATTATCTTTGAAATATTGGTTGGAACTTTTTATCAAATTTGGAAATTTTTTTTTTTCATGTCGGGGTTCTTATTCATGATTCTTACTCATGAGTTACTATTATTCACGAAGTCTATTCATTAAAGCGTGAAGATATTTTTGTGAAATTTCTATCTTTTGGTGTGAGTTACTATTCACGATACTCAAGACTATTCACGATATCACGACATTATTCACGAATATGACTTATTCATCGAAAAATGAAAATTTTTCTTTTCGTCCAAATATCTATTCTCAGATACTAGCTTTGATTGTATCCATGTTTTGATCATTCTTGAATTTTACACCACTATGATTATTTTTGAGGTATTTTTGGGCGTGGATAAAACAAAGTACGAATCCTTAATCCTTAATCCTTGTCATTTTGTTTCTTTGGATTCGTTTCTTTAAAAAATATTTTCATCATCCTCGGTCTTAAATGATGATATTATTGAATATCTTTGGCCCAGTAGTAAAAGATGAATGATTTATGATGAATATCTTTGGCCCTGTAGTGCAAGATGAATGATTTATGATGAATATCTTTGGCCCGTAGTGTAAAAGATGAATGATTTCGATGAATATCTTTGGCCCGTAGTGCAAAGATGAGCAGTGTTTAGATGAACATGATTAATGGTGAATATCCTTGGCGTAGTGCAAGGATGAATATTTGATCCCGGATATATATTGATTGATGTTCTGAGGGATAAAAATAGACGATGAACTTTAAAATTCATACATAGAAGATAGTAGTTTGCATTCTCTACTTAACTCTTCTAATGAATTATTATTTCCGCTGCGAATATTGATTTAAAACTTGTTGTCTATTGTATTCTATTATATTTTTCCCTGTTGAAGACTAACGATAATTTTTTTGTATATTATCTTAGTCATAATATTCTTTACTAGGCTAGTCGAGCTCACCCTTTTCCTTTTTGTTCCATTTTTCTTCTCAGGAGGCGAGAATATAGCGAGTACGAGTCGGGGTATGGAATGAAAGTTCTAGGGAGAGTTGTTTAGTAGTCCTCACCATTGTTGTAAAATAATGTATCAATAATTATGATGGGGATTTATTTGCGTGTGGATATTTATCAGATGGCAATATCTCGTATTTAAACTCACAGTTTATATGTTGTAATAATAAAGTTGTAGTTATTTACGTACCATGTATTTGGCGATTGAGAATGGGTTGGATGGAATGGACCTATTTTGGGGGCGTCACGGTTGGTATCGAGCTTAGGGATATGATCTCTGGCGGAGATCGGGGAATAGAACTAGGAGGGAGGCAGAGTAAATCCTTCGCTAAGGTGTCCTACCTAAGCTTATTTGATAGTTGGTCATATATAGGGATATTATGTGATATATTGATTTCCTTAATTAACCCTTGTTTTATGATAGTATTTGAGAATGTCGATTGAGAATATTAATGAGTGGAAATGAGACCAGTGGAGATGCCCTGTCTTTACCAACGAGGAGAGCGTCGTGCAACAGGCTGGCAATGTACCTCCTGTAAACAACACCACTGAGCAGACGATAAACGACGGGATGTTTAGAAGCTTTTTGCAGTTCATGCAAAATCATACGAGGGAGACTCGTGTTCAAAACATAGGAGGAAATGATAGCAATTCACGGGTTGTCACAGCCAAGTAGTTCAAAGAGTTGGGACCACCAGAATTTAAGGGAAAGCCTGATCCGATCATGGCGGAAACATGGGTCAAGCAAATCACTAAGATATTCGATGTCTTGGGATGCACGGAGGAACAGAAGGTTCCATTCGCCACATTTATGTTCCGTGGCGAGGCAGACTACTGGTGGGAGTCTGTGAAGCGTACCATCCACCGCAAGGCCAAAGATGTCTTGGGAGACGTTTCAGAACTATTTAATGACAAATACTTTCACGAAAGTGTTCGTCATATGAAGGAAGTGGAGTTTATTAGACTGGAAGAGTACAACATGAGCGTGTCTCTCGATGAGGCGAAGTTTTCATGAGTTGTCCAGTTTGCACCTCATTTGGTGGAAAATGAGGAGCGAATGACACGTATGTTTCTGAGGGGTCTAAAATCCGAGATTCGACAATATCTTATCTCTCATAAATTTTCTTTATATCCAGATGTTGTAAGCAGGCTCAATTATTAGAAGCGTGATAACTTAGTATGTTCAACCGAGGGACCACAACGTGGGTCATATCGGTGTGGCCGATCATCAAAACGATGATAACCAGCGGGGAGGAAAGAATACGGACAAAGGCGGTAACCACTTGGGTGGTAATCGTGGCCATGATAATAGGAGAGGTGACTCAAGTGGACATTTCAAGAAAGAAGGTTCAACAATAACCATGTGAAGACGCGTCGGCCAAAGAAGAATCGGTTCAAGGAGGAGAAACGACCACCGGTCATATGCTATAAATGCGGAAAGAGGGACATATCGGTCAAAAGCGCCCACAACAGTTCGGTATGCTATAATTGTGGAAAGGAAGGACATATCTCGAGAGTGTACTGATGGCGAAACCAAGTCCAGTGAGGATGGTGACTCAAAAGGATGTCCGGAAAAGTCAAAGTCAAGCGGTTCTGGAAGGCGTTTGTCGTGGACGGTCAAAATGCGAGGAACCCGAACGAAGTTTAGCGGGTTAGTTAATTATAAATTCTTGCGAAGTTTATACCTTACTAGAATCTGGGTTCTACCCATTCTTTTATCTCTCTTTGCTTTGCGCTCAACGTTTGAATTTGACTACGGAGAAATTAGACTTTGACTATCTGTGGAGACTCAGATTAAGAGAAACTTTTATTACATCCGTTGTTTAGAAATCTTGCTTGATTCAGTTGGCACTATCACATTACCGTTAACCTTATTTCTATAGAGATATTTGTTTTTGATGTGATTTTAAGGTTAACTACTCATCATGCCAAAATTGATTGCTTTTCGTAAGGTTGTTAGTTTTCATATTCTTAAGCAACTCGTTATTCAATTCAAGCAACCAAACCATTGAAGTCAAACTCTTTCATATTAAATTATAAAGCCATTTGTTTATTGAAAAACGAATGTCAAGCTTTCTTAGTCCATGTTATGGATTTGAATAAAGACACGTCAGATTTGAATAATATTCCTGTTGTTATTGATTTTTCCGACCCATTTCTGAAGAATTTCGCCTACTCCAGAGAGCGTGATATTGAATTTGTATCGACTTTAAATCTGGTACAAAACCCATTTCTAAAATCTCATATCGAATGGCTCCTATTGAACTTCAGGAGTTAAAAACCCAACTGTAGAAGTTGATACCCGAGCCTCTATCTGGTGACTTCCTTTGTGGAATGCACCGAAGCCAGACTCTCCGTAGGGGACACCATATTCGTGCGATAGTAAACTGATAGGTGTCATTGTAACGTGCTATCCAAGATTGGGATGTGAGTCACAGTTGAGAACAACCTAAGTCGGTAATCGAAATATGTAGCTTTCTAGGCTTAGTTGGTTATTATCGGAGATTCGTTGAAGGATATTCTCGAATCGCTATTCCATTAACGCAGCTGACTCGTAGAGATACAAAATTCGAATGGAGCAAAGAATGTGGGAAGAGCTTCGAAGAACTCAAGAGGAGACTCATTTCAGCACATGTTCTGACCATGCCATCCTGGAAAAGCGAACGTGGTAGCTGACGTGTTGAGTAGAAGATCGTATACAAGTACGAGTACGATATTGTCAAAAACTAATTTCATTATAATTTACAAATAATAGAGATGGAGATGAAAACTCTAGGTACCCACGTGATGATATATACGAGTATAATCGACTTTAATCGATAAAGTTAAAGTTATTTCAAGCTACACACACGAGTGATGAATTTGAAGAAGGAGGTGCAAGAAGTTGTTATTTCAAAAGCGAGAATCGGTGAGGTGAGGAAAACTCAAACCTTCGATTTATTAATCCATTTGAAATTCTCGATCGAATAGGAACTTTGGCCTATAGACTCGCTTTTACCGCCAAGTACGACGCGTGTTCATAACGCTTTTCACGATCGATTGTTACGTAAATATGTGGACGACCGAACCACGTCATTGAGTTAGAACCAGGATAAGATAGCCAGAAGACTTAACGTCGTGAGGAGGTACTGTCAAGATCTTGGATAGGAAAGAACATGTCCTATGTCTGAGGTTATACCACAAGTTAAAGTTTTGTGGAGAAACCATCTTTATTGAGGAAATAACACGGGAGTTGGAAGCGAAAATGAAAGCGAGGTATTTTCATCTTTTGAAACACAGTACGTCACGCCAATTTCGAGGACGAAATTTCATAAGGAGGGAGGTTGTAAGACCAAAATTTTTTAAATAAAAAGGAATTTCCTTTATTTATTATTTTGAAATAGTAAGGGTGGATTTGATTAATGTGGTTAGTTATGGGTAAAATGCTTAAATATTTTAAATAAGCAAGTGGTGATATAATATTCATTATTGTCGGAGAATATGGTTTGGTCGTGGAATATTCGACTTTGTCGGGGAATATTAAATGCGACGATTTAGCGCCCATGTGGGCCCCATAATGTAAAGCGATTGGAGGAAGAAAGCGACAAAAATAAGTTGTTTAAAAAATAACAGAAGTTGTTATTCTGCTTACATATTTGTTGGAATACCCGGTGGTTAAAACACACGATGTCTGGCGTTATCGCACAAAGAAGACACGCAGATTGCACCAATTATTGATTCTTACGTGAAGGCACTACTACAATAATGGTTACGAGTAATTCTTATTCAATATTTTATTTTATTGATTCAATAATTCTTTGCGTTGATATTTTATATTATTTGTTGTTTCAATAATTGTCATTACTACGGTATTTTTCATTATCGAACCAATAATTCATATTATCTGAATAATATTATTAGATAACATTATTGGCAATGTCTAGAAAGTTACATCTAAGGAGAGGTTTGGTCACCTAATCAAGGCGCCAAGAAGGAGAAATTCTTATTGGAAAGCCCCTTCACTGAGGCGCACTCGTTGTCAATATTGTGATTCTGTAATATTATTTGTGAATAATTAATTATTGATTCATATGATGAGGAAAATATTGATTTTATGAGGATATAGATGGAGAAAATTTTTAATGTGACAATTGTTGAAAATTAATATTTTATCTTTTTTTGATAAAATAATTCATTTAAATATATTATTTTAATAATATATTAACGATGATATTTTTACGATGAATGTGGGATATATGAGTATATGTGGAGGAGGAGTATTTTTGTTACCAAAAATGTTTAAAACATATTAAACATGTCGGTGGACCCCATTTATTGACTGAAATTTGATTATAGCTTGTAAAATTGCCCATTTGTGGATTTTTGGTCAATTTCATTTGGAATTTGAAAAACTTTCTTACGCAAAGTTGTAGAGAATTGAATTTCTTATAAAAACTCGCAAGATTCGAATTTTCGATAAAAAGGCTATTTATTATGAATTATTGAAGTTAGAAAATTCAAATAATTGATTTTGGAAGTTTAAATTATTTTAAATTAGAAAAATGTTTTTTTATTTTTTCTAGAAGGTTGGCATGTGTGAATTCTTTGAGATTAAGATTTCAAGGAATACGTATAATATTTTTATATATATTAATTTATTAAATTTTCTACTTTTTGGTGTTCTAAGCAATTTCCTATAAATGGTGCTTAGAATCACTTTTAAATCAAGTTTTTCTCTCTATATTATCGGCGTATTCTTGTGAGTATTTTGAGTATACTTTGGGTATTGCTATATGGTGCAAGTTCAAGTCATAGCCTATATCAGGTGTTTCATAGAAATCTTTTGCTCTTTCGAGGTAAGGGATGTTATTTTCTTCTCAAATGATATTATTTCTTCAATATCATTATCTTTGAAATATTGGTTGGAACTTTTTATCAAATTTGGAACTTTTTCATGTCGGGGTTACTATTCATGAGTTCTTATTCATGAGTTACTATTCACGAGTTCTATTATTCACGAGTCTTATTCACGAAGTGTGAAGATGTTTTTTGTGAAATTTCTATCTTTTGGTGTTGAGTTACTATTCACGTATACGACACTATTTACGATATCGACATTATTCACGAATACGACCTTTATTCATCGAAAATTGAAAATTTTCCTTTTCGTCAAAATATCTATTGTGGATACTAGTTTTGATTGTATCCATGTTTTGATCATTCTTGAATTTTACACCACTATGATTATTTTTGAGGTATTTTTGGACGTGGATAAAAACAAAAGTACGAATCCTTAATCCTTAATCCTTGTCATTTTGTTTCTTTGGATTCGTTTTTTAAAAAATATTTTCATCATCCTCGGTCTTAAATGATGATATTATTGAATATCTTTGGCACCAGTAGTGCAAAGATGAATGATTTATGATGAATATCTTTGGCCCGTAGTGCAAAGATGAATGATTTCGATGAATATCTTTGGTCCAGTAGTGCAAAGATGAGCAGTGTTTAGATGAACATGACCAATGGTGAATGTCCTGGCTTTTCAGTAGTGTAAGGATGAATATTTGATCCCAAATATATATTGATTGATGTTACTGAGGATAAAAAATAGACTATGAACTTTAAAATTCATACATAGAAGATAGTAGTTTGCATTCTACTTAACTCTTCTAGTGAATTATTATTTCATTGCTGTAATATTGATTTAAAACTTGTTGTCTATTGTATTCTATTATATTTTTCCCTATTGAAGACTAACGATAATTTTTTTGTATATTATCTTAGTCATAATATTCTTTACTAGGCTAGTCGAGCTCACCCTTTTCCTTTTTGTTCCATTTTTCTTCTCGGGAGGCGAGAATATAAGAAATGCAGTCGGGGTATGGAATGAAAGTTCTAGGGAGAGTTGTTTAGTAGTCCTCACCATTGTTGTAAAATAATGTATCAATAATTATGATGGGATTTATTTGCGTGTGGATATTGTCAGATGGCAATATCTGTATTTAAACTCACAGTTTATATGTTGTAATAATAAAGTGTTAGTTATTTCTGTACCATGTATTTGGCGATTCAGAATGGGTTGGATGGAATGGACCTATTTTGGGGGCGTCACAATAGAACCAAATACCTTTAGGTGATTCATATTTGGCCTTCTCCCATACCAAGCTTCGTAAGGAGTTTTGCCTTGAAGCGATTTTTGTAGGAAAAACGATTTATTAAATACATCGCAGTTGACATCGCTTCAAATTAAAACTTCTTTGGTAGTCTTCTTTCTTTCAACATACATCTCTCATGACTTCAAATATGCTTTTGTTCTTTCGTTCTAAGAACCCCATTTTGTTGCGGAGTATAACTTGCGAAGAAGTTTCTTCAATTCTCGCACTTTTACAAAAAAGAAGAACTCCTCGGATGTGAATTCACCACCACGATCTGCTCAGTAGTGTTTTCAAGGAATGTCGCGATTGTTTCTCAAAGATATACTTTGAATTCCAAGAATCTTAAAAATGCTTCAGATTTCTGTTTGATAAAATAAACCCACGTTAGTCAAGAAAAATCATCTACAAATACCAAACAGTACTTGTTCCCCTAATAATGAGGTCATGACGATAGGGCCACATAAATCAGCATGTACTAGCATCAACGGTGCTTTTGCTCTCCAAGACTTCCCCACTTGAAATGGAACACGATGTTGTTTACCATAAACACAAGCTTCACATACTTCCTGATTTTTAGTTACTGGAGGCAACCCATTCACCATTGTCTTTCTTTGCATCAACCTTAGGCCATCAAAATTCAAATGCCCATATCTTTTGTGCCATAGCCAAGAGTCATCAATAACACTAAATGCATTACAATTAAGCTCAGAAAATTGAAGGGGAAACATCTTATTTTCAGTCATTTTTACAGAAAATAATAATTTCTTATCCTCCTTATTGTAAATCATGCAACAATCATCATCAAAAACAGCGTAGTATCCTTTCTTAAGTAGTTGACCCACACTAATAAGATTTTGACCCAACTGTGGAACATACATTACATCTGAGATAAGTTTCTTTCCAAACTTGGTATCAATGGAGACAAATCCTTTTCCATAAACCCGAACTTGCTCATTATTTCCTAAGCTGACTTGAGACTTTACGGATTCATCAATTTCGATAAAGATAGACTTATCACCGGACATGTGATTACTGCAACCACTATCTAGATACCAAACATGCTCTACAGTTTCAGTTAAACAACACAGAAACAACGACTCCTCATTATTATCACATTTTTCTTCATGAAATTTTGCTTCATTTTTCTTGTTATACCAATAATTATCTTGAGTATGTTCATATTTTCCACAAATAGAGCAAATAGGAATATTTGGATCCTTATTTTTATACCAACAATCTTTCTCAATATGACCCTTCTTACTGCAATTATAACAAATGGGAAGCTCATAATTATTACGAGTTGTGGTTTTCACCATCATGACCGTTGAAGTGCTTATGAGCACTAGCTTTGTTAAAGTGCTTACCGTTATTCCTGCTCCAGGACTTGTCACCATTACCTCTGCTATAACGTTTTTGAGTCTGGTTCCAACTTTTTCCTCCGCTTCGAGCACTTTCACGTTTATCTTTTGAATGATTCTTCCACCCATGGGAGTGTGAGCTCGCACCTGTCTTCAAGTCAATCTTTGACTGAAAAACTTGTTCAACTTGATTTTCAACAACCCTGCTCAATCTTTCCTCATGTGTTTTCAATGAACCCATTAATTGAGTAAATGATAAAGTAGACAAATCTTTGGATTCCTCAATTGCAACCACAACAAAATTATACTTTGGAGTTAAACTCCTCAAAACTTTTTCAACAATTTTTTGATTAGACATGTTTTCACCAAGAGACTTTGCTTGATTAACAATAAAATTAACTCTTATAGGAAAATCATGTATTGTCTCAGAACTTTTCATCAACAACGTTTCAAAGTCTCGACAAAGAGTTTGCAATTTAAGAGTAATTACCTGCATTGAACCTTCATATTCATTTCGCAGCAACTCCCATGCTTCCTTTGATGTTTTTGCACCCATGATGTTAGGAAAGATTGTATCATCCAACCCTCGTTGTATATAGGACAATGCTTTTGCATCTTTTTTGTTATTTTCTTTCATCTCTTTCATTTGGGCAACAGTGATTCCCTCTCCTTCATATACTGTATAACCATTCTCAACAAGTTCCCATAAGTCAAGAGAAACAAACATGGTTTTCATCTTAATACTCCAAAACTGATATTTTTCACCTTTAAAAATAGGAACATGTGGTTGAGAGTTGTTACTTGATGCAGCCATACTTACTTTGACCTTGCCTTTGATGGAGTTGTAATTTTCGCTTGAGTTATTTAACCCGCTTTGATACCAAACTTTGTTAACGCAAAGAACAAGAATATTTAAAAAGAAGAAGAAGAAGCGAACTTTTATTTATCGTGGTACTTACATATGATAACAAGATGGCTTTTATATAGGCATTAGAATAAAGGATAAGCCTAACAACATGATAAGGCTGATTCAAAATTAAAATTAAACTAATTTAATTATATCCTTCCGATAAAAGGATTTTATTCAAAAATAACTAACAGCTAAAAATTAACTAGGAACAGAAAATCTGGTGGAATTTGAATTAATATCCAACAAAATTAAAATAGTAGCTAGCTAGGTTATCTCTTTATTTCCAAATATATAGAAAAAAAAGAAGAGAAGAATCCTTTGATTGAGACTTTCACTAAGAAATTAAGAATCATATTATGCAATTGCGATGTATTACTTCTGAACTTGTTACTTATGTTTTATATCATTGGTGTGGGACCTTGTTACAATAAAATATGATTGTCTAGTCAAATTATCATGTTAATTAAGAATTATACCTCATCCGTCCGTTCTAAAATTAAAAATATAATTTAATTTTTGAAGTTAAACGATGTCATATTAAATTTTAAAATCGCTATGACTCGTAAAAGTTTAAAATAAAATAAATTTTGTGATTAACGATTTTTGTTATATATTTTAAAATTATAATAATTGTATCAACAAAAATTAAATAAATTTACATCAATATAAAATTTAGTATGTTGTGGTTTGATCTCAAAAATTAAATCATGTCTCTAATTTTTAAATAAATGGCTGCATGTATTACTTTTAAACTTATTACTTTTGTTTTATATCATTCGTATGGAACCTTGTTATAATAAAATATGATTGTCCAGTCAAATTACCATGTTTATTTTTCTTGTGTAATTAAATAAATAAGAACCGAAGATATTTTGGATTATGTCACGATTGAATTGAATAATTAAACGCTAAAATAACCAACACATAAAGAAGCCTTGTGGTCCTTATCTAAAGCTGTAAATGAATTAAATAAATTTGAGTATTGAGTTATTCAGATTTGATTTATAAAATTTATTGAATACAAAATATAATTTGATTGATGCTCGTTTAGCTATCGAGTCAAACACAATCTTAAATCGAGTCTGATCGCAGTTTAAACTTTTCGAACGAGAATATGATTCGAGTATCAATAGAAAATTATAATTTGAAGAGGTTCGAAAAATTTATCGAAATTTAAAATTTATTCATATTTGAATCATTTATATTTTAAATCGAATTTTTAATCTAACGAATATAAATTCGAACTATTTGCTCATATTTGCTCATTTTATAGTGATACCTTATCTGACTCTTTTATTAACTTTAACCAACCACCTTCCAATTTATATTTCATTTCTCAAATTTCCTTTATTTGGGAGCAGTGATTTGACCCGAGGCTTGTTGAGCTTTCTCTTAAATATTGATAATTCAAAAAGTTACTCATCTGTGTCAATTATTTTTACTCGCATACTTCAGGTGTATATTTATATACATATATATCCTCGAGTTTCTCCAGCAAATTAAAGGGAGCAAATTAAAAACAAATTAGTTATAGTGACGATTTTTTTCGTCGTTATAGCTTAAAAAATTGACTTTTACTATAGCGATTGAAAAATCGTCGCTATAGCCGGTTCGTTCTTAGTTCGCTCCCTCGAGTTCGTTGGAGAAACGGACTATATATATGAAAAAAAATTCCAACAAACCAAAAAAAGAATCAAAAACGAATTGGGCTATAATGACAGTTTTATGAGATATAGCGACGGTTTGAACCGTCACCTTAAATATAACTGGCTATAGTCATGATTTTCTATGCTATAGCGGCGGATAAAATTGTCACTATAATCAGTTCGTTTTTTTGTCTGAGAAATGGATTTTATATATATATATATATATATATATATATATATATATAGAGAGAGAGAGAGAGAGAGAGAGAGAGTACGACACAAGGGATCTCGGACTCTATAAAATACGGACCATTTTTTTTTTTTTTTTTTTGGTTTTTTTTTTTGAAACAACTAAAAAATAAAATAAAAATTATGGAATGGAATTTTTACATGTCTACAGTGTTTTGGGTGTGATTTGGATGCCTATACCAAAACATGTTTATGCGATCTGTGCAGGCATGTACATACATTTTTTAGTATAGGTGTCCAAAACACACCAAAAACACTTTATTATATAAAAATTCCAGATTTATAATTTATTTATTTATTTTAGTTGTTTCAAAAAAAAAAAGCAAAAATAAAAATAAAATAGGTCCAGATTTTTAGACACTGTCAAGAGTCCGAAACAGGATCATGTGTGTGTGTGTGTGTATATATATATATATATATATATATATATATATATATATATATATATGTGTGTGTGTGTGTGTGTGTATTTAAATTTTTTGATGATTGGATAAGTATCAAAGCAGATGATTGCTTTGACGTAAAACCCAAAAAGCCTTGTATACTCCACCAGTTTTTGATAAAATAGATGCATAATTAAGCAGAAGTTACAGAACATATAAATTGTTAACCAATAGGTTTACATGCATGTTCCACACAACATATGTTCCAACTCCAAAAGGGAATGCTATTAATTATCTAAAAAAATATGTAGTTCATATATATACTCAAGCTAAACACACATCATTTTCCATGGTATATACTCCATTAGGTAACCTAGCTTGTCCAGAAGAAACGTACCTACTTAATTGCTTTGATTAGTGATCAACCTAAAATTAATGCTTTTAAGAATCTAATTCCAAGATTCAAGCCATGGAATATACTTATCATTTAACAAAAGCTAGCTATTCTTGCAAGCAAGTGGCTTAATTGCTAAAGTACAATCTAAAAAGAAACTAACCAATCTTTTATTTTTATTTTAAAAATGGCTAGAGGGGAAGGGTTGGTTTATAGACATTTGTAGGATTTATCTTCTCTCCATTACACATTGTCTACAATTCTATTCAATATACCATTTTTTTATAGTTTTAGATGGTATAATTAAAATCAACACGTTAACTTATTTATAATATTGATCAGTAGTATTGTTGTTTCAAAAATAAAAGTAATCTCACACATTTTCATCATTTGATGAACATGTAAATATTTAATCAAAATTTCTATAGTTGAAGATTTTTTAAAACTTTTAACGGTAAAATTATTTTTAATGTTTCTAATTTTTTTTAGGAATGATCTTAATAGCATTAACTATTTATTAACATATTTTATCATTAGGGTACTAAGATGAAATAATCGGTGTATTGAATGAAATTGGAGGAAATGTATAATGGAGGGGATCCGAGTCAAATCCACATTTGTAATTTATGTCTTTTATAATTACAATTGTTACATTTGGATTGGAAGAAAGAGGGTGGAAATGGAATGAATCATTCCTATGGAGTGAAAAAAAGTGTGTTTGATTACTCCATTAAAATAGAATAAATCATTCTCATTTTTTCCAAATTTATTAATTTTATTCCTTGGGAAGAGTATGGAATGACTTATTTCACATGGATGGACTGCATCATTTCTCTCTCCATTCTATTCCATTCTTTCATCTATTACATTCATTCAATTCAAACATAACATTTAAGAATCTCATTTTAATGAGAAGCAACAAACAAAATAAAAACAAAATAAAAAAAATAAAAAATCAAGTAAATGAAGATGTATAAAAAAGTTAGGGCTTTGACCAACTCTTCGAAAATTAGTACTTCATAATATGTGATACCTACGATTACCAAGTGTTCATTCAAGTATATAAATTTAATAAGAAACCGATATTTTTAAATCATTTTTTGATATATCAAATTTTTATTAACTAATATGTGAGACATATATATTAAAATATCAAAAAATAATGTGAAAATATCATTTTTTATTTAATATTCAATTATCTTAGGGGGACCGGGAATTCCTACCGGTCTAACGACCGATTCAATATATATATATATATATATATATATATATATATATATATATATTAAGAGTCAAAACAAACAAATAATAATTGGAAAACCGGTCAAAATTCCCTGTTATTGTAGAAGGACGATTTAATATTCGTAAACAAAAGGAGAAAAAGGGCATTCACTTTCAGACTAATAATATATTCATGCAAAATACTCTTCATTTTATTAATTTATACTTGAAAAAGTCTAGGACGACCGGGAATGCGGCGACATTCTAGTGACCGGATTTTTTTTTTTTTTATTTTTTAATATCTCCCAAATAATTTATAAATTTTATTAGAACTAAAATTTTTATAGAATAAAATAATTTTGAATGTGATTTGAATACATAACTCTTTATACTTTGTAGTCACTTAATTTTGTTTATATATATGGATCCCGCAGTGAAAGGTTGGTGTTGTGTCATTTCTGATTCAGGGTACGGGTACATAAGCCAATTGAGGAAAGGAATTTTTGTATTTAAATAAATAAATAAATAATTCCTCTTCTCTCCCTTTTTTATTCATTTAATATTTTTACCCTTTAGGTATGGTATGCTTTTTCTTTCTTCTTATTATTATTTTTTTGGCTCAAAAAGGCTAAGCTTATATTGCGGTATGCTAAAGATCAAAAGGCAAAACTATTTTATTATTAACTTATTGTACTACTAAAAAAAAATTAATTTATAATAGATTAAGGGAGTGTTTGTTTAGAGCTGAATGACTGAAGGAGTGTTTGTTTAGAGCTGAATTTGAATGGTTAAATTGATCAATGCGTTTATTTTGGTTTGAATGGTTGAATTGATAAAATGGACGAACTGAATGGCTAAATCAGATTTTTTTTAGCTGAATGACTGAATGAGCAGCTGAATGAAGTAAAAAAAAAATTAAAAATTTTAAAAAAATATTAACTATTATATTATGTAATATTAAATAAATTTATAACAATTTTAAATTTTTTCAGAGGGGTAAAATAATAAAGTTTTGTCATTCAAATGTTTCAGACATGTCAATTATCAAATAACATTTTTCATTCAGATTCAGATTCAACTCATTCAGATTCAACTCATTCAGATTTAGATTTATTCAGTTTTTATCAAGGGTCCTTTACATAAGTATACAACAAATAGAAAGTAATTACAAGAAAAGTGCATTAACCAAATAATTATAAAAAGAGTATTATTAGAACCCATATTACAAAAATAGTACAATTCATATTAATAAGAAAACCTAAAATCAAGGACAAATAACTGTCATAATTAATAATTCAAATTCAAATATTTGGATCTAACAAGAAAAACAAATTCAAATTCAAAATAATAATTCAAATCTTCATCTCCCTCACATACACTTTGAAATAATAGTCCACCGCTACACCGCCGCTACACCTCACATACTCCGCTGCTACACCACCGTGAATCTCCGTTGTCTAAAACGCCAATGAGAATAAGAAGAAGATTCGCCCTACAAAAAATTTAAAAATAAATAGATGTAACTATTAATGTTCTGAAAATTTTTTTATAACTATTTTGTTACTCATAAATAATAAAATGGTTACCTTTGTATGAATGGTTGGCTACCAACTGCATCACATTCAAACGAAATTGGTAACTTAATAAAATTGAATTAGTTACCTTGGTCTGAAAGTTTGGCTACCAATTGCACTATGAAAAAACTGCAGGTGTGGATGTGAATTAGTTACTTTGGTATGAAGATTTTGTTACCTTGGTACGAAGGTTTGCTTACCTTGATCTGAAGGTTTGGTAACCAACTGTACTCAGAAAATATTTAAAGTATGGAGGTTGATTGGTTACTTTGATATGACAGTTTGGTTACCTAGTATTCATATCCACCGTCGCCACCGCCTGAATCTTCATACCCACCTCCATTTTGACCCTTCATTTTGAGAAACTACTGGAGATATACAGTTGGTTGACACATAAATATATATATATATATATATAGCAAGGATCAAGAGCATTCCCCTTAAATAATATTCTTCTTTAAATAGCACTCATTTATTAAAACTACGTCGTTTTGGAGTCTTTTTTAAAAAATAAGTGGGGCCGTGGGTGACATTTTTGTAAATAAAAGGAAAGCAAGTGGGACCACTCTTTTTAAAAGACTCCAAAATGACGTAGTTTTAATAAAAGAATGTTATTTAAGGAGGAATGTTATTTAAGAGAAATGTTCTTGATCCTTGCTCTCTCTCTCTCTCTCTCTCTCTCTCTCTATATATATATATATATATATATATATATATATTTATGAAAGGGTAAATGCGACTTCCCAATATGAGTTGTGCCACTGAGACTACCACTACAATCCCATATTTATGAGCTACCCGGACTGACCCAGGTTTGTTAGTAGACCGACTCAGGTTTGTTAGTAGTATAGGAGTAATTTGCTTTGGGCTATGGTTTCCTTCAGATGGTAACAACACGAACTGCATTGGGTCAAATAATTTGTACGACTAACTATATATATATATATATATATATATATATATATATATATATATAGAATGAATACGTTGAATGAAGAAGAAGGGTGATGACTAACTGCAGTTGTTATAGATGAGGAGAGAGAGAAGAAGCCATGGGTATAACTAATCCTTAAATTAAGAAATTCTAATTGAATATTAATTCCCTAAATTAAGAAATCCTAATTGCACTAGTATTGTAAATAAATATGGAAGTGTATTAGTTGTGTAAAGATTTTATGAGGGCACTATTGTTGTAATTATTTTTAAAAATGTAATAGAATATGTAATTCATCCTTTTATCAAACACCCCCTGAATGTTGAATGGATGGATCGGTCAATACGTTTGTTTTAGTTTGAATGACTGAATCGGTAAGATGGACGAGCTGAATGGCTAAGTCAAATTTTTTTAGCTGAATGACTGAATAAGCAGTTGAATGAAGTAAAAAAAATTAAAAAATATATTAACTATTATATTAAGTAATATTAAATAAATTTACAACAATTTTGAATTTTTTCAGAGGGGTAAAATAATAAAATTTTGTCATTCAGACGTTTCAGACATGTCAATTGTCAAACAACTTTTTTCATTCATATTCAGATTTAGATTCAGCTCATTCAGATTCAAATTCATTCAGTTTTTATCAAACACCCCTTAAGACTTCAATTCTAATTCAAAAAGCATTAGGTAACTTATTGTAATTTTAGGATAAGTCTAGCGTATCAAGATGACCAAATTAATATTTTTAAAAATATTAGTAATAAAGAAAGTAGTGTGTGAATATAAATTGTCTTAAATTAGCAACAACAAAAAAAATACTCCCTCTGCTCTCAATTATAAGATCATTATTGATTTTTTAAAAGTCAATTTAAAATAATTTTAAACTTAAAATTGACATGATTCATTTAAATATTATTTAAAATAATAAATCTTATAACTATTAGTACATTTTAAGTAGTTTATAATATACATCCATAGTTGTTTTGATATAAAATAATTAAATTCATGTCAATTTTGAGTTTAAAAATATTTGAAATTGACTTTTAAAATGTCAATATTGATTATATAATTTAGAACAGAGAGTACTAATATTTTTAAGAGTGAGTTGAGCTTTTTTCAAACTCGAGTTTTGACCTAACATATGAAAACTTTGTTATGTACATTAACTTCATCTTTCTACACAAAATTAAATGCACGCACAAAAAAAAGAGAAGGAGAGAGAGAGGCAGAGAGAGAGAGGTAGAGAATAATTTAACTTAAAATATATATTTTAAAAAAAAGCAAATTCGAAGGTGTAGTAGTATTTTTTGGATATAATTAGAAAAAAAAATTGGTTAATTATTACTATAAGACCCCAACTTTTATGAATAAAGATGAATTTTTTAAAAATATCATTTTTAAATATTATGGAGTGAATTTAATATAATGTTATAGTTGTGGGTAATATTTAGAAATTTTAAAAAGTATGCAAAGTTGTTATATATTATTCGATTGGTCGGGGAATATTCGTTTTAACATGGAATATTCGACGACTAAGACAATCATTAGCGGACCCTAATAATGTAATTATTGCCGGATTAAGAAAACGACAAAAATATTTTTTTATGAAAATAACTTGGCTAAGTTTTACCGTTAACTCGTTGAATCACCCATTGATAAAAATGCGAATCTGGCGTGGTTGCATAAGTAGACACGGTATTGATTATTGATGCTTACGTGAGAAGTCACTCGGTTTTGTTCAATTATTGCTACGATAATTCTTTTGATATTATCTCACGTTATTTGATTCAATTATTGTCAATATTTTATATATTATTAAATCAATAATTGAGATGATGAAGTTATTAACATTATTATTTGCAATATTAACGATGTCTAGAAGTTCTGCCAAGGAGAGGTTTGGTCACCTAATTACGCGCCAATAGGGAGAAATCCTTATTGGAAATCCCCCTCTTTCATGGGAACGACTTGGTCGATTGATAGTGTGAATTATAATAATGATGATGAAGTTTGTTTTATTAGTATTATTAATGTAATAAAACAGAAAAACTTTTTATATAAAATAGAATACTTTTATAAAGATATTTATTTTATTAGACAATAATTAGAATATATTATATTTTATTATGTATAGTGTTTCAGATAGTGCTGCGTAGTGTTTGCAGATAGTAAAATCTTTTTATGTAAAACATAATACTTTTATAAAGTTATTCGTTTTATTAGATTATAAATAGAATATATTATATTTTATTTAAAAAGATTTTGTTTTATTAGAATATTTTATTAAATCAATCTGACCGTCTGGTTTAAAAGTGAATCAATCGGACCGTTCATGAATTAGTTCTTATTCAATCCATTCTCCTATAAATAAAAGTTCATTCCTTCATTATTTCTTATGAATTCTTTGAAACTCTAAAAAGAGAAACTATAGAGAGAAAGAAGAAAAGTATTCTGCTACTTCACTACTCCTGTATCCAATTCTTCTTTATAAGGTAAGGGGTATTATTTTTTTCGTATTCATGAAGAGAACTCCTGTTATTCCATTCTTTATTATTTTGTTGGAATAACCTGTATACGGGGACTACCTTATACTTGGTGAAATTCTTCTGTTATTCCATTCTTTATTATTTTGTTGAAATAACTTGTATATGCAAAGTACTGCATACATGGTGAAATTCTTATGTTATTCCATTCTTTATTATTACGTTGTTAATATATCGTCGCATGCGTTACGCGTGACTGGTTCCATTATTTATTATTCTATTGAAATAACACATGCGTGCGCCTCATCGCATGCATAGTAAATTATGTTATTTTTCCATTCTTTATTATTCGCCGGAATATCCATGCGCGTGCGTTTACGTATATGAATTGGTTCCATTATTTATTATTTTGTTGGAATAACTCCGTCTGCATGCGATTACATCGCATGCATGGTGAATTCTGTTGTTATTCCATTCTTTATTATTCTCGCCGGAATATCTTGTCGCGTGCGTTTACGCATGACCTGTTCCATCATTTATTATTCGTTAGAATATTACGTCGGTTGCGGATTACACGACCGGTTCCGTTATTTATTATTCATTGGAATAACTCGTCTGCATGCGATTCTATCGCATGCCCGGTGATTTTTTTTTGTTATTCCATTTTTTATTATACTCAGTTGGTTAAAGTTTTGGCTTTTATACTCTATGAAATTAGTGGAATATCCTTGATATTTGCGCTTCATCCAGTATCTTTTCATGAAAATATTCTTCTGAGCGTTCTTGAGTTTTATCAGCACCAAGTAAAAAGTTAAGGAAATTGTTACTTTCACTTGATTTTTTTACATCAAAATTAATTTAGTGGTAATGAATAATAAATAACAGGTGGGAAAACTTAATAATAAGTGTTTAATGTAAAGGACTGAGACAATAGGTTTGTTTGGCTACCGGCCATAACTTTTGCAACGGTAGAGTTTGCAGCTAAAAGCATTACATTAATTTTAATGTGTTATGTTTGAGATCCAAATATTATGTTTTTGAGTTAAATAAATTATATTTAAAATAAATTGCTATTAGATAAACAAGTTTTTCAAGTGTTTTTGAATTTTTAAACGCACATATATTTAGACATAATTTGTACGATTGACTATTTTTGTTATTTTGAATCTCCATTATCTTTGGCAACATTCAGTCAAGAATCCCAAGTGTCTAATTCGAATAATACAATGTTTATGTCAAACAAGACTTTTTAATATTTAATTAATTAATTTTATTTTAAAAATAATAAAGTTAAATAGTCTAATTTATCTTAAATTTTATTTAAAAAACTAGAGCTAAATTTGTTTACTAAATAGAATAGGAATTCGTACATCATATTTTAAAATTATTTAAGATTCTACTTATTTACAACCCTACAAGTATGAAATAACACAACACTTAAACAAAATTTAAGGTAAGAATGTGAGAACTCGAGCAGTGGACAGAAGACTAATCACAATAGTACCACTGACTCACCATTTGATGGGTTGGTATATTATATTTATTATTGGGAATCCAACTGCCCGTAAAATATCTGACTTCTGCCCGTCCTCCGTCCCCACTTCCTAGTTTCATCCAATTCACCGGCACCTCCCTCTGAACACGGTCACCTGCCCGCTCCCTTCTTCTCTTCGGGCAACACTTTCTCTCTCCTCTCTCTAAGAACAACTACTACTAGTAGTAGTATTTAAATGTAAGATGTACCAATGAGCCATCAAACGCCACCCATCCACCATTAAAGCCGGCGGAGTAGAAACTCTTCTCCTGAAATTTAATTATCTCTCTAAATATTTTGGAGAGAGAAAGATTGAATTTGAAGGAGATGGGTCAGGTTCTGAGTTGCAGTACAACTTACGAATATGGCCTATTCAGTGCGGTTCAATTTGGAGATATGGAGACCGTAAAGATTCTATTGGAGAGAGACCCAACTCAAATTCATCACTCCACTGTCTACAATCGCCACTCTGCCCTTCATATAGCTGCCGCAAATGGCCAGATCGAGGTGGGTTTGTACAATTTTTTCTGGGTTTTTGTTTAAAGCTTGATTCTTTCTTTGTGATTTTGGCGGGTTTTGATTGTTTTGAAATTGGTGTTTTGCAGATTGTTTCCATGCTTTTGGATCTATCTGTTAATCCTGATGTGGTGAATCGTTATAAGCAGGTGAGATTTTTTTATGTTTTTTTAGTGGTTCATTTGATTGTTTTGGGAATTTTTTGGGTAAAGTTTCAATCTTTTTTTGCTTTAATTACAAGCACCAAAGTGGAACTTTTAGATTTGACTTTGCTTGAAAATGTTTCTTGTTGTTTTTCAACTTTTTATTGACTTTTTTGAGTTTGGTTTATTGGGAATGGTTTAGACTCCACTAATGTTGGCTGCAATGCATGGGAAGATTTCTTGTGTGGAAAAGCTCATCCAAGCTGGAGCAAATGTATGTAAATCCCCCCTTTCTGTTCTTATATCTCTGTAATATGTGTTATTATACTTGGAAGGTGAAGAAAATTTGATGTATTTTTTTTTTGTTTTTTTAAATGTTTGGTCAGATTTTGATGTTTGATTCACTTAATGGAAGAACTTGTTTGCACTATGCTGCTTACTATGGCCATTCGGATTGCCTCCAAGCCATTCTCTCTACTGCCCGTTCCTCCCATGTTGCTATTTCTTGGTGAGCTTCTCTTCTTGATTTGGCTTCGTCTTGTTTGGTTTTATCCAATTTATTATTTACATTTCTTTGAAATTGTATTGGATTCTAGGGGATTTGCCCGATTTGTGAATATTAGAGATGGTAAAGGAGCTACCCCTTTACATTTAGCAGCCCGTAAAAGATGCCCTGATTGTGTTCATATACTATTAGACAATGGAGCCCTGGTTTGTGCCTCAACTGGTGGATATAGGTAATAACTTATAAATTTCTTGATTGGATTCCACCTTTGCTGGCCGAAGTTTGATTTTGAATTAGAAAAATCTTGTTTACAGCTTCCCTGGTAGCACTCCGCTTCATTTAGCTGCAAGAGGTGGTTCTTTGGATTGCATACGTGAACTTTTGGCTTGGGGGGCAGATCGGCTCCAAAGAGATTCTTCAGGGTATTGATTCATCGTCTTCTTAATTTTGAAAATTTTGGCAATATGTAGATACATATAATAGTGGCAAATCAATCTCTTTTTATATGGTTAAATTAATTTAACTTTTATTCAATCCAAAATTGCTTAATTAACTTAGTTGGTCATGAAAAAAAAAGGAAAGAAAAAGAAGCTATACTAGCAACATAAAGATTTTTCTCTCATTAACAGGAAATCTCAAAATTTTGTTTACTAGACCGATTGATAAAGTAATCTTGCCAATGGAATTGTTTTGTACTGTTAGACTTCATAACCTTGAAATTGATGCTTCATGTAAAATTATCTCTTCCTTCTGATTGAATATCCGTACGATATTATCCAGCAGACTTGGCTATAATCTTGTTAGCAAAGAAATAACCTTTTATTCCTTGATTTGATACTAAGCTAGAACCTATGTGCAAAATATGTCACTGTCCCTTTTCAGAGTTTTGTGTTAATAATATGACGGATTTTGCTGAAGATATGCAATTGAACCTTTGTTCTATTATTTTTCCTTTTGGCAGGAAAATACCATATACAGTTGCTCTAAAGCATAGGCATCGGGAATGTGCTGCTCTGCTGAATCCTTCATCTGCTGAGCCTATTGTCTGGCCTTCACCTCTAAAGTTCATTAGTGAGCTTAATCAGGAGGCAAAAGTTCTCTTAGAACAGGCCTTAACGGAGGCTAATAGGGAGAGGGAGAAAAGCATCTTAAAGGGGACAGAATATTCCGTGCCGTCTCCATCTCATTCTGATGCTGGAATTGAGGATAATATCTCAGAGGTAAGTTACTGTCCTCCCTTTAGCAAAGGGGTAGAGTTTTCTTCCATAATTCTTTTATTATTTTCACTGTTTTTTTAAAAAAAAAATTAAATTAAATTAAATACATATAAACTGAAGTTGTATTTTTTTTATAGCTCTGTTGGAAAATCTTGTTTCGAATTGTCCAATATGTAGAATCCCACCTTGATTTAGTTTATCGATGACTTACCCTTGGAAGATGTCTTAATATAAGCTGTTAAAGTCTTTTTTGCTTCAGAAGTTCCTAGTCTCCCACTTGAGATGTGAATGTTTGAACTTGATAGATTAGTATATTAATGACAAATATTATTTGTTCATATGATTCTTGGCTCTTGCAAAAGGTCTTTAGGTTGGCCCCAATGTTAGTCCTGGTCATAAGCTAAAATATAAATCGAGTTCTAAATTTAAAATATATTTCATTGATTGAAAAATCAAATGACATCTGGAAACTTGGCAAAGAAAAAAAAAAACTATAATGAAAACAGAAACCAAAAGAATAGTCTTTTATAAAATCTGATATAATGCAAAATTTTCGAACTAGTTGATTGAAACCTGTTGACAAGATATAGAAGTAAATTTTAAATGTTATTCACTGTGAGAATATGCTTAATACAGACCAGTGATGCCGAGCTATGTTGCATATGCTTCGACCAAGTCTGCACAATTGAAGTGCAAGACTGTGGCCACCAAATGTGCGCACACTGCACGCTAGCCTTGTGCTGCCATAACAAGCCCAACCCAACAACTGCTTGCCTCACTGCTCCTGTTTGCCCATTTTGCCGAAGCAGTATTGCCCAGTTGGTTGTTGCAAAGGTTAAAGTTAAACTCAACAAGGATACCGACCTCAAGGATGTGGCTTCCCCAAATCCCCGAAAATCAAGAAGGTTCCGTAACTGCAGTGAGGGCAGCAGCAGTTTCAAGAACTTATCAGCTGTAGGCTCATTAGGCAGAATGGGTGCCCGTGGCTCAGGAAGAATCGCCACCGAAAATGAATGGGTTGACAAACCTTAACCCATTGCCAAAAATTCGACATCAAGAATTCCCTTGGCAAAAGGGTATGTATAGATAAACCTCAGTTCTCCATTTGCTTTGTAGATTGGGAAATAAGCAAAGTAAGTGGATTTGCAGATTTGGGTTGGTGAGTATTGTGGTGTGGTCACATTGTTGTTGTAATCTTTTTAGTTTTTTACTTCATCCTGAAGAAGCAGTGATGCTTTAAGGAAGATCCCTATTAGTTTAGCCTAATTAGAAAGATTAAAGATTCTTTTTTTCCATCCTCTTCCTTGTGTGAAAGTAAAAGTACAACCACTCAATGTCTGCTACCTACCTAGAAAAGATTGGTATACAACCAATTTGAAAGAGTCAAATAAGTTGTGTGGAGATTTGACCCCAACTTGTATCTCTTTTTACTTTATGTAAAATGTACCATTATTTTGTGATTTTTCGAATAGAAATAGAAATTAATTTGTTAAAGAAATTAGAAAAAGCCTTATTTTATGCTGGTTGTCATGTGATCATGTCTTATTGGTTTCAATAATTTTGGTACTACTTGTGGACGGTATCATATGAAGCAGCAAGTATAAAGTATATATACTTTTTCCAAATATGTGTGAAGAATGTGGGACCCAGAAAATATTATTGATTTTTGTATGATCATGCTATATCAGGAATGCATGGCCCATGAATAAGTGAAAAGGCTTTCACTTAATATGAGTCACCCATCTTGTGGTGGGCCCAAATTTGTCTTTTAGGGACTGTCTTTTGCATATGATCCAATTTGAGTAACAATGTATGCGGCTACTACTACTACTTCGAAGTGAGAGATCCAATTTGTTTCTCTACTATGACGTCCACACGCAAGTGACTTGTGATTGGGTCCCACAAGGCTCCCGGCTGGCCCATTTTTAGATATTTTTAGATATTCTCAACCAAGGTTAATATTTTATTTCTTCTAAAATTAGAGATATAATTTGACATTTGAGATCAAATCAAAATTAGTATGACTTTTAAAAATTTATAATTAGTATTGAGTTGTCAAATATTACATTTATGCAATTAATATAATTTTTTTTAAAATTTTAAAAATTAGTATTGAATTGTCAAATATTACATTTATGCAATTGATCCCATTTTTTGTGAATGAAGGAAATATGTTGAATATGATGCTCATTGGATGATAAATCAGGAAGAAAGTAACCTTCGAAAGAAGCTGCTGCTGCAATAATATCATATATAGGAAATTAATTGTTTGGTGGAAATTCACATGAAATTTGAAACTAGCCATGTACGGTAAGCAAATGAAATTAGCCATCACTCACAGGAGTATGTATATATATATATATAGAGACCGACTATTTTCAGCGAACTATAAGAAGCGAATTAAAAATAAATCGGCTATAGTGATAATTTTATCCGTTGTTATAGCATAGAAAACCGACTTTCGATACTATAACGACGAATAAAATCGTAGCTATATCTTAGGATTCGCTTTTTATTTTGTTTCTACATGGTTATTTGGAGAGATTAACCATATATATATATACACTACGAAAAAAGTTATCAAAGCGCGATCGATTTCTGATTTAACTGAATAACGGTTCAAATTAAATTTAAATTTAGGTACGCAAAACTCACGGGTAAAGTTATATATAATCATGATTGATTAGTCTTAATTAATTTGAAGTAGTCAAAAGAAGACCAATTATTTCCGATCAATTCATGCATATTGTATGTAACAAATTCATTTTCAAATCATCTTTTTGTGGTCGTTTTCCTGATTACTTACTTTTATTTTACTTACGAATATATAATTTGTGAAGACAATTGCCTTGCCTTATGGGTTGAAGACAAACATTTTGGATGCTTAAATATGTCTCACTGAATACTCGTAAAACAACATTTATGGAAAATATAATTCCTCATGAAGATATCAACCAGATAATTTCCAAGGAACATTAAAATTATATATCAATTTTTGTTTTTTTAAATACTGAAAAAATGTTAAGTTAGAATTGAATTGGCTGTTGGTTCCTAAGTTTCTACAATGCTTGAAACACCTATTAGGCTCCCAAGTGTATTGCTCTTGTCAAGAAAGAATGACCCTGAGGACCAAGGTTATCAAACTCGAAATCGTCAATCGAACTGGAAAAAATGTCGAGTAGATGAGTTATTGGTCCAATCAATGGTTGAATCGTTATTGATCCAGTGACGTCATTAATATATAAAAATATATATTATTAGTAATTAATAAAATTTTAAAAAACATCATTTTTTATGAACTAAACATAATAAAGTTGAGTTACAATATTACTAAAAGTGATTAATTTTAATATTAAATTTTCTTTGGTACAAAAAAAAGGGTCACGGGACAATAACCGGTTGAACCACTTGTCCGACCGGTGATTCAACCGGGTCAACCAGATTTTGACCAAAACTAATTTTTTATTCAAACTGAACCAGAGTGTCAATCAATTTTAATTTTTACCGGTCGAACCGATAGTCCGGTCCGATCTGTAAAACTATGTTGTTGACTATAAAGGTTCATAAAACAATTAATATGTCACATATGTTTTTTTTGTTAAATTCACCCTTAGAAATTTCATGAGGGAATTTAATTTACCATAAAGTTTCCAATAATATATTCTCTCCTTTCTCAAAAGGTTAAACAAATTGTACAATTTAAATATATATTAAGAAAAATAAAAATAGAAAAAAAAGAATAAAAAAGTTTTAAATCTATCATAAGTGGATCCACAAAATTATATATAGTGATGAATATTTTTATTATTTTATACTAATAAACTTCACTAAATGACTAAATTATCCTTCACTTTATATATTTTATCTTATTTTTTTTTAAATAAAAATATTTATATTTTTAGTAATCCTTTTTAAGAACGAAAAGATAAATATATATTTTTTTGTATGTACAGGTGACAAATGTGACACCATGCTTTATACTTGTAAAAAGTAAAATTTTTGGAAATTATATTTCTAGCGCAACTGCGCAAGTCATCCTAATTTAGCGCAAATAATACAACTCACAATTATATTTGTGCATGAATAATAACAATCATAATTATGCAAAATACATCTATTGTGTTTGTAAATTTTTTTTTTTTAGGAGAAAGGAAGGGAAGGAAAATAATTAAATTTTATATTTGTGAATTTTTTTAGGTATAAATGAAAGAAATTTGGAAGTAAAGTATATTTTATTTTTTGCCTAAAACTTCTTTCCCAAAATGGAAGGACTTAGAGCATTCGCAATAGTTTCCTTATCTCTATCCCTACTCTGTAGTGTTATTGAGTCATTCTGTAGGATAGGAATTCAATTTTTTCACTATGTACCCAACATGTTCCTTATATTGATTCCTTAAATATTAAATTTTGAAATTTAAAATTTAAAAGTTAAAATTTAAAAGTTCCAACAGTCAAATCATATTTTGAACGTTGTAATTATTTTTTTATTTAAAAGTAATTGTTGTTTGAATTTAAAAATTGAAATTATTTTAATTTAAAAATAAATATTACTAGAAATCAAAATGTGCAACGATCATTATGTATTTATGAGAACTAAAATAACATTATTTTAATTAAAAAATAATAAAATTTATAATTAGTAGTAATATTTTTTACAAAAATGATCAAAATCAAAATTTGACTGATTTTTAATTTTTTTTTATAGTTCTCTTTCTTCTCTAAATCCTCTATTTAAAAAATAAAAATGAGTGAATTTGATAGGTATGCATACCCAAATCAGCAATTAAGTGAGATAAAGATCTTTTAACCAACATAAAATCGCAATAAATAGGGTGTGAAATGTCATTTTACATAAATAGGGAACGCTCTTTTGATTCTCTCACCCTGAGGAGTCAAATCATATATAGGGATTAAAATAGAGAATTATATAAGGATAAGAAAACTGTTGGATATTGATTTATTGATATATTCTTTAAATATGGGGATAGAGAGTCTGTGACGCCCCCAAAATAGGTATACACGACCCATTCTGAGTCGCCAGATATCACACTATAAAAATCAAATACAAACTTCATTTATACAACTGTTGAACTGTCGTATAGAATACGACCACAGTTAACTGTGAGTTTTAATACAATATTGTCTCGTAGACAGTATCCAAACTCGAATTGTTACAATGCCATATAAAATACAACAGTAAATATTTTAAGACCCCAAAGAAGAACGAGAATATTACTATCATATTCATTCTAATGAGGTGCACTTTTGACGCTTTCAAAGTTGGGTTCTCATCACCCTATTGGTGTTCGCCAAAATCAATTATTAAGTGACGTATAAAACACGACACACACATCCTAAGTCCTCAATACAATTATCTGTTGCATGTCATGCCATTTTATAATGTATTGTAAAACTTCGACAGTCTAGGACCATCTCACTATTTTCTGTTATATCCCGCTTTCGACCAAATTTACACTCTACTTTTACGAAAGGAATTGTGAAGCAAAAGGGTGAGCACAATTACCAAAGAAAGAATATCATGGCTAAGATAATTAATTTATCAATAGCCTTTATCAGAATAAATCAGAAATTTATAACATATGGTAGATAATAAAAGTTTTCAACCATAATTGCAGCGGAATCAACAATCCATTAGAAGAGTCAAGTAGAACATAATGTCTACTATCTCCTCTAAATTAAAAGTCCATTGTTGATATTTTATTCCTGTAATACTCATTAACAATTCTTTTTTATACTTAAGACAAATAGAACTTTCAACACTTGTCTTCACTTGAACCACCAAAGATGTTAGTTAAATTCACAATTCATATTTATAAAAAAAATGTGAATTAACAGTTCCTTCTTGCCACAAAGGCTTAATATAATGTTTACTCAATATCCTTATCCCAAAGGCTGAAGATATTCAAATGTAATAACAATGATCATACCAATCAGTTGTCTATCTTTGCACTACGGGCCAAAGATATTCAACTATAAAACCAATGGTCATGATCATACCAATCAATTAATCTGTCGATTGCACTACGACCAAAGACATTCAACTGTTAACTAATGGTTATGATCCTGCCAATCACATCATTGAATTATCCATGCACTCTGACCAAAGATATTCGTTAGTATCTTTAGTGGTCATGATCATGTCATACATCCATCCATCTTCGCACCACGGGTCAAAGCTATCAAACAACAGATCATCTTTGCACTACAAGCCAAAGATATTCAACAACATATCATCTTTGCACTACAGGCCAAAGACATACAACTGTAAAACCAATAACCAACAGTATAATAAAGAAAAGAATAATAAAAGAATTTCACCATGTATGCAGTACTTCGCATAGATAGGTTATTCCAACATAATAATAAAGAATGGAATAATAAAAGAATTTCACCATGTATGCGATTACTTGCATGCGTAAAAAGTTATTCCAACATAATAATAAAGAATGGAATAACAGAAGAATTTCACCATGCGTGCGTAATCCGCACGGACAGGTTATTCCAACAGAATAATAAAGAATGGATTAACAACAGAAATCACCATGCATGCGATAGACCGCACAGACAGGTTATTCCAACAGAATAATAAATAATAACATAATAGAAGAATTTTACCATGTATGCAGTGTAAGACCCCAACTTATTATAAATAAAATTGAATTTTCCTTTATTCATTATTCTAAATTAATAAGGGTTAATTTGATATAATTCTTTGGTTATGGGTGAAATGTGCAAAGTTTACAAAATAAGGAAGTGGTTATAAAATATTCATTATTGTCGGGGAATATTTGTTTGGTCGTGAAATATTCTTTTTTGTCGGGGAATCTCAAATCTGACAGTAGCTTGATCATTGGTGGGCCCCATAACGGAAAAGCGGTTGGATGAAGAAAAACGACAAAGATTGAGTTTTATAAATAACGACGTAAATTATTACCGATTAACTTTGTTGGGTTACACGGTGGTTAAAAAATCTGAATCTGGCGTGGTTGCTTGCGATGGCGCGCGGTATTGCAAGTATTATTGAATTATTGATCCTTACGTGAAGGCCTACTCGATAATTATTACGATGAATTCTTGTTTAATATTATATTTTATTGATTCAATAATTGCTGCGTTGATATTTTGTATTGTTGTTGTTTGATAATTGTCATTACACGGTATTTTCCATTATCAAATCAATAATTCATATTATTTGAATAATATTATCGAGATAACATTATTGGCAATGTTTAGAAAGTTACATACAGGAGAGGTTTGGTCACCTAATTGCGCGCCAAGAAGGAGAAATCCTTATTGGAAAGCCCTCTGCTCACGAGGAGCGGCACGGTTGTCGAGACTTTGATTACGTAATATTATTTTGAATAATTAATTATTGATTATTATGATAAAGAAAATATTTATTTTATGTGGATATATATGGAGAAAATTTTTAATGTGACAATTGTTAAAATTAATATTTTATCTTTTTACGATAAAATAATTCATTTAAATATATTATTTTAATAATATATTAGCGGTGATATTTTATAATGAATGTGGGATATATGAGTATATGAGGAGGTAGAGTATTTTGTGGCATTAAATGTTTAACATATGTTTTGTGTGTCGGTGGACACAATTCTTGATAGAAAATTTATTATATGAATCGTAAAATTGCCCGTTTGTGGATTTTGGATAATTTACATTTGGAATTTGGAAAAATTTTCTTCTTCAAAGTTGTAGAGAATTGAAATTCCTATAAAAATCGGGAGATTTGAATTTTTACGATAAAAGGATATTTATTGTGAATTATTGATGTTTTGAGTTAAAATAATTGATTTTGGAAATTTTAATTATTATTTTTAAGAAAATGTTTTTCAAAGGTTGGTGAGCATCTTTAACATGTGGTTGGTGGCTAAAATCAGATTCCTTGGTGGTGGGCTTGAATATTTGGTAAATAATAATAATTTATTAATTTAGTCTCCTTTGGCGTTCTAACATTTTCCTATAAATAGAGGCTAAGTTATAATTGAAAATCACACGAAACTAAGTTTTTCTCTTTCTCTCTCTAAATTATCGAGCGTATTCTTGTGAGTATACTTTGAGTGTTCTTTATACACGGTCTTGGTTTTTACATCGACCTTATCTAGAAATTCGATCGGAAATACGGTTATTTTGAGGTAAAGGGTATTATTTTCTTCTTAAATGATATTTTTCTTCAATATCATTATGCCAAGTATTGGTGAACCTTTTATCAAATTTGGAACTTGTTGTGTTTGGGAGTTCTTATTCACGATATCGACCTTTATTCACGTATATCGACCTTATTCACGAATAATACTAAGACTATTATTAGTAGAAAAATAAAAATTTTCTTTTTGTCCAAAATATCTATTCGGATACTAGCTTTGATTGTATCCATGTTTTGATCATTCTTGAATTTTACACCAATATGATTATTTTCAAGTATTTTGGACATGGGTAAAACAAAGTACGAATCCTTAATCCTTAATCCTTGTCATTTTGTTTTCTTTGGATTCGTTTCTTTAAAAATATTTTCATCATCCTCGGTCCTAAATGGTGATATAAATAAATATCTTTGGCCTGTAGTGCAAAGATGAGCGATTAATCGATGAATATCTTTGGCTGTAGTGCAGATGAGCAGTGTTGAGATGAACATGACTAATTTGGTGATACAAATGAATATCTTTGCTTTTGTAGTGCAAAGATGATTAAAGATGTATATTGATTGTTATTACGAGGATAAACTATTGATGATGGACTTTTAAACCTTAGAAGACGGTAGAATTCTTTCTACGTGACTCTTCTAATGGATTCTTTGTTCATTGCATTTGTTGATCTAAAACTTGTTGTCTATTGTATTACGTTAGATTTTTCCCTGTTGAAGACTAACTATAATTTGTTGTATATTATCTTAGTTATAATATTCTTTCTTTGGGCTAGTTGAGCTCACCCTTTTCCTTTTGTTCCATTTTTCTTCCTGGAGGTGAGAACATAGCGAGGATCGAGTCGGGTTATGGAGTGATGGTTCTAGGAAGATGTTTTTAATTTGTCCTCACTATTTACGTAAAATAGCGTATGAATAATTAATGAGGACTTATTTGGGTGTGTATATTGTCTAAGAAGACAATATTTGTATTCAAACTCACAGTTGTATTGTCGTATTCTACACGACATACTGTATTATCAAAGTTGTAATTTGCTTTCTATACCATGTATTTTGGCGACTTCGAGAATGGGTGTTGTATACCTATTTTGGGGCGTCACATGAAGACCGATTTGTAATGGAGCAGGGTTTAAATGTAATAGTTATATTTAAATATTAATTCTTGCACCCCTAGGTTTGACCTTTTGGTTTAGTTGGTGGCTCTAGTGAACCAAACTAGAATAAAAGTCCATAATCAATCCGGGTAGAATATAGTATTCTATATGTGCATGCTTATACTATATATATATATATATATATATATATTATATTATGCAAACATGCTTCAGTATGTTCATTGATATGGACGCGTATTTTATATATATACGTGCATGCGCGCTAAACAAGATGAGACAAATTAATAACAAACCCCTCAATTTTTTATATTAAGTCCTAAGCGTTCAAAGATATTTGGAATATCGAACGTCTCCTTCTAGCATGATAAAAATAATAGAGTATCAATTAATTATTATAAGTTTGTTGTGTCACCACAAGGCTTATCTTAATTCTTTGAGATGTTAATTTTATCACATTTGATGCTTATAAAGAAAATTGAATAATGTTGTTTTGTTGTGTCACCACAAGGACAATATTTTTCTTTTTTGAATATATGGAGTGCTAGGTTGGACTTAACTTGGATAATTTTGATTCGGATGTGCCACCACTTGATCAAAATAATCTAAGAGGCAAAATACAAGGAGTTGCATAGTTGATGTAATTGACAAGAGTTGTCTACCTATTTATCTATATATAATTTGTTGTGTCACCACAAGGCTATATACATTTAAAATGAGATCCTTATTCTCACTAGCAAATCTTTAATTAGATTTTACCGAACTATATAAGTGAGGGTAATATAGTTTGATGAAAATAGTGGGAGATACCAATTTAAAACAAAACCTAAATTATTTTGGTAATTAATAAAAGAATGTATGCTAAAATGTTGTTAATTATAAATTCATTTACAGAATTTTACAATGTCTAAAATTACTATAACTGCGTAGCATATTAGATGTTAAATTAACTAGACCAAATTAAACGGATTGGTTAAGGAAATTGAGAAAAGTTCTCACGACTGAAAAGCTATCTTATGTCCTTAATACGCCTATCCCCGCAATGGTTGCAAACAATGCCTCTTGAGGAAGAAATTGCTACTTTTAAAAAGTGACAAGATGATGCACAGTTGGCTCAATACATCATGCTCGAATCCATGAGTAACGAGCTTCAGCGTCAGCATGAAACTATGGATGCTCTTACTATATTCCTGTACGTCAAGTAGTTGATAGTGAGGAAAGTAGGACTAATAGATATCAGATATTTAAGGAGCTTTTTCGATCTAGAATGACCAGCGACACTACAAGATACATACACGTGTCCTAAACATAATCAATTTGATTGATCAATTAGGACAACGGGTTTTGTCATGGATTGAGAGTTGAGCCAAGATTTGATCTTGCACTCACTCTCGGACTCCTTTCATTAATTGTTATGAATTTTTCATATGAACAAGCTAGATATCACCTCATTGATTTGCTTAACATGTAGAAAAATATTGAGAGTCACTTTCCAACCAAGAAAGACCATGTCTTACTAGTAGGGGCCAAAGGATCTTACGAAAAGAAGAACGATTCAAATAAGGTAAAATAAAAGGCAAAAAACAAAGGATAGTAAGAACAAAAGCGTCACGGATAAAGAAAGGAGTTTGCTTCCACCGCAATAAGCTTTGGACCTTTGGAAAAGAAAGCGTAAGAAGCATCTTGCAGAGGCTAACTAAAGAAGCTTAGTGAAGTTTGGTTACAAATACAAATTTTTCATGATTTAAAATAAATTTTTCTTTAAGTCGAGGTTTACTTGGGTATTGGATACCAACTTTGGTTATCATAAATATAGATTTATGAAGGGACCAAGCGAAGAAAAGCTAAACAAATATAAGTAATCCTATGTTTGAAAAATGAAGTAAAGGTTGCTAAATTAGCCATAGAAACTTATAGTTTAGCATTGCTTTACTGAGCAAATCTATTAAGTCGATAAGTTGTTATTGTATTCCGATTCACGTTAGAAACATTATTTCTATTTTATTGTTGGACAATGAAAATTTTTGGTATTATAATTAAGAACAATTGTTGTTCTATTTATAATAATAATGTTTTTTATATAAATGAAATATTACTTAATGGATTTTGTGTACTTGACTTACGTAAAATATATTTTGCAAATTGAAAAAAATTAGTATAAGAAAAGGTGATGATCATTCAAAGAGTTGAATGCGTGTATTTCTTTTGAAATACAAGTGTGAATTATTTGAAAGGTTCAAAGAATTTGAAGTGAAACAAATTGACAAAGTATTAAGATTCTTTGATTAGATCAAGGAATAAATACTTGTGCAATAAGTTTCTAAATCATCTCAAATGGTTTTCTCATAATGGGCGCGCCTCTTGATCACTTAATAATTGATTGATGTATCGAAAAGAAAAATCATACCTTATTGGATATGATACGGTCCATAATGATTTTACCGATATTCCAGTATCCTTCTGGGATAATGCCCTAGAAATGGCTGCATATCTAAAAAAAAAAAGGTAACCTCAAAATCCGGCCCCAAGAATCCATAAAAGTTATGGACAGGGAGGATTCCTAATCTTAAGTATATTAAGATAAGGGTTTGTCCAACTTATGTGAAAAGGTTTCAAAAGGATAAGCTTGTGACAAAATTTGACAAGTACAGATTTGTGGGACATCCTAAAGTAAGTTTATGGTATATGTTCTATAATCCTACTTAGCAAAAAGGTGTTTGTTGCAAAACATGTCGCTTCTAAGATAAAGGTGTTTATCATTAAAGGGGCTAGTGGGAGGATAATAGATCTTGAAGAGTTCAAGAACCACAAAACACTATAATTCAAATAAGAGGAACCTGTAGATAGACCTATTATACTACAACCGAATCGTAAATCTAGAATAGTACCGAAGATACCTAGGAGGTATGGATTCATCATGGATGATGATGATAAGGTACGTATCATAGAAGATGATGATCCAGTTACATACGATGAGGTAAGAGTTGTAGACACTCAGAGAAATTGATTGAAGTAAGCTTCTCAAAAATGGAACATTCGTTTTAATGAGATAATCAAAAGAGTTTGATTTTTTCAAAAACATGAATGAACCTAGTGTGTACAAAAAGGGTCAGTGGGAGCGCCATGACATTCCTAATATTATATGTTGATATACTATGGATACGGAATGACATGCTAATGCTAGAATCAGTAAAGATAAAGTTTTCTAACCATTCCTCCACGAATGATTTGGGAAGAGTATCTTAATTGGGGATACAAATCTATATAGATAGATTCAAGAGGATGCTCGACTTAACCCCGAGGCGTATATTCATTTGATGCTAAAGTCGTTTAGCATGGCAAACTCCAAGAGATGTCTCATGTTGATGAGCCTTGGAGTGTATCTCTCTTAATAGTCCCCATAGACTCATAAAAGAGAGATCGCATGAGTAACTATCATGTATGCAATAAAATGTACGAGACCTAATATTGATCAGTCATATTCTGGAGAAGTTCACTATGAGTCAGTGAAAACATCTTAAAGTACTTAACTGGCACTAAGGATGTGATCATATTCATGGTGGGTCTAAATTAAAACTAGAGGGCTTAACAGACTCAAGTTTTTCAGACAGACCAAGACGACAGAAAAATACACTTTAAGATAAAGCGTTACCTTGAACGGTGGTGCAGTGAATTGGAAAGGTTCCAAAGCAAAGAAAGAGTTCTTTGGTTTAGTGATAAAGACAAAGTATATATAAATGTAAATGAAGGCGCAAGTTGATTGTTTGGATGAAAAGTTTATTATAGAACTAGGAATAGTTCTAAGTCTCATTTTGGATCTAAACATGTGTTGTGGCACTTTCATTTGATTATAGGAATCATTGAAAGATGGGAAATCACTATAGAGATAGTGGACTCTCAAGAACAACATTACATATCCATTAACTAAAGCTTATCCAATGGCGGGATAATCGTCACTTAGAGAAGAAAGGTATGAGATACCATGACGATTGACTTTAGTGCAAGTGGGAGATTGAAAGTAGTATGCACACAAGCCAATCATGTTTGATGATAAAGCATATATTTTATAACAATCTTATTCATTTATTAATAAAAGTATTAATTTATTAAAGGCTTTTAATTATCTACATGATCTTTATTTTATAATATGTGATAAACCCATAGTTTTAAGCAATGCTTTTAGAATAATGATGATGATCATTCTAATGATATCTAAATTCTTAGAAAGCTTAAAACTAAAATAGTTCTCAATCGTTGGATTACTAAATTAGGGATTAGTGTATCTGGATAGATTGGTACATACGTTGCTTGCTCATTGGATGAAGATGATTGATCTCATGATCATTTGTGTAGAGACACTAAAGCAAGTATGTAGGTGCTTATTAGAGAATAAGTTCACTGAACGTGGCTTGCTAAGGAATACCTAATGGAGTTTTACTTGTCTGTCAATAGAAATTCCTGTAGTGATAGTAGTACAAGTGATCCTTGGACTTGAGATCATCATAGTATCTTGTGTATGCTGAGTTATACTTTGACTTATTCCTTAATTAAATACCTTAATTAAAAGAGCTTAATTAAATAATACCTTATTTTAATTAAAATAGGGTTACCTGATATCTATATAAGAGGAGTCTTATATCATATATCAGATATACGCAATTCCAAAAGTTGGAGAGTACGTTCTTTTTTATAGAGATAGAAAAATTAGGGTTAAGCCAAACACCCATCTTCTTGAATTTTTGTTCTTCCTTGGTGGATCACCTCTAGAGACCAAACACTTGGGTAGCTAACGTTGATCAAAGGAAAGAACCAAACCGGTGGATTCAAGTTGGACGCGAAAGGATTTGGAGGTGAACTCGTACCTGAGGAAGCTCGAATCTTCAAGGGTATGATTCTTGTTCTTCATATCTTTTCGTTTACTTAATAATTGTGCATAAAGGATGATCCGGGTATATGGTTTGTAAAATTTTAAACTCTGATTTTTATACGTTTTCGCTTATTTTATGCAATTTGATTGCGTCCATGAATATTACAACCTAACGGTAATAATATCATGCGTCTTAAATTTTGGATTTCAAATGACATGATATTATTACCTCCGATTCCTAAAAAGATTGACGTTTAAGGTTTTTGCACATGAATTAAGAAAGTCATTTAATATTATCATTTAACAATTAAAATTTGTTTGAAATCCATCACTACCCCATTCTGGGAAATTAAAAACTATTAATACAAGTAAGAAAATTCTTAGGGACAATGAGAGAATGTAGAGGTCATATAAGAAAGTAAATAATTTATTCTCCTAGAAAGTTATAAAGATAAATAAATTGAAACAATTTTTTTCTTCCAAAACGACAATCTTTTAGGAATGGAGAGAATATTATAATGGCTTAAATATAATTTATTACCTTAAACTATAAGTCATATTTCACTTCGGTGATCCACATTTTAATTTTGTTAATTAGATAATTGAACTATTAATTTTTTTAAAATTACATTCAATTAGGTCTGTCACGTCAGAAATTGCTGACGTGGCTATCTGAGTGGGGAATGGCTAAGCTCATGTGTAACAATAAAAGAATTTTTTAATTTTTGATTACACATTTATTATATAGTAAGGGCAAATTCGTCAAACCACTTTATATTAAACATTAAAACTAATTGTGCATTATGTCGATCGAATCAAGAGGATACCTTGCTTAATTTTGTTAAGCATCGAATCAAAAGCCCAACTCCAGTTCATCTTCCATACCATTATCAGACAACCACAAGAAATTAGGTCTTTCTATCAAATAAAGCTATTAGCGGACATCATCATCCAATTGTCAACATCATCCAACCACAAGAAATTGGGTCTTTCTATCAAATGAAGCTAGCGGCTTAAGATATTTTTTACAATTAGCAGTAGAATAAAAAACAACATCATCAAGGTCCTCAACCATCGACCTCCAACCATCGTAGCCCCCCCTTGCGCAGCCGTTGCCACTATTATCACCGTCATACAACCCTCATACACCAAAAAGTCACTTCACCTTCTCCCTTTCTCAAATCAATCCATAAATTAGAGTAACAATAACAATAAAATAACAAATTAACATAGATCCTCTAAAAAAATCAAGCACAACAAATTGGAGATGAAAATTGCATCTTCATCTACATCTTCATGATCTTCTTTTCTTTTTCTTTTTCTCTTTTTTTCGATTGGAGATGAAAATCAACAATTATTAAGAACAACGATGTGACGCCCCCAAAATAGGTATACATCACCCATCTTGAGTCGCCAAATACATGGTACAAAATTCAAATATAACTTAATTATACAACGATATCGTATAAAATACGACAAAACATAAAGCGAGAGTTTTAATAAGAATATTGTCATCTAGACAATATCCACACTCAAAGGAGTCCTCATTATATTTATTGTCACACTATTTATGAGAATAGTGAGGACTACTAATGCTATCATCCGGATTTGTCACTCCGTTCTCGACTCGTCCCATTTATATTCTCATTTCTCAAGAGAACGGTGAAAGAAAGGGTGAACTCAACTAGCCCAAAGAAGAAATATTATAACTAAAATAATGCGTAATAAATTATCATTAGCCTTCAACAATGTTAAAGCGATAAAATACAATAGACATCAAGTTTAACTACTGATGGAATAAGCAATCCATTAGAAGAGTCAAGAAGCGCATGATATCTACTATCTTCTATGATTTAAAATGTTTTAAATCAATTTTTATCATTTGAGACTCGACTTAATAAATAAACCACATCATCGAATCATCCCCGCACTACGGGCCAAGGATATTCATTAAATCATCAATGATCATGACTATACCAAATAATCCACGATCATAATTATACCAAAAGCGTAAAATCAATACACTACAGTGCCACTAAGGACTTTTACCACATCATTTATAACATTTCAGGTTATGATTATACCGAATGATCCCTGGTCATATATCATACCAAGTCCATCTATGCACGTAAGCCAAAGATGACTTTTATCACAATATAAGCATGAGGATGATGACAATGACATAATAATTCAATAAAACAAGTTCAAGAATAAATTTTAAAGATATATAAGTTAATTTATCACGAACTCAATAACGTCAAATTGTCAACATGATCATCGCTTTGTGGAGTAAAATTCAAGAATGCTCGGAAGAATATTTCCATGAAAAGATCTTTGGATGAAGCGCAAATATCAAGGATATTCCACTAATTTCATGGAGTATAGAAGCCAAAACTTTAACTTATTTGAGTATAATAAAATATATAAAAGCGCAAATGGATTTTCACTCGCCATAAATGCAGTAATCCACGATATCTGAGATCACTTCCACAATTTAATAAGGAATGAATACAAAGGATCATTCACCATGCGTGTGGTAATCCACATAGGCGAGTTATTCCACAGAATAATAATGAATGGAATAATAGAAGAATTCACCGTATGCATGCGATAGATCGCATGCATGACGAGTTATTTCCAACAAAATAATAAGTAATGGAACCGGTCATGCGTAATCCTTGACCAAGCGAGGATATTCCAACGAGAATAATAAATAATGGAACGGTCATGCGTAAACATACTGAGGCATGGATATTAAGCGAGAATAATAAAGAATGGAATAACACGTAATTCATCATGCGATGCGATAGATCTGCATGCGAGTTATTCCAAATGAATAATAAATAATGGAACGGGTGCGCGAAAACGATACAGATGAGGATATTCCAACGGAATAATAAAGAATGGAATAATAGAAGAATTTCACCATGTATGCAGTACTTCGCATAAACAGGTTATTCCAACATAATAATAAAGAATGGAATAACAATAGCCCTCTTCATGAATACGAAAGAAATAATACTCCTTACTATAATAATAATATCCCTTACTATAATAATAACATCTCTTACCTTAGAAAAACTGAATATTGGAGTAGTAAAGTAGCAGAATACTTTTCTTCTTTCTCTCTATAATTTCTCTCTCTAGAGTTTCAGTGAATTCATAAGAAATAATAAAGGAATGAGCTTCTATTTATAGGAGAATGGACTAAATAGTAACTGAGACAATCAGATCCTTCCTAGGAAAGGAAAAGTTTCCTGTTTTATTAGTATTAATAAAACAAAACTTAGACAACCAGATCCTTCTTAGTAAAGAGAATTTTCCTGTTTTATTACTAATAATAAAACAAAACTTAGACAACCAGTTTCTTCTTAGGAAATAGAAGTTTCCTGTTTTATTACTAATAATAAAACAAAACTAATAAAATATAATTATATATATATATTACCCTTTCCTGCAGGCAAACATTAAAACCATCCGTGACAACTGATTTACTATTATAATTTCAACCAATGGTCTGAAAAATTAACACATCTCTTCATGGAATAATATTATACCCAAAAATAATTTGGACTGAAAAGAAATATATTTTTCGGGTGAATAGTACCCCGTGAATAGTAACTCGTGAATAGTAACTCATGAATAGTAACTCGTAAATAATAATTCGTGAATAGTAACTCGTGACTAGTACTCCGACACAAAAAGTGCCCTAAATACCCGAGTGAATAATACTAGACTGAATAGTAACCGGGTATTTTATGACAACTTGTCTACTTTGAAAAATTTTCACATATCACCCTTAACTTTAACCTTTTATCAATTTAACCATTTACTAAAATAGAAAAATTGAATAATTTTATTTCATAAAATTCGGGGTCTCACAGAGTCTATTGGAGAATCTGTTGTGAATGCTCTTAGAGGGATGATAACTGATGAAAAAGTTAGATATTTTATATTACTTAAAATAATATTTTAAAATAAATTATGTTATTTATTACATTAATATGTAAGAGTAATATAGTAATAGTGTAGTTTAAAAATAAAAAATATTTTTCTTACCCTTCCCTTTCCTCCTTCTAAACTCACAAACAAAAGAAAATATAATTAAAATCTCATCATTTCTCTTCTTTTAAAATTATAATTCATTCACATCCCTTCCCATCTTTTCTTCTCCTATATTTTTCCTTGTTATCCAATCCTTCCAAACTCACAAACGCAACATAAATGTATGCTCATGTGTACATATAGAAATTCCCAATCAATTTGTAAATTTAGAATCGACCAATAAATGTATACTCACATGCACTGGAGAAGCCATAAATTGTTGGTAGTGGGGTCAATTATTAGAGTATCAAACAAAAAATGACTCAAATATACAAAATAAAATAAAATATATGTCATTGTTGTAACCATCAAACTTATCCACAAAAAATAACTAGTATAATATAATAATTACAATTGTCCTCTGCGCGTTTTCATTCATTAAATTGTTGTATAATATTTTCATTGTCAATGCAATCAAATACATCATTCTTGATGTATGTAATCAAACAATCATTCATCAGTTGATCTTCCATGAAATTGCGCAACCTACTCTTAATTATCTTCTTCGCAGAAAAAGCTCTTTCAATAGTAGCAGTCTCAACAGATAAGATTAATGACAATTTATTAGCCAATATATCAAAAGAAATACAATATATTTCTTAATACACACAAGATTTCTTGCAAACCGTTAATCCTTTGAACTTTCAAAAACTCTTTTTTGTCCGCATATCAGAAATGTAACTATCTAGTTGACTATCAAGTTTCATAAGAAGTCATTCGAATAAAAGCTAGCGAGATGAATCAATTTGTCCTTATTAAAACTACCAAAATAATCACTAGGATTTAAGCATGCCACTGATAAAAACAAGTCAATATTTGCTCCCGTTAAACAATCATTTAATTCTTGAAATTGTCAATTCAAAATAGTACAAAATATCTCAACATAATAATGGTAAAAATTTGTAATACCATGAGATTTTCGACTTGATCTCCCATGGAATAAAGCATTCATATCTATAATGTCAATTTTGTGTTTATTGCAAAATAAAAAAACTTTATCAAGTAGCTTCTCCCATCCCTCATCGCTCATAGCCTTTAATAGTAGCTTAGACACTTTAGCTTCTCCCAGATATCGATTTCAAGACTTTCTTCCCGTTTTTGGTACCTCCACTATTTGTGATTTATAAAGCAAAAAAGTTAATGATTGTGGCTTGTGAAAACCAAGAGAGAAAATTTCTTCAGTACTCATTTTAGTGGGGTCAAATTACTAAATTACACTCATTAAAAATCTATTACATCATATATAAAAAAATAATAATGCTACTATCACATAGAAAATGGTCACATAATACTTATGTTGATGGAATTCGTTTGTCCAATTGCCCCTAATTCAACTTGTGCTTCTCACGCGATGCGAGATGAACCATGTAGTGTCCTTTGTTGTCCCTTCTTGCCCCAATCGGGCGGTAAATTCCGTTCAAGGCTAAATACTGGCGAGAGACCGATAGCAAACAAGTACCGTGAGGGAAAGATGAAAAAGACTTTGAAAAGAGAGTCAAAGAGTGCTTGAAATTGTTGGGAGGGAAGCGGATGGGGGCCGGCGATGCACCCCGGTCGGATGTGGAACGGTGATGAGCCGGTCTTCCGATCGACTCGAGGTGTGGATTACATACACACATGTATACTTTGGGCCCCACCTGACATGTGAGGCCCGCAGTATGCATGTATGTGTATGTGAGTATTATGTGACAATAGCATTATTTATAAAAAAAAAAAACTAATGGAATCAATTGACCCCACAATTATACATGTAGCTCCACCCCTACTCATGTGTTCATACAGATTATTATAGTGAGATGAGAGGACTTTGAATATACCTACAATAAAGAAAAGAAAATGAGAGATTATGTGAGATTTGGATTTTTTTTTTCTTTTTTTCTTTAAATTCGTACAACTAACGCATAATTTCTTGTGAATTTACTGGGTCATGAAGAGGAGGAATTTTCAATAGGATATGGAATAACAAAGAAGGAAGGGAAAAGGGAGAACAAAGGCGAAGACATAGAAACAAAAAGAGAAAAATGAGAAAGAAAACGTCACCACCGAGAGTGTAGATTAGCTGGCAAGAGGGTTGTTTTAGCTTAACTAAGGTCATCGGTTCGAGACTTGAGAATGCAGCTGCGTTAAATATCGATAGGAAGAGTTTTGTCATCCGAGTGGTCCCACCCGGCTCGAACAGAATTAGTCCCTCATAAAAGTGTGGGGACACCTATGACACCCCCAAAATAGGTATACATCACCCATTCTGAGTTGTCAATACACGGTACAGAAACAACTACAACTTTATTATTACAACAATAAAACTGTGAGTTTAAATATAGATATTGCCATCTAAACAATATCCACATACAAATAAATATTCATCATAATTATTGATACATTATTTTACAAAAATGGTGAGGACTACTAAACAACTCTCTAAAATCATCATTCCATACCCCAGACTCGTACTTCATTACATTCTCGCCTCACGAGAAGAAAAATGGAATAAAAAGGAAAAAAGGTGAGCTCAACTAGCCCGATAAAGAATATTATGACTAAGATAATATACAACAAATTATCGTTAGTCTTCAACAGGAAAAATTTAATAGAATACAATAGACAACAAGTTTTAAATCAATACTCATAATGAAAAATATTAATTCATAGAAGAGTTACGTAGAGGATGAAATCTACTAATATCTATGAATTTAACAGTCCATCATCAATATTTTTATCCCCGTAACATCAATCAATATATATTTGGAATCATATATTCATCCTTGCACCACAGGCCAAGGACATTCACCGGTTGGTCATGTTCATCTAAACACCTGTTCATATTTGCACTACTCTGGACCAAAGATATTCATCGAAATCATTCATCTTTGCACTACTGGGCCAAAGATATTCATCGAAATCATTCATCTTTGCACTTCTGAGCCAAAGATATTCCATAATATCATCATTTAAGACCGAGGATGATGAAAAATATTTTTAAAGAAAGCGAATCCGGTGAATCAAAATGACAAGGATTAAGGATTAAGAATTAGTACTTTGTTTTATCCACGCCCAAAAATACCTCAAAAATAATCATAGTGGTGTAAAATTCAAGAATGATCAAAACTTGGATACAATCAAAGCTAGTATCCACAATAGATATTTTTAGACGAAAAGGAAAATTTTCATTTTCGATGAATAAGGCCGTGATTCGTGAATAGTCTCAGATATCGTGATTAGTGTCGTATCGTGAATAGTAACTCAGGACACCAAAAGTTCCAACTTTGATAAAAACTTCAGATCAATATTTCAAAGATAGTGATATTGAAAAATAATATCATTACGAAAAAATAATATCCCTTACCTCGGAAGACAGATTTAAGCTTGAATAATTGGATATAAGCTATAAACGAACTTTCACCGTATAACAATACTCAAAGTATACTCAAAATACTCACAAGAATACGCTCGATAATATAGAGAGTGAAAACTTCAGTTTCTGGTGTGATTTTCAATTCTAACATAAGCACCCTATTTATAGGAAATTGCTTAGAACACCAAAGCAGAAAATTTAATATAATAATAATATTAATTTTCTACATCTTCCTACGCATACTAGAAATCTGAATTCAGCCATCCTAACACATGTTAAATGAGTCCCAACAATGAAAAAAACGTTTTTTGTAATTAAAATTATTTTAAACTTCCAAAAATTAATTATTTCAGAGCTTTGAAACTTCAATAATTCATAATAAATAGCCTTTTTATCAGAAAATTCGAATCTTACGAGTTTTTATAGGAAATTCAATTCTCTACAACTCTACAGAAGAAAGTTTTTCCAAATTCCAAACAAAAATTGACCGAAATCTACAAACGGACGATTTTACAGGTTATAATCAAATTTCAGTCAATAAATGGGGTCCACCGACATGTTTAACATGTTTTAAACATTTATTGCAACAAAATACTCTTCCTCCTCGTATACTCATATATCCCACATTCGTTGTAAAAATATCACCATTATTATATTATTAAAATATAATAATATATATATATTTAAATGAATTATTTTATCGAAAAGATAAAATTTCAATTTTCAACAATTGTCACGTTAAAAATTTTCTCCATCTATATCTACATAAAATCAATATTTTCCTCATCATATGAATCAATAATTAATTATTCACAAATAATACTGAGAATCACAATATTGACAACTGAGAGGCGGTTCAGGAAAAGGGGCTTTTCAATAAGAATTTCTCCTTCTTGGCGGCCATGATTAGGTGACCAAACCTCTCCTTAGAGGCGTAACTTTCTAGACATTGCGATAATAATGTTATCTAATAATATTATTCAGATAATATGAATTATTGCTTCGATAATGAAAAATATCGTGTAATGACAATTATTGAAACAACAAGAATATAAAATATCAACGCAACAATTATTGAACCAATAAAATATTGAGCGATAATTATCGTAACCATTATTGAGTAGTGCCTTCTTACGTAAGAGTCAATAATTGGTTCAATACGTAAGTGTCTTCTTGTCTGGCAACAACGCGTATTCATCGTGTTTTAACCACAACGGGTATTCCAACGATTGTAAATCTCAGAATAACTACGCTGTGATTATTTTTAAACAACTTATATTTGTCGTTTTCTTCCTTCAATCGCTTTTCAGTTATGGGGCCCACACATGGCTACGGCAGTCATGCGAATATTCCCTGAAGCGCATTTAATATTCCACGACCAAACGAATATTCCCAAACAACAATGAATATTTTATAACCACTGCTTATTTTGAAATATTTGCGTATTTTACCTATAACTATCCACATTAATCACATCAACCCTTACTATTTCAAAATAATAATTAGAGGAAATTAAATTTTATTTATTAATTATTTGGGGTCTTACAACACCTGTGGTCTAGACTAAAAAAAATAAAAAAAAGAAAACTCATATTAGTTGCCAACTTACTTTTTTTTGAAATTGAATACGTTCGGTTACCGATGTTTAGAGCGTTTGTGGCAATAACGTTTGAAGGTTCAAACGCGCTGTACCACATCACTTTTGGAGCGGTGCATTGAGATTCAAACGCAACGTTTATGAGTTAAATAAGTTACGTTTGAAATACCGACTGTTAACGCCTGATTTTGTACGCCTGACGAAATCACCAAAACAACAGGCCAAAATCGCGCTAACGGTTGATGGAGTAGTTGATTATATCAAACTCACAAAGTACATTCACACAAACATCAATAAAGAGATATAAATATGAACACAAGAATTTACGTGAAAACCCAATTGAGAAAAAACCACGGAGAGAGGGAGTAATCCACTATAATAATATTGGGAGTACAAGTTGTGTATTTGTGTTGTATCTCTTGTGTTCTTGTATCTTATCCTCTTCCAAATCCTAGCTTGTAGCCGTATATATAGAAGCCACCTCCATCCACATCCAACTAGGAGAAGGACTCCTTTTGTAGAATCACCTTACCACTACTGAATCCAGTAGGAGTCCTAATTAAACCTCATTATCCCACCAAATAAGGAAACACAATCATATTTTAATAAGGACTTTCCACTGTCACAATAAATTACATATGGGCCATCACCATTAAATAAACTGGGTTGCATCATGGCTAGACCCAAATAATCACATCCCAACACCGACGTTTAGAGCGCTTGTAGCAGTAACGTTTGGAGGTTCAAACGCACCACACCACACTACTTTTAAAGCGATACATTTGAATCTCAAATACAACGTTTATGAGTTAAATAAGTTACGTTTAAAATAAATTACTTATAAACGAACAAGATTTTTAACTACGTTATACGAACAAACTCATTATTGCTTGTTCTTTTTTTCCATTGGGTATCATCATTTGATTCATTTGTTAACATCTATTGGTATAGTAGTATTTAACATAATGATCCAATTAAATATTTTTTAATTAGGTTTGTCAATTAGAAAAAGGGTAAGAGAATACCTAATTACTAAGTTTGACAATAGATACACTCATTCATCAATAATATTTTTATTAATGATATTTTAAACATTTAACTATTTCATTTTCAAATATTAAGCCATTCTTAGTTTGATTTATAATTAAACTTTATTATGACAAATTACATAATACCATTTTGTTAAAAAAAATTAAAAGTTTAATGACAATCAGACAATGTACAAAATGGGTTATATCTATAATAGGGTAAAATCATAGTCTAGCTAAAGAAAATTTTATACATTTTTAATTCTTTTCTTTTACACTTTGTTTCTGAGTTTTGAACAGAAAAGAAAGGAATAGAAAACTTAAATTAGAATATAAAAGAAAAGAATAGAAAATTTAAAGTTTTCCTTTGTGTTGTTTCTGAGTTTTTAATAGAAAAATTAAAATTGAGGACATGAGTTGTAATTTAAAATTTATTATATTAAAAGTTGAGAATACTATTAGAATTATAAAAATATTACTTATTCTAATTTTTTTTCAGTCCAAATCAGGCCAATTTTGGCCGAAAAATTTTGGCAGAAAAAATGGCCAAGTTTTCTATCAATTACTTTTGTTTTCCGTTTATTAAAAAACTCAAAAACATAAGAATTAGAAAGAAAATTTAAATTTTCCGTTTATTTCTTCTTTTTTTTGTCCATTTTAAAACTCAGAACCAAGAGCGTTTTAATCATTTTTTACCTGCCCAACCTTACAAACATGATGTAGAAACTAGAAACATCAAACAAGTCCATGTACATATCAGAGAATTACCCTTCTGCCTACCCTTCAAAAACCCTAAACCCTAAAATTAGAAACAGAACCTCACTAAATTCCTACTACTACCCTTATAGCCACCTTCCTCCGTTCTCCCTCAAAACCCACCTCATTTCCCCTTCTCTTTTTTCTGAGCTCAGTTCAATAAGCCGCCATGTCTGAACTCGAGCTCTCCCGCTCCGAGAAGAAGAAAAAGAAGTCAAAATCCAAAGACGAATCCGATTCAAACCCGACCAAGAACAACTCCGAAGATTACCTAATCAAACCCCAGAGCTTCACTCCCTCCATTGATACTTCCCAGTGGCCAATTCTCCTCAAGAACTACGATCGCCTCAATGTACGAACCGGACACTACACTCCTCTTCCCTCCGGTCACTCCCCTCTCAAGCGCCCCCTCGCCGAATACATCAGGTACGGTGTTATGAACCTCGATAAGCCCGCTAATCCCTCCTCTCATGAGGTTGTGGCCTGGATCAAACGGATCCTCCGGGTCGAGAAAACGGGTCACAGTGGCACTCTGGACCCGAAAGTTACTGGTAATTTGATTGTTTGTATTGATAGAGCGACCCGACTGGTTAAATCCCAGCAGGGAGCTGGAAAGGAGTATGTTTGTATTGCTCGGCTCCATTCTGCCGTGCCCGATGTTGCCAAAGTGGCTCGGGCACTGGAGGCGCTGACCGGGGCAGTTTTCCAGCGGCCGCCCCTGATTTCGGCTGTTAAAAGACAGCTTAGGATTAGGACTATTTATGAGAGCAAGCTGTTGGAGTATGATGCTGATAAGCATTTGGTTGTTTTTTGGATATCTTGTGAGGCGGGTACTTATGTGAGGACAATGTGTGTTCATTTGGGGTTGATTTTGGGTGTGGGTGCACATATGCAGGAGTTGAGACGTGTCCGGTCCGGAATAATGGGTGAGAAAGATAATATGGTGACAATGCATGATGTTATGGATGCACAATGGGTTTATGATAATTTTAAGGATGAGAGTTATTTGAGGCGAGTGATTATGCCGCTTGAGGTGCTTTTGACTAGTTATAAGAGATTGGTGGTGAAGGATTCGGCTGTGAATGCTATTTGTTATGGTGCGAAGTTGATGATTCCGGGGTTGTTGAGGTTTGAGAATGATATTGAGGTTGGGGAGGAGGTTGTTTTGATGACTACTAAGGGGGAGGCGATTGCATTGGGTATTGCTGAAATGACAACTGCGGTTATGGCTACTTGTGATCATGGGGTTGTTGCAAAGATCAAGAGGGTTGTGATGGATAGGGATACTTATCCTAGGAAATGGGGTTTGGGACCAAAGGCTTCGATGAAGAAGAAGTTGGTTGCAGAGGGGAAATTGGATAAGAATGGGAAACCGAATGAGAATACGCCTGCTGAATGGATGAGGAATGTTGCTCTCCCCCCTGGTGGGGATTCTATGATTGCGAGTCTTGCTGCTGTGACTGAACCGGTTTCAGTGAGAGTAGAAGTTGATGAAGTTGAGGGTGATGAGAATAAGAAGAAGAAGAAGGATAAGGATAAGGAAAATGTGGAAGAGGGAAAAAAGAGGAAGTTGGAGGACACTGATGTTAGTCCTGCAACAGAACATTCTAAGAAAACAAAGGTTGTAAAAGTTGAGGAAACTTTGGAGGTTGAGAAGAAAGAAAAGAAAAAGAAGAAGGATGGTGATGGAGCTGTAACTTCCGATGGGGAAACAGCAAAGAAGGAGAAGAAAAAGAAGATGAAAGAGAAGGATGAATCAGGGCCATCAGATGAGGAGAAATCTGAGAAGAAGAAGAAGAAGAAGAAGAAGAAGAAGAGCAAAGATACCGAGAATGGGGATTTGCCTACAACTGCTGTTGCCATTAATGATGAAGCAAACAAAAGTGAGAAGAAGGAGAAGAAGAAAAAGAAGAGAAAAGATGCAGAAGAAGAGTAGTGGAGAGATTGCAAGTGTAGCTTATCATGGAAACACTCAATGTTTACTTATATCTTCTCCTTGTTTAGTAAATTTTGTAATCTGTTGGTAGAAATTCATTCTCCTTGTTGCTTTTGTTTAGTAGTTGCAGTCAGTTTTTTATTTTTATTTTTTATGTTATGTTACTTAAAAGGCTTTGTTATTTCAGAACTTTTGTGTTTCTTTTGTTAAAATTGCTAGAATAAATAGCTCGATATTTGGTGGTTATGTTATGATTTTTGCTTGCAATTTAGATATAAAATGGAATGTTTCATTGCTTTTTGTAATGATATTTGATATTAACCCAAGGCATATAATATTGAGAATGCTCATTGAATGGGCAATTCCTTGAGAGAGCTCGGATCGAATTGGTATTGACCATGTAATTATTCTTGTTATTGTGACACTCTGTAGCTTCAAGTTTTGTTAATTGTTTAGATTGATAAGAAAAAAGATATGTAATTAGATTGGTACAAATAGTACTAAATATCTGGATTTTGACAAGATGATTAATTAACAGCAATTCCTACTAAGCAGAGGCAAGTTACAGTATTAAGTAAGAAGAAAAGATAAATATTAGTAGTATTTGAATCAATAACTAATATGGACGCCTTTTCTATTCATATTTTAGATAAGTTGATCCATGCTTAGATTTTTATTCTCTGCTGGTACATAAAATGTTCTTAAATACTTGATGGTATAGCTACTGGTGCCCTTGCTTTTGATTATTTTCAAGTTTCATCTACCATTCCATTTGTCATCCCATTTCTTTTATTTAGAGGAGGCCTGCTACCTCGCTATGATTTGGATCCTGGTTTGTTTGTCTAGTTGTAGCCAGCGTAGCCTATTATAAAAACATATCTGGCTTGCTTAAATATAAAAAGCATGGGGGGCAGAAGCTAAAAACATTTTCCCCAGACCCCTTGAGACCTCTGTCCCTGCATCTGCCAGCAGATGACAATGAGATAATGTTACAGAGTAGCTATCCATTAGACCATGGTGATGATAATGATACATTTTAGCTACGTTAACGTGTTGTGGTTCGTTTAGAGATGAGCAACTAACTTACATGTTAGCTACACCAGAGTGGTATGTTAATTGTTATAGAGTAGATTAGATGTTAGCTACACTGTAATAATTTGTTGTAGAGATAAAGAATGGTGAAACTTGTTCCGAAGTTCTACTTGATGATTTGTATATCTGCCCTGCCCCTAGAGAGCTCTGTTTGTCTAATATGAATTTTCTTGCTATTCATGCTATTGCGCCACACAATGAATATATGAATTTGTGCCAAATAAATAAGTCAATATTGTAGGCAATCACTGTTGTGTGTCGGTACTTGTTACTTATTGCTTTTGGGCATACTCCTGGATGTGTAATGCTTATATATAATGTATGTATCAATGGAATCATAAAGATATTCACACACAAATTTTCTCGAGGTACACTGATTTATTTCAGATATTGATAGTAAAAAAGTCTTGAGAGGGTAATACTGTATTCAGTGAAGGGATTCCATAATGATCAGCAGCCTCACCTCTTTCTTCAAAATATATATTTATACTCTTGGTCTCTCATTTTTTTGAACTTTAATGTTTCTATCCCTATTTTTAATTTGTCTAATTTTTCTCATCTTTTCTTCCCCTATTTATTTTTTTTCTTTCTTCTCTCTTTTCTTCTTTTATTTCTTTTTCTTTGGTTGTCTTCTTTTTCTTTTTCTTTATTCTTTATTCTTTGCTTCTTCGTTTTCTTTGTTCTTTATTCTTATGTCTTTCCTTACAACTCACATAAGATCTTGAAAAATTTAAAGCAAGGCAAATGAGGATAAGATCTTGCAAGTACTTTAAAAGTTGATATTTTTGATACTCTCTCCGTCCCATTGTCCCCAAAATACTATATATATATATATATATATATATATACATACATATAGAGTTCGGATCTTAAGCTCACCCCTTATCCAATTCACCCGAGCTCACCCCCTTTAGCGATGGATCCGGCGACGGTTTGGTCATACAACCGTCGTCTATACTTTTAGCGATGGTCGCCGAATCCGTCGCTAAAGGGGGGTGAGCTCGGGTGAGTTAGATAAGAGGTGAGCTTAAGATCCAGACTCCATACATATATATGTATGTATGTATATATAGACACACACACGTACTCTCTTTGTTGTTGCTAACACCACAGATTTCTAAAATGGCCAGTACCAAATCAACCATAAGCTTGAAACTCCTTGTGGACAACACCTCCCAAAGGGTCATCTTTGCAGAGGCAGGTAAGGAGTTCGTAGACTTTCTGTTCGGACTCTTGGAACTTCCACTAGGTACTCTCATCAGGCTTCTGGCTGAGGAAGAAATGGCTTCATCTTGGACTTTGGGTAAAGTCTATGAAAGTGTGGAAAACCTCAAAGCTGACTATCTACAACCAGAGCAAACCAAGCAGGTTCTATTATGCCCCACTAGGCCCTCATCAAACACCAAGAGTACTACCCATTTAATGCAGCAATTGGGATATGCAAAGCCAGAACCCTCTAGCTATTCTTCTGGTTATGGATCTAGATCAGATGATTACAAAAAGAATAATGTGGATGGGTATGTTAAAGGGATGGCAATTTACATGATTTCAGATTATCTGACGGTGAAGCCGCTTTCCCCCATTTCTAGCGTTAGTCTGATCAACAGTTTGGCTGTTAAAGATGTTGGTAGCCTGGAAGAGAAGAATGTAGAGATCGACATGAAAAAGGTAAAAGGTTTTCTTCTAACATCTACTCCATCTATTACAAAATTGGAGTTACATTTTCCTGTTTTTTGTCCGGTCCGATTTTAGAAATCTATTTCTATTTGTGAACTATCACCTGATATCAAGTTCATAGCATGTCATTACTATTATATTCTTAGTGCATGAATATTTGGTTTAGAGTTTTTGGGGTTTTTGGAGTCCAAACGCACTTAAAAATCTTGTTCATCTATATGCAATTTTTTTTGACTCACAAACGCAAACTTTTAAATCCCAAACTCACTGCACTAAAAAAGGTACAGTGCATTTAGGTCTTAAAAGCCACCCGAATGCACTTTTCAAAGGACGCAAATGAACTAAGACAAACTAATTTTTTTTAGTACTATCATTTTGTCACTACTGCATTTCTAGCTAATATTAGATATCAGTAGCTAATATTAGAGATGAGTTTGGAAAATAAAATCTTGTTTAAAGCTGTTTAAAGTTGTTTTACAAATGTATCTCCAATTTTGGACAAGAGGGAGTAATTCTATGCATTTTTTTTGGAAATGGTTGTTTAAGCATGAGTTCTCCTTGTGATTTAGCTATTCCCCCCCTTTTCTTTTATTTTAATTTCTTACTTTTTATATTCTCAATTTATCAGGCATTGGAGCTGGTGAAGACCTCCTTTGAGTCTAACACAGTTCTCACAGATGTTTTTGTTGGAAAGATTATAATAAGGTAAAATCAGCATTGTCATCGGATGATCTCCTCCTCCACAACTTCATGCAAATAAAGCGGACGAATTTCCTTTGGGAAGTTTGTATCTATTTTCTTTTATTTCTTCTCCTCCACCCCTCAAATTAGGTTAGCTGTTAATGTCAAGTTGATTTCTGTTTGCCAGTTATGTGAACGTTTATTCTCTAATAATGGATTGGTGTGTCAGTATAATCGGCCGACTTAAACCGGCGAATGGGCGACCCCGGCAGTTTGTTTGGTCATTTTACTTCCGCTTTCTGTCATGTAATTTTCAGATCATATTCTGCATGCTACTTTTATTTATTAAATTATTGTCTTGTTTATATATATATATATATATATATATATATATATATATATATATATATATATATATATATATATTCCATTTCAAGGGCATACTCCTTTATTTTACATATCATGCTTTTTAACGATCGGGTGACGATTAGATTCCATATTTATAGAAACATATAAAAAATTTATATGTTATGGCGGACGGTTAAATCTTGACGTTAAAAAGCTAAGGCAACATTGATTCTCTAATATCTAGCTGTGACGGAATAAATATGTCGTTTGGTCTGTCGTTAAAGGTGATAAGCAAGGTATGTAGGATAATCCTTTATATATATATTATTGGTTTCTTGATGGGTTAATTTTCGGATCATATGCTGCCAGCTCTTCTTAAAGTCTAATATATATAGTTACTGAGGTTGATTTGAACAGCCACAAAGAAATTAAATATAGTGAAGAAATTAGTATCTTAAATATTACTATCCAAATATCCAAAGTATTCTTAAATATAGTATTTTATAGGTTTATAAAATTCTCAACGGGTTTTTCTTGATGAAGTATCCCAATAACAGCACGATGACAAAGTACTTCAGATAATTATCACATCCCATAAGAGTAAGTATGTTTTATTATGTCTATCATATATTTATCATACATGTCACTCACTTTATACATATTCCCCCATGCCAATGGTGATCACAGTACTTTGTCAATTCAATAGACCTATTCATTTTAGTTAGAATTTTAGGAAATAATTTTTTTATCTCTTTTTAGTATCTGATCTCTCTTGGATTCTCTCCATTACTTTAGTTTTAATGTCTTCAAATATTGTTAAGATGAGTTTATACCTAGCCTATAAGATCCAACTGTTAAAACACTCTGACATATTGTTTGTCACTACATCACATTTGGTGATAATATCAAAGTAAGCCTTACTCTAAAGTTTAGGAGGTATACCTATCAAGGCAGTGTGTGCATCCTTTGACTCTTTCCTGATGTCCTTCATTACCTTTCGAAAATCAGCAGGATTGTTGGCTTTCGATGCCTTCCAGAACATCACCTTCAAAGCTGTCCTAGGGAACTTTTTTCTCCAATTTACATAGATGTGTCTTGCACAACATTTATGCTCTGCTTGGGGTAGTAATTCATGAATAACAGACACCAAACCCTATGCAAATATGCAAATAATTCTTGTTAGTATAATGAAATAAATGTGTAATACAAATAATTGTTAAGATGCAATAAAAATAAAATCAAACTGCACCTTTTGTTGATTAATAATTAATATCCATCCTTTGGCTTGTTCTAATCCAACATCATTGCATAACAAATTTAAAAACCAGCTTCAACTGTTTTTATTTTCACTTTCCACCACAGCCCAAACTATTGGGAACATCTGGTTGTTAGCATCTCTACCTATTGCAGTTAACAGCTCCCCTCTATAATATGTATTTAGAAAACGGACCAGGATCCTTTTCATTTCAAACAAATAGAGACTCTCCATTTCATGATCCAGATTTATAATGTGTTGGAATGTGACATGATACTGACAAGAGAGAGAGAGAGAGATAATTTTAAATTTGGACCATGAAATGGAGTCTCCATTTACTTGAAATGAAGAGGATCCTAGTCTTAGAAAACAACCATCAAGTCCAATAATAGGCATGCAACCCTCCAACCAATTTTTCTTGACAACATCAAAACAAATATATATCCTTTGAAACCTTTTAGGAGTGCCTTGATCAGTCCTAATTTGTACAGTGCTACCTGGATTGGTATTAAGGATCTCTTGTCCATAGTCCCAAACACCTTCATAATGCTCTACCAGATTTTTTTCTATCTCAGACAAGGCCAATTTTTTAACTTGCAAACACTGTGCAGTAGAACTTTTCAATCCAAGCCTTTGCTTTATTGCCTCTTATAATTCTTTCAACTTGATCATTGGTTTTGTTCTAATTGTCCCTCCAAACGTATCTACCAACCACCTATATCTAATAGTCTTTATCTTGTTGGCCTTAATACAGCTGTGGAACTTAGTAGGGTAAGCCTTAATTTGAAACCATTTGTCCCTAGGAAGATAGCTTGCCCAAAGCTTCCATGGACATCCTGCTGCACACTTAGCTTGAACCTTTATAACTTCATTAACTTTTAACCAAATTCCTTTCCCCTTCCCAACTGCATAATTTTGTATTGTTTCCCTTAGTTGGTCAACCCAAGTGAAAGTCATGTATAACTCAAAGTCAATGTCTTTAATTGTAGTGTTTGGATTATACACATGAACAACTCTCTTCACTTTAATCCTTGGCTCTTCACCTTCCCACTCACTATCACTACTTGAGGGAAGAGTTGCAGCAACTTCAATGTTAGAATCTTCATATATTTTCTCCCATTGCTTCATGCCCCTTGTACAAAATTTAGTTACAACCTCATCATCAGATGAAAAAGTAGGTTCAACATAATCTTCATCAACAATTTTCTACTTCTTACTTGCCTTGTTTGCCCTTTTCTTCTTCTTGCATATGTTCTCAGTTGTTTCATAATTATCTGATGCCTTGTTAGCATGTACTGAACAAGAAGCTTGAGTCCCTATATGTTCAGGTACTTCACCACACTCCACTTCAACTTCATCATCCAATTGAACTTTATAAACAACTTCTAACTCTTTAATCTTTGATTTTTTTAATCTCTTCCTTATGTGGCCAAGCACTGATCAACTCCTCATTCTCATCATCATCACTAACATCACTGCAGTCATCATCTGTTTCTTCATTTGTAGATTCATCATCATCTCCCTTTGGTGCATTAACTTGCACATCAACTTCCCTCTCAAGTTCCTGCTCAACTTCCCTCTCACCTACCTGATCAACTTCTATCTCAAATGGTAAGACTTCATCAGTAGAGTGGTAACAATATAGATCAACTAAACCAGACTGTTCACCCTCCTCAACTAGTAACCTAATATTATGGTCATCATGTATCAACTCTAAACCATAACGAATATCCAAACGACCAACTTTGAAATACATTGTAGTATTCTTTTTGTATCCATACTTCTTAGGTAAGTTATATATTTTGTCAACATTCAGCCAGTCACCATCAATGTCATGAAGTAATTTTACAAAACCTCCTCCATAGCGGTATATTGGTTCTTTAATGAACCTACCACCATGATAAAACTCCACAGGAAATAAACCCATGCTACAATAGGTACAGAGCACACCATTAGATAATTAGCATTGTAAAATTGAACAAATATATCAGTGGAAGAAATCGACATATAAACCCAAAACCATACATAACTTAAAAATAGAATAAATAAGGGTATTAAATTTAAACCCAAATCAATGAACAATCATGTACCAAATCATACATACCTTAAACCCAAATCGACATATAAACCCAAATCAAAGAACAATCAATGGAAGAAAAAAATTAATTTAGATATTTACAAAAATTATTTTAAGCATGTACCATAGAGTCTAGAAAAACACATAAGGGTGTTACATTTAAACCCAAATCGACATATAAAACCCAAATCGAAAATCAATCAGTGAAAAAAAAAACTTAGTTTGGATATTTGCAGAAGTTATTCTAAGGGTATTACATTTAAACACAAATCGAATAACAATCAGTGGAAAAAAAACTCTAACTCAGATATTTGCAGAAGAATCTCGATAAAGGAAAGAGTTTTTAAACGCAAACTCATACATACCTTCGAATTTGCCAGAGATTTGCATAAAAAATCCTAGAAAATCAAATCACGCCTTCGTCTTCGTCGCTCGATCTCTCTCTTTCTCTCTCTCTGAACTTCGATTATGTTGGAACCCTAGTTTGCAGCAATCGTCTCTCTCTCTCTCTCTGAACTTTGACTCAAATATTAGCTTCGTTTGGTTTGATTTGTTTAACATTTGTTTTATTTGCCGCGCAATCCACTGTGAATTGGGTCATGTCAGCTTTGTTATTTTTCTTTTTCTGTTTAAAAGTCACGTAAGAAAAAAAAATCCAAATCAATTTAACAGAAGTTAGCCTGAGTTAACAGACTAGCCCAATTATAAAAATTTAATTAGTTTAATAGGATAATTTAAAAAATTAAAAGTTAAGTGATGAATTAAGTAAAACTTGTCGACTATAGTGGCTAAATCATTAGTTTTGCCTATTTTTTATTTGATTTTGCAGAGAAAAAGTCTTAGTAATAGAGGGAGAGAGAGGAACAAGTGGACATTGGAGTAAGTGAAGTAAATTTTATTTAATTAATAAATTAATGGGACCTACATACTTTCGGCAAGGAGGGAGTAGAATTGATGTGCGTATAGATTTACTCTTAAATTTTACTTCTATAACTTGAGTTTGAGACAAGCCAAGATATGGTTTAGATTGTCCTTTACAACTCTTGCACATATTTTCCACGTGTATTTGAGTCATGGATATTTAATTTAACATAATTTATATTACGTCTAAATTGGAAAAAAAAAATAAAAAAAATAAAAAATATATAAAAAAAAGTATATTTGATTATCATTCTAATAGATAAATCATTTTCGATAAATTCATTAAATCTCCTTGATTTTCATTTCATTTAATGGTGGAGTAAAATCCATTCCAATAAAATTAATAAATGTGATACCATAAAATGGCTAAATGGACCTAATGTTTTTCCATTCCAAAGCCACTATTATCTATTTTGTCTACTGATAGGGAACGGACTTTTACACTGTTTGTGAGTTCTAAAGTTGAGAGAAAAGGAAAAAAAAAAAAAAGAAAATTTAGGGTTGAGAATAAAAATTTTTTTTGCCAGTTTTTAGAGTAGATAAAAGAAACAAAAAATTTATGTGGACAAGAAAGTTGGACATAAAAATTAAATATGAATGTATTTGAACTTCACCTATTTAAATTTTTAAAAATAAAAATATAAATAAGTAAAATTCAAATACACTCATACGTAGAAAAACTCTAAAAGAAAAGAGAATGAAGGTCCTCCCAACAATTTCCTTTCAAAGTTAAATAGATTTGGAAAGAAATTTGCTAACTTGGCTTACAAACTAAAATATCAAAACTAGCCTTATAATAATTTTTAAAATACATTATCATAAGAGTAAAATAGTAATATACTATTTTAAGTTAAAATTTCAGAAGGAGAAAAAATTTACTTTCCTTCGTTCTTTTCTCTTTCTCTCTCTCTCTACAATTATATAATTGAGTAAAATACACTGATACCCCCGTATATAATCATAATAACATTCATCACTCTTCTAGTTTTTCAAGTAACAGTCAATACTCCTCTAATCTATAATATGTAACATTCACTACTCCTAGTGTGGTTAATCAATTAATATCCAAAAATATTTTTAATATAATATCTAATACACCCTTTAAGTTATAATATTTAATATATCCACTAAATACAAATTTGTATATTATAATTTTTACTTAACTTGATCTAATTAATTAAATTATGAACTTATGCAATAAATAACATAAATGTCAAAAATAATAAAGATTTATTTTATCGGAAAAATAAAGTCATACACTTTTTTGCTATTTAAATTTCTCAAAGATTAAAATTTACATAATATACATTCAAATATATTTTTTTTGTAATTAAAAAGTAAAATTTTACAAGCCATAAAAGTACAAATTAATACAAAAAAATTATAATTATTTTTCCCAACTATTAAAATTTATATAAAACAAACTTATTACTATAGAATGAATCTTATTATTCATATAAAAAATATTAAAAATTATATTAATTATTTTTGTCAAATATTAAACTAAACATAAGTCACGATTGAGCATAATTATTTACAGTAAAAATGATAAATGTTATTATTCAAAAAAATATATATCAAGATAAAAATTTGTTTACAAGATAGAGGTAGCAATAAATCTTATTATATTTTTTTTTATTTAACATTGCACAAAAACAACATCAACTGTATATTAAAAAATGTAATCAAAATCATAAACATCCTAACTTTTGACATATACTCAAGAAAATTTAACATATAAAAATCATAATATGAAACTAAAGAATTCAAATAATAATTTTTTTTTTTTTATTAAATATCAAAACTAAAATATCAACATACTCAATCACTCTAATTATAACAACTCCATTAATAATTTAATTTAAAATTCTTAATATTTATATATCACTTATCCAAAAATATGTGTTAATTGAACTAAATTATTTGAGTGAGATATTCTTAATTAAAAATAAAACTATAATTAAAATATATTGTATTAAAAAGGGATAATTAAACATATAAATATTATTCAAGAATTAAAACTTGAGTAAATATGTAACTTTATCGTTTTAGTCAATTTTAAAATTTAGAGGAGTACTAATTGTTACTTACTCTTTCCGGCCCTAATTATTTGATATTTTAGAGATGAAAATAATAATTAAGTTAATGATTGAAAAATATTAAATATAGTACTCAATTGTCTATAATACCCTTAAATCATCATTTATCATAATTATTCATACTCTCTCACACACATTTTTCTATAATTATCTCTTAAAAAAACTCTTATATCTCATTTACTCATTGGTCTTTCTCCATCCATCCCCATAAAAAATATATCTAATTCTTTAGAAATTATCTACTCTCTCTCCCTCATTAATATACAGAAGAGTTTTGTTGGGATAAGGAGAGTTTTGTTGCGATAAGAAGAGAGAAAGAGTTAGGTTGTGTTTGATAAACTTGGGAATTAAGATCTGAATGATTATAATGTCTTAATAAATTAGATCATCTGAATGGTTATGAGGTCTGAATTTAAAAAATTATTTGATAACTAAAAAGTAAGTTGTCTCTTAATGACACTATTTTACCATTTTAAAGGGTAAAATTTTATTTAATAATTTTAAATATTCAATTTAATAAAAATGAGTGCATAATATTGTTGAATATATTTATATAAAAAAAATTATCAAAAAAATTTCATTAAGAGGTACCTCTTAATTATTAAGATTTCATTTTCTGTCTTACTGATTAAGAGGCATTCAGATGTAACAAAAAAATAAATAAACAATATTATGCCTCTTAGCGAATAAGTGACAGTCCATTAAGAGGCAATCAGATGTAAACAAACAACACCTTAAAAGTATTTAAAAAAATAGACAGAGTAATGAGGGGTAATTTTAGAAAAGTTGTCATTAATTCTCTTAGATTTGAATAAACGTCAAATAATTAGGGACAAATAAAAAAAATTTAAACGTCAAATAATTAGAGACGATTGGAGTAAAAAATTGAGCAAATATAAGTGATTATGATTATGTAGAGGGGTATCACTCGATTTTACTAAGGAGAGTGTATTCAATTAAGACTTTTAAAGACTTTAAAAGTTTGATTGTATTTAATCAAGACATTTAAAGAGTTTATAAAAATTTACTGGTATTCAATTACAACCTTTGTAATGTCTTTAAAAGTTAGGTGGTATTGAATTAAGATTTTTATAAAGTCTATAAAAGTATTTTGGTATTCAAAAAGTCATTGATTTTTTAGATTTCTATCAAATGGTAGAGTTTGACAGACTTTAGAAGAAAAATTATAACTATCAACCCATATCCAAAGTCTGACCTCATCTCTAAAGACTTCTAGCTAAAGACTTTCAAATATTAAACACAAAGGTAGAAATTTAAATCGCCAGTAAAAAAATTGCAGAGATTTTATGAAAAATTCAAAAGTCGTAAAACTCTCCGGTAAATTTTTAACTTAAAATGAATATAAATTAATCTAATTTTAAAAAATATAATTATTAAAATTATAAATCGTTTATATTTTTTTTACTAAATTTATTAGAAATTAAATAAATTACACAAACTTTTATTATAGGAATATCTCGTTATGACTTTGAAAAATCAAATAGTAAATTTTGATTTTTAATATTATATATATATATTATATTATATAGATATAGTATATGATATAAAACTCATCAAAATTAAAAAAATTAGTTAAAAGATGACAATGGTCGACTGTTAAAAAATTAGTTACGTAACATTTTAATTAATTAATTTCTAACATCATAAATAAATTAAAAAAGGTGCATAATTATTTTTTAATGGTCAATTTTGGTTCACTAACAACTATTAATAATTTTAAGAAAAATAAAATCTCTCTGGAAATTTTGTTTGTGCCTTATCGACGACTAAAAATCTCTCTGATAAAATTTTTATAACTTGGTGGCAATTTACTCACATGTATGAAGTTTTGCGATCATATAGATTTTCATTGTCATATTATTTTTTGAAAAACAGAGTTTGTGTGAGACCCCAAATTTTATGAATAAAGATTTAAATTTCTCGAAATATTTTTTTTTAATATTATGGTATGGATTTGATATAATGTTATAGTTGTGGGTAGTATTTATAAATTTTGCAAAGTATGCAAGTTTTTATAAAATATTCATTTGGTCGGAGAATATTCTTTTTTGTCGGGAATATCAAATGCGACGGCACAATCATTAGTGAACCCTGGCGGAAGTATTGTCGTAGTAATAAAACGACAAAATTATTTTATGAAAATAACGGCGGAAGTTTACCGTTAAAACTGTTGAACTACTCGGTAGTAAAAGTACAGTAATACGCGTGGTTGCATAGTAGCACACGGTATTGGTTATTGATGCTTACGTGATAAGTCATTCAGTTATACTCAATTATTGCTATAGTAATTGATGCATCATATCTCTCATATTATTGATTCGATTATTGTCACAGTATCATCTGCATTATATGATATATTATTAAATCAATAATTGAGATGACACAGTTATTCATATTATTAAATTACAATATTTACAATGTCTAGAAGTTCTGCCAAGGAGAGGTTTGGTCACCTAATTGCGCGTCAATAGGGAGAAATCCTTATTGGAAAGCTCCCTCTTTCCTGGGAACGACCTGGTTGTCAAATATTGTGAGTTATAATACTAATGATGAATAAGTTCGTGTTGATTAAAGATGAAGTTGATAGTTCCATTGTATTGGGATTATTTGTGTTAGTGGAAATCAATATTTATTTAGATAATAATTGATATCTGGAGATTATTATTCAATCGGGTATTCAGGGAACTTTTCGTGTCGAGTTACTATTCACGAGTTACTATTCATGAGTTACTATTCACGAGTTACTATTGAGTCACATTCACTTACTATTAGGGGAGTTGGTGTAAGATTGATGATACTTGCATGACTAAATTAAAAATAGAGGTATAGATGGAGGTACTATACTATAATTAATTTTTTCACATGTTTAGAACTATTGAGTCACATAATTTACTATTAGGGGAGGTGGTGTAAGTTTGATAATACTTGGATAACTGAATTAATAATAAAAGAAAAGTTGGAGGTATTGTACTGTAATTTTTTGAGCCCCAAAATGTGCAATTATCGAAACTATGTTTTCCTATAAATAGAAGCTCATTCTTCCTTCATTTCTCACCAATTCACTAAAACTTTAGAGCCATTATTATAGAGAGAAGAGAGAAAGATGAAGAGAAGTCTACTACCTCACTATTCCAGTATCCAGTATCCAGTCTTCTTTTGAGGTAAGGGGTATTATTCTTTTGTATTCATGAAGAGAGCTATTGTTATTCCATTCCTTATTATTACATTGGAATAACTTTGTTTATCACAATCATATACATGGTAAAATTCTTCTATTATTCCATTCTTTATTATTATGTTGGAATAACCTGGTTATGCAAAGTACCGCAAACATGGTGAACTTCTTCTGTTATTCCATTCTTTATTATTATGTTGGAATAACCTGTATATGCAAAGTACTGCATACATGGTGAAATTCTTCTATTATTCCGTTATTTATTATTCGCCGAATATCTTATGCATGCATTTTCATGGGACTGGTTCTATTATTTATTATTTTGTCGGAATATCTTATGCATGCGTTTCTTTGGGACTGGTTCCATTATTTATTATTACATTAGAATATTCTATCGGTCTTAATTTCGCACCTGACTGGTTCCGATTCTTTATTATTACATTGGAATATCACGTCGGTGCGGATTACGCTGACTGGTTCCATTCTTTATTATTACATTAGGAATAACTTTTATCTGTCTTGGTCTCTATTGCATGCATGGTGAATCCTTCTATTATTCTATTCTTTATTATTTTGTTGGAATAACATGTCTATGTGGATTACCACATGCATGGTGATTGATCCTTTGTATCCATTCCTTATTAAATTGTGGAAATGATCTATTTACGTGGATTATGAAGAAAGTCATAATAAAAGCAATGGATTGATGAAAATCGTGGGTATATGTAGTATTAGTAAGTGTTATGATAAGTTATGTTGGTTATTATATGAAAACATGAAAGTTTCTTAGAAATCACAAAGAGTTGAAAAATCAGATTTTGGTGAAAATAGAACATGAAATTCAATTGATCATATCTCCTATTATATTTTGAATATTTGAGTGTTGTCAAGTTTTAGAGTTAGATCTATGAGTCTTATAACTTGTCCAAGTGGAATCACTGGAAAAGGTGTTGTAGATTTTCGTGTGGACTAATTTTAGCAAAGGAGTCAAAAGCTACAAATTTCAAAAAAGCTACTGTCCAGAATTTTAAAAGGGAATTTTAGGCCACTTAATTTGTGAGAAAAATTCTGGCCTTTTGGGACATGAAAGTATATGGTATAAAGTACCTCCTGTCCAAAAATGAGCTCATTCGGACTTAAAATGAGCAAGTTATGACCATTTTAATATTTAGGTTTTTCTGACGACAAACGCTATAACCGGAGTTCTATAACTTCGATGACCATGAAATTTAAAATAGAAGCTCACGTTAACATGTTTAAGATCCTGCCAAGATTTTGGAATTTCTGGAGTTAACCTTGAGGTAGCTAATTTCTTAAGGAATTAATTAGAAATTGATTTTTGAAAAATAGTAAATGAATTTTAAAAATTCCGAGAAAAATATATGTTCATTATGGGACTATATTCTGCTAAATCCTAAAAAAAAAATATTTTTAGGACTGATTTGGTATTTTTCATGAAAATGGTTTAGTTACGAACATATGAGTTAAATATTTTATGTGAAGTAACAAAATTGGAAAATAGGATTTTATGACTTGGGAATCCTATATAGGGTATATGCAGATTTTTGATAAGAAATTTGATCATTGGTGATGAAATCTTATGAGTATGGCATTCTTTGAATGATTAAATGCATTATTTGGTAAAGTGTAAACAATTGAAATAAATTATTTATAAGTTTAGAGGTGATTAAAATATTATTATAATATTAATAATATTAGATTATGAGTTTATTAAGTGATTGATAATATTTGGATAAATTTAAAGTCTTTAATATTTATCCTTGTTTTAGTTTGATTAATGCTTATATCATTGTCATCATCCTCATGCTTATATGGTGATGAAAGTTATCTTTGGCTTACGTGCGAAGATGGACTGTTGTTTATTGAATTATATATCTTTGGCTTACGTGCAAAGATGGATTGTTGATTATTGGTTTTATTGTTGTATATCTTTGGCTTACGTACAGAGATGGACTTGGTATGATTATGACCAGGGATTATTCGGTATAGTCATGACCATTGATGATTTAAAGAATATCCTTGGCGTAGTGCGAGGATGATTCGATGATGTGGTTTATTTATTAAAATTTGAGTCTCGTGATAAAATTGATGAAAATATTTTAAATCATAGAAGATAGTAGATTTTATTCTCTACTTGACTCTTCTAATGGATTGCTTATTCCGCTGCAGTTAAACTTGATGTCTATTATATTTTATCAGTTTAACATTGTTGAAGACTAATGATAATTTATTCTGCATTATCTTAGTGATAATATTTCTTACTGGGCTAGTTGAGCTCACCCTTTCCTTCACTGTTCTCTTCAGGAAATGAGAATATAGTTGGGAGAGTCGGGGAACGGAGTGACGGTCCAGATGATAACATTAGTAGTCATCACTATTCTCTTAAATAGTGTGATAATAAATGTAATGAGGACTCCATTGAGTTTGTATACTGTCTAGATGACAATATAAGTATTAAAACTCTTAGATTATGTTTTGTCGTATTCTATACGACTGCTGTATAATTAAGTTGTATTTGATTTATGTACCATGTATTTGGCGACTCAAGATAGGTGATGTATACCTATTTTGGGGGCGTCACAGTTGGTATCAAAGCTTAGGAATATGATCCCTTGCTGAGATGTGAGACAAGAACTAGGAGGGGAGGCGGAGAATTCCTTCGCTAGTATGACCTACTAAGTTTATTTGATATTTAATTGGTCGGTCGGGAGGATTTGGATAATGAAAAAGAAGACTAACTAACTTTTGTTTTATGGCGGTGTTTGAAAATGACATCCGAGAATGTTGAGGTAAGCAATGGAGCGAATGACGCGATTGTTTCTAAGAGCTTTGAAACCCGATATCGTCAATACCTCATTTCTCACAAACTTTTTGTTTATATATAGATGTTGTGAATAGGGCTCGATTATTGGAGCGCGATAATGAGTCGGCCACAACCAAAAGGTAACGACCAACAACACGATAATAATCATACCCAGGGGTAGCAGCGGCCATCGGAATAATGATAACCATCTTGGGGAAAATTATCATGCCAAGAATGGTAACCACTTCGGTGGTAATCATGGCCAAGATAATAGAAGTGAAAATTTCAAGAAGAGAAGGTCACCTAGCCCAATTTTGTCGTGCACCAAAGTCAAGCCCAGCTGGGACGGTGGCACCAACGGCGGATATGGACAAAACAAAGTCGGTGGTTTCAGGAAGAGCGTTTTTCATGACTTCTCAAAAAGCGAGTAACCTAAACAAAGTTAGCACGGGTTAGTTAATTATAAATTTTTGCGGAGTCTATACCTTATTAGATATCGGTTCTACCCATTCTTTTATCTCTCTTACTTGCGTTCAACGTTTAAATTTGACTCCGGAGAAGTTAGACTTTGACTTATCTGTTGAAGCTCCGTTAGGAGAAACCTTCATTACATGTGCTATCCAAGTCTTGGATGAGAGTCACAGTTTTGAATGATATTTCTATCGTTAGTAAATTTCCTGGCGTATTCTTGAAGACTTCCTGGCTTACTCCAGAGCGTGAAATCGAATTTTGTACTGACCCCAGTACAAAACCCCATTTCTAAAACCCTTAAATATTTCTTCACCCAAAACGATCGTATAATGTGTCAAAGACGTTGGCTCGAGCTGTTGAAGATTACGATCGTACCATTCAATATCATTGTGGAAAAGAGAACGTGATAGCTGACGCGTTGAGTAGAAGATCGTATGCGTTTACGAGTGCGATGTTGTTAACACAAAAACCCATTTTGTATAACTTACAAATGATGAAGATAGAGTTAAAGACTCTAAAGACCCACGTGGTGATATCAAATATATGAGTAGAATCGACTTTAATCGATAAAGTTAAAGCAGTGCAAGCTACATATACTCGAGGCGATGAATGTGAAGAAGAAGGTTCAAGAGGACGTTATTCTAGAAGCAAGAATCGATGAAGAGAGGAAATCTCAACCCTCGATTTTATTGCCCATTTGAAATCCTTGATCGAGTAGGAACTGTGGCCTATAGACTCGTTTTACCGCCAAACAGGTTGCGTGTTCATAACGTTTATCACGTTCCGATGTTACGTAAATATGTGGACGACCTGAACCACATTATTGAATTAGAACTAGACGAGATAGCAAAAGATTTAACGTATGAGGAGATACGTGTTAAAATCTTGGATAAGAAGGATCGTATTCAACACTCAAAGGTTATACCTCAAGAGTTAGAATCTGAAATGAAGTCAAGGTATCCTCATTTCTTGACATACCAAATCGACACGTAAATTTCGAGAGGCAAAATTTCATAAGGAGGGAGATTGTGAGACCCCAAATTTTATGAATAAAGATTTAAATTTCTCGAAATATTTTTTTTGAATATTATGGTATGGATTTAATATAATGTTATAGTTGTGGGTAGTATTTATAAATTTTACAAAGTATAAAAGTTTTTATAAAATATTCATTTGGTCGGAAAATATTCTTTTTGTCGGGAATATTCGTACGATGGCACAATCATTGGTGAACCCACAATGGAAGTTTTGTCGTAGTAATAAAACGACAAAATTATTTTTATGAAAATAACGGCGGAAGTTTACCGTTAAAATTGTTGAACTACTCGGTAGTAAAAGTACAGTAATACGCGTGGTTGCATAGTAGCACACGGTATTGGTTATTGATGCTTACGTTATAAGTCATTCAGTTATACTCAATTATTGTTATAGTAATTGATGCATCATATCTCTCATATTATTGATTCGATTATTGTCACAGTATCATCTGCATTATATGATATATTATTAAATCAATAATTGAGACGACAAAGTTATTCATATTATTAAATTACAATATTTACAATGTCTAGAAGTTCTGCCAAGGAGAGGTTTGGTCACCTAATTGCGCGCCAATAGGGAGAAACCCTTATTGGAAAGCCCCCTATTTCCTGGGAACGACCTGGTTGTTAAATATTGTGAGTTATAATATTAATGATGAATAAGTTTGTGTTGATTAAAGGTGAAGTTGATAGTTCCATTGTGTTGGGATTATTTGTGTTAGTAGAAATCGACATTTATTTAGATAATAATTGATGTCTGGAGATTATATTGTTCAATCGGGTATTCAGGGCACTTTTCGTGTCGAGTTACTATTCACGAGTTACTATTAATCACATTCACTTACTATTAGGGGAGTTGGTGCAAGATTGATGATACTTGCATGACTAAGTTAAAAATAGAGGTATAGATGGAGGTACTATACTGTAATTAATTTTTTCACATGTTTAGAACTATTGAGTCACATGATTTACTATTGATTCACATGATTTACTATTAGGGGAGGTGGTGCAAGTTTAATAATACTTGGATGGTGAATTAAAATGAAAGAAAAGTTAGAGGTATTGTCTTTGTAATTTTTTCGAGTCCCAAAATGTGCAATTATCAAAACTATATTTTCTATAAATAGAAGTTCATTCTTCCTTCATTTCTCACCAATTCACTAAAGCTTTAGAGCCATTATTATAGAGAGAAATTAGAGAGAAAGAAGAGAAGTCTCTTTACCTCACTATTCCAAAGTATCCGGTCTTCTTTTTGAGGTAAGGGTATTATTCTTTTGTATTCATGAAGAGAGCTATTATTATTCCATTCCTTATTATTCATTGGAATAACTTTGTTTATCAATCTGCATACATGGTGAAATTCTTCTATTATTCCATTCTTTATTATTATGTTGGAATAACTTTGGTTATGCAAAAGTACCGCAAACATGGTGAACTTCTTACATTATTCCATTCTTTATTATTATGTTGGAATAACTTTGTATATACAAAATCTTTGCATACATGGTGAAATTCTTCTATTATTAGTTCTTTATTATTACGTAGAATATCTTGTATGCATGCATTTTCAGCGGACTGGTTTCTATTATTTATTATTTTGTCGAGAATATCTTATGCATGCGTTCTGGGACTGGTTCTATTATTTATTATTACATTGGAATATTACGCCGGTCTTAATTTTGCACGACTGGTTCCGTTCTTTATTATTCTGTTGAAATATCCTGTCGGTGCGGATTATGCCTGACCTGGTTCCATTCTTTATTATTCTGTTAGGAATAACCTGTCTGTGCGGTCTCTATTGCATGCATGGTGAATCCTTCTATTATTCTATTCTTTATTATTTTGTTGGAATAACATGTCTATATGGATTACCACATGCATGGTGATTGATCCTTTGTATTCATTCCTTATTAAATTGTGGAAATGATCTGTTTACGTGGATTATGAAGAAAGTCATAATAAAAGCAATGGATTGATGAAAATCATGGGTATATGTAGTATTAGTAAGTGTTATGATAAGTTATGTTGGTTATTATATGAAAACATGAAAGTTTCTTAGAAATCACAAAGAGTTGAAAAATCAGATTTTGGTGAAAATAGAACATGAAATTCAATTGATCATATCTCCTATTATATTTTGAATATTTGAGTGTTGTCAAGTTTTAGAGTTAGATCTATGAGTCTTATAACTTGTCCAAGTGGAATCACTGGAAAAGGTGTTGTAGATTTTCTTGTGGACTAATTTTAGCAAAGGAGTCAAAAGCTGTAAATTTCAAAAAAGCTACTGTCCAGAATTTTAAAAGGGAATTTTAGGCCACTTAATTTGTGAGAAAAATTCTGGCCTTTTGGGACATGAAAGTATATGGTATAAAGTACCTCTGTCCAAAAATGAGCTCATTCGGACTTAAAATGAGCAAGTTATGACCATTTTAATATTTAGGTTTTTTCGACGACAAAACGCTATAACTTAGGAGTTCTATAACTCCGATGACCATGAAATTTAAAATAGAAGCTCACGTTAACATGTTTAAGATCCTGCCAAGATTTTGGAATTTCTGGAGTTAACCTTGAGGTAGCTAATTTCTTAAGGAATTAATTAGAAATTGATTTTTGAAAAATAGTAAATGAATTTTAAAAATTCCGAGAAAAATATATGTTCATTATGGGACTATATTCTGCTAAATCCTAAAAAAAAAAAAAATTTTGGGACTGATTTGGTATTTTTCATGAAAATGGTTTAGTTACGAACATATGAGTTAAATATTTTATGTGAAGTAACAAAATTGAAAAATAGGATTTTATGACTTGGGAATCCTATATAGGGTATATGCAGATTTTTGATAAGAAATTTGATCATTGGTGATGAAATCTTATGAGTATGGCATTCTTTGAATGATTAAATGCATTATTTGGTAAAGTGTAAACAATTGAAATAAATTATTTATAAGTTTAGAGGTGATTAAAATATTATTATAATATTAATAATATTAGATTATGAGTTTATTAAGTGATTGATAATATTTGGATAAATTTAAAGTCTTTAATATTTATCCTTGTTTTAGTTTGATTAATGCTTATATCATTGTCATCATCCTCATGCTTATATGGTGATGAAAGTTATCTTTGGCTTACGTGCGAAGATGGACTGTTGTTTATTGAATTATATATCTTTGGCTTACGTGCAAAGATGGATTGTTGATTATTGGTTTTATTGTTGTATATCTTTGGCTTACGTGCAGAGATGGACTTGGTATGATTATGACCGAGGATTATTCGGTATAGTCGTGACCATTGATGATTTAAAGAATATCCTTGGCGTAGTAGTGCGGGGATGATTCGATGATGTGGTTTATTTATTAAGCTGAGTCTCAGCGATAAAAATTGATGAAAATATTTTAAATCATAGAAGATAGTAGATTTTATTCTCTACTTGACTCTTCTAATGGATTGCTTATTCCGCTGCAGTTAAACTTGATGTCTATTGTATTTTATCAGTTTAACATTGTTGAAGACTAATGATAATTTATTCTGCATTATCTTAGTCATAATATTTCTTACTGGGCTAGTTGAGCTCACCCTTTCCTTCACTGTTCTCTTCAGGAAATGAGAATATAGTTGGGAGAGTCGGGGAACGGAGTGACGGTCCAGATGATAACATTAGTAGTCATCACTATTCTCTTAAATAGTGTGATAATAAATGTAATGAGGACTCCATTGAGTTTGTATACTGTCTAGATGACAATATAAGTATTAAAACTCTTAGATTATGTTTTATTAATTCTATACATCATTTCTTATAATTAAGTTGTATTTGATTTATGTACCATGTATTTGGCGACTCAAGATAGGTGATGTATACCTATTTTGGGGGCGTCACAGTTGGTATCAAAGCTTAGGAATATGATCCCTAGCTGAGATGTGAGACAAGAACTAGGAGGGGAGAGACGGAGAATTCCTTCGCTAGTATGACCTACCTAAGTTTATTTGATATTTAATTGGTCGGTCAGAGGATTTGGATAATGAAAAAAAGAAGACTAACTAACTTTTGTTTTATGGCAGTGTTTGAAAATGACATCCGAGAATGTTGAGGTAAGCAATGGAGCGAATGACGCGATTGTTTCTAAGAGCTTTGAAACCCGATATACGTCAATACCTCATTTCTCACAAACTTTGTTTATATATAGATGTTGTGAATAGGGCTCAGTTATTGGAGCGCGATAATGAGTCAGCACAACCAAAAGGTAACGACCAACAACACGATAATAATCATACCGGTGGCAACGGCCATCGGAATAATGATAACCATCTTGGGGAAAATTATCATGCCAAGAATGGTAACCACTTCGGTGGTAATCATGGCCAAGATAATAGAAGTGAAAATTTCAAGAAGAGAAGGTCACCTAGCCCAATTTTGTCGTGCACCAAAGTCAAGCCCAGCTGGGACGGTGGCACCAACGGCGGATATGGACAAAACAAAGTCGGTGGTTTCAGGAAGAGCGTTTTTCATGACTTCTCAAAAAGCGAGTAACCTAAACAAAGTTAGCACGGGTTAGTTAATTATAAATTTTTGCGGAGTCTATACCTTATTAGATATCGGTTCTACCCATTCTTTTATCTCTCTTACTTGCGTTCAACGTTTAAATTTGACTCGGAGAAGTTAGACTTTGACTTATCTCATTGAAGCTCAGATTAGGAGAAACCTTCATTATTACATGTCTTTATCCAAGTCTTGGATGAGAGTCACGATTTTGAATGATATTTCTATCGTTAGTAAATTTCTGGCGTATTCTTGAAGACTTCTGGCTTACTCGAGGCGTGAAATCGAATTTTGTAATCGACCAAGTACAAAACCCCATTTCTAAAACCCTTAAATATTTCTTCACCCAAAACGATCGATATAATGTCAAAAGACGTTGGCTCGATTTGTTGAAGATTACGATCGTACCATTCAATATCATTGTGGAAAAGAAACGTGATAGGACGACGCGTTGAGTAGAAGATCGTATGCGTTCTGAGTGCGATGTTGTTAACACAAAAACCCATTTTGTATAACTTACAAATGATGAAGATAGAGTTAAAGACTCTAAAGACCCACGTGGTGATATCAAATATATGAGTAGAATCGACTTTAATCGATAAAGTTAAAGCAGTGCAAGCTACATACTCAGAGCTGATGAATGTGAAGAAGAAGGTTCAAGAGGACGTTATTCTAGAAGCAAGAATCGATGAAGAGAGGAAATCTCAACCCTCGATTTTATTGCCCAATCGTTATTCTAGTGTGCAAATTTTGTAAATTGTACTGTGAAAGTTGATGCTTTTGGCTTGATATGTTCACTCTTGAATATATGAATTTGTGCCAAATAAATAAGTAGGCAATCACTATTGTGTATCAGTACTTGTTACTTTTTGCTTTTGGACATACTCCTCTCCTAAATTCAATATATGTCTAGTATCCCATGATTTAATGGATATGCAATGCTTATATAGAATGTATATACCAACAATGCAATCATACAAAAAATAAATATTTATACCTTCCTTTGTTGCTAAAACCACAGATTTCTAAGATGGCCTCCAAATCAACCATAAGCTTGAAACTCCTTGTGGACAACACCTCCAAAAGGGTAGTCTTTGCAGAATCAGGGAAGGATTTTGTGGACTTTCTATTTGGGCTCTTGGAACTTCCACTAGGTACTCTCATCAGGCTTCTGGCCGAGGAAGGAATGGCTGCATCTTGGACTTTTGGTAAAGTCTATGAAAGTGTGAAAAACCTTGAAGCTGACTATCTACAAACAGAGCAAACCAAGCAGGTTCTATTATATCCCAGTAAGCCATCATCAAACACCAAGAGTAATACCCATTTAATGCAGCAATTGGGATATGCAAAGCCAGAATCCTCTATCTACTCTTCTGGTTTTGGATCTAGATCAGTTGATTACAAAAAGAATAATGTGGATGGGTATGTTAAAGGGATGGCAACTTACATGATTTCGGATGATCTGACGGTGAAGCCGGTTTACCCCATTTCTAGCATTAGTCTGATCAATAGTTTGGCTGTAAAAGATATTGGTAGCCTGGAAGAGAAGAATGTAAAGATCGACATGAAGAAGGTTTTTCCCTTTTAACTTCTATATCAGTTTCAAAATTTGATATGCATTCTTCTTTATATTTAAGATTTTAGACTATATACTAATATGAAGTTCGTTACTCTTATTTTTAGTTTAGTTGATTGATTAATATCATGCCACAACTGATATATAGCTAAGTTTGGAAAAAAATAGAATTTTGCTTAAAAATCGTCGTTCTACAAATGTATCTGACGGATGGAGTAATTCTATGCATTTTTCTTTGAAATGGTTGCTTGAGCATGAGTTGTTCTTTGTGATTTTTTTTTCTTTTTCTTTTTATTTTCTAATATCAGGCGTTGGAGCTGGTGAAGACCTCTTTCAAGTCTAACACAGTTCTCACGGATGTGTTTATTGGAAAGATTAAAAGAAGAAGGTAAAATCAACATCATCCTCATCATCGGAGGATCTCCTCCTCCACAACTTCAGGGGACGAATTTCCTTTAGAAAGTTTTTATTTATTTTCTATTCTTTTTTCCCCTCCACCCCTCAAGTTAGGTTAGTTGTTAATGTTGCAAGGTTGATTTCTGCTCGTCAGTGAACGTTTATTCTTTATTAATAGATGGATTGATCCGCACTTTTGTTTTCAATGGAAAACTTTGATTTTCTATGTTTTAGATTTGTCATCTATTCTTGATTTAGTGTCAGATATATATTTGAAATATATATATATATATATATATATATATATATATATATATATATATTTGAAGTCATCATTTTATAAATGAAAATAGATTATGTAAGGGTACACTATAAAATTAGGCTTTTACATTATTTAATATCAATTAATTACTCGTGTACTTGTATTAATTTACAGACTATGTCATTGTTTCTACTAGTAACAAAGTTACAAGCTCTATTCACAACATATATAAGCTTCTATTTTGTTCTTCTACATCACCATATACCTCATTCAGATAAAAAAAATTACAAGCTCTCAACAGAGTGTCATCAAGAAATTTACAGGCTCTCAACAGAGTGTCATCCAGAAATTTACAGGAAACATTGAACCTCCAACCTCACTTCCCTTTATCAACTTTTTACCGTTCTATGGTTAATGCCACTGGAAATTGTTCCACGCAAAATCTGGCGATCATCAAACAGTGGGACTGTTTAACTTATGCTCAGATCAATAGTAACTCTTTGCTAGAAAGACGGAACAACTATTTATAGCTCGTCTAGCAAAAAAACTGCACAAATTCTATCCTTCTGCTTTCAGGAAATCCTTCAAATTTTGCAGAATTCCTTTGTCATATGGATTTATAAATCTTGTCCCTGTTGGCGGTTGCCATGAAGAGTAAAAGTACTTAAGGTCACTTTACAATATAGAGGGTGAGAAAGCCTATAGAGCCAAATCAGTAATTTACCTGGCTGATGCTGTACAACCATTTGGAGCTCTGGATATTTTTTCCAGTTTATCTGCAAACCAATTATCAATTAGTATAATTCTGAAATATACTTTTATGTATCATTCTATCACAAGTTAATCACTCTAATAATATAATTTAGTTTTATAATGTCCAGAAATACCAAAAAATTGAAGTGGAGATTAATATTAGAGTGGTAACTCTGAATTTTCAAAATTTCAAGGAAAACTAGGTTCTTTGGAGGTCAGAGAGTCCTTGTTTAAATGTAAAAGTATATAAATATGGGGAAAAACTTACCCACTCATCGGTTGTGATATTGAAACATACACAATATATGTGCCATGTCAGAAATACCACCTGACGTTAACCAAGAACAGATGATAAATAAATTGACCTTCCAATGTTAATTACTTAATTATCAGGAATTTTTGAAAACGAGTATAAAGCAAAAGCAGGACAGTACTCACCTGCCACAACACTTGTAGAAGGGAGAATAGCATTGTGCTATTAGCCAAATTACTGGACAGAGTAGTCTGCATAATTTATAAATAGTAAATCAAGATGAGATTTTATGAATCAAGGTGTGGTGATTAAATTAGAAAAGCAAATCAAAATACTAGATAGTAGTAAATCCTGATAACCAGCATGCCGAGAGGCTCCCTTTGTAGAACGATTACCTTCCTCCCATTTTTGTCCAGAACATGAGATTTTGTGACAACTGAAGTAAAACATAAAATGCAAAATGATATAAATAATACCGCCCAGAAACAAATCTGTAGATCAAGTAAAATTTAAAACAAGGTAAATGAGGATCAGATCATGCAAGGACTTTAAAAGTTGATACTCTCTCTGTCCCATTGTCCCCAATGAAATTTCATGCATTTAAAGGAAAAGGATGAGAATAAAAGGGTAAAAGAAGTTTTACGTGGTGAGAAACCCGTTAGAATTCAAATTCAACGGATAAAAGGGTAATGTTTTTAGAGCTTGTATTGTTTGAAAACAAAAGAGGATGTCGTTTTGGGACATCAAAAGAATAAAAGGGAAAAGTAATTACTAATTAGACAGAGGGAATATTGTTTAAAATAATCACAAAAGGAGAAGACCTAAATATTGCATGCATCTGATTAATAATCTTTGGAAAAGTATGCCCCGATCATCTAATATTAGAGACCTTTAAAGTGTCTTACATGGAGTACAATATCCCAGCAAGGTAGTACGTGAATATATGATTCTCAATTTTATATCTAGGTAGATTCTAAGCTAAATTACTTCATTTTAGAGCTTTTGCAAAGCTAACACATACAAGTGAACCTTCCCGTTTTCGTCAAGGTCAACCTTGTACATATTCAATGTCATGCATACTACACCAAAAATATAAGGATTTGAAGTATTTAGTGGGAGTTGCACATTTTTATGATATTATGGAACGTAATGTTTTGGACAACTTTTTACTATTTTAAACCATTGAATGTTAGTTCAATTCTCTTCCCATTATGCATGATTTTGTTGAAATATATAAAATAAGTGAGAAGTGTAAAAGTTGAGGGGAAGCAATCAAGCTTACATTGTGATGAGCAACCAATATAAGAAGCTTCAGATACAATAAACCCAACCAAAAGAATAATGAAAAGAACATGATTTTTTTGACCTGCACACAAAGTATATCAACTTCAAATCCACTGAGGTAAATGCTGCCTTTAAAAGGTAACTTTGCAAATTTTGAAAAGTATTATATTGCAGTTTGTACAAGATTTACCACAAAGGAAGTACTATGGATCTCACATAATATTTGTTACCTATACAATTTCCAAAAGCAGGACAATGGTGGTCGAATCCCTTTACATGAACCTTGCACACTTTACAAAATCTTACCCTCCGGACTAGAGTAGATTCCTGAGATTATATTTTTTTTTAAATAGCATATATAATATTTTCACTAGATAAATCAGAAGTGATATATTAAGATTATGTTCCTAACTTGTAACTCTGAAATGGTTAATAACCTAACCATGTTTTAAAATCAGAATTAAAAAAAATATGATTGGCCGAAATTACCTGAAGTAGAAAATAGCACATGAAATTAGTTTTACAAGATAAATATGTGCTTGCAGATTACATCTTTTCAAAACACGAGAAATAGTATCATTCTGGCCTATTGCTATTTGCTAGGCTATAGAATAAATGATAAGGAAAGAAAGTTTGCCATGTTGTTAATTCTTTAGAAAGATTTCATATTTTCCACCTAACGATTTTAGCAAATGTCCCCAAAGAAACTATTTTTCACCTAGCAATCAATTCAGCCGTTGTATGATAGTTGAGAATACCAAAGCCAATTCTAAATAACTTGTTTTTAAGATATCAAATGAACATGACAACAGAACTTGGAGTTCTTTATACTGTAAAAGTGTTAGACGGAAATCAGCTTTACCTCTACAGCAAGGAATCTGTCCTGCTCATCACAGCTTGAAGGTTCCAAGTCCTGAATGAGTAAATAAGATCAATACACATGTTTTACTAGTTTGATGTAACAAATTCTCAACATTTGCAACCTCTAAATGAGCTTCAACGTGGAGGAGAGGACTAGCAACAAGTCTGCCAGGATAGGAAGATCCATTTGCAACATAACCTGGGTCGCTTGACAGGATACTGCCACCAAAACATGCTTGTCAGGGAAATGCAAAATGAGATGAAGAGCTTAGAATACCAAATGTTAAGAATTGATAATGAACCTTAATTAAACCTAAAGTAACATCATAAAGGGGTGATTAAAACCTTAAGTTCAACAATCAAATGTTAATTCAAGGTTATGAAAACGTAAACACAAAGTACGTAAACGATTTCCGAGGATCGTATTCGCGTCGAACAAACGTCTTAGGTTTACATAGGTTGAGAAGCTGACCTACATAAACCAATCAGGAGAATTGCAAGCTCTATGTTGAATACAATGTCCAATACAGATGAAATGGCTGCAGAGAATGGAAATTTGTTCAGCATGGTAAGCTTGCAGATTTGGGCATAGGCATAAGAAAACTTTACAAACAATAAAAATTTGTATTTCATAATAATCACATTTCGAGCTACATATTTGCAGCTATTTGACTTGATAAATATGGAGTTGAATATAACCACAATGCTAATCACATCTAGCAAGGATGTACAGAAAGAGTATAATAGTCATAGTTATGCTTGCTGCTTTGATTAGTGCTTAAATGTATATTACAAGCAGGAATTGAAGCAGTTTGACTACATGAGCATTCAAGCTAGAAAGCGATCTAACTGGATTCCCATCAAATGACATTCAGACTGGACTTGCACAATTATGATCACCTAAGTTATACATATACTAATAATTCCGAGAAAAGATAAATTGAAATTCTCTAGGCTTTGGAGGTTTGAAAATGCCAGGGAAGAAAATAAGATGCTTAAGCTTCAGAAATTTTTTGAATGTGCTTCCTTTTACTTTTCCTCTCCTTTGCCTAGTTTCAAGTTCCGAACATAGCCTTTGAGCATCCCATTTCTTCTTTTCCTTTTCTTTTAAGGATATCCATATGATGATTTGTTCAGGGAAATGAAGAGAAAATGCTAAGACATTCATTACCTTGCTTGGTTATAATAGAAAACTTAATAAAAATAAGGGGCAAGTAGGAAGAAAAGCAACAAAGAAATGAGGATTTTTAGTACTCCATTTTCTTTACTCTTGTATCTAACAATTTGTAAAAATTTCTAGATTTCCCTTTCCTTTTTCCATCACCAAATTCAAAGAATTAATCAAACAGAAAAGATAGTTTTCAACATTAATCCTGCTAACAAAACCTAATCATAAACAGCAATTTACGTAATTTCATTGAGAATTAACTAGTACCTGGTCGAATCACGATGAGATAAACACACCAAACGTAAAATATATTGACGAAAACAAAGGAGGGAGCTGAGGCACGCACTCCAAGTAGATTCTTGCACACTCTCCCCAAACCAGCCACAGCCAGCACCACCACAACTGAAAATTTAACAACCCAGAATTAAAATTTCATACATACATATACATATACGCAATGTATACATATGTATAGAGAGAGAGGAAAAAACCTGAGAGAGAAAGGAGAGTGAGAAGAGAGGAGGAGGGGGAAAATTGAGGAACTAAAAACAGGGCAAACTGAATGAGAAGGACAGAGAGGAATGAAACCAAACAGCGAATAATCAACTTCCGTTGTGCCTTTGGTTTTCTGTTGTTATTGTTATGCTCAATTTCCGCCATTTTTAGCTCATGAATTGCTTGGCTTCTGCTGATGCTGTACAGAAGAGGAGGCGAGCTGAAGAATATGGTTGACTTCAACCCAACAATGACCCAGTGACCCGAGTTGGATTTATTGTTATTCAAAAATTTATTTATGCTCTCATTATTATCTAAAGTCAACTAAAAATATTTTTAAATTTAAAATTATTATAAATTTTTATAACGATAAATATTATAAATTATAAGATTATTTATTATTTTATAATTTCTAATTAATCATCTTATTTTAAAAATATTCAAGTTGATTTTAAAAATTAATAATAATTTTATAATTTAGAACTGAAATATTAATTTTTAAAAATAAAATTTATATTTATATTTAAAATAGAGAAGTATATATATATATATATATATATATATATATATATATATAAAATGCTGTCAAATAGTATAATTTTTATATCATTTGACAGCGGAATAAGTTTCTTAACGAAATTTAAACAGAAATAAGAAACTTAAAGAAGATGACCGGTGAATCGGTAAAATAATCTCTTTCTTTTATTTATAAACAGTTGAGGAAGGGATTACGTATAACCTAGATAAACTGTAAATAAAAAAGAGAAGTATAAAGAACTTCTTTTTCATCTTACTAGAAGAAGGAAGCAACAAGCTTCTTTTTCGTATCCTAGAGAGAAGGCAGAGAGAGGACATTAGGTGAGGTTTTTTACAAAAGAAAAGCCTGAGTAACTCTAAACACTTTGAGTTACTTAAATAGAAAACTGAAAAGTAAATTACTATTGAATCACGCAGGATTCACTATTACATTTACTGAAGTAAAAGTACAAAGTAAAAATAATTTACTAAAGTAAAAGTAAAAGTAAAAACATTTTACATTTATATTTACTAAGGTAAAAGTAAAAGCATTTTACTTAAAGTAAAAGCTGATTTACTGAGGGACAACAATGATGTTGTTGTTGACTGCTTTCTGCTTTTGTCGAAAGTTGATGATGTCTGGGGCCATCTTTGTTGATCGATCGGTCTGTCTCTCGCGGCGTGTCCGGAGGTGTTGTTGATCATCTTCTCGGATGGATCACCATCCTATATACTATTCAAATTTCAAAATTTTTATCCGTGATTTTCCTTTCTTTAGAAAAATTAAGTTTATAAAGAGAGGAGAAAATTTTTTCATAGAACAATTGGTCAACATCTTCAAAATTTCATAAATTTTGTAAAAATTTTGTTTAAAATAAATCGAATCGTGGTTCCACACAAAGGATCACTCGATTGGCCTTGATCTATCGTTGAACTCGATTTAAACAGCTTTACTTCGCTTTTAACTCGAGTAATCAAAATTTTGTTCTTTTGGCATTCCGCTTAACTCAAACCCTCTCTTACCTTATGTAAACACATACCTTTAGATCTAAGGATTCCTTTGCCTAAACCGCGCCCCCACTACTGGAGACTTACAAGCAAAGCATAACGGGACTTATGGCGATCTCGTGTGTTTTACAAGAAGTTTAGGTGATTTAAGGATGGAAAAAGAAAAAAGCGAAAGGTTTGAATAAACATTTTAAGCTAGGCTAACTGTTTTGGACCGGGAACCACCAATGTAACCAAGAACCAATCGTGTGGCTTTGATACCATTTGACAGAGGAATAAGTTTCTTAACGAAATTTAAACAGAAAGAAGAAACTTAAAGAAGATGACCGGTGAATCGGTAAAGTAATATCTTTCTTTTATTTATAAATAGTTGAGGAAGGGATTACGTATAACCTAGATAAACTCTAAATGGAAGAGAGAAATATAAAGAACTTCTTCTTCATCTTACTAGAAGAAGGAAGCAACAAGCTTCTTCTTCGTATCTAGAAGAAAAGCGAGAGAGAGGACCTCGGGTGAGGTTTTTCTTAAAAAAGAAAAGCTGAGTAACTTTCAAACACTTGAGTTACTAAATAGAAAACTAAAAAAGTAAATTACTATTGAATCACGCAGGATTCACTATTACATTTACTGAAGTGAAAGTACAAAGTAAAAGTAATTTACTAAAGTAAAAGTAAAAATATTTTATATTTACATTTACTAAGGTAAAAGTAAAAGCATTTTACTTAAAGTTTCAGATCGGGGACAACAATGATGTTTATCGGGGACAACACGAAAAATGATAATAGGCATCATCTTTTGTTGAAAAAATCGATGATCATGGGAGGTTTTCGTTGATCATCTTTCGGATGGATCACCATCTCATCTATTGTTTAAAATTTTATTCAGATTTTCCTTTCACCTTGAAAAAATTTCATCATATAATTTCAAATTTTAATTTGTAAATTTTGTTTCAAAAATCGATTACGCCCGGCACAAAGGATCACCGATTTGTGTGTCACGCAATTACCGATTTGTTTCAGAACAAAATTTTTCCAAAATTTATGAAATTTTGAAGATGTCAACAAATTGTTCTATGGAAAAATTTTTCCTCTTTATAAACTTAATTTTCGAGGTGAAAGTGGAAAACTCGGATAAAAATTTTGGGGTCAATAAGATAGGATAAGTGATCCATCCGAGAAGATGATCAATAAAGACCTCCTCAAGACCTGCAGCAGAGACTTTGACCAATCACCAATGAGATGGCTCCACAAGTCATCATCACTTTCATCAAAAGCAGAGAAGTTAAATAACAACAAAGATCATTGTCGTCCCCCAACCAATCGCCTTTTACTTTTACCTTAGTAAATATAAATGTAAAATGTTGCTTACATTTTACTTTAGCTTTACTAAATTACTTTTACTTTGTATTTTTATCGTAAAGAATGTAATAAGTGAACTCGCGTGATTCAATAGTAATTTACTTTTCGCTTTTTTATTTAAGTAACTCAAGTGTTTAGAGTTACTCGTGCTTTTCTTGTGCTTTTCTTTTCAGAAGAAAAACCTCACCGAGGTCCCTCTCTCCGCCTTTTCTTCTATGAAACGAAGAAGAAGTTTGTTGCTTCCTTCTTCTAGTAAGATGAAGAAGAAGTTCTTCATACTTCTCTCTTCCATTTACAATTTATCTAGGTTATACGAAATCCTTTCCTCAACTGTTTATAAAAAAAAGAAAGAGATCACTTTACCGATTCACCGGTCATCTTCTTTAAGTATCTTCTTTCTGTTTAAATTTCTGTAAGAAACATATCCGTTGTTAAATGGTATCAGAGCCAAGTTGTTTTTGTTCTAGTTGCCAGTAAGATCTAAGTCAATTTGTTTATCTCCTTACTATTTTCAAAATTTCTCTTTTATTCTTGTTCCAAAGTCACCTAACTTACTGTAGTCCACCTAGTTCGTGTTTAACCTTTGTAAGTCTCTTGGGTGAGCAATGTCGGGTTATAGAACATAGGTATGAGTCTACTTAAAGTAAGAGGGTATGAATGGAAGAACATTGAATAAAAATTTATTTTGAAATCTGTAAAAGATGAGTAGATTATTTAGGTCTAACTCATCAGCTAGTAACCGATCAACTTTGCCTCCTGTCCCAGACATAGTTAACCAAGAAACTCATAGTTATGAAAATATCAGTCAAGCTTTACACAATTGGAACATACCTAGGGTTTCTCCTAAAAAAATTTATCAGTCAACCTTCTTAGATAATTTTAAAACATATTATAATGTTAAAACAGTTGAAAAGGTTTATGCAATTAACAAAGAATACGAAAATTGTAGCCTTTTATCTCCTGATGTTATTAAAAACATAGAAAAAAGGGTTATAATTTCATTCATATTGGCTTAGTTCAAGTTGCAGTAAAACTATTAAATATTAAAGGAATCAATTCAAGTATCTACCTCTGTCTTAGAGATGCTAGATTTTTGAATTATTATCCAAGTATGATTGGCGTTATGGAATCAAGTTTGCATAATGGACCTATCCATTTTAATTGCTTTCCTGATTTCACATTGAGCCTGAGTGATCAACATTTATTAAAAGCTTTGACATTAAACATTAAAACTGCTGGAGAAATCACTCATATGATTGAGGGTTCTCAACCCATAGCGTTGATTTATAGGATTTATTACAAGACCATGAAAACGAATTTAAACGTTCATGCTCTTAATAAAAGTCCTAAAGATCAAACTGTATTAATCCAAAGTTCAACCAGTGATGCTAATATTCAGATCCCGAGAACCATCCTCTAGAAGGATATTACGTTACCTAGTCAATGGACTTTACCCAGTGAAATACCTCAACAACCTGTAGTTAACAACATACTAAATATTGAAAATGTTAAAAAATTTTCTAATGGAACGGTCAAAATAAGTTTTGAGCATACTAGAAGACCAGTTATTATAGAAGATTTTACTAGTTCTTCAAAGACCTTCATTTCACACCAAGAGAGACATCAAGTACTTAAGAACCTTCTACATTAGGGATATTAAATTAAAGGGTATCCTTAATCACGGTCAAACTAGTCATCCTTGTTATATTCAAAAGGACCCTGTAGAAGAAGAAAGCTCTTCTTCTCCTACCCCTTCTGAGTATCCAACTCAATCAGATTTTGAGATTCCGATTAACAATCAATTAAGAGTTATTAAAAAGGAATTCATATTAGATTGGGACAATCTTGTTAAAGATTTTAATTCCAAATCTAATAAAGAAAAAAGACATTTATTTAGATCTAATCATTCAACAGAAAAAGAGCGCGATAAAATTGTTAATAGATGAAAACGATTTATTAACAGTGAAAAAATAAACATTACTTTTTACGACTGGTATGATCAATATCAAGGTAAATTTAATGTTATAACTAAAACTCAATGGATTAAAGAAGATAAGTCAAAGGTCTCTTCTAGTCATCCCTCGCTAGAAACAGTCCTACCTCTAGTTAAAAATACATCTGTTGTTGCCAGTCCTGTTAAGATTTCGGATGGTAATAAAGATGATAAAAAAATTATTGAACAATTAAACTTCAGTAATCAGTATCTAGCAACTGTAGGAAAATAGCTAGATAGAATTGAAGAAGAGTTTGAAGAAAACATTATTAAAAACCTGATTCAAAAATTGTACAACCTCTATTAAAAGTACCAGAAAATAGAAGTAAATTAGGTTTACCCAATAATGATGGCGAACTCGTCCGTTCGATTGATAAGTTATTTAAAAAATTAAAAACTGAGCCTGAATCAAGTGGCACCATTGCAATCATTGATCAAATAGAAACTGACAATGAGAGCAGTAGCAAGTCAGATCATTCTGATACCGATTCAGTCCCAGATCTTAATGATCAGTTAAATAAATTAACAACAAGAAACACTAGTATAACCAGAAACTGGTACTCTAGACCTACTCCTTCGGTTCTACAGTTCAAAGAGAGAAATCTAGATAAATAGTTCTCTGTGTCATCCAATAAAATTATGAATGGAATATTGATGGTTTTAGTGAACAAGAGATTTTAAATATATTAAATCACATGTCTATGGTAGCAAATAGCTATATAACTAAATTCAACAATCTGACTCAACCAGATATTGTTGAGTTATTAGCTAGTGGATTCACTGGTATTCTCATGTCTTGGTGGGAAAAACATCTCACTGAAGATACTAGATTATCATTAATCCATGCTGTCTAGTTAGATGATGACGGCAACCCCATCTTTGATGAAGATGTTGGTGTTGGTCCGCCTGATGGAGTTAATACTTTAATTTTTACCATAATAAAATATTTTGTTGGCACTCCCAGTAATATTACTAAAAGAATCCACGATCAGCTAAGTAATCTCACTTGTCCCACTCTAAGTGATTTTAGATGGTACAAGGATGTATTTACCTCTAGAGTTATGATGTGAAATGATAGCAATAAACTATTCTGGAAAGAAAAATTCGTCAATGGTTTACCTTTATTACTCGCTCATAAAGTCAGAGAAGAACTAAGTAAAAATTTAGGGTATATTGATTATGATAACCTAACTTATGGTGACATAATCAGTTATATTCAAAAAATTGGTTTAAAGATGTGTATTGATTTTAAATTAGCCAAACAAGCTAGGAAAGATAAGAAAAAAGCCAAGTATGAGTTAGGAATATTCTGTGAACAATATGGTTTACCTCTTGTTGCTCCCTCTAAAAGGAAGCACTTGCATAAACATATTGATCACCATAAGAGTCACCGACGTCATAAACAAAAGCACAGTCACAAGAATCAAGATGAGTATTATAATAAACCTAAACCAACGAATAAGAAATACAATAAAAAATCATCTAAAATTTTGATAAAAGTAAAATTGTTTGCCACAATTGTGGGCAAAAAGGGCACTACAAAAATGAGTGCAAAATTAAGAAGAAATTGTCTCAATTAAATATCTCAAGTGAAGATACTGAGCAACTATTAGAATTAATGAGAATAGAGAACAATCTCAGTAATGATGAAGGTTCTGATATTCCTCATTCATCTAATAGCAGACTAGTAAACACGAAACAGATAGTGATAATGACGAAGTCACTATTTGCGCTAACAATTGCAATGGAAAATGTTGCAATAAACAAGTTAATGTAATCACTAAAGAAGATGAAGAAAGTTCTTTGCTAATTGATTTAATTAGTAAGATTTTTGATCTTAAGTTAAAATCTCAGTACACTAAATAGTTAAAAGATTTATTAACTAAAGACAATAGAGTTAAGGATAAGATTATTAAAGCTAAAGAAAAACCAGTATTTAGTCTTAATAAAACTCTTGAGAGATTCAAAACTCCGGTAAAAGAAGTTACCCTTCCAGAATTAAATCAAGAAGTCAATAAACTGAAAAATGAAATTTCTAACTTGAAACTAGAAGTTTCTATTTTAAGGAAAGAATTTGATGACAAAAAATCCGATCTTCAAATCCATGATTCTTCCTCTAGTGATGAAGATCAAGATGAGCCTGAGTCATCTGGAACTAAAGAAGAGCCAGATCTCTTTGTCCAAGGTCTTTCTCTTAAACGAATTAAAGATATCACCATTCAAAAATGGTATATCTCCATTAACTTAGTTGTTGATAAAACTTTTTCGATACAACTTCCTGCTCTAGTTGATACTGGCACAGATCTTAATTGTATTCAGGAAGGTCTAATCCCAACTAAGTACTATAAGAAGACTAATAAAAAATTAAACTCAGCCAATGGTAGTCAAATGGATCATAAGTTCTATGAAAAAGGAATGACTGTTTGACTCATTTTGAAAAAGGAAAACTCTATACCAGGCTTCCATATAATCATAATAACAATAAGAGTTATCCTGATTAGAAAGCTGCATAAGGTCAGAAGGATGTTTTCCCCAATCAGACATTAGAATGAACTGTTTAATATACAATGAATGATAAAGTACTTTGGTTTTATCATTATTAGCATAAATGGGTTTAACAAAGATTGACTCGGTTTCAACAAGGATATCCTTATAATACACAAGGGATTTATAAGGAGCAAGGGCTGAAAATGCCATCCAGAAGGAAAGAACTGGGCGACCAATTTGACTGGGTCATCTTTAGGTTTCATATGGGGTTCAATATGAAACAGGTGAGTGGTTCATTTGAGCATATACTCAGAAGGAGGATGACTGAGGTTTGAAACGGAGGCCTTTGACTGATTGGAAAAAGGGTCAACTGGGGTTGGGTACTAGCTAAGGCTGAACTGTATGGCTTGGGTATTGTACCAAGACTGATAAATTTGATGGTGGTTTAATAAATTGGGTTAACTGGATGAGGAACCAAGGTTCCTTTTGGTTGATTACTTGGGCCAGTAGGGCGGCCCGGACCACGAGAGGATGATGCTCCTCGAGCACTCATGATGGACGGATAGTACCTGTATTAATAAATTTCCGAGTGAGAAAATCAGGAATTGAATTGTTATTGCCTTTAATGTACTCAATCTCAAAATCAAAGATACTTAATAAGGCTTGCCATCTAGCAAAGGAATGTTTAAAGGCTATGTTTTCAACATCTTTTTCTAAAACATATTTTGCTGATTTACAGTCAATGCGAACTAAAAATTTTTGATTCAATAAGTCACTTTGAAATTTGTTAATACATAATACTAAAGAAAGTATTTCCTTTTTAATAGTGCTATAATTTAACTGTGTAGTATTCCATGCACCGGAATGAAAACGGACAATTTGTTCTAGGGAGTTGAGAGTGAGTTTCTGTTTGAGAATTCCTCCAAATCCAATATCAGAGGCATCAGTTTCAACAATTTTGAATGCAGAATCATTGAAAATACCAAGGTAGAGCAATGCCTTGACATATTTTTTAACTTGTTGGATGACGGAAGTGTGAATGTCAGTCCATGGGGGAGGGTTGTCCTACAAATGCTCAAAGAGAGGTTTGCAAATCTTCCTGAGGTTCTTATAGAACTTGCCAATATAATTGAGCGAGCCCAGAAACCTCTGTAGTTGGGTTTTATTGGTAATTTTATCTGGGAATTTGTCAGCAAATTGAATAGCTCTATCAATAGGTTGTATGAGTCTGCGATAAATATTTAAACCAAGAAACCCAACTTTAGCTTGAAACAAGCTGCATTTGGAAGGTGAAAGGACAGGTCCATTATCTTTAACTGTTTTGAAGAACGATTTCAAGTGTTTAGTATGTTCTTCAATGGAATTGGAAAAAATGAGAATATCATCAATGTAGATGACAATAAAATGGCTGAAAGGGTTCAAAATATCATTGAGAATATTTTGAAATTCACTGGGAGCATTTTTTAGGCCAAATGCCTGGACATTCCTTTCATAATGACCGAATGGGGTAGTGAATGTTGTTTTGTACCTATCATCTGGGTGGATTGTAACTTGCCAAAAACCAGATTTAAGGTCAAATTTACTGAAGATAGTGGCATTACTCAAACGGTTAATGAGGTCATCTTTGTTAGGTAAAGGGTACCTAATCCACTCTAAAACTTTGTTCAATGGCTTGTAATTGATTACTAGACGGGGAACACCTCTCTCCTTTTCTGCTTCGTTGTTAACATAAAAGGCGGGACATGACCATGGGGATTTACTAGGCTTAATTAAACCTTTACTAAGAAGATCACTAATCTCCTTTTTGCATAACTCCATTTGTTCATGATTCATTTGTATTGGTCTGGCCTTAGTAGGAATCAAGTGTTCTTTGAATTCCTTAGCATAAGGTAGCCTTATTACATGCTTCTTCCGATGCCAAAATGCATTAGGAGAATCAGAACAAAGGTTGTCCTTTAAATAATTTTTTAACTCTTCAATTTTTTCTTGAACTTCTTTACTCTGAAGTTGTTCTTCAACACGTTTGTACTTAATTTCTTCCTTTAAGAAATTTAAATGGGTGGATTTAAAATTCAATAAATTTAATGATTTGGAAATAGATTTTTCTTGAATGAATTTTAAATCTCTCTCTTTAGGTTTAATAAGAAACTTAAACGTTATCCTTTTCCTAAATGTTTACAACTTAAACCTTCATTACTGGTAGTAAAAGGGTATAATAAATATATAAATGGTAACCCCAAGATGATCTTATCAGTAAGATTGTGGATCAAAACAAATGATGTTTTGAAACACATATTATCTTGACAGATATGAACCTTAGGCAGTTTATATTTTATTTTCATTTGACTACCATTGGCTGAGTTTAATTTTTCATTAGTCTTCTTATAGTACTTAGTTGGGATTAGACCTTCCTGAATACAATTAAGATCTCGTGCAAGATCAACTAGAAAGGGGAAGTTGTATCGAAAAGGTTTTATCAACAACTAAGTTAATGGAGATATACCATTTTTGAATGGTGATATCTTTAATTCGTTTAAGAGAAAGACCTTGGACAAAGAGATCTGGCTCTTCTTTAGTTCCAGATGACTCAGGCTCATCGTGATCTTCATCACTAGAGGAAGAATCATAGATTTGAAGATCGGATTTTTTGTCATCAAATTCTTTCCTTAAAATAGAAACTTCTAGTTTCAAGTTAGAAATTTCCTTTTTAAGTTTATTGACTTCTTGATTTAATTCTGGAAGGGTAACTTCTTTTACTGGATTTTTGAATCTCTCAAGAGTTTTATTAAGACTAAATACTGATTTTTCTTTAGCTTTAATAATCTTATCCTTCACTCTATTGTCTTTAGTTAATAAATCTTTTAACTATTTAGTATACTGAGATTTTAACTCAGGATCAGAAATCTTACTAATTAAATCAATTAGCAAAGAACTTTCTTCATCTTCTTTAGTGATTACATTAACTTGTTTATTGCAACATTTTCCATTGCAATTGTTAGCGCAAATAGTGACTTCGCCATTATCACTATCTCTGCTTGCGTGGTTACTAAATCGCTATTAGATGAATGAGGAATATCAAAACCTTCATCATTACTTTGAGATTGTTCTCATTCTCATTAATTCTAATAGTTGCTCAAAGATCTTCACTTGAGATATTTAATTGAGACAATTTCTTCTTAATTTTGCACTTATTTTCAGTAGTGTCTTTTGCCCACAATTGTGGCAAACAATTTTACTTTTATCAAATGTTTAGATGATTTTTTATTGTATTTCTTATTCGTTGGTTTAAGTTTATTATAATACTCATCTTGATTCTTGTGGATCGCTTTTTGTTTATGGCGCCTATGGACTCTTATGGTGATCAATATATTTACGCAAGTGCTTCCTTCAGAGGGAGCAAGGAGGTAAACCATATTGTTCATGGAATGTTCCTAACTCATACTTGGCTTTTTTCTTATCTTTACTAGCTTGTTTGGCTAATTTAAAATCAATACACATCTTTAAACCAATTTTTTGAATATAACTGATTATGTCACCATAAGTTAGGTTATCATAATCAATATACCCTAAATTTTTACTTAGTTCTTCTCTCGACTTTATGAAATGAAAGTAATAAAGGTAAACCATCGATTTAATTTTTCTTTCCGTAATAGTTTATTGCTATCATTTCGCATCATAACTCTAGAGGTAAATACATCCTTGTACCATCTAAAATCACTTAGAGTGGGACAAGTGAGATTACTTAGCTGATCGTGGATTCTTTTAGTAATATTACTGGGAGTGCCAACAAAATATTTTATTATGGTAAAAATTAAAGTATTAACTCCATCAAAGCGGACCAACACCAACATCTTCATCAAAGATGGGGTCAGTCATCATCTAACTAGATAAAGATGGATTAATGATAATCTAGTGTCTTCAAAGTGAGATGTTTTTCCCACCAAGACATGAGAATACCAGTGAATCCACTAGCTAATAACTCAACAATATCTGGTTGAGTCAGATTGTTGAATTTAGTTATATAGCTATTTGCTACCATAGACATGTGATTTAATTTATTTAAAATCTCTTGTTCACTAAAACCATCAATATTCCATTCATAATTTTATTGGATGACACAGAACTATTTATCTAGATTTCTCTTTGACCTGTAGAAACAAGAAGGAGTAGGTCTCAGAGTAATAGCTTCGGGTTATACTAGTGTTTCTTGTTGTTAATTTATTTAATCGATCATTAAGATCTGGGGATCTGAATTCCAGATCGTAATGATCGACTTGCATCGCTTCTCATTGTCGCTTTATTTGATCAATGATTGCAATGGTGCCACTTGATTCAGGCTCAGTTTTTAATTTTTTAAATAACTTATCAATCGAACGGACGAGTTCGCCATCATTATTGGGTAAACCTAATTTACTTCTATTTTCTGGTACTTTTAATAGAGGTTGTCCAATTTTTGAATCAGGTTTTTAATAATGTTTTCTTCAAACTCTTCTTCAATTCTATCTAGCTGCTTTTCCTACAAATTGCTAGATAATCGACATCAAGTTTAATTGTTCAATAATTTTTTATCATCTTTATTACCATCCCAAATCTTAACAGAATCGGCAACAACAGATGTATTTTTAACTGTAAGTAGGATCGCTTTCAGCGAGGGATGACTAGAAGAGACCTTTCGACTTATCTTCTTTAATCCATTGAGTTTTAGTTATAACATTAAATTTACCTTGATATTGATCATACCAAATGTAAAAAGTAATGTTTATTTTTTCACCGTTAATAAATCGTTTTCATCTATTAACAATTTTATCGCGCTTTTTTCTCATTGAATGATTAGATCTAAATAAATGTCTTTTTTTCTTTATTAGATTTGGAATTAAAATCTTTAACAAGATTGTCCCAATCTAATATGAATTCCTTTTTAATAACTCTTAATTGATTGTTAATCGGAATCTCAAAATCTGATTGAGTTGGATACTCAGAAGGGGTAGGAGAAGAAGAGCTTTCTTCTTCTACAGGGTCCTTTTGAATATAACAAGGATGACTAGTTTGACCGTGATTAAGGATACCCTTTAATTTAATATCCCTAACAGAAGGATACCCTTTAATTTAATATCCCTAACAAAAGAATTAGAAGTCTAAGGGGGGGGGGGGGGTGTATTCAATTAAAATTTTTAAAGACTTTTAAATATTTGAAAAGTTTGGTTGTATTCAATCAAAACATTTAAAGAGTTTATAAAAGTTTAGTGGTATTCAATTACAACTTTTTTAATGTCTTTAAAAGTTAGGTGGTATTTAATTAAGATTTTTACAAAATCTATAAAAGTATTTTTGGTATTCAAAAAAGTCATAGACTTTTTGATTTCTATTAAATGGTAGAGTTTGATGTGACTTTAAAAGAAGAATTATAACTATCAACCCATATCCAAAGTCCGACCTCATCTCTAAAGATTTCTAAACACTTCATATCTCATCTTAATAAACTAAATAAATTTAAAATACAATTCACATGAATCCAATATTTCTAATTACTTTATAATCTAGAATAATTAATAATATTGTACTCCACAAAAATAAAATATTTATTTTGTTTTTGTAGTCAACGATAAAATTCAAAATTTTTAAATTTTGAATTTATTTGTTATTTAATAATAAAAACACACGTTATTATTTCAAAAATAAAATAAATACACAATATTTTAAAATTTTATAATTTCATAAATTAACTTAGAATCGAGTTAAATGAAGAAAAAAAAAGTGAGAGAGAGGAAAGTAATTTATATAGAGACGTACTTTATAGTGATATATAGTTGTATAAAATATAAGTTCTTCAAGCTTTTTATCATAATTTTATTATATGTTACATTACTAAACTAAAAATTTATTAAAAAGAATATAAATAAAAAAATATTTTTTTATTTAAAAAATAACTTGCTATTTTAAAATATACATGAAACAAGTATATATTATTTTTATTTGTAAATTTTGATACTAAGACGAGGTAATATTCAAATATTTGAATGGAAATCGATATATATTGCAAATGTTTATATTATTTTTTTAATTGCTAGTTACGTAAATAAGTATTGATGACAACTTTTGTAGACTGAAATGAAAAACAATAATTTCAAATAAGCATACGCATATGCATAAAGTATATATAGCTCAATGAAAAGTGAGCTTAATTTTTGTATTGTGCCAGTAGTTTCTAAAATTTTATTGGTATCCGAGTATTCAAATGTATTATGAAATGAGTAGAATAATATGAACGCTTTCAACATATATAAAATCTCATGCCACAATAATATAATGAGATTTACTCTATTTCATGAAAAAAGAGGGAGATGTTGTACACATGAGCTAATTAACAATTAATATAAGTTGCAAGATATATTAGAAGTATACAAAAGTCTATCACAGTCTTGATAAAAAGTTTATAAAAGTCTATCACAGTCTTGATAAAAAGTTTATAAAAGTCTTTGAAAGTCATTAAAATCCCATAAATTTTACAAAAGTATGTCACTTAAAAAAAGTCTTTAAAAATCTTAATTGAATACACTCCCTTAGACTTCTAATTCTTTTGTTATTTTTATCTTTTCTTTTTCTAAAATATACCAAAATCTTGTAATTGATGAACATAACATTGCAATAATACATCAAAAAGCATAAATGCCCTAATTATTATACATAAAAAGCTCTATCATAATTCTGCATTCCACTACGATAAAGGTATGATACAACAAATGTGTATGTATGATATTCAAAATCCCATCTGCAGAGGTTCTAAATTACCAAGACACATCGACCTATAGGAACCATTTTAAGTAAAATTTATAAAAAAACTATTTTGAACACCAAATCATAAATTGGAATGAATCTAACCTGATTTCAACCCATAAAATAAGAAAATCATTACCCAAAATTCTAATTTTGTTACCTTGGTCTAGAATCGACGAGGAAGGGAGAAGGGGCCGATTCTCGCAAAGGCGTCGATTCCTCGCGAAGAGAGAGGGAGAAGGCGTCGATTCCTCGCGAAGAGAGAGGGAGAAGGCAGAGATTCCCAAGACTTAAAGAGGGAGAAGGGACCGATTCTCTTTCGATGGACCCGTTACCAGTTTTCGCAATGAGAGAGGGAGGGTGAACTTTTCCAATTCGCGTTTCTTTTTTCAGCCGAGTGTCTAATGAGGAGAGAATGAAAAGGAGGGTATATATAGGTGAGTTGGGTGAGTCTTTTATTGAATGAACTTTAGATCCTTACTCTCTCTCTCTCTCTCTCTCTCTCTCTCTCTCTATATATATATATATATATATATATATATTTGAAAAGTTGTTGTTAAGATCTTTAAAACAAAATTAATTTATTGTTTGATATATTTTTTTTTAGTTAAATTAATGACCAAAATTGATGTTAAAGTTTTGTATTTTGAAATACATGATTATTGTAGGCTTTGGTTATAATTTTTGATATTTTAACTATATTAAAATATATCAAACATAAATCTTGATATATAGATTGACAATTATTGAATTTTAAAACAAAAGGTTAAATTATGATTGATATGTTTTAATATATGTTTCCTCTCATGTTAATATATATGATTGAGAATTGTAATTCCATCCAAATTTATCGGCCACGAATCTTTTATAGATTAATTAATGTCACGTATTATATAAAATAATAATTATACTATCCTTTTGCTAAACACCAAATATAATTAATTTGATTGAACAAGCATGCATTATTATATAGAGGGTTTACAGAGGCGCGTAGTGTAAGTACGGCGGTTCACGTGCACTTGCACTGCAACCACCGTTGCCGCTGTCCGTAGACCCACCACTCACCATTGGTGGTGATTATACTATTACTATCCCTTTTCCCTTATCCCTCCTTTAGTTTGACATAAACTCTATAGAACTGTACGTTTTGTTCTTTATGGACAGCTTTTTCAATTCAACTTGTAAAAAATTTCTCAATTAATGTATCAATTATTTATATATGAACAATTATAATTAGATAAGTCTGTTATAGGGGTCTTTTTTTTTCCTTTTTTTGAAAGCCCTACTTTTTGAAAAATACAATATAATTTCAAAATTAAGTACATTATTATTATTACAATTTCAAGAACCAATCAAATCTCACTATATATAAGAGGAAACAAGCTAGCCTTAAAAGGAAATAACATAGACAAAAAACAAATTCCTCAACCCCATAAATGAAGAAATAAATTCACTCAAAGTGGAAATCGAACATAAGACTTAAAAGTCACACTATTTCATTCAAAATTATTAGGTTAAGATCTCATCGACACCTATTAAGAGTCAATAAGGGTCAAAAAAACAAATAAACTTGGGGTTTCAAATTTGAACATAGAAGTGATAATAATTTCAAGTAAATATTAAAAATAGGTCACATGCACTGTCAAGACGAAGTCTAACATTAGATTTGTCATCCTATCATGTAAATATAATTAGATATGGGCTTTTGGGAGTTCAACAAAAGGTTTGCCTCATGTAAATATCTAGTTGCATGTTACATGCATGGGGACATGGAGTTGATAAGAAGAAACATTTTCTTAATTTGAATTATATAATCAATGCAATGGGATAATATTGCAATCATCATCACTACATTATGCTATAAGTAAGTATAATCCTAGTGTATAAGTATCAATTTTTGGGAGCAATAAATAAGCCCACAAAAATCTACTTCATTTTTCTCAGTAAAAAGAAAAAGGGAATATTTTAAATTATCAATTGGTTTTGAAATCAAAATTAAATCAAATCGCAAATTTCAAAATCACACGGACTAATCACAAACAGTATTATATACCCTTTTATATTTGTTATACCTTACCTAAACAATTTTACAAATAATATTATCGTGTACAGTTTCAAACTAAACAGTTTCATGTGCAGTTAATTTCAAACATACACCCCTATTCTTCAATATGCATATCGATCGGCATCGGCTCCAGCTAAATTGGCCGCATGAAGCTGAGTTTTCATTCTTTGATGTTACATGAGTAGTTATCGATCAGCTACAAATAAAAGATTCAACTACTCCCAATTTATTGCTTCGGACTGTGACTGTGCATCACTCTCTTATTAGTTATTACTATCCAATTCCAAATACTATATCTAAAAGAAAATTCATAATCATTAATAATATAAATTGGAAAATAATTCGTAGACATTGATCATTTACAACTAATACATATATATATTTTGTGATAAAAAAATATGGAAAATAATTTATATATATGTACGTGAACAAAGATTTATTCTTAATTATAGTGTAACATTTTTTTCAAAGATTAAATTCGTTTGTTTAACTGTTTGATGGATGTCCCTTCAAATTGTTTCGACATAAAACACTTGTTGACATCGAAATATATATATATGCGGATGCGGATACAGATATGCGGATACAGATATGGATACAAATATGTGGATATTTGATATATTTATTTATATTATAATATATAAAATGGATACAGATAATATCTGTATTAATTCGAATATTATCCATCGTGTATATTCGTTAGATACGAATATGAATATGAATATAAATATTAAAAAAAAAGTGAATACGAATACAAATATATTTATCTCTATTTCTATTTGAAAATATTCATTTATTTAATTAATTTATAGGGACTTTTATTTAATTAATTTATTATTATATTCTATATCCAAAGGTTGGAAATTTGCAGGAAGGTTCACACCAATGTGCGACCCACTCCCCATAACTAAAACTTTGGATGCCTATAATTGGAACTTTCCTCCTCCTGCATGTGAGAATGGGTGGAATCATAGCCAATCCAATCCCCATATATATGAACCCATAGCCAATCCAATCCCCATATAATAATTCTCTCTCTCTCTCTATATATATATGATAATATCTCTATGAGTGTATCCTAGGGCTAAGTTTATTTATAAGAATTATAATCTCGAGCCGATATTATAATTCATAAGATTACAGTCTCAAAATTATTAATCCTAGGATTAAATAGTTTTGATCACATATTTGTTTTTTTATCGGATTATTCATGGGATAACTTCTTTTTTTCCAAGATTAATTAAAGAATTGGATAAAAAAATATCGTTTTGACTATTATACCCTTACCAATAATAATATATTTTTAAATATAATTTAAACTTGTTTATACATCAAAAAAATGATGAACAATAAATTATAAACTTTCAAAATCTATTTTCTATCTATCTATTTTAAAGTTTTCCAAACGGTTACAAACTTTATCAATACACTTTATGTATCTATTTTTTGTCTACTGAACTGAACTCTAATTTACATTTATATCACTAAATCAATTTTTTTTAGGTCAACTTATTAAATTATATATATATATATATATATATATTTTAAAAATCGTCCAAATGTGTTAAAAGTTAACAGTATATTTACAGGGCACTATGTTAAGACACTATTGTGAACTATTTAATAGATTAAAATATGATGTGAGAGTGATGCTCTATATTAAGAATTAAATATATATATATAACTAATTTATATATTTTAAAAATTACACTTACATAAATTTAAAAACTTACACTAAAATAAATCAACAAATTATACTTAAGTTTAACAAATTTAAACTTAAAATAAATATTGAACACTACTTTGAGCATTAACTATAGCACCATAGCAGTACATTGGAATTAAATCGAAAAAGGTAGATCAAACAATATTCAATCAATTAAACCTTAAAGGATACCCTAGTCATATATGAAAAAATAAATGTTATTTTTGTCTATAAATTTTTAATTTTTATTATAATATCGAATTAAATATAATATTAAACAGTTTCTCATATTAAATTATTTTATAATTTCTAAATTAATAATCTTAAATTTAAATTTAAAAATAAACAAAATATTTAAAATTAATAATTTTATGTCAAATAATTCTTGCAAATAAAGACAGACAAGTCTTATTTCCCCTATTTAGCTAGACCGGCATATATGGAGTACAAATTAATTTGTATTTAACAATAGGAGGTTTTCTGTCACTTGGTGTTTTGGCACCACCTTTTTCAAAAAAGTTTCTCATGCCATTTTTTTTTGGGGTGAAAAAAGAGTTGGAGACACGGAAGTAATGATTCAATATGTTTCTTCTGGGAGTCTTCAGTATGAAGTAAACTTCATGTTAAATTTATTTCATATTTGTTTAGGAGCGTTTTATCGATTTTCGTGTGAGTCGAAGATTTGACATTAGAACTGCTTTACGAGGTCATTGGACTGAAGCCCATGAAAAGGTTGGTGGTGTTCGGGTCGGCGTCCGAGTCCTTCTGGATCAGAACCTCACCTTAGGGGATATTCTTCGGATTCGGTGTCCGAGTCCTTTGGGCCAGATACGTAACCCTGTCGTGTGGAGTTCGGGGTCGGGCCTTCGAGTCCTTTAGGCCAAAGCCCAAATTTGATGGTGGGGTTGTTTGGGCCTGCACAGTGGGCTCTCCTGCGTGCAGAGTTCAGGATCCTAATCATAATTGAATAAGGTAACTCCAAAGATAGTGATTGGATTGGATTCCACTTGTACCTTTTAAGGAGATTGTGTTGGACCCAAGTTATGGTAACTATCATGACTAGGAGCCCTAATCCGACTCGGAGAAGGATTCTAAGGTGGAGAGATACTATAAATATAAGGCCAAGGTTACAATTAACAGGTAATACTTACTTTTGAGCACTAAACGCTTAGCCTCCATTGTTAAATCTTGTAACGGCACAGTCTTATTCTCACACCGAGTTATCCCCGTGGCGCAAGACAAGCCGCTTCTTCATGTGATCTCGTTATTGCGCGAGTTCTAGCGTGAATTTCGTGATTGGACGCGCGTCGTGAAACTTAAGCGTTAACAATGGCGCTAGAAGGAGGGGCCTTTAGTGTTCTGACAATCACAACCCAACTTTTTCGGTAATAGGCCATGGCAAGTAAGGAGAACAGTGCCTCTAACCAGGAAAAGGCAAAGACCCACCAAACCACACTGGTGAGGGGGTCGGTGAAAGATAGACTGGGCTCTCGAGTCCAGGGTGATCAGGAGGAACCGGCTGCTTCTCTCCGGCGAAGACTCTTCCATGACAGCCATCATACCCCTAACCAGGCTAGTCGTGCAGATGAGAACCGTTCTTGGGCGTTGGAGGTTCACGGAAAGGACCGAGGGGAGAACAGCCGAGATCAGAGGGAGTTCATTATGCTGAAAAAGATGCAACAGAACAAGGACGTCATGCTGGCCCAACGCCTTCAGCAAGAGGAACTCGAACAACAGATGGCGAAGGTGGCCGGGGAGCAGGAAGCCACCCCAAAAAGGCGTAGGCATCGGAGCCGATCCCGGTCACCTCGACGGGGAGAGGTTGGAAACGAAAAGAGCAGGCATCGCAGTCGGTCGCGTGAAGGTCGAAGTAGAATGAGGAGCCGTTTGGCTGAACGATGATCGGAACGTCTAGGCAGATCGGGACTGAGGAGGAGGGACGCGACTCCTGAATATGGGAGGGACAGACCCCGATCGTCCTCCCATAAAGAAGAGTCCGACCCACTCGCTCGAAGGGTGGCGGAATTGGAAAAATCACTGTTGGCAAAGAATGCGACGGGGATGCCTTCAGCCTGTATAGGGTCGCATTTCTCGGCGGAGATCAATCAGGAGACAGCCGACCCCAAAAAGAAGATGCCTCCGATGGAGACCTACGACTGGATGGGGGATCCGTATGACCACTCAGACGGGTATGATAGGCTGATGACATACTACGGCCACTCTGATGCGGCCAAGTGTCACATGTTCGCAACCACCTTAAAAAAGAGCGCCCGGGAGTGGATGGGAACCCTGGCGACGGGATCAATTAATTCATGGAATGATCTTCGGGAGAAATTCCGCGCTCGGTTCGGGAGTAATAAGAGGCGGGGAAAGATCATAGGCTCCCTCATACAGGTCAGACAGAAACCAGATGAAAGTCTGGGATAATACGTCAAGAGGTTCCAGAGAGGTCGGGAATTGCGATTGGTAATTAAACTCCCCACAAGCCCTGGGCTTCTTCACGACTGACTTAGACATTGGGAAGTCAAAGAAGTTGATGAAGGATTTGGTGATCAACCCTCCGGCAGACTTGACAGAAGCTTTCCACCGAGCCGAGAGATATATAGAAATAGAGGAGGCGATGGGAAACTTCAAACCTCACTCCCAATCCTACAAGAAACCCAGGGATTGGGATAAACAGAATTTTCAGAAGTCAGACAGTCAGGGGAGGTCAGATAACTATAGTAAGAAAAGCTATACTGGGGGAGGTTCGGGCAGTGGACGACCACCTTTTCCCAACAAAAATGTCAACAAAGTCTACACCGCACTCAACACGGATCGGGCTAAAATACTGGAGGAGATGCGAAACAAGCCCTTTTTCGAACCCCGCCAAGCGATCTCGAAGCCTGGGAAGAGAGATCGAAACAAATATTGTGCGTATCATCAGTCTCGAGGGCATACGACGGAGGACTGCAACAACTTGAAAGATCTGATAGAGAAGAACGTCCAGAATGGGGAACTGGTGCAGTATGTCGTCGGACGAGAAGGTTCGGAAGCCCCCCGGGAGGAGAACCGGGAACCAACACGGGAAACACAGCCGCAACCGCACCCACAAACCCGAGGGGTAATTGATGTGATTTCGGGCGGGTTGGTAGGGCGTGTAACCGAAAGGAAGAAGAGCGGTCATCTCGAAAAGATTATTCAGAAAATGGGTTCATCACCCCGAGAAAGGATAGGTCTATTCGGGGTGTCCATCTCATTCTCGGATGAAGATTATCCTACCGATCATATTGAACCACACGACGGCTATTTGGTAATAACCGCATGTGTCGTGCCCGAGACATGAAAAGGATGATGCTCGATAATGGGTCCTCAGTCGATATACTCTACACGCATGCCTATTAGAGTATGGATCTGGAGGGAAAGAAGATGGATTTGGGAGGAGAGGGCCTGTTATATGGTTTAAGTGGTGACCCGGTGCATGTGTCAGGAACAATAGAGCTACCAGTCAGATTCGGCATAGCCCCTCAGCAAGCAGAAATAATGGTGAAATTTTTTGTAGTACAAGTGGATTCGGCCTACAACGCCATCTTGGGTAGACCGACATTGGCAGCATTATAGGCAGTGGCGTCTATACCTCACTTCAAAATCAAGTTTCTGACACCAAACAGGATCGGGGAGATAAAAGGTGATCTGGACAATGCCCGAAGGTGTTACCGGAACACTTTGATTTCCTCAGGGGTCGGGGTCAGCAAACAGAAACAGACAATGGCCATCGAGATAGAGCCATTCACTGAGAGCATCACTGAACCCATGACACTGCCGGCAGAAGAGACAGAAGATGTGGAATTGATACCTGAGAATCCAAAAAAATTGATCAAAATTGGGGCAGGATTAACGAAACCGCTGCGAACTGGTCTGGTGGATTTACTCCGGGTTTACGCCGATATCTTCGCATGGGAACCTAACGACATGCTCGGGGTAAGCAAATCGGTGGCACTGCATAGGCTACATACGGACCCGAAGAGGAAACCAGTGATACAGAAAAGAAGGATCTTCGCCCCGGAAAGACAGAGGATCATCGATGAAGAGATTGTTAAACTGCTGGAGGCAGGATTCATCTTCGAGATCGACTATCCCGAATGGTTGGCGAATGTGGTATTGGTTCAGAAGCAAAATGGGAAGTGGAGATTGTGCATCGACTACACGGATCTGAATAAGGCATGCCCAAAAGATTTCTATCCTCTACCCAATATAGACCAGCTGATTGACGCCACTTCGGGGTACGGAATATTGAGTTTCATGGACACTTTCTCGGGATATCACCAAATCTCGATGCACAAGGATTATATCCCGAAGACTAGCTTCATCACTCATCGGGCTATATATGTGTATCGGAAGATGACATTCGGATTGCTAAACGCAGGGGCAACTTATCAGCGGATGATGAACTTTGTATTTAGAAAGCAGTTGGGCCGAAGTATAGAAGTATACGTGAACGACATGATCGTAAAAAGCATGTCAGTCCAGGATCATTTGGAAGACCTAGAAGACTGCTTCGAGACAGTACGGAAATACAAACTAAGGCTGAACCCGACGAAATGTACCTTCGGCCTAGGTTCGGGAAAGTTCTTGGGATACTTGGTCAGCAAAAGGGGAATCGAAGCCAACCCAGAGAAAATTTCGGCGATCTTAGACATGAAATCTCCGACGACATTCAAAGATGTGCAGAGGTTGACGGGTCAGATAGCTGCCCTTAGGAGATTCGTGTCAAGATCAGCCAAAAGATGTTTGCCCTTCTTTGACACTCTCAAGGGACCCAAGAACGATAAGAGTTTCCAGTGGACTTCAGAATGAGAAGATGCGTTCCAGGGGATCAAGCAATATCTGAGCTTGGCACCGTTGTTAATGAAACCGATCCTTTCGGAACCTTTATACTTGTACCTAGCAGCGAGTCTGATGGCAGTAGGAGCGACATTGGTAAGAGATAAAGGAGGAAAACAGTTCCCGGTATACTACGTCAGTCATGTCCTTTGGGATGCAGAAACAAGATATCCGAACCTGGAGAAATTTGCCTATGCCCTAATCATTACAAGCAGGAAGCTTTGGCACTATTTCCAAGGTCGGGTGGTGGTGGTATATACGGACCAGCTGTTAAAGAAAATATTGCATAAGCCGGATGTGTCGGGACGTCTAGCAGCATGGGCGATGGAGCTAACACAGTTTACCATAGAATATCATCCCCGAACGGCAATCAAGGGTCAGGCACTAGCAGACTTCATCGTGGAATGCTCCTTCAAGGAGCCAGATGTAACGGCAGTGGCTGAAACTCAACAAAGGCCGATCGCATGGACCTTGTATGTGGATGGATCATCGACTTCGGACATCAGTGGAGCAGGGGTTATTTTGACAAGTCCCGAAGGGTTCAAAGTTCAGCAGGCGATACGATTTCATTTTAAGGCCACGAACAACGAAGCAGAGTACGAAGCCATCCTAGCACGAATACGGTTAACCCGAAGCTTGGAAGTGCAGAACTTGGTTATCTACAGTGATTCGCAGTTGGTGGTCAAACAACTATCGGGAGAGTATAAGGCTCAGGGGGCGAGAATGACAAAATATCTGGCCGAGGTAAAAGATAAGCTTGCGTACTTCGCATCACACGATTGTCAGGGGGTGGACCGGTCAGATAATACAGTAGCGGATGCCCTAGCCAGGTTGGCAACCACCGAAGCAAGTTCCTTCAATGGGTTAGTATATCTGGAGGTGTTAGAGAGACCAAGTGTTCCGAAGACAGAGGTGCTGGCTTTGGATCGACTCGACTGCTGGCTCACGCCTTACATCACGTATCTAGCAGACGGGGTTCTACCTTCAGACCGAATCCTTGCAAGAAAAGTTAAACACAGGAGTTCGAACTTCGTCTTCATAGATGAAGATCTATACCGAAGGGCATTTAGGTCCCCATTGCTCAAATGCTTAACCCCATCAGAGGCAGATTATACTCTTCGGGAGGTACATAAAGGGATCTGTGGGGATCACATGGGAGCAAAGTCACTAGCGCACAAGATTTTGAGACAGGGGTATTACTGGCCGACTATCTACACGGAGGCCAAGGAATTCATCAGAAGGTGTCCCAAGTGTCAGCTGAATAGAACTATCCCACATCAGCCTCCCGAAGAGCTCTATTCAGTCATATCCCCAATTCCTTTTGCTGTATGGGGAATCGACATCCTAGGGCCTCTGCCGAAGGCTAAGGGACAAGTTAGTTTTATGATCGTGGCTATCGACTATATGACAAAATGGGTCGAAGCCAAACCACTGCAGAAGATCATTGAACAAGAATGCTTAAAATTTTTCAAAGAAGGAGTGGTTTATCGTTTTGGTATCCCGATGGCAGTGGTCTCCGATAATGGCAGACAGTTTATGGGATCTAGGTTCGAAGGTTTTCTGAAAGGGTTTGGAATTCAGCATCGCAAGACTTCAGTCGCCCACCCTCAATCGAATGGTCAAGTAGAAGTGACCAACCAAACCCTGCTCAACGGAATTAAAAGAAGGTTGGACGAATTGAAGGGCCGGTGGCCCGAAGAGCTACTATCTATTTTATGGGTATACCGGACTACTCCGAGGACTACAACTGGGGACTCTCCGTTCTGACTGACATATGGAACCGATGCACTCATACCAGTCGAGATCGGGTCCCCTACTCTTCGAGTAAGTCAGTATAAAGAACTATACAACGATGAAGGTTTAAAAACAAATTTGGATCTACTGGAAGAAGTTTGGGATTCAGCTATGATGAGGTTGGCTATCTATCAGCAGAAGACTACCCGACACTACAACCAGAAGGTGAAATTGAGGAGGTTTGAAGTTGGGGATCTGGTCCTCCGGGAGTCGGAGGCATCAACCCCCTAGAACACTGACAAATTGATGCCTAACTAGGAGGGGCCCTATAAAGTAGTAGAGGTGCCGAAGCCAGGAACATACCGGCTTCGAGCAATGAATGGTTCGGAAATAAAGAATACATGGCATGCTGGAAGACTTAGAAAATTTTACCAGTAATAGTTATGTCATTCTTTTCTTTATCCATGTAACCACTTCAGTTTCAAATGAAATAAATGAAAGTTTTAGTGGAAATGTTTAACTTCATCTATATTCTTACGATTTCCAATGTCCGATCGGATAAGCATCGGACATTATCCGATCAGAAGGTTCGAAATGACACCACTGATCGAGATAAGTCACGGGTATAACCGATCGAGACTTCAATTCTAAAATCAGAAAAGCTTCGGGCAAATCCCGATCAGAGGGTTCGAAAAGACACCCCTGATCGAGATAAATCACAAGCATAACTGATCGAGAAAACTGTAAATTTTTTAAATCAGACAAACTTCAAGCACAATCCGATCAAAAGGTTCGGGAAGAAATAACCGATCGAGATTAGTCACGAGTATAACTGATAACAAAAATTTAAGCAAGGATGTTCTAATTCATTCATACTTTGAATTTTTTACAAACCCGATCGCTTACGATTCTGGCGAAGTACAACAAATTTTTTTACAAGTCCTAACAATATCTATTCGGGAGGAAGATCATCTTCGGCATCAGATTTTTCGTCAAAAGAATCAAGGATAGAGGCGTCGAGCCCAGCAATAGTTAATTTGGCCCGAGCCTTTTCATGATAAGCTTCATACCCATCACCAAACTGGGCCATGAACTTCTCGTTCAAAGCATCAGACTCTTCATATTCAGCGACAACTCGCTGCTGGGCCTTGACGATCTTTTCAGGAAATGCGTTGACAATTGCGGTTAAAGTGTTGTTCGCCCCGATCACTTGCATCGTCTTATCATGCATCTCGGAGAACTTCTTGGTGATGATGTCAACAGCATTCTCCCAGTCCTTAACCTCCTCGAGCAGATGATCCCTCTCCATCAGAAGTGAGGCGTACTTCTTCTCGAGCTCGTCAGAATGGAGTTCGGCTCGGGACGCCTTATTTCGGGTCTCCGCATGGAGATCCCATTCTTCTTCGAGTCACCGCAAGCCACCGACCTCGAACCGAAAGCAATCGTGACGTTTCGTTCTTAGCTGAACCTCCTTTTTTATGGTTCAGGCAAGGGGAGGAATGGCTCGTGCAAGAATGACATTGGCCTACAACAAGCACATGCATCAGCAATCGAAATAAAAGCACAAGTTTACAACAACAAAGTAAGGTTCATTTTGAGTTACCTGACACTGAGCTCGAACGTAGGATACTAGGTACTCCTCGGAAGAGAATCCCATGAACCGTTCGTCATCGCCCGAAAGCTTAAAGTGATCGAACAGCCAAGGAAACACTTCGGAGGGCTCTTTCTACCAACATGTAGTCAAGCAACCCATGCGAGGGAAGCAGTATACATCACCCATTCGAGTTGTCAATACAGATGCAGAAATAACTACAACTTTATTATTACAATAGTAAAACTGTGAGTTTAAATACAGATATTTCCATCTAGACAATATCCACATACAAATAAATTCTCATCATAATTATTGATACATTATTTTACAACAATGGTGAGGACTACTAAACAACTCTCCCTAGAACCTTCATTCCATACCCAGGACTGCATCGCTTATATTCTCGCCTCCGAGAAGAAAAATGGAACAACAAGGAAAAGGGTGAGCTCGACTAGCCCGATAAAGAATATTATGACTAAGATAATATACAACAAAATTATCGTTAGTCTTCAACAGGAAAAATATAATAGAATACAATAGACAACAAGTTTTAAATCAATATTCGCAATGAAATAATAATTCATTAGAAGAGTTAAGTAGAGAATGCAAACTACTATCTTTCATGTATGAATTTTAAAGTTCATCGTCTATTTTTATCCCCGTAACATCAATCAATATATATCGGGATCAAATATTCATCCTTGCACTACTGAGCCAAGGACATTCACCGATTGGTCATGTTCATCTAAACACTGTTCATCTTTGCACTACGGCCAAAGATATTCATTAAAGCATTCATCTTTGCACTACGGGCCAAAGATATTCATCGAAATCATTCATCTTTGCACTCTGAGCCAAAGATATTCATCATAAATCATTCATCTTTGCACTCTGTGCCAAAGATATTCAATAATATCATCATTTAAGACTGAGGATGATGAAAAATATATTTTTTTTTAAAGAAATGAATCCAGTGAATCAAAATGACAAGGATTAAGGATTCGTACTTTATTTTATCCACGTCCAAAAATACCTCAAAAATAATCATAGTGGTGTAAAATTCAAGAATGATCAAAACATGGATACAATCAAAGCTAGTATCCAGAATAGATATTTCGGACAAAAAGAAAAATTTTCATTTTTGATGAATAGTCTTGAAGTATTCGTGAATAAGACTATATCGTGAATAGTCAGATATCGTGAATAAGTAACTCCCCGACACCAAAAGTTCTAAATTTGATAAAAACTTCAGATCAATATTTTAGCATAATGATATCGAAGAAATAATATCATTTGAGAAGAAAATAACATCCCTTACCTCGAAAGATAAGATTTAAGCTGGAATCTTCGGATATAAGCTATAACTTGAACTTGACCAGTATAGCAATACTCAAAGTATACTCAAAATACTCACAAGAATACGCTCGATAATATAGAGAGAGAAAACTTCAGTTTCTTGTGTGATTTTCAATTATAACCTAAGCACCCTATTTATAGGAAAATGCTTAGAACACCAAAGCAGAAAATTTAATAAAATATTAGTTTATATTAAAATTTTCCAACGCCCACTCTTATCAACTGAATTCAGCTCATATCACATGTTAAATGAGAGCCACAAAATGAAAATCACGTTTTAGTAATTAAAAATATTTTAAACTTCCAAAAATTAATTATTTCGGAGCTTCGAAACTTCAATAATTCATAATAAATAGCCATTTTGTCAGAAAATTCGAATCTCATGAGTTTTATAGGAAATTCAATTCTCTACAACTTTGCAGAAGAAAGTTTTTCCAAATTTCAAGCGAAATTGACCGAAATCCACAAACGGGTGATTTTAGAATTTATAATCAAATTTCGAATAATAAATGGGGTCCACCAACATGTTTAACATGTTTTAAACATTTATTGCAACAAAAATACTCTTCCTCCTCGTATACTCATATATCCCACATTCGTTGTAAAAATATCACCATTATTATATTATTAAAATATAATATTATATATATTTAAATGAATTATTTTATTAGAAAAAGATAAAATTTCAATTTTCAACAATTGTCACATTAAAATTTTCTCCATCTATATCCACATAAAATCAATATTTTCCTCATCATATGAATCAATAATTAATTATTCACAAATAATATTGAGAATCGCAATATTGACAACTGAGTAGGTTCCAGGAAAGAGGGCTTTCAGATAAGAATTTCTCTTTTCTTGGGCGCAATTAGGTGACCAAACCTCTCCTTAGAGCGAACTTTCTAGACATTGCCAATAATGTTATCTAATAATATTATTGAGATAATATGAATTATTGCTTCGATAATGAAAATATTGTGTAATGACAATTATTGAAACAACAAAGAATATAAAATATCAACGCAAACAATTATTGAATCAATAAAATAAAATCTTGAAGCAAGTAAATTATCGTAACCATTATTGAAAAGGCCTTCACGTAAGAGTCGATAATTGGTGCAATACCGTATCTTCTTGTCGCAACAACGCGCAGACAGTGTGTTTTAACCACCGGTATTCCAACAAAGGTAAATAGCAGAATAACTACGCTAGTTATTTTTAAACAACTTATATTTGTCGTTTTTTTCTCCAATCGCTTTTCAGTTATGGGGCCCACACATGGTCGCTACTGGCCGCATTTAATATTCGAATATTCACAAAAGCATTTAATATTCCACGACCAAACGAATATTTCCCGACAACAATGAATATTTTATAACCACTTGCTTATTTTGAAATATTTGCGTATTTTACCCACAACTATTCACACTAATCACATCAACCCTTACTATTTCAAAATAATACTTAGAGGAAATTTCATTTATTAATAAAAAGTCGGGATCTTACAACCTCCCCTCCTTATGAAATTTCATCCTCGAAATTGACGTACGTACCTGGTGTTTCGAAAAGATGAGGATACCTCGCTTTCATTTCTGTTTCCAACTCCCAAGTCATTTCCTCTATAGCATGGTTTCTCCACAAGACTTTAACTTGTGGTACAACCTTCGTGCGTAGGACATGCTCCTTTCTATCCAAGATCTTGACAGGCACCTCCTCATACGTTAAGTCTTCAGCTATCTCGTCCGGTTCTAACTCAATAACGTGGTTCGGGTCTTTCACATATTTACGAAGTACAGATATGTGAAACACATTATGAACACGAGACATACTCGGAGGTAACGCAAGTCTATAGGCTACATTACCTACTCGGTCAAGAATTTGAAATGGACCAATAAATCATGAATTGAGCTTTCCTCCCTTTCCGAATCTTGTAACTCCCTTCCATGGGGAAACACGCAATAATACATGATCCCCTATACTAAATTCCACATCCTTTCGATGAAGATCCGCATAACTCTTTTGTCGATCCTGTGCCGTTTGTATACGTTGTCGAATCATTTGGATCTTTTCGGTAGTCATACGTACTAACTTGGGTCCCAACAATGTTGCTTCACCTACCTCATCCCAACATATTGGAGAGCGACATTTTCGTCCATATAATGCTTCGAATGGGGCCACACCTATATACTTTGCTCGATAAGCTGTTATTGTAGGAGAATTCCACCAATGGTAAATACTTATCCCAACCGCCTTGAAGTCAGGACACGAGTCTTAATAAATCTTCAAGAGTTTGAATAGTCCTCTCTCGATTGTCGATCTGTTTGAGGATGGTATGCCGAATCGAATCTTAAATCCGTACCCATAGCTTTTTGCAAGCTAACCCAAAATCTTGAAGTGAATCTTGGGTCACGATCCAAACTATGGATCTTGGCATGCCATGCAATCTCACAATCTCATTTACGTACATTTGAGCAAGGCGTTCAAGGAATAAGTCTCCGTATCGGCAAGAACAAATGAAGCAGACTTGGTTAATCTATCAACAATAACCCAAATAGCATTTATGCCTTGAAAGCCGTGGGAAGTCCGTGAACGAAATCCATGGTAATGTGTTCCACTTCCATTTCGGAATCTCAAGTGGTTGCAATGGTCCCTTAGGCACTTGATGCTCTGCCTTTACACGTTGACAAGTTAAACATGTTGAGATAAACTTTGCAATCTCTCTCTTCATATTGTTCCACCAAAATGTATGTCAAGATCACGATACATTTTAGTACTTCGAGGATGGATTGCAAATGGTGTATTGTGTGCCTCCATCATAATCTTGTACTTCAAATCGTAATCGTTAGGAACACAAAGTGCGGAATGGACTCAAGTATTCCTTCTTCATCAATTCTCGCTTAGGAATAGCACCTTCTTGTACTTTCTTCTTCATATGCATCATTTCCCGATTCGGTGGCTCGAAAGCAACCTTAACTTTTTCTATTAAAGTTGGCTCTGTCGTATACTTGACATCATCGCACTCATTCCTCGCATATGATCTTCTACTCAACGCCACGCCTACCACGTTCGCTTTTCCGGGATGGTATTGAATAGTGTGGTCGTAGTCTTTCAATAGCTCGAGCCAACGTCGGCCGCCGCAGCAAGTTAAGTTTCTTTTGAGTGAAGAAATATTTAAGGCTTTTATGGTCCGAATATATCTCCACTTTCTCCCCATATAGATAGTGCCTCCATATCTTTAAGCGTAAAAACGATCACGCCAACTCTAGATCATGAATAGGATAATTCCTCTCATATTCTTTAAGTTGTCGCGAGGCATAGGCTATGACTTTCCCATGTTTCATGAGAACACATCCTAACCCTTTGCCCAAGCATCATTGTAGATAACAAATCCATCCGAACCGGATGGTATTGTTAGAAACAAAGAAATAAGTCTTCTCTTAAGCTCTTGGAAACTCTTCTCGCATTCTTCGGCTCCAAACGAATTTTGTATCCTTCCGAGTTAAGCGAGTTAAGCTGAGTAGCGATTCGAGAAAACCCTTCCACGAATCTCCGATAATAACCATTTAAGCCAAGAAAGCTACGTCTTGAACCACCGTCTTGGTTGTTCCCAACTTTGTATTGCTTCAATCTTGGCACGGGTCAACAGATACTCCATGTTTTGACACACATGCCCAAGAAATGCTACTTCCTCGAGCGAACTCGCATTTCTTTAACTTGGCATATAGCTTGTTTTCACGAAGCCTTTGGAGGTCCAGCTTCAAATGGTGCTCATGATCTTCACGACTTTTGGAATATATGAGGATGTCATCAATAAAGACAACAACGAACTGATCCAAATATTCCTTAAATACTCGGTTCATCATATCCATGAAAGCCGCAGGAGCATTAGTCAATCCAAAAGACATGACTAGGAATTCATAATGCCCGTACCGAGTTCTAAAGGCAGTCTTTGGAATATCCTCAGTTCTAATCTTCACCGATGATATCCGTAAGCGAAGATCGATTTTTGAAAAGAATTGTGCTCCTTGCAACTGGTCAAACAAGTCATCAATACGAGGTAGAGGATACCTATTCTTGATAGTGACATGGTTCAATTCCCGATAGTCAATACAAAGTCGCATACTCCGTCTTTCTTCTTTACAAATAAAAGCAGAGAGCACCCGAGGAGATGTACTAGACGAATGAAACCAATGTCCAACAACTCTCGTAGTTGGACCTTTAACTCGAAGTTCAATAGAGCCATTCGATATGGGGTTTTAGAAATGGGCTTTATACCAGGTTCAAGGTCAATAAAGAATTCAACTTCACGTTCTGGGGGTAGACCGGGAAGTTCTTCAGGAAATACGTCAGGAAAGTTAATAACAACAGGAATATTATTCAATTTTGACGTGTCTTTATTCAAATTCATAACATGGGCTAAGAAAGCTTGACATCCGTTTTTCAATAAACGAAACGCTTTATGATTAGATATGACAGTGATTGATTTTAATGGTTTAGTTGCCTGAATTCGAACAACAGGTTGTTTAGGAATATGAAAGCTAACAACCTTACGAAAACAATCAATTTGGCATGATAAGTAGTTAACCAATCAATCCCTAAAATCACATCAAAAGCAAGTATCTTTAAAGAAGGTCAACAGGTAAGATAAGGGTGCCAACTTGGATTAGACAAGATTTATAAACAAAGTGGATGTGATGAAAGTTTCTCTAAATCTGAGTTTCCATGAGATAAGTCAAAGTCTAAATTTTTTTTGAGTCAAATTTAAACGTTGAGCACAAGTAGGAGAGATAAATGAATGGGTAGCACCGGTATCTAGTAAAGTATAAACTTCACAAGAATTTATAAATAGCTTACCCGTGATCACCTCGTTTGGGTTCTCGCGATTTTGACCAAATCACAACAAACGCTCTTCCAGAACAGATTGACTTTGACTTTTCTCGGGACGATCTTTTGAGTCACCGCTCTCATTGAACTAGGTTTCGCTATCTGCAATCTCGGCGATATGTCCTTCCTTTCCACAATTATAGCATACCGAATCTGTAGGCGTTTGGATCGATATGTCCTCTTTCCCGTGATTTATAGCATATGACGGTGGTCGTTCTCCTCCCTTAGAACCCGATTCTTCTTTGCATTGTCGTCTTCACATGGTCGTTGTTGAATCTCTCTTTTAAAATCTCTCCTCGACTTCGCTTCTTCTATTTTCATGGCCATGATTACCACCGTAGTGGTTACCATTTTTGTCCGCCTTTTTCTTTCTCCTTTTGGTTATTGTTGTTTTGTTGATCGCTATCCCCAGATGATCCTCGATTGTGGTACCTCGGTTGACCGTATTCGTTATCTCGCTTCTAACAATTGAGCCACGTTAACAACATCTCGAATAGAGAGAAAATTTATGAGAGATGAGATATCGACGTATCTTGGGTTTCAAACCTCTCGTAAACATCCGCGTCATACGTTCCTCATTCTCCACCAAATGAGGTGCAAACTCAGTATAACTCTCAAGAACTTCGCCTCGTCTTTGGGACACCGTCATGTTATTACTCGCTCCGATCTAATAAACTCCACTTCCTTCATATGACGAACACTTTCGGGAAAGTATTTGTCATTAAATAGTTCTGAAATGTCTCCCAAGACATCTTTGAGTGCTTATTTGGATGGGTACGCTTCATGAGACTCCCACCAGTGAGTCCGCTTTCGCCACGGAACATAAAGGTGGCGAACGGAACCTTCATTCTCCGTGCATCCCAAGACATCAAATATCTTAGTAATTTGCTTGACCCGTGTTTCCGCCATGATCGGATCCGCTTTCCCTTAAATTCGGTGGTCCCAACTCTTTGAAGCTCGCTTGGTTGTGACAACCCATGAATTGCTATCATTTCTCCTGTATTTTGAACACGAGTCTCCTAAATGCGATTTTTGCATGAACCGCAAAAAGCTTCTAAATATCCTTTCGTTCATCATCTCGCTTTCGGGGTGTTGTTCACAAGAGAACATTGCCACTGTTGCACATTCTCCTCGTTGGTGAGTACAAAGCGTCTCCACCGGTCTCATTTCCACTCATTAATATTCTCAATCGACATTCTCAAATACTGTCATAAAACGAGGGTTAATTAAGCAAATCAATATATCACATAATATCCTTATATACTTACCAACTAACAAATAAGCTTAGGTAGGACACACTAGCGAAGGATTTACTCGTCTCTCCCCTACTAGTTCTATTCCCCGATCTCCGCCGGAGATAATATCCCTAAGCTCGATACCAACCGTGACACCCCAAAATAGGTATACATCACCCATTTCGAGTTGTCAATACACAGCATGCAGAAACAACTACAACTTTATTATTACAATAGTAAAAGCGTGAGTTTAAATACGATATTGCCATCTGCACAATATCCACATACAAATAAATCCTCATCATAATTATTGATACATTATTTTACAACAATGGTGAGGACTACTAAACAACTCTCCCTAGAACCTTCATTCCATACCCGACTGCACTCGCTTATATTCTCGCCTCCCGAGAAGAAAAATGGAACAAAAAGGAAAAGGGTGAGCTCGATTAGCCTAAGTAAAGAATATTATGACTAAGATAATATACAACAAAATTATCGTTAGTCTTCAACAGGAAAAATATAATAGAATACAATAGACAACAAGTTTTAAATCAATATTCGCAATGAAATAATAATTCATTAGAAGAGTTAAGTAGAGAATGCAAACTACTATCTTCTATGTATGAATTTTAAAGTTCATCGTCTATTTTATCCTTGTAACATCAATCAATATATATCTGGGATCAAATATTCATCCTTGCACTACTGAGCCAAGGACATTCACCCGATTGGTCATGTTCATCTAAACACTGCTCATCTTCAGACCACGGCCAAAGATATTCATCGAAATCATTCATCTTTGCACTACGGCCAAAGATATTCATCGAAATCATTCATCTTTGCACTCTGTGCCAAAGATATTCATCATAAATCATTCATCTTTGCACTACGGGCCAAAGATATCCAATAATATCATCATTTGAGACCGAGGATGATGAAAAATATTTTTTTAAAGAAACGAATCCAATTGAATCAAAATGACAAGGATTAAGGATTCGTACTTTGTTTTATCCACGCCCAAAAAATACCTCAAAAATAATCATAGTGGTGTAAAATTCAAGAATGATCAAAACATGGATACAATCAAAGCTAGTATCCGAATAGATATTTCGGATTTAAAAGAAAAATTTTCATTTTTTGATGAATAGTCCAGTATTCGTGAATAATTACTATATATCGTGAATAAGGCCGTATACGTGAATAGTAACCCCGACACCAAAAGTTTCAAATTTGATAAAAACTTTAGATCAATATTTCAGCATAATGATATCGAAGAAATAATATCATTTGAGAAGAAAATAAGATCCTTACCTCGGAAAGATAAGACTTAACTGGAATATTGGATATACGCTATAACTTGAACTTGCAATCATATAGCAATACTCAAAGTATACTCAAAATACTCACAAGAATACGCTCGATAATATAGAGAGAAAACTTGATTTCTTGTGTGATTTTCAATTATAACCCAAGACCCTATTTATAGGAAAATGCTTAGAATACAAAGCGTAAAATTTAATAAAATATTAATTTATATTAAAATTTTCCAACGCCCACTCTTATCAACTGAATTCAGCTCATATCACATGTTAAATGAGAGCCACAAAATGAAAATCACGTTTTAGTAATTAAAAATATTTTAAACTTCCAAAAATTAATTATTTCGGAGCTTCGAAACTTCAATAATTCATAATAAATAGCCATTTTGTCAGAAAATTTGAATCTCGCGAGTTTTTATAGGAAATTCAATTCTCTACAACTTTGCAGAAGAAAGTTTTTCTAAATTTCAAACAGAAATTGACCGAAATCCACAAACGGGTGATTTTAGAAATTTATAATCAAATTTTCAATAATAAATGGGGTCCACCGACATGTTTAACATGTTTTAAACATTTATTGCAACAAAAATACTCTTCCTCCTCAGTATACTCATATATCCCACATTCGTTGTAAAAATATCACCATTATTATATTATTAAAATATAATATTATATATATTTAAATGAATTATTTTATCAAAAAAGGTAAAATTTCAATTTTCAACAATTGTCACATAAAAAATTTTCTCCATCTATATCCACATAAAATCAATATTTTCCTCATCATATGAATCAATAATTAATTATTCACAAATAATATTACGAGAATCACAATATCGATAACGAGATAGGTTCCAGAAAGAGGAGCTTTCCAATAAGAATTTTTCTTTCTTGGGCCTTGCAATTAGGTGACCAAACCTCTCCTTAGATGTAACTTTCTAGACATTGCAAAATGTTATCTAATAATATTATTAGGATAATATGAATTATTGCTTCGATAATGAAAAAATTGTGTAATGACAATTATTGAAACAACAAAGAATATAAAATATCAACGCAAAGAATTATTGAATCAATAAAATAAAATAATCGAGCAAATAATTATCTGTAACCATTATTGAGTAGTGCCTTCTTACGTAAGAGTCAATAATTGGTGCAATACTGGTGTCTTCTTCATCGCAACAACGGCGTATTAGTGTGTTTTAACCACCGGGTATTCCAACAAATGTAAATCAGTAATAACTATTCTGTAGTTATTTTTAAACAACTTATATTTGTTGTTTTCTTCCTCCAATCGCTTTCCGTTATGGGGCCTTTAATATGGTCGCTGTCGTCGTATGAATATTCCCCGACGATCATTTAATATTCCACGACCAAACGAATATTTCCCGACAACAATGAATATTTTATAACCACTTGCTTATTTTGAAATATTTGCGTATTTTACCCACAACTATCCACACTAATCACATCAACCCTTACTATTTCAAAATAATACTTAAAGGAAATTTCATTTATTAATAAAAAGTCGGGATCTTACACCGGTGGTGGTACCGGCAGGTCAATCGGGACCAAGTCGATGGTCGTAATGGGGGTGAGAATAGTGGTTTCAGTGGTGACTGGAGGTTGTTCAGTGTTGGAATCAGCCATGGAAACGAATGTTAGCTGAAAGAAGTTTGAAATTAAAGAAATGATGAACGAGGTGAGTTCGCCGGAAATCGCCTTGTCGAAAAAATTCTAGCGGAGATTTTGAAATGCAGAAGTCTGGAAAAAGTAATAAGGAGGGGGAAAAGATAGGCATAGGTGCACGTTTCCCAAGGGGGGCTAATAAATACTCAAGGTGGGACTAGGCATGGAAAGGCGTGCAGCATTTCGAGAATCGAGGACAGACCGTTTGGCTTCCCCAGACAACTCATCATTAGCTTTCGTGACCTTTCGAATACCTGAACTCTCGAGTCTCTAATTATAAATATATTATAATCAGAGACTAGGAGGCAATGTTTGGGAGCGTTTTACCGACCTTCGTGTGGGCCGAAGGCCTGACATTAGAACTGCCTTACGAGGTCATTGGGCTGAAGCCCATAAAAAGGTTGGTGGTGTTCGGGTCAGCGTCCGAGTCCTTCTAAGCTAGAGCCTCACCTTAGGGGGATACTCTTCGGGTTCAGTGTCCGAGTCCTTTGGGCCGGATACGTAACCCTGTCGTGTGGAGTTCGGGGTCGGGCCTTCGAGTCCTTTCAAGAAAGCCAGATTGATGGTGGGGTTGTATGGGCCTGCACAGTGGGCTCTCCTGCGTGCAGAGTTCAGGATCTTAATCATAATTGAATAAGGTAATTCCAAAGGTAGTGATTGGATTGAATTCCACTTGCACCTTTTAAGGAGATTGTGTTGGACCCAAGTTATGGTAACTATCATGACTAGGAGCCCTAATCCGACTCGGAGAAGGATTCTAAGGTGGAGAGATACTACAAATATAAGGCCAAGGTTACAATTAACAGGTAATCCTTACTTTTGAGCACTAAACGCTTAGCCTCCATTGTTAAATCTTGTAACGGCCTGTACTTATTCTCACACCGGAGCTATCTCCCGGCGGCACAAGCCGTCAAGCTTCTGTGTGATCTATTATTGTGCAAGTTCTAGTGCGTGGATTCTGTGATTGGACGTGCCGGCAAAACATGGCGTTAACAATACTCAATATAACTCTGATAAGCAGGCAGAGAGATCACCCTCCCGTCTACATGTTAACACTGTATTAAACATGAAATGAACTTATCATAAAATTCACTTAATGCTAAAGGAATTCATTTCTTCGACTTAGGCTAATTATCATGGTGGCTCATACTGATCGAGCATGGCTCTTGCTTTATTGGGTTTGAAATTAATAAGCTCTCCCTGAAACCTAACTTTTGGTATTTAAGTACTATAACGAATCCGGATTTCATTCAATTGTAAATTGAGAGTTTATTTGAACAGTTTATATGATAGGGAGTTGAGTTTATATAATTCTTGTATAATAAAGTTCTTTAAAATTTTACCACTTCTTAATATAAAATACAACTTATTCTTATAAACTATCCAAATAAACTGTCTGATAGCATAACATTCAACAAAGCTAGTAATTTCACATGTATAATTACTATTGCAAAATAGTTATGGTATTGTATGTGGCAACTTTTGATTTCTCATCTTCTAACTATTTGTAGTAGTTGTATCTATTTCTTCAAAAGATGTGAAAGGTTGCTTGGTAAAGTTTTACTCACATCATTCTCAAAAAGATGAAAAAAATATAATTTGTACACACATTAAAAAAAATAAAAAAAAAAACTAAAAAAAAAACATAATATTATCTAAAATAATGAGTAATTTTATTTTTTATACTAATAAACCCGACAAAATGACATAATTATTCTTTACATTATGTATTTTATCTCATCTTTTGGAAAATAAAAAAATTTATATATTTAATCATCTTTTTGAGAATAAAGAGAGTAAATTTTAAGAAGCACTAAATTTTACCAACTCCAAATCGTATTTAATTTTACACAAGCTTAATTCTATCATTAAAAGCACTATAGTTATGTTATCAAACACAACTTTTAAACTTCTAATATTGTTCAAAGAACTTTTAAAAGTATTTTAACTCATCGTTAAGGCGGTAAAATGAGCAAATAATTCGGGTTTGATTTGTACTCACTCGATTATAAATTCGATTCGAGTTTGACTCGAAATATAAATAATTTAAATATGAGAAAAATTTAAAGTTCAAAAAATTACTCGTATCTTCTCAAATTGTAATTTTATATTGATACTCCGATCATATTTGTTCGAAAAATTCAAACTGTTTGAGCTCGATTCGAGATCGTGCTTGACTCAGTAGCTAAACGAACCTCAATTAAACCTTATTTTATTCTCGATAAATTTTGTGAACCAAATATGAGCAACTCAATACTTGGCTCGGCTCGACTTGATTCGACTCAATTCATTTACACCTTTACTTACCGCAACGCTTCTCTACAATAATATTTGACCAAATTTAATCATCATCTCATATAGTATCAATTAAAAGAAACTGATATTTTCATATATTAAAATGATATTTTCACACGAGTCTTTTTCACATTTACATGAAGGTGTGATCCATTCATTATTCATGTAAAAGGAATTATGTAAAAAATATCAGTTCCCTCAATTAAATCTTGCTTTAATGAAATAATTAAATAGGGCTAACACAACTAATAAGGCATGTTTTGTCCTCAAAATAAGGCATGGTTCATGCCTTTATTTTCTTAATTGCACCTAATCTTTAACCATGAAGAAACCTAATGGCAAGAACATTGCCAACTAGAAAAGAACTCGAATAAATGATTAAAACATACTAGAAAAGAACTTGCATAAATGATTAAAACATTCTTTTAACGAAGTAACATGTTTTTTAATAATTGAATCATTCCTCAATAAACCACCCAAAAGTCAACAATCTTATTTTAAAGTTGTAAGCTTATGCAATATAATTGTGCCTTTATATTTAGTATAACCATTAAGGATCCGATTACTATAAAGTTTATTTTATAGTAAATTGATCAATTAATCAATACAGTACTGACACGCAGACAGAAAGATCACTTCCCGACTTGTTTATCGATACTGTATTAATTAATTGATCAAAATAAAATTCATACTAACCACTCCCATACATTAAGTATAAGATTTCTAATATATGTTTTTTTTTGAATAATATTATGACGACAAAATATTGTTAATAAAAAAATGAATACAAAATAATGCATCAAAATGTAATTAATTAATTATTCAGCATACATGGACAGAGTCACTGGTTATAACCAATCACAAACATTATGTAGTCATCATATTGTATATTTTTTGATTAGTTTTATATGCAACAAATTGTGCACAAATAAAGAGAAAAAGTAATATGTGAATTATATTATTTAAATTATTGATAAGATTTATTAATTTTATATCATCTTTTTTACTACTCAGTACATGTGTCGATAATTTTTATGCACAACTATTTGGCTTATAGAATTACTCATTAATTTTTTTGTCAGGAAGGTTGTTATTATATAATGCATGAATAATGCATATACAGCATCGCTATAAAGAAACAAATCAATTACAGAAATTGTTTTATTTTTGTAAAAAAAAATTATATTAATAAGATTAATTTTAATTGATTTGGGCGGGAAAGGATGGTGAAAAATGAAGGAAGAGAGAGAGAGAAAATGAAAGTAGGATTGTTGAAACAGGCAGAGAGGAAGGATTTTATTACGCCGTGCCTTCAGACACGAACAATATTACGAATACTTACGTTAATTTTTTAATTATTAGTTAAATGAATAATCTCATGTATTGACATATTTGGACACAAATTTACGACAATACATAACTGTACTCTTTTAAAAACTTAAGTTAATTTATATATATACTGAAAGAATCACGGGCATACCCCCTTGATCCTATATACCTTGCATACCCTTTTTATCGATGGATCAGATGACGGTTCGGTCCGTCACTATAAGTTTGGTCTGTCTCTATATGTTGTCCGTCGTTAAAAGTTAAAATAATAGTTCTCTAATATAGTGATGCATCAATCAAGATAGGTAAATGCAATTAAAATCATTAAAGAGAGTGAACATAATATATAAAATAAGGGGTCAAAGCAATCAACCCAATTGATTATTATATATATATATATATATATATATATATATATATATATATATATATATATCGGGACTCTAAAAGCTAAGCTTAAAAAGCGAACCAAAGGCAGATTAATCGTTTTTGGTGTCTACATGACAGTTGGCTCAACTGCCGCCAAAGACTACATAGCTATGGCGACAGATCGAACCGTCGCCATAGACATCAAAAATGACTATTCACTCTTTAAAGTTCGCTTTAAAACCGGACCGATATATATATTCACCATATCATTAGCTGTTCGAATTAATTATATAAACTACAATATCTTTAAAATTTTAATTAGATTCAAGTTTTTAACTTTAAAATTACCCAAAGGCCAAAATGTTTGATACTTTAATCTCAGCAGTAATGTGGTAACTTACGGTACAATTAGCCAGTAAATAAACCTGTCCTAGCCGAGCCGTCGCCTTTTCACCAAGCCACGCCTTACTCAGCTCATTTTCCAGCCACGCCAGAAGAAAAAACAAAAACAAGAAAAGAAGACAAAGGAAAAGGGGAAAAAAACACCAGTCTCTCTCTACTCGTGACTCTCAGCTCCACCATTGTCTCTCCCTTCTTTCTCTCTCTTCCGTCTCGTGGAGACGACCATGCCCAATTTCTCCGACCACCGGTCAATAAATTAAATTCATCAATTCTTACTCCAACTGCTCAATTCACTTGATTAATCTAGTTAATTGATAAAGTCAGATCTTTGAGTTGAATTGAAGGAGAAGCCATGGAGGAGGAGAAAGGAGGAGCTCTAGTGATGGAGCTGATTGAGATGGTGAGCGAGATATCGGCGATAACGGATTACAGTTGTGCGGTCAAGAAGCAGTACTGTAATCTAGCTAGGAGGTTGAAGCTGTTGACTCCAATGTTCGAAGAGATTCGAGATAGCAAAGAGAAAGTTCCTCAGGACTCGTTTCAAGCCCTAGTTTCTTTGAAAGATGCTATGCAATTAGCTGTAGAGTTGCTTCGGTTTGGAAATGAAGGAAGCAAGATTTATATGGTGCGTATATATATATATATATATATATATATATATATATATATATATATATATATATGTGTGTGGATTTTTTGTAAGTGATGTTCATTTAAGATTTTTGGTTAACTTTTGTTTCGTTTTACTATATGGATGATGAATAAGTTTCCATTGTCTTGACTTTGACCATCGTTTCTCAATTTGTTAATTAGGGAATTGAATAGGTTAGAAATAAGAAAATGCATTTTGAAGTCAGTTTGGTTGATGAGAAAATTGTATGCAAAAAGGAGAGAGCAATATAATTAATGTATACAGTGATATCTTCGGTTGCTGATCTTTTCATATAAAAGCAAATAATTTTGAACTGAACTTGATGATTGTTTTATGTTATGGCAAGTGTAGTAATGCAGCAGAAGAAAAGAAATTTTATATATTAGAAGTTCTGATTTGGTTCTTAAAAAATTTCTCAATCACTTAAATTTCGTAGCTATTGAGAATTAAATAATAAAGTAAAAAAATTCTCAGAGATGAAATGAACCCTGATGATTGGTCTAATAGCTGTTGTTTACTTACTTATTTTTCTTCTGGTGTGATTATATATATATATAAGCAGAGATTTTATTGGCTAATAGTCACTGATTGAAAGTAATAGTTCTAATTCATTTATTAATTTCGAACGATGTTATCATTTACGGTGACTGAAACCACAAGTTTGAGCAATTGAAATTAATTAAAGTGGATTTTTCATTCATTAAAGATTTGGTTTGCATTGTAAGAGTTTTACATGCATCTGCCTAGTTTCCAAATATTTGGTTGCAGTATCAGTGTCCATGTATGAAAATTATGAACTCTGCTCTTCACTCTATGGCCATTTAATTGTGTCTTGCCTTGTTTGTTATCGCCAATCAAAGATATTTTTATGGAATGCGATCTTGTTATATCCTATATAGTTTAAAACTAGTTATTCCTCTATCTTTGTCTGCAAAACATTTAATGCAAAATATTTGAAAACCGTGATAAACCCTAGATCATGTTTCGGATGCCCTTTTCAAATGTTAGTACTGTTGGTATTATACCTATTTTCATATGAATGCTCATGTATGCAGGCTTAGGTTCGTTCTGTCCATTCAAAACCATATTGTTTTGGACTTTTAGGTGCATTTGTTCATTTGGTAATCATGAAATCGTTGATGTTAAGTCTGCTTTGGCAGAAAACCCTAGGTCAAATTTAATATGCCTATTTTTGGTGGCAATACAACTAGCATTTAAGTCATCTGACTTTTGAGCGAATCTTCAAAGTAACTACTTGAGGTTTGCTTTGAATCCCTAAAAGTTGTGACTTCAACTAACTCAGAATAAGATAGCTGTAACTTTTTGTTTTGAATTAGAAGAAAAACATTAAGCTTTGCCATGTTTTACAACTTATTATGCATAGCTACAAATTTGAGATTCAGATATGCTGTATAGAAACAATGACTTGAGAGTTGGGTGTTTGTTGAGAAAGCGTTAAAAATAACCATGTAGAAAATCCTGTTAGGAAGACTTGTCATGCTCACTTTAATACAATTTGCACATATTTCCATCAGTTTGTTGAGGTAGAGTATTTAAGTCCATGTAAGATTCTTTGGCAGATTGGAAATAGAAAAGAAAGCATATGGTGGCTCTCTTGCCTTGAGCCAACATCTTGAAAATGTTTTGTGATCCATCATCTCAGTTTTGGTATGATAAATTGGTTACTACGTCTTGCTCTTGAACGGTTTTGTTTTCTAGTATCAAATTTATCCGGTGATACCATGGTATACATAAACTACGGCAAAGCATTTTGATGCAATTTTTAGTCTCTGTGCACCTAGAACTTTCTAGGGCATTTTCAGTGATGAGCCTAAATTCGCTATGCACCAGGCAATAATAAACCCTTCATTGTTGAGATACATCTTGCCTACATCAAATTATAAGCCTCTATAGGTTGCATTTTTTAATGAAATTTTGTTTCTTATAAATTCCGTTGTAGTTTATGACAACGGAAAAAGTACAAACTAGAATGGAAATTTATGTTATCAATCAGGCATTGAGAGAATCAGTTTTGTTATACAACTGTAATATCGTGGATTGATTTTATTTCATAGTGTTTTAAAATAGTGTTATTATGTCTATTGCCATCAAAATGTTTTCACTCGGTACTGGTTTATTTCAAGTGGTTGTGTATTAAGTGAGACATTATTGTACTTTCGAATCATGAAAAGGAAAATTCTGGGGCTATTAATGTACTTTCAGCTATCGAAAGTATTTAAAGAGAATGCTGAAGGTGAGTTCTCACACTCGAATTTTTTTGATCAGGGGCAGGGTCTTGGGGGACCACTCTTATTCTTTTTCTTTTTCTTTTTTGTGAAACTTTTTTACTTTTTAGATTTTTTTTAAATGAAAGGGTATCATTGTAGAAAATATGTAATCCCCTTTCTTTTTTTCCTTCATAATTAGGAAAGCATTAGGAAGAAAAGACAAATTTCTGTCCCACAGTACTCTTTCTGCTTCTCCAATTCTCCTAAGCTCTTAAATAGCCGGGATCTCAACATTATGTGATGAGTGAAGGTAGGACAAGCAAAGTCTAATAGTAATACAGTAAAACCCCTATTTAGGAATACTCTATATAAGAATAACCTCTACAATATTATAAAAAAATTTGGTCCCAATTTGGGCAAGTTATAAATAGGAATAACCTCTAAATTGTAATATGTTATATACTTTTTAAGTCTCGTATTAAGAAACTATACCTTTATATAGTAATAATTTCATATATATATATATATATATATATATATATATATATATGTATATGTATGAGAGAGACAATATTAATTTTAAAAGACTACATTTTCTATAAAAGACTACATTTTTCATAAAAGACTATATTTTCCTATAGAGGACTACATTTTCCTATAAAACACTACATTTTTTATAAAAGACCACATTTTCTTATAAAAGACTACATTTCCTATAAAAGACTACATTTTCCTAGTTTGAAAATCTAAATAATTTATGTTTTTTTTAATTTTTGTTCTAAAATCTATATTTTTGTTAAAGTAGATATTTTTGAGTGTTCGGAAATATTTTGTACTAATACCTCTATTTAGTAATAACCTCTCAATTAGAATACAAATAGTTTGGTCCCAAGTCTATTCCTAAATAGAGGTTTTACTGTAATTAGATTGAATACTAAGATTCTAGTCACATGGAACATACATGATTTAAAAGGGTATAATTGTAAAAAACATGTAATCCTGTTTCTTTCTTTCCTTCATACTTGGCAAAGCACTAGGAAGAATTTTGTGTAGTGCAAAATGTAGTTGAACCAAATACTAATTATTGATTTCTGATTAAAGACCTGCAAGTAGTTGACATTGATGGACTCTTTCTTTGTATAGAAAATACTATTTATTTTGTGGTCGAACCAAGTACTATTTATTTTGTATTAATATACTTGTATAAGAAAGAGGTATTCTTCCAATCCAATCCGCTGTCATTAATGTGTAGACATAATTATGATGTACATCACTCCCTAATGTTGTACGCACTTATCCAACTGAGTCATTACTTTGGTTTAATTTTACTGTTTTATTCTCCGCAACCAATTTCTGTCTAAGTGGTGGACTTCTGCTTCTCTTGCTTCGAGTGATCTGCTGCTGATTGTTGGCACATTCTTGTTCTGTTAATTCTGCCAACTCATTGTTTTAAATTTATACAAATGCATTCTAGAATCCAAGTTTGATGATCATTGTTGTTTTTGTTGCTTTTCTCAGTTATAGGAATGTATTTACAGTTTCATGTTTGTACATTATGAATTGTAAGAATAACTGCATAAAATCTCCGTGGATATATATCTGCATACTTTAACCAATGCTCACCTTCTGACTTAATGCGTACCCTTGTAAATCGTGTCCATTGGTTAGAGCCTTGTGGCGCTGAGGCATCCATAAATCCAGTCTTTATTTCCTTTGTTATGTTTCTTTCATTCTCCCTCTTTTTCGTCTGTTGTTTTAATTGTTGATTCTCCAATTTCTTTAATTTGCACTGTATCTAATGATATCTTAGAAGAAGTTGTTGTCTTGTTGATGATAACAGATACTGGTCAAAACCAGGGGCATTAGCCCATGTTTCTTTTGAAAAATGCTATCCCAAAGCAGAAGTAATTTCTGTGAAAACAATGTAAACTGTGAAACTCAACATCAAACTGATCAAAATATACTTTGCATCTTCTGACAAAAGTCAGCAATAGTTTAGCAAGTTGTATTTGCCTGTGATATTTTCTATTTCATGGCCTTTATTGCATTTATCTTTATTCAACTCCGCCAATGGTTTATGTAGTTGAGCTTTTTAAAGCATTCTTAAGAAGCATTTATTTCTATCTTTCCTTAATAACATAAAAAAAAACTAAAGCAATATTTTGGTTCTTTTTACAGGTCTTAGAAAGGGAACAAATCATGAATAGATTACAGGAAGTGACAGATCTTTTGGAACAAGCTTTGAGCGGTATTTCCTATGATAAACTTGACATATCAGACGAAATTCAGGAACAGGTGACTGCTATTTTTCTAGAATACAGACAATTCCTCCTAGATACTTCTCTTTCTTTATTAGGTACATTAAATTTTGCTGTTGGAAAAGAAGAGATTGAAGATGGAAAACCTTAATTATGTATCACCTAGTCTTTTGCTTGGTTTTTTTGAAGTCCGAACTATGAAAACATGGACTTAAAAGTTGTACTATCCAAGTAAAGAGGGCCCTGGAAGCAGATGAATTCACGTGTTTTTATTTTCAGATTCAATATTCTTCCTCTTATATAAATATTTTTATATACAGGTTGAGCTTGTCCTTGCCCAGTTCAGAAGAGCCAAAGGAAGGATTGATGCACCCGATGTTGAATTGTATGAGGATCTATCATCCCTTTACAACCGGAGTAATGACGCTGTTGCAGATCCTGCTGTCTTAAGGAGATTAGTTGATAAGTTACAGCTAACAGGAATAGCTGACCTCACACAAGAATCACTAGCTTTGCATGAAATGGTTACTACCAGTGGTGGAGATCCAGGGGAGAGCATAGAGAAGATGTCAATGCTACTTAAGAAAATCAAGGATTTTGTGCAGACAGAGAACCCTAAAATAGATTCTCCTTCAAATGAAAATTCCATTTCTTCAAATTGCTGCGGACAAGCATCTGCAAATGCAAATAAAAAAGCCCCAGTTATACCAGATGATTTCCGCTGTCCTATATCCCTGGAGTTGATGAAGGATCCAGTCATTGTCTCAACTGGGCAGGTATTCACTTGTACCTTTTCCTTTTGCATATTAAATGCAGGTGCATAATATTTATTTTCCACCTACTGCTATGCAATCTCATAATATTTTTTCTTGTTGATGACTTGCTGCAAATGAACTGAGGTGTTTAAGAATAGCTAGTGTTAAATTTTTAAGGGCTTGGCTTGGACTTGTTCACTATGTAAATATTGAGGATTATATTATAACTATGGAAAATTTAAGTCAGTTTCATGCGATTCTGTAGATCTTGAGATGTATAATTAAAATTGTGAAGCTTTTATTGTTTCTGTTACAGTTTATTATTCAACCTAAATTTGATAACCTTTTATGTTTAAACAGTAAATTTCCCAATTTATAATTCCTTTCTATTGAGGTAAAAAACATATACTTTTGAGCTTGACTCAGGCTTGTACTTGTTTAGCACGTGCTCATCCATTTAATAATAATGATTAGAATTCAAATGTTAGCTTGTTTACTAAAGTAGCCGTGCCGCGCCGTGCCTGATCAAGGTAAGCTCAGAGTCGACTTGGTTTATTTGCAGAACTATTGATGACTTTAAACTTAAGTTAGACTCTTTTTCTTTTACCCCTTACTTGCTCTGTCTGTTAACTTTTTCTGCCCCAAATATCAAGGTTTACCTGTACATGTACATTTACTGGATGATCTTTTTTTTTCTCTCCAATATTTAACTTTAAAAGCTAAAATTATATCCAAATGCGTCTTATGCAAACCTTAATATTTTAATATATGAGGGGTATTACCTTCTGTTGTGATTGACATCATATTGAAGTAGTTTAAAGCCTTTTATTAATAGAATGTCAAGGATGCAGCATCTGCTATGACAATGCAATAGATGAAGACTTCCCATTAGATAAGTTCCTCAGATGAGATTACACAAACTTAGAAATTGTCAAATTGATCATTAATATGACAAGCTTAATGCATTCTGTTTTGATAAATAAGTTCCAACACTATTTCTCTGCAATAACTACAAAATATGGGATCATAAAAATTATCTCCAAATCAAATGATAATCCTTATCGTTTGCTCCTCTCTTTCTTCCTCTCATATTCTTATCTTGGTGCAACAACCTTGTGATGCTGTTATTGCACACAAATGGAATATGTTCTCCCCAGAACAGAGATTTTATTCATATGCTTATATTATTTCCCTTTAACTAATACTCCAATTCTTTGTTGTAGACCTATGAACGTTCGTGCATCGAAAAGTGGCTGGAAGCAGGGCATGGCACTTGTCCCAAGACACAACAAACTCTTACTAGCTCCTCTCTCACACCCAACTATGTATTGCGTAGTCTCATAGCTCAATGGTGCGAGGCAAATGGGGTTGAACCACCAAAAAGACCTTCTCGGCCAAGTAAGACAACATCTGCATACTCGCCTGCTGAACGTTCCAGGATAGAAACTCTCCTCCGTATGCTCACATCTGGCAGCCCTGAAGATCAGCGCTCTGCCGCAAGTGAAGTTCGCCTTCTTGCCAAACGCAACGCTGACAATCGTGTGGCAATTGCCGAAGCTGGTGCCATCCCGTTACTTGTAGATCTCTTATCAACACCTGATTCCCGCACCCAAGAGCATGCTGTTACTGCACTCCTTAACCTTTCCATATGCGAGGATAACAAAGGAAGCATTGTATCTTCTGGGGCAGTACCCGGTATAGTTAATGTGCTAAAGAAGGGAAGCATGGAAGCAAGGGAAAACGCAGCGGCCACCTTGTTTAGTCTTTCAGTTGTGGATGTATATAAGGTTACAATTGGTGCTTCAGGGGCAATCCCACCACTCGTGACACTACTAAGTGAAGGTACCCAAAGGGGGAAAAAGGATGCCGCAACAGCACTCTTTAATTTGTGCATATACCAAGGTAACAAGGGGAAAGCTGTGAGGGCTGGAGTAGTGCCCACACTGATGGGGCTGCTTACAGAACCCCAAGGTGCAATGGTGGACGAAGCGCTAGCCATTCTAGCAATACTGTCTAGTCACTCTGAAGGGAAGGTGGCGATTGGAGCTGCTGAGGCAGTGCCAGTTTTGGTAGATGTCATTGGCAGTGGGTCCCCCAGGAACAAAGAGAATGCAGCTGCAGTTTTAGTGCACCTATGTTCTGGTGACCAGCAACATCTGGTAGAGGCTCAAAAACTTGGGGTTATGGATTCTTTGGTTGACTTGGCACAAAATGGCACGGATAGGGGTAAGCGGAAGGCTGCTCAGTTGCTTGAACGTATCAACAGATTTGCCGAGCAGCAGAAGCAGGCCCAGGACCAGGCGCAGGCTGAGGCTCAGATCCAGCAGTCACGAACACCATTGTCGGCACATTTTGTGGATAATTGAGCACATTTTCTCATCAATTTCTATGAAGGTATTCAAGGGCAATATGCTTGATAAGAGAAGGAGGTGGTGGAAGATCACCAACTCCTTTTATCAGGTTATATTAATTTCTTTTGTTGTGTTCAAAACTAAACTTTCAGAAGTTAAATGGATAGGCCATTAAAGGAAGGGGGGAAATATAGAGAGGGGTAAAGCATGATACTCATATTTAAACACCTTCAGCTGTACGTATCATAGAGATTTCAAGAGCTCGGGATTTTTCGTAAATTACTATCCATATGGTCATACATTGTTACATGTTCAACCAAATGTAATCATCCTCAGTTTTTGGTGGAAAGAGGTGTTTCTAATTATCATCATTTTCTTCTGTTAAACTAAAACACTATTTTCTTCCCCTGTTAAGCCGATAATTGATGCTTCCAAAGGGATTTCTGTTTTTGCTAGCCTGCAAATATAATATTAGTATCATAACTTGCAAATGAAAAGGAAAAGGTAAATAAAGATGCAGGATTTAATATTGAAATTTGAAACAATGATAATAAAAACTACTAGTTCACTATGAATTGGCATTGATAGAAAGGGGATTGGTGAATTTAGCTACCATTTGAACAAATTAACTAATTGCCATAACTGGTATATTGAAAAAGAGAATCCATCATTCATCACCTACCTCCTTCTCCAACGTCGAAGCTTTCGATCGATCGATCAAACCTTCCTTTACTGCAGCCAAAGTCCACAGAGCAAAATGGAAGAGACAGTCGAAATTATTTTATGTAATAATGTGATACTCATGTCACGCATCAGAATATGTGAGTTTAAACTATTTTTATTATAAGTTTTGGAGGGGGTTATAGAAGCCAAAATGACCTTGTAAATCTTATTCCGAACTGGTTATTTACAAATAATTCCTAGTACGGACAAAGGCAGTCAAATTAAATTATTATGTTTTACCCCAAAATCAATCATTTTTGTTGACTTATTAATTTGGCCAAACCAACCTTAACTTTACGTTATCCCTTTCATTTTCAAATTTCCAACTACTCCATGACAACAATAAACCTTTGACAATTTGTTGGGCTCAAAATCAGAAAATCCAAATTTTCATCCTAAAGAATTTTTCATAGCCCCATCAGATACTCTCGAGTGTTGGTTATGGAGGGCAACTTTCAAACAAGATTGCGACCTTCTCATTTCTTCAAGGATAAGGTGCAAAACTTCAAACATCTAAAAACACTTTACCACCATGAAAGCAAATACATTCATTTATAACATCTCCATCACACATGCACATGACACTAAAGAATTAACATAGAAATTTATATGGTTCCCTAATATGGGTAGTCTACGGGAGCGTCGTTTTTTTATTATTCACTGAGTACATAGAATTTTACAATAGAGGGCATATATAACTGTTACTACGCTCCCTCACTCCGCTTTGCTATGCTCCGCATTTAGCCTTTTTTAAAAATTTCTAAATTATGAGTCACAAATCCCAACATATATCTAAAAACACAACATCTAACTCGAGATAATTAGTTAAAAAAATGAGACTACTCACTACAATAAATTCCTAAATTCTTAAATTCTTCACTTCACTTCTCTCACCACCCACCACTACCCTTCACCAACACCACCTCCGTCATCATATTTTCTAGTAATTTCATAAAATTGTCATAATTATTATTATATTTTATTAGACTTGAAATGTTTTATTAGTTATACATTGTTGATAATTTTATTTAAATTAATTATTTAATATTTATTATATTACTACTCTTATCGTAAGAAGGTTGTATAAAGGGAATTGATATCCCTGACATGAATATTAAATGGGGCACACACTCATGTGAGTGAGGCTTTGTAAAAATATCAATTCCCTTGTATAAACTCATCTAAGGGCAAAATAATAAAATGATACCTTCAGACATACTGTACATATCAACTATTAAATAATTTTTTTACATTTAAACCCTATTTTAGAAGATCCTTTAATCTCTACAAAGCTTTTGTTTTACTAAGCTCTAATTACGCATGTTTAACAAACGCTATCTAACCCATTTTGTCCCAAAAAAGTCGTATTTTCTTCAAAATATAAAAATTTGTTATTCTTCTTTTGAGTTTTTATTAGAAACGGTTTCCATAGAACCTGCAAGCTGCTCAAATAAGTTAAAAAACTTTATTAAGTTTGTTTAAAGCATCTACCAACACAATCTGGGCCAGGGTCCAAAATTATAAATGTTGCAACTTGTCATTGGGAATTGATATTTTCATAATAAAAAATTGATATTTTTACGTAAATGTGGATCCTAAGAATAAATTGTAGTCATACATAACTAGACTCTATTTTTAATATTATCGTATAAATTTACATAAACTTTCTAATATTCCACAATTTCTATTTCAAGTATATTAAATACTACCCCTATCACTGTTACTGTATTTTTAATTAATTAAATGATATATTTAAAAAAAAAATATTTATAAATATTTTAGAATGGAGGCGACATTTAAGTATACAAAGTTGTTTTAGAGATTACAACAAAGAATGCTAAGTGGGGCAAATGCTTCACAAGTCGAATAACATCACCGCCATCTATTTTGTCACTTTCTGCCTGGTTGAAGTAGATTTCCTCAAAAGGCACGGCAGTGTATAAATGGATTTTTGATACACAAAGTTAATTTTGATCAATTGATTAATATAATATCGATATACAGGTAAAATATATCAATTTTTATATAGGAGTACAAGTTTGTTTGTTGCTTAATGCTTAAATAAATTGATTATGCTAATTTTAAATTTAAAAATACTCATATTAATTTTTTACTAAATTTCTATTTGAAGCAGAGAAAGTACGAAATAAAGTATGTAGGTTTATCTCTACTATAAGCGCCTAATTACCAAACTTTTTAGTTAAATATCGTTGTTGGGTCATAATATTTCTCCTATTTTGGGCCGGATAAATTGGGCCCATTTATCAGTATAATTTATTGGGCTTTTATTATTAAACCATGGGACTCTTTGAGCCCATTTATTGTGTTAACTTTATTTAATCCTATTGGACCGGGTAAGTCCAGTGGATCGACCCATTAGATATTTTAATATCTCATTATTTTGACTTGTGATGATGAAAAAGTATGATAGTTGACGAGGCTCTGCTAGCATGCATTAATGTGGATGGGATCATAACCTATTTACGGAGAAAACAATGGCCAAAGTAGATAAACTCGATATAGTCGGCAGAGCCCATCGGATCGGGGGTGTCGTGTAGTAGTGGGTGGCACATTAATCCAAGCAAAGGTAATATAAACTTAACAAGGAAGCCATCGTATGGAGGTACGTTCTCATATATATTGATTATTCATATTCTCCCATAGATTAATAACCAAATCGAGATTTATTATCTCTCTCAATACACTGTACCATATATTCCTTCATTGTTAACCTTGTGAACACGTCTTAATTCTCACGCTCGAAATTTATCCCACGATGAACCGCAACCGTCGAAGCTTTCGGTGTATTTGTGTGTTTCATGCTGCAGATCGGACGCCTTACGTGATTGGGACGTGGAGAAAGATCTTGGCGTTAACATCAAGTATTTAGAAGGAGGGGTTGAGTTCTAGTGTCATTAAAATTTTCAATCACAATCGCTTAACCTACTTGAGGAAGATGATGAGGAGTAGGGATGGTACACCGGAAGAGGCAAGCGATGGTCATTGGCTCGTCAACGCCTCGTGTTTGTTGAAGGATCGATCAGGTCCTTCCAAGAGTGCTCACGAGAAAGACGGCTTCTAAGCATAATTCAGAGATCTCCGCTCAAGATTCTGGCGAGGGCTGATTTAAGATTGGTTTTCGACGCTAACGAGGAGCGAGATCATGGTCGAGGGCGGTGGAAGGCTCGCCAACCAAGATTCATCATAAGTAAGCAGAGGGAGATAGGCGCCAAGTTGGCGAAGATGGCGACGCGAGACAGAGCCATGGCGGTCTATTAAAGAAAGAGAAGATATAAGCCGAAACAGATGCTTGGGTGTATGGAATTACAGACGAAGCATCCAAATCACGATCAATCTGAAAGACGCGGTGGGCATAAGGAGGAGACTCGACGAAAAGGGTAAGGAGTCAAGAGTTCCTCATGGGTTTCTAGGATCATTCTCAAGTAGGAGAAGATCGAGAAGTTAGAACTCCCATGGCCTCAAGAAGGCGATAATGGTCAATTATTTCAAAGATCGAGATGATTATCAACAAAGGAGTCAAACTTCGCAGATTCAAGTAGGAGACTTAGATCCCTCGAGAAGTTCAAGCTTCTACACCTCAAAATACGGAAAGTTAATGCCAAACTGGGAAGGACCATATGAGGTGATCAAGTATCCAAACCAGAACTTACTAGGTTAAGGGCATTAGATGGTTCGAAATTAAAAAACACTTGGCACGTCTTTGGCGGGCTTTAAATACTTTCAATAAAGATCAAGTTAATTCATCTAAGTATGTATATTATTGTTCATTATCAATAAAAGACATTTTTTCACTATCGATCCCGGTCCTATTTTGTCCTATGGTCACTATGGTGTAAGGAGGTATGGTAGGACTCGCTGGCCATTCGATGGCAGCCCATTTGTCGTTCTACCCCGAGTGGTAGACGAAGGATCCTATATTGATTTTACCAGGGTGGTAAATCAATGGTCACTATTGATCCTGGTCCTATTTTGTCCTATGGTCACTATGGTGTAAGGAGGTATGGTAGACTCATTTGGCCATTCGATGGCAAATTTATTTAATAGATTCTACCCCGAGTGGTGTAGCGAAGGATCCTATATTAATTTTACCAGGTGGTAAATCAATGGTCACTATTGGTCCCGGTCCTATTTTTGTCCTATGGTCACTTTATGGTGTAAGGAGGTATGGTAGGACTCATTTGGCCATTCGATGGCGACCCATTTGTGTTTCTACCCCGAGTGGTAGGCGAAGGATCCTATATTGATTTTACCAGGTGGTAAGTCAATGGTCATAATTGATCCTTATATCTTGATCCTTATATCTTGATCCTTATATCTTGGTCCTTATGTCTTGATCCTTATATCTTGGTTTTCGTATAATTGTTTCATCCCGAGTGGTAAACAAATGACCGATCTCACACTTTGAATGGATGAGTATGTGGTACTTTATTTTATTTAAGTGTTGAGCTCAATGCCTCGTCCCTTAACATCACTTTATCTCGTTATATGACATGCTTATCATTATATGACATACGCTTAATCATTTGAGTTAAATCCTCGAAAGGGTTTTTGTATACTTGTCCATATAAATTCATATCAAGTATTGACATAAAATAAAAAGTACACTGAAGTCATAAGGAAGAAAATCATTTCTCATTAATATTTAAGTTCATTTACAAATAAGGAAATAACATAAAATTTCTACAAATATTCATAATAAGACCTAAGACAATCCATAAGTTGCTTGCTTGGTAGCTCCATCATCATCAAGAAGAGTCCAAAGCAGGTAAGGATCTAAGTTAGCCTCGATCAACCTTTCTCGCCAAGACTTTGGCAGAGCTCGTAGCTTTCTTTGTGAATCCTCATGATTTCTCCGTTTATTTCGTCCGAGTTCCTATACTCTTCACAAATTTCTTTGCGAAGAGCATCAGTTAAAGGAGGCCCAAGGTCCCGAAGAGCCTTGAGTTCTCGGATCTCTCGCTCGAAAGTCTTCGCCAGATATTCAGGTTGAAGCTTTTCATCCGCTCCATCTTACGGATCGTCTTGGTCAAGATTTTGGCGTTGACTTCAACTCCTTGATCTTATCCATCCTCGATTCACTCCTCCGAACTAAGTCGACATTCATGTTGACAATTTCAAAGATCTTGAGCCTTAGTCGATTTTAGTTCTTCCTCGAGGCCTTCACTTCTCCCTTAGCTTGGGCTTAACTCTTTCTCAAGACCTTCATTAGTATGAAGAAGGCCTTCACGATGAGTCCTTTCGAGCCAAAAGGCGATTTCGGGAGGGAATTTTCTTCTTTCGCTTCTCCTCGGATTGACTTGAGAGATCTGGGGACGCAGACGTCCAAGACTGAGATTTACTGTTCATGTTCGGTGTTATTCAATCAACACGGATGTATGAGTATGAAAATAAGTAAGCAAAGGAAGAGAAGAGTCATTTACCTTAGCCAAGTATTTCATGCCTTGATTTGAGCAAATCCCCGTTGAATCTGTTCTCGAACCGATGGTCATCGGCCTCATGAACGAAGGCCTCAACAATTGAAAGGGAAATTGGCATTGAACCGAGGGCCACATAGTCGGTGAACCCATGGCATCATCGTTGAAATTCGGATGTCATTGGTCCTCGAGGAGGAGGCATAAGGTGATCGCGAACCCGGTGAAGGATCCGCATGCCTTGCCTCTGGAGAAGGTGATCGAGTGGCATTCGCTCAGAGTTGAAGAAGGTTCAAGTCGAACCGAAATTTGACCGTCCAAGGTATTTTTTTTTTCGGGGACGGAGAAGGGTGGCCCGACCGCTTTCGGCGTTAGGTGTTGGGGTTTCATTTAAAAAATTTGGATGTTGAAGGAGGGGAACGCGAGTTAAATCGGCAGAAGAGGAATTATTTTGCTTCTCAATTTTTTTAGCACGAAGGACTTTTGCCCGATCGTGTGGAGGAATGTCAAGAAGACTCCTCTTTTTAGGGTTGGTTCGTGAAGTTGGTGGGGTTGGTCTGTAATTCGGTGGGGTTGGTTCGTGGAAGTTGGTAGGGTTGGTTCAGAGGTTGTTGTGGGTTCATTGAAGGAATTGGTTGTAAGTTTACCTCGTGGAAGACCTCGTCGCTTTCGTGGATTTATCTCATGAGAGTCTCGCCCACTGGCGGCCTTCTTCCTTTGGCGAGGGTCGGAGGACCGCTTTGGGATGATAGGATTATCACTTCAGGTCATCATCCCGAAGGGAGTTGTTGTTGGTTCAGGGGGGGGGTTCGGTTCGGAAGGCTCCTCGTTAGGGAGTTCTTCATTTGCATCAAGAATCCTCCCCGCCAAGAAATCTTCCAAGTCTTTTACTCGGGGAAGTTGGTTTGATCAAAGACAACGCAAATAATCACAAGTTAAATCTGCACCACATAAACATTTCAAAAATTATATCACGAATGGTCCAAGACTTACGTTTATGGTCATACAACCATGCTTGCTTGGTCAAGAGAAGTGAAGCTCCACTCTTGAGAAAGGATCTTATTCATGAAGTCGCCCATCTCCTCACACGCCCTCGGGGATGTCACCAAGTCAGCAGAGATACGTTCAAGTGGTCCAATCGGGAAGGAGGAGATTCCAGGACCAAATGACGAAGAACCATTTCTCGTGCCATCCTTTGTTGCTTTCGAGGGTGCTCATCAGGGCCTCTTCTCGAATTTCGAGTTTGGGCGTGGGGGACTGCTTGCTCAAGATTTTGAACCCTCGTTCTTGGGATCTCGCCGGTAGAGAAGAGGGTGAAGAAGAGATCAACAGAGGGGTAACCCCTAATTCATTGATGTAAGGCGATGAACGCCAAAGATATGGATATAGGAGTTAGGCACCGGTTATGCGAATCCTACTCCAATAAACCTAGGAGGAGGTAACTATGAAGGCGTGGAGGGTAAAGCGAACCCCTTTTTCAAAGCAGAGAAGTCGGCATGGCGACATCCATCCGTCTGTCATTTGGTACATTCGCCTCTCTCAAAATTTGGAGCCCTCATAAGAAAGTTATCCGGAACATGATATCGAATCCCGGAGAGTTCGCAGTTCAGATTCAGAAACGGTGGAGGTGATGTTGGCATGAGGAAATTGTTCCCCATCCTTGAAGAAATCAGTGGGAGATGGTGGATTGGCACTTGAACCCCCTTGGTTAGGGTTTGAACGAGAAGAACTTGAAGGGGTTTGACTTGGATTCACCATTGTTGAGTTTGCGAAAGCTAAAGAGAGGTTTTTCTGAGAGAAGGAAGAAAGATCAAAGGTTCGAATTTCAAATCAGTAGGTAAAACCGTCAATTTTGGTGAGGTTTATCTTTATACTGACGGTTACACGTGGAGCGAGGCCGGCGCATTTAATGTCAGTAATAATGGGAATTAAAGTGGAATACGTTTGGATGACCTTTGAATATCTTATCGATTGGGCCCGATTTGTTGGATCTCTATCTTATTGGCCCATCCTGCTCAAATTCAAATCCTTTATCAAATTGGTCTTATTATTCGGATATCCACTATCCGATCCTCCCTTATTCCACTTCAGTATGTTAAAAGTAGGTATGATCCACTTATTTCCTATCTTTGGGCCTTTATTAAATCCTAAATATCATGAATCATATATAGTTTTCCATTAAACATCTTGTTTAACTAAAAAAACTAGGGGTAATGTGGGTCATAATATTTCTCCTATTTTGGGTAGGATAAATTGGGCCCATTTATCAAGATAATCTGTTGGGCTTTTATTATTAAGCCATGGGACTCTTTCGAGCCCATTTATTGTGTTAACTTTATTTAATCCTATCGACCAAGTCACCGGTGGATCGACCCATTAGATATTTTAATATCTGTTATTTTGACTTGTGATGATGAAAAAGTATGATAGTTGACCAAGGCTCCTGCTATGCATTAATGTGGATGGGATCATAACTGGTCGGCGGTAGAAAACAGTGGCCAAAAGCAGTAGATAAACCTGATATAGTCGGCAGAGCCCATCAGATCAGGGGGGGTGTTAGGTAGTAGTGGGTGGCACATTAATCCAAGCAAAGGTAATATAACTTAACAAGTAAGCCATCGTATGGAGGTACGTTCTCACATATATTGATTATTCATATTCTCCCATGATTAACACAACCGAGATTTATTATCTCTCTCAATACACTGTAGACCATATATTCCTCCATTGTTAACCTTGTGAACACGTCATTTAATTCTCACGCTCGAAGCTATCCCACGACGGAACCGCCGTCAAGCTTTCGGTGTTGACTGTGTTTACTGTGCAGGATCGGGACGTCTTACGTGATTGGGACGTGGAGAAAGATCTTGGCGTTAACAATCGTTAAGCATGATCTGGTGAGCATTAGCTAGACAATGATTCCCAACCCAACCCCATGTGTGATGGTTTGTTCGATAACATGATACCTCCTACTAATAATAAGTTATTCGTTTATTAGTAGTGACATGATAATAAAATTCACATTAACAATTCTGTGTTCATTCTATACCACTATTAATAATAATAATAAAAAACTCTTTTTGTATCTTAACAAAAATTAACAATTGATTTTTTTATATTTATTTCTTTTGAAGAGAGGGAATAGTACTCTCCGTTCTTTAATATAGGTCGTTTTAAAGTTGTGTATAAGTATTAAGGAAATGATTGTAAAGTACTCCCTCCGTCCCTATTTAAATGACATTTTAGAGTTTTTTATTTGTCACTAATTAATTGACGTTTATTCAAATCTAGGAGAATTAATGATAATTTTTTTAAAATTACCCTTCATTACTCTACCTATTTTTTTAGTACTTTAAACTCTTGTGCTATGATAAATTAATGATTTAAGGGTATTATAGACAATTGAGTACTATATTTAATGCTTTCCAATCATTATCTTAATTCTTGTGTCCATCTCTAAAACGTTATTTAAATAGGAATGGAAGGAGTATTAAATATACTATCAATTGTCTATATTGCCCTTGTATTGAAAAAAGAGTGTTATTTATTGGGCAAAAAATAGTGAGAGAACCAAATTTATATTTATTATTTGGAGTAATATTGAAAACTAAACAATTAATGCTTACTTAAAATTCTCAAACGACTTATATTTAAGAATAAAAATATTTTTCTAAAACGACTTATATTAAGAAATATAAATATAAGGAACGGAGGGAGTACTATATGTCTAATTGCCAATAATTAGCTAGCAGCCAACACACAGCATTCAATTTGCAGAAAATTAACACCATGTCCATCTCTCCTCAAGAACCATAAAACCAAAATCTCCCAAAAGCTTAATTTTTTTTTTTTTAAAAATATATTATATTATCTATTAAAAGGATAAAAATAAATACAAGGAACTACAGAATTAATTAGTTGTACATTCAATTAAGTGCAGAAAGAAGGGTTAAAAACTAAAAAAAATGACAAGAACAATCTAATTTCCAATGGCTTTGTTGTCAAAAGGTCTGAATTCTGAAGGAGAAATTGCCAATGGAAGTACCTGTGAAGCAGTAGAATGACTATACTGTGCCAATTGCTGATGAATCTCCTTCTGTTTGCTTTTACCCACCACAATTCTAACAAAAGACTCGTCTTTCTCTTCTGGGTTAACACCAGAATCTTGATTTAATTGACACTTTTTTTCAGCTGCTGATACCATCAATTTCCTCAGCAACTTTTCCTCTGCATCCCTCAAGAACTTGAACTTAGGAGGGGGTGAAGATCTCAATCTACTGATCTCTGCATCTGTGGATGATTCAAAGAGGGGATTGAATCCAAATTGATTACAAGAATCAAAAGATTGAGTCTTTAATTTTGGTGAAGCCAAAGGAGTATCAACAGAGGAAGAAAAAAGCTCACTCAAGCTCTTATTTCTTGATTTTCCATCCTCAGATTCCAAATCCTCCTTAGTTTCCTCCTTGATTGTGAAGAGAAATCTTGGGGGCCCACAAAGATTGTGCAGCCTCATTAGCTCTGATTCCACACTTTCTTCTCCACAACTTTTCCACAGAAAATCTTTTCCTTTCCCTCCAAGCTCTAAATCTTGTTCATGGCCATCATTGTTCATAATGGGAAGTTCTTGCCTTTTTCTGCTACCCTTTACAGAATTAGGGGTTTTCCAGCAAAAGAGGTAGGAAAATTCTTTGGGGTTTTTGGTAGGCTGAGAATCTTGAATTTCTCTGTTTGGGAATCTCTTTTTCCACCATAAGAGATAATAGAGCTCTGCAACAAGGCCTAAGAGGAGGCAGCAGCCAAACAGCAAACTCAAACCAATACCTAAACCACTTAAAGATCCCATTTTGGCCAGGAATTCACATCAAATAACAAAGCTATTGTGCTCATAAACTTATTCAAGATTCTCAAAAGTGGAAGAAAGAAGAAAGAAAACTGATAAGGTCACTCTTTTCTCAATCAACTTCTATAAAATTCCCAAAAAAAAAATTGAAAATTTCCCAGGGAAAAAAAATAACCAAAAAATATTTAATCTTTTGGAATTAATAGGAACAATTTGGTAGAACCCCACAAGAGATACAAGAGTAGGAACTTTCCTCCAAAGTTCACATGCTGAAAATAATAAGTACGAATTGATTCCTTAGAAATAAGGTTTTTAAGGACTTTATATATTGCCCGACGCCAGAAGAAACTCGTAGCACAAAAAGACGTTGTACAAATTCAAGTGAAAATGTCAAAAATTAAATAAACATAACAATAAAAAAAGTAAAAATAAATTAACTTAGCTAATTAGTTAGGTTAAGGATATTACAAATGAGTTGCTTAGGGATAAGTATTCGGTTATAACCGAATTGAATTGTCTATTCGGTTATAACCGAATTTCATACAATTTCATTATTTGAAATATGTATTAATCCAAATATACTATTTGGTTAATAATCGAAATATAAAATTAATTTTACAAACCAAAAAATTTCACACTAAAGTTTCCAAACAATAATATTTAACCACAATCCGCAACCATAATAATTCATAAATTAGTTTAATAATTTAAAATTAACAGTACATAATTCATATGACAAAATCTATCAAATTCTAATTAATAAGTTTCTAATTCGGTTAATCGGTTACCCGAATAGTTTAATTTTTATATCCGAAACCGAAATCGAAAACTAAAATATAAAACGGTTATAATCAAATATACTCAAATAACCGAATAACCAAAATAATTCAGTTAAAAAACGACTCGGTTCTATTATTCGATTTTATTCATTTTTTGCTCAACACTAATTGTAGTCATACATTAGAGAAATAACAAAACAATAATGTTACAAGAATCAAGATAAGAATGAAACTCATTCCTAAGGAACGAAAGAAATTGTGTTTGGTCGTTATATTGGAATGAAATGGACCATTTATATTTCTACTGTGAATTTTATTCGAAATTTATGTAGTGACTTATTCCAGCCAAGAATGGAATGAATCAGTCCATTATTACATTCTCTAATTCATTCTTTCATCAAAGTTTGTTATAGGTCTTCCCAAAGTTTCTCAAGGCGTAGATGCAATTTGGGTTATTGTTGATAGATTAACCAAGTCTGCCCATTTCTTACCGATACGCGAGACTTATCCCCTTGAACGTCTTGTCAGATATGACGTGAATGAGATTCAGACGATTGCATGGCATGCCAAGATCCATAGTTTTGGATCGTGACCCGAGATTCACTTCAAGATTTTGGGTTAGCTGCAGAAAGCTATGGGCACTAATTTACGATTGATCAAAGATACCATCCTCAAACAGACGGACAATCGTAGAGAGGACTATTCAAACCCTTGAAGATCTATTAAGACTCGTGTCCTAGATTTCAAAGGAAGTTGGGATAAGTACTACCACCTGGTGGAATTCTCCTACAACAACAGATTATCAAGCAAGTATAGGCATGGCTCCATTTGAGGCGTTAGATGGATTAAAATGTCGTTCTCCAAAGATCTTTGGGGCGAAGTGGGAGAAAGCAACATTGTTGGGACCGTAATTAGTACGCATGACTACGTAAAAGATCCAAATGATTCGACAACGATTCAAACTTCACAAGATCGACAAAAGAGTTATCCGATCTTCATGAAAGGACGTGGAGTTTAATATTGGAGATCATGTATTGTTACGTATTGCTTCCATGGAAAGGAGTTACAAGATTTGGGAAAGAGGAAAGCTCAATCCAAGGTTTGTTGGTCCATTTGAGATTCTCGACCGAATAGGAAACGTAGCCTATAGACTCGCGTTACCTCCAAGTATGTCTCGTGTTCACAATGTATTCCACATATCTATGCTTCGTAAATATGTGAAAGACCAACCACATTATTGCATTAGAACCGCAGACGAGATAGCGAGAAGATTTAACCTACGAGGAGATACATGTTGAGATTTTGGATAGGAAAAAGAGCATGTCTTACGCATACGAAGGTTATACCACAAGTTAAGGTTTTGTGGAGAAACCATACAATTGAAGAAATGACATGGGAGTTGGAATCGGAGATGAAAGCGAGGTACCTCACCTTTTCGATATACTAGGTGCGCGACGTTAATTTCGAGGACTTAAATTTCATAAGGAGGGAGGTTGTAAGACCCCAACTTATTATAAATAAAATTGAATTTTCCTTTATTCATTATTCTAAATTAATAAGGTTTAATTTGATATAATTCTTTGGTTATGGGTGAAATGTGCAAAGTTTACAAAATAGTTAAAGTGGTTATAAAATATTCATTATTATTCGGAGAATATTCGTTTGGTCGTGGAATATTCTTTTTTTTGTCGGGAATCTCCGCATTTATAGTAGCAGTCATCAAGTGGGCCCATAACGGAAAAACGGTTGGATGAAGGAAAACGACAAAGATTGAGTTTTATAAATAGCGACGTAAATTGTTACCGAATTAACACCGTTGGGTTACTCGGTGGTTAAAATACACGATACGCTGGTCGTGGTAAAGAAGGCACCAGTATTACGTACAAAGATTATTGAATTATTGATCCTTACGTAAGAAGGCCTACTACTCAATAATTGTTACAGTGAGTTATCGCTCAATATTATATTTTATTGATTCAATAATTGTCTTTGCGTTGATATTTTGTATTGTTTGTTGTTTCAATAATTGTCATTACACAAGATTTTCCATTATCAAATCAATAATTTATATTATTTGAATAATATTATCGATAACAACATTATTGGCAATGTCTAGAAAGTTTCATCTTAAGGAGAGGTTTGGTCACCTAATAATTGCTACCAAGTAAGGAGAAATCCTTATTGGGAAGCCCTCTCTTTCAGGAGGAACTACGGTCACATCGAAGATTTGTGATTCGTAATATTATTTTGAATAATTAATTATTGATTATTATGATAAAGAAAATATTTATTTTATGTGGATATATATGGAGAAAATTTTTAATGTGACAATTGTTGAAAATTAATATTTTATCTTTTTTGATAAAATAATTCATTTAAATATATTATTTTAATAATATATTAACGGTGATATTTTTATAATGAATGTGGGATATATGAGTATATGAGGAGGTAGAGTATTTTGTGGCATTAAATGTTTAACATATGTTTTTTGTGTGTAAATTGGACACAATTCTTGATCAAAAATTTATTATAGATCGTAAAATTGCTGGTTTGTGGATTTTGGATAATTTCATTTGAAATTTGGAAAAATTTTTTTTCTCAAAAGTTGTAGAGAATTGAAATTCCTATAAAAATTGCGAGATTTAAATTATCCGATAAAAGGATATTTATTGTGAATTATTGATGTTTGAGTTCAAATAATTGATTTTAGAAATTTTAATTATTATTTTCAAGAACAACCTTTTTCAAAGGTTGGTGAGCATCTTTAACATGTGGTTGGTGGCTAAAATCAGATTCCTTGGTGGTGGGCTTGAATATTTGGTAAATAATAATAATTTATTAATTTAGTCTCCTTTCATGCTCTAACATTTTCCTATAAATAGAGGCTAAGTTAGAATTGAAAATCACACCGTAAACTAAGTTTTCTCTCTAAATTATCGGCGTATTCTTGTGAGTATACTTTGAGTGTTGTTGCTATACGGCATGGTTTCGTCACAAGACTATCTCAAATTCAAATGGAAATACGGTTATTTTGAGGTAAGGGGTATTATTTTCTTCTTAAATGATATTTTTTCTTCAATATCATTATGCCGAAGTATTGGTGAACTTTTTTATCAAATTTGGAACTTGTTGTGTCGGGGTTACTATTCACGTATACGACACTATTCACGTATACGACACTATTCACGAATACGACATTATTCACCGAAAAATAAAAATTTTTCTTTTTGTCCAAAATATCTATTCTGGATACTAGCTTTGATTGTATCCATGTTTTGATCATTCTTGAATTTTACACCAATATGATTATTTTTGAAGTATTTTTGGACATGGGTAAAACAAAGTACGAATCCTTAATCCTTAATCCTTGTCATTTTGTTTCACTGGATTCGTTTCTTTAAAAATGTTTTTCATCATCCTCAGTCCTAAATGGTGATATAAATGAATATCTTTGGCCTGTAGTGCAAAGATGAACGATTAACTGATGAATATCTTTGGCCCTGTAGCAAAAAGATGAGCAGTGTTGAGATGAACATGACTAATTGGTGATCTAAATGAATATCTTTGGCTCGTAGTGCAAAGATGATTAAAGATGTATATTGATTGTTATTACTGAGGATAAACTATTGATGATGGACTTTTAAACCTTGAAGACGGTAGAATTCTTTCTCTACGTGACTCTTCTAATGGATTCTTTATTTCTCTGCATTTGTTGATCTAAAACTTGTTGTCTATTGTATTACATTAGATTTTTCCTGTTGAAGACTAACGATAATTTGTTGTATATTATCTTAGTCATAATATTCTTTATTGGGCTAGTTGAACTCACCCTTTTCCTTTTTGTTCCATTTTTCTTCTCGTGAGGTGAGAACATAGCGAGGATCGAGTCGGGGTATGGAGTGATGGTTCTAGGAAGATGTTTTTAATTTATCCTCACTATTTACGTAAAATAGTGTATGAATAATTAATGACGACTTATTTGGGTGTGTATATTGTCTGAAGACAATATTTGTATTCAAACTCTCACAAACAGTATTGTCAGTATTCTACACCTACACATCAGTATTGTCAAAGTTGTAATTTGCTTTTATACAATGTATTTTGGCGACTCAGAATGGGTGTTGTATATACCTATTTTGGGGGCGCCACGGTTGGTATCGAGCTTAGGGATATGATCTCCCATGAGATCGGGGAATAGAACTAGGAGGGGAGAGACGAGTAAATCCTTCGCTAGTGTGTCCTACCTAAGCTTATTTGTTGGTCGGTCATAATATAGGATATTATGTGATATGTTAATTTGTTTAATTAACCCTTGTTTTATGGCAGTATTTAAGAATGGCTGCTGAGAACATTAACAATGGAGTTTATGAGACCGTGGAGACGCCGGTACTCACCAACGAGGAGAACGTGCAACAGGCTGGCAATGTTCCTCCTGTGAACAACGCCACTGAGCAAATGATGAACGACGGGATGTTTAGAAACTTTTTGCAGTTCATGCAAAATCAGACGAGGGAGACTCGTGTACAAAATACGGGAGGAAATGATAGTAATGTGCGGTTTGTCACGGCCAAAAAATTCAAAGAGTTGGGACCTCCAGATTTCCATGGAAAGCCGGATCCGATCAAAGCAGAAACGTGGGTCAAGTAAATTACCAAGATATTCGATGTCTTGGGGTGCACGGAGGAATGAAGGTTCCATTCGCCACCTTTATGTTTTCGTGGTGAAGCGATTCTTGGTGGAAATCGTAGGCGCATCTGACCCATACGCACTTAAACATGTCTTGGGAAAGATTTCAGAAGCTCGCTCAATGACAAGTACTTTCCAAAAAGTATTCGCTATATGAAGGAAGTAGAGTTTATTAGACTCGAGCGAGAACACCACGACGGTGTCTCAAAGACGAGGCAAGGTTCGCAGAATTATTCAGTTCGCACCTCATTTGGTGGAGAATGAGGAACGAATGACGCCGTATGTTTCGAGAGAGGTCTAAAACCGGAGATTCGTCAATACCTTATCTCTCATAAATTTTCTCTCAGATTGAGATGTTGTCAAGCAGGGCTCGATTATTAGAAAGCGAGATAGTGAGTATACTCAACCGAGGGACCACAACTGTGGTAGTCATCGTAACGATGATAACCAACGAGGAGGAAAAAATACGGATTAAAAGCGGTAACCACTCGGTGGAAATCGTGGACATGATAATAGGAGAGGTGACACAAGTGGAAATATCGAAAAGAGAAGATTCAATGATGACGGAAGATATCAACAAAGAAGACCAAAGACCAACAACAAATGCTAGGGGTGGAGAACGTACCGCAGATTAGATGTTACAAATGCGGGAAGGAGGGACATATCACCTCAAACTGCCCACAACAATCCAAGGTATGTTACAACCTGTGGAAAGGAAGGCCACATCGCTCGAGATTGTCTTATCGCGAAACCAAGTTCAACGAGGAGTGGTGATTCCAAGGGTCATTCCGGATAAGTCGAAATCGGTTCTCGGAAGAAGCGTTTGTCGTGGATGGACAAAACGTGAGGAACCCAAACGAGGTGATCACTTGTAAGCTAATCTTGAATTCTTGCGAAGTTTATACCTTACTAGAGAACCTGGTTCTACCCATTCTTTTATCTCTCCGCCTTGTGCTCAACGTTTAAACTTGACTCGGAGAAATTAGATTTTGATTTATCTGTTGAAACTCGTTGGGTGAAACCTTCGTTACATCTACGGTTTATAAATCTTGCATGATCCAAGTTGGCACTATCACATTACCGTTGATCTTATCTCTTTAAAGATACTTGCTTTTGATGTGATTTTAGGAATTGATTGGTTAACCACTCATCATGCCAAAATTGATTGTTTTCGTAAGGTTGTTAGTTTTCATATTCCTAACCAACTTCGTAATATACTAATTCAAACCACTAAAGCACTAAAATCAGTCATTGTCATATCAAGCCACAAAGCTATTCGTTTATTGAAAAACGGATGTCAAGCTTTCTTTGCCCATGTTATGGATTTGAATAAAGACAAGTCAGATTTGAATTATATTTACGTGGTTAGAGAATTTCGATGTATTTCAAGAGCTTCTCGGTTTACCCCTTAACGTGATGTTGAATTCTTTATTGACCTTGAACCGCACAAAACCCATTTCTAAAACCCCATATCGAATGGCTCCTATTGAACTTCAGGAGTTAAAAGTCCAATTACAGGAATTATTAGACATCGGTTTCATTCGTCCTAGTACGTCTCCTTGGGGTGCTCCTATTTTATTCGTAAAGAAGAAAGACGGGAGTATGCGACTTTGTATTGACTATCGAGAATTGAACCATGTCACCATCAAGGATAAGTATCCGCTACCTCGCATTGATGACCTGTTCGACCAATTACAAGGAGCGCAATTCTTTTCAAAGATTGATCTTCGTTCTGGATATCATCAGCTGAAGATTAAAAGCGAGGATATTCCAAAGACGGCATTCGAGGACTCGACACGGGCATTATGAATTCTTGGTCGTGTCTTTTGGATTAACTAATGCTCCCGCCGCTTTCATGGATATGATGAACCGTGTATTCAAGGAATATTTGGATCAATTCGTTGTTGTCTTTATTGATGACATCCTCATCTATTCCAAAAGCCGTGAAGATCATGAGCACCATTTGAAGTTGGGTACTACAAAGACTTCGTGAACACAAGCTTTATGCCAAGTCAAGAAATGCGAGTTCGGCTTGAGGAAGTAGCATTCCTTGGGCGCGTGGTGTCAAAACAAGGAGTATCTGTTGACGGCGAAATTGAAGTAATACAAAGTTAGAAGCAACCAAGTTGGTGATCAAGTACGATCTTTTACGGGCTTATTTGGTTATTATCGGAGATTCTTGGAAGGATTTTCTAGAATCGCCATCTGATTAACTCGGTGACTTCGGAAGATACAAAATTCATATGGAGCGGAGAATGTGAGAAGAGTTTCCAAGAGCTCAAGAGGAGACTCATTTTAAGACTGTTCTAACAATACCATCCGGTTCGGATGGATTTGTTATCTACTGATGATGCTTCCGGCAAGGGGTTAGGATGTGTTCTCATGCAACATGGGAAAGTCATAGCCTTTATGCCTCACGACAACTCAAAGAATATGAGAGGAATTATCCTACTCATGATCTAGAGTTAGCAAGTGATCAATGATTCAGCGTTGAAGATATGGAGACACTACTTGTATGGAGAGAAAGTGGAGATTTATACGGACCATAAAAAGCCTCAAATATTTCTTCACCCAAAAAGAACTCAACATGCTAAGAACGACGTTGGTGGAGTTGTTAAAAGACTACGATCACACTATTCAATATCATCATGGAAAATCGAACGTAAGAGGCGACGATTAACTAGAAGATCATACGCAAGTCTGAGTGCGATATTGTCAATATAAAGGCTCATTTTGTATGACTTGCAAAGGATGGAGGTAGAATTAAAGACTCAGGGACCCACATAATGATGGCGAATATACAAGTAGAACCGACTTTAATCGATAAAGTTAAAAAGTCGCCAAGCTACGGACACAGGGTTGATGCGTATGAAGAAGAAAGTGCAAGAAGGAGCTATTAGGAAGCAAGAATTGATGAGGAAGGAATACTTCGAGTCAATTCTAGACTTTTTGCTCCTAACGATTCTCGACCAAGCATAAAATCATGATGGAGGCACACAACACCCCGTTTGTAATCCATCTCGGGAGTACCAAAATGTATCATGATATTCGACATACATTTTGGTGGAACAATATGAAGAGAGAGATTGCGGAGTTTATCTCAAGATGTTTAACTGTCGGCGTAAAAAGCGGAAGCATCAAGTGCCAAAAGGTCCATTGAACCACTTGAGATTAGGAATGGAAATGGGAACACATTACTATGGATTTTGTTACGTGTCTTCCCAAAGTTTCTCAAGGCGTAGATGCAATTTGGGTTATTGTTGATAGATTAACCAAGTCCGCCCATTTTTACCGACACGCGAGACTTATCCCTTGAACGTCTTGCTCAGTATAGACGTGAATGAGATTCAGACGATTGCATGGCATGCCAAGTATCCATAGTTTCGGATCGTGACCGAGATTCACTTCAAGATTTTGGGTTAGCTTTGCGAGAAAGCTATGGGCACGGATTTTACGATTTGATTCAAAGATACCATCCTCAAGCGGACGGACAATCGAGAGGACTATTCAAACCCTGAAGATCTATTAAGACTCGTGTGTCCTAGATTTCAAAGGAATTTGGGATAAAGACCTACCATCGGTGGAATTCTCTTATAACAACAGTTATCAAGCAAGTATAGGCATGGCTCCATTCGAGGCGTTGTATGGATTTAAAATGTCGTTCTCCAAAGATCTTTGGGACGAGGTGGGAGAAGCAACATTGTTGGGACCGAATTAAGACGCATGACTACGAGAAAAGATCCAAATGATTCGACAACGTATTCAAACTTCACAAGATCGACAAAAGAGTTATGCTGATCTTCATAGAAAGGACGTGGAGTTTAATATTGGAGATCATGTATTGTTACGTATTGCTCCATGGAAAAGAGTTACAAGAAAAGAGGAAAGCTCAATCCAAGGTTTGTTGGTCCATTTGAGATTCTTGACCGAATAGGAAACGTAGCCTATAGACTCGCGTTACCTCCAAGTATGTCTCGTGTTCACAATGTATTCCACATATCTATGCTTCAGAATATGTGAAAGACCGAACCACATTATTGCATTAGAACCGGACGAGATAGTGAAGATTTAACCTACGAGGAGATACATGTTGAGATTTTGGATAGAAAGAGCATGTCTACACGACGAAGGTTATACCACAAGTTAAGGTTTTGTGGAGAAACCATGCAATTGAGGAAATGACATGGGAGTTGGAATCGGAGATGAAAGCGAGGTACCTCACCTTTTCGATATACCGATTCGTGAAGTCAATTTCGAGGACGAAATTTCATAAGGAAGGAGGTTGTAAGACCCCAACTTATTATAAATAAAATTGAATTTTCCTTTATTCATTATTCTAAATTAATAAGGGTTAATTTGATATAATTCTTTGGTTATGGGTGAAATGTGCAAAGTTTACAAAATAAGCAATGGTTATAAAATATTCATTATTGTCTGGGAATATTAGTTTTGGTCGTGGAATATTCTTTTTGTCGGGAATCTCAAATGCACTGCAGTTGATCATTGGTGGGCCCCATAACTAAAAAACGGTTGGATGAAGGAAAACGACAAAGATTGAGTTTTATAAATAACGACGTAAATTGTTACCAATTAACTTTGTTGGGTTACCGGTGGTTAAAATACAAGAATACGAAGTGGTGGCATACAAGAAGACACTTGCGGTATTGCACAAGATTATTGAATTATTGATCCTTACGTAAGAAGGCACTACTCAATAATTGTTACAGTGAATTATCGCTCAATATTATATTTTATTGATTCAATAATTCTTTGCGTTGATATTTTGTATTCTTTGTTGTTTCAATAATTGTCATTACACAAGATTTTCCATTATCAAATCAATAATTCATATTATTTGAATAATATTATCGGATAACATTATTGGCAATGTCTAGAAAGTTACATCTAAGGAGAGGTTTGGTCACCTAATCATGGCGTCGAAAGAGAAATCCTTATTGAAAGACCCTATTTCACAGGAGCGGCACGGTTATCGATCTTGTGATTACGTAATATTATTTTGAATAATTAATTATTGATTATTATGATAAAGAAAATATTTATTTTATGTGGATATATATGGAGAAAATTTTTAATGTGACAATTGTTGAAAATTAATATTTTATCTTTTTCTGATAAAATAATTCATTTAAATATATTATTTTAATAATATATTAACGGTGATATTTTTATAATGAATGTGGGATATATGAGTATATGAGGAGGTAGAGTATTTTGTGGCATTAAATGTTTAACATATGTTTTGTGTGTCGGTGGACACAATTCTTGATCGAAAATTTATTATAGACCGTAAAATTGTCCGTTTGTGGATTTTGGATAATTTACATTTGAAATTTGGAAAAATTTTCTTCGCAAAGTTGTAGAGAATTGAAATTCCTATAAAAGTTGCGAGATTTGAATTATCGATAAAAGGGATATTTATTGTGAATTATTGATGTTTCTGAGTTCCGAAATAATTGATTTTTGGAAAATTTAATTATTATTTTCAAGAAAAACGTTTTTCAAAGGTTGGTGAGCATCTTTAACATGTGGTTGGTGGCTAAAATCAGATTCCTTGGTGGTGGGCTTGAATACTTGGTAAATAATAATAATTTATTAATTTAGTCTCCTTTGGCGTTCTAACATTTTCCTATAAATAGAGGGCTAAGTTAGAATTGAAAATCACACCAGAAACTAAGTTTTCTCTCTAAATTATCGAAAGCGTATTCTTGTGAGTATACTTTGAGTGTTCTTTATCGGATGCGGGTTTTCACAAGACTATATCTGAAATTCAAATGAAATACGGTTATTTTGAGGTAAGGGTATTATTTTCTTCTTAAATGATATTTTTTCTTCAATATCATTATGTCAAGTATTGGTGAACTTTTTTTATCAAATTTGGAACTTGTTGTGTCGAGTTACTATTCACGATCTGAAGATTATTCACGATACGATAATTATTCATCGAAAAATAAAAAATTTTCTTTTTGTCAAAATATCTATTCTCGGATACTAGCTTTGATTGTATCCATGTTTTGATCATTCTTGAATTTTACACCAATATGATTATTTTCAAGTATTTTTGGACATGGGTAAAACAAAGTCTGAATCCTTAATCCTTAATCCTTGTCATTTTGTTTCTTTCGGATTCGTTTCTTTAAAAATGTTTTTCATCATCCTCGATCCTAAATGGTGATATAAATGAATATCTTTGGCTTTGTAGTGCAAAAGATGAACGATTAATCGATGAATATCTTTGGCCCAGTAGTGCAAAGATGAGCAGTGTTGAGATGAACATGACCAATTGGTGATCTAAATGAATATCTTTGGCCTGTAGTGCAAAAGATGATTAAAGATGTATATTGATTGTTATTACAGGGGATAAACTATTGATGATGGACTTTTAAACCTTAGAAGAGAAGTAGAATTCTTTTCTACGTGACTCTTCTAATGGATTCTTTATTTCTCCTGCATTTGTTGATCTAAAACTTGTTGTCTATTGTGATTCATTAGATTTTTCCTGTTGAAGACTAACGATAATTTGTTGTATATTATCTTAGTCATAATATTCTTTATTGGGCTAGTTGAGCTCACCCTTTTCCTTTTTGTTCCATTTTTCTTCTCGGGGAGGTGAGAACACAAGTAGGATCGAAATTCGGGTATGGAGTGATGGTTCTAGGAAGATGTTTTTGCATTGTCCTCACTATTTACGTAAAATAGTGTATGAATAATTAATGACGACTTATTTGGGTGTGTATATTGTCTAGAAGACAATATTTGTATTCAAACTCACAGTTGTATTGTCGTATTCTACACGACATCTGTATTGTCAAAGTTGTAGTTTGTTTTCTATACCATGTATTTTGGCGACTCAGAATGGGTGTTGTATACCTATTTTGGGGGTGTCACAAATATTATTATTTGCAATATTAACGATGTCTAGAAGTTCTGCCAAGAAGAGGTTTGGTCACCTAATTGCGCGCCAATAGGAAAAAATCCTTATTGGAAAGCCCCCTCTTTCCTGGGAACGACCTGGTCGATTAATATTGTGAATTGTAATAATTATGATAAATGTTGTTAAATATATTGAGGTGTATTTTTATGAAGTCAGAAGTTTATATATATATATATATATATATATATATATATATATATATATATATATATATATATATATTATATAAAAATTTTGTTTTATTAGTATTATTAATGTAATAAAGCAGGAAAAGCTTTTTATATAAAATAGAATATTTTTATAAAGTTATTTATTTATTAGACAATAATTATAATATATTATATTTTATTATGCATAGTATTTGCAGACAAGTGCTGCGTAGTATATTTTGCATAGTAAAATCTTTTTATATAAAAATGTAATACTTTTATAAAGTTATTTATTTTATTAGACAATAATTAGAATATAATATATTTTTATTATGCATAGTGTTTGCATAGTACCTGCATAGTATTTGCGTAGTAAAATTGTGACGCCCCCAAAACAGGTATACATCACCTGTCTTAAGTCGCCAAATACATGATACAAAATACAAATAAAAACTTAATTATACAACTGTCGTGTAACATACGACAAAAACATATGCTGTGAGTTTTAATACAAATATTGTCATCTAGACAGTATCCACACTCAATGGAGTCCTCATTACATTTATTATCACACTATTTTATAGAATAGTGAGGACTACTATGACACCATCTCGGACCATCACTCCGTTCCCCTACTAGTCCCGACTACGTTCTCATTTCCTGAAGAGAACAATGAAAGCAAAAGGGTGAGCTCAACTAGTCTAGTAAGAAATATTATGACTAAGATAATGCAGAATACATTATCATTAGTCTTCAACAATGTTAAACTGATAAAATACAATAGACATCAAGTTTAACTGCAGCGGAATAAGCAATTCATTAGAAGAGTCAAGTAGAGCATGATATCTACTAACTTCTATGATTTAAAATGTTTTCATCAATTTTATCGCTAAGACTCGAATTTTAATAAATAAACCACATCATCGAATCATCCACGCACTACGCCGTTGATATTCATTAAATCATCAATGGTCATGACTATACTGAATAATCCCTAGTCATAATCATACTAAAAACTGTCCATCAATGCACTACAGGCCACTGAAGATTTTTACCACATCATTCGCCACATTACGGTCATGATTATACCGAATAATTCTTGGTCATAATCACACCAAGTCCATCTATGCACGTAAGCCAAAGATGACTTTTAACACAATATAAGCATGAGAATGATGACAATGATATAAGCATTAATCAAACGAAAACAAGGATAAATATTAAAGACTTTAAATTTATCCAAATATTATCAAGCACTTAATGAACTCATAATCTAATATTATTAATATTATAACAATATTTTAATCATTTCTTAAACTTGTAAACAATTTATTTCAATTATTTACACATTATCAAATAATGCATTTAATCATTCAAAAATGCCATACTCATAAGATTTCATCACCAATGATCAAATCCTTTATCAAAAATCTGCATATACCCTATATAGGATTCTCAAGCCATAAAATTCTATTTTCCAATTTTATTACTTCACATAACATATTTAACTCATTTACTTATAACTAGATTATTTTCATGAAAAATACCAAATCAGTCCCAAAAATATTTCTTTTCTGGAATTTAGCAGAATATAGTCCCATATTGAACATATATTTTTCTCGGAATTTTTAAAATTCATTTACTATTTTTCAAAAATCAATTTCTAATTAATTCCTTAAGAAATTAGCTACCTCAAGGTTAACTCCAGAAATTTCCAAATCTTGGCAGGATCTTACACATGTTAACGTGAGCTTCCAGTTTAAATTTCATGGTCATCGAAGTTATACAACTCCGGTTATAGCGTTTTTCGTCGAAAAAACCTAAATATTGAAATGGTCATAACTTGCTCATTTTAAGTCGGAATGAGCTCATTTTTGGACAGGAGGTACTTTATACCATATATTTCTATGTCCCAAAAGGCCGGAAATTTTCTCACAAATTAAGTGGTCAAAAATGCCCTTTCAAAAATCTGGGCAGTAGCTTTTTTAAAATTTGCAGTTTTTGACTTCTTCGCTAAAATCAGTCCACACGAAAATCTACAAAATCTTTTTCAGTGATTCCACTTGGATAAGTTAGAAAACTCATAGATCTAACTCTATAACTTGACCACACTCAATAATTCGAAATATAACAGGAGATATGGTCAATTGAATTTAATGTTCTACTTTCACAAAAATCTGATTTTCAACCCTTTGTGATTTCTAAGAAACTTTAATGTTTTCACATAATAACCAACATAACTCATCATGACAATGACATAATAATTCAATAAAATAAGTTCAAGAATAAATTTTAAAGATTTATAAGTTAATTTATCCTGAACTCAATAACGTCCAAATTGTCAACATGATACTGCTTTGTAGAGTAAAATTCAAGAATGCTCAGAAGAATATTTCCATGAAAAGATACTGGATGAAGCGAAAATATTCAGGATATTCTACTAATTTCATGGAGTATAGAAGTCAAAATTTTAACCAACTGAGTATAATAGAATATACTTAAATCGCAAATGGATTTTCACCGCCATGCGCAGTAATCCACGATATCTGGATCATTTCCACAATTTAATAAGGAATGAATACAAAGGATCATTCACCACGCATGTGGTAATCCACATGAGCAAAAGTTATTCCAATGAATAATAAAGAATGGAATAATGGAAGGATTCACCATGCGTGCGATAGATCGCCAAAAAAGGTTATTCCAAATGAGAATAATAAATAATGGAACCGTGTCGTACGTAAGCGCCTTGTGGGATATTCCGACGACGAATAATAAATAATGGAACCAGTCCCCAGAACGTAGCGCATGTGAGGATATTACGGCGAGAATAATAAATGATGGAACCAGTCCGGCATAAACGCATTGTGATGAGGATATTAAAATGAGAATAATAAAGCGAGAATAATAGAAGAATTTCACCATGTATGCAGATTGCTTGATAAACAAAGTTATTCCAACATAATAATGAAGAATGGAAGAACAGAAGAATTTTACCATGTATGCGGTTCTTTGCATATACAAGTTATTCCAACAGAATAATAAGGAACGGAATAACAATAGCTCTCTTCATGAATACGAAAGAAATAATACCCCTTGCCTTTGAAAAAACTGGATACTGGAATAGTGACGTAGCAGGCTTCTCTTCTTCTTTCTTTCGATATATTTTCTCTCTATAGCTTCTCTCTATAATTTCTCTCTATAATAATTGCTCTATAGCTTTAGTGAATTGGTGAGAAATGAAGGAAGAATGAACTTCTATTTATAGAAAAATATAGTTTCGATAATTGCACGTTTTGGGGCTCGATAAATTACAGTACAATACCTCTAAATTTTTTTATTTTTAATTTAGTCCTGCAAGTATTATCAAACTTGCACCACCTCCCCTAATAGTAAATAATGTGAATCAATAGTTCAATCATGTGAATCAATGGTTATAATCATGTGGAAATACGAATTACGGTATAGTACCTCCATCTATACCTCCATCTTTAATTTAATCATGCAAGTATTATCAATCTTGCACCAACTCCCCTAATAGTATAAAAATGTCATTCAATAGTACACACATGTGAACAAATAGTTATATAAGCATGTGAATTAGTAGCAATTAATTGCTCATTTATCCGATTAATTACCCGATTTATTAATATAACCCCCAGACATCAATTATCATCGGAATAGATGTCGATTACCACTAACACTAATAATTTCAACACAATGGAACTATCAAATTCATCTTTAATCAACACGAACTTATTCATCATTAATATTATAACTCACAATATTTAACAACCAGGTCGTTCCCAGGAAAGAGGGGCTTTCCAATAAGGATTTCTCCTTATTGGCGCGCAATTAGATGACCAAATCTCTCATTGACAGAACTTCTAGACATTGTAAATATTGTAATTTAATAATATGAATAACTTTGTCGTCTCAATTATTGATTTAATAATATATCATATTATGCAGATGATACTGTGACAATAATTGAATCAATAATATGAGAGATATGATGCAGCAATTACTGTAGCAATAATTGAGTATAACTGAGTGACTTCTTACGTAAGCATCAATAAAAGTTGATTATTGAACCACTACATACTAAATTGATTATTGAACTAATGTTTTATAAATAAAAGTTTTACTTTTATTTATGTAAAGAAATTACAAAGAATGTAATACGAATTGACAATCAATTCACTGATTTATTCAAGTACAAGCTTATACAATTTAATACTACACTTTATAAATTATAAAGATTGATACAAATATCACATATTTAGCTTATTATTATGTATCAGACCAGTATTCGAATATGATCCATCGAGCAGGTATCGAGTATGGTTCGAGAAAAAATAAAATACTCGAACCCTAATCTGAGCGAATACTGGTATACTCGAATTTGACTCGTGTATCATTAAATAGAAAACGAGTATGAATCATATTTGACTCGAATCAATTTCGAATTCGAGCTTTGGATCATATTTTCGAACCGATTTCGAGTCGAGTATCGAGCTACTCTGCTCGGCTAACGCCCTAGGCATCTTAATGCTTTTCATAATTATGTTTTTTAAAATCGGAATTAATTAATTCTCCTTTTCCCTCTTAAATAATTGCATAGTTGACTCCTTGGGCATAAACAGTTACTATAAAGACACACTGGTGTGGGTATCCATCGATCCTTCCTCCTTTCCTGGCATATGGTAACACATTGACACTGCAAATTTTGTGTAAAACTAAACAGACCTTCTAAATATCATCATACTCCTTTGGCAACTTAGTTTGATATATAAATATTATTAAAAAAATCATTTATGAGCGTGTATGCACTTTCTTTTTTCAAGTGAAGAATACTTTGGTCATTTCAGCCAATAAATTTGTCTTCGGTTCAGCAGATAAGAAGGGATACATTAATGTTGTAACCTAATTTGCTCTTGGATCACTTTTTCACGTGGAAATCCGGATTATACCTAAAGAAAATATGAAAATTAAAGAAAATTTAAATTTGGGTCATACCTAGCGTTCGCGGTATTAAAAAAACAGTATTGTTTTTCAATTGACCAAAAATACTTAGTCCGACTGCGAATGATAGACTTTTACAAGGAGAAATATTTTGGTCATTTGCCCCGTCCGCTGTATTAAACTGCGGAATATTAAAAATTAAACTGCGAACGAAGCCTTATTAATCATTTAATTCGATCTTCGGATGAAGGATCACGAGTTAAATTGACAATATTAATTTTAGATCGTTGATTTATATATATATATATATATATATATATATATATATATATATATATATATATATAAAGTCGTATGAACATTAATACCCTTCGTCTTTGTACTCGTGAAAATTCAAAATGAGCCTCCTGACAAAAATGATGTGTCTCTTGACTCTTCAAATATAATTTGGCGTATGCAGAAATTTTTTGCTGGGGCTGTGTTAATTGCTTTAATTAACTATATATGCGTTTACGTAAGCGTAAACTCTTTCATCTAATTAGTCAAGACAGTCAGTATAAAGTCTGCATGCAATGCATGTTGAGTGTAATTGTAAACATGGAGTATCTTTGTTTGTCAATTAATTACTTAATTTATTATATTATTCCTATATATATATATATATATTAATTATTAATTAAATAATTTTTTATTTTTTAATAAATTTTGAAGGGTAATATTAAATTTAATATTCATTTTAATCAATCAAAAAACATTTTTAATTACATTTGTTAATTTTTGTGTTTTCTCCTAAAACGTCAATTAAAAAGAATCGAGTATTTCATTTGTAGATTTCAAAGAAGCATTAATGACTTAGTTTATGATATTATCCTTAAATTAAATATTAATTTGTTTATCTTTTATTTTTTTCAATGAATTTTGAATAATAATATTGAGATTTTATACTCATTTTAATCAATCAGAGAAAACATTAATGCGTACAATTTATAGTGTTCTAATAATTATCGAAATTTGAGTTTTACTATATATATTTAGTAGTTTTTGATGACTTATTTTGATGATGATCAAAATACTAGTAGTAGTAAGAAAATAAAATTAAACAAGGAATGTCGTTACGTAAAATTAATTTTATGATTAGTTGGTCAATTAATTAATACGGTGTTGACACGCAATGTTAAAAATAGAAAGATACATCACTTCTCAATATGCGTATCAATTATATTGATCAATTAAACAAAATTAACTTCGTACATAAACAAAACCAGGAATTGGTACCACCGGAAATTAACTAGGAATTGTACAGTTTGAGTTTGTTTGTTTAAGTAATTTAATGGAGTACTACTACTCCACTACTACTACTAAACCGGCTTGTATGTAACCTAGCTATGATTGCATTAAATAGCTGTAATTTTGCTATTACTACTATCCTCTAACAACTCTCTCACATAATTCAAAACCAAAATTAACTCCAAATTAATTGGTTTGTTCCTTTAATTAGTAAACCGATCCATTGACATGCAAATTGATAGTTCCCATAAAAGTCTATAATACTCCAGCCGTCCAGCCCCATTCTTTAAAAACTTACTACTCCCTCCGTTTTTTAATATAGGTTGTGTTAAAATTATACACAAGTATTAAGATAATAATTATATAACATTAATTATAATATCAATTATTTATATTACCCTTATATTGGAAGAAGAATTTGTTATTTATTAGATAAAAAATAGTGAAAAAATCAAAGTTACATTTAATACTTAAAATACTATTAGAAACTAAACAATTAACGCTTACTTGAAATTCTCAAACGACTTATATTAAGGAACAAAAATATTTCTCTAAAACGACCTATATTAAGGAACGGAGAGAGTACTCCCTACTTTAATAATGTTTTCTTAATACTCCTTCCGTTCCTTAATATAAGTCGTTTTAGAGTTGTGCACAAGTATTAAGAAAATGATTATAAAACATTAAATATATTATCAATTATCTATATTGCCCTTATATTGAAAAAAGAGAGTATCATTTATTGGTCAAAAAATAGTGAGAGAACCAAAGTCATATTTATTACTTGGGGTAATATTGGAAACTAAGCAATTAATGCTTCCTTGAAATTCTCAAACGACTTATATTTAAGAACAAAAATATTTCTCTAAAACGACCTATATTAAAGAACGGAGGTAGTAGTATAAATTATTTTAGAGTTATGCACAGACATTAACAAAATAATTATAAAATATTAAATATATTATTAATTGTTTATATTATTTTATTGAAAAAAGAAAGTGTAATTTATTAGATAAAGAATAGAAAGAGAATCAAAGTTATATTTAATATTTGAGGTAATATTAGAAACTAAATAATTAATGCTTACTTATTATCAAACGACTTATATTAAAAAATAAAAATATTTTTCTAAAACGACTTATATTAAGTAACAGAGGGAGTATTAAATATTACTTTTTTTTACCAGAAATTAATGCTATTGTAACATATTTTTGTGAGATTTTTCAACCCTAGTCATCGATTTAACTCTTCTTCATTACACATTCCCTTCAATTCCATCAAACACACTGTATATTTTTATAGTTTTAGTTAGTATAATTAAAATCAACACCGATTAATTAATTTATAATATTGAATAATATTCTTATTTCAAAAATGAAATTATAATCCGGCATTTTTTTACCATTTGATGAATTTGTGAATTTTTTATCAAAATTTTAGTGGTTGAAATTTTTTTAAATTTTAATTGTAAAAATATGTTTAATAATTCTAATTTTTGATAGGATTAATCTTAATATTATTAACTATTTATTAATATATTTTGATAATTAGTAATAAAATTGTTAAAATAAAAAATATAATGTACTGAATAAAATTAAAAGAAAAATAATGTAACGAAAAGGAGCCAAATCTCAGAGAGAAGAGACCTGTGATTGTTGTGCTCCATCATTTCTGTCTAGTTTGTATATGTTGGTTCGTTTACAAATGATTTAACATAGAAAACCTATTGTTAATATTGAATTAAGGAGTTGCATTTGCAAAAAAGATTATTGACCATGTTTGAGAAATAATTTTATTGTTAGAGTATATAAGTATCGCTAAAAGTTTAAAATGTTATTAAAATAAATGTAAAAATGTTACTAAATGTATATTTATTTTGGCAATAAAATTATTGTTATGGAATTGGCATTTTCAACAACCGTAAAAAAGATTGATTTTATAAATTTTTGTTAATGATGATTATATAAGCTAACACAATGCACTAAAATTTTGTCATCATAATTTATTAGCATAACATCACTAGTAAACTAACAAGTTTATAATTTCAATTTTCAAACATAAATATTAAGCAAAAATTAATACTTAATATTTACAAATATTATAAATGATATTCTTTTTATAAATTTTGAGGTTTTTTTTTATAAAAAATGTGTATTAAATCAATCAGTTGTGTGTATCCATGTTTTCGACATAAGAAGTATTTTCTTTTTTATCTTTTACATATATAACAATAAGTTTATATTTTACGTGCTGATATTTTCAGCACAAAAATTTATTTTTTTTGCACAAATATTCCATACATATATACATATTACAACTGTATAATGCTAAGAAAAAAAAAAGTGATGAAAATATTCTTAATTTTTTGTTAAATTTATTACTAGCAGTAGTTGCTTACAAGAAATGTGATTGTTCTAATTCCTCCAAAGGGCCACCTCGTCCTCTACAAAGATTTCAAACTGATCATATCATCTCACTACTACTTCAATTCCCAAAGCCTACCCCCGCCCCCCCCCCCCCGCCACTCTACTACAATGCTGTCTTTTGTCTTAATTCCCAAAAGTACCCCTACTCCCCTCCATTGGCATAACCCCATTTGTGCACCCTCTTTCATTCCCGAGACACCACCAAAATAGGGCTATTTTCGTCTTTTCAGTCCACCCCTTCACCGAACAAGGACGAAAATCCGCCACAGCTAGCCGCAACCGCCATGTTTTCAGAGATGCTCAGCACCAAAAACAATACGCATGTTAACCCCCTTTCTCTTTCCTCTTTGTTTGACTATATATATTTACACACTTTATTATTTTTAATTCAGATTTTATGAAAAATATGAATATTAAAAATATTAATTAATAAATTGCTTAATTAATCAAATTAACTATTAAATAATTATAAAAAATTAAAATTCATTGTAAAGATAAAAAGAAAAAAAATTAATAAAGTAGTTTTTTTGCATATGATTAGTGATAAAATGACAATATCAAAATTCTAATTTAATTGAGTAGTTTTTAACACATAACTAGTGATGCTCAAAATTGTCCATATTAAAATTCTAATTTAATAGTTAATTTGATTACGTAACTATTAAGAAAGATGATAAAATGACAAAATTGTCCATATTAAAATTTTAATTTAATTGTGTAGTTTTTTACACATGACTAGTGATGCTTCATAAATATGCAGAGAACAGAAATATGACAATTAATACTAAGAGTATTATTATAAGTAAATTATTGTAAGAAATATATTATTTAAGATAAGTAAATATTTAATTTAAAACTACCTAAAATAAAAAAAAATCCTGAGACTGAAGGAGTAATATTTAATATAAAATGTTAAATGACTAATACTTATTTTCTTAAAATTTACAGACCGACAGATATATAAAGAAACAAATTTACTTCGTATAAATTAAAAAACAAATTTCACACTACATAAACCGATAAAAATAAATAAAGGAGTATATAATATATGTATATACATACATATATATATACTAGGTAGTTGTGTATAAACATTTGCTATCTCTCTATATATAAACAGTTTGCACAAAAACCATGCAAAAAGTAAACCATCCCACCTAAAACCCTAAACCCTTGAAATTCTTGATTCTATGGAGGGTGATAACGTGGAAGTACCACCGTCCGGCAGTGGATCTCCGGCGACCCCCAGATGGAATCCGACGAAGGAGCAAATAACCATGCTAGAGAATTTGTACAAGCAAGGGATAAGGACTCCAACGGCTGAGCAGATTCAAGAAATAACAAGTAGGCTTAAAGTGTACGGTCACATAGAAGGGAAGAATGTTTTTTACTGGTTTCAGAATCATAAAGCAAGGCAAAGGCAAAAACAGAAGCAAGGTCATAACAATATGGCTAATTACTTCAATCTGTATCTTCATCAACAGCCGACTTCACCTTTTCTCTCTCCTACTCCTGGCCCAAATGGTTTGTTCCTTTTTCCTTCAATTTTTTTTTAATTTCAATTTATATATATATATATATATATATGTGTGTGTGTGTGTGTGTGTAGTACATAATATTATTAAAAAGGATTTGTGTAACAAATTATTCATTTTTCGAAATAAGTAATTTACTTGTTAATTTTTTTATGTACGAGATTATATATTGACATGCATATATACATAATTTTTTATAAGAATTAAAATTTGATTTTACACGAGAAAATTATGAAAAAGAATTTGTGTTTACATGCAATTGAAATAAATGTTCATGGTGTGAAAATGTCAACAAATCTAAATGTTAATTATGTGAAAATGCACTTGATCTTTTATTTATTTATTTTATTTTTAAAGTTAATTTGAAATATAATATTACGTGTTTGTCATGTTCTTGATTTGTACTTGTTATAATTAATGCGTAATATTGTAGTTTGTGTTTACATTATTTTAATAGTAGTGTCAAGATGATCTAGCTAGCTATTAGTTCTAGAAAGAGCGAGTCTTCATGTATAGAGGGGCTCGATTTATGTGAGAAGGCGCGGTATGTAATACCTGAACTGTCTTTTTCTATTTGTTGGTTTGTTAACAAAGATTTCTGTACGTATCAAATTTGGAATTTGCCCTTTTTCAGTTTAAATAACACACTATGTTGAAAATCATGCATGTTAATTTGACTGGAATAAATTAAACTATTAAAATATTCTGCTAACCATGCAGTTGCTTTCTGGCTAAGTGTTAGTTTCCTTATAGGTATTTGCATGCTTATAGGGCTAAATATATTCCTATTACATCAAGTACTATTATATTTATAATTTGGCTTTAAAAATTTTGAATTTATAATTTATTATATAAAATGCTTAATTTGATACGATATCAAACCTTAATTTCAGAATTCTGCCAAAATTGACTAACATACCTGACCTGTTCACGAATCTGATCGAGTCTGAAGTATTTAATAGGGCTATTATGTTATACTAAGTACCATCAAATTAATAATTTGGCGTTCAATGTATTTATGTTGACTTTGAAAATACAGTTTGATTGTATTCATATTTGGATCGACTTCATTAAAAATTAAAATACTTTTAAGTACAATTAAATTTAAATAAAAATATTCTAAGTACAATTAGTCCCAAATTAAAATACTTCTAAATATTTTTCACTTCCATAACTTCTTCCCTCTAGCACAACAATCTTGAGGTATGAAGTTGGGGGGAAAAGTAATCAGGCCAACTGAGTTGCTTCAAATTGGATGATTGGTACCCAATTATGGTGTATTGGGGGAAAAGCTCTGCGGAGGATTGTCATCAAAGGTGCGATGATAGTGAGCAGATCCAAATTTTAATTGGTCGAGTAATCGATGATAAGATGATAAAGAAAGAGTGCTGAAATTTGAATTTTTTTTGTTTCATTTTTAGATATATATTTAAATTTTACTTTTGATTTTTTATTTTAATAATATATATATAAATATAATATTTATTGTGATGTGATTGTTTAGTTTGAGATTAGATTGTAGTTTAGGAAAGAAAATAGTGCTTGATCAGTGGTGAAGCCAGAATTTTGATCTAGTTGGGGCAAAATTTTATGATGCTATAAATAATTTGGCAGGGGTTCGGGGGTGCAGAGATCCCGAGCAATTTTTTTATAGATAATCTTGTGTTTTTTGGACAGTTGAAAATGTAAAACATGTATTTTGTTACAATATTGTTAATATATCAAGTAATAACATTATATATACCCTTTATATATTGACCCCCCTAATACGCATTTCTAATTACAAATTTGTTAATAAATATTAAATTTCTTATGTTATAAAAATAATATAAATTAGATTATTATTTATTTTAAAAATATTAGAAGAAGATGCATACATCAAGAAGAAGTAAAAGTAATATAAAATTAAGAAAGTCATAAAAAAATAAATTTAACCCCGTATATTAAAAAAATTATAAAATTTTAATAAAGTCAATTTATTCATTATACTTAAATTTTTTCTAAACTTATCATATGTTATAACATATATTTTTTTCAAAGAGGTCAATTGACCCCACACCTGTCAATGTGGCTTCGCCCCTGTGCTTGATTGATGATGGTGATGGAGGAGTTGATGATGGTGATGGTAATGGTAATGGAAGTGATGGTGATGGTGATGGTGATGGTGATGGTAATGGAGGAGTTTAGGGAGGAAATAATGAGATTTTTTATTTATTTTTATATTAATAAGTCTTTAAATCAGTTGTTTTAGAAATAATTTTTAAATTTTTTTTTTTTGTAAATCAAATTGTACTTTTTAATTCGGTTAAACTATATAATACTAGTTGTCTTGCGAACAATTGAGATAATTCTGGTTAATTTTGGTAGGAATCTGAATTTGAGGACTATATTATATTTAATTAGATATTGTATATAATAAATTGTAAACTTAAATATTTTGGAAGTAGAATAATAAATATGATAATATTTGATGTAACGAAGAAAGTGTATTTTGCACTTAGATTATCGGTTTAATTTATTGTGGTGAGTATATAATTTTATGGTCTGTCATTTTCCTTTCGTTTTGGTGCTTAACTCAGATTCCCTTTCCCCACTACTTTTAATTCCCATCCCTACTTCAGCTTTTTTTTTTTTTTTATCTAGATCTCTTACATGGTTTAATATAGCATTGTGACTGTAGGTTATTGCCACGTCTATATTCTTAGTCATCAACATGTGTGTCTTTGTGTTGTCCGTCATCACCATTGGGTATATGTGTTTGTCCATCACAATATTGTTCGTTATCACCACGGACGTGTCTATATAAGTGTTGTTTGTGATTACCACGGTCTATATATATATATATATATATTATTAATTAAAAAAAATTAAACTCATACCCACTTCTTTCTCATTTGCAATATATATTGTTCGTCATCACCATTTATTTATATATATATATATATATATATGTGTGTGTGTGTGTGTGTGTGTTCTTTGTCATCCCACGTCCAAATGAACGTTTTTATGCGGATAAGTTTATTGGACCAAAAGGAATTTGTTATAGTGAATAAATAGATTATATTGTTAAAATAAATTTATTTTATTTTTTTAATTTAATTATTTTGTACAATTTATCTGTAAATATAGAATTATTTCGTTCAAATATATACATTGTTCGTCATCATTATATGTATGTAATGTTTGACATCACGTCTGTGTTTTTTGTTATCACCACGCATGAGCTTATTTAATTTATTAGTCATCACTATGTATCTATATTATCCTTTATAATATATAATATATATTCCACGTGTGCGTCACATTTAATTATTACATGCTGATTTCATATCTTATGCACTTTTTGCACTTTCATCATTTGATTAAGAGTAATGCTACGGATATAAATTATTTTATAAATATTTTATAAACTGTTGAAATATATAAGAGAGAAACACTTTAATATATAACAACAATCAAGACTATTTTTTTTTAATTTAGACTGAAATTAAACTCACTCACACACCCATTCTTGAAATTAAACACTTTAATACCAAGGTTCGACCCCAGTGTTATATAAGAACAATCAAGAATATTAATAACATTGTTGTATCTAAATGATACGTGAAATTGGATTTTTGTGTTTCTAGTTGTTTACCTGCCACAAAGTGATCTAGGGTTCTACCCTCAGTGTCCCAAGCTACTTTTACCTGGTGGCAGAAAGAGGAGCCCAAGGCTCGACAAAGTCGAGAAACCAAACCCTAGCGGTGTAGATCAATCCGGGCAGCTAGGGTTGCAGACCATGCTACCAATGGGCAGTGGTAATATTCAAGAAACATTGCCACTATTTCCACTTCACCCAACTGGAGTTCTACATGAAAGAACAACCACTCTTTCTCTTGGTTCCGACTGTTCAGATAATTCCATTGCTACTACCACTCCTTCAACCTCCTCAGAGACTACTACTTGCATTACCTATGATCAACAAGAAGGTGCTGGTGATCAACTCTTCTTTGACTTCTTTTGTGGGAAAAAGTCAACCTAATTATAACTGTCAATGCATGCCTCTAACATGCAGTGCGTACCGTACATGTCTTTAATTTAGTTAGTTCCTTAATTAGCCTGGATATAACTAATTAATTGGTGTTTTTGGTTAATTTTGAAATTATGTTGCTTGAGTGAATGCTTGCTTTGTGGAGATCAAGGGTTTTTGATAATGTTATTTTGCATGGTGTAAATTATGTTGTGCATCATTTCTCAATCTATATTTTTTTTCTCTTTTAAATAAGTTATTAGGTTTTATCCTAACTTATTTTCATTCTTTTAGATTGTTGATTGCTGGCATTAATTAATTCCTTTCAGGTCTTAATTATCATGAGATGAGATGGTTTTATTTTGAAATTAATGCCAAAATTAGTATAATTGAGCATGTATGATGGTATTCTATGTCTCTATATATATGAACAATTTGTGGAGTACTGTCAGCCACTAGCAAATTAATTAATGTCGTCCATATACTTATTTTGATGAGATAAAGTAAGTTTACTGTATGTATTTCCTAAAGGTCATTATTTTTTGTATAACTTTAACTAATGCATGCATCTAAGTAATTTGTTAATTTTAGGATAAAATTGTGTTTTCACTTTAATCATCTTTTTTGACAAATATAAGGCCTTGGAGTAGTTATTTATATAGTACTCAAATGGGGTGATTTATAATTCTGTTAGATTAGAAACCTATAAGAAAATAAATTCCACAACACTTTATTTTTAAGGGTTTTTGTTGTCCGATTTATATAATGATAAATACGTACAAATGCATACGGTCAATCAAGTAATAAAGAAATAAGAAAAGTATCGAACCCACATGGAATAGTTACTAACAATTAATTTAATTACCATAATTTTATCAATTCAAATTCACTTAAACAGTTACTCTAGTTGATTTGTGAAGTTGATTTGTGAAATTGTTTTGATTAAAAGAAAATAAAAGCTAATTAATTAATAATTATTGAGCACTGTGGACAAGGAAATCGTACTTTGCTAGGATTAGGATTTCGTGTTGGCTAAGGAGGAGAGAAATCCACGAAGAGCACGAAATTGATTGATTGATTGAAGAGGGGAGAAGAACAGGTGGACGATTACTCCAACGACACGTGGCAGAACTCCTAGAATCCGAGAACTGTATTAGGGTTATAGGGATTCCAAGAGCCTTCTTCTTGAGTCCTTCGAGTTGAGAGAGAGTGTCCAAATCCTTTAGTGCTTTTAGGTAAAATATCCAAGCCTTAAGTCACCAAAAAAGTTCTCCCTCTTCCTAGAATGGAAGGGGTATTTATAGAATTTTCTGGAATTAAGTAGTCACATGTTAGGCACATATTTTTCAGAGAAATTCCAAAAATACCCTTTAGTCATTAGAATAATGTCCATATTGTCATGTCCTTCTAGCCACCAATCCAATCTCTCAATCAATTCCCAAAACGAGCTGCATCCACGAGTCTTCTGCCTTGGGACACGTGGAGGCTTCTCCCGGGTCTAGGATTGCTTATCAATTTACTAACATCTTTCAATGACTAATAAAAAGACATATTTCAGTTATTTTGTTAGTATTTTCGTGCAAGACACTTAAAACAAATTCATTAAACACAAATTCCAAACAAAGTTACGCATGGCATACAAGTACTTTCATCTCATACACTGTTATGTTATCGAAAACTTTATAATGAGAGGCGAGTTAATCGATCACACCAATTAAGGATCAAACTACACGGCCACCGCTCAAATATCAAAAAAAATAAAGGGTTAATTACATATTTTAGTATATTTTTAGAAATAATTACAATAATAGTGCATTCATAAAATAATTATAAAAGTAATACACTTTCCATATTTATTTACAATATTAGTGCAATTAGGATTCCTTAATTTAGGGAATTAGTATGTAATTAATTAGGATTCCTTAATTTAGGGAATTAGTATTGATTTACTTATTAAATTAAGTAATTAATAAGTAATCCATATAGCAAACTTTTCTCTCTCCTCTTGTTACATAGTATATCTCAACTTCTTCTCATCTCATCTTCTTCACCGGGACTACTTTCTCTCTCTAGACTATGCCATGGCAGCTTCTTCATCTCTAACTATTTCTCAGGCCATCCTTTCTCGATCTATTCCTCACCATGGCAGCTCCAATTCTTCTACCCAATAACCCTCTTCTTCTCTCTCCTCTTTCTCTCACCTACCCACTTTCTCCACCTCCCTCAAATTATCCTCTCTGTGACAAGAACTCCATCACGGACGGTAGTGTAGTGGTCATCGTCGTGGAGACGCTCGAAAAGACGGAGACTTCACTGGTGGAGAAATCGATGAACACGATTTGGTTCCTGGCCATTGATGCAGTGAAGAAGGCCAATTCGAGTCACCCGGGTCTACCCATGTGGTGTGCCCCATGGGTCACATTTTGTATGACGAGGTGATGAGGTACAATCCCAAGAACTCATAACCAAACCTTCATACCAAGGTAATCAATTCAATTTTATTAAGTTATCAATTTATTTTGAATATAATGCAGTTGGTAGCCAAACCTTCATGCAGTTGGTTGCCAAACTTTCAGACCAAGGTAACCAGTTCACACTGCAGGTGTGGAGATAGATTGGTTACCTTGGTATAAAGGTTTAGTTACCTTGGTATAAAAGTTTGGTTACCTTTTTAAGAAGGTTTGGTTATCAACATTACATTAAACATCACTCTCTTGTCTCTCTCTTTCCTATTCAGTGTTCTTATTTTATTTTGGATATGAAACTGGAATTAGAATTTTCGGACATGAATAAAAATATCCACCTCATTTCTACATCTCATCGACCATTTTGTGGCTCTGTCTCACTGGCAAAAGGGATGAGGAAGATGACCTGCGAAGAGGAGGAGGAGGAAGATAACGTTGCCAAACTTTGAATATTTGAATTTGAATTATTATTTTGAATTTTAATTTTAATTATGGCAGTTATTTCTTCTTGATTTTAGGTTTTCTTATTATTGTGAATTGAATCCTTTACTAATTTCCTAAATTAAGGAATCCTAATTGCACTAATATTGTAAATAAATATGAAAAAGTGTATTATTTTTGTAATTATTTTGTGGATGCACTAATAGTGTAATTACTTACTAAATATTGTATATTATTATAAATGACCCAAAAATAAAACTAAGTTTTTCCTCTATTTTTGCCCAAATCTATCTATATCTATATTATAAGTCTTTCTAGGGGGACATTGTTCTCTAGTGACTTTTTTTTAGTACTTTTCAAAAAATGTATAGTATTTATTCCAACTGAAATTTTTAAATAAAACAATGTTTTAGTTTGTATAACCTTGTTTCTTATATATATCCAAATTACATCTAAAACATTATTTTCTATAAAAATTTCAATTAGAATAAATACTATATATTTTTTAAGAGGTACTAAAAAAAAGTCACTAGAACAATATCCCTCTAAACTCATTGATATTCTAAAGCGGGAGAAAAAAATTAATTTGCTGTAAACTTTTTTAAGTTCATCTCTTATTAATTTTTTAACATCTCTCTTCCATTATTTCGCTTTCTTAGAATATATTATTTTACTTTTTAACGCAAGCGTATAAATTAATCGCTTGACTCAAGCTTAAGACTGATGAACAAATATTTCGAGCTTGATTCGTACTCGTTCGATTAAAAGTTCGATTTAAGTTCGACTCAAAATTTAAATGAGTCAAATATGAGCACATTTTAAATTTCGATAAATTACTCGAACCTCCTTAAATTGTAATTTTCTATTGATACTCAGATCATATTCGTTCAAAAATTTCAAACTGCTCGGGCTCGACTTGGAATCGTGTTCGACTCGGTAGCTAAGTGAGCTTTAATTAAACCTTATTTTATACTCAATAATTTTTGTGAACCAAATCTAAACAACTCAATACTAAGTTCGTTTACGCTCTTACTCAAGCTAGAGAGTATTTTTTACAAATATTAACAATATAGATGATAAGAGAGTAGATCATAATCCTTCACTGGATCAATAATCTCCACTAAATGGGCCTATGACTCACGGCCCTCTACTTATAAGACGGTCTAGTCTGAAGCCCCAAAATACATCTATCTATATCAATTTCCTCGAACTCGATTGCCTCTTTCTCTTTGCTCTACACGCCCCCGTCCCTCTCTCTCTCTCTCTCTCTCTCTCTCTCTAAGCGAAGATTAGTGGAGGGTATTTGCTTTGTCGTGATGTTCTGTGTTTATGGATTCAATGCTAATCTCCAAATGGTAATTTTCTGAGATCCCTACAGTTCATGTTCCTTTTCTCTTCTGTTTTTTCTTCAAGAATTGTAGGATTTTCAATTCCATTACTTGAGACAGTTTTTCCACCCATATTATTTTCTATCAATTTTTTGAATTTGAAGATTGAATTATTAAATTAAGGATTGAATTTTGGTATCCCTCTGCTAAGATGAGTTAGGGTGTTTGAGGGAAGGAATTCGGAATTTTGTGATGTACTTTTTGTTGATTTTGCTGGGGGTATGATAATTCCTTATACAAACAAAGTGTTCTTATAGATAGGGGATAAGGTTTAAAATGGGAGAGGATTTACTCACATCTCTAACAATTGAGAATTATCACCCATCTACATTTTTGTCCATGGACCCAATTGCTACCCCACATGAGGAAACAGACCGAGACATGAACCGAGCTGTCATTCTTACTGGACCGCCCGATATTAATCTTCCCTTGTCAGTTGAGCCTAGTCCTCCACCGTCCTCGTGGAATCACGAAGCTTTTGACATGCTAGATGCTAGCCTTGGACATCAAATTAATGAGTCCGATACGCTCCTTAACATGTCTAAGAGTGTGAGGAAATGTGCTAAGAGATTGGATAGTATTTGGGGGGCTTGGTTTTTCTTTAGTTTCTACTTCAAGCCTGTTTTGAAGGACGAATCAAACTGCAATGTGATACGCGATAGCAATGGGGTATCTGGGTTTGATAAATCGGATCTCCAGTTTGATGTTTTTCTGGTTCAGCATGATATGGAGAATATGTATATGTGGGTGTTTAAGGAGAGACCAGACAATGCATTGGGTAAAATGCAGTTAAGGAGTTATATGAATGGGCATTCTCGTATGGGAGAGCGCCCGTTTCCATTTAGTGTTGAGAGGGGGTTTGTTCGGTCTCATAGAATGCAGCGTAAGCACTACAGGGGCCTTTCTAATCCTCAGTGTGTACATGGAATTGAGCTCGTTCCATCGCCGAATCTTATGGTTATCGATGAGGAAGAGCAGAAGAGGTGGACGGAACTTACAGGTAGGGATCTGAGTTTTTCTGTGCCACCTGAAGCAAGGGAATTTAGTTCATGGAGAACTCTTCCTAATACAGAGTTTGAACTTGAGAGACCACTTCCTGTCCTGAAGAATAATCAACATCCCCCTCCAAGAAAATTGCTTAATGGGTCTGGTTTGAACTTGTCAACTCAGTTATCGAACCATGTAAATGGCAATGGAGTAGACCTTTTGCATGTTTGCAACAAGAGGAAGAAAGATCTCTTCTCAAATGGGAATGATGATGATTGTTGCTTTACCACCAATCCACACTCAGATCGAGTTCAAGATATGGAGTTCCATCCATTAGAACCATCATGGATGAATGAATTCAGTGGGGTGATGAAGAATGCATATGGGCCGGTTACAGCTGCAAAATCTATATATGAGGATGAAGAAGGATATTTGATCATCGTCACCTTGCCTTTTTCTGATCCTGGTAGAGTTAAAGTTCATTGGTGGAACAATCTTACACATGGTGTTGTGAAAATATCATCTGTGAGCACTGCTTGCATGCCATTTGTCCAGAGAGATGAAAGAACATTTAAGCTCACTGATCCATCTCCTGAGCACTGTCCTCCTGGGGATTTCAAACGGGAAATTCCGCTTGCTACGCGAATTCCAGATGATGCCAAGCTAGAAGCATACTTTAACAAAAGTCGAACAGTTCTTGAGATCATGGTGCCCAAACACCGTGTGGGACCAGAAGAGCACGAAGTTCCTGTTTGTCTTCGGCCTCCCAACGAGTTTATTTAGTCTGGAATGATTCATTTTGTTGGGTAAATGTAAGTGTAGCCATTTTGGTTAATATTAATAACTTGAAGCAAAAAATTGTTGTTATCATAGCTGTTATCCTAACTAATTATAAAGTCATTTCAACTTAGTGTGAGATAGATGATTTTGGTTATCTTTTATGGTTTTGATTGGCATAGCTATTTCTCCTGCAACCTCATTGCTTATGTGCTCAGTTGTACTAGTTCCTACAATATTATTAGTGTATATACAACCTTATGACATTACAGGTATGCATTTCATGTCTTGAGATCCATGAAGAGAAATATGTAATTGCTCCAACTAGAATTTTTGGGTGGGTAAATATGATTTGATTTGAACGGAACTATTCTATATGTTGAGTTGCAAATTGTGGTCAATCTGTATTCATGTGGATGTAAGCTAGTCCATAGAGCTGACTTGTTCAGTATTAACTAATAAGTATCAGTAGCTGGATTTGCAAGCTATTGTGTTTTGCCGGTTTTCATTTTTCGAATAGTCTGAAAGTATAAATGTTAATATTGTAGTTCTAGTTTTTCCAATACCGATCTCTTGGTCACTGCTGTATTAGTCTGCAAAAGGTCATTGTTTAGTTTTTAAGCACTTTGGTTTGTCCCGTGTCAGGATTTAGCAACAAAACTATTTTCATTTTCTCCTTCTGCTCTTCCCGGGAAGGAGACCTAGAACTGAATGATAACTCCCTTTGGCCATCCAAAAATGAGAGTTTTCGTTTCAGTTTTTTGGGTTTTTTACCCTTTCAGATAGAGAACTCATTTTCTGACAACTAAAAACTGACACAAGTCAAAATAGTTAGCAATTTTGGTTGTAGGCAAACCATAGTAGTTGTGGTACTCTTATGAGTTGAATACCTTAATTTTTATTTATTTATTAGTTGGTACTTTCATTGGCTATTTATTTTTATTTTTTAGTTTCATCCCTCACTTTTCATATGGTTATAAAAGGCATACTAGGGGGGCGTTACACACTGTTCTTGTACCTTCTTTTTTTCCCTTTCTTATGTTAGAATATGGCCCTTATGATAGCATTACCTATAGTTTCTATTAGTCTAGACAGTAACTTCATTTTGTAATTTTCAACAAGTCACTGCATAATCTGGGCATCTAAGAATAACCTTGAAGAACAAATAAATAGACTATATATACGGCTAACAAAAACTATAGATAATCTTCTTATCAAAATACCAAACAAGCATATAGCAATAGATATAAGCTACCAAACAGATGTAGATTAGATGACATCCCAAATTCACAAACAAAAGGAAACCCTAAACAAAATTAATCAACTTCTTCAATCTTTGGTCCGGCACCAGAACCACTTCCACCGCCAACATTAGGACCATCTTCATCCATTGCTCCGCCCATGCCACCGGCTCCTCCCTGGTACATCTTGGCAATGATGGGGTTGCATATACCCTCCAGCTCCTTCATTTTGTCTTCGAATTCATCAGCTTCCCCGAGCTGATTCCCATCAAGCCACTGAATAGCCTGTTCAATTGCATCCTCGATCTTCTTCTTGTCTGCAGCATCAAGGTTGGAGCTTATCTTCTCGTCTTTGATCGTGTTCCTCATGTTGTAAGCATAATTTTCCAAGGCATTCTTAGCCTCGACCTTCTTCTTATGCTCCTCATCCTCGGATTTATACTTTTCGGCTTCTTGCACCATCTTCTCAATCTCCTCTTTAGAGAGCCTGCCCTTGTCATTGGTGATTGTAATTTTGTTCTTCTGGCCAGTGGTTTTATCCTCGGCTGAGACATTCAGAATACCGTTTGCATCAATATCGAAGCAGACAGTGATCTGTGGCACACCCCTTGGTGCAGGTGGAATACCAGATAGCTCAAACTTGCCCAACAAATTGTTATCCCTTGTTCTTGTTCTTTCACCCTCAAAAACCTGGATCAATACACCAGGTTGATTATCAGAATATGTCGAGAACACCTGCTCCTTCTTGGTTGGGATGGTAGTATTCCTTGGGATCAAAACAGTCATCACACCTCCAGCAGTCTCCAAACCAAGCGAAAGAGGAGTAACATCCAGCAGTAGCAAGTCTTGCACCTTCTCATTCCCTTCACCGCTCAAAATTGCAGCCTGAACTGCAGCACCATAGGCAACAGCCTCATCAGGGTTAATGCTCTTGCAGAGCTCTTTCCCATTGAAAAAATCCTGCAATAATTGCTGAACTTTGGGAATCCTAGTAGACCCCCCAACTAGCACAACATCATGGATAGTGCTTTTGTCCATTTTTGCATCCCTCAAACACTTCTCCACAGGCTCCATACATTTCCTGAAAAGGTCCATGTTGAGCTCCTCAAACCTTGCCCTGGTAATTGTTGTGTAAAAATCAATACCCTCGTACAAAGAATCAATTTCAATTGTAGTTTGAGCAGTCGAAGAAAGAGTTCTCTTTGCCCTCTCACAGGCAGTCCTCAATCTCCTCAATGCTCTAGCACTCCCACTAATATCCTTCTTATTCTTCCTCTTAAACTCTTGAACAAAGTGATTCACCATTCTATTATCAAAATCTTCACCTCCCAAATGGGTATCACCAGCTGTGGCCTTAACCTCAAAAATACCCTCTTCAATAGTCAGAAGTGAGACATCAAACGTGCCACCACCAAGATCAAAGATAAGCACATTCTTCTCACCAACACTACTAGCCTTCTTGTCCAGACCATATGCAATTGCAGCTGCTGTAGGCTCATTGATAATTCGCATAACATTAAGGCCTGAGATGACACCAGCATCCTTTGTTGCTTGACGCTGGGAGTCATTGAAGTAAGCAGGGACAGTTACAACCGCATTCTTCACTGATGTGCCGAGAAAAGCCTCAGCAATCTCTCTCATCTTGATGAGAACCATTGAAGAGATTTCTTCAGCGGCAAATTGCTTCTCTTCACCCTTGTAATTTACAACAATCATTGGCTTGTCGCCAGGTCCAGGGATGACCTTAAAAGGCCACAACTTCATGTCACTCTGCACTGAGGCATCACTGAATCTCCTACCAATCAACCGCTTAGCATCTGAAAAAGGCACAATTAAATTAGATCATAAGCCCAATATAATTCAGACATACCACACACAAATTGGACACTAATTATAAATTGGAACCCTTTTTAGGGCTTTTAGTCAAGTATATGAGTACAACAATATAAACAGAGCATAGCATCGTGAATTTGAAGCAGCAAACGAAAAAATCATAAAAACTTAATTCTTACAAATTCAAAAAAACAACAATATAAACAAAAGAAACAGAACATAGCATCATGGATCTGAAGCAAAATTTAAAAAATCGAACCTAAACTTAGTTCTTACACAGCATCATGGATCTGAAGCAAAATTTAAAAAATCGAACCTAAACTTAGTTCTTACACATTCCTAACTATTCAAATTGGAGAAGGGGGAGAAGGGGGGGGAAGGGGGGGAAAGATTCTTTTAGCTAGTTTTTCAAAACATTAAGACTACAGAACATATAAGGTCCCTATTTTCAAAACTACACACGTTAAGGTGAATAAATCTCCAGTTATAATCCCTGATTTATTACAAAATTAAAGATATTCCTTAAAAAGAAATATAAATCCACAAGACTTGCACCTTTAACTGAATTCACCATTAAAACCCCAAAAAAATTAATTCACAAAATTCAAACATACATCTAATACAATAATATATTCTATGGAAGCCAAAATTTAAATGAGTAGAAGAATATACTGAACATAAATCCAAACATGAACTCAATTCGCCAGCTACCAGTTTAAAAAATAAAAACATGACTGGTGCTCAAATCAGAGATGGTTTAGAACATACCAAAAACAGTGTTGGTCGGGTTCATGGCGACCTGATTCTTAGCAGCATCTCCAATCAAACGCTCCGTATCAGTGAAAGCAACATAAGACGGCGTCGTCCTGTTCCCCTGATCATTAGCTATAATCTCAACACGATCGTGTTGCCAAACGCCCACACATGAGTAAGTTGTGCCCAGATCAATTCCGATTGCCGGTCCTTCACCTTTTCCGGCCATTCTTGTCCGAGATCAACAAGAAAAAAACTCACAAAAAATAGAAGAGAGAGAAATTGAATACTCGAAAGGAAAAGATTTGTAAAATACAATACGCTATGTATTTTGCTGACTGAAGAAGAAAGCAGAGGAATAGGGGGTTTATAAAAGGATAAGAGCTTATTTCCAGAACGTTCTTATTGTGGGTTCTGCCTTCTGAGCCGTTGGATCAAAAGAATTTAACGGTGGAAGAAAATTAGATATTTTATTTGTCGGTTTTTTTATTATTAATTCCCGCGTTTTTGTATACTGTGGTTGGTTCTAGAATTTTCGAAACATTATTCTTTTTCGCTATGTTGCCGAAATCAAAACGAATGAGAAGAGGGAAGTCTACGTCACGAGTTCACGTATTTGGATTTTTCAAAGTTATGGATATAATTTGATTTTTAAAATTAAACGATAATATATTAAATTTTAAATTGATATTAATTTATTTAATTAATATAATTATTATAATTATATAGTATATAATAAAAATTATTAATTACAAATTTTATTTTATTTAAATTTTATAAATTATACTAATTTTAAAATTAAGTATGTTATCATTTGATCTCAAAAGTCAAATTTTATCTGTAAGACCCCAATTTTTTTTTTTTAATAAAGAATAATTTTTCTCAAAATATATTTTTGAATATTATGATGTGGATATGATATAATGTTATAGTTGTGGGTAATATTTGAAAATTTTTGTAAAATAAGCAAGTTGATATAAAATATTCGTTGTGTCGATTAATGGAAAATATTCGTTTAAATGGGAATATTAAATGACTTCAAGACAATCATTAGTGGACTCCACAATGTAAGTATTGTCGTAGTTAGAAAAGCTACGAAATATCTTTTATAAAAATAACTACGAAAAGTTTTACCGTTAAACTGTTGAACTACCATGTGGTAAAAGTGCGATGTCTGGCATTGGTTGCATAATAGCATTACCAGTATTGATTATTGATGCTTACGTGAAAGTCACTCAGTTATACTCAATTATTGCTACGAAGAATTGTTGCATAAGATCTCGCGTTATTTGATTCAATTATTGTCACATTATCATTTGCATAATATTTTATATTATTAAATCAATAATTGAGACAACAAAGTTATTCATATTATTATTTGCAATATTGACAATGTCTGTAAGTTACGTCAATGAGAGGTTTGGTCACCTAATCTTGGCGTCGATAAGGAGAAATCCTTATAAAGCCCCCCTCTTTCATGGGAACGACCTGGTTGTTAAATATTGTGAGTTATAATATTAATGATGAATAATTGTTGAAGTATTAAGAATGTGTTTATTGAAGATAAGTGCATTACAAAAGTTAGAGGGGAATAATGCAAACTTGAAAAACTTTAGGGGTACCAAAGTGTAATAAGTTAAATCAATATGGACCATCGATGGTGATTTTGATAGTAAATCAATCTGGATCGTCGATGGTGATTTTAATAGTAAATCAATCTGGACCGTCGATGGTGATTTTAATAGTAAATCAATCTGGACCGTCGATGGTGGTTTTATTAGTAAATCAATCTGGACCGTTAATGGTGGTTTTAAAAGTAATCAATCTGGACCGTTAATGGTGGTTTTAAAAGTAATCAATCTAGACCGTCGGTGGTGATTTTAAAAGTAAATCAATCTGGACCGTCGGTTGTGGTTCTAATAGTAATCAATATGGACCGTTCATGAATTAGTTAATATTTAGTCCATTCTTCTATAAATAGAAGCTTAATTCTTCTTTCATTCTCACCAATTCACTGAGATTCACAAGAGAAGCTATAGAGAGAGAAACTATAAAGAGAAAAAAGAAGAGTATTCTGCTACTTCACTATTGCAGTATCCGGTCTTCTACTAAGGTAAGGGACGTTATTTCTTTTATATTCGTAAGGGATATTATTTATTATATTCGTAAGGGATGTTATTTTTGTTTGGTAAAGAATATTATTTGTTATATTTGTAAGGGATATTATTTGTTGTATTCGTAAGGGATGTTATTTTCGTTTGGTAAGGGACGTTATTTCTTATTTGTAAGGGATGTTATTTTCGTTTGGTAAGGGATATTATTTGTTGTATTCGTAAGAAATAATGTTTTTCGTATTCATCCTTTAGTATGTCAGAATAACCTGTCTACGCGGATTACGTACCGTATGACAGGTGAAAATCTATTTGCAGTTTTTGTATGTTAATTCTTTTCATATTCTTAAATCTAAACTTACTATGGTAAGTATTGTGTAAGACCCCAAACTTATTATAAATGAAATTGAATTTTCTCTATTTATTATTTTAAAATAGTAAGGGTTGATGTAAGACCCCAACTTATTATAAATAAAATTGAATTTTCCTTTATTCATTATTCTAAATTAATAAGGGTTAATTTGATATAATTCTTTGGTTATGGGTGAAATGTGCAAAGTTTACAAAATAAGCAAGTGGTTATAAAATATTCATTATTATTAGGAGAATATTCGTTTGGTCGTGGAATATTCTTTTTTGTTCGGGAATCTCCGACGATTGCCAAGTAGTCATTGGTGGGCCCCATAACTTGAAAAGCGGTTGGATGAAGGGAAAGCGATAAAGATTGAGTTTTATAAATAACGACGTAAATTGTTACCGCTTTTATCGTTGGAATAATCCATTGGTTAAAATACGATGAATATGCGTGGTCGCACAAAGAAGACACCGGTATTGCATGTATTGTTGAATTATTGATCCTTACGTAAGAAGGCAATTACTCAATAATTATTACGATGAATTACTATTCAATATTATATTGATTCAATAATTGTTGCGTTGATATTTGGTATCACCTTTGTTTTCAATAATTGTCATTACACGGTATTTTCATTATCGAAGCAATAATTCATATTATCTGAATAATATTATTAGATAACATTATTGGCAATGTCTAGAAAGTTTACTAAGGAGAGATTTGGTCACCTAATCATGCGCCAAGAAGGAGAAATTCTTATTGGAAAGCCCTCTTTCCAGGGAACCGCTGGTTGTCACAATATTGTGATAATCGTAATATTATTTGTGAATAATTAATTATTGATTTATATGATGAGGAAAATATTTATTTTATGTGGATATAGATGGAGAAAATTTTTAATATGACAATTGTTGAAAATTAATATTTTATCTTTTTTCGATAAAATAAATTTATTTAAATATATTATTTTAATAATATATTAGCGGTGATATTTTTATAATGAATGTGGGATATATGAGTATATGAGGAGGTAGAGTATTTTGTGGCATTAAATGTTTAACATATGTTTTTTGTGTGTCGGTGGGACACAATTCTTGACCGAAAATTGATTATAGATCGTAAAATCGCCTGTTTGTGGATTTCATTCAATTTCATTTGGAATTTGGAAAAATTTTCTTCGCAAAGTTGTAGAGAATGGAATTTCCCATGAAAATCGTGTGTTTTGAATTTTCTCGATAAACGAGCTATTTTCTACGAATTATTGAAGTTTCGAAGATAAAATAATTTTTATTAAATAATGGGTGGGACCCACTCTTGTTTGAACATATGAAATTTCTTGGAAATTGGGTCAAAGGTTGGTGGTGGCTTAATTAGTCTTTAGGCATGCGTAGAAATAAGTTTTATAATAATATTAATTTATTAATTTAGTCTATTTTCATGCTCTAACATTTTCCTATAAATAGAGGCTAAGTTAGAATTGAAAATCACACCGTAAACAAAGTTTTTCTTTCTCTCTCTAAATTATCGAGCTTATTCTTGTGAGTATACTTTGAGTGTTGCTATATGGTGCGGTTTTATCAAAGACTATACCAAAAAAAATGTAAGACGGTTATTTTGAGGTAAGGATATTATTTGCTTCTTAAATGATATTTTTCTTCAATATCATTATGTCAAGTATTGGTGAACTTTTTATCAAATTTGGAACTTGTTGTGTCGGGGTTACTTTATTCACGTATACGGCACTATTCACGATACGACTTTATTCACTTAATACTAAGACTATTCAAGAAAAATAAAAATTTTTTTTTGTCAAAATATCTATTCGGATACTAGCTTTGATTGTATCCATGTTTTGATCATTCTTGAATTTTACACCAATATGATTATTTTCGAAGTATTTTTGGACATGGGTAAAACAAAGTACGAATCCTTAATCCTTAATCCTTGTCATTTTGTTTCACTGGATTCGTTTCTTTAAAAATATTTTCATCATCCTCAGTCCTAAATGGTGATATAAATGAATATCTTTGGCCTGTAGTGCAAAGATGAACAGGTGTTGAGATGAACATGACCAACTGGTGATACAAATGAATATCTTTGGCCCTGTAGTGCAAAGATGATTAAAGATGTATATTGATTGTTATTACGAGGATAAACTATTGATGATGGACTTTTAAACCTTAGAAGACGGTGAGAATTCTTTTCTACGTGACTTTTCTAATGGATTGTTTGCTTCATTGCATTTGTTGATCTAAAACTTGTTGTCTATTGTATTCTATTAGATTTTTCCCTGTTGAAGACTAACGATAATTTGTTGTATATTATCTTAGTCATAATATTCTTTACTGGGCTAGTTGAGCTCACACTTTTCCTTTTTGTTCCATTTTTTTCTTCTCGTGAGGTGAGAACATAGTAGGATCGAGTCTGGGTATGGAGTGATGGTTCTAGGAAGATGTTTTAGTCATCCTCCACTATTTCGTAAAATAATGTATGAATAATTAATGAAGACTTATTTGGGTGTGTATATTGTCTAGAAGACAATATTTGTATTCAAACTCACAGTTGTATTGTCGTATTCTACACAACATCTGTATTGTCAAAGTTGTAGTTTGCTTTCTATACCATGTATTTTGGCGACTCGAGAATGGGTGTTGTATACCTATTTTGGGGGCGCCACGGTTGGTATCGAGCTTAGGGATATGATCTCAAGCGGAGATCGAGGAATAGAACTAGGAGGGAGAGGCGAGTAAATCCTTCGCTAGTGTGTCCTACCTAAGCTTATTTGTTGGTCAGTCATAATATAGGGATATTATGTGACATGTTAATTTGTTTAATTAACCCTTGTTTTATGACATGATGTTGAGAATGTCGATCGAGAATATTAATAATGGAGTAAATGAGACCGTGGAGATGCTCATCTTTACCAACGAGGAAAAGCGGCAACAAAGCTGAAGAATGTCCCTCCTGTAAAAAACACTACCGAGAGCAAACGATGAACGATGGAATGTTTAGGAGCTTTTTGCGTTCATGCAAAATCGACGAGGAGACTCGTGTACAAAATACTGGTGGAAATGATAAGAACGTAGCGGTTTGTCACGCACCAAACAATTCAAAGAGTTGGGACCACCAGATTTCTATGGAAAGCCGGATCCGATCAAGGCGTAAACGTGGGTCAAGCAAATTACCAAGATATTTGATGTCTTGGGATGCACGGAGGAATGTAGGTTCCATTCGCCACCTTTATGTTTCAGAGTGAAGCAGATTCTTGGTGGGGAATCGGAAGCGTACCAGTGAGATGCACTCAACATGTCTTCGGGAAAGATTTGAACTGCTCAAACGACAAGTACTTTCGAAAGTATTCATATAAGAAGGAAATAGAGTTTATTAGACTCGAGCGTAACAAATGGCGGATTGTCTCGAAGACGAGGCAAAGTTCGCAGAGAGTTATCCGTGTTTTGCACCTCATTTGGTGGAGAATGAGGAACGAACGACGATATGTTTCGAGAGGTCTAAAACCCGAGATTCGTCAATACCTTATCTCTCATAAGTTTTCACCGTATTCGGATGTTATCAACAGGCTCGATTATTAGAGCGAGATAGTGAGTATATACTCAACCGAGGACCACAACTGTGGTAGTCATCGTAACGATGATAACCAAATGAGGAGGAAAGAATATGGACAAAAGCGGTAACCACTCGGTGGTAATCGTGGCCATGAAAATAGAAGAAGCGAAGTCGGGAAGAGATTTTAAAAAAGAGGAGATTCAACAACGACCATGTGAAGACGTTAGCGCCCGAGAGAAGAATCGGTTCAAGGAGGAGAAAGACCACCATTCAGATGTTACAAATGCGGGAAGGAGGGACATATCACCAAACCGCCCACAACATTCCAAGGTATGTTATATTTGTGGAAAGGAAGGCCACATCGCTTGAGATTGTATTTATAAGCGAAACCAAGTTTAGCGGAAGTGGTGATTCCAAGGGTCATTAGGATAAGTCGAAATCACGGTTCTTGGAAGAAGCGTTTGTCGTGACCCATTAAAATGCGAGGAACCCGAACGGTTAAGACGGGTTAGTTAATTATAAATTCTTTTGAAGTTTATACCTTACTAGATACCCCGGTTCTACCCATTCTTTTATCTCTCTTGCTTGTGCTCAACGTTTGAACTTGACTACGAAGAAATTAGACTTTGACCTATTTATGGAGACTCAGTTAGAGAAACTTTCATTACATCCGTTGTTTAGAAATCTTGCTTGATTCAGTTGGCACCATCACATTACCGTTGAATTTTATTTCTTTAAAGATACTTGCTTTTGATGTGATTTTAGGATTGATTGGTTAACTACTCATCATGCCAAATTGATTGCTTTTGTAAGGTTGTTAGTTTTCATATTCCTAAGCAAACCTCGTTATTCGAATTTAAGCAACCAAACCATTGAAGTCAAACAACATCATATCAAACCACAAAGCTATTTGTTTATTGAAAAACGAATGTCAATTTTAGCCATGTTATGGACTTGAACAATAATACGCCGATTTGAATGATATTTTTGTTGTTAGTGAATTTCCGACGTATTTCGAGGAATTTCTTCGGCTACTACTCCAAAGTGTGATATTGAATTTTGTATCGACTTTGAACCCTAAGACAAAACCCATTTCTAAAATCTCATATCGAATGGCTCCTATTGAACTTCGTGGAGTTAAAACCCAACTATGAAGTTGATACTCAAGCCTCTATCTTATGACTTCCTTTGTGGAATGCACCAATCACCAAACTCTCCGTAGGGACGCCATATTAAATGCGATAAGAAATCGACAGTGCTATTGTAACATGCTATCCAAGGTTGGGATATGAGTCACGATTGAGAACAACCTAAGTCAAGAATCTAAATACGTAGCTTTCTAGGCTTAGTTGGTTATTATCGGAGATTCGTTGAAGGACATTCTCGAATCGCTATTCCATTAACGCAACTGACTCGTAGAGATACAAAATTCGAATGAAGCGAGGAATGTGGAAAGAGCTTTGAAGAACTCAAGAGAGACTCATTTCAAAGACATGTTCGACCATGCCATCCCGGAAAAGCGAACGTGGTGGTGACGTGTTGAGTATAAGATCGTATACAAGTCACGAGTACAATATCACAAAGACTAATTTCAGATAATTTACAATATTAGAGATGGAGATGAAAACTCTAGGTATCCACGTGATGATATACGAGTATAATCGACTTTTATCGATAAAGTTAAAATTGCTCAAGCTACGGACCTGGGGCTGACGCGTATGAAGAAGAAAGTGCAAGAAGGAGCTATTCCGTAAGCAAGAATTGATGAGGAAAGAATACTTGAGTCAATTCTAGACTTTGCGTTCCTAACGATTTCGACTGAAGCATAAAATCATGATGGAGGCACACAACACCCCGCTTGCAATCCATCTCGGGAGTACCAAATGTATCATGATATTCGACATACATTTTGGTGGAACAATATGAAGAGAGAGATTGTGGAGTTTATCTCAAGATGTTTAACTGTTAACGTAAAAGGCGGAGCATCAAGTGCCAAAAGGTCCATTGCAACCACTTGAGATTCCGGAATGGAAATGGGAATACATTACTATGGATTTTGTTACTGTGTCTTCCCAAAGTTTCTCAAGGCGTAGATGCAATTTGGGTTATTGTTGATAGATTAACCAAGTTCCGCCCATTTTTCATCGATACGCTGATTTATCCCTCGAACGCCTTGCTCAGTATGTACGTGAATGAGATCAGACGATTGCATGGCATGCCAAGATCCATAGTTTCGGATCGTGACCCGAGATTCACTTCAAGATTTTGGGTTAGCTTCACAGTAAAGCTATGGGCACGGATTACGATTGATTCAAAGATACCATCCTCAAACGGACGGACAATCGGAGAGGACTATTCAAACCCTCAAGATCTATTAAGACTCGTGTCCTAGATTTCAAAGGAATTTGGGATAAGTACTACTACCATGGTGGAATTCTCTTATAACAACAATATTATCAAGCAAGTATATAGGCATGGCTCCATTCGAGGCGCCAGATGACGAAAATGTCGCTTCAAAGATCTTTGGACGCGAGGTGGGAGAAGCAACATTGTTGGGACGTAATTAAAACGCATGACTACGTAAAAGATCCAAATGATTCGACAACGATTCAAACTTCACAAGATCGACAAAAGAGTTATCGCCGATCTTCATAGAAAGGACGTGGAGTTTAATATCGAGATCATGTATTGTTACGTATTGCTCCATGGAAAGGAGTTACAAGATTTGGGAAAAGAGGAAAGCTCAATCCAAGGTTTGTTGGTCCATTTGAGATTCTTGACCGAATAGAAACATAGCCTATAGACTCGCGTTACCTCCAAGTATGTCTCGTGTTCACAATGTATTCCACATATCTATGCTTCGTAAATATGTGAAAGACCCGAACCACATTATTGCATTAGAACCGCATTTGAGATATATTGAAGATTTAACCCACGAGGAGATACTGTTGAGATTTTGTATAGAAAGAAGCATGTCTTACGCACGAAGGTTATACCACAAGTTAAGGTTTTTGGAGAAACCATGCAATTGAGGAAATGACATGGGAGTTTGAATCGGAGATGAAAGCGAGGTACCTCACCTTTTGATATACCAGTATCGCGTCGTCAATTTCGAGGACGAAATTTCATAAGGAGGGAGGTCAGAAGACCTCAACTTATTATAAATAAAATTGAATTTTCTTTTATTCATTATTCTAAATTAATAAGGGTTAATTTGATATAATTCTTTGGTTATGGGTGAAATGTGCAAAGTTTACAAAATAAGCAAGTGGTTATAAAATATTCATTATTGTCGGGGAATATTCGTTTGGTCGTGGAATATTCTTTTTGCTTCGGGGAATCTCCGCATGCGATTGCAGCGTGATCATTCAGTGGGCCCCATAATGGAAAACGGTTGGATGAAGGAAAACGACAAAGATTGAGTTTTATAAATAACGACGTAAATTGTTACCATTTACACTGTTGGAATACCCGGTGGTTAAAATACAGTAATATGTGTGGTTGCACAGTAGCATACGGTATTGCACAATATTGTTGAATTATTGATCCTTACGTAAGAAGGCACTACTCAATAATTGTTATAGTAGTTACTGTTCAATATTATATTGATTCAATAATTGCTGCGTTGATATTTGGTATCACTGTTGTTTCAATAATTGTCATTACACAGTATTTTTCATTATCGAAGCAATAATTCATATTATCTGAATAATATTATTAGATAACATTATTGGCAATGTCTAGAAAGTTCTGTCTAAGGAGAGGTTTGGTCACCTAATTGCGCACCAATAAGGAGAAATTCTTATTGGAAAGCCCCCTCTTTCTTGGGAACTGCCTAGTTGTCAATATTGTGATACTGTAATATTATTTGTGAATAATTAATTATTGATTTATATGATGAGAAAAATATTTATTTTATGTGGATATAGATGGAGAAAATTTTTAATGTGACAATTGTTGAAAATTAATATTTTATCTTTTTCTGATAAAATAAATTTATTTAAATATATTATTTTAATAATATATTAACGGTGATATTTTTATAATGAATGTGGGATATATGAGTATATGAGGAGGTAGAGTATTTTGTGGCATTAAATGTTTAACATATGTTTTGTGTGTCGGTGGACACAATTCTTGACCGAAAATTGATTATAGACTGTAAAATCGCCCGTTTGTGGATTTCGGTCAATTTCTGTTTGGAATTTGGAAAAATTTTCTTCTGCAAAGTTGTAGAGAATGGAATTTCCCATGGAAAGTCATGAGTTTCGAATTTTTCTGATAAACGAACTATTTTCTACGAATTATTGAAGTTTCGGAAGATAAAATAATTTTTATTAAATAATGGGCAGGACCCACTCTTGTTTGAACATGTGGGCTGCTGGAAATTGGGTTAAGGTTGGCTGGTGGCTGAATTAGTCTTTAGGCATGTGTAGAAATAAGTTTTGTAATAATATTAATTTATTAATTTATTTAGTCTCCTTTCATGCTCTAACATTTTCCTATAAATAGAGGCTAAGTTAGAATTGAAAATCACACCGTAAACAAAGTTTTTCTTCTCTCTCTAAATTATCGAGCGTATTCTTGTGAGTATACTTTGAGTGTTGCTTTATACGGTCATGGGTTTCACAACACTATATCCGAAATTCAAATGTAAGACGGTTATTTTGAGGTAAGTGGATATTATTTGCTTCTTAAATGATATTTTTCTTCAATATCATTATAATCAAGTATTGGTGAACTTTTTTATCAAATTTGGAACTTGTTGTGCTGGGGTTACTATTCACGATATCAAGACTATTCACGATATCGACATTATTCACTTATCATTAAGACTATTCAATAGAAAAAATAAAATTTTTCTTTTTGTTCAAAATATCTATTCGGATACTAGCTTTGATTGTATCCATGTTTTGATCATTATTGAATTTTACACCAATATGATTATTTTCAAGTATTTTGGACATGGGTAAAACAAAAGTACGAATCCTTAATCCTTAATCCTTGTCATTTTGTTTCAATTGGATTCGTTTCTTTAAAAATATTTTTCATCATCCTCGGTCTAAATGGTGATATAAATGAATATCTTTGGCCCTGTAGTCCAAAGATGAACGATTAATCGATGAATATCTTTGGCTGTAGAAGGCAAAGAAGATGAAACAGTGTTGAGATGAACATGACTAATTTGGTGATATAAATGAATATCTTCGCCCGTGAAAGTGCAAAGATGATTAAAGATGTATATTGATTGTTATTACAGAGATAAACTATTGATGATGGACTTTTAAACCTTAGAAGACAAGTAGAATTCTTTCTACGTGACTTTTCTAATGGATTCTTTATTTCATTTGCATTTGTTGATCTAAAACTTGTTGTCTATTGTATTCTATTAGATTTTTCCTCGTTGAAGACTAACGATAATTTGTTGTATATTATCTTAGTCATAATATTCTTTATTGGGCTAGTTGAGCTCACCCTTTTCCTTTTTGTTCCATTTTCTTCTCGGGAGGTGAGAACATAGCGAGGATCGAAGTCGGGGTATGGAGTGATGGTTCTAGGAAGATGTTTTATATGTCCTCACTATTTTCGTAAAATAGTGTATGAATAATTAATGAGGACTTATTTGGGTGTGTATATTGTCTGTAAGATAATATTTGTATTCAAACTCACAATTGTATTGTCGTATTCTACACGACATCCTGTATTGTCAAAGTTGTAGTTTGCTTTCTATACCATGTATTTTGGCGACTCAGAATGGGTGTTGTATACCTATTTTGGGGGCGTCACAGTTGATTTGATTAATGTGGTTAGTTATGGGTAAAATGCGTAAATATTTTAAATAAGTAAGTGGTTATAAAATATTCATTTTTGTCGGGGAATATTCGTTTGGTCGTGGAATATTCTTGCTATTGGGGAATATTCGTACGACGGCGCAGCCTTGTGTGGGCCCATAACGGAAAGTGATTGGATGAAGAAAATGACAAGTATAAGTTATTTATAAATAACAACGTAGTTGTTACCGTTAATACTGTTGGAATACCCGGTGGTTAAAACACAGTAGTACACGGTATTGCACCAATTATTGATTTTTACGTAAGAAGGAACTACTCAATAATTGTTACAGTAATTACCGTTCAATATTTTATTTTATTGATTCAATAATTGCTACGTTGATATTTTATATTATTGTTGTTTCAATAATTGTCACTACACAATATTTTTCATTATCAGATCAATAATTCATATTATTTGAATAATATTATTAGACAACATTATTGGCAATGTCTAGAAAATTTTACCTAATGAGAGGTTTGGTCACCTAATTCGCGCCAGTAAGTAAGAGAAATTTCGATTCGAAAGCCCTCTTTCACAAGAATGATTCGGTCATCGATATTGTGATTCGTAATATTATTTGTGAATAATTAATTATTTATTTATATGATAAGAAAAATATTTATTTTATGTGGATATAGATGGAGAAAATTTTAAAGTGACAATTGTTAAAAATTGATATTTTATCTTTTACGATAAAATAATTCATTTAAATATATTATTATATTTTAATAATATAATAATGGTGATATTTTTACAATGAATGTGGGATATATGAAAAATAAGGAGGAAGAGTATTTTTGTTATTAAAAATATTTAAAACATGTTTTTCATGTTTGTGGACCCCATTTCTTGACTGAAATTTGATTATAGCCTGTAAAATCGTCCGTATGTGGATTTCAGTCAGTTTCTGTTTGGAATTTGGAAAAACTTAAACTTACAAAGTTGTAAAGAATTGAATTTTCTTTGGAATGGACATAAGATTCGAATTTTTCTGATAAAAGGGCTATTTATTATGAATTATTGAAGCTCCAAAGTTTCGGAATAATTGATTTTTGGAAGTTTTAATTGTTTTATTTAAGAAAAACATTTTTTACACTTGGTTGGGCCCCACTTGCACATGTTAATGGCTGAAATCAGATGTCTTTGGTGTGCGTAAGAATTTATAATAAATATATTAATATTTTATTAAATTTTCTGCTTTGGTGTTCTAAGCAATTTCCTATAAATAGGTTGCTTAGGTTAGAATTGAAAATCACACCTGAAACAAGTTTTTTCTCTCTTTCTCTCTATATTATCGAAAGCGTATTCTTGTGAGTATTTTGATACTTTGAGTGTTCTATACGGTACAAGTTCCCTTCAAAGAATATATTCAAAGATTCCTTTCGTAAGACTGCCTTTTCGAGGTAAGGGATGTTATTTTTTTTAAAATGATATTATTTCTTCTAATATCATTATGTCGGAGTATTGATAAGATTTTCTTGTGAAATTCTTGACTTTTAGTGTCGAGGTTACTATTCACGTATACGGTACTATTCACGTATACAACACTATTCACGAATACGGCACTATTCACAGAAAAATTAAATTTTTATTTTTTGTCCAAAATATCTATTATTGATACTAGCTTTTATTGTATCCGTGTTTTGATCATTCTTGAATTTTACTTCACTATGGTTATTTATGAAGTATTTTTTAACTTGGATACATTTAAAGTATTTAATCCTTATTATTTGTTCTTTTGTTTCAATTGGATTCGTTTTCTTTAAAATATTTTTCATAATCCTCAGTCCTAAATGATGATATTACTGAATATCTTTGGCCTGTAGTGCAAAGATGGTTGATTTTCTTATGAATATCTTTGGCCGTAGTGAAAAGATGTACAGGTATTGAGATGAACATGACCAACTGATGAATATCTTTGGCCTGTAGTGCAAAGTTGAATATTTGATCTATGATGTATATTGATTGATGTTACAGGGATAAAATATTGATGATGGACTTTTAAATTCATAGATAATAATAGATTTCATTCTCTACGTAACTCTTCTATGAATTATTATTTTCGCTGCGAATATTGTTCTGAAACTTGTTGTCTATTATATTCTATCAGATTTTTCCCTGTTGAAGACTAACGATAATTTGTTCTATATTATCTTAGTCATAATATTCTTTACTGGGCTAGTTGGGCTCACACTTTTCCTTTTTGTTCCATTTTTCTTCTTAGGAGGCGAGAATGTAGCGAGTACTAGTAGGGGTATGGAATGATGGTTCTAGAAAGTCGTTTTAGTAGTCCTCACTATTTTGTAAAATAGTGTATCAATAATTGTAATGAAGACTTATTTGAGTATTGATATCTGTGAAAGCAATATTTGTTTTAAACTCACAGTTTTTATGTGTTGTATTATTTTTTTTGCGACAATTGTATTAATAAAGTTGTAGTTGTTTCGTACCATGTATTTGGCGACTCGAGAATGGGTGTTGTATACCTATTTTGGGGGCGCCATGAGTTAATATCGAGCTTTGGGATATGATCTCTAGCGGAGATCGGGGAATAGAACTAGGAGGGGAGAGACGAGTAAATCCTTCGCTAGTGTGTCCTACATAAGCTTATTTGTTGGTTGGTCAGTATATAGGGATATTATGTGATATGTTGATTTCTTTAATTAACCCTTATTTTATGGCAGTATTTAAGAATGGCGACTGAGAATGTTAACAGTGGAATAAATGAGACCGTGGAGACACCTTTACTCGCCAATGAGGAAAACGTGTAACAGACCAGCAATGTTCCTCCTGTAAACAACACCACTGATTAGATGATGAACGATGGAATGTTTAGAAGCTTTTTGAAGTTCATACAAAATCAGACGAAGGAGACTCGTGTACAAAATACAGGTGGAAATGATAACAACGCACGGTTTGTCACAGCCAAGCAGTTCAAAGAGTTGGGACCACCAGAATTCTGGGGAAAGCCGAATCCGATTAAGGCGGAGACGTGGGTCAAGCAAATTACCAAGATATTCTACGTCTTGGGATGCATGGAAGAACATAAGGTTCCATTTGCCACCTTTATGTTCCATAATGAAAGCGCAGACTTGGTGGGAATCGTGAAGCGCACTCCATCCAAACCAAGACTCAAAGATGTCTTGGAAGACGTTTTAGAAACTGTTAAATGACAAGTACTTTCCTGAAAGTATTCGTCATATGAAGGAAGTGGAGTTTATTAGACTAGAACAAAACAACATGACGGTGTCCCAGTACGAGGCGAAGTTTACAGAGTTATCCAGGTTTGCACCTCATTTGGTGGAGAATGAAGAACGTATGACGCGTATGTTTCTGAGAGGTTTGAAATCCGGTATACGTCAATATCTCATTTCTCATAAATTTTCTCTCTATTCAGATGTTGTCAACAAGACTCAATTATTAGAGCGAGATAACGAGTACGTTCAACCGAGAGGACCACAACCGGGATCATACACCAGTAATAAAGAATCATCGTAACAACGATAACCAATGGAGAAAGAAAAATACGGACAAAAGCGGTAACCACTCTGGTGGTAATCATGGCCATGAAAATAGAAGAAGCAAGTCGGGAGGAGATTTTAAAAGAGGAGATTCAACAATGACAATGCAAAGACGCCAAGACCAAAGAAGAATCGGTTCTAAGGGAGGAGAACGACCACCGGTCAGATATCTTTATAAATGTGGAAAAGAGGGACATATCAGCCCAAACTGTCCACAGCAGTTCAAGTTATGTTATAATTGTGGAAATGAAGGACATATCGCTCGAGATTGTACTGTAGCGAAACCAAGTCCAGCGAGGATGGTGACTCAAAAGGTTGTCCCAGAAAAGTCAAAGTTAACGGTTCCATGAAGAGCATTTGTCGTGACTGGTCAAAATGCGAGGAACCCAAATGAGGTGATCACGTGTAAGTTAATCATAAATTCTTGTGAAGTTTATACCTTAATAGATACCGGTTCTACCCATTCATTTATCTCTCCTGCTTGTGCTCAACGTTTAAACTTGACTCCGGAGAAATTAGACCTTGATTTATCTGTGGAGACTCCATTAGGAGAAACTTTCATTACATCCACTGTTTATAAATCTTGTTTGATCCAAGTTGGCACCATCACATTACTTGTTGACCTTATCTCTTTAAAGATACTTTCTTTTGATGTGATTTTAGGGATTGATTGGTTAACTACTCATCATGCCAAAATTAATTGTTTTCGTAAGGTTGTTAGTTTTCATATTCCTAACCAACCTGTTGTACGAATTCAAGTAACTAAACTACTAAAATCAATCACTGTCATACCAAGTCATAAAGCTATTCGTTTATTGAAAAACGGATGTCAAGCTTTCTTAGCCCATGTTATGGATTTGAATAAAGACACGTCAGATTTGAATAATATTCCTGTTGTTAGTAAATTTCCTAACGTATTTCCTGAAGAACTTCCCGGTCTACCCCCAGAATATGAAGTTGAATTCTTTATTGATCTTGAACCTGGTACAAAGCCCATTTCTAAAACCCCATATCGAATGGCTCCTATTGAATTTCAGGAGTTAAAGGTCCAACTACGTGGAGTTGTTGGACATCGGTTTCATTGGCCCTAAGACATCTCATTGGGGTGCTCCTGTTTTATTTGTAAAGAAGAAAGACGGGAGTATGCGACTTTGTATTGACTATCGAGAATTGAACCATGTCAACATCAAGAATAAGTATCCACTACCTTGCATTGATAACCTGTTTGACCAGTTGCAAGGAACACAATTCTTTTTAAAGATCGATCTTCGTTCTGGATATCATCAGCTGAGGATATTCCAAAGACTGCCTTCAGAACTCGGTATGGGCATTATGAATTCTTAGTCATGTCTTTTGGATTGACTAATGCTCTTGCGGCTTTCATGGATATGATGAACCGAATATTCAAGGAATATTTGGATCAGTTCGTTGTTGTCTTTATTGATGACATCCTCATATATTCTAAAAGTCGTGAAGATCATGAGCACCATTTGAAGCTGGTACTTCAAAGGCTTCGTAAAAACAAGCTTTATGCTAAGTTGAAGAAATACGAGTTCTGGTTTGAGGAAGTAGCATTCCTTGGGCACGTGGTGTCAAAACATGGAGTATCTGTTGACCCAACAAAGATTGAAGCAATAAAAGTTGCGAAAGCAATCAAGTCGATGGATCAAGACGTAGCTTTTCGGCTTAATTGGTTATTATCGAAGATTCGTGGAAGGATTTTCTCGAATCACTACTCCGATTAACTCGCCTAACTCGGAAGGATACAAAATTAGATATAGAAGCGAGGAATGCGAGAAGAGTTTCCAAGAGCTTAAGAGAGACTCATTTTGGCACTGCTCGGCACACAATACTGCTGGTTCGGATGGATTTGTTAGCTACATCGATGCTTCAGGCAGAGGGTTAGGATGTGTTCTCATGCAACATGGGAAAGTCATAGCCTATATCTCGCGACAACTTAAAGAATATGAGAGGAATTATCCTACTCATGACTAGAGTTGGCGTCAGTCGTTTTCACGCTAAAGATCTGGAGGCACTATCTATATGGGGAGAAAGTGGAGATATATTCAGATCATAAAAGCCTCAAATATTTCTTCACTCAAAAAGAACTCAACATGTGGCAACGACGTTGGCTTGAGCTGTTGAAAGATTACAACCACACTATTCAATACCATCCTGGAAAAGCGAACGTGGTAGCTGACGCGTTGAGTAGAAGTCATATGCTGGAACGAGTGCGATGTTGTTAACACAAAGGCCTATTTTGTGTGACTTACAAAAGATGAAGATAGAATTCAAGACTACGGGGACCCATGCGATGATGTCAAGTATACGCATAGAACCGACTTTAATCGATAAAGTTAAAGTTGCTCAAGCCACAGACCCAGAGCTGATGCGTATGAAGAAGAAATTACAAGAAGGTGCTATTCTAGAAGCAAGAATCGATGAAGAAGGAATACTTCGAGTCCACTCCAGACTTTGTGTTTTTAACGACTCTGATTTGAAATACAAGATCATGATGGAGGCACACAATACACCGTTTACAATCCATCCTGAAAGTACCAAAATGTGTCGTGATCTTCGACATACATTTTGGTGGAACAATATGAAGAGAGAGATTGCAAAGTTTATCTCGAGGTGTTTAACTTGTCAACGTGTAAAGGCGGAGCATTAAGTGCCTAAGGGTCCATTGCAACCACTTGAGATTCCGAAATGGAAGTGGGAACACATTACCATGGATTTCGTTACAGGTCTTCCCACGGTTTCTCAAGGCATAGACGCTATTTGGGTTATTGTTGATAGATTTACCAAGTATGCTCATTTCTTGCCGATACGGGAGACTTATTCCCTTGAACGTCTTGCTTGTATGTACGTAAATGAGATTGTGAGATTGCATGGCATGCCAGTATCCATAGTTTCAGATCGTGACCCAAGATTCACTTCACGATTTTGGGTTAGCTTGCAAAAAGCTATGGGCATGGATTTGCGATTCAATTCGGCATACCATCCTCAAACGGACGGACAATCAGAGAGGACTATTCAAACTCTTGAAGATCTATTAAGACTCTGTGTCCTAGAATTCAAAGGGAGTTGGGATAAGTATTTACCACTGGTGGAATTCTCCTACAACAACAGTTATCAGGCAAGTATAGGTGTGGCCCCATTTGAAGCGTTGTATGGACGAAAGTGTCGCTCTCCAGTATGTTGGGATGAGGTGGGTGAAGCAACATTGTTGGGACCAGAGTTGGTACGTATGACTACGGAAAAGATCCAAATAATTCGACAACGTATACAAATGGCATAGGATCGACAAAAGAGTTATGCGGATCTTCATCGAAAGAACGTGGAATTTAGTATTGGGGATCATGTATTGTTGCGTATTGCTCCATGGAAGAGAGTTACAAGATTTGGGAAGAAGAAGAAAGCTCAATCCATGATTTATTGGTCCATTTGATTCTCGACCGAAAGTAGAAATGTGGTTTATAGTGACGCGCCCAAAATATAGTATACATCACCTATCCTCGAAGTCGCCAAATACATGGTACATAATACAAATACAATCTTTAATATACAACAAAAGAGTCGTGAGTTTTAATATAAATATTGTCTTCTAGACAATATCCACTCTCGTAATAAGTCCTCATTACATTTATTGTCACACTATTTAATGTAATAGTGAGGACTACTAATGCTATCCTCGGACCGCCACTCCGCTCCCTCGACTAGTCCCCACTACGTTCTCATTTCCTGAAGAGAACAATGAAAGAAAAAGGGTGAGCTCAACTAGCCCAGTAAGAAATATTATGACTAAGATAATGTAGAATAAATTATCATTAGTCTTCAACAATGTTAAACTGATAAAATACAATAGACATCAAGTTTAACTGCAGCGGAACAAGAAATCCATTAAAAGAGTTAAGTAGAGAATAAAATCTAATATCTTTTATGATTTAAAAGATTTTTCATCACTTTTATCGCTGGGACTCAGCTTAATAAATAATCCACATCATCGAATCACCCCTGCACTACGGCCAAGGATATTCTTTAGTATCACGACCACAATTATCCACGCACCACCTACCAAAGACATTCGTGTATTCATCAATGGTCATGATCATGCCAACAATCATCCATCAATGCACTACGGGCCATCAAGACTTTTATCACATCATTTATAACATTACGGCCATGATTATACCGAATAATCCGGTCATAATCATACCAAGTCCATCTATGCACCATAAAGTCACGAGATGACTTTCAAAAAATATAAACATGAGGATGATGACAATGATATAAGAATTCAATAAAATAAGTTTATTTAATTAATTTATCCAGAACTAATAACGTCCAAATTGTCAACATGATACTTTTTTTGTAGAGTAAAATTCAAGAATGCTCGTAAAAAATTTCCATGAAAAGATCTTTGGATGAAGCGCAAATATCAAGGATATTCTACTAATTTCATGGAGTATATAAGTCAAAACTTTAACCAACCGAGTATAATAAGGAATGAAATAACAAAAGAAATCACCAAGCATGTCTTGTAGACCCAGACAGCAAAAGTTATTCCAATGTAATAATAAAGCGGAACCAGTCCCGCCAGTAAACGCATGCATACATGATATTCCAACATAATAATAAAGACGGAACCAGTCCGGCGTGAAATGCATGCATGTGATATTCCAAGAATAATAAAGACGGAACCGGATCCGCAGTAAATGCATACAGGATGTTCCAATGTAATAATAAAGAATGGAATAATGAAGTTCTCTTCATGAAGACGAAAGAAAGAAATAATACCCCTTACCTTTGAAAAAAACCTGGATATAGAGTAGAAGGAGTGGTAGAGTGCTCCTCTTCTTCTACGAGTTTTCTCTACAATTTCTCTCTATAATAATTGCTCTATAGCTTTAGTGAATTGGTGAGAAATGAAGGAAGAATGAGCTTCTATTTATAAAAAAATATAGTTTCAATAATTGCACGTTTTGGGGGCTTAAAAAATTACAGTACAATACCTCCAACTTTTTCTTTATTTTTAATTTAGTTATGCAAGTATTATCAAACTTGCACCACCTCACCTAATAGTAAATAATGTGATTCAATAGTAAATCATGTGAATCAATAGTTCTGTACATGTAAAAATACGTAATTACAAAGATAAGACCTCCATCTATATCTCTATTTTTAACTTAGTCATGCAAGTATTATCAATCTTACACCAACTCCCCTAATAGTAACAAGAATGTGAAACAATAGTATACACATGTGAACAAATAGTTATAATCATGTGAAATAATAGCAATCAATTGCTCATTTATCCGGTTAAATACCCGATTAGTCAATATAACCTCCAGACATCAATTATTATCGACATAAATGTCGATTTTCACTAACACAAATAATTCCAACACAATGAAACTATTTTTATCAAAAATATAAATTTAAAATGTCGAAGTTTGACTTTTTTTCCGTTTATAGTCTAAAATTTGTGTTTATAGTCTATTTTTACAAATTTAATTTTTAATCATTAATATTATAACTCAAATTTATCACGCCTAGGAAAGGGAGGCTTTCAAGGCTCCAAATTCAATCGAACCTCTCAGCACAAATTTAATAATTTAATAACTCATCATCTCATAAAATAACATATTATGCGAGATGATCTTGTGACAATAATCGAATCAATAATTATAATCATATAATAATTGAGTATAAGAGTGACTTCTCACGTAAGCATCGATAATCAATACATTGTCTTATGCAACCACGATATTCTTTGTACTTTTACTCACAAGGTAGTTCAGCGGTATTAACGGTAAAACTTTCGTAGTTATTTTCATAAATATATTTTTATCGTTTTTTCGATCAAATGATAATTACATTATGGGGTCCACAATGATTGCGTCGTTGTATGAATATTCCTCTTTAAAACGATTATTTCCCACCAATCGAATAAAATATAACAATTTGCATACTTTGCAGAATTTATAAATACTACCCACAACTATAACATTATAACAAATTCATTCCATAATATTCAAAAATGATAATTATAGAAAAATCATCTTTATTCATAAAAGTTGGGGTCTTACAACCTCCCCTTCTTATGAAATTTCGCCCTCGAAAACGTACTTGGTATGTCGAATAGGTGAGGATATCTTGACTTCATCTCATATTCTAACTCCCAAGTCATTTCTTCCACGTCATGGTTTCTCCACAAAACTTTGACTTGAGGTATAACCTTGGAGCGTAGAATATGATCCTTCTTATCCAAGATTTTAACAGGTAACTCTTCATACGTAAATATTCCTCTATCACGTCCGGTTCTAATTTAATAATGTGGTTTGGGTCTTTCACATATTTACGTAACATAGATATGTGAAAAACGTTATGAACACGAGACGTTAATACTATGGAATGAATTTGTTATAATATAAGACCTCAACTTTTATGAATAAAGATGATTTTTCTATAATTATCATTTTTGAATATTATGGAATGAATTTGTTATAATGTTATAGTTATGGGTAGATTTATAAATTTTGCAAAGTGTGCAAGTTGTTATATTATATTCGATCGGGTCGAGAATATTCGTTTTAGCAGGAATATTCGACAACCACAAGAATCATGGTGGACCCCACAATGTAATTATTATTTGATTGAGAAAATGACAAAAATATATTTATTAAAAATAATCTACGAAGTTTTACCGTTATCATCGCTGAACTACTCTAAGAGTAAAAGTACAAAGAATACGCTGTGGTCGCATAAAGAAGACAATCGTATTGATTATTGATGCTTACGAGAAGTCACCGCTTATACTCAATTATTGCTACAAAGAATTGCCGCAAAGATATCTCTCATATTATTGATTCGATTATTGTCACAAAGATCATCTCGATAATATGTTATTTTATTGAGATGACAGAGTTATTAATATTATTATTCGCAATATTAACGATGTCTGTAAGTTCGTCAAGGAGAGGTTTGGTCACCTAATTTGCGCCAATAGGAGAAATCTTTATTGAAAAGCCCTCTTTCCCGGGAACGATTCGGTCGATTAATAGTGTGAATAATAATAATGATGATGAAGTTTTGTTTTATTAGTATCATTAATGTAATAAAACAAAAACTTTTTATATAAAAAATGTAATACTTTTATAAAGTTATTCGTTTTATTAGGCTAATAGTAAAATATTTTTATATAAAATGTAATACTTTTATAAAGTTATCTACATTTTATTAGATAATAATTAGAATATATTATATTTTATAGTGTTTGATATAGTGTCTGTGATAGTGTTTGCATAGTAAAATCTTTTTATAAAGTTATTCGTTTTATTAGATTATAAATAGAATATATTATATTTTATTTAAAAGATTTTGTTTTAAATATGGACCGTCCAGATTAAAAGTAAATCAATCCGGGACCGTTCATAAATTAGTTCTTATCTTGATCCATTCTTCTATAAATAGAAACTCATTCCTTCATTATTTCTTACTTAATTCACTAAAACTAGAGAGAAATTATAGAGAGAAAGAAGAAAAGTATTTTGCTACTTCACTACTCCTACATCCAAAGATTCTTCCTTTTAAGGTAAGTGGGTATTATTTCTTTTGTATTGATGAAGAGAACTTCGTTATTCCATTCTTTATTATTACATTGGAATAACTCAGATATGCCTGGCTACCCTATACTTGGTGAAATTCTTACGTTATTCAATTCTTTATTATTACATTTGGAATATCATGTTCGTGTGTTTTACGTGGGACTGGTTAAAATCTTTATTATTACGTTGGAACATCGTGGTACTGTTTCATTTTCTGTGGGACTGGTTCCGTCTTTATTATTCTCGTTGGAACATCTGTTGTGCGAATTTACTTTGACTGGTTCCGTTATTTAATATTCTCATTGGAATAACTTATTTCACGGAAGTACCGCATGCATGGTGATTTCATTGTTATTTCATTCTTTATTATTACATTGGAACATCCCGCTTGGCAATGCACTTTGACGACTCGGTTCCGTTATTTAGTATTACATTGGAATAACTCGCATATGCCAAGTACCGCATGCATGGTAATTTCTTTTGTTATTCCATTCTTTATTATACTAAGTTGGTTAAAGTTTTGACTCTATACTCCATGAAATTAGTGGAATATCCTTGATATTTCAAGCGCTTCATCCAAAGATCTTTTCATGAAAATATTCTTACGAGCATTCTTGAATTTTACTCTACAAAGAAGTATCATGTTGACAATTTGACGTTATTAGTTCTGAATAAATTAATTCTTGAACTTGTTTTTATTGAATTCTTATATCATTGTCATCATCCTCACGCTTATATTTTTTTGAAAGTCATCGATGTTTCGTAATGCATAGATGGACTTGGTATGATTATGACCGAGGATTATCAGGTGTAATCATGACCGTAATATTACAAATGATGTGGTAAAAGTCCTCATTGGCCCGTAGTGCATTGATGGACAGTTGTTGGCATGATCATGACCATTGATGAATACACGAATATCCTTGGCCCGTAGTGCATGGATAATTTGTGGTCGTGATACTAATGAATATCCTTGGCCCGTAGTCCATACGATAATTTGTTCTATATTATCTTAGTCATAATATTCTTTACTGGGCTAGTCGGGGTATGAAATGAAGGTTCTAGAAAGTCGTTTTAGTAGTCCTCACTATTTTGTAAAATAGTGTATCAATAATTGTAATGAGGACTTATTTGAGTGTTGATATTGTCTAGAAGATAATATTTATTTTTAAACTCACAGTTTATGTGTTGTCATATTTTGCACGACAATTGTATTAATAAAGTTGTAGTTATTTCTGTACCATGTATTTGACGACTCAGAATGGGTGTTGTATACCTATTTTGGGGGCGTCACATATTGCTTCTAAAATCCTTGAAATTAGTGGAATATCCATGAGTTTTGCGCTTCATCCAGTATCATTTTATTGGAATATTGATATGAACTTTTTATTTCACCTGAAGTACTATTCACAAGTTACTCTTCACGGGATTCTATTCTCGAAGTACTATTCACAGGGTACTATTCACGGGGTACTATTCATCAAAAAATTTATTTCTTTTTTGTCCAAATTATTTTTGATACATGGATATTATTCTTGAATGTTACTCTACAAAGCAGTATCATGTTGAAAATTTGGACATTATTGAGTTTTGGATAAATTAAATTATAAATTTTTAAAAATTTATCCTTTACTTTCTTTTAATTGAATTCTTATATCATTGTCATCATCCTCATGCTTATATTGTGATGAAAGTCATCGTTGGCTTACGTGCATAGATGGACTGTTGATTGGTATGATTATGACCGGGGATAATTCGGTATAGTCATGACCATTGATGATTACACGAATAATTCTTGGCCTGTAGTGCAAGAATAATTTATGGACGTGATACTAATGAATATCCTTGGCCCGTAGTGCAGGGATGATTCGATGATGTGATATATTTATTAAGTTGAGTCCCAAAGAATAAAGTGAATGATAAACTTTTAAATCATAGAAGATAGTAGATATCATGTTCTACTTGACTCTTCTAATGGATCGCTTTCGTTCACCGCAGATTAAACTTGTTGTCTCATTATATTCTATCGGTTTAACATTGTTGAAGGCTAATGATAACTTATTACGCATTATCTTAGTCATAATATTTCATTGGGCTAGTTGAGCTCACTCTTTTACTTCCATTGTTCTCTTGTGAAAATGAAAACGAGTTTTAACTAGTCGGGAAAGCGAGTGATGGCCCGAGATGGTGTTATGGTAGTCCTCACTATTCTATAAAATAGTGTGCCAATAAATGTAATGAGGACTCTATTTGAGTTTGGATATTGTTTAGATGACAATATTAGTGTAAAAACTCTCAGCTCATGTTGTAAAATTAAGTTTGTATTTGTATTTAGTACCATGAATTTGGCGACCCAAGATGGGTGATGTATACCTATTTTGGGGGCGTCACAGTATCTTTATTTTTGAAACGAATAAAGTAATTTATAAATGGAGAGTATCATTTTCGCATGCAAAAGCTCTATGTGGACATGAAAATTGAACATTAGTGTATTTGAATTTTATATATTTGTATTTTGACCCCAAATGGTGGGTCAAAATACAAATAGGTAAAATTTAAATACACTCATATCTAATTTTTTATGTCCAATTTTTATGTCCGCCTAGAAAAACTCTTCCGCGCATAATCTTTATATTTTCACATGATATTTACTCACAAGAGAGTACGGTCGGTTCTACTTTTATATGAGAGAAACACATAAAAATATCAAGATTACATATAGAAATATCATTTCCCTTTATAAATAGTATTTCAATAATTCTTCCAAAAGAATCTTTTTTTATCTCATAAATATCATGAGGCGAGTTATACTGCTCAGCCAAATACCATGCGGTAAAATTTTATTTACCAATCTTTGAGAATTTTTATTTTATTTTATTTTTAGGTATCATTAAAATATTTTATCATTGCACAAGGGGTAGGGTGATAGCCTGATAGGGCTTGACCCTACTACCTCAAATATGAGACTTTAAACGGTTACTTTTGGTGATTTTGAGTCCTCCTTATCCTAAAAAATTCTTTCATATAGTTTTGGTATTTTAATTCATGCCAATTTGATAAAAAAAACAGAATTTAAAAATTGATTCGAAATTGAAAGCTGATTTACAAATTGAGTTAGAATAAAAGTTTTTTTTGTACATTTTAAACGGGCGTAACTTTTGATCGATTTAAAATTATGAGACTCATAATATATTAAATTGATTAAAATTTCATCGTTTAATAATATAACACCGTTTTAAACCCTAAAAAGCTGTTTAAAGGGGTCTTATCATCGGATAAAATTTGGTAAAATGTAGTGTTATTTTTAATTAGAATTGGAACATATTTTAGACTATAAATATGTTGTTTTGGGATTTTGACAGTTTTCTTTTGACAATTATTGTCAATACTTTAGTGTTTTTTCCTATAGAATTATTTTTTTTCCCTTATGCGCAAAGATTTATTTAATTTTGTATTAGTAGGTTAAACTAACAATTATAATTTTTTACGTCACAATTAATTATTTTATTATAATATTTTTTTTCCTACTTCCAATAGATTACAACAGTAACTTCTTTTCTCTCTTTTTCTCTAAAATCTCTTTTCCTCCTTTTTCTCCCTCACTTTCATTTTTGAAATTAGGAAGTCATCCACGTTTCTCCTTTTTCTACTCTCTTATCTACAAAAAAGAAAAAAGGATTGAAATTCAGAGTGATTTTTTTTAATTTCTCCAAAATAATGAATTTGTTAAAAGTTTGGTTTAATTTATTTTTAGATTTGGTATAATTTTATATTTACTGTATTACTGTTTTGTATAATACCTTATACCTTATTTGTTTCTCTTTATTGAATGAACATGAAGATGACAAAGACATACTAAAACTCAACTTCTTCGTCTTCTTTTTATTATTGCTATTATTATAATTATAAAATACTTTTATTATACACATGGCTTATGCGCTTGTAACAATATTTATTATTGTATTGATTTAAAATTAAAAAAAATTATTGTAAGGCCCCAACTTTTATGAATGAAAAATAATTTTTTTCGAAATATATTTTTTGAATATTATGATGTGGATATGATATAATGTTATAGTTGTGGGTAATATTTATAAATTTTTTGCAAAGTAAGCAAGTTGTTATAAAATATTTGATTAATTGGGAAATATCGGGGAATATTCGATACATGCGATAATAATCATTAGTGGACCCCACAACGAAAGTATTGTCGGAGTTAAAAAAGCGATAAAAATGTCTTTTATAAAAATAACTATGAAAGTTTTTTTAACCGTTAAACCGTTGAACTACCCGGTGATAAAGTACAATAATACGCGTGGTTGCATAAGTAATACGGTATTGATTATTGATGCTTACGTGAGAAGTCAATCATTATACTCGATTATTCTTTGCGATAATTCTGCCGCATAATATCTCTCATATTATTGATTCAATTATTGTCACAGTATCATCTGCATAATATTTTATATTTTTAAATCAATAATTGAGACGATAAAGTTATTCATATTATTATTTGCAATATTGACGATGTCTATAAAGTTCTATCGAGGAAAGGTGTTTGGTCACCTAATTACGCGCCACTAGGGAGAAATCCTTATCGGAAAGCCCCCTCTTTTCTGAGAATGATCTGGTTGTTAAATATTGTGAGTTATAATATTAATGATGAATAAGTTCGTGTTGATTAAAGATGAAATTGATATTTCTATTGTGTTGGGATTATTAGTGTTAGTGAAAATTGATATTTATTTTGATAAGGTTATATTGACCAATCGGGTAATTAATCAGATAAATGAGTAATTAATTGCTATTAATTCACATGCATATAACTATTTGTTCACATGTATGTACTATTGATTCATATGCATATACTATTAGGGGAGGTGGTGCAAGATTGATAATACTTGCATGACTAAATTAAAAATGGAGGTATAGATAAAGATACTGTACCGTAACTATTTTTTTCACATGTATAGAACTATTGATTCACACGATGTACTATTCGGGGAGGTGGTGCAAGTTTGATAATACTTGTAGAACTAAATTAAAAATGAAAAAAAAGATGAAGGCATTATACTGTAATATTTCGAGCCCCAAAACGTGCAATTATCGAAACTATATTTTTCTATAAATAGAAACTTATTCTTCTTTCATTCTCACCAATTCACTAAGACTCACAAGAGCAATTATAGAGAGAGAAACTATAGAGAGAAAGAAGAAGAGAAGTTTTGTAAGACCCCGAATTTTATAAAATAAAAATATTCAATTTTTCTTATAAATATTATTCAGTAAATGGTTAAATTGATAAAATTTTAAATTTAAGGGTGATATATATAAATTTTTTCAAAATAAGCAAGTGGTTATAAAATATTTATTGTTATCGGGGAATATTCGTTTGGTCGTGGAATATTCTTGCTGTCGGAGAATATTAAATACTGCCATGACCATTTCATGGGTCCCATAATGAGAATAAGCGCTCGGATGAAGAAAATGATAAGTTTGAGTTTTTATAAATAATCTGGCGTAATTATTACCAATTAACTTTGTTAAAATACGGTGGTTAAAATACGATGAATACGCGTGATCGCATAAAGATAGCATTTGCGGTATTGACCGTATTTTAGAATTATTAATTCTTACGTAAGAAGGCTCTACTCAATAATTGTTACAGTAATTATTGTTCAATATTTTATTTTATTGATTCAATAATTGTTGCGTTGATATTTTATATTATTGTTGTTTTAATAATTATCATTGCACAGTATTTCCCATTATCAGATCAATAATTCATAGTATTTGGATAATATTATTAGATAGAATTATTGGCAATGTCTAGAAGGTTCTGTCAAGGAGAGGTTTGGTCACCTAATTGCGCGCCAGTAAGGAGAAATCCTTATCAGAAAGCCCCCTCTTTCCTGGGAACCACCTAGTGTCAGTATTGTGATTCTGTAATATTATTTGTGAATAATTAATTATTGATTTATATGATAATAAAATATTTATTTTATGCGGATATAAATGATGAATTTATTTATGTGGTTATAAAAGAAGGAATTAATGTTGAGGTATTTTATCAGTATTTTATCAGATTGGAGCTATTAAAAGATCAATCGGTGTTCTTAAAGCTCTATTGCGTGAGTTATAATTTTAATCTGACATTTGAATCGTTAGGATTTTTGGATATGTTATACATATATAAGTTGAGTATATATCCACAAATTTTGAACCGTTAAAAATTAACGTATGATTTGTTATGAATTTTAAAATGTGTTGAAAATCGTCTAGCTTATGAATTTGGATATTTTTATGCGGAATTTGGAAAACTTAAAGCTACAAAGTTGTAGAGAATTCGATTTAAGTGTGGAATGGACATAAAATTTGTATTTTTCTGATAAACGAGATATTTTCTATGAATTATTGAAGTTTCAGAAAATAAAATAATTTTTATTAAAATTGGGTGGGACCCACTTTTGGTTGTTGGGAAAGGTGGCTTATTTTTGGGTGGGCCCCACTGTGATGGCTGTTGATTTTTCAAAGTGGCTTGTGTAGGGAGAAAAAAAAGATTATAATAATATTTTATTATTTAGTTTCCTATGACGTTTTAGCATTTTTCTATAAATAGGCGCTTAAGTTAGAATTAAAAATCACACCAGAAACAAGTTTTCTTTCTCTCTATATTGTCGAGTGTATTTTTGTGAGTATTTAGATACTTTGAGAGTTGCTATTCAGTGCAAATTTCCTTTGACTTTACATCCGATGTTTCGGTCAGATGTACTGCTCTTTTGAGGTACGGGATTTTAAGGGTTATTATGTTTTTCAGTTTCGTAATTTTTCCGACCCTTAAAAATTTTGAAAAAATTTAAAATGATAATTTGATGAGTTTTCTTGATTGTGTCCAAAAATGGTGATTTTTGGATGTATAGATTAAGAGTTATGAATTTTATGAGAAAAGACTATTTTAAAAGTAATCCCTTATAACTCCTTGTGGTTAACTCCAAAATTGATGAAATTTTTATTGAGAGTACATCTATATAATATGAGTATACTCTGTAAATTTCAGAATTTTTGGATAAAAATACAATTTATGATAAATGTCTAAATATTCGGCAGTTTTGGCCATATGAAAAATAGTAAATGAATTTTAAAAATTCCGAGAAAAATATAAGTTAAATATGGGACTATATTTCACTAAATCCCAGAAAAGAAAATTTGTTTGTACTGATTTGGTATTTTTCATGAAAATATTCTAGTTATGAGTAAATGAATTAAATATGTTATGTGAAGTAACAAAATTGAAAAATAGGATTTTATGGTTTGAGAATCCTATAAGAGGTATATGAAGATTTTTGATGAGGTTTTTAGTTATTTGGTGATGAAATCTTATGAGTTTGGCATTTTAGGATAATTAAATGTATTAATTAATAAAGTGTAAACAATTTAATTAAATTGTTTATAAGTTTAAGAAATAATTAAAATATTATGATAATATTAATAATATTAGATTATGAGATTATTAAGTGATTTATAACATTTGGATTAAGGTGTTATGAAATCATTGATTTATGAATCTTACTCTTGAAATTAAATGCAGTTGTTGATCATATTGTTTTTATTATCATATATAACATTTTTATAATCCCTGTAAAATTCCAAATTTTACGAATAAAGATTTAATTTTCTCGAAATACTTTTTTTTTTAATATTATGGTGTGGAATTGAGATAATGTTATAGTTGTGGGTAGTATTTATAAATTTTATAAAGTATGCAAGTTGTTGTATTATATTCGATTGGTCAGAGAATATTCATTTTAGCAGGGAATATTAAATAACAATGGCGTAATCATTGGTGGACCCCTAATGTAATTATTATCGGATTGAGAAAGCGACAAAAATATTTTTATGAAAATAACGGCGGAAGTTTTACAGATTATCTTTGTTGAACTACTTTCTAGAGTAAAAAAATGCGATGTCTGGCGTGGTTGCATAAGTAGTAGCATACCAAGTATTGATTATTGATCTTACGTGAGAAATCACTCAGTTATACTCAATTATTGTCGATATTTTTATATATTATTAAATCAATAATTAAGATAACAAAGTTATTATTATTATTATTTGCAATATTAACGATGTCTAGAAGTTCTGCCAAGGAGAGGTTTGGTAACCTAATTGCGCGCCAATAGGGAGAAATCCTTATTGGAAAGCCCCTTCTTTCCTGGGAACAACCTGATTATTAAATATTGTGAGTTATAATATTAATGATAAATAAGTTCGTGTTGATTAAAGATGAATTTGATAGTTTCATTGTGTTGAGATTATTTGTGTTAGTAGAAATCGACATCTATTAGATGATAATTGATGTTTGGAGGTTATATTGTTCAATCGAAGTATTCGGGACACTTTTTTGTGTCGAGTACTATTCACGAGTTCTTATTCATGAGTTATTATTCACGAGTTACTATTCACGAGTTCTTATTCATGAGTTCTTATTCACGGAGTTCTTATTCACGAGTTCTTATTCATGAGTTATTATTCACGAGTTCTTATTCACCGATTCTTATTCACTCTAGTATTGTGCGTGAATCGGGTATTTGGGTGCAATATTATTTCATGAGGAGATGTACTAATTTTTTGAATAGTTGGTTGAAATTATATTAGTGAATCAAGTATGGACCGTTGTTTTAAAGTTTTAATAGTGAATCGGTATGAATGGTTGCTTTAAGTTTTAATCTGGACCGTCGCTTAAAAGTAAATCAATCTGGACCGATTCGTAAATTAATTCTTATTACATCCATTCTTCATAAATAGAAGCTCATTCCTTCATTATTTCTTACGAATTCATTGAAACTCTCTAGAGAGAAATTATAGAGAGAGAAAGAAGAAAGAGTATTATCTTACTTTACTTACTTGATATCCGGTGTCTTTTACTACGGTAAGGGGTGTTATTCTTTCTTATTCATGAAGAGAACTTACATTATTCCATTCTTTATTATTCGTTGGAATAACCTATAAACGCTATGGCATACTGTATACACGTGGCATACCCTATACTTGGTGAAATTCTTTCGTTATTCCATTCTTTATTATTTTGTTGGATATACTCAGAGTATCTGCAGATACCCTATACATAACTTTGTATCTGCGACATACCCTATACTTGGTGAAATCCTACATTATTCCATTCTTTATTATTACATTGGAATAACTCGTATACATGGCATACCCTATACTTGTTGAAATCCCTCTGTTATTCCATTCTATATTATTATGTTGGAATAACTTTGTTTATCAAATACCGCATCATCGTGGTGAAATTCTTCTATTATTATGTTCTTTATTATTCGCGGAATATCTCTTGTCGGTCTTAATTTTGCACGACTGGTTCCATTATTTATTATTCAGTATTTATTATTACATTGGAATAACGCTTATGTGCGATCTATCACATGCTACGTGATTTCTTTTGTTATTCCATTCTTTATTATACTCGGTTGGTTAAAGTTTTTACTTTATACTCCATGAAATTAATGGAATATCCTTGATATTTCAAGGCTTCATCCAGTTTCTTTTCATGGAAATATTCTTACGAGCATTCTTGAATTTTACTCTGAAAGAAGTATCATGTTGACAATTTGGACGTTTTTAGTTCTGGATAAATTAATTCTTGAACTTGTTTTATTTAATTCTTATATCATTGTCATCATCCTCATGTTTATATTTTTGAAAGTCATTTGTATTTTGTAGGGCATAGATGGACTTAGTATGATTATGACCGAGGATTATTCGGTATAATCATGGTAGTAATGTTATAAATGATATGGTAAAAGTCCTCGGTGGTCTGTAATGCATTGATGGGACGAGTTTTTGGTATGATTATGACACAGGATTGATCGGTATAATCATGACCATTGATGAATACACGAATATCCTTGGCCCGTAGTGCATAGATAATTTGTGGTCGTGACCACAATGAATATCCTTGGTCGTAGTGTGGGGATGATGTGGATTATTTATTGTTGAGTCTCGTGATAAAAGTGATGAAAACTTTTAAATCATAAAAGATAGTAGATTTTATTCTCTACTTGACTCTTTTAATGGATCGCTTATTCACCGCAGATTAAACTTGTTGTCTATTGTATTTTATCGGTTTAACATTGTTGAAGGCTAATGATAATTTATCATGCATTATCTTAGTCATAATATTTCTTCTTGGGCTAGTTGAGCTCACCCTTTCTTTTCCTTTATTCTCTTGAGTGAAATGAGAACGTAGCGAGGGACTAGTCAGGGAACGGAGTGATGGTCCAGATGATAGCATTAGTAGTCCTCACTATTCTATGAAATAGTATGATAATAATTGTAATGAGGACTTATTCTGAGAGTGGATATTATCTAGAAGACAATATTTATATTAAAACTCACAGCTCTTATTGTATATTTAAGATTGTATTTGTATTCTGTACCATGTATCTGACGACTCAAGATGGGTGATGTATACCTATTTTGGGGGCGTCACAATCCCAGTGATGAAATTTCTCTTTAACTTAAGTGTAAAGATGGGTAGATTATTGGTGTGATCATGGTTCCTTTTTGGCCAGTAGTGCAAAGATGAATTGTTGACTGATATGATCATGACCATTGAATTTACAATTGAATATTTTTAGCTTAAGTGCAAAGGTGAATTGATCAACATGGTTATAATTATGGTTTATATAAATTCTGAAATGATTACGTATTTCTTTGAGATATTAATATCTTTAGCCTGTAATGCAAAGATGAATTATTGATGAATATTTTTGGCCCGTAGTGCAAAGATGACCCGTTATTGAATATCTTTGGCCCGTAGTGCAAAGATGACATGTTGTTGAATATATTTGGCCTGTAGTGCAAAGATGACCGGTTGTTGAATATCTTTGGCATGTAGTGCAAAGATGAACTTATTAGTATGATTATGCACAGGAACTGTTATTTGGTATAACCATGATAGTTGATGTTTCAGGTAAATACATGTGATGAAAATTATCTTCGTCTTGGATGAGAAGAGGAAATTAGAACTACAATTATGATTATGAGTTATTCACATGATTGTGAACAGGATTTGTTGATTAATTTCTGAGGTTAAAACACATTGGTGGACTTTAACATGGAAGATAATAGACTTTATGGTCTATTTGACTCTTCTAATGGATTTTCGTTCATTGCGACTATGGTTGAAAAGTCTTATCATCTACCATATGTTCTAAATCTACGATTTATTCTCGACGAAGGCTATTGATAATTTAATTATCTTTAGTCATGATATTCTTTTCTTGAGCTAGTTGTGCTCACCCTTTTGCTTCACAATTCCTTTCGGGTAATAAGAGTGTTCTTTGGGTCGGCGGGGGATATAATGGGGAATAGAGCGGTGGTCTATAGGCATTGAGGTTCTCCCTAAATAGTATGGAAATAATTTTATTGAGAACTTTAGATAAGTGTGTGTATCGTATTGTATCGTCATTTGATATTTTATTTTGGTGAAACGAATAGAGTGAGGTGAACCCAACTTTGGAATGGTGTTTTGCCACTATCATACAAGATGTCTAATGACCTACGAGTTATCATAAGACAAAGTTGTGCACATCCACTTGCTGAGTATATCTACGAGCACTACCTTTATGATCTTGGAGTTTGGTTGAAATATAATTTTCAATTTCAGACAGTAGAGATAGTTATATGTCAAGAGAAGACTCACCATTGGAAAGAACATGATAGTAATCTTCTCGTTTTTCTTTGGGGTCTATTGGGTCAACCAAGGATATTTCTGTGGGCATATGATATCTATCATAACCTAGACGCATGGCCTCCCATCTACGAAGGTTTTTTTGAGCATTTCCCAAAGATTTTAATTTCTAAAACAGTTATTGATTGTACCTTTATGTAAGGTGCCATTGTGACGTGCTATCCAAGTTGGTGTCCAGAGTCACAGTTGGTATATATTTGGATCAAAACTCACAACATATGTGTTGTTGAATTTTGTACGATAATTTTAGTAATAAAGTTGTAGTTGTTTTCTGTACCATAAATTTGGCGACTCAGAATAGGTTGGATGGATTGAACCTATTTTGGGGGCGTCACAAGTTTGCTACTTCACTATTCCAGTATTCAGTTTTCTTCTGAGATAAGGGATATTATTTTTGTTTAGTATTCATACGGAATAATATTTTCTTCCATACTTTGTAGTATGTGAATAATATTATTTCATCTAATATTCTTGATTATACCCTCATTCTGTTAAAGTGTTGCTTTTATACTCTGTGCAATTAGTAGAATATCTTTGATATTTGTGCTTCATCCAGTATCTTTTCATAGAAATATTATTATGAGCTTTCTTGATAATTATTGATCTTTTCATGCCATAATACTATTCATGAGTTACTATTTACGGGTTACTATTTACTCAGTTACTATTCACTCGAATATTATTTACTCGGGTATTCGGAGTACTTTTCATGCCGGAGTATGTGACGCCCCCAAAATAGGTATACAACACCCATTCTAAGTCGCCAAAATACATGGTACAGAAACAATAACAACTTTATTAATACAATTATCGTGCAAAATACGATAACATATAAACTGTGAGTTTAAATACAAATATTATCATCTAGACAATATCCACACTCAAATAAGTCCTCATTACAATTATTGATACACTATTTTACAAAATAGTGAAGACTACTAAAATAACTTCTAGAACCATCATTCCACACCCCGACTAGTACTCACTACATTCTCGCCTCCTGAGAAGAAAAATAGAACAAAAAGGAAAAGGGTGAGCTCAACTAGCCCAGTAAAGAATATTATGACTAAGATAATATAGAACAAATTATCGTTAGTCTTCAACAGGGAAAAATATGATAGAATATAATAGACAACAAGTTTTAAATCAATATTCGCAGCGGAAATAATAATTCATAGAAGAGTTACGTAGATAATGAAATCTACTATTATCTATGAATTTAAAAGTCCATCATCAATATTTTATCCCTGTAACATCAATCAATATACATCTTGAATCAAATATTCATCTTTGCACTACAGGCCAAAGATATTCATCAGTTGGTCATGTTCATCTCAACACCTGTACATCTTTGCATTACGGGCCAAAGATATTCATCAGAAAATCATTCATCTTTGCACTACAGGCCAAAGATATTCAATAATATCATCATTTAGGACTGAGGATGATGAAAAATATTTTAAAGAAAACGAATCCAGTGAAACAAAAGAATAAATATTAAGGATTCGTATTTCGGTTTATCCATGTCCAAAAATACCTCATAAATAACCATATTGGAGTAAAATTCAAGAATGATCAAAATATAGATACAATCAAAGCTAGTATCCATAATAGATACTTTGGACAAAAATAATGAAACTTAATTTTTCTGTGAATAGTGCCGTATTTGTGAATAGTGTCGTATACGTGAATAGTAACCCCGACACTAGAAGACAAGAATTTCACAAGAAAATTCTTGCCAATATTCTGGCATAATGATATTGAAAGAAATAATATCATTTTAAAAAAAAATAACATCCCTTAACTCGAAAAGAAAAGATGCTTACATTTGGAATCTTTGGATATAGTCTTTGAAGGAACTTGCACCAGATATAGCAACACTCAAAGTCTTAAAATACTCACAAGAATAAACTCGATAATATAGAGAGAAAACTTATTTCTGGTGTGATTTTCAATTCTAACCTAAGCACCCTATTTATAGGAAAATGCTTAGAACACCAAAGCAGAAAATTTAATAAAATATTAATATTTTCAAATTATATTCCTACGCACACCACACCAGACCAAAATCATCAGCCATCTACCCCACAAAAATAACAAAAATGTTTTTCTTAATTAAAATATTTTAAACTTCAAAAATTAATTATTTCGGAACTTCAATGATTCATAAAAAAATAGCCCTTTTATCAGAAAAATTCAAATCTTATGTCCATTCCATAGAAAATTTAATTCTCTACAACTTTGCAGAAGAAAATTTTTCCAAATTCCAAACAGAAATTGACCGAGATCCACATACGGACGATTTTGCAGGCTATAATCAATTTCAGTCAAGAAATGGGGTCCACCAACACACAAAACATGTTTTAAATATTTTAAGTAATAAAAATACTCTTCCTCCTCATATATTCATATATCTCACATTCATTGTAAAAATATCATCATTATTATATTATTATAATATAATAATATATTTAAATGAATTATTTTATCAAAAAAGATAAAATATCAATTTTTCAACAATTGTCACTTTAAAATTTTCTCAATTTATATCCACATAAAATGATTATTTTCCTTATCATATAAATCAATAATTAATTATTCACAAATAATATTATAGAATCACAATCATGTGGCAACTGCAATGCCCGGGAAAAAGGGCTTTCAATAAGGATTTCTCCTTCTTGTAGCATGCAATTAGGTGACCAAACCTCTCCTTAGACAAAATTTTCTAGACATTGCCAATAATGTTATCTAATAATATTATTCAAATAATATGAATTATTGCTCCGATAATGAAAAATATTGTGTAGTGACAATTATTGAAACAACAATAATATAAAATATCAACGTAGTAATTATTGAATCAATAAAATAAAATATAGAACAGTAATTACTATAACAATTATTGAGTAGTGCCTTCTTACGTAAGAATCAATAATTGGTGCAATACCGTGTGTCTTCTTGTGTTTTAACAACAAGGGTATTCCCAAAGATATTCAGTAATAACTACGCCTGATTATTTATAAACAACTTATACTTATTATTTTCTTCATCCAAATCGCTTCAAGTTATGGGTCCCACAAATTTTGCTTGCTAGTCGTCGTGCACGAATATTTTAAAGCGGTAATAATATTCCACGACAAAACGAATATTCCTCGATAACAATGAATATTTTATAACCACTTGCTTATTTGAAATATTTGCGCATTTTTTCCATAACTAACCACATTAATCAAATCAACCCTTACTATTTCAAAATAATAAATAGAGGAAATTCAATTTCATTTATAATAAGTTGGGGTCATACAACCTCCCCTCCTTATGAAATTTCGTCCTCGAAATTGACGTACGTACTTGGTGTTTCGAAAAGGTGAGGATACCTCGCTTTCATTTCCGTTTCCAACTCCCAGGTCATTTCCTCTATAGCATGGTTCCTCCACAAAACTTTGACTTGTGTTATGACCTTTGTGCGTAGGACATGCTCCTTCCTATCCAAGATCTTAACTGGTACATCCTCGTACGTTAAGTCTTCGGCTATCTCGTCTGATTCTAACTCAATAACGTGGTTCGAATCTTTCACATATTTACGTAGTACAGATATATAAAAAACATTATGTACATGAGACATACTTGGAGAAGTGCGCGAGTGCAGAGGCCACATTTCATTACTCGGATCAAGAATGCGAAATGGACCAATAAATCGTGGATTGAGCTTTCTCTCTCTTCCCAAATCTTGTAACTCCCTTCCATGGAGCCACACGCAACAATACATGATCCCCATTACTAAATTCCACGTCCTTTCGATGAAGATCCACATAATTCTTTTGTCGATCCTGTGCTGTCTATATGCGTTGTCGAATTATTTGGATCTTTTTTGTAATAATACGTACCAACTTTGGTCCCAACAATGTTGCTTCACCCACCTCATCCCAACATACTAGAGAGCGACACTTTCGTCCATATAATGCTTCAAATGGAGCCACACCTATACTTGTCTGATAACTGTTGTTGTAGGAGAATTCCACCAATGGTAAATACTTATCCCAAATCCCTTTGAAGTCTAGGACATAGAGTCTTAATAGATCTTCAAGAGTTTGAATAGTCCTCTCTGATTGTCCGTCCATTTGAGGATGATATGCCGAACTGAATCATAAATCTGTGACCATAGCTTTTTGCAAGCTAATCCAAAATCGTGAAGTGAATCTTAGGTCACGATCCGAAACTATGGATACTGGCATGCCATGCAATCTCACAATCTCATTTACATACATACGAGCAAGACGTTCAAGGGAATAACTCTCCCGTATCGACAAGAAATGAGCAGACTTGGTTAATCTATCAACAATAACCCAAATAGCATTTATGCCTTGAGAAACCGTGGGAAGACCTGTAACGAATCCATGGTAATATGTTTCCACTTCTATTTTGAAATCTCAATTGGTTGCAATGGACCCTTTGGCACTTGATGCACCGCCTTTACACGTTAACAAGTTAAGCACCCAGAGATAAACTTCGCGATCTATCTCTTCATATTGTTCCACCAAAATGTATGTCGAAGCACGATACATTTTGGTACTTCCAGGATGGATTGCAAATGGTGTATTGTGTGCCTCCATCATGATCTTGTACTTCAAATCAGAGTCGTTAGGAACACAAAGTCTGGAGTGGACTCGAAGTATTCCATCTTCATCGATTCTTGCTTCTGGAATAACACCTTCTTGTACTTTCTTCTTCATACGCATTAGCTCCGGGTCTGTGGCTTGAGCAACTTTAACTTCTTCGATTAAAGTCGGTTCTATGCGTATACTTGAAATCATCGCATGGTTCCCCGAAGTCTTGAATTCTATCTTCATCTTTTGTAAATCACACAAAATGGGCCTTTGTGTTGACAACATCGCACTCGTTCCCGCATATAATCTTCTACTCAACTCGTCAGCTACCACGTTCACTTTTCTAGGATGGTATTGAATGGTGTGGTCGTAATCTTTCAACAGCTCGAGCCAACGTCGTTGCCGCATGTTGAGTTTCTTTTGGGTGAAGAAATATTTGAGGCTTTTATGATCTGAATATATCTCCACTTTCTCCCCATATAGATAGTGCCTCCAGATCTTTAGCGTGAAAACGACTGACGCCAACTCTAGATCATGAGTAGGATAATTCCTCTCATATTCTTTAAGTTGTCGCGAGATATAGGCTATGACTTTCCCATGTTGCATGAGAACACATCCTAACCCTCTGCCTGAAGCATCGATGTAGCTAACAAATCCATCCGAACCAGACGGTATTGTCAGAACAGGTGCCGAAATGAGTCTCCTCTTAAGCTCTTGGAAACTCTTCTTGCATTCCTCGCTCTATACGAATTTTGTATCCTTCCGAGTTAGCTGAGTTAACGGAGTAGTGATTCGAGAAAATCCTTCCACGAATCTTCGATAATAACCAGCTAAGCCCAGAAAGCTACGTACTTCGGTCACCGACTTTGGTTATTCCCAACTTTGTATTGCTTCAATCTTCGCCGGGTCAACAGATACTCCATGTTTTGACACCACGTGCCCAAGGAATGCTACTTCCTCAATTCAGAACTCGTATTTCTTCAACTTGGCATATAACTTGTTTTCACGAAGCCTTTGGAGTACCAGCTTCAAATGGTTCTCATGATCTTCACGGCTTTTGGAATATATGAGGATGTCATCAATAAAGACAACAACGAAATGATCCAAATATTCCTTGAATACTCGGTTCATAATATCCATGAAAGCCGCAGGAGCACTAGTCAATCCAAAAGACATGACTAAGAATTCATAATGCCCCTACCGAGTTCTGAAGGCAGTCTTTGGGATATCCCCAGTTCTAATCTTCAGCTGATGATATCCAGAACGAAGATCGATCTTTGAAAAGATTTGTGCTCCTTGCAACTGGTCAAACAGGTCATCAATGCGAGGTAACGGATACCTATTCTTGATGGTGACATGGTTCAATTCTCGATAGTCAATCTAAAGTCGCATACTCCCCGTCTTTTCTTCTTTACAAATAAAGCAGGAGCACCCCAAGGAGATGTCTAGGGGCCAGAATGAAACCGATGTCCAACAACTCCCTGTAATTGGACCTTTAACTCACGAAGTTCAATAGGAGCCATTCGATATGGGGTTTTAGAAATGGGCTTTATACCGAGTTCAAGATCAATAAAGAATTCAACTTCACGTTACGGGGGTAGGTCGATAAGTTCTTCAGAAATCGTCGAGAAATTACTACTAACAACAGAATATTATTCAAATCGGCGTGTATTTATTCAAATCCATAACATGGGCTAAGAAAACTTGACATCCGTTTTTCAATAAACGAATAGCTTTATGAATTGATATGACAGTGATTGATTTTAGTGGTTTAGTTGCTTGAATTCGTACAACAGGTTGGTTAGGAATATGAAAACTAACAACCTTACGAAAATAATCAATTTTGGCATGATGAGTAGTTAACCAATCAATCCCTAAAATCACATCAAAAGTAAGTATCTTTAAAGAGTTAAGGTCAACAGGTAATGTGATGGTGCCAACTTGGATCAAAAAAGATTTATAAACAGTGGATGTAATGAAAGTTTCTCCTAACGGAGTCTCCACAGATAAATCAAAGTCTAATTTCTCCGGAGTCAAGTTTAAACGTTGAGCACAAGCAGGAGAGATAAATGAATGGGTAGCACCGGTATCTAGTAAGGTATAAACTTTGCAATAATTTATGATTAGCTTACCCGTGATCACCTCGTTTGGGTTCCTTGCATTTTGACCAGTCACGACAAACGCTCTTCCAGGAATCGTTGACTTTGACTTTTCTGGGGTAGCCTTTTGAGTCACCATCCCCACTGGACTTGGTTTCGCTACCGTACAATCTCGAGCGATATTTTCTTCCTTTCCACAATTATAGTATACCTTGAACTATTGTGGACAATTTGGGCTAATATGTCCCTCTTTTCTGCATTTATAGCATCCGACTGGTGGTTGTTTTCCTCCCTTAGAACCAGTTGCTGCTGGTGTTGACGTCTTCACATTGTCATTGTTGAATCTCCTCTTTTTAAAATCTTCCCCCGACTTGCTTCTTCTATTTTTATGGCCATGATTACCACCAGAATGGTTACCGCTTTTATCAAGTATTTTCTTTCTCCATTTGGTTATCGTTGTTTTGATGATAGCATCCACCCGGTATGATCTTGGTTGTGGTCCTCGGTTGAACGTACTTTCGTTATCTCGCTCTAATAATTGAGCCCTGTTGACAACATGTGTGAATAGAGAAAATTTATGAGAAATGAGATATTGGCGTATCTTAGGTTTCAAACCTCTCGTAAACATCCGCTTCATACGTTCCTCATTCTCCACCAAATGAGGTGCAAGCACGGATAACTCGCAAACTTTGCCTTGTCTTTGGGACACCGCCATGTTGTTTTGTTCGATCTAATAAACTCCACTTCCTTCATATGATTGAATACTTTCGGAAAGTACTTGTCATTGAACGATTCTCAAACGTCTCCCAAGACATCTTTGAGTGCGGTGGGATAGTACGCTTCACTGATTCCACCGATGAATCTGCTTCATTCTGGAACAAAAAAGTGGCGAATGGAACCTTCGTTTCTCCGTGCATCCCAATACATCAAATATCTTGGTAATTTGCTTGACCCACGTCTCCGCCTTAATCGGATTCGGCTTTTCCCAAAATTCTGGTGGTCCCAACTCTTTGAATTGCTTGGCTGTGAAAAACCGTGCGTTGCTATCATTTCCACATGTATTTTGTACACGAGTCTCTTTCGTCTGATTTTGCATGAACTGCAAAAAGCTTCTAAACATTCTATCGTTCATCGTCTGATCAGTGGTGTTGTTTATAGGCGGAACATTGCCAGCATGTTGCACGTTTTCCTCATTGGTGGGTAAAGTTGTCTCCACGGTCTCATTTACTCCACTGTTAACATTCTCGGTTGCCATTCTCAAATACTACCATAAAATAAGGGTAAATTAAAGAAATTAACATATCACATAATATCCCTATATTCTAACCAACCAACAAATAAGCTTAGGTAGGACACACTAGCGAATGATTTACTCGTCTTTCCCCTCCTAGTTCTATTCCTCGATCTCCCCCAGAGATCATATCCCTAAGCTACGATATTAACTGTGGCGCCCCAAAATAGGTATACAACACCCATTACGAAGTCGTCAAAATACATACATGATGTAAACAACTACAACTTTATTAATACAATTGTCGTGCAAAATATAACAACACATAAACTGTGAGTTTAAATACAAATATTGTCATCTAGACAATATCCACACTCAAATAAGTCCTCATTACAATTATTGATACATTATTTTCTAAAATATCGAGGACTACTAAAACAACTTCTAGAACCATCATTCCACACCTCGACTAGTACTCGCTACATTCTCACCTCCTAAGAAGAAAAATGGAACAAAAAGGAAAAGGGTGAGCTCAACTAGCCCAGTAAAGAATATTATGACTAAGATAATATAGAATAAATTATCGTTTGTCTTCAACAGAGAAAAATATGATAGAATACAATAGACAACAAGTTTTAAATCAATATTCGCAGCGGAAATAATAATTCATAGAAGAGTTACGTAGATAATGAAATCTACTATTATCTATGAATTTAAAAGTCCATCATCAATATTTTATCCCTGTAACATCAATCAATATATATCTTGAATCAAATATTCATCTTTGCACTACAGGCCAAAGATATTCATCAGTTGGTCATGTTCATCTCAACACCTGTACATCTTTGTATTACGGGCCAAAGATATTCATCAGAAAATCATTCATTTTTGTACTACAGGCCAAAGATATTCAATAATATCATCATTTAGGACTGAGGATGTTGAAAAATATTTTAAAGAAAACGAATCCAGTGAAACAAAAGAATAAATATTAAGGATTCGTATTTCGGTTTATCCATGTCCAAAAATACCTCATAAATAACCATAGTGGAGTAAAATTCAAGAATGATCAAAATATGGATACAATCAAAGCTAGTATCCATAATAGATACTTTGGACAAAAATAATGAAACTTAATTTTTTTGTGAATAGTGTCGTATTTGTGAATAGTGCCGTATACATGAATAGTAACCCCGACACTAGAAGACAAGAATTTCATAAGAAAATTATTGCCAATATTCTGGCATAATGATATTGAAAGAAATAATATCATTTTTGTAAAAAAAAACATCCCTTACCTCGAAAAGGCAATCTTACATTTGGAATCTTGGATATAGTCTTTGAATGGAACTTGCACCGTATAGAAACACTCAAAGTCTTAAAATACTCACAAGAATACGCTCGATAATATAGAGAGAGAAAGAGAGAGAAAACTTGTTTCTAGTGTGATTTTCAATTCTAACCTAAGCACCCTATTTATAGGAAAATACTTAGAACACCAAAGCAGAAAATTTAATAAAATATTAATATTTTCAAATTATATTCCTACGCACACCACACCAGACCAAAATCATCAGCCATCCACCCCATAAAAATAACAAAAATGTTTTTCTTAATTAAAATATTTTAAACTTCAAAATTAATTATTTCAGAACTTCGAAACTTCAATAATTCATAAAAAAATAACCCTTTTATCAGAAAAATTCAAATCTTATGTTCATTACATAGGAAATTTAATTCTCTACAACTTTGCAGAAGAAAGTTTTTCCAAATTCCAAACAGAAATTGACTGAAATCCACATATGGACGATTTTGCAGGTTATAATCAAATTTCAGTCAAGAAATGGGGTCCACCAACACACAAAACATGTTTTAAATATTTTAAGTCATAAAAATACTCTTCCTCCTCATATATTCATATATCTCACATTCATTGTAAAAATATCACCATTATTATATTATTATAATATAATAATTTATTTAAATGAATTATTTTATCAAAAAAGATAAAATATCAAATTTTCAACAATTGTCACTTTAAAATTTTCTCAATTTATATCCACATAAAATGAATATTTTCCTTATCATATAAATCAATAATTAATTATTCACAAATAATATTACAGAATCACAATCTTGGCAACTGTGGTAGTTCAGGAAAGAGGGGTTTTCAATAAGGATTTCTCTCACTTCTTGGCCATGCAATTAGGTAACCTAACTCTCCTTGATGAGAACTTTCTAGACATTGCCAATAATATTATCTAATAATATTATTCAAATAATATGAATTATTGCTCCGATAATGAAAAATATTGTGTAGTGACAATTATTAAAACAACAATAATATAAAATATCAACGTAGCAATTATTGAATCAATAAAATAAAATATTGAACATTAATTACTGTAACAATTATTGAGTAGTGCCTTTTTACGTAAGAATCAATAATTGGTGCAAATCACAAGTATCTATTGTATTTTAACAACAAGGGTATTCCAACGATGATAACTGTGAATAACTACGCCTAGTTATTTATAAACAACTTATACTTGTCGTTTTCTTCATCCAATCGCTTTCAGTTATGGGGCCCACAAAAGGTCAATGGCAATAAATGCATACGAATATTTTCCGACGGTAAGAATATTCCACGACCAAACGAATATTTCAAACAACAATGAATATTTTATAACCACTTACTTATTTGAAATATTTGCGCATTTTTTCCCATAACTAACCACATTAATTAAATCAACCCTTACTATTTTAAAATAATAAATAGAGGAAATTCAATTTCATTTATAATAAGTTGGGGTCTTACAGAGTACTATTCATGAGTTACTATTCACGAGTTACTATTCATCCGATTACTATTCACTCGAATATTTGGGGCACTTTTCACGCCGGGGTGCTATTCACGAGATACTATTTCTGAAGTACTATTCACAGGATACTATTCACCCAAAAAATATATATTTTTTTGTCTAAATTATTTTTGATACATGAATATTATTTTACTCTACAAAGAAGTATCGTGTTGATAATTTGGATATTTTTAAACTCTGAATAAATTTAAAGTCTTTAATATTTATCCTTGATTTCGTTTGATTAATGTTTATATCATTGTCATCATCCTCATGCGTATATTGGGATGAAAGTCATCTTTGGCTTACGTGCATAGATGGACTGTTGATTGGTATGATTATAACTAGGAATCATTCGGTATAATCATGACCCGTAATGTTACAAATGATGTGGTAAAAATCCTCATTGGCCCGTAGTGCATTGATGTACAGTTGTTGGTATGATTATGACCAGTGATTATTCGGTATAATTTTGACCATTGATGATTATATGAATATCCTTGGCCCGTAGTGCAGGGATGATTCGATGATGTGGTTTATTTATTAAGTTGAGTCTCAGCGATAAAGTGGATGAAATTTTTTTTAAATCATAGAAGATAGTAGATATCATGCTCTACTTGACTATTCTAATAGATTGCTTGTTCCGCAACAGTTAAGCTTGATGTTTATTGTATTTTATCAGTTTAACACTGTTGAAGGCTAATGATAATTTATTCTGCATTATCTTAGTCATAATATTTCTTACTGGGCAAGTTGACCTCACCATTTTACTTTCATTGTTCTCCTCAGGAAATGAGAATGTGGCAAGAGACTAGTCGAGGGAATGGAGTGATGAGTTATTTGTGGCGTAACTAGGGGCTGACCACCAAGCGTCGTGATCCGAGAAAATCCAGCTTTATGCTTTACAATTCCCGAAGAACAAGAAAAGGATGTGGACAAGCTCATAACTTTGGCTTGTTTTAGGGAGGAAGCTCACATACGTGATGTAGCTTATGAAATGGAGAACAGAAGGGCTTGATTCAGTGTATGCCCAAGCTGTACAGTTGAAGCAGAGAGACCCCGTTACTGGAAAGATGAAACTTACCAACCCCCAGAGTAGTATACTCTTTGTGGAATATAATTTGGTTTTGTTAGTTGTTGTTATTATACTCTTTTTGTGCAACTTTTTTTTTTCTTTCTCAAATTGAACTCTTTTTTTTTGACACGGAGTAATTAGTACACGGAGTAATTGAGAATTTTGCAAGTTGTAAAGAAGGACGGTAAAAGAATTAAACTGAAAATTATTATGTAATTGAGAATTTAATTGTTTAGGTTAATTGATGAAATTATGATGAAATGTTTGAATAATTGAATTGATGAATAATGAAATTATTATGAAATGTTTAAATTGATGAAATTATTGATTAGCAATTGATGTTTTTATTTATACTAGATTATGGATAAATACTTGATTAAGCGACAAAGAACTGTTGATTCTTCTAATTGAGATCATTGTTTTCATATGTGTTGCAATCAACTAGTTGAGTCTGATTATTGGTGTTCATGCTGGTAACGTGCTGCCTTGTGCATTGGTCCACGATTCTCTGGTCGGTATGCATTGGGTCACTAATATACTTTTTTTTTAATCTGGGTTAAAATCAAACCCAAGGACCTTAACTACTTAGTGTGATAATAAATGTAATGAGAATTGAATTTGAGTTTGAATATTGTCTATGGGTTAAAATCAAACCCAAGGACCGCTGCAACCTACACGTCGCAGTTCCGGACCTCCGGTAACCGCCCTCAAATTTTGACCCCCCTCAAATTTTGTTCTGGTTTCGCCACTGACGGTCGGAGATGGTTATTTTAGTAGTCCTCACTACTTAGTGTGATAATAAATGTAATGAGAATTGAATTTGAGTTTGAATATTGTCTATGAGATAATATTCATATAAAAACTTAGCTATGTTTTGTCGTATTTTTACACGACAGTTGTATTAAAGAAGTTTATATTTGATTTCTGTATTATATATTTGGCGACTCAAGATGGGTAATGTATACCTATTTTGGGGGCGTCACAGTTGGTATTAAACTAATCATTATAAATTTTGTCACAGTTGGTGACGTATACTTAAATTTTGTAACGTTAAGAGTACTTTTAATTTTTTTTTTAATTTAAAGTGTAAGTGAGATATAAGAGTAAATGTCAAGAGGCATTTTTTTGGACCTTTGCCCTAAAATAAATACTCCTACTTAATAAAAAATTATTAAACAGAGATGGTACACCCTAGATTTTTGGGCCCATATTTACAAAGGGCGTTTTCTACTAGGGTTTTGACAGTTCAGTAATAGGGGTTTAGTTCTTCATCATCAAAGCCACCCCCTTCTTCTTGACTTCTTCCTCATCTCTCTGTGTTTCACTCAACCGAGTCACTCACATCCGAGTTCGACTCAGCAATGTCAAGAACAAGTATCACCATCAAATCTCTCAAGACTTTATCTAAGGTATGTAATTCACGAAATTCTTATTTGGATTCAAAGAATCTTGCTTTATTGAAAAACCTAAGTATTGCTGCTGAAAGATCAGATTTTCAAAACCCAAATGGATTTGATGGGGAAAACTCTGTAGAATATCAACAAGAGGCTAGCGGGTTTCACAGTCCTGTTAATTATAATAATGTTAATGGAGAGTTTCAACCTAATTCAAGCGGGTATTTTAGGGAAAATTTACGAAACCCGGATGGGGATTATAGAGGAAATGAAGGGGGAGTTAGTCAAAGTCCTAGTAGGGTTTATGGCCATAACCAGAGGATTGAGTTTCAGCAGAATCAAAGTGGGACTAATTTTAGGTATTCAGAAATCCCTAGAAATGAAATTCAGAATAGCCCAGTTGGGAAAAATGGGAGTTTTTCCAGTGTTTATGACCGAGGAAGCACTAGAACTGAATTTCAGCAAAACCCAGTTGGTGAAAATTGGAAATTGTCCAATGGGTATACCAGAGAAAGCCCTAGAAATGACTTTCAGCATAATCCAGCCGGGAAAAATGGAGGCTTTAATGGTTATTATGGACAGAATTCAGGGGAGTTGTCTCAGAGTCCAAGTGCTTTTAACAAGGAGAGTTTAAAAGATTCAGGGAAAATTTCGAATGGGGTATTTGGAGGAAATGTAGATGTACACAATTCTTACGGGATTGGCAGAAAGGCAGCTGGTGAAGTTCAGCACAAAACAAATGGGTTTCATGGACAGGGGTCATCAGAGGCTAATGGGAGTTATGGACAAAGCACTATGCATTCTCAGCAGAGCTCTTACAACTATTATAGTGGAAGCAGTGGAAATTTTCAGCAAGTATCGAGTAATTATCATGGGAGCACTAATGGGAATTTTTGGCACGTAGGGAGTAATAATTATGGGGGAAATACTGGGAATTACCAGCAAAGCTCAAGTGGCTATGATGGAGGCAATACTGGGAGTCCAAATGGGTATCCAAGTGAAAAGGTTGGAGAGTATATGCAGAATCCATGTGTAGATTATTGCACTAATGCTGGACCACAGCAAATTCCAAATGAGTATCAGAATGGCATGGGGCCTGATGGTGAGTTAGTTGAAGCTACTGACGGCAGACAATCAAAAAGCACTATTGAGGAGCTTGATGACTTTTGCAAGGAGGGTAAACTGAAGGAAGCCATGGAAGTTTTAGGTTTGTTGGAGCAGCAGCGTATCCCAGTTGATATGCCCAGATATTTTATGCTGATGAAGGCATGTGGGGAGGCTAAAGCTCTAGAAGAGGCAAAATATGTTCATGACCACCTCATTAGATCAGTATCCCCTATAGAAGTTAGCAGTTGCAACAAAATTCTGGAGATGTACTGTAGCTGCGGTTCGATGGATGATGCATATGCTGTGTTTAATAAAATGCCACAGCGGAATCTGACATCTTGGGATACGATGATAATATGGCTTGCTAAGAATGATCTAGGAGAGGAAGCAATTGAATTGTTTACCCGATTCAAAGAATCAGGATTGTAACCTGATGGCGAAATGTTCTTTAGTGTCTTCTCTGTGTGTAGTTTCTTGGGTGACATCACCGAGGGGATGTTGCACTTTGAATCAATGAGCAAAAGTTATGGCATTGTTCCATCCATGAAGCATTATGTCAGTGTAGTGGACATGCTGGGAAGTACAGGTTATTTGGATGAAGCATTGGAGTTCATTGAAAAGATGCCAGCTGAACCGAGTATTGATGTTTGGGAATCATTAATGAATTTTAGTAGAGTTCATGGGAACATGGAACTTGGGGATCGTTGCGCTGAGCTTGTCGAGCTCCTAGATCCGTCTCGCTTGCATGATCAATCAAAGGCAGGTCTGATACCAGTGAAAGCTTCAGATATTATGAAAGAGAAAGAGAAGAAGTTGGCAAGTCAGAATCTTCTAGAGGTTAGGAGTAGGGTCCATGAATACAGGGCAGGTGATACATCTCACCCTGATAATGACAAGTTATACGCACTCCTAAGGGGAATGAGGAAACAAATGAAAGAGGCTGGTTATGTGGCGGAGACTAAATTTTTGCTCCATGACATAGACCAAGAAAGCAAGGAGGACGCTCTTCTTGCACATAGCGAGAGGCTAGCTGTTGCTCAGGGTCTTATGAGCAGCCCAGCTCGCTCATCAATACGAATTTTAAAAAATCTACGTGTTTGTGGTGATTGCCATAATGCACTCTAGATCATCTCGAAGCTGGTTGGCAGGGAGATCATCGCACGAGATGCTAAGAGGTTCCACCATTTCAAAGATGGGTTGTGCTCTTGCAACGATTATTGGTGAAAAATCAATTCTGAGGTCTATTTATCCTGTTTGTTACCATATTCTTTTCAAGCATTATTGAAAGCACCCTAATATTTGTTGTCAAATGATGAATACAGCTCTTATAGTAGGCTGAATAATTTATTGTTAAATGATGTCTTTCAGAACCTCTACTATAGAAAGATCTATACGCTTTAAGTTGAGTTTATCATTGTGTGCTTATCAATTGTGAAAATATAATTGCTCGTTTTGTTTTTCCAATTTTAATTATGCTTGATTAAGTAGAGGATGCTGGACTTTTAGGAGTCTGAATGCGAGCTATTTGGTATGATAGTTTTGGTCCCTAATAATGGCCTTGTGGGAATTTAGAATCTTGGAAAGGTATGTACCTGAAATTTTTTGGTATGATAGTTTTGGTCCCTAACAACGGCCTTGTAGGAATTTAGAATGTTGGAAAGGTATGTACCTGAATATTTTCTATTTAAGGCCATAGTTTATGTTCAACAGAAATGGCTATTCGTCATTACGCAGAAAGTTTGTGGTTCAGTGAAATTAGATGTCATCACTATTTCTACGGTGCAAGTTCTGCATTTGTTTCCAGTTGGGCTGTTCAATTCAGATATTGGTGATACATTGTTATATTCTCAGGAACAGTGACAAACTTTTTTCCGATTATTCATTGTTGTGATAATGAGTTTTATTGATGGATTTTGTCATGGAAACTTCCCCTCTTCTGTCGATCAGGCTATTGTTATTTTATTTTGAGACATTATGTAAAGCTCAGGTTAGGTAGGGTTTTGAACAATCCGAGAAATTTATATTGCGATTTTTATTGATATTTTTTAAGTGTATTCTCTCTCTTGATAAGTTTTAGCTCATGGAAGCTCCAGATGAACATGTCTCTGTTAAATCAGTGGTCCATTGGACAAACTATCAGTTGACATTTTATGCAAAAAATAAAAATAAAAAAATTATGTTTGAAAGTGGTGGACCTTTTTGTTTTGTATCCTTCTGTGGTCTGGCTATAAGGTATTGATAAGTTTTCATTAAGCTGGCTCAGGCTTAGCATTTTATTGAAGGAAGGCTTTGGGCAAAGAGCAACTCGAAAGTACTTTTTGGCTGCCGCCCCTATCAAGTACTTTCCCTTATTATTCATTCAATTTTTCATATTTAACTTGCCTGTTAATTGAGTTTATACAAAATAGTGTTTGTGGTGTATTTTTTCTTGTTTATTATCTGTCAAGCCTTTGACCTAAAAGGGTCTTTTTGATTTTTTAGAAAATGTAGGAAAGGGAATGAAAATGATTTTTTTGATTTTATTTGATTAACTGGGTCATTATTTTGGAGAAGTTTGGGGAATATGATTGGAGCAGGGTTAAGGATTGAACCAAGTATAAAGTTTATTAATAGAAAAAAGAAAAAAAATGTAGAACACTATTAATTAAGCTAGAATCGTATGGGCGTTCTGACTGTGTGAGAGATTTTCCAATTTTGTAATCTAAGAGAATGCTCTAAATAAGAGTCCCTTTTCACTATTAATCTGCCATTTAAAATTTGCCATGTAATTTCAAATTCTTAATTGATTGATTCATATTTAGATTTATATTAAAAGCATTTGTTTGTACCCTAAATAGCTCTTTTTCACGAGAAATAACAAATTTACTGGAAATAAAAAGTAAAGCATAATTTGGTAGTTTTTTGTTTTTCTTTTTACCGATAATGTATAAACTATTATAAAATGTGCCAAAGGGGGGGCGATCCCATGTGTACACAATGTTTAGAGAACCGCAATTGGTAATTGTGATTGTATTTATTAGGTGGATCCCACTGTACTGCAGATATAAGCTCTTTTGGGGGTAGGTAACTCCCCTTACTAGTTTGCCCTTGTAAACAACCAGGGGTACCAGCCCAGGCAATGATAAAGAATAGTTCATAATAACTTTTCAAATTACGCTAGCAAGTTCTTACAAGTGATTATCTTATATGTGCTATGGTAAATGTTGCATTTTTGAGTGACATAGGGTAACATTCAGACCTTGAGTGCTGCTGATCTTGACAGCTATCGGGCGCATGTGTGGCTTCTTTCTCCTCCTTGCCAACCATACACTCGACAAGGTCTCCTATTGTTTCTTCTTGCGTTTCAATGCTCATAGTATCTTTTTTATTGGCAACTTATCTCAAGTTATTTTATTTTTATTTTGTTAAGTTCAAGTTATTCTGTTTTTAGGTCTCCAGAAAGACTCCAGTGATGATCGGGCTTTTCTGAAGATCCTTGAACTTATACCGCAAACTAAACAACCTCTACTCATGCTATTTGTAGAGAATGTTGTTGGATTCGAGGTTTATTGTAGGAACATTCAGCAATTATGTTCTGATTTTAGTTGATGTTCAATTTATTTACCTACTCCTTTGTTTTGGTTGGCTTATTGTTTCAGACATCTGATACACACAGCAAAATGATAGACATGAATGAACTCATTTTGTTACACATGAATTCATTTGAAGCCCCTTGCAGTTTGGTGTGCCCTATTCTAGGCCATGTTATTTTTGCCTGGTAATATGCAAATCTTGTATCTATATATTTATTTCCATTATGTGCCGGTACTGGTTTAATGAAGTCAATTATATTACTTACAGATTTCTTAAGTGTTGAATATCAGTGGGTGTATTTTTTTTAAGCATCTTTACCCTGTCATAATCTGTAATATCTACACTGCAGGCAAACAGAAGACTGTTAACAACTGCTTTTGGTCCCAGGCCCATTACTTGGGCATGATAACAACATCATGATCAGTGAAGGTGATCAATCACAGATGAATTGGGATAAATTGCTTGAAGCTTGCGAGCCCATAAAAAATTTTCTGGAATGCAAGAGATCCAGTGATCAGGAGGAACTGGAATCGAGTTGTCTACCCACTCATCTTTCCACTTTAGAGAAACCCCCAGTCCTTGGCTCCTTGAATCAGTACATAAGGGGATGTTTGTTTAGGTCTGAATGGCTGAATCGGTCAGTCATTAAGTGCGTTTGTTTTGGAAAAAATATCGTCTGAATGGCTGACCGATTCAACCATTCAGACGATTTGGGCTGAATGGTTTAGTGTCATTTTTTTGGCTAAATGGACTGAATGAGGGTTGAATGAAGTTTTTTTTTTTTTTTTTTTTTACAATATTAACTATTATATTAAGTAAAATTAAATACATTTATAAAAATTTTGAATTTTTTTAGAGGAGTAAAATAATAAAAATCTATTATTCAAATTAATTTTTCAGACATGTCAATTATCAAACAACTTTTTTCATTTAGATTCAGATTCAGATTCATTCAGTTTTTATCAAACATTCCCTAAGTTTGATAGAGAAATGGGGCAGTGCCATGGGTATCCTTAAATATTTATTTATGTTTCAATCTGTTATCGTTTTCTTTTGAAAGTCGTTCATGATTCCAGGTATAGATACCTCATAGTCATCCTTAAAAGAGCGTAGATATTGTGTTTCCTGATTCGAAGCGTTGTTGTTGTTTTACGAAGAGTTACTATCGATATGTAAAGGGTGCTGGATCTCTTCTGGAAACTGTACAGGTAGAAAAATTTATTTGGTATGCTGGATTATGTGATAATCTCCAAGTGTATATTTGTGTGTTCATATTCGGTGCACTAATTAACGAAAATACCAGGTAGACTGCATGGCTGTTACACCCTTTCTTCTTTCACCTTAAATCTCCTGTTCTTCTCATTATCTGTATTCATAATATGTTTTTTGCTTTGCTCGAAGAATTTAGCAATATAAAATTGAAGCCTTTGAGGTAGTGTTGTATCAAAGACACATAAGTTGCACCACCTTCCCGCATGTGTTGATGTGTGAGTACCGACTTTCAGCCTAAAGAGGAATTTCCCTAATTTTTGTAAATGTAAACACATTTTATTTGAAGATGTTAGCCACCACTTGAGGATATAATGTTTGTCAAATGTTCTGTTAGTACTTGAAACCAGCATGGGGACGGATGATTGTTGATTAATTTACAAAATCGCACACTTGTGGGGTGGTAGGTCCCAATTAAGTTGATTGGTTATTGTATTTTGCTATGGGAATTGGTTTTCAATTGTCTAACATGATATGTCTCCTGAAAAGCTGTAAGATTTGATCAGTATAATGAAAGTATGAAACCTGCATTTTCTAACATAGATGGGAATAATAACCTGTAATCAGAGATTTCTACACTTTGAATTCTACTAAGTTGTATGAAATGTAGCTGAGATGATTTCTTATATGGCTGGACAAACTGTTTCATAGGAATGGACTATATAGTGAAAATGATTTATTTTTGATAATTACGTATCAATTCATTTCTTTTTTACTTGAAAGTTTCAAGTGACCCAGATTGTCGAGCAAATCAATTTAGTTGGACTCAATCTGCCATTTAACTAAATGACTAATTTTTTTACTATTGTTATTGCATAAGCAGGTTCTTTTGTGTTATGCTATACTTCAGAAGTTATTTACAGCGTTCCCTGTACATATAGATGATTTTAACACGTAGTAATTTTTTGTCATGACATTTCCTATACAATGACATGCAGCCTCGGACGAGGGATGAGACATCTTCATTGGAGGAGCCATGCCTTAGATACTTTATCCCTAGGGAGGTATATGAATTCATATGTTATAGCTATTGTTTATTGTCATTGGATTTCTGTAAGTTGTTTGCACAGATTTATAACAGAAGATGACTTTCTATGTCACTCAAGTTGCCAATTTTCATTCTTTTCCAGAAGATTTCCACTTTCCAGAATACATAAGCCTTTGACAACGGTAAGTTATAAATTTTGTCCTCCATTTTCATTTTCTGTGGTAAGAAAGCACAGAGTTATTGGATTTATCAAGTTCTTGATATAACAGTTGAGAAACAGGGTTAAAATTACATATTATCATCCTCCACTCTTCTATTTCTCATATTTCTGTTTATTCATGAAAAATGATCTAGACACAAAGCTGTATTCTAGATACTGGATAAGAATTTAGATACTGGATAAGAATTTATAAGAACATGTTACCACATACTGTTGTTGTAGTTTCTTTCTATCTCAGTTACTTAGATTCGGAATGCTAGTAATGGACTCTTTCATACTCGTATATTTATATTCTTAAGATTTAAGAATGATACATAATGAATAACATTGATAAAGTACTGAAAGAATATTTGAAATCCAGAAAAATAGTAAAATACTTGATAAGAATATTCTCCATCAATTTATAAAATATGATGTTATCATTCTAATATGGTATATATTGATGACTACTGTCTATGTTACTTGGTCCAACTCTTATGGCACCGATTGCAAAAGTTAATGCATACCATGGAGAAGATTTTTAAGATCTGATTTACTACATTGTGGTGCTTAATTGATTCAACTTATAACATGCCTTTGCAAATGAACCTTGATTTTTTTTTAAACTCTTAAATTCTTCTGGAGCTACTTCAGGTGGAACACAATAGTTTTCTATTTTATTTTATTGTGCATCCATATATATATATATATATATATAGCCAAGTTCAAGAGTATAAGTCTTAAGTTACATAGTTTCCTTAAAGAGTATTTAAACCAACAATGTTTTTTCTAAAAATCCAAAACATTGTTCCGTGTTTTTTTAGAACACCCAAAATCGTGCCCTAGCTTCTCTCTCTCTCCATAGCTTCTCTATTCTCTCCGAATCGGAATCGCATCTACTGAGAAGGAAAAAGCAGACCGTGCCCTAGCTTCTCTCTTCTCTCTTCTCTCTTCTCTCCAAATCAGAACCGCTTCTCTCCAAATCCTTGCTAGGTAAACTCAAATCTCGCTGTGGATGTGTTCATGTATGTTATGTAATAGATTCTGTTTCTTTTTCCTTCTAATTTTTTCTGTAATGCCCTATTGAGTATATGGGTTTGGAAGATATCCAAAAAGAGATCCGCCCGCCATTGCTGTTCTTCACCCCTCTCGCAATCTCTTCTTTCTGTCTCTCTTAAAAAACAGAAATATTAACAAACCCAGAGAGTTTAGAGGCTTAAAACGAGTCTTCATCCCAATTCATTTGTTTACAAATTAGATACCATTGAAAAAGTTTACGGTATAACTTCCTACAAGCCACTAGTAGCCTATAGATGGATGAAACAGTATAACTAGTAGCTTGAGCTTAACTGTCGTTGTTTGATTGTTGATGTAGTGTATTCTTGAATTTATTTGTCCACTGTATTTGTTCCTTTTAAATTATTTTCAATCTGCATATAAGCATGTCTAACATTGCTTACTTTGGTTGCCCTGAAAATAATTTTTATTCACAATTTTTTTCATAATATGCTTTAATTTGACACTTTAGCACCAGTACCTAGGTCTTCCTTTTTCATTTCTTGCATAATACAGGTTGGTTGTTGCATTCTTTGTTGTCTGGTCATCAAGACTTTTAGAAATATTGGGTTTAATCCATGGCCATCAAATATTCCAATATTCACCTTGGACAATATTTACATCAAATATTCCTGTTTTTTTTAGCAGGGGTAGTACATTGATAGATACCAGTAATCGATCGGATTCTATGATGATTATGGAATTTGGAGGTGAAGCTTTTGAAAATTAACAAGCAACAATACAATTTCAAAGATTAATGGAGGAATGTAATAGTTTAGTCATATATATATATATATATATATATTTTTGGTTTTAGCTTCTGCCTCTTAACATTCTATTATCTATTAGTAGTAGTACCATAATGTTTTGGGACATGCAAGTTCATGCAATTGTAATGGCATTGAAAAATTTGGCAAAATGAAAGTTAGGCAAAATGTTGGGGCCGTCTCATTGTCATTTGCTTGAAACATCCATAAAATTTGTTATGTGGCATTTTCCATTATGCTATTCCTGTGGATCATCCTTAGAATTTGTCACATAGCTCATATATGTTATGAATCTTCTATTTATACATTTTAGTTCAGATTTAACTGAGTTGTATTTGGATTGGTTACTGTGATGCTTAGTTCAGTGGCTTCAGCCTAATGATATTTCTTGGTGTATAACTGATTTGTTATGTGATTATTTGTTTAATACACTTCACTTTGAGTAGCTTCTATGGTACTTACAAAATAAATTTATGTCAAGCAATCAAATTTAGTCACCTTGGAGTCCACTACTTAGCCAATGAGCTACGTTCTGTCAGAACTTGGCTTTAGATACAGCAAACATTAGTTAAACAAATGTCATAAAAATTAAAATTAATTATACAATCAAAATCTCATTATTTTTTTTATAATTTTTTTTTCCTTTCTTTTAATTATTTTAATTTTAAATAATACAAATAATCAAAATATTCATTGATATTTGACTTATCTTTTTTTTATTTTATTTTGTTTTTCGTTTTTATGTTTAGTTATTAAAAAGTTTTAATATTATTTGTATTATTTGGAATTAATTTTAAAAATAAAAATAATTATTAAAAGAAAGGAAAAGAAAAAATTTATAAAAATGAATTAAAATATTTATTTTAATTTTATTATTTTAATTATTTTTTTACCACATAATTAATGATTTTTTATTTTTTGTTGGAAATTAATGTAATGTTGTAATAGATCTCATTGATACAAAAATAATGCAAGTGAATTGTACAGTCAAAGAAGAATCCATATTCCAAACTGTAAATGTCAAGATTTTTTCACGCACCTCAATCATCGAAAAGCGTGTTTAATTCTGCACAGTAAACACGTAAATACCAGAAGCTTAACGGCTTGGACCGTCGGGGGATAGCTCTGGTGTGAGAGTCAGTACATGCAGACACAAGGTTAATAATGAAGGTGATAAGCTATAGTGTTTTGATAATAAAAATATCAGTTACCTCTTTTGTTCTTTGCTCTGTCCTCGTATACTCCAATTTATCTCCTGGACGCCGCCGACCTGTTATGACATCAGCCGACTGCATGCAACTCACCTGCCAATCCCATCACCGTTTGCCACCGAGCCGAATTCTGTCTAATCCTCATTAATTAATATGCAGAGATAACAGTTAATGTTTATCTCTGTCACGATCACCAGTCAAAGCTCAAATAAAACTATTATTCACCAAATGGTCCGGCCCAACGGTTAGGCCCAATGCTCCAAAGGCCCAAAATAAAGGTAGCCAAAGAGGTTCAAAATATTATGACCCAACATTGCCCCCCAGTCTTTTATTAAACATGATGTTTAATAAAAGAGTATAATTGGCCCAAATATTTATAAAGCCCAAATGTAATTGAGTTGAGCCCAATTAGTTAGATAAATAAAATTTGGAAGCCCAATCTGGTCACCAACTCTCCAAAGTCGCCATCATTAGGCGTATTAAATGCGCCGTCTTCGTGTTTCGCGAACAAATGAAGAGACAACCACTATAAAGACCCTTTTCCCCTAATTTTGACAACTTTACCTGCTTATTTGAATTTCAGATTTCTTTGGCTTTCGTCTTCTCTCTCGACTTCTTGCTCTCTGCAAATCTCTAACAATGGCTTCTTAAGATTCCAGCAATACTGCTATTCCCCTCTCTGTGACTCCCCTTTCCTCCATTCCTCCTACCCAAAGCCCTACTAAAGGTGATTTGGGATCCAACCCTAAATCCTCTGCTACTCCAACTAAGAATCCACCTCCGAAACCCATTCCAAATCCTTTTGAGTTCTTCAAAAATAAAGAAAAATTTCCTCATGCCAACACCCCTTTTACTCTTTTTGAAATCGACCTTCGTATCACCAGAGAACACTATCAAATACCAGAGACCCACTATCTGAGATTGCCGTCATCTATTGATAGGATGTACCAACGACCAGACGGTTGGACAGCCATCCCTCTTACCCACCTGGAGAAAGGAGTTCGTTTCCCTCTTCATGCTTTTCTCGTTACCCTTTTTGGGTTTGTTGGCGTTGGATTCGCCAAACTTGTCCCCAACTCTTACATCCATATCCTCGCCTTCATAGCTTTCTGCCACGAGGTAGGAGTTACACCTACTCTCGATTTCTTCTTCTCCTATACCATCAGCAAATCTCGTGAAAAGGGATTTAAAGTAATGAGTAAACAATCCCCAAAGTCTGGTGAAAACTTCGAAAGGCGTTCCTCGATATCCACTCCTTCAAGCAACAAAGGATGGCATAATGAGTGGTTTTTTGTTAAGGGACCTGAAATATCTTCCATCCCGGAATGGACTACTGTCGAACGCCTATCTGCCGACTTTGGTGACATCCCAGATGAATGCATAAAGGAGATGATAGAGCTTCTGGAGAATTTCCCGAAGAAGGAATGGAATTTCGGACTTCTAACCAAGCAGGCATGGTTATACGACCACAAATGTAAGTCCCGAACTCCATTAATGTATATTTTTTCATATCTTCGATAATAATTATTCTGAATGATTGTTCTTATTCTTTGCAGTATCTCTGATTAAGCCGCCTTCTTCGGACCTAAGAGATCTTGAAGCTTTCTTATCTGCTAAAGATTCTGAACCTGCAAATGAACCCCCAACTACCGAACCTCTACCTTCTGAACCTCAACATATCGAACCATAAACCACTGAACCAACACCCAGTGCAGAAACTAGCAAGCCTCGCCGAAGAAAAAGAGATGCCCGTAAACCAACACATGTCCCTGTCCCTACCCTAAATGAGAGCCTTCTGGACATGCCTATAGACGAGCGTACCCGAGTTCTTAGAACAAAAAAGGAAAGAGTTAAGATAACCCCCCTTACAGCCGAAGAACTAAGGGTACCCTCGACCGAAGCCATTCCCCTAGCAACTCCTGTTGAAATCAACATTTCAAATGAAGAACCTGAAGAGCAAGTCGAGCCCACCCCTTCTCTTGTCTGAAAAAGAAAACACACTTCCGAAAGCCAACCCACACCACCTACTGAAACTACAACTACCAATACTCCACCCTTCCCCAAATAAAGTGTACCTCCCCCTATTGAACCTCCAACTTCTTCCGAGACTAGGCCTGAAGCTGTAGCGTCTCCTACTCTATGGCCGAATCTTAATGAAAACTTCCCTTTCGACAAAAGTACAAAGAAGCTGAAACCGAAGAAGATGCCGCCCGGAGAGAGAATGCCAAATTGAAGTCTGCTCTGGCTAAGGAAAGAACTCAGCACGATATTGCTCGGTTTAACAATGAATGCCTTCGGAAGGATCTCGCCCAAGTTAAAGAGAAATTAGAGACAACCGAGGCTGTTCATCGAACAACAATTGATATGAATGTTGACTTAATTCAAAAGAACGAGGTTCTGGTTCGGCAAAATGAAGCTCTTGCAAAAGCTAACCAGGGCCTGGCGAAACAAGTTAATGACGTCCAAATATTCGAAGAACGACATTTAACTCTTCGAAAAAAAGCGGAAGCTGAACTTCGGGAACTGAAGGCTCTGGGTCCCCCAATCACCGAAGAGCTCCATAAAGAAATCCAAATAGACTACCGCAAATCGTTGAGCTAAATAATGAAATAATTAAGAAGTATGCCGAAGGGTATAAAATTGCCCGAAACAAAGACAAGGCAAAGCTCACTGCGGCTTCGGTAGATCCAAATCTTCTCGACTCGTCGGACGATGAAGATGATAATGAAGCCTGAAGATGACCTCCCTTCACTTTAGCTTTAGAACTTTCTGTAAAAATTTCTTTCTTTTTGTAATCACTTCTATATTAATGAAATGATATTTACTTCTTATCCTTATTACTCATTTTACACTTAATCCAAATTGTTAGTCAATAATCAAGCAAACTACACAACAAATAAGATCAAGTAATAACATAATCTGAACTTAACACTTAAAATAAAATCGGGTAATAAAGCAATGTAATACTTATTCATTACCGAAGTGTGAGATAGATCTGCAACAATCCAATTCGCCATCTTTAGGACGAATTGATCCAACCAAACCTCCAAACGTGCCTGTTCGCCATCTTTAGGACGAGGCAAAATCCTACTCACCATCTTAAGGATGAGCAGGTTCTGTTCACCATCAAAGGATGAATAGATCCACCCGAACCTCCATACGTGCCTGTTCACCATTTTCATGGCGAGACAAATCCAACAGAACCTCCAAACGTGCCTGTTCACCATTTTCATGGCGAGGAAAATCCAACTGAACCACCAAACGTGCCTGTTCACCATTTTTATGGCGAGGCAAATCCAACCGAACCTCTAAACGTGCCTGTTCGCTATCTAATTTAGGACGAGGCAAATCCAACCTAACCTCCATACAATTTGTTTCGCCATCAAATTGTCGAATAAGTCCAACCGAACCTCCATACACCTAATAAATAGAACACCATTTGGAGAAAAAACTTCTTTTATTGATAAGTGTTGGCATAATTACAAACTTCTGTACATTGACACCGTCTCTACTGAAAATATCTCTGAAGCCTTCCAGCATGCCAAGTATTCTTGATTTCAGATCCATCTAATTCTCACAATCGATAAGTCCCTAGCTTCGATACTTCAATAACTTCATAAGGACCTTCCCAATTCGGCATCAACTTTCCCAAATTCTGAGGCATAGAAGCTTCGACTTCCCTAAGAACGAGATCTCCCACTTCAAACCTTCGAAGTTTTACCCCTTTGTTATAGTGCTTAGCCACACGTCGCTGATAAGCTTCCAACTTTATCAAAGCTGCTTCTCTAACTTCTTCCAGCAAGTCCATGTTGACTTTCAATCCTTCATAATTGTATATCTCCTTAAACTGACTGACCCAAAGACTTGTAGACCCAATCTCCATAGGGACTAAGGCATCTGTACCATAAGCCAACCTGAAAGGTGAATCTCTCGTTGTAGTCCTTGTAGTAGTTCGATAAGCCCATAATACACTAAGCAACTCTTCTGGCCATCTTTCCTTCGCCTTATCCAGTCTTCGCTTAATTCCATTTAAATGCGTTCTGTTAGTTACCTCAACTTGCCCATTAGACTGTGGATGAGCTACTGAAGTCCTTCTATGCTGAATCCCCAGTTCCTTCAAGAATGCTTCAAAATTTGATCCCACAAACTGGCGTCCGTTGTCTGAGATTACCACCTTAGGAATTCCGAAACGAAACACTATAGATTCTTTTAAAAACATTAAACACTCATGTTCCGTTATCAACCTAAGTGGCTTTGCTTCTACCCACTTGGTCATATAATCAATTGCTACTATAACAAAACTGACCTGACCCTTCGCTTTCGGCAATGGACCCAATATATCTACCCCTCAGACAGTAAAAGGTATAGGAGATAAAATCGAGTATAGCTCTTTTGGTGGCTGATGTGGGATCAGACTATTCAACTGGCATTTCTGACACTTCTTCACATACCCAGTGGCCTCCTTAAAAATTGTAGGGCAATAATATCCCTGTCGAAGTACTTTGTAGGCTAACGACTTTGCAGCCATGTGATCGCCACAAATACCTTCATGAACTTCCCGAAGGATATATTCAGCTTCAGACGGAACCAAACACTTTAATAATGGAGATGAATAAGCCCTTCGATAAAGATCTCCATCGATAAGTACAAAATTGACACTTTTATACTTCACTTTCTTAGCCAACATCTGATCAGAAGGAAGTACGCCATCTGTCAGGTAAACTAAATAAAGAGTCATCCAACAATTAGAGAGCTCCACACACATCACTACCTCATGCTGGATACTAGGTAGTTGCAAAGTCTCTAAATATACCGAACCATCAAAAGTACTTGCATCCGTGGTAGCTAACTTTGACAAGGCATCGACAATTGAATTATCATCCCGATTCACCCCGTGAAACTCATAAGAACTGAAATACTAGAGCCGATCTTTCAATTCTGCTAAATACTTAATCATTCTTGAATCTCGAGCTTCATATTCCCCTGAAATTTGCTTGACGACCAACTGAGAGTCACTGTAGATGACTAATCTTTGAACCTCAAGACTCTTTTCCAATCTCAATCCTGCTAACACTGCTTCATACTCTGCCTCGTTGTTCGTTGCTCTGAAGCCGAACCTGATAGCCTGCTACACCTTGAATCCCTCCGGACTCGTCAATATAATCCTCGCGCCACTAATGTCCGAAGTAGAAGATCCATCTGCATACAACGTCCACGAATTCTTCATCTGCTGAAGTATTGCAACTGCTTTGTCAGACCCTTCAGCTTCTCCAAAACTGTCATCAGCCTCAGAAAAGGAACATTTGACTAAAAAATCAGCCAAATCCTGACCTTTAATAGCCTTTCTGGGATAATATTCTATGAAAAACTGAGACAACTCCATCGTCTAAGTAACAAGTCTTCCCGATACCTTCAGGCTTACCCAACACCTTCTTCAACATCTGATCCGTGTATGCTACTATTGTAAGACCCCAACTTATTATTAATGAAATTAAATTTCCTCTATTTATTATTTTGAAATAGTAAGGGTTGATTTGATTAATGTGGTTAGTTATGGGTAAAATGCGGAAATATTTCAAATAAGCAAGTGGTTATAAAATATTCATTGTTGTCGGGGAATATTCGTTTGGTCGTGAAATATTCTTACTGTCAGGGAATATTCGTACGACGACAAAGCCTTGTGTGGGCCCCATAACGGAAAGCGATTGAATGAAGAAAATGACAAGTATAAGTTGTTTATAAATAACGGCGTAATTGTTACCATTAATACTGTTGAAATACTCGGTGATTAAAAACACAGTAGCACACGGTATTGCACTAATTATTGATTCTTACGTAAGAAGACACTACTCAATAATTATTACAGTAATTACTGTTCAATATTTTATTTTATTGATTCAATAATTGCTACGTTGATATTTTATATTATTGTTATTTCAATAATTGTCACTACACAGTATTTTTCTTTATCGGAGCAATAATTCATATTATTTGAATAATATTATTAGATAAAATTATTGACAATGTCTAGAAAGTTTTGTCTAAGGAGAGGTTTGGTCACCTAATTGCGCGCCAGTAAGGAGAAATTCTTATTGGAAAGCCCCCTTTTTCCTGGGAACAACCTGGTTGTCAGTATTGTGATTCTGTAATATTATTTGTGAATAATTAATTATTGATTTATATGATAAGGAAAATATTCATTTTATGTGGATATAGATGGAGAAAATTTTTAATGTGACAATTGTTGAAAATTGATATTTTATCTTTTTCGATAAAATAATTTATTTAAATATATTATTATATTTTAATAATATAATAATGGTGATATTTTTACAATGAATGTGGGATATATGAATAAATGAGGAGGAAGATTATTTTTGTTGCAATAAATATTTAAAACAGATTTTTCATGTTTGTGGACCCCATTTCTTGACTGAAATTTGATTATAGCCTATAAAATCACCCGTTTGTGGATTTCGGTCAATTTCTGTTTGGAATTTGAAAAAACTTAAAACTACAAAGTTGTAGAGAATTGAATTTCCTATGGAATGAACATAAGACTTGAATTTTTCTGATAAAAGGGCTATTTATTATGAATTATTAAAGTTTCGAAGTTCCGGAATAATTGATTTTGGGAGTTTAAAATGTGTTTTTGTAAGAAAAACGTTTTTAACAAGTTGGTGGGCTCATTTTGTTGTTAAACATGTGGGAATCTAGCATTCAAAGGTTGGCGTAAGAAAAAATTATATTTATATTATTATTTTATTAAATTTTCTGATTTGGTGTTCTAAGCATTTTCCTATAAATAGGGTGCTTAGGTTAGAATTAAAAATCATACCAGAAACTGAAGTTTTCTCTCTCTATATTATCGAGCGTATTCTTGTTAGTATTTTGATACTTTGAGTGTTGTTATACGGTGCAAGTTCCTTCAGCGTTATATCTGATATTCCAGCCAGAAGTGTGACAACCCGAGAAATTAGACAATTTATTAAAATCTTAAATGATTGATTTAAGGTCAAATAATAGATCTAGACAGAAAATAAGTGTATGCTTTTGATATTTTTAGGAAGAAATTTTGAGGATTTCAAAATTCTGTGAAGGATTTTGGTGAATTATTCAGGATTAAGGGTATACAAGAATATGTTCTGTGAATATGATATTATTTGTGTACAGTATGTGGTTAAGGGTCAAGGGTTGACTAGATAAATTATATCAATGTCAAAACCCTAATTTAAGAACCCTAATGCTAAGTATAAAACCCTAAGGGTTAAAAGTTAGGTGAGTAATGAATATGAATATTGTGTGATGGTTTATATTTGTTTATTAATATAAACAAATAAAAGAAACTAATGAAATCTAATTATATATTAGGAATGAAAAATTGAATAACTTAAGGGTTATGGGAAGAGAGAATTGTGGTATTTAGAATATATACTAATTCTAAGAGATTTGTTTTATACATCTCAATTAATTAATTTGATAACCTAATTATAGCAAGTCTAATTGGGTTAAGAAATTAAATGTGCATGAGTAAAGATTTATGTTATAATTAAGGAAATAAAAACCCAATTAAATAATTAGGGAATGGTAATATTAGAAGTGTTAGAAGATGTTATTGGTTTTGGCCAAAGAAACTAATTTGAAAACCCAAAAGAATTAAAAGAGTGGCCCAACCTTTAGCCCAAGTAAGAGGGAACATGTTGGACATTAAGTAAGTTAATTAAAGGATGAATTACATATTCTATTATATTTTTAAAAAAAATTACAATAATAGTGTACTCATAAAATATTTATGAGTACACTACAATTTCATATTTATTTACAATATTTGTGCAATTAGGATTCTTTAATTTAAGGAATTAGTATACAATTAGGATTCCTTAATTTAGGAATAGTTATCCTCTTCTCATTCTTACAATTTTCAAACGCCGTTCTTGTAATTCATCCTTTAATGGGTTCTACTGTATGATCTTTTATTTCTCCATTAATATTTTCAAATGTCGTCGTTGCTTTGACCAGAACCACCACCGTCACCATCAATACCACCACCCACCCTACCAAACTAAAAAAATCTCATTATATATTATTTATCACCTGCCAGTACTTCTCCTTCTACTTCTATTTCATTTTAAACTTTCAGAGCTCATCGGAAAGATTAAAACGGTTGAGAGAGAAAGATGAAGGTTTGGTGATCTGTCGCCGACATGATGATCTTCTTCGTTGCTGATTTGACATTTTTCAAGTTCCATGGAAAACATTGATTAGAGTCTCCACCTGCGATTTTTTCATAGTACAGTTCTTGTAATTCATACTTTAATGGCGTCCATGGCGGCTACACCTTCAAGATCTACAAATCTACATCTTCAAGGTTTTGAAGCAGCGGCGAAGGGGAGGAGGAAGATGACCCGCGAAGGGGAGGAGGAAGATGAGGTTGCCAAATTTTGAATATTTGAATTTTAATTATTATTTTTAAATTTGAATTTGTTTTTGTTGTTAGATCCAATATATTTGAATTTGAATTATTAATTATGGTAGTTATTTCTCCTTGATTTTAGGTTTCCTTATTATTATGAATTGAATCCTATACTAATTTCCTAAATTAAGGAATCCTAATTGCACTAATATTGTAAATAAATATAGAAAGTGTATTAATTGTGTAAATATTTTATTAGTGCACTAATAGTGTAATTACTTTCTAAATTTTGTATATTATTGTAAAGGACCCTTAATTAAAGCATTAGAAATAAAACACAATTGGGCTAGAATGAAGGAGAATTTCGGCCAAGGAAGAGGAGGAAAAGAGGGAATGAATGTAATGATTTTTCTCACCAACTCTCACTAACTCCTCACATGTGTCACTTGAAGGTTAGCCCACCTATTTTAACTAAAACTACAAGTAATCTTTATCATCCAAGAAACCTTCTAATAAGTGAGAAAGAGAAAGCAAGAAGGAGTTGTTGGGAGATTAATATGAGATATACAAATATATCTACATATTTATTTTTACTAAACCACAAAAGCAATTTCATTTCTCTCTCATCCTATTACTTCTTATTAGCTATCAAAAACAAAACTAGAGAGAGAGAGCCTAAGAGTTCGGCAGCCACAAGAGGTAGAGGAGGGGAGATTTTGATCTTTCATGCCATCTAAGATCCATCACATAGTTTGGAAGAAAAAGATATGTCATGAAATCAAAGGTATAAAACCAAACCTAAGTTATCCTTTTATTTAAGTTATTTTGATGGAATAAAGATCTAAGGTTTCAAAACTCAAAAATCTTAGATCTATATGATTTAGAGTGTTTTATGTATAGATCTACCCATATTGGGTGTTGATTTGGTTGGTATCAAAAGGAATAGAAAAATAGAATTTTCTGAAAAACTTAAACTTGAAAGTGTGATCTAGCTTTTGATTTTTTGAAATCTATGATGGATATTTGTGATTTATTTTCTTGGGATGCTAGATCTATGTATTAATGATAAAACCCCTTTGGAATCACTCAATTAGGTTTAAAAATGACCAAGTTATGGAATTTATTCCAAACTACTCAAAGCTAAAAAAACTGTTAGAACAATAGTTTTTACCAGCCACTTCCAGGCTAATTTTCGGGAGCTTAACATGTTCAAATATGGATTGTGATAGATGAAAATCGTAGATCGGAAAGATATGAATCCAACAAAATTGACGGATCATTAATTGGAGTTATAGATCTCATTTTATTTAAGTTTTAGCAAAGGACTCCAAAACTGCAAAATGACAAAAGTAAACTGCCAAGATTTTGCGAGGGCTGTTTCGGCAACTTAATTTATGAAATAAATTCCGGCCTTTTGGAACATGAAATTATATGGTATAAAGTACCTCCTGTCCAAAAATGAGCTCATTCCGACTTAAAATGACCAAGTTATGACCATTTAAATTTTTGTAATTTTCCGACGAAAATGGCTATAACCGAAGTTCTATAACTCCGATTGCCACAAAATTTAAACTAGAGGCTCACGTTAACATGTGTAAGATCCCGCCAAGAGTTGGGAATTTTTGGAGTTAAACGTGAGGTAGCTAATTTCTTAAGGAATTAACTAGAAATAATTTTTGAAAAATGCTAAAGGAAGTTGGAAAATTATGGAAAAATACTTTTTGTGTATAAAATATATGTATATGTGTTTGGACAAAGGATAGAAAAATAATAAACTGATTTGGTATTTTTGTGAAAAGGATATGGAATCCATCTTGCTGGATTGTGTAATTTGTGAATCCAGTTTGCTGGATTAGAAAATCTGATGAATACAACTTGCTGGATTGAAAAGAAGCTTACTGAATTGAAGGATTTAGAATCCAGCTGGCTGGATTGATGGATTGGTGAATCAAGGTTGCTGAATTAGAAATTTGGTTGCTAGATTTAGAATCCAGGTTGCTGGATTAGTATTTGACTTGTTAGATGTTAAAGAATAACTTATGAAATGAAAAAGTGAGTGTTAAACCATAATAAATATTAATGATTAAGGAATTATGTGGTATAAATGATTGAAAAATCCTGATAAGTGATATTAATTATCTGAAAATTATTTCAAGACTTTGAAAATTATTTTGACTGATAAGAAAATTATCTGTGATAATTGGTAAGTGTTTAGACAGAGTTTAATTGAACTTAAACTCGATATTTGTCCGACTAGACCGTCGGGATGATAGAATTGTGTTGGTTTCAAGTCAGACTGAAATATTTTGACTTGAGGCTAAGTCTTATGTATATTATAGACTGTTAGGGTTATGTGCTATGTGTTTAAGTTATTCTATGTGTATATATATAATAGTATTATATTATGATGATATTATTCTAATATTGGAGATCTATATTACTAATATTAGGTCTTCGGATAAAGCGTTATAAATTGCGTAGCGGTAATCAATGGTTCAGGCAAGTTTTACTTAACTCTACTAAGAGTTGTTTCATTCAGATATGCTTATGGTTAATCATTGCTGATTGCCATGGATAATTGTACTCTATACATATTGCATGTATAAGTCGGTATGAAAAGTCGATAACCTTCATTACCAGTTGGTCCAGATATATTTGTTCATGTTCAATACTTGTTCATCAAAAATTTGTTCGTCTTTAGTTCTTAATTATATTGATGAATTATAGCCAATTTTATTATTCGAGACTCTTTCAATCATGATATATCCTTAAATTATATTTAAACTTGCTGGGCAACTTTCATGCTCACCCTTGCTATATCATGATAAACATTGCAGATAAGGTAAATGCGTTCGGATTCAGGAAAAAGGTTAATGCCAAGTTCAGCTTGGGATAAAATGTGCAGCTAATTTGTAATAGTATAGTTTGATAATAAGGTTAGGTGTTAGATAGTTTATGAATTATGTATAAGTTAAGGTTACTCGATTTTGGGGAAATAGTGTGTAAAGTGTATTGTATAAAAAATTTATGTTTATATCTTCCGCAATAGTAATAGAATGATTGAACCGAATTCGTGGTGATTTGGGACCCGAATTTGGGGCTCTCACAAGAAGTACTATTCTTTTTGAGGTAAGGGATATTATTTTTTTTAAGAAATGATATTATTTCTTTCAATATCATTATGCCGGAATATTGATAGTATTTTTCTTGTGAAATTCTTGTCTTTTAGTGTCGGGATTACTATTCACGTATATGGTATTTATTCACGATATCTGATCTTATTCACGAATACGACACTATTCACAGAAAAATTAAATTTTATTTTTTGTCCAAAATATCTATTATGGATACTAGCTTTGATTGTATCCATGTTTTGATCATTCTTGAATTTTACTCCATTATGATTATTTATGAAGTATTTTTGAACTCGGATTTTTTAAAGTACGAATCCTTAATATTTGTTCTTTTGTTTCACTGAATTCGTTTTCTTTAAAATATTTTTCATCATCCTCGGTCTAAATGATGATATTTCTTGAATATCTTGGCTTTCGTAGTGCAAAGATGGTTGATTTTCTTATGAATATCTTTGGCCGTAGTGCAAAGATGTATATAGTGTTGAGATGAACATGACCCGGTGATGAATATCTTTGGCTTATATAGTGCAAAGATGAATATTTGATTCAAGATGTATATTGATTGATGTTACTGAGGATAAAATATTGATGATGGACTTTTAAATTCATAGATTATAGTAGATTTCATTCTCTACGTAACTCATCTATGAATTATTATTTCCATTGCAAATATTGATCCGAAACTTATTTATCTATTATATTTTATCGATTTTTCCTGTTGAAGACTAACGATAATTTATTCTATATTATCTTAGTCATAATATTCTTCTTGGGCTAGTTGAGCTCACCATTTTCCTTTTTGTTCTATTTTTCTTCTCAGGAGGCGAGAATGTAGCGAGTTCTAGTCGGGGTGTGGAATGATGGTTCTAGAGAGTTGTTTTAGTAGTCCTCACAATTTTTGTAAAATAATGTACCAATAATTGTAATGAGGACTTATTTGGGTGTGAATATTGTCTAGATGGCAATATTTATATTTAAACTCACAGTTTTTATGTTGTATTAATAAAGTTAAAGTTGTTTTTAGATACCGTGTTATTGATTGACTCAAAATGGGTGATGTATACCTATTTTTGGGGGCGTCATGATTAATATCGAGCTTAGGATATGATCTCTGGCAAAGATCGGGGAATAGAACTAGGAGGGAGAGACGAGTAAATCCTTCGCAAAGTGTGTCCTACCTAAGCTTATTTGTTGGTTGGTCGAATATAGGGATATTATGTGATATGTTAATTTCTTTAATTAACCCTTGTTTTATGGCGAGTATTTGAGAATGTCGATTGAGAATGCTAACGATTGGAGTAAATGAGACCATGGAGACACCTTTTTTCTCACCAACGAGGAGAACGTGCAATGTTAACAATGTTTCTCCGTGAACAACTCCAGCTTGGCAGATGATGAACGACGGGATGTTTAAGCTTTTTGCAGTTCATGCAAAATCGCATTTGAGGAGACTCGTGTTCAAAATATAGGTGGAAATGATAACAACGACTTACGGTTTGTCACGCCCAATGTTAGATTCAAAGAGTTGGGACCACCAGAATTCTGGGGAAAGCCGGATCCGATTAAGGCAGAAACGTGGGTCAAGCAAATTAGTTAATAGGGTATTATTTACTAATTAGTAAATAAGACTCCTCTTATAAAGATATCAGTTAACCCTTCTTATCTAATTAGAAAATAGGGTATTATTTAATTAATTAAATTCCTTTAATTAATTAAGCTCCCTAATCTTATTAGGGATAATTAATTAAACTCTTTTATTTAATTTACCTCCTAATCTTATTAGGAATAAATAAGAGTACTTTTATTAATTAATTCCCAAACTCATTTAGAAATTAAATAATAATAATAGTAATAATAATAATAAGACTCCTCTTATTAATTTATATTTAATATTTTCAAAATATTAAACAATAAATATTAAGCTATTTAATTTATTCTATCACCATAGATTAAATTAAATATACTTAACTTATTATTACGATTATGCCATTAACTTCTTAAATAATTATTCTTCCTTTTATGGTGTGACCCTTTAGGTTCTCTATATTAAATCGATTGTGAATAAATCAATTAGAACAATTTTAATCTTATTTAAATAAATAAATTAAACTATTAATTTATTTAAATAAATAATATTTATTCTACAATAGGGATAAGCCTCCCTAGCGATTAACAACTTTTCAGATAATATAGATTTCAACATTAATCATAAAAGAACCTTTGAGTAAATAGTTACCGTACAATTCAATCCTTCCACCATACAATGTCCCAATTAAATATAAGACATGGAATTACTGTCAAGTCTTATTTTATTTAATTATATGTATTTTGACTCTTAAATGCACAACTCCAAATAATGCAAATTAGAAACTTCTTTCTAATTTCATTCTGCCTTGGCCAAGGACTACTGGGTTGTCATTTATCGAATCACATAGGACATTTCTCTTTTTTTACTAGAAGTTGTAGATTCTTTATTGATTATACATTATCTCCATGTACAACTTATTATACCCAAGCATACCCTTTGATATACCCTAAGGGTCTTAAAGAATAAGTCAAAGTATAACTCATCATACATAAGATACTATGATGATCTCAAGTCCAAGGATCACTTGTACTACTATCACTACAGAAATTCCTATTGACAGACAAGTAAAACTCCATTAGGTATTTCTTAGCGAGCCACGTTCAGTGAACTTATTCTCTAATAAGCACCTACATATTTGCTTTAGTATCTCCACACAAATGATCATGAGATCAATCATCCTCATCCAATGAGCAAGCAACGTATGTACCAATCTATCTGGATTCACTAATCCCCAATTTAGTAATCCAACGATTGGGAACTATTTTAGTTTTAAGCTTTCTAAGAATTTAGATCTCATTAGAATGATCATCATCATTATTCTAAAAGCATTGCTTAAAACTATGGGTTTATCACATATTATAAAACAACATCATGTAGATAATTAAAAGCCTTTAATAAATTAATACTTTTTATTAATAAATGAATAAGATTGTTACAAAGTATATGTTTTATCATCAAACATGATTGACTTGTGTGCATACTACTTTCGGGCCAAAGATCCCTAAGGATATGACTTACATAAGAGACCGGGTCGCTTTTACCCCCACTTCACGCGTGAATCGCTTCCCACCGCCAAGGAACCTTTGCTAAATACAAATATAATGGCTTAACAGGAGCTAGTTTTTCCAACAAAGGTGTCGAAGACAAATACTTCTTTATTCCTTGGAAAGCGTCTTCACATTCCAAAGTCCACTGGAATGTCTTAGCATTCTTTGGCCCTTTCAACGTTTCGAAAAATGGAAAACATCTTTTTGTCGATTTGGACATGAACCTCCTCAAAGTTGCAATTCTACCGGTCAGACGTTGAACATCTTTGTAGGATTGAGGAGACTTCATATCTATAATAACCTGGATCTTTTCTGGGTTTGCTTCTATGCCTCGTTTACTAACCAGATAACCCTGAAACTTTCATGCACCAAGTCTGAAGGTACATTTGGTTGGATTCAGCTTCAGATTGTAATGACTTACTATCTGGAAACATTCCTCCAAATCATCCAATTGTCCTTGTACTGTCATGATCGTGATAATCATATCATCGACATAGACCTCCATATTCTTCCCCAGCTGTCTCATGAAGACGTAGTTCATCATCCTTTGATATGTGGCCCCTGCATTTAGTAAACCAAACGTCATCTTTTTATAAGCATATACTGTCCGATGAGTAATGAAAGCCGTCTTTGGGATATCTTCTTTACACATATAAATTTGATGATAACCCGAAAAGGCATCCATAAAGCTAAGCAAGGCATACCCTGAAGTCGCATCAATAAGTTGATCAATGTGAGGCAAGGGATAAAAGTCCTTCGGACAAGCTTTATTCAAATCAGTGTAGTCTATGCAAACTCGTCATTTGCCATCCACTCTGGATAATTTATCTCAAATATAAAATCAACAGCCAACAACTTTACAATCTCTTCGTCAATAATCTTCTGTCGCTTAGGTGCAAATATCCGACTTTTTTGCCGAACTGGCTTTTTTCGCTGGGTCTACTTGTCGCTAATGTTTAGCAACCTTTCTGCTCACCCCAAGCATATCACTAGGCACCCAAGCGAAGATGTCTGAAGTATAACACCGAAGTAGTTCTATTAGGTTCGTCTGGAGAGGTTCTGGCATACCAGAACCTATCTTCACTGTCTTTTCTTTCTTTCCCGAAATAAGCTCGAATTCCTCAGTCTCTTCAGCCAAAATGACTAATGGCTCTGAACTACTTTCAGTAAATGGTTCAATCTCAATAGCCATGGTCTGCTTTTGTTTGCTAACCTCTACACCTGAGGCAATCACGGCATTCCGATAACATCTTCTGGATAAATCTAAATCTCCATCCACTTCCCCAACTCCATGTGATGTTGGGAATTTGATTTTAAAATGGGAAATTAACGTCACTGCCTAAAGAGCAGTCAGGGTGGGTCTTCCCAGAATGGCGTTGTAAGCCAAATCCACATGCACTACATAGAATTTACACTAGATTTCTACCTGCTATGGGGATGTACCAAAGATGATTGGCAGTTCAATAGTCCCTGCCACCTTGACTGGATCATTATTGAAACCATATAAAGGAGCCTCCTGCCCGATCTCCATCTTTTGTCCATCCATATGCATCCTCTGGTAAGCATGTGCGTATAAAATATCAACAGAAGATCCATTATTAATCATCATTCGCTTCATGTCCACTAAGCCCACCTGTGCAGTAATCACCAACGCTCCTTCATGGGGTTCGATGGGCTCAGAAGGATAATCATCATCGGTAAAAGAAATTACCGAACCTGGAAATGGTCTTTTAGTCTTCGGGAGGGTACCCGCCACTGAAATGATTGAATCCAGATATCCTCGACGTTTCTTCCTGACAATCTTTCCAGTAGTTCCTCCAGTAATCACATCAACAACATGTCTGACTGGCTGATTCGGAGCAGGTTGAGGAGCCTGAACAGGCCTAGTATTCATTTGTTGTTCCCTTTGAGGTTTTCTTTCAGCCACGTACTGAACCAGGGTACCACTTTGGACATTCTTTTCAATAAACTCCTTCAGATTCCAACAATTATTAGTGTCGTGACCAAACGCCTGATGGTAATCACAATATTTACGAGAATTAGCAGACCCAGGCTTAAGATTGTCACGAGGCGGTTCAAAATAAGGTTGGTCTTTGATGTGATCCAAGATGGTAGCCATATCCGTATTCAATTGACTATATACCTTGTTCACCTTCTGGGTCGGAACAGACGGACGAGCTCCTCCCGAATGCCAAGTACTGGTATATTTCTTGGAGTTTCCCTCTGAACGATCATTATTTCCAGTGCCTTTTTTCTGATCAGCATCAACTTTATCTTTGTCTTTATTCGGCATTTTGTCTGAAGCTCCACGCTTCAGGATATTCATAGCTTCTTCGACCACGATGTATCTTTCAGCCTTCTTGAAGGCTTCGGCTAGGATCTTCGGGTGACTGAACATCAACTTTTTCACCAGCTTTTCAGATTTCACCAAGTCCAAATCATTCTGAAATAGCCCAACAGCCTGAAGATCATTGAGATTGGTCACCTGACCCACCGCCTCTCTGAATCTTTTCACATATTGGCCCAATGACTTATTAGAATACTGACGAACTTGTGCTAGCGACCCAGTAGGTTTGCCTATCCTCTTATTACTCCTGAACCGGGCATGGAATTTACCACATAAATCTGCCCAAGATGAAACGGAGTCTGTAGATAGAGTTCCCATCCACTGTCTCGGATCCTTCCTCAGTGTCGTCACAAAAGTTTGACATTTTGCTGCATCTAAAAATCATAATAATCCATCAGCTTATCAAACGCCTGGCTGTGGTCGTATGGATCCCCTGAACCATCATAACTTTCCATGTAAGGAAGTTTTTTTAGTAGGGTCTGCCTTTTCCTTAAGAATCTCCGAGGAGAAAGGAGATTCCTTTTTACCTGAAATATCTTTAACTTGTTGAACTTCAGCCAAATGTCTCCGAAGCTCCTTTAATTCCTTAACCAAGAACTCTATTCCTTCTGGTTGTGAAAAGACCTCCTTCTTCGGAGAGCTTCCTTTTTTCTGAATAGATTGGTCTTTTCCATCTGAGTTTGCAGCTTTTGACGGACTTCTCTGATGGCGAGTATCCATAAGGCGGTGTGCCTTCTTCCAATTCTCAGGAGTACGACTTTTAGATATGCCCTGGCGTGGAGCCCTTTCGCTGTGGTGAGAATACTCAAGGCTGGGTGCCTTCTTTGTAGTCTCGGGTGTATACCCTATGGACCTGCTCCTTTGTCTGCTTCTACCATAATCCTGAGAACCCTTAGGGTAAGGTACCCTCTTCGGATCTTCAGGAGTATGGCTCATTGGCCTTCTTCGGTCATGAGGTTGGCCTCGAGACATATCTTCAGAGTGCATTGGCTCATTTCCTCTTCTTGATCTCCTTTCTATAGATCTGCTACTCTCTTCGGATCGAGCATAGCTTGAAGCTTCATCCTTCATCTCAGCCATATAAACCATCTGTTCGGTAATTTCTTCCCTCTATTTCAGAAGAACCTCTAAGGCTTTGTCAGCTTCTTCTGCCATCTTGGCCAACTTGGATGCTCTGTCGGTGACCATCTCGGCGTTGGGTTCTAGGCAGTGTGCCTTCTACCCTTCTCCGATCCTGGTCAGGTCCTTTACTAGCAGTAAAAAATAATCTTCTTTTGGTATCACCATGGACTTTTTCATGAGAGCCTTCTGAAGCATCTCGTGACACAGTGTTGTCATGAATACTTTTTGAAGGACCCAACCTGTCTTTAACAGAGATTCTTTTTCAGTAGTAGCTGTCTTACTCTTCACCATAACTTTCGACGTAAAACAGTTAATACTTGTGATTGAAATCCAGAAACACTAGATAAACCCCTCCTTCTAGTGCCAATGTTAACGCCAAGATTTTTTCACGCGCCTCAATCACCGAAAAACGCATTCAATCCTGCACAGTAAACATGTCAATACCAGAAGCTTGATGACTTGGACCGTCGGAGGATAGCTCCGGCGTGAGAGTCAGTACAGGCAGACACAAGGTTAACAATGGAGGTGATAAGCTCTAGTGTTTTGATAATAAAAATATCAGTTACCTCTTTTGTTCTTTGCTCTGTCCTCATATACTCCAGTTTACCTCCTGCACGCCGCCGACCTGCTATGACATCAGTTGACTGCATGCAACTCACCTGCTAATCCCATCACCATTTTCCACCCAGCTGGATTATGTCTAATCTTCATTAATTAATATGCAGAGATAACAGTCAATATTTATCTCTGTCATGATCACCGGTCAAAGCTCAAATAAAACTATTATTCACCAAATAGTCCGGCCCAACGGTTAGGCCTAATGCTCCAAAGGCCCAAAATAAAGATAGCCTAATATATCCAAAATATTATGGCCCAACACAAACTTTACAGATCTAGATTCTCACACTATCAAAATATCTTATTATTTTACTACAAGCTTCTAATTACTTCTACAAAATTTTATAGTAATAATTGCACTTGATTATTTATTTTCAACCATACCAAGTATGTTGGCAAACCCAAATTTAAAATCTTCTATAGAGTTGCAATCATATAACTCTTATAAATACTAGGTTTCATGCCACTGAGCAGGATCAACATGCCCACTTGGAAGATTAAAGAATCCATAATTCGAGGTTCACCCAAGTGAATGCTAAATCTAGAACGTGAAAAAGAAATGAGATAGGTGGGTTGCAATAGAGCAGGAGAAGAAAAAGAGCTAAAAACAAACTAGGTAACCATGTGGACTTGAGTACTTAACTGCCAAGGGTCATCGCCAACCATCATCATGTCATCCTCATCATCGGTGTAAACAACCTACCACTTCTTTGTCAATACACATAATTTACCTTCAATTTCAAACATCTCTTCCAGTTTCCTGAGAAGATCCTCATACCCATTAAACCGTGTCAAATCTACTGCTCTAGAAGGAAGGTGAGCAAGAGTCTGAATTTGATGAATAGTTCTCATTCAACATAATCTTTTTTTAAACAAAAAAAAACATTCTCTCTTTCTACCAGTATTTCAACTAGAAAAATTAACTAGTTCAGAAACATAATACATAAAATGACAAACAAATTGTCATGATTGATTTTTCCTTCGATCGATACAGGAGAAAACAAGTGTCATCACTATATGCACATATATATTGGTCAAAGAACAAACTAAAAATAAAAGAGCCATTATATATATAGAAGAAACAAAACTCGATCCATGCCCAATATCCTAAGTACATAGTAAAAGGTTTAAAAATGATAATTGTTATTCAATGTAAATGTTACAATATAAATAGCTACACATATGAGAAGCTAAAATAAGGATAAAGATAGACTAAGTCTATACATATCTATACAACAACTTAGAGATAATAACTATGTACAACAACTGAGAGATAATAACATAGACTATGTCAACTCTTATCTCCAACACATAGGACTTACCTTATCTTAGCATTCATTTCATACATTTTATCAATAAAATCATCTCTGCATAGACAATGAGAAAACAAAAAAAATATTGCTAGACTGACTCAAAAATAATCACACTGAATCATGAATCAACTGCAAAATAGAAAAACAGAATATCTGTACCGTAAGAATCAGGAGACACCCCTCTTTCACAAATTTCATCAAACACATTCTCTGCAACATCAATCATACCCATTTTAACAACAACACCAACAACAAAATTCAAAGTCCAAGTCTTCAACACCAACCCATGATTTCCATTCTCAATAACCATACTAACAGCCTCCTTTAACCTCCCAATTTCAGCAAAATTCATCACCATACATTGTGTTAACGCAAAGATCTTTCCACGCGCCTCAATCACGTAAAAGCGTGTCCAATCCTCGCAGTTCAGCAAAGTCAATATTGGAAGCTTTGGCAAGATAATCATCATTGGAGGGATAGCTTTCGGCGTGAGAGTCAATCTGAGTGAGATCTGAGGATAACAATGGAGGATAATAGCTCTAGTGCTTTGATAAAAAGAAATATCAGTTACCTCGTTTATGTTATCTTCTGCTATCATATACTACTTCCTTTTTTCTTGCATGCAGTCGACCTGCCCTCACGTCAGCCTAGTGCACACATCCCACCGAATAATCCCATCACAGTTTACCGCCGACTAGGCTCTGTCCAATCTTCATTAATGCATTGCAGGATAATAGTCAACTATTATTTTTGTCATTATCACCGGTCAAAGCCCAAATGAAAATATCATTTACCCAACGGTTCGACCCAATACTTTCAAGACCCAGGCCCCAACATGTCTAAAGTATTATAGCCCAACACACTGCATTACTTCATGGGCTCTCTCCAAATTATCATTCTCAATTAAAGAATAAGCCAAAATAATATAAAATATTAAAATCTCAAAAAGTACCTATATTTAGCATACCTAGTTGTTCAACAGTACGAAACTAGTTTGAAGGCGAAAATTAGAAAAACAGGGCATCTTAATAAAATTAGGACCTTCAAGGTTGAATAAACTTCAACCACAGTGAAACTTCAAGTAATAAACATATCATCACAAAAAAATTAGAAGGAAAAAGAAAAAGAATTTATTACATACACATACATGCTTTCATCCACAGCGAAATAGGGCACAGTCGCAATTCTCAATGATTTGGAGAGAAAAGAGACAAAGAAGCAAGGGCACGGTTCCGATTTGGCTTTGCTTGCTATAATAGGGCATGGTTGCGAATCTTCAGTGATTTAGAGAGAAACATTTGAAGAGAAGAAAGAAGAGAGAAGCTAGGTCTTCCGATTTGAAGAGGAGAGAAGAGAGAAGCTAGGCACGGTTTTGGGTTTTTAAAAAAGACGTGGAATGAAGGCACAGTTTTGGCTTTTAAATACTTATGCTCTAAGAAAATTATGTTACTTAAAACTTATGCTATTAAACTTTCCTCTATATATATATATATATATATATATATATATATATGAACGAAGTTTCCTGTTTTTTGCCTGCTGGTGAAATCAAATATGCATGTGTAATGAAGGAGTCTATTATCACTTTCGTGTTATGTATGAAGAAAATATTATTTTTGAGGCCATTCTCCCAGCAATCTGCAAGTTCATTTGTTGGACTTTTATTATGACTGGGAGTGTCTTAATATTCAGTAATTAGTAGATATGGCTTTATTCTGCATATTCAGGCCACTCCATGTTAATAATTCCAACAAGTTGTACCTGATTATCCATAGGGGGTTCTTGAGACCGAGAAAATAAAAGGTTAGAATGTGCAGTTTTACGTTTGTTTAGAGAAACCATTGTTTTACTGAGTCTCACCTTTCTTGAGAAGTGACCAAAGTTACCTGGACTGGAACCATAGGGATGGTGGTAAAAGTTTTTTTGCGGCACTATTGCAAGGCTGCTTATGCATGAGAAGGTTGGAGCAAGGAATAAAGGGGAAGAAGGATAATAAGAGAATAGGAGAAGAATAATGATTGAAGGTCACAATTGCATAAAAATAATATCGAATTAATAAATATATCAAATTATGTATTCCAATATGCTTGACTATATATAAAAGTAGAAGTAAATATTATTATATAAAAAAAAAAATTTAAGTTAGATAGTAGCCAAGATAATTTAGATTTATTTGATATTATTTTAATAATATTTATAGAGTAATAAGAAAAATTGAAAATTCAAATTCACCTTTTATCTATAAAATAAAAGAGAATAATTCAAATTAACAAGTGGAGATTTGTGTATTTGTTTATAAAAAGTGACGTGAGATATTTTGAAGAGTGATAAAAAACTCCTCAAGCAATATAAAATATATTTATACTAAAAATCTCTACATTTGAAATGGCGAAGGCTTAAAAATTTTGTTTTTACTCTTTTAGTTATGGGTAAAAAGTTTTTTAAGTTGGTTGCCGACTTTAAAAAGTATTGTGCTTTGTGAGAATCGTAACTGAATCGTATATACGAATTGCATGATTCTAGCAACTATGATTACATCAATTACAGTATACTTGATCTCTAAATAATAAGTATGTAATAATGTATGTGATCTTGTTGTTTCTTTCTGCATGGATCTCCCTCCGTTGAGGAAAACATCAATAAACACCAATCTGAATCGTGAGCCGAAGTGGCCTGGACTGAGAGGAAGAGAGGGATGAGTCAGAGGTGAAGATTAGCAAGATTAAACATAGAAAAAAATAAGTTGTTTAGGTTGAAGTGGACATTGTCAACAGTGAAAACATAAACATATAGTTATTTATTTTTGCGTGTAAGAGAAATTTCATCAGGGTTAGATTTATAATTGCATTTTTTTTTCTCCGCATGCAGTTATATATGTATTGGTCGGAAAGTGTAGCGGTGGTTGCTCCGTTATCTATTCAGCGGACCATAATTAGTACTTGTTCTGAAGACTTGTATATTTTCCTGTAGAAGAAGAGACAAATAATCATACATTATTCTTGCTAGGTTTGAAGCCTATGGATCGAGAAGCTCAACCTTTTTACAGTTTCTTGATTGAGACGACACGTCATTGGATAGATGAAGCAGTTGTATTAAATGAATAATAATAATAAAGATGTCTGTAATTCTAGGAAGAGAGAGATCACTGAGCAATGCCGGACGTGTATATATATATATATCCGTGGAAATTATTATTACAGATATGTTAATCTACCTCATTTTTATGGAAGTGGTTAATATAAAGTTTATTTTTATGTAAGTTGGTTGATCGATGCCAAATAGAATCTTGTGTATGACGAAAAACGAATTTCGGCGTTACATTATTCTATCAATTCAATTAACTAACTTATTAAAAAAATAAATTTTATACTAATCGGATCTCATTTTTATGATACTCCTATTATTTATTTAGGTAATCAGGGAATCATCCTTCAACAGTCCTCTACATCACCCCTACTATCACGTGAAAGCAACAAAATCAATTAAAATGTTTCCAGGTCTAATCTTTGATCTTACCCAAATTAAATAACACAACTACTCACATCTAATCTTAATTTCTCTTTTACGCTCTGTTTTTGAGTTTTAAAATGAACAGAAAAGAAAAGAAATGGACAAAAAATTTAAGTTTTCTTTCCAATTCTTATGTTTCTGAGTTTTTTAATAAACGGAAAAGAAAAAAAATGGATAGAAAACTTGGCCACTTTTTTTCTCGCTTAAAGTTTTCCGTCCAAAATTGGCATGATTTGGACGGAAAATAAATTAGAATAAGTAATATTTTTATAATTCTCATATTATCCTCAACTTTTAATATAATAAATTTTAAATTACAACTCATGTCCGCAATTTTAAATTTTCTATCTTTTTCCATTAAAAACTCAGAAACAACACAAAAGAAAACTTGAAGTTTTCTATTCTTTTTTTTTCTGTTCTAATTTAAATTTTTTATTCTTTTCTTTTCTGTTCAAAACTCAGAAACAGTGTTAGTCTCGTTAAAATATAAATAAATAAAATTTAAATATATTCATATTTAATTTTAATGTCAATTTTAAATTTTTGATAATGGAAACCAGATAGTACTAGTAATTATTCGAAAAAATAGACCATCTTTTTGCTGCCACGTGGGTCCACCACAACCAAATGCACTGTCAACGTGGATATCGATAAGATAGCGAAAACAATTCAACAGACAACAATCATAGCAGATAGCCTGTCCCTATGTCACACTGCCGCCTCATACTTTTTTTCTTTTAATCACATGTTCTCTCTCCAAAGGCGGCCTTACTCTCTCTCTCTAGATTATAGTAGAAAGAACGAGGGAACCAATAAAATATCCAATCCAACCAACCGACTCACCTGAAATTGGATACAAACTCTCCGCCAAATTGTACATTCCGGCGAGTTTTTTCTTGACAGCCGACATTTTCACCGGTATGGTGCCTAGCGACGACGCGGTGTTGATTGAGAAAGGGGAGAAATCTGGTGACCCATACGTAATTACCGTGAATTGTCCCGACAAGACTGGCCTTGGATGCGATATTTGTCGTACAATTCTCGAATTTGGACTTTATATTGCCAAAGGAGGTAAAATCCTTTTCCAATTCACTTGTTCTCTATGTTTTGCTGCTTTTTGTTGCTATTTCTGTTAATTATATAGGGTATTAGGTTGATAATTTTCATATATTCCATTTTCTTTTTATGGAGTATATTGTTTTTTTTTAAAAAAAATTTGGGGAGATTATGAATTTGCTTTTCAAGTCGTAGTTTAAAATGATTTTTTGTGTTTGTTGTACCCAATGCATATTTTGGTTTAATTTTTTTACTCTACTTATTTTTTCAACTTTAGAAATTCTAAATTGGTACTATGTTTGCAAATGGGATCACTTCTTAGGAAAAGTAGCTTGTAAAATATGCGTGTTATGATTATGAGAGAAGAAACGAGGAGATAAAGGAGAATTGGTGAAGAATATAGAATAAATTTACAATCTTTATCGAAGAAGGTTAAGATAATTGGGGTAAGTAGACAATTGACTTCATTCTTCACTCTTGGGGAGTAAACAAAGTTTACATATAACTGCAATTAGAACATGATTTCTTATGCAGTACAAGTTGATTTGAGATTTATCCAAGTCTTTGATGGTGAAGTAAAAAAAATTTCTTTTCAATTAATGAATTTTGTATGACAATTACTTTATGTAATCTTATCCATTTGTAGGATAACTCTGTGCTTATGCATTATATGAACATGTACGAGTTGGTTGTAAGAATTGAGCCTTTGATTCACCCGTCTCAAAATTCTATGCTTAATTGTTATCTACATCTTTTATCCTTTATGTAATACTACATTTTGTTCATCATTGTGCTTTACAATATCAATTTTTTCCTTTATGTAATATATTATTTTCACCATTTAATGGGTAGTTGATATGTTTGTTACATTTTGACATTGGTCGCATTCTTGGTTTTTATTTATCGGATTCCTTCTTGATAGATTCTAACCCTGTACTGACATTCTATGTTTCCTCGATCTAGATGTTTCAACTGATGGCATCTGGTGTTACGTAGTTTTATGGGTGGTTCCACACTCTACTTTGTCTACTATAAGATGGCCAAATTTGAAAGACCGTCTTATATCAGTATGTCCGTCATATTCTGTATCATTTTACTTAAATCAGTCGTCTCCACGAGCCAAGCCACCTCAAATTTACTTGTTGAAATTTTGTAGCCTTGATCGGAAAGGATTATTACATGGTACTGGCAAACATTCTTTCTTGTTTTAGTGTTCACTTGCTATGTGTTTGTGATGTTCTAATGATATTACCTAACATTGATTTTAGATGTTACTCAAGTTCTTTGTGAGCTTGAGCTCACAATTCAGAGAGTGAAAGTGACAACAACTCCAGATGGTTGCGTCCTGGACCTCTTCTTTATAACAGATAACATGTGAGGGTTTGTTTATAAATACATTTCAAAATATTCGAATTTTTTATTTGCACTTTATTTAGGATTTAGGCAGCCGCATGAGGCTGAACAAAATCATACACAAGTCTTCGCTGTTGATCACTGCATTTCTGGAATTTTTTTTGAATATTCTCATGATCTCCTGTGTGCTAAAAGATATCTAAAAGGGGCAGCTTGAAAATGAAACAATGGTGCTAAGCTGCAATTTTCTCCCTTATTATACATATCATAATGTACTCTTTAATTTTTCAGTGTTTTTTCCCCTCGTATTTTGTTCATTTTCTTTACCCCTACTTTTCAGTTTTCATTCAATATTTCATTGATTTTCTTTAGTTTGAGATTTTAATCCTCCTCTTATTATAGCACTAAATTTTGTCACTTTGTATTCATATTGTTGCCGGATCCAATCCTATTATTAGTGGTCATGATTCCATTATGAGGCTGGGGAAGATATTATAAACTTGTATAAACCATGTAGGTGTTTCACGTATATTTACCTTGTGAAATTAAGTTGAGAAGAAATCAGTTCTAAAAATCTCCGACTAGGCGCTAGGCCCTCTTGGCGGGGTTTAGGCGGAGAGGTTTTTTTATTTTAATAACTACCAAGATCTTGATATATTTATTTTTCTAATGATTTACCATATTCATAATATAGGTTGTAACATATCAAATCACAACAAGAAGTGAACAATATCAAGTCAAAATGGATAATTTTATTATAGTTGTAATTTTTTGAACTTGTACCAACTTCAAATTATGTAAATAATTATACATTTGTAATATTTAGTTTAATTCAATATAATTCTTAAATTTATGTTTAGTTTCTTAAGTTTTAATATTGAATTAAATTCTTGAAATTTTAAATTTTATTATTTAATAGCAATCTTGTTTACGAATAAAACTAATACGTTAAAATATGTTATAAGTTTATATCATGATATGTCACCAGAATAGTTGGAGGTTTCTTTATACCTATTTCGTGTTAAATCTATTAACTTGCTATAATCTCAATTCAGGGAGCTCTTGCACACACGAGAGAGACAAGAAGAGACGTGTGAGCAACTACGTGCTGTTTTAGGCGAATTTTGTATTAGTTGTGAACTTCAGTTGGCTGGTCAACAGTGTGATAGTCTGCCAGGCGTCTTTTCTCTTTCTCCTGTTGTTGCTGAAGAGTTGTTTAGATGTGAACTATCAGATAATGAAACACGCTCACAGGCTCTTACCCCAGATGTAAGAAAACTGAAGAAGGCTGGTGTAGTGATAGACAATTCCATGAGCCCAGCTCATACATTACTTCAGATTAGTTGTGTTGATCACAAGGGTTTTCTTTATGACATTATGCGGACATTGAAAGACTGCAACATTCAGGTACTGATTTATGTCTTCCTCCCTATTGATCTTTAGATAGTTCAAAATTGGTTTCATTGGCCTAAACTGAATTACATGCTTAGATAGTAGTGTGTATCCACTCATAATATTGTAATGCAAAATTTTGCATAATTGGATTTTAGTCTTGTTTTTCCTAGGTTGAACTTGTAATTCAGTAAATGGTGGCAGCCAATTTTAAGCTATGTACTTAGATCTCGTTCTGTCGGTGACATAGCAAACTGAAGATGAAAATTTCACTTGTTTTTGGCGAGTTGGAGTTACCTTGCCTCTTGGTATTGTCAAATTAATAATTTTTAAGCGGACCTTTATTAACCATTACTCTATGTCTGATTTATATTCATTTGTGCTAGCAAATGTCACTTTCAAAATGGTATGGGTTATATCCATGCCAACAGAAAGTGACAGTGGATCAGTTTTCCCCTAGTTTATCATTATTAATCATCATCTACTGAGACATACTGTTTGTTCTTATTAGATAGCTTATGGCCGATTCTCACCGGTTAACAAGGGTTGTCGTGATTTAGATCTATTTGTCCGCCATAAAGATGGTAGAAAGATTCTGGATTCCGAGAAGCAAGAGGCTTTGTGTTCTCGCTTGAAGGTGGAAATGCTTCATCCCTTACGTGTTATTGTAGCGGATCGTGGGCCAGATACAGAACTTTTGGTTGCTAATCCAGTGGAGCTCTCTGGAATGGGAAGACCGCTGGTTTTTTATGATGTCACACGGGCCTTGAAGATTCTTGGCATCTGCATATTCTCGGTAAGAATATCTGACCTCGTAAACTATGAGGTGATGCACAAGTCAGTTAGCTCATGCGAATTCATTGGCATGGTATCAATACCATTATATAATTGTATTGACCATAAGGAAAGAAGATTGATGAATTCATCATGTAGAGATGAGGATAATAGACATAGCAGGGTGAAAAAGATAGGTAAACTTAATTACGGCTTGCACGAGAGAAGGGGGAAAGCAAAGCAAAAGAAAAGAAAAGAAAAGGCAATATAAAAAATATAAGAAGTTGATGAAAACTCATTGCATAAATTTTGGTAATAAACTAAACTTTTTGAAAGTAATTAAACTTGTATTCAAGAAAAATGTTTTCTTTTAATTGGACTCGCTTATTCTGAGTTTCAAATGTAGAAGAATTGAAGAAGTTATAATGGTGTAAAAATGATTATAGACTTGAACGGTAAAACAATCTGCCTAGGGATATTACCAGGGGTTTCATCAAATACTACTGCTATTGTAGTACTTGGTATTTATTTTTTCCTGAGATCCATCAAGCATATATCCATCCTGATAGTTGCGTTATAGGCCGAAATTGGAAGACATTCAACAGGAGAGCGAGAATGGGAGGTCTACAGATTCCTTTTAGATGAGAACTGCAGATTTCAATTATTATCAGATTTGGCAGTCAGAAATCAGATCGCAGACAAGGTTAGAAGAATGTTGATGGGCTGGTGAGCTGAGCTGAGCTTTTTTTCTTCCCCTTCACCTTTACCTTTGTATTGTATTATTACGGCATATTATGCTCTAAAGCTCAATAACCATATATGTACAGTGCTCGAAACTTTTTTATTTACTTATTAAACTCCTCCTCTATTTTCCTTCAGATCTCCATTTTCAGTTAATTCGTCTAAGGGGCTGTTTGATAAAAACTGAATGAATCTGAATCTGAATCTGAATCTGAATCTGAATCTGAATCTGAATGAGCTGAATCTGAATAAAAAAAGTTGTTTGATAATTGATATGTCTTAAATATCTAAATACCAGTATTTTACTATTTTACCCCTTTAAACTATGTTGAACGAGTATATAATTTTGTCTGGACGTATTTAAAAAAATTAAATACAATATTCATTGTACAACAAATAAAAATAAATAATTCAAATAAATTATCAAACAAATCATGATCCATCAAAACAATAAACACATATAATAAGTTACTAAATAAATATATACCAAAAGTAACAAGTTATTCACATGTTTAATAATTTAACAAGTTTTTATGGTTAACTTAAAAAAGTAGTTACTAACCTTCGACTTTAGCTCTCATTCCTCATCCGTGAAGTTGAACGTGTTAGTTGTGGGATCATAATGATTTTCGGTCTTTCTTTTTAGTTGACACCATGCAATATATTTTCTTTTTATATAATCATAACGATTTTTCATTTGCTTATAATCTACAATAAAGTTGTGGGTGTTCTTCAGTATTTCTCCCACATTTGACCATGAATATGGCTTAAGACTACCGCCTAGCTTACCATTTTCAGTAACCTCGCCAATACATGCTTCAAGAAAAGTTTTCATTACATTTTCATTTCTCCAACTCACTCTTGATTTTCTTTGATTTTGAGTTTCACCCAATTGTTCCATGCCTAACACAAATAAAATGATGAATTTAGAGATTCTAATCCTAACAATAAACAAATCTACTATAAACAAATATACTTTTTAGATCAATTGTCTCAATTCTATCATCAAAGATTATAGGAAGACTCCAGCAGAAAGAAATAATGTTTGAGGCAGACTCAATATGCATTCTGCACTCCATATAGCAATAACATTTGTCTAACACAAATATTAAATAAAAACCCATAAATATTGTTCAAGTGTTCTAGGACTGAATGGGAGGAAAAAAACTTTCAAAATGTGGGTTTGAAAAAATCCAAACAAGAACAATAAAAACTCACAATTTTTTTTAATAAAACCGCCATTTTTAAGATCTAGTTGGAACATATTCTAATTCTATTTCAAAACATGCTTTATCTGACTGCTATAAAGCAACCAAGATCATCATGTATTTTGAGTAATTACAAGAAAGGGAGTAAAAATGGAAAATCAAAGGATCCGAACACAAATACATAGCCTTTAATATGTATGCCTACTACCAAATAAAACCAGCCATAAATTAAAAGTCAATAACTAGAGAAAATGATAACAGTGAACCATATTCATAGAAGTGTCAATAATCCAAACAATCCTTGCTTAGAAACTCAGAAACTGAAGAGTCAATAATATAACGAGGCATGCAAACATATTTACTAATAAGCCAAGCCTAAGATTAGTGATACCAATGGGGTTACCATTAAAAATAAAGCTTCCTTTCTTTGCTTTGCAAGAATATTACAGAAATCTTAAGACACCAGCTGATCGTTTCTTTAGCCTTAACTATTAATCTGAATCACATACCCACTATATACAGAAAGAAAGAGAGAACATATTAGGGAGATGGAGTAGCGACGGAAAGACGAGTGTTTACCTGCGATGGACCAATGATGCAAAGAAGATGGAGTTGGAGATGCAGAGAAGAGATGGAGATGGAGAGCGGCAGTAGAAATGAAACGAGAGCAACGAGATTATTTGGGTAAAATTTGTTATTCAGCCGATTCAGCCCAATTTTTTTAAAAGAATCGCTCAGATGAATTAAACCCTATTCAGATTTTAAAATTTGTAAACAAACAGTCTGAATGGCTGAATCGTTCAGATTCAGAGCCATTCAACCCTATTAAGAGCGAAACAAACAGGCCTTTAGTGCTCTGTAGTAAACATAAACATTAGCTTAGAGGATCATATCATATCTTGGTAATCATGACTGTATGAGTACAACTAACCCGAGTAAGTACGCATATATTTCATTTGTGCTTCGTAACCTCTACACAGTATCTCTCCCCGAACCCTTTCTTTAGAAATGCCAATGCCAATGCCAATACCATAAATAAATAAATAACTTAATACTGAAATAAATTGAAATAATAAATAAGAAGTCTAACAAACTAAATAAATAAGAGTTTCTTCAGTTATTCTAACAAGCTAAATAAGAGTTTCTTTAGTTATTCTAGCTGTTAATTTGTCTAATACAAAAAAAAAAAAACAGATTAAGAGTTTAGGATTAATTAAATTCAATTTTATTTTTTTGTCTTTTTAAATCAAAACGGCGTAATTTTGAATAAGCGACCAAAAATAAGTTTTTATCTTGTCTTAAGTCGATCTGAGATATTTTTTATCGAACAATTACTATGTTTCCATTCTTTTACCCTATTAATATTACTTTTCTTATAATTAAGTGCAAATTTATGCATATATTCTTTTAAACCATGTAAGGAATAAGCGTGGTCTATGTCACCATTTATATTATTGAATATATGTATTCCGGGCGGGATGGACTTAGATTTAGGCGCGAAATTTGGTATAATATAATTAATAAAAAATGTAAATAATTAATATAAATTTTATCACTATATAAAAGTATTTTTTTTTTCTTATTTTTATTATGAATTCATTAACCACAAAACAAAATAGAAACAACATCTTTATCAAAGTTTATATAAAGTGAGTAAATTCATTCTCATAATTAGGGCTTTGTCAATGGAGTATGGAATAGAAAATAAATTCTATAAGAATTGCCTATAAATTAGTGTCACACATTACTATTTGAGAGAAAGTAAAGGAGTTTTGGTTGTGTTAAAATAATTAGTAATATTGCATAATCTGTTAAAAACATCAAAATTACTTGATTTTGTCTTTAAAAAATACAAAGTTGTCAAGTTGGAGGGTGTGAAAATACTAGTTTACAAATAATTTATATAAAATTGATTCTTTATTAAATACTTTTGTCTCACGATAAAAGTCTTGGTTGATTTTTTTTACATATTAAGATAGATGATAAAATTATCCATATTTTCTGCATATGACTAGTGATTCTTCATAAATTTGTGTAGAGACTAAAAATATAACAATTTAATACTAAGGGTTTGTTTGCAAAGATTATAATTCCAATATTATAATCCACGAGATTATAATCCTAAGACTATTAATCCTAGGATTATAATACCGAGATTATAATTATAATTTCAAGACTATTAAGTCATTTTATAATTCCTAGGCTATGTTTGTTTGCAAGTATTATAATTCCAAAAATATTAATCCTATGAATATAATTTTGAAATTATAATTATAATCTCAAGATTATATATTAAGTCATTTTATAATTATAGACTAATAGTCCCAAGTCTAAATTTGAAAACAAACAAGACACTTGGGATTTATAATTTTATCCCAAATATATTTTTTGTAAACAAACATAGCCTAACTAATAGTCCTAAGTCTAATTTTGAAAACAATAATATTTATATCTCAAGTATAATTCTTATAAATAAATATAGCTCAGTGGGTCTAAGAATAAAAATATACATAATAATAAAGAAGAAAAAAAAGCTAGTAGGGGCGACGATCCCCACTTATCCTGCCTAGTTTCGTCACTATATTTATTAGCACGATGTCAAGGCCTTAAATTTTTATTTCACATAATATATATCATAACATTAACCGGATAAATCACATATAATTAATTATGTTATTAATTATAATAGGCTTAAATATAATTTACTACCATAAACTATAGGGCATATTCCACTTCGATGATTCACTTTTTAATTTTGTCGATTAGATGGTTGAACTATTAATTTTTTTCACTTCTGTCTAATTTTTCTTGACACGTCAAAAATTACTGACGTGGCCCATTAAGTGGGGCCATATTTAGCTGATGTGTATTTAAAACATAATTTGTTTAGCATTTTATTAATTTAAATTATTTTGCAGGGATAAAGTTGATAAAACAACTTTTATTTCACACTAAAGCAAAACTCATGTGTTTGCAACTACTGAATCTGAAAAATATAACTTTGAGTAATTATCATAGGTACCTCAAAGGTAGGGTTTTAAGATTAAAAATCGATCTTACTACAAATTTTCGTTAGGAAGCATGATTCAGTAGTGGCGATAGATTGAATTTTGGAGACCTGGAAACAGATCATTAATTATCTCTTCTCTTCATCTCTCATCCTGTTTATTTTTTCGATTTGACAATGTTTCTGTTTATCGTTTGAGATTTGGTCGTGAACTCAAACCCAGATCTAATTCACAACACAAAACTCAAAAACATCTTTTGTCATCGTTTCAAATTTTTTAATACGAACTCAAACTCAGATCTGATCCAAGAATACCCCCTCCTCCGCCATCTTCACTCCAAAAACTTAGATTCGTTTGTAAAACCCCAAATTTTACGAATAAAGATTTAATTTTCTCAAAATATTTTTTTTGAATATTATGGTGTGGATTTGAGATAATGTTATAGGTGTGGGTAGTATTTATAAATTTTACAAAGTATGCAAGTTGTTATATAATATTCGATTGGTCGGGAAATATTCTTTTTGTCGGTGAATATCCGTACGATGGTACAATCATTGGTGGACCCCACAACGAAATTATTGTCGGATTGAGAAAATGACAAAAATATTTTTATGAAAATAACGACGAAAGTTTTTACCGTTAAAACCTGTTGAACTACTTAATAATAAAAATACGATGAATACGTGGTTGCATAAGTAGACACCAGATTGATTATTGATGTTTACATGAGAAGTCACTCGCTTTTACTCAATTATTACTTCAGTAATTGTTGTATAGTATCTCACGTTATTTGATTCAATTATTGTCGATATTTATATATTATTAAATCAATAATTAAGATGACAGAGTTATTAATATTATTATTTGCAATATTAACGATGTCTAGAAGTTCTGTCAAGGAGAGGTTTGGTCACCTAATTGCGCGTCAATATGGAGAAATCCTTATTGGAAAACCACCTCTTTCCTGAGAACGACCTGATCGATTAATATTGTGAATTATAATAATGATGATAAATATTATTAAATATATTGAGGTGTCTTTTTATGAAGTCACGGAAGTTTATATATTTATATATATATATATATATATATATATATTATATATATATATATATATAAATTTTATTTTATTAGTATTATTAATGTAATAAAACAGTAAAAGCTTTTTATATAGCGAGAATACTTTTATAAAGTTATTTGTTTTATTAGACTATAAATAGAATATATTATATTCTATTATGATAGTGTTTTTGCATAGTAAAATCTTTTTATATAAAATAAAATACTTTTATAAAGTTATTTGTTTTATTAGACAATAATTAAAATATATTATATTTTTATTATGCATAGTGTTTGCATAAAGTGCTGCATAGTATTTTGCATAGTAAAATATTTTTATATAAATGTAATACTTTTATAAAATTATTTGTTTTATTAGACAATAATTAGAATATATTATATTTTATTATGCATAGTGTTCAGATAGTACTGATAAGATAGTGTTTCAGATAGTAAAATCTTTTTATATAAAATGTAATACTTTTATAAAGTTATTTATTTTATTAGATTTTAAATAATATATATATATATATATATTATATTATATTTTATTGCATAGTATCCTTTTTAGTTTCCTATAAATAGGATGCTTAGTTAGAATTGAAAATCACACCAGAAGTTCAGAGAATTCTTCTTCTATAATCTTGAGCATATTTCTTAAGAGTTTAAGAAAGCTTTGAGCGTAGTGCAAGTTTTCTTCAAGTATATCCCCGCTCTACCGTCGGAGTACTCTTCTTTATAAGGTAAGGGATATTATTTGTTGTACTCGTAAGGGGTATTATTTCTTTCGTATTCATGAAGAGAACTTCTGTTATTCCATTCCTTATTATTCTGTTGGAATAACCTGTACTACATACATGGTGAAATTCTTCTGTTATTCCATTCTTTATTATTATGTTAGAATAACCTGTATATGTGAAGTACCGCATACATGGTGAAATTCTTTTGTTATTCCATTCTTTATTATTATATTGGAATAACCTGTATATGCGAAGTACCGCATACATGGTGAAATTCTTCTGTTATTCCATTCTTTATTATTATGTTGGAATAACTTTGTTTATGCCAAGATCGCATACATGGTGAAATTCTTCTATTATTCCATTCTTTATTATTCCGTTGGAATATCACATGCATCGCGTTACGCATTTGACTGGTTCCATTATTTATTATTCGTTGGAATAACTCGCCTCGCTGTGCGCCTATCGCATTTATGATGAATTTCGTGTTATTCCATTCTTTATTATTCGTCGGAATATCCCATGTCGTATGTTTCGCATGACTGGTTCCATTATTTATTATTTCATTGGAATATCCTCGCTTCGGTCATGGATTACGCATGACCTGGTTCCATTACTTATTATTTTGTTGGAAATAACCTGTCTGTGCGATCTATCGCATGCATGGTGAATTCTTCTATTATTCCATTCATTATTATTCTGTTGGAATAACCTGTCTATGTGGATTACCACATGCATGGTGAATGATCCTTTGTATTCATTCCTTATTAAATTGTGGAAGTGATCTGTATACGTGGATTACCGCATGGCGGGTGAAAATCCATTTGCAGTTTTATATATTTTATTATACTCAGTTGGTTAAAGTTTTGGCTTCTATACTCCATGAAATTAGTGGAATATCCTTGATATTTGCGCTTCATCCAATATCTTTTCATGGAAATATTCTTACGAGCATTCTTGAATTTTACTCCACAAAGCAGTATCATGTTGACAATTTGGACGTTATTGAGTTCAGGATAAATTAACTTATATATCTTTAAAATTTATTCTTGAACTTGTTTTATTGAATTATTATGTCATTGTCATCATCCTCATGCTTATATTGTGATAAAAGTCATCTTTGGCTTACGTGCATAGATGGACTTGGTATGATATATGACCAGGGATCATTCGGTATAATCATGACCTGAAATGTTATAAATGATGTGGTAAAAGTCCTTAGTGGCCTGTAGTGTATTGACGGACAGTTTTTGGTATAATTATGATCAGGGATTATTTGGTATAGTCATGATCATTGATGATTTAATGAATATCCTTGGCCCGTAGTGCAGGGATGATTCGATGATGTGGTTTATTTATTGTCGAGTCTCGTGATAAAAATTGATTTAAAACATTTTAAATCATAGTAAGAGATAGTAGATATCATGCGCTACTTACTTGACTCTTCTAATGGATTGCTTATTCCGCTGTAGTTAAACTTGATGTCTATTGTATTTTATCAGTTTAACATTGTTGAAGGCTAATGATAATTTATTCTGCATTATTTTAGTTATAATATTTCTTACTGGGCTAGTTGAGTTCACCCTTTCTTTCACTGTTCTCTTCGGGAAATTAGAATATAGCTGGGACGAGTCGGGAGCGGAGTGAGTGATCAGATGATAGCATTAGTAGTCCTCACTATTCTGTTAAATAGTGTGACAATAAATATAATGAGGACTCCTTTGAGTGTGGATATTGTCTAGATGACAATATTCTTATTAAAACTCTCAGTTTATGTTTTGTCGTATTTTATACGACTGTTGTATAATTAAGTTATATTTGAATTTTGTACCATGTATTTGGCGACTCAAGATGGGTGATGTATACCTATTTTGGGGGCGTCACATCGTTGTTCTTAATAATTGTTGATTTTCATCTCCAATCGAAAAAAAGAGAAAAAGAAAAAGAAAAGAAGATCATGAAGATGTAGATGAAGATGCAATTTTCATCTCCAATTTGTTGTGCTTGATTTTTTTAGAGGATCTATGTTAATTTGTTATTTTATTGTTATTGTTACTCTAATTTATGGATTGATTTGAGAAAGGGAGAAGGTGAAGTGACTTTTTGGTGTATGAGGGTTGTATGACGGTGATAATAGTGGCAATTGGCAAGGCAAGTGGGGGGCTACGATGGTTGGAGGTCGATGGTTGAGGACCTTGATGATGTTGTTTTTATTCTATCGCTAATTGTAAAAATATCTTAAGCCGCTTAGCTTCATTTGATAGAAAGACCCAATTTCTTGTGGTTGGATGATGTTGACAATTGGATGATGATGTCCGCTAATAGCTTTATTTGATAGAAAGACCTAATTTCTTGTGGTTGTCTGATAATGGTATGGAAGATGAACTGGAGTTGGGCTTTTGATTCGATGCTTAACAAAATTAAGCAAGGTATCCTCTTGATTCGATCGACATAATGCACAATTAGTTTTAATGTTTAATATAAAGTGGTTTGACGAATTTGCCCTTACTATATAATAAATGTGTAATCAAAAATTAAAAAATTCTTTTATTGTTACACATGAGCTTAGCCATTCCCCACTCAGATAGCCACGTCAGCAATTTCTGACGTGACAGACCTAATTGAATGTAATTTTAAAAAAATTAATAGTTCAATTATCTAATTAACAAAATTAAAATGTGGATCACCGAAGTGAAATATGACTTATAGTTTAAGGTAATAAATTATATTTAAGCCATTATAATATTCTCTCCATTCCTAAAAGATTGTCGTTTTGGAAGAAAAAAATTGTTTCAATTTATTTATCTTTATAACTTTCTAGGAGAATAAATTATTTACTTTCTTATATGACCTCTACATTCTCTCATTGTCCCTAAGAATTTTCTTACTTGTATTAATAGTTTTTAATTTCCCAGAATGGGGTAGTGATGGATTTCAAACAAATTTTAATTGTTAAATGATAATATTAAATGACTTTCTTAATTCATGTGCAAAAACCTTAAACGTCAATCTTTTAGGAACGGAGGTAATAATATCATGTCATTTGAAATCCAAAATTTAAGACGCATGATATTACTGTTAGGTTTGTAATATTCATGGACGCAATCAAATTGCATAAAATAAGCGAAAACGTATAAAAATCAGAGTTTAAAATTTTACAAACCATATACCCGGATCATCCTTTATGCACAATTATTAAGTAAACGAAAAGATATGAAGAACAAGAATCATACCCTTGAAGATTCGAGCTTCCTCAGGTACGAGTTCACCTCCAAATCCTTTCGCGTCCAACTTGAATCCACCGGTTTGGTTCTTTCCTTTGATCAACGTTAGCTACCCAAGTGTTTGGTCTCTAGAGGTGATCCACCAAGGAAGAACAAAAATTCAAGAAGATGGGTGTTTGGCTTAACCCTAATTTTTCTATCTCTATAAAAAAGAACGTACTCTCCAACTTTGGAATTAAGATATCTCGATATATGATATAAGACTCCTCTTATATAGATATCAGGTAACCCTATTTTAATTAAAATAAGGTATTATTTAATTAAGATCTTTTAATTAAGGTATTTAATTAAGGAATAAGTCAAAGTATAACTCAGCATACACAAGATACTATGATGATCTCAAGTCCAAGGATCACTTGTACTACTATCACTACAGGAATTTCTATTGATGCACAAGTAAAACTCCATTAGGTATTCCTTAGCAAAGCCAACGTTCAATTGAACTTATTCTCTAATAAGCACCTACATACTTGCTTTAGTGTCTCTACACAAATGATCATGAGATCAATCATCCTCATCCAATGAGCAAGCAACGTATGTACCAATCTATCCGGATACACTAATCCCTAATTTAGTAATCCAACGATTGAGAACTATTTTAGTTTTAAGCTTTCTAAGAATTTAGATATCATTAGAATGATCATCATCATTATTCTAAAAGCATTGCTTAAAACTATGGGTTTATCACATATTATAAAATAGCATCATGTAGATAATTAAAAGCCTTTAATAAATTAATACTTTTTATTAATAAATGAATAAGATTGTTATAAAGTATATGTTTTATCATCAAACATGATTGGCTTGTGTGCATACTACTTTCAATCTCCCACTTGCACTAAAGTCAATCGTCATGGTATCTCATACCCTTCTTCTCTAAGTGACGATTATCCTGCTGTTGGATAAGCTTTAGTTAATGGATATGTAATGTTGTTCTTGAGAGTCCACTATCTCTATAGTGATTTCCCATCTTTCAATGATTCCTATAATCAAATGAAAGTGCCACAACACATGTTTAGATCCAAAATGAGACTTAGGAACTATTCCTAGTTCTATAATAAACTTTTCATCCAAACAATCAACTTGCAGCTTCATTTACAGCTATATACTTTGTCTTTATCACTAAACCAGCAACTCTTTGCTGTTTGGAACCTTTCCAATTCACTGCACCACCGTTCAAGGTAACGCTTTATCTTAAAGTGTATTTTTACGTAAATGCCTTGGTCGTGCGAAAAAACTTGAGTGCGTTAAGCCCTCTAGTTTTAATTTAGACCCACCATGAATATGATCACATCCTTAGTGCCAGTTAAGTACTTTAAGATGTTTTCACTGACTCATAGTGAACTTCTCCGAATATGGTCGATCAATATTAGGTCTCGTACATTTTATTGCATACATGATAAGTTTTCATGCGATCTCTCTTTTATGAGTCTATGGGGACTATTAAGAGAGATACACTCCAAGGCTCATCAACATGAGACATCTCTTGGAGTTTGCCATGCTAAACGACTTTAGCATCAAATGAATATACGTTCCTTGGGTTAAGTCGAGCATCCTCTTGAATCTATCTATATAGATTTGTATCCCCAATTAAGATACTCTTCCCAAATCATTCGTGGAGGAATGGTTAGAAAACTTTATCTTTACTGATTCTAGCATTAGCATGTCATTCCGTATCCATAGTATATCAACATATAATATTAGGAATGTCATGGCGCTCCCACTGACCCTTTTTGTACACACTAGGTTCATTCATGTTTTTGAAAAAATCAAACTCTTTTGATTATCTCATTAAAACGAATGTTCCATTTTTGAGAAGTTTTACTTCAATCAATTTCTCCGAGTGTTCACAACTCTTACCTCATCGTTAGATATAGCTGGATCATCATCTTCTATGATACGTACCTTATCATCATCATCCATGATGAATCCATACCTCCTAGGTATCTTCGGTACTATTCTAGATTTACGATTCGGTTGTAGTATAATAGGTCTATCTACAGGTTCCTCTTATTTGAATTATAGTGTTTTGTGGTTCTTGAACTCTTCAAGATCTATTATCCTCCCACTAGCCCCTTTAATGATAAACACCTTTATCTTAGAAGGCAGCATGTTTTGCAACAAACACCTTTTGCTAAGTAGGATTATAGAACATATACCATAAACTTACTTTAGGATGTCCCACAAATCTGTACTTGTCAAATTTTGTCACAAGCTTATCCTTTTGAAACCTTTTCACATAAGTTGGACAAACCCTTATCTTAATATACTTAAGATTAGGAATCCTCCCTGTCCATAACTTTTATGGATTCTAAATGGATTTTGAGGTTACCTTTTTTTTTTTAGATATGCAGCCATTTCTAGGGCATTATCCCAGAAGGATACTGGAATATCGGTAAAATCATTATGGACCGTATCATATCCAATAAGGTATGATTTTTCTTTTCAGATACATCAATCAATTATTGCGTATCAAGAGGCGTCCATTATGAGAAAACCATTTGAGATGATTTAGAAACTTATTGCACAAGTATTTATTCCTTGATCTAATCAAAGAATCTTAATACTTTGTCAATTTGTTTCACTTCTGAATTCTTTGAACCTTTCAAATAATTCACACTTGTATTTCAGCAAATACACGCATTCAACTCTTTGAATGATCATCACCTTTTCTTATACTAATTTTTTCAATTTGCAAAATATATTTTTACGTAAGTCAAGTACACAAAATCCATTAAGTAATATTTCAGTTCTATACAAAACATTATTATTATAAATAGAACAACAATTGTTCTTAATTATAATACCAAAAATTTTCATTGTCCAACAATAAAATAGAAATAATGTTTCTAACGTGAACTGGAATACAATAACAACTTATTGACTTAATAGATTTGCCCGTAGGCAATGCTAAACTATAAGTTTCTATGGCTAATTTAGCAACCTTTACTTCATTTTTCAAACATAGGATTACTTATATTTGTTTAGCTTTCTACTTCTGCTTGGTCCCTTCATAAATCTATATTTATGATAACCAAAGTTGGTATCCAATACCCAAGTAGAACCTTGACTTAAAGAAAAATTTATTTTAAATCATGAAAAAATTTGTATTTGTAACCGAAACTTCACTAAGCTTCTTTAGTTAGCCTCTGCAAGATGCTTCTTCTACGTTTCTTTTCCAATTGTCCGGGCTTATTATTAAAGGGAAGCAAACTCCTTTGCTATCCGTATCAGTTTTGTTCTTACTATCCTTTGTTTTTGCCTTTTATTTTACCTTATTTGAATCGTTCTTCTTTTCAGAAGATCCTTTGGCCCCTACTAGTAAGACATGGTCTTTCTTGGTTGGAAAGTGACTCTCAATATTTTTCTACATGTTAAGCAAATCAGCGAGGCTGATATCTAGCTTGTTCATATGAAAAATTCATAACAATTGTGAAAGGAGTCCGAGAGTGAGTGCAAGATCAAATCTTGGCTCAACTCTCAATCCATGACAAAACCCGTTGTCCTAATTGATCAATCAAATTGATTATGTTTAGGACATGTGTATGTACTGTAGTGTCGTTGGTCATTCTAGATCGAAAAAGCTCCTTAAATATCTGATATCTATTAGTCCTACTTTCCTCACTATCAACTACTTGACGTACAGGAATATAGTAAGAGCATCCATAGTTTCATGCTGACGCTGAAGCTCGTTACTCATGGATTCGAGCATGATGTATTGAGCCAACTGTGCATCATCTTGTCACTTTTTAAAAGTAGCAATTTCTTCCTCAGAGGCATTGTCTGCAACCATTGCAGGGATAGGCGTATTAAGGACATAAGATAGCTTTTCAGTCGTGAGAACTTTTCTCAATTTCCTTAACCAATCCGTTTAATTTGGTCTAGTTAATTTAACATCTAATATGCTACGCAGTTATAGTAATTTTAGACATTGTAAAATTCTGTAAATGAATTTATAATTAACAACATTTTAGCATACATTCTTTTATTAATTACCAAAATAATTTAGGTTTTGTTTTAAATTGGTATCTCCCACTATTTTCATCAAACTATATTACCCTCACTTATATAGTTCGGTAAAATCTACTTATATAGTTCGGTAAAATCTAATTAAAAATTTGCTAGTGAGAATAAGGATCTCATTTTAAATGTATATAGCCTTGTGGTGACACAACAAATTATATATAGATAAATAGGTAGACAACTCTTGTCAATTACATCAACTATGCAACTCCTTGTATTTTGCCTCTTAGATTATTTTGATCAAGTGGTGGCACATCCGAATCAAAATTATCCAAGTTAAGTCCAACCTAGCACTCCATATATTCAAAAAAGAAAAATATTTTCCTTGTGGTGACACAACAAAACAACATTATTCAATTTTCTTTATAAGCATCAAATGTGATAAAATTAACATCTCAAAGAATTAAGATAAGCCTTGTGGTGACACAACAAACTTATAATAATTAATTGATACTCTATTATTTTTTATCATGCTAGAAGGAGACGTTCGATATTCCAAATATCTTTGAACGCTTAGGACTTAATATAAAAAATTGAGGGGTTTGTTATTAATTTGTCTCATCTTGTTTAGCGCGCATGCACGTATATATATAAAATACGCGTCATATCAATGAACATACGAAGCATGTTTGCATAATATAATATATATATATATATATATATATAGTATAAGCATGCACATATAGAATACTATATTCTACCCGGATTGATTATGGACTTTTATTCTAGTTTGGTTCACTAGAGCCACCAAGTGAACCAAAAGGTCAAACCTAGGGGTGCAAGAATTAATATTTAAATATAACTATTACATTTAAACCCGGGCTCCATTACAAACGGGTCTTCATGTGACGCCCCCAAAATAGGTATACAACACCCATTCTGAGTCGCCAAAATACATGGTATAGAAAGCAAATTACAACTTTGACAATACAGATGTCGTGTAGAATACGACAATACAACTGTGAGTTTGAATACAAATATTGTCTTCTAGACAATATACACACCCAAATAAGTCCTCATTAATTATTCATACACTATTTTACAGAAATAGTGAGGACAGCTAAAACATCTTCCTAGAACCATCACTCCATACCCCGACTCGATCCTGCTATGTTCTCACCTCCTGAGAAGAAAAATGGAACAAAAAGGAAAAGGGTGAGCTCAACTAGCCCAGTAAAGAATATTATGACTAAGATAATATACAACAAATTATCGTTAGTCTTCAACAGGGAAAAATCTAATAGTAATACAATAGACAACGAAGTTTTAGATCAACAATTGCAATGAAATAAAGAATCCATTAGAAGAGTCACGTAGAGAAAGAATTCTACTTGTCTTCTAAGGTTTAAAAGTCCATCATCAATAGTTTATCCTCGTAATAACAATCAATATACATCTTTAATCATCTTGCACTACATGTGCCAAAGATATTCATTTTGTATCACCAGTTGGTCATGTTCATCTCAACACTGCTCATCTTTGCACTATGTGCCAAAGATATTCATCGATTAATCGCTCATCTTTGCACTATGTGCCAAAGATATTCATTTATATCACCATTTAGGACCGAGGATGATGAAAATATTTTTAAAGAAACGAATCCAATTGAAACAAAATGACAAGGATTAAGGATTCGTACTTTGTTTTACCCATGTCCAAAAATACCTCGAAAATAATCGTAGTGGTGTAAAATTCAAGAATGATCAAAACATGGATACAATCAAAGCTAGTATCCGTAATAGATATTTTGGACAAAAAGAAAAATTTTATTTTTTATGAATAAATAGTCAGATTCGTGAATAGTGTCGATACGTGAAAGGCCGATACACGTGAATAGTAACCCCGACACAACAAGTTCCAAATTTGATAAAAAGTTCACCAATACTTGAAGATAATGATATTGAAGAAAAATATCATTTAAGAAGAAAATAATACCCTTACCTCAAAATAACCGTATTTCCGATTGAATTTAGATAAGGTCTTTGTAAACTCGCAGACCAGATAAAGCAACACTCAAAGTATACTCACAAGAATACGCTCGATAATATAGAGAGAGAAAGAGAGAAAACTTAGTTTTCGTGTGATTTTTAATTCTAACTTAGCCCTCTATTTATAGGAAAATGCTAGAACGCCAAAGGAGACTAAAATAATAAATTAATATTATTTATAAACCAATTTCTACGCATGCTTTCAGCCCCTCAATGCTGAAAATTTCAACAAATTTCATGTGCATTCAACACCCACCAAAAAGTGGGTCCCACCAAAAAAAATTATTTTATTTTCCGTAACTTCAATAATTCATAGAAAATAGCTCGTTTATCGTAAAAATTGAAACTCATGACTTTCCATGGAAAATTCCATTCTCTACAACTTTACTGTAAGAAAATTTTTCCAAATTCCAAATGTAAATTGACCGAAATCCATAAACAGACGATTTTACGATACTATAATCAATTTTCTATTCAAGAATTGTGTCCACAAACACACAAAACATATGTTAAACATTTAATGCCACAAAATACTCTACCTCCTCATATACTCATATATCCCACAATCATTATAAAAATATCACCAATTAATATATTATTAAAATAATATATTTAAATGTATTATTTTATCGTAAAAAGATAAAATATTAATTTTCAACAATTGTCACATTAAAAATTTTCTCCATCTATATCCACATAAAATAAATATTTTCTTTATCATAATAATCAATAATTAATTATTCAAAAATAATATTACGTAATCACAAAGATCGACAACCGTGCCGCTCCGGAGAGAGAGGGCTTTCCAATAAGGATTTCTCCTTATCTGGTAGCAAGCAATTAGGTGACCAAACCTCTCCTTAGATGTAACTTTCTAGACATTGCCAATAATGTTATCTCGATAATATTATTCAAATAATATGAATTATTGATTTGATAATGGAAAATCTTGTGTAATGACAATTATTGAAACAATAATAATATAAATATCAACGCAAAGAATTATTGAATTAATAAAATATAATATTGAACCAGTAATTCATCGTAATAATTATTGAGTAGTGCCTTTTCACGTAAGGATCAATAATTCAACAATATCATGTAATACCATGTCTTCATCGCCAAGAACCACGATATTATCGTATTTTAACCACCGTGTAACCCAACAAAGGTTAATTCAGAATAATTTACTTACCGTTATTTATAAAACTCAATCTTTGTCGTTTTCTTTCATCCAACCGTTTTCCGTTATGGGGCCCACTAATGATCATAGGCCGCTGTCAGACGGAGATTCCCTACAAAAAAAGAATATTCCACGACCAAACTAATATTCCCTTTATTAATAATGAATATTTTATAACCACTTGCTTATTTTGTAAACTTTGCACATTTCACCCATAACCAAATAATTATATCAAATTAACCCTTATTAATTTAGAATAATGAATAAAGAAAATTCAATTTTATTTATAATAAGTTGGGGTCTTACAACCTCCCTCCTTATGAAATTTCGTCCTCGAAATTGACGACGCATTACTGTATATCGAAAAGGTGAGGGTACTCGCTTTCATCTCCGATTCCAACTCCCGTGTCATTTCTTCAATTGTATGGTTTCTCCACAAAACCTTAAACTTGTGGTATAACCTTCGTGCGTAAGACATGCTTCTTTCCTATCCAAAATCTTAACAGTATCTCCTCGTAGGTTAAATCTTTCGCTATCTAAATCGGGTTCTAATGCAATAATGTGGTTCGGGTCTTTCACATATTTCTGAAGCATAGATATGTGGAATACATTGTGAACACGAGACATACTTGGAGGTAACGCGAGTCTATAGGCTACGCTTCCTATTCGGTCAAGAATCTCAAATGGACCAACAAACCTTGGATTGAGCTTTCCTCTTTTCCCAAATCTTGTAACTCCTTTCCATGGAGCAATACGTAACAATACATGATCTCCAATATTAAACTCCACGTCCTTTCTATGAAGATCAAGATAACTCTTTTGTCGAGCTTGTGAAGTTTGAATACGTTGTCGAATCATTTGGATCTTTTCGTAGTCATGCGTGACTACATTCGGTCCCAACAATGTTGCTTCTCCCACCTCGCCCCAAAGATATCGAGAACGACATTTTCGCCCATACAACGCCTCAAATGGAGCCATGCCTATACTTGCTTGATAACTGTTGTTGTAGGAGAATTCCACCCGATTGGTAGGTACTTATCCCAACTTTCTTTGAAATCTAGGACACGAGTCTTAATAGATCTTCAAGGGTTTGAATAGTCCTCTCTCGATTGTCCGTCCGTTTGAGGATGGTATCTTTGGCGAATCAATCGTAAAACCGCGCCCATAGCTTTCTCGCAAGCTAACCCAAAATCTTGAAGTGAATCTCGGGTCACGATCCAAAACTATGGATACCGGCATGCCATGCAATCGCATGACAATCTCATTCACGCACATACGAAAGCAAGACGCTCAAGGGATAAGTCTCGGCGATTTCGGTAAGAAATGGGCAGACTTGGTTAATCTATCAACAATAACCCAAATTGCATCTACGCCTTGAGAAACTTTGGGAAGACCTATAACAAAATCCATAGTAATGTGTTCCCATTTCCATTCCGGAATCTCAAGTGGTTGCAATGGACCTTTTGGCACTTGATGCTCCGCCTTTACACGTTGACAGGTTAAACATCTTGAGATAAACTCCGCAATCTCTCTTCATATTGTTCCACCAAAATGTATGTCGAATATCATGATACATTTTAGTACTTCCGTGATGGATTGCAAACGGGGTGTTGTGTGCCTCCATCATGATTTTATGCTTCGTGTCGTAATCGTTAGAACGCAAAGTCTAGAATTGACTCAAGTATTCCTTCCTCATCAATTCTTGCTTCCTAATAGCTCCTTCTTGCTTTCTTTCTTCTTCATACGCATTAGCCCTGTGTCCGTAGCTTGAGCAGCCTTTAACTTTATCGATTAAAGCGGTTCTACTTGTATATTCGCCATCATTATGTGGGTCCTCAAGTCTTTAATTCTACCTCCATCCTTTGCAAGTCATACAAAATGGGGCTGCGTTGACAATATCGCACTCAGATTTGCATATGATCTTCTACTTAATGCGTCTACTACTACGTTCGCTTCCGGGATGATATTGAATAGTGTGATCGTAATCTTTTAATCAGCTCCCACCAACGTCGTTGCCGCATGTTGAGTTCTTTTGGGTGAAGAAATATTTGAGGCTTTTATGGTCCAGATAAATCTCCACTTTCTCTCCATACAAGTAGTGTCTCCATATCTTCAACGCGAATACGATCGGCCGCTAACTCTAGATCATGAGTAGGATAATTCCTCTCATATTCTTTTGAGTTGTAAATGAGGCATAAGGCTATGACTTTCCCATGTTGCATGAGAACACATCCTAACCCCTTGCCGTAAGCATCATTTCAGATAACAAATCCATCCGAACCAGATGGTATTGTCGTAACAGTCTTAGAAATGAGTCTCCTCTCGAGCTCTTGGAAGCTCCTCTCGCATTCCTCGCTCCATTAGAATTTTGCATCCTTCCGAGTCACCGAGTTAATCTGGAGTAGCGATTCGAGAAAATCCTTCCACAAATCTCCGATAATAACCAATTTAAGCCCGTAAAGTGCAGACTTTGGCCAACCGACTTTCGGTTGTTCCTAACTTTGTATTGCTTCAATCTTCGCCGGTCAACAGATACTCCTTGTTTTGACACCACGTGCCCAAGGAATGCTACTTCCTCAAGCCGAACTCGTGATTTCTTGACTTGGCATAAAGCTTGTGTTCACGAAGTCTTTGTAGTACCACCTTCAAATGGTGCTCATGATCTTCACGGCTTTTTGAATAGATGAGGATGTCATCAATAAAGACAACAACGAATCGATCCAAATATTCCTTGAACACACGGTTCATCATATCCATGAAAGCAAAGTAGGAGCATTAGTCAATCCAAAAGACATGACCAAGAATTCATAATGCTCAGATCGAGTACTAAATGTCGCCTTTGGAATATCCTCGCTTTTAATCTTCAAATTGATGATATCCGTAATCTAAGATCGATCTTTGAAAAGAATTGTGCTCCTTGCAATCGGTCAAACAGTCATCAATGCGAGGTAGCGGATACCTATTCTTGATGGTGACATGGTTCAATTCTCGATAGTCAATATTAAAGTCTCATACTCCGCCTTCTTTCTTTCTTTTTTTAATAAAACAGAGCACCCCAAGGAGACGATTGGGACTAATGAAATCGATGTCTAATAACTCCCCGTAGTTGGACTTTTAACTCTCAAGTTCAATAGAGCCATTCGATATGGGTTTTAGAAATGGGCTTTATGCGGTTCAAGGTCAATAAAGAATTCAACATCACGCTCGGGGTAACCGAGAAGCTCTTCAGAAATACATCGTGGAATTCTTTAACCACGTAAATATTATTCAAATCGACTTGTCTTTGTTCAAATCCATAACATGGGCTAAGAAAGCTTGGCATCCGCTTTTCAATAAACGAATAGCTTTGTGGCTTGATATGACAATGGATCGATTTTAATGGTTTAGTGGTTTGAATTGCGTATGACGAGTTGGTTGGGAATATGGAAACTAACAACCTTATTTAAAACAATCAATTTTGGCATGATGAGTGGTTAACCAATCAATTCCTAAAATCACATCAAAAGCAAGTATCTTTAAAGAGATAAGATCAATGTGTAATGTGATAGTGCCAACTTGGATCATGCAAGATTTATAAACTGTAGATGTAACGAAGGTTTCACCCAACGGAGTTTCAACAGATAAATCAAAATCTAATTTCTCCGAGTCAAGTTTAAACGTTGAGCACAAGCTAGGAGAGATAAAAGAATGGGTAGAACCCAGATTCTAGTAAGGTATAAACTTCGCAAGAATTCAAGATTAGTTTACCTGCGTGATCACCTCGCTCGGTTCCTCACGTTTTGCCGACCACGACAAAAGCTCTTCCAGAACCGCCGATTTCGACTTATCCGGATAAATTCTTGGAATCACCAATCCTCATTGAACTTGGTTTCATTATAAGATGATCTCGAGCGATGTGGCCTTCCTTTCCACGGTTGTAACATACCTTGATTGTTGTGGGACAGTTTAATGCGATATGTCCTCTCCTCCCGCATTTGTAACATCTAACTAGCGGCCGCTTTCTCCTCCCCAAGCATTTGTTGTTGGCTTTGTATGCATTGTTGATATCTTCCCGCCATCGTTGAATCTTCTCTTCCGAAATTTCCACTTGAGTCACCTCTCCTATTATCATGTCCACGATTACCACCGAGTGGTTATCGCCTTTGTCCGTATTCTTTCCTCCTCATTTGGTTATCATCGCTCGATGACTACCTCGATCAGGGTCCTCGATTGAGTATACTCACTATCTCATTTCTAATAATCGAGCCACGCTGACAACATCTCGAATCTGAGAGAAAATTTATGAGAGATAAGGTATTGACGAATCTCCGGTTTTAGACCTCTCGTAAACATACGTCATTCGCTCCTCATTCTCCACCAAATGAGGTGCAAACTCGATAATTTCGCGAACCTTGCCTCGCATCGAGACACCGTCATGTTGTTCGCTCGAGTCTAATAAACTCTACCTCCTTCATATGACGAATACTTTACGGAAAGTACTTGTCATTGAACATTCTCAAATCTTTCCCAAGACATGTTAAGTGCATCCGGTTTGGTACGCTTCACAGGTCCCACCAAGAATCTGCTTCACCACGAAACATAAAAGTGGCGAATGAAACCTTTTGTTCCTCCATGGCCCCAAGACATCGAATATCTTGGTAATTTGCTTGACCCACGTTTTCGCTTTTGATCGGATCCCTTTCCATGGAAATCTGGTGGTCCCAACTCCTTGAATCGCTTGGGTTGTGATGCATCAAGCGTTGCCATCATTTCCACCCGTATTTTGTACACTCCAGTCTCCTCGTCGATTTTGCATGAATCGCAAAAAGCTTCTAAACATCCCGTCGTTCATCATTTGCTCGAGTTGGCGTTGTTCATAGGAGGAACATTGCCGACTTTGTTGCACGTTCTCCTCGTTGGTGAGTACCGGCGTCTCCACGGTCTCATAAACTCCATTGTTAACGTTCTCAGCACCATTCTTAAATACTGCCATAAAACAAGGGTTAATTAAACAAATTAACATATCACATAATATCCTATATTATGACCGACCAACAAATAAGCTTAGGTAGGACACACTTAGCGAAGGATTTACTGTCTCTCCCTCCTATTTCTATTCCCCGATCTCCGCCAGAGATCATATCCCTAAGCTCGATACCAATCATGACGCCCCAAAATAGGTATACAACACCCATTCTCGAGTCGCCAAAATACATGGTATAGAAAGCAAATTACAACTTTGACAATACAGATGTCGTGTAGAATACGACAATACAACTGTGAGTTTGAATACAAATATTGTCTTCTGCACAATATACACACCCAAATAAGTCCTCATTAATTATTCATACACTATTTTACGTAAATAGTGAGGATGCCTAAAACATCTTCCTAGAACCATCACTCCATACCCCGACTCGATCCTCGCTATGTTCTCACCTCCCGAGAAGAAAAATGGAACAAAAAGGAAAAGGGTGAGCTCAACTAGCCCAAAGAAGAAGAATATTATGACTAAGATAATATACAACAAATTATCGTTAGTCTCAACACATTCATCTTTAATCATCTTTGCACCACAGCCAAAGATATTCATTTATATCACCAATTGGTCATGTTCATCTCAACACTGCTCATCTTTGCACTACTGTGCCAAAGATATTCATCGATTAATCGCTCATCTTTGCACTTCTGCCAAAGATATTCATTTATATCACCATTTAGGATCGAGGATGATGAAAAATATTTTAAAGAAACGAATCCGGTGAAACAAAATGACAAGGATTAAGGATTCAGTACTTTGTTTTACCCATGTCCAAAAATACCTCGAAAATAATCGTAGTGGTGTAAAATTCAAGAATGATCAAAACATGGATACAATCAAAGCTAATATCCGTATAGATATTTTGGACAAAAGAAAAAATTTTATTTTTAATTGAATAAGGCTCAGATTCGTGAATAGTGTCGATATCGTGAATAAAGGCCGAGATATCGTGAATAGTAACCCGACACAACAAGTTCCAAATTTGATAAAAAGTTCACCAATACTTGAAGATAATGATATTCAAGAAAAATATCATTTAAGAAGAAAATAATACCCTTACCTCAAAATAACCGTCTTGATTGAATTTCTCAGATATAGTCGATGTAAACTTCATGACCAGTATAGCAACACTCAAAGTATACTCACAAGAATATGCTCGATAATATAGAGAGAAAGAGAAAACTTAGTTTCGGTGTGATTTTTAATTTAACTTAGCCCTCTATTTATAGGAAAATGCTAACGCCAGAAAGGAGACTAAAATAATAAATTAATATTATTTATAAACCAATTTCTACGCATGCTTTCACCCTCAATGCTGAAAATTTCAAAGATTGACCCATGTGCATTCAACACCCACCAAAAAGTGGGTCCCACCATAAAAAATTATTTTATTTTCCGTAACTTCAATAATTCATAGAAAATAGCTCGTTTATCGGAAAAATTAAAACTCGCGACTTTCCATGGGAAATTCCATTCTCTACAACTTTGCGTAAGAAAATGTTTCCAAATTCCAAATGTAAATTGACCGAAATCCATAAACAGACGATTTTACGATTCTATAATCAATTTTCGATCAAGAATTGTGTCCACGACACACACAAAACATATGTTAAACATTTAATGCCACAAAATACTCTACCTCCTCATATACTCATATATCCCACAATCATTATAAAATATCACCGTTAATATATTATTAAAATAATATATTTAAATGTATTATTTTATCGTAAAAAGATAAAATATTAATTTTCAACAATTGTCACATTAAAAATTTTCTCCATCTATATCCACATAAAATAAATATTTTCTTTATCATAATAATCAATAATTAATTATTCAAAATAATATTACAGTAATCACAAGATCGACAACCGTGCCGCTCCCTGTGAAAGAGGGGCTTTCCAATAAGGATTTCTCCTTACCTGGCGCAATAATTAGGTGACCAAACCTCTCCTGATGTAACTTTCTAGACATTGCCAATAATGTTATCTCGATAATATTATTCAAATAATATGAATTATTGATTTGATAATGAAAAAATCTTGTGTAATGACAATTATTGAAACAATAATAATATAAATATCAACGCAAAGAATTATTGAATTAATAAAATATAATATTGAACAAGAATTCATCGTAATAATTATTGAGTAGTGGCCTTCTTACGTAAGGATCAATAATTCAACAATATCATGTAATACTGGTAATCATCTTTGTCAACCACGCATATTATCAGTATTTTAACCACCAGGTAACCCAACAATGTTAACGATAACAATTTACGTCGTTATTTATAAAACTCAATCTTTGTCGTTTTCTTTCATCCAACCGTTTTCCGTTATGGGGCCCACTAATGATCTGCTGGCATTGCAGACGGAGATTCCGACAAAAAGAATATTCCACGACTAAACGAATATTCCCGACAATAATGAATATTTTATAACCACTGCTTATTTTGTAAACTTTGCACATTTCACCCATAACCAAAGAATTATATCAAATTAACCCTTATTAATTTAGAATAATGAATAAAGAAAAATTCAATTTTATTTATAATAAGTTGGGGTCTTACACTTCAAACGCTCCTTGTTCCTTGATCTCCAATTCTTCAAAATTAATTCTAATTATTCCTATTACAAAACTATTTAAAATAAATAGAAACCTTGATCAGCAGTCAAGGGGAAGTACATATGAGGAAGATAGAATTTATATTAAGAAAAATTAGAGAAGACGAGGTACGCAGACCCCATTTAATAAAACCCATACATTCATGCATCCAACTAAAATAAAATCCAATCATATTGGTCAATAGTCCATAATCAATCCCATTTATTATCATACACATCACCATATGCATCAATAAATAACATTCAACTCAAGAATAATAAACATTCAATATATATAGTGATATCATTTAATGGGCAAATTTAGTTAGTATAAAATCTAATTTTGAATTAAAATAAATTCCTTTATTTTAATCCAAATTTAAATCAAAATAAACCTCTTTTATTTTAATTTATCCAATTTTGAATAAAATAAACTATTTTATTTTAATCAAAATAAACTCATTTATTTTAATTAATTATGGAATCCAATTCCATGTAAAAAAAAACTTTATTAAAGGAAATACGGATTTTCTTTCCTATTCACAAATAAACTCATTTATTTTGAATAATATGAAATCTTATTCCATATCTAAATAAACTCCTTTATTTAAGGAAATTAGGATTCTCTTTCCCATTCACAAATAAACTCTTTTATTTTGAATAATATGAAATCTTATTTCATATATAAATAAACTCCTTTATTTAAGGAAAGATGAAATTCAATTTCAACTCCAATTAGTTATCATGGAATCCAATTCCAACTCTAATTAGTTAGCATGAAATTCAATTTTAAAATTAAAATAAATATTTTATTTTAATTATAAAATCATCAAGATATATATATATATATATATATATATATATATATATATATATATTAAAACGCGTGGCCCAAGAATAACAGGTTGACATAGCTATCACATATATAATATGCAACAGGATTATGTCATGGAAAATAAGTCAGCCACGCAAGGAGGTTATGATATATATATATATATATATATATATATATATATATATATATATAATCCTATTACTTGGAAGTGAGCTGGTTGCCGCGAATCAAGGAAATCCGTGAATAATTCTTTCTTTCCAACAGTGCAATATAACAGATTTTCGGGAAAAAAATAAATAAATTCGGCTCCTTTTTTTAAAAAAAATAAATAAATTTTATATAACAAAATTATACCCAATTAAATTATTCTAAACACATATCAATATACATATCAAATAAAAATAATTAATAATTTGCATAAAGGTTTGGCTCTGATACCACTGTTAGGTTTGTAATATTCATGGACGCAATCAAATTGCATAAAATAAGCGGAAACGTGTAAAAATCAGAGTTTAAAATTTTACAAACCATATACCTGGATCATCCTTTATGCACAATTATTAATTAAACGAAAAGACATGAAAAACAAGAATCATACCCTTGAAGATTCGAGTTTTTTCAAGTACGAGTTCACCTCCAAATCCTTTCGCGTCCAACTTGAATCCACCGGTTTGGTTCTTTCCTTTGATCAACGTTAGCCACCCAAGTGTTTGGCCTCTAGAGGTGATCCACCAAGGAAGAACAAAAATTCAAGAAGATGAGTGTTTGACTTAACCTAGTTTTTTCTATCTCTATGTAGAAAAGCGTCATTCTCCAACTTTTTGAATTGCAGATATATCGATATATGATATAAGACTCCTCTTATATAGATATCGTGTAACCCTATTTTAATTAAAATAAGGTATTATTTAATTAAACTCTTTTAATTAAATGGGTTCTCTAATCTTATTAGGGATAATTAATTAAACTCCTTTAACTAATTTTTATTCTTAATCCTATTAGGAATAAATGAGAGTATTTATATTAAATTAATTCCTAAACTCTTTTAGAAATTAAAATAATAATAATTATAATAATATTAATAAGACTCCTCTTATTAATTTATATTTAATATTTCTAAATATTAAATAATAATATTAAGCTATTTAATTTATTCTATCACCATAGATTAAATTAAATATAGTTAACATATTATTACGATTATGTCATTAACTTCTTAAATAATTATTCTTCCTTTTATGGTGTGACCCTTTAGGTTCTCCATATTAAACCGGTTGTGAATAAATCTATTAGAACAATTCTAATCTTATTTAAATAAATAAATTAAACGATTTAAATAAATAATATTTATTCTACAATAGGGATAAGCCTCCCTAGCGATCAACGACTTTTCAGATAATATAGATTTCAATATTAATCATAAAAGAACCTTTGAGTAAATAGTTATCGTACAATTCAATCATTCCACCATACAATGTCCCAATTCAATATAAGACATGAAATTACTGTCAAGTCTTATTTTATTTAATTATATGTATTTCGACTCTTAAATGCACAATTCCAAATAATGCAAATTAGAAACTCCTTTCTAATTTCATTTTGCCTTGGCCAAGGACTATTGGGTTGTCATTTATCGAATCACATAGGACATTTCTTTTCTTTTACTAGAAGCGGTAGATTTTTTTATTGATTATACATTATCTCCATGTACAACTTATTATACCCAAGCATACCCTTTGATATACCCTAAGGGTCTTAAGGAATAAGTCAAAGTATAACTCATCATACAAAAAATACTATGATGATCTCAAGTCCAAGGATCACTCATCTTACTATCACTATAGAATTCCTATTCGACAGCAAGTAAAACTCCATTAGGTATTCCTCAATGAGCCAACGTTCAAAGTGAACTTATTCTCTAATAAGCACCTACATACTTGTTTTAGTGTCTCTACACAAATGATCATGAGATCAATCATCCTCATCCAATGAAGCAAAAGAACGTATGTATTCAATCTATCCGGATACACTAATCCCTAATTTAGTAATCCAACGATTGAGAACTATTTTAGTTTTAAGTTTCTAAGAATTTAGATATCATTAGAATGATCATCATCATTATTCTAAAAGCATTGCTTAAAACTATGGGTTTATCACATATTATAAAACAGCATCATGTAGATAATTAAAAGCCTTTAATAAATTAATACTTTTTATTAATAAATGAATAAGATTGTTATAAAGTATATGCTTTATCATCAAACATGATTGACTTGTGTGCATATACTACTTTCAATTACTCCCTCCGTCTCTAATTATTTGACGTTTTAGAGTTTTTTATTTGTCCCTACTTATTTGACGTTTGTTCAAATCTAGAAGAATTAAAGACAATTTTTTCAAAATTACCCCTTATTACTCTTCCTATTTTTTTATACTTTAAACTCTTTCTCTCTCCTTATCCCAATAAAATTCTCCTTATCCCAACAAAAGATTGAAGGGTATTATAGATAATTGAGTACTATATTTCGTCCCTAATTATTTGACGTTTTAGAGGTGGACACAAGAATTAAAATAATGATTGAAAAACATTAAATATAGTACTCAATTGTCTATAATACCCTTCAATCATCATTTATCATAGTTATTCATACTCTCTCTCACACATTTTTCCATAATTATCTCCTAAAAAAACTCTCATGCCTCATTTACTCATTGGTCTCTCTCTCCATCTATCCCCATAGAAAACGTATCAAATTCTTTAAAAATTATCTACACTCTCTCTCCCTCATAATATACAGCACTTGAAAACTTCATTTTCATATTTTTCATTTTAAACACAAAATGGTGCCATGTACTTTAAAAAAAATTTGTTCAATTTTTATTTTTTTAACTTTCTCACCATTTTTCAGCACCGGCCCTGGGCTAAAGCCGAAGGTACTTGGGCTTTAGGCCCACTAAAATTTATCAATTTTTAGGGCCCCAAGAGATATTTGTGTTATTTATATATATATATACTTAAAATAAAAGAGCCCAGCTCACGTCAGTTTAAATTTAAAGGCCCACAAAAAATTTACCCAATGAAATAGGCCCAAATCTCAATGGCAGACTTCTATTCTTTCGTATTGATACTTTTTTATTCAGGAAAAGTTCTTAGTTTTTTTTATGTCTATCTTAATAGCAATTCGCAGAAAATTCATTTTTTGGTTATCACTTTAGGCCCTTAAAAACTCAGGACTGGCCCTGCCATTTTTTTATAAAGAACTATGTAGGCCACATGAATTTTTAGAAAGAAAAAATACAACTAACTCCAACATGGCAACAAATAGAATTATAGATTCGAATATTCTTTCAAGTGATGAAGAAGTCCAATGAATGAATTGAATGAAAATCAAAAAAATTTTAAAAATAATTTTGATTTGAATGCTGATATTAATTTTGGTGAAAAACTTTCATCTTAAGTTAGTGGAGAATTTTCAGACTATATTGATATAAATTTTGATGGAGGAGCACATGCTAATAGAGAAATTCAACAACGTTTTAATTTAAACACTTTTTTCTTGAATGAAGAATCAGATATGTTATTTTTTATTTTATTTTTCTATTTTTATTTTCTGCATCTTACCCATCCTTACTTTACATATATGGTCAGGAGAGAAATACAAGTTTACAATTTATACTCTTCACTAAAAAATATATTATTCCAGACTACTTTCCCATAGCCCATTCTGACAAAACCCACGAATTATTGTATTACATGCCACAACATTGTTCTTGTCTTCCAGATTATTGAATACAGACCAGGCATACACCCACTAATGGATCAAATTTCAATAATGACAGTGGCATGGATTGTCCTCCCATAATGAAAATTTGAAATAGAAGCACATGCATGTTAATAGAGACAATATATATGCCCTGTTTTTTTATTTCTATCTAGACTGATTGTTTACTAAGATCAGTTACTGTTACCTTTCGGTCCAAAATTACTCCTACTATGAACCTACTACTATTACCTTTTGGCATGCTTACACAAGTGCAATCAATAATGTCATAGATACCACATTATACGTACTAATCAGTAAGTTTCGTTTGATAGTGAAACTATATTTTTTTACTGTTGGAGAATTTTTCTTTTTATGACATATAACTTTGTTGGAAAAATACTACTTTATTTAATCGAATTCCCCTTTTGAATATTAATTTATTTTTTGTACTCCGTAATTCTTTGTTAGGTGAAGAAGAAGTTCAAGAAAATATATCGAAAGAAGAAATTCAACCTAAAAAGAATTTGTCCAACGTGTAACGTCAAGCTATATATGATGCTTTGTTAGAGAGAAGTGTTGAAGGGAAATTAAAATGAGACACGACAAAAACAATTGCTTCATTATTTAACGTAAAGATTCGGACTGTTCAACGCATTTGAAAGCGAGCAAAATATAATTTTGAGGAAGGTGTGGTTGATGTATCCCACAATAGAATAAAAAATTATGGTCGTAAAAGAATTCAAATTGATGTGGAGCGCATTCGTGGAACATCATTACATGAGTGAACAACTTTTCGATCCATGACTTGTGCCACGCAATATAATAAGTCATCATTACATAGATTATTCAAGGCTGGAGGTGTTAGGCGTTTCTCAAATTTCATCAAATCATATTTGAAAGAGGATAATAAAAAAGTCAGGTTACAGTTTTTCTTATCGATGCTTGACACAAGTACTTTACCACATGATCCGATGTTTATTGACATGTACAACATTATTCACATTGATGAGTAGTGGTTTTTTATGACAAAAAATTTAGAAAGTTACATACTCCTTGTGACGCCCCCAAAATAGGTATACAACACCCATTCTGAGTCGCCAAATACATGGTACAGAAACAACTACAACTTTATTAATACAATTGTCGTGCAAAATACGACAACACATAAACCGTGTGAGTTTAAAACAAATATTGTCTTCTAGACAATATCAACACTCAAATAAGTTCTCATTATTAATTATTGATACACTATTTTACAAAATAGTGAGGACTACTAAAACGATATTCTAGAACCTTCATTCCATACCCCGACTAAGATTTCGCATTACATTCTCGCTCTCCCGAGAAGAAAAATGGAACAAAAAGAAAAGGGTGAGCTCAACTAGCCCAAAGAAAGAATATTATGACTAAAATAACATAGAACAAATTATCGTTAGTTCTCAACAGGAAAAAATCTGATAGAATATAATAGACAACAAGTTTTAAATCAATATTCGCAGCGGAAATAATAATTCATTAGAAGAGTTACGTAGAGAATGAAATCTACTTTTTTCTATGAATTTAAAAGTTTTTCATCAATATTTTATCCCTGTAACATCATTCAATATACATCTTTAATCAAATATTCATCTTTGCACTATAGGCCAAAGATATTCATCAGTTGGTCATGTTCATCTCAACACATGTACATCTTTGCACTACGGGCCAAAGATATTCATAAGAAAATCAACCATCTTTGCACTACAGGCCAAAGATATTCAGTAATATCATCATTTAGGACTGAGGATGATGAAAAATATTTTAAAGACAACGAATCCACTGAAACAAAAGAACAAATATTAAGAATTCGTACTTTAAACAATCCGAGTTCAAAAATACTTCATAAATAATCATAGTGAAGTAAAATTCAAGAATGATCAAAACATGGATACAATCAAAACTAGTATCCATAATAGATATTTTGGACAAAAAATAAAAAAAATTTAATTTTTCTGTGAATAGTGTTGTATTCGTGAATAGTGTCGTATACGTGAATAGTAACCCTGACATTAAAAGACAAGCATTTCACAAGAAAAATCTTACCAATATTTTGGCATAATGATATTAGAAGAAATAATATCATTTTTTTAAAAAAAATAACATCCCTTACCTCGAAAAAAAGACAAGACTTACATTTGGAATATCGGATATAGTCTTTCAAGGAAACTTATAATCAAGTATAGCATCACTCAAAGTCTCAAAATACTCACAAGAATACGCTCGATAATATAGAGAGAGAAAGAGAGAGAAAACTCGTTTCTAGTGTAATTTTTAATTCTAACCTAAGCACCTTATTTATAAGAAAATGCTTAGAACACCAAAGTAAAAAATTTAATAAAATATTAATATATTTATATAAATTTCCTTAGCCCACTTTTTTTGGTCAAAAACACCAGCAACCAACCCACCGAAATCACAAAAAACATTTTTGTTTATAAAATTATTTAAAACTCCAAAAATCAATTCAGACCCAATATACCGGAACTTCAATAATTCATAATAAATAGCCCTTTTATCAGAAAAATTCAAATCTTATGTCCATTCCATAGGAAATTCAATTCTCTACAACTTTTTAAGTTTAAGTTTTTCCAAATTCCAAACAGAAATTGACCGAAATCCACATACGGACGATTTTACAAGCTATAATCAAATTTCAGTCAAGAAATGGGGTCCACAAACATGAAAAACATGTTTTAAATATTTTTAGTAACAAAAATACTCTTTCTTCTTATATATTCATATATCCCACATTCATTGTAAAAATATCACCATTATTATATTATTAAAATATAATAATATATTTAAATAAATTATTTTATCAGAAAAGATAAAATATTAATTTTTCAACAATTGTCACTTTAAAATTTTCTCCATCTATATCCACATAAAATGAATATTTTCCTTCTCGTTTTCTTCTCCAACTTATACTTCTCGTTTTCTTCATCCAATCGATTTCCGTTATGGGGCCCACACAAGCCTGCGCCGTCGTACGAATATTCTCCAACAGTAAGAATATTCCACGACCAAACGAATATTCTCCGACAACAATGAATATTTTATAACCACTTACTTATTTGAAATATATGCGCATTTTACCCATAACTAACCACATTAATCAAATCAACCCTTACTATTTCAAAATAATAAATAGAGGAAATTTAATTTCATTTATAATAAGTTGGGATCTTACAACCTCCCCTCCTTATGAAATTTCGTCCTAGAAATTGACATACGTACCTGGTGTTTCGAAAAGGTAAGGATACCTCACTTTCATTTTCGTTTCCAACTCCCAGGTCATTTTTTCAATAGCACGGTTCCTCCACAAAACTTTGACTTTTGGTATGACCTTTGTGCGTAGGACATGCTCCTTCCTATCCAAGATCTTGACAGGTACCTCTTCATACGTTAAGTCTTCGGTTATCTCGTCCGGTTCTAACTCAATAACGTGGTTCAGGTCTTTCACATATTTACGTAGCACAAATATGTGAAAAACATTATGAACACGAGACATACTTGGAGGTAATGCGAGTCTATAGGCCACATTTTTTACTCTGTCAAGAATCTGAAATGGACCAATAAATTGTTGATTAAGCTTTCTTCTCTTCCTAAATCTTGTAACTCCCTTCCATGGAGCCACACGCAACAATACATGATCCCCAATACTAAATTTCACGTCCTTTCGATGAAGATCTGCATAACTCTTTTGTCGATCCTGTGCCGTTTGTATACATTTTCGAATCATTTGGATCTTTTCTGTAGTCATATGTACCAACTTTGGTCCCAACAATGTCACTTCACCCACCTCATCCCAACATACTGAAGAGTGACACTTTCGTCCATACAATGCATCAAATGGGGCCACACCTATACTTGCCTGATAACTGTTGTTGTAGGAGAATTCCACCAATGGTAAATACTTATCCCAACTCCCTTTGAAGTCTAGGACACAGAGTCTTAATAGATCTTCAAGATTTTGAATAGTCCTCTCTACGATTGTCCGTCCGTTTGAGGATGGTATCGTCGAATCGAATCAGAATCCGTGCTCATAGCTTTTTTAAGCTAACCCAAAATCGTGAAGTGAATCTTGGGTCACGATCCGAAACTATGGATCTTGGCAAGCCATACAATCTCACAATCTCATTTACGTACATACGAGCAAGACGTTCAAGGAATAAGTCTCCCTTATCGGCAAGAAATGAGCAGACTTGGTTAATCTATCAACAATAATCCAAATAGCATTTATGCCTTGAGAAACCGTGGGAAGACCAGTAACGAAATCCATGGTAATGTGTTCCCACTTCCATTTCAGAATCTCAAGTGGTTGCAATGAACCCTTTGGCACTTGATGCTCCGCCTTTACACGTTGACAAGTTAAACACCTCGAGATAAACTTCGCGATCTCTCTCTTCATATTGATCCACCAAAATGTATGTCAAAGATCACGATACATTTTGGTACTTCCAGGATGGATTGAAAACGGTGTATTGTGTGCCTCCATCATGATCTTGTACTTCAAATCAGAGTCGTTAAGAACACAAAGTCTGGAGTGGACTCAAAGTATTCCTTCTTCATCGATTCTTGCTTCTGGAATAACACCTTCTTGTACTTTCTTCTTCATAAGCATCAGCTCCGGGTCTGTGGCTTGATAAACTTTAACTTTATCGATTAAAGTTGGTTCTATGCGTATACTTGACATCATCGCATGGGTCCTCAGAGTCTGGAATTCTATCTTCAACTTTTGTAAATCACACAAAATGGGCCTTCGTGTTGACAACATCGCACTCGTTCCCGCATATGATCTTCTACTCAACGCGTCAGCTACCACGTTCGCTTTTCCAGGATGGTATTGAATGGTGTGGTCGTAATCTTTCAATATCTCGAGCCAACGTCGTTGCCGCATGTTGAGTTTCTTTTGGGTGAAAAAATATTTGAGGCTTTTATGGTCTGAATATATCTCCACTTTCTCCCCATATACATAGTGCCTCCAGATCTTTAGCGCGAAAACGACTGCTGCCAACTCTAGATCATGAGTAGGATAATTCTTCTCATATTCTTTAAGTTGTCGCGAGGCATAGGCTATGACTTTCCCATGTTGCATGAGAACACATCCTAACCCTTTGCCTGAAGCATCGCTGTAGATAACAAATCCATCCGAACCAAAAGGTATTGTCAGAACAGGTGCCGAAATGATTCTCCTCTTAAGCTCTTGGAAACTCTTCTCTCATTCCTCGCTCCATATAAATTTTATATCTTTCCGAGTCAGCTGAGTTAATGGAGTAGCGATTCGAGAAAATACTTCCACGAATCTCCGATAATAACCAGCTAAGCCCAGAAAGCTACGAACTTCGGTCACCGTCTTCGGTTGCTCCCAACTTTGTATTGCTTCAATCTTCGCCGGGTCGACAGATACTCTATGTTTTGACACCACGTGCCCAAGGAATGCTACTTCTGTGAGACCCCATATTTTACGAATAAAGATTTAATTTTCTCGAAATATTTTTTTCAAAATTTTGGTGTGGGTTTGAGATAACGTTATAGTTGTGGGTAATATTTATAAATTTTACAAAGTATGCAAGTTGTTATATAATATTCGATTGGTCGGGGAATTTTTGTTTTAACAGAAAATATTCGTACGACGGCACAATCATTGGTGAACCCAAAACGGAAGTATTGTCGTAGTAATAAAACGACAAAATTGTTTTTATGAAAATAATTCATGGAAGTTTTACCGTTAAAAGCTGTTGAACTACTTCCAGTAGTAAAAGTATAATAATCTGGCGTGGTTGCATAGTAGCACATGGTATTGGTTATTGATGCTTACGTGAGAAGTCACCGGTTATACTCAATTATTATTCTGAAGAATTCTTGCAGATCATATCTCTTATATTATTGATTCAATTATTGTCACAGTATCATCTGCACAATATGTTATATTATTAAATCAATAATTGAGACGACAAAGTTGTTCATATTATTAAATTACAATATTTACAATGTCTAGAAGTTCTATCAAAGAGAGGTTTAGTCACCTAATTGCGTGCCAATAGGGAGAAATCCTTATTGGAAAGCCCTCTCTCTCCTGGGAACAACCTGGTTGTTAAATATTGTGAGTTATAATATTAATGATGAATAAGTTTGTGATGATTAAAGATGAAATTGATAGTTCTATTGTGTTGGAATTATTAGTGTTAGTGAAAATCGATATTTATTTCGATAATAATTGATGCCTGGAGGTTATATTGTTCAATCGGGTATTCGGGACACTTTTAGTGTCGGAGTTACTATTCATGAGTTACTATTCATGAGTTACTATTCACTGGATACTATTCACCCGAACAAAATATATTTCTTTTCGGTCCAAATTATTTTTGGGTACAATATTATTCCATGAGGAGATATGCTAATTTTTCAGACAGTTGGTTAAAATTATATTAGTAAATCAATATGGACCGTTGGTTTAAAGTTTAATAGTGAATCAGTATGGACCGTTGGTTTAAAGTTTAATAGTGAATCAGTATGGACTGTTGGTTTAAAGTTTTAATAGTAAATCAATATGGACCGTCCGTTTAAAAGTAAATCAATCTGGACCGTTCATGAATTAGTTACTATTCAGTCCATTCTCCTATAAATAGAAGCTCATTCCTTCATTATTTCTTACGAATTCACTGAAACTCTAGAGAGAGAAATTATAGAGAGAAAATCTATAGAGAGAAAGAAGAAGAAAAAATGCCACCTCACTATTCGGTATCCAGCTTTCTTCTAAGGTAAGGGTATTATTTTTTCATATTCATGAAGAGAACTTCATTATTCCATTCTTTATTATTATGTTGGAATAACTGCATACATGCAATCTTTGCATACATGGTGAAATTCTTCTATTATTCCATTCCTTATTATTATGTTGGAATAACCTGTTTATGCGAAGTTCTGCATACATGGTGAAATTATTCTATTATTCTATTCCTTATTATTATGTTGGAATAACTTTGTCATGCCAAGTAATCTGCATACATGGTGAAATTCTTCTATTATTCCATTCCTTATTATTATGTTGGAATAACTTTTGTACATCTGTAATCTTGCATACATGGTGAAATTCTTCTATTATTCCATTCCTTATTATTATGTTGAAAAAAACATCTACATCAAGAAATCTGCATACATGGTGAAATTCTTCTATTATTCCATTCCTTATTATTATGTTGGAATATCCTATCGGTGCGAATTTCGCCTGACCTGGTTCCGTTCTTTATTATTCTGTTGAAATAACCTGTTTATGCGAAGTACCGCATACATGGTGAAATTCTGTTGTTATTCCATTATTTATTATTCTGTCGGAATATCCTATCTCTACATTCGTTTTTTTTGAACTTTGGTTCTATTATTTATTATTCATTGGGAATAACACATACGTGTGGTCTCTATCGCATGAATGGTGAATCTTTCTATTATTCCATTCTTTATTATTCTGTTGGAATAACCTGTCTATGTGGATTACCACATGCATGGTGAATGATCCTTTATATTCATTCCTTATTAAATTGTGAAAATGATCTGGTTACGTTGATTATGATGAGAGTCATAATAAAAGCATTAGACTGATGAAAATCATGGGTATATGAAGTATTAGTAAGTGTTATGATGAGTTATGTTGGTTATTATGTGAAAACATGAAAGTTTCTTAGAAATCACAAAGGGTTGAAAATCAGATTTTGGTGAAAATGGAACATGAAATTCAATTGACCATATCTCCTATTATATTTTGAATTTTTGAGTGTGGTCAAGTTCTAGAGTTAGATCTATGAGTTTTGTAGCATCTCCAAGTGGAATCACTGGAAAAGGTGTTGTAGATTTTCGTGTGGACTAATTTTAGCAAATGAGTCAAAAGCTGGAAATTACCAAAATGCTACTGTTCAGATTATTAGAAGGGTTATTTCGGCCACTTAATTTGTGAGAAAAATTCTGGCCTTTTGGGACATGAAATTATATGGTATAAGGTACCTCCTGTCCAAAAATGAGCTCATTCCGACTTAAAATGAGCAAGTTATGACCATTTCAATATTTAGGTTTTTCTGACGAAAAATGCTATAACCGGAGTTCTATAACTTCGATGACCATGAAATTTAAACTGGAGGCTCATGTTAACATGTGTAATATCCTGCCAAGATTTGGGAATTTCTGGAGTTAACCTTGAGGTAGCTAATTTCTTAAAGAATTAATTAGAAATTGATTTTTGAAATATAGTAAATGAATTTTAAAAATTCAGAGAAAAATATATGTTCATTATGGGACTATATTCTGCTAAATCTTAGAAAAGAAATATTTTTGGAACTGATTTGATATTTTTCATGAAAATGGTATTAGTTACGAACATATGAGTTAAATATGTTATGTGAATTAACAAAGTTGAAAAATAGGATTTTGTGGCTTGGAAATCCTATATAAGGTATATGAAGATTTTTGATAAAGGATTTTATCATTAGTGATGAAATCTTATAAGTATAACATTTTTGAATAACTAAATGCATTATTTGGTAAAGTGTAAACAATTGAAATAAATTGTTTATAAGTTTAAGAAGTGATTAAAATATTGTTATGATATTAATAATATTAGATTATGAGTGGTTGATAATATTTGGATAAATTTAAAGTCTTTAATATTTATCCTTGTTTGCAGTTGATTAATGTTTATATCATTGTCATTATCCTCATGCTTATATGGTAATAAAAGTTATCTTGGCTTACGTGCAAAGATGGACTCTGGATTATTGAATTGTATATCTTTGGCTTACGTGCAAAGATGGACTGTTGGTTGTTGGTTTTATAGTTGTATATCTTTGGCTTACGTGCAGAGATGGACTTGGTATGATTATGACTAGGGATTTTTCGGTATAGTCATTACCATTGATGATTTAATGAATATCCTTGGCCCGTAGGTAAGGGATGATTAGAAGATGTGGTTTATTTATTAAAATTTGAGTCTCAAATGATAAAAGTTGATGAAAATATTTTTTAAATCATAGAAGATAGTAGGTTTTATTTTCTACTTGACTCTTCTAATGGATTGCTTATTCGGCTATTTATTAAACTTGATGTCTATTGTATTTTATCAGTTTAACATTGTTGAAGACTATTGATAATTTATTCTGTATTATCTTAGTCATAATATTTCTTACTAGGTTAGTTGAGCTCACCCTTTCTTTCACTATTCTCTTCAGGAAATGGGAATATAGCTGGGACGAGTCGGGGAAAGGAGTGACGGTCCAGATGATAGCATTAGTAGTTCTCACTATTCTATTAAATAGTGTGACAATAAATGTAATGAGGACTCCATTGAGTGTGGATATTGTCTAGATGACAATATTCTTATTAAAACTCTCAGTTTATGTTTTGTCATATTTTCCACGACAGTTGTATTATTAAGTTGTATTTGTATTTTTGTACCATGTATTTGGCGACTCAAGATGGGTGATGTATACCTATTGGGGGGGCGTCACACGATTTAGTATCAAAGCTTTAGGATATGATCCCCTGGTGAGATGTGAGACAAGAACTAGGAGGGGAGAGGCGGGAATTCCTTCATTTAGTATGACCTACCTAAGTTTATTTGGTATTTAATTGGTCATTCGAGTATAGGGATAATATGTGATATGTCAATTAACCCTTGTTTTGTGACAGTGTTTGAAAATGGCATCTGAAAATATTGAGATAAGCAATGGAGCGAATGACGCGATTGTTTCTAAGAGGTTTGAAACACGATATACGTCAATACCTCATTTCTCACAAACTTTGTTTATATTCAGATGTTGTGAATAGGGCTCAGTTATTAGAGCGCGATAATGAGTCAGCACAACCAAAAGGCAACGACCAACAACACGATAATAATCATACCGGTGGCAACGACCATCAGAACAATGATAACTATCGTGGGGAAAATTATCATGCCAAGAATGGTAACCACTTCGGTGAGAATCATGGCCAAAATAATAGAAGTGGAAATTTCAAGAAGAGAAGGTCACGTAGCCCGATTTTGTCATGCAACAAAGTCAAGTCCAGCTGGGACGGTGGCACCAACGGCGGATACGGACAAAACAAAGTCGGTGGTTTCAAGAAGAGCGTTTTTCGTGACTTCTCAAAAAGTGAGTAAACCGAACGAAGTTATCACGGGTAAGTTAATTATAAACTCTTGTGAAGTCTATATTTTATTCGATACTAGTTCTACCCACTCTTGTATTTCACCTAGTTATGTTCAACGTTTAAATTTGACTCCTGAGAAGTTAGACTTTGACTTATTGGTTGAAACTTCATTAGGAGAAACTTTCGTTACCTCCACTGTTTATAAATCTTGTTTCAAATCGACACTTTCACGTTACCTGTCGATCTTATCTCTTTGAAAATACTTGCCTTTGATGTGATTTCAGGAATCGATTGATTAACTACTCATCATATTTATATTTTGTTGAAAGTCATCTGTGTACTGTAGTGCATAAATGGACTTGGTATGATTATGACTAGGGATTATTCGGTATAATCATGACCGTAATTGAAAACACAAATATCCTTGGCCCGTAGTGCATGGATAATTCGTGGTCGTGATAATCTTATTAAGTCGAGTTTCAAAGATTATTGGTTTTCTGATTGTATATCTTTGGCTTTGTAGAAAGCCGCAAAGATGAACTGCTGATTATTAGTTATCTGAGTTGGCACAGTAGTGCAAAGATGAATTGTTAATGAATATCTTTGGTCGTATTGCAAAGATGAATTTAATGTTTTTGACGATAAAGGTATTCAAGGTATCCTCACCTCTTCGTCATACCAGGTACCCGTGATCACCTCGTTTGGGTTCCTCGCATTTTGACCAGTCACGACAAACGCTCTTCCAGGAACCGCTGACTTTGACTTTTCTGGGACATCCTTTTGAGTCACCATCCCCACTGGACTTGGTTTTGCTACATTACAATCTCGAGCGATATGTCCTTCTTTTCCAAAATTATAACATACCTTGAACTATTGTGGACAGTTTGGGCTGATATGTCCCTTTTTCCCGCATTTATAGCATACGACCGGTGGTCGTTCTCCTCCCTTAGAACCAGTTGTTGCTGGTTCTGACGTCTTCACATTGTCATTGTTGAATCTCCTCTTTTTAAAATCTCCCCCCCCCCCGACTCGCTTCTTCTATTTTCATGGCCATGATTACCACCAGAGTGGTTACCGTTTTTGTTTGTATTTTTTTTTCTCCGCTGGTTATTGTTGTTCTGATGACTGCTGTCACCGGTATGATCCTCGTTGTGGTCCCTCGGTTGAATGTACTCGTTATCTCGCTTTAATAATTGAACCATGTTGACAACATCTGAATAGAGAGAAAATTTATGAGAAATGAGATATTGACGTATTCCGGGTTTCAAACCTCTCAGAAACATCCGCGTCATACGTTCCTCAATCTCCACCAAATAAGGTGCAAACCTGGATAACTCTGCAAACTTCGCCTCATACTGGGACACCGTCATGTTGTTTTGTTCTAGTCTAATAAACTCCACTTCCTTCATATGACGAATACTTTCAGGAAAGTACTTGTCATTGAGCGATTCAAACGTCTCCCAAGACATGTTGAGTGAAATTTGGATGGGTATGCTTCACGATTCTACCAGTAATCTGCCTCATTACGGAACATAAAGGTGGCGAATGGAACCTTCTGTTGCTCCGTGCATCCCAAGACGTCGAATATCTTGGTAATTTTCTTGACCCACGTCTCCGCCTTAATCGGATCCGATTTTTCCAAGAATTCTGGTGGTCCCAACTCTTTGAACTACTTGGTTGTGACAAACCGTGCATTGCTATCATTTCCACCTGTATTTTGTACACGAGTCTCCTTCGTCTGATTTTTGCATGAACTGCAAAAACCTTCTAAACATCCCAATGTTCATCGTCTGATCAGTGGTGTTGTTTACTGGGAGGAACATTAATCGACTCAGACGTTTCTCCTCATTGGTGAGTAAAGGTGTCTCCACGGTCTCATTTACTCCACTATTAACATTCTCAGTTGTCATTCTCAAATACTGCCATAAAACAAGGGTTAATTAAAGAAATTAACATATCACATTATATCCTTATATTCTGACCAACCAACAAATAAGCTTAGGTAGGACACACTAGCGAAGGATTTACTTGTCTCTCTCCTCCTAGTTCTATTCCCCAATCTCCGCCAGAGATCATATCCCTAAGCTTTGATACCAACTGTGACGCCCCCAAAATAGGTATACAACACCCATTCTGAGTCGCCAAATACATGGTACAGAAACAACAACAACTTTATTAATACAATTGTCGCCGTGCAAAATACAACACATAAACTGTGAGTTTAAAAACAAATATTGTCTTCTAGACAATATCAACACTCAAATAAGTCCTCATTATAATTATTGATACACTATTTTACGAAATAGTGAGGACTACTAAAACGACATTCTAGAACCTTCATTCCATTACCCCACTCTAGTACTTCGCTACATTCTCGCCTCCTCACGAGAAGAAAAATGGAACAAAAAGGAAAAGGGTGAGCTCAACTAGCCCAGTAAAGAATATTATGACTAAGATAACATAGAACAAATTATCGTTAGTCCTCAACATGGAAAAATCTAATAGAATACAATAGACAACAAGTTTTAAATCAATATTCGCAGCGGAAATAATAATTTATTAGAAGAGTTACGTAGAGAATGAAACCTACTTTTTTCTATGAATTTAAAAGTTTTTCATCAATATTTTATTCCTGTAACATCAATCAATATACATCTTGAATCAAATATTCATCTTTGCACTACAGGCCAAAGATATTCATCAGTTGGTCATGTTCATCTCAACACCTGTACATCTTTGCACTACGGGCCAAAGATATTCATAAGAAAATCAACCATCTTTGTACTACAAGCCAAAGATATTCAGTAATATCATCATTTAGGACTGAGGATGATGAAAAAATATTTTAAAGACAACGAATCCAGTGAAACAAAAGAACAAATATTAAGGATTCGTAATTTAAACAATCCGAGTTCAAAAATACTTCATAAATAATCATAGTGAAATAAAATTCAAGAATGATCAAAACATGGATACAATCAAAGCTAGTGTGACGCGCCCAAAAATAGGTATTCATCACCCATCTTGAGTCGCCAGATATATGGTACAAAATACAAATACAATCTTAATTATACAACAAGAGAGGCATGAGTTTAAATACAAATAATCATCTTCAGACAATATCCACTCTCAGAATAAGTCCTCATTACATTTATTTTCACACTATTTAACAAAATAGTGAGGACTACTAGCTAATACTATCATCCGGGACCATCACTCCGTTTCCCAGACTCGTCCCCACTACGTTCTCATTTCTCAAGAGAACAGTGAAAGGAAGGGTGAGCTCAACTAGCCCAGTAAGAAATATTATGACTAAGATAATGCAGGATAAATTATCATTAGCCTTCAACAGTGTTAAACTGATAAAATACAATAGACATCAAGTTTAACTGCAGCGGAACAAGTAATCCATTAAAAGAGTCAAGTAGAGAATAAAATCTAATATCTTTTATGATTTAAAAAGTTTTTCATCACTTTTATCATTTGAGACTCACTTAATAAATAATCCATATCATCCCACGCACTACTACGAGGATATTCATTAGGGTCACGACCACAAATTATCCATGCACTACGGGCCAATGATATTCGTGTATTCATCAATGGTCATGATCATGCCAACAACTGTCCATCAATGCACTACGGGCCAATGATGACTTTTATCACATCATTTGTAATATTACGGTCATGATTATACCGAATAATCCCTGGTCATAATCATACCAAGTCCATCTATGCATTACAGGCCACAGATGACTTTCAAAAATATAAACATGAGGATGATGACAATAATATAAGAATTCAATAAAACAAGTTCACGAATTAATTTGTTCAGGAACCAATAACGTCCAAATTGTCAACATGATACTTCTTTGTAAAGTAAAATTCAAGAATGCTCAGAAGAATATTTCCATGAAATGATACTGGATGAAGCGCAAATATCAAGGATATTCCACTAATTTCATGTAGTATAGAAGTCAAAACTTTAACCAACTGAGTATAATAAAGAATGGAATAACAAAAGAAATCACCATGCATACGGTACTTGGCGATAGACAAAGTTATTCCAACGGAATAATAAAAAGAGCGAACCAGTCGGGTGTAAAACACATGCACGAGGATATTCTAACGAGAATAATAAATGCGGAATAATAAATATGGAACCAGTCGGGTGAAATTGAAATTCCCAAGCGGTGATATTCGATGAGAATAATAAAGAGCGGAATAATAAAAGAATTTCACCAAGTATGCGGTACTTAGCATAAACAAAGTTATTCCAACATAATAATAAAGAATGGAATAATGAAGAAGATCACCAAGTATTGGGTAAACCGCATATCAAAAGTCATTCCACCAAGTATAGGTAAACCGCAGCATCAAAAGTTATTCCAATGTAATAATAAAGAATGGAATAACATAAGGATTTCACCAAGTATAGGTATGTCGCGTATACAGGTTATTCCAACAGAATAAATAAGAATGGAATAACATAAGGATTTCACCAAGTATAGGGTATGCCGCGTATAAAGGTTATGTATAGGGTGTGCCACTTTTACAGGTTATTCCAACAGAATAATAAAGAATAGAATAACAAAAGTTCTCTTCATGAATAAGAAAGAATAACACCCCTTACCGTAAAAGACACAGGATATCAAAGTAGTGAAGTAGCAGAATACTCTTCTTCTTTCTCTCTATAATTTCTCTCTCTAGAGTTTCAGTGAATTCGTAAGAAATAATGAAGGAATGAGCTTATATTTATAGAAGAATGGATTGAATAGTAACTAATTCATGAACGGTTAAGATCGATTTACTTTTAAACGAACGATCCAGATCGATTTACTATTAAAACTTAAAGCGACGGTCCATACTGATTTACTATTAAAACTTTAAACCAGCGACCCATATTGATTAACTATTATAACTTTCCACCAGCGGACCATATTAATTCATTCAACCAATGGTCTGAAAAATTAGCACATCTCCCCATGGAATAATATTGTACCCAAATACCCGAATGCACAATAATAGAGTGAATAGTAACCAGGTGAATAGTAACTCGTGAATAGTAACTCATGAATAGTAACTCGTGAATAGTAACTCATGAATAGTAACTCGTGAATAGTAACTCATGAATAGTAACTTCGACACAAAAAGTGCCCCAAATACCCGATTGAACAATATAACCTCCAGACATCAATTATCATTGGAATAGATGTGGATTTCTACTAACACAAATAATCCCAACACAATGAAACTATCAAATTCATCTTTAATCAACACGAACTTAATCATCATTAATATCATAACTCACAATATTTAACAACCAGGTTGTTCCCAAGAAAGAGGGGACTTTTCAATAAGGATTTCTCCCTATTGGTGCGTAATTAGATGACTAAACCTCTCCTTGACAGAACTTCTAAACATTGTAAATATTGCAATTTCATAATATGAATAACTTTGTCGTCTCAATTATTGATTTAATAAAATAACATATTATGCACATGATACTGTGACAATAATTGAATCAATAATATGAGAGATATGATCGCAACAATTCTTTGTAGTAATAATGCAAGTATAACTGAGTGACTTATCACGTAAGTATCAATAATCAATACCGTGTGCTACTATGTAACCACGAGTATTACTAAACTTTTACTACCGGGTAGTTCAACAGTATTAATGGTAAAACCTCCGCCGTTATTTTCATAAAATATCTTTGTCGTTATCAACTACGACAGTACTTCCGTTGTGGGGTCCACCAATGATTGTGCCATCGTACGAATATTCCCCGACAAAAAGAATATTCCCCGACCAATCGAATATTTTATAACAACTTGCATACTTTGCAAAATTTTCAAATACTACCCACAACTATAACACTATCTCAAATCCACACCATAATATTAAAAAAATATTTCGAGAAAAATAAATCTTTATTCGTAAAATCTGGAGTCTCACAATCTCCCCTCCTTATGAAATTTTGCCCTCGAAATTTACGTACGTACCTGGTATGCCGAAAAGGTGAAGATACCTTGACTTCATTTAAGATTCTAACTCTTGAGGTAGAACCTCTGAGTGTTGAATACGATCCTTCTTATCCAATATTTTAACACGTATCTCCTCATACGTTAAATCATCCGCTATCTCGTCCTGTTCTATTTCAATAACGTGGTTCGAGTCTTTCAAATATTTACGTAACATCGATAAGTTAAAAACGTTATGAACACGCGACACATTTGGCGGTAAAACGAGTCTATAGGCCACAGTTCCTACTCGATCGAGGATTTCAAATGGGCCAATTAAATCGAGGGTTGTGATTTTCTCTCTTCATTGATTCTTGCTTCTAGAATAACGCCCTCTTGAACCTTCTTCTTCACATTCATCAGCTCTGAGTATGTAGCTTGCATGGCTTTAACTTTATCAATTAAAATCGGTTATACTCGTATATTCGTTATCTTCACGTGGGTCCCTAGAGTCTTTAACTCTATCTTCATTATTTGTAAGTTATACGAACTGAGTCTTTATGTTAACACCATCGCACTCGTAAACGCATACGATCTTCTACTCAACACGTCAGCTACCACGTTCGCTCTTCCACGATGATATTGAATGTTACGATCATAATCTTCAACAGCTCGAGCCAACGTCTTTGGCACATTATACGATCGTTTTAGGTAGAAGAAAATATTTGAGGGTTTAAGAAATGGGTTTTGTACTGGGGTCAATACAAAATTCGATTTCATGTTCTAGGGGTAGGCTAAGAAGTCTTCAAGAATACGTCAGAAAATTTATTAACGATACCAACTGTGACTTCTATCCCTTAACCTGGATAGCACCTCACAATGATACCTATCAACTTGCCATCTTCATTCACGATGTCGCCTACAGAAAGTCTGACTTTGGTGCATTCCACACAAGGAAGTCAACAACAAAAGGATCGAGGCTCTTTACTTATGGCTTGATATGACAGTGATTGACTTTAGTGGTTTGGTTACTTTGAATTCGCATAACAGGTTGGTTATGAATATGAAAGTTAACCACCTTACGAAAAGCATGATGAGTAGTTAACCAATTTTTTCCAAAAATCACATCAATGCAAGTATTTTCAAAGAAATAAGATCGACAGGTATCGTGAAAGTGTTTATTTGAATCAAAAAAATTTATAAACAGTGGAGGTAACGAAGGCTCCTACTAACGAAGTTTTAACTAATAAGTCAAAGTCTAACTTCTCCGGAGTCAAATTTAAACGTTGAACGCAAGCAAGGGGGATAAAATAATAGGTAGAACCGGTATCTTATAAGGTATAGACTTCGCAAGAATTTATAATTAACTAACCCGTGCTAACTTCGTTAGGGTTACTCTCTTTTTGAGAAGTCACGAAAAACGCTCTCCCTTGCACTACCTGTAATAACCCGAGATTTCCTAAATAAAATAAGTAAGAAAATTTTGCGTATAAATTTTTTTTTATTATTTAATAGCGAGAATAAGTGTCTAGTAATGTGAGCGATAAATATGAATATATTTATTACTTGAAAAATTAGAAATAATTTTGGCGTAAATGTTTTCCATGATAACATGATTGGAAATAATATATGAAGTGATAATTAGAACTTATATAATATATATTTTATTATATAAATTGTTCGAGAATATTTAAATCAAGTATTTTAACTTGATATGCGAAAGAGAAGTCGAATCACGAGATCCAAACCACGAATTGGGATTATGATCAAGAGATGATAATAATAATATTATATTATTATAATAATGATTTTACAAAGACAATAATTATGTACTTTGTGTATGTATGTGAGACGAGATAATATCGAAGAAATGACGATACCAATTAGGTCATATATTACCGCGTCTTTGTGAAACCCTAATTATTAAACTCGATTATGAGAAATGGTGAGTAGTATATGAAATTCTTGTGTACACGAATGTCGGTAATTAGAAGAAAACCCTAATTACTATTTTTTACCGATAACTAGACAAACCCTAATTATTACAACCCTAATCGGTTGAATTTAGAGACCGTAATGACTGTGTTAGATCATACACAGATAATTAGAGAACCCTAATGGTCAATTAGGAAACCCTAATTGATAACGTTAAGAAAACCCTAATTAGAAAACCCTAATTAGAAAACCCTAACTTAAAATTTTCGGGTTTAATTACGACGGTATTATATAAATGTTTTAATTTACCAAATGGTAGAAATTAATTGGTAAATGGTAAGAATTATAATTTAATGGTTAAATATTACATTTAATGGCCTTTTACAAAAATGCCCTTGGAATTATATGTGAAATGACCAAAATACCCTTTTTGTCATTTTAGTGTATTATTACTTACATTGTTGATAGGATCTTGCAACAAGGATGCCCAACAGAGTTTACCCTACATGCTATCGCTCTCAAACAAGGGAATCATTCCACTTTAGCATCCAAGGTATTTAAAATTATTTTTTAAATTAAAGGAAAGGAAAATGCATTATTTATGTCTTATTGCTACCACTTGTCCACAAAATCCGCCAATCCATCTAGAAATTACCTAGAAATGTAGTATTACCATCAATCACCACTTAGAATCAATTCATGCATTAATTTATGGATTCAAGAGAGAAATGCAACATTTTGGCCTATTTATACCCAAGCACTTAGCTTCATTCTCCCAATGCTTAAACCTACGAAATTCTCTCATTATATCGACCTATAAACAAGTCCCATTCACACCAATCACAAATCAAGTAGCCAAAAATCGAAATCAAAGCTTAAAAAGGTATAAACCCTAGCTTGATTTTTCTTAAACTTTTTGATGTTAGATGTTATGTTTAAATGTTAAAACATGTTGATTATAGTGTCTAAGGATGATCTGGGTTGCTTGATGTTGATTCCATAACATTCAGAAGCTCGGATTTGAAGATCTTTAAAATCTGGAAATTTTAATTTTTGTGTTCTGACAACGAATGTCAGAGGCTGTAGATCCCATCCTGTTAAGAGTTTTTGATGTTTAAAGATTGTTATGTGTAGCACTTTGGTATGTTGTCTTTATTCGCAAAAGGAATCATGGTCATATCATTGTAGATTAGAAGTTATTTATGGTCAAACTACCGTTCGATCGGCGCTTCAAGAACATTTCGGGTTTTCGAAATGTTCAAGAATGCTTGTTGAGGTCACCTTTGACCGGCCTCTTTCTGTTGGATTTGGTGTTGTTATATGCCTTATATGTAATAGAGTTGTAGTATTACATGTTATCTACAACCTGGAAGCAATAGATCACTTAGATCAAACTCAGAATGAAAGATATAAAGATCCAAAGTAGCACGCGATCGGTTTAAAATTCGGAAAACCCGAATTGGCGCAAGTTTTGTTTAGAGTTTGATGATTTATATCTTTGGTATTATTAATGTTTAGACTTGAAACTTGATTTAATCATGTTTCTCGTAAGTTGTACTACATGGCCCCGAACGTATAAAACACCTATAACATATACGGATCGACCAGATTAAGACCACTCATGTCGTTGACCGGTGTCATTGACCCGAGAGGTTTCGGGCAACCCGAAACATGAAGAACAAATCGACAAGGTTTTCTCGTTGATCATATCTCATGATTTGTTGTTGTTTGGTCATGAAATGAGTATGTAGTTGTAGTATTACATTAATCTTTACAACATTGAAGCTTTGCAAGTCCAGAAAACACTTAGATCATGGATTTAAAGCTCGGTCAAACTAGTACCTTTCAGGTAACCGACATGAAGCTCAAGAACACCTATATGACAGTTACGCCGCTATAGATGCCTTTAGCGACAGATAACATTTTATTTTTAGGAAATTAATTTAAAAATTAGAAAAATTAGTTTTTATTATTAAAAATACCAAATAAATTATGAAAAATTATTTTAAAGTCCGAAAAATAGTTTTTAATTATTTTGAGTATATTTCATAAATTTTAATATTTTTGAAATATAAAAGGTATTTATTTATTTAATTATAATATTAAATAAATGATTTAAAAATAGTTTTAATTCATAAAAATCATGAAAAATTATTTTATGATATAAGAAAATATTTTGAGTTATAAAATATAACTTTTAATATTTAGAAGATAATTTCATTAATAATTATATATTAATGATATTTAGTTAATGATTTGTGATATTAAGTTTATTTAATATCTATATTAAATAAATAGTTTAAAAATGGTTTTATTTATTTAAAAATCATTAAAAAAGAAGATATTAAGGATTTAAAAATATTTTAAGTTATAATTAATGACTTTTAAATATTTGGATAAATAGTACATTAATATTTATATATTAATGATGATTATTTAAAAATGATTTTAATTGTTTTAAAAATTATTTAAAAGGTAAAATAAATGTTTTAAAAATAGTTTGAGTTATTATAAATAACTTTTATATTTTAGCAATGGTTTCATTAATAGTTTAATATAAATAAATTATTAATGATAAATGAATTGTTTAATGTTTAAATCGTGTAATTATAATTACGATGTTTGAAAGTGATATCCGGTCAAACTAATCGATTGTGAGAACCTAGGTTATGAAGTCCGGGGAATTGGTGAAGAGCACCCATAAGTATGATTATATCACTATAAACCTTGAGTGATGATTTGAATTATTTTAAATTTTTCAATTTCGGAAAAATTGAAAATGATTAAAAGTAAAATGTCCGATATTCATGGATGTTGAGGTATAGAATAAGAGTCTTAGACTCGGTATGTACCGATAAAAAAGTTTGCCGATGATGCAAAACCCCCGCTTCGGACCTATAATAGAAAGAAAAGACTCTTTGTAAGAACATGGATGAGATATTTGAAAAATGTATAAAAGTATAGAATGTGAACTAAAAAAAGTATGATCATCTGCGATTATGTGTTGACCATATGGCAGCGATCTTATGTGTTATGATATATTGTTCTAATCGGATAAATGACCTGTTTATTGATAGGTTGTGATAAAGAGATAAGATCTAAGTTGAGATTTGTAATCAACCAAATCAGTGCAAAGTATCCTACCTTTGCATTTTCTTTATCTGCAATGGACATGAGTAAGAAGTTTTAATTATTCTATTTCGCATGATTATGTACGCTTTGATTATCAACATGTTAGCTCGGATATATATACGTTAAGTTGATTTCTAAATGGTTATACAAGTGTCCCCACTTGGATAATCATGGCATTTATTCACATGTTGATATACCATGTCAATTACCCGTATACATATATGTTGAATTACATATTATTGTTGAAGCAAGATTAAAACCTTCGGGTTTGGAACCGGGCATGTATGAACATCCCGATAATGGGAAAATTTTTATACTTGGTGACAAAGGATAAGCAATGAATGTCGTTCTAGTTATGTAGTATTGATCAATCACAGGTACAATCTGGTGATCACCCTCGTGTGCCCGTAAGTTATGACGGTTTGTGGATGAATTTCTCGCTAAACCTTTTCGAAAATGAAAAGAATGTTCATAGTATGTTTCTTAAACCCTATTCATGGGTGGAGCCTCATTTCAAGAATTTGAAGAGAGTGGTTATGTGAATCTTTTATCAAGATCTGATTACTTCACAACTTTTGATTCGTTGTAGAAGTGTTATGTAAAGAGAATACTTATATTCTTTCAAATTATATATATATAATTGCTATTACTTCTTTGGGCACTCAAATGCTCATCCTTGCTTAAATTAAATGTTTTTCGATTATGTATGAGCAACTTTCAAGGCTCGAGCACGAACAAAGGAAAAGGAAAAAGTCGATCGAATAAGTGTGTATTATGAGTTAATGGTTATAGGTGTATGGATATCTATTCAAGTATTGTAAGGAATGTATTTGAAGGTCTCACACAGGAAGTAAACTTTGATGTATGTAAATTAAGTTTGAATGTAATATTACTATTGTATTATTCAGCTTATAGAAATGGTATCGTGAAGCACTGAGTTCGGGTTTCAAGTATCCGGATTTGGGGGCGTCACACTACCTATTTTGACTTTTCTGGGACGGCCTTTGGTGCCTCCATCCTAGCTGAACTTGTCTTTGGTGAACGACAAAATCGGGCTAGGTGACCTTCTCTTCCACAATTATAACATGCCTTAGACGGCATCGCGCAGTTTGGACTGATATGTCCCTAACCTCCGCATTTGAAACATATGATAGGTGGTCGTTCTCCTTTCTTAACAACGGGTGCTGGTGCCGACGTCTTCACGTCATTGTTGAACCTTCTATTCTTGAAATTTCCACTCCTATTATCTTGGCCATGATTACCACCAAAATGGTTACCATTCTTGGCATGATAATTTCCCCCACGATGGTTATCGTTGTTAGATGGTCGTTGCCCAAATACGATTATTATCGTGTTGTTGGTCGTTACCTTTTGGTTTGTCTTGACTCATTATCGCTACTCAAATAATCGAGCCCTATTCACAATATCTCGAATACAAATAAAGTTTATGAGAAATGAGGTATTGACGTATATCGGGTTTCAAACCTCTTAGAAACATTCGCGTCATTCGCTCCTCATTATCAACCAAATGGGATGAAAACCGGGATAACTCCGCAAATTTAGCATCGTATTGCGACACGGTCATATTGTTCTGCTCCAACTTGATAAACTCCACCTCTTTCATGTGACGAATACTTTCGGAAAAGTACTTGTCGTTGAACAACTCTTGGAACTTCTCCCATGATATCTTGAGTGCGTCAGGCTGGGTACGTTTTACAGATTCCCACTAGTAATCTACTTCTTCACGCAACATAAAGGTGGCAAAGGGAACCTTTTGCTCCTCGGAGCATCCCAAGATATCAAATATCTTGCAGATCTGCTTTATCCATGTCTCCGCCATAAGTGGTTTTGGCTCTCCAAAAAACTCTGGTGGTCCCAGTTCCTTGAATTGTTTGGCGGTGACCGTCCGAGAGTTGCCAGTGTTTCCACCTGTATTTTGGACAGGAGCCGCTCTTGCCTGATATTTCATGAATTGCATGAAGCCTCGGAACATTCCGTCGTTCATCATTTGGTCAGTGTTGTTGTTTGCATGAGGATTGTCGTCTTCCTGATGCACATTGTCCTGATTGTTGATCTGTGGAGACTCAACGGTCTCCTGTGCTCCATTGATGTTCTCAACATTCTCGGATGCCATTTTCAAATACTGCCACAAAACAAGGGTTAATTAACGCATCACATATTATCCCTATACTCTGATCGACCAATTAAATACCAAATAAACTTAGGTATGTCATACTAGCGAAGGAATTCCCCGTCTCTCCCATCCTAGTTCTTATCTCACATCTTAGCTGGGATCATATCCTAAGCTTTGATACCTGTTGTGACGCGCCCCAAAAATAGGTATTCATCACCCATCTTGAGTCGCCAAATACATGGTACAGAATACAAATACAATCTTAATTATACAACAAGCGAGCTGTGAGTTTAAATACAAATATTATCTTCTAGATAATATCCACTCTCAGAATAAGTCCTCATTACATTTATTTTCACACTATTTAATGAGAATAGTGAGGACTACTAGCTAATACTATCATCCAGGACCATCACTCCGGTTCCCGACTCGTCTCAAACCACGTTCTCATTTCACAAGAAAAGCAGGTGAAAGGAAGGTGAGCTCAACTAGCCCGAAGAAGAAATATTATGACTAAGATAATGCGGGATAAATTATCATTAGCCTTCAACAATGTTAAAGCGATAAAATACAATAGACATCAAGTTTAACTGCTGTAATGAACAAGTAATCCATTAAAAGAGTCAAGTAGAGAATAAAATCTACTATCTTTTATGATTTAAAAAGTTTTTCATCACTTTTATCATCGAGACTCAAACTTAATAAATAATCCATATCATCCCCGCACTACTGACCAAGGATATTCATTAGGGTCACGACCACAAATTATCCATGCCTTCTGGGACAAGGATATTCGTGTATTCATCGATGGTCATGATCGTACGCCAACAATCGGCCCATCAACGCTACTACAGGCCAATGAGGACTTTTATCACATCATTTGTAATATATTAATATATTTATATAAATTTCCTTAGCCCACTTTTTTTGGTCAAAAACACCAGCCACCAACCCACTAAAATCACAAAAAATGTTTTTGTTAATAAATTTATATAAAACTCCAAAAATCAATCCAAATCCAATATACCGGAACTTCAATAATTCACAATAAATAGCCCTTTTATCAGAAAAATTCAAATCTTATGTCCATCCCATAGAAAATTTAATTCTCTACAACTTTATAAGTTTAAGTTTTTCCAAATTTCAAACAAAAATTGACCGAAATCCACATACGGACGATTTTACAGGCTATAATCAAATTTCAGTCAAGAAATGGGATCCACGAACATGAAAAACATGTTTTAAATATTTTTAGTAACAAAAATACTCTTTCTTCTCATATATTCATATATCTCAAATTCATTGTAAAAATATCACCATTATTATATTATTAAAATATAATAATATATTTAAATAAATTATTTTATCAGAAAAGATAAAATATCAATTTTTCAACAATTGTCACTTTAAAATTTTCTCCATCTATATCCACATAAAATAAATATTTTCCTTATCATATAAATCAATAATTAATTATTCACAAATAATATTACAGAATCACAATATCGACAACTGGGAATTTACCGGAAAAAGGGGCTTTTCAATAAGGATTTCTCTCCTTCTTTGGCCATAATTAGGTGACCAAACCTCTCCTTGATGTAACTTTCTAGACATTGCCAATAATGCTATCTAATAATATTACTCAAATAATATGAATTATTGATCTGATAATGGAAAATATTGTGCAGTGACAATTATTAAAACAACAATAATATAAAATATCAACGAAGCAATTATTAAATCAATAAAATAAAATATTGAACAGTAATTACTGTAGCAATTATTGAGTAGTGCCTTCTACGTAAGAATCAATAATTGGTGCAATCACAGTGTCTTAACGTGTTTTAACCACCAAGTATTTCAACAAAGATTAACTTCATAATAACTACGCCATTATTTATAAACAACTTATACTTGTCGTTTTCTTCATCCAATTGCTTTCCGTTATGGGGCCCACACAAGGCTGCGCCGTCGTATGAATATTCTTCGACAATAATAATATTCCACGACCAAACGAATATTTTCCGACAGCAATGAATATTTTATAACCACTTGCTTATTTGAAATATTTGCGCATTTTACCCATAACTAACCACATTAATCAAATCAACCCTTACTATTTCAAAATAATAAATAGAGGAAATTTAATTTCATTTATAATAAGTTGGGGTTTTATGTGACGCCCCCAAAAATAGGTATACATCACCCATCTTGAGTTGCCAAAAATATGGTACAAAAATACAAATACAACTTAATAATACAGTTGTCGTGTAAAATATGACAAAATATAAATTGAGAGTTTTTATAAGAATATTGTCATCTAGACAATATCCACACTCAAAGGAGTCCTCATTATATTTATTGTCACACTATTTAACAGAATAGTGAGGACTACTAATACTATCATCTGGATCGTCACTCCGTTCCCCGTCTAGTCTCGGCTACGTTCTCATTTCCTGAAGAGAACAGTGAAAGAAAGGGGTGAGCTCAACTAGCCCAGTAAGAAATATTATGACTACGATAATGTAGAATAAATTATCATTACTTCATTAGTCTTCAACAATGTTAAACTGATAAAATATAACAAACATCAAGTTTAACTACAGCGGAACAAGCAATCCATTAAAAAAGTCAAGTAAAGAATAAAATCTACTATCTTTCATGATTTAAAAAGGTTTTTTTTATCACTTTTATCGCTGAGACTCAGCTTAATAAATAATCCACATCATCCCTGCATTACGGCCAAGGATATTCATTAGTATCACAACCACAAATTATCCATGAACTACGGGCCAAGGATATTCGTGTATTCATCAATGGTCATGATCATGCCAATAACTGTCCATCAATGCACTACGGGCCAATGAGGACTTTTACCACATCATTTGTAATATTACGGTCATGATTATACCGATTAATCCCTGGTCATAATCATACCAAGTCCATCTATGCACTACTGAGGTGCCACGATGAATTTCAACATAATATAAACATGAGGATGATGACAATGATATAAGAATTCAATAAAACAAGTTCAAGAATTAATTTATCCAGGGAACCAATAACGTCCAAATTATCAACATGATACTTTTTGTGGAGTAAAATTCAAGAATGCTCGGAAGAATATTTCCATAAAAGATCTTTAGATGAAGCTTGAAATATCAAGGATATTTCACTAATTTCATGGAGTATAGAAGTCAAAGCTTTAACCATTTGAATATAAGAGAATATATAAAAGCCGCAAATGGATTTTAAATCGCCGTGCAGTAATCCACTTATGCAGATCATTTCCACAATTTAATAAGGAATGAATACAAAGGATCATTCACCATGCATGTGGTAATCCACATAAATGAGTTATTCCAACAGAGTAATAAAGAATGGAATAATGAAGGATTCACCGTGGGTGCGATAGATCGCATGCAGATGGTTATTCCCAACGAGAATAATAAAGAATGGAACCGAAGTCATACGTAAAGCGCATTGCAGACGGATATTTCGACGAGAATAATAAAGAAGCGGAACCAGTCGGTGAAATTGCATGCAAGTGAGGATATTCCAACGAGAATAATAAAGAATGAAATAACAATGCGAAATCACCATGCATACGATAGATCGCACAAACAAAGGTTATTCCAATGAGAATAATAATTAATGGAACTGGTCGAGCGTAATACATACGCATCACAAGATATTCTAACAGAATAATAAAGAATGAAATAATGAAGAAGAATTTCATCATGTATGCGGTCTTGGCATATCTGAGTTATTCAACATAATAATAAAAAATAGAATAAGAGAAGAATTTCACCAAGTATAGGGTAGGCAGCGTATCTGAGTTATTCAATAGAATAATAAAGAATGGAATATGAAGTTCTCTTCATGAATCTGAAAAGAAATAATACCCCTTACCTTAGAAGAAAGCCGGATATAGGAGTAGTGAAGTAGCGAGAATACTTTTTTCTTTCTTTCTCTCTTTAGTTTTCTCTCTAGAGTTTCGGTGAATTTGTAAGAAATAATGAAGGAATGAGCTTTATTTATAGGAGAATGGGTTGAATAGTTACTAATTCATGAACAGTCCAGATTAATTTACTTTTAAACCGATAAAGTCCATATTGATTTCTTATGCATTATTAATAAAATATTCTAATAAAATAAAATCTTTAAAATAAAATATAATATATTCTATTTATAGTCTAATAAAATAAATAACTTTATAAAAGTATTACATTTTATATAAAAATATTTTACTATCTGCAAAACACTATGCATAATATATTACATTTATAGTCTAATAAAATAAATAACTTTATAAAAGTATTACATTTTATATAAAAAGCTTTTCTATTTTATTACATTAATAATACTAATAATAAAACAAAATTTATATATATATATATATATATATATATATATATATATATATATATATATATAAACTTAGTGACTTCATAAAAAGACACCTTAATATATTTAACAACATTTATCATCATTATTATAATTCACAATATTAATCGATCAGGTCGTTCCCGGGATAGGGGGCTTTCCAATAAAGATTTCTCCTATTGGCGTGCAATTAGGTGACCAAACCTCTCCTTGGCGTAACTTCAGACATCGTTAATATTGTAAATAATAATATTAATAACTCTGTCATCTCAATTATTGATTTAATAATATATAAAATATCGACAATAATTGAATCAAATAACGTGAGATCTTATGCAACAATTATTGTAGCAATAATTGAACAAAAGCGAGTGACTTCTCACGTAAGCATCAATAATCAATACCGTATGCTACTTATGCGACCACGCAGTATTCTTTGTACTTTACTACGAGAAAGTAGTTCAGCAGTTTTAACGGCAAAACTTCCGCCGTTATTTTCATAAAAATATTTTTGTCGTTTTCTCAATCAGACAATAATTCCGTTGTGGGGTCCACCAATGTTGTGCCGTCGTATGAATATTCCTTGTTAAAACGAATATTCCCCGACCAATTGAATATTATATAACAACTTGCGTACTTTGCAAAATTTATAAATATTACCCACAACTATAACATTATATCAAATCCACACCATAATATTCAAAAAAATATTTCGAGAAAATTAAATCTTTATTCATAAAATTTGGGATTTTACATCTTACACTCCTCCTAGATGAAGAAGAGCCTTTGCGCACATCTAAGAGTAAAAATTTTATTGCAAAAGTTATTTTTTTAGCTGCTATAGCTCGACCAAGATTATATTCACAAGGAAATGAATTGTTCTCGGGGAAAATTTGTATATTTACATTCATTACTACGGAGCCTGCTAAAAGAAGTAGAGTAAATCGAGTTGCCGGAACATTAGAGACAAAGCCAATTAACTCACAAAAAATAATTCACCAAAAATAACGGCAGTAAGTTAAAAAAAGTTGGGGTAAAAAAATCCTAAGAATCTCCAAGAAAACCTTTTGCTTTTCTTCCTCCATAGAAAGCTCACCTTCATCATCTAGGATCTTGTTCAAATAGATACCAGTATCTTCCGAAAAATTCAAATCGAAGTCCCATGCAACTTTAGGAGTCTCACCAGTAGATTTATCCTTTAAATAATAAAAAGAAAAAGCCATTCCTTTGTTATATTGAGGGTTTTTTTTTTGCAATCCATGATGTTTGTGACTAAATAAAATTTATGTGAGAAGATTAGAAGATATCCACTGAAGAATTCATATATACGGAGGAAAAAATTCTTTGAAAAAATAAAATTTCTTAACATCATAATTAATCTGAGGAGAGGAAGAGACGGTTGAAAAATGCGATAAACAAGAGAAAAAGAGAGGGAAAAGTAAAAAAACAGAAGAGTTTTGTTGGGATAAGGAGAGAGAAAGAGTTAAAATTATTAAAAAAAGGGCTTAAATATAATTTACTACCGTAAAATATAGGCCATATTTTACTTCGGTGATTCACCTTTTAATTTTGTCAATTAGATGATTGAACTATTAATTTTTTTCAATTTCATTCAATTGACTTTGTCACGTCAGAAATTACTGACGTGGCTCGCTGACTAAACAAACTAATGCTTATGTGTAATTAAAAAAAATATTATTTTAATTATCTCTTCTAAACATCAATGGTAAATATGTCAAATCATTTTAAATATAACCAAACCTAACCAATATCATTAAAACTCATTCTTGTTCCTCTTCCAAATATTCAGTGCAGTCAAGAGATGCGACGACAGATTTTTCGATAGCCATGGGCGCCGGTCCAGTCGCCATTAGAGACGACAAGCTCATTGACAATGTCGAAGAAGGAGAAGTAATCTGCAAAATTGGACCAGATAGGACGGTCGGATGATAGGTAGCGGGAGATCTGAGGGTCTAGGGTTTTGAGGTTGATCGAGTGCGGCGGAAGCTCTAGAGTCTTGATCGAGTGCAGCGGAAGCTTTGGGCTCTACTATGGTTGTTCCTTTTAATCTCAGATTTGGATGATATGTACTGGTTAATGGATCTATTTGGAATTTATTATATGTTTTATCTATTAATTCATCTTCTTTCTCTATTTTATCTATTAGTTCATCTTTCATCTGTTAATGGATCTGCTCTACTATGGTTGTTCCTTCTACATTTGATTCAAGTTATCCTTTCTGGTTTTGGGTTATATGTTTATGGTGATTTGATTTTTGATTTTTGATTTGGTTTTGGATTTCATGTTTTCTCTATTTATGTTTCGATTGGGTTGTTCTTCCTATGTTTTTAGCTTTATTTGTTCTGATTTTATTTTGGATATGATGTAAGACCCCAAATTATTAATAAATGAAATTTATTTTCCTCTATTTATTATTTTGAAATAGTAAGGGTTGATTTGATTAATGTGGATAGTTATGGGTAAAATACGCAAATATTTCAAAATAAACAAGTGGTTATAAAATATTCATTATTATAGGGAATATTCGTTTGGTCGTGGAATATTAAATGCTTGTCAGGGAATATTAAATGCTGACGGTAGCGATCTTTTGTGGGCCCATATAACGGAAAAACGATTGGATGAAGAAAATGACAAATATAAGTTGTTTATAAATAACGGCGTAGTTGTTATCGTTAATCTTGTTGGAATACCCGGTTGGTTAAAACACACTAATACGGCGTTGTTGAGCGATAATATTTGCGGTATTGCACCAATTATTGATTCTTACGTAAAGGGCTTTACTCAATAATTGTTATAGTAATCAACATTCAAATATTTTATTTTATTGATTCAATAATTCTTTGCATTGATATTTTATATTCTTGTTGTTTCAATATATTGTCATTACACGGTATTTTCCATTATCGAACAATAATTCATATTATCTGAATAATATTATTGGATAACATTATTGGCAATGTTTAGAAAGTTACATCTAAGGAGAGGTTTGGTCACCTAATTGCGGCGCCAAGTAAGGAGAAATTCTTATTGGAAAGCCCCCTCTTTCTGGGGAACGGCTTGGTTGCCAGTACTGTGATTCTGTAATATTATTTGTGAATAATTAATTATTGATTTATATGATGAGGAAAATATTGATTTTATGTGGATATAGATGGAGAAAATTTTTAATGTGACAATTGTTGAAAATTAATATTTTATCTTTTTCGATAAAATAATTCATTTAAATATATTATTTTAATAATATATTAAGCGGTGATATTTTTATAATGAATGTGGGATATATGAGTATATGAGGAGGAAGAGTATTTTGTGGCATTAAATGTTTAACACATATTTTGTGTGTTGGTGGGCACAATTATTGAATAGAAATTTGATTATAACTTTATAAAATCGCTTGGTTTGTGGATTTTGGTCAATTTACATTTGGAATTTGGAAAAACTTTCTTACGCAAAGTTGTAGAGAATTGAATTTCCTATAAAAAATCACAAGATTGAATTTTTCGATAAAAGGGCTATTTATTATGAATTATTGAAATTCAAGCTCAAATAATTGATTTTTGGAAGTTTAAAATATTTAAAATAGGAAAAATGTTTTTTTTTGTTTTGTGGGGCCTAGCATGTGTAAGATAATTTGAAATCAGTTTTCAAAAATGCGTAGAGAATTTATAATATATATAATATTATTATATTAAATTTTCTACTTTGGTGTTCTAAACATTTTCCTATAAATAGGGTGCTTAGGTTAGAATTGAAAATTACACGTAAATGAAGTTTTCTCTCTCTATATTATCGGCGTATTCTTGTGAGTATTTTGAGTATACTTTGAGTATTGCTATATGGTGCAAGTTCAAGTCATAGCTTTATATCCAGGTGTTTCATTTAAGAAATCTTGTCTTTTCGAGGTTAGGGATGTTATTTTATTCAAAAATGATATTATTTCTTCAATATCATTATCTTGCCGAAATAGTGGTTGGAAATTTTTATCAAATTTGGAATTTTTTCATGTCGGGATTACTTATTCATGAGTTCTTATTCACAAGTTACTATTCACGAGTCCTTTATTCACGATTCTTTATTCACGAGTACTTATTCACGAAGCGTGAAGATGTTTTTTGTGAAATTTATATCTTTTGGTGTCGAGATTCTTATTCACGTATCGACTTTATTCACGATATCTGAGACTTTATTCACGAATACTGGCTTTATTCATAGAAAAATGAAATTTCTTTTTTTTGTCCAAAATATCTATTATGGATACTAGCTTTGATTGTATCCATATTTTGATCATTCTTGAATTTTACTCCACTCTGATTACTTGAAGTATTTTTGAACTTGGATTGTTTAAAATACGAATCCATAATAATTGTTCTTTTGTTTCAATTGGATTCGTTTCCTTTAAAATATTTTTCATCATCCTCGGTCTAAATGATGATATTCTTGAATATCTTTGGCACTGTAGTGCAAAGATGAATGATTTCTTGATGAATATCTTTGGCCCGTAGTGCAAAGATGAGCAGTGTTGAGATGAACATGACCGATCGATTAATATCTTTGGCCCGTAGTGCAAAGATGAGCAGTGTTTAGATGAACATGACGGTGATGAATATCTTTGGCTGTAGTGAAAAGATGAATATTTGATTCGGATATATATTGATTGATGTTACGAGGATAAAATATCGACGATGAACTTTTTAATTCATATATAGAAGATAGTAGTTTGCATTCTCTACTTAACTCTTCTAATGAATTGTTGTTTTCATTGCAGATTATTGATTTAAAAGCGGTTGTCTATTGTATTCTATTAGATTTTTTTTCTGTTGAAGACTAACGATAATTTGTTGTATATTATCTTAGTCATAATATTCTTTTCTTTGGGCTAGTTGAGCTCACCCTTTTCCTTTTCGTTCCATTTTTCTTCTTAGGAGGCGAGAATGTAGCGAAAGTCTTAGTCGAGGTATGGAATGAAGGTTCTAGAGAGAGTTGTTTAGTAGTCCTCACCATTTTTGTAAAGTAATGTATCAATAATTATGATGGGAATTTATTTGCGTATGGATATTGTCAGATGGAAATATCTCGTATTTAAACTCACGATTTATATGTTGTAATAATAAAGTTGTAGTTATTTACGTACCATGTATTTGGCGATTTCGAGAATGGGTTGGATGGAATGGACCTATTTTGGGGGCGTCGCGGTTTGGTATCGAGCTTAGGATATGATCTCTGGCGGAGATCGGGGAATAGAATTAGGAGGGAGAGGCGAGTAAATCCCGCCGCTAGTGTGTCCTACCTAAGCTTATTTGTTAGTTGGTTAGTATATAGGGATATTATGTGATATATTGATTTCCTTAATTAACCCTTGTTTTATGACAGTATTTGAGAATGTCGACTGAGAATATTAACAGTGGAGTAAATGAGACCGTGGAGATGCCTCTTTACCAACGGGAGAGCGTGCAACAGTGGTGGCAATGTACCTCCGTGAACAACACCATCGAAAGCGAGATGATGAGCGAGGGATGTTTAGAAGCTTTTTGCAGTTCATGCAAAATCGAGACGAGGAGACTCGTGTTCAAAATCTGAGGAGGAAATAATAGCAATTCACGGGTGGTCATGCCCAAGCGAGTTCAAAGAGTTGGGACCACGAGTGCAGGGAAAAGCAGATCCGATTAAAGGCGAGAGGCGTGTGTCAAACAAATTACCAAGATATTCGATGTCTTGGGATGCGGAGAACAGAAAGTTCCATTCGCTACTTTTATGTTCAGAACGAGGTGATTCTTGGTGAGAATCTATAAGCGTACCCATCCATTTGCTTTCAAAGTATGTCATGGGAGACATTTGAAAGCAGTTTAATGACAAGTACTTCCACGAAAGTATTAAATCGTATGAAGGAAGTGGAGTTTATTAGAATGGAGAAGATAAGAATAACATGTGTCCCCAAAGACGAGGCGAAGTTCGCAGAGTTATCGAGTTTGCATCTCATTTGGTGGAGAATGAGGAAGCATGACGTGAATGTTTTTGAGAGGTTTGAGACCCCAGATACGTCAATATCTCATTTCTCATAAATTTTCTCTCTATTCGAGATATTGTCAGCGAGGCTCGGTTGTTAAGCGAGATAACGAAATACGTTTAACCGAGGGACCATAACTGAGGATCATCTAGAAGATAGCGATCATCGAATAACGATAACCGGCGGAGAAAGAAGAATACGGACAAAAGCGGTAACCACTACTGGTGGTAATCGTGGCCATGGAAATAGAAGAAGCGAGTCGGGAGGAGATTTAAAAAGGAGATTCAACAACGACCATGTGAAGACGTCGTCGGCGCTTGAGAATAACTGGTTCGAGGGGAGAGAAAGACCACCGGTCGTATGTTACAAAATGCGGAAAAAGGGACATATCACCAAAGCGCCTACAACAGTTTAAGGTATGCTATAATTGTGGAAAAGAAGGACATATCGCTCGAGAGTTATGCAGTATCGAAACCCGATCCGGTAGGAATGGTGACTCAAAAGGATGTCCGAGAAAAGTCAAAGTCAACGGTTTTACGGAAGGCGTTTGTCGTGGCCGGTCAAAAATGCGAGAACCCGAACGAAGTTAAGCAGGTTAGTTAATTATAAATTCTTGCGAAGTTTATACCTTACTAGAATCTGGGTTCTACCCATTCTTTTATCTCTCTTGCTTTGCGCTCAATGTTTGAACTTGACTACGGAGAAATTAGACTTTGACCTATCTGTGGAGACTCAGTTAGGAGAAACTTTCATTACATCCATTATTTAGAAATCTTGCTTGATTCAGGTTGGCACTTTATCACATTACACGTTAACCTTATTTCTATAGAGATATTTGCTTTTGATGTGATTTTAAGGTTAACTACTCATCATGCCAAAATTGATTACTTTCGTAAGGTTCTTTAGTTTTCATATTCTAAGCAACTTTGTTATTGAATTCAAGCAATCAAACCATTGTAGTCAAACATTTTCATATCAAGCCATGAAGTCATTCGTTTATTACGGATGTCAAGTTTTCTTAGTCCATGTTATGGATTTGAATAAAGACACGTCGATTTGAATAATATTCTGTTGTTATTGACTTTCCGATGTATTTCACGAAGAATTTCTTGGCTTACTCCCAAAGTGTGATATTGAATTTTGTATCGACTTTGAACCCGGTACAAAACCCATTTCTAAAATCTCATGGCTCTATTAAACTTGAGGAGTTAAAAATTCAACTATAAATTTGGTACTGAGCCTTTATCCGGTGACTTCCTTTATGGAATACAAAAGCCGCTTTTCTCCGTAGGGATGCCATATTAAATCTTGGTAGTAAAGCGATAGGTGTCATTGTGACGTCTTATCCAAGATTGGGATATGAGTCACGGTTGAGAGCAACCTAAGTCGAGAATCGAAATACATAGCTTTACATGCTTATTTGGTTATTATCGAAGATTTTGTAGAAAGATTTTCTCGAATCGCTACTCCATTAATGCGGTGACTCGTAGAGATACAAAATTCGAATGGAAGCGAGGAATGTGGAAAGAGCTTGAAGAACTCAATAGGAGACTCATTTGGCATATGTTACGACCATACCATCTGCAAAAGCGAACGTGGTGGTGGCGTGTTGAGTAAAAGATCGTATCTGAGTCGAAAGTACGATATTGTCAAAGACTCATTTCAGTATAATTTACAAATAATAGAGATGGAGATGAAAACTCTAGGAACCCACGTGATGATAAGCGAGTATAATCGACTTTAATCGATAAAGTTAAAGTCTATTCAAGCTACACACCGGGTGATGAATTTGAAGAAGGAGGTGCAAGAAGTTGTTATTTCAAAAGCGAGAATCGGTGAGGTGAGGAAAGCTCAAACCTTCGATTTATTAATCCATTTGAAATTCTCGATCGAATAGAAGTTGTGGCCTATAGACTCATTTTACCACCAAGTATGACGCGTGTTCATAACGTTTTTCACGTTTCGATGTTACGTAAATATGTGGACGACTCGAACCACGTCATTGAGTTAGAACCGGACGAGATAGCCGAAGACTTAACGTACAAGGAGGTACCTATCAAGATCTTGGATAGGAAAGAACATGTCCTATGTACCGAGGTTATACCACAAGTTAAAGTTTTGTGGAGAAACCATGTTATTGAGGAAATGACTTGGGAGTTGGAAACGGAAATGAAAGCGAGGTATTCTCATCTTTTCGAAATACCAGGTACGTACGTTAATTTCGAGGACGAAATTTCATAAGGAGGGGAGGTTGTAAGACCCCAAATTATTAATAAATGAAATTTATTTTCCTCTATTTATTATTTTGAAATAGTAAGAGTTGATTTGATTAATGTGGATAGTTAGGGGTAAAATATGCAAATATTTCAAAATAAGCAAGTGGTTATAAAATATTCATTATTGTCAGGGAATTTTCGTTTGGTCGTGGAATATTTCGCATCTTTGTCGGGGAATATTAAATTGACTGGTATGATCTTTATGGACCCCATAACGTGAAAGCGATTGGATGAAGAAAGCGACAAATATAAGTTGTTTATAAATAACTTGGCGTAGTTATTACCAATTATCTTGTTGGAATACCGTTGGTTAAAACACACTAATACGCGTTGTTGAATAAGAAGCTGCAGTATTGCACCAATTATTGATTCTTACGTAAAGAAGGCACTACTCAATAATTATTTACGATAATTCTTATTCGATATTTTATTTTATTGATTCAATAATTCTTTGCATTGATATTTTATATTATTTGTTGTTTCAACAAATTGTCATTCTACGGTATTTTCCATTATCGAACAATAATTCATATTATCCGAATAATATTATTGGATAACATTATTGGCAATGTCTAGAAAGTTACATCTCTGGGGAGAGGTTTGGTCACCTAATTGCGGCGCCAAGATGAGGAGAAATTCTTATTGAAAGCCCCTCTTTCCAGGAGCGGCACGGTTGCCGATCTTTGTGATTCTGTAATATTATTTGTGAATAATTAATTATTGATTTATATGATGAGGAAAATATTAATTTTATGTGGATATAGATGGAGAAAATTTTTAATGTGACAATTGTTGAAAATTAATATTTTATCTTTTACGATAAAATAATTCATTTAAATATATTATTTTAATAATATATTAACGGTGATATATTTTATAATGAATGTGGGATATATGAGTATATGAGGAGGAAGAGTATTTTTGTGGCATTAAATGTTTAACACATAATTTGTGTGTTGGTGGACACAATTATTGATAGAAATTTGATTATAACTTTATAAAATCGCTTGGATTTGTGGATTTGGTCAATTTACATTTGGAATTTGGAAAAACTTTCTTCTGCAAAGTTTTAGAGAATTGAATTTCTTATAAAAATTAGCATGAGATTGAATTTTACGATAAAAGGGCTATTTATTATGAATTATTGAAATTAGAAGCTCAGAAATAATTGATTTTTGGAAGTTTAAAATATTTAAAATAGGAAAAACGTTTTTTTTTTTTTGTTTTGTGGGCAGCCCTAGCATGTGCAAGATAATTTGAAATCAGTTGTCAAAATGTGCGTGAGAGAATTTATAATATATATAATATTATTATATTAAATTTTTTACTTTGGTGTTTCAAGCATTTTCCTATAAATAGGGTCTTAGGTTAGAATTGAAAATTACACGAAGCTGAAGTTTTTCTCTCTATATTATCGCGTATTCTTGTGAGTATTTTGAGTATACTTTGAGTATTGCTATACGGTGCAAGTTCAAGTCATAGCCTATATCCAGGTGTTTCAACTAAATCTTGTCTTTCGAGGTTAGGGATGTTATTTTATTCAAAAATGATATTATTTCTTCAATATCATTATGCTTAGAAATAGTTGTTGGAAATTTTATCAAATTTGGAATTTTTTTCATGTCGGGATTACTATTCATGAGTTCTTATTCACAAGTTACTATTCACGAGTCCTTTATTCACGATTCTTATTCAAAGTACTTATTCACGAAGCGTGAAGATATTTTTTGTGAAATTTATATCTTTTGGTGTAAGAGTTCTTATTCACGTATCGACGACTTTATTCACGATATCTGACCTTATTCACGAATCTGGCACTATTCACCAAAAATGAAATTTCTTTTTTTGTCCAAAATATCTATTATGGATACTAGCTTTGATTGTATCCATATTTTGATCATTCTTGAATTTTACTCCACTACGATTACTTGAAGTATTTTTGAATTTGGATTGTTTAAAATACGAATCCATAATAATTGTTCTTTTGTTTCCTTTGGATTCGTTTCCTTTAAAATATTTTTCATCATCCTCGTCCTAAATGATGATATTCTTGAATATCTTTGGCACCGTAGTGCAAAGATGAATGATTTCTTGATGAATATCTTTGGCAGTAGTGCAAAGATGAGCAGTGTTGAGATGAACATATTGGTGAATTGTTAATATCTTTGGCCCGTCACGGCCTTTATTCACGATATCGACCTTTATTCACGAATCGACACTATTCATCAAAAAAATAAAAATTTTCCTTTTCGTCTAAAATATCTATTGTGGATACTAGCTTTGATTGTATCCATGTTTTGATCATTCTTGAATTTTACACCACTATGATTATTTTTGAGGTATTTTTGGGCATGGATAAAACAAAGTACGAATCCTTAATCCTTGTCATTTTGTTTCTTTGGATTCGTTTCTTTAAAAATATTTTTCATCATCCTCGGTCTTAAATGATGATATTATGGAATATCTTTGGCTTTGTAGTGCAAAGATGAATGATTTCTTGATGAATATCTTTGGCCCGTAGTGCAAAAGATGAGCAGTGTGAGAGATGAACATGATGGTGATTAATATCTTTGGCGTAGTGCAAATATGAGCAGTGTTTAGATGAACATGACCGGTGATGAATATCTTTGGCCTGTGAGTGCAAAGATGAATATTTGATTCGGATATATATTGATTGATGTTACGGGGATAAAATATCGACGATGAACTTTTTAATTCATATATAGAAGATAGTAGTTTTGATTTCTACTTAACTCTTCTAATGAATTGTTGTTTCCATTGCGATTATTGATTTAAAGCTGGTTGTCTATTGTATTCTATTAGATTTTTTTTCTGTTGAAGACTAACGATAATTTGTTGTATATTATCTTAGTCATAATATTCTTTCTTGGGCTAGTTGAGCTCACCCTTTTTCCTTTTCGTTCCATTTTTCTTCTCGGGAGGCGAGAATGTAGCGAGTACTTAGTCGAGGGTATGGAATGAAGGTTCTAGAGAGAGTTGTTTAGTAGTCCTCACCATTTTTGTAAAGTAATGTATTAATAATTATGATGGAAATTTATTTGCGTATGAATTACATCACTAAACTAATTATTATTTTACAATTAAGTCATTTCGTTAAAAAATTCTGACAGACGTTAAAATATTGCTTATGTGGCGTTGACGTGGCAAAAAAATAAAAAAAATTACTTATGTTGCAAAAAAAATCAAAAATAGATTTTAAAAAATAAAAAAATACTCATTTAATGTTTTAAAAATAACAAAAATATAATAAAATAAAAGCAGCTTTTTTTTTAAAAAAATGATTTTTTTTCAAAATATATATTTTTAAAAGTTTTTTTAAAAAAGCATAATTTTTTAAAAGCATTTTTTTTAAAAAAGCGAATTTTTTAAAGCAGACTTTAAAAAAAGCGATTTTTTTTAATAATAGAATTTTTTTAAAAAATGAAACTTTTAAAAAAAACAGATTTTTTAAAAAACGGAACTTTTTTAAAATTCTATTTTTTAAAAAACGGAACTTTTTTAAAATTCTGTTTGTAAAAAAAATTATGTTTAAAAAAAAATCTGTTTTTTAAAAAAATTCTGTTCTTTAAAAAAATGTTTGTTTTTAAAAAAAGTTGTTTTTAAAAAAAGTTTCGTTTTTTTAAAAATTCTATTTTTTAAAAAAAAGCTGTTTTTAAAAAAAATTCTGTTTTTTTAAAAAAATTGTTTTTTTAAAAATTCTATTTTTTTAAAATCTATTTTTTAAAAAAATTCTATTTTTTTTGAAAAAAAACTGTTTTATTTTATTAAGTTTTTGTTATTTTTAAAACTTTAAAATGAGTATTTTTTTATTTTTTTTGTCACATAAGCAATATTTTTTTATTTTTTTGTCTCGTCGTCGGTATACATAAGTAATATTTTAACATCTGTCAGAATTTTTTAACGGAATGACTTAATTGTAAAATAATAATTAATTCAATAATATAATTTAAAAAATTAAAAATTTAATAATGTATTAAATAAAATTTATTAAGTATAATAGTGAAATACATAATTTTGCCATTTTTTTTTCATGATTCCATCGACTTCTGACCTTTATCCAAACTAAATGCATAAACAACGTGGGTAATGCACGTGTCCCATCTCCTTTATGGCTCCGATGATATTGCTTCGCTGTCACGCCACGCACCCATCCTAATATGCCATTATTACATCATCATCATTGCCTCCTCAACTCTCCATTCTTCATAAATACTCCCTTCCTCCCTTCCTTCCTTCCTTCCTTCCTTCCTTTTTAGAAGATGTGTGCATAAAAGAATATTTAAAAATATATAAACATTTTATAAGAATTATTTTATTTATTTATTTATTTTGCAAAATTTATTCTATTACTCTCTATAGAGACAAAACTTAGGAAAAGAATTAAGTGAAAGATGGTAAATAAATGAGTTAAGCCTTAATTATTAAATATAAATTAGTCACTTGCTTAAATTTAAATGTCAACGCCATAAAAACATATAATGTTTTCTTCCATAGTGTATATAACTTAATCCACATCAATACTCAAAAGAAAATATATTTAATAAATAATAATTAAAATTAAATCTTTTTACTGTCAATTAATTTTGAATTCAAATATTTGATGTATTTAGTGGGTTTATTACTTATAAATCAGCACTTATTTACATAATTTATTATTGTATCCATTCGCTATAAAATCATTATATTATTTTTGCAAGATGTAATAATTTTTAAAGAAATGTAAATGATGAGATTTTTCAATTATAAAACTTTACAATAGTTATTATAAAATGCTAACTTTTTAAATTAAAATTAAATATTATGTCACTTTGTAGTATAAAATTAAAAGTTTATTTTTAATTTTAAAATGAATAAAAATTATATAATTTAAAAAATATATATAAAAATAATGACAAATATTTTTTTAAAATAAAATTATATCTCTAATTTTAAAATTATACAAACACAACATAAAATAAACCAAATTCCACATCACATGTCCACAAACGGACAACAGTCGCTCCACTACGGAGTTATGGAGTCATCTTCCTCCAGCCATAATCTTGTCTCTATAAAACCAATTTTTTTTTTTTAAAAAAATTAAATTAAAATTCTTCGCAAGAACACGATACATACATGCAATCATATATAAATATATGTGCAGAGCCATAGGAGTTTGAAGGAGTGTAATTGGGGATTTCATTAAAGCTAGGGTTAGGGTTTTGTAATATCTGTTTCAAATGCTCTGTAATCGGAGAGTCCGATCAGCAGCAGAATGCCACGTAATTTAACGCCTCGAAGCTCTGCTTATCTCACTGCTCTCACCCAAGAGATCGAGAAAAAGCTTCAACGGGTTTGTCCACTTTCATTTTACAATTCCTTTTCCATTTCTATACATATTTATATGTGTGCTTAATTCACAGAAACGAATTTTTTCAATTGATGATTTGATTTGGACTGTGCAGGGAATAGATTCGCCAACTCAGAGTCGCAATTTGTTGCAAGATCTGTTTGCGGACCTTGCTTTAGAAGTTGATGATCGAGCCAGAGGTAATTCCAAGCTCTGTTTTACCTTTTTCGTCCTTTCTTTGTAGTTACTCTATTTTTTATGAATAAATTATTCATGGATACTGTTCAATCAACAAAAAGGTCAATGAATTTATGATACTTTATTGTACAGTACAACCAATTTCATAACTAGGAAAATAATCTCAACTATTTACCGTTACTGCTGGTTATGATGTCACATCAGCAATCTAGATCATTTAAGCATTTACTATATGTGATAGTGAATATGGTAAAATGGGATTATAATTCAATTTTTAACCTTACCATGAGTGTGCCTATTATAATGTTCAGATTTACACCCTAGATGACTTAATATTGATTAGTCATTACTCCCTGTGTCCCAATTTAAGTGAGCTCCTTTCTATTTTTCTTGGGATGTCCCAAAATAAGTGATCTCATTCTGATCCTAATCATTCATATCTCAACAAATAATTGTAACCTCTATATCAAATGGTTTTAAGAAAAGGTAAAACATTCATTACACCTCTCCTAAAACTATGTGCTGACTGCCTGTCAATTGTCAAACCAGCTCATTAAATTGGGACAGAGGAAGTAATTTTGTTAATTTCTTAAGTTCTGAAAGTCTCATTAAGATATTTTGTATGGTGATGATGTTTGGTACCTCATACGTTATTATCAGTTTGCCATTGTCAAGAAATAATACATTTGGATTTTTCATTGGGGAAATCTTGGCATCTATTGACTTAACAAAAAACAAAAATAAATGTTGGTATTAATTGACGAAGGCTGGAGCAATTGTAATGCTACTTTTGTGGTGTTTGGGGATGCAGATCGGATATTGGAAACGATGTATTTATGGCTTTATTCTACTTAATGAACATAAATAGTGTTGCATGATCTCATTGGAATTACTATTACAATTTTTGTAGCAAGAAGAGAACTGATAGTAGGACATTATTGCCATGGCACTTGAGCGCTGTGGAGGCTTGGTCAATTCCATTGACTTGAAACTTTTGAGAATGCCAGTGGCATTCTGATGTAGTCAAATAGAGCTAGGGTGGTCCCAAATATTTGGTCTCAAAAGTGTCTCAAATGACGTGTCATCACATTGGTTAGGTACATTTTTTGTGATTGGCTATGCTATAAAATATTAGAAAAATATTCAGTGCCACATCATTTGAGACACATTTTTGACCAAAAATTTGGGACTCTTGGCTGTACCCGTCAAATAAAATCTGCGCAAGAATCTATGATTACTGATCTAGTTGTGATGTGCAATGTTTTATCCTCTAAACACAATCTCAATCTCAGATTGTATGTCTTTTTTAGATGATGAAAGAGGAGCATGTTTAACTAGTCTTGGTTCTAATCCTACATTCCTACTACCTTGATGATTCTGTATTGTGAATAATGGAATTTGCGTGCAATGGCTTGGAGAAAACACGTGCACTGAAACATCTGTGTGCAGCTTTGATAAACTAGTTGATGTCTCGCCTTCTTCCTTGTGCATTGCCTAATATTTCAATACAAATGCCCTCTTGCGACTTTTTCTTCTAGTAAGTCTAGGATTCCTTCAAATGTTCCCGTCCTTTCCTCTTTCATTTCTATTTTCCTGGATTGGTAGGTGAGATCGGGTTGGAAACTAAACTAGCAGCTTGACCTTTGCTTCTTGACTTGGTTGTTCTTTATATACTGAAAATTCAGTTTTCCAGAAAAATTCTGTACTTTAGTGTTTTTTGTTTTGGTACTCCCTATTGTGGTAGCAGAGCCTACCAATGAGATGATTCTGATTGGCATCCATGCAGAGGTAGCTACCTGGTTATAGTTGATTTTTTATTTATTTTTTAAGGCGTAATTGAGCTCCACAATTATGTTTATATTGGTCTTTGGCTATCATTTTGAATTCATTTGAATCTTGCATGGTCGATCTGTTCTGTCCAGTTAGGAAGTTACTATTAATTTCTTGATTTACAAGAGCAATCTGCACAATTAAGATTGTCACAAGCTGAAAGAAATGTGTTTTACTTGGAACTTAAAATAGTTTATGAATTTAAGATTTCTATTGTAGGATTCCACTGCCTTTCATCACAAGGCTCAGGGTAGAAAATGCTAACTTGTATGTTTCTTATTTGCAAACATATAATCAATGTAATTTCACTGCCAGCTTACTCGTTTTGATGTTTAAAGAATTAAGTCATTTTTGTGTAAGAAAATTTCAATTACATGTTTACGTATATGTTTCCATTTTTCAATCCGACCTATTTGCAGATTACATAAATTGGTGTTAAGACCTTTTTGTATACATAAATTTCAGAAGAAAACGCATTTTGCACATTTAAATTTTGTTATATGATTGACGTTAAGTTATAAGGATGATTTCTTGTCAATTAAGAGGCATTTTATGAAGTAAAATTCTTGTCCCCATTACATGTTTTCTAATGTTGTAATTTGTCATTCAGTAGGATTTTTTTTTTGTTGTCTCATTTTTCTGTAATGGAATTGAAACAGATATAATTCTCAGCAATGAAGAGTTAGCTTCTATAGAAGAAGAGGGGACCGAGGGTCAACTATGCTTTTATGATGTGCTTGCTGACCATTTTGTTTGGGTGCCAAAGAACGGGGAACCAATTCTTGATTTGATTGTGAAACTCTGGAGCCAGGCATTTGCGTCTCATATATTTTCTCTTCTCTTCCATAAATGGGTATGCTTATGTGAATCTTTTGCTATGTTTTTTACATTTTTCTTTTGTAGTCTAGTACTGTTAATCGTGGAGTGATCCTATAAATTCATGCTCAAGGACCAAACTAAGTATGTAGATATTAAGAACCATCTAGACAAGTGGTTTAGTTGTATGTTCATGGCTAGCATGGAGGTTCTTCTTGAGAATCAGGGTTGCTCTATCTTCTTGATTGAGAAATGGGTTCAAAGAATACTTGATTATGCCAAATTTGTCATTTTAACCTTCCTAATATTAACATGCAGGGGGAGGCATTCTCTCTTTCTGACTGGTTCATCTAAAAACATCCAAGGGGAATATGTATTGAAGATTGCTTAAAATATTTTTGCTTTTTCTAGTACATTTCGACTTCTTGTTCCGTAGTCTTCTTATTAGAAGGAAATAGATTTTAAAATCTCAAGTTGTTTACTTGTTGAAACCTTGAACAGTATATGCAACTGGCTTTGAGCAATCTTCATGATACACAAAATTGGTTTCGATTAACTTAGTAGAAAACTCTATTAAGAATTATGATTTTAGCGTGTTGAAAATTGTTGGTATCTTACTAGGTTAGTTTCATGGCCTGGACAGGATTAGTGGTTCCCACATATGGACTTTAGCAATAAGATCCTAGGATCCTAGGTTTTAGGTTACAGTTAGTGAGCTATACGTTGATATAAAATAATTTTAATTCAGGAGATAAACCTTCTGTGTTATTTATTCTATTTATAATGAACATAGTTGTCACAGAGTCAAGGCGGGATGCGACGGTAGATGACCGCCAGGACGCCTAGGCGATAAGGCGTCCTTCATGACGTCCGTATGGCAACAAATCGTTAACATTGTGCAATTTATATATTATTTATTTTATTTCAAAAGTATATTACACAATAAAATTTTATATACACTAAAACCCAAAACAAAATAATTAACAGTCTCTACTCTATTTCTAGTCATAGCTCAAGCAAAGTCATCAACTATGAAATTATTTCCGTCTCCCTCATGAGCATTACTCTCATTCAAAGGAGTAAGGTAATGGGTTGACTCACTTGGTTAATTATGGGTTATGATGAGTCATGATAAAAAGGCATATCTTTACCCTTCTCCAACGCCAGGACGCCTAGTCGTCGCCTAGACAACGTCATGGTGACGTCATGACAACTATGATAATGAATATAAAATTAGTTGTATCCAGTATTGGAAAAGAAAAGCTTATGGGCATGGTTCTAAGGATATATAAGATCCTCCACTTGTACATGTTCCTGCTCAAGAAATGGTACGTGTTTTTTCAGTTGTTGATAGTCTGATAGAGGACTGGACCAGTCAGGCCAAGAAACATGACCAATCCCAGATAGCTACTTTTTTTGAGAACACCTTTGACCTACCATAGTATTGCCATATATGGACATATATATCATTGAAAGACCAATTGTAGCAATCAGTGCTCATGATCCATAAGTATAACTACAGAATGGAGGAGAAGAGAGATTCCCGAACATAGGTATACTCCCTTATGCTTCACAAAGGTCAATAATTAAAATAATTGGGATATCTTCCTGATTGCGCTGACAGAGGGTGCTAATAAACAACTTTCTCTACCCTAGTATTTGTGACTCAGGATGGCTGTAGTTGAAAACGTTGGGCCTACTGGGGTAGGGGTTTGGGATGAAAACATGTTCAGTACTGGTGTCAGGGGATTGGAACATATCAAAAGGAGAATATATACTGCTTAGGGAAATATAAACTCTCAAAAGTTTCATTCATCCAAAAAAATTTAAAAGAAAGCAATAAATTTTATATGTATGAAGAGCGAAGTGTCTAGTAGGTGAAAAGCAGCTTACAAGGTGAGAAGGTTACCCTATAACTAAGCAACTAGAACTAACAAGATAGCCCTCCATTTTCAAACAATTGTAGCATTAATTTACAACTATAAGGTCAAGACATGTATAACAATCAGCTACTTTTCTTTTTGTCCTGTGTTATGCATCTATTTGAAATCTGCACCTTCCATGTGGTTCATCCAAAATGACCACCAGCCATGGAACTGTTGCTGGCACTCCATTCTACCTTTCAGATGCATAGATCTGCACTGTATCCTATTAATATACCTTAGTTTGTGTGGAAACAAACCGCTGAATAATACGAGGAGGAGAAAGAACTACACTTGAGTAGCAAGCAATTAAGTAGCTTTAGTACTCTTTGTAATAATAACAACTATTCAATACATCTATTTTATCTTTAACAAAAAGCATTAGTAATTGATAGCACAATCTTCATTATGATGCATTTGGAATGGATGAATTATAAGGTATAGATATGTCGTTTGGGAATTGAAAGTGATTGGATCTTCAGCAGGCAATTATCATAGCAGTCAGCTGGTCATGTATTTATTATTTTACGAAATTGGAGAGAGTGAACTTGTTTATATGTCAATGGGTGAATCAACATATAACTCATTTTCTAAGTGATTGAATCTTCAGCATGCAATTATCATAGCAGTCAGCTGGTCATGTATTTATTATTTTACGAAATTGGAGAGAGTGAACTTGTTTATATGTCAATGGGTGAATCAACATATAACTCATTTTCTTCCATACTTCAATATAAATTGATCTGGTAAAAAAACTTAAGATATTTGTATATATGTTGCAGTTATTTGAAGTTCAAATTGATAATACTGACATCCTCCTCCGTTACTCCTCGGCCCTTGTTCAAGGTGCTACAAATGTATTCTGGTAAGGACTTGTGATATTACATATCTTATGAATTATTGATTGGCTACTGACAGAGTAGGTCCTTTAGGAGTCATGGCAAGAAATTAATTATCATGTTTACCTTCTTTTCGTTTTCTTTTTTTAATTTTTAATAACCCTTCATAGTTGTGTATCTCAAGCTGGAAGGTCTCCAATTTCCTTTACCGGTACACCCAAGTAATTGGAATAGGTGGATTTTCCCTTTTTTATGTGTCCCTACAAATTAATTTTCATATTAAAATATGTTTGGAATCTTGAAAGCAAGAGAACACATAAATATCAGTTACTTTTTCTTAGACCATGAAACATTCTATCCTATTTGTAGATAATTGGTTCTAATGAATTGTGGGGATTGGTTCTGCTTCTCATGCCTGATATCACAGTTTCTTGTTGGATTGTTATTGTGTACGTTTTTGCCAAAATTTTAGTTTTAAATATATGTGAGTTCTGTACTTTCTCAGACCTAGCCTGTTTCAGTTATTCTGGTCAACTTGAAACCAAATGCGGGTTGCATTTCTGAAAGAGTTAGAATATGTGACTAAGATTCTGCTTTTTTCCAGTCATGACAAATCATGTCAGCTTTGCTTCTGCTTCTTGCTTCAGCTCTTGCCCTGCAATGGGAAAGTGAAAGAAGGGGGAGGTCAGAGGGGAACGATTAATGTACAGAATATCTTGCCCTCAGTAGTCAGGAAGGGTTCTGAGCTTGCAGCTCCCTACATTTAGAGGTTTATTTTTCTGCAATTTGGTTTCCGAATATCTCGGCTTCTAGATGTCAAAACTGTAACTAAGAGTATAATGGATTGTGAACCATTAAATTCACTGTAGTTGGAATAATTTAGAATACTAGATGACCCATGTCCCTTCTATAAACACTTGATTCTGCGGCTCTGAATAGGTTTCCAAGAATTGTTTGTCTTCTAGTTTTTACCCTCTTTGAGTTTTCTGTTACTTCTTGCCTTTCCTCATTTGCAATATCTATCTTTACTTCCTTGTTCTTTATAGAGGCTTCTTGACTTCTTATCCTCGGTAGGAGTGGAAGGAATAAAAGTATTTCCTTTTAATTTATTTGTCTGCTTATCTGCAGGATTGACATCCAAACGAACACCAGGCGCTTCCATAGTCTCTTTCAGGTTAGAAGCCTTTCTGTGAAAGATGTTTGTGTATAATGTTCATATTTTACAAGTTCTTGAAAGATTCTTTATTTTACTCATTTCCTTTGGATCCATTTCAGTATCTTCTTGAGGAAGTTGCTTTAGTGCCTGAACGATTGAAGAAAATTCCTGTACAGGTCAGGCATATTGATCATCTGCACGTGCTAAACATTTCCAATCTGAAGTCACTTTTTAGAGAACAAAGTTGCTGCAAATATTTGAACATTAATTTCATTCCTCATTATTTTTCAGGCACAGAGAGATCTCTTTCTTCTTCTTTCAAGGTTCATATTTCAGTACAACTTAGGTAGGCCTTGTTAATGGTGCAGCTTTATTGGTTATAGCTTCTTTGGTTCTTGATCATAATTTTTTTTTAAAAAAAATATTTTTTTTTAAAAAAAATATTTTTTATTAAAAAAAATATTTTTTACAGTTGACAAGCTTGAAAGCTTCTTAAAGCAATTTCCAGATTTTCCAAATGCTTTCTTGATTGGTGGTCCTGCAGATATTTTTGTGATTGAACTAACTGATCAAGTAAGTACTGAAAGTACTGTCTTTAAATAGTGAATCCTATTTATTAATGATAGACATGAATGCGTCTCTTATTGTTTACTATTTTTGTGATTTGTCAGCTCCTAAAGTTGAAGGTGGAACCAGTTCTGCTACATTACCTTTCCCACATTAAAGTTCTCCAAGGTACTACTAATCACTGCTTAGAATTGAGGATTTTGTTTTTTTTCGATATAATATGCTTAGGCTACGATTACATAAACTTGATTAGGGTAAGATGAATTAACAATTGTAGAATATTAATCTCTCTGCAGGTATGGAATTGCGAATGGCTACTAGTACCAGACTAAAGACTTGCTTGTATAGCTTCACTACTCCTGGTGGTCCAATGTATCCAACAAGAGCTGTTCGTCATGCGGCATGGGTTGCATTAGATTTTCTCTTCCCTGTGAGTATTTTTCTCTACAGTTTCGGCCATAATTTATACTGGAAAGAGAGTTGCAAGATGTATTTCAAGTGCAGTAAATTCTCATATCAGCGAGTTCATAATATTAGGACTATGTGTCCTATTTTTTCCCATGGATTCCCTCGTAACACAACATTTTACATTTTGATGCTGTCGTCCAGGTTGGACAGTATCCCCGGCATCTTATCAGCCTCTTTTTCCGATTGCTATATCCATGGTACTGGCCCTCATCCTGCTGGAACTTTATACTGTCGTGCATACAAGCGGTGTTATATTCTGTGTTGAGGGTGATCTTTTCTGGTTGGGACAAGTTGACAAAAACAAGGCAGTCCTAGACTTGTTATAAACAACTCAAAATCTAGTCTCCTTAAATAGGTAATGGAAAGTGATAGCACTGATTTTTCTGGCATGCATAGGCTCTCCATATCTCTTTTGTTCTTCCATAGTCGCAATGAATATTGATTATAAAAATTCTTAGTGAAATAGGCTAAGATTTGTACTATAATTCAGGGTTGAAACTTTGCTCCCATAAATAATGTGCAACATGATGCTGCCATTTGTTATCTTGTATTCTCTTTAATTTGTAGCCGCTTATGGTGAAATGTCATCTACATGTTGTGGTGAAATGTCTTCTACATTTTCAATTGCTTGCTTTTTTGTTAGAAGTTGATTTGAAAATTCCGTCATAACTTGGAACAAAATGATCTGGGGAAATGTCATCTACATTTTCAATTGCTTTCTTTTTTTGTTAAGAGGTTGATTGGAGAATTCCAGTCAGATTATATGTAGTTTATGTTCCGAACCAATGATTCCGTAACGTATGTGTGTGTATTATATATATATATATATATATATATATATATGTGTGTATTATATATATATATATATGTGTGTGTGTGTGTGTGTGTGTGTGTGTGTGTGTGTGTGTGTGTGTGTGTGCAGTGGCGAAGCTAGAAAATAGTATGAGTGGGGGCGAAATTATTACCAAGTTATAAATAATTTGGCAGGGGTTTAAAGGCGGTACCTTGAGCCAATTTTTTAATACTTTATACTTCGAATATATATATATATATATATATATATATATATATATATATATATATATATATATTACAATAAAAATATAATGAGTAATAATATATGGTATATATACACTATATTGATTCATAATAGACTTTTTTAATCACAATTGTTCATAAGTAAGTAATTCATTATTTATTTTTAAAAGTAATATAAATTAGATTATTATTTAGTTTAAAATATTATAGAGAGAGATACATATATTGAGAGGATATGAGTCATATGTGGTTAAAATTTGATTAACAATTTCAGTATAAAAAGAGTGGGTGCAAATTGCTTTGAAACTGGAAAGTGCAATACCCAATTTCAGTAAAGTGTAATACCCAATTTCAGTGGGTGCAAATTGACTCTTCTGACCCTCAAAAAAAATTCATTTATCATATATTAAAAAAATAAAAAATTCAAGTAATCGATTATTTAATTGACTAATAATATAACCGCCAGCCAGATATATATGGTTCGAATCTTAAGCTTACTTTCTATCTAACATACTTTGCATACTCTTTTTTAGCGACGGATCGGGCGACGATTCGGTTTGTTGCTATAAATTAAGAAGGTTCTGACTATGAAAGTAGTGTCGAATTAAGGACAATGAAGAAATGTAAGATGAGAAAGTTATATATAAGGAGGATGGAGAATTACTAGTAATGCGCATTTATGATCCTAAAATATCATAATTATGTGGAGTCATCTATTTACTACTCCCTCCGTTCTTAAAAGATTGTCGTTTTAGGAAGTAATTTTTGTTCCAAAAAGATTGTCGTTTTGAGTTTATCAATACACATTAGTTATTTTTTCCCCTATTTTATCCTTATTTAAAGCTTTCTTCTATTTAAAGTTTTCTTCCCTTTCCAATGATTCTTATTCAATTTAATGTTATAATTCAAGTAGTAATTGGTTGAATTGAATAAGAAACATTGGGAGGGAAATAATTGGTTGAGATAATTAATAAGGGTAGTATAGTATTTTTGTTAGGTATTAATTATATTTTTTAATCTATGTGTATTAACTTTAAACGACAATCTTTTAAAAAAAGGACTATATGCTAAACTATGCATCTACATTATGACTGGATTAGGAAAATATATAGTTATTCAGCTCATTAATTGAATGATAATTTTACAGCATTAATTAAGCATAAAACTTTAAGCTTGGCCACACATACTAATGCTGATCAGGTTAAACTTCGTTTGACCATTCATAATTAGGTTTCTTAGTGGTTAACTATTCTCCTAACCTGAAAAAGTTACTCTATGAGAATAGAGAGCCGATTTTTTAGCATTTGTTTTGGTTTGTATTATTTTAGGGTAATAATAATTGTGAAGCTTAGCCGTGGACAAGAATCTGAAAGTCGAGAGCCATCTTTCGAAAAGGAATTAGTAAGGATCGCCAAGTGGTCACTTTCTTTGAATTGTTATTTTCATGTATGAACTTGTCATTCATATGAATGAAGATATGATGGAGAGTTTAACACTACAAGACAAACAAAGTTTCGTCGATAGCAGTCCAACCAAAGTTTCTGAAATTGGGCAGTATTACAATGCACTGCAGCAGCAGCCTGATGTTGTTTACTAGTTGCAAGCAGGATGGTTCGAATTGATGAAAACATCATGAAGCTGTCTCGGCAATGCTGGATATGCTCAGAACAACTATAATTTAAGGTCTATACAACTGTGTCACACAGTGCGGTGAAACTACACAGAAAAATTGAAATAGCTTAATAGCTCAAGCTATTGTATCATAGTTTTTTTTAATTACCTGGGCCCCTTGTAAACATGTAAATCTTGATTATTGTGTTTATGAAATAAAATTCAATTATTGTTTTCATCAATTTAGTTTGTTCTAATAACTTCTCTTAGCATGACACATATTGTGTTTCTAAAGATCTGATATCAGTACTAACTTTTACTGACTTTTACTTTATTTACAGTAAAAGAGGACATGCTTGCAAAATTAATGACAAACATTCAACAGGCTTGATCATCTGTACTTAAATTAGTTATATTGCTATGCACTGATTATAATTTTACAAACATGACAAACATACATGAAAATACATCAAAAACATTCAAATTCCATCAAACTTTTACTCGTAAACTTTCTTATTTTACTGCTCCTTAAATGGTGTTCCAGAATTTGGATGATTGTTAAGACCATATGCACCATTCCAAAATTCCTCACACGCTGCCCTACTCCTAGCATTTGCCCAAAATACATTCCTTAGCCTTCTTTCCTTATCCTCCTCTCCTTATCCAAATCCATCAAATAAAAGAAATTAGCATTATTAGCTTGCATTTTAAGAAAGTAGTTCTGAACTGTCGTAGCATCCCTATCACCCAGCCTTAATCGTCTCATTTATTGATTATAACAGTCTTTCTCTAAAAATGGAACATTCTCATGACCACCAACTTCATCCAAAAATGAACTAAAGTTTTTATTTGGTCTAATACCCGCCCTATCATTAACTTCAAGTCTCCTTTTAACGTACATCCTCATAACCCTATTCTTCTTATAAAATCTAGATTTTTCTAGGCTCAAAGCATGATTGTGATCAAGGATTATTTGTGAGGCTAGCCACTTACCATCAAGACATAATACAATTCTAATCTTAGCTTTACATCATGTTTTTACTGTTTGGAGGCTTTTTTAAGACATTCTTTGAATTGCTTACTATTTGTCCGGTTCAAGAGCATGAAAGAACCACACAATTAACCTCCCCATCATCACCCATTTTTGAATATCTTTTTTTCATTGGGAACCTTTGTTTGTTAGCATATTTTGTGACGCACCCAAAATAAGTATACATCACCCATTTTGAGTCGTCAATAACATGGTACAGAAACAACTACAACTTTATTAATACAACATATAAACTGTGAGTTTAAATACAAATATTACCATCTAGACAATATTCACACCCAAATAAGTCCTCATTATAATTATTGGTACATTATTTTATAAAAATGGTGAGGACTACTAAGACAACATTCTAGTTCCATCATTCCACACCCCGACTAGAACTCGCTACATTCTCACCTCCTGAGAAGAAAAATAGAACAAAAAGGAAAAGGGTGAGCTCAACTAGCCCAGTAAAGAATATTATGACTAAGATAATATAGAATAAATTATCGTTAGTCTTCAACAGGGAAAAATCTGATAAAATACAATAGACAACAAGTTTCAGATCAATATTTGCAGCGAAAATAATAATTCATAGAAGAGTTACGTAGAGAATGAAATCTACTATAATATATGAATTTAAAAGTCCATCATCAATATTTTATCCCTGTAACATCAACCAATATTCATCTTGAATTAAATATTCATCTTTGCACTACAAGTCAAAGATAGTCATCAGTCGGTCATGTTCATCTTAACACCTGTATATCTTTGCACTACGGGCCAAAGATATTCATAAGAAAATCAACCATCTTTGCACTACAGGTCAAAAATATTCAGTAATACCATCATTTAGGACTGAGGATGATGAAAAATATTTAAAAAAAAATGAATCCAGTGAAACAAAAGAACAAGTATTATGGATTCGTACTTTAAACAATCCGAGTTCAAAAATACTTCATAAATAATCATAGTGAAGTAAAATTCAAGAATGATCAAAACATGGATACAATCAAAGCTAGTATGCATAGGAAAATGCTTAGAACACCAAAGCAGAAAATTTAATAAAATATTAATATTTTCAAATTATATTCCTACGCACACCACACCAGACCAACATCATCAGCCATCTACCCCACAAAAATAACAAAAACGTTTTTCTTAATTAAAATATTTTAAACTTCAAAACTTCAGTTTCTGGTGTGATTTTCAATTCTAACCTAAGCACCCTATTTATAGGAAAATGCTTAGAACACCAAAGCAGAAAATTTAATATAATATTAATATAATTAAAAAAATTTAAGCCCACCTTAGACAACTGATCTCATCTCATTTTGCACATGTTAGTGTAGCCCAAAAAAACATTTTTCTTAATAAACATAATTAAAACTTCAAAAAATCAATTATTCTGGAACTTCGGAACTTCAATAATTCATAATAAATAGCCCTTTTATCAGAAAAATTCGAACCACATGTTATTTCCATAGGAAATTCCATTCTCTACAACTTTGTAAGTTTAAGTTTTTCCAAATTTCAAGCAGAAGTTGACCGAAATCCACAAACGAGCAATTTTACGGGCTATAATCCAATTTCGGTCACAAAGTGAGGCCCACAAACATGTTTAACATATTTTAAATATTTTTTTGTAACAAAAATATTCCTCCTCCTCATTTATTCATATATCCCACATTCATTATAAAAATATCACCATTATTATATTATTAAAATATAATAATATATTTAAATAAATTATTTTATCTAAAAAGATAAAATATCAATTTTCAACAATTGTCACATTAAAAATTTTCTCCATCTATATCCACATAAAATGAATATTTTCCTTATCATATAAATCAATAATTAATTATTCACAAATAATATTACGTAATCACAATCTGCAACCAAAGCATTCCAGGAAAGAGGGGGCTTTCCAATAAAGATTTCTCCTTACTTGCGCGCAATTAGGTGACCAAACCTCTCCTTAGATAGAACTTTCTAGACATTGCCAATAATGTTATGTAATAATATTATTCAAATAATATGAATTATTGATCTGATAATGAAAATATTGTGTAGTGACAATTATTGAAACAACAATAATATAAAATATTAACGTAGCAATTGTTGAATCAATAAAATATTGAACAGTAACTACTGTAACAATTATTAAGTAGTGCCTTCTTACGTAAGAATCAATAATTGGTGTAATACCGTGTCTTGCATCGTGTTTTAACCCACGGGTATTTTAAAAAGATACTCAGAACAACTACGCCTGATTATTTATAAACAACTTATATTTGTCGTTTTCTTCATCCAATCGCTTTCCGTTATGGGGCCCACACAAGGCTGCACCGTCGTACGAATATTCCCCGACAGTAAGAATATTCCATGACCAAACGAATATTCTCCGATAAAATGAATATTTTATAACCACTTGCATATTTAAAATATTTGCGCATTTTACCCATAACTAACCACATTAATCAAATCAACCCTTACTATTTCAAAATAATAAATAGAGGAAATTTAATTTTATTTATAATAAGTTGGGGTCTTACATATTTAATGTATTATTCTACACAAACATCAATATTGTCAAATTCCATTTTCTATTTCCGAATCTTTTATCTCATCTACAGCTACTGCGCTTTCCACACACTCATCAAATTCTGAATTATCATTCATATCATTCTCCTCAATGTGTTCATTCATCTTTGTACTTAAAGATATATTCGATGATTATGTTTCCATTTGTGCCCAAAAAACCTGTATAGAAAAAAAAATAAAAACAAAAACAAAACACTTAATCCAAAATTAGGGCATTTTCTTTGTAATGTTTTTTTTGAACCATGTATGGAGAGGGTAAGATGATATCAATTAAAAGAGAGAATGTTTTTTGTTTGAACCATGTTTTTCGATATCAATTAATCCATTTGTGCACAAAATTAAACCTAGATCCAAATCTCAAGAGGGAAAAAGTGTTACCTGAGATGGAGATCGTCGAAATTGGTAGGGAGGACGGAATGTCCAAGATCGCTAGGATGGAGAGGGAGGATTAAATTTCGTAGTAGATGTTTGGGATGGGTGGATGATTATATTTCGCAATAATATTTTGGCGGGATGGAGCCTCTGATGGTGTCTTTCATACTTATTTCTTTTGATAGTTGTGGAGGATGACTTTTTCTTCTCTTTGGGGGACCCACGGTCTAATTAGTTGTCCAATATGTTTGTCCGTTTAGACTTATTGATTTGACAGTTGTAAGAAATTAAATGTTGGATTACCTATGCACCAACCTCCTCAGAGCTCATACAACACAACACATGTAATTAAGCAAACTTTTTTTTTTCTTTCTTTAAGATATATTGTTCTTAATTATTCCCATTTGTGAATCTATCAAATCCAATATATATATATATATGGAGAATGATTCATAGTATCTATTTGCTATGAATCAAAAAATAACATATAACATATATACCTTACATTCAAAAAAAGAAGGGTTGCGATTGAAAAAAGGCATTACCGTCCGCATTGATTTTATCGAAATCAATGGATGTAAGTAACTAGCTTTAAGTCGTATATATATATATATATATATATATATATATATATATATATATGACAATGATCCATAGCATCTATTTGCTATGAATCAAAAATAGACAAATACCATCTAAATATTTGCCCATTCTGAACCATCCATAGCAATAATTTTATTAAAAAATAATCCCAGCATCCGCTAGTTATTCTAGCGAACAGTATTAAAAAGTTTTTTGGACCATTATGTCCCAATCAACCCCCTTGTCAGTTAAAAAAAAAACTTGGTCCGCTAGAATTACTAGCTATGCATATTGACCTAACCAAAGCTGACGAAGGAAAGCTACTGTGATTTCTCCCTGGGTTGCTGTGATTTTGTTTCTCCCTGCGTTTTCTCCCTGCTGCAACAAATTGGGTTTAAAGTTGAATTGGAGTATAAGTCAGATCGGCAAGGTTGAATTTCAGCTAGTTGAATTTTGTCATCAATTTGATATGCTATAGATTATAGAATATGGTACTGAAAAAAACATATTTATGCAGGGAAAGTTAGAATTCGTCCGAAAAAGTTGTTGCCATTGTTGCTGTAATATGTGTTTCATTGGTGATTTGAGGCATAAGGCTACTTTCTCCTAGTTAGAAAAAAAAGCTAAGACAAAATATGAAGAAGTCTCTCAAAAAGAAGAATCTGGTGAAGATTATATGATTACGTTCAAATGTGCTGATGTAGTTGAGCCGAAAATTACAACTGCAGAACCCTTGCGAGTTAATTTGAACACTGTTAAAACAGCTTCAAACAACTTCTCTGCTGATAACAAGATACGTGAAGACGGGTTCAGTGAAGTCTTCATTGTACAAAGTTGGAAGGATCTTAAGTAGAACTTTGAACTTCTTACAAGTTGCATATCCCAGATAATCTTGAACTTGAAATTCATTGCAACGTGCAATAGTTCATCTGATGTTGTACAAAAACTTGCAGGGAGGGTACTGTGCTGAATAATTTTATTTGTAAAACAAAATTACATATTAGTATGCTTTTTTTTAAAAACTATTCAACTAAATTTCCATATTTACGTGCAAGACGCTAGTTAAATTTATTTGTAACTTGAGACCTATTTTACTTGAGTCTGAGCTGCACGCGTTATTGGAGCTGGAATAACTAGCGGACCATTTTAAAAACTACTTCGTTTCCCTTCCGTTGAGGGGCATAATCATCCAAAAAACTTTTTAATACTGTCAGCTATAGAACAACTAGAGGACGTTGGGATGCCTTTTTTAATCTACTTCGTTTCTCTCGTCCGCAGTACGGTAAGTATTTTTGGCCAATTGAGAAACGAGGTCGCTTTTAAATAAGTACTGTCTCCAATATTAAATTGCGGACACTAAGTATGCCAGACTAATTGGCCAACGACATCGTATTGGCCAAACTCAGATTTTTTTTTTAATTTTCTAGGCTCCGCGGTATTAAACTGCGGATGCAAAATACATTCATTTTGAAACCGAAGACATCTGTTGAATTTCTGAAGCCATCCGAATTCGAAGTCATCCGAATCCGAAGACATCTGTTGAACTTTTAAAGTCGAGGAGTCAAGTTAGTCAAATCAAGTTCAATTTTTAAAATTCTAATTATTTTCCTCTGTTCTACCGTTCCCTCCCTTTCCTCCTCTCTCTAGGGTTTTGAGTTTTTCATAATCTGGGTTGTAATATGGCCGATAATCTGGTTTTCGTCCTCCTTTTCAACAGATGTCTTTGACTTAGGAACGAATGTATTTGGCATCCGCAGTTTAATACTGTGGAGCCTAGAAAACTAAAAAAATATTGAATTTAGCCAACAATACTACGTCGTTTCTCAATTGGCCAGCCATACTTGGCGTCTGTAGTTTAATACTACGGACGAGACTTTTATAAGGAGGGTTATTTTGGTTATTTGTCCCGTCTGTAGTATTAAACTGCAGAATATTGGAAACTAAACTGCGGGCGGGAGTTCTATTAAATCGTTCAATCTTAAGATGGAGGGTCATGATGTGTTGTAAGACTAGACTTTTTTTTACAACGTTAGCTATAAATTATAGAAATAACTTATAAGGGTGGAACTATGATCTTTTCCATTTCAAATAAAATGGAGTCTCAATTTTTTTGTATATTTCTCATCACACATTTTAAATCTGAACTATAAAATGAAGGAAACGGAAAGGATCCTAATTTGTAGGGGTGGTAGGGGAATCAGCGAGAGGTGAAACTTGAAAGAGGAGGACATGGCCAGGGCACAAGCATATTAAGCTAACAAGGGAACACATCACTAACACAAGATAGTTTAGTTTGTTTCTCATAGTAATAATCAAACTTGAAGCTACAATGCACAAAAATCAAATGAGAATCCTCACTTTTTTCTGCATATGTTATCTCAAATATAATCTGCAAAGAACTCGTCTCGTCTAAATCAGTCCATACTATACAAGTATATATAACCATTACAAGCCTACCTACCTAGCTAGTTAATTAAATAAATACCTTATATATATATATATATATATATATATATATATATATATATATATATATAGCCAACTCTAATGACTCAATCATGATCTCCGGAGAAATCAGGCTCGTCAGGTTTGAACATCTTAGGCATCTTTAAGTCAGAGTCAGCAGCGTCAACCCCTGCAAGCTTTTGCACAACCCCTCTTCTAGTATTTGCCGCAAACTTTGAAGCCAATATGGTAGCTCCAATATGCTGGACATTGCTGTTGTGAGCTGCGGAGTCTTCATAACCTTTTTTTTCATAATCTCCCCCTTCAACTTGATCGTCATAATTTTCATACTCTTCTAGTATATATTTATAGAACAAGCTCTCGCGTTTGCCCAGTTCCTCTGCCAGAGCCTTTTTCTTATGTCTCCTCCAAGCAGCTTGTATGAAACAAGCTCCCCACGTCCTCCACTGGTGTGAATAGTACCTGAAAGCATGCTGCAGTTTCTTGCTATGAAGACGTTTGAATTGCTTTGCCACAAACTTGAGGTCTTCGGCTCGTAGTGCAAATGCTTCGACTTCGGTTAGAGATTTGACTGTTCGGGTGGAGGATGGAAGATTAAGGTTTGAAGTGGGCATTAAGGCCCACGTCAGCAATTCTTCTCCACAGAAGTCACCGTTCTTAAGAGTAATGGAGTTGAAGAATCCAGAGCGTCCGCGGTTTGTTGTGGAGCTTTCAGTTGACCTCTGATTATGAAAAGCATCTCATTCACGGGATCGCCTTCACGGACAATGTACGTGTCTTTGGTGCTCAAGGAGGAAACCAGATGTTCACATATTGCGTCTAAAAGTTGATCATCCATTTGTGAGAAGAAAGGAACCTGAAAACAAAACGTGTCTGAAATTGCAATTGAACGACTAAAGATCACAAGAATCAACATCAGCAACAAAATAGCCAGTATGTATGCACGAGATGAACTTACTCGGCGCACAAGACCAAGGCAAAGATGCCTTTGAATTTGACGTTTGAGGTCCAAGGGCAAAGCATTCAAGATATCTTCCTCATCTACATCTCTTGTAGCTAGCCATTGATATTGAACAAACCGACGAACTCGATCCTGCAGATCCAGAGGTAGTTGACGGTGCCTCATCCATTCCTCTGTATCTTTTCTTTTTACCCTCCATTCTTCAAGTCTCGCTTGTGTAGACTGCAGATAGGTCTTCATATCGCAAACATAAAACCGTTATAAGATTTGATTGATTGATCCCACAAAATTCAGTTTAATCACAGGGCATAATACAATTGAACTGTTATTGAGTTGCAAGTCTCAGACTCCATGCTATTTCTTCATTGTGACTTTCCATTATTAGCAATAAACTCAAAAACCAAATCAATGGCAATGTAGTTTCGATGTGAACTAGATGGGAAGGAGTGTTCATATGCACGTCAACACTTTGACTATCTGGTTAAGGTGGATAGAGAGACTTTTTTGTTCATGTAACAGGATTATATTAAGAGCCAATTAATTATACCTGCATGTTTCCGATCAACAATGAGAAGAAAACTAAACCCGCAATGCAAATAAGACTACAAAATACTGTTTCCCCCATATCAGTGCTTGTCATCAAATTTTGACCATATGAACTGCATATCATGAGACAAATCGAAAGATAATTAGAATTAACAGTTCAAAAGATTATTAGTATTAATTGATACAGTTGATAGCAGCTATATTAAATGCTATGGGCAAGTGAACGATTGAAAAACAAGAAGTTTATTTGGTTCAACTCTATCTATGTGTAGGAAAATCTATGAGGTAAAGAAGGCAAGTAGCAACCGAACTGCATGTATCTGTAACAAATGCAAGGTTGCATTATTGATTACTTTGACTATGCACAAGAAAATTTCTAGATCAACAAGAAAATAGTCACATACATATATGATAATGTGTGCAACCTAGTTTAGAGATATATTAGTATTTGCAACTGGAGGTATAAAAAAAGTGAGTCTGGTAGGGCAGGAGCTAGGAGAGACTAGAGGAAATGTATGAATGAATAGTGTACACATCAAAGACCATCATTTGCTCGACTCTAATGTTAGAACACCACGCCCAAGGCAAACGTGTCTCAGCAACTTTCTTAGAGTCATCCTGAGCCCCGCTCCACCCAACTCAAATACTTCACCTTTGAGTCCTTCAAGAGCTTTGCTTGACTCTAATATTACTCCACCACGCCCGGGGCAAACGTGTCTCAGCAACTTCCCTAGAGCCATCCTAAGCCCGCTCCACCCAACTCAAATTATCCTGTGCTCCACCTGATTCAACTCTATTTACTCCACCCACGAGGCCTACGAATTTACCCTCGCACCTTGGAGTTGCACCTTGGAGTTGTTCTTGGGCCCATCGAAACCATGAACTTTGAGAGCCATCCTAAGCCCTAAGCCAGCTCCACCCGGACTCAAATTATCCTGTGCTCCACCTGATTCAACTCTATTTACTCCACCCACGAAGCCTACGAATTTACCCTCGCACCTTGGAGTTGTTCTTGGGCTCATACCTGATTCAACTCTATTTACTCCACCCATGAGGCCTACGAATTTACCCTTGCACCTTGGAGTTGTTCTTGGGCCCATCGAACCATGAGCTTTGATACCATTTTGTAGCGGAATTGTACGATCCATCCCACATCAATTCATCACCATGTATCGCACACCTGTGTAGACTGGCACAATAAGTATGTTGGGTCACCTCCTTACCTAAAAGGTTAACCTATTAGGTTGAGCCTCTACCATACTTATTAATCCATCTACACTCTTGAATTTATCCAATGTGGGATTCATCTTCCATCCATATACATATAGATAAATATGGAAGATCAAACAGATTTATAGAGACAAGATGAGGAGAGAGAATTATATATATATATATACGGCCCCGTACAAGGACATCCACCTTAAAGAGCAATACAGTCTTAAATAGCATTCAGTTTTTAAAAAGCCGCATTTTTAATATCTCTCTCTTCACTCAGTCTATTTCCATCCGGCTTTTTACAATCTCTCTCCTCACTTAGTCTATTTCCATCGAAGACTCAGCTCCTTCATAAAATCGATTAGCGATTCTCCATCTCATAAAATCGATTGCAAGATCCGAGCTTCTTCTCCATCGCGATTGTTACAACTGAGGGAATGAAGCCCTTCTCCATCGCCATTGCTGCAACTGAGAAAGCCAAGCCCTAGAAACTAGCCCTTGATTTTTGAAATCAATTTCAAGACCCGAGCTCCTTCTCTATCGCGATTGAAATCCGAGCCCAGTTAGTCTTCAGAATAGAGAGCCCCTTGAAATCTTGACGTGCCCTAGAATCTGCGATTTGGTACTTTTATTCCAATTTGTATACTATTTTCCAATCTTCACTTATTATGGTATGTTTCTACTAACAGACCTTGTAAACTAATAGCAAGCAGTAAGTGAATTTTGGGGTTGGCGTAAGGGATTATGGTATGTTCGTATTGTAAGGGACACTCTGTAGAAATAATAGCAAGCACCATTTCTTTTATTTTGTTTATTGAAGTCTCAATACTTATGCCACCATATATGAATTGCTAATATCAACAGAGAAAGAAATTATGCATCATGTTTTTAACACATGTTTTTTATCCTACTATCAGTAGCTTCGGGCACAGGATCTAATTCATACACCCAACAAGACTAAGTGTTCATGGTTTCTAATCCCAAAGACTATTAAATAGCTTGAAACTCAAAAATCCTGAAATATCATGGAAAATAGATTGCGAACTAGGGTTCAAGAGAAAAGGACTAATGTTCATGGTTTTGTAGCTGTTAAAAGGACATCTTTTGTTTAGTTTTGTATTAGTCTATTTTTGGAGCTAGAGTCTATGAACTATAACTGTTATGCTCCTGTTTTTCCTATGTGTTTTGAGATAATAACAACTTCCTGGAAACAAATGTGTTTTGAGATAATAACAGTTTTGATTATGTTGCATGCACCCCATTCCAACACCCGAAAGAGTCAAGTTAAATGGCCGCAATTAACCACTGTCATTGTCATCGCCCGACTATGTTGATAACTTCTTGGACTGATTTGAATCCTGGTCGTCGATTCTATGGATGTCAAACTGCAAGAGTAAGTATTAGTCTGTTAAAAGGACATCTTTTGTTTAGTTTTGTATTGATGTTTGTTCTCAAAAAAAATTCTTTTTTGACAGCCTCATGGTTGCGGGTATTTCATGTGGTATGATCCTCCGATGTAGGAGAGCTATTCAAGTGATTCCTGGTTTGTTGAGGAAGTTGAGGGCTCTTGAAAATGAAGAACAAAATGTTAGACGCAAACATAGGATTTACAAGATAATCACATGGGTTTCCTTAATTTTGCTACTTTGGAATTTCTTTGGAACCACCTCTGTGCAAGAAGTTGTGTGAAGTCCATATTTTAAATGGCATTTGTATTAATTACAATGCAACAAAGTTGATTACTACTAGTTGATTGTATTGATTTTAAATGGCATTTGTTTTGATTGTAATGCAACAAAGTTGATTACTACTAGTTGATTGTATTCGGTTTCATAAAAAATGTTCCTCAGTTTAAAGTGATCCCTTGCTAAGACTGTTATAGATATGACAAGTGAGAAGGAACATACTTTTTTACTTTGTCTCGAAATACTGGTGGAGATGCTGTTAGGTGCAAACAGTATAATGTGATAAAATAACCATCAAAAGCAAGATGATTGAAATCTGCAGCATCATTAAGCCAAGAACCACTCCAATCAAACATAACATTTCTTTTATAACATACATAATTACAGCTTAGCATACATCAAACATATAGAGTGTCTTTAATATCCCAGAAATGACTGCAGCTTAGAATACATCACATAATTTCTTTTATAACAGGTAAAATAATTCTTCTAACATAGCAGCCATATTCATAAAGCAAACATAAACACAGTTAGCAGCAACTCTAACAACTCTTCTAACATAGCAGCTCTAACAACTCTTCTAACAATGACTTTCTAACATAGCGATGAGGGTTAGACAACACATGACTCTAACATAGCGGCGAGACATAAATACTACACACTGGCAGCTCTAACATATGGCGAAAGTTAGGCAATGACACGACATACACATAGCACTTTACACACCCTTTTGCACGCACTTGGTTGGGCTCAATGTAATTATGTTGTGAAGTCCCAGTCATGTTAACTGACTTGGATGCACTCATTCCACCAGACTCCATTTCATTGTTTCGTTTGGAACCATTATTCCCAATTATTTGCTTGATCTTTTCATATCCAATATCAAAACATTCCTTTAACACATCTGTGGCTTCTTCATTTGTGAGAGCACTATCAATCATCTCTAGAGATTGTTGAATCAATTGACTTCGCAAGAGTAAGTATGCATTATCATCTTTTATCTCCACACCATTATCATCAACTACACCACTTGATTTTGCCCCTTTTGTCCACCTTTGTAAAATGTATTTTGTAGGCAATTTGTCAAGATCATGATACTTATGCAAATAAGCTATCACATGCCGACATAGGATTCCCAAACTTTCAAACTTTTTTGCAAGTACATGTTGCATAATCCAAAGAGTTGTCATACTGAATTTCTCTTACTTTAAACTTGCTGACATTCCTTCGGTAAATCTTATATACACGGTGATTGACATCCTCCGTCAAAAGTTCAAACCTATAATTCAGGCTCTCACATAACTCTTCTTCAAATTTATAATATATAGAGTGTGTATAAATGTCAACCATTTGAACTAAGAAGTCATGACGATATTTCATTCTCGGCCTCTCAACCAAATCTTTGTTATCCGAAACCAACTCATTGTGTCATTGATGTTGAAGGCCCTGACCAAATTGAATCATAAAATCCACTAAAGAATTCCTTTTCGAAATAAACTTTTTAAAAAATGCATGACAACTCTCCGCTCGTTGGCTACTTGACATTCCAGCTGAGAAAACATGATTCGGATGTGCGGGTGCCCATCTACAACGGATGTCATACATTGATTGTGGCCATTTATTAGCATTCAACCCACTTTTCTCCATTAACGCTACCCAAGTAGAGTCAAAATCTTCCAGTCTCCGAATTCCAAATGCAATTTGAAAACTCTTTATAATAAGCACTGTATTTGACTGAGTCAATCTTCTCTGAAATTTTGGTTAATATGTGCCAACTACAATACCTATGAAATGTATTAGGAAGAATATGTGAAATGGAATTTTTCATAGCCGGATCCTGATCGGTGATAATCATCTCAGGCGCATCGCCTGGTATTGCTTCCAAAAAGCACTTGAAAAGCCATTCAAAACTAGCTATGGTCTCATCACTTAAGAAAGCACAACCAAATACAGTAGTTTGCCCATGATTATTAACCCCCATTAGTGGTGCAAATATCATTCCATAACGATTAGTATTGTATGTGGTATCAAAAATGACAACATCACCATAAAATCTATAAGCCCGTCTAGAAGTTTTATCGACCCAAAAACAACGAGTGATCCGATTGTCCTCATCTGTGTCAATTGTGAACATGAATGAAGGATTCTTTTGTTGTTCTAACTGTAAGTACTCATTCAACATATCCCCATCATGTCCCTTCAAGTCATTGCGCTTGTCTCTTTCAAAGTTATATAAATCTCGTTGCGTGCAACCAATATTTTCAAAACCACTCGCCTGCACTGCAAGAAAATTGTATTATTGGTATTGTGGTATATTCACTATGCCAAGTTGCTGAGACAACGATTTTTGGGCAATTGACACATTACGATGCGATCATAACAAATGCCTCTTATGTGGAGTTGACAATGGATGACAATGACCCTCCTCAATTTTAGTAATTACCAATAAGTTATTTCTCTTTAACACTAGAATTTTTGCACCACAACCTTCTTTTGTAGATCCACGTTTTCTTTTTACAACCACATCGGCTAATAATTTACCCTTTCCTTACTTAGAACACACATACTCCTTCCTATAAATCTCATCGCTACCCGCCCTTTTTTCTCATTAAACTTTCGTACACTAAATACAGCATGCATTGCATATGTATTGTAAAACGTGTGAATATCATCTAATGTTTGAAATTCTTGACCAAGCTTAGGCGTCACCTCATCTGCTACTTTAGGATAATAAACAACAATATTAGTATTGTTTGCATTCAACCCCTCTCCACTCGAGTCATCCCCATCCATTTCTATTTCCAAATTCCTTTCTACATTATCCCCGCAACTCCCTACCTCATTGTACATGTCATCCATTATATTTACACCTGGACAAACATAAATTGACTTGACAAACAGAAATTGTTGGGATTATAGAGATAAATATATGAAATCACCAATTAAAAAAATTATAGAGATAATAGCTATATTGCTGGGATTTACTTGACAAACAGAAATTTACTTATAATGTGCCCACTGAAAAGTGTGTCCTCTGAACAATAACCTTTTTTATGTCCACTGAACAATAACCTTTTATGTGTCCACTGAACAATGTGCTTCCATCAGCACTCCAACTCAAGCTCATGCGTGATATATGAGTACATGCATTATAAGATTACAATATATGAGAATATCAATAAACAGGTAGCATATTACCACTATTAAAAAGTTAATACAATCATACACAAACACCTAATAAGTCCCTATAACAAATGATACAGGACAATAACTCCAATGTATACCCATTATTGCCATTGGGAAAGAAAAAAGGTTTACAGTTGACAAAGAAAAAGAGAATTGGAGTTATAAAATAAAGCTTGATTCTTATCGCGTACAGTTTTATCAAGGGTCACTAACTGAGGGCATTTGGAGAAGTTTTGTAGGGGCTCTCTCTCATCTAATCGATTTCACCGGCTCTCGCTAATCGATTTCAAAAATCAAGGGCTAGTTTCTAGGGCTTGGCTTTCTCAGTTGCAGCAATGGCGATGGAGAAGGGCTTCGTTCCCTCAGTTACAGCAATCGCGATGGAGAAGAAGCTCGGATCTTGCAATCGATTTTATGAGATGGAGAATCGCTAATCGATTTTATGAAGGAGCTGAGTCTTCGATGGAAATAGACTGAGTGAGGAGAGAGATTGTAAAAAGCCGGATGAAAATAGACTGAGTGAGGAGAGAGATATTAAAAAGTCGGCTTTTTAAAAACAGAATGCTATTTAAGACTGTATTGCTCTTTAAGGTGGATGTCCTTGAACGGGGCCGATATATATATATATAAGAAGGTATAATAATTATGATCTGTTTGGTGGATGATAAACAAGTTAGCAATGAGTCTCTAATCTATTAGATGATGAGTAAGTTTAATTAGGTGGGCTTGTAGCCGTTAAGTCCGTTAGAGCCGCGCGCGAAATCAATGGCTGGTTGGATTGGAATAGATGGAATTTTTTCTTCTAATTATTTGGTTTGGTGAATACTGAATATTCATTTTTTATATTTCTCTCTTATTTTATTTTCACCTTCCACTCTTACTTATAATCAATCACTAACTAACTTTTACCGCGGTAACCTAACTTCTACCTACGTGTATTTTACTAATTTTGCAATGAAAAAACAAAGAAGGGAAATTTTATGAATGAAGAGAAACAGTAAAAGTTTCACGTTATTACTTGGTTAGTTGGTTTATAAAGAGAAAAAAACTCAAGTTTCACTTTTAAATTATTATTTTATTCTTATGTTAATATTGTTGTGTTTGTATGTAAAATCTATAATAGAGATTATAAAATTTATTTATGTTATGTAGTTTTTTATCTAAAGTTATTTATTTTTTAATCAACTATTTTTATTAAAGAAAAAAGAATCAACTCTAAATCATGATGGGACAACGAGGCAAACAAATGACCGTACCAATTCACATTCCTCATATAACTAGTAACTCTCTATTCACTCCAAATCCATTATCTCATTCTCAGGCATATATATGCCATGGGGAGTCGTAAATTTTCTCCAATCGATGTGGAATCCAACGAAGAGGCCTCAGAAATGCTCTGTTCGTCGAGAGGCGCTGCTTTTTCACAATTATTAGCATATAATTAGGACTCGTGACAAGTTCTAATTAAGTTATTTTACGATCGTAGAGTAGTCCGTCAGTGACTATTCTGTGATGGTATAATGACTTAACATTGTGTTATTTAAAATTTACACAGATGTGTACCTCAATTTTTTCTTATAATATATATATATATATATATATATATATATATATATATATATATATATATATATGTAAGGGATCCTTACTTTCTTAAAATGAAGGACTTTTTTTTGCTTTTTTTTTTAAAACAACTAAATTTTTTTTTTTTTAATATTTTATGAAACTGAAATTTTATATAATACAATGTTTTGAATGTGATTTGGATACATATAACAAAATAGGTATATACGATGCATGCAATCGTACATACATTTTTTGGTATAGGTATCCAAATTACGCCCAAAATATTATATTATGGAAAAATTTGATTTCATAAAATACTAAACTTTTTTTTAGTTGTTTTAAAAAAAAAAGCAAAAAAAAAAGTCCTCATTTTAAGAAAGTAAAGGATCCTTACTTGATCATTTGTATATATATATATATATATATATATATATATATATATATATATATATATATATATACGATCAGGATCTTAAGCTCACCTTTTTATCTAGCTCACCTTTGCTCACCCCCTTTTAGCGACAGAATAGGGTGACAATTCAAATTGCTTTCTATTTATAGAACGGTCGTCTTAGTTTTTAGCGACGGACAACACATACACGACTGTTCTATATATAACGACGGACTGAATCGTCGCTAAAGGGGTGAACAAGGTGAGCTAAATAAGGTGTGAGTTTAAGATCCGGACCGTGTAAGACCCCAAATTATTAATAAATGAAATTTATTTTCCTCTATTTATTATTTTGAAATAGTAAGGGTTGATTTGATTAATGTGGATAGTTATGGGTAAAATACAAAAATATTTCGAATAAGCAAGTGGTTATAAAATATTCATTATTGTCGGGGAATATTTGTTTGGTCGTGGAATATTCGTACTGTCGGGGAATATTCGTACGACGACGCAGTTTTTTGTGGGTCCCATAACGGAAAGCTATTGGATGAAGAAAACGACAAATATAAGTTGTTTATAAATAACTTGGCGTAGTTATTACCAATTATCTTGTTGGAATACCCGGTGGTTAAAACACACTTGTCTGGCGTTGTTGAGCAAGAAGGCACTGCGGTATTGCACACAATTATTGATTCTTACGTAAGAAGGCACTACTCAATAATTGTTATAGTAATTCTTTATTCGGTATTTTATTTTAATGATTCAATAATTCTTTGCATTGATATTTTATATTCTTTGTTGTTTCAATAAATTGTCATTTACGGTATTTTCCATTATCAGACAATAATTCATATTATCTGAATAATATTATTGGATAACATTATTGGCAATGTTTAGAAAGTTACATGTCTAAGGAGAGGTTTGGTCACCTAATCATGGCTACAAGAAGGAGAAATTCTTATTGGAAAGCCCCCTCCTTCACAGGAGCGGCACGGTTAGTCGATCTTGTGATTACGTAATATTATTTGTGAATAATTAATTATTGATTTATATGATGAGGAAAATATTAATTTTATGTGGATATAGATGGAGAAAATTTTTAATGTGACAATTGTTGAAAATTAATATTTTATCTTTTTACGATAAAATAATTCATTTAAATATATTATTTTAATAATATATTAACGATGATATTTTTATAATGAATGTGGGATATATGAGTATATGAGGAGAAGCGTATTTTGTGGCATTAAATGTTTAACACATATTTTGTGTGTTGGTGGACACAATTATTGGACAAGAAATTTGATTATAGCTTTATAAAATCGCCTGTTTGTGGATTTGGTCAATTTACATTTGGAATTTGGAAAAACTTTCTTCGCAAAGTTGTAGAGAATTGAATTTCCTATAAAAAATCGCAAGATTCAATTTTACGATAAAAGGGCTATTTATTATGAATTATTGAAATTAGAAGCTTCAAATAATTGATTTTGGAAGTTTAAAATATTTAAAATAGGAAAAAACGTTTTTTTTTTTGTTTTGTGGGCAGCCCTAGCATGTGCAAGATAAGTGAAATCAGTTGTCAAAATGTGCGTAGAGAATTTGTAATATATATAATATTATTATATTAAATTTTTACTTTGGTGTTTTAAGCATTTTCCTATAAATAGGGTGCTTAGGTTAGAATTGAAAATTACACGTAAGCCGAAGTTTTTCTCTCTATATTATCGAGCGTATTCTTGTGAGTATTTTGAGTATACTTTGAGTATTGCTATACTGGTACAAGTTCAAGTCATAGCCTATATCCAGGTGTTTTCATCTGAAATCTTGTCTTTTCGAGGTTAGGGATGTTATTTTATTCAAAAATGATATTATTTCTTCAATATCATTATGCCGAAATAGTGGTTGGAAATTTTATCAAATTTGGAATTTTTTCATGTCGGGATTACTTATTCATGAGTTCTTATTCACAAGTTACTATTCACGAGTTACTATTCACGAGTTCTTATTCATTTAGTACTATTCACGAAGCGTGAAGATGTTTTTTTATGAAATTTATATCTTTTGGTGTCGGAGTTACTATTCACGTATACGACAATTATTCACGAATCTGACCTTATTCATAGAAAAATAAAATTTCTTTTTTTTTGTCCAAAATATCTATTATGGATACTAGCTTTGATTGTATCCATATTTTGACCATTCTTGAATTTTACTCCACTCTGATTACTTGAAGTATTTTTGAACTTGGATTGTTTAAAATACGAATCCATAATAATTGTTCTTTTGTTTCTTTGGATTCGTTTCCTTTAAAATATTTTTCATCATCCTCATCCTAAATGATGATATTCTTTGAATATCTTTGGCACCTTTAGTGCAAAGATGAATGATTTCTTGATGAATATCTTTGGCCGTAGTGCAAAGATGAACACGATGGCCCGATTAATATCTTTGGCCCAGTAGTGCAAATATGAGCAGTGTTTAGATGAACATGATTAATGATGAATATCTTTTGGCTCAGTAGTGCAAAGATGAATATTTGATTCGGATATATATTGATTGATGTTACAGGGGATAAAATATCGACGATGAACTTTTTAATTCATATATAGAAGATAGTAGTTTGCATTCTCTACTTAACTCTTCTAATGAATTATTATTTTCCTCGCTGAAGATTGATTTAAAAACTGGTTGTCTATTGTATTCTATTAGATTTTTCCTGTTGGAGACTAACGATAATTTGTTGTATATTATCTTAGTCATAATATTCTTTTCTTGGGCTATTGAGCTCACCCTTTTCCTTTTGTTTCATTTTTCTTCTCGGGAGGCGAGAATGTAGCGAGTCTTAGTCGGGGTATGGAATGAAGGTTCTAGAGAGAGTTGTTTAGTAGTCCTCACCATTTTGTAAAATAATGTATCAATAATTATGATGAGAATTTATTTGCGTATGGATATTATGCAAGCGACAATATCGTATTTAAACTCACATTTATATGTTGTAATAATAAAGTTGTAGTTATTTACATCTATGATTTGGCAACCATTTCGAGAATAGGTTGGATGGAATGGAACCTATTTTAGGCGTTCTGCAGACCGTGTGTGTGTGTGTGTGTATATATATATATATATATATATATATATATATATATACTAATTAAGTGACAACCGGCCGGAGAATTAAAAGAAAGAAAAACTAGTAACTACATACATTGGGGAGAGAAAGAGGCAAGCAGATATGATGTTTCCTGCGTACAGGAAAAAACCAAGATTATAATTTATAAATACTTATGTATTGATTAATTTAATGAATTGAAAATGAAAATATGTATACATAACCACAAAATACACTCCAATGACAAAAAGACGAAAAGTAAAAGAACAATGGCCGCGGCGCCGGCACATATATAAAGCATGATATTAAGTTCGAATATATAAATAAATATATAAAAATACTAATCCGTACTACTACTTGTTAGCTTATAAGCCCATATTATTTTGTATCTCTTTTTATAATCATTTTTAATTACTATAATATTATTTATTTTTAAAGGTAAAAGTCATTATATACTAACTTATTATTCTAGAACGATTTTATTTTTAAATAACTATATACTAAAAATATTAAGAAAAATAGTATGAGAAAATAATAAATGAAATTAAAAAGCGTAGTATGTATTATAAAATACATCAATGATTAAACTTTATTTACCAAATTTGTTTCCGATGAGAGATCTTAAAGTTAATTAATGTTCAAATAAATTCCTCACTTATATATTAGTTACCTTTTAACATTAAAAATCATGATGACAACTTATTATTTTACAATAATTTTATTTCATATAGAATTTCTTGAACACCAAGTTTATTTCATATAGAATTTCTTAAATACCAAATTTATGCTTTTAGGCCTACACATTTTTGAACTCTAAAAAACTATACATAAATTTAAAAATTAAAAATATATATAGCAACTAAATATTAAATTTAAAAATTGAATATTAAATTAAAATTAACAAAAAAATAATATATTACTAATATATACTCAATTGTGAATTTTAATAATCACTTGTTTGAGTAATGTATTGTAGCCATTTTAATACTAACATAATATGTTAGTTATGCCGCTTCTAATAACAGTGGACGACAATACTATTTTCAGCGTCATCTGTTATTATTAATAAATAATAAAATTAATCTAAGTTGTTGATTCCTATATTGAAAGACATAGATGGTGTATGTCTATTTTTGATATATAACAAATATATGCTACGAATCATTATATATATATATATATATATATATATATAACGGATCTAAAACATACATTTTAAATAGCATACCTCTCTTAAATAACATACTTTTATTATTTGATAATTCCCCGAGCATAAAACTAATCCTAGTGGAAGCATATGATTCATGAACATATAATTTTGTGAATATTGTATCTGCAGTTAATTAACCAACTGCTTTAAAAGTTTAATAAGCTAATGCCTCGAACATTAATGTATACCACTCTTTAACATAAACAACGTAGAAGCTATTAATAAGAACAAAATAACAAATTAATAAAGACATGCATGGGGATTATGTTCCGAACCAATGATTCCGACGGCCGTCCTAATGCTTTCGGTGTCTACCATCTTGATGATCACAAATATTCAAACGAAAGGATATGTAAAAGTAATGTATGTATGTGTGTGTATATATATATATATATATATATATATATATATATATATATATATATATATAGAGAGAGAGAGAGAGAGAGAGAGAGTAGTGAGAGTGAAGAGTAAATTAAGATGGTCCTGACTATGAAAGTAAGGAGGATGGAGATAAGTAATGCACATTTATGATCCTAAAATATCATAATTATTATGTGGAGAGTCATCTATTTATATGCTAAACCATCTACATTATGACTGGATTAGGAAAATATATAGTTATCCAGCTCATTAATTGAATGATAATTTTACAGCATTAATTAAGCATAAAACTTTAAGCTTGGCCACACATACTAATACTGATCCGGTTAAACCTCGTTTGACCATTCATAATTACGTTTTTTAGTGGTTAACTATTCTCCTAACAAGAGAAAGTTACTGATCAGGTGAAAATAAAAAAGACCAAATACACGTACTACTGTAACAAAGAAAGTAGCAATCACATAATTACGTACTACTACTAGAGTATATATTCCTTCGGTCTCATAGTTATAGGCTGATTTTCTATTTTGAGATGTCCTAAGGCTACTTACTATTTATAAAATTTAGTTGAATCATTGTTTTACTTTTATGCCCTTATAATAAATATTCAACCACTATTTTTTTTGGAGAAACAACATTCAATGTCATTATTGTTATCACCACATTTAATGTTGTTATATTCTCAATAAAAAAAATTCAACTTTTTAGGCTCAATAAATGAATTTAGAATAACATAAACGTTTTGTGATTGGTTGAAAGTTTATGTAGATTAAAAATTCATCTTTGGTTAAAGTTCTATTTTAATGGTCAGTACACGTTGATCAATTAAGTTGAGAGTTTCAGTGTGATAAGTAAGGAGTAATTAACTTATTCATTAATTTCATATTAAAGGGTATATGTGAATTTTTTTTGTTAAAATTGCCATTTAAATTGATTTTCTTAAACTATATGCCAAAAGAAATCAGCCTATAACTATAAGACGAAGGGAGTACGTAGTAATTACATATTTTGTTTCTACACAAATATTAATTGTCGTGCATTAGAATATACAAGCATCTTTGACCCTTAATTACCGTTTGGTTTGAATGTGGTCGTATTGACAATGAATAAAAGTCTGAGTGTGTATATATATATATATACACACATTAATTTTCTAAATTTTTATTTAATAAAAAGTAGCTGATCTAAATAAAAAGTAGTACTTTCGTTTTGAGAAAGGAACTGCGAATGTCTGTGATAGTATGTATAAAAAGAATATGTTTGAAAATTAAGGTCATTAATTTGTTGCATGCTTTAATATAAAGATAATCTACTACAAGAAGAAGGTTTATCAGCGACCGCCTATCAACGATTGATTACGATCGCAGATAGACATCAGCGACCGCATGCGGTCGCTGATAGTCGCATAAAATCTGGTCGCTGGGATGCACATCAGCGACCACTATTAGCGATCGCCTTATCTGCGACCGCTATTAGCGACCGAAATGACAAATTCGGTCGTCAATTTGAGTCAGTATGGTCCAAAACCAAAACTGAAGTGGTCCACGTGACAGCGACCGGTATCAACGGCTGATAGCCTCAAATGTAAAGCAGATTTTTGCTGTTTTACAGAATTCCCAAAAATTTATACCTATTTTGTACCTGTTTTATCCCAACACACATACACAATAAGATAAACAGCATACACAACACTATAAACATCTATCGTCCACCGACACATACACCAAAACTAGTATATAAACTATATAAACTTTTAAACACCAATATGATTTGAATAAATAAAAACAAATCAAAACTTGTTTAACTAATATACAGACATCCAAAGAATGAATATACAAGTACAAACTTATACTATAACTACAAAACTGATCTAAAACATGTACGTCAAGCATCATCGATCGCCTCCTTGATCACCCTGTAATTAACAAAATAATAAAACAAGTTACAAATATAGTAACTATGTTGATACTGATATATATTACGATAATATATACAACAAATTGATTTTATACCTCGTCGCCATCCCCATGTCGTCATCTGTCTGCCGCCATCGCTTGATTTAACTCCTCGGATCAAGAGCCCCTGGTGCCCGCCAAAGATATCTTTAGAAGATTTCGATCTCGACATATAGCTCTCACATAGTCAGCCGGAGTATGAACAGCTGGATGACTCGATGACTTTGAAGACTGGGTAGCAGAGCTGCCTGAGCCACTGAAGGATGGGCGTCGTCGTTGTCCTTGACCTTTAATGTAGTTCTTCTTCACAACAGACGCCCTCTCCCACAACTCTTGATCAATAGGCGGACGTGGAGTGCCTTCAGGATAACGCTCATTCAATAAATGCTTATAAGTATCCTGTCATCATGTTAACAATTAAATAGTTAAAAAAAAATTCTGTAAGCATTGATAAACAAGATCAAGTTGTTCAAACTTATTACCGCTATCTGGATAGCATCGGGCAGACCATCACGGGTGGCCACGTACACATCCAGCCAATGGATAGGCTGACCTTGAGACTGAGACTCCTATACAAAAGATAGCATAATATTACTAAGTAAAAATGGGATATATTTTCTACAATTCATGATTGTAAACATATTAAAACTTGTAAATACGTACCCTAGCAGTGATATGTTGCAACTGTGAAATACTTCCGCCCTTGTATGTTCCTTTAGTCTTTTTCGCCATCGTGTACACCCGAGGCTCTGTTGGTGACGGCAGTCTTTCGTCTTTTCACCCAGCTCTCAACTCTCCATTGGGCACACATCTCAGCGCATATGGACTGGGTGCACCACCAGGGGCTATGCTCGTGCATGTAATCCTCTCCCTGGCCTGGATGGTCGATTTCGGCATTGTGAATGGCTTTTTGTCGTTCTTTATTCAAGTTGTCTTTGGTGCGACCGCCGCGACACGCGCGTAATAATGTCTCGAATCTTTGAAACAAGGCGTCCTCCCATCTATACCTTTTCTGCAAATAAAACAACAATAATAACATTACTAAACAATTATCCTTAATTAGAATATTATATAATTATCTGTCATAATTAAAAAAACATACTTGAAATTCAGCCCAAATAACATCCTTGTGGGCGATAGGTGTGCTCGCCCACGTAATCACGGGTGTAGGCCAATTCTGTAAACACAGCTGTGATATGCACTTGGCGATCTTATTATCTATAAATCACTATAATATACAAAAATTTATATCAACGTTGTGAGACCCCAGATTTTACGAATAAAGATTTAATTTTCTCAATTTTTTTTAATATTATGGTGTGAATATGAGATAATGTTATAGTTGTGGGTAGTATTTATAAATTCTGCAAAGTAAGCAAGTTGTTATAAAATGTTCGTTTGGTGGGGAAGAATATTCTTTTTGGAGGAGAATATTAAATGCGATGAAGATAATCATTAGTGGACCCTACAACCAAATAATCGTCGTCAGTAGTTAGAAAATGACAAAAATATTTTATGAAAATAACGGCGAAGGTTTTACCGTTAAAACCGCATTGAACTACCCGGTAGTAAAAAAAATACAAAGAATGTCGCGTGGTTGTATAAGAAGACACGGTATTGATTATTGATGCTTACGTAAGAAGTCACTCGGTTATACTCAATTATTGCTACAATAATTCACGCATCATCTCTCTCATATTATTGATTCGATTATTGTCACAAAGATCATCTCGCATAATTTGATATATTATTAAATCAATAATTGAGGCGACAAAGTTATTCATATTATTAAATTTCAATATTTACAATGTCTAGAAGTTCTGTCAAGGAGAGGTTTGGTCACCTAATTGCGCGCCAATAGGGAGAAATCCTTATTGGAAAGCCCCATCTTTCCTGAGAACGACCTGGTTGTTAAATATTGTGAGTTATAATATTAATGATGAATAAGTTCGTGTTGATTAAGATGAATTTGATAGTTCCATTGTGTTGGGATTATTTGTGTTAGTAGAATCGACATCTATTCCGATGATAATTGATGTCTGGAGATTATATTGTTCAATCGGGTATTCGGGACACTTTTCGTGTCGAAGTACTATTCACGAGTTACTATTCACAAGTTACTATTTACGGGGTACTATTCACCCAAAAAATATATTTCTTTTTTGTCCAAATCATTTTTGGGTACAATATTATTCTATAAGGAGATGTGCTAATTTTTCAGTCCGTTGGATGAAATTATAATAGTAAAATCAATATGGATCGTTGATTTAAAGTTTTAATAGTAACTTGTCCCTTCAGTTTTCCAAGGGTTATTTGTCCCTTCAGTTTTTCAAGGGTTAATTGTCCCTTCAGTTTTCCAAGGGTTATTTGTCCCTTCAGTTTTTCAAAAGTTATTTGCCTCTTCGGTGTTCCAAGAGTTAATTGCCCCTTCGCGAATAGTAGTTGTCTCTTCAATATTACCAAGAGTCATTTTGACCCTTCGTTAAGACCAAGAGCCACTTTCAGTTCTTCTATAAATAGAAGCTCATTCCTTTATTATTTCTTAATTAATTTGAAACTCTAGAGAGAGAAATCATAGAGAGAAAGAAGAAGAAAAGTATTCTGCTACTTCACTTTTCCAATATCCAGTTTCTTCCAAGGTAAGGGATATTATTTATTGTACTCGTAAGGGATATTATTTACTGTACTCGTAAGGGGTATTATTCTTTCGTATTCATGAAGAGAATTGTTTTCTTTCAATACTCATAATAGTTGTTATTCCATTCTTTATTATTCTGTTGGAATAACCTGTTATGCAAAGTACCGCATACATGGTGAAATTCTTATGTTATTCCATTCTTTATTATTATGTTGGAATAACCTGTTTATGCGAAGTACCGCATACATGGTGAAATTCTTTTATTATTCCGCATTTATTATTCTGTCGAAATATCCTGTCTGTGCGTTTTACGCCGGACCTGGTTCCATTATTTATTATTCCGCATTTATTATTCTATCGAAATATCCTATCTGTGCATTTTACGCCGGACCTGGTTCCATTATTTATTATTCCGCATTTATTATTCTGTCAAAATATCCTGTCTGTGCGTTTACGCCGGACCTGATTCCATTATTTATTACTCTGTTGGGAATAACGTGTATGTGCGGTCTCTATCACATCCATGGTGAATCCTTCTGTTATTCCATTCTTTATTATTCTGTTGGAATAACCCGTCTATGTGGATTTTCCACATGCATGGTGAATGATCCTTCGTATTCATTCTTATTAAATTATGGAAATGATCTGTCTAAGTGGATTACCGCATGACGGACGAAAATCTATTTGCAGTGTCATATATTCTCTTATACTCAGTTGGTTAAAGCTTTGACTTCTATACTCCATGAAATTAGTGGAATATCCTTGATATTTGTGCTTCATCCAGTATCTTTTTATGGAAATATTTTTCTGAGCATTCTTGAATTTTACTTTACAAAGAAGTATCATGTTGACAATTTGGACGTTATTGGTTCCTAGTTAAATTAATTCGTGAACTTGTTTTATTGAATTATTATGTCATTGTCATGATAAGTTGTATTGGTTATTATGTGAAAATATGAAAGTTTCTTAGAAATCACAAAGGGTTGAAAATCAGATTTTGGTAAAAACGGAACACGAAATTCAATTGACCATATCTCCTGTTATATTTCGAATTTTTGAGTGTGGTCAAGTCCTAGAGTTATATCTATGAGTTTTGTAGCTTATCCAAGTGGAATTACTGGAAAAGGTGTTGTAGATTTTTGTGTGGACTGATTTTAGCAAAGGAGGCAAAAGCTGTCAATTTTGAAAAAGCGACTGCCCATGTTTTTAAAATGGCTGTTTCGGCCACTTAATTTGTGAGAAAAATGCTGGCCTTTAGGGACATGAAAATATATGGTATAAAGTACCTCCTGTCCAAAAATGAGCTCATTCCGACTTAAAATGAACAAGTTATGACCATTTCAATATTTAGGTTTTTCCGACGAAAAACGCTATAACTGGAGTTCTATAACTCCGATGACCATGAAATTTAAACTAGAAGCACACGTTAACATGTGTAAGATTCTGCCACGATTTGGGAATTTTTGGAGTTAACCTTGAGGTAGCTAATTTCTTAAGGAATTAATTAGAAATTGATTTTTGAAAAATAGTAAATGAATTTTAAAAATTCCGAGAAAAATATATGTTCATTATGGGACTATATTATGCTAAATCCCAAAAAATAAATATTTTTGGGACTAATTTGGTATTTTTCATGAAAATAGTTTAGTTACGAACATATGAGTTAAATATGTTATGTGAAGTAACAAAGTTGAAAAATAGGATTTTATGGCTTGAAAATCCTATATAAGGTATATGTAGATTGTTAATAAGGAATTTGATCATTGGTGATGAAATCTTATGAGTATGACATTTTTGAATGATTAAATGCATTATTTGATAAAGTGTAAACAATTGAAATAAATTGTTTATAAGTTTAAGAGGTGATTAAAATATTATTATAATATTAACAATATTAGATTATGAGTTATTTAAGTGATGGATAATATTTGGATAAAATAAAAGTCTTTAATATTTATTCTTGTTTTAGTTTGATTAATGCTTATATCATTGTCATCATCCTCATGCTTATATGGTGATGAAAATTATCTTTGGCTTACGTGCGAAGATGGACTGTTGATTATTGAATTGTATATCTTTGGCTTACGTGCAAAGATGGATTGTTGATTATTGATTTTATTGTTGTATATCTTTGGCTTACGTGCAGAGATGGACTTGGTATGATTATGACCAGGGATTATTCGGTATAGTCATGACCATTGATGATTTAATGAATATCCTTGGCCCGTAGTGCAGGGATGATTCGATGATGCGGTTTATTTATTAAGCTGAGTCTCAGCGATAAGAATTGATGAAAATATTTTAAATCATAGAAGATAGTAGATTTTATTCTTTACTTGACTCTTCTTATGAATTGCTTATTCCGCTGCAGTTAAACTTGATGTCTATTGTATTTTATCAGTTTAACATTATTGAAGACTATTGATAATTTATTCTGCATTATCTTAGTCATAATATTTCTTACTGGGCTAGTTGAGCTCACCCTTTCTTTTCACCGTTCTCTTGAGAAAATGAGAATATAAATTTGGACGAGTCGGGGAGCGGAGTGATGGTCCGGATGATGATAGATTAGTAGTCCTCACTATTACATTAAATAGTGTGACCATAAATGTAACGAGGATCTGAATTTGAGTTTGTATATCTGTCTATGAGGACTCCATTGAGAATGAATATTGTCTGTAAGCGGTATTCTTGTTTAAACTCTCGATTTATGTTTTGTCGTATTTTACACGGCAATTTGTATAGTTAAGTTTGTATTTATATTTTGTACCATGTATTTGGCGATTCGAATAGGTGATGTATACCTAATTTTGGGGCGTCACAAACGTTAAGTAGATATATTAAAATAATTTACATCTAAGTTCTATATATCTTGTATAAATGGAATCTAAAATGCTTATATATAAATGATGCGGGACGTACGTGCTATTCGAAGGAGGGAGAATCTGAATAAGAATCCGATCATCCAGATTAGTAGGGGCCTTGGGCACATGATTAGGTCCCCTGCCCATGCCGCGCTTTTTTTGCGCTGCTTTAGATGCCATACGTATATTATAAATTTCAAGATGTATATATGAGTTATATTTGATTACATGTATATATGAATATATAAAATGATAATAAACATGACAGTGATATAAACATGTATATATATGAATATAAAATGACAATAAACAAAAATTACATTTAAATAGTTAAGTACATAAACATGACAATGATATAAAAAACATGTAATGCTAAACATACATTTCATTTGTTCAAGTGTGAATGTCTGATTCAGAATCATCTTGTATACGTGTTGCAGATTCATAACCATCATCCGCTTGATTCAAAGGTCGACTTAGTCAATAACTCTTCCTCCTCAGTATCAATGTCATCTGACACAAGTATTGACTCAGGATCTAATTCATATGGTTCATCTCCACCATCTAACTGGATTATTTCATTGTCGTCCTCCACATTTATTATAGTTTGACTATGAAGCATCCGCTTCTTGGTAAATCTCCCCATCAACTACTTCTACACGACTATGCTGCACGGAGTATGAATTATAACTTGCCAATCAGAGGCGGTCTATCCTTTTCCTAATGAGGACTAGGAGTGTAGTATACTTGTACTGTTTAAGTTGGTAAAACAAACGGTTCGTTGGAGTACGCAGACCTATGGAGGTCAATATCGACGATTCCATGTCTGTCAACACGTATTTTTTTTTCTGAATCAAACCAACGGCACTTGAACAAGTGAATAAGACCCCCGTACGTGCCCTTGTACGACAACTCTACGATTTCCTCCAACTCCCCATAAAAGGCACGACCAAACTCATTGTAATAATCTCCTTGGACACACACTCCAGAGTTCGTTGTTCTTTTTCCGCGCCCATATGCCTTTGTATGAAATTCACAACCATTTTATTTTGTAACCATTGCGGCTGACTTGGTCCCTGTCTGGTCCATATGCCTTTGTATAAAATTCACAACCTTTTATGTTTTGGGATAGTCACAACTTGGTTGAGCAATTTATAGCTTCTATAACATTTTGTAGCTTTATTCTTGTATACATAAGTGTTAAATACTCTTGTTTTTCTGTTATAGCCAAAACAGTCTCTTTATTGACCATGTGTGTCTAGTTACCTTCTCTGTTGCACTAACAGTTCCCTAGCACTGCCTATTTTGGCTTAACAGCCCCCCAATAGCTTACCATGCTAACACAAAGCTTGGCTTGGCCCCGTGAGGCTTGGCTAAGCTTGGTGTGGCCTCGTGTGGCCTCGCGGCCCCAAGCCCAGCCCATCAGCTCCAACATCCCCTTAATAGGCTCTAGTGGATCACCAATAAGCTCGTTAATAGTATAAATGTTCGTAACTACCCAACCAATAAAAAATTTTTGCCAGTCTCCCCTATAATATGGACTAGCCACATGCACGACGGCATGTATATAAGGTCATTTCTAGGCACCCAAGACATAAACCAAGAGTCCACATAGACGATCTTGCATAAGTATAAGTAATGTGAAGAAAAGTCTAACTATTACCCATAGACGATCTTGCATAAGTATAGTTCTCATATAGGCATATATAGATTTGACTATAATTTCATAAACAGTCCATATGTAGGCAAAAGAAACCTTTAGGCATTCAAATAACTTTAAAATCATGCTAATAAAAGGTACTTTAGGCATGATTAAGTACTAAATTATACTAACAGTTCATACAAGGTACTTTAGGCATGATTAAGTAATAAATTATACTAACAGTCCCCAAGCCTTCCATTATAAACAATCTATATCAAATAATTGCTATATACTTTGTATTCATGGTTTTCATGATTTTAACCAAAACATCCCCTTTGTATTTCTTCAATGCTCTTAAATCAACATGCTTATACATAAATTATACATAAATTTTTTATTATTAGTCTAGAACACACTTATACATAAATTTTTTATTATTTTGGTTATACCCTTTTAAAAGAATAAATTAAAAATTAAAATTTGTTAGCATGCACTAGAAACTTTTTGATTTGAATAAATAAATAAATAAACAAATACACAAGTCTTACAAACCAAAATGTGTTCGGATGGAGAAAGCCTTTTATGTTTATGATGAACATTAAGCTGCAAATAAGGAGTAAACACCATTCCTTGGTTTATTGAATAACAAAAATTAACAAATTAGGGTTTGTCTAAACCACATTCAATTAATAACAAAAATAAAAAAAAAAGTTAGGGTTTGTCTAAACCACATTCAATTAACAAATTAACAACAGATTCAAGGTTTCTAATGGATTTCAAGTGAGTTACCTTTGTAGAGGCGGTGGCAGGTGGGTGGCAACGGCGGCGCGAACTTCTTCTCCTTCTTCTCTTCTCCCCCCTTTCTCCCTCTTCTTTCTATTTCGGTGACATCCCTCTTGTTTTTTCCCTTCCGTGTTCTGTGTCGAGCGAACTGGTTACTGATAACATTTAGTTTTATCCGCGATCGTTATCAGCGACCGCATGCGGTCGTTGAATTTTAATGACATGGACTTATCAGCGACCGCATGCAGTCGCTGATTATAGGTGATCGCAAAAAAACTACGCGCGAATATTTTTTGCTAAATTTTGGGTGAAAAATTTGTTCTAGCGACCGATCAGCGATCGCTGGATTATAGAATGGTCGTTGATGTTGATCGCTAGTACGAATATCAGCGACCGAATATGCGGTAAACTTATATAAATAATCGCTGATAAACCTTTTTCTTATAGTGATCGTACGATTAAACGTTTGTCTATAGGAAGGAAGGAAGGGGGTTTGGTTTGGTTTGGTATTTTCGTGTACGATTGATTGCCACGTACTTACTTTATTTGTCAAGTTATGTTATTGTTTAATGTTTATTTCTTAATGCCATACATTTATCATGTTAATTGCAGGAAGGAGGTGGGGTGGGGGGGGGGGGGGGACACACCCATACTCTACAACATCTAAGTCGACATTTTTAATCAAGAGAAGGAAATACTAAACACTCCATCCGTTCCATTTTTGAGGTCAACTGACAGTATGTTAAATTTAAAATTAATGTGAATTTATTTAAATTTAATTAATATAATTATTATAATTGTATAGTATATATAACATAAACTATTAATCAAAATTTTATTTCATTCTAAATATTTATGAACCATATTAGTTTTAAAATTTAATATTTTGTCGTTTGACTTCAAAAATTAAATTGTGTATTTAATTTTAAAATTAATAGAGAAAGTATTTGTAAAGATATTGATACCTTACCTCCTTCTGATTCCTTTGAAAAACACAATAATTATATTACAATATAATTAATTCAAATACCAAGATTTATGCTAATGTGTGCAATCAGTACAATCCCCCTCTACACTTAGACATATTATTATACTACTTGTCTTTCTTTTCAATATTCAACTACTTCATCCGTTCCTTAATATAGATCATTGTACACAAGTATTAAAGAAATAATTGTATAACATTAATTATAATATTAATTGTCTATTTTGCCCTTGTATTGAAAGAAGAGATTGTTATTTATTGGACAAAAAATAGTGAGAGAACCAAAGTTACATTTAATACATAGGGTAATATTGGAAACTAAGCAATTAGTGCTTATTTGAAATTCTAAAACGACTTATATTAAAGAACAAAAATATTTCTCTAAAACGACTTATATTAAGAAACGGATGGAGTATTAAAAAAAGATTAGTCCTACGGGCTTGGAAATGACTTTTTTTTTCATCCAAGAAATTTAATCTTAAATTTAATAATTGCATACTAGCTATTGAACAAAATTTGGCAGTTGTAAGAAATTAAATGCCATTCTCAGAGTTGGATTACCCATGCACCAACCTCCTCAGAGCTCATACAACACAACACATGTAATTAAGCAAACTTCTTTCTTTCTTTCTTCAAGATATATTGTTCTTAATTATTCCCATCTGGGAATCTATCAAATCCGATGTATATATATATATATATATATATATATATATATATATATATATATATATCTTTAGCTATAAACCACGTACGCTAGCTGCTACATCTGTCGGTTTCGATAAAATCAATGACACCAACCACGACCCTTAAGGTGATCGCGATCGATGGTGAATGAAATCATAACCTGTGTGACGGTGTTATTCATTGGGATAGCTGTTTTGGTCATATATATATATATATATATATATATATATATATATATATATATATATATATAATTCATGTCTGTATTGTTGGGAGAGCTTTCAGAGGGGATTATGGTGTCGTTTTGCAAAAGGGGAATTAATCATCATTTCAAGCATGTCAAGTAACGATATAGACAAACTACCTGTTTCGATTACAAGGAGGATGGGCGTGTGGAATGTGCATGCAGTGTGTTTGGAGAGCTTCAAGGAGGGCAGGTGACAAGTGCAGGTTACTGCCAATTTGCAAAAACACCTTTCGTGCTCAATGTATAGACTCATGGTTATTCAAGACAGCCGCTAATTGTCCAATTTGTCGAACCGCCGCTCAGATCATTAGTGGGCGGCAAAGTACTGTAATTAGCAATTCTTCTGGTGAAGTTGGAGTTGAATAGAGACAGACATAGCTAGCGCTAGAGATGAAGGACTTAATTCTCAACGAGTATCTTGTTATGGCTTTTGTATAATTGGTGCTAGTTTTGTTGATGCATTAAAAGACATTTAATACATGAATCCTTAAATTTGTGTTAGTTTGTTGTCATCTTAAAAGATCTTAAGTTTTGATCTACTACAATATGATGTTAACTGCAAGATATATAATGTTCATTTAAAAGAGATCGCAAGTCTGGTTTTTAAGCACATAAATATACCATAGAAAAAAATGTCTTGCTAGCAAAATCGACTCGATCGAGCCTGAATAACTATACAGTGACGCATGAAGAAATTATAGCAACAATGCTGAGCATGTAGACTTAGCTCAGTTCTTCTCAGCATTGTTTTCCAGTTCCTTAATTTCTCAGTTGCAAAGAGAAGTCATCATCGACATCATCCCAATCATCTTCCCCCCTTCCTTGTCCTCCCACTCTGGCCAAGTCATTATTTTAAGAAAATATTTCCTCCATTCTCATTTATTAGACGTTTTAGGGAGTTCAAATTTTGAGGAAACATTAATTACAATGTTTTCTCTCCGCCCTCGAGTATCTTCTTAAATAATTTGTTTTGTTCCTTAATTTATTCATGCAAGATAGTTTTGATAATACATATCATATCAATGTTAATGATAGGGTTGGAGCAATAAAGGACTTGCTTAATAAATGTGAAACACTCTAAAAAGTCAAATAAATAGGAATGGAGGAAGTATAATTAACATAAATAAACACAACATACACCCCTACCCCCTCTGTTGTCTAATCAATTAGAATATGTAGAAACTTTATATTAGAAAGAAATAAACCAGTGCATAATGTTTTCAGTGTGTGTCATAGCTTCAACTTTCAATATGTAATATACAAGATAAGAAACCAATCAAAGCAGGCAACATATAATTAAGTTTAAAATAAGATACTCATGACCTAAATAATACACGTGGGCAGATTTGAAATATTTTACCAGGAGAGAATTTTACAAAAATTATGTCACAAAAATATATAATACTCCCTCCAGCCCCAAAATTAAAGGGAAATCTAACAATCCTTTTTATCGACAGCTAGCCCAAACAAGGAAACTTAGAAAAGGAGTTTTAAAAGAATTAGAATATCAATCTCTCAACAAAAATAACATTAACACACACATGATATTTATACAATTAGTTGTTTTCAGATATACATGCATGGCCATGCACGGATATATTACTAACATCGTATCACTATAAGGACATACTACAGAAATCAAAATAGTTGGCAAGTCTCAAGGAAATACCTACACAGGTACCGTACCAACATGTCTAATCAGTTTGTAGTTGGAAGATCTTTGGAGAATTTCGATCGTCTCGTATTACACTACTAGACTTTAACAGTACTCTTGCCTGAGCGGGAATTTACACTTGCCTTGCTCAGTTTGCAACCCAACCAAATAAAAGAATTACCACTTACAGGTGATTGAAATTGTGGCAAGCAAGGAAATGAAGTTAAATGTGTGGTAAAATATTGAAAGCTCTTTATTTCTCTAGGAATGTAAGCTTTATAATACTTATTCTTTACACAATTTACCAGTGCAGTTTGATAATGTGAGCCTATGATTAAACCTGCTTGTTCTTGAGTTTGTAAGCTTTATATAATATTCTTTACAAAATTTACAACTTTACCGACCGTTTGTCAAAAACATTTTAAGCAAGAATTAGTTGAAGAAAAGCGCCCCCCCCCCACCCCACCCAAAATCTACATGGAAACTGTTGATTAGATACATCCAACAGATGACACCCACCCCCAGTTGAGATATCTTCGTGCCCCTTTCTCTAGTCAAACTTTGCTACACCTTCTAGGGCCCAGGACATAGGAAATTAAGAGATCGAAGAGATAGGCAATAATACACTACCAGTGTCACTGCAAGGGTTCCTATCAAATGCCAAATAATAAATGCTCATGCCCCTGTCCACGGAAATTCATTGCTTCACCTTCAATTTGGTCAGTTATTGCCCAAAATCTCAATCAAATCATCTACTTTGGGTTTGAAACAAAATGCATCAATACTACACAATGGAACCGTCACTGAAGAGATGATTTGCCTTGGTGTGTGTGTGTGTATATATATATATATATATATATATATATATATATATATATATATATATATATATATGGGGATGCTTTTCAATATGAAAATTAACAATATACGCAAATAATTATATGGAAACCACAAATTTTAAGTATACAGATTTAAAACTTCTAGTTAAGAATTAGCATTTGTGATCTTACAAAAATAAAATATTTTTGAATCTATACAGATTCAGCAAACCATAGCATAATAATACACAACATTACAAAGATGAGGAAAATATATTTCCTAACTAGGCCCACTGCCAACAACTCGGGCCCAGAAAAACCAAGTCAACTGAATTTGCTAATTGATATAATAATACATTACATAATTACAAAGATGAGGAAATTATTTTCCACTAGTACATGAAACTGCTGACATATTCAATAACATCTTGATCATGGGCAATGGCAGAAGTATTCTTTATTTTAATGAATTGAATTATTGTACAATAATTTCATGAGAGAATATCCTCGAGATCTGAAATTGAAAGAAGGTTGATTAAATATAATCACTGAAGTCTCTAGCGTCAGTATAGCTTTGTCATTGCATGTACAATATTAAACATACATAAACAGCAGGATGTATAATATATATATATATATATATATATATATATATATATATATGGGGTTTATCCACAAAGAACTCGTTATTGTGGAAGAATCCTTTTTCGACTGCCTGTTGAAATTTTTCTGCGAAGCAAAAAAAAAATTAATGTGCAAAAAAAGTTCTTCCTAGGGTTTTTGTGGATGAAACATATATATATATATTTCTTGGTCCACTGCTTGAAATGTGGTAAGAGGATGGAAGAACAGTCAAGTGACACGGGCTCATTCGAATTATAGGTTGTGGCATCTAACAATGGTTTCATCGACTTAACCTTCTATATATCTGGGATGTTTCCTAAAATTATACTACGCTTGGGGTCATCTATTCCTAGCTACTGGAGCTTTAGTCCAAGAATTTTAGCCCTTAGTCAGAGCTTACTCTAGACAAAGAAAAGCAAAATAGTAAATGTAGAATGATGCACAAGTTGTTCCATTACTATATATATATATATTCATTCACTATGACATTATAAACCACTTTCCTATACGACTTTGATTCTATTACACGGGATGAGGTCCAGAATAAGATTACAACTTGCTGCTGTACGAAAAATACAGAGTGCATGAGATATATATGAACTTCAATTTTGAACCTTATGCCTCAATAACTAAATAAGAAGTGAACTTTAGGGCGGGTATAAGCATATGTAAATGTTTTCCTTTTGAGAAATTAAGTTCTGTGGACTGTGGATGAATATTCATTATAATGGTTTAACAACACCAGTCTCCACTAGGGCAATCTTGACCACATATATTCCCCAACAAGAAATAAGCTAAGCAGTCTCAAAGCAACAGACTTCTAGAATACATATCAGCCTCCACATGGGCCATCTTGACCATATTATTTGCTCACAAGATCATATCTTGCGAACAAGGAGATTCACTCCATGTTTAGGCTCTAAGAGCAAACCATAATGTGGAAAGTGACGATAGTTAGGCGAGAGGGTGAAATAGAAATTGGCTAAGATGAGAGCAAACAAGACCTTCAGCTCCAACATGGCTAAGCTCTGGCCAGGACATATACGTGCCCCAACTCCAAATGGTGTATAAGCTCCTTGAGTTTTGCATGCACAAGATATCCCGTTAGCGAACCTCTCAGGATTGAACTTGTCAGCATCAGGACCCCAGAGCTGAGGGTCTCTATGCAAATCCAGCACCCATAGGAAAATGTTGACACCTTTAGGAACAATGAGCTTCCCAATCTTCACATCTTGTAAAGCTTCCCGGGAAATAAACGGCGCTCCTGGATAAAGACGCGGCATTTCTTGAATTACCATCTTCAACTGCACCAAATTTTGGCTAAAGTAACCATTCCAAAAGGACTAGTAAAGAAAACTAGATAAAACTACTACAAGTAGCGAACATACCACTTTCATCTTGCCAAGCATTTCAGCATCTGGCGTTTTATTTCCACAAACTTCTAGTATCTCAGCACCAGCACGAGCACGAGCCTGCCATTCAGGGTGTGCAGCCAATAGCATTAGACCCCATATTGCAGCAATGCCGGTGACCTCAAAAGCAGCAAGGGAAAGATCCTTGCAGTTATCTACTACAAATTGTTCAGGTGTGGACGACCCAATGTTTCCTTTATTGGCCCCCTCCATAAGGATTTGTATCAAATTTTCACCTGAAACTCTATTACTTTTCTTTGCTGTGTCCATGATGATAGAGTATATCTCTTTTTCAAGTCTCTATTGTTCTCTATTTTTCTTGTTGGGAAGGAATTTGAAATTCGAAAGAGTGACGTGGAAATGGAAAATGGAAAATGGTAAATGAGTCTAATACCCTAAACATTTCTTATAAAAATTATGTTAATGATTTGATCATATGCCTTAACATGATGTCAGAAGGTTAATATATAGCCATCCAATTTAAAATGTAGATATTTACATGTTTCAATTAAATGCAAGGCCTACAAGGATTGGTTACTAATCTTATCTAAATAAGAAAGCATGATAATGATGAAGAATTAAGAGTTGAGAAATGATTGTAAAGGTCAAGTACTTTGACCTATAAAAGGGACGCCCATCGAGTATGGTTGGTGATCCAGAGGCCTTGAGAAGAGCCCTACATTTCTGAAATAAGCTTACTTCTGTAGGACAGTTGCTCCGAAACATGATGCTAGAGAATATATGAAATGAAAATTTCCTAACATATTCGTCCACTCTAATGTCTGCAGTCCCGCCTTCACTTTTAACCATACTCGCCCATGATTTTACTAGTAAGTTCCCGGACTCGAGCACCAACTTCATCATATCCTGCCAATCAGTTATCACACTATTATAAATACAAATGAAAGGATAGGAAACAGGTGTATAAAGTACTTTCTCTTGAATTGAAATACCCTTTTACATAGTGTACAAATGTATACCTTAACTTTGTCCATGTAGAGAGTAGGAGCAATCGTTTTTCTTTCGTGAGACCACAGTTCACGATTGGCTGTAATAAGACCCTTTCCTAATAGAGGTCCACGATCCTTCTGCAAATAAGCAGGCTTACCCAAGTCCAGTGACTTGCAAAGATTAAATTCTCTCACCAACTCGGGATCTGCGACATATAAAATCTGTACCCGCCCAAGTGTAAACGTGAAAGTTTTGCCTGGCGAATAAATTAGTGAGCAGTGAGCACATCAATTCATCGATCAGTGTATCTTGCTTGCATGTAGAATATTAAACATATGTATTTAACAAAATGCATAATATATAAATAAATACCAAATTGCTTGACCCATTGCTTGATGTGTGGAAAAGCAATGGAAGAACATTCGACAACTGACGGGGGCACATTCGAGTTATTGTCTGGTATCTCTGGCTTGATCTTCTTTATTTCTGGAATGTTTCCTAAAATAATACTAGTGGGCTTTGGGCCACCAATTCCTTGCTTTTGGAGCTTTACTCGAAGAATTTTAACCTTCAGGAAATGATCACTTAAGATGCGTATAAGCAGACCAAATGGAAAGAGAAGCAAAATAGTAAATGCACAAGGAAAAATAACTTGTTCCATTGCTATTTCCATTCAGTCCCTATGGCTCACTGCTCTACTGTATTCTGAAACTTCAATGAAGCATTTATAGGGACGGATTGGCCTGATGCAAAATTAATCACTTCAAAATTTACGGACTTCCAAATTACATGGTATGTTACTACTATCAAACCTAACTATGCTGTAGTGGACCAACCATCTTTTGATAATAAATAAAGAGTCTTGATATGTATTGTAAATATTTTATGTTGAATGACATTTGTGAAGCTTATTAATATATAGAATAGAAATGGTAGGAATTATAAAAGGGTCTCACTTATTACACATCTCTCCAAAAAAATCGATGTAAACTTTCGCAAATAAATAAAAAAGTGAAAAGTTCCTTTCTTTCATCGGAAATACAAAAATAAAATCCAAATCTGAGGAGAGCAACCATACTACATTAGTAACTCCAGTTAGATTAAGTAAATAATTATTGGTAGTTAACTAATTAAGAATCCTAAATAATTTTAAACTTGATATAATTCCAATGACCCAACTTTTACAAGCTTAGAAGTTAGGAATCAGGGACTTCATTATCCCCATATCCCTGCAGTACTGGAACAGTACTGGAACTTCAATTCTCGAGGATTATTTTGGGTTCTCTCCTCCTTTATCATTTATTAATAGCACATATACAGCATCATCAGCTGCACATATTGTATCACTAGCTTATGAATATGGCTTATCTGCAGCACACCATGATGGATCAAAAAACCATAAAGAAATAGTTCCAGTTATGCAAGCTAAAATTAGCAATGCCTTAGCTATGACAGCTGAATCAAGTATTACATGATGGAGTGTCAACACATGAGATCATTTCAGATGTAACAACCTTTTAACCATAGTTAAAAGTCAATTGTAACTCTACTTAGTTCGGTACCTTGTTAACAGATAGTATAAATAGTAGAGTTGATTCACAATTAAATAAGAGAATACATGCAGATTAATAAGAAGGGTTTTTAATCTTGCTTCTTTTTGAATTCAGTAAGCTTATCATTTATGTATTGTGAATTATCTATGGTTATTTTTATTATTGTTTATGACTTCATGTTTATAGAAACATGTGTTGTTTGTTGGATCAACTTCCGAGCTGCTCACGAACAAGACTTGAGTTTGCTTAACGAGTTGAGGTCGAACAAGTATTTTTGTTCATGAACATAAACGAGTTGAGTTCGAGTTATACCTTGATCGCCTCGACTCATTAAGGCTTGACTCGCATAAACTCGAACCGTTTAATAATGTTTATTATAATTTTAATAAAAATCATTTTTAATAATTGCTCACTGAATTCGAATATGTTTATTATAATTTTAATAAAAATCAAATAAATCTGAGTCATTTGAATTCACAAAGTCTCCTTGAAGCAAATTTATTCTCTCACTAGTGCTAAAGGTTTTTTGAATAATTGCTTTTCAAGATAAAGCGGATTTCCAACTCTTAATTGGCAGCACTTCGAAATTAAGAATTCTTCGAACACAATTTCTATGTTCTGTACTCGAACCTTACTGTGATGATATGATATTGTTATGATATGATGAGTGAATGAAATATACTGGGAATAAATGGAAGAACATATACTGCAAAGTTCAGAGTGCAGAGCGCAGAATGCAGAACGGGACAGAAGAACAGAACGGGAAAAAACTTGTAAGAAATGCGCTCTCAGATAGTTTATTTATATGACTGTTAAGACAGGATATGACCGTTGGCGCGCATCCATTCGTCAAAATGACGTAGTATCGTGATGATAAAAAATATTAAAAAGTTTGTCCAAAAAAAATTAAATATCACGACCCGACCGCCCGCCCCCGGGCCCGTCTGTCTGACCGGACGGCGGCGCACGTGTGGGTTCAAACCAAGCCTTGGCTAGGTCCTCTCCCTTCCACAAAAGTGGGGTGTCCCTTGGGGCCCTTCCCATTGAGCAAACATCTCATATATATATTCTTCACATTTTCCTCAAATTTCATGTGTGGGACTATGCAATTTACAACATTTCAAGTAGGTGACTATAGAGTCAATTTTCTCATTCAATTCTTAATGGATTTGAACAAATAAGTATACCACGTTATACTCCTCGTGGAGGAAAACGCATTGGTACATGGATCCGGCATTTTCGGAGTATGGGTCCCACATTAAATTAAGCCTCAAAATGCTTTAATATTTATTTTTCTCAAATCCATTTCCAACCCCCCCCCCCCTACCTTCTCTCATTTTTTCAAAAAAATTTCTCCCTTGTATTAATAGTTTTCAACTTCCCATAAAGGGTGGTGATGAAATTTCAAATAAATTTTAATTGTTAAATGGTAGTATTAAATGACTTTCTTAATCCATGTGAAAAACCTTAAACGAAAATCTTTTAGGAACGGAGGGAGTAATACATATATATTAATTGTGACGCCCCCAAAATAGGTATATATCACCCATCTTGAGTCGCCAAATACATGGTACAAAAATGCAAATACAACTGTCGTATAAAATACAACAAAACATAAACTGAGAGTTTTAATACAAAAATTATCATCTAGACAATATCCACACTCAATTGAGTCCTCATTACATTTATTATCACACTATTTAATGAATAGTGAGGACTACTAATCTTTATTATCTCGACCGTCACTCCGTTCCCCGACTAGTCTCTCGCTACGCTCATCTCATTTCAAGAGAACAATGAAAGTAAAAGGGTGAGCTCAACTAGCCCAATAAGAAATATTATGACTAAGATAATACAAAATAAATTATCATTAGCCTTCAACAGTGTTAAACTGATACAATATAACAAACATCAAGTTTAACTGCAGCGGAACAAGTAATCCATTAAAAGAGTCAAGTAGAGAATAAAATCTACTATCCTTTATGATTTAAAAGGTTTTTCATTACTTTTATCGCTGGGACTCAGCTTAATAAATAATCCACATCATCCCTGCACTATGGCCAAGGATATTCATTAGTATCACAACCACAAATTATCTATGCACTACGAGCCAAGGATATTCGTGTATTCATCAATGGTCATGATCATGCCAACAACTGTCCATCAATGCACTACGGGCCAATGAGGACTTTTACCACATCATTTGTAACATTACGGTCATGATTATACCAATTAATCCCTGGTCATAATCATACCAAGTTCATCTATGCACTAAAGCCACGTAGATGACTTTCAACATAATATAAACATGAGGATGATGACAATGATATAAGAATTCAATAAAACAAGTTCAAGAATTAATTTATCCAGAACTAATAACGCCCAAATTGTCAACATGATACTTCTTTGTAGAGTAAAATTCAAGAATGCTCGGAAGAATATTTCTATGAAAAGATCTTTGGATGAAGCGCAAATATCAAGGATATTCCACTAATTTCATGGAGTATATAAGTCAAAACTTTAACCAATTTGAGTATAATAAAGAATGGAATAACAAAAGAAATCACCGGGCACGCGATGATCACCGCATGCATGTGTTATTCCAATGAATAATAAATAACGGAATTCAGTCGTGCGTAACGCGCGGATACGATATTCCAATGAATAATAAATAACGGAACTGTGTCAAAGCGAAATTCGCGATCGACGGGATGTTCCAATGTAATAATAAATAACGGAATCAAAGTCATGCCAGAACGCACAAAACAGTGATATTCCAATGTAATAATAAAGAATGGAAGAATGAAGAATTTCACCATGTATGCAGATGTACAGACAGATGAAAGTTATTCCAACATAATGATAAAGAATGGAATAATGAAGAATTTCACCAAGTATAGGGTGAGATCGTGATACAAAAGTTATTCCAATGAATAAAAAAAATGGAATAATGTAAGTTCTCTTCATGAATACGAAAGAAATAATACCCCTTACCTTAGAATAAACCTGGATATAGGAGTAGTGAAGTAGCAGAATACTTTTTTCTTCTTTCTCTCTATAGTTTCTCTCTCTAGAGTTTCAGTGAATTCGTAAGAGATAATGAAGGAATGAGCTTCTATTTATAGGAGAATAGATCGAATAGTAACTAATTCTCGAATGGTCCATATTGATTTACTTTTTAAATGTACTTCGATTCCATTGGTTTACTATAAAATATTCTAATAAAACAAAATTTTTAAATAAAATATAATATATTCTATTTATAATCTAATAAAACGAATAACTTTATAAAAGTATTTTATTTTATATAAAAAGATTTTACTATGCAAATACTATGCAAATACTATGCATAATAAAATATAATATATTCTATTTATAGTCTAATAAAATGAATAACTTTATAAAAGTATTACATTTTATATAAAAAGATTTTACTACAAAAAACACTATGCATAATAGAACATAATATATTCTATTTATAGTCTAATAAAATGAATAACCTTATAAAAGTATTTTGTTTTATATAAAAAGCTTTTTTGTTTTATTACATTAATAATACTAATAAAACAAAACTTCATCATCATTATTATAATTCACACTATTAATTGACAATTCGTTTCGGAGAAAGGGGCTTTTCAATAAAGATTTCTCTCTATCATTGGCAGCAATTAGGTGACCAAACCTCTCATTGGCAGAACTTTTAGACATCGTTAATATTGCAAATAATAATATTAATAACTTCATCGTCTCAATTATTTATTTAATAATATATAAAATATCGACAATAATTGAATCAATTAACGTGAGATCTTATGCAACAATTATTTGAAGCAATAATTGAACAAAATGAGTGACTTCTCACGTAAACATCAATAATCAATATAGGTATTATTTCGAATGCACGCGTATTCTCATACTTTTAACACCGGGTGTTTCAACAGTTAACGATAAAACTTCCGCCATTATTTTTATAAAATATTTTTGTCGTTTTCTCAATCCGACAATAATTTTATTGTGGGGTCCACCAATGATTGTGCCGTCGTACGAATATTCCCTATTAAAATTAATATTCTCCGACCAATCGAATATTATATAACAACTTGCGTACTTTATAAAATTTATAACTATTACCCACAACTATAACATTATATCAAATTCATTCCATAATATTCAAAAATGATATTTATAGAAAAATTATCTTTATTCATAAAAGTTGGGGCCTTACATTAATAGTCAATAGCATATATGTGAGACCCCAAATTTTATGAATAAAGATTTAAATTTCTCGAAATATTTTTTTTGAATATTATGGTGTGGATTTGATATAATGTTATAGTTGTGGGTAATATTTATAAATTTTGCAAAAGTATGCAAGTTGTTATATAATATTCTTATTGGAGAATATCCGTCATCTCACAGCACAATCATTGGTGGACCCTACAACCAAGTATTGTCGTAGTAAAAAAAAATGACAAAATTATATTTTATTAAAAATAACTGGCCAAGTGTTACCGTTAAAAATGTTGAACTACCCTAGTAGTAAAAGTACAAAGAATACGTGTGGTTGCATAAGAAGACACGATATTGATTATCGATACTTTACGAGAAGTCACTCGCTTATACTCAATTATTGCTATAATAATCATTGGATCATATCTCGTATATTATTGATTTAATTATTATCACAAAGATCATATGTATAATATGTTATATTATTAAATCAATAATTGAGACGACAAAGTTATTCATATTATTAAATTACGATATTTACAATGTCAGAAGTTTGTCAAGGAGAGGTTTGGTCATCTAATGGCGCGCCAATAAGCGTAAATCCTTATCGAAAAGCCCCTTCTTTCTCCGGAACGACATTCGGTCATAAATATTGTGAGTTATGATATTAATGATGAATAAGTTCGTGTTGATTAAAGATGAATTTGATAGTTCTATTATGTTGGAATTATTAGTGTTAGTGGAAATCGACATCTATTCCGATGATAATTGATGTCTGGGGGTTATATTGATAAATTGGGTAATTAATCGGATAAATGAGCAATCAATTGCTACTAATTCACATGCTTATATAACTATTTGTTCACATGTGTGTACTATTGAATCACGCACATTCTTGTACTATTAGGGGAGTTGGTGCAAGATTGATTTCTACTTGCATGACTAAGTTAAAAATGGAGGTATAGATTGAGGTACTTTACTGTAATTCATATTTTTACCTGATTATAACTATTGATTCACATGATTGAACTATTGATTCACATTATTTACTATTAGGGGAGGTGGTGCAAGTTTGATAATACTTACAGGACTAAATTAAAAATGAAAGAAAAGTTGGAGGTATTGTACTGTAATATTTCGAGCCCCAAAACGTGCAATTATCGAAACTATATTTTCCTATAAATAGAAGCTAATTCTTCCTTCATTTCTCACCAATTCACTAAAGCTATAGAACAATTATTATAGAGGGAAATTATAGAGAGAAAGAAGAAGAGAAGTCGGCTACCTCACTATTCCATAAGATCCATCTTTGAGGTGAGGGGGGTATTATTTCTTTCGTATTCATGAAGAGTGTTATTATTATTCCATTCCTTATTATTCTGTTGGAATAACCTGTATATGCGAAGTACCACATACATGGTGAAATTCTTCTGTTATTCCATTCTTTATTATTATGTTGGAATAACCTGTCTATGCGAAGTACCGCATACATGGTGAAATTCTTCTGTTATTCCATTCTGTATTATTTTGTTAGAATATTCTGTCTGTGCGAATTATGCATGACCTGGTTCCATTCTTTATTATTCTGTTGGAATATCCTTTCTGTGCGTATTACGCATGACCTGGTTCCATTATTTATTATTCTGTTGGAATAACCTGTCTGTGCGGTCTATCACATGCTTGGTGATTTTTGTTGTTATTCCATTCTTTATTATTCTGTTGGAATATCATGTCTGTGCGGATTACGAATGACCTGGTTCCATTCTTTATTATTTTATTGGAATAACCTGTCTGTGCGGTCTATCACATGCATGGTAAATTCTTCTGTTATTCCATTCTTTATTATTCTGTTGGAATAACCTGTCTATATGGATTACCGCATGCATGGTGAATGACCATTCGTATTCATTTCTTATTAAATTATGGAAATGATCTGTTTACGTGGATTACCGCATGGCGGGTGAAAATTCATTTGCAGTTTCATATATTCTATGATACTCATTTGGTTAAAGTTTTGGCTTCTATACTCCATGAAAGTAGTGGAATATCCTTGATATTTGCGCTTCATCCAGTATCTTTTCATGGAAATATTCTTCTGAGCACTCTTGAATTTTACTCCACAAAGAAGTATCATGTTGACAATTTGGACGTTACTGATTTCCAGATAAATTAAATTATAAATCATTAAAATTTATCCTTGAACTTGTTTTATTGAATTATTATGTCATTGTCATCATCCTCATGCTTATATTGTGATGAAAGTCATCTTTGACTTACGTGCATAGATGGACTTGGTATGATTATGACCGAGGATTATTCTCAGATAATCATGACCGTAATGTAACGAATGATGTGGTGAAAGTCCTCATTGGCCTGTAGTTCATTGATGGACAGTTGTTGGTATGATTATGACCAGGGATTATTCGGTATAATCATGACCATTGATGATTACATGAATATCCTTGGTCGTGGTGCAGGGATGATTTGATTTTATTTATTAAGCTGAGTCTCAGCGATACAGTTGATGAAAAACTTTTTAAATCATAGAAGATAGTAGATTTTATGCTCTACTTGACTCTTCTAATGGATTGCTTATTCCGCTGTAGTTGTTGATCAAAAACTTGTTATCTATTATATTCTGTTAGTTGTTATACTGTTGAAGGCTAAGGATAATTTATTCTGCATTATCTTAGTCATATTATTTCTTACTGGGCTAGTTGAGCTCACCCTTTCTTTCATTGTTCTCTTCAGAAATGAGAACGTGGCGGGACTAGTCGGGGAATGGAGTGATCGGTCAAATGATAGCATTAGTAGTCCTCACTATTCTCATTAAATAGTGTGACAATAAATGTAATGAGGACTCCATTGAGTGTGGATATTGTCTAAATGACAATATTCTTATTAAAACTCTTAGATTATGTTTTGTCGTATTTTACACGACTGTTGTATAATTAAGTTGTATTTGAATTTTGTATCATGTGTTTGGGGACTCAAGATGGGTGATGTATGCCTATTTTGGGGGCGCCACAACAGTATCAAAGCTTAGGGATACGATCCTCGGCCGAGATGTGAGACAAGAACTAGAGAGGGAGAGACGGGGAATTCTTCGCTAAGTATGACCTACCTAAGTTTATTTGGTATTTAATTGGTCGGTCAGAGTATAAGGATAATATGTGATATGTCAATTAACCTTTGTTTTGTGGCAGTATTTGAGAATGGCATCCGAAAATATTGAGATAAGCAATGAAGCACATGAGACCGTTGAGTCACCACAGATTAATACCTGTGATAATGTGCAATGGGAAGACAATAATCCCTCGGGTAAACAACAACGATCAAATGATGAACGATGGGATGTTCAGAGGTTTTATGCAATTCATGCAACATCAAAGTAAGGCGCGCCTCGGCCCAAAATGCAGTGGAAAAAGCGATAACTCTTGACGGTCACCATTAAGCGATTCAAGGAGCTGGGACCGCCAGAGTTTTTGGGAAAGCAAGAACCACTTAAGGCGGAGACGTGGTTAAAGCAGATCACCAAGATATTTGATGTCTTGGGATGCTCCGAAGGGAAAAAGGTTCCATTTGCCACCTTTATGTTGCGTGAAGAAGCGGATTACTGATGGGAATCTGTAAAATGTACCCAGCCTGACGCACTCAAGATGTCTTGGGAGAAGTTCCAAGAGCTGTTCAATGACAAGTACTTTCCCGAAAGTATTTGTCACATGAAGGAGGTGGAGTTTATCAAGTTAGAGCAAAACAATATGACCATGTCACAATAGAAGGCAAAATTTGCAGAGTTATCCCAATTTGCATCCCATTTGGTAGATAATGAGGAGCGATTTCTAAGAGGTTTGAAACCCGATATACGTCAATACCTTATTTCTCACAAACTTTGTTTATTTTCAGATGTAGTGAATAGGTCTCAGTTATTAGAGCGCGATAATGAGTCAGCCCAACGAAAGAATAACGAGCAACAACACGATAATAATCGTACTGGTGGCAACGGCCATCGGAACAATGATAACCATCGTGGGAGAAATTATCATGCCAAGAATGGTAACCACTTCGGTGGTAATCATGGCCAAGATAATAGGAGTGGAAATATCAAGAAGAGAAGGTTCAACAACGATGGAAAGACATCAGCACCAACACCCGTTTTCAAGGAAGGAGAACGACCACCAATTCTATGCTTCAAATGCGGAGGGGAGGGACATATCAGTACAAACTGTGTGATGCAGTCCAAATCATATTACAATTGTGGAAAAGAAGGTCACCTAGCCCAATTTTGTCGTGCACCAAAGTCAAGTCCAGCTGGGACGGTGGCACCAAAGGCGGATACGGACAAAACAAAGTCGGTGGTTTCGGAAAGAGCGTTTTTCGTGATTTCTCAAAAAGCGAGTAAACCGAACGAAGTTAGCACAGGATAGTTAATTATAAATTCTTGCAAAGTTTATACCTTATTAGATACCGGTTTTACCCATTCTTTTATCTCTCTTGCTTGCGCTCAACGTTTAAATTTAACTCAGGAGAAATTAGACTTTGACTTATCGGTTAAAACTTCGTTAAGAGAAACCTTCATTACCTCCACTGTTTCTAAATCTTGTTGATTCAAATCGACACTTTCACGTTACCTGATGATCTTATCTCTTTGAAAATACTTGCCTTTGATGTGATTTTAGGAATCGATTGGTTAACTACTCATCAAGCTTTTCGTAAGGTTGTTAGCTTTCATATTCATAACGAACCTATTATGCGAATTCAAGCAACCAAACCACTAAAGTCAATCACTATCATATCAAGCCATAAGTAAAGAGCCCCGAGCCTTTATCTAGTGATTTCCTTGTGTGGAATGCACCGAAGCCAGACTTTCTGTAGGCGATGTCGTGAATGACGATAGCAAGTTGATAGGTATCAATGTGACGTACTTTCCAAGTCTTGGATGAGGGTCACAGATTTTGAATGATATTTCTATTGTTACTAAATTTCCGACGTATTCTCGAAGACTTCTTAGCTTTACCCTTAGAGGCGTGAAATTGAATTTTGTATTGATGACCAAAGACAAAACTCATTTCTTAAACCCTCAAATATTTCTTCAACCAAAACGAATGTATAATGCGCCAAAGACGTTGGCTCGAGCAGTTGAAGATTACGACTATACCATTCAATATCATCGTGGAAGAGCGAACGTGGTAGCTGACGCGTTGAGTAGAAGATCGTAGGCGTTTACAAGTGCGATGTTGTTAACACAAAAACCCATTTTGTATAACTTACAAATGATGAAGATTGAGTTAAAGACTCTAGGGACCCATGTGAAGATAACGAATATACGAGTAAAATCGACTTTAATCGATAAAGTTAAAGTCGCTCAAACTACACACCTGGAGCTGATGAATATAAAGAAGAAGATTCAAGAAGGCGTTATTCTAGAAGCAAGAGTCTATGAAGAGAGAAAATCTCAACCCTCGATTTTATTGGCCCATTTGAAATCCTCGATCAAGTAGGAACTGTGGCCTATAGACTTGCCTTAAGTATGTCGCGTGTTCATGACGTTTTTTTTAACGTATCGACTTTACGTAAATATGTGGACGACCCAAACCACATTATTGAATTAGAATTAGATGAGATAGCAGAAGATTTAACGTATGAGAAGATATGTGTTAAAATCTTGGATCAGAAGGATTATATTCGACACTCAAAGGTTATACCTCAAGAGTTAGAATCTGAAATGAAGTTAAGTCATCCTCACCTTTTCGACATACCAGGTACATACGTAAATTTCCAGGGCGAAATTTTATAAAGAGAGGAGATTGTGAGACCCCAAATTTTATGAATAAAGATTTAAATTTCTCGAAATATTTTTTTTGAATATTATGGTGTGGATTTGATATAATGTTATAGTTGTGGGTAATATTTATAAATTTTGCAAAGTATTCAAGTTGTTATATAATATTCTTGTTGTCGGGGAATATCTGTACGACGGCACAATCATTGGTAGACCCCACAACGGAAGTATTGTTGTAGTAAGAAAACGACAGAATTATCTATTATTAAAAATAACGGCGGAAATGTTACCGTTAAAATTGTTGAACTACCCGATAGTAAAAGTACAGTAATAAGCGTGGTTGCATATATAGTAGCACACGGTATTGATTATTGATGCTTACGTGAGAAGTCACTCAGTTATACTCAATTATTGCTACAGTAATTATTGCATCATATCTCTAATATTATTGATTTAATTATTGTCACAGTATCATATGTATAATATGTTATATTATTAAATCAATAATTGAGACGACTAAGTTATTCATATTATTAAATTGCAATATTTACGATGTCTAGAAGTTCTGTCAAGGAGAGGTTTGGTCATCTAATTGCGCGCCAATAAGCAGAAATCCTTATCGGAAAGCCCCATCTTTCCTGGGAACGACCTGGTTGTTAAATATTGTGAGTTATGATATTAATGATGAATAAGTTCGTGTTGATTAAAGATGAATTTGATAGTTCCATTGTGTTGGAATTATTAGTGTTAGTGGAAATCGACATCTATTCCGATGATAATTGATGCCTAGGGGTTATATTGATAAATTTGGCAATTAATCGGATAAATGAGCAATTAATTGCTACTAATTCACATGCTTATATAACTATTTGTTCACATGTGTGTACTATTGAATCACGCACATTCTTGTACTATTAGGGGAGTTGAAAAAGATTGATACTACTTGCATTGACTAAGTTAAAATGGAGGTATAGATTGAGGTACTATAATCGTAATTCGTATTTTCACATGATTATAACTATTGATTCACATGATTGAACTATTGATTCACATTATTTACTATTAGGGGAGGTGGTGCAAGTTTGATAATACTTGCGGGGACTAAATTAAAAATGAAAGAAAAGTTGGAGGTATCAGATTGTAATATTTCAAGCCCCAAAACGTAATTATCGAAACTATATTTTCTTATAAATAGAAGCTCTTTCTTCCTTCATTTCTCACCAATTCACTAAAGCTATAAAGCAATTATTATAGAGGGAAATTATAGAGAGAAAGAAGAAGAGAAGTCGGCTACCTCACTATTCCAGTATCCAGTCTTCTTTTGAGGTAAGGGGTACTATTTCTTTCGTATTAATGAAGAGAGCTATTGTTATTCCATTCCGTATTATTCTCATTGAAATAACTTTGTATATGCAAGCACCGCATACATGGTGAAATTCTTCCGTTATTCCATTCTTTATTATTATGTTGGAATAACTCGCTCATGCCAAGTACCGCATACATAGTGAAATTCTTACATTATTTCATTCTTTATTATTCTCGGGGAATATCACGTCTGCGTCGTGCGATTACGCATGACTGGTTCCATTCTTTATTATTATTTTGGAATATAAATGCGTATTACGCGTGAATTCGTTCCATTATTTATTATTCTCATTGGAATAACCCGTCATGTAAGGATCTATCGCATGCTTGGTGATTTCTGTTATTATTCCATTCTTTATTATTCTGTTGGAATATCCTATCTGTACGGATTACGCATGACCTGGTTCCATTCTTTATTATTCTGTTGGAATAACCTGTCTGTGCGGTCTATCGCATGCATGGTGAATTCTTCTGTTATTCCATTCTTTATTATTCTGTTGGAATAACTTGTCTATGTGGATTATCGCATGCATGGTAAATGACCCTTCGTATTCATTTCTTATTAAATTATGGAATTGATCTATTTACTTGGATTACCGCATGGCGGGTGAATATTCATTTGCAGTTTCATATATTCTATGATACTCATTTGGTTAAAGTTTTGGCTTCTATACTCCATGAAATTAGTGGAATATCCTTGATATTTGCGCTTCATCCAGTATCTTTTCATGAAAATATTCTTCTGAGCACTCTTAAATTTTACTCCACAAAGAAGTATCATGTTGACAATTTGGACGTTATTGATTTTCGGATAAATTAAATTATAAATCATTATAATTTATCCTTGAACTTATTTTATTGAATTATTATGTCATTATCATCATCCTCATGCTTATATTGTGATGAAAGTCATCTTTGGCTTACGTGCATAGATGGACTTGGTATCATTATGACCAGGGATTATTCTGTATAATCATGATCGTAATGTGAAGAATGGTGTGGTGAAAGTCCGCATTAGCCTGTAGTTCATTGATGGACAGTTATTGGTATGATTATGACCAGGGATTATTCAGTATAATCATGACCATTGATAATTACATGAATATCATTGGTCGTAGTAGTGAGGATGATTTGATTTTATTTATTGTCGAGTCTCAACGATATAGTTGATGAAAACTTTTTAAATCATGAAGATAGTAGATTTTATGCTCTACTTGACTCTTCTAATGGATTACTTATTCATTGCAGTTGTTGATCTAAAACTTGTTGTCTCTACTATATTTCTGTCAGGTTGTTATCTTTGTTGAAGGCTAAGGATAATTTATTCTCGCATTATCTTAGTCATAATATTTCTTATTGGGCTAGTTGAGCTCACCCTTTCTTTTCACCGTTCTCTTCAGAAATGAGAACGTAAATGGGACTACTCCTAGAAGCGGAGTGATGGTCCGGATGATAGCATTAGTAGTCCTCATTATTCGTTAAATAGTGTGATAATAAATGTAATGAGGACTCCATTGAGTGTGGATATTGTCTAAATGACAATATTCTTATTAAAACTCTTAGATTATGTTTTGTCGTATTTTACACGACTGTTGTATAATTAAGTTGTATTTAAATTTTGTATCATGTATTTGGCGACTCAAGATGGATGATGTATACCTATTTTGGGGGCGTCACAATATATATATATATATATGTGTGTGTGTGTGTGTGTGTGTGTGTGTATAATAATAATAGTTTATAATAGCAGTCTAAAATTTTCTACATACGCTCCATAAATTAAAAAATATAATAAATTTTATTTTACAATGGAAATCAAATGAAAGAACTTAAAACACAATCAAATCTAGGTCGCTACTTGAGGTTGAAGAATGATCACAAAAACCAAGTTCTTTATTTACCAAATTATTTTCTACAAACATTTTATATTTTTAAACATCATAAATTTACTTCAGAGACTCCTCTTTGTTGATTTCTTTTTGGATTAATTTCTTTTGTTCTATATAGAAAATTGATATTTTCATATAAAAAAAATAATATTTCTACATGAATCCCTCTCACGTATTTCTACATGAAATAAAAAAATAATATTTCTGCATAAATATGAGTTCCCGAATTTTATGAAATAAAAATATTCAATTTTTTTATTTTGGTAAATAGTTAAATTGATAAAAGTTTGAAGTTAAGGGTCATATTTGAAAAATTTTCAAAGTAAGTAAGTTGTCATAAAATAACCAGTAGTAAAAGAAACGAATGTCTGGCGTGGTTGCATAAGAAGATACGATATTGATTATTGATGCTTATATATTATTAAATCAATAATTGAGACGGCAAAGTTATTCATATTATTATTTTTAATATTGACAATGTCTAGAAGTTCTGTCAAAGAGAGGTTTGGTCACCTAATTGCGCGCCAATAAGGAGAAATCCTTATCGAAAAGCCCCCTTTTTCTTAGGAACGACCTGGTTGTTAAATATTGCGAACTATAATAATAATGAATAAATGTTATTAAAAAATTGAATTTGAGTTCGGAGTTGAATTTGGAGACACTGACGTGATATTTGAGTCCAGAATGATGAAATTAGTAAAAATAAACTATAAACACAAAATTTTTTGGGGTTGACTTTTTGGTCAAAAAGTCAACAGTTGACTTTTTCGGAAAAAATCAAACTTCGAAATTTTAAAAATAAATTTTTTGATAAAAATTATTCCATTGTGTTAAGATTATTAGTATTAGTGGAAATCGATATTTATTTCGATATTAATTGACGTCTGGAAGTTATATTGACCAATCGGGTAATTAATCGAATAAATGAACAATTAATTGCTATTAATTCACATGATTATAACTATTTGTTCACATGTGTGTACTATTGATTCACATTTATGTACTATTAGGGGAGGTAATGCAAGATTGATAATACTTGCATGACTAAGTTAAAAATAGAGATATAGATGGAGGTACTATACTGTAATTCGTATTTTCACATGATTATAACTATTAAGTCACATGAATGAACTATTAATTCACATGATTTACTATTAGGGGAGGTGGTGCAAGTTTGATAATACTTGCAGGACTAAATTAAAAATGAAAGAAAAGTTGAAGGTATCAGATTGTAATATTTTCGAGCCCCAAAACGTGCAATTATCGAAAACTATATTTTCTTATAAATAGAAGCTCATTCTTCCTTCATTTCTCACCAATTCACTAAAGCTATAGAGCAATTATTATAGAGAGAAATTATAGAGAGAAAGAAAAAGAGAATTTGCTACCTCACTATTCCAAAGATCCGCTTTTCTTCAGGTAAGGGTATTATTTATTTCGTATTCATGAAGAGAGCTTCTGTTATTCCATTCTTTATTATTATGTTGGAATAATCTGTCTATGCGAAGTACTGCATACATGGTGAAATTCTTCTATTATTCCATTCTTTATTATTTTGTTGGAATATCCTATCTGTGCGGATTACGCATGACCTGGTTCCGTTCTTTATTATTCTATTGGAATATCACATGCATGCGGATTACGCATTGAATTTGGTTCCATTCTTCTTTATTATTCTGTTGGAATAACATGTCTGTGCGGTTTATTGCATGCCTGGTGAACTCTGTTGTTATTCCATTCTTTATTATTCTATTGGAATATCCTGTCTGTGCGAATTACGCATGATCTGGTTCTAATTTTTATTATTCTGTTGGGAATAACCTGTCTGTGCGGTCTATCGTATGCATGGTGAATTCTTCTATTATTCTATTTTTTATTATTTTGTTGGAATAACCTGTCTATGTAGATTACCGCATACATGGTGAATGATCCTTTGTATTCATTCCTTATTAAATTGTAGAAATGATCTATCTACGTGGATTACCGCATGGCGGGTGAAAATCCATTTGCAGTTTCGTAATTTTTTTGACCCTCAAAAATTCTGGAAAAATTTGAAATGATAATTTGATGAGTTTTCTATATTGTGTCCAAAGATGGCAATTTTTGGATGTATAGATTAAGAGTTATGGATTTTATGAAAAAAACTATTTTAAAAGTAAACCCTTATAACTCCTTGTGGTTAACTCCAAAATTGGTAAAATTTTTATTAGGAGTACATGTATATAACAGGAGTATATCCTGTAAATTTCAGAATTTTTGGACAAAAGTACAATTTATGATAAATGTCTAAATATTCGGCAGTTTTGGCCATATGAAAAATAGTAAATGAATTTTAAAAATTCCGAGAAAAATATATGTTCAATATGGGACTATATTCTGCTAAATTCCAGAAAAGAAATATTTTTGGGACTGATTTGGTATTTTTTATGAAAATGAACTAGTTATGAGTAAATGAATTAAATATATTATGTGAAGTAACAAAATTGGAAAATAGGATTTTATGGCTTGGGAATCCTACATAGGGTATATGCAGATTTTTGATGAGGGATTTGATCATTGGTGATGAAATCTTATGAGTATGGCATTTTTAAATAATTAAAATGCATTAATTGGTAAAGTATAAACAACTGAAATAAATTGTTTATAAGTTTAAGAAGTGATTAAAATATTATTATAATATTAATAATATTAGATTAAGAGTTTATTAAGTGATTGATAATATTTGGATAAATTTAAAGTCTTTAATATTTATCCTTGATTTCGTTTGATTTGATTTCGTTTGATTATTGCTTATATCATTGTCATCTTCATCATGCTTATATTGTGATGAAAGTCATCTTTGACTTACGTGCATAGATGGACTTGGTATGATTATGACCAGGGATTATTCGGTATAATCATGACTGTAATGTAACGAATGATGTGGTAAAAGTCCCCAGTGACCTGTAGTGCATTGATGGATAATTTTTGGTGTGATTATGACCAGGGATTATTCGATATAATCATGATCATTGTTGAAAACACGAATATCCTTGGCCCGTAGTTCATGGATAATTCGTGGTCGTAATACTAATGAATATCCTTGGCCATAGTGCAGGGATGATTCGATGATGTGGATTAATTATTAAGCTGAGTCTCAGCGATAACATATTGATAATACACTTTTAATTTGTAAAAGATAGTAGATATCATGCTCTATTTGACTCTTCTAAAATACAGTTGTATGTCTTTGGCTTGTAGTGCAAAGATGAATTGTTAATGAATATCTTTGATCGTAGTGCAAAGATGAATTTATTAGTATGATTATGAGCAGGAATTGTGATTTGGTATAACCATGATTTTTGATGTTTCAGGTGAAGATAGGTGATGAAAATTATCTTCGTCCTGGGTGCGAAGAGGAATTTAGAATCACAATTATGATTATGAGTTATTCATATGATTGTGGACAGAAATTGTTGATTGATGTTACAGGGATAAAACATTATTGGTAGACTTTTAACATGGAGAAGATAATAGACCTGATGGTCTATTTTACTCTTCTAATGGATTGCTTGTAAGACCCCAACTTTTATGAATAAAGATGAATTTTCTATAATTATCATTTTTGAATATTATGGAATGAATTTGATATAATGTTATAGTTGTGGGTACTAGTTATAAATTTTGCAAAGTACGCAAGTTGTTATATAATATTCGATTGGTCGGGGAATATTCATTTTAACAGGGAATATTCGTACGACGGCACAATTATTGGTGGAACCCACAACAGAATTATTGTCAGATTGAGTAAACGACAAAAATATTTTATGAAAATAATGGCGGAAGTTTTATCGTTAACTGTTGAAACACCCGGTGTTAAAAATACAGGAATACGTGTGGTTGCATAGTAGCACACGGTATTGATTATTAATACTTACGTGAGAAGTCACTCAGTTTTGTTCAATTATTGCTACAGTAATTGTTGCATAGTATCTCACGTTATTTGATTCAATTATTGTCGATATTTTATATATTATTAAATCAATAATTGAGATGACAGAATTATTAATATTATTATTTGCAATATTAACGATGTCTAGAAGTTATGCCAAGGAGAGGTTTGGTCACCTAATTGCGCGCCAATAATGAGAAATCCTTATTGGAAAACCCCCTCTTTCCTGAGAACGACCTGGTCGATTAATATTGTGAATTATAATAATGATGATAAATATTGTTAAAAATATTCAGGAGATTTTTATGAAGTATTTGATGTAAATTTTGCTTATTTTATGGACCCCCATTTACCTATTTTTCAAAATAATCGGTAGAAAATTATTTAATATATTAAAAATGGGGCCACATGTTGGGGAAAGTAGTGTGTGGAAGAAATTAGTGAAATGGTAAGTGATTCACGAGAGTTGTTTTATATGGAAGTTAACATGATATATATATATATATATATATATATCTGTGTGTGTGTGTGATAATTGATGATTATATATATAATATATATATATATGATGTTTGATTTTGAAATGTGGGAGAGTTGGGAATTCACGGGTTTCATCCCGTGAATGTATAAAATAGGCACATGTGATATATATATATATATATATATATATATATATATATATATATATATATATTATTTAAACGTACTCGTTTTATTAGAATCTTTTATTGCATAATATCCTTTCCATTCTCCTATAAATAGAAGTTCATTCCTTCATTATTTGTTACGAATTCACTGAAACTCTAGAGAGAGAAACTATAGAGAGAAAGAAAAAAAGTATTAATTCTGCTACTTCACTACTCCTATATCTAGTACTCTTCTTTCAAAGGTAAGGGGTATTATTTCTTTCTTTCGCCTTCATGAAGAGAACTTCTGTTATTCCATTCTTTGTTATTATGTTGAAATAACCTGTCTATGCGAAGTACCGCATACTTGATGAAATTCTTCTGTTATTCCGTTCTTTATTATTATGTTGGAATAACTGTCATCATCAAGTACCACATACATGGTGAAATTTTTCTCATTATTCCATTCTTTATTATTCTGTTGGAACATCACATGCATGCGTTACGCATTTGATTCGGTTTCGTTATTTATTATTCTCGTTGGAACATCACATGCGTGCGTTTACGCATGACTGGTTCCGTTGTTTATTATGTTGTTGGAATATCCACATGCATGCGTTTTACGCACGACCGGTTCTATTATTTATTATTCTCATTGAAATATTACATGCGTGCATTTATGCATGACACCGGTTCCATTATTTATTATTCTCATTGGAATAACTATGTCATGCATGGATCTATCGCATGCCCGGTGATTTCTTTTGTTATTCCATTCTTTATTATACTCAGTTGGTTAAAGTTTTGGCTTTTATACTCCATAAAATTAGTGGAATATCATTGATATTTGTGCTTCATTCAATATCTTTTCATAGAAATATTCTTCTGAGCATTCTTAAATTTTTACTCCACAAAGAAGTATACTGTTGACAATTTGGACGTTATTGGTTCCTGGATAAAATAATTCTTAAACTTGTTTTATTGAATTCTTATATCATTGTCATCATCCTCATGTTTGTATTATGTTAAAAGTCATCTGTGGCCTGTAGTGCATAGATGGACTTGGTATGATTATGACCAGGGATTATTCGGTATAATCATGACCGTAATGTTACAAATGATGTGGTAAAAGTCTTCATTGGCCATAGTGCATTGATGGACAGTTGTTGACATGATCATGACCATTGATGAATACACGAATATCCTTGGCCCGTAGTGCATGGATAATTTGTGGTCGTGACCCTAATGAATATCCTGGCAGTAAGTGCGGGGATGATGTGGATTATTTATTAAAGGTGAGTCTCGTGATAAAAGTGATGAAAACTTTTAAATCATAAAAGATAGTAGATTTTATTCTCTACTTGACTCTTTTAATGGATCGCTTGTTCACTATGATTAAACTTGATGTTTGTTATATTGTATCGGTTTAACATCGTTGAAGGCTAACGATAATTTATTCTCGTATTATCTTAGTTATAATATTTCTTCGAAGCTAGTTGAGCTCACCCTTTTACTTTCATTGTTCTCTTGAGAAAATAAGAACGTAGCGAGGACTAGTCAGAAAGCGGAGTGATGGTTGGATATAATAGCATTAGTAGTCCTCACTATTACGTTAAATAGTGTGATAATAAATGTAATGAGGACTCAATTGAGTGTGGATATTGTCAGATGACAATATTTGTATTAAAACTCACAAGATATGTTTTGTCGTATTTTACACGCATCGTTGTATAGTTAAGTTGTATTTGAATTTTGTACCATGTATTTGGCGACTCAAGATGGGTGATGTATACCTATTTTGGGGGCGTCACATTGCTCGTTCCGCTGCAACTATGGTTGAAAAATTTTATCATTTACCATATGTTCTAAATCTCTGATTTATTATTGATGAAGGTTATTGATAATTTAATTGTCTGTAGTCATGATATTCTTTATCGGGTTATTTGTGCTCACTCTTTGCTTCACAATTCTTTTCGTGTAATAAGAGTGTATTTGGGTCGAAATGGGGATAACAGGAAATAGTGTGATGGTCCGAGACCGTCAAGTTTCTCGAAGACATTATAAAGCGGCGGCATTTACACGCAATGATAATTGTATTGAGGACCTAAGATGTGTGTGTCGTATTTTATACGTCACTTAATAATTGATTTTGGCGAACAACAATAGGGTGATGAGAACCCGACTTTGAAAGCGTCAAAAGTGCACCTCATTAGAATGAATATAATAGTAATCTTCTCATTCTTCTTTGGGGTCTATTGGGTCAACCAAGGATAATTCTGTGGACATATGATATCTATCATAACCTAGACGCATAGCCTCCCATGTACGAAGGTTTCCTTGAGCACTTCCCAAATATTTTAATTTTTAAAACAGTTTTTTACTGTACTTTTATGTAAAGTATCTTTGTAAGGTTGTGGTCGAGGCACCATGAGAGTTACATACATTTGTATTAAAATTTACAGCTTATCTGTTGTCGTACTCTGCACGACAGTTGTATAAATGAAGTTTGTATTTGATTTTTATAGAGTGATACCTGGTGACTCAGAATGGGTCGTGTGGACCTATTTTGGGGGCGTCACAATAAATTTTGATATTGACCAAAATTTTGAGACGTTTTCAAACTATGCAGAGTCGCAAGATACAGTTTTCTCCTTTCAGTCGTATAGCCAAAAAAAGCACTTCAAGCGTCGATAAATAATTTTTTTTACTGATATATTTTGACCCCCTCTAAAAACGTTCTGATTCTGCCACTACATATAATATAGTATTAGTATATAACTTTTTTGTTTACTTAAGACTATTTATATTGTATCATGAATTATATTTTTGGTATTAAAATTTTAATATATGCATTTGTGTAGAATTATTCTTTTACCATGATAAAGAGAGAGACCTCCCTACGCAAATTGCTTAAACTCACCCATATCACCATATCCGACAACACAATTTTTGCTATTATTAATTATTTCGTGGAGTGACCCAATAAATATTCTTTACACAATTTACCAGTGCAGTTTGATAATGTGAGCCTATGATTAAACCTGCTTGTTCTTGAGTTTGTAAGCTTTATAATATTCTTGACAAAATTTACAAATTTACCTACCGTTTGTCAAAAACATTTTCAGCAAGAATTAGTTGAAGAAATCCCCCACCCCCAAAATCTACATGGAAACTGTTGATTAGTTACATCCACCCACCCCCAGGCCCCAGTTGAGATATCTTCGTGCCCGTTTCTCTAGTCAAACTTTGCTACACTTTCTAGGGCCCAGGACATAGGAAATTAAGAGATCGATCGAAGAGATGGGCAATAATACACTACCAGTGTCACTGCAAGGGTTCCTATCAAATGCCAAACAGTAAATGCTCATGCCCCTGTCCACGGAAATTCATTGCTTCACCTTAAGTTTGGTCAGTTCTTGCCCAAAATCTCAATCAAATCATCTACTTTGGGTTTGGAACAAAATGCATCAATACTACACAATGGAACCGTCACAGAATTTGAAGTATACAGATTTAAAACTTCTAAGTTAAGAATTAGCATTTGTTATCTTACAAATATAAAATATTTTTGAATCTATACAGATTTTCAGCAAACCATAGCAGATACTCTAAAAGAATTCACCTAGGAAGCAGGGATTCTTCGTTACCCGACCAACTGCACTCCGATTCTGTGACTCTCAGGAATGCTCTCCTCCTTTAAACCATAAATGTATGAATGTATTGAATTATCTATGATTATTTTTTTTATTTTTATGACTTTAAAACATTAAAGTTATATTGTTTGTATTGTAGGAGGTTGTTAATAAATATATAAATATTTAATAGTAAGACACCCGTATCCGTGCTTCTTAGGAGTTCACACTCACAGTCAACCTAGCAAGCCCTCACTAAACAAATACACGGTGAAACGAAGTGCTGCAGTGATACAGTATTCCAAGTATATGACAGATTCCTCTAAATTTGTCTTTTAGGCCTTAATTGCACTTCTGAGAAAGGCACCAACTTGATCCAATTATAAAATCTAATAGTGCCCAGTAAGTTAAAAGGGAAAGAAAATACAAGCTCTCAAATCAGAGTCACCAGACAATCAAAAGGGTGTTGCCAAGCAAATTCAATAGCTAGCTTAATCTGTGAATGAATATGTGGGATAGATAGTTTTCTGGATGCACTATATATAAAAGTTTACTATCATATCAAAGGAAACTTTAATTTCAATTTGTTTATACAAACCTTTGGTGATCATTCATGCATGCAAGAAATAAAATCTCGTTTACACTCAATCAAACCATGATTATATATGCAACCATATATATAACCAAAACCAACCAGACATGCATGCATCTTGAGACATTGAAATGATCACAGTGCATACGTTAATTCTTGGAACTACATTCAAGTTTACAATTAATACTACTGTTTGCAGCAGGAGACACTGTATTTGTTCCCACAATCTCGATATTCATTAGCACCGGTCCCCATCAAGCTTAACATTAATTGTTGTACCTCTTGATCACTGCTATTAATGCATCCATCTAGTCGTCGTGCACTAAAAGACAACTTCTGCTGTTCCCAACAGGAAAAAATTTCTCTAAAACTACAGCTAGCAGGACGTAAATATTAGTGATATGTATACTTTGAATTTTAGATAGTAATTTGAAAACATGTCAGAAAGTTTTATTTATATTATATCTCTTTATATTCTATCTATTATTTTGGATAGTTATAATTCTTCCATTTTATTGGATGTAATTCAATGAATTAGATCTATAAGAACCTCAAAGTCCTAGCTTTTCAAACTATAAAAACTTTTTCTTACATAAAAGAACAGATTACGCTATCCAGTGGTTTTTTGTGATCAGTTAAAATTCCATTAAAGAGCATTTCCCAGATGTCATTTTGGTCTATGATTCAATCTAGCAACATTCAATCTTTGGCACTGGACTGGTTGGGCTGGGATTTTTCAGAATTGATATGAATACTTTTCACAAATGAATCTGTCTGTGACTGCTATTGTTAAAACTCGGGAATCAAGATTCTGAAAAAATATAATTGTAAACACCAAAATGGAATTTTACCTTTTAACAAACTATCGAACTTTCATAAAACAACAATGTTACTGTAACATAAAAAAACGGTCACATAATGTTTACATAACATACTGTAGGCCCCCGCCTGATATGTGAGACTCACAAATATGTATGTGTATGTGATATTTTTTTATGTGATAATAACATTATTTTTCATAAAAAACTTGTCATTAATATTAAAAAACATTAAAGAAGAATGTGTCACATCATCATATATTACGCACTCGCATTATATTTCTCACTGTTTTTATACGAGTATATGATGTCGTGGTATAATCATTATATCAAAATATTTATTCTATATTTTAAATTTTTACAGAAATTAGAGTGAACTGTACTTTATTACTATCACTTTTACCGTCAAGCCGCCACTACTAGATCCTTAACTAACAATATCAAAGATACATTTAAGAACATAAAATTCTCTTTCTTAGAAATGCATAAAGAGTCTTTTTTTTTGTTCTTTTTTTTTTTTTTTGCTAAATTTAAGATTGCGTTAAAAAGAAAATATTTACAATACAAAAAGGGCATACCCCAGATCAAAATAATGAGAGCCTCATATGTAACTCATATGAAATGCCAACTAGAAATCAAGAACAGACTATACAATTCAAACAATAAGAGAATTATCAACAAGCTTAGCTTTCTGAAATTTAACCAAAAAAAAAATTAATTTACATTCGACTCTATTAAGAATAATAGAAGAAAGGATCTCGGATTAGGTGCCTTGGGTTGGAGTGAAGCATGAAATTGTGCTCAGCCCAAATAGGGTAAACTGTCGCTGCAATAAGTAATTTCAAAATAAGCTTGTGAACTCCTTTAGTTGAATTACTAATAGCCCAAATAAGGAAAGTATGTCAGTTGGTAGGCATATTAGCCCAGCCTCCATAATTGAGAGAAGACAAAAGGATGAAACAGAAATTAATACTCACATTTAAGCCTGGCAAAATATGATTATAGGTTAGTTTTGGTTTTCAAAATATGGTTATGGTTCCATTTAAGAACTAAAATCATATTAACCATTTTTAATATGGATAATGTGGATTGGAACCATATGGTTATAGTTAAAACCCATATTAACCATTTTAATATTGTTATGGATTTCATGAAGACCTGATTTGACACTAATATTATGTGATTATGTATATACCCCTTACCTCCACCCCACCCCATCCTGCTCCACCCCACCAGGCCCACTCCACCACCCCACCACCACCACTACCACTAAAAAAAAAAAAATATTATGTGATTACGTATATACCCCTTACCCCCCACCCCCACCCCACCCCACCCCACCCCATCCCATCCCATCCTGCCCGCCCCAACGCAACCAAAAATAATAATATTATGTGATTATGTATATACCCCTTACCCCACCCCCCCACCCCCCACCACCCACCCCACCCCACCCCACCTACCACCCCACCCCCACCTACCCACTCACCCCCACCCAACCCCACCCCACCCCCACCCGCCCCCCACCTACCTACCCCCACCCCACCCCACGCCACCCCACCCAACACTCCCTCCCAAAAAAATGATATTAAGCGATTATGTATACCCCACTCACCCCACCCCCCACCCGCCATCCACCCACCCACCCCACCCCACCCACCCACCTACCCACACACCTAACACTCCCTCCCAAAAAAATGATATTAAGCGATTATGTATACCCCATTCACCCCACCCCACCACCCACCCTACCCCACCCCACCCACCTACCTACCCACCCAACACTCCCTCTCAAAATATTGATATTAAGTGATTATGTATACCCCACCCACCCCTACCCCCTACCCCCCACCCCCTCCACCCCACCTCTCTCCCAAAATAAATTAATATTAAGCGATTACAGATACACCACCCACCTCTACCCCCACCCACCCACCCAAAAAAAAAAAATAATCGTGTTTGGTGCTAAGTTCGTGAGAGAGAGAGATGAGTGCAATTGAATAGAATATGGGTTGAAAAATGGTTAACCAGTTAATTAACTATATTTGTTTTTAAAATATGGGTTCAAACTTTAACCAACCTGAATAAATAAAAATGGTTAACCAACCAATTTGGTTCCAGTTAATATGGTTTGATCCAACAGTTAACTACTTATATTGCCAAGTCTACTCACATTCAAAGAAAAGATGGACATAATTTTCATTGTAAAGTGTGCAAAGACAATATCCAGGATCCACAGTATGAGAATATTTTGCAATGTGATCAAGGGTTTGAAGCTTTTGTAAAGTTGTTATCCACATAATAAAGGAGAACATGCGGACCTGCAGTTTATGCCATATCAACTTGTGCCACGGGACGGGAGTTCTTTTGGATCTGATCGAGTGTCAGATCAGAGAAACTTTGACTGGACCTTTCTGGGACGGTCCCCATTGAATCGAGTTCTCACGGGTGATATTGAAAGATCTGCTGAAATCAAAAGTTTGCCGAAATTGAAGCATGATGATGTGATTGTATTGTAATAAATTTAACAATTACGAAACTTATCAATACATGCGTATGAATTATAGGATGGTTCCACTTATTACACATCTCTCCAAAAAATTATCACTAATACTTACCCACGTAACTGACAATCAAATTGTTGACATAACCATTCGCAATATATATCATTTTTCTTTTGAAAAAGGAGGGAGTACTTAATGGTAACAATAACATACAACCAGTCGAATAGAATGATTAAATAGTAATCTCCAAGCAAAGATGCCTAATTTTGAAACTCGCAACTTTACCTTGCAATAATTCAGAAGATTTGAATGTAGAACTATAAACCACTAATGGATAAATTGTTAGAAGTTAATTTGTAATTTGTAGTCAATGTTTATTCAAGAAAAAATTAGTATTAAATTGTAATGAAAGAGTCCTAGAAGTTTCTAGAGTATTGTGTCTCACTCTTATTCACCATGTCAACACAAATATCAACTTCACAATCCTTGTTCAATTACTCTTAAAATCTTGTTCCCGTTTTTTATGGAGAAAACTATGACTATTGGAGTCTCCAACTGAAGACTCTATTTATCTCTCAAGAACTTCGGGAGCTTGTAGAAGGTGGCTATGATGAACCGGATGATTGACGACGCTTGCATCATGGATGTCGGCTAAGCAGAAAGAATTCAAAGACAACAAGAAGGATGCAAAAGCACTTCTCTTCATTCAACAAGGGGTAAGTAAAACTATATATCTTTCCCCGTATTAAGGCAGCTACCAAATCAAAAAATGCTTGGGATGTTCTTAAGAAAGAGTTCCAAGGTTCCACCAAGGTAATCTCTATTAAACTTCAATCTTTATGGAGAGAGTTTGATAATTTATCAATGAAAGATGGTGAATCTATGGAACAATTTTTTGATAAAGTTACTACCATTATTAATCAAATTAGAAGTTCTGGGGACGAAATTAAAGATTAGAAAATAGTTGAAACAATATTAAGAAGTTTACCCGCAAAATGGGATCATGTGGTTGCTGCTATTGAAGAATCAAAAGATTTATGCAAATTAAGTTTTCATGAACTAATGGCTTCTTTGGAGACACGTGAGCTGAGAATGAACAGGTTTTCAAATGAAGAGGAGGAGCAAGCATTTCAATCAAAGGTCACACTTTCAGATGAAAAAGGAGGAGAAATAGAAAAAGAAAATAGAAAGAGAAGTTTTCAGCAAAAGCGCCAATTTGGAAGAGGAAATTTCAACCAAGTAAAATATGGAAATTATAATCAAAGAGGAAGGTATGAGAAAAATAACATAAATTTCTCAAAAGGTACGTCTTCCTAAAGTCTAACCATAGTACTCAAGACTGTAGACTTAAATGCACAAGATGCAAAAAATGTCCCAAAGATATTGTTGGTAGAAAGAAGAGGACAAAACTGAGAAGGAAAATTATTTTGTAGAAAATGAAGGTGATAAATTATTTTGACATCTTTAAATCAAAATCAAAATCAAAATTCAGATTGCATATGGTATAGATTTGGATAGTGGTTGTAGCAGTCATATGACAGGGAATAGAAAGTTGTTCTTACAATTTAATCAAGGAGGTACATCACAAGTTGAACTTGGAAATGGAGTGTTAAAATCTGTCAAATGGCATGGAGTTATTGTAGCTGTCAACAACAAAGTAGGTAACAAAAAATTCATCCATAATGTTCTTTTTGTACCTGGGCTAACTAAGGATTTACTTAGTATTGGGCAGCCTAATGCGAAAAGGTTATCTAGTGATTTTTGATAATGAAGACTGTCTTATTTTTTATTAAAAGAAAAACATGGTAGTTGCAAAAGCAAAGATGACAGTAAACAAGACATTACCGCTTATTATGCCTCTTGATGAGCCAAACCAATCAAAGAGAAGAAATTTTACACAGAAAGCCAAGGATCACTGGAGGAAGATAATTCAAGTTTGAAAGTTGAAGATATAAAGAATCTCGATACTCGTGGAGTTGCGCTTTCGGCATGTGAACGTCCAGTGTTCAAAACAAAAGGTAAAAGAGTAGAAACTCACTTTAAAATTTTCCAAAATATACATATCATGGGAGACATAGCAATCCAAGGAAAGTCTTCTCCAACGCAGATAATAGAAGGTGTCCAAGGAAAAAAAAATTCGACAAGTTTTCATCACTGAATGACTATTAGAAACTTTATAAACAAATATTTATTTTTAAACTGTGAAATGAGATTATATGATTTTGAATTGTGAAATAACTATAGTTTTGAATATTGATGAGATTGTGAAACTTTTTTGAAATCCTCAGTCTGACTATGTATAGAACCCGTTATAAATTATGTTTACTTCTAGAGCTAATTTAGGACCTACTAAGGCGCACAACTTTTAGATGCCCTTCGGGAAGCGAGCATATTAGATACCTTAGTAGGGTGCGTGATCATTGACATTATCGAACTTTTAAACCGTGTTACAGGGCTACTGTAACCTTAGTCACTAAAGTTGTGGATTAAAAGATATATTGTATATTGAAATCATTTTTGAATGTGAATTCAATTTGTTATAACTTGTTTTAGTTTTGAAAATATATTTATTATTGAAATTTATCGAAACAAATATTTCTTTCGATTGAAAAGTATGTTTGCAAATTGTACTTGATCCGGCTAGATACGAAGAATTGCTACTTGTTGAGCTTCATCGCTCACCCCTTACAATCAGGGGCGAAGCCACATAGGAGCATGTGGAGTCAATTGACTCCACTGAAAATAATTTTTTTATAATACTCCCTCCTATCCAGATTAAATGACGTTTTAGAGTTAAGCACACTTATTAAGAAATAACACAAAATGTCTTTTGTATCTCTAATTAATTATTTCTCTCTCCACAAAGATGAAGGCAATTAATGGGTTATTGGAACTTTGGTTGTATATGTAGTAAAATGGTTCATGGAATTGCATTTACTAAGCATATTAAATAGATGGGTAAATTAGGAAAAAATAGTGCAATATTGCATAGAAATTCCAAAACGCACTTATATAGAATAAAATTAAACTCCCTAAAACGTCATTTATTTAGAATAGGAGGGAGTATATGATAAATTTAGAAGAAATTTAAGTGTAATGAATAAATTGACCCCACTGAAATTTTATAAATATTTTAATATACGGTGTCAAATTGAATTTTTTATAACTTTCTCAATTCCATATTACTTCTACTCCTTGATGTATACATCTTCAAATATTTTTAAAATAAATAATAATCTAATTTATATTATTTTTATAACATCAGAAATTTAAATATTTATTAACAAATTTGTGATTAGAAAGGCGTATTAGGGATCAATAAGGGATGTATATATATAATGTTATTACTTGTTATATTAACAATATTGTAACAAATACATGTTTTATATATGCTACTGGCCAAAAAACACAAAATTATATTTTAAAAAATGGCTCAGGGACTACTCCCCCGAACCCCCCCCAAGTTATCTATAGCATGACAAAATTTTAACCCCACTGGATAAAACATGTTACCTTGTTTTGAGAGCTGAGACGTCATGGGCCAAGTCAAGGAGGATTAATTTAAGTTTTGGTATAATATTATGGTATGATTTTGTTAGACTTTGATTTAGAGGTATTGTTTTAGGCTCAACACTTTTGCTTATTCAATGAATATTTTATTGAGGTTTTTGATAGTTACATTATTTATTTGGTTTTGTAATTGTTTTGAGCTACACAATTGGATTTTAGTCGCCTTGCGGCCTTTGGGCTTGCATCATATAACACTTGGAGCCTATAGTGGGTTTGGAGTGTTGCAATTAAATTTTAAGAGTATTGGAGATATGAGTAGGAATGTTAAGAGTATCTAAAGGATGGTTAGTCTTGAGAAGGTTCTATGAAATAGTAGGAAGTTAGAAGTATTTAATGAAGTGTCTAGATGTATCCATGAACTAATATAAATAGAGGAGGTCATGTACTCTCACTTGTAACAAGCCAAAAAATTGAAATCAAAGTTCAAGTTCTAGATATACTTACTAATATTCTCCTCATTCTATAACCCCTCTACAAAATAAATTCCTCCTCCTATTCCGACATAAATTACTTAAACGGCAAGAGTCATGTTAAAAAATTGGAAATGAAATTATCCTCTTGAGGGACGCCAACATCAAAGTACCTTATATGACCATCGCCTGATCTGAACTACCGGAAAAAAAGGTGGAGGAATTGACCTTAGCGGCGTAGTAAGGCGCGGGTCTATTAGAAGCACTGTTTGTAAAGCGGCGAGCAGGGCCGGGTACAGAGGCTCGAGCTCTGTCTCTGCCTCTGCCGTACTTCGTATTGTTCTTTATCAGATCGTCCAGAGTCATGTCCAGTGCAGCGCCCGCCATTTTCAAGGTTTCAGAGGTTGAAGAAGGAGAGAGCTCGGAGACAAAAATCAGAACCGGAGAGTTTAATTTATTGCTTTTTAGCTGCTAATTTATACTTGTTTATATAGGAAAGAGATACACCGTCGACAAAAAAAATAATTAATAATTAGAAATTATATTTTATTTTGAGAAATAAAATAATTTAAACACGACCAAATTCAATTTGAGAGGACAAAATAATTAGAGTTGGATAGAAGAAATAAGTGCATTTTGTGGGGAATAATTTGAACGTGGGTTAAGTGCTGTTTGTTTATATTTGATTGTCTTTTAATGTCTGATTGTCTCTTAATGGATTGTCTTTTATTCGTTAAGAGGCATGATGATGTTTGTTTGTTTTTTTGTTACCTCTGAATGCCTCTTAATCGGTAAGACAGAAAATAAAATCTTAATAATTAAGAGGTACCTCTTAATGAAATTTTTTTGATAATTTTTTTTATATAAATATATTCAATAATATTATGCACTCATTTTTATTAAATTGAATATTTAAAATTATTAAATAAAAATTTATCCTTTAAAATGGTAAAATAGTGTCATTAAGAGACAACTTACTTTTTAGTTATCAAACAATTTTTTAGATTCAGACCTCATAATCATTCAGATGATTTAATTTACTAAAACATCATAATCATTCAGATCTTAATTCCCAAATTTATCAAACAAGTGCAGTGGGAGTTTTATTTTCAGATACCTAATAATCTAATTATATCAAAAAACAGTTAAAAAGGTGATGATAGGTTCTATATTTCATCACATACTTTAATAATAAATAAACTATATTAAATTTAAATTTAAAAATATTTTGAATTAACTCCAAAAATTCAATATTTATTGATGAGTATATTAAATCAAGCCTAAAGCCATAGTTTAACGATATGTTTTTTAGTTTACGGAAAAGAAAGAATGAAAATTTGAAAAAGTTTTCTTTTATAAAATTATTAAATTTATAAAAGAAAAGGTAATTAATTTACCCATGTACTTTATTTTGTGATGTTTGTAATGTGAGGAGTTAATAAAAATTGTAAAATAATTTGTTTATTTTATTTGATTTTTCATCCAAATTCATCTATTTATGGATGAAAAACTTTAGTAAAAGAATTATAGTTTTTCAGTCCATTTTTAAAAATTAATTGGACAAAGTATAAGGGATGTCTTGTTCTTTTTCTTCTAATTCTTTAAACAATAAAGAAACTCACAAAAAGGGCCCAACCGGGTTCGAACCGGTGACCTCTTGATCTGCAGTCAAATGCTCTACCACTGAGCTATGGACCCTTGTGACAAAGCTTTTCAATTATTTTTGTTTTAATATTTCAAGATTTTCAATTAATTTATTCTTCCACTTCATTAAAGAATACAGTTCCGGCAGGATTAGCATTAGGTAGAGAGGTGCATATTACTTGATTCGATACAGTAAAAACACCAGTGATGCAGTCTAGCAGGTTGGCACTACTTTTATGAACCAGGCTTTCTAACTATCCATCATCCATGTAATTTACATCAAATTGCAGTGAATACAGCTCCCAAAAAAGCAAACCTAAAAATGGAGATACCACCATTATCAAGAATTTTTAGAGTTTAATTAGCCTTCTATGCAAATGTTCAAACAATCATGAAATAGAATATAAGAACCTCTGAGACCCTCATATGGACCTTCTATGCAAATGTTCAAAAATCATTAAATAGAAGAAGAGAGAGAGAGAGATCTACAATTGAATAAGAATCATCCAACTTATAGAGAAACCCAGGAAAAATAATAATCCTAGCCCTAATTTCTACCCAAAATTTCAACTAATTATCCAAAACTTACCATCCCTGAATCCAGCTGCAATATCAAAGAACAAGCAGGTTAAATCATAGGCTCACATTTGTGCCCCTCAATACTGTATGCTTAGCCAATTCATTGGATTATTCTCACCACATCGAAACAGATTATAGTAAACCACTAACTTAAAATAATACTGCATACACAATTAAAGCGATAGCGATCTCAGTTGAAAATAAAAGATTTTGAAGACAAATAATGGAATATATTCCACTAAGATCGATACCCCCAACATTAATGACCAGTTCATGGAAAAAATAAGAAGAGATAAATATCAACAGCAAAATTGACACCTTAGATTCTCAATTGCTTAAGGTGAGCATGTAGTCAAACCTTTAACTTAGAACCTGAGTATTCTTCACAAACCATGTCAAAAGCATGTCTACATACCTTTAAATGGAGATCCCACTACCAATATATGAAACCTGTAGATTAAAACATGATATAAAGTTATTTTACAATTCAAAATAAAAAAAAGTATACACAAAAAGATCAAGTTATAAACTCAATCAACTATGAAATTCCAGGCAACCCTGTGATCAATTTATTTACAAAAAAATTAATTATTTATTTTAAATTTTTTTAAGAAAAAAGGAAAGGCTCAATAAGATACCATAGCCCCATTGCAGATTTGAATTAAAAGAAACAAATTATCAAACAGAAAAACATAATTACAGAATATAGGCACCATACCATACCCTACCCCTGTACATTAAGTCATCAACAGAAATGTGATATCAATAACAAACATATAATACTCGAACATAGAACAGATGTAAGGTTAAACTTCATACCGATTTTGCTTGTATAAATAACAATCTAACAAACTGAAGCAGTATTGCTTTCATATACACCCAAAAGCCATTAAAGAAAATATAACTTGTATCAAAAAGTAGAAGATAGACATCAGGATTACTCTAATAAATGCCAAACCAAATCTATGATTCTGCCTAAAATTCCCATAACTTCACATACTACCAAGTACAAACAGCTAGACATCAAGATTACTCGATGGAAAAATCATTAACAAGTTTAAAATACAAAAGGAAAAGGTTATGTAATCACAAACAAGCAACTATTCTATAGGCAAATCCTAGTAAATTCAAAAATAGAAAATCACCATCTCAATAATGAAAATTTTGACAAGTCCATAACAAAATTGATAACATTAATACACTATTCTAAAAATTTCCGCCAAATCCCCGCCTAGGTGTTTTAAAAATCCCCCACCTAGGCACTAAGCTAACAAAATTGAGAACATTAATATAGTGTACTAAAAATCCTCACCTAGTTCCACGTAACCCCCACCTAGGGATTAAGCAATCTTCTACGGCCTAAATTTTGTCAAGTGCCTAGCCCCAACCGCATAGATTCAATAAAGGCTTTGAAACTCTCGTGCCGTGCGATCCGTCGAGTTATCATGAATCATCGCAGCAACGGGCAGAAGCCCGCGTGGCTGCTTTGTTGAGCCGCGTCATGGAATCGAGAGCTCCAAGTGGGCCTCCGTTCTTAAAAGATTGTCGTTTTAAAAAAAAAAAAAAAAATTGTTCCAAAAAGTTTGTCATTTACAACTTTCGAAGAGAATAAATTATTTATTTTCCTATATTACCCCTACCTTCTCTCATTGTCCCAAAAAATTATATTCCTTTGTAAATTTATGTAGAAACGGAGGTAGTATAACACTTCAATAAATTTAGCCTTAAAAAGATTATTTTTTGATAATTTTTCAGGTATAATTTAAAGAAATTATATCTACTATATACTTTATATAGTATACAAAATAATCCATAAATAACACCACATAAGAAAACAACCGGTCCACATAGGCAGTGGCCTGCAGATTAGACACTTTTAGAACACTAGTTATACACCCTCTTTCCTTAAAATGCTAGCTTTTACACAACAGACAGGGTAGGTTGTAACTTGCACTGCCATTAAATAACTAAGTATCTCCATCACATTTCCAGCAACAACTAATAAATTAAAATTATAAATTCACACAATAACAGGTGAAAGCAATCTCATTCATTAATATCATAATAATACTTACATCAGATTCAAACACAATAGGGGGAAGCATAGATGAGTTAATACCTAATCTCTACCCCAAATATCACTAGAAAAGAATTATAACCCTAATTCAAGAGCTAGTAAACTTCGTAACCGCCTTAGTCCCCTCGGATACAGCGTGCTTGGCCAATTCTCCGGGAAGCACAAGCCTCACCGCAGTCTGAATCTCCCTCGACGTGATCGTCGGCTTCTTATTGTACCTCGCTAGCCGTGACGACTCCTGACCGAGTTTCTCGAAGATATCGTTGATGAAACTGTTCATGATTCCCATGGCCTTGCTTGAGATTCCGATATCGGGATGGACCTGCTTCAGCACCTTGAAGATGTAGATCTTGTAGGTTTCCACGCTCTTCTTCACTCTCTTCTTCTTCTTGTCTCCGGCTGCCGAGCCTCCTTCCTTCGGGAGCTTCTTTCCCGCCTTGGATTTCTTCTCCGCCGGAGCTTTCTCGGCGACCGTGGATTTCTTCTCCTCTGCCGGTTTCTTCTCAGCGGGCTTCTTCTCTGATTTGGGAGCCATTGGGAAATTAGATGAGGAGAGCTAAAATGCAGTAGCTTAAAGCTATACGCAAGGTGTTATCAGATGAGGAAAGATGAATTATGTCTTGGATTTTTTATAGTGTTCTGGAAAGTGGTCTGATTGGGTGATGTAAACCGCCACGGATTGCTGAGCTGTCAAAGTGGGAGGCGGTTGATTTTATTTATGTTTAAAAGTGGTGATTGACGGCTATGATTGAGAGACCTGTTGAACATACTCCATTTCCGAATACTCTTAATCTCTTATCTATGAATAACCCCTCTTATCAAAACTATATACAACAATACATTAAAAATCTTATCAGAATAATTTTAGGGAGCTATTTTAATCGGTCACAAATAGTCAATTATTTAAGATTTTTATTTTTTAATATAATATTTAAACTTTTCGTATCCCGTAAAATATATAATACAATTATTAAATATATGTACATACATACATGATTTGAAAATTATAAAACTAATAGACCTATTAAATGTTATTCAATATAAGGGATTTTTGATAAAAATTGAATAAATTTGAATTTGAATAAAAAAGTTTGTTTGATAATTGACATATGTCTGAAACATCTAAATAATATACTTTTATTATTTTATCCCTCTAAAAAAATTTAAAATTGTTATAAATGTATTTAATATTACTTAATATAATAGTTAATAGTTAATATTGTAAAAAAAAAACTTCATTCAACCCTCATTCAGCCAAAAAAATGATACTAAACTATTTAGTCCAAATTGTGTGATTAGTTGACAGATTCAAACATTCGAACAATTTTTTTTTAAAACAAACGCACTTAATAGATTAACGATCCAGCCATTCAAACCTAAACAAACAGCCCATAAGTGGAAGGAAATGGAAGGCTCATTAATCCCCCTAAAGATAAAAGAAAAAAGAAAAATATGTAATTTCAAGTATATTAAAGTTTATATATGCATATATAAATATTTTTATATAATATATAAATTTGAAAAGTACAAATTTTATAAAAAGTTTGTGCCTATCAATAATATTTTGTAAATGAAGTTTGCTGTAAAATAATAATAAAATTATAGGATCTATTGTAAAAGATCTTTTCAATAAAAAAAATGTTTCTAAACTTTATACTTATTTTAATAATAAATAATCTTCCATTTTACTAATTTAAAACAGAGAGAATACTTAACAATGAGGAAGAAGAAAAATAAGTGAAAATAGACTGATAAATTTTTTTAAAAAGGTACTTTGGACAATGTTGTCCTAAATCAAGATCAAGATTTAAAAAATTTCAACAGGTTTTTTTTAGTATGTATGGAAAAGTTGATCAATTAGTTACTCTTTTATTAGTAATTATTTTTTATAAATGGTTGTAATATCTTAGGATCTGATTAGTATGAAGTTTATTTTTTGATAAGTTGGTAAATTGGCTAATAAAATACTGACACACATAAAATCTCGTCTGCGTGTCAGCACTCTATTAATTAATTGACCAACTTACCTAAAAATAAACTTCATACTAACCACTTCCAATATCTTAACTTAAATTTTTTATATAAAAAAAGGATAAATTTTAATCATTATAAATTATAAAAATGAACACAGAAATTGAGTGAGATAGCCGCCGAGTGGCAAGTTCCAAGGGGGTAAACTCTTTCAACAACAACAAAAGTTCATATAAAAAAAGAAGCCATATTTTCACATAAAAAATTAATATTTTTATATTATTTCTCTCACATTAATAGTGCATACATGATTCACTAAATTAAGAATTAATTTCAGACATTTTTAAATTTTAAATTATTAAGAATTAATTAATTATAATCAATACAATTACCATACTATACTGAAAATGTAATTTACTTTAATTGTGGTCAATGCATTTAATTATATTGTAAAGTATAAACTGTCAAAAACCTACTACTAAGCCTTCCCTTAAGGTCTTTACATAAATTTGTAAGAAATTTACATAAATTACTAAATGACCGCGAGGGAAAAAATAATTAATCGAAAATTAAAGGGAAAAAAATTTGTAAGACCTTAATGTCTCTTCCTCAGCAATCTAAATCTAGTATGGCATTTTCTATCACAAGCCATTGATAGCTTTTCTTTGTCATTTAGAGAAATATTACAAAAATGAAATAAATCCAATAATATTAACATTGGCACTCCTTCAAATAGTTTAACAAATAGTACAACTGATGTTATGTCTACCAACTCAATATCAAGCTTCAAAATTAGAATTTAGTACCAAATTTAAATAGAAGTGAAAATTATGCTATCAATTTCAATTCTAAAACTTGGTATTGAGTTACCAAACTCAAATATAGTGTAATACTAGATACAAATCCGTGCTTTGCGGCGGAATTAATCATTTTGTTAATAATAAATTTATACATGCAATTAATAAATTAAAATATAATAAGAAGATGGTAGATCGTTGTGCGATTATCAAATTTTAATAGTATATGTTGCATAAAAATTTTATGTGCAAATACATATCCAAATATATAATTAATCTGATCACTAAACCCCAGAACATTACATAACAGTTGTGTGTGTGTGTGTATATATATATTAATGTCTTGATAAAAATATTTATAATGTAACCAATATGGTTAAAAATGGTTAACTCTTTCATTATAAAGCACTAACAAATATTTAAAAAGTGTCATGCACAATGCCATCGAATTGTTATATTGATATGATTGCTAGTGGTATATTTGAAGTCTGTTACACATTACACAAATTTTACCAAGCCTCAAATATCTGACACATGTACTTGATGCATTTTGAAGAGTCCATGTCTCGTATACGCTAATTACTTGCACCATAATTCTAACATCCAAACGAAAGGGAAAACAACGAAAGAATGTCTCAGTTTCGGTCCTCAGACATGAAGGGAAAGCACATGTTACATGCGAAAACTGAAAAGCACGAGAATTAATAATTATGTTGGATCTTCATGTCAAACAAACACCATGTCCAAAAACATAAGAAGATATATAGCTAGTGTCATACATAACACAATGTTATAGTTAAAGAACGAATACATACCTCATTAGTTTTTTTTTTATCAATTTTTGACAATTGTATAGGCACTCACAGTATTACCATAATACAAAAAATATATTAATGATGATGAAAATGATTTACCGGATGCTAGTACTTAACAAATCATGCAAAGCCACAATCCATATAATAGAATGCAATAAATGAAAAGCCGTAAATATAAACATAGTGGGATATAGTCCACAAAATGAAGCTATATCCCCTCCCATTGAATGCACTGTCCCATAATCTGAAGGTCTTCATATAATTCCTTTGCACTTTCAACAGTATTTAGAATTGTAGGGCGCAAAATTTTGTTCTGCTAAGCAGAATAAAATCCATGATGTACTTGAAATAATGCAAGAAGCATGCCAACAAAAATTTAACTCTGCCAAGAACCGCATACACCAAATTCATTGTCACATTACCATTGAACCATAGGTACCAGATTATCACATTTAAGCTTCTTCCAGTTTAGGTCTTCAATCCAGTTATATTTATTGAATGTGCAATATATTCACACAAACAAAAATTAGCACTTAAATGATCTTTTTAACAGTCGCTGCAATCTTATAAATATTTGCGATATGAATCTGGATAATAGTGAAATATAAGAATTTAGACATACTTAATAGTTGATTTCAACATTGCAGAAACTATCAACCAAATAAATAATTATCTTTCCACAACTCTTTTATAGGAAATAGTATTGCCCGAGATAAAAAAAAGTCTCACACTTAGCTAAAAATTCATGTGTTTGTCGGATTGAAAACTAACATAACATAAAGGAATTTAGCTCCTATATTAAATAAAAATGAAAAGAATTAGAGTAAAACACATATGAAATGGACTTACATAGAATTTCAAATACTGTCATCCAAAAAGTAAAAGACAAACCTATTATACTCTTATTTAAAAGTTTTTCAATGGTTATACATGAATATATATACACAGACAAAAAAATGAATATACATAAAAACTAAACAATTTTGTTGGGGGTAGTGTTGAGAGTTTGTCGATTTATTTTTGTCTTTGCAACTGGAATTTGGCTCGATCAACATAGCTTTGTAAATGCAAATCATAGATTTACCTAAAAAGATTCAAATAGATTATAGTAAAAATTTCATGAGATATAATAATAAAATAATCAGGGTTTACACTAATAATGAGCAATAAAAAGATAATAGCCAGAAACAGTCAAACCTTTATACATTAAATTGTGAAAAACTTCTTGGAAAACTACATTCTTTGTAGTATTGTATGTTTGTCCATCTTTGTCACAAATTAGTATTTTTACTCCACTCTTGCTTGTAACTCTTGACATCGCTACATACAATTGGTCATGGCTAAAATCTGGGCGTATACAAATTCAACATGTGAGAGAGATTGCCCCCGACTCTTATTAATTGTCATAAAAAGCAAACAACCAAAGGAAATTGTCTTTGTTGAAATTTAAAAGGTAATCTAATGTTTGACGGTGTTAAGACCAAGCGAGGTATGAAAACTTTGTGTCCAAAATTGCTGACTGAAATTACTTTTACTTCTATCATATGTTTTCCCAATTGAGTTACTATTAATCTCGTTACATTGCACAAACCAAATCACTGATCTATATTTCGGAGCAACATTACAAGAATCCCAATCTTCAACGTTATCTTGTGGTTTGACATTCCAGAAGATGTAATGCTATTAAAAAATTATAGGGTGTAAATGTTTTCATAGCTGTTTGAGTTTTCATCAACCTTATATAGGACATCTTAGATATGTTATTTCATAACCTGGCCATAAATACATCACATATTCGTTCACCTTATTTATACCATCAAGTGTAGGAGCATGGATGACTTGGTTTTGAAAATAAAAGTCATTGTCAAAATTTTTCAATAAATTAGGATATGTGATATCAATAATTGATGCAAGGGGATTGATCGGATATTTGATAAAAAAAATTGGATAAATAACGGAGAGTAATGATAATATCATAAAGTAGTGATTTTAGGAGATAATAATTAAATTAGAAAGTATAATATCAAAACAGTTTACATTACCAAAATAGTTTAGATTTGTAGTGATTTAGAGGGATATACATTTAAAATATTAATTTGGGATTAAAAAAAGTTGTGATTTTAATAGATAATAATTAATTTAGTAATGATAATATTAGAACAATTAACATTATTAGCAGTTTAGACGATATAGTGATTGAGGGGATTATAAAATCAAAATAATAATGTATGATTAAAAATAATGATTTTAGAAGATAATAATTACGTTATGATAATATAAAAATCGTTTAGATTGAAAAAAAGTAGTGATTTAGTGGATTATAAAATCAACATAAGAACTTATGATTTATATTATTTGTTATTTTAATTTTGTTTTAAATATTTTAATTGTATAATATTATTTTGTAATATAATTATAAATGGTATAATATTATGTTGTAATATAATTAAATTAGTAATGATAATATCTCGCATGTTTAGATAAGTAGTAATTTTATTATATACGTAGTATTATAATATTATACCATATATGTATGATATAATATATGGTATAATTATGAATGTTATAATATTATAAAAGTAATTATTTTAGGATACAATAATTATGTTTTAGCATAATTAAATTTGTAATAGTTTAGAAAAGTAGTGGATTTTAGGGGATTATAAAATAAAAATATTAATTTGGGATTAAAAAATAGTGATTTTAGGATATAATAATTAAATTAAAAGGATAGTATCGTAAAGTTGACATTACTAAAACAATTTAGATTTGTAGTGATTTAGTGGATTATAAATTCAAAATATTAATTTGGGATTAAAAAAAAGTAGCGATTTTAGGAGATAATAATTAATTTAGTAATGCTAATATTAGAACAATTAACATTATCGTAATAATTTAGATTTGTAGTGATTTAGGGATTATAAAATTAAAATATTAATTTGGAATTAAAAAATAGTGCTTTTAGGAGATAATAATTAAATTAGAAATGATAATATCGTAACAATTGACATTACCAAAATAATTTAGATTTGTAGTGATTTAGTGGATTATAAATTTAAAATATTATTTTGGAATTAAAAAAGTAGTGATTTTAAAAGTTAATAATTAATTTAGTAATGATAATAATATTGTAAGCAGCTTAATATTATCGTAACAATTTAGATTTTGTAGTGATTTAGGGATTATAAAATCAAAATAATAATAATAATATAAAAACCGTTTAGATTGAGAAAATTGTGATTTATGAGATTATAAAATAAACATAGTAAGTTATGATTGATATTATTTGTTATTTTAATATTGTTTTAAATGTTTTAAATCAGTATAATATTATGTTGTAATATAATTATAAATGATATAATATTATGTTGTAATATAATTAAATTAGTAATGATAATATCCATATAGTTTAGATAGGTAGTTATTTTGTTATATACGTGTATTATAATATTATACCATACATGTATGATATATAATGTATGGTATAATTATGAATGGTATAATATTAGAAAAGTAGTAATTTTAGGATATAATTGTTTTAAATGTTATAAATGGTATAATATTATGTTGTAATATAATTAAATTAGTGTGGGATGCACATTAATTATATAGAACATGTGTTACAATGTGGGAAAAGCACATGTCATTCAATAGTGCTATGTAGATAACAAATAATAGATAATAAATAATAGATAGATTTCATTTTAAATCTTACCACATCAGCACAACCTCATATGAACTCACGTAAATTGTTCATTCCATTTTAATAAAATAATTAAACTAATTTCAAGTTTCATGACAAAATTAATTATACTTCCAGTATCCATAAAAAAACCAGCTTTAGATTCTTTTACTAATCAATTAGTGAAAATTACAATTTCTATTCATGTAATTTAATTTGATAATGTAATAGTTGATTTCTTGAATCGCTTTAAAAATATCAATTACTACAAAATTATTATTTTAAAGATAAAAATAAATATTCACATGAATTTTAAATTGATTGAGTTTTCCATAAATTGGTTAAGCAAATAATTTTTCATATCTTTAGAATCAATTAGCGTGGTTCAAATAATTGGAAGAATTTTTGGAAGCTAATAGATTGAAGTTTTAAAATGAATATGAAAATAATTTTTAATTGCATAGAACTATGAAAAGTAGGTAAAATAAATAAAAGTCTAATATTAAAGGAAATTTACTTTTCAAATAATTAAAACTAATTTTTCATAAAAAGCAAGTTGGCCCTATCGTGTTTAAATTGATCCAATCTGGTTGTTGCATAAGAGAGTTATCTAATTAATGGATCCTAAAATAACGTGATTGTTGATAATATCCATAAAATAAGGTGATCAGTATATATATCAAAGTAATTATTAAGGGTATTTTTGTCAAGAGCAATAAGAAGCATTAATTAGGATGAACATGTGTCAATTTTATAGAATGACATATGTCAATTTATTGTGTCATGTACTGTGATTTAGTATATATAATAGATAATAGATTTCAAAAATACGTACTTGGATATTAAATATCGGAATTAACCATTATTGCCTTAGGTACCATTTCAACTTCTCGAGTTGAGACGAGACTAGACCTGGCAAACGGTAGGGTTGAAATTTGGACCAAAATGGCTCGGGTTTTGGTGAAATTTGGAAATATAAGGCGTGTGGCCCGAAGTTCAATAAAGTGAGAGGACAGCCCACTGCTTCTCCCTTTAATTTTTTTTTTTTGTAAACTTTTTGCTACACCAAAAATATTAATAATAATAAATATTAAAAATAAAAATATCAATTTTCTTATAGGAGTACAAATCAAATTCCTAAAATTTAATAATACATTAGTATGCTCATGAATCTACTGTTTGAAACAATTCCTAAGTCAACTGAATGTTCCAATTAATTCATCAGAATATCTCTCTATAGTTATGGTGGAAAGCTTCTCCGAGTCAACTGAATATTTCAATTAATTGTTCTTTAATTCTTATATTTTTACAAATTAAATAAAAAATGAACTATTGTACACTAATAGTCTAATATGACCATAACTGGGGTTTTTTCAAAGAAAAAAAGAGTTACTAATTAATGTAGACCATATCACCATATCATTATTTTATATTTTATCACCATATCATTATTCTATATATAAAACCACTTTCATATCATTATTTTATATTTTATCACCATATCATATCATTATTTTATAATATTTTACTACTAGTACTATTATATATAAACCACACTACAGAAGCACAAATTATTCTAGAGCTAGGGACATGCAAAAGTCAAAATATTCTATCTTCTTTCTAAAATTAAATGGCTAGTGTCATATTTATTTATATTCATCTTCTTCTTTCTAAAATTTTAATAGTATTATTAATTAATTACCTACATAAACTATATATTTTAATTATAGTTAAAATATATTCAAGATTGCATTAAAAACAAATAATTGTTGTAGCTCAGTTGGTTTGAACTCTTATTTATTTACTTACAAGTCTTGTGTTCAAAGCCTAACAACCCATAAGTAGCAATATTTTAATTTTCTAAAACATAAGTTCCTTACCACCATGTGTCAGCCAAAACGCCTACACTTTCATGGGCTAAAATTTGAAACCCAATGCCCTACTGGTGACGAAGCGATTTTAGGCAAACCATCACGGACTGGACCTCTTTTGCCAGGTCTAGACGAGACAAAGGCAAATTCTATCCGTGAATGATATATGAATGTAGATTGTTAAGTAGTGACTCTACGATCGTTACGATTGTAGAGTACTTAACAATCGTAGAATCAAGACTAAACAATCATAGAATTATTATTTAACGATAACGATCGTATAGTCATGACTAAACGATCGTAGAGTCATGACTTAATAATCGTAGAATCATTAAACAATAATAAAGTCATTCTTCACAATAGTCAGCAATTAACAAGCCAACAAAGCATGTCAGGCATGTTGTGCCAGACTCGAGCCACAAGTCAGTCCAGGTAAGGCTTTTGGCCTAGCCAGTCTAGGCCTGATTTCTATACCAAAATAATCTTTAAATTGTGCCTGACCGATCCAAGCCTTGACCCGGGCTTTGACCAAGTTGGGCCCAATCAAGGCCTAGGCCAAGCCAGTAGATTTTGTGCATCCCTGCCCAGAACCCATAATAAAAACTTATTGCATATTAAACAATAGCAGATAAACATTAGGATACTCGAACAAAAGCATTAAAAAGTCAAGATCTTCCCACCAAGCTTTCACATTCTAAAATTTCTTTCACAGGTTATGTAATCAAACACAAACACAAACACAAACAAACAAAATCATTGTCTACAACTAAAAACAAAAAGCTCACACCAGAAAACAAGCTATCAAAATATAACAAAGAAGCTAAACTAATCCTAATCAATAAACAAATTAAAATATAAATTAAAAACAAAAATGAACATAGCAAGGTATTGGACCTAGTGCTTTATAGGTTGTTCCTTGTTATAACATTGAAAAAGGGAAGCGGTTAGCGTGAAATTTATTTTTGGATAAGTTGGTCAATTGACCAATATAGAGTGCTGACACGCAGGCAAAGCTCTATGTGTGTCCGCATTCTATTGGTCAATTGACAAGGTTAACTCAAAAATAAACTTCATGCTAACCGGATCCTTGAAAAAGTATGGTAATAGAATTTCATGCCTCAAAACACATTAAAATAATACTTGCAGCAGATCATACGTAACAAAACATTTATGAATTGATACTTGATTGTACACCGAAGAAAACCTGACCCCATTTTCATCTAAAAAGAACACTGACCCTAATTTCAATAGTTAGTAGCTTGGTATCAACCTTAGTGGTCAAAAACAGCATGCTTGGCCAATTTACAAGGAATCACAAGTCTCACCAGTCACCACAATCTGAATCTCCTTAGTATCATTCACAAACCTTTCTCAAAAGCATGTTTACAATGTTACCCTTTAGAAAGGGTTCCTAAATCCTTGATGAAACCTATAATAAATTAAAACAGGGTGTGGAAATATTTAAAAATTTAACCAAAAAGCTCAAATTACCAATGACCGTATGAAATAAACAGCACATTCATTACATCAATCAAGACTATCAAACAAAAAAGATAATGACAAAAAATAAGGCATCATACAATACCCTGGTCCAGATAATGCACATATTGCATATATGCTCAGTGCACATCAAGTCATCACACCAACACAATACCAAGAACAAACATATAGTACCTCAAACATTACACATGATAAAATTTTGCATCATTGTTACTTATGCATGTACAAAATACCAAACCAAAACTAAGAATCTTCTCAAATCATCAGAACTTTTGGGTATTACCAAATGCAATCACCAAAGCAATTGATTTTACAATCAACATCCCAAAGCTATAACAAACATGTTCAATAATGTTACAATAACTAGTGGACATCAAGAATACTCAGCATTAACATGTCTCAAATGTAAAAAAATGTCATGATCTCCTCACAAAAAAAAATCACACAAATATTTTTTTCACATACCTTATGCAATCCAAAACAATTAACTAGCTATAGGCCATATATAAAAGCCAAAAGCCTAAAAAAGAGTCAAGTCACAATGTCAAAAACACATCCTAAGATACTGAAATATCTAAGTGGCCATCAAATATCTAATTGACCATCTGAGCAATGATGAATGCTACAACTTCGTAACATACAATTGAACTTATAAATTATTATCATGGAAAAAAATATTGCGAGCAGAGAATAGCACCAACATTAAATAGCTAAGTATAGCAATCACATTTCAACTAAGAAGTAATAAGCATTCTACATTCATATAATAACAACGGAGGAAAACCAAATATCAATTATTAATATCGTACTAATAGTTGCATCAGAACAAAACACACGCCAAAAGAAACAAGGATGAGTTAATACCTAAATTCTACACCAAATTTCAGAAGAAAAAAACTGCAAACCCTTATTTTAAGAGCTGGTAAACTTGGTAACCGCCTTAGTCCCCTCAGATACGGCGTGTTTGGCCAATTCGCCAGGAAGCACAAGTCTCACCGCAGTCTGAATCTCCCTCGACGTTATTGTTGGCTTCTTGTTGTACCTCGCAAGCCGAGAAGATTCCTGAGCGAGCTTCTCAAATATATCGTTAATGAAACTGTTCATGATTCCCATGGCCTTGCTTGAGATTCCGATATCCGGATGGACCTGCTTCAGCACCTTGAAGATGTAGATCTTGTAGGTTTCCACGCTCTTCTTCACCCTCTTCTTCTTCTTGTCTCCGGCTGCCGATCCACCTTCCTTCGGCAGTTTCTTTCCGGCCTTGGGTTTTTTCTCCGCCGGAGCTTTCTCGGCGACGGTGGTTTTCTTCTCGTCGGCGGGTTTCTTCTCGGCGGGCTTTTTATCTGCCTTGGGAGCCATTTAGGGAGTAATGAAATGGAGAGGAAAAAATAACTGTGTAAGGCGATAGTCAAGGGGATTCTCAGATGAAGAAAGGGAGGGGGTTTGTTTTTGTTTTATACTTTTTCTAAACTGGTGTGATTGGGTGAATGAAAACGGCCGCGGATTGCTGAGCTGTCGTAATGAGAGGCCGTTGATTTTTTGAGAGTTTAAAAGAGAATATTGAGGGCTAAGATTGAGGGTACTCTTGGAGCATATTTTGCGGCAGCTTTGGGCCTTGTAGATACACGTGACAAGTACTTATTGGTTATTATATTTATTGATATGCACTTATTGGCTATTTTTTGCGGGAACGTTCTTGAAAGTTTGAGTTTGAGTTTATAATTACGACCTATATGTATATTTGTAAGAATTAAGTGTTCTTAATATTTGTTTTTTCTTATAGAATAAACTTTCATGTTAATTATAATTTAACTTCTTCACATATTTATCGACATACTAAATAACACGATAAGAACATGACATAAAATAAAAGGGTTGATATTAAGAATAAACAGGTTTTATGTCATAAATAGATCTCAACATAAAATTTAAATGGATCAAACATGTATAATCACACGATCCATTCTGAGTCGCCAGATATCACACTATAAAAATTAAATACAAACTTCATTTATCTGATCATTGAACCTGTCAGATGTAGTATAGAATCATTGGCGATTAATCGTGAGTTTTAATACAATATAGTCTCATAGACAGTATCCAAACTCAAATTATTACAATGCCATATAAAATACAGCAGCAAATATTTCAAGACCCCAAGAACGAGAAAATTACTATCATATTCATTCTAATGAGGTGCACTTTTGACGCTTTCAAAGTCGGGTTCTCATCACCCTATTGGTGTTCACCAAAATCAATTATTAAGTGACGTATAAAATACGACATCCACATCTTAGGTCCTCAATACAATTATATATTGTATGTCACGTCGTTTTATAATGTATTGAGAAACTTTGACAGTCTCGGACTATCACACTATTTCTCTGTTATCCTCGCCATTCAACCCAATTTACACTCTTATTATTACGAAAAGGAATTGTGAAGCAAAAAGGGTGAAAGCACAACTAGCTTCAAGAAAGAATATCATGATTAAAGATAACTACATTATCAATAGCTTTCATCAATAATAAATCAGAGATTTAGAACATATGGTAAATGATAAAACTTTTCAACCATAGTTGCAGCAGAACGAGCAATCCATTAGAAGAGTCAAATAGACCATCAGATCTATTACGTTCTCTATGTTAAAAGTTCACCGATAATATTTTATCCCTGTAACATCAATCAACAATTTCTGTCCACAACCATATGAATAACTCATAATCATAATTGTGATTCTAAATTCCTTTTCGCACCCAGGACGAAGATAATTTTAATCACCTATCTTCACCTGAAACATCAAAAATCATGGTTATAACAAATCATAATTCCTGCTCATAATCATACTAATTAAATTCATCTTTGCACTATGGCCAAAGATATACAACTATAAAACCAATAATGCTAAGACTCAGGTTAATAAATAATCCACATCATCGAATCACCCCTGCACTATGGCCAAGGATATTCGTTAATATCACATCCATGAATTATCCATGCACTACGACCAAGGATATTCATTATTATCACATCTATGAATTAATATTTCATTGCTGAGACTCAGCTCAATAATTAATCCACATCATCGAATCATCCCTGCACTATAGGCCAATGATATTCTTTAGTATCACGACCACGAATTATCTATGCACTACGTGCCAAAGATAATCGTGTTTTCATCAACGCTCCTGATCATGCCATAAAATAATTCATCTTTGCACCCTTGGCCGAAAAGAACCCATAGCCATAATCATACCAAAAACTGTCCATCAATGCACTACGGAAAAATGAGGACTTTTTTCACATCATTTGTAACATTACGGTCATAATTATACCGAATAATTCGTGGTCATAATCATACCAAGTCCATCTATGCACTACAGGCCACAGATGAATGTCAACATAATATAAGCATGAGGATGATGACAATAACATAAAGAATCAATCAAATGAGATAAAGGATAAATATTAAACTTTTATAATACAATTTATCCAGCGTTCAATAATAACCAAATGTTATCAATCACTTAATAATCTCATAATCTAATGTCATTAATAATATTTTAGTCATTTCTTAAACTTATAAACAATTTATTTCAATTGTTTACACTTTATCAAATAATGCATTTAATCATTCAAAAATGTCATACTCATAAGATTTCATCACCAATGATCAAATCCCTCATCAAAAATATGCATATACCCTATATAGGATTCTCAAGCCATAAAATCCTATTTTCCAATTTTGTTACTTTCATATAACATATTTAATTCATATATTCGTAACTAAACTATTTTCATGAAAAATACCAAATCAGTCCCAAAAATATGTCTTTTCTGGGATTTAGCATAATATAGTCCCATAATGAACATATATTTTTCTTGGAATTTTTAAAATTCATTTTACTATTTTTTAAAAATCAATTTCTAATTAATTCCTTAAGAAATTAGCTACCTCAAGGTTAACTCCAGAAATTCCCAATTCTTGGCAGGATCTTACACATGTTAACGTGAGCTTCCAGTTTAAATTTCATGGTCATCGGAGTTATAAAACTCTGGTTATAGCGTTTTTCGTCGAAAAAATCTAAATATTGAAATGGTCATAACTTGCTCATTTTAAGTCGGAATGAGCTCATTTTTGGACATGAGGTACCTTATACTATATACTTTCATGTCCCAAAAGGGCGGAATTTTTCTCACAAATTAAGTGGCCGAAACATCCCTTTTAATTTCTGGACAGTAGCTTTTTTCGATTTTTGCAGCTTTTGACTCCTTTGCTAACATCAGTCCACACGAAAATCTACAACACCTTTTATAGTGATTCCACTTGGATAAGTTACAAAACTCATAGATCTAACTCTAGAACTTGACCTCACTCAAAAATTTGAAATATAATAGGAGATATGGTCAATTGAATTTCATGTTCCGTTTTCACTAAAATCTGATTTTCAACTCTTTGTGATTTCTAAGAAACTTATATATTTTCACATAATAACCAACATAACTCATCATAACACTTACTAATACTCAAAACATATGAGGACATCATGTATACAGATTATTTTCATAATTTAATAAGGAATGAATATAAAGGATCATTCACCATGCATGTGGTAATCCACATAAACAGGTTATTCCAACAGAATAATAAATAATGGAATAACAGAAGGATTCACCATGCATGCGATAGAGACCGCACAGACATGTTATTCCCAACAGAATAATAAATAATGGAACCAGTAAAAGCATAAACGCATTTGATGAGGATATTAAGCGAGAATAATAAATGCGGAATAATAAATAATGGAACTCAGTCCCGCGTAAACGCATGCACGTGATATTCCGACATAATAGTAAAGAATGAAATAATAGAAGAATTTCACCATGTATGCGGTATTAGCATAAACAAAGTTATTCCAACATAATAATAAGGAATGGAATAATAGAATAATTTCACCAAGTATAGGGTAATTCACAGATACAAAAGTTATTCCAATGTAATAATAAAGAATGGAATAATGTGAAGTTCTCTTCATGAATACAAAAAAATAATACCCCTTACAAGTACAACAAATAATATCCCTTACCTTTGAAAGAAGAGTATTCCGACTGGTAGGGCGAGGATACACTCGAAGAAAATTTATACTACGCTCAAAACTTTCTTAAACTATAAAGAAATACGCTCAAGATTATAGAAGAAGAACCCTCTCTATAGTTTTTCTCTCTAGAGTTTCAGTGAATTCGTAAGAAATAATGAAGGAATGAACTTCTATTTATAGAAGAATGGACTGCATAGTAACTAATTCATGAACGGTCCAGATTGATTTACTTTTAATCGGACGGTCCATATTTAAAGCAAAATCTTTTAAATAAAATATAATATATTCTATTTATAATCTAATAAAACGAATAACTTTATAAAAGTATTTTGTTTTGTATAAAAAGATTTTACTATGCAAAATACTATGCATAATAAAATATAATATATTCTATTTATAGAATAACTTTATAAAAGTATTTTGTTTTATATAAAAAGATTTTACTATGCAAAACACTATGCACAATAGAATATAATATATTCAATTTATAGAATAACTTTATAAAAGTATTCTGTTTTATATAAAAAGCTTTTCTGTTTTATTACATTAATTATACTAATACAACAAAACTGAGTGACTTATCACGTAAGCATTAATAATCAATACACGTGCTATTATGCAACCACGCGTATTACTCTACTTTTACTACCAGGTATTTTATGACAACTTGCTTATATACTTTGAAAAAAAATTCACATATCACCCTTAACTTTAAACTTTTATAAATTTGACTATTTACCAAAATAGAAAAATTGAAAACTTTTATTTCATAAAATTCGGGGTCTCACACACGTGGTGTCAAAACATGGAGTATCATTGACGAAGCGAAGATTGAAGCAATACAAAGTTAGAACAATCAAGTCGGTGATCAAGACGTAGCTCGGGCTTATTTGGTTATTATCGGAGATTCGTGGAAGGATTTTCTCGAATCGCTACTCAGCTAACTCGGTGACTCGGAAAGATACAAAATTCGTATGGAGCGAGGAATGCGAGAAGAGTTTCCAAGAGCTCAAGAGGAGACTCATTTTGGCACCTGTTCTGGCAATACCATCTGGGTTGGATGGATTTATTATCTACATCGATGCTTCAAGCAAAGGGTTAGGATGTGTTCTCATGCAACATGGGAAAGTCATAGCCTATGTGTGACACCCCCAAAATTAGGTATTAATCACCCATCTTGAGTCGCCAAATACATGGTACACAATACAAATACAAATTTAACTATACAGCTGTCGTGTAAAATACGACAAAACATAAACCGAGAGTTTAAACAAGAATATCGCTTACAGACAATATCTATTCTCAATGGAGTCCTCATAGAGCGATTATACAAACTCAAATTCGATCCTAGTTACATTTATTGTCACACTATTTAATGTAGAATAGTGAGGACTACTAATCTTATCATCCGGACCGTCACTCCGGTCCTCGACTCGTCCCCAACTATATTCTCATTTCACAGAAGAGAATAGTGAAGGAAAGGTGAGCTCAACTAGCCCAAGAAGAAATATTATGACTAAGATAATATAGAATAAATTATCATTAGTCTTCAACAATGTTAAACTGATAATATACAATAGACATCAAGTTTAACTGCAGCGGAATATGCAATCCATTAAAAGAGTCAAGTAGAGAATAAAGTCTACTATCTTTTAGGTTTTAAAAGGTTTTCATCAATTTTTATCATTTGAGACTCGATTTTAATAAATAAACCACCACATCTAATCATCCCCGCATACACGGTCAAGGATTTTCATTAAATCATCAATGGTCATGACTATACCGAATAAACCCTGGTCATAATCATACCAAAAACTATTCATCAATGCATTACAGGCCACTGAGGACTTTTATCACATTATTTATAATAGGTCATGATTATACCGAATGATCCCTGGTCATAATCATACTAAGTCCATCTATGCACGTAAGCCAAAGATGACTTTCAACATAATATAACATGAGGATGATGACAATGACATAACAATTCAATAAAACAAGTTCAAGAATTAATTTATACAGGAACTAATAATGTCTAAATTGTCAACATGATACTTCTTTGTAAAGTAAAATTCAAGAATGCTCAGAAGAATATTTCCATGAATAGATACTGGATGAAGCGCAAATATCAAGGATATTCCACTAATTTCATGGAGTATAGAAGTCAAAACTTTAACCAACTGAGTATAATAAAGAATATATGAAACTGCAAATGGATTTTCACCCGCCATGCGGTAATCCACGTATAAAGATCATTTCCATAATTTAATAAGAAATGAATACAAAGGATCATTCACCATGCATGTGGCAATCCACATAGACAGGTTATTCCAACGGAATAATAAATGCGGAATAATAAATAATGGAACGAGTCGTGTGAAATCACAACCATGCGTGATATTTTACGAGAATAATAAATGCGGAATAATAAATATGGAACTGTGTCGTGAAATTCACGCAATCGCATGGATATTCCGGCTGTAATAATAAAGAACGGAATAATAAAAAGAATTTCACCAAGTATGCGAGACTTAACATAAACAAAGTTATTCCAACATAATAATAAAGAATGGAATAATGTAAGAAGAAGATCACCAAGTATTGGGTAAACCATATACAACAGTCATTCCACCAAGTATAGGGTAAATCAGCAGACACAAAGTTATTCTAATGAGAATAATAAAGAATGGAATAACATAAGGATTTCACCAAGTATAGGTATCATGGCGTATACATGTTATTCCAATGGAATAAATAAGAATGGAGTAATGTAAGTTTTCTTCATGAATAAGAAAGAATAACACCCCCTCACCGTAGAAAAGAAAGCTGGATATAGAAGTAGTGAAGTAAGCGTAATACTCTTCTTCTTTGTCTCTATAATTTTCTCTCTATAGCTTCTTTCTATAATTTCTTTCTCTAGAGTTTCAATGAATTCGTAAGAAATAATGAAGGAATGAGCTTCTATTTATAGAAAAACTTAGAGTGGCTCTTGGTCTTAACGAAGGGTCAAAATGACTCTTGGTAATATTGAAGAGGCAACTACTATTTGCGAAGGGATAATTAACTCTTGGAAAGCTGAAGGGTCAAGTTACTATTAAAACTCATGAATAGTAACTCGTGAATAGTAACTCCGACACGAATAGTTCCCCAAATACCCGATTGAATAATATAACCTCCAAACATCAATTATTATCGAAATAAATGTCAATTTTCACTAACACAAATAATTTTAACACAATGGAACTATCAAATTCATCTTTAATCAACACGAACTTATCCATCATTAATATCATAACTCACAATATTTAACAACCAGGTCGTTCCCAAGAAAGAGGGGGCTTTCCAATAAGGATTTCTCCCTATTGGCGCGCAATTAGGTGACCAAACCTCTCCTTGACAGAACTTATAGACATTGTAAATATTGCAATTTAATAATATGAATAACTTTTTCGTCTCAATTATTAATTTAATAATATAACATATTATGCACATGATCATCGTGACAATAATTGGATCAATAATAGAGAGATATGATGCAAAGAATTATCGTAGTAATAATGCAAGATAACCGAAAGTGACTTTCACGTAAGCATCAATAATCAATACCGTGTGCTACTATTCAACCACGTGTATTACTTTACTTTTACTACCGGGTAGTTCAACAGTATTAATGGTAAAACCTCCGTCGTTATTTCCATAAATATTTTTGTCGTTTTCTAACTACGACAGTACTTCTGTTGTGGGGTCCACCAATGATTGTGCCGTTGTACGGATATTCCCGACAAAAAGAATATTCCCCGACCAAACGAATATTTATAACAACTTGCATACTTTGCAAAATTTTCAAATACTACCCATAACTATAACACTATCTCAAATCCACACCATAATATAAAAAATATTTCGAGAAATTTAAATCTTTATTTATAAAATCTGGGGTCTCACACTATGCCTCGCGACAACTCAAAGAATATGAGAGGAATTATCTTACTCATGATCTGGAGTTGGTAGTAGTCGTATTCGCGTTAAAAATTTGGAGACACTACTTTTATGGGGAGAAAGTGGAGATTTATACGGACCAGAAAAGCCTCAAATATTTCTTCACCCAAAAAGAACTCAATATGCGGCAACGACGTTGGCTTGAGCTTTTGAAAGATTATGATCACACTATTCAATATCATCCTGGAAAAGCGAACGTAGTAGCTGACGCATTGAGTAGAAAATTATATGCGAGTACGAGTGCGATATTGTCAATGCAAAGGCCCATTTTGTATGACTTGCAAAGGATGAAGATAGAATTAAAGACTCCAGGGACCCATATGATGATGGCGAATATACGAGCAGAACCGACTTTAATCGATAAAGTTAAAGCTGCTCACGCTACGGACCTAGGATTGATGCGTATGAAGAAGAAAGTGCAAGAAGGTGCTATTCCAGAAGCAATAATCGATGAAGAAGGAATACTTCGAGTCAACTCTAGACTTTGCGTTCCTAATGATTCTGACTTGAAGCATAGAATCATGATGGCACACAACACCCCATTTGCAATCCATCTTGGAAGTACCAAAATGTATCATGATATTCGACACATATTTTGGTGGAACAATATGAAGAGAGTGATAGCGGAGTTTATCTCGAGATGTTTATCCTGTCAACGTGTAAAGGCGGAGCATCAAGTGCCAAAGGGTCCATTGCAACCACTTGAGATTCCGAAATGGAAGTGGGAACACATTACCATGGATTTCGTTACAGGTCTTCCCAAAGTTTCTCAAGGCATAGATGCGATTTGGGTTATTGTTGATAGATTAACCAAGTCTGCTCATTTCTTGCCTATACGTGAGACTTATTCCCTTGAACGTCTTGCTCGTATTTACTTATATGAGATTGTGAGATTGCATGGCATGCCAGTATCCATAGTTTTGGATCATGACCCAAGATTCACTTCACGATTTTGGGTTAGCTTGCAGAAAGCTATGGGCGCAGTTCTGATTCTGATTCAAGCATACCATCCTCAAACGGACGGACAATCAGAGAGGACTATTCAAACTCTTAAAGATCTATTAAGACTTTGTGTTCTAGAATTCAAAGGGAGTTGGGATAAGTACTTGTCATTGGTGGAATTCTCCTACAACAATAGTTATCAAGCAAGTATAGACATGGCTCCATTTGAAGCGTTGTATGGACGAAAGTGTCGTTCTCCAGTATGTTGGGACGAAGTGGGTGAAGCAACGTTGTTGGGACCAGAATTAGTACGCATGACTATAGAAAAGATCCAAATGATTCGACAACGTATTCAAACCTCACAAGATCGACAAAAGAGTTATGTTGATCTTCATCGAAAGGACGTGGAATTTAATATTGGGGATCATGTACTGTTATGTATTGCTCCATGGAAGGGAGTTACAAGATTTGGAAAGAGAGGAAAGCTCAATCCAAGGTTTGTTGGTCCATTTGAGATTCTTGACCGAATAGGAAAAGTGGCCTATAAACTCGCATTACCTCCAAGTATGTCTTGTGTTCACAATATTTTTTCACATATCTATGCTTCGTAAATATGTGAAAGATCCAAACCATATTATTGCGTTAGAACCAGACGAGATAGCCGAAGATTTAACGTACGAGGAGGTACCTGTCAAGATCTTGGATAGGAAAGAACATGTCCTACGCACAAAGGTTATACCACAAGTTAAGGTTTTATGGAGGAACCATGTTATTGAGGAAATGACCTGGGAGTTAGAATCGGAAATGAAAGCGAAGTACCCTCACCTGTTCGAAACACCAGGTACGTACGTCAATTTCGAGGACGAAATTTTATAAGGAAGGGAGGTTGTAAGACCCCAACTTATTATAAATAAAATTAAATTTTTCTCTATTCATTATTCTAAATTAATAAGGTGTTAATTTGATATAATGCTTTGGTTATGGGTGAAATGTGCAGATTTTACAAAATAAGCAAGTGGTTATAAAATATTCATTTTTGTTGGGGAATATTCATTTGGTCGTGGAATATTCTTTTTGTCTGGGAATATCCGCATTTGACAATAGCAATCAATCATGGGCCCATATAACGGAATAAGCGGAGGAAGAAAACGACAAAGTATGAGTTTTTATAAATAACGGCGTAATTGTTACCGTTAACACTGTTAGAATACCTGGTGGTTAAAATACAGTAATATGCGTGGTCAGACAATTAGTACATCGTATTGCACAGTATTGTTGAATTATTATTTCGTACGTAAGAAGACACTACTCAATAATTGTTACGAGTAGATTCTTCGCTCAATATTTTATTTTATTGATTCAATAATTGTTGCGTTGTTAGTTTATATTATTATTGTTTCAATAATTGTCACCGACACGATATTTTCCATTATCGATCAATAATTCATATTATTTGAATAATATTATTAGATAACATTATTGGCAATGTCTAGAAAGTTCGCTTAAGGAGAGGTTTGGTCACCTAATCAGGCGCCAAGAAGGAGAAATTCTTATTGGAAAGCCCTCTTCTTCGGGAACTACTTTGGTTGTCAATATTGTGATTACGTAATATTATTTGTGAATAATTAATTATTGATTTATATGATAATAAAATATTTATTTGATATAAATGATGGATTTATTTATTTTATGTGATTATTACTTATTATAAATAAAATTGAATTTTCTCTATTCATTATTCTAAATTAATAAGGTGTTAATTTGATATAATACTTTGGTTATGGGTGAAATGTGCAATTTTTTCAAAATAAGCATGTGGTTATAAAATATTCATTTTTGTCGGGAAATATTTTTTTGGTCGTGGAATATTCTTTTTGTCGGGAAATATTCGTACGATGGCGCAACCATTCGTGGGGTTCATAATAGAATAATTGTCGGATGAAGAAAACGACAAAGTATGAGTTTTTATAAATAACGACGTAGTTGTTACCGCTAACACTGTTGGAATACCTGGTGGTTAAAATACAGTAATACTCGTGGTTGCATAGTAGCACACGGTATTGCACAGTATTATTATTGAATTATTGATTCGTACGTAAGAATGCACTACTCAATAATTGTTATAGTAGTTACTGTTCAATATTTTATTTTATTGATTTAATAATTGCTGCGTTGATATTTAATATTATTGTTGTTTTAATAATTTTCACTGCACAGTATTTTCCATTATCAGATCAATAATTCATATTATTTGAATAATATTATTAGATAGCATTATTGGAAATGTCTAGAAAGTTCTGTCAAGGAGAGGTTTGGTCACCTAATTGCGCGCTAGTAAGGAAAAATCCTTATTGTAAAGCCCCCTCTTTCCTAGGAACGGCTTGGTTGTCATAATTGTGATTATGTAATATTATTTGTGAATAATTAATTATTGATTTATATGATAAGGAAATATTTATTTGATGTGAATATAAATGATGGATTTATTTATGTGGTTATAAATGAAGGAATTAATGCTGAGGTGTTTTATCAGTATTTTGTCATAATGGAGGAATTAAAATCATCCGTTTGTGAATTTCAGATATTTTCTGTTTAGAATTTGGAAAAACTCAAAGCTACAAAGTTGTAGAGAATTTGATTTCAGGCAAAATGGAAATAAAATTAGTATTTTTCTGATAAACGGGTTATTTTCTATGAATTACTGAAGTTTTAAAAAATAAAATAATTTTTATTAAAATTATGGGTGGGACCCACTCTTATTTGAAAACATGTGGGCTGTTGATTTTTGGTTCAAAGGTGACTGGTCTTTGTTGGCAACTTAAGTTGCGTAAGAGAAAAATATAAATAAATTATTATTTTATTATTTTAGTCTCCTATGGCGTTCTAGCATTTTCCTATAAATAGGCGCTTAGGTTAGAATTGAAAATCACACCAGAATTAAGTTTTCTTTCTCTCTAAATTATCTAGCGTAGTTTTGTGAATATTTATATACTTTGAGAGTTGCTGTTCGATACAAGCTTCCTTCGGCTTTATATCCAGATATTCCGATCGTAAATACTTAATTATTTTGAGGTAAGGGATGTTATTTTTTCTTAAATGATATTATTTTCTTCAATATCATTATGCCAAAATATTGGTGAACTTTTTAATCAAATTTGGAACTTTTTGTGCTCTGGGATTACTATTCACGATACTAAGACTATATTCACGAATCGACACTATTCATAGAAAAATAAAAATTTTCCTTTTGTTCAAGATGTCTATTTTGGCTACTATCTTTGATTGTATCCATGTTTTGATCGTTATTTTGAATTCTCGCTTCACAATTGGTTATTATGGAGTATTATTGATCTTGGATAAAACTGTTATACGAATCCCTAATATTTGTCCTTCTGTCTCACTGGATTCATTTTCTTTGAAATATTTTTCATCATCCTCAGTCTTAAATGATGATATTACTGAATATCTTTGGCCTTTAGTGCAAAGATGAATGATTAACTGATGAATATCTTTGGCCCGTAGTGCAAAGATGAATAGGTGTTGAGATGAACATGACCGACTGGTGATATAAATGAATATCTTTGGCCTGTAGTGCAAAGATGAATATTTGATTAAAGATGTATATTGATTGATGTTACAGGGATAAAATATTGATGATGTACTTTTAAATCTTAGAAGATAGTAGAATTCATTCTCTACGTGACTCTTCTAATGGATTGTTGTTTCCGCTGCATTTATTGATCTAAAACTTGTTGTCTATTATATTCTATCAGATTTTTCCCTGTTGAAGACTAATGATAATTTGTTGTATATTATCTTAGTCATAATATTCTTTTCTGGGCTAGTTGAGCTCACCCTTTTCCTTTTTGTTCCATTTTTCTTCTCCGGAGGTGAGAACATAGCAGGATCGAGTCGGGGTATGGAGTGATGGTTCTAGAAAGATGTTTTATCAGATCCTCACTATTTTACGTAAAATAGTGTATGAATAATTGTAATGAGGACTTATTTGAGTGTTGATATTGTCTAGAAGACAATATTTGTATTTAAACTCACAGTATGTGTTGTCGTATTTTGCACGACAATTGTATTATTGAAGTTGTAGTTTGCTTTCTGTACCATATATTTTGCGACTCAGAATGGGTGTTGTATACCTATTTTTAGGGCGTCACAGTTAGTCTTCAACAGGGAATAATCTGATAAAATACAATAGACAACAAGTTTCAGATCAATATTCGCAGCGGAAATAATAATTCATAGATGAGTTATGTAGAGAATGAAATCTACTATTATCTATGAATTTAAAAGTCCATCATCAATATTTTATCCCTGTAACATCAATCAATATACATCTGGAATCAAATATTCATCTTTGCACTACAGGCCAAAGATATTCATCAGTTGGTCATGTTCATCTCAACACCTGTACATCTTTGCATTATGACCAAAGATATTCATCATAAAATCACATTAATCTTTGCACTACAGGCCAAAGATATTCAATAATATCATCATTTAGGATTGAGGATGTTGAAAAATATTTTAAAGAAAACGAATTCAGTGAAACAAAAGAATAAATATTAAGGATTCGTATTTTGGTTTATCCATGTCCAAAAATACCTCATAAATAATCATAGTGGAGTAAAATTCAAGAATGATCAAAACATGGATACAATCAAAGCTAGTATCCATAATAGATATTTTGGACGAAAAGGAAAATTTTCATTTTTCGATGAATAGTGCCGTATACGTGATGTGAGACCCCAGATTTTATGAATAAAGATTTAAATTTCTTGAATTTTTTTTTTGAATATTATGGAGTAAATTTGATATAATGTTATAATTATGGGTAGTATTTATAAATTTTGCAAAGTATGCAAGTTGTTGTATTATATTCTATTGGTCGGGGAATATTCGTTTTAGTAGGAAATATTCGTACAACGGCGCAATCATTGGTGGACCTCACAACAGAATTATTGTCGGATTGAGAAAACGACAAAAATATTTTTATTAAAATAACGGCGGAAGTTTTACCGTTAATACTGTTGAACTACTTGGTAGTAAAAGTACAAGAATACGCTGTGGTTGCGATAAGAAGACATGGTATTGATTATTGATGCTTACGTGAGAAGTCACTCAGTTATACTCAATTATTGCTACAGTAATTGTTGCATCATATCTCTCATATTATTGATTCGATTATTGTCACAATATCATCTGCATTATATGATATATTATTAAATCAATAATTGAGACGACAAAGTCATTCATATTATTAAATTGTAATATTTACAATGTCTAGAAGTTCTACTAAGGGGAGGTTTGGTCACCTAATTGCGCGCCAATAGGGAGAAATCCTTATTGGAAAGCCCCCTCTTTTCTGGGAATGACCTAGTTGTTAAATATTGTGAATTATAATATTAATGATGAATGTTATTAAAAATTGAAGTTGAGTTCGGAGTTGAATTTGGAGACGCGAACGTGATATTTGAGTCCGGAACGATGAAATTAGTAAAAATAGACTATAAACACAAAATATTTTGGGATTAACTTTTTGGTCAAAAAGTCAACGGTTGACTTTTTGGGAAAAGTCAAACTTCGAAATTTCAAATTTTATATTGTTGATAAAAATAGTTCCATTATGTTGGGATTATTAGTGTTAGTGGAAATCGACATTTATTTCGATAATAATTGATGTCTGGAGGTTATATTGACCAATCAGGTAATTAACTGGATAAATGAGCAATTGATTGCTATTAATTCACATGATTATAACTATTTGTTCACATGTGTATACTATTGTTTCACATTCTTGTTACTATTAGGGGAGTTGGTGCAAGATTGATAATACTTGCATGACTAAGTTAAAAATAGAGGTATAGATGGAAGTACTATACTGTAATTTATATTTTCACATTCTAGAACTACTGATTCACATGATTTACTATTGAATCACATTATTTACTATTAGGGGAGATGGTGCAAGTTTGATAAAACTTGCATGACTAAATTAAAAATAAAGGAAAAGTTGGAGGTATTGTACTGTAATTTTTCGAGCCTCAAAACGTGCAATTATTGAAACTATATTTTTCTATAAATAGAAGTTCATTCTTCCTTCATTTCTCACCAATTCACTAAAGCAATAGAGCAATTATTATAGAGAGAAATTATAGATAGAAAATCTATAGAAGAAGAGAAGCCTGCTACCGCACTATTCCAGTATTCAGTTTCTTCTGAGGTAAGGGGTATTATTTCTTTCTTTCATCTTCATGAAGAGAACTTCTGTTATTCCATTATTTATTATTATGTTGGAATAACCTGGTTATGCGAAGTACCGTATACATGGTGAAATTCTTCTGTTATTCCATTCTTTATTATTCTGTTGGAACATCCCATCTGTGCTTTACGCCGCACTGGTTTAAATCTTTATTATTACGTTGGAACATCTTGTATGCGTGCTTTAATGGGACTGGTTCCATCTTTATTATTCGTTGGAATATCCTGCTACATGCATTTTACTGGTGGGACCTGGTTCCGCTCTTTATTATTCTCGTTGGAATAACTCGCTCATGCGATCTCACCGCACGCTTGGTGATTTCTTTTGTTATTCCATTCCTTATTATACTTAGTTGGTTAAAGTTTTGACTTCTATACTCCATGAAATTAGTAGAATATCCTTGATATTTGCGCTTCATCCAGTATCTTTTCATGGAAATATTCTTCTGAGCATTCTTGAATTTTACTCTACAAAGAAGTATCATGTTGACAATTTGGACATTATTAGTTCCTGGATAAATTAATTCGTGAACTTATTTTATTGAATTCTTATATCATTGTCATCATCCTCATGTTTATATTTTTTTGAAAGTCATATGTGGCCTGTAGTGCATAGATGGACTTGGTATGATTATGACCAGGGATTATTCGGTATAATCATGACCGTAATGTTATAAATGATGTGATAAAAGTCCCCATTGGCCCGTAGTGCATTGATGGACAGTTGTTGGCATGATCATGACCATTGATGAATACACAAATGTCATTGGCCCGTAGTGCATGGATAATTATGGTCGTGATACTAAAGAATATCATTGGCCGTAGTGCAGGGGTGATTCGATGATGTGGATTATTTATTGTCGAGTCCCAAATGATAAAAGTGATGAAAAACCTTTTAAATCATAGAAGATAGTAGATTTTATTCTCTACTGACTCTTTTAATGGATTGCTTGTTCACCGCAGATTAAACTTGATATCTATTGTATTTTATCGGTTTAACATTATTCAAGACTAATGATAATTTATTCGCATTATCTTAGTCATAATATTTCTTCTTGGGCTAGTTGAGCTCACCCTTTTGCTTTCATTATTCTCTTCAGAAAATGAGAACGTAGCGGGGACTAGTCAGGGAACGGAGTGATGGTCCAGAGGATAACATTAGTAGTCCTCACTATTCTGTTAAATAGTGTGACAATAAATGTAATGAAGATTTATTCTGAGAGTGGATATTGTCTAGAAGACAATATTTGTATTAAAACTCACAGATCTTTTGTTGTATATTAAAGATTGTATTTGTATTCTGTACCATGTATTTGGCGACTCAGGATAGGTAATGTATACCTATTTTGGGGGCATCACAGTTGGTATCAAAGCTTAGGGATATGATCCCTGGCTGAGATGTGAGACAAGAACTAGGAGGGGAGAGATGGGGAATTCCTTCGCTAGTATGACCTACCTAAGTTTATTTGGTATTTAATTGGTCGGTCAGAGTATAGAGATAATATGTGATATGTTAATTAACCCTTATTTTGTGGCAGTATTTGAAAATGACATCCAAGAATGTTGAGAATAGCAATGGAGCATAGGAGACCGTTGAGTCTCCACAGATCAATAATCAGGATAATGTGCAACAGGATGGCGATAATCCTCCTACAAACAACAACACTGACCAAATGATGAACGATGGAATGTTCAGAGGCTTTATGCAATTCATGCAACATCAGGCAAGAGCGGCTCCTGTCCAAAATGCAGGTGGAAGCACTGGCAACTCTCGGACGGTCACCGCTAAGTAGTTCAAGGAACTGGGACCACCAGAGTTTTTTGGAGAGCCAAAACCACTTAAGGCGGACCTTTGCCACCTTTATGTTGCGAGCAGAGGCAGATTACTGGTGGGAATCTGTAAAGCTTACTCAACCTGCCGCACTGAAGATGTCTTGGGAGAAGTTCCAAGAATTTTTCAACGACAAGTACTTTCCCGAAAGTATTCGTCACATGAAAGAGGTAGAGTTTATTAAACTGGAACAAAATAACATGACCGTGTCGCAGTACGAAGCCAAGTTCGCCGAGTTATCCTGCTTTGCATCCCATTTGGTCGATAATGAGGAGAGAATGACGCGAATATTTCTAAGAGGTTTGAAACCTGAGATACGTCAATATCTTATCTCTCATAAACTGTATTTGTATTCAGATGTTGTTAATAGGGCTCAGTTATTAGAGTGCGATAATGAGTCAACCCAACCAAAAGAGAGCAGCCGGCAAAATGATAATACCAGTGATAGCAGTCATCGAAGCGGTGACAATTTAATCGATAAAGTTAAAGCCGCTCAAACTACACACCCGAAGCTGGTGAATGTGAAGAAAAAGGTTCAAGAGGGCGTTATTCTAGAAGCAAGAATCGATGAAGGGAGGAAATCTCAACCGTCAATTTAATTGGCTCATTTGAAATCCTCGATCGAGTAGGAACTGGGGCCTATAGACTCGTTTTACCGCCAAGTATGTCGCGTGTTTATAACGTTTTTCACGTATCGTTGTTAGTAAAAAACTTAGTCTTGGGGGACTTTGGAGCCAAATTTTGGAATAATTAAAGAATATGAAAAATTATAAAATCACGGGGGTTTTATAGAGCATGTTACAAGCTTTCCATAGCCTCGAAAATGGACTAATTCTGATAACGGATGAAGAAGATATGAAGATTTGAAGTATGTGCGTCAAAAGTTGCAAAATATGGAAAATTGGGGTTAAGTGCCATTCTTTATTATTCTGTTGGAACATCCTGTTTCAGGCTTTTACGCCGGACTGGTTAAAATCTTTATTATTTTGTTGGAACATCCATTCATGCGCTTTTCGCCTGGGACCGGGTTCCGCTTTCTTTATTCTCATTGGAATAACTGTGCAAGTGCGATCACCGCATGCTTGGTGATTTCTTTTATTATTCCATTCCTTATTATTTTCAGTTGGTTAAAGTTTTGACTTCTATACTCCATGAAATTAGTAGAATATCCTTGATATTTGAGCTTCATCCAGTATCTTTTCATGGAAATTCTTCTGAGCATTCTTGAATTTTACTCTACGAAGAAGTATCATGTTGACAATTTGGACGTTATTAGTTCCTGGATAAATTAATCCGTGAACTTGTTTTATTGAATTCTTATATCATTTTTTTGAAAGTCATCTGTTGCCTGTAGTGCATAGATGGACTTGGTATGATTATGACCAGGGATTATTCGGTATAATCATGACCGTAATGTTATAAATGATGTGATAAAAGTCCTCATTGGCCCGTAGTGCATTGATGGACAGTTGTTGGCATGATTATGACCATTGATAAATACACGAATGTCCTTGGCCCGTAGTGCATGGATAATTGTGGTCGTGATACTAAAAAATATCCTTGGTCGTAGTGCAGGGGTGATTCGATGATGTGGATTATTTATTGTGAGTCCCAAATGATAAAAGTGATGAAAACCTTTTAAATCATAAAAGATAGTAGATTTTATTCTCTACTTGACTCTTTTAATGGATTGCTTGTTCACCGCAGCTTAAACTTGATGTCTATTGTATTTTATCGGTTTAACATTGTTGAAGACTAATGATAATTTATTCTGCATTATCTTAGTCATAATATTTCTTACTGGGCTAGTTGATCTCACCCTTTTGCTTTCATTGTTCTCTTCAGGAAATGAGAACGTAGCGGGGACTAGTCAGGGAACGGAGTGATGGTCCAGAGGATAGCATTAGTAGTCCTCACTATTATGTTAAATAGTGTGACAATAAATATAATGAGGACTTATTCTGAGAGTGGATATTGTTTAGAATACAATATTTGTATTAAAACTCACAGCTCTTTTGTTGCATATTAAAGATTGTATTTGTATTCTGTACCATGTATTTGGCGACTCAGGATAGGTGATGTATACCTATTTTGGGGGCGTCACACGTGAATAGTAACTCCGACACAAAAAGTTTTAAATTTGATTAAAAGTTTAAACCAATATTTCGGCATAATGATATTGAAGAAAATAATATCATTTAAAAAGAACATAACATCCCTTACCTCGAAAGAATAGTACTTCTGGATGGACTACTAGATATAGTGCTGAAGAAATTTGCACCGTATAGCAACACTTAAAGTATTAAAATACTCACAAGAATACGCTCGATAATATAGAGAGAGAAAGAGAGAGAAAACTTTAGTTTCTGGTGTGATTTTCAACTCTAACCTAAGCACCCTATTTATAGAAAAATGCTTAGAACACCAAAGCAGAAAATTTAACAAAATATTAATATATTTATATAAATTTTCCTTAGCCCACTTTTTTGGTTTAGACATCAGCCACCAACCCACCAAAATCACAAAAAATGTTTTTGTTAACAAAATTATTTAAAACTCCAAAAATCAATTCAGACCCAATATACTGGAACTTCAATAATTCACAATAAATAGACCTTTTATCAGAAAAATTCAAATCTTATGTCCATTTCATAGGAAATTTAATTATCTACAACTTTGCAAAAGAAAGTTTTTCAAAATTCCAAACAGAAATTGACCGAAATTTATAAACGAGCGATTTTACAGGCTATAATCAAATTTCAGTCAAGAAATGGGCCCACAAACATATTTAACATGTTTTAAACAATTTAAAAAATACTCTTCCTCCTCATATACTCATATATCCCACATTCATTGTAAAAAATATCACCATTATTATATTATTAAAATATAATAATATATTTAAATGAATTATTTTATCGAAAAAGATAAATATCAATTTTCAACAATTGTCACATTAAATATTTTCTCCATCTATATCCACATAAAATGAATATTTTGCTTATCATAAAAATTAATAATTAATTATTCACAAATAATATTACATAATCACAATACTGACAACCAGGCAGTTCCCAGGAAATTAGGGGCTTTCCAATAAGGATTTCTCCTTACTGGCGCGCAATTAGATGACCAAACCTCTCCTTAGACAGAATTTTTTAGACATTGCCAATAATGTTAACTAATAATATTATTCAGATAATATGAATTATTGCTCCGATAATGGAAAATACTATGTAGTGACAATTATTGAAACAACAAAAATATAAAATATCAACGTAACAATTATTGAATCAATAAAATAAAATATTGAACAGTAATTATTGTAACAATTATTGAGTAGTGCCTTCTTACGTAAGAATCAATAATTGGTGCAATACCGTGTACTACTGTGTTTTAACCATCGGGTATTTTAACAAAGATTAATTCAGAATAATTACGTAGATTATTTATAAATAACTTATATTTGTCATTTTTCTTCATCCAATCGCTCACTTTAGTTATATGGGGCCCACACAAGGTCGCTACCGCACGTCATTTAATATTACCCGATAGTAAGAATATTCCACCACCAAACGAATATTCCCCAAACAACAATGAATATTTTATAACCACTTGCTTATTTGAAATATTTATGATTTTACCCATAACTAACCACATTAATCAAATCAACCCTTACTATTTCAAAATAATAAATAGAGGAAGTTTAATTTCATTTATAATAAGTTGGGGTCTTACAACCTCCCTCCTTATGAAATTTCGTCCTCGAAATTGACGACGTGACTGCGATGTGTTTCAAAAGGTGAGGATACCTCGCTTTCATTTCCATTTTAACTCCTGTGTCATTTCCTCAATAAGATGGTTCCTCCACAAAACTTTGACTTGTGGTATGACCTTTCAGACGTAAGACATGCTCCTTCTTATCCAAAATCTTGACAGTACCTCCTCGCGACGTTAAGTCTTCGTCTATCTCATCCGGTTCTAACTCAATAACATGGTTCAGGTCTTTCACATATTTACGAAGCACAGATATATGAAAAACATTATGAAAACGAGACATACTTGGAGGTAACGCGAGTCTATAGGCTAAGTTTCCTACTCGGTCAAGAATCTGAAATGGACCAATAAATCATGGATTAAGCTTTTCTCTCTTCCCGAATCTTGTAACTCCCTTCCATAGGGCAACACGCAATAATACATGATCCCCAATACTGAATTCCACGTCCTTTCGATGAAGATCCGCATAACTCTTTTGTCGATCCTGTGCCGTTTTTATACTTTTTCGAATCATTTAGATCTTTTCCGTAGTCATACATACCAAATCGGGTCCCAATAATGTTGTTTCACCCACCTCATCCCAATATATTGGAGAGCGACACTTTCGTCCATACAATGTTTCAAATGGGGCCACACCTATACTTGCCTGATAACTGTTGTTGTAGGAGAATTCCACCAATGTTAAATACTTATCCCAACTCCATTTGAAGTCTAGGACACAGAGTCTTAATAGATCTTCAAGAGTTTGAATAGTTCTCTCTGATTGTCCGTCCGCTTGAGGATGGTATGCCGAATCAATCAGAACTGCGCCCATAGCTTTTTGCAAGCTAACCCAAAATCTTGAAGTGAATCTTGGGTCACGATCCGAAACTATTGATACTGGCATGCCATGCAATCTCATAATCTCATTTACGTACATACGAGCAAGACGTTCAAGGGAATAAGTCTCCCGTATTGGCAAGAAATGAGCAAACTTGGTTAATCTATCAACAATAACCCAAATAGCATTTATGCCTTGAGAAACCATAGGAAGACCCGTAACAAAATCCATGGTAATGTGTTCCCACTTCCATTTTGGAATCTCAAGTGGTTGCAATGGACCCTTAGGCACTTGATGCTCCGCCTTTACACGTTGACAAGTTAAACACCTCGAGATAAACTTCACAATCTCTCTCTTCATATTGTTCCACCAAAATGTATGTCGAAGATCACGATACATTTTGGTACTTCCAGGATGAATTGCAAACGGTGTATTATGTGCCTCCATCATGATCTTGTATTTCAAATCAGAGTCGTTAAGAACACAAAGTCTGGACTAGACTCAAAGTATTCCTTCTTCATCGATTCTCGCTTCTGGAATAACACCTTCTTGTACTTTCTTCTTCATACACATCAGCTCCGGGTCGGTGGCTTGAGCAACTTTAACTTTTTCTATTAAAGTTGGCTCTATGCGTATACTTGACATCATCACATGGGTCCCCGGAGGCTTGAATTCTATCCTTATCTTTTGTAAATCAAACAAAATAGGCCTTTGTGTTGACAACATCGCACTCGTTCCCGCATATGATCTTCTACTCAACGCGTCAGCTACCACGTTCGCTTTTTCAGGATGGTATTGAATGGTATGGTCGTAGTCTTTCAACAGCTCGAGCCAACGCCATTGCCGCATGTTGAGTTCTTTTTTAGTGAAGAAATATTTAAGGCTTTTATGGTCTGAATATATCTCCACTTTTTTCCCCATATAGATAGTGCCTCCAGATCTTTAGCGCGAAAATAACTGCTGCCAACTCTAGATCATGAGTAGGATAATTCCTCTCATACTCTTTAAGTTGTCGCGAGGCATAGGCTATGACTTTCCCACGTTGCATGAAAACACGTCCTAACCCTTTGCCTGAAGCATCACTGTAGATAACAAATCCATCTGAACCAGATGGTATTGTTAGAACAGGTGCCGAAATGAGTCTCCTCTTAAGCTCTTGAAAACTCTTCTCACATTCCTCGCTCCATACGAATTTTGTATCTTTCCGAGTCAGCTGAGTTAACGGAGTAGCGATTCGAGAAAACCCTTCCACGAATCTCTCCGAAAATAACCACCTAAGCCCAGAAAGCTACGTACTTCAGTCACTGACTTCGGTTGCTCCCAACTTTGTATTGCTTTAATCTTCGCTGGATCAACAAATACTCCATGTTTTGACACCACGTGCCCAAGGAATGCTACTTCTTCAAGCCAGAACTCACATTTCTTCAACTTGGCATATAACTTATTTTCACGAAGCCTTTAGAGTACCAGCTTCAAATGGTGCTCATGATCTTCACGGCTTTTGGAATATATGAGGATGTCATCAATAAAGACAACAATGAACTAATTTAAATAATCCTTGAATACTCGGTTCATCATATCCATGAAAGCCGCAGGAGCATTAGTCAATCCAAAAGACATGACTAGGAATTCATAATGCCCGTACCGAGTTCTGAGGGCAGTCTTTGGAATATCCTCAGTTCTAATCTTCAGCTGATGATAACTCTGCAAACTTCGCCTCGTATTGGGACACCGTCATGTTGTTTTGTTCTAGTCTAATAAACTCTACTTCCTTCATATGACGAATACTTTCAGGAAAGTACTTGTCATTTAACAGTTTCTGAAACGTCTCCCAAGACATCTCATATGGATGGATGGTACGCTTAATGATTCCCACCAAGAATCGCCTCATTACGGGACATAAAGGTGGCGAATGGAACCTTATGTTCCTCCGTGCATCCCAAGACATCGAATATCTTGGTAATTTATTTAACCCACGCTCCGCTTTAATCGGATCCGCTTCCCTGCACTCGTGGTCCCAACTCTTTGAATCGCTTGGTTGTGACAAACCGTGCGTTGTTATCATTTCACCCTGTATTTTGAACACGAGTCTCCCTCGTCTGGTTTTGTATAAACTACAAAAAGCTTCTAAACATCTCGTCGTTCATCATCTGCTCAGTGGTGTTGTTCACAGGAGGAACATTGCCAGCCTGTTGCACGTTCTCCTCGTTGGTGAGCAAAGGTGTCTCCACGGTCTCATTTACTCCACTATTAACATTCTCAGTTGCCATTCTCAAATACCGCCATAAAACAAGGGATAATTTAAGAAATCAACATATCACATAATATCCCTATATATCGACCAACCAACAAATAAGCTTAGGTAAGACACACTAGCGAAGGTTTTACTTGTCTCTCCCTTCCTAATTCTATTCCCGATCTCCATGGAGATCATATCCCTAAGCTCTACGATACCAAATCATGACGCCCCAAAATAGGTATACAACACCCATTCTGAGTCGTCAAAATACGTGGTACAGAAACAACTACAACTTTATTAATACAACACATAAACTGTGAGTTTAAATACAAATATTGTCACCTAAACAATATTCACACCCAAATAAGTCCCCATCACAATTATTGATACATTATTTTATAAAAATAGTGAGGACTACTAAAACAACTTCTAGAACCATCATTCCGTACCCCGACTAGTACTCGATACATTCTCGCCTCCTGAGAAGAAAAATGGAACAAAAAGGAAAAGGGTGAGCTCAACTAGCCCAGTAAAGAATATTATGACTAAGATAATATAGAACAAATTATCGTTAGTCTTCAACAAGGAAAAATCTGATAAAATACAATAGACAACAAGTTTCAGATCAATATTCGCAGCGGAAATAATAATTCATAGATGAGTTATGTAGAGAATAAAATCTACTATTATCTATGAATTTAAAAGTCCATCATCAATATTTTATCCCTGTAACATCAATCAATATATATCTGGAATCAAATATTCATCTTTGCACTACAGGCCAAAGATATTCATCAGTTGGTCATGTTCATCTCAACACATGTACATCTTTACATTACAGCCAAAGATATTCATCATAAATCACATTAATCTTTGCACTACAGGCCAAAGATATTCAATAATATCATCATTTAGGACTGATGATGATGAAAAATATTTTAAAGAAAACGAATCCAGTGAAACAAAAGAATAAATATTAAGGATTCGTATTTCGGTTTATCCATGTCCAAAAATACCTCATAAATAATCATAGTGGAGTAAAATTCAAGAATGATCAAAACATGGATACAATCAAAGCTAGTATCCATAATAGATATTTTGGATGAAAAGGAAAAGTTTCATTTTTCGATGAATAGTGTCGTATTCGTGAATAGTGCCGTATACGTGAATAGTGCCGTATACGTGAATAGTAACTCCGACACAAAAAGTTTCAATTTTGATTAAAAGTTCAAACCAATATTTTGGCATAATGATATTGAAGAAAATAATATCATTTAAGAAGAACATAACATCCCTTACCTCGAAAGAATAGTACTTCTGGATGGACTACTAGATATAGTGCTGAAGGAATTTGCACCGTATAGCAACACTCAAAGTATTAAAATAATCACAAGAATACACTCGATAATATAGAGAGAGAAAGAGAGAGAAAACTTTAGTTTCTGGTGTGATTTTCAATTCTAACCTAAGCACCCTATTTATAAAAAAATGCTTAGAACACCAAAGCAGAAAATTTAATAAAATATTAATATAATTATATAAATTTTCCTTAGCCCACTTTTTTGGTCTAGACATCAGCCACCAACCCACCAAAATTAAAAAAAACATTTTTGTTAACAAAATTATTTAAAACTCCAAAAATCAATTCAGACCCAATATACCGGAACTTCAATAATTTATAATAAATAGCCTTTTTATCAGAAAAATTTGAATATTATGTCCATTTCATAAGAAATTTAATTATCTACAACTTTTCAGAAGAAAGTTTTTCCAAATTCCAAACAGAAATTGACCGAAATCCACAAACGGACAATTTTACAGGCTATAATCAAATTTTAGTCAAGAAATGGTCCCACAAACATATTTAACATGTTTTAAACAATTTAAAAAATACTCTTACTCCTCATATACTCATATATTCCACATTCATTGTAAAAAATATCACTATTATTATATTATTAAAATATAATAATATATTTAAATGAATTATTTTATCGAAAAAGATAAAATATCAATTTTCAATAATTGTCACATTAAATTTTTTTTCCATCTATATCCACATAAAATGAATATTTTCTCATCATAAAAATTAATAATTAATTATTCACAAATAATATTACAGTAATCACAAATCGACAACGAGCAGCTTCAGAAGAGGGGCTTTCCAATAAGGATTTCTCCTTACTGGCGCGCAATTAGATGACCAAAACTCTCTTTAGACAGAACTTTCTAGATATTGCCAATAATGTTATCTAATAATATTATTCAGATAATATGAATTATTGATCCGATAATAGAAAAAATCGTAGTAGTGACAATTATGAAACAATGTAAATATAAAATATCAACGTAGCAATTATTGAATCAAGTAAAATAAAATATTGAGCAAGAATTATCGTAACAATTATTGAGAAGTGCCTTCTTTCACGTAAGAATCAATAATTGGTGCAATCAAGTGTCGCCATCGTGTTTTAACCACGTGTATTTTAACAAAGATTAATCTGTAATAACTACAACTTCATTATTATAATTGTCGTGCAAAATACGATAACACATACTGTAAGTTTAAATACAAATATTGTCTTCTGGACAATATCAACACTCAAATGAAGTCCGTATTATAATTATTGATACACTATTTTACAGAATAGTAAGGACTACTAAAACAACTATCTTGAACCATCACTCCACACCCTGACTAGTTCCCGCTATATTCTCGCCTCCTGAGAAGAAAAATGGAACAAAAAAGAAAAGGGTGAGCTCAACTAGCCTAGTAAAGAATGTTATGACTAAGATAATATACAACAAATTATCGTTAGTCCTCAACCGGGAAAAATCTGATAGAATACAATAGACAACAAGTTTTAAATTAATATTTGCAGCAGAAATAATAACTCATAGAAGAGTTACGTAGAGAATGAAATCTACTATTATCTATGAATTTAAAAGTCCATCATCAATATTTTATCCCTGTAACATCAATCAATATTCATCTTGAATCAAATATTCATCTTTGCACTACAAGCCAAAGATATTCATCAATTGGTCATGTTCATCTCAACACCTGTTCATCTTTGCACTACGGACCAAAAATATTCATCAGAAAATCAACCATCTTTGCACTACAGGCCAAAGATATTCAATAATATCATCATTTAGGACTGAGGATGATGAAAAATATTTTAAAAAACGAATCCAAAGTGAAACAAAAGAGCAAATATTAAGGATTCAGTATTTTAAATAAAATCAAGTTCAAAAATACTCCATAATAAACTATTGTGGAGCAGAATTTAAAAATGAAGATCAAAACATAGATCCAATCAAAGATATGAACCATAATAGACAATCTTGGACACAAAAGAAAATTTAATTTTTCTGTGAATAGTGTCGTATTCGTGAATAGTGCTGTATACGTGAATAGTAACGTATACATGAATAGTAATTTTGACACTAAAAAGGTAGAAATCTCATAAGAAAAATCATTCTGCTTCGTGAATAGTACTCGTGAATAGTAACTCGTGAATAGTAACTCATGAATAGTAACCCCGACATGAAAAGATAAGAATTTCACAAGAAAAATGTTACCAATATTTTGGCATAATGATATTGAAAGAAATAATATCATTTTTTAAAAAATAACATCCCTTACCTCAAAAGAATAAGATCTTACATTTGGAATATCGATATAATTATTTGAAAGGAAATTGCAAACCTTAGTATAGCAACACTCAAAGTATAAAAATACTCACAAGATCATACGCTCGATAATATAGAGAGAGAACACTTCAGTTTCTGGTGTGATTTTCAATTCTAACCTAAGCACCCTATTTATAGGAAATTTCTTAGAACACCAAAGCAGAAATTTTATTAAAATAATTTTATTTATTAAATTTTCAAGCCCACCACCAAAGAATCAGAATTCAGCTCATTTACCACACATATGGGGCCCACCAATAATGAAAAAAAACATTTTTCTTATAAAAAATAATTAAAACTTCAAAATTCAATTATTCTAGAACTTCGAAACTTCAATAATTCATAATAAATAGCCCTTTTATCAAAAAAATTCAAACCTTATGTCCTTTCCATAGGAAATTCCATTTTCTACAACTTTACAGAAGAAAGTTTTTACAAATTCCAAACAGAAATTGACCGAAATCCATAAACGGGCGATTTTACAGGCTATAATTAAATTTCAGTCAAGAAATGGGGTCCTCAAACATGAAAAACATGTTTTTAATATTTATTGTAACAGAAATATTCTTCCTCCTCATTTATTCATATATCACACTTTCAATGTAAAAATATTACCATTATTATATTATTAAAATATAATAATATATATAAATGAATTATTTTATAAAAGAGATAAAATATCAATTTTCAACAATTGTCATTTTAAAATTTTCTCCATCTATATCCACATAAAATGAATATTTTCCTTATCATATAAATCAATAATTAATTATTCAAAATAATATTATGAGAATCACAATATCGATAATCGTGTAGTTCCCAAAAAAAGAGGGCTTTCCAATAAGAATTTCTCATTCTTGGTAGCATGATTAGGTGAACAAACCTCTCCTTAGACAGTAACTTTCTAGACATTGCCAATAATGTTATCTAATAATATTATTCAAATAATATGAATTATTGATCCGATAAAGGAAAATCTTGTGTAGTGATAATTATTGAAACAACAATAATATAAAATATCAACGTAGCAATTATTGAATCAATAAAATAAAATATTGAAGCAAGAATTATTGTAACAATTATTGAGTAGTGCGTTTCTACGTAAGAATCAATAATTGGTGCAATCTGGTGTCCTCTTGTCAACAACGCCGTATTCTTGTATTTTAACCACCGAGTATTTCAACAGTATTAACGGTAACAACTACGCCGTTATTTATAAACAACTTATACTTATCGTTTTCTTCATCCAATCACTTTCTGTTATGGGGACCACACAAATCGCTGCTGGCAGCATTTAATATCGAATATTCACAATGGCAATGAAGAATATTCCACGACCAAACGAATATTCCCCGACAACAATAAATATTTTATAACCTCTTGCTTATTTAAAATATTTGCACATTTTACCCACAACTAACCACATTAATCAAATAAACCCTTACTATTTTAAAATAATAAATAAAGAAAATTCCATTTTATTTAAAAAAAAAATTCGGGGTCTTACAACCTCCCCTCCTTATGAAATTTCGTCCTCAAAATTGACGTACGTACCTGGTGTTTCGAAAAGGTGAGGATACCTCGCTTTCATTTCCGTTTCCAACCCCCAGTTCATTTTCTCAATAGTTGGTTTCTGCACAAAACTTTGATTTGTGGTATAATCTTTGTGCGTAGGACATGCTCCTTCCTATCCAAAATCTTGACAGGTACCTCCTCGTACGTTAAATCTACGGCTATTTCATCTGGTTCTAACTCAATAACGTGGTTCGGGTCATCCACATATTTACGTAACATTGGTACGTGAAAAATGTTATAAACACGCGACATACTTGGTAGTAAAGCGAGTTTATAGGCCACAGTTCCTACTCGATCGAGAATTTTAAATGGACTAATAAATCGAAGGTTTGAGCTTTCCTCACATCGTCGATTCTCGCTTTTGGAATAACGACTTCTTGTACATTCTTCTTCATATTCATCAGCTCCGGTGTGTAGCTTGAGCGGTTTTAAATTTATCGATTAAAGTCGATTCTACTTGTATATCATCATGTGGGTTCCTAGAGTCTTTAACTCTATCTCTATCAGTTGTAAGTTATACGAAATGGGTCTTTGACAATATCACACTTGTACTCGTATACGATCTTCTACTCAACACGTCAGCTGCCACGTTCGATTTTCCAAGATGGTATGGTCAGAACATGTGCCGAAATGAGTTTCCTCTTGAGTTCTTCGAAGCTCTTCCCACATTTCTTGCTCCATTCGAATTTTGTATCTCAGCGATTCAAGAAAATCTTTCCACGAATCTCCGATAGTAACCAACTAAGCCTAGAAAGCTACGTATTTCGACATCGACTTAGGTTGTTTCTCAAGCGTGACTCATATCCCAATCTTGGATAAGACGTCACAATGGCACCTATCGATTTACTACCTCACGAATATGGCGTCCCCTACGAAAAAAAAGCGGCTTCAGCAGCATTCCACAAAAGGAAGTCACCAGATAGAGGCTCGGTACCAACCAACTATAGTTGGGTTTTAACTCCTAAAGTTCAATAGGAGCCATTCGATATGAGATTTTAGAAATGGGTTTTGTACCGGGTTCAAATTCGATACCGTGAGACCCCGAATTTTATAAAATAAAAGTATTCAATTTTTCTATTTTGGTGAATATTGAAATTGATAAAAGTTTAAAGTTAAGGGTGACATTTGAAAATTTTTCAAAGTAAGTGATGATAAAGTTTTCTTTTATTAGTATTATTAATGTAATAAAACAGAAAAGCTTTTTATATAAAACAGAATACTTTTATAAAGTTATTCGTTTTATTAGGCTAATAGTAAAATCTTTTTATATAAAACAGAATACTTTTATAAAGTTATTCATTTTATTAGATTATAAATAGAATATATTATATTTTATTTAAAAGATTTTGCTTTAAATATGGACCTTCCGATTAAAAGTAAATCAATTTGGATCGTTCATGAATTAGTTACTATTCAGTCCATTCTTCTATAAATAGAAGCTCATTCCTTCATTATTTCTTACGAATTCACTGAAACTCTAGATAGAGAAACTATAGAGAGAGTTCTTCTTCTATAATCTCGAATGTATTTCTTTAGAGTTTAAGGAAGCTTTGAGCGTAGTGCAAGTTTTTTTCGAGTATATTCTCGCCCTACCAGTCGGAATACTCTTCTTTCAAAGGTAAGGGATATTATTTGTTGTACTCGTAAGGGGTATTATTTCTTTTGTATTCATGAAGAGAACTTATGTTGTTCCATTCTTTATTATTCTGTTGGAATAACCTGTATACGTGGGCTACCTTATACTTGGTGAAATTCTTCTGTTATTCTATTATTTATTATTATGTTGGAATAACCTGTATACGCGGGCTACCCTATACTTGGTGAAATTATGTTATTATTCCATTCTTTATTATTCTGTTGGAATATCTCGTCTCATGCATTTTCTGTGGGACTGGTTCCATCTTTTATTATTACATTGGAATAACTTTTTTTTGCTGCAATCTCGCATGCGTGGTGATTTCGTTGTTATTCCATTCTTTATTATTACATTTGAACATCCTATCGGCTTAATTTACCGATTTTGGTTCCGTTATTTATTATTCTATTGGAATAACTTCATCATCTGAAGTATCGCATACATGGTGAATTCGTTGTTATTCCATTCTTTATTATTCATTTGAATATATCACATGCAATGCGTTACGCATTGACTGGGTTCCATTATTTATTATTTCATTGGGAATAACACATGTCTCATGAAAATCCATCGCACGCATGGTGAATCCTTCGTTATTCCATTCTTTATTATTACGTTGGAATAACTCGCCATGTGGATTACCACACGCGTGGTGAATGATCCTTTATATTCATTCCTTATTAAATTGTGAAAATGATCCGTTACGTTGATTATGATGAGTTATGTTGGACTGATGAAAATCATGGGTATATGAAGTATTAGTAAGTGTTATGATGAGTTATGTTGGTTATTATGTGAAAACATGAAAGTTTCTTAGAAATCACAAAGGGTTGAAAATCGATTTTGGTGAAAATGGAACATAAAATTCAATTGACCATATCTCCTATTATATTTGAATTTTGAGTGTGGTCAAGTCCTAGAGTTAGATCTATGAGTTTCTAACTTATCCAAGTGGAATCCTTTGGAAAAGGTGTTGTAGATTTTCGTGTGGGTGACTTTTTAGAAAAATCTGAAAAAGCGCAAAAATATGAAAAAGGTCACGCCACGATTTTAAAAGGGTTTATTTTACCACTTAATTTATGAGAAAAATTCGTTTGGGACATGAAAATATATGGTATAAAGTACCTCCTGTCCAAAAATGAGCTCATTCTGACTTAAAATGAGCAAGTTATGAACATTTCAATATTTAGGTTTTTTCGACGAAAAACGCTATAACCGGAGTTCTATAACTCCGATGACCATAAAATTTAAAATGGAAGATCACGTTAACATGTGTAAGATCCTTCCAAGATTTGGGAATTTTTGGAGTTAAACTTGAGGTAGCTAATTTCTTAAGGAATTAATTAGAAATTAATTTTTGAAAAATAGTAAATAAATTTTAAAAATTCTGAGAAAAATATATGTTCATTATGGGACTATATTCTGCTAAATCCCAGAAAAAAAATATTTTTGGGACTGATTTGGTATTTTTCATGAAAATAGTTTAGTTACGAACATATGAGTTAATATAAATATGTTATGTGAAGTAAAAAAGTTGGAAAATAGGATTTTATGGCTTGGAAATCTTATATAAGGTATATGCATATTTTTGATGAGGGATTTAATCATTGGTGATGAAATCTTATGAGTATGACATTTTTAAATGATTAAATGCATTATTTGGTAAAGTGTAAACAATTGAAATAAATTGTTTATAAGTTTAAGAAGTGATTAAAATATTGTTATGATATTAATAATATTAGATTATGAGTGGTTGATAATATTTGGATAAATTTAATGTCTTTAATATTTATCCTTATTTTTGTTTAATTAATACTTATATCATTGTCATCATCCTCATGTATATATTATGTTGAAAGTCATCTGTGGCCTGTAGTGCATAGATGGACTTAGTATGATTATGACCAAGGATTATTCAGTATAATCATGACCGTAATGTTACAAATGATGTGGAAAAAGTCCTCATTGGCCGTAGTGCATTGATGGACAGTTTTTGGTATGATTATGGCTATGGATTCTCTTAGGCCAAGAGTGCAAAGATGAATTATTTTATGGCATGATCAGGACCGTTGATGAAAACACGATTATCTTTGGCCCGTTGTGCATAGATAATTTGTGGTCGTGATATTAACGAATATCCTTGGCCTGTAGTGCAGGGATGATTCGATGATGTTGATTAATTATTGGTGAGTCTAAAGAATGAAATATTAATTCATGGATGTGATTTAATGAATATCCTGGCCAGTAGTGTGGATGGATGATTCGATGATGTGGTTTATTTATTGTCGAGTCTCAAAGATTATTGGTTTCTGATTGTATATCTTTGGCCTGTAGTGCAAAGATGGGAATTTGTTAGTTATTAGTTTCTGATTATATTTTTTTGGCAGTAGTGCAAAAAGATGAACTATTTGTTATTAGTTATCTGATTATATATCTTTGGTAGTAGTGTAAAGATGAATTTGTGAGTATGATTATGAAAGCAGGAATTGTGATTTGGTATAACCATAATTTTTGATATTTCGGTGAAGATAGGTGATGAAAATTATCTTACGTCACGGGTGCGAAAAGGAAATTGTAATCACAATTATGATTATGAGTTATTCATATAATTGTGGACAAGAATTGTTAATTGATGTTCTGTGGTTAAAACATTATTGGTGGACTTTTAACATGGAGAAGATAATAGACACGATGATGGTCTATTTGACTCTTTTTAATGGATTGCTTCGTTCATTGCATTAACTATGGTTGAAAAGTTTTATCATCTACCATATGTTCTAAATCTCGATTTATTATTGACAAAAGCTATTGATAATTTAATTATCTTTAGTTATGATATTCTTTCTTTGGGCTAGTCAGGCTTCATTTCTTTTGCTTCACAATTCCTTTCGTGTAATAAGAGTGTATTTGGGTCAAGCGGGGATAACGAGGGAATAGAGCGGTGGTCTATAGGTTGTTGAGGTTCTCCCTAAATAGTATGAAAATAATTTTATTGAGAACTTTAGATAAGTGTGTCGTATTGTATACTTCATTTGATATTTAATTTTGGTGAACCGAATAGGGTGAGGCGAACCCAACTTTGGAAGAGTGTTTTGTCACTATCATACAAGATGTCTCATGACATACAACCTCGTGTTATCATAAGACAGGGTTGTGCATATCCACTTGCTGAGTATATCTACGAGCACTACCTATATGATCTTGGAGTTTATTTGAAATATAATTTTCACTTGGAGACAGTGGAGATAGTTATATCGAAGAAGACTCACCATTGGAAGGAACCCGATAGTAATCTTCTCGCTTTTCTTTGGGGTCTATTAGGTCAACCAAGAATAATTCTCTCGGACATATGATATCTATCATAACTTAGATTCATGGCCCCCATGTACTTAAGGTTTTCTTGAAAGACTTCCCAAAGATTTTAATTTCTAAAACAGGTTTTTGAGTGTACCTTTATGTAACGTACCATTGTATGGTTGTGGTCGAGGCACCATGAGAGTTACATACATTTGTATTAAAAACTCAGTAGATATGTCGTCGATTCGTATTTTGCCTGACGTAGTTGTATAAATGAAGTTATAAATAATTTTTATAGTGTATTTTCTGGCGACTCAAGATGAGTGATGTATACCTATTTTGGGGGCGTCACAGATACAAAATTCAATATCACGCTCTGAGAGTAGGCCAGGAAATTCGCCATAAAATACGTCAGGAAATTCACTAACCACAGAAATATATTTCAAATCTGACGTATTTTTGTTCAAGTCCATGACATGGGCTAAGAAAACTTGATATCCGTTTTTCAATAAACGAATGGCTTTATGGCTTGATATGAAAGAGTTTGACTTGAATAATTTGGTTGCTTGAATTCGAATAACAGGTTGCTTAGGAATATGAAAACTAACAACTTTACGAAAGCAATCAATTTTGGCATGATGAGTAGTTAACCAATCAATCTTTAAAATCACATCAAAAGCAAAAATTTTTAAAAAAATAAGATCAACAGATAATGTGATGGTGTCAATTTAAATTAAACAAAATTTATAAACCGTGGATCAATGCATCAGCTACCACATTCCCTTTTTCAACCCTACTAGAAATTTAACTTATAACGATAAAACAGAGCTCTATTGCCAGGGTCGCCGTTGACCAACGCCATAGACATAAAAATATATCAGTATACTAAATCTCGATCCCTTTCAAGTCTCTAAATCTCAGCCATCCCTAAAGCTCTCATACCCAACCGTAAATCTCATAAGACAAAATCATTTTACCCAACCCCTAAATGGCCAGCAACTATTCAGAGCAAAGAGAAGAGGAAGAAACTGTTGCCGACAAAGATGAAGATACCGGAGCACAAGTCGCTCTGATAGTAAGGCCAGAAGCGGTCGTCGTCACTACCGGTAAAGAAGATGAAGACAAAATCCTCGATCTATACTTTCTCTCAATCTATTATTTGCTAAACGATCTGTTAGAGCAAAATTTAGGGTTTGTTTTTTTTGTTTAATTATTTCAATTTTTTGTGCAGTAAATCAAACCATTTGCAGAATAGATTTGTTAAGGATAGAAATCGGTGGAAGGAGAGAGGCTGGTACTGTGAAGAAGTGCTCTTTCAGAGAATAGAGGCCAGCCATTTGCAGAATCCTTTACCTCTTCCTCCTCTCAACGATATCACTTGCATCATCACCGAATCCACCAGTGGTATCGACCGCGAAATCGCCAGGTTTTCAATTTATTTCTGTTGAAAATTTCACTATCGTAATTGACTGAATAAACAGTAATAATTTCTGTATTGTTGACTGTAATATACTGTTTGTGTTTTAATTTTTATTATACAACTGAAAACAAGAATCCCCAATTTCTCTCTTGGTTATGATAAAAGGGAAAACCCAGGTAGATGGAAGGTTTGGTTATGGTAGAAAAGATAGGATTAGATATACTTTTTTTCGAAAAAGGGGAATGATATTGTTTTTCAATTTCATTATTATACTCACTCTCTGCTTGCTTCATACATACTTGCTGGTCCTCGAAGATGTCACTGAATAGTACGTACCCTTTACCCCCTTTATATTTTGCTATTATATATTTTGTTTATTATGCTTGTAACTGTGATACTGTTTAGTACATGAAGACTTGGATGCTTTAGGATGAATTTAAATTTTATTTGATTTGGGTTTTTGTTTCCACTTTTGCTGAAGGTTTAAGTAATTTGGTGATGGTGAGGTTCGTACATGGTTCTAGGAGTATTAATTGTTTTGAGTTGAAGAAAATTTGTGAACAAGTTGGTTGTATGGAAGGAACACTTGTCTATGTTGCAATTTTTTGGGTTAGATTGGAATTGAACGTGTAGTTGTACTTTCTAATTTTTATTCTTCTTTATGATTGTGCTGATTTTGAACACCCCAGCAGTGTTCCAAATTCTTCTCTACTTTTTGCCTAGATTCTAGATGCTCATTATGTTGGTGGGCCACTTTTATCTCCTTTGGGTATCTGTTTAGATTTTATGGCTTGAGCATCTTTTTCATTTTAGCCATCATATTAGAAAATTCTTTCTGTTAAGATCTGTTTTTTTCTCGACATTTAGCAGCAACACCCTTATAAAAACTGACCTTTTTTCTTGATTCTTGGTGTAGAGCATATTCTTATTCAGTAAAAGTTATCTAGTAGGCCAATGATGTAAATCTTGAATCTTATTAATTTCCATTTTCACCTTTTTTTTGCATAGATTGCTTTTACCTTAGTGGGATGAAACTGGATTGGTTTCAGTTGAGGTTTTGTAAGCATAGCTGCTGATGAGTATAGATTCATCTAGGAAACTTGTTATTGGTTAATACATGTTATCTTGCTAGAGAGTCGCAATCCTGTCAGTTGTATTATTTTTTAAAATTTTGATCTAGAAGAAAATTTAGTTGAACTTGAGACATGAGTTATCTGTGTGATTTTTGCGGGGAACAACGATCAATGGTGTATTGTCGATCAGATGCCGCCTGCTTATGTTTATCCTGTGACCGCAATGTTCATTCTGCAAATGCAAATCTTCTAATCTTTCTTTGGGTTGTGATGCTGAAAACTGATAGTTCTTTTGCTCTAGATTATTCTAGGAACAAGGCCCCAGGTCCACTTCTTAATAAAACTGGCTGAAAGTGGATTTAAAATTTAAAATTTGTCTGTGGCTCTTGATATAACTGGTCCTTTTTGGTTACCATATACACATCTGGGATTTTTGGGGTGATTATATTTAGAAATATTTATAATTATTCCTTTTTTTTGGCAGACTCAAGTGTATACTTGGAGACTTGGGGATTGTTGAAAATCTCCAACAAGAATGTTGTTAGAACGTATATTAATTGGCTTTTTGTAAAGCAACGAGTCATCAAACTGGCAATTATTCTAGTCGTATGTTGCCGTAGTTTGAGGTTCTATCTGTGGGCATTGCTCCTGTTCTTTCATTTTTCATACTAATTTGCTTGGTGTGCTTCATATACTACCACTTTTGGTTGATAATGTGCCTCTGTTATTCATTGACACACATCTTCTCTTCTTTTCTTTTTTTCTTTTTTTCTTTTTTTTTCTCCTGTTCTGTGCCTCTTGCCTGGTTCACCTCTAAGTAGAGGTATTCTGGAATATATTTAACATTTGACGAGGTTGTTTTAAATCCACTTGTTTTTTTTGGTTCTTTTTTCTTCTAGTGTCTGGTCAGCAATACTTTTGTGCTTAGCTGTTTGTCTTCCAAGATGTATTTTCATATCTTGTCCAAAGATTTCCCATGGCTGGTGCATGATATATAACACATCTTAGACCCATCTTCACTTTGTATTTTCAGGTTATTGTAGTGGGCTATGCTATCATGACAACAAGATCATTGAACTTGAACTGGAAGATGAGGGCCTTGCATGTTTTACCCATGTTTCTTTTGCCCGCTCTATCTTCACTTGTTTACTCTGTTATTATAAGCTTCACAAAGATGTGCAAGTATTTTTTTAAATTAATGAACATAAAGAGAAGACCAACTATTACAGTACACAACAACTCATTCAGGTAATGAGTGGAAGCTACTCATATTGTATTCTTTCTATCTTTTGTTCTTTGTCTTACACGTCTTGGTTTTAATTTTGGTTAGGTTTCAATTGCACGAACTTGCAACTGTATATACTAACTGTTGCAGCAGAGACAGCGTGACATTGAATTTAGAGAGTCTGCTAATGAACAGAGACAGCGATACTGATATTTTATGTTTATTTACTTATGTGTAGGGATTTTGATCTATTATATGATTTAGTTATTAGTATAAATGAAGAATTTCTTCATGCCAACATAAACATGTAATGTCATTGCTTAAGTTGGAAATATCTCGGGGATATTTTTTGAAAAGGCCATAAAATTATTAGGTCATGGAGAAGGAAATTGGATTGTCAGTTAGTAAATCACTAATATGTTTTAGGAATTTAAATCTGAAGTGTTTTTTGGATGGACTTATAAACAAGTAGAAGATAAATAACGAAGATTATGTTTGGAATGGTTTGTGGAAAGGTGTAGAAATTGGTATGGTAACTGGAGAAGCATTTCTGCTTACATTTGTGTATGGATGTCAGAAACAAATAAAGAAAGAACATTTTGAGTGCATTTATCAAATAGGTCTCGTTAAAGAATTACGAAATGTATGTGAGAAACCTCATTTAGTTAAACCAAATGAGTAAAAACACTAGTTAAAATGCGAAATAACTTGTATTTATTTATAAGAACTTAGATATTACAAAAAAGTTAGTCTGCATTGGAATCTAAGTTTTTCTGTGGACATTGTGTATATATTTGCACTTATGCAATGCGTATTTAAATTTCAGTCATGCAGTAACTCTCTATTTTATATACTTTTACAGACTTATGTCAGACATATCAAGATTTGAGGCCAAAGTAGATAGGCTGGAAGCACAGTTATCTGCCAAAGATAGAGAAATAGCAAATATTATCAGAACGGTTAGAAATATATGGTTTTAATTAAGTGAAATAACTCTTTATATGAGTGGGCAACCTGTATTGGCATTTATTTTTAATTGACTACATAAAAATGATGATGTCCAGGAAGCTAAAGCTGCGGCAGCTTTCAAGGCCCAAATTGAGAAGCTGCAACAGGAGAGAGATGAATTTCAAAGGATGGTTATTGGTAATCAGGTTAGATTCTTTGTACTCATTTGATTATCTGTTGGTAGTTGTTATGTTACATACACCACTCCTAACACATTCTCAAGATCTTGTTGACAGAATTAAGGCACAGCTGCAAAGGTACCATCTTGCTATCTATATTCTGGCACACTTTGAAAGCCTATTTTAAATATTTGAGTCTATTTTATTTTATTTTCTGCCGTTTAGGATTCTTACTCAAAATGCTTCCTGCTCTTATTATCATTTGTAGGGTTGTCGATAAAAGAATTGTTTCTCTCCCGGAGATTCGAGAAACTGGAGAGTACACTGCAGAGTTGAAGCTTCACCCTGAAGTAACTGCTCGAGTAAGGCTGACTGTATATGGAAACTAAGGACGTGTCAAAGACAGTGCAAGAGATAGGGGAATGCCATCGTGGTTTTCAGAGTAAATGTAAATGGGAAATAATTACATGATGTTGTGACTTGTGCAATGTAGGTAAAGTGTCTTCTGTAATAGAAATGCTTTCACCACACCAATGTAGGGTGGGTAATTTCTAGCAATTCTGCAGTATTTACTGCTGCTGTGATCATTGTATTTAATGCTGTTGTCACCAATGTGGGATCATTGTATCATATTGTTTTATCATATTAATATTTTTTATATTTTATTTTATATTTTATTTGTGTTTGTTGAATAAATGTGTATTATTAATTATTATTTTTTTAAATGTAAAAGGCTATAGCGACGGTCATCGACCGTAACTATAGTGTTATATAAAATACAGACCTATAGCGACGGTCACCAAGCGTCCATATAGACATTTGGTAAAGAGAAAATATACTATTTTGTCATGACCTATAGCGATGGCTTCTATGGCGACGGTCGGCGACCGTCGCTAAAATTTTTAGCGACGGTCTTTTGACCTATAGCGACGGTCGGCGATCGTTGTTATAGGTCGATTTTCTAGTAGTGCAGGATGGTATTGAATGGTATGATTATAATCTTTCAACAGTTCAAGCCAATGTCGTTGTCGCATGTTGAGTTCCTTTTGAGTGAAAAAATATTTGAGGCTTTTATGATCCGAAAAGATCTCTACTTTCTCCCCATACAAGTAATGCCTTCAAATCTTTAGTGCAAAAACGACTGCTGCCAACTCTAGATCATGAGTGGGATAATTCCTCTCATATTCTTTGAGTTGTCGTGAGGCATAGGCTATGACTTTCCCACGTTGCATGAGAACACATCCTAACCCTTTACCCGAAGCATCACTGTAGATGACAAATCCCCTCGAGCGGATGGTATTGTCGAGCAGTCTTTGAAATGAGTCTCTCTTGAGTTCTTGAAAACTCTTCTCACATTCTTCGCTTCCAACCGAAGTTTGTATCTTTCAAAAGTCGGTGAGTTAATGGAGTAGCGATTCGAGAAAACTCTTCTACGAATCTCAGATAATAACCGCCTAAGCCAGAAAACTTCATACTTGGCCACTTATTTAGGTTGCTCCCAGCTTTGAATAACTTCAATCTTTGTTGGGTCAACAGATATTTCATGACTTGATACTACGTGCCCAAAGAATGCTACTTCCTCGGCCCGAACTCACATTTTTCAACTTGGCATAAAGCTTGTTTTTCACGAAGCTTTTGGAGTATCGACCTCAAGTGTTGCTTCATGATCTTCACGGCATTTGGAATAAATAAGGATGTCATCAATAAGAGCGACCACAAAGTGATCCAAATATTCCTTGAATACTCGGTTCATCATATCCATGAAAGCAAGCGGGAGTATTAGTCAATCTAAAAGACATGACTAGAATTCATAATGCCCATACCGAGAGTTTAAAAGTCGTCTTTGGAATGTCATCGGTTCTAATATTTAATTGGTGATATCAGGAACGAAGATCAATCTTTGAAAAGAATTTGGCTCCTTACTGTTGGTCAAACAGTCGTCATCAATACGTGACAATGGGTACTTATTTTGATAGTGACATGAATCAACTCCAGATAATCAATACAAAGTCGCATACTCCCATCTTTCTTCTTCACGAATGTAGCAGAGCACCCCAAGGAGAAGTACTGGGGACGAATAAAGCCGATGTCTAACAATTCTGCGGTTGGATCTTTAACTCCACGAAGTTCAATAGAGCCATTCGATATAGGGCTTTGGAAATGAGTTTTGTCTGGGTTCAAGGTCGATACAAAATTTAATTTCACGCTTTCTGGGGTAGGGAAGTTCTTCGTGGAATACGTCGGAAATTTATTAACAATAAAATATCATTCAAAAGCGGCGTATTTTGTTTAGATCCGTGACATGAGCTAAGAAAGCTTGACATCCGTTTTTCAATAAACGAATAGCTTTATGGCTTGAGATGACAGTGATTGATTTTAATGGTTTGGTTGCTTGAATTCGCATAATAGGTTGGTTAGGAATATGAAAGTTAACAACCTTACGAAAATAATCAATTTTTGCATTATGAGTAGTTAACCAATCAATCCCTAGAATCACATCAAATGCAAGTATTTTCAAAGAAATAAGATCGACATGTAACGTATGGTTTCCGATTTGAACTAAACAAGACTTATAAACAGTGGATGTAATGAAGGTTTCTCCCAACGGAGTTTTAACAGATAAGTCAAAGTCTAATTTCTCCGGAGTCAAATTTAAACGTTGAGTGCAAGTAGGAGAAATAAAAGAATGGGTAGAACCGGTATCAAATAAGGTATAGACTTCGCTAGAGTTTATGATAAGCTTACCCGTGATGACCTCGTTCGGGTTCCTTGCTTTCTACGGGAGGTCACGTTAAACGCCTCCTCACACTTCTGGCTTTGACTTTTGGGGGAATGACCTTTGGTGCCTCCATCCTAGTGAATTTATCTTGGTGAAGGACAAAATCGGGCTAGGTGACCTTCTTCCACAATTATAACATGCTTTGGGACGGCATCGCATTGTTTGGGTGATGTGTCCCTCCCTCCGCATTTGAAGCATATGATAGGTGGTCGTTCTCCTTCCTTAACAACGTGGTCTTTGGTCTTTGACGTCTTTCCATCATTGTTGAATCTCCTCTTCTTGAAATGTCCATTTTGTTTTTGCCTACGATTACCACGAAGTGGTTACCATTTCGGCCTGTTGATTCCTCTATGCTTGTTGTCACCCGCTCGATGTTCGCTTCTCACTTTGGTATTATCATTTTGCCGGTTGCTCTCTTTTGGTTGGGTTGACTCATTATCGCGCTCCAATAACTGAGCCCTATTAACAACATCTGAATACAAACATAGTTTATGAGAGATAAGATATTGACGTATCTCGGGTTTTAAACCTCTTAAAAACATTCGCTTCATTCTCTCCTCATTATCAACCAAATGGGACGCAAACCGGGACAACTCAGTAAACTTGGCTTCGTACTGCGATACGGTCATGTTGTTTTGCTCCAGCTTGATAAATTCTACCTCTTTCATGTGACGAATAATTTTGGGAAAGTACTTGTCGTTGAACAATTCTTGGAACTTCTCCCAAGTCATCTTGATCGCGGCGGGTTGAGTACGCTTCTGATTCCCACCAAGATGTCTGCGCCTCTGTCATGACATGAAGGTGACAAAGGAACCTTTGCTCCTCGGAGCATCCCAAGACATCAAATATCTTGCAGATCTGCTGTATCCATGTCTCCGCCTTAAGTGGTTTTGGCTCTCCAAAAAACTTCGGTGGTCTCAGTTCCTTAAACTGCTTGGCGGTGACCGTCAAGAGTTGCCGATATTTTCACTGCATTTTGGACAGAGCCATTTCTTTTCGATGTTGCATGAATTGCATAAAGCCTCTGAACATTCTATCGTTCATCATTTGGTCAGTGTTGTTGTTTGCCTGAGGATTATCGCCTTCTTGATGAACATTATCCTGATTATTGATCTGTGGAGACTCAACGGTTTCCTGTGCTCCATTGATATTCTCAACATTCTCGGATGTCATTTTCAAATACTGCCACAAAACAAGGGTTAATTAACATATCATATATTATCCCAATACTACGTGAGACCAATTAAATATCAAATAAACTTAAGTAGGTCATACTAGCGAAGGAATTCTCCGTCTCTTCCCTCCTAGTTCTTGTCTCACATCTCAATTTAGGGATCATATCCCTAAGCTTTGATACCAACCGTGGCGCCCCAATATAGGTATACATCACCTATTACGAGTCGCCAAATACATGGTATGAGAATACAAATACAATCTTAAATATCTGACATGAAATTTGTGAGTTTTAATACAAATATTGTCTTCTGGCGGTATTCAAACTCAAAATAAGTCCTCAATACATTTATTATCACACTATTTCATAGAATAGTGAGGACTACTAATGCTATTATCTGGACCGTCACTCTTTTCCCCGACTAGTCCCTGTTACGTTCTCATTTCCTGAAGAGAACAATGAAAGCAAAAGGGTGAGCTCAATAAATCATCCACATCATCCCTGCACTACGACCAAGGATATTCATTAGTATCACAACCATAAATTATCCATGCACTACGGGCCAAGGATATTCGTGTATTCTTCAATGGTCATGATCATGCCAATAACTGTCCATCAATGCACTACGGGCCAATGAGGACTTTTACCACATCATTTGTAACATTACGGTCATGATTATACCGAATAATCCCTGGTCATAATCATACCAAGTCCATCTATGCACTATAGGTCACATATGACTTTCAACATAATATAAACAAGAGGATGATGACATTGATATAAGAATTTAATAAAACAAGTTCAAGAATTAATTTATCCAGGAACCAATAACGTCCAAATTGTCAACATGATACTTCTTTGTGGAATAATGAAGGAATGAGCTTCTATTTATAGGAGAATGGACTGAATAGTAACTAATTCATGAATGGTCCAGATTGATTTACTTTTAAACGGACGGTCCATATTAATTTACTATACAGTATTAAAATATTCTAATAAAACAAAATCTTTTAAATAAAATATAATATATTCTATTTATAATCTAATAAAATGAATAACTTTATAAAAATATTTTATTTTATATAAAAAATTATTACTATGCAAATACTATGCAGGCACTATGCAAACAATATGCATAATAGAATATTATATATTCTATTTATAGTCTAATAAAACGAATAACCTTATAAAAGTATTCTGTTTTATATAAAAAGTTTTCTGTTTTATTACATTTAGAATAATAATAAAACAAAACTTATCACCTTTATTATAATTCACAATATTAATCGACCAGGTCGTTCTCAGGAAAGAAGGGGCTTTCCAATAAGGATTTCTCCCTATTGGCGTGCAATTAGGTGACCAAACCTCTCCTTGGCCGAACTTCTAGACATCGTTAATATTGCAAATAATAATATTAATAACTTTTTTTTATCTCAATTATTGATTTAAGAATATATAAAATATCGACAATAATTGAATCAAATAACGTGAGATACTATATAACAATTACTATAACAATAATTGAACAAAACTGAGTGACTTCTCACGTAAGCATCAATAATCAAAACCGTGTGCTACTATGCAACCACGCGTAATACTGTACTTTTAACACCGGGTGTTTCAACAGTTAACGGTAAAACTTCCGCCGTTATTTTCATAAAAAGATATTTTTATCATTTTCTCAATCCGACAATAATTTCGTTGTGGGGTCCACCATTGATTGTGACGTCGTACGAATATTCCCTGTTAAAACGAATATTCCCCGACCAATCGAATATTATATAACAACTTGCGTACTTTACAAAATTTATAAATATTACCCACAACTATAACATTATATCAAATTCACTTCATAATATTCATAAATGATATTTATAGAAAATTCATTTTTTATTCCTAAAAGTTGGGGTCTTACAGTAGAGCCACCGGTAGCAAGTTAGTCTACTTTAGCGTTCTAGCATTTTTCTATAAATAGGGTGCTTAGGTTAGAATTGAAAATCATACCAGAATCAGAAGTTTTCTCTATCTATAATATCGAGCGTATTTTTGTGAGTATTTAGATACTTTGAGAGTTGATAAGCAGTGCAAGTTTTCTTCAATATTATATCCGATATTTTAGTCAGAAGTACTATTCTTTTGAGGTAAGGGATGTTATTTTCTTCGTAAATGATGTTATTTCTTTCAATATCATTATACCAAAATATTGGAATGAATTTTATTATAAAATTTTTATCTTTTTGTGTCGGAGTTACTATTTACATATATATCGACTTTATTCAACTTTATAACGACACTATTCACAAAAAAATTAAATTTTCTTTTCTTTGTCCGATATGTCTATTATGGTTAATATATTTGATTGTATCCATGTTTTGATCTTCATTCTAAAATTTTGCTCCATAATTGATTATTATGGAGTATTTTTAAACTTTGATAAACCAAAATATGAATCCCTAATCTTTGTCCTTTTATCTCATTGGATTGTTTCTTTAAAATATTTTTCACCATCCTCCATCCTAAATGATGATATAACCCGAATATCTTTGGCTGTAGTAGTGCAAAAGATGAATGATTACTGATGAATATCTTTGGCGTAGTGCAAAGATGGACATGTGTTGAGATGAACATGACCAATTTGGTGATACAAATGAATATACGTGGTAGAAAAAGTAAAGATAAATATTTGGTTCAAGATGTAGATTGATTGATGTTACTGAGGATTAAATATTGATGATAGATTTTTAAATCTTAGAAGATAGTAGATTTCATTCTCTCTGCTCTTCTAATGAATTATTATTTTCATTGCGAATATTGATCTAAAATTTGTTGTCCATTATATTTTATCTGATTTATTGAAGGCTAACGATAATTTGTTCTACATTATCTTAGTCATAATATTCTTTACTGGGCTAGTTGATCTCACCATTTTTCTTTTTGTTCCATTTTTCTTCTCAGGAGGCGAGAATATAGCGGGAACTAGTCGGGGTGTGGAGTGATATTTCAAGTCAGTTGTTTTAGCAATTCTCACTAATTTATAAAATAGTGTATCAATAATTGTAATGAGGACTTATTTGAGTTTGGATATTGTCAGAAGACAATATTTGTATTTAAACTCACAACATATATGTGTTGTCGTATTTTAGACGCATAATTGTAATAATGAAGTTGTAGTTGTTTTACGTACCATGTATTTGACAACTCGAGAATGGGTTGTGTGGACCTATTTTAGGGGCGTCGAGAGATGTAGTTAGTACCATCAAGTCATTTTAGTGTAATAAAAGAAGATTTGGCGCCCCAAAATAGGTATACATCACTCATTCGAGTCGCCAAATACATGGTACGTAATACAAATACAAACTTAAATATACAACATGAGTATGTGAGTTTTAATACAAATATTGTCTTCAGGCGATATTCAAACTCAAAATAAGTCCTCAATACATTTATTATCACACTATTTCACGAGAATAGTGAGGACTACTAATGCAACCATCCGGACCGTCAATCCATTCCCCGACTAGTCCCAGCTATACTCTCATTTCTTAAAGAGAACAGTGAAAGAAAGGGTGAGCTCAACTAGCCCAGTAAGAAATATTGTAAGACCCCAACTTTTATGAATAAAGAATAATTTTTTGAAATATAATTTTTGAATATTATGGTGTGGATTTGATATAATGTTATAGTTGTGGGTAATATTTACAAATTTTGCAAAGTATGCAAGTGGTTATATAATATTCGATTGGTGGGGAATATTAAAGACGACAAGCATAATCATTAGTGGACCCCCAATGACGAAGTATTGTCGTAAAATGACAAAATTATCTTTTATAAAAATAACGGCGGAAGTGTTACCGTTAAAACTATTGAACTACTTCGGTAGTAAAAGAAAGTACGATAATATGCGTGGTTGTATAGTAGTAACACGGTATTGATTATTGATCTTTACGTGAGAAGTCACTCAGTTATACTCAATTATTACTACGATAATTCTTGCATTATATATCTCATATATTATTGATTATTATTGTCAAAGTATCATCTGCGTAATATATGTTATATTATTAAATCAATAATTGAGGCGACAAAGTTATTCATATTATTAAATTAAAATATTTATAATGTCTAGAAGTTACATCAAAGAGAGGTTTGGTCATCGATTGCTTGGCTAATAAGGAGAAATCCTTATCGAAAAGCCCCTCTTTCCAAGAAGCGACTTGATTGTTAAATTTTGTGAGTTATGATATTAATGATGAATAAGTTCGTATTGATTAAAGATGAATTTGATAGTTTCATTGTGTTGAAATTATTAGTGTTAGTGGAAATCGACATTTATTTCAATAATAATTGATGTCCGGAAGTTATCGGGTAATTAATCGGATAAATGAGCAATTAATTGCTATTAATTTACATGATTATAACTATTTGTTCACATGTGTGTGTACTATTGATTCATATTCTTGTATTATTAGGGGAGTTGGTGCATGATTGATAATACTTGCATGACTAAGTTAAAAATGGAGGTATAGATGGAAGTCTTATATTGTAATTCAGTATTTTCACATGATTATAACTATTGATTCACATGATTGAACTATTGATTCACATTATTTACTATTATTAAAGAGGTGGTGCAAGTTTGATAATACTTGCAAGACTAAATTAAAAATGAAATTAAAGTTGAAGGTATTGTACTGTAATATTTCGAGCCCCAAAACGTGCAATTATCGAAACTATATTTTTCTATAAATAGAAGCTCATTCTTCCTTCATTTCTCACCAATTCACTAAAGCTTTAGAGCAATTATTATAAAGAGAAATTATAGAGAGAAAGAAGAAGAGAAGTCTGCTACCTCACTACTCCAGTATCCAGTTTCTTCTAAGGTAAGGGGTATTATTTCTTTCGTATTTATGAAGAGAGCTATTGTTATTCCATTCTTTATTATTCTGTTGGAATAACCTGTATATGCGAAGTACCGCATACATGGTGAAATTCTTCTGTTATTTCATTCTTTATTATTATGTTGGAATAACTTTTTTATGTCAAGTACAATCGCATCGTGGTGAAATTCTTACATTATTCCATTATTTATTATTACTGTTGGAATATCACATGCATGCGGATTACGCATTGAATTCGGTTCCATTCTTTATTATTACATTGGAATATCACATGCATGCATGCATTATTGCATGACTGGTTCCATTATTTTTATTACATTGGAATAACACATGCATCTTGATTCTATCGCATGCTTGGTGATTTCGTTGTTATTCCATTCTTTATTATTATGTTGGAATATCCTGTAAGACCCCAACTTTTATGAATAAAGATGATTTTTCTATAATTATCATTTTTGAATATTATGGAATGAATTTGTTATAATGTTATAGTTGTGGGTAATATTTATAAATTCTACAAAGTATGCAAGTTGGGGTCTTACTGATGAGAGCCAATTTAAGTGTGAAGTTAGTCTACTTTAGCGTTTCAGCATTTTTCTATAAATAGGGTGCTTAGGTTAGAATTGAAAATCACACGAATCGAAGTTTTCTCTATCTATAATATCGGCGTATTTTTGTGAGTATTTAGATACTTTGAGAGTTGATAAGCGGTCTGCAAGTTTTCTTGATATTATATCAGATATTTTAGTCGTAATCTTATTCTTTTGAGGTAAGGGATGTTATTTTCTTCGTAAATGATGTTATTTCTTTCAATATCATTATACCAAAATATTGGAATGAATTTTATTATAAAATTTTTATCTTTTTGTGTTTGAGTTACTATTTACATATACTACGACCTTTATTCACTTATCTGACACTATTCACAAAAAATTAAATTTTCTTTTCTTTGTCGATATGTCTATTATGGTTAATATATTTGATTGTATCCATGTTTTGATCTTCATTCTAAAATTTTGCTCCATAATTGATTATTATGGAGTATTTTTAAACATTGATAAACCAAAATATGAATCCCTAATCTTTGTCCTTTTATCTCATTGGATTGTTTCTTTAAAATATTTTTCACCATCCTCCATCCTAAATGATGATATAATGAATATCTTTGGCTTTTGTAGTGCAAAGATGAATGATTACGATGAATATCTTTGGCCGTAGTGCAAAGATGGACATGTGTTGAGATGAACATGACCAACTGGTGATACAAATGAATATCTGTGGCCGAAAAAGTAAAGATAAATATTTGGTTCAAGATGTAGATTGATTGATGTTACAGGGATAAAATATTGATGATAGATTTTTAAATCTTAGAAGATAGTAGATTTCATTCTCTACTTAACTCTTCTAATGAATTATTATTTTCGCTGCGAATATTGATCTAAAATTTGTTGTCCATTATATTTTATCTGATTTATTGAAGGCTAACGATAATTTGTTCTACATTATCTTAGTCATAATATTCTTTACTGGGCTAGTTGATCTCACCATTTTTCTTTTTGTTCCATTTTTCTTCTCAGGAGGCGAGAATATAGCGGGAACTAGTCGGGGTGTGGAGTGATATTTCAAGTCAGTTGTTTTAGCAGTTCTCACTAATTTATAAAATAGTGTATCAATAATTGTAATGAGGACTTATTTGAGTTTGGATATTGTCAGAAGACAATATTTGTATTTAAACTCACAACATATGTGTTTGTCGTATTTTACTTGATTGTAATAATGAAGTTGTAGTTGTTTTTACGTACCATGTATTTGACAACTCGAGAATGGGTTGTGTGGACCTATTTTGGGGGCGTCGAGAGATGTAGTTAGTACCATCAAGTCATTTTAGTGTAATAAAAGAAGATTTGGCGCCCCAAAATAGGTATACATCACTCATTTACGAGTCGCCAAATACATGGTATGTAATACAAATACAAACTTAAATATACAACATGAAATGTGAGTTTTAATACAAATATTGTCTTCTGCACGATATTCAAACTCAAAATAAGTCCTCAATACATTTATTATCACACTATTTCACAGAATAGTGAGGACTACTAATGCAACCATCTGGACCGTCAATCCATTCCCCGACTAGTCCCAAATTTATACTCTCATTTCTTAAAAAAATAAAGTGAAAGAAAGGGTGAGCTCAACTAGCCCGAAGAAGAAATATTGTAAGACCCCAACTTTTATGAATAAAGAATAATTTTTTCGAAATATATTTTTGAATATTATGGTGTGGATTTGATATAATGTTATAGTTGTGGGTAATATTTACAAATTTTGCAAAGTATGCAAGTGGTTATATAATATTCGATTGGTCGGGGAATATTAAATGCAACGGCATAATCATTGGTGGACCCCACAATGTAAGTATTGTCGTAAAATGACAAAATTATCTTTTATAAAAATAACTAAATGTAAGTGTTACCGTTAAAACTATTGAACTACTCGGTAGTAAAAATACGATAATACGCGTGGTTGTATAGTAACATACGGTATTGATTATTGATGCTTTACGTGAGAAGTCACTCGGTTATACTCAATTATTGCTACACGAAGAATTCTTTGCATTATATCTCTCGTATTATTGATTGATTATTGTCACAAGATCATCGTGCATAATATGTTATATTATTAAATCAATAATTGAGACGACAAAGTTATTCATATTATTAAATTAAAATATTTATAATGTCAGAAGTTACGCACAAAGAGAGGTTTGGTCATCCGATTCAAGGCGGCAATAAGGAGAAATCCTTATCGAAAAGCCCCCCCTCTTTCCTAGGAACGACTTGATTGTTAAATTTTGTGAGTTATGATATTAATGATGAATAAGTTCGTATTGATTAAAGATGAATTTGATAGTTTCATTGTGTTGAAATTATTAGTGTTAGTGGAAATCGACATTTATTTCAATAATAATTGATGTCTGGAAGTTATCGGGTAATTAATCGGATAAATGAGCAATTAATTGCTATTAATTTACATGATTATAACTATTTGTTCACATGTGTGTACTATTGATTCATATTCTTGTACTATTAGGGGAGTTGGTGCATGATTGATAATACTTGCATGACTAAGTTAAAAATGGAGGTATAGATGGAGGTACTATATTGTAATTCGTATTTTCACATGATTATAACTATTGATTCACATGATTGAACTATTGATTCACATTATTTACTATTATTAGGCGAGGTGGTGCAAGTTTGATAATACTTGCAAGACTAAATTAAAAATGAAATTAAAGTTGAAGGTATTGTCTTTGTAATATTTCGAGCCCCAAAGCGTGCAATTATCGAAACTATATTTTCCTATAAATGAAGCTCATTCTTCCTTCATTTTCACCAATTCACTAAAGCTTTAGAGCAATTATTATAAAGAGAAATTATAGAGAGAAAGAAGAAGAAGTCTGCCTACCTCCACTACTCCGGTATCGGTTTTCTTAAGGTAAGGGGTATTATTTCTTTCGTATTTATGAAGAGAGCTATTGTTATTCCATTCTTTATTATTACATTGGAATAACTTTGTATATCGCCAATCTGCATACATGGTGAAATTCTTCGTTATTTCATTCTTTATTATTATGTTGGAATAACACAATCTCATCAAGTACCGCATCGTGGTGAAATTCTTCCGTTATTCCATTATTTATTATTACGTTGGAATATCACATGCATGCGGATTACGCATGACACAGTTCCATTCTTTATTATTACGTTGGAATATCACATGCATGTGCGTATTTGCGCATGACACAGTTCCATTATTTTTATTACGTTGGAATAACTTTTATGCATGCGATCTATCGCATGCTTGGTGATTTGTTGTTATTCCATTCTTTATTATTATGTTGGAATATCCTGTAAGACCCCAACTTTTATGAATAAAGATGATTTTTCTATAATTATCATTTTTGAATATTATGGAATGAATTTGTTATAATGTTATAGTTGTGGGTAATATTTATAAATTCTACAAAGTATGCAAGTTGGGGTCTTACAGTAGAGCCACCGGTAGCAAGTTAGTCTACTTTAGCGTTCTAGCATTTTTCTATAAATAGGGTGCTTAGGTTAGAATTGAAAATCACACCAGAATCAGAAGTTTTCTCTATCTATAATATCGAGCGTATTTTTGTGAGTATTTAGATACTTTGAGAGTTGATAAGCAGTGCAAGTTTTCTTGATATTATATCCGATATTTTAGTCAGAAGTACTATTCTTTTGAGGTAAGGGATGTTATTTTCTTCGTAAATGATGTTATTTCTTTCAATATCATTATACCAAAATATTGGAATGAATTTTATTATAAAATTTTTATCTTTTTGTGTCGGAGTTACTATTTACATATACGACACTATTCACTTATACGACACTATTCACAAAAAAATTAAATTTTCTTTTCTTTGTCCGATATGTCTATTATGGTTAATATATTTGATTGTATCCATGTTTTGATCTTCATTCTAAAATTTTGCTCCATAATTGATTATTATGGAGTATTTTTAAACATTGATAAACCAAAATATGAATCCACAATCTTTGTCCTTTTATCTCATTGGATTGTTTCTTTAAAATATTTTTCACCATCCTCCATCCTAAATGATGATATAGCTGAATATCTTTGGCACAGTAGTGCAAAGATGAATGATTACTACGATGAATATCTTTGGCGAGTAGTGCGAAGATGGACATGTGTTGAGATGAACATGACCAATTTGGTGATACAAATGAATATCTCGTGGTAGAAAAAGTAAAGATAAATATTTGGTTCAAGATGTAGATTGATTGATGTTCTGAGGATAAAATATTGATGATAGATTTTTAAATCTTAGAAGATAGTAGATTTCATTCTCTACTTAACTCTTCTAATGAATTATTATTTTCGCTGCGAATATTGATCTAAAATTTGTTGTCCATTATATTTTATCTGATTTATTGAAGGCTAACGATAATTTGTTCTACATTATCTTAGTCATAATATTCTTTACTGGGCTAGTTGATCTCACCATTTTTCTTTTTGTTCCATTTTTCTTCTCAGGAGGCGAGAATATAGCGGGAACTAGTCGGGGTGTGGAGTGATATTTCAAGTCAGTTGTTTTAGCAGTTCTCACTAATTTATAAAATAGTGTATCAATAATTGTAATGAGGACTTATTTGAGTTTGGATATTGTCTAGAAGACAATATTTGTATTTAAACTCACAACATATGTGTTGTCGTATTTTGCACGCAATTGTAATAATGAAGTTGTAGTTGTTTTCTGTACCATGTATTTGACAACTCAGAATGGGTTGTGTGGACCTATTTTGGGGGCGTCAGAGATGTAGTTAGTACCATCAAGTCATTTTAGTGTAATAAAAGAAGATTTGACGCCCCCAAAATAGGTATACATCACTCATTCTGAGTCGCCAAATACATGGTACAGAATACAAATACAAACTTAAATATACAACATGAGCTGTGAGTTTTAATACAAATATTGTCTTCTGTATAAATATTCAAACTCAAAATAAGTCCTCAATACATTTATTATCACACTATTTCACAGAATAGTGAGGACTACTAATGCAACCATCTGGACCGTCAATCCATTCCCCGACTAGTCCCAGCTATACTCTCATTTCTTAAAGAGAACAGTGAAAGAAAGGGTGAGCTCAACTAGCCCAGTAAGAAATATTGTAAGACCCCAACTTTTATGAATAAAGAATAATTTTTTCGAAATATATTTTTGAATATTATGGTGTGGATTTGATATAATGTTATAGTTGTGGGTAATATTTACAAATTTTGCAAAGTATGCAAGTGGTTATATAATATTCGATTGGTCGGGGAATATTCGTACGACGGCATAATCATTGGTGGACCCCACAACAGAAGTATTGTCGTAAAATGACAAAATTATCTTTTTATAAAAATAATAAATAAGTGTTACCGTTAAAACTATTGAACTACTCGGTAGTAAAAGTACAGTAATATGCGTGGTTGTATAGTAACACACGGTATTGATTATTGATGCTTACGTGAGAAGTCACTCAGTTATACTCAATTATTGCTACAGTAATTGCTGCATTATATCTCTCATATTATTGATTCAGTTATTGTCACAGTATCATCTGCATAATATGTTATATTATTAAATCAATAATTGAGACGACAAAGTTATTCATATTATTAAATTAAAATATTTATAATGTCTAGAAGTTCTGTCAAAGAGAGGTTTGGTCATCTGATTGCGCGCCAATAAGGAGAAATCCTTATCGAAAAGCCCCCTCTTTCCTAGGAACGACTTGATTGTTAAATTTTGTGAGTTATGATATTAATGATGAATAAGTTCGTATTGATTAAAGATGAATTTGATAGTTTCATTGTGTTGAAATTATTAGTGTTAGTGGAAATCGACATTTATTTCAATAATAATTGATGTCTGGAAGTTATCGGGTAATTAATCGGATAAATGAGCAATTAATTGCTATTAATTTACATGATTATAACTATTTGTTCACATGTGTGTACTATTGATTCATATTCTTGTACTATTAGGGGAGTTGGTGCATGATTGATAATACTTGCATGACTAAGTTAAAATGGAGGTATAGATGGAGGTCTTATATTGTAATTCGTATTTTCACATGATTATAACTATTGATTCACATGATTGAACTATTGATTCACATTATTTACTATTAGGCGAGGTGGTGCAAGTTTGATAATACTTGCAAGACTAAATTAAAAATGAAATTAAAGTTGAAGGTATTGTCTTTGTAATATTTCGAGCCCCAAACGCGCAATTATCGAAACTATATTTTTCTATAAAAATAAGCTCATTCTTCCTTTCATTTCTCACCAATTCACTAAAGCTTTAGAGCAATTATTATAAAGAGAAATTTAGAGAGAAAGAAGAAGAGAAGTCTCGCTACCTCACTACTCCAAATTATCCGGTTTCTTCTAAGGTAAGGGGTATTATTTCTTTCGTATTTATGAAGAGAGCTATTGTTATTCCATTCTTTATTATTCATTGAATAACTTTGTATATGCAATACCGCATACATGGTGAAATTCTTACATTATTTCATTCTTTATTATTATGTTGGAATAACTGCATCATGCGAAGTACCGCATACGTGGTGAAATTCTTTCGTTATTCCATTATTTATTATTACATTTGGAATATCCGTCATGCATGCGGATTACGCATGACACGGTTCCATTCTTTATTATACATTGGAATATCACATGCATGCGTATTACGCATGACACTGGTTCCATTATTTTTTATTACGTTGGAATAACACATGCGTATGGGCCTCATCGCATGCTTGGTGATTTCATTTGTTATTCCATTCTTTATTATTATGTTGGAATATCCTGTAAGACCCCAACTTTTATGAATAAAGATGATTTTTCTATAATTATCATTTTTGAATATTATGGAATGAATTTGTTATAATGTTATAGTTGTGGGTAATATTTATAAATTCTACAAAGTATGCAAGTTGGGGTCTTACAAGAGAGAGCCAATTTGGTAGTAGAAGTTAGTCTACTTTAGCGTTCTAGCATTTTTCTATAAATAGGGTGCTTAGGTTAGAATTGAAAATCACACCAGAATCAGAAGTTTTCTCTATCTATAATATCGAGCGTATTTTTGTGAGTATTTAGATACTTTGAGAGTTGATAAGCAGTGCAAGTTTTCTTCAATATTATATCCGATATTTTAGTCAGAAGTACTATTCTTTTGAGGTAAGGGATGTTATTTTCTTCGTAAATGATGTTATTTCTTTCAATATCATTATACCAAAATATTGGAATGAATTTTATTATAAAATTTTTATCTTTTTGTGTCGGAGTTACTATTTACATATCGACACTTTATTCACTTTATCGATAATTATTCACAAAAAAATTAAATTTTCTTTTCTTTGTCCGATATGTCTATTATGGTTAATATATTTGATTGTATCCATGTTTTGATCTTCATTCTAAAATTTTGCTCCATAATTGATTATTATGGAGTATTTTTAAACATTGATAAACCAAAATATGAATCCCTAATCTTTGTCCTTTTATCTCATTGGATTGTTTCTTTAAAATATTTTTCACCATCCTCCATCCTAAATGATGATATAATCGAATATCTTTGCTTCTGTAGTGCAAAGATGAATGATTACTGATGAATATCTTTTGGCTGTGGTGCAAAAGATGGACATGTGTTGAGATGAACATGACCAATTGGTGATACAAATGAATATCTCGTGGTAGAAAAGTAAAGATAAATATTTGGTTCAAGATGTAGATTGATTGATGTTCTGAGGATAAAATATTGATGATAGATTTTTAAATCTTAGAAGATAGTAGATTTCATTCTCTACTTAACTCTTCTAATGAATTATTATTTTCGCTGCGAATATTGATCTAAAATTTGTTGTCCATTATATTTTATCTGATTTATTGAAGGCTAACGATAATTTGTTCTACATTATCTTAGTCATAATATTCTTTACTGGGCTAGTTGATCTCACCATTTTCTTTTGTTCCATTTTTCTTCTCTGGAGAGCGAGAATATAGCGGAACTAATTGGGGTGTGGAGTGATATTTCAAGTCGGTTGTTTTAGCGATTCTCACTAATTTATAAAATAGTGTATCAATAATTGTAATGAGGACTTATTTGAGTTTGGATATTGTCTAGAAGACAATATTTGTATTTAAACTCACAACATATGTGTTGTCGTATTTTGCACGCAATTGTAATAATGAAGTTGTAGTTGTTTTCTGTACCATGTATTTGACAACTCAGAATGGGTTGTGTGGACCTATTTTGGGGGCGTCAGAGATGTAGTTAGTACCATCAAGTCATTTTAGTGTAATAAAAGAAGATTTGGCGCCCCAAAATAGGTATACATCACTCATTACGAGTCGCCAAATACATGGTATGTAATACAAATACAAACTTAAATATATTAACATGGTTGTGAGTTTTAATACAAATATTGTCTTCTGCGATGATTCAAACTCAAAATAAGTCCTCAATACATTTATTATCACACTATTTCACGTAAGAATAGTGAGGACTACTAATGCAACCATCCGGACCCGTCAATCCATTCCCCGACTAGTCCCAAATTTATACTCTCATTTCTTAAAAAGAAATAAATTGAAAGAAAGGGTGAGCTCAACTAGCCCAAAGAAGAAATATTGTAAGACCCCAACTTTTATGAATAAAGAATAATTTTTTGAAATATATTTTTGAATATTATGGTGTGGATTTGATATAATGTTATAGTTGTGGGTAATATTTACAAATTTTGCAAAAAGTATGCAAGTGGTTATATAATATTCGATTGGTGGGGAATATTAAATGACGACAAGATAATCATTAGTGGACCCCACAATGTAAGTATTGTCGTAAAATGACAAAATTATCTTTTATAAAAATAAATTGTTAAGTGTTACCGTTAAAACTATTGAACTACTTTCGGTAGTAAAAGTACGAAGAATACGCGTGGTTGTATAAGTAACACACCAGTATTGATTATTGATGCTTACGTGAGAAGTCACTCCGATTATACTCAATTATTCTACATGATAATTCACGCATTATATCTCTCGTATTATTGATTCGATTATTGTCACAAGATCATCTCGCATAATATGTTATATTATTAAATCAATAATTGAGACGACAAAGTTATTCATATTATTAAATTAAAATATTTATAATGTCAGAAGTTACATCAAAGAGAGGTTTGGTCATCTCGATTGGCTACCAATAAGGAGAAATCTTATCGAAAAGCCCCGCTTCCCAGAGAGCGACTTGATTGTTAAATATTGTGAGTTATGATATTAATGATGAATAAGTTCGTATTGATTAAAGATGAATTTGATAGTTTCATTGTGTTGAAATTATTAGTGTTAGTGGAAATCGACATTTATTTCAATAATAATTGATGTCTGGAAGTTATCGGGTAATTAATCGGATAAATGAGCAATTAATTGATATTAATTTACATGATTATAACTATTTGTTCACATGTGTGTACTATTGATTCATATTCTTGTACTATTAGGGGAGTTGGTGCATGATTGATAATACTTGCATGACTAAGTTAAAAATGGAGGTATAGATGGAGGTACTATATTGTAATTCGTATTTTCACATGATTATAACTATTGATTCACATGATTGAACTATTGATTCACATTATTTACTATTAGGCGAGGTGGTGCAAGTTTGATAATACTTGCAAGACTAAATTAAAAATGAAATTAAAGTTGAAGGTATTGTACTGTAATATTTCGAGCCCCAAAACGTGCAATTATCGAAACTATATTTTCCTATAAATAGAAGCTCATTCTTCCTTCATTTCTCACCAATTCACTAAAGCTTTAGAGCAATTATTATAAAGAGAAATTATAGAGAGAAAGAAGAAGAGAAGTCCGCTACCTCACTACTCCAAAGATCCAGTTCTTTCTAAGGTAAAGGGTATTATTTCTTTTCAGATTTATGAAGAGAGCTATTGTTATTCCATTCTTTATTATTCGTTGGAATAACTCAGTATATCCAATCACCGCATACATGGTGAAATTCTTTCGTTATTCCATTCTTTATTATTATGTTGGAATAACTCCTGTCATGCCAATACCGCATACACGGTGAAATTCTTCTGTTATTCCATTATTTATTATTACATTGGAATATCCCATGCATGCGTGCGGATTACGCATGACTGGTTCCATTCTTTATTATTCTGTTGGAATATATCGTCATGCATGCGTATTATGCATGACACAGTTCCATTATTTTTTATTCATTGGAATAACTTATGTCATGCGATTCTATCGCATGCTTGGTGATTTCTGTTGTTATTCCATTCTTTATTATTATGTTGGAATATCCTGTAAGACCCCAACTTTTATGAATAAAGATGATTTTTCTATAATTATCATTTTTGAATATTATGGAATGAATTTGTTATAATGTTATAGTTGTGGGTAATATTTATAAATTCTACAAAGTATGCAAGTTGGGGTCTTACAGTAGAGCCACCGGTAGCAAGTTAGTCTACTTTAGCATTCTAGCATTTTTCTATAAATAGGGTGCTTAGGTTAGAATTGAAAATCACACCAGAATCAGAAGTTTTCTCTATCTATAATATCAAGCGTATTTTTGTGAGTATTTAGATACTTTGAGAGTTGATAAGCAGTGCAAGTTTTCTTCAATATTATATCCGATATTTTAGTCAGAAGTACTATTCTTTTGAGGTAAGGGATGTTATTTTCTTCGTAAATGATGTTATTTCTTTCAATATCATTATACCAAAATATTGGAATGAATTTTATTATAAAATTTTTATCTTTTTGTGTCGGAGTTACTATTTACATATACGACACTATTCACTTATACGACACTATTCACAAAAAAATTAAATTTCCTTTTCTTTGTCCGATATGTCTATTATGGTTAATATATTTGATTGTATCCATGTTTTGATCTTCATTCTAAAATTTTGCTCCATAATTGATTATTATGGAGTATTTTTAAACATTGATAAACCAAAATATGAATCCCTAATCTTTGTCCTTTTATCTCATTGGATTGTTTCTTTAAAATATTTTTCACCATCCTCCATCCTAAATGATGATATAACTGAATATCTTTGGCCTGTAGTGCAAAGATGAATGATTACCTGATGAATATCTTTGGCCCGTGGTGCAAAGATGGACATGTGTTGAGATGAACATGACCAACTGGTGATACAAATGAATATCTGTGGCCGAAAAAGTAAAGATAAATATTTGGTTCAAGATGTAGATTGATTGATGTTACAGGGATAAAATATTGATGATAGATTTTTAAATCTTAGAAGATAGTAGATTTCATTCTCTACTTAACTCTTCTAATGAATTATTATTTTCGCTGCGAATATTGATCTAAAATTTGTTGTCCATTATATTTTATCTGATTTATTGAAGGCTAACGATAATTTGTTCTACATTATCTTAGTCATAATATTCTTTACTGGGCTAGTTGATCTCACCATTTTTCTTTTTGTTCCATTTTTCTTCTCAGGAGGCGAGAATATAGCGGGAACTAGTCAAAAGGTGGAGTGATATTTCAAGTCAGTTGTTTTAGCAGTTCTCACTAATTTATAAAATAGTGTATCAATAATTGTAATGAGGACTTATTTGAGTTTGGATATTGTCTAGAAGACAATATTTGTATTTAAACTCACAACATATGTGTTGTTATATTTTGCATAATTGTAATAATGAAGTTGTAGTTGTTTTACATACCATGTATTTGACAACTCGAGAATGGGTGTGTGGACCTATTTTGGGGCGCCGGAGATGTAGTTAGTACCATCAAGTCATTTTTAGTGTAATAAAGAAGATTTGACGCCCCCAAAATAGGTATACATCACTCATTACGAGTCGCCAAATACATGGTACGTAATACAAATACAAACTTAAATATACAACATGAAGTGTGAGTTTTAATACAAATATTGTCTTACAAGGCGATGATTCAAACTCAAAATAAGTCCTCAATACATTTATTATCACACTATTTCACGAATAGTGAGGACTACTAATGCAACCATCCGGACCGCAATAATCCATTCCCCGACTAGTCCCAGCTATACCCTCATTTCTTAAAGAGAACAGTGAAAGAAAGGGTGAGCTCAACTAGCCCAGTAAGAAATATTGTAAGACCCCAACTTTTATGAATAAAGAATAATTTTTTCGAAATATATTTTTGAATATTATGGTGTGGATTTGATATAATGTTATAGTTGTGGGTAATATTTACAAATTTTGCAAAGTATGCAAGTGGTTATATAATATTCGATTGGTCGGGGAATATTCGTACGACGGCATAATCATTGGTGGACCCCACAACAGAAGTATTGTCGTAAAATGACAAAATTATCTTTTTATAAAAATAACAACGGAAGTGTTACCGTTAAAACTATTGAACTACTCGGTAGTAAAAGTACAGTAATATGCGTGGTTGTATAGTAACACACGGTATTGATTATTGATGCTTACGTGAGAAGTCACTCAGTTATACTCAATTATTGCTACAGTAATTGCTGCATTATATCTCTCATATTATTGATTCAGTTATTGTCACAGTATCATCTGCATAATATGTTATATTATTAAATCAATAATTGAGACGACAAAGTTATTCATATTATTAAATTAAAATATTTATAATGTCTAGAAGTTCTGTCAAAGAGAGGTTTGGTCAATATCGATTCTTGGGCTACTAATAAGGAGAAATCCTTATCGAAAAGCCCCCTCTTTCCTAGGAACGACTTGATTGTTAAATTTTGTGAGTTATGATATTAATGATGAATAAGTTCGTATTGATTAAAGATGAATTTGATAGTTTCATTGTGTTGAAATTATTAGTGTTAGTGGAAATCGACATTTATTTCAATAATAATTGATGTCTGGAAGTTATCGGGTAATTAATCGGATAAATGAGCAATTAATTGCTATTAATTTACATGATTATAACTATTTGTTCACATGTGTGTACTATTGATTCATATTCTTGTACTATTAGGGGAGTTGGTGCATGATTGATAATACTTGCATGACTAAGTTAAAAATGGAGGTATAGATGGAGGTACTATATTGTAATTCGTATTTTCACATGATTATAACTATTGATTCACATGATTGAACTATTGATTCACATTATTTACTATTAGGCGAGGTGGTGCAAGTTTGATAATACTTGCAAGACTAAATTAAAATGAAATTAAAGTTGAAGGTATTATCTTTGTAATATTTGAGCCCCAAAGCGTGCAATTATCGAAACTATATTTTTCTATAAATAGAAGCTCATTCTTCCTTCATTTCTCACCAATTCACTAAAGCTTTAGAGCAATTATTATAAAGAGAAATTATAGAGAGAAAGAAGAAGAGAAGTCTGCTACCTCACTACTCCAGTATCCAGTTTCTTCTAAGGTAAGGGGTATTATTTCTTTCAGATTTATGAAGAGAGCTATTGTTATTCCATTCTTTATTATTACATTGGAATAACTTTGATATATGAAATACCGCATACATGGTGAAATTCTTTCATTATTTCATTCTTTATTATTATGTTGGAATAACTCGCCCATGCCAATCTCGCATACGTGGTGAAATTCTTACGTTATTCCATTATTTATTATTCTCGTTGGAATATCCACGTCATGCATGCGGATTACGCATGACACAGTTCCATTCTTTATTATTACGTTGAATATATCACATGCATGCGTATTACGCATGACACGGTTCCATTATTTTTTATTACGTTGGAATAACTTTATGCATGCTTGATTCTATCGCATGCTTGGTGATTTCTGTTGTTATTCCATTCTTTATTATTATGTTGGAATATCCTGTAAGACCCCAACTTTTATGAATAAAGATGATTTTTCTATAATTATCATTTTTGAATATTATGGAATGAATTTGTTATAATGTTATAGTTGTGGGTAATATTTATAAATTCTACAAAGTATGCAAGTTGGGGTCTTACAAAGAGAGCCACCCTTTAAAGAAGTTAGTCTACTTTAGCGTTTCTAGCATTTTTACATAAATAGGGTGCTTAGGTTAGAATTGAAAATCACACCGTAATCGGAAGTTTTCTATCTATAATATCGAAAGCGTATTTTTGTGAGTATTTAGATACTTTGAGAGTTGATAAGCAGTGCAAGTTTTCTTCAATATTATATCAGATATTTTAGTCAGAAGTACTATTCTTTTGAGGTAAGGGATGTTATTTTCTTCGTAAATGATGTTATTTCTTTCAATATCATTATACCAAAATATTGGAATGAATTTTATTATAAAATTTTTATCTTTTGTGTCTGAGTTCTTTATTTACATATCGACATTAATTATTCACTTATATCGACATTATTCACAAAAAAATTAAATTTTCTTTTCTTTGTCCGATATGTCTATTATGGTTAATATATTTGATTGTATCCATGTTTTGATCTTCATTCTAAAATTTTGCTCCATAATTGATTATTATGGAGTATTTTTAAACATTGATAAACCAAAATATGAATCCCTAATCTTTGTCCTTTTATCTCATTGGATTGTTTCTTTAAAATATTTTTCACCATCCTCCATCCTAAATGATGATATAACTGAATATCTTTGGCCTGTAGTGCAAAGATGAATGATTACCTGATGAATATCTTTGGCCCGTGGTGCAAAGATGGACATGTGTTGAGATGAACATGACCAACTGGTGATACAAATGAATATCTGTGGCCGAAAAAGTAAAGATAAATATTTGGTTCAAGATGTAGATTGATTGATGTTACAGGGATAAAATATTGATGATAGATTTTTAAATCTTAGAAGATAGTAGATTTCATTCTCTACTTAACTCTTCTAATGAATTATTATTTTCGCTGCGAATATTGATCTAAAATTTGTTGTCCATTATATTTTATCGATTTATGAAGGCTAACGATAATTTGTTCTACATTATCTTAGTCATAATATTCTTTACTGGGCTAGTTGATCTCACCATTTTTCTTTTTGTTCCATTTTTCTTCTCAGGAGGCGAGAATATAGCGGGAACTAGTCGGGGTGTGGAGTGATATTTCAAGTCAGTTGTTTTAGCAGTTCTCACTAATTTATAAAATAGTGTATCAATAATTGTAATGAGGACTTATTTGAGTTTGGATATTGTCTAGAAGACAATATTTGTATTTAAACTCACAACATATGTGTTGTCGTATTTTGCACGCAATTGTAATAATGAAGTTGTAGTTGTTTTCTGTACCATGTATTTGACAACTCAGAATGGGTTGTGTGGACCTATTTTGGGGCGTCAGAGATGTAGTTAGTACCATCAAGTCATTTTAGTGTAATAAAAGAAGATTTGACGCCCCCAAAATAGGTATACATCACTCATTCTGAGTCGCCAAATACATGGTACAGAATACAAATACAAACTTAAATATACAACATGAGATGTGAGTTTTAATACAAATATTGTCTTCTGCACGATATTCAAACTCAAAATAAGTCCTCAATACATTTATTATCACACTATTTCGAGAATAGTGAGGACTACTAATGCAACCATCTGGACCGCCAATCCATTTCCCGACTAGTCCCAAATATATACCCTCATTTCTTAAAGAGAAAAAGTGAAAGAAAGGGTGAGCTCAACTAGCCCAAAGAAGAAATATTATAAGACCCCAACTTTTATGAATAAAGAATAATTTTTTGAAATATATTTTGAATATTATGGTGTGGATTTGATATAATGTTATAGTTGTGGGTAATATTTACAAATTTTGCAAAAGTATGCAAGTGGTTATATAATATTCGATTGGTGGGGAATATTAAATGACGAGCAAGCATAATCATTGGTGGACCCCACAATGTAAGTATTGTCGTAAAATGACAAAATTATCTTTTATAAAAATAACAACGGAAGTATTGTTACCGTTAAAACTATTGAACTACTCGGTAGTAAAAAATACGATAATATGCGTGGTTGTATAGTAACACACGGTATTGATTATTGATGCTTACGTGAGAAGTCACACCGATTATACTCAATTATTGCTACGATAATTCTTTGCATTATATCTCTCATATTATTGATTAGGTTATTATTGTCACAAAGATCATCTCGCATAATATGTTATATTATTAAATCAATAATTGAGACGACAAAGTTATTCATATTATTAAATTAAAATATTTATAATGTCTAGAAGTTCTGACATCGAGAGGTTTGGTCATCTGATTGCGCGCCAATAAGGAGAAATCCTTATCGAAAAGCCCCCTCTTTCCTATGAGCGACTTGATTGTTAAATTTTGTGAGTTATGATATTAATGATGAATAAGTTAAGTATTGATTAAAGATGAATTTGATAGTTTCATTGTGTTGAAATTATTAGTGTTAGTGGAAATCGACATTTATTTCAATAATAATTGATGTCTGGAAGTTATCGGGTAATTAATCGGATAAATGAGCAATTAATTGCTATTAATTTACATGATTATAACTATTTGTTCACATGTGTGTACTATTGATTCATATTCTTGTACTATTAGGGGAGTTGGTGCATGATTGATAATACTTGCATGACTAAGTTAAAAATGGAGGTATAGATGGAGGTACTATATTGTAATTCGTATTTTCACATGATTATAACTATTGATTCACATGATTGAACTATTGATTCACATTATTTACTATTAGGCGAGGTGGTGCAAGTTTGATAATACTTGCAAGACTAAATTAAAAATGAAATTAAAGTTGAAGGTATTGTACTGTAATATTTTGAGCCCCAAAACGTGCAATTATCGAAACTATATTTTCCTATAAATAGAAGCTCATTCTTCCTTCATTTCTCACCAATTCACTAAAGCTTTAGAGCAATTATTATAAAGAGAAATTATAGAGAGAAAGAAGAAGAGAAGTCTGCTACCTCACTACTCCAGTATCCAGTTTCTTCTAAGGTAAGGGGTATTATTTCTTTCGTATTTATGAAGAGAGCTATTGTTATTCCATTCTTTATTATTCTATTGGAATAACCTGTATATGCGAAGTACCGCATACATGGTGAAATTCTTCTGTTATTCCATTCTTTATTATTATGTTGGAATAACTTTTATGCATACAAGGCACCGCATACGTGGTAAAATTCTTACATTATTCCATTATTTATTATTCTCGTTGGAATATCACATGCGTGCGGATTACGCGTGACTGGTTCCATTCTTTATTATTCTGTTGGAATATCACATGCATGCGTATTACGCATTAATTGGTTCCATTATTTTTTATTCATTGGAATAACTCGTTCATGCATGCGATTCTATCGCATGCTTGGTGATTTCTGTTGTTATTCCATTCTTTATTATTATGTTGGAATATCCTGTAAGACCCCAACTTTTATGAATAAAGATGATTTTTCTATAATTATCATTTTTGAATATTATGGAATGAATTTGTTATAATGTTATAGTTGTGGGTAATATTTATAAATTCTACAAAGTATGCAAGTTGTTATATTATATTCGATTGGTCGGAGAATATTCGTTTTAGTAGGGAATATTCATACAACGACGCAATCATTGGTGGACCCCACAACAAAATTATTGTCGGATTGAGAGAACGACAAAAATATATTTATGAAAATAACGATGGAAGTTTTACCGTTAATACTATTGAACTACTCGGTAGTAAAAGTACAGTAATACGCGTGGTTGTATAGTAGCACACGATATTAATTATTGATGCTAACGTGATAAGTCACTCAGTTATACTCAATTATTGCTGCATCATATCTCTCATATTATTGATTCGATTATTGTCACAGTATCATCTGCATAATATGTTATTTTATTAAATCAATAATTGAGACGACAAAGTTATTCATATTATTAAATTGTAATATTTACAAGGTCTAGAAGTTCTATCAAGGAGAGGTTTGGTCATCTAATTGCGTGCCAATAGAGAGAAATCCTTATTGGAAAGCCCCCTCTTTCCTGGGAACGACCTGATTGATAAATATTGTGAGTTATAATATTAATGATGAATGTTATTAAAATTAAAGTTGTGCTCAGAGTTGAATTTGGAGACGCAGACGTGATATTTGACTCCGAACGATGAAATTAGTAAAAATAGACTATAAACACAAAATTTTCTAGATTTTACTATTTGGTCAAAAAGTCAACAGTTGATTTTTTTGGGAAAAGTCAAACTTCGAAATTTCAAAATTTATATTTTTGATAAAAATAGTTTCATTGTGTTGGAATTATTTGTGTTGGTGAAAATCGACATTTATGTCGATAATAATTGATGTCTGGATGTTATATTGACCAATCGGGTATTTAACCAAATGATCAATTGATTGCTATTATTTCACATGATTATAACTATTTGTTCACATGTGTATACTATTGTTTCACATTCTTGATACTATTAGGGGAGTTGGTGCAAGATTGATAATACTTACATGACTAAGTTAAAAATGGAGGTATAGATGGAGGTACTATACTGTAATTCGTATTTTTACATGTCTAGAACTATTGATTCACATGATTTACTATTGAATCACATTATTTACTATTAGGTGAGGTGGTGCAAGTTTGATAATACTTGCATGACTAAATTAAAAATAAAGAAAAAGTTGGAGGTATTGTATTATAATTTTTCGAGCCCCCAAAACGTGCAATTAATGAAACCATATTTTTCTATAAATAGAAGCTCATTCTTCCTTCATTTCTCACCAATTCACTAAAGCTATAGAGCAATTATTATAGAAAGAAATTATAGAGAAAAAATTCGTAGAAGAAGAGAAGCCTGCTACCTCACTACTCCTATATCCAGTTTCTTTCAAATGTAAGGGGTATTATTTCTTTCTTTCGTCTTCATGAAGAGAACTTCTGTTATTCCATTCTTTATTATTATGTTGGAATAACCTGGTTATGCGAGGTACCGCATACATGGTGAAATTCTTCTGTTATTCCATTCTTTATTATTCTCATTGGAACATCCGCTCATGCTTTTACTTTAGGATTCGGTTCTATCTTTATTATTACATTGGAACATCCTGCTCAGGCTTTTACGTGGGACTGGTTAAAATCTTTATTATTCTGTTAGAACATCACATGCATTTTTACGCTGCACCTAGTTAAAATCTTTATTATTCTCGTTGGAACATCACATTCATGGCTTTAAGCCGGGACCTGTTAAAATCTTTATTATTCTCATTGGAATATCCTATTCAGGCGTTTTTTGGGACACGGGTTAAAATCTTTATTATTCATTGGAATAACTCTGCTGTCTTGGTTCACCGCATGCTTGGTGATTTCTTTTGTTATTCCATTCCTTATTATACTTAGTTGGTTAAAGTTTTGACTTCTATACTCCATGAAATTAGTAGAATATCCTTGATATTTGAGCTTCATCCAGTATCTTTTCATGGAAATATTCTTCTGGGCATTCTTGAATTTTACTCTACAAAGAAGTATCATGTTGACAATCCATCCTGGGAGTACCAAAATGTATTGTGATCTTCGACATACATTTTGGTGGAGCAATATGAAGAGAGAGATAGCGGGGTTTATCTAAAGGTGTCTAACTTGTCAACGAGTCAAGGCGGAGCATTAAGTGCCAAAAGGTCCATTGCAACCACTTGAAATTCCAGAATGGAAGTGGGAGCACATTACCATGGATTTTGTTACTGGTCTTTCCAAGGTTTCTCAAGGCATAGATGCGATTTGGGTCATTGTTGATAGATTGACCAAGTCTACTCATTTCTTACCGATACGAGAAACTTATACACTTGAACGTCTTGCTAGTATGTATATAAACGAGATTGTAAGATTGCATGGTATTCCAGTATCCATATTTTCTGATCAAGACCTAAGATTCACTTCAAGATTTTGGGTTAGTTTGCAAAAAGCTATGGGCACAGATTTACGATTTAGTTCGGCATATCATCCTCAGACGGACGGACAATCAGAGAGGACTATTCAAACTCTTGAAGATTTATTAAGACTCTGTGTCCTTGACTTCAAGGGAAGTTGGGACAAGTTCTTACCATTGGTGGAGTTTTCCTACAACAACAGTTATCAAGCAAGTATTGGCATGGCTCCATTCGAGGCGTTGTATGGAAGAAAGTGTTATTCTCCAGTATGTTGGGATGAGGTGGGTGAAACAACGTTGTTGGGACATGATTTGGTACGTATGACTACGGAAAAGATTCAAACAATCCGACAACGTATAAAAACCTCACAAGATCGACAAAAGAGTTATGCTGATCTTCATCGAAAGGACGTGGAATTCGATATTTGAGATCATGTGTTGTTACGTGTTGCTCCATGGAAAGGAGTTACGAGATTTGAAAAGAGAGGAAAGCTCAATCCTCGATTCATTGGCCCATTTTTAATCCTCGATCGAGTAAGAACTGTGGCGTATAGACTTGCTTTACCGCCAAGTATGTCTCCTATTCATAACGTTTTTTACATATCCAAGTTACGTAAATATGTGGAAGACCCGAACCACATTATTGAATTAGAACCAGACGTGATAGAGGAAGATTTAACGTATGAAGAGTTACTTGTTAAAATCTTGGATAAGAAGGATCATATTCTACGCTCCAAGGTTATACCTCAAGTCAAAGTTTTGTGGAGAAACCACGATGTGGAAGAAATGACTTGGGAGTTAGAATCTGAGATGAAGTCAAGATATCCTCACCTATTCGACATACCAGGTACGTACCCTAATTTCGAGGGCGAAATTTCATAAGAAGAGGATGTTGTAAGATTCCAACTTTTATGAATAAAGATGATTTTTCTATAATTATCATTTTTGAATATTATTGAATGAATTTTTTATAATGTTATAGTTGTGGGTAGTATTTATAAATTCTGCAAAGTATGCAAGTTGTTATATTATATTCGATTGGTCGGAGAATATTCGTTTTAGCGAGGGAATATTAAATATAACGGTGTAATCATTGGTGGGACCCTACAATAGAATTATTGTCGGATTGAGAAAGCGATAAAAATATATTTATGAAAATAACTAGGAAGTTTTACTGATTAATCTTTGTTGAACTACTCGGTAGTAAAAGTACAATAATACGGCGTGGTTGCGTAGTAGACACGGTATTAATTATTGATGCTTACGTGAGAAGTCACTCGATTATACTCAATTATTGCTACGAGAATTCTTTGCGATCATATCTCTCATATTATTGATTCGATTATTGTCACAGTATCATCTGCATAATATGTTATTTTATTAAATCAATAATTGAGACGACAAAGTTATTCATATTATTAAATTGCAATATTTACAATGTCTAGAAATTCTGTCAAGGAGAGATTTGGTCATCTAATTGCGCGCCAATAGGGAGAAATCCTTATTGGAAAGCCCTCTCTTTCCTGGGAACGACCTGGTTGATAAATATTGTGAGTTATAATATTAATGATGAATGTTATTAAAATTAAAGTTGTGCTCGAAGTTGAATTTGGAGACGCGGACATGACATTTGAGTCCGGAACGATGAAATTAGTAAAAATAGACTATAAACACAAAATTTTCTAGATTTTACTATTTGGTCAAAAAGTCAACAGTTGAATTTTTTGGGAAAAGTCAAACTTCGAAATTTCAAAATTTATATTTTTGATAAAAATAGTTTCATTGTGTTGGAATTATTTGTGTTAGTGAAAATCGACATTTATGTCGATAATAATTGATGTCTGGAAGTTATATTGACCAATCGGGTATTTAACCAAATGATCAATTGATTGCTATTATTTCACATGATTATAACTATTTGTTCACATGTGTATACTATTATTTCACATTCTTGTTACTATTAGGGGAGTTGGTGCAAGATTGATAATACTTACATGACTAAGTTAAAATGGAGGTATAGATGGAGATACTATACTGTAATTCGTATTTTCACATGTCTAGAACTATTAATTCACATGATTTACTATTGAATCACATTATTTACTATTAGGGGAGGTGGTGCAAGTTTGATAATACTTGCATGACTAAATTAAAAAAAAAAAAAGTTGGAGGTATTGTATTGTAATTTTCGAGCCCCCAAAAGCGTGCAATTATTGAAACTATATTTTTCTATAAATAGAAGCTCATTCTTCCTTCATTTCTCACCAATTCACTAAAGCTATAGAGCAATTATTATAGAGAGAAATTGTAGAGAGAAAATTGTAGAAGGTTAGAAGCCTCGCCACCTCACTACTCCTATATCCAGTTTCTTTTCAAATGTAAGGGTATTATTTCTTTCTTTCGTCTTCATGAAGAGAACTTACATTATTCCATTCTTTATTATTCTCATTGGAATAACTTTGGTTATGCAATCTACCGCATATATGGTGAAATTCTTACGTTATTCCATTCTTTATTATTCATTGGAACATCCTGCATGCATGCTTTTCTTTAGGACCTAGTTATCTCTTTATTATTCATTGGAACATCTCGTCTGCTTTTACGTCGAACTCTGGTTCCGTCTTTATTATTCTGTTGTAACATCCTTTTCAGGCTTTACGCAGGACGGTTCCGTAAAATCTTTATTATTCATTGGAACATCCCGTCATGCGTGCTTTTACGTCGGACATGGTTTCGTATTTATTATTCATTGGAATATACGTCTCATGCATTTTACGTGGGACTGGTTCCGCGTCTTTATTATTCTGTTGGAATAACCTGCCTGTGCGGTCTACCGCATGCTTGGTGATTTCTTTTGTTATTCCATTCCTTATTATACTTAGTTGGTTAAAGTTTTGACTTCTATACTCCATGAAATTAGTAGAATATCCTTGATATTTGCGCTTCATCCAGTATCTTTTCATGAAAATATTCTTCTGAGCATTCTTGAATTTTACTCTACAAAGAAGTATCATGTTGACAATTTGGACGTTATTAGTTCCTGGATAAATTAATTCGTGAACTTGTTTTATTGAATTCTTATATCATTGTCATCATCCTCATGTTTATATTTTTTTAAAAGTCATCTGTGGCCTGTAGTGCATAGATGGACTTGGTAAGATTATGACCAGGGATTATTCGGTATAATCATGACCGTAATGTTATAAATGATGTGATAAAAGTCCTCATTGGCCCGTAGTGCATTGATGGACAGTTGTTGGCATGATCATGACCATTGATGAATACACGAATGTCCTTGGCCCGTAGTGCATGGATAATTATGGTCGTGATACTAAAGAATATTCTTGGCCGTAGTGCAGGGGTTATTCGATGATGTAGATTATTTATTAAGCTGAGTCCCAGCGATAAAAGTGGTGAAAAACCTTTTAAATCATAAAATATAGTAGATTTTATTCTCTACTTGACTCTTTTAATGGATTGCTTGTTCCACTGCAGTTAAACTTGATGTCTATTGTATTTTATCAGTTTAACATTGTTGAAGACTAATGATAATTTATTCTGCATTATCTTAGTCATAATATTTCTTACTGGGCTAGTTGAGCTCACCCTTTTGCTTTCATTGTTCTCTTCAGGAAATGAGAACGTAGCGGGGACTAGTCGGAGAACGGAGTGACGGTCCAGAGGATAGCTTTAGTAGTCCTCACTATTCTGTTAAATAGTGTGACAATAAATGTAATGAAGACTTATTCTGAGAGTGGATATTATCTAGAAGGCAATATTTGTATTAAAACTCACAGCTCTTTTGTTGTATATTAAAGATTGTATTTGTAATCTGTACCATGTATTTGGCGACTCAGGATAGGTGATGTATACCTATTTTGGGGGCGTCACATATCCTGTCTGTGCGGATTACGCATAACCTAGTTCCATTCTTTATTATTCTGTTGGAATAACCTGTCTGTGCGATCTATCGCATGCATGATGAATTCTTCTGTTATTCCATTCTTTATTATTCTGTAGGAATAACCTGTCTATGTGGATTACCACATGCATGGTGAATGATCATTCGTATTCATTCCTTATTAAATTGTGAAAATGATCTGTCTACGTTGATTATCGCATGACGGGCGAAAATCCATTTACAGTTCATATATTCTATTATACTCAGTTGGTTAAAGTTTTGGCTTCTATACTTCATGAAATTAGTGGAATATCCTTGATATTTGCGCTTCATCCAAAGATCTTTTATGGAAATATTCTTACGAGCATTCTTGAATTTTACTTCATAAAGCAAAGATCATGTTGACAATTTGGACATAATTGATTTCGTGGATAAATTAACTTATAAATCTTTAAAATTTATTCTTGAACTTGTTTTATTGAATTATTATGTCATTGTCATCATCCTCATGCTTATATTGTGATGAAAGTCATCTTTGACTTACGTGCATAGATGGACTTGGTATGATTATGACCAGGGATTATTCGGTATAATCATGACTTGTAATGTAATAAATGATGTGGTAAAAGTCTTCAGTGGCCTGTAGTGCATTGATGGACAGTTTTTGGTATGATTATGACCAGGGATTATTCGGTATAGTCATGACCATTGATGATTTAATGAATATCCTTGGCCCATTGTGACGCCCCCAAAATAGGTATACAACACCCACTTTGAGTCACCAAATACATGGTACAAAAAGAAAACTACAACTTCATTATTACAATTGTCGTGCAAAATACGACAACACATAATGTGAGTTTAAATATAAATATTGTCTTCTAGACAATATCCACACTCAGATAAAGTCCTCATTACAATTATTCATACACTATTTTACAGAAATAGTGAGGACTGCTAAAACATCTTTCTAGAACCATCACTCCATACCCCGACTAGATCCTGCTATGTTCTCACCTCCTAAGAAGAAAAATGGAACAAAAAGGAAAAGGGTGAGCTCAACTAGCCCAGTAAAGAATATTATGACTAAGATAATATACAACAAATTATCATTAGTCCTCAATAGGGAAAAATCTGATAAAATACAATAGACAACAAGTTTTAGATCAACAACTGCAGGCAAAACAATAATTCATTAGAAGAGTTAAGTAGAGAATGAAATCTACTATCATCTATGAATTTAAAAGTCCATCATCAATATTTTATCCCTGTAAGATCAATCAATATACATCTTGAATCAAATATTTATCTTTGCATTACGGGCTAAAGATATTCATTTGTATCACCAGTTGGTCATGTTCATCTCAACACCTGTTCATCTTTGCACTACGGTCCAAAGATATTCATCAGGTAATCATTCATCTTTGCACTACAGGCCAAAGATATTCATCAAGTATCACCATTAAGGACTGAGGATGATGAAAAATATTTTAGAGAACGAATTCAGTGAGACAGAAGGACAAATATTAAGGATTTATATTTCAGGTTATCCAAATTCAATAATATTCAAAAATAAAGATCAAAACATGGATACAATCAAAGATAATAACCATAAAAGACAACTGGGACGAAAAAGAGGAAATTTCATTTTTCGGTGAATAGTGCCATATTTGTGAATAGTGACGTATACGTGAATAGTAATCCCGACACAAAAAGGTAGAAATTCCACAATAAAATTCATAACAATATTTTAGCATAATGATATTGAAGAAAATAATATTATTTAAGAAGAAAATAATATATATCCCTTACCTCAAAAAAAGTACTTCGGAATGAAAGGTCGGATGTGATGTTGAACAAAACTTGTACTGAATAGCAACTCTCAAAGTATCTAAATACTCACAAAATACGCTCGATAATATATAGAGAGAAAGAGAGAAAGCTTATGTTTCTGGTGTGATTTTCAATTCTAACTTAGCCCTCTATTTATAGGAAAATGTTAGCCTTACCAAGAGACTTGACCTTGCACACCGATGGCTTTACCTGCTACTATTGCCACCCACCACATTTGAAATAAAATTTAGCACATTTCTTCACCAACCACAAGTGGGGCCCAGTCAATTCTAGAATTTTCCACCAAAATCAATTATAACCCTAATTTTCGAATCAGTCACCTCTTAAAATTCATAACAAATCACTCGTTCATTTTTAACGGTTCAAAATTTGTGGACATATACTCAACTTATATATGTATAACATATCTAAAAATCACAACGATCCAACGGTCAGATTAAAAATTATAACTCACACAATATATCTCAAGAACAGTGATTTAATTTTTAATACCTCCATTCCGACAAAAACACCTCAACATTAATTACTTTAATTATATCCACATAAAATAAATATATCCATCAATTATAAAATAAATATTTCATTATCATATGAATCAATAATTAATTACTCACAAATAATATTACAGAATCACAATTATGACAACCAGGCCGTTCCCAGGAAAGAGGGGGTTTTTCGATAAGGATTTCTCCTTACTGGCGCACAATTAGGTGACCAAACCTCTCCTTAGACAGAACTTTCTAGACATTTCCAATAATGCTATCTAATAATATTATTCAAATAATATGAATTATTGATATGATAATGGGAAATATTGTGCAGTGACAATTATTGAAACAACAATAATATAAAATATCAACGCAGTAATTATTGAATCAATAAAATATTAAAAAGTAATTACTGTAACAATTATTGAGTAGTGCCTTCTTACGTAAGAATCAATAATTCAAAAATATCGTAATACTGGTGCTTCATCGCAAGCAACCACGCCAGACATCTTGTATTTTAACCACCGGGTATTCCAACAGTGTTAACGGTAACAACTTCGTCGTCATTTATAAAAACTTAAACTTATTGTTTTCTTCATCCGACAATTATTCTGTTATGAGGCCCACGAATGGCTGCGCCTTCGTACGAATATTCCCCGACAACAAGAATATTCCACGACCAAACGAATATTCCCCGACAAAAATGAATATTTAATAACCACTTGTTTATTTTCTAAAATTTTCACATTTCACCCATAACCAAAATATTACATCAAATTAACTCCTAATTATTTCAAGATAATAAATAGAGAAAATTTAATTTTATTCATAATAAGTTGGGGTCTTACAACCTCCCCTCTTTATGAAATTTCGTCCTCAAAATTAATGAAATTGACGAACGTACCTGGTGTTTCGAAAAGGTGAAGGTACCTCGCTTTCATTTTTGATTCCAACTCCCAAGTCATTTCCTCAATAGCATGGTTCCTCCACAAAACGTTGACTTGTGGTATAACCTTTATTCGTAGGATATGCTCTTTCCTATCCAATATCTTGACAGGTACCTCCTCATACGTTAAATCTTCGGCTATCTCGTCTGGTTCTAACGCAATAATGTGGTTTGGGCCTTTCACATATTTATGAAGCATAGATATGTGAAAAACATTATGAACACTAGACATGCTTGGAGGTAACGCGAGTCTATAGGCCACATTTCCTACTCGGTCAAGAATCTAAAATGGACCAATAAATTGTGGATTGAGCTTTCCTCTCTTCCCGAATCTTGTAACTCACTTCCATGGAGAAATACGTAACAGTACATGATCTCCAATATTAAACTCCACGTTCTTTCGATGAAGATCAGCATAACTCTTTTGTCGATCTTGTGAGGTCTTTATACGTTGTCGGATCATTTGAATTTTTTCTGTAGTCATGCGTACTAATTCTGGTCCCAACAATGTTGCTTCTCCTACCTTGTCCCAATATACTGGAGAACGACACTTTTGTCCATACAACGCCTCGAATGGAGCCATGCCTATACTTGCTTGATAACTGTTGTTGTAAGAGAATTCCACCAATGGTAAGTACTTATCCCAACTTCCTTTGAAATCAAGGACACAGAGTCTTAATAGATCTTCAAGAGTTTGAATAGTCCTCTCTGATTGTCCGTCCGTTTGAGGATGGTATGCCAAATAAATAAATCGTGAACTCCGCTCCATAGCTTTCTGCAAGCTAACCCAAAATCGTGAAGTGAATCTTGGGTCACAATCTGAAACTATGGATACTGGCATGCCATGCAATCTCATAATCTCATTCACATACATACTAGCAAGACGTTCAAGGGAATAAGTCTCACGTATAGGCAAGAAATGAGCCGACTTGGTTAATCTATCAACAATAACCCAAATCGCATCTATACCTTGAGAAACCTTGGGAAGACCTGTAACGAAATCCATAGTAATGTGTTCCCACTTCCATTTCAGAATCTCAAGTGGTTGTAATGGATCCTTTGGCACTTGATGCTCCACCTTTACACGTTGACAAGTTAAACACCTCGAGATAAACTCCGCGATCTCTTTCTTCATATTGCTCCACCAAAATGTATGTCGAAGATCGTGATACATTTTGGTACTCCCAGGATGGATTGCAAATGGTGTGTTGTGTGCCTCCATCATGATTCTATGCTTCAAGTCAGAATTGTTAGGAACGCAAAGTCTGGAGTTAACTCTAAGTATTCCTTCTTCATCAATTCTTGCCTCCGGAATAGCACCTTCTTGCACTTTCTTTTTCATACGCATCAACTTCAGGTCTGTAGCTTGAGCATCTTTAACTTTATCGATTAAAGTCGGTTCTACTCGTATATTTGACATCATCACGTGGGTACTTGGAGCCTTTAACTCTATCTCCATCCTTTGTAAGTCGTACAAAATGGGTCTTTGTGTTAACAACATTGCACTCGTACCCGCATACGATCTTCTACTCAATGCGTCATCTACAACGTTTGCTTTTCCAGGATGATATTGAATGATATGGTCGTAATCCTTCAACAGCTCGAGCCAACGTCATTGCCACATGTTGAGTTCCTTTTGGGTGAAGAAATATTTGAGGCTTTTATGATCTGTATAAATCTCCACTTTCTCCCCATACGTAAAGTGTCTCCAGATTTTCAACGAAAAACGATCACGCTAACTCCGGATCATGAGTAGGATAATTCCTCTCATATTCTTTGAGTTGTCGCGAGGCATAGGCTATGACTTTCCCATGTTGCATGAGAACACATCCTAACCCTTTGCTCAAGCATCGCTGTAGATAACAAATCCATCCGAACCAGATGGTATTGTTAGAACAGGTGCCGAAATGAGTCTCCTCTTGAGCTCTTGGAAACTCTTCTCGCATTCCTCGCTCCATACTGAATTTTGCTTCTTTTCCGATTCAAATTGAGTTAATCGAGAGAAGCGATTCAAGAAAATCCTTCCACGAATCTCCGATAATAACCAGCTAAGCCCAAAAAGCTACGCACTTCGGTCACCGACTTAGGCTGCTCCCAACTTTGGATTGCTTTAATCTTTGCCGGGTCAACAGATACTCCATGTTTTGACACCACGTGCCCAAGGAATGCTACTTCCTTAAGCCAGAACTCGCATTTCTTTAGCTTGGCATATAGCTTGTTGTCACGAAGTCTTGGAAGTACCAGCTTCAAATGGTGCTCATGATCTTCACGACTTTTGGAATAGATGAGGATGTCATCAATAAAGACAACAACGAACTGGTCCAAATATTCCTTTAATACACGCTTCATCATATCCATGAAAACAGCAGGAGCATTAGTCAATCCAAAAGACATGACTAAGAATTCATAATGCCCGTACCGAGTTCTGAAGGCAGTCTTTGGAATATCCTCAGTTTTAATCTTCAGCTGATGATATCCAGAACAAAGATCGATCTTTGAAAAGTATTGTGCTCCTTGCAACTGGTCAAACAGGTCATCAATGCGACGTAGTGGATACCTATTCTTGATGGTGACATGGTTTAATTCTCGGTAGTCAATACAAAGTCGCATACTCCCCGCTCTTTTCTTCTTTACAAATGTAAGCAGAGCACCCCAAGGAGATGTACTAGGATGAATGAAACCGATGTTTAACAATTCCTGTAGTTGGACTTTTAACTCCTGAAGTTCAATAGGAGCCATTCGATATGGGGTTTTAGAAATGGGCTTTATACCCGATTCAAGATCAATAAAGAATTCAACTTCACGTTCCGGGGGTAGGCCAGGAAGTTCTTCAGGAAATACGTCTGGAAATTCATTAACAACAGGAATATTATTCAAATCTGACGTGTTTTTGTTCAAGTCCATAATATGGGCTAAGAAAGCTTGACATCCGTTTTTTAATAAACGAATAGCTTTATGGCTTGATATGATAGTGACTGATTTTAGTGGTTTAGTTACTTGAATTCGTATAAAAGGTTGGTTAGGAATATGAAAACTAACAACCTTACGAAAACAATCAATTTTGGCATAATGAGTGGTTAACCGAACCTAAAATCACATCAAATGCAAGTATCTTTAAAGAAATAAGATCAACAAGTAATTTGATTGTGCCAACTTGGATCAAGCAAGATTTATAAACTGTAGATGTAACGAAGGTTTCACCCAACGGAGTTTCAACAGATAAGTTAAAGTCCAATTTCTCCGGAGTTAAGTTTAAACGTTGAGCACAAGTAGGAAAGATAAAAGAATGGGTAGAACCGGTATCTAGTAAGGTATAAACTTCGCAAGAGTTCAAGATTAGCTTACCCGTGATCACCTCGTTCAGGTTTCTAGCGTTTTGGCCAGTCACGACAAACGCCCTTCCTTGAACCACCGCCTTCTTGTACTGATGTGCTTTTTTCTTTTAATGACTGGCTTTCGCCTAGAATTGTTTTGTCCGTAGTCGCCTTTGGTGCCGCCGTCCTAGTTGGACTTGACTTTGCTATAGAACAGAATTGGGCTATGTGACCATCTTTTCCACAATTAAAACAAACCTTGGAAGGTTGTGAACAGTTTGGACTTATGTGTCCCTCCTCTCCGCATCTATAGCATCTAACTGGCGGTCGTTCTCTTCCCCTATGATTTGTTGTTGGTGCCGGTGCTGATGTCTTTTCGTCATTGTTGAATCTCCTCCTTTTGAAATTTCCACTTGACTCACTTCTCCTATTGTCATGGCCACGATGACCACACGAGTGGTTACCGCTTTTGTCCGTATTCTTCCTTCCTCGCTGGTTATCATCGCTCCGATGACTGCTGTCACCTGTATGACCCTGGTTGTGGTCCCTCGATTAAACATACTCATTATCACGCTCTAATAATTGAGCCCTGTTTACAACATCTGAATATAAAGAAAATTTATGAGAGATAAGATATTGTCGAATCTCGGGTTTTAGACCTCTCAGAAAAATCCGCGTTATACGTTCCTCATTTTCTACCAAATGAGGTGCAAACCTGGATAATTCCGCGAACTTCGCCTCGTACTGAGACACCGTCATGTTGTTCTATTCCAGTCTAATAAACTCTACCTCCTTCATATGACGAATAATTTCAGGAAAGTACTTATCATTGAACATTTTCTAAAATTTTTCCCAAGACATGTTGAGTGCAGTTGGCTGGGTACGCTTCACAGACTCCCACCAGTAATCTTCCTCACCACGGAACAAAAAGGTGGCAAATGGAACCTTCTGGTCCTCCGTGCAGCCCAAGACATCGAATATCTTGGTCATTTGCTTAATCCACGTTTTCGCCTTAATCGGATCGATCTTTTTCTAGAAATCTGGTGGTCCCAATTCCTTGAACTGCAGCATTTATGATGCATCACAAGCGTTGCTATCATTTCCACCCAGATTTTGTACACGAGTCTCCTCAAATTCGATTTTGCATGAATTGCAAAAAGCTTCTAAACATCTCATCATTCATCGTTTGCTCGGTAATGTTGTTTACAGGAGGAATATTGCCTTCCTGTTGCACGTTATCTTGGTTGGTAATCAAAGGTTGTTCCACAGTCTCATAGACTCCGTTGTTAACGTTCTCAGCTGCCATTCTTAAAAACTGCCATAAAACAGGGGTTAATTAAATAAATTAACATATCACATAATATCCCTATATTATGACTGACCAACAAATAAGCTTAGGTAGGACACACTAGCGAAGGATTTACTCATCTCTCCCCTCCTAGTTCTATTCTCCGATCATCGCCAGAGACCATATCCCTAAGCTCTGATACCAACTGTGACACCCCCAAAATAGGTATACAACACCCACTTTGAGTCGCCAAATACATGGTATGTAAAGAAAAAACTACAACTTCATTATTACAATTGTCGTAAAAATATGCACAACACATACCTGTGAGTTTAAATACAAATATTGTCTTCTGACAATATCCACACCTGAGATAAAGTCCTCATTACAATTATTCATACACTATTTTACGTAAATAGTGAGGATCGCTAAAACATCTTTCTAGTAACCATCACTCCATACCCCGACTAGATCCTGCTATGTTCTCACCTCCTAAGAAGAAAAATGGAACATAAAAGAAGAGGGTGAGCTCAACTAGCCCAGTAAAGAATATTATGACTAAGATAATATACAACAAATTATCATTAGTCCTCAACAGAGAAAAATCTGATAAAATACAATAGACAACAAGTTTTAGATCAACAACTGCAGCGAAAACAATAATTCATTAGAAGAGTTAAGTAGAGAATGAAATCTACTATCATCTATGAATTTAAAAGTTCATCATCAATATTTTATCCCTGTAAGATCAATCAATATAAATCTTGAATCAAATATTCATCTTCGCACTACGGGCCAAAGATATTCATTTGTATCACCAGTTGGTCATGTTCATCTCACCGCCTGTTCATCTTTGCATTACGGGCCAAAGATATTCATCAGGTAATTATTCATCTTTGCACTACAGGCCAAAAATATTCATCAAGTATCACCATTAAGGACTAAGGATGATGAAAAACATTTTAGAGAACAAATCCAGTGAGACAGAAGGACAAATATTAGGAATTCGTATGTCGGGTTATCCAAATTCAATAATACTCCATAATAACCAAGTGTGAAGTAGAATTCAAAAATATAGATCAAAACATGGATACAATCAAAGATAGTAACCATAAAAGACATCTGGGACAAAAAAGAGGAAATTTCATTTTAGGTGAATAAGTCAGATTTGTGAATAAAGGCCAGATATCGTGAATAGTAATCCCGACACAAAAAAGGTAGAAATTCCACAATAAAATTCATAACAATATTTCAAAGATAATGATATCAAGAAAATAATATCATTTAAGAAGAAAATAATATCCCTTACCTCAAAGAAACAAAGATGCTTGGAATGAAAGGTCGGATGTGATCTTTGAACAAAACTTGTCTTGAATAAAGAACTCTCAAAGTATCTAAATACTCACAAAATACGCTCGATAATATATAGAGAGAGAGAGAAAGCTTATGTTTCGTGTGATTTTCAATTCTAACTTAGCCCTCTATTTATAGAAAATGTTAGTCACCAAGCAGACTTTGACTCGCTACACCGATGACTTTACCTGCTACTATTGCCACCCACCACATTCAAAATAAAATTCAGCACATTTCTTCACCAACCACAAGTGGGGCCCATTCAATTCTAGAATTTTCTACCAAAATCAATTATAACCCTAATTTTCGAATCAGTCACCTCTTAAAATTCATAACAAATCACTCGTTCATTTTTAACGGTTCAAAATTTGTGGACATATACGCAACTTATATATGTATAACATATCCAAAAATCACAACGATCCAACGGTCAGATTAAAAATTATAACTCACACAATATATCTCAAGAACAGTGATTTAATTTTTAATACCTCCATTCCGACAAAAACACCTCAACATTAATTCCTTCAATTATATCCACATAAAATAAATATATCCATCAATTATAAAATAAATATTTCATTATCATATGAATCAATAATTAATTACTCACAAATAATATTACAGAATCACAATTATGACCTTGGCTGCTCCTCAGGAAAAGGGGCTTTTCGATAAGGATTTCTCTTTCTTTGGCGCACAATTAGTGACCAAACCTCTCCTTAGATGTAACTTTCTAGACATTGCCAATAATGCTATCTAATAATATTATTCAAATAATATGAATTATTGATCTGATAATGGAAATACTGTGCAGTGACAATTATTGAAACAACAATAATATAAAATATCAACGCAACAATTATTGAATCAATAAATATTGAAAAGTAATTACTATAACAATTATTGAGTAGTGTCTTCTTACATAAGAATCAATAATTCAAAATACCTGCAATATCAGATGGTATCAGCAAGAACCACGCCAGACATCGTATTTTAACCACCGGGTATTCCAACAGTGTTAACGGTAACAACTACGTCGTTATTTATAAAAACTCAAACTTATCGTTTTCTTCATCCGACAATTATTCTGTTATGAGGCCCACGAATGGTCGCTACTGGCCGCATTTAATATTTCTCACAACAAAAGAATATTCCACGACCAAACGAATATTCTCCGACAAAAATGAATATTTAATAACCACTTGCTTATTTTGTAAAATTTGCACATTTCACCCATAACCAAAGTATTACATCAAATTAACTCATAATTATTTCAAGATAATAAATAGAGAAAATTTAATTTTATTCATAATAAGTTAGGGTCTTACAACGCATGCCAAGCTAGACCAAAAATTCAGCCACCACAAGTGGGGCCCACCAATTCAGCACATGTTTTCTACACCAACCAAAAGTGGGTCCCATCCATAATTTTAATAAAAATATTTTATTTTCCGAAACTTCAATAATTCATAATAAATAGCCCTTTTATCAGAAAAATACGAATTTTATGTCCATTTCACACGAAATCGAATTCTCTACAACTTTACAGAAGAAAATTTTTCCAAATTCCAGACAGAAAATATCCGAAATCCACAAACGAATGATTTTTAACACCTTTTAAAATTCATAACAAATCATGCGTTAATTTTTAATGGCTCAAAATTTGTGGACATATACTCAACTTATATATGCATAACATATCCAAAAATCACAACGATCCAACAGTCGGATCAAAATTATATCTCACGCAATAGAGCTTTAAGAACACCGATTTGATTTTTTAATACCTCCAATCTGACAAAATACTAATAAAACACCTCAACATTAATTCTTTCATTTATAACCACATAATATAAATATTTTCTTATCCATCATTTATGTCCACATAAAATAAATATTTCCTTATCATATAAATTAATAATTAATTATCCACAAATAATATTACGAATAATCACAATAATGACAAACCGGTAGCTCCTCAGAAAGAGGGGCTTTCCGATAAGGATTTTTCCTTCTCAAATGCGCAATTAGGTGACCAAACCTCTCCTTGATGTAACTTTCTAGACATTGCGCTAATAATGCTATCTAATAATATTATTCAAATAATATGAATTATTAATTTGATAATGAAAAATATCAGGCAAATGACAATTATGAAACAACAATAATATAAAATATCAACGTAGCAATTATTGAATCAATAAAATAAAATATTGAATAAAGAACGATCGTAATAATTATTGAGTAAAACCCGAGTGGCTTCTCACGTAAGCACTAATAATCAATACCGCAAGTGCTACTACGCAACCACACGACATCGTACATTACTTTTCTTATCGGGTAGTTCAAATAGATTAACGGTAAAACTTCTCGCCGTTATTTTCATAAAAGATATTTCGTTGTTTTCTCATTCCGACAATAATTTCGTTGTGGGGTCCACCAATGATTGTGTCGTCGCATGATATTTCCCAACAAAAAGAATATTCCCCGATCAATTGAATATTTTATAACCGCTTGCTTACTTTTCAAAATTTATAAATATTACCTACAACTATAACATTATCTCAAATCCACACCATAACATAAAAAAAAATATTTTGAGAAAATTAAATATTTATTCATAAAATTTGGGGTCTCATAGAAGACATATCTTGTAGATGGAATGGTGGCAAGACAACGGGATCAACCATCTCTTTCCTTGTCTGAGTTTCTAGATTACTAGAGGATGAATCAGTCATGATATAGAAAATAAATAGAGAACAAGATCAGCCCCCACAAAAAAAAAAATAATAATCAAGCAGATTAAATAATATGATTTGTAGCAAAACATAAACAGATTAAAAAAAATTCAAAGAACCCACAGTTTGATGTAGAAATCGTTTCACCAAATGGTACCAATAGGATCAAAGAAAGCACACAAAAAAAGCTTCGATTCTTATTGAAGTAGAAATGAAATCGAAGTTGACTTTGATACAATGTAGAAACTCTTAAGGAAAATAGTTTTCTGCGTATTATTAAGATTACAAGGAGGTATATTTATACTAAAGTATTCCTCACAATTATAGGAATTCTAATAGCTAATTTTCCTTGATTTTATGAGATCCAATATTAGAGGAGGATTTATAGTAAGAGGTTACTATAATAGCAACACCCTTTCCAATATACACGAGATTGAGGTTGACTATTTTCAACATGTATTTTTTATTGCCCTATATAATTTGATGATGACAATTTAAAATATAATTATGACAATAAGTTTTGTACAATCCTTATGAAAAATATATGTAAAAAGATTTCGTTAGGGATCTAACTTGTTGCATAGAATTTTGTAGTTCGAAAGACTAGCTGAAAATTAGGAGACACTTGTGAAAAATTATTTTGTTAAAAGCTAAAGAACTCTAAGATTGCAGAGTTATGAAGAATATCGTTTAGCTAAAGAAATACGTAAAGTAGACTCACAGAAGTCATTAAAGGAACGTATAGCAGACATCGTTTAGTAAGGTCACTAAACGATTACAATTGTAAGCAAAATACTTTCTTCGCTCAAATCGTAGAGTATATCTGTCTAACAAATAATGGCATATCATTGACTAAGGTCACTTGACTTGACTTGACTTTAAGTTCCGTTATGAGTCGGCAATAAAGACAAATGAGACAAGTCAACTTTTTCAACAGCTAGTTTTATAGCGCCTAAGACACACGTCGTTTGCTACTCTAAACATATTAAAGTCAAACAACACTTGAAGACTACTGAAAAGATTTGAATTCAAGCACTCTAAAAGACCAAGCTTTAAGCTCTAACTTTACAGTTTGATATATTTGTTTTTGTTGCTAAGTTTTTCGATCGAGGTTTCATTGCAACTTAGTAGGTACGTACTTAAAACACACTTTCTAGGGTTTGCTAAACATTGAAAATAAGATGGAGAAAGAGAATATACATGTGTTTGCATGTCTAGGGGTATATTATAAACATAAACGGGAGTAGTTAGTATGAAGTTAATTTTTGTCTATTGATAAATATAATGTTGACACAGGTCGGGAGGTGATTTTTCTCTGCCTGTCAATAATATATTGGTCAATTAACCAACTTACTATAAAATTAATTTTATGATAACCCAATCCTAGACTTAATAGTATTATCTATATTATAAAGTGGTCTAAGTAATTGAGATCACAAACTAATAATAAATTTTTTCCTTTTATTTCTCTAACTTTAGTTATATCACTACTTATACGGAGTACTATTTTGTCTCTTTTAAGTTTTTATCTTTTTGTTTTACACGTATAACAGCAGATGGGAGTAGTAGTAATTGATGACAAAATAAACACATTTCTCCAAAATTCAGGTATGGACACAATCTAAACCAGAGCATGGCAAGTTCAGTTCAAGATCAAATTGTCTAGTGCCTGCAGCCAAACAGAACCCTCCAACTCTCCCCTTTCACTTCCCAATCCCCACTGAACCATCCATCATTTCCAAATTCATTTGAAACAGCCCAAATGAAGAAGCTCCTTCGTCCCCATCAACCTCTCTTAACCCCTAATTCCAAATTCAAACCCATCTTCATCTCTACCTCATCATCCCCCATTGATAATGACGAAAAATTCACCACAATCCTCAACGACGTCGTTCGCGGCAAACAGAGCTGGAAAATAGCATTCAACAACACATTCATATCGAACAACTTGAAGCCACACCATGTTGAAAAGGTTTTAATCCAAACCCTAGATGACTCCAGATTAGCTTTACGTTTCTTTAATTTCTTAGGCCTTCACAAGAACTTCACACACTCCACCGCGTCGTTTTGCATATTGATTCACTCCCTTGTTCACTCCAATCTTTTCTGGCCCGCTTCGTCAATTCTTCACACACTTTTACTGCGTACATCGGATCCTAGGCTCCTTTTTGAATCATTTATGAATTCGTATAAATGTTGTGATTTTTCGTCGAGTTTAGGGTTTGATTTGTTGATTCAAGCTTATTTGCCGAACAGAAGAGTATTAGATTCTGTTTTGATTGTGAAGCTCATGAAGGAATGTAAATTAATGCCGGAAGTTAGGACTTTTAGTGCTGTTTTGAATGGATTAATTAGAATTAGGCGGTTTGATATGGTTTTGGCGTTGTTTGATGAGATTGTAGGTTTGGGCATTCAGCCCGATGCTTATTTATACAATGCTGTGATTCGGAGTTTGTGTGAATTGAAGGATTTTGATCGAGTAAATGAAATGATTCATAGGATGGAATCAAATGGGTGTGAAGTGGGTGTGATCACATATAATGTATTGATTCATGGGCTTTGCCAGAACCGGAGGGCTCATGAGGCTGTTCAAGTGAAGAATTTGTTGAGTCACAAGGGACTGAAAGCCGACTTATTGTACTTTAGTTTTGGGTTTGTGTAAATTAAAAGAGTTTAGTATTGCTCGAGAATTATTGAATGAAATGGTTGATTTAGGTTTGCTTCCGAGTGAGGCGGCTGTTTCAAGTCTTGTCGAGGGGTTAAGGAAGAATGGGGATGTTGTGGCTGCTTATGACTTAGTTAATATGGTTGGGAGAGTTGGTGCTGTTCCTAACTTGTTTGTTTATAATGCCTTAATCAATTCTTTGTGCAAAGATGGAAAGTTGGAAGAAGCGGAGTTACTTTACAGGGATATGGGTCCAAAAGGGTTGCATCCAAATGACATAACCTATTCGATTATCATTGATGCCTTTTGCAGAAGGGGGAAACTGAATACTGCACTTCTCTTCTTTGGTAGAATGAAAGTTGCAGGAGTAAAAGCAACTGTGTATCCCTACAATTCTCCGATTAGTGGGCACTGCAACTTGGGAAAATTGAGAACAGCACAATCCTTCTTTGGTGAGATGATTAATCAAGGATTGGCTCCATGTGTTGTAACCTATACCTCTTTGATAGCTGGATACTGCAAGGAAAGAGAAGTGCATAATGCATTTAGGCTATATCATGAGATGACGGGGAAAGGGATTGCACCAAATACTTATACCTTTACTACACTTATATCTGGTATTTGTCGTGCAAACATGATGGCTGAGGCTTGTAAGTTGTTTGATGAAATGGTGCTAAGTAATGTTGTTCCAAACGAGGTTACTTATAATGTCATGATTGAAGGACACTGTAGGGAAGGTAACACAGTATGAGCCTTCGCATTGCTTGATGAGATGGTAGAGAAGGGTCTCGTACCAGATGCATATACTTATAGGTCTCTAATAAGTGGCCTATGTTTGACGGGTAGGGTGTCCGAAGCCAAAGAATTTGTAGATGATCTTCTTAAAGAGCAAAAGAAGTTAAATGAGTTTTGTTTTAGCTCCCTTCTGCATGGTTATTGCAAGGAAGGAAGGTTAAAGGATGCATTGGATGCTTGCTCTGAGATGGTCGAAAGAGGAATTGCCATGGACCTCATCTGTTATGCTGTACTTATTTATGGAGCTCTGAGACAGAATGATACCAAAAGATTGTTAAATATTTTAAAGGCAATGCATCATGAAGGATTCAGACCTGACAACATAATATATACTAGTATCATTGATGCGCACGGTAAAGGCGGAGATCTTAGGAAGGCATTTGGATGTTGGGATATAATGGTTGATGAAGGATGCATCCCAAATATTGTCACATATACTGTGATTATAAATGGCTTATGTAAGGCGGGGTTTGTGGATAAAGCTGAGATTCTGTGCAAGGAAATGCTGGTTAGCAGGTGCATACCAAATCACATTACTTATGGTTGTTTCGTAGACCGCCTTACTAAAGAAGGATATATGGAGAAAGCTGTCCAGCTGCACAATGCAATGCTTAAAGGTTTTCTAGCTAATACTGTTAAGTACAATATGCTTATTCGAGGTTTCTGCAAGTTGGGCAGAACTCAGGAAGCATCCCAGATTTTGATAGAGATGACAGATAATGATATTTTCCCAGATTGTGTAAGCTATTCAACAGTCATGTATGAGTTTTGTAAAAGTGGTGATTTAGAGGTAGCTATAAGACTGTGGGACTCCATGCTCAACAAGGGTCTGCAGCCTGATACTCTGGCATATAAGTTTCTGATACATGGCTGTTGTGTTGCTGGGGAACTGACCAAGGCTTTTGAATTGCGTGATGACATGACAAGAAGAGGTCTGAGGCCCAATCGGGCAATTCATTATTCTATCATTCATGGAACTTGCTCAATGAGTTCAGTCCTATCAACTGATGGTTAGTAATGCTTGAAGGAATCAAGATTGATAATGACGTCTATGTTCAAATTAAATTGCGGGTCTAAGTGAATAATAATTAATCAGCGTGATCCACAATGAGGTGATTGGTGATTCAAGGTCAATGAATCATTTGGTTCATCATTGCCATTTGCGAGATTGTCCGAAACTCATTTGGTTCTGTAACATGAAAAGTCTTGATGAATAAGGATGTATAATCATCAAGAGAGAGACCCCAAATAAATAGTTAGTTAGAGGAACATGAATTATACTGTAGAGATATAGCATTCTTGAATGCTTCCGTAGATTTATTTGAAGCATATTTTTTGAACTGTTATAATCACAGTCTATCTCGTATACTCTGTCTTGTGCAATGTGAATCTTCCAGTAGTTACAAGGCCTGTGATACTACAGGTACTTTTTTGGCCTCTTAATGATGCTTGAACAGTTTGCGCATTTATGGCTAACAAAAGATAGGCTTTTCTTAATGAACAACATATATTTTAGGGGCAGATGACTCCTATCATAATCAACAATATCTCCCCTTAGGGATTGATGATTCCGTTTTATGTGCTGTTTGTCTCATCTGTTGCAGACAGGTGTTTAGAGGTCGAGTTTTTAACCACAAGTTTGTGTGTGAAAAACTCAACCTGTATAAAAAATATAGTGATCTACCAAATTTGCAAACGTTTAAATCTAGCTTATATATTATTATATTATTATTCTTTATCACATTCCAGACAAAACCAAGCAGCAACTTAGCTACAGAGAATTTCAAGCATCCATTTCTTAAGTTGGTAAAAAAAAAAAACAAAAGTCACTCCAGTCCAAGACAGACAACTTCATGGCCAGTGGCCACACATAACAAATCATAAAATATGCTCAAGATCACTGAATTTGATTTAGAAACACTACCCAACAACAGACCAAATATAATATCATGATAAATTAACAATTCCCCACAAAATATTGACACTCCTTTTGAGCATAGGACTCCATTGCAGACCAACAGAATTTGATTTAATTGGCCCGGCTTTGGAAAACATCAAGACCCATCTCTGTTGGATCGGTGGCTTGCAATTCTACCTGAATACCATCGAGTTCCCTCTTGAATCTGTCCTTGGAGCTGGCGTAAATCATTTTGCTCCTAACCCTCGCGGTATCAGGGCACCTTTGCAAAATTAAGACATTGGAAACAACCAACAACAATTACATTATAGATTAAATACAAACATTATTGAAAGAAACTGACTTTTAAAATATGATATTACCATGCAATGAAGAAAATCCTGCTTTTTTGGCAGTTCTCTGCCGTCACAAAATCGTAGTCATAGACAGCGTAACGACACTCGTCAGCAGGAAGGCTAGCAGTGAAATCATCATAGCTTTGTGCTGGCTCGCCAAGCTTCTCCACAATGACTTGCTTTTGCTTCTCCTCAATTTTAAATACTATGAAGCGGAATGTTCTTTTAGCTTTCAACTCCAAAAACTTTAGCTTGCAGTCATCATGCACGGCCATCCCTGATGCTGCATTGGCCTATAAATTGGACATGAAATATACTTATGCAGAGAAAAAAAATACAAAATGGAAACCACATACAACCTCTGGACAATCCTAAATTGTGACAGCCTTTATAAAAATATTATGGCAAACTCTTATCGAAGAAAAGCTATTGCTAACAATAATTAATTAAAAACTAGTAAAAGCAAATTCACATACCTTCAAGTGGACCCAAGATTCGCTACATTTAATTAGGATAAAAACAAATTAAAAATCATACAAGCACGCTGCGGAAGGATAAAAACAAAAATGTAATCCAATTCATCACCAAAAGTCCTACAACCATTATTTTTTGCATCAAGGAATTGCCAAATTACCATTAAAAGTTGAAACACAAGCAATAGAAGTACGAAATAATCAACTACTGTTGATTAAAACATGAAAACTAATACCAAATCATTTACTGAGCAAGCACTTGGGTCAACATAGGGGTAAGCTCTCAAAAACAAAAATGAGAACTAGCAACCCACTGACTGCTGAATGCCTGAAAGGAAAAGAGCTAAAATCTCTTATCCAAAAAAACACGGTCAACCAAGCAAGACTTTTGAACAACTAGATCAACCAAATCTGGTAAATCCAATATATCTCGGTGTGTGTGTGTACGCAGCATATATATATATATATATATATATATATATATATATATATATATATATATATATATATATGAACTAGAGGGCGACTGGCGAGGGGGATCATATGACCCCCCAACCTTGGAATCTGAAGCATGTTAATATTGGTTAAATTTGATATTTGTTATTAGATGGTATTAATTTATTTGCTTTTTCATGTCTTTCAACCTATAATAAATTAACAATATTACTATAAAATAAAATAATGTTAAATAAGTTTGATAATTAATTAATTAATATTATACTCATTTGTCTTACTGACTTATTATACATTGGTATCAATTTTTTTGTAAATGAGAATAACTTAATTCATTTTCTTGCTTTGAGTGATTACTCTCAGTTGTCTCCAAAGAAGATGACCAGAACCACAATATAATGTTTTGAATATATAATATTATATATTGTAATTTATCTATAAAAGTAGCTAATCAGTTGACTAAAAAATTCAAAGTCTGATTAATAGTCTCATAGTTCGAGGGAAATTAATATATATATATATATATATATATATATATTCATTTAAAGTTATTAGACTCACAACTCATAGGTTTACAATGGTTGGAATATGATGTTGTGAAATACTTTAATTGGGCAAAATAAATTTGAAAGAAGCACCGCAAGCGTTAATAATTATTTTTTTTTATTGATGTATTTTGACCCCCCTCTAAAAATATTCTGGTTCCGCCACTGTGTGTGTGTGTGTATATATATATATATATATATATATATATATATATATATATATATATATATATATATATATACGCCTAGATAATCTCAATTGGTGAAACCCTAATATGTGTGTGTTAACAAAGCATCTTCGAGGTGAAGTAAGAACTTCCAATCTTTAGCCGCCCTTGAGCCTCTAAAAACACTAGCTATAGCATAGCATAGCATCACTAGCATAGGAGATTTGAACTGAGAATATATAATGAAGATTATTCAAATTGCTCATAAAAGTCAATTTTCATTAGCGTAAGCTATAGCACCCAAAGCACAAACTTATGCATATAGCATATATTGGATGATTTTGTAGACAAACGCGAAAGGAACTAACTAACATGGACCATTGTTCAGCATGCCCGATATATATACCTAACTACAGAGCTGCTAATAAACCCAATAGAAGATCATATGCAAACACTCAAGAAGTGACAATTAGTTAATCCAAATCTACTTTTCATTACTCAAAAGTCAAAACTAGAACTTCGCATACATTTCATTGATCTATTTTTTGAGACATTCCAAACTATGTTTATCAATCCATACTAAACCACATATTCTCTATATATATATATATATATATATATATATATATATATATATATATATATATATATATAAACGATTAAATTCCACTAATAGTCCTGTCAAATTAAAATCTAAGCTTACCTCAACAATAAATGTTACAACTTTCAAAAAAATATGAAGTAGACAATCCAGGTTACAATTCTAAACTACCCTATGGTAACCAAAACATGATAAACAAGATAGTCTGTGTTTTTCCCAACATATATTTGCACTAAATATTCTGATCCCTTCGTAGATTTGAATAAATTAAAATCAGTCATTACAACTTGCCCCCACTCATTTCTACCTCACATTAAATTAAACTCCTAAAATGGACGGACAATATCAGAAACAAAAAAATTCTGGAATTAACATAACTAAAATACATTAATTATAAAAGTTCAAACAAATCACAGAAATTAGATCCATGAGCTACACGAAAATCACATAAAAACAACTTGATCGCAATCCAGATAAAATAATCTAGGTTTCGCTTCAAAAACCACAAGGATCATAGATCAAACACTAACATAGACAGCAAAACAAATACATTTATATGCAGATAAGAAATAGATCAGTTGCAGAGTATTCAATAGCAGTCCTAAGGGAAGTAAAAGTTAAGACTGTTATACTCACCATGGCGTCTAGCTGTGATCGGGGAAGATCTAATGAAGGAATTTACACAGAATGATTGGAGCGAGAGAATTTTAGATGGAATTATGAGAGAGAGAGAGAGATGGATGAACTTGAAGACTTGTTTTTTGAGTAGTATCAAAGGAATGAAATGAAAAGGCACACAAAAAGAGGAAATTGCAATTTCATCAGTCCTACATCAAAACAGCAGCGAAAGTAGGTGGAGCCAATAAGAGTGGGACACGTGGTGGAATTAAAATGTCAAATATGCCCCGTAAGGTGCTCTTTCAATGGTCCTCCATTTCAAATATTTCAGATTCTTGTTATACCATGTTGGTAAACTGATACAAATTCTCTTCCCTCCATTATATTTATCCTCTAGTTTCAATTAATATATTAAAATTTTCCAACTTTATATATAATTTAATTAAAATTAATACGAGTCAATTAATTTATAACTTTAAATAATATAATTATTCTAAAAATAAAAATAATTCAATACCTTTTCACCAATTGGTGTGTATGTAAATTTTTGGTCAAAATTTCACTAGTTGACTTAAAAAAAAAACTTCTAACGATAAAAATATTTTTAGTAATTCTAATTTTTGATAAAATTGATCTTAATATCGTCACGTATCTATTAAAATATTTTGATTAATTTCATTGGTTGATTTTTTTAAAATTTTTAACGGCTTTTTAGCGATGTTAATTTTTTATAAAATTGATGTTAATATCGTCATATATTTATTAACATAGTTTGATTATTATTAATAAAATTATTAAAATTTAAAAACATGTATATTGAAGAGAAGGTGTAATAAAAGGGAGCCAAATATTAAATTCAAGATTTATTGTCTAATGAATATTTACAACAAAATAATAACAAAAAAATAAATGAAAAAAAAGAGAGACCATTTAATGAATGACAAACTGTTGACTTTTATTGAGAACATGCACATAAATTATTCTTTTATTTATATAAAAAAAATTAACTTAAATTAATTTTTCATCCGAATTTAATTATTTTTGAACAATTTAATTATTTTATTTTGTTAAAAAAAATCACAAACAATAAAATTGAAAACATCCCTTTTTATATTAATAAAAGAATAAATAAACTATTACCCCATGATAAAGACCCAAAAGGGGCGAAACACTAACTGCCCTTATGGACAGGTGACTAATGTAAACTCAGAAATGAGCGGCCCATAGAGTTACACACAGTACCTGCGTGCGGTGACGGCGGTGAGTTTCCGGTTAACGGCCTGGGTCTTTTCATTTCAATTTGTTTTCTTATTGCTGCATCTTAGTTTAATTTGTTATTCAAATTTACAAAACACATGTAGTTGCTTCAATTTTTCTTGATTCTGTTAAGAATAGAGATACAAAATAAACAATACTTAACAGATCTGGAAATGACTTTCTTTTATTGAACAATCTTAGGCTTATAAATAGCCTTTTACAAACTCAACAGAATGAGATGAAATAGCACACGTTCTCAACTACTCAACGTGTGATGACTGCAACTAGAAAAATTAGGAAACACTAATCAAGTACCCTAAAGACTAGGACTTATCTAAGACTTATTCAAACAGAAAAACAACAACTTTCTCTTCATTCCCTCCCTTAAACTAGTTACTAACTACAACTAGTTTAATTCAGGAACTTGACAGACTCCCATCTGACCTCGAAACCTCTGAAATGCATCCACTGTGAGAGGCTTTGTCATCACATCTGCCAACTGATCTTGTGTTCCACAATAAACCAATTCAACTACTCCTTCTCGTGTGAGGTCACGAAGAAAATGAAAACGCACATCAATGTGTTTGCTTCAACCATGTAACATAGGATTTTTTGACAACTTAATTGTGGAACTGTTATCTCAAAGAATTGTAGTACACTTACTTTCTTCCAGACTCAGCTTCTCAATTATTCTCTTCATCCAAACAGCTTGACTAGCACAAGCAGCTGCAGCCACAAACTCTGCTTCTGTGGTCGAAAGTGTGACTATAGGTTGCTTTCTTGAGGACCAGGCAACAGCTCCAGATCCCAACATGAAAACATAGCCTGATGTACTTTTCTTGTCTTCTATATCTCCTGCATAGTCACTATCTGCATATCCAACCAGATCAGCATATCCAACCAGATCTTCACATCCTCCCTTCTTGTAAAAAACTCCAAGTCCAATAGTTCCTTTCAAGTACCTCAGTATCCTCTTGGCTGCCATCAAATGCAACTCAGTTGGTTTGGCCATGTACCTGCTAATCAAGTTTACTGCAAACATCAAATCTGGCCTTGTAGCTGTTAAGTACATGAGGCATCCCACCATCTGCTTAAACAAAGTCTCATCAACACGAACCCCATTTTCATCTTTAAAAAGCTTACAACCTGGAACAATGGGATTATGAACTGATTTGCTGTTTTCCATCCTAAACCTCTTCAACACCTCCAAAGCATACTTCCAAAGCATACTTCCTCTGACAAATGTAGATCCCATCTGACCTTTGTAAAACTTCTATGCCAAGAAAAAATCTCATTTTCCCCAAATCAGTCATATCAAACTCCCTCAACATGGAATTCTTAAATTCAGCAAACATCAATTCATCATTGCCAGTAAATATTAAATCATCAACATATAAACTGACAATGAGAATCTTACCTCCCTTATTTGTCTTAATGAACAAAGTATGCTCACTATAGCATTTCTCGAACCCTTCATTTATGAAATGTGTTATCAACGATGAACCAAGCTCGTGGAGCTTGTTTGATCCATATAAAACTTTCTTCAACTCAGTAAACTTTCTCGAGGACTGTTCTCCATTTCATAACCTTCATTCGCTCCACATACACTTCTTCATTAAGTTCCCCATACAAAAAGGCAGATTTAACATCAAGTTGATAGAGAGTCCACCCTTTTTTGATTTATTAGAGCCACAATCATTCTCCTTTGTGTCCATTCTCATAACTGGTGCAAATACTTCTGTGTAGTCTATCCCTTGTCGTTGCACATACCCCTTTGCCACCAAACGAGCCTTTAACTTGTCCACTTCTCCATTCTCCTTGAGTTTGGTTTTATAAACCCACTTCACTCCAATCTTCTTTGCACCTTTAGGAAGATCAGTGAGTTCCCATGTGTTGTTCCTCTTTATAGCCTGCATCTCCATGTCCATAGCTGTCCTCCATTTGTCATGCTTCATTGCCTCCTCAAAATACACTGGATCTCTTTGAAGCAAACAAAGCCAAATTGACATTTGCATCTTCTTCTTCCGACTCCTCCGAAAGTCCTTCCCCAGTTACGTAATCTCTCATCCACCTTGGAGGCCCTCTGTTTCTTCCTTCTTCAGAACTAGATGATTCTCCTCCATTTTCACCATTTTGAGGACTACTAACCGGTTCAGCGACTCTTTCTTCTTCCTCACTCACTACTCCCTCATTCCCTGCGTTCACGGCATCATTATCTTCTTTATCATCCCATTCCAAATCAGCCATTATGTGCTCTTCATAACTGTTATCCTAGCTCCAAGACTTATCTTCCTCAAATACTACATCTCTGCTAACTACAATCTTCCTTGCAATTGGATCATAGAGTCTATGTGCCTTACTCTTCGCTTACTCCCAATAACACACAAGCAAGGCTCTTTGCATCTAGTTTTTTTCTTTTCACATCAGGAACATGTACATGCGCCACACATCCGAAAACTCTAAAGTACTCAACCGAGGGTCTGCTTCCACTCCAGCCTTCCTCAGGTGTTTGATTCTTCGCAGCCAATGTAGGACTCCGATTCAGAACATGTATTGTCCAGTTCACTGCCTCAGGCCAGAAAGTCTTCGGAATCCTCCTTTCAGAGAGCATGCATCGAACCATGTTCATCACAGTTCGATTTTTCCTTCCATTACTCAGATTCATTTTGTGGAGTATCTGGCTGCGATCAATTACCTCTTGATGCCATGCTCTATGCAGAACTCATTGAACTCAAGTGATGTGAATTCTCCTCCTCGATCTGTTCTCAGACATTTAATATATCCTCTTACTTCTTTCTCAACACAACACTTAAAACGTTTGAACATGTTTAATGCTTCAGATTTCTCCACTAAAAAATAAGTCCATGCTTTTCTAGTAAAGTCGTCAATAAAGCATATAATATACCTCTTTTTACTGTTAGAGATGGGAGAGATTGGTCCGCAGAGATCTGCATTAACAAGCTGAAGCTTTTCTGTGGCCCTCCAATTGCTCTTCTTTGGGATTGGATCTCTGTGTTGTTTTCCAATCATGCGGTTTGCACACCTTTGTTGTTGAGTCTGAGCTGTGGTAACCCATGTACCATCTTCTTAAATTGAAGAATCCTCAACCCCTTGTAGCTCAAATGTCCATAACGACAATGCCATAAATGTGCCATATCCTGTGTGGAGGTGTAGAGGCAAGCTGGTTTCTGTGACAGTGATGTTCCCAGCAACACAAACATCCGATTTGCTAACATCTCGGTCTGTATTATGAGCCCTTTCTCTGGATGATAAATCTTGAGCATTCCTTGTTGGATGAGAATCGCCAATCCCTTTTCTTGTAATTGACCAATGCTCAACAGATTGTTTTTTAGTTCAGGTACAAAAAATACTTCACTAATAACATGTGTAAAGCTACTTACTTTCAATCTCACATTGCCTTTTCTTAACACATCCATCCTTGTGTTATTTCCCAGCTTTACCTTCTGCCTGAAGTCCTCATTCAGATCAACGAACAAACTCTTGTCACCACACATGTGGTTGCTACATCCAGAGTCTAAGAACCAGACATCTCCCCTTTGAGCACCGGTCATCTCCACATATGACATGAGCAGCATCTCTTCTTCTTCTCCTAGTTCAGCATAGTTGGCTTCCTTATCCCAGTTTGGACATTCAGATTGAAAGTGTCCAAGGTTGTGGCACTTGAAGCATTCCACTGTTGCTTTATTGTAGGGCTGGCGTCTCCCTCTTCCTCTGCCTCTGTAAGCACCTCGACCCCGTCCTCTTGCACCAAATCTGTCTTCACAACTGATCTTGAGTGCTTGTTCTTCTCCTATATGTCGCTGGAATTTTTGTTCATGAACAATCAGAGAGCTCTGCAACTCATCAATGGAAAGTTGATCGATGTCTTTGGACTCCTCAATCGAGCAAACAACATAATTGAACTTCTCACTCAGTGATCTGAGAATTTTCTCCACCACTGTGACATCTTGCATCTGTTCCCCATATGTTCTCATCTTGTTGGCCACTGACAACACTCTTGAAAAGTACTCAGAGACTCCTTCTCCAATCTTCATTTCTAAGATTTCAAAGTCTCTGCGAAGAGCTTGTAAATGTGACTTCTTGACCCTAGCACTCCCTTCAAACTTCTTCTTCATAGACTCCCAAATTTGTTTGGAAGTTTTTTTCACAAGAATGGTTTCCAATATCGTCCGATCTATAGCCTGAAAAAGAAAGTTTTTCACCTTTAGATCTTTCAGTTTCAATTCTTCTAGCCTCTTCATTTGCTTACATGCTTTGACCGATCCACTTAGCGGCTCTTCATAGCCACTCTCCACCCACCCCATAATTCCTTAGATCGCAGGAAATTCTCCATCAACATGCTCCAATGGTCATAGTGACGATCAAAGCGAGGAATGGATGGTCAGACAAAACTCCCCTCGGTAGAGTCATCTTCTCTCTGCTTGCAAGAAACGCCAAAAGCTCTTTGCTTTGATTTTTGTCGGGCCCAGTGGGGCTCGATACCGAATGTTAAGAATAGAGATACAAAATAAACAATACTTAATGATCCGAAATGACTTTCTTTTATTGAACAATCTTAGGCTTATAAATAGCCTTTTACAAACTTAACAGAATGAGATGAAATAGCACACGTTCTCAACTACTCAACGTGATGACTGCAACTAGAAAAATTAGGAAACACTAACCAAGTACCCTAAAGACTAGGACTTATCTAAGACTTATTCAAACAGAAAAACAACAACTTTCTCTTCAGATTCGGCTCCTCTTCCTTTTGTTTAGTTTTTATGCGTTATGCAATCAATATTGTAAGTGAGCTCATTGAATTTACATTGTTGGCATAGATGATGCATAATCAAGGATAGGGAATCACAGATTTATTTTTTCCTAATTCAAATGATAAGTTTATTATTTTCTCTTTTAGTTTAAGTTAATAATGTGCTTATGACGGGTTTAATTTGGTCCATTGAAACCTTATTTGAAGGGGTTCCTCCTCTTCTAAAGCTTATGCAAAAATGCAGTGTTGGAATGGTGGTCTTCGTCTCTCCACTACATCTCTATGTGCCAGATGGTTCACTTGTCGCTACACTTGCAGCAAATTGTTCGTTGGAGGTCTAAACTGTCATTATTCATGAATTATTTTTTGAATTTTACTGATATAATCATCATCATTTGTTATAGTTGCTTCTTGTTGTATATCTGGGCTTTTGAAATATTTTTCATTTTGGAATTGTTACTTCTACAGCTCATGAGTCTGGACTTTGTGCATATAACAAATTTACTTGTAAAAATAGCAGTCCCCTTTATTTTTATTTGATGAAATTTATTGACCCAATTTCTCACTATCATTGATATGCTTTAGCAGCATGTATATAGATGTAGCAAAGAATCAAATGGAAATTTATATGCAATTCACTGTAAAAATAAGATGCTGAGTTAGTACCATGTCATAACTTTGTGTCTTTATTGATTGATATACCATACATAAACTCCTCCGTGTACAAACATTTATGCCTTATTGGTGTTTTAACTTTGGCTTTACAACATTGTTGATGATTAGTTACCAAGAAGAAATAAGGCAGAGATGAATATTATGGTTCTAACTTTTTAAGTTACGAATTATGTTGCAACCATAAATTTTACTGATGATGAGTATAGAAAACTGATTTTATGTTAAAGGTATGTTACTGTGTGTTTTTAACCCTCTGGTGTATGCGACTTAGTTTGTTGAGATTCATTGATTTGGCATCCCCCCTCCTTATTCCAATTTACGTAGGTGTTTACCTACATGTCTTACGCACTACTTGAAATAACCTTGAGCTTCTCTCCACCCCCACTGCCCCACCCCTTGCAGGCTTGTTAGCGAGTGAATCTTTTTCTCCTAATGAAAATTTATTTGTTCTGGATAAATTAGTTTGTTGCTTATATTTTTGATGGATATTCACAATGAGATGACCCATTCACTAAAATGCGCTAATTTTCATACGCATCTTTATGATTTTTAGAAGATAACCGGATGCTAGAAGTTTTTGGTAAAATATTAACAATGTGGGGCCTAACTTTCTTCTTAGTTGTACATCACATTATATTGCGAGTGAAATGGAATCTGTAGTTTCAGGGCTTTCTTATGATACCAATGAGACTGTTTTAAAGGATGCCTTTGAGCAGCACGGTGAACTAATTGAAGGTAATTAGGACCCTTTCAGAATTTCTATGGTTTGTGTTGCTCTTTATGTAAAGCAAATGAACTTGCTTGTACTTTGCAGTAAAAGTCATATGTGATCATGTCAGCGGCAAATCAAAAGGATATGGATTCGTGCAGCTCACTTCTGAGAACACAGCCAGCAAAGCTTTAGAGGAAATGGATGGACAGGTATGCACAAGTATTGGTATACAAGTATTAGTACTTTTCGGCAAAGTACAATATTGTTACTGATATCGTCATACTCCATTTTAGTTATTGGATGGCAGAAACATTCGTGTTCATTATGCACACAAGGGATGACGGAAGTGCCTCGAGTCTAATTTTAGTTGCTGATTTGCTGTGCTTAGTTCATTTGGGATATTAGAAGGCAGTTGAAGTTGGAATTGTATTCAAGTGCTCCCATGATCAATTCCACCAGCATCTTGTTGCTGAGAGGGGCGAGTACACATGATGGCGAGTACACATGATTTTTGGAAATCTCTTGTTTTCAGCTGTGTCGTATATACCATTTTTGATCAGAAGTACACGTTATAAATCTTGGAAAATGATATATACTTTTGGAATTAAAGTAATATTTTCGTTTGTGATATGATTGCAAATTCCTATTAACAAGTAAACATTGATTTTTTTTTTTTCTAGGTTTAGAATAAATTTTACATTCCTGCTTTTGGCAGGGATGAATCCCAAGACTTCCCCATGCTCAAGAAGTGGACTTAACCACTATATCAAAGGCGCTTGGTTGTAAACTTTGATTTTTGTCTACTCCATTGCTTGACCTATCCGGCACTGGAGTAGACAATCCATTACTATATGTTTCACTATATCATATGCTGGCAGGGAATTGAGCTCTGACTTACAAAGACATGTTCACTCAATTTTATGCTTGCAACAGACATTTAAAGTTGGGAAAGGGGACAAATAAATTTAAGAGGAAGAGAAAATTTTACTCTAGTTTTAAAACCAAATTCCGATAATACTGATAGATAGTCTGAAAAATGTACAAGATCATAGAGCAATTTAAACTAATTAACCCTGCTTCAGCCTAACTGGAAACTTGAGATAAATCTCCTCTAATCATGAATTCACGCCGGATTCCTCTCCTGCTAAGTCATCATCAGCTGCAAAATCAATGATAATGAATTTAGATAAAAGTAATTTGTCCTTTTTCCATCTCGTGGGAATCATTTGAACTTTCAACAACAGAGCCAATGAAGGCTGGGAATCATTACCGCAGGGCATAAATACTGTTATCCACCATTTTGAAAGCAATTCGTCTGGAGAACCTTTATTTTACTATATCTAAAAGACTAGCATACAGATCAAGGGATTGACAAGAATGTTCCTTCTCCGAACTAAAAAGTAATAAAGTGCTCTTGTAACAAGAACATCAACAATCACAATAGATATTGAAATTTTAACGCATACAAATAAATACCTTTGCCATCAGAAAATTGGTGCTTCATATTTTCCATCATTGATGGATAGCATAAATCTTTTGGACCATTGCTGCTTAACAGATTCTGGAACCAGCGATCCGCCAATGAAAGGGTTCCATGAATCCCCTCCAGGACTAGCAATAACCCAATTGATTTTCAACGGCGGGGTGTTAAATGTTGAAGATTTCACCTTCTCTCTAGGAATGTTCGTCTTCCATGAACTAGAGTTCTGAAGACAAACCAACAATTAGTTATGGTAAAAAGTATCAGTAAGGGTCATGAAATTGTTTAGATTTTCAGCTGGCATTTGAGTTATTTCTTGAGCTGACCTTTACATGACTGCCTATTTTAAAAGCCTTGGATAGAGGCATATTATATTCTCTCAGTTCTGCTAGTGCTTCTGATAGTGTTGTATTTTCATTCAGTTCTGCTAGGTGTCTGTCAACAGATAATAGGGATCGGAACTTCCGCCCAGTCCCTGGTTCATAGTAATACTGCACGATAAAACAAAATCACTCGTCTCTAACTTATAGTACAAGTTTTTTAGCACCTACTGTTTATGGCTTGAACAGCAAAAGAAAGTCGTTAACAAAAAAAAAAAAAAAATTCATTATCATGACAGACATCCCTAGATCCTAGACCCTGGACTGTCTGCATATATTAAACTCTATCCATGGTTACCTAGAATGCTAATCGACTGGTATGCTGACCGCTACCTATGGCGGAATATACAGTTCTAGTCTTATGATTCGGAACGATCCCGGTTCGCGGAGCGCAAGGCAATAATAGTTCCATGGTAACCCTGACTCTATCAGCAACACAAATGAAATCAATAAGTCTAGGGGGGACCGGCGGGTTCCGACCGGGATAGTGACCGGCCGGAATTTTTTTTATTTTTTTATTTTTGCTTTTGACTACCAAATAATTAATGTGATTTATTAAAACTGAAATTTGTACAAAATACAGTGATTTAGGTGTCATTTGGATACATGTAAAAAATAGAGTTGTACAGTTTGTGCAACCCTGTTTTTTACATGTATCCAAATGACACCTAAATCACTGCATTTTGTAAAAATTTCAGTTCTAATAAATCACATTAATTATTGGTAGTCAAAAGCAAAAAAAAATTAATAAAAATAAATAAATTTCCGGCCAACTATCCCGGTCGGAACCCGCCAGTCCCCCTAGAAGGATTCAAATTAAATAGGCTTCTTTATGCAATATTGCATTTAGTAACAGCTATCTTTTTAGGCTACAAAGACCTAAACTAGAATCTAGTAGTTCTAGCCTGTGGCTTTTTTATCATTGACCATGCCATTTCAGTAAGCTTTATTTTTCAGTCAAATGATTCCATTGCAGGGACATATTGTAAAAGATTACGATAATTTTGGAAAATATTAGGGTAAACCAGATGATGCACCAATAGAGCATTTGGAAATTGAATTCCTTCAGGAAAGACTTTGGGGTTCCATACTCAAATGCACCCTTGGGGCACGATCTTTACTTATCTTAACATTAATATAAAGACATACACGCGTGTATACAAACTAAAAGAGAGAACAATAACAAAAGGATAAGTAAAATTACTGAGAAAAATACAAGGAAATAGAGAATATATGATGAGACAGAGGAGTATGGAAGTGTATGGATTATTAACTCTGGCGTTTGAATGATAACCTGACCTCTAACTTAGTAAGAGGGAATAATTAGAACTTGCTTAATAAGAGGGAAAATCCATTTTTCAAAAAGCTGAAAATGATATATTGCAGTGTCAGTCACCAACTGACAACAAAGCTTTCTATAACCATTCCAAATTGATTCCTAGTGCTTGCAAAACATCTCTTGGTTAACTACTCTGTTGAAATACGACACTAATTTCTATACTAGAAAATTGATGATTTCCGCTGATATCTGAAAGAGGATATAAGCCTCCTTTCACAAAATCTGATAAATCGTGAATCCGTGATTCAGATTTTCTAGCTCCCATCTATATTCTATCATTTTCATGTACCAGCACACAAACTCAACTTTATTCCATCTTAGAAAGGGAATCTTGGTAGGACTGAAGGATCAAGTCTAATATCTCAAGGTAAGTACTTTTACCTAATTAAATACGGTACCTTTTTATTAATTATATAAACTGAAATGGCAGAAGTCTGTTAGAAAATTTGTAGTGTTTTTACATAGTGGAACTCATTTGCTTTATCTGATATCATTGACTCAAGCAAGAGGATCTCATATGTTGTAGATGTTTATCCTTTAAATATTTTACTTGTTTGCGGAGAATGTTCTAATATCTGTATTGCACCATGCACAGGGAGGCTCACCAACATTCTTCATTCAGTGATCTCCCAAATGCTGGTTCTTTATTTAAAATGACTACTCAAAGCAATCTAATACTTTGAGCACATAACTCTCTTCATACTTCACGCACACAGATGGTGATGCAACTTGCTATGGTCATATCATATTAACAGGTGTCGAGCAAAAAAATGAAAAAAAAACAACTCACCGCTCTTGTAAAGAAATCCGTAAAGACAAATATCCTTTTTCAGGAAAGCTAGCTTGATTGTAAGGTGGTAAAAGCCTATTTCTGATCTGACATTAGAAGAGAAAAGAAATCCCTTTCTTTACCACTTTAATAGCTACACATACAGAAGAAAAAGGGCCTACTTATTTTGAGAAATCCCACTTACGAAATCCGTGCTTCTAAAGTTACAGACAGTGATATGGGGCAGAAAATGAGGTACCAGCATTATTTACAGAATTGTTGTACCAAATTCAAGGAGGCACAAAACAAGGGGAAAAAATATAATATCTCAGAGATGCAAGTACCTTGTCAATACAGCCCCCACGGTTACGAGGTACTTCCTCCACAACCCAACCATCAGGGAGTTTGTATGGTGAGTTGAATGTGGTGTTTTTAGCAGGCACAATTGCCATGTGATACTGATTTGATTCCTCCTCATCAAGCCTCAACATCTGCAGTGGCACCGGCAATCATCAAGAATAAGAATCCACCTCAAATATGGCTCATAAGTTATAACTTAAACATTCTTTCCCTTATAAGGTACTTCTGAAAGTATCTGAACATGTCAACCTTTATACATACTCACAACTAAAGCTAAATTGTTATAAGAATATACCACATCCATCCTAGAAAAGGTGTAACATTTTCTTCATTAAATACAGAGAAACTAGGACTCTCTTTTCGCAGTGGAGGGAATATCAGCTTGCTGCTTTATTTTTCTAGCTACAGAGGATATGCAAACTAACCTCAAGTATTTGGAAACTCCTAAATTACCTTCCAGTCCTTCCTATAAATTAGATTGTTACCTTAAATTAGCAAAAATAATAATAATATGGATTCGACTTGGCTTTGAGACATTGAATCAAATTGGTCTAAATGATGGCTAACATCAGACACTAACTTCAAAACGTAACGCAAATGATAAGGTGGGGGGAAGATTTCAGGGTTTCTGTCAGCATTATGATGTATGGCCAAAAAATATAGCAATTTTTTTTAAAAAATTTTAATGATCAAAATCATATTAGAACTTTGATTCAACATGTCATTGTTACTGCTGAAAAGTTGTTTATGAGCTCCAAAACCTCTTTGTCCATTTAAATTTGTGTTCTCGTGCAATCAAAAGTTATAGCTTTACCTGTCCACCCGAGATAATCATCTTCCGGTAATTTGATCTCTGTGATTGATAAGAAAATAAGTTACATAAGTATGGTCAAAGCTTCACAGGACAAATCAACTTCTTCAACTTCAGCTGCAAAAGCGGCCAAGTCTTAATCTCACCTTACCATGATAGCCATGATAGCCTAATTTCAAAGTCTTTGATCTATGTCGTCTAGGTGTATAGACTCCATCATTAACGTACCTCTCTACCTCTCTTAGAGATCGAAATTTGTGTCCAGTCATTGGCTCATAGTAATACTGCAATAAACCATAAGTTGAACGCACTTTCAGCACACAATTTAGATATAAAACATGCATGTAAAATATTCACAGATACTCAGAAAATAAAGACAAATAGATGCCTTCATTGTTCAGCTTGAGTCATCACACTTTTATTTTAGCTGGACCAACAGCATTCTTATGATCCCTGACCCATAGGCCTATAGACACACATAACTGATTGTTGACCATAAATATCTAGTGACTCATAAATCCCTTCAAAAGGGTGACTAAAACAGCTGTCACATGTTTTCCTTTCTCAATAATATAATTTTTAAGACATGATACATCTTATTAACCTTCCCTCTTAAAAATGATTATTACAAATTCGTTTTATTCCCCTAGACTGCCTTATCTCTATGTAGTTGACTATTATTAAACTTCTAAAAGTATATACTATTTCCGTCCAAAAATGAGAGTTTTATTTGACTTTCTTTCATTCATGTTAAGGTTTGTTACAACACAATGAAATATTTTTAGATATGATTGTCACCGAGTCCTTTTTCTTTCAATATCAAAATTGAAGTCTCGATTTGTTGTTTGCTTATGTGAAAAAAATTACTACCTGTCCGGGAAAAATAAATATTACATGCATGTTAAAATTTTATATCAATATAAGAGTATGTCTAAATGCGTCCTTTGCAAACCTCAGAACGTCTAAAAAGAAAGTCAAGAAGTCAGACTCTCATTTTTTGGACGATTGGGGTGTATAATTGGACTCTCTCTCTCCCCCCTTAATATTTGGATTTCATTTTCTCTTCCTTTTTCTCATGGTTTTGAGTTCCGGATTCCAAATCCACTACTAAGCAACTCCTTCGTAATAGAATTACACATACATTTTCATTTTCTTCCAAATTAGTTACACAATTCTAATTTTAGATTTAAAAATAGCATGAAGTTCCTGACATGTCATTCCACCACTACTACATTTTAGTAGGGATATGTTTTAAAAATAAATCAAAAAAGTTATTTCATAAATATATCTCTAATTAATTTTGCGACGGAAGGAATACTAAATAAAGTAACTTAAGCAGCTTGTTAACCCTTCTATCTTTGATTATTCAATTCTAGTTCTCATTTCCTCCCCTCACTCTTTCCAAGATCCGGGCCTAATTCAAATTTATAAAATTACAAGCAAATATAATTAAGAACCAAAAATTCATGAGAGAGACATATGAAGTACGATCATATATGATATAGACATGGATAAATAATCAGCAATTTGCAGAAAGACATGAATTGATAAATTAAGCACACAAACTAACGGAATTGACCTTGTCGACCCGAGAGGCGTTGGCGCGGGGCACCTCTTCGACCTCCCAACCTTCCGGAAGTTTGAAGCGCGAGGTGGTAATGGCGGAGGAGGAGTTGTGGAGCAGGACAGGCGGCGGCGGCGGAGGGGTGAAAACGGCGAGCTGTCGATCGGCTGAGTAGTCGGACCCGCCGTAGCCAGGCAGCAGCAACCGCAGTGGGACATGCATTGACGGTGAGAGCGGGTCTTGCTCCTCCATTGGGAATTCTCACTGTGTGTGTGTGTGTGTGCGTGAAAAATCAGATTCTGTTGTTCGTGTATATATTGTGAAGTTGCCAACTGTCATGTCCACACATTCTTACCATTTCTTTTGTTTCATTAAGTTATGGTAATTTTTTATTTTTTTACCATTTAAAATGTTACTCCTAACACTAGTCTACTATGAGTTCTTCTAGACGGATAGAAATACGAGACAGAAATATTGAACAAAAATGTATTTAATTTTTATTTATTTATATTTTTATCTTTATTAGGGGTCAAAACATAAATAGGTGAAAGTTAAATACACTTCTGTCTAATATTTTTGTCATATATTTCTGTCTATGTAGATTTTTTGGTCTACTATCACATAAAATTACTGACATATATTTTAATGATTCATGTGTTGATTAAGTCACGTGGACCATTAAAATATACATATGAGTATTGAAGTGTATGTTAGTCCTAATTGAATTTTATGTGATACGTTACTTATTTTACTTAAACTTCTAATAAGTGGGTAGAATTTTCTTAAAATTCACGCGCATGCAGGATTAATTTACAAATTGTATACACCTGTTTAAGGTCATGTTTTTCTTTCCTTAGTTAAGTTGGTGAAATGGATAAGGAATTTATTTTAATCACTTAATAAAATTATAGTAAGTGGTGATTTTATAGCCCTTTTATAAATTATAATTCCCAAATGATTATTGTCATTGTGAAAACTTTTAAAATATTTTAATTTATGTTTTTAAAAATTATAAATAATCAAATAAAGTACTCCTTTTCTTCCAAAAATAAGCGTTCAATTTTAACTATTTTAATCAAATTGACCATTATAAAACTATTTTTGACAAAATATAAGTGAAAACATTATAATAAAAAAAACTACACACAGTTTACTACTATTCTTAATTTTTCTAACTGTAAGAATATATTTATATATTTTTAATTAATGATTTTAAAAATAATTATTTTTTACCATCTCTTTAAAATTAGGAGTTCAGAAAAATGAAGAATCTATTATATTAATATTCTAATTTAACATTGTTAAATATACTTTTACAATTCTATTTTCAAATTTAATAAATAAAGAGATTAACATAAACTTTCATCAAACTTTATACTTTTTCAATTTTATTTTTGTAGAGCAAAAAAAAAGGGACTTCACCTAGGGTCTTGATCCAATGGTTATCCTCACCCTGAATTTAAATTCTATCTTAAATAAAAAAATAAAAAAAAAAGAGTTTTCAGAAAAAACTAGTCTTATTTCCTTCAATTTTATCCCTTTTCTATAACTAGTTTTACGACCTTCCATTTTTTTTTTTGTTGCCCTTTTGTCAGTAAATCATACCATTAAAACCAAGTGTATGAAAATGGCACTTGGTCTATTGCTATGATTAACTTTTATCGATATAGAGGTTGAGAGTTCGAATTTTATTTACAATTGGTTACTATGGTCTATGAAGACAAGTTCAAAATGTGAATATCTCTCTATAAATTAGGATAAATTATTATAATAAATATATTTTAATGATAATTTAAGAAAAAGTGGCAACCGTGTCGTGTCGGGCAAATTCGTGTCGTGTCGAAATTCTTTTATGACACGTGTTTATACCCGTTGAATTATTGTGTCGAAAATTGACACATGTTTATGACATGAACCCTTTTATGAATCGTGTTCGTGTCGAAAATTGCACTCCTAAATTTAAAGCATAGCTAGTAACATTAAATCTGTCCAACCGATGTTATGATGACACGTCATTTAAGACGGTTTTTAAAATAAAAAATTTAAGACCCCTTGCATCATAATTAAAATTACATTTATTATTGCATTTCACCATGAAAATGGTAGTATTTGTGAGTTTGATATTAGCTTATCTAAGTAGTAGTAAATTATACTAGGAAGTTTTAACGTTGTTGGAATTTTGATCATGGTAAGTAAGAATCATAATTCGAATGATTTTAATATGAATTAACATTTGGCCCTCCTGTATTAGTCGTCTCAAATGCGCAAGGCTTTCACATTAATTTATATATTTATATATAAAGAAATTATAAAATATGATACTACAATGTGAAGGAAATATATTATATTTTCCGAAATTGGTGACCGGATTTTATTGAATGTATAATGATTTATAGGCAACATATTCACTTTAACACCTAATGTATTGCTAACCAAGTATGTCATTTAATTTTCAACCTTTTAAAGTTATTATATTTAAATGCCAAATCTCTAACCTATTACTATTTCTACTAAAATTGGTATAATATCATCAATTTTCTTTTTTTATGAAACTTGAATACCCTCAAAATTAAATAAATAAAACATTCAGATAAGTAAGGAAATTTTTATCTAGACATTGCTTTTAAATAAAATATTCTTTTGAAAGTAAATCAGAGGAGGATATTGCTATTTACAATTGAAAATATAAAATTTTCATATAAAAATTGATATTTTCACGTGAAAAGTGTTATTAAAGATGTATAGCGTCGGTAAAAAACGTCGCTATAGGATCTATAGCGACGGTTTTCATGTGAAAATAAATATTAGTTTCCTTTTTCATATTTTTCCCTCACATGAATAAATTAATGAGAGAGACAGATACTCACATAGAAACATTATATCTCCATGTAAAAATTATTAATTTTATAAAAAATAAATTAATGATAATTCTCCACCCATCTCTAATGTGTTTTTATAGAAACTGAAAATCTATGAATAATACCAAAGAAATTATATTTGAGCAGCCATTGAATAAAAAAGGAAAAAATTAGGTGATATTTTTAAGTCCTTTATATTTATTGATTGTTAAAGCTTTAAAAGCAAAGTAAAGAAATTGCACTAAATTAACAGCACATTATTCAAATTGACAAATAGAAAAATCATATGGATTCATTCCTCTCTTCCTCTGTTTTTTTTAGGGTAATTTACCGTTTATATTACATTTTAAAAAATAATTACAACAATAGTACACTCATTAAATATTTACATTTTTAATGTATATAATTTTTTATTTTCATTAGTAGTGAAAAAGAAATATTCCTTTAATTATGGTGTGATATTTAATATGCTGGTGATGTGACAATTCAGTTTATTTTTTGAAAAAAAAAACTGTTAACGCTTTATGCGGTAGAGTGGGCTCGTTTTTCAATTTAAAATTTGTTATCATATTTGTTAGTCTACTTTGTTTATCTGGAAACCCTTATTTTGTGTTTTGGGAACGCCTTATGCAAAACCCTTCTTCTTCAGGTTGTCGTTTGTAGTTCTTTTCGGCAGAGATTGGTTGTTGTCGTTTTGGTTATCTGGGTCGTTGTGTTCGTATTATTCGTATCCTTGTGATTATTTGTAAGTTGTGTGGTGTTTTTGTTTCTACATTTTTAGATTTATTTGGTTTTTGTTTGTGATGGTGTCTACGAGGAAGAAAATGGAGGGAGTTGGGCATAAGAAGAGTGATGAGAAGGGTAAACGGGTTAGGGATGATGATTATAGAAAGGATATGAAGAAATTTGTAGAAGGGAGGGATAGTATGGCAAAGTTTTCAAAACGGGAGAAGTTGTTAATGTTGAAATCAGAGGTTGAAGATAAGAATCTGGAGAGACATACGAATAAGAAGGCTAAATCATTGGTATGTTTCGATTAGATTTTGAACTTTCTTAAAAAAAGAGGGAAAGAAGATGCGATCGAGGCTCATGCGAAAAAATTGTTTCAAGTAAGAAATTGAAGGTTTTTTTTTTAATAATATATATTTTTTTGTTGTATTTGTTTACCTTTTTTTTTAAGGTAATGTTTTAACATTCACAGTGTTTCAGACCGTTGTTAGTTTCAGAGATTAGTATCTAGATTTCATTGTTGTTATTATGCATGTTGTTTATGTTTTGATGGTAACTTGCTAATTGAGTTTTGGTTACTAACATGTATATGTTTGGAAAATAATGATTTCATTGTTATTCAAATGTATTATATTAGATTAGAGTTCTAGTTGCTTTAAGGATTTTTTTAAAATTGAATTTGTTTACATTATTGTTGTCATTCATATTTGAGTGTCAGTTATTAGTGTATTATGTTTTGGTAAGTAGTTTACATTATTCTGATTATGTATGTTGACAATCTTTTGATGATTTCATGCTAATTGAGGTTTGGTTACCAACATTTATCATTATGGAAATTGATGATTTCATAATTATTTAAATATTTTTTTTATTATAAAAGAGTTGGAGATTGATGCATGTGTTTTAATGTATGTGGGAAAATGGTTATGTTGTTTTCGTGTGGATGTGTTGTTAGTATTATTTTCTAAATTTGTTAGTTTATAATTCGATATATATTAAATACTTTGATGATTAATTGGGTTTTGGTCACTTACTGATATTATTTGGTTATTAGTATTAGTGTTTTTTGTGTATTGTTGATTTAATAGTTTTTGTTTTAAAGTTTTACAGATGTTATATTTTGATTTTCCAAATTTGTTTGTAATGAATTTTTTTTGCATTTTCAGATTTAGGAGTTTTTCTATGAGGAGCATCAACGAAACTTTTCTGCCAAAGTTATTTATTGGTGTGAAATGGATGTTCTAAATATTACTAAAAATAAATTATCTGTAGTTCAGATGGATAAGTTTAAGTTGACCTGTTTTGGTAAATTTTTAGATTTTGGGCAGCACCATATGTTTTCACAAATAATACATCATGCTTTGATTAGGGAAGTTTATCAGAGGGATAGTGGGGAAATGTGGTTTATATTTGGTGAGAGAAGGGTAAGATTTGAATTGCCTGAATTTTGTTTAATTTCTGGATTAAATTGGCAAGGAGATGAAGACATTGGTAGGTTCAAGGGGATTGAAAATTTGTTGGTGAAGAAATTTTTTCAAAATGAGGTTCTAAATCGTTCTACTATAGGGAGGATTTATAGGAGTGCTTGTTTTGATGATGATGATGAGGCAGTTAGGATGTCTGTCATTTTCTTGGTTTTTAATTTCATACTAGCTACGGTTTCTGACAATTATGTTGATGAAGTTTTGTTTAACTTTTTGTCATCTGATGATGTTGCAAGTTATCCATGGGGAAAAGTTGCTTTTGAACAAACAAAGAATTCTTTATCCTTTGCTGTAAAGGGACATGTAAAGAAGGATAAGTACAGTGGGGTGATATACAATTTTTATAGTGATAGTTATTGTAAATATTACAAGCTTAGTGGTTTACCTTATGTGTTTCAAGTTTTCTTGTTTGAAACAATTCCCACATTGAAAGTTAGGGGTTTCTGTATTGATGATAATGATTCAGAATTCAGATTATTCAGATGAAGAGAGTTAGGAAAGGCTCCGAAGAATGAGAAGTTGAACGACCTGGTTTTTTGTTCTAGTAAGGTATGTTGGTTACCATTTACATTAAATACTGTTTCCTTTTCATAAGTTATTGGTTTCTGAACCCTTTTTTTTTACTGATTTTTTTTTTCAGTGTTTCTGATATGGTATATTTGGTGTTTTTAATTTTTTTTCAGTTGACTATCCAAAACCTTGTTCCTACAGAGGTTGAGAAGTTTCGGTTGGATTTAGGAGGTTTTTTATTCTTCAGTGGAAGTGACAGTGGAGCCCAAAGGTCTGATATTAAAGTTGAATCATTAAGGAATGTTAATGACCTTATGTTTTCTATTTCTGATCTTGAAAAAATTATTGATAAATGGGTGAAGCCATTGGAAGGGAAGTTGATGGAAGTGAAGAAAGAAATTGAGAATTTGGGTGTTGAGGTTAAAGATCAATTGCAGGTGTTTCATATTCAAATTTGTAGGGACATTAAAAAGATGTTTAGAAAGCTGTTTTATGGTAAGTCTAGTTATCTTAACCGAAGAAATGTGAATGTTAATGATGATGGTGATTGTGATGATGATGATAATGATGATTATGCATATGATGATGATGATGTTGATGATGATAGTTATGATGTTGAGATGGATGAGAATGTTGATGCTGATGATGTTGAGATGAATGAAAATGTTGATGGTGGAAATCTTAATGTAGTAGTTGATGATGTTATGAAGGTTGAGGATGATGTTGTAATTGAACGTGGTGACATTGCAAAAAAAGTTTTATGGAAGTAATGATGCTGAGGTTGGTGGTGTTGGTGTGAATCAGTTTGAAGAAGTCGATGCAAAGGTTTATAAATATGTTATATTTTTATTTTTATTTCATGTTTATTAAGTAAATGCTGATTTGTTTTCCCTTTTTTTACAGATTCAGTATAAGAATGTCAATTTAAAATCCGATGGTAAAGAGATTGTTGTTTTTAGCACTAGACGGGTCCTAATTAACGAGGAGAATGAAAAGGTATCAAATTTTTTTATAGTTTTTTTTATGTTTTATTTTTACGTCTTATATTGATGAGATGTATTTTTTTTTTGGCAGGCTGAAAAGATTGATGATATTCCAAGATTTGATATTTTAAGTCAGTACAGTGGTCAAAAAATTGTTGTTTTCAAACCGGTCGAGGTTAGTGAATTTTTCAATTTTAGTTACATTTACATGTTGTATTATTAACTTAGTTATGGTGTTTATGTTAATATCGATTCTGTTTCGAATTTTTGATTTGATATTGAAATTGTTTTTTGTGTCATGTCTTAAAATTCAATACAGGACAGTAAAAGTGAAAGTCCAGACACGCCGCTGCTTGATGACATGGTTTTGACAACACAGGATTTACTCCATTGTGTTGAAGTTGAAAAATCTGCAACTAACCAAGTTGGTAGGCCTGTCCGCACGTATGTGAAGAGTGCCGTGTTGAAGAGTCCTTACACTTCGAAGTTTGGTTCAGCTGATTCAACTTCGGTTGTTGTTGATGATAAAACATTACATGAGAGGATTGTATGCATTTTCGGACATTTTATGGGAATGCCTTTGAAATCTGAAGATGTCATGTTTTACCAATGGTTTAAAATTGGCTTAAATAACAGGAAAAGGTATGTTTATTGTAGTTTAATATATTTATATTATTTTTTTTATAGGAGATAAAATCATTTATTTTATCTTTACAATATGTTTTTGTTTTGAAGAATTGAAAAATTTGCGGGAAAGAAAGACAAAATAGAGCCTCCATTCAGATTTGGTTCTATTTCAATATCTTCCAAAATGTGGTTTTACAAGCTGAAAACTCCTGGACAGTGGCTTGATGATGATGTGAGTTTTTTTACTGTTTTTTAACTATTGCATGTTAGTTTCGGATATCTTATCTTATAAGTTTGGTTACTATATGTTTTTGTATTGGATACAACATATATTAAAGTTTTATTTTTTTAAAATTTGGTTAATGTCTGATTGTTATTATGGTTTCATTTTTTTAGTTCACAGACATCAACGTCTGTTTGTACTATATGCGTAAATTGGCTAGATATTCGAATAATATTCGAATAAGGATTACAACAACAGATTGTTGGTTTCATGTGAAGTTGACCAACTTATATGGGGAATATTGTAATAAGAATGGTGATAAAAATTTGTTGTTGGGCAACAGTGATGTGGCTGAGTACATTCATGGGTTTTTTATGGAGTTCAACACACCGTGGGTTGATGTTGATTTTATCATGTTTCCAATTCATATGACAGTTCCTGGACATTGGTTTTTATTGGTTTTTGATGTGCATCGAAGGGTGTTAGTAGTTTATAATTCTCTTCAGCAGAACAGGAACACCATGCGAACAAATATAATGGATGTGTGCGAGCCTTATATTTTCATTCTTCCGATAATATTGTCTGGTTGTGATTTTTGGAAGAATAGATATGATATTGATTTCAATAGTGACCCATATCGCACAAAAGGAGAACATGATATTATTGATCTTGAATTTTCTAAGGGTCTACCTGAGCAAATTGAAGGGTAAGTTTAAATTTTCTATATTTTTTTAGTTTTCCATATATTATGATGTCTGTATTGATTTGCATTATATCTTGTTTTTTTTTCAGTGATTGTGGTATGTTCATTATTTATTTTGCAGAACATATTCTCCACAAGCAAACTTCTGGACTGCCAAATCCATTCCCAATTACTCAATACCGCAAGAAACTGTGTGTCAATTTGTTTATTCATGCGAGGAACAAGGAAGTAGGAGGATATGAGTCTGAATCCGAACACCCAGGCAGAATTGTTGTAGTGTAGTCTAGTTTGGTTTTGCATCATTTTTCATTTCTGTTTTGAAATTAGATACCATTTGATATGGTTATTGACTGTGTAATGTTATTGTAAATATTCTGATGATGGATTGATGTATTAATTTTAATGTTACACGTATGATATTGTTTTGTTGGTTCAACTTGTTGTTTTTTTGTTTTGTTTTTTTATTTTTGAATTGATATTGGTATTTTTTTTACTGGTTCAGTAGGTTTACATCTTTGCGTAAATGGGTAACAATTTTATCAGTGGTTGGTAACCATTCAATCCTAACAGTTATTTGTAAAAGTATTTTATAACTTGTATCAGGTATTTGTTTGTTATAATTTAGTTGGTTGCCAAATTTGTATGTAAAGGTAACATTTTTTTATTGTTGTTAGTAACTAATTAATTAATACTAACAGTAAATTATAGCAACACTTAACAGTTTGTATCATGAATTTGTTCTTTCTGTTTAGGTTTGTTGGAAACAGTAATACCAAAATTACCAAGTAATGTTTGTTATTGTCATGATCATTAATATTAAGTTCAAAAATAAATGTTATTTATATGTTTTTTGTTCGTTGCCAAAATTTGAAAATAAGGTAACTATATTAGTTGATGTTGGTAAATAAACATTGATAACATTAAATTTAATGAACATTTATTTTTTATTTTTCAATTTTTTGTCTTTTTGCTTCAAATGGGTTGCAATCAGTCATATAAAGGTTTCTAAATAACGTTTGTTATTGTTATAATCAATAGTAATTGTTGGTAACCAAATTGATCTAGTAATTTAAAATTCAGTTAACCAAATATTATGGGTTTTCTAATGTTTATAGTGTACCCAAGCATACAAAGAAATGTAATCATTTTTTATGCTATGCTTTAAAAACTAATAATTAACTAAAATACAAAAAATAATTACAAAGCTTGCAATTATCTTTTTTTAACACGGCACAGTTGGTTGCCAACTATGAATTCAAAGGTTTCCAATTACATGTTAGTGTGTAGCCAGAATGTCATAAAGAAGAATTACAACTTAATTATCCAACTATGAATTCAAAGGTTTCCAATTACATGTTATTGACTGTGAAATGTTATTGTAAATATTCTGATGATGGAATGATGTATTAATTTTTAATGTTACACGTATGATATTGTTTTGTTGGTTCAACTTGTTGTTTTTTTGTTTTTTTTTTTTATTTTTGAATCGATATTGGTATTTTTTTCTGGTTCAGTAGGTTTACATCTTTGCATATATGGGTAACAATTTTATCAGTGGTTGGTAACCATTCAATTCTAACAGTTATTTGTAAAAGCATTTTATTACTTGTATTAGGTATTTGTTTGTTATGATTTAGTTGGTTGCCAAATTAGTATGTAAAGGTAACATTTTTTTATTGTTGTTGGTAACTAATTAATTAATACTAACAGTAAATTATAGCAACAGTTAACAGTTTGTATCATGAATTTGTTCTTTATGTTTAGGTTTGTTGGAAACAGTAATACCAAAGTTACCAAGTAATGTTTGTTATTGTCATGATCATTAATATTAAGTTCAAAAATAAATGTTATTTATATGTTTTTTGTTCGTTGCCAAAATTTGAAAATAAGGTAACTATATTAGTTGATGTTGGTAAATAAACATTGATAACATTAAATTTAATGAACATTTATTTATTTTTTTCAATTTTTTGTCTTTTTGCTTCAAATGGGTTGCAATCAGTCATATAAAGGTTTCTAAATAACGTTTGTTATTGTTATAATCAATAGTAATTGTTGGTAACCAAATTGATCTAGTAATTTAAAATTCAGTTAACCAAATACTATGGGTTTTCTAATGTTTATAGTGTACCCAAGCATACAAAGAAATGTAATCATTTTTATGCTATGCTTTAAAAAATAATAATTAACTAAAATACAAAAAACAATTACAAAGCTTACAATTATCTTTTTTTAACACGGCACAGTTGGTTGCCAACTATGAATTTAAAGGTTTCCAATTACATGTTAGTGTGTAGCCAGAATGTCATAAAGAAGAATTACAACTTAATTATCCAATTATCACATGCCATAAAGAAGAATTACAACTTACTTAACCAATTATGAAAATAATCATCTTTCAATAATGTGCAATTGAAATTTGTTTTTATTACACAAGTAAAATGATTACAATATATATGATTACAGAATGTATGTCTATATCAAATCTTTCGTGGTCTCAAAATTGGTGGGTTATTGCATGTTTTCCTATTGTGTCCTTTTTCTTGGCATCTGCTACACTTATTTTGAAATGTAATTTCAGATATATGCTTGTATCTACCTTTCTTTGGTCTTCCAGCTGGTCTTCTTGTATTCGGTGGTTTGACACATATGGTCTTAATAGCTTCTGGAACATCCCAATTCTCTTTGTCATCTAATGGCATGATGGAAGTTGAATACGTGTCTACCAAAGATTTATTTGAATAATATTCTGAGCAAAAATCATAACAGCTCAAATTCCTCTTTCCAATAACACCAGCAGTGTGTGAGCAAGGCATCTCATGGTACTGAAATTTTCGGCATGTGCATGTCTTTTGTTCCATGTCCACGATAAATTGTTTGGCGTTATCATAAACAGTGAAAATCACTAGGTTTGATGTCTCAACCTACAATAGCATTTAATTGTATAGTCAGTATGTATAATATTATTTTTGTATATGTAATTTGAAATAATGAAAGTCATATGTAATGTTGGTATATTTATCAAACTTTTATACTGGAAAACAAAAACTGCATAACTTTGTTTACTTTCATTTCAGATGCAATTTTGTTGTAGATATGCAGCTAACAATTTAAAAGATGTATGACTAACCTTAAGTTTCTTTGACTCAATGATATTAGACTGCAATTTTCTCTCAGCTGTTGTGGAAAGGGTAGTGAAAGAAGACATTGCCGATTGTTTGTTTGTGAAATACCATCTTTGAACCATACAACGCAGGCATTCAATCATCGACGCAATTGGAAGATTTCTGTTTTCCTTTATTGCATTGTTAATAGAATCGGCGGTGTTCAAAGTCATTGTTGAGTATCTAACTTCTGATCCATGGAGCCTCGTACACTTGTCTAGATGAACTTCTTCTTCCAAATATTTTCTTATTCGAGCATCAATTGCATCAAGTTGATTCATGTGTATGTTGAATTCTTCAACGGTGTAAGCTCTGCATGCCGCGTTGTATGCTTGTTTGACATCTTCTCCTTTCTTTTTGAATCTGTTTTTTATGTTTTTCAAAATATGGTATGTGCATGAACCGTGCATGACATCAGGGAACACACTGTTAAGTCCCTTTATAATTGATTCATGTCTATCTGAGACAATGCATTGTCCTTCTCTAACTCCACAAGCATCTCTCAAATTAATAAAAAACCATGTCCAGGATAATTCATTTTCACTGTCCACAACTCCAAAAGCAATTGGTATAATGTTTCTGTTTGCATCTTGTGTGGTAACTATGAGAAGTGTACCCCCGTAGGTTGATTGTATGAAGGTGCCATCAATTACAATGATGGGGAAACAATGGCGCCATGCTTCAATGGATGCTCCTATTGCAAAGAAGAGATATTTGAATCGACCATTATTATCCAACTGCAAGGCTGTGATGGATCCTGAAATGGATTTTTAGTTTAGTTAATGTAAATATATGTATTACATATTGCCCATATTTGTAGTTGATAATGATCTAAGTGTAGTACTAATGGCATCCAATTAATCATAATTTAATATTTTTTATAGTGTTTATATGGTGTCTAAAATGCTTTTTAACTAGTTACATTTATTGTATATACTGCTCGCATGAAAAAATGATTGTTTATTTATTTTTAATTATTACAGTTAGTAGCCAAATTTTAATTAATAGGTAACCAAATCATTTATTATTAGTAACTGAAATTTTAAAAACATAAATAAACGATTTCTAATTGATACCTGGATTTGTTTTTTTCAGCATGTGCAACCACGAAGGAATCATAGTGTAGTCGTGTGGATTCCCTCTTACTTTCTCCATTGCTTTTTCTTTTGCTCTCCATGCTTTTTGGTAGGAGATGGACACATTATACTCTGTCATCATATCTTCCACAATATCGGTTGGTGTGTAAATTTTCTTGAAGTTAGTTACTCTATGCATTATGCATTCACTAACCATTTCACTATTTGCTTGTCTATGATCTCCAAGTAGTATGTTGGATGAACAAGTGTGTATATCATTAAACTCTCTCACCTTGAACATATTTGTTTTCCGTAATTTTGATGCTCTTAGTTTCTATTTGCAACTTTCATTGTCGATGCATACCAGAACAAAGTCCCTTCCACTTGTTCTTTCTACCTTGTGTTGCCTGTTTTGTCTGATTGAATGTAGCCTTATCGCTTGTGTTAATATTCTTTTGTCTTTATAAGTTTGATGAATTCTTACTTCAAACTTATTCGGATCTGGTATGACCTCATCACTTGTTCTTTCTTCATTGTGTTGTCTGTCATGTTCTTTATCAACAGCTTCAATGGCCAGATGCTCAACAAAATGTGATCCAAATTGGTCTCCTTGTGTTGCCAAAAATTCAAGATCAGTATTCCTTTGTGCCAATCTAACCGACATTTCATCTTGCATTATATTTTCTTCTTCAATTATGACGTTTTGTAAGTCTGTAGTTCCTCCAATGTGGTATTCAGAATCTATAATCAGTGGATACTTCCCATGTTCACCTGATTTTCTACTGATTTCCATATAGAATTTGAAAGTTGATTCATTTGTCACCTTGATTGGAGGGATGTTGCTGCTAATATGAAATTTGATTGACAACTCTGTTTTGTAGCATTCTAGGCTTAATGCATTGCATATCAAGTTGTGCATTTCTGTGAATGAACATGTTGAAGGGACTAGTAGGCCGGTAACTTCAAAATTTTGATATTGGTTACTATCACTCCACGTACCGTTGAAGTAAATTACAACTGGAATCATATCCATGTTACGGTAACTGAAACATTAAAATAAATACAATTATGTAATTAGTTAGTATATGAACATCACATAGTAATCAATTATAACTTTTTTAGTAATAATTAATTTTTAACACATTGTTTGCATTGTCAACTTTAAAGAACGAATAGATATACAGATGTAACCAAACTATTATATGAATGAACATTTAAATTCAAAACTAAATTGTATTGAATTATGCATGCGTTTAAAGTAACCAAAATCTATATATTAATGTTGCAAATATATTAAATGAATTATTCAAACCATGAATGACATATACAATTCCCTTTGCAAACTGAAATTAATAATATTACTTTATGAGTTTTCAAATCAACATTTTATAGTTTCCAAAATATATATTAATAGTTTCAATGCTTTTTGCAGAGGATAAGTTCTAAAGAATAAACATTTAAATTCGAAACTAAATTGTATTGAATTATGCATGCCTTTAAAATAACCAAATCTATATATTAATGTTGCCAATATATTAAATGAATTCTTCAAATCATGAATGACAAATACAATTCCCTTTCCAAACTGAAATTAATAATATTACTTTATGGGTTTCCAAATCAACATTTTATAGTTTCTAAAATATATATTAATAGTATCAATATATTTTGCAGAGGATAAGTTCTAAAGAATGAACATTTAAATTCAAAACTAAATTGTATTGAATTATGCATGCGTTTAAAGTAATCAAAATCTATATATTAATGTTGCAAATATATTAATCAAATTAACCAAACCTTTATATGAATATCCTCAAACTTTAATTTTGTAACGAATACGTAACCAAAGTGTTTAGATTCTGCAAATTATAGTTGCTTCAGTATATATAATAATTCTTCATTCGTACCTTTGAAGTATCGTTGCAGACTTAGTTTGATTTCTCAGAATATAATTTTTGATTATGTTCCGGAAATATCTTGAAATCGCTTATTCTAATTTGCTTTTCGGATGCTCTGTTTCTGCTTTCTGTTGCTTTCGATTTCGGTTTCTTCTCTATATCTTGATTACTCTTCTTCTCGATTGCTCCTGTGTTACAGATTCAATGATCCATGAAGTTTCCTTTTTGTTCTTCATCGGATTTTTGAGAAATTTGGTGACGTGATTTGGTGAGTTTTTGGGTTAGTTGGTAACTGCCAAAATAGGTGGAGTAGTTTTCTCCTTGAATTTAGGGATTTTTTTTTGTTGGATTGGATATACTGATGTGTATTGCATTTTTTTGACATTATTATTCAGTATTTCACTGTTATTAAAATTATTTAGTTGGTACACTATTGTTGTAATTACTTTATATTTGTTGTATAATTATGTAAAGAACCCTTTTTTTTACCCTACTCGGTAAAAGCTGGATTGTCTGGAAATGGATCAAATAAGGAACCAGGCCTTTGAAGCAGGATTTATTTAATTATTCCCTACCATGGGCTTGACTGTCATCAGCCCAATACTTACCTATATATGCCATCTTTTTCTTAAGCCCACACTATAATGTTGGTTTGGACAAGTATTTATTTAACTATCTGATTTCTAAAATTTTATTATTTTTAGACGAATTAAAATTTACTTAAGGATATATATAGCCATAATTTGTTCAGCATTAAAATTTGACAGAAATCTGGGGTCAAAAAAAAAGTTGATTAGAAAAAAAAAATTCTTATTTTCAAGTGAATTAAAATGTCATTAAAAAAATTTAATTTTGGAGAATCTTCGATTTGATTAAGCTTAATTATTAAATTTGAAATTCAGTTTGAATTAAAATAAAATAATAAAAATAAAACAAAAATCTAAAATTTTAAATGTAAATATTTTGTTCAAATTTAAATTATTAATATTTTCAAGTCAACTTTTCTCAAGAAAAGAAAAAAAAGGAACAAACACTAAATTTGTATCTGCAAACCAAGCCAATCAATCTTATAGCTTGGCATCCAGACCATGAACCAAGTAGTAGAGTTTTAAATGAATTTAATAATTACAACATTTAATTTAATTAATTATATATTATTGTATCATTAGCAATTAATAATATTGCAATATATTTCTGATTACTGTAGCTGCAAATCACATGATTAAGTATGCTTTGTTTGACCTGTTGGCAGCTTCAAAGTTGTAAGCTAGCTACTAATCATACTCGCTTAATATATAGTACTCCCTCCGTCTCAAATTTATTGCTCAGTTTTGACTTTTTTAAGTCAAATTGACTATTTTTAAAATTAATAATTAAGCATATATAAATATATTTCTAAAATTATAAAAATTGGGGTTAATAATAAATTGTATATACTTTTTTTTGGTTATAATCTCTTCACCTATATTTTAGCAAAAATAATAAAAAGATTAGTTTTAAAAATGGTCAATTTGACTTTAAAAAGTCAAAACTGAGCAATTAATTTGGGATGGAAGGAGTAGTAATTATAAATTATAATATAATGAAATAAGCCCAATTACCCAAAATAATTATTCTCTTTATTTAATTAATGAAATTAATTTCAAATTATAGCTGACAAACACTTTCTGCTCATTGCTTACGCCAGCATTCTCATTCTTGTAAACTACTAATTAAATCAGTAAAAAGAAAGTTTTGGTACAAGTAATTATATTATACTATATTATTTTCTCCATTGACTTCAAATTTAATTTTTACAAGTATATATATATATATATATATATATATATATATATATATATATATATATATATATGTTAGGGGTGACATATATGTTTTGTGCGTAATTTAGTAGATCTTCTAGTTTGAGTTTTCTTTTACATCTGAATGGTTAGAATTTTCTAAAAGTATTTGAAAATAAACATTTTACCTGTCTATATAATCAAAGTTTTTAGACCCAGACCAATCATCAAATTGAAAAAAATATCGGGTGAATGGTCACTGGTCCAACCAGTGGTTGAACCGTTATTGACCCATTTACGTCATTAATATATAAAAATATATATTATTAATAATTAATAAAATTTTAAAAAATCTCATTTTTATGAACTAAGACATAATAAAGTTGAGTTACAATATTACTAATACTGATTAATTCTAATATTACAAAATTATTTGGTACAAAAAAAAAATTAAAAATTAACCTATTGGATTAATTAACCGATTTTACCAATTGAATCATAAGTTCGACCGGTGGGTCAACTTCATCAACCAAATTTTAACCAAAAATAATTTATTAATTTAAACCGAACCGAAATGCCGACTAATTCCTATAAAAAAAAACTACTCACAAGATTTGAGCGTATGAAATTTGAAATTTATTTTTGTCAAAAGCAAAAATATTAAATTTCAATCGAATATATCAACAAAAAAATAAAAAAATACTGAGAACTGATGATAAGTGATAACAATGTCAGCCAATTAGTAGTATTTACAAGCATGACAATAAACTAATAGTGAAAAAAAAGAATTATTACTCCATCTATATATGTTCCGCCAAAATTGCCCCATTTAAAAAAATATTATTTTATAAGAGTTATTTTTTAATTGATGATAATATAAAATGACACAATATTTTTGAGTTAACATCACAATTCCACTATCATACTATCAATACTAAATTAAAAACTAAGTATATTTAGGAATTAACATAAAAAAATTTTAAATATCATTAAAATTGACCATTGATATTGGCAAAACAAAATTGTTATTATTAGAGCAATAAGTGTGTGACTTATCTTAAGGTGTAAAGTGTTAAGAAAATAAATATAAAAGTGTTGCTAAATATATATTTATTATGTCAACATTATTTTTAACTGTGGCACTATCAATCGTCTTAAAATTTAGGAATATATATATAGAAGTTCCATTCACAGCAACTGATTATTGTGAAGCAATTCTTTTTAGGCATGTTGACGAAGCTAAAAAAAAGAGTTCATGACAACAACCGATTATATAGATTAAACCCTATATATATATATATATATATATATATATATATATATATATATATATATATATATATTAATGCATAGTAAATTTGTAATATTCTCCTTCACTGGTACGTAATTTCATGAGATTTTTTGTGAGTTTCCGAGAGATTGATCATCTAATAACCTTGGCATATTACAGTAATTTGTTATTGCACCATAAGTTTTGTATACGTCTGATCTTCAAGTATCAAATATACTTCTTGATTTTAAAATAGGATAATATATAATCATACACAGTTGTGTATATTTTATTTATGCATAGTCTGTCAAAAAATACGTCGTTTTGACATATTTGTTTTTTTTATAAAAAACTTCTCTCCTCCCAAATCAGACTTAATTTTGACATACTGCATGTGCACAAATAAAATATACACAACTGTGTATGATTATTATTGTCTTTAAAATATAAAATTAATATATATTAAATATTTTTAAAACTTAAATTATTATATCTTCAAAATATAAATTTATTTGATTTTAGACCATACATTTCAAATTTTCATTTTTATTCTTATTCTATTCCATGCTTCTATTCCATTAATTTTCTTTTTTATTCTTATTCTATATAAACATGGTGAATTACGTAATGCATGGCTTTATAAAATTAAAATAAAGAGGAAGAAAAAATAACTAAATGCCGCGTTTGCTAAATTGCTTATTAAGCATTAAAGAGGAAAAGAATATCTAGTGCACTCAAATATTTAAGTTTGTAAATTATAATACTCCCTCCATTTCGCAAAAAAATTTCATTTGATTTTTTTTTCAATTGAATTTAATAAATTTTTAAAATTTAAAATCGATGTAAATTTATTTTATTTTGATTAATAATATGCAATTTTATTTTATTTTAATTAATAAGTACAATTATTAATATTATAAATTACTTAACAGAATATATATTGTGTGGAGTGTCCAAATTTGTTATCTTATTACATTATATATATATATATATATATATATATATATATATATATATATCATATATATATATGGCTATATGTATATCTATATATATATTTTTCATATATATAATAAAAAAATAATCTAAGACATGACTTAGTCAAGCTAGACTAAAATTACTTAATAAAACGACATAATTTTCTATAAATTTATAACTAAGATTTTTTTAATAAAATCATAAAAAAAAAACTTAATCTTAAAAAATAAAACTATATCGTTTTATTAAGTAATTTAATTAAACTTAACTTAAAAGGCATAGTTGTGCAGACTCCAAATATACACAATATACGACCGTAAAATTAAGTCACTTTAAGATCGTAGAGTAGTTACTCTATGATCTAAAAATTCATTCTATGTTTTTACGGTACGTAGTAGAGTGACTACTCTACTATCAGTCGATTATTTTACGATCGTAAAATGACATAACTCTACGATCGTAAAGTAACTTAACTCAACGATTACGATCGTAGAGTGTATATATTTAAAATTTATACTGATTGTATATCTCTATTTTTTTTTTTATATATATATATATATATATATATATATATATATATAATCAACTAGAGTAGGGGGAAGAGTGGTAAGACATCAAAGATGAGTTTTTAAGTGTGAATTAGCTAGTAAAAGCTGCAAGTAAAGATCTAGAGGGTCAACGAAAGCAACTGGATAACTTACTTAGTCATCAAAAGGAAGGTTGGTTAGTTGGTTAGTCGTACGTAGTTGGTTAGGTAAGCAAGCAACTAGCAAGGAAGAAACAGTTGTATATACTCCTTGTTACTGAATCTACACGCTACACTACTCGCCATATTTATTTATTTTATTTATTATTAAGTAAAAACGTACACCTTTTTCTTTTTCTTTTTTGGCATTTACTTTTCACACTAAACTCTTAAGTGGCTGCTTCTATTCACTTTCTTCTTCTTAATTCTGTTGATTATATTTTTGTACCAGATAATTAATTAATGCTATATATAATTTTCATTTCATTCTTCTATATTTTTATGCGGACTTTGTAATATTAAATATTCTCTTTTTTTCGTAATTAATTACTCAAGGAATATATTTTCTTTCATGTGAGGTTTCGAAGGTCTGATCTAATCACGCTGTCATGTTACATTAATTAATTTGTTGTTTCGAGTTCCTTTTGTAATGCAAGAGAAAATATTAGTGATATTCTACATTTTGAATAAATTAAAATTCAAGATATTTTACGTATTTTCTTTATTATTTAATTAGGATCATTTTTGCTGGCCTGCTCTTTTATTTTTCAACTTATTTTCTGGACTTGTAGTGTTAAGGGTTGAAATAATTAATATAAAATACTCTCTTATGGCCCCTTTTTTTTGGCAGATTTTGATATTATTGAATTTAAATTGAGAATATAATATTTGATGTGTTCCTTGTGTATTAAGTTTCTTGTTAATTCAAACAGTCACTTTAGAGCGTAACCATGCAGGTTTCTTGCTGGCCATACATGCTTAAGAAAGGATGTTTATCTCATTCAAACTCTTGACTAGACGACGGCTATTCTCTCCGATCCATCTTTAGAAAAATAGTTTTAGTTATTCTTCTTTGGTAATTTTTATTTTTAGAATATTAAAAATTATTAAATAAATTATATCGGAACGTGCTATTGCATAGAATAAAATAAAATCAATTAATCATAACATTGAGTACTTGTATGAATTGAGAAAAGACATCATGTATGTATCACGCTTCCGCTGCGATCAAGGGTGAAAATATTCAATTGTCTCTCTCAATCTTATGAAATATGTATAGATGTGTGTAAATTTCTTGAGACAACAATTAAGACCAAACCCTAACTATTTTATTTATAGAATAGCTAAGGGTCAAAATCGTTCATCAAGATTATGAAATCCTAAGGCCCATTATGCCAAGTAATATTATTTACAGGCCACATAGTTAGTTAATTACCAAACTCATAAATAAAATGATTAAATTAATACAATATATAAGACCAATAATTATATAAATAGTATAGACCACATAAAGAATAAAATATTCCAACATCCATGAAATTATTTTTTCTCACTGCACATGTTAGTCTTTAAAAAACTCATTAAAATTTTATATTCAAATATGTCATACAAGCCTTAGTATTAAATTTTAAAAAATGGGGTATCCTAGATATATTTCAGTAGTTTTAAAAAATTGTAGGAGGTTAAGTGAATATTTTTTTATACATGTTGTCATTTATAAAAAAAACGAGTAAATAACAATTAAAAAACAAATTAGTTTACTCTTTATTATAAAAGAAATATCTATATAACTTTTTGAGCTCTGCTCTTCAAAGTATTGGTTTGCATCATCCTTTTGAATAATTTAATAATTGTTCTTAATGGTATTAAAAGAAACAAATGTCCATTTGCGTCTTATAGTAATTGTTTTATAAATTAAGGCAGCTTAGAATACGTAACTAGTTATCATGTTTCTATATATTTTTCATTTTCTTTTTTTATTCTTTTGAGGAAACATATATGGTTAATTATGTAATGCACGACTTTTACTGAATCAAAATAAAGAAGAAGAAAAAGAGTTTTGTAATCAATTTATAAAATTTTAAAATTAATGTTAATTTATTTGATTTTTGATTAGTTGAGCAGTTAATATTGTAAATTATTTAAAATATATTTATTAAGTACAAAATTGTTATTTAAAAATTAACATAAATTTAAATCATAAATTTAAATTTCACAAAATATGATTAAACTCGTTAGCTTTGGAATGCAAGGTGTATTATTAGACGCAAGAAGATGGCTAGAGCCCATGACCCTACTGTAATTTTTTTAGCCCATTAAAATTTTGTTTTGTTTTTTTACCGTGCCCGTGAAGGCTCTGCCTACCGTATTTCATGATTTTTTTTTTTTTTTTTATAAAAAATATTGCTACTTGTGGGTCATGAGACTTGAACACAAGACTTGCAAGTAAATTTATTATTATATTTTTACATATTTTTTCACTATTTAATACATGAGAAATAATTTTGATATGATGTATTTGCAAATTGCACTGTTGGGTCGGACTTGGGAACAAAGTGCCAACTCCTATACATTCAATAAGGTTAATTGTGATCATAAAATTAAGCATCTTTAATTTTATATAAAGGCAAGTTGAACTTATTAATTCTGATGCTTCGTTAAGTTCAAGTTCATTTTTTTCTACCAAACTTTGTTTTGGAGCTACATGCTGTTTTGTAAGAATAGTCTAGCTTTATATATATATGGTAGTGGAATGATTTTGGGACGTCAGTGCCAATCAAATATGAACATCATCCAGCTTTAAGACTATATATTGGCAAGTGGAGTTAATTAATTCCTATGCTTAATAAAAATTTAATTCTATATATATATTAATTGAACTGTTGAAGACATGCAAGTGTAATGTTATATTTAATTATCTATATTATTATTATTATTATTATTATTATTATTAATGGTTTTGATTTGTGGGCGTCCATTTTTATTTAATTTCATTATCTTTTGTCATGTATTTTAATTGATTGAGATATGTAGTTAATGTAGGTAATTAAAATTATTATTTATTATAAATTATTTTATTATTTTTAATATTTATTATTATTACTATTTTTGGTGTAACAAGATTTTATAAAAATAAAATAAAAAATAGTGAATAAGCATGTAGCCGGTAATGGGGCTTTAACTTGAAGCCACGGGCCTAATATTTTTAGTCCGCCAAAATCTGAGCCATTTTAACTCGATCCACCGTTAATCCGCACTTTTCGGCCCGGCCCATCCATCCATCCACTTCATTCTCCTCCGTTTGCCATCTCTATGTATTATGTAATACTAGTATTAAATTAATGGTCGGCAGGAACAAGCGTGTGTGACAAGTCATATTAAATTACTAATTCTCCACAACTATAAATTACTCTGTCATTTTATATTTGTTGTTTTAGGGATATAATATTTTTATTTTTATTAATCGTGATAAATGTGTCAACTTATTTAGCTGATTAGTACACAAATTTAAAAAAAATAAACAAAATTTAATTAATTATTAAATAATAACGTAATTTATTAATCACAATAGAGTATATATTTAACAAAATATAAGATAATATGCTTAGAAAAGTAATTAAGAAAGTTAGAACTCAATATTTAAAATAAATTATAAGTTTATATCATATTTATTTTTAAATTATTTTAAATAAACGTGTCTAATCATATTAACCATTTAGTTATATATCGTGTTGGTGTCAAATTATTATTGACACCATTAAAATAGAGTATTCCACTTACAGTAAGTTTACTGTAAGACCCCAACTTTTATGAATAAAGATAAATTTTATATAATTATCATTTTTTGAATATTATGGAATGAATTTGATATAATGTTATAGTTATGGGCAATAGTTATAAATTTTGTAAAAGCACGCAGTTTTATATATAATATTCGATTGGTCGGGGAATATTCGTTTTAACAGGGAATATTCGTACGACGGCACAATTATTGGTGGACCCCACAACGGAATTATTGTCGGAATAAGAAAACGACAAAAATATTTTATGAAAATAACGGCGAAAGTTTTATCATTAACTGTTGAAACACCCGGTGTTAAAAGTACAAGAATAAGCGTGGTTGCATAGTAGCACACGGTATTGATTATTGATGCTTACGTGAGAAATCACTCAGTTTTGTTCAATTATTGCTTCAGTAATTGTTGCACAGTATCTCACGTTAATTAATTCAATTATTGTCGATATTTTATATATTATTAAATCAATAATTGAGATGACAAAGTTATTAATATTATTATTTGCAATATTAATGATGTCTAGAAGTTCTGCCAATGAGAGGTTTGGTCACCTAATTGCGCGCCAATAGGAAGAAATTCTTATTGGAAAACCCCCTCTTTCCTGAAAACGACCTGATCGATTAATAGTGTGAATTATAATAATGATGATGAAGTTTTGTTTTATTATTATTATTAATAATGTAATAAAATAGAAAAGCTTTTTATATAAAACATAATACTTTTATAAAGTTATTCGTTTTATTAGACTATAAATAGAATATATTATATTCTATTATGCATAGTATTTTATATAGTAAAAACTTTTTATATAAAACATAATACTTTTATAAAATTATTCATTTTATTAGACTATAAATAGAATATATTATATTTTATTATGCATAGTGTGACGCCCCCAAAATAGGTATACATCACCCATTTTGAGTCGTCAATAACATGGTACAGAAACAACTATAACTTTATTAATACAACATATAAACTGTGAGTTTAAATACAAATATTGCCATCTAGACAATATTCACAACCAAATAAGTCCTCATTACAATTATTGATACATTATTTTACAAAAATGGTGAGGACTACTAAAACAACTCTCTAGAATCATCATTCCATACCCCGACTAGAACTCGCTACATTCTCGCCTCCTAAGAAGAAAAATGGAACAAAAAGGAAAAGAGTGAGCTCAACTAGCCCAGTAAAGAATATTATGACTAAGATAATATAGAAAAAATTATCGTTAGTCTTCAACAGGGAAAAAAATCTGATAAAATATAATAGACAACAAGTTTCAGATCAATATTTGCAATGAAAATAATAATTTCATAGATGAGATACGTAGAGAATGAAATCTACTATAATCTATGAATTTAAAAGTCCATCATCAATATTTTATCTCTGTAACATCAATCAATATTCATCTTGAATCAAATATTCATCTTTGCACTACAGGCCAAAGATATTCATCAGTTTGTCATGTTCATCTCAACACTTGTACATCTTTGCATTACGGGCCAAAGATATTCATAAGAAAATCAACCATCTTTGCACTATAGGCCAAAGATATTCAGTAATATCATCTTTTAGGACTAAGGATGATGTAAAATATTTTAAAGAAAACGAATCCAGTGAAATAAAAGAACAAATATTAAGGACTCGTACTTTAAACAATCCGAGTTCAAAAATACTTCATAAATAATCATAGTGAAGTAAAATTCAAGAATGATCAAAACATGGATACAATCAAAACTAGTATCTATAATAGATATCTTGGACAAAAACGAAAATTTAATTTTTTTTATGAATAGTGTCGTATTCGTGAATAGTGCCGTATACGTGAATAGTAACTCCGACACTGAAAGACAAGAATTTCACAGGAAAAATCATAATGATATTGAAGGAAATAATATCATTTATAAAAAAAATAATATCCCTTACCTCAAAAAAAATAGTACTTACATTTGGAATATCGATATAACTTATTTGAAGGAACTTGCAGATAAATATAAAGAACACTCAAAGTATCAAAATACTCACAAGAATACGCTCGATAATATAGAGGCAGAAAACTTCAGTTTCTGGTGTGATTTTCAATTCTAACCTAAACACCCTATTTATAGGAAAATACCTAGAACACCAAAGCAGAAAATTTAATAAAATATTAATATATTTTAACCACCGGGTATTCCAACAGTATTAACGGTAACAACTACGCCGTTATTTATAAACAACTTCTCGTTTTCTTCATTCAATCGCTATCCGTTATGGGGCCCACACAAGACTGCACCTTCGTACGAATATTCCCCGACAGTAAGAATATTCCACGACCAAACTAATATTCTCCGACAACAATGAATATTTTATAACCACTTGCTTATTTAAAATATTTGCGCATTTTACCCATAACTAACCACATTAATCAAATCAACCCTTACTATTTCAAAATAATAAATAGAGGAAATTCAATTTCATTAATAATAAGTCGGGGTCTTACACATAGTATTTGCATAGTGCCTGCATAGTATTTTGCATAGTAAAATCTTTTTATATAAAACAGAATACTTTTATAAAGTTATTCATTTTATTAGATTATAAATAAAATATATTATATTGTATTTAAAAGATTTTGTTTTATTAGTATATTTTATAGTAAACCAATCTAGACCGTCCGTTTAAAAGTAAATCAATCTGGACCGTTCAGAAATTAGTTACTATTCAGTCCATTCTCCTATAAATAGAAGCTTATTCCTTCATTATTTCTTACGAATTCACTGAAACTCTCTAGAGAGAGAAACGTAGTGTAGGGATGATGTGGATTATTTATTAAGCTGAGTCCCAGCGATAAAAGTGATGGAAAAACCTTTTAAATCATAAAAGATAGTAGATTTTATTCTCTACTTGACTCTTTTAATGGATTGCTTGTTCCGCTGCAGTTAAACTTGATATTTGTTATATTGTTTCAGTTTAACACTGTTGAAGGCTAACGATAATTTATTATGTATTATCTTAGTCATAATATTTCTTACTGGGCTAGTTGAGCTCACCCTTTTACTTTCATTATTCTCTTCAGGAAATGAGAACGTAGCAGGGACTAGTCGGGGAACGGAGTGACGGTCCAAATAATAGCATTAGTAGTCTTCACTATTCTGTTAAATAGTGTGATAATAATTGTAATAAGGACTCAATTGAGTGTGGATATTTTCTAGATGAGAATATTTGTATTAAAACTCATGAAAGATATGTTTTGTCGTATTTTTTACCATTGTTGTATAATTAAGTTGTATTTGAATTTTGTACCATGTATTTGGCGACTCAAGATAGGTGATGTATACCTATTTTGGGGGAGTCACAGTTGGTATCAAATCTTAGGGATATGATTCATGGCTAAGATGTGAGACAAGAACTAGGAGGGGAGAGACGGGGAATTCCTTCGCTAGTATGACCTACCTAAGTTTATTTGGTATTTAATTGGTCGGTCAGAGTATAGGGATAATATGTGATATATTAATTAACCTTTATTTTGTGGAAGTATTTGAAAATGACATCCGAGAATGTTGAGAACATCAATAGAGCACAGGAGACCGTTGAGTCTTCACAGATCAATAATTAGGATAATGTGCATCAGGAAGGCGACAATCCTAAGGCAAACAACAACACTGACCAGATGATGAAAGATGGAATGTTCAGAGGCTTTATGTAATTCATGCAACATCCGGCAAGAGCGGCTCCTGCACAAAATGCAGGTGGAAACACTGACAACTCTCGAATGGTCACCGCTAAGTAGTTCAAGGAACTGGGACCACCGGAGTTTTTTGGAGAGCCAAAACCACTTAAGGCGGAGACGTAGATAAAGCAGATCTGCAAGATATTTGATATCCTGGGATGCTCTGAGGAGCAAAAGGTTCCCTTTGCCACCTTCATATTGCGTGCGTGAGGCGGATTACTAGTGGGAATCTGTAAAACGTACTCAACCTGCCGCACTGAAGATGACTTGGGAGAAGTTCAAAGAATTGTTCAGCTACAAGTACTTTCCCGAAAGTATTCGTCACATGAAAGAAGTAGAGTTCATTAAGCTGGAGCAAAACAACATGACCGTGTCGCAATACGAAGCCAAGTTTGCCGAGTTATCTCAGTTTGCGTCCCATTTGTTTGATAATGAGGAGAGAATGACACGAATATTTTTAAGAGGTTTGAAACCCGAGATACGTCAATATCTTATTTCTCATAAACTGTGTTTGTGTTCAGATGTTGTTAATAGGGCTCAGTTATTGGAACGCGATAATGAGTCAACCCAACCAAAAGAAAGCAGCCGACAAAATGATAATACTAGTGATAACAGTCATCGAAGCGGTGACAATAAGCGTGGAGGGAATCAACATGCCAGAAATGGTAACCACTTCGGTGGTAATCATGACCAAAACAATAAGAATGGACATTTCAAGAAGAGGAGATTCAACAATGATGGAAAGACGTCAGCACCAGCACGCGTTGTTAAGGAAGGAGAACGACCACCTATCATATGCTTCAAATGCGGAGGGGAGGGACACATCGGCCTAAAGCTGGGCGATTAGTCAAAAAGCATGTTATAATTGTGGAAGAGAAGGTCACCTGGCCGATTTTGTCGTTCATCGAAGACAAGTTCACTAGGATGGAGGCACAAAAGGACGTCCTAGAAAAGTCAAAGCCAAGAGTGCTAAGGGAGCGTTTTTCGTGACCTCCTAGAAAGAAAGGAACCCGAACGAGGTCATCACGGGTAAGCTTATCATAAACTCTAGCGAAGTATATACCTTATTTGATCTGGGGTTATACCCATTCTTTTATTTCTCCTACTTGAGCTTAACGTTTAAATTTGACTCCGGAGAAATTGGACTTTGACTTATCTGTTGAAACTCCGTTGGGAGAAACCTTCATTACATCCAATCGTTTATAAGTCTTGTTTGGTTCAAATCGGTACCCTCACATTACTGTCGATCTTATTTCATTGAAAATACTTGCATTTGACGTAATTCTAGGGATTGATTGGTTAACTACTCATCATGCAAAAATTGATTGTTTTCGTAAGGTTGTTAGCTTTCATATTCCTAACCAACCTATTATGCGAATTCAAGCAACCAAACCATTAAAATCAATCACTGTCATCTCAAGCCATAAAGCTATTCGTTTATTGAAAAATAGATGTCAAGCTCTCTTAGCTCATGTCACGGATCTAAACAAAAATACGTCAGTTTTAAATGATATTTCTATTGTTAATGAATTTCCTGACGTATTCCCTGAAGAACTTCCTGGCCTACCCCTAGAGCGTGAAATTGAATTTTGTATCGACCTTGAACCCCTAAGACAAAATCCATTTCCAAAGTCCCATATCGAATGGCTCTATTGAACTTCGTGAGTTAAATACCCACTGCAGGAATTGTTAGACATCGGTTTCATTCATCCTAAGACGTCTCCTTTTGGGTGCTCCCATTTCTATTCGTGAAGAAGAAAGATGGGAGTATGCGACTTTTGTATTGATTATCGGGAGTTGAATCATGTCACCATTAAAAATAGGTACCCATTGCCACGTATTGATGACCTGTTTGACCAGTTGCAAGGCGTTAAATTCTTTTCAAAAATTGATCTTCGTTCTGGATATCACCAATTGAAGATTAGAACCGATGAAATTCCAAAGACGGCTTTCAGAACTCGGTACGAGCATTATGAATTCCTAGTCATGTCTTTTGGATTGACTAATGCTCCTTCTGCCTTCATGGATATGATGGACCGAGTATTCAAGGAATATTTGGATCACTTTGTGGTCGTCTTTATTGATGACATCCTCATATATTCCAAAAACCGTGAAGATCATGAGCAACACTTGAGGCTGATACTTCAAAAGCTTCGTGACTATAAGCTTTATGCCAAGTTGAAGAAATGCGAGTTCTGGCTTGAGGAAGTAGCATTCCTTGGGCACGTGATATCAAGTCATGGAATATTTATTGACCCAGCAAAGATTGAAGCTATTCAAAGCGGGGAGCAACCTAAATCAGTGACCAAAGTACGTAGCTTTCTCGGCTTAATTGGTTATTATCGGAGATTTATAGAAGGGTTTTCTCGAATCGCTACTCCCTTAACTCAGCTGACTTGGAAAGATACAAAATTCGAATGGAACGAGGAATGTGAGAAGTGTCTTTAAGAACTCAAGAGGAGGCTCATTTCAGCACCTGTTCTAACAATACCATCTAGCTCGGAGGGATTTTTGATCTACAGTGATGCTTCCGGCAAAGGGTTAGGATGTGTTCTCATACAACATGGGAAAGTCATAGCCTATGCCTCTCGACAACTCAAAGAATATGAGAGGAATTATCATACTCATGATCTAGAGTTGGCAGCTGTTGTTTTTGCACTAAAGATTTGGAGGCATTACTTGTATGGGGAGAAAGTGGAGATCTTTACGGATCATAAAAGCCTCAAATATTTCTTCACTCAAAAGGAAATCAACATGCGACAGCGACGTTGGCTTGAACTGTTGAAAAATTATGATCATACCATCCTGGAAAAGCAAAGGTGGTAGCTGACGCATTGAGTAGAAGATCATATGCGGGTACGAGTGTGATATTGTCAACGTAGAGGCCCATTTTGTATGACTTACAAAGGATGGAGATAGAGATAAATACTCCAGGGACCCACGTGATGATGGCGAATATACGAGTAGAACTGACTTTAATCGATAAAGTTAAAGTTGCTCAAGCTACAGACCTGAAGCTGATGCATATGAGGAAGAAAGTACAAGAAGATGCTATGCCGGAAGCAAGAATCGATGAAGAAGAAATACTTCGAGTCAACTCTAGACTTTGTGTTCTAAACGATCCTGAGTTAAAGTATAAAATCATGATGGAGGCGCACAATACACCGTTTGTAATCCATCCTGGGAGTTCCAAAATGTATCATGATCTTCAACATACATTTTGGTGGGGCAATATGAAGAGAGAGATAGCGTTGTTTATCTCAAGGTGTTTAACTTGTCAACGAGTCAAGGCAGAGCATCAAGTACCAAAAGGTCCATTGCAACCACTTGAAATTCCAGAATGGAAGTGGGAGCACATTACCATGGATTTCGTTACTGGTCTTCCCAAGGTTTCTCAAGGCATAGATGCAATTTAGGTCATTGTTGATAGATTGACCAAGTCTGCTCATTTCTTACCAATATGAGAAACTTATACACTTGAACGTCTTGCTCGTATGTACATAAATGAGATTGTAAGACTGCATGGTTTCTGATCGAGACCCAATATTCACTTCACGATTTTGGGTTAGCTTACAAAAAGCTATGGGCACGGATTTACGATTTAGTTCGGCATATCATCCTCAGATGGACGGACAATCAGAGAGGACTATTCAAAATCTTGAAGATTTATTAAGACTCTGTGTCCTTGACTTCAAGGGAAGTTGGGACAAGTTTTTACTATTGGTAGAGTTTTCTTAAAATAACAGTTATCATGGCTCCATTCGAGGCGTTGTATGGAAGAAAGTGTCGTTCTCCAGTATGCTGGGATGAGGTGGGTGAAGCAACGTTGTTGGGACCGGAGTTGGTACGTATGACTACGAAAAAGATTCAAACGATCCGACAACGTATAAAAAACTCACAAGACCGACAAAAGAGTTATGCTGATCTTCATCAAAAGGACGTGAAATTCGATATTGGAGATCATGTGTTGTTACGTGTTGCTCAATGGAAAGGAGTTATGAGATTTGGAAAGCGAGAAAAGCTCAATCCTTGATTCATTGGCCCATTTTTAATCCTCGATCGAGTAGGGACTGTAGCCTATAGACTCATTTTACCGCCAAGTATGTCTCGTGTTCATAACGTTTTTCATATATCCATGTTACGTAAATATGTGAAAGATCCGAACCACATTATTGTGTTAGAACCGGACGAAATAACGGAAGATTTAACGTATGAAGAGGTTCCTGTTCAAATCTTGCATAAGAAGGAACATATTCTACGCTCCAAGGTTATACCTCAAGTCAAAGTTTTGTGGAGAAACCACGATATTGAGGAAATGACCTGGGAGTTAGAATCTGAAATGAAATCAAGGTATCCTTACCTCTTCGACATACGAGGTACGTACCCTAATTTCGAGGGCGAAATTTCATAAGAAGGGGAGATTGTAAGACCCCAAATTTTATGAATAAAGATGAATTTTCTATAATTATCATTTTTTGAATATTATGGAATGAATTTGATATACTGTTATAGTTGCGGGTAATAGTTATAAATTTTGCAAAGTACGCAAGTTGTTATATAATATTCGATTGGTTGGGGAATATTCGCTTTAACAGGAATATTCGTATGACCAAGACAATCATTAGTGGACCCCATTAATGTAATTATTATCGGATTGAAAAAACGACAAAAATATTTTATGAAAATAACGGCGGAAGTTTTATCGTTAACTGTTGAAACACCTGGTGTTAAAAGTACAGGAATACGCGTGATTTCATAGTAGTACATGGTATTGATTATTGATGCTTACGTGAGAAGTCACTCAACTTTGTTTAATTATTGCTTCAGTAATTGTTGCACAGTATCTCACGTTAATTAATTCAATTATTGTCGATATTTTATATATTATTAAATCAATAATTGAGACGACGAAGTTATTAATATTATTATTTGCAATATTAACGATGTTTAGAAGTTCTGCCAAGGAGAGGTTTGGTCACCTAATTGGGCGCCAATAGAGAGAAATCCTTATTGAAAAGCTCACTCTTTCCTGGGAACGACCTGGTCGATTAATAGTGTGAATTATAATAATGATGATTAAGTTTTGTTTTATTAGTATTATTAATGTAATAAAACAGAAAAGCTTTTTATATAAAATAGAATACTTTTATAAAGTTATTCGTTTTATTAGACTATAAATAGAATATATTCTATTCTATTATGTATAATGTTTTACATATTAAAATTTTTTTATAAAAGCAGAATACTTTTATAAAGTTATTCGTTTTATTAGACTATAAATAGAATATATTATTTTTATTATGATAGTGTTTTGATAAAGTGCTGCATAGTATTTTGCATAGTAAAATCTTTTTATATAAAATGAATACTTTTATAAAGTTATTCATTTTATTAGATTATAAATAGAATATATTATATTTTATTTAAAAGATTTTGTTTTATTAGAATATTTTGTAGTAAATCAATACAGATAGTCCATTTAAAAGTAAATTAACTCGGACCGCTCAGAATTAGTTCTTATTCAGGTCCATTCTCCTATAAATAGAAGCTCATTCCTTTATTATTTCTTTTAATTCACTTTGAAACTCTAGAAAGAAACTATAGAGATAAAGAAGAAAAGTATTCTCGCTACTTCACTACTCCTATATCCAGATTTGTTCTAAGGTAAGGGTATTATTTCTTTCTTTCGTCTTCGTGAAGAGAATTTCATTATTCTATTCTTTGTTATTATGTTGGAATAACACGTCATGCCAAGTACCGCATACTTGGTAAAATTCTTTCGTTATTCCATTATTTATTATTATGTTGGAATAATCATCATGCCAAGTACTACATACATGGTGAAATTCTTCATTATTCCATTCTTTATTATTCATTGGAACATCCTCGTCATGCAATAATTACGCATGACCGGTTCCGTTATTTATTATTCATTGGAACATCTTGCTTGCATTTAATTTTGCCACGACACGGTTCCGTTATTTATTATTATTCGTTGGAATATCTTGTCGTGTGTTTACGCATGACCGGGTTCCGTTATTTATTTATTATTCATTGGAATAACACCGCGCATGCGGCCTATCGCATGCCTGGTGATTTCTTTTGTTATTCCATTCTTTATTATACTCAGTTGGTTAAAATTTTGACTTCTATACTCCATGAAATTAATGGAATATCCTTGATATTGTGCTTCATCCAATATCTTTTCATGAAAATATTCTTCTAAGCATTCTTGAATTTTACTCAACAAAGAAGTATCATGTTGACAATTTGGACGTTATTAGTTCGTGGATAAATTAATTCTTGAACTTGTTTTATTGAATTCTTATATCATTGTTATCATCCTCATGTTTATATTATGTTGAAAGTCATCTGTGGCATGTAGTGCATAGATGGACTTGGTATGATTATGACCAGGGATTAATTGGTATAATCATGACCGTAATGTTCCAAATGATGTGGTAAAAGTCCTCATTGGCCCGTAGTGCATTGATGGACAATTGTTGGCATGATTATAACCATTTATGAATACACGAATATCCTTGGCCCGTAGTGCATGGATAATTTATGGTTGTGATAGTAATGAATATCCTTGCCCGTAGTGCAGGGATGATGTGGATTATTTATTAAGCTGAGTCCCAGAGATAAAAGTGATGAAAAACTTTTTAAATCATAAAAGATAGTAGATTTTATTCTCTACTTGACTCTTTTAATGGATTGCTTGTTCCGCTGTAGTTAAACTTGATGTTTGTTATATTGTATCAGTTTAACACTGTTGAAGGCTAACGATAATTTATTTTGTATTATCTTAGTCATAATATTTCTTACTGGGCTAGTTGAGCTCACCCTTTTACTTTCATTGTTCTTTTCAGGAAATGAGAACGTAGCAGGGACTAGTCGGAGAACGGAGTGACGGTCCAAATAATAGCATTAGTAGTCCTCACTATTCTGTTAAATAGTGTGATAATAATTGTAATGAGAACTCAATTGAGTGTGGATATTGTCTAGATGATAATATTTGTATTAAAACTCACAGTATATATTTTGTCATATTTTACACGACTGTTGTATAGTTAAGTTGTATTTGAATTTTGTATCATGTATTTGGCGACTCAAGATAAGTGATGTATACCTATTTTAGGGGCGTCACATTTACTATCACATAAAATTATTCATATACCGCTTATATATATTCATATATATATTTTGATGATTCACGTGACTTATTCTGCACGTGAACTATTATATTTATATGAGTGTATATACAACTTACATATATTCATATGTATATGAATGTATATAAATTATATGTGATAATAAATTTATTTTTTCACTTAAAAGACTTTAGTGCGGTCTCTCTCTCTAGAAGTAGATTTCCAAGTTTACGAGTTGAAAGTTCAACATAGAACATTTATTCCCCGTACTATAATTTGTACTCGACTCTATCTATCCTTTTCCTTAATTGGACTAGAAAAGTATAACATGTGCATGCACGTCGTTCCATTTCACACTTCTTAGAAGCCACTTGTTGATGTTCAACTTTTAATTTAATTTTAGAATCTTGTTATATATTATGAGAATTTTCAATCGAATTATGATTATGATTATGATTATGATGTATTTGTATATATAAAATAAATAAAAATTAAGAAAAATTTCATTTTAATTTATTTTTTATCGCATATACTTTCAACGTTAATCGTAATTTAATTTTATCAAATACTTATATATATATATATATATATATATATATATATATATATATATGGGGTTCCATCCATTAGAATCCAATTTTGTGTGAAAGCAATCCCTTTTTTACATTGAAATTTTATTTACAGAAAAAAAAAAAATTTCGCCTAAAAAAGAAATTCACAAAGAATCGATCATTGTAGATAAAATATATATATATATATATATATATATATATATATATATATATATATATATATATATATATATATATATATATATACTTTCTATGACCCTCTAGATCTTGTAGTCAAATTACGTAATACGTACGGTTAATATTATAAAATTAATTGTAATCTAGGTTGTTAACCAAACCATTCAGTTATTGATGGTTTCAGACTTTCAGTTAATATTTTGGGTTACGTACGACTGTTTTATCATTAAAACTTAAAAGAGAAAGAAAAAAAACTTAGTGTGCATTAAAATAAACGTCAGAAGTTAAAATGAGATTTTATTTTGAATGGAGGAATACTAGATGTCAATTTTAAGTAGTTAATTAGAAAATATAAAATTCTTGTTTCCAAGCGAATTAAAATGCCATTACAAATTTTAATTTCGGAGAATCTTCTGAATTTGTTTAAGGTTAATTATTATATATTTGATCGACTTAAATCCAAATATTTCAGTTTAGATTAACATAAAATATTTATATATAAAAGAAAATCCAAAATTTTAAATGTCAATATTTTGTTCAGATTTAATACGTTTATTTTCAAGTAAACGGAATTTTGAAGGAATTTAATATTTACAATGTAATACTCCAGTCTTATATTGAAAGATAGAGAAAAAATATATCTGCATATAAGAAAATAATTAGTTACTACCAATAGTACCTTCAAGTCATGATCTTTTGGATGAGTCTATGGTAGACTAAGATGAGCCAATAAAATACTATTAAGTCAGTGGTTTAGAACTTTATTTGTATGAATTTGATTTGATTCAGACTTGAGATTTAATCCGAGATTTGTTTCGAACTTAGTACTTAACCTGAGTTATTTCATATAATATACTCTCGAAAGCTCGAGTAAGGTCATCTGATCAAATTGGCGGGTTGTTTCATATATTGTCTGATTAGTAATAATAATACAATATTTCTGATTATTCTAGCTAGCCGCAAATCACATGATTATTATATAAGTTTGCTTTGTTTGACCTGTTGGCGGGCGGTTTCAAAGTAGTAAGATGAGCTACCTACTAAATACTACTCCATTAACAATATAATTTAATGAAATGAACCCAATTACGTACAGAAAACAATTAATTATTAATTTCTTTATTTAATTAATGAAATTAATTAATTTCTTGTTATATATTGAATAATAAGATTTACCGTCAGCACAGATGTCAAAAGGGATAGTTACTTGCTCCATCGATCGTGTTGTGCATTTTCTTTTCTTTAAAAACCCTGGAACATGCCGGGAATATATATATAGGAAAACATGAATGAATGACAGTCAAAAAGGGATATTATAAAAAAATAAAAAAAATTAAAAAAAAAGACTACAAATTGTAGTACGGGTGTTCTATGTTGACCTTTATATAGTAAACATGGAAATGTACTACCATTCGTTGAACCCATTAAAATTTACTCTATTAATTCTCTTATTTATTTAAGGAATATGATTAAAAGTATAATGAATTTCAGTAACAAGTATCTCGGACTCTTCTCGGTTATAATCATTACAATATCATTAAGCCTCATATTAACAATGAAAAATTATAATAATAATTAAAACTCCCTTGAAAGAAGAAATTACTAATTAACTCCTACAATTATATATATATATATATATATATATATATATATATATATATATATAAGATAATTCACACAAAACACCGGTGAAAATCAAGTTGTAATTAATATTTAAACCTTAATCATCTAATTTAAATCTTCATTAACAATTTACTCTACAATGTAAACTTGACCATAACTGTCCCTCCTAGTTTATGTTTAGGGATTTTCCTCATCCCCCATGGCATGTAACGTAACATATATAGGCTCGTGCCTGCCGACCATAATAAATTTAAAATCGCATAATACCCTCTCCATTTAGAATTTTATTTTAATTAATTTATGAAATTTTAAATTTAGATGTGATTTTTTTTAATTTATGAAATAATAATTTTGTACTTAATAATATTTTTTAAATAATTTACAAAATTAACATGAATCAAAATTAAATAAATTCGCATCATTTTAAGATTTAAATTTCATAAAAGAGACTAAAAAATAATAAATTAAATTAATCTCTTTTTGTGGGTCGGAGAGAGTAATATAATTACAAACTTATTCGATTTCTTCCATCTTTGCTTAATTTTTTATTTTAATAAAGTCGAGCATTACTTAATAATTCACTAGGTTTCCCTAATAGAATAAAAAAAATGCGAAAATCAATTAAAATATTCTAAGCCACCTTTTAAAAATCAACTAGTATTAGACCAAAATGTGGTGGTTAGGACATTTTTTTTTCTTTTTAATATTCTAGAAAAAAAATTAACCGAAAGGAATGAAGATGGAGAGAATAGTAGTCTAGTGAGTAGTATAGAGTTTGAACTCAAACTTGTACTTCTATTGGCCCACTTAAACACTCTCAAAAGTTATACTTAGCGTATAATCTAAAGGGACCCAACTCAATAATATTAATATTAATCAGCAAGAAAGCTTTATGGTCCAAAATTAAATGAGTTGGGAAATATCTTAATTTAGTTTCAAAAAATTAATATTTTAAAAGAAAGGGAATATATTTGTTACTTGAAGACCAAACATGTACAAAACTTATGGTGCAATAACAAATGATCGATTAAATCAGTCTCTCAAATATTTACATGAAAAAAAATTGAATTTAATTATAGATGAATATTGTAAAGTGTATATGACATTTTTTTATCAGTGAATTCCAATACGAATTTTAATTAATTTAGAGCTGATTATAAAATATACGAAATTTTTAGAAGATGGTAAAATTGTCAGCCGATCCCGTCGATTAGTTGAACCTTATAAATTTTTTGTCATGTATAGTTTTTTATTTTTTATTTTTTGATGTAAGGTTTACACTCTTCTATGTACTAATAGAAAAAAAAAAAGAATAGAAAACTTAAATTAGAACAGAAAAGAAAATAATAGAAAACTTAAAATTTTCCTTTGTGTTGTTTCTGAGTTTTTAATAGAAAATAATAAAAAATTTAAAATTGAGGACATGAGTTGTTATTTAAAATTTATTATATTAAAAATTGAGGATAATATGAGAATTATAAAAATATTACGTATTTCAATTTTTTTTCTGTCCAAATCAGACCAATTTTGGACGGAAAATTTTAGTAAAAAAAGTGGTCAAGTTTTTTATCTATTTCTTTTCTTTTCCGTTTATTAAAAAATTCAGAAACATAAGAATTAAAAAAAAAATTAATTTTTTTATTTTATTTTATTTTAAAACTCAGAAACAGATCGTAAAATAGTGTGAAAAGTAAAAGCCAAAAAACAAAAAGAAAAGAGTGTGAAAAGGGTAGGTTTACACTCTTCTACGTACGTTACCAAATTAATACTAAATGACTATATCGGGTACCGTGTAGATTCACTGACAATATTAATATATACGCGCTCCTGTTTCTTCATTGCTTGATTACCTAACCAACCACCACACTCTTTGCTCTCGCAACCACCTACGGGCCTGCCCGCTCGCTATGATGTAACCTTTTCGATTAATTAATTTACTGGCTAATGTTTATCTAATTTGTCAAGATTAAAAATAGTTCATAGGTTCATAGAAACACAAGCGCAAATCAATCCTTCAATCCTTATCCTTATATATAAACATATCATAATCTATCTTTTAACTCAATCAATTTAAAATCAATTAATTAATCTGACTACCAAACACACCCAATTTTAATCAATTAAAATCAATTTGATTTTTAACACAGTTAACTTGGCTTCCAAACACACCCAATTTTAATCAATTGAAATCAATTTAATTTTTAAGAGAGTTAAAAATCAATTAATTAATCTGTCTTCCAATTTGATTTCCAACAGAAACTCAATAAATTTCAAATTAATGATTTCCAACAGAAACTCAATTAATTTCAAATCAATTAATTAATTAACACACCCAATTTTAATCAATTGAAATCCCACATACAACCCAATTTTAATCAATTAAAATCCCATATACAATTGATATTAACCATTAATATATAATATTAACCATTAATACATAACAGAAAACCATTAATTCAGTTGCCTCTTCCAATTCAATAATTTTTCTTTTTCTTTCATATTCAAAACTGCCACACGGATTCATGCTATACAACATTGCATTAAAATTAAGATACAGAGTTAAATCAATAGACAATCCAAAAGACAACACTCACTATAGCCATAAATATTAAAATTGGTACACTACAGGAAAAAACTTTATTTCCAACGGAATTATGGTCGACTAAACATATTCAGTCGATGTAATCTAAGACCGACAAAATATTTAGTCGACATTAATTCAGTTGGAATTAATGTATCCTCGACGGACATCAGTCGAATATAAGGTCCTCTCCTTGGCGCTAGATTTTCCCGCCAGCGCGAATATATAGTCGACGGAATATGTGTCATCCTCGACTGACTAATGCGTCGAGGTTATATTAAGGTCGACCGACCCAACCTCGACGGACTTCCGTCGAAAATAAACCTAAAAAAACCCTTCCCCTTCCTTGCGCCCTCTCATTTTCATTTCCCTTTCTATTTCTAATAAACCAGTCGACTGATATCTCTCTCTCTCTCATACGCTATGCCTAACCCCCTCCACCGGCCCCCCACCCAAAGACCCAGACCAGACCTTGACTCCCTTCTACCGGTCGTCCCCCTGCACGACCCCACCCCCGCCCTACACCACCAGTATTCCCCACCCCTCCCCTATCGACGCGTCGTCCCCCAGCCCCTCAGACGTCCTGTTAGTCCCAAATTGACCCAACCCACCCCACCTACCCTACCCTATCCTCGGTACCCCCACTCCCAAACCCCTTCCCCGGTACCCCAACCCCTCTCCCCCAAACCCCGGCTCCTGTTAAATTACCACACCCACCTAACACTCATCGTCACGGCCACCACCCACCGCCATGGGACTTAGACTCTCTTCTTTCCTAATTTTCCAGGTATTGAGTATATATTATATATATGTTAGTAGTATGAAATTTGAGTATGAAATTTGTGTATGAATTTGGTATTATAATGTGCAATTGGTCTAAATTTATTTTGTTTTTGGATTGATATTACTAGAATTGTGGTATTATAATGTATATATGAATTCAATTTTTTGTCATTTGCAGCTTCTGTACATGTATAGCATCCATTTTATTGTTTGATTTTATTTTCTTTTATATAATTTGTAGTGTATATTTCTTCAATTTCAATATTGTGTGTTGAATGTTAATAGCAGTAAACTAATTTTATGCTTGATATTTTTGACGAAATTTCCCACGAAATTCTGTCATAATTCTTGAGATGCAAAATCTATTGGCTCTAATAACTATTTATTACTTAATTTACTAATACTAAAATTCACTAATTAAGTAGCATTTACTTAATTAGTTTTGAACAAATAATTTATACTTCAAATATCAATTATTTTAATCAAATTAATTAAAAAAACAAAATAAAATAAAATTCACTATTTAATATACTAATATATAATTAGAATAAAATAAAATAAAGTTTAATAAATGAAATAAATATAATTTAATATATAAATAGATTAAATGAAGAATAAAATTATTAATAAATAAATAAAATAAATAAAACAATAAATTTTATTTAATTTAGTTTATTAAATAAAATAAATTTTAAAAATGAGATAATATAATGTAATAAAAAAATAAATTAAATTAAAATAATTAATAAATTAAAATAACATAAAATAAAAATAAAATAAAATAAATTTAATTTAATAAATAAAAATTAAATTTAATTTAATTTAATAATTAATAAATGTTATAAGGTAGTTTAATTTAATTTAATTTAATAAAAAAATTTAAAAATTATATTATATAATACAAAATAAAATAAAATAAAACAAAATAATTAATAAAATAAACTAAAATAAATTAAAATAATACATTAAATCAACTCAAAATAATAAACTAAGTAGCATTTGCTTAGTTGGGATGCAATTCAAAGAGACTGAAGATATACGAATGTTGTCACGAAAATAAAATAATATACTTTGCAACTTAAATAGAAACCCTTTTGACAAGTAGGAGTGAATATCGAACAGTAGTATCTATAGATTCCAAATAACAATTCTAATAAACTAAGTACCGTTTACTTAATTTTTCATTGGCAAAATAAACTAAGTAGCATTTGCTTAGTTTGCCATAATTTTCAATAAACTCGATAATAGTCTACCTACATATATATGTATTCTTCCTTGTATGCAGGATTCGACGTAGCAGTTACAGCTAATAGTACTCCAACCGGTTCCTCGATAGCAATTAAAAAAAATGGTCGTAGTTTCTGTTTGTGTCTTATACTCGAATAATAAAGTTAATTGAATTATTGAAGACATTATCATCTTTCATCCATCATGCAGATGCCAACATACGGAAGGGGTTCCATTAAGTTGTTGAACAAAGTTATAGGGTAAGCAACCCTCTAAATGAGCGAACGATCACTTCTCTACAAGGAATGAAGCATTGCCTGATATGGGTCCAATCCATGACATAGACAGCTTCTCACCACTCCAAATTCCTCTTCTCACCACTCCAAATTCCTCAGATGGGTATTTGGAGTGGTGAGAAGCTTTCTATGGCATAGATTGAACCCATATCAGGTAATGATTCATTCATAGTAAAGAAGTGATCGTTCGTTTATCTAGAGGGTTGCTTAACTTCGAACTTTGTTCAATAGCTTAATGGAACTCCTTCGGGATGTTGTCATCTGTTATGGTGGAACAAATGGTGAATGTCCGAGAATTCAATTAACTTTATTAATAGAGTATAAGACACAAACAGAACTACGACCCTTTTTTTGTCATTCATCTCACATGAATCGGGTTTAGATTATTAATTAGAATCGCAACTAATATGAAACTTAGATTAGAAACCCGTTTGACATTCACTTAGTAGGAGTGAATGCCGAATAATCCCTAGTTTGGGACTGTTACTGAATGTTATGTCTCTTACTTAGGTCGGTGCTAATTCACAAGGTGCATACGTGTTTATTATATTTTGAGGATTTTTCAGCTCGTGTCTCTACATATGTTCTTCGAGTGCATACTTAGACTAAGTTGTCTTGGTCTATTTCATGTACTTGAAGACCATGGGGAGGTGATGCTGAAATTTTCTTAAAATATTATAAACACGCACATTGTGAATGGCACTAGTGAGGAGACGCATTCAGGAACGGGATAGAAGCCTAACCCCTGTAGGTAAACTAAATACATGCATATATATTCTAATTGGGTATTTTCTTCAATTAAAGATGTCAGCCGACCGGAGTTGGATGTACCGTAGGATACCAATTGATGGGAAGGGATTAGTTGATGCGTACCTCTATTTATTATTTTGAAATAGTAAGGGTTGATTTGATTAATGTGGTTAGTTATGGGTAAAATACGCAAATATTTTAAATAAGCAAGTGGTTATAAAATATTCATTGTTGTCGGGGAATATTTGTTTGGTCGTGGAATATTCTTACTGTGACGCCCCCAAAATAGGTATACATCACCCATTTTGAGTCGTCAATAACATGGTACAGAAATAACTACAACTTTATTAATACAACATGAAAACTATGAGTTTAAATACAAATATTGTCGTCTAGACAATATTCACACCCAAATAAGTCCTCATTATAATTATTGTTACATTATTTTACAAAAATGGTGATGACTACTAAAACAACTTTCTAGAATCATCATTCCACACTCCGACTAGAACTCGCTACATTCTCGCCTCCTAAGAAGAAAAATAGAACAAAAAGGAAAAGGGTGAGCTCAACTAGCCCAGTAAAGAATATTATGACTAAGATAATATAGAACAAATTATCGTTAGTCTTCAACAGGAAAAAATCTGATAAAATACAATAGACAACAAGTTTCAGATCAATATTCGCAGCGAAAATAATAATTCATAGAAGAGTTACGTAGAGAATGAAATCTACTATAATCTATGAATTTAAAAGTCCATCATCAATATTTTATCCCTGTAACATCAGTCAATATTCATCTTGAATCAAATATCCATCTTTGCACTACAGGCCAAATATATTCATCAGTTGGTCATGTTCATCTCAACACCTGTACATCTTTGCACTACGTGCCAAAGATATTCATAAGAAAATCAACCATCTTTGCACTACAGACCAAAGATATTCAGTAATACCATCATTTAGGACTGAGGATGATGAAAAATATTTTAAAGAAAATGAATCCAGTGAAACAAAAGAACAAATATTAAAGATTCGTACTTTAAACAATCCGAGTTCAAAAATATTTCATAAATAATCATAGTGAAGTAAAATTTAAGAATGATCAAAACATGGATACAATCAAAGCTAGTATCCATAATAGCTATTTTGAATAAAAAATAAAATTTTAATTTTTCTATGAATAGTGCTGTATTCGTGAATAGTGTCGTATACGTGAATAGTACCGTATACGTGAATAGTAATCCCGACACTAAAAGACAAGAATTTTACAAGAAAAATCTTACCAATAATCCGGCATAATGATATTAGAAGAAATAATGTCATTTTAAAAAAAATAATATCCCTTACCTCGAAAGAATAGTACTTCTAGCTGGAATACTGAATATAGTGTTGAAGGGAACTTGTACCGTATAACAACACTCAAAGTATCAAAATACTCACAAGAATACGCTCAATATATCGAGAGAGAAAGAGAGAGAAAACTTTAGTTTCTGGTGTGATTTTCAATTCTAACTTAAGCACTCTATTTATAGGAAAATGCTTAGAACACCAAAGCAGAAAATTTAATATAATATTAATATATTATATATAAATTTCTACGCACACATTCTAAGATCTGAATTCAGCCATGTTTGACAACAAGTAAGCCCACCAAACATATTAAAAAAGTTTTTCTTTTAAAACAAATTTAAAACTTTTAAAAAATAATTATTTAGGAACTTCAGAACTTCAATAATTCATGATAAATAGCCCTTTTCTCAGAAAAATTCAAACCTCATGTCTTTTTTATAGAAAATTTCATTCTCTACAACTTTACAGAAGAAATGTTTCCAAATTCCAAACAGAAATTGTCCGAAATCCACAAACGGGCGATTTTATAGGCTATAATCAAATTTCAGTCAAGAAATGGGGTCCGCGAACATGAAAAATATGTTTTAAATATTTTTAGTAACAGAAATACTCTTCCTCCTCATTTATTCATATATCCCACATTCATTGTAAAAATATCATCATTATTATATTATTATTATAATATAATAATATATTTAAATGAATTATTTTATCAGAAAAAGATAAAATATTAATTTTCAACAATTGTCACATGAAATTTTTTTCCCATCTATATCCACATAAAATCAATATTTTCCTCATCATATAAATTAATAATTAATTATTCACAAATAATATTACGAATTACAACATCGACAACCGCATAGTTCCCACGAAAGAGGGGCTTTCCAATAAGGATCTCTCCTTCTTGGCGCAGCAATTAGATGACCAAACCTCTCCTTGAGCGTAACTTTCTAGACATTGCCAATAATGTTATCTAATAATATTATTAGGATAATATGAATTATTGCTAGATAATGGAAAATCTTCGCAGTAGTGACAATTATTGAAACAACGATAATATAAAATATCAACGCAAAGAATTATTGAATTAATAAAATAAAATCTTTGAGCGATAATTCACGTAACAATTATTGAGTAGTGCCTTTCACGTAAGATTCAATAATTGGTGCAATCAAATGCTACTTATTTTTTAACCCACCAAAGTATTCCAACAAGTAATAGCAGAATAACTACAACTACGTTATTTATAAACAACTTATATTTGTCGTTTTCCTTCATCCAATCGCTTTCCGTTATGGGGCCCACACAAGGCTGCGTCGTCGTACGAATATTCCCCGACAGTAAGAATATTCCACGACCAAACGAATATTCCTCGACAACAATATATATTTTATAACCACTTGTTTATTAGAAATATTTGCGTATTTTACCCATAATTAACCACATTAATCAAATCAACCCTTACTATTTCAAAATAATAAATAGAGGAAATATAATTTCATTTATAATAAGCCGGGGTCTTACAACCTCCCCTCCTTATGAAATTTCGTCCTCGAAATTGACGTACGTACCTGGTGTTTCGAAAAGGTGAGGATACCTTGCTTTCATTTCCGTTTCCAATTAACAGGTTATTTCCTCAATAGCATAGTTCCTCCACAAAACTTTGACTTGTGGTATGACCTTTGTGCGTAGGACATGCTCTTTCCTATCCAAGATCTTGACAGGTACCTCTTCGTACGTTAAGTCCTCGGCTATCTCATTCGGTTCTAACTCAATAACGTGGTTCGGGTCTTTTACATATTTATGAAGCATAGATATATGAAAAACATTATGAACACGAGACATACTTGGAGGTAACGCGAGTCTATAGGCTACATTTCCTACTCTGTCAAGAATCTAAAATGGACCAATAAATCTTTGATTGAGCTTTCCTTTTTTTCGAAATCTTGTAACTCCCTTCCATGGGGAAACACGCAACAAGCAACAATACATAATCTCCAATACTAAATTCCACATCCTTTCGATGAAGATCCGCATAACTCTTTTGTCGATCTTGAGTCGTTTGTATACGTTGTCGAATTATTTGGATCTTTTCCGTAGTCATACGTACCAACTCGGGTCCCAACAATGTTGCTTCACCCACCTCATCCTAACATATTGGAGAGCGACACTTTCTTCCATACAATGCTTCGAATGGAGCCACACCTATACTTGCCTGATAACTATTGTTGTAGGAGAATTCCACCAATGGTAAATACTTATCCCAACTCCCTTTGAAATCTAGGACACAGAGTCTTAATAGATCTTTAAGTGTTTGAATAGTCCTCTCGATTGTCGTCGTCGTTTGAGGATGGTATCTTGAGGCCGAATCGTAAATCCGTGTCCATAGCTTTTTGCAAGCTAACCCAAAATCGTGAAGTGAATCTTGGGTCATGATCCGAAACTATGGATACTGGCATGCCATACAATCTCACAATCTCATTTACATACATATGAGCAAGGCGTTCGAGGAATAAGTCTCCGATATCGGCAAGAAATGAAGCGGACTTGGTTAATCTATCAACAATAACCCAAATAGCATTTATGCCTTGAGAAACTGTGGGAAGACCCGTAACGAAATCCATGGTAATGTGTTCCCACTTCCATTTCGGAATCTCAAGTGGTTGCAATGGACCCTTAGGCACTTGATATTCTGCCTTTACACGTTGACAAGTTAAACACCTCGAGATAAACTTTGTAATCTCTCTCTTCATTTTTTCGACCAAAATGTATGTCGAAGATAACGATACATTTTGGTACTGCCAAGATGGATTGCAAACGGTGTATTGTGTGCTTCGATCATGATCTTGTACTTCAAATCAGAGTCGTTAGGAACACAAAGTCTGGAGTGTACTCAAAGTATTCCTTCTTCATCGATTCTTTCTTCTGGAATAGTACCTTCTTGTACTTTCTTCTTCATACGCATTAGCTCCGGGTCTGTGGCTTGAGCAACTTTAACTTTATCAATTAAAGTTGGTTCTATGCGTATACTTGTCATCATTGCACTCGTTCCTGCATATGATCTTCTACTCAACGCGTCAGCTACCACGTTTGCTTTTCCAGGATGGTATTGAATGGTGTGGTCATAATCTTTTAACATCTTAAGCCAACGTCGTTGCCGTATGTTGAGTTCCTTTTGGGTGAAGAAATATTTGAGGCTTTTATGGTCTGAATATATCTCCACTTTCTCTCTATATAGATAGTGCCTCCAGATCTTTAGCGCAAAAATGACTGCTGCCAACTCTAGATCATGAGTAGGATAATTCTTCTCATACTCTTTAAGTTGTCGCGAGGCATAGGCTATGAATTTCCCACGTTGCATGAGAACACATCCTAATCCTTTGCCTAAAGCATCGCTGTAGATAACAAATCCATCCGAACCAGATGGTATTGTCAGAACAGGTGCCAAAATGAGTCTCCTCTTAAGCTCTTGGAAACTCTTCTCGCATTCCTCGCTATATACGAATTTTGTTTCTTTCCAAGTCAGCTAAGTTAACGGAGTAGTGATTCGAGAAAATTCTTCCACAAATCTCCGATAATAACCAGCTAAGCCCAAAAAGCTACGTACGTCGGTTACCGACTTCGATTGCTCCCAACTTTGTATTGCTTCAATCTTCGCCGGGTCGACAGATACTCCATGTTTTGACACCACATGCCCAAGGAATGCTACTTCCTCAAGCCAGAACTCGCATTTCTTCATCTTGGCATATAGCTTATTTTCACGAAGCCTTTGGAGTACCAGCTTCAAATGGTGCTCATGATCTTCACGGCTTTTTGAATATATGAGGATGTCATCAATAAAGACAACAATGAACTGATCCAAATAATCCTTGAATACTCGGTTCATCAAATCCAAAAAGTCGCAAGAGCATTAGTTAATCCAAAAGACATGATTAAGAATTCATAATGCCCGTACTGAGTTCTGAAGGCAGTCTTTAGAATATCCTCAGTTCTAATCTTCAGCTGATGATATCCGTAATCTTAAAATCGATCTTTGAAAAGAATATTGCTCCTTATGAATCGTCAAACGGTCATCGATCACGAGGTAGAGGATACTTATTCTTGATGGTGACATGGTTCAATTCCGGTAGTCAATACAAAGTCGCATACTCCCGTCTTTCTTCTTTACAAATAAAAACAGAGCACCCCGAGGAGATGTCTTAGACGAATAAAACCGATGTCCAACAACTCTCGTAGTTGGACCTTTAACTCCTGAAGTTCAATAGGAGCCATTCGATATGGGGTTTTAGAAATGGGCTTTGTAGTAGACTCAAGATCAATAAAGAATTCAACTTCACGTTCTGGGGGTAGACCGGAAAGTTCTTCAGGAAATACGTCAGGAAATTTACTAACAACAGGAATATTATTCAAATCTGACGTGTCTTTATTCAAATCCATAACATGGGCTAAGAAAGCTTGACATCCGTTTTTCAATAAACGAATAGCTTTATGATTTGATATGACTGTGATTGATTTTGATGGTTTAGTTGCTTGAATTCGTACAACAAGTTGGTTAGGAATATGAAAACTAACAACCTTATGAAAACAATCAATTTTGGCATAATGAGTGGTTAACCAATCAATCCCTAAAATCACATCAAAAGCAAGTATCTTTAAAGAGATAAGGTTAACAGGTAATGTGATGGTACCAACTTGGATCAAACAAGATTTATAAACAGTGGATGTAATGAATGTTTTTCCTAATAGAGTCTCCACAGATAAATCAAAGTCTAATATCTCCGGAGTCAAGTTTAAACGTTGAGCACAAGTAGGAGAGATAAATGAATGGGTAGCACCGGTATCAAGTAAGGTATAAACTTCGCAAGAATTAATGATTAGCTTACCCGTGATCATTTCGTTTGGGTTCCTCGCATTTTGACCAACCACAACAAACGCTCTTCTAAGGCTGTTGACTTTGACTTTTCCGGGATGACCTTTTGAGTCACCATCCCATTGGACTTGGTTTATTCATTGTATAATCTCGGCGATATGTCCTTCCTTTTCTTAATTATAATATACCTTGAGCAGGTTGTGGACAGTTTGACCGATATGTCCCTCTTTTTCGCATTTATAAGATACGACCAGGTGGTCGTTCTCCTCCCTAAGAACCGATTCTTTCTTGGTGTCGACGTCTTCACATGGTCATTGTTGAATCTCCTCTTTTAAAATCTCCTCCCGACTCGCTTCTTCTATTCTCATGGCTACGACTACCACCGGAGTGGTTACCATTTTGTAAAATCTTTTTCTTCTCCGGTGGTTATCGTTATTACATTGATAGCTATCTCCGGTATGATCATGGTTGTGGTCCCTCGGTTGAACGTACTCGTTATCTCGCTATAATAATTGAGCCCTGTTGACAACATCTGAATAGAGAGAAAATTTATGAGAAATGAGATATTGACGTATGTCGGGTTTCAAACCTCTCAGAAACATCCGCGTCATACGTTCCTCATTCTCCACCAAATGAGGTGCAAACCTGGATAACTCTGCAAACTTCGGCTCGTACTAGGACATCGTCATGTTATTTTGTTCCAATCTAATAAACTCCACTTCCTTCATATGACGAATACTTTTAGGAAAGTACTTGTCATTGAACAGTTTCTGAAATGTCTCCCAAGACACGCCGATCTGACAATGAGGATGGGTACGCTTCATGATTCCCACCGAGAATCGCCTCATTCTGAGAACATAAAGGTGGCGAATGGAACCTTATGTTCCTCCGTGCATCCCAAGACGTCGAATATCTTGGTAATTTTCTTGACCCACGTGTCCGCCTTAATCGGATCCGGCTTTTCCCAAAATTCTGGTGGTCCTAACTCTTTGAACTGCTTGGCTGTGACAAACCGTGCGTTGTTATCATTTCCACAGGTGTTTTGAACACGAGTCTCCCTCGTCTGATTTTTCATGAACTGCAAAAAACTTCTAAACATCCCGTCGTTCATCATCTGCTCAATGGTGTTGTTCACAGGAGGAACATTGCCAGCCTGTTGCACGTTTTCCTCATTGGTGAGCAAAGGTGTCTCCACGGTCTCATTTACTCCACTATTCACATTCTCAGTCGACATTCTCAAATACTGCCATAAAACAAAGGTTAATTAAGGAAATCGACATATCACATAATATCCCTATATACTGACCAACTAACAAATAAGCTTAGGTAAGACACACTAGCGAAGGATTTACTTGTCTCTCCCCTCCTAGTTCTATTCCCCGATCTCCGCCAGAGATGATATCCCTAAGCTCTGATATCAACTGTGAATCCACCAAAATAGGTATACATCACCCATTTTGAGTCGTCAATAACATGGTACAGAAACAACTACAATTTTATTAATACAACATGAAAACTGTGAGTTTAAATACAAATATTGGCGTCTAGACAATATTCACATCCAAATAAGTACTCATTACAATTATTGATACATTATTTTACAAAAATAGTGAGGACTAATAAAACAACTTTCTAGAATCATCATTCCCACTTTAGCATTAGAACTACATGACATTCTCGCCTCCTGAAGAAAAATGGAACAAAAAGTAAAAGGGTGAGCTCAACTAGCCCGATAAAGAATATTATGACTAAGATAATATAGAACAAATTATCGTTTATCTTGACAGGAAAAATATGATAAAATACAATAGACAACAAGTTTGATTAATATTACAGCGTGAAATAATAATTCATAGAAGAGTTACGTAGAGAATGAAATCTACTATAATCTATGAATTTAAAAGTCCATCATCAATATTTTATCCTGTAACATCGATCGATAATCATCATGAATCAAATATTCATCTTTCTTCTTCCATGTGCCAAAGATATTCATCGATTGGTCATGTTCATCTCAACACACTGTACATCTTTGCACTACGTGCCAAAGATATTCATAAGAAAATCAACCATCTTTTGCACTATTAAGGCCAAAGATATTCGATAATACCATCATTTAGGGTGAGGATGATGAAAAATATTTTAAAGAAAAGCGAATCGATTGAAACAAAGAAAAAATATTAAGGATTCGTACTTTAAACAATCAGGGTTCAAAAATATTTCATAAATAATCATAGTGAAGTAAAATTCAAGAATGATTAAAACATGGATACAATCAAAGCTAGTATCTATAATAGATATTTTGGACAAAAATGAAAATTTAATTTTTACGTGAATAATAAAAGTATCGTGAATAGTGTCATATCGTAAATAGTAACCCAAACATTTCAAAAGAAAAGAATTTCACAAGAAAAATCTTACCGATAATCAAACATAATAATATTAGAAGAAATAATATCATTTTAAAAAAAATAATATCCCTTACCTCGAAAGAATAGTACTTACATTTGGAATCTTTGAATATAGTCTTTGAAGGAACTTGCACCATATAACAACACTCAAAATATCAAAATACTCACAAGAATACGCTCAATATATCGAGAGAGAAAGAGAGAAAAAACTTTAGTTTTGGTGTGATTTTCAATTCTAACCTAAGCACTCTATTTATAGGAAAATGCTTAGAACATCAAAGCAGAAAATTTAATCTAATATTAATATAATATATATAAATTCCTAAGCACACATTCTAAGATCTGAATTCAGCCATGCTTGACAACAAGTAAGCCCACCAAACATATCAAAAAAGTTTTTATTTTAAAACAAATTTAAAACTTTTAAAAATTAATTATTTCGGAACTTCAGAACTTCAATAATTCATAATAAATAGCCCTTTTCTCAGAAAAATTCGAACCTCATGCCCTTTTTATAGAAAATTTCATTCTCTACAACTTTGCAGAAGAAATATTTTTCAAATTCCAAATAAAAATTGTCCGAAATCCACAAACGGACGATTTTACAGGCTATAATCAAATTTCAGTCAAGAAATGGGGTCCACGAACATGAAAAACATGTTTTAAATATTTTTAGTAATAAAAATACTCTTTCTCCTCATTTATTCATATATCCCATATTCATTGTAAAAATATCACCATTATTATATTATTATAATATAATAATATATTTAAATGAATTATTTTATCAGAAAAAGATAAAATATTAATTTTCAACAATTGTCACATGAATTTTTTTTTCCATCTATATCCACATAAAATCAATATTTTCCTCATCATATAAATCAATAATTAATTATTCACAAATAACATTACAGAATCACAAGACTGACAACCAGGCAGTTCCCACGAAAGAGAGGGCTTTCCAATAAAGATCTCTCCTTATTGGCGCACAATTAGATGACCAAACCTCTCCTTAGCCAGAACTTTCTAGAACTTTCCACAGAAGGCTGGGCCGTCGTACGAATATTCCCCGACAGTAAGAATATTCTACGACCAAACGAATATCCCCGACAACAATATATATTTTATAACCACTTGTTTATTTAAAATATTTACGCATTTTACCCATAACTAACCACATTAATCAAATCAACCCTTACTATTTCAAAATAATAAATAGAGGAAATTTAATTTCATTTATAATAAAAATTTGAGGTCTTACACTTTACCGGTCGGGGGAATATTAAATTACAGTAGCAATGATTGCTAATATGTGGGCCCTATAACGGAAAGCGATTGGATGAAGAAAACGACAAGTATAAGTTGTTTATAAATAACAACGTAGTTGTTACCATTAATACTGTTGGAATACCTGGTGGTTAAAAAATAGTAGCACACGGTATTGCACCAATTATTGATTCTTACATAAGAAGGCACTACTAAATAATTGTTACATTAGTTACTGTTCAATATTTTATTTTATTGATTCAATAATTGCTACGTTGATATTTTATATTATTTTTGTTTCAATAATTGTCACTACACAGTATTTTTATTATCAAATCAATAATTCATATTATTTGAATAATATTATTAGATAACATTATTGGCAATGTCTAAAAATTACATTTCTAAGGAGAGGTTTGGTCACCTAATTCCTTATTAGTAAGGAGAAATCCTTATTGGAAATCCCCTCTTTCCAAGAGCAGTGCAGTTTGTCGATATTGTGATTACGTAATATTATTTGTGAATAATTAATTATTGATTTATATGATAAGGAAAATATTCATTTTATGTGGATATAGATGGAGAAAATTTTAAAGTGACAATTGTTGAAAAATTGATATTTTATCTTTTTTGATAAAATAATTCATTTAAATATATTATTATATTTTAATAATATAATAATGGTGATATTTTTACAATGAATGTGGGATATATGAATATATGAGGAGGAATAGTATTTTTTTTGCAAAAGTTGTTTAAAACATATTAAACATGTCTGTGGGCCAATTTCTTGACTGAAATTTGATTATATCCTGTAAAATCGCCCGTTTGTGGATTGGATGCCACATTTGGAATTTGGAAAAACTTTCTTCTGCAAAGTTGTAGAGAATGAAATTTTCTATGGAAAAAACATAACGTTCAAATTTTTCTGACAAAAGAGCTATTTATTATGAATTATTGAAGTTCCGAAGTTCCGAAATAATTGTTTTTGGAAGTTTTAATTATTTTTAATATGAAAAACGTTTTTATCATTAATTGTGGGTCTTGCATGTGATGTAAATTGCTGAATTCAGATCTAAGAATGTGGGCATAAAAATTTGTATATATATATATATTAATATTTTATTAAATTTTACTGCTTTTGGTATTCTAAGCATTTTCCTATAAATAAGGTGCTTAGGTTAGAATTGAAAATCACTTTAAATGAAGTTTTTCTCTCTATATTATCGAGCGTATTCTTGTGAGTATTTTGATAATTTGAGTGTTGTTATATTTGCTGCAAGTTCCTTCAAATATATATATATGATATTCCAAATTTGTAAGTCTTATTCTTTTCAAGGTAAGGGATGTTATTTTTTAAAAATGATATTATTTATTCTAATATCATTACGCTTGGGATTATTGGTAAGATTCTTCTTGTGAAATTCTTGTCTTTTAGTGTCTGGAGTTACTATTCACGATACGATTAATTATTCACGAATCTAAACTATTCACGTAAAAATTAAATTTTCATTTTTGTCCAAAATATCTATTATGGATACTAGCTTTGATTGTATCCATGTTTTGATCATTCTTGAATTTTACTTCACTATGATTATTTATGAAGTATTTTGAACTCGGATTGTTTAAAGTACTAATCCTTAATATTTGTTCTTTTGTTTCACTTTGGATTCGCTTTTTTTAAAATATTTTTCATCATCCTCGATCCTAAATGATGATATTATTGAATATATTTGGCCTGTGTAGTGCAAAGATGAACAGTGTTGAGATGAACATGACCGATCGATGAATATCTTTGGCAGTAGGCAAAGATGAATATTTGATTCAAGATGTATATTGATTGATGTTACAGGGATAAAATATTGATGATGGACTTTTAAATTCATAGATTATAGTAGATTTCATTCTCTACGTAACTCATCTATGAATCATTATTTTTCGCTACGAATATTGATTTGAAACTTGTTGTCTATTGTATTTTATCAGATTTTTCCCTGTTGAAGACTAATGATAATTTGTTCTATATTATCTTAGTCATAATATTCTTTATTGGGCTAGTTGAGATCACCCTTTTCCTTTTTGTTCCATTTTTCTTCTCGTGAGGCGAGAATGTCTTGAGTTCTAATTAAAGTGTGGAATGATGGTTCTAGAAAGTTGTTTAGTAGTCCTCACCATTTTTATTAAATAATGTACCAATAATTGTAATGAGAACTTATTTGGGTGGGAGTCTGTGAAGAGTACCCATCCAGCCGCACTCAGCATGTCTTGGGAGACATTTCAAAAACTGTTCAATGACAAGTACTTTCCTAAAAGTATTCGTCATATGAAGGAAGTGAAGTTTATTAGGTTGGAACAAAACAATATGACGGTGTCCCAGTACGAGGCGAAGTTTGCAGAGTTATCCAGGTTTGCACCTCATTTGGTGGAGAATGAGGAACGAATGACGCGGATGTTTCTGAGAGGTTTGAAACCCGGCATACGTCAATATCTCATTTCTCATAAATTTTCTCTCTATTCAGATGTTGTCAACATGGCTCAATTGTTTTATTTGTAAAGAAGAAAGACGGGAGTATGCGACTTTGTATTGACTATCGGGAATTGAACCATGTCACCATCAAGAATAGGTATCCTCTACCTCGTATTGATGACCTGTTTGACCAGTTGCAAGGAGCACAATTTTTCTCAAAGATCGATCTTCGTTCTGGATATCATCAGTTGAAGATTAGAACTGAGGATATTCCAAAGACAGCCTTCAGAACTCGGTATGGGCATTACGAATTCTTAGTCATTTCTTTTGGATTGACTAATGCTCCTGCGGCTTTCATGGATATGATGAATCGAGTATTCAAAGATTATTTGGATTAGTTCGTTGTTGTCTTTATTGATGACATCCTCATATATTCCAAAAGCCGTGAAGATCAAGAACACCATTTGAAGCTGGTACTCCAAAAGCTTCGTAAATACAAGTTATATGCTAAGTTAAAGAAATGCAAGTTCTGGCTTGAGGAAGTAGCATTCCTTGGGCACGTGGTGCCAAAACATGGAGTATATATCGACCCGGCGAAGATTGAAGCAATACAAAGTTGGGAGCAACCGAAGACGGTGACCGAAGTACGTAGCTTTTTGGGCTTAGCTGGTTATTATCGGAGATTCGTGGAATCATTTTCTTGAATAGCTACTCCGTTAACTCATCTGACTCGGAAAGACACAAAATTCGTATGGAGCGAGGAATGTGAGAAGAGTTTCCAAGAGCTTAAGAGGAGACTCATTTCGGCACCTGTTCTTAAAATACCATCTGGTTCGGATGGATTTGTTATCTACAGCGATGCTTAAGGCAAAGGGTTAGGATGTGTTCTCATGCAACATGGGAAAGTCATAGCCTATGCCTCGCGACAACTTAAAGAATATGAGAGAAAATATCCTACTCATGATCTAGAGTTGCGCGTGATCGTTTTGTAAGAAAAAGATCTGGGAGGCCTTATCTATATGAAGAGAAAGTGGAGATATATTAGGACCATAAAAGCCTCAAATATTTCTTCACCCAAAAGGAACTCAACATGCGGCAACAACGTTGGCTCGAGCTATTAAAAGATTATGACCACACTATTCAATACCATCCTCGAAAAGCAAACGTGGTAGCTGACGCGTTGTGTAGAAGATCATATGTAGGAACGAGTGTGATGATGTCAAGTATACGCATAGAACCAACTTTAATCAATAAAGTTAAAGTTTCTCAAGCCACCGACCCGGAGCTGATGCGTATGAAGAAGAAAAGTACAAGAAGGTCTTTATTAGGGGCGAGAATCGATGAAGAAGAAATACTTCGAGTCCACTCCAGACTTTGTGTTCCTAACGATTCTAATTTGAAGAACAAGATCATGATGGAGGCACACAATACACCATTTTCAATCCATCCTGGAAGTACCAAAATGTATCGTGATCTTCGACATACATTTTGGTGGAACAACATGAAGAGAGAGATCGCGAAGTTTATCTCGAGGTGTTTAACTTGTCAACGTGTAAAGGCGGAACATCAAGTGCCTAAGGGTCCATTGCAACCACTTGAGATTCCGAAATGGAAGTGGGAACACATTACCATGGATTTTGTTATGGGTCTTCCCACAGTTTCTCAAGGCATAAAATGCTATTTGGGTTATTGTTGATAGATTAACCAAGTCTGCTCATTTCTTGCCGATACGGGAGACTTATACCCTTGAACGTCTTGCTCATATGTATGTAAACGAGATTGTGAGATTGCATGGCATACCAGTATCCATAGTTTTGGATCGTGACCCAAGATTCACTTCATGATTTTGGGTTAGTTTGCAAAAAGCTATGGGGGAGCAATTTACGATTGCTTTAAGCATACCATCCTCAAACGGACGGACAATCAGAGAGGACTATTCAGACTTTTAAAGATTTATTAAGACTCTGTATCCTAGACTTCAAAGGGAGTTGGGATAAGTATTTTACCATTGGTGGAATTCTCCTACAACAATAGTTATCAGGCAAGTATAGGTGTGGCTCCATTCGAAGCATTGTATGGACGAAACTGTCGCTCTCCAGTATGTTGGGATGAGGTGGGTGAAGCAACATTGTTGGGACCAGAGTTGGTACGTATGACTACAGAAAAGATCCAAATAATTCGACAACGTTTACAAATGGCACATGATCGACAAAAGAGTTATGAGGATCTTCATCTAAAGGACGTGGAATTTAGTATTGGGGATCATGTATTATTGCGTGTTGCTCCATGGAAGGGAGTTACAAGATTTGGGAAGAGAGGAAAGCTCAATCCATGATTTATTGGCCCATTTCATATTCTTGACCGAGTAGAAAATGTAGCCTATAAACTCGCGTTACCTCCAAGTATGTCTAGTGTTCATAATGTTTTTCATATATCTGTGCTTCGTAAATATGTGAAAGACCCGAACCACGTTATTGAGTTAGAACCGGACGAGATAGCTGAAGACTTAACGTACGAGGAGGTACCTGTCAAGTTCTTGGATAGGAAGGAGCATGTCTTACGTACAAAGGTCATACCACAAGTTAAAGTTTTGTGGAGGAACCATGCTATTGAGGAAATGACTTGGGAGTTGGAAACAAAAATGAAAGCGAGGTATCCTCACCTTTTCGAAACACCAGGTACGTACGTAAATTTCGAGGACGAAATTTCATAAGGAGGGGAGGTTGTAAGACCCCAGTTTATTATAAATGAAATTAAATTTTCTCTATTTATTATTTTAAAATAGTAAGGGTTGATTTGATTAATGTGGTTAGTTATGGGTAAAATGCCGAAATATTTTAAATAAGAAAGTGGTTATAAAATATTCAATTGTTGTCGGAGAATATTTGTTTGGTCGTGGAATATTCTTACCGTCGGAGAATATTCATATGCGACACGCCTTGATTTATGTGGGCCCCATAACGGAAAAGCGATTGGATGAAGAAAATGACAAGTATAAGTTGTTTATAAATACTTGGTAGTAGTTATTACCAATTATCTATTGTTGGAATACCCGGTGGTTAAAAAAACAAGAAGATTACGCGATTGCACCAATTATTGATTCTTACGTAAAAGGCACTTCTTGAATAATTATTACGATGAATTCTTGTTCAATATTTTATTTTATTGATTCAATAATTGCTACGTTGATATTTTATATTATTGTTGTTTTAATAATTGTCTTACTGCGGTATTTTCATTATTAGATGAATAATTCATATTATTTGAATAATATTATTAGATAACATTATTGGCAATGTCTAGAAAGTTCTGTCTAAGGAGAGGTTTGGTCACTTAATTGCGCGCCAGTAAGGAAAAATCCTTATTGAAAAGCCCTCTCTTTCCTGGGAACGGCCTGGTTGTCGATGAATCATTATTTTTCGCTGTGAATATTGATCTGAAACTTGTTGTCTATTGTATTTTATCAGATTTTTCCATGTTGAAGATTAACGATAATTTGTTCTATATTATCTTAGTCATAATATTCTTTACTGGGCTAGTTGAGCTCACCCTTTTTCTTTTTGTTCTATTTTTCTTCTCAGGAGGCGAGAATGTAGTGAGTTCTAGTCGGGGTGTGGAATGATGGTTCTAGAAAGTTGTTTGTAGTCCTAACCATTTTTGTAAAATAATATACAAATAATTGTAATGAGAACTTATTTGGGTGTGAATATTGTCTAGATGACAATATTTGTATTTAAACTCACAGTTTATATGTTGTATTAATAAAGTTGTAGTTATTTCTGTACCATGTTATTGAAAACTCAAAATGAGTGATGTATACCTATTTTGGGGGTGTCACACTTAGCTTAATGGGATGTTTGTTATAGTTAGTTTAGATTAATGGGATCTTTTGTAATTTACCTTAGTTTAATTTACTTTGATTAATGCGATTTTATATTTCATTACTTTGGTTTGTTGGGGTTATGCTAGTAGTAATGGGATGTTTTTGACATTTAGCTTAATTTAGCTTGTGTATGTGATGTTGGGAAAACAGGTATAGGTACAGGTACATGTACAAGATGTGGGTTAAATCCCTGGATATTGCAAAAATAAAAAAAATATTTAAAAAAAAATAGTAACCTCGACGGAAGGATGGTATTATCGACGGATAACCGTCGAGGTTAAGGTTCTTCCCATTTTCGGCATATTGCCACGTGGCATACACATCCTCGATCGAATATCCTCGATCGAATATCCTCGACGGCCGCATTATAGAGTCGACGGTATTCCATCGCCCGTAAGTTCTTTTTTAATTTTTGTCAGGCAGCCACGTGGCATGATTATCATCGACCGAATATCCTCGACAGACACATGTCAGTCGGGGATATATTATCGTCGACTAATTGTTCAGTCGAAATTAGTTCTGTCGACACTACGTATTCCCGACCGAAGAATCGACGGACTTATTTTCGACGTGGTTATATCTGAATAGAATATTAAAAGTCGGAGATGAGGTCACCCTATTTAAATAACCTTAAATGCAAGCAGAATATTATTAAAAGTAAATAAAGCCTTTTGTTGTAGTGGTAACATATAACGGATAAGAATTGATGACAAAAAAAAAATACTCATTAAATATAAAACACCTATAAATACTACTATCACATAAACAAAAAACCCAATACACGAACAATATCATACAAAATACTAAATAATGGATATCGGGTAAAGTAATTAGTTTTTTTTAACTAATATATTCTTCCTATTTTGCATGTTATTTTTAAAATTTTATGTGTTTTCATTTATTTGCAGATCTATACCAACAAAAAACAAAGGGCAGAACAAACGCCAAATTATTGAAATAAGCGATGATAGCAGTAGTGACAATGGTGGTTATGGATATGCCAAGAATGCAAGGATCGAAGAAACTATTGTTACGCTACAAACAAAGATTGAAGCCATGAAAGAGAAGATTCAGAAAATTGATCAACAACTATTAGTTTGTTTTTTTAACTAATATATTCTTCCTATTTTGCATGTTATTTTTAAAATTTTATGTGTTTTCATTTATTTGCAAATCTATACCAACAAAAAATAAATAGCAGAACAAACGCCAAATTATTGAAATAAGCCATGATAACAATAGTGACAATGGTGGTTATGGATATGCCAAGAATGCAAGGATCGAAGAAACTATTGTTACGCTACAAACAAAGATCGAAGCCATGAAAGAGAAGATTCAAAAAATTGAGCAACAACTGAATGATCTTAAATAAAATAGGTTATCACAATAAAAGTGGAACTGTGGAAGTAATAAAATAGCAATAACAATATATTTATACATGTAATTGATATGCCATTCAAAAAAATATTGAAAAGTTTATATGAAAAAAATATTATTATTATAAAAAATCTTTCTCATTCTAATTTTAGAAAATTATACAATCGAAAAACAAACTAGCCCGTACATTGCACGGACTATCAACTAGTTTGTATGAAAACACAAGCGCATGCTTGTATGAAAAAAATAATTTGGACTGAGGAGATTAGTTCGACTAAAATCAAAAAGCTTCATATTATCAAAATAATAATAATAATAAAAATATATTTATATGCTTTCTTTGACTACTTTCCTACTTTGTCCTACTATTCTTAGATTATACATACTAATCTTCCAAATTTATAATTTGCGTCTGTAATTATTGTGACACCCCCAAAATAGGTATACATCACCCATTCTGAGTTGTCAATACACGGTACAGAAACAACTACAACTTTATTATTACAACAATAAAACTATGAGTTTAAATACAGATATTGCTATCTAAACAATATCCACATACAAATAAATCCTCATCATAATTATTGATACATTATTTTACAGAAATGGTGAGGACTACTAAACAACTCTCTAAAACCATCATTCCATACCCCGACTCGTACTCGCTACATTCTCGCCTCCTGAGAAGAAAAATAAAACAAAAAGGAAAAAGGTGAACTCAACTAGCCCAGTAAATAATATTATGACTAAGATAATACAGAACAAATTATCGTTAGTCTTCAACAGGGAAAAAAAATCTAATAGAATACAATAGACAACAAGTTTTAAATCAATACTCATGCAATTTGAAAATATTAATTCATAGAAGAGTTACGTAGAGGAGGATGAAATTTACTAATATCTATGAATTAAACAGTCCATCATCAATATTTTTATCCTTGTAACATCAATCAATATATATCTGGAATCATATATTCATCATTGCACTACTGAAGCCAAGGACATTCACCGATTGGTCATGTTCATCTAAACACTGTTCATCTTTGCACTACGGCCAAAGATATTCATCATAAATCAATCATCTTTGCACTACAGCCAAAGATATTCATCGAAATCATTCATCTTTGCACTATGTGCCAAAGATATTCCATAATATCATCATTTAAAGGCGAGGATGATGAAAATATTATAAGACCCCAAATAATTAATAAATGAAATTTAATTTCCTCTAATTATTATTTTGAAATAGTAAGGGTTGATGTGATTAATGTGGATAGTTATGGGTAAAATACGCAAATATTTCAAAATAAGCAAGTGGTTATAAAATATTCATTGTTGTGGGGAATATTCGTTTGGTCGTGGAATATTAAATCTTTGTCGGGGAATATTAAATGCGACGATTTGGTAGCGACCATGTGTGGGCCCCATAAAGGAAAGCGATTGGAGGAAGAAAAGCGACAAATATAAGTTGTTTAAAAATAACGGCGTAGTTGTTCTGAATTTATTAATTGTTGGAATACCGGTGGTTAAAACACGATGTCTGCGTTGTTGCATTGCAGTGAAGACACCACGGTATTGCACCAATTATTGACTCTTACGTAAGAAGGCACTACTCAATAATGGTTCTGATAATTATATCAAAGTATTTTATTTTATTGATTCAATAATTCTTTGCGTTGATATTTTATATTCTTTGTTGTTTCAATAAATTGTTATTACACGGTATTTTCATTATCGAAGCAATAATTCATATTATCTGAATAATATTATTAGATAACATTATTGGCAATGTCTAGAAAGTTACGTACAAGGAGAGGTTTGGTCACCTAATTTGCTTGCCAAGAAGTGAGAAATTCTTATTGAAAGCCTCCTCTTCCAGGAAGCGCACTGGTTGTCAATATTGTGATTTCGTAATATTATTTGTGAATAATTAATTATTGATTCATATGATGAGGAAAATATTGATTTTATGTGGATATAGATGGAGAAAATTTTTAACGTGACAATTGTTGAAAATTGAAATTTTATCTTTTTCTCGATAAAATAATTCATTTAAATATATATTATTATATTTTAATAATATAATAATGGTGATATTTTTACAACGAATGTGGATATATATATGAGTATACGAGGAGGAAGAGTATTTTTGTTGCAATCGGTGGACCCTATTTATTGGTGAAATTTGATTATACTGTAAAAAAATCTCATTTTATGAATTTCGGTCAATTTACATTTGGAATTTGGAAAAACTTTCTTACGCAAAGTTGTAGAGAATTGAATTTCCTATAAAAACACGAGAGATTGAATTTTACGATAAAAGGGCTATTTATTATGAATTATTGAAGTTAGAAGCTCAAAATAATTGATTTTGGAAGTTTTAAATATTTATATTAATAAAAACGTTTTTTTTTTTGTTGTGTGGGCAGCCCTAAAGCATGTGTTTAATGATCCGAGATCAGTTGTCAAAGTGGGCGTAGAAGATTATTAAATATATTAATATTATAATAAATTTTTTGCTTTGGTGTTCTAAGCAATTTCTATAAATAGGTCTTAGGTTAGAATTGAAAATCACACCGTAAATCAAGTTTTCTCTCTATATTATCGAGCGTATTCTTGTGAGTATTTTGAGTATACTTTGAGTATTGCTATACGGTGAAAGTTCAAGATATAGCCTATATCCAAGTATTCGGTTAAATAATCTTGATCTTTCGAGGTAAGGGATGTTATTTTCTTCTCAAATGATATTATTTCTTCAATATCATTATCTTTGAAATATTGGTTGAAACTTTTTATCAAATTTAGAACTTTTTCATATCGGGGTTCTTATTCATGAGTTCTTATTCACGAGTTACTTATTCATGAGTTCTTATTCACGAGTTACTATTCACGAGTACTATTCATGTAAAGCGTGATGATGTTTTTGTGAAATTTCTATCTTTTGGTGTCGAATTACTATTCACGATACTCAAGACTATTCACGATATCTAAGACTTATTCACTTAATACGACCATTATTCATCAAAAATGAAATTTTCCTTTTCGTCCAAAATATCTATTCGGATACTAGCTTTGATTGTATCCATGTTTTGATCATTCTTGAATTTTACACCACTATGATTATTTTTGAGGTATTTTTGGACGTGGATAAAACAAAATACTTAATCCTTAATCCTTAATCCTTGTCATTTTGTTTCACTGGATTCGTTTCTTTACAAAAATATTTTTCATCATCCTCAGTCTTAAGAGATGAATGATTTATGATGAATATCTTTGGCCTGTAGTGCAAAGATGAATGATTTTTGATGAATATCTTTGGCCCGTAGTGCAAAGATGAATGATTTCGATGAATATCTTTGGCCCGTAGTGCAAAAAGATGAGCAGTGTTTAGATGAACATGACCAATTGGTGAATGTCCTTGGCTTTTGTAGTGCAAGGATGAATATTTGATCCCGAGATATATATTGATTGATGTTCTGAGGGGATAAAAATAGGCGATGAACTTTAAAATTCATACATAGAAGATAGTAGTTTGCATTCTCTACTTAACTCTTCTAATGAATTATTATTTCATTGCGAATATTGATTTAAAACTTGTTGTACATTGTATTCTATTATATTTTTCCCTGTTGAAGACTAACGATAATTTTGTTGTATATTATCTTAGTCATAATATTCTTTATGGCTAGTCGAGCTCACCCTTTTCCTTTTTGTTCCATTTTTTTTCTTCGGGGAGGCGAGAATATAGCGAAAGTATGCAGTCGGGGTATGGAATGAAAGTTCTAGGGAGAGTTGTTTAGTAGTCCTCACCATTGTTGTAAAATAATGTATCAATAATTATGATGAGGATTTATTTGTATGTGGATATTGTCAGATGGCAATATCTCGTATTCAAACTCACAGCTTTTACTATTGTAATAATAAAGTTGTAGTTGTTTCGCATCGTGTATTGACAACTCGAGAATGGGGGATGTAGACCTATTTTGGGGGTGTCACGGTTGGTATCGAGCTTAGGATATGATCTCTGGCATGAGATCGGGGAATAGAACTAGGAGGGAGAGACGAGTAAATCCTTCGCTAGTGTGTCCTACCTAAGCTTATTTGATAGTTGGTCAAGATATATAGGGATATTATGTGATATATTTATTTCCTTAATTAACCCTTTTTTTTTGGCATGTGATATTTGAGAATGTCGACTGAGAATATTAACAATGGAAATGAGACCGTGGAGACGCCTGTACTCACCAACGAGGAGAACGTGCAATAGGTTGGCAATGTTCCTCTTGTGAACAACACCACTGAGCAGATGATGAACGAGGGGATATTTAGAAGCTTTTTGCAGTTCATGCAAAATCAGACGAGGAGACTCGTGTTCAAAACATAGGAGGAAATGATAGCAATTCACGGGTTGTCACATTGACAATTCAAAGAGTTGGGACCACGAATTTAAGGAAAGCGGATCCGATCATGGCGAAACATGGGTCAAGCAAATTACCAAGATATTCGATGTCTTGGGATGCACGGAAGAACAGAAGGTTCCATTCGCCACCTTTATGTTCGTGGCGAAGCGATTCTTGGTGGGAATGCGTGAAGCGTACCATCCATCCACCGCCGCCAAGATGTCTTGGGAGACGTTTGAAACTATTTAATGACAAATACTTTCACGAAAAAGTGTTAAATATATGAAGGAAGTGGAGTTTATTAGATCGGAGCAGAACAACATGGCGGTGTGTCTCGATGAGGCGAAATTTGTAGAGTTATCGTGTTTGCACCTCATTTGGTGGAGAATGAGGAGCGATGACGCGGATGTTTACGAGAGGTTTGAAACCGGCAAGATACGTCGAGATCTCATCTCTCATAAATTTCTCTCTATTCAGGATGTTGTTAGCAGGCTCGATTGGTAGAAGCGAGATAACGAGTACGGTCAACCGAGGTACCACAATCGAGGATCATACCGAGACAAGTGATCAACAAAACAACAATAATCGGTGGAGAAAGAAAAAGACGGACAAAAATGGTAACCACTCTAGTGGTAATCATAGCCATGAAAATAGGAGAAAGCGAAGTCGGGAGGAGATTTTAAAAAGAGGAGATTCAACAACGACCGTATGAAGGACGATTGCAATGAGAAGAATGGTTCCAAGGAGGAGAACGACCACCGGTCATTATCTTATAAATGCGGAAAAGAGAGACATATTAGTCCAAAGCGCCCACAGCAGTTCCGGTATGCTATAATTGTGGAAAGGAAGGACATATCGCTCGAGATTGCATGCAGTAGCGAAACCTAGTTCAATGAGGGACGGTGACTCAAAAGATCATCCCGTAAAAGTCAAAGTCAACGGTTCTGGAAGAAGCGTTTGTTGTGATCGGTCAAAATGCGAGAACCCAAACGAGGTGATCACGGGTAAGCTATTTATAAATTCTTGTGAAGTTTATACTTTACTGAATCCGGTCTTTACCCATTCATTTATCTCTCCGCTTGTGCTCAACGTTTAAACTTGACTCAGGAGAAATTAGACTTTGACCTATCTGTGGAAACTCCGTTAGAGAAACTTTCATCACATCCCTTTGTTTATAAATCTTGTCTAATCCATGTTGGCACCCTTATCTTACCCGTTGACCTTATCTCTTTAAAGATACTTGCTTTTGATGTGATTTTAGGGATTGATTGATTAACTACTCATCATGCCAAAATTGATTGTTTTCAGTAAGGTTGTTAGCTTTCATATTCCTAAACAACTTTGTTGTTCAATTCAAGCAACTAAACCATTAAAATCAATCACATCATATCTAATCATAAAGCTATTCGTTTATTAAAAAGCGGATGTCAAGCTTTCTTAGCCCATGTTATGGATTTGAATAAAGACACGTCAAAATTGAATAATATTCTGTTGTTATTAACTTTCCGACGTATTTCTGAAGAACTTCCTGGCCTACCCCCGAGCGTGAAGTTGAATTCTTTATTGACCTTGAACGCAGTACAAAGCCCATTTCTAAAACCCCATATCGAATGGCTCTATTGAACTTCGGGGAGTTAAAGGTCCAACTACGTGAATTGTTGGACATCGGTTTCATTCGCCCTAGTACATCTCCTTGGGGGTGCTCTGTTTTATTCGTAAAGAAGAAAGACGGAGTATGCGACTTTTGTATTGACTATCGGGAATTGAACCATGTCACCATCAAGAATAGGTATCCTCTACCTCGTATTGATGACTTGTTTAACCGATTGCAAAGGAGCACAATTCTTTTTAAAATCGATCTTAGATTTCGGATATCATCATCACCAAGATTTAGGCGAGGATATTCCAAAGGCGCTTTAGAACTTCGAGACGGGCATTATGAATTCTTAGTTATATCTTTCGGATTGACTAATGCTCCCATGGCTTTCATGGATATGATGAACCGAGTATTCAAAGAGTATTTGGATCGATTCGTTGTTGTCTTTATTGATGACATCCTCATATATTCAAAAGTCGTGAAGATCATGAGCACCATTTGAAATTTGGTACTCCAAAGGCTTCGTGAAAACAAGCTTTATGCCAAGTTAAAGAAATGCGAGTTCGGCTTGAGGAAGTAGCATTTCTTGGGCATGTGGTGTCAAAACATGGAGTATCTGTCTGATTCGATTTAAGATTGAAGCAATACAAAGTTGGGAGCAACCAAGTCGGTGGATCAAGCACGTAGCTTTTGGGCTTAGGCTGGTTATTATCGGAGATTCGTGGAAGGGTTTTCTCGAATCGCTACTCAGATTAACTCATCTAACTCGGAAGGATACAAAATTCGTTTGGAGCGAAGAGTGCGAGAAGAGTTTCAAGAGCTTAAAAGGAGACTTATTTTAAGACTGTTCTAACAATACCATCTGGTTCGGATGGATTTGTTATCTACATGATGCTTTGGGTAAAGGGTTAGGATGTGTTCTCATGCAACGTGGGAAAGTCATAGCCTATGCCTCGCGACAACTTAAAGAATATGAGAGGAATTATCCTACTCATGATCTAGAGTTGTCACAAATCGTTGCCGCTTAAAGATCCTGGAGGCACTATCTATATGGGGAGAAAGTGGAGATATATTCGGACCATAAAAGCCTTAAATATTTCTTCACTCAAAAAAAGAACTTAACATGCAAGCAACGACGTTGGCTCGAGCTATTGAAAGACTACGACCCACTATTCAATACCATCACCGAAAAGTGAACGTGGTAGGATGCGACGTTGAGTAGAAGATCATATGCGAGAACGAAAGTGCGATGATGTCAAGTATACGATAGAGCCAACTTTAATAGAAAAGTTAAGGTTGCTTCAAGCCACCAGGCCCGGAAATGATGCATATGAAGAAGAAACAAGAAGGTATTATTAAGCGTGAATTGATGAAGAAGGAATACTTGAGTCCACTCTAGACTTTGTGTTCCTAACGATTACGATTTGAAGTACAAGATCATGATGGAGGCACACAATACACCATTTGCAATCCATTCGGAAGTACCAAAATGTATCGTGATCTTGACATACATTTTGGTGGAACAATATGAAGAGAGAGATTGCAAAGTTTATCTCAACATGTTTAACTTGTCAACGTGTAAAGGCAAGAGCATCAGTGCCTAAAGGACCATTGCAACCACTTGAGATTCCGAAATGGAAGTGGGAACACATTACCATGGATTTCGATTCACGGGACTTCCACGGTTTCTCAAGGCATAAATGCTATTTGGGTTATTGTTGATAGATTAACCAAGTCTCCGCTTCATTTCTTGCCAATACGGAGACTTATTCCTTGAACGTCTTGCTCAAATGTAACGTAAATGAGATTGTGAGATTGCATGGCATGCCGGTATCCATAGTTTTGGATCGTGACCCAAGATTCACTTCAAGATTTTGGGTTAGCTTGCAAAAAGCTATGGGTACGGATTTAAGATTCGATTCGCATACCATCCTCAAAGCGGACGGACAATCGAGAGAGGACTATTCAAACTCTTGAAGATTTATTAAGACTCATGTCCTAGACTTCAAGGCGGTTGGGATAAGTATTTACCATTGGTGGAATTCTCCTACAACAACAGATTATCGAGCAAGTATAGGTGTGGCCCCATTGAAGCATTATATGGACGAAAGTGTCGCTCTCCAATATGTTGGGATGAGGTGGGTGAAGCAACATTGTTGGGACCCGAGTTAAGACGTATGATATGACCGAAAAGATCCAAATGATTCGACAACGATACAAAAGACACAAGATCGACAAAAGAGTTATGCGGATCTTCATCGAAAGGACGTGGAATTTAGTATAGGGGATCATGTATTGTTGCGAAGTTGCTTCCATGGAAGGGAGTTACAAGATTTAAAGAGAGGAAAGCTCAATCCACGATTTATTGGTCCATTTCAAATTCTTGACCGAGTAGGAAATGTAGCCTATAGACTCGCGTTACCTCCAAGTATGTCTCGTGTTCATAATGTGTTTCACATATCTCATTACTTCGTAAATATGTGAAAGACCCGAACCATGTTATTGAGTTAGAGCCGGACGAGATAGCCAAGAAGACTTAACGATGATGAGGTACTGTCAAGATCTTGGATAGGAAGGAGCATGTCCTACATGACGAAGGTCATACCACAAGTTAAAGTCTTGTGGAGAAACCATTCTATAGAGGAAATGACACGGGAGTTGGAAACGGAAATAAAAGCGAGGTATCTTCACCTTTTGAAACACTGAGTACGTATGTCAATTTCGAGGACGAAATTTCATAAGGAGGGAGGTTGTAAGACCCCAAATAATTAATAAATGAAATTTAATTTCCTCTAATTATTATTTTGAAATAGTAACGGTTGATGTGATTAATGTGGATAGTTATGGGTAAAATACGCAAATATTTCAAAATAAGCAAGTGGTTATAAAATATTCATTGTTGTCGGGAATATTCGTTTGGTCGTGGAATATTCGTAATTGCTTTGGGAATATTAAATGCGACAGTAGCATGACCATGTGTGGGCCCCATAAAGGAAAGCGATTGGAGGAAGAAAACGACAAATATAAGTTGTTTAAAAATAACGGGCGTAGTTGTTACCGATTTAATTTGTTGGAATACCGAATTGGTTAAAACACGATGAATACGCGTTGTTGCACGGTAGCACACGGTATTGCACCAATTATTGACTCTTACGTAAGAAGGCACTACTCAATAATGGTTACAGTAATTACTGTTCAGTATTTTATTTTATTGATTCAATAATTGCTGCGTTGATATTTTATATTGCTGTTGTTTCAATAAATTGTTATTACACAGTATTTTTCATTATCGAAGCAATAATTCATATTATCTGAATAATATTATTAGATAACATTATTGGCAATGTCTAGAAAGTTACATCTAAGGAGAGGTTTGGTCACCTAATTGCGGCTACATGAGAAGGAGAAATTCTTATTGGAAAGCCTCCTCTTTCCTGGCGCACAGTCGTGTCGATATTGTGATTCGTAATATTATTTGTGAATAATTAATTATTGATTCATATGATGAGGAAAATATTGATTTTATGTGGATATAGATGGAGAAAATTTTTAACGTGACAATTGTTGAAAATTGAAATTTTATCTTTTCTCGATAAAATAATTCATTTAAATATATATTATTATATTTTAATAATATAATAATGGTGATATTTTTACAACGAATGTGGGATATATGAGTATCTGAGGAGGAGGAAGAGTATTTTTGTTGCAATAAATATTTAAAACACGTTAAACATATCAATTGGACCCTATTTATCGATTTGAAATTTGATTATACACTGTAAAATCTCACATTTATGAATTTTGGTCAATTTCGCATTTGGAATTTGGAAAAACTTTCTTTCCAAAGTTGTAGAGAATTGAATTTCCTATAAAAACACGAGAGATTCGAATTTTACGATAAAAGGGCTATTTATTATGAATTATTGAAGTTAGAAGTCGAAATAATTGATTTTTGGAAGTTTTAAATATTTATATTAATAAAAACGTTTTTTTTGTTGTGTGGGCAATTCTAAAGCATGTGTTTAATGATCCGAGATCGGTTGTCAAAGTGGGCGTAGAAGATTATTAAATATATTAATATTATAATAAATTTTTGCTTTTGTTGTTAAGCAATTTCTATAAATAGGTCTTGGGTTAGAATTGAAAATCACACCGTAAGCTGAAGTTTTCTCTCTATATTATCGAAGCGTATTCTTGTGAGTATTTTGAGTATACTTTGAGTATTGCTATACGGTGAAAGTTCAAGATATAGCCTATATCCAAAGATTCCAGGTTAAATCTTGATCTTTCGAGGTAAGGGATGTTATTTTCTTCTCAAATGATATTATTTCTTCAATATCATTATCTTTGAAATATTGGTTGAAACTTTTATCAAATTTGGAACTTTTTCATATCGGGGTTACTATTCATGAGTTACTATTCACGAGTTACTATTCATGAGTTCTTATTCACGAGTTCTTATTCATTCAGTACTATTCATGAAGCGTGATGATGTTTTTTGTGAAATTTCTATCTTTTGGTGTCGAATTACTATTCACGATACTCTGGCCTTTATTCACGATATCTCAAGACTATTCACGAATCGACATTATTCATCAAAAATGAAATTTTTCCTTTTCGTCAAAATATCTATTCGGATACTAGCTTTGATTGTATCCATGTTTTCATCATTCTTGAATTTTACACCACTATGATTATTTTTGAGGTATTTTTGGACGTGGATAAAACAAAATACGAATCCTTAATCCTTAATCCTTGTCATTTTGTTTCAATTGGATTCGCTTTTTTTAAAAAATATTTTTCATCATCCTCGATCTTAAAAGATGAATGATTTATGATGAATATCTTTGGCCCCGTAGTAGCAAAGATGAATGATTTCGATGAATATCTTTGCCCGTAGTGCAAAGATGAGCAGTGTTTAGATGAACATGACTAATGGTGAATGTCCTGGCTTCAGTAGTGCAAGGATGAATATTTGATCCCGAGATATATATTGATTGATGTTCTGAGGGATAAAAATAGACGATGAACTTTAAAATTCATACATAGAAGATAGTAGTTTGCATTCTCTACTTAACTCTTCTAATGAATTATTATTTCGCTGCGAATATTGATTTAAAACTTGTTGTCTATTGTATTCTATTATATTTTTCCTGTTGAAGACTAACGATAATTTTGTTGTATATTATCTTAGTCATAATATTCTTTCTTTGGGCTAGTCGAGCTCACCCTTTTCCTTTTTGTTCCATTTTTCTTCTCGGGAGGCGAGAATATAAGCGAAAGACGAAGCCTGGGGTATAGAATGAAAGTTCTAGGGAGAGTTGTTTAGTAGTCCTCACCATTGTTGTAAAATAATGTATCAATAATTATGATGAGGATTTATTTGTATGTGGATATTATGCAGATGGCAATATCTCGTATTCAAACTCACAGTTTTTTACTATTGTAATAATAAAGTTGTAGTTGTTTACGCATCGGTGTATTGACAACTCAGAATGGGGGATGTAGACCTATTTTGGGGGTGTCACAAATATTTTTTAAAGAAACGAATCCAGTGAATCAAAATGACAAGGATTAAGAATTAAGGATTCGTAGTTTGTTTTATCCACGTCCAAAAATACCTCAAAAATAATCATAGTGGTGTAAAATTCAAGAATGATCAAAACATGGATACAATCAAAGCTAGTATCCACAATAGATATTTAGACGAAAAGGAAAAATTTTCATTTTTCGATGAATAATGCCAGATTCGTGAATGAAAGGTCGTATACGTGAATAAGAATCTCGACACCAAAAGTTCCAAATTTGATAAAAACTTCAGATCAATATTTCAAAGATAATGATATTGAAGAAATAATATCATTACGAAAAAAATAATAATATCCTTACTCGGAAAGACAAAGATTTCTAACTAGAATAATCGGATAAAGCTATAACTCGAACTTTCACCGTATAGCAATACTCAAAGTATACTCAAAATACTCACAAGAATACGCTTCGATAATATATAGAGAGAAAATTTGAGTTTTCGTGTGATTTTCAATTCTAACCTAAGCACCATATTTATAGGAAAATGCTTTGAACACACCAAAGCGTAAAATTTATTAAAATATTAATATATATATATATATATATATATATATAATCTTCATGCACACCTTGGACAATCTGATCTCACTCTTTTTTCCATGCTAGTGGGCACACCTACCTTGTTAAAAACGTTTTATTATTTAAAATAATTTAAACTTCCAAAATCAATTATTTCAAGCTTGAACTTCAATAATTCACAATAAATAGCCCTTTTGTCGAGAAAATTCAAATCTCGCGTATTTTTATAAGAAATTTAATTTCTACAACTTTGCGTAAGAAATGTTTTCCAAATTCCAAGCGTAAATTGACCGAAATCCACAAAGCAAGCGATTTTAGAGGCTATAATCAAATTTCGGTCAATAAATGGGGTCCACCGACATGTTTAACATGTTTTAAACATTTATTGTAACAAAAATACTCTTCCTCCTCGATACTCATATATTCCACATTCGTTGTAAAATACCACCATTATTATATTATTAAAATATAATAATATATATATTTAAATGAATTATTTTATCGTAAAAGATAAATTTTCAATTTTCAATAATTGTCACATTAAAAATTTTCTATCTATATCCACATAAAATCAATATTTTCCTCATCATATGAATCAATAATTAATTATTCACAAATAATATTACGTAATCACAATATCGACAACGAGTGCGATTCTGCAGGAAAGTGGGGCTTTCAATAAGAATTTCTCCTTACTAGTAGCAATTAGGTGACCAAACCTCTCCTTAGATGTAACTTTCTAGACATTGCCAATAATGTTATCTAATAATATTATTCAGATAATATGAATTATTGCTTCGATAATGAAAAATATCGTATAATGACAATTATTAAAACAACAAAGAATATAAAATATCAACGCAACAATTATTGAACCAATAAAATAATCTTGAAAGAATTATCGTGTAACCATTATTGAGTAGTGCCTTCACGTAAGAAGTCAATAAATGGTGCAATACCGTATGCATTCTTTCTGCAACAACGCCAGACATCGTGTGTTTTAACCACGGGTATTCCAACAAAGTGTAAACGATAACAACTACGCCGTTATTTTTAAACAACTTATATTTGTCGTTTTCTTCCTCCAATCGCTTTCCTTTATGGGGCCCACACATTATGGTCGCTACCGTCGCATTTAATATTCCCCGACAAGCATTTAATATTCCACGACCAAACGAATATTCCCAAACAACAATGAATATTTTATAACCACTTGCTTATTTTAAAATATTTAAGTATTTTACTCATAACTATCCACATTAATCACATCAACCCTTACTATTTCAAAATAATAATTAGAGAAAATTAAATTTTATTTATTAATTATTTGGGGTCTTACAACCTCCCCTCCTTATGAAATTTCGTCCTCGAAATTGACATACGTACCTGGTGTTTCGAAAAGGTGAGGATACCTCGCTTTCATTTCCGTTTCCAATTCCCAGGTCATTTCTTCTATAGCATGGTTCCTCCACAAGACTTTAACTTGTGGTATGACCTTTCGTCGTAGGACATGCTCCTTCCTATCCAAGATCTTGACAGTACCTCTCTCATACGTTAAGTCTTGGCTATCTCGTCCGGTTCTAACTCAATAACGTGGTTCGGGTCTTTCACATATTTACTGAAGTATGAGATATGTGAAAGACATTATGAACACTAGACATACTGAGGTAACGCGAGTCTATAGTCTACATTTCCTACTCGGTCAAGAATTTGAAATGGACCAATAAATTGTGGATTGAGCTTTTCTTTCTTCCCAAATCTTGTAACTCCCTTCCATGGAGCAACTCGCAACAATACATGATCCCTATACTAAATTCCACGCCCTTTCGATGAAGATCCGCGATAACTCTTTTGTCGATCTTGTGCCATTTGTATACGTTGTCGAATCATTTGGATCTTTTCAGAGTCATACGCATTTAACTCGGATCCCAACAATGTTGCTTCACCCACCTCATCCCAACATATTGAGAAGCGACACTTTCGTCCATATAATGCTTCATATGGAGCCACACCTATACTTTTCGATAATCTGTTGTTGTAGGAGAATTCCACCAATGGTAAATACTTATCCTAACCGCCTTGAACTAGGGACACGAGTCTTAATAAATCTTCAAGAGTTTGAATAGTCTCTCTCGATTGTCCGTCTCGTTTGAGGATGGTATGTCGAATCGAATCGTAAACTGCACTCTATAGCTTTTTGCAAGCTAACCCAAAATCTTGAAGTGAATCTTGGGTTACAATCCCAAACTATAGATATTGGCATGCCATGCAACCTCACAATCTCATTTACATACATACTAGCAAGACGCTCAAGAGAATAAGTCTCTCAGATTCGGCAAGAAATGTGCGTACTTGGTTAATCTATCAACAATAACCCAAATAGCATTTATGCCTTGAAAACCGTGGGAAGACCCGTGGACGAAATCCATGGTAATGTGTTCCACTTCCATTTCGGAATCTCAAGTGGTTGCAATGGTCCTTAGGCACTTGATGCTCCGCCTTTTACACGTTGACAAGTTAAACATGTTGAGATAAACTTTGCAATCTCTCTTCATATTGTTCCACCAAAATGTATGTCAAGATCACGATACATTTTAGTACTTCCAGGATGGATTGTAAATGGTGTATTGTGTGCCTCCATCATGATCTTGTACTTCAAATCGTAATCGTTAGAACACAAAGTCCGGAGTGGACTCAAGTATTCCTTCTTCATCAATTCTCGCTTCCTAATAAAGCACCTTCTTGTACTTTCTTCTTCATATGCATCATCGGCCTGCGGTGGCTTGAGCAACCTTAACTTTTTCTATTAAAGTTGGCTCTACGCAGATACTTGACATCATCGCACTCGTTCTCGTGATATGATCTTCTACTTAACGTCAACTACCACGTTCGCTTTTCCAGGATGGTATTGAATAGTGTGGTCGTAGTCTTTCAATAGCTCGAGCCAACGTCGCCGCCAAGATGTTGAGTTTTTTTTGAGTGAAGAAATATTTAAGGCTTTTATGGTCCGAATATATCTCCACTTTCTCCCATATAGATAGTGCCTCCGGATCTTTAAGCAAAAACGATCGCGATCGCTACTAACTCTAGATCATGAGTAGGATAATTCCTCTCATATTCTTTAAGTTGTCGCGAGGCATAGGCTATGACTTTCCCATGTTGCATGAGAACACATCCTAACCCTTTGCCCGAAGCATTGTTGTAGAAAACAAATACATCCGTACCAGATGGTATTGTTAGAACAGGTGCCGAAATGAGTCTCCTCTTAAGCTCTTGGAAACTCATCTCGCATTCCTCACTCCATATGAATTTTGTATCCTTTCGAGTCGATGAGTTAATCTGAGTAAATGATTCGAGAAAACCCTTCCACGAATCTCCGATAATAACCAGCTAAACCCAAAAAGCTACGTACTTCAGTCACCGACTTTGTATTGCTTCAATCTTCGCCGGGTCAACAGATACTCCATGTTTTGACACCACGTGCCCAAGGAATGCTACTTCCTCAAGCCAGAACTCGCATTTCTTCAACTTAGCATATAGCTTGCTTTCACGAAGCCTTAGGAGTACTAGCTTCAAATGATGCTCATGATCTTCACGGCTTTTGGAATATATGAGGATGTCATCAATAAAGACAACAACGAATTTATCCAAATATTCTTTGAATACTCGATTCATCATATCCATGAAAGCCGCATGAGCATTAGTCAATCCGAAAGACATAACTAAGAATTCATAATGCCCATACCGAGTTCTGAAGGCAGTCTTTGGAATATCCTCAGTTCTAATTTTTAATGATGATATCCGTAATCTAAGATCGATTTTTGAAAAGAATTGTGCTCTCAGAATCGGGTCAAACAAGTCATCAATACGAGGTAGAGGATACCTATTCTTGATGGTGACACGGTTCAATTCCCGATAGTCAATAATAAAGTCGCGATACTCCGCTTCTTTCTTCTTTACGAATAAAATGAAGCACCCCAAGGAGATGTAATAGACGAATGAAACCGATGTCCAATAATTCTCGTAGTTGGACCTTTAACTCCTCGAAGTTCAATAGAGCCATTCGATATGGGGTTTTAGAAATGGGCTTTGTACAAAGTTCAAGGTCAATAAAGAATTCAACTTCACGTTCGGGGTAGACCAGGAAGTTCTTCAGAAATACGTCGTGAAAGTTAATAACAACAGAATATTATTCAATTTTGACGTGTCTTTATTCAAATCCATAACATGGGCTAAGAAAGCTTGACATCCGCTTTTTTTCAATAAACGAATCGCTTTATGATTAGATATGACATGTTGATTGATTTTAATGGTTTAGTTGCTCGAATTCAACAACAAAGTTGATTAGGAATATGAAAACTAACAACCTTACGAAAACAATCAATTTTGGCATGATGAGTAGTTAACCAATCAATCCCTAAAATCACATCAAAAGCAAGTATCTTTAAAGAGATAAGGTCAACAGTAAGATAAGGGTGCCAACTTGGATTAGATAAGATTTATAAACAAGTGGATGTGATGAAAGTTTCTCCGAACGGAGTTTCCACAGAGATAGTCAAAGTCTAATTTTTCCGAGTCAAATTTAAACGTTGAGCACAAGTAGAGAGAGATAAATGAATGGGTAGACACCAGATCTAGTAAAGTATAAACTTCACAAGAATTTATAAATAGCTTTACCCGTGATCACCTCGTTTTGGTTTCTCGATTTTGACTACCACAACAAACGTTCTTCCAGAACCGTTGAATTTGACTTTTCCGGGATGTCTTTTGAGTCACCGTCCCTCATTGAACTAGGTTTCGCCACGTGCAATCTCGAGCAATATGTCCTTCCTTTCCATAATTATAGCATACCGAACTGTTGTGGGCGGTTTGACCGATATGTCCTCTTTTTCCAGATTTATAAGATATGACCGGTGGTCGTTCTCCTCCTCGAACTAGTTGTCACTGCATCGCTGCCTTCACATGGTCGTTGTTGAATACCCTCTTTTATAATCTCCTCCTAACTCGCTTCTTCTATTTTCATGGCTATGATTACCACCAAAGTGGTTACCATTTTTGTCCGTCTTTTTCTTTCTCCATCGGTTATTGTTGTTTTGTTGATCGCTATCTCCGATATGATCCTCGATTGTGGTACCTCGGTTGACCGTGTATTTCGTTATCTCGCTTCTAACAATTGAGCCCTATTAACAACATCCGAATAAAGAGAAAATTTATGAGAGATGAGATATCGACGTATGCAGGTTTCAAACCTCTCGTAAACATCCGCGCATCATACGTTCCTCATTCTCCACCAAATGAGGTGCAAAACCGATAACTCGCAAACTTCGCTTCGCATCGAGACACCGCCATGTTGTTCTCGCTCCAAGTCTAATAAACTCCACTTCCTTCATACGTATATTTAACACTTTCGTGAAAGTATTTGTCATTAAATAGTTTCAAACGCCTTCCAAGACATGCCGAAAAGGGTGGATGGGTACTCTTTCATGCACTCCCACCAAGTAGTTTGCCTCGCCACGGAACATAAAAGTGGCGAATGGAACCTTCTTCGTTCCTCCGCATCCAAGACATCGAATATCTTGGTAATTTGCTTGACCCATGTTTCCGCCATGATCGGATCAAAGCTTTCCTTAAATTTTGGTGGTCCCAACTCTTTGAATCGCTTGGTCGTGACAACCCGTGAATTGCTATCATTTTCTCCTATGTTTTGAACACGAAGTCGCCCTCGTTCGATTTTGCATGAACCGCAAAAAGCTTCTAAACATCTCCTCGCTCATCATCTCGCTTCTGTGGTGTTGTTTCATGGGAGGAACATTACCATCTGTTGCACGTTCTCTTCTTTGGTGAGTACAAAGGCTCTCCACGGGCCTCATTTCCATTGTTAATATTCTCACCAACATTCTCAAATATCGTCATAAAACAAGAGTTAATTAAGCAAATCAATATATCACATAATATCCTTATATATCGACTAACTAACAAATAAGCTTAGGTAGGACACACTAGCGAAGGATTTACTCTGCTCTCCCTCCTAGTTCTATTCCCCGATCTCCGCCAGAGATCATATCCCTAAGCTCGATACCAACCGTGACACCCCCAAAATAGGTATACATCACTCATTCGAGTTGTCAATACACTGCAGATGTAAACAACTACAACTTTATTATTACAACACAAAAACTGTGAGTTTAAATACGAGATATTGCCATCTAAACAATATCCACATACAAATAAATCCTCATCATAATTATTGATACATTATTTTACGTAAATGATGAGGACTACTAAATAACTCTCTAAAACCATCATTCCATACCCCACCTGCATCAGCTCGCTACATTCTCGCCTCCGTAGAAGAAAAATGGAACAAAAAGGAAAAGGGTGAGCTCAACTAGCCCAAAGAAGAATATTATGACTAAGATAATATGTAACAAATTATCGTTAGTCTTCAACAGGAAAAAAAATCTAATAGAATACAATAGACAACAAGTTTTAAATCAATACTGCAATGAAAAATATTAATTCATAGAAGAGTTACGTAGAGGATGAAATCTACTAATATCTATGAATTTTAAAACCATCATCAATATTTTTATCCCTCGTAACATCAATCAATATATATCCGAATCATATATTCATCTTTGCACTACGTGCCAAGGACATTCATCATTGGTCATGTTCATCTAAACACACTGCTCATCTTTGCACTACACGCCAAAGATATTCATCGAAATCATTCATCTTTGCACCACAGCCAAAGATATTCATCGAAATCATTCATCTTTGCACTACGTGCCAAAGATATTCATCGAAATCATTCATCTTTGCACTATGTGCCAAAGATATTCCATAATATCATCATTTAAGATCGAGGATGATGAAAATATTTTTAAAGAAAAACGAATCCAAAGTGAATCAAAATGACAAGGATTAAGGATTCGTACTTTGTTTTATCCACGTCCAAAAATACCTCAAAAAAATAATCATAGTGGTGTAAAATTCAAGAATGATCAAAACATGGATACAATCAAAGCTAGCATCCACAATAGATATTTTAGATTTAAAAGGAAAATTTTTATTTTTCGATGAATAATGCCGATTCGTGAATAGTGTCAGATACGTGAATAAGGCCAGATACGTGAATAAGAAACTCGACACCAAAAGTTCTAAATTTGATAAAAAACTTCAGATCAATATTTCAAAGATAATGATATTGAAGAAATAATATCATTACGAAAAAAAAATAATATCCCTTACTCCTGAAAAAACAAGATTTAACCTGGAATCTTTGGATATAAAGCTATAAGTTAAACTTTCACCGTATAGCAATACTCAAAGTATACTCAAAATACTCACAAGAATACGCCGATAATATATAGAGAGAAAACTTCATTTCGTGTGATTTTCAATTCTAACCTAAGCACCATATTTATAGGAAAATACTTGTAACACCAAAAAGTAAAATTTATTAAAATATTAATATATATATATATATATATATATATAATCTTCATGCACACACCTTGGACAATCTGATCTCGGCTCTTTTTCCATGCTAGTGGGCACACCTACCTTGTTAAAAAACGTTTTTATTATTTAAAATAATTTAAACTTCCAAAATCAATTATTTTGAGCTTCTAACTTCAATAATTCACAATAAATAGCCCTTTTGTTAAAAAATTCAAATCTCTCAAATTTTTATAGGAAATTTAATTCTCTACAACTTGCGTAGAAGAAAGTTTTTCCAAATTCCAAGAGAAAATCGAATCAAATCCATAAACAGACGATTTTAGAGGCTATAATCAAATTTCAATCAATAAATGGGGTCCACCGACATGTTTAACACGTTTTAAATATTTATTGCAACAAAAAACTCTTCCTCCTCAGATACTCCTATATTCCACATTCGTTGTAAAAATATCACCATTATTATATTATTAAAATATAATATATATATATATAAATGAATTATTTTATCGAGAAAAAGATAAATTTTAATTTTCAATAATTGTCACATTAAAAAAATTTCTATCTATATCCACATAAAATCAATATTTTCCTCATCATATGAATCAATAATTAATTATTCACAAATAATATTACAGTAATCACAATATCGACAACCAAGCAGATTCTTCAGAAAGTGGGGGCTTTCAATAAGAATTTCTCTCATCGTGTGCGCAATTAGGTGACCAAACCTCTCCTTGCGTAACTTTCTAGACATTGCCAATAATGTTATCTAATAATATTATTCAGATAATATGAATTATTGCTTCGATAATGAAAATACTTGTGTAATGACAATTATGAAACAACAAAGAATATAAAATATCAACGCAACAATTATTGAACCAATAAAATAATCGAACAAGAATTATCGTAACCATTATCGAAAGTAAAGGCTTCTTCACGTAAGAGTCAATAATTGGTGCAATACTGGTATCTTCTTGTGGCAACAATGTAGACATCGTGTTTTAACCACCGGATATTCCAACAAAGTGTAAACCAGAATAACTACGCCAGTTATTTTTAAACAACTTATATTTGTCGTTTTTTCCTCCAATCGCTCACATGGGGCCACACACGGTCGCTACTTGTCGCATTTAATATTCCCCGAAAAGATTTATTTAATATTCCACGACCAAACGAATATTCCCCTAAAACAACAATGAATATTTTATAATCACTTGCTTATTTTGAAATATTTATGTATTTTACCCATAACTATCCACATTAATCACATCAACCCTTACTATTTCAAAAATAATAATTAGATAAAATTAAATTTCATTTATTAATTATTTGAGGTCTTACAATTATTGTAAAAATATAATAATAATTTATTAAAATAAAAATTAAATTAAAAAGAATAAAATTATATATTACTAAATTTTACAAGGGAAAAAGAGGGCATTTTTTTTATGTAGCCTTGAAATTGTGCAAGTGTGTCGCCCCTTATAGAATACTCCACTAATCATTTGATATGCACGTATGTGAAAAAAAATAGATATAAAGAGGAAAATAGGTTATTAGATAATATCCAAAAACACCCCTAAATATAAAATAATAATAAAATATTTTTCTCTCTTTTCTCCCCAACACTTTCCCTCTTTTTTTTTATTCATCTACTATTATTTTATTTTATGTATCTTTAAATTTAGACAAATGCTAGGGCGACCGCCCTTTGCCGACCGGGCAAAATTTTTTTTTTTTTTTTTTTATAACTCTCAAATAATTTATAAAATTTATTAGAATTAAAATTTTTACAGAATTCAATAATTTTGGATGTCATTTGAATATATATAAAAAATAGAGCTGCACAGTCTATACAACTCTGTGTTTTACATGTATCCAAATGACATCTAAATCACTGAATTCTGTAAAAATTTCAGTTCTAATAAATCTTATAAATTATTTGAGAATTATAAAAATAAAAAAAAAGATTTTTTTTTGCCCGGTCGGCAAAGGGCGGTCGCCCCAGAAGTACTCTTAAATTTATAATTTGGGTGTATAAATACATGTATATCCAATTTGTAAATACTTTAAGTTTTTATGAGAGTGTGGTGCTGATTCAGTGCACGTGGGCAACAAATGAACTTAACCCAACAGGGAACAGGTCTCCAGTCTCCACCACTAAAGGAAGGTTCTAGAGAGTCAAAGGAAGTGAGTACACTTTTTACTTTTGATATCCGGTTCTCACTTTTATCGCTAACCCCACGCGACCATTCCATGTGTTGACTCGTTATACGCGCTCACAGCGTCGCCAGCGCTGACGCATATACAAATCAGCAGCTACTCAATTCCCACTAATAAAAAATTATTGTATAATTTAAATGTATTAGTAGTACAAAACTCTACGCCTATATAAAAATTATTTATATTTTAATGTATAAGTTTCTGATAATTATTATTAAGGATATCATTGACAAATTATTATAAAAATAAATTATTTAAGATAGATAAACAGTTAATTTAAGATTATTTAAAATAATATTTTCTCCATTCCATAATATATATGAGTTAAGCATAAAAAATTAAAAAATAATTATATAATTTTTAAATATAATATCAATTATCTATAATACCATTAAATTCTTATAATTACTATATATTTATCCCATTCTCTCTCATATGTAACGTTTTCTTATAAAGAATAATTTAAAAAAAATTATAATTAATTCTCCTAGATTATATAAATTAATTTAAAAAAATAAAATAATCTAAAAAATCATATATATTATGGGAGAGAGAGTAATATGAAATTTTTATTCTTGACCGAGGAGAGGCAGTGGTCAAATACTAATACTTATCCACTCTTCTATTTTTCTCATTTCTTTGTCAACACGAAAGAAAAACAAAACACAGTTCATCCACTCCAAAAACATTAATTATATAAAGTACAAGTCACCTTAGCCTGCTAGCTAGGCAGCCAACTCCAACCAACCTTATAAATATCAAATACAAACTCAACATCCTACTCACAACTTACAACTTATAAGCTCTCTTATATTTCCTCCAATATTTACAACAAAACCATATACTAAAAACATAAACATGAGCATGAAGAGAAGTAGAGAAGATGATAGAGAGGTTGAGGCACTAGCCATGGCCAACTGCTTGATGCTCCTCTCTCAAATCGGCAAGACTGCCGGCACAACCCCGGCTTCCGGCGGCCGTGTTTTCGAGTGCAAGACGTGTAACCGAACATTCCCGTCATTTCAAGCGCTCGGCGGCCACAGGGCGAGTCACAAGAGGCCTAAGTTAATGGCCGGTGACCTTCTTCATCAGTTGCCGATAAAGCCCAAGACACACGAGTGCTCCATATGTGGAGTTGAATTTGCGCTAGGCCAAGCGCTCGGGGGACACATGAGGCGCCACCGTGCGGCCATGGAAAATTCCGTTAACTCTAATACTACGGCTAATAATCCAATGAAAGCGGCAGTGCCGTTTTTGAAGAGGTCTAATAGCAGCAAACGAGTTTTGTCCTTGGATTTGAATTTGAGTTTGATGCCGTATGATATTGATTTGAAGTTAGGATGGTAGGTGTAGGTAGGTAGTCGTCTATTTTGTTTGTTTGTTCAAATATAACTGAACTTTTGGTTGCTAGTTACAGTTGATATTTGTGTGATCTTTAATTAGACTTTAGGTAGTGATGAGATTCTTTGATTTGTTATATACTTGTAAATTTAAATATTGGAATTTTGATGATGCGATTTGTATGTATAGATCGAGCTGGGATGTTCTGAAATGTTCTTCAGATTAGATATACACAACTTAAACCGTACATAATTAATACATGATGTATTTTAGAATGTTTAAAATCGTTGTTAAGTACTTGAGCGTAATTAATGTAGTATATGATACATTTTGATATAATTTTAATACTAGTAATTTTAATTTCTTAATTAATCTATAATATTGAATAAAGATATAATTAGATATTGTCATATGGGTGAAAGCTAACATTACGTTTACGTGATTACCATAATTTTAATTAATAGCGGACATAAAAGTTTATGGAGAGTAATTAATACTAATCCTTAATTGACTTCTGCATCACGTTGCGTTCACTTTTTTTTTTTGGTTGGCTTTTATTCTCATGCAGTCGTGCAACTCATGCTTTGGCAATTTGACAACAAAAAAATAAAATCAATGGATGGATAATGGAGACAATTTGCTTACTAAGTAAAATCAATATATATATATATATATATATATATACTATGTATCTCCATTAATAAGGTTATATCCATATCTAGACTTATAATTAAAAAAAAATCTCACAAATCTTGGACGGATATATGCTGAATATGAAAAATGATGGTATCAAATCAAATATACATTAATTTAAAGACATTTTTATATAGAATTGTTCTAACTATCCTCAACAATTTAAGCGACATTTATTGTTTTGACAATATTAAAAGCCTTATTCATCAACTCTTCAAACTCGTGATCTTTATATATACCTCCATTAATTAAAAACATACTTAATTCTTTTATTCCAAACAAATGAGAGCTTGTTTGCAAAAATATTTACAAGTGTATCTTGCAGCAAAACGGTAATTCGCATAAGTATGTAGAACAGTTCTCAGAAATCAGAATATCGTACGTAGGAATAACACATAGGAGTAGAGTAAGATAAATTATGTCTTCAATGTATATAATTCAATCCCTTTAATTTTGCTTGTGCTTCCATAGTTGAATTTTAAAGCATCTAATTTCATTAAATGTGTATTGATTATTTTATTAAGTAATTTTATTTTTTTAATTTTATACACACAAAGTCAATATTTAAATTGAGTTTTTGACTAGCCGAACATAAATAGGTGATGACTTCATTCATATAACAAGATAATTTAGGCCTTTAGGGGGTAACAAGAAGGCACTTGATCAAGGGTGTGAAAGAGGAAAGTGACATTGTTTCTTCCTTTGATTATTAGATAACATTCAAATATGGGGCCGCGTAGCAAGAAACACAAGAATATGAAACTGTTGATCACTGATCTAAAATACCCTTTAGAGTAAATATTGACATATTAACAACTTACAAATAACATCATAACTAGATATAAACCTGTGCGTTGCTGCGGGATTATTCATTTGGTTAATAATAAATTTATAAGTATAATTAATAAATTAAAATATAATAAGAAGATGATATATTGTTGTGCGAAGATCAAATTTTGGTAGCATATGTTACATAGAATTGGGTAAAAGTTTTGTGCACTAAACTCCAGGACATTATATAACAATTGTGTGTGTATATATATATTAATTTCTTGATAAAAATGTTTATATTGTAACCAATAGGGTTCACTTGAACAAATCACCTCCGAAGGCAATTGCCAACCGAATTAAAGCGAAAGGTCTCCAAAAGCTGAGATGGTACTGCCGATTTCTGACTCCGAAAGCACAAATGTTGGGTTCACTTGAACATGGCAGCTTTGTTCGGAGAAGGTGTGCAGTTACTTCAACACTTTGCACAGTTGAATAGCTTTCTATTATAGCTTTCAAGTTGCCATTTGACTGCTATTTCAAAAATTTGGAGTGCATAATGATTCAATATATTTCTGTGGAATCAAAGTATTATTTTTGCTGAATCATGTTCTGTAATTTGCTACAGCTTATGAAAATTAAATAGAGCAATTTGTTTGCTTATAAAACCTTGTAAAGATTTGTTAACATAAATCTTATACATATATATTAACATTCCTATTAATTTATGAGGTTCTGCTATGACGTTTTAATTTTAAAAAGATTGAGACATTGGTGAAAACTAAATTTAAAAACAAAAATCTTGTGCTTTGCATTTATGTAACAATACCTAGTTTAAGCAGACCAAGATTCTTTAAATTAGCTTCTTGATCACTTTTGAGTGAACCTCATTGGACCTAGACTGTGGGTTTAATATCAATTTCTTTTATGTGTTCAAGTGTTTGATTTTTTAATACACGTGGTTGCAATCAAATTGTTGAATGTCTGTTGTCTGCATTACGAAAGTGTGATCCAATGCATATCTTCTGCCTTAATTCAATCAAATTGTGTCCAAATGTTTGATGAATATTGAATAATTAATTTGATTAGACATGAATGGGATGGGGTTGCTTCCTTTCTAGTGTGTTTTGTGTAGTCTGCAGGGTTTCTTTGATGGCATGTTTTTCTTCTCACAGTTGTGGTTGCTTGATTTTTTTTGGAAGAAATGAAAACAATTAAGTACATCTAAATTTTCGACAAACTTAGTTGTTTTTCTTATTTGGCTTCATTCGTTTCCTCCCAGCTTGGGCAGTTTAATGGTCAAATATCTATAAAATGAGAAAGAAAATGTGGTTGCATGCCTTTTAACTGAGTTCGTTTTAATTGCAGGTTTAAAAAGTTCATGCCAGAACATTATATTAATTATTGTAATAATGATGCCATGAACTTTTACATAAAATCTTATAAAAGTTAATACTTAACATTATATTAATTATTTTAAATTAACATTATACTAATAATATTTATTTTTCTCTTGTAGCTCAAGTTAAGATTTAAATTAATGAAAGGATGATTGCAAAGAAGAACAAGAGTTTCACCATCTTTTCAATGATGTTAATTTGATACTTTTCTAAATTTTTATTTTTATGATCAATGGTGTATGATGATGATTAATTAATATGTATGTTAATTGTGATTGGTAATAATTTAAATGAATTTTATATTAGGGGATTGATAAACGAATTCGGATACTCGGATATTCGAATAATTTATTTATTTGAAAAAAATAAACGGTAACGGATATTATTCCGAATACCGGATACAGATGTTATTTTTAAAATTCGTCGGATATCGGATACGAATACAGATAATAAATTAATTTTCTATATATAAATACGGATATCATTGTATCCGAATTTGTATATATCCGTTTACACTCCTACTAGTAAGTTACCTTAGGCAGCTAAGCAGTTAACTCAAGTCTACAAGTCATATTAGACCTAAGAGTTTAATATTAACGAAAGTGGTTAGCATAAAATTTATTAAATCTAAGTGTCCAATAATATTGACATATAAGGCTGAGTAGGCATATTGGGGCGAGGCCTAACGTTGGAGACCCACTTGCACTAGTGAATACGTACGTAGCCTAACAACCATCTTGCCTTAACAAAAGGATTTTTGGAACCCTACTCAAAAGTGAACATAAAATACCTACCCTTAAAAAATAAAATAAAATAAAACCTTTGAGACTTTGATCGTGATATTAATTATCTCGCAATTTCCTTGTGAGCTTCGACTTCAATTCAATGTATCTCTCACTTTTTAATTATGAAACTTCATTTTTTTCCACTAATTAAATAATGGGAGTAATATTTTATTTAGTTGTAGGTATAATATATACCAGAACAAAATTGAATGTGCATTGTTTGACCTAAATGCATGCATTAGATGACATCTTGGAATTAATGTTTCAACTCTCTTGAACAAGAAGCTTTAGTTTAGCATCATATATAGCTGAGATACTGGGAATTGATTAACTAAAATTAAAACAAAAACAAAATAATAATTAAATTAATTAAGAAGAAAATTAATAAAGAGAGAACAATCTAAGAATCTAATATAACTTAATTCAACCAAGATGTTGTGCGACCAATCAAAAATAAAAATAAGGAAAAAAAATCTTCAAGCTAGGCAATTTAAATTTGATCTTTTGCCTAGCAAAGCTCGAATAACACAACTCATTCACATATCTAAGAGCTCATTTGGGGGAGTAAGGCGTAAAGAAACAAATAGTTAGGGTTCGATTAAATGACTCATTGATTAAAAGTTCGATTCGAATTTCGACCGAAATATAAATGAGTCAAATACGAAAGATATTTTAAAGTTCGATAAATTACTCAAACCTCCTCAAATTATAATTTTCTATTGATACTCGGATCATATTCGTTAGATATAATATATAGTATTATTTAATATGCATATATATAGTATTATTTAGATATGCATATTGAAGAGGTGTAATAGCATGAGGCGCCACCGTGCAGCCATGGACAATTCTATTAAGGCTAATACGAAGACGGCAGTGCCATTTTTGAAGAGGTGTAATAGCAGCAAACGAGTTTTGTGCATGGATTTAAATTTGATGCCATACGATATTGATTTGGAGTTGGGATGGTAACTTTTGGTTGCTAGTTAGCTCTAAACTTGATATTTGGACATTGTTATTGTCTAGATAGTGAAGAGATATATATTCTTTGATTTGTTTTAGAAACAAAGTTTTTTTTTTAGTCCCCCCTTTTTTTCATAATTAGTATATATACTTGTTAATTTTAAATATTTGGTCATGAGATTTAATTTACATATATAGAGCTGAACTGCTGTTGTTATTCATACAAAACTCAAGTCGTGTTTGTCAGATAAATTTATTATATTTTGACTCTAAAATACAAAAATTAAACCATTTCATGATATTTCAAAGCCAGTTAATTTGTAAAAATTCAAAACTCATAATTAAAATGATTTTATTGACGTTTCAAAGGAAAAAAATTGATACTTAATATTTTCTCCATTTCACACAAAGAGTCCCTTTATTTATTTATTTATTTATAATAGTGCGAAAGATACTATGTTCTCAACTTTAATTAATAACACATTTTTTATTTTCTTTTTAGCTAATTAATAAGACATTTTCCCTATTATTGCCACCACGAATAAGCTACTGATCATTATATATAGAGATAAACATGAGAAAAAAAATATATTCCTAAATTTACAAATTTTGCATATGAGATTTTCTTTTTTGGAACACGGGTAGTTTACAGTTGTTGTACTAAAGTATAATAAAGTCACATTAATTTTAAATTTATTTAAAATTTAATTCATGAACTATTATAAATAAATCTATATATTCATAAGGGAGGAGTAATAGTTGTTCTTAAAAAAAAGGTAATAAATTAAAGTTCACTTTTTATTACGTGCTTACCATTAATATAATTAATCTTGGATACACAAAATTGACGAAAAATAATTGACTGCATGATATTGCGTAAATGAAAGAATAAGGAGTTTTCTCATGCAGTCGTGTAACTCTTGCCTTGACACAAAAAAGTCAATGAAATAATGGAGTAGATTTAACAAACCAAGACTTTAAAATTAATATGCGGCGGCCTGACAAATCCTCCTTAATTGACTGCGTCATCTAGCTAGGCTAACGATGACCTAAAACCATTAGCATTATTTAGGCATAAGTGAGAAACCATAACTAAGAGAATCGTATATTTACATCCATTTGATATTTGTGCTACAAATACAATGAAATTTAAGGTTATAAATTTACATTAAATATATGAATAATGTTAGAGATACAAATTATTTTATAAATATTTTACAAACAGTTGATGTATCATACGCCATCTCAGCATATTGTGTGGGGCCGAAGACTACATTGAAAAAATTTATTGATCAATATGTTGAGGTGGAATATGCCACATCAGGAGTTTATAAAATATTTATAAAATAGTTTGTATATGTAGCATTACTCTAAACATATATATGAAATGTTAATCTTACAGGACACAACGTATTTATTTCAAATATTATATAAAGTTTTAAAATTTCGTTAAATCGATGATATAGAAAAAAAATAATCTAAATCTTACCTGTTTAAAATTGAACGTAAATATAAAATATGGGTCTGAAATAAATTTTGGATCAAATCTCAAGTTTAAATTGCATCAAATTCATCTAAACAAGCTCTTAAACGGCCATAAAATCAGTAGTATGTCATTTTAGTCGCCGACCCATATGTTAAGTCATTTAAACAATGACTTAAGGCCTCTAAAAGTGAGAAGACCCCCAAATTTTAATAATCCGTATATGTTAGAGTCCATTAAAAAAATTCAATTTTTTTTATGGTTTCAAAAAATTAAAATCATTTGATGATGATAGCTTGCATGATAAATGTCTTTATCTCGAAAATGCTCTCACATATAAAAATTATATTGATATTGTCGGTTTAGATTTATTTTCGGAATTAAAATTTTTAAGAGAAGTTATACAAACAAAAGAAAAGAAGAACACTCCAGTTGACATTCTAAATTATATAAAAAAATTAGAATCTTTTCTTAATGCTTGCATCACATATAGAATTTTATTAACAATTATTGTAACATTTGCTTCTGCAGAAAGAACATTTTCAAAAATAAAATTGATCATAAAATCTTACTTAAGGTCGACTATGTCCCAAGAAAGATTAAGTGGATTAACGATTTTGTCAATTGAAAATTAAATGTTAGAGAAAGTTGATTACAAAAGTTTATCAACAATTTTGCATCTAAAAGAGCAACAAAAAATAAAATTCCAATTAAAAAAAATCATAGATATTAATTTAATTTAGTATTAAATGGTTAAAAAAGAAGATTCCAATTTAAGATTTAGCTTGAGGCCCCCCAAAAAGTTTAATTAGACTGCCCTGATGGACACCCAAAAGATCATAACTAAAAGTAATATGATTAATAACTTAATTTTAATGTGAAATTTGAATGTTACAAATTCTCACACTTAAATTTTTAATATACTCGTCAGAATCCACAGACGTACCTTTAAAAAATATAAGAAAAACTTTGAGACTTTGATCATGATGTTTTGTTTCTCACAATTTCCTAGTGAGTTTCGACTTCAATTCAATGTATCTCTCAGTTTAGGTATGAAATTCCATTTTCCACTAATTATATATTAGGAGTAATATTTTGTTATTTTATTTAGTTTTAGGTATATCAGCACAAAATTAATGTGCTTTGTTTGACCTAAATAAATTAGATAACATAACTTATTTATTATTTAATGTATTTCATTAAACGGCATATTGATTGCAAATTTCTTCGTCGTCCCCATAAGTACCTAATGAGGTTACGCAACCAATCAAAATAAATAATAAAAAAAAGGAAAAAAAAACTCTACAAAGACAATTTGAATACAAAAAATAAAAAAGAAGAAAGAAATTTCAGTTTGATCGTTTGCATACGTAAGACCATTTTAGTTTGACCGTCGCCATAAATTTATAATCGACATTTTTTATGTAAAAATATTAAAAAATTATATAGAAATATCAATAAATAAAATTTCATACCACGCAATTACCGTAGATTTGTCATTAATATTTTTACATGCACTTTTATAATTTTGTAAGTAAATACTATTCAATTTTTTTTATATATAAAAACCCTTGATCAAAAAATTTATACTTAATAGTGTTTCATTTTACCATGTCACAATGTATAATTCCGTCAAAAAGCATTATTATGCTAGGTTTGTCTACAATGCCGAAACCTTTATATTCAACTGAATTGTGGACAGAATATTCCGTCAAAAATAGGCTAGTTCCGACATAATAAGAATATTGTCAATGAAATATTCTGTCAGAATTAGGACTTTTTCTTATAATGGAATGGAATTGATGAAAGAATTAAATAGAATGGAGAGTGAAATGATTCATTTCCATACCCTCCTCCAATAAATCGGATATAATTTTTTTCTTTTTCATTCTATAGAAATAAATTATTTAATTATATCTTGATCCCTGCAATTCAAATGTAAAGGAAGGTTAGAGCATTCACAACAGTTTTCCTAATAGACTCTTTATCTCCATATTTGACGAATATATATTCAACAGATTCTTTATCCTTATATAATTCTCTATTTTAATCCCTATATATGATTTGACTCCTCAGGATGAGGGAATCAAAAGAGCGTTCCCTATTTATGTAAAATGACATTTCACATCCTATTTATTGCGATTTTATGTTGGTTAAAGGATCTTATCTCACTTAATTGCTGATTTGGGTATGCCTATCAAATTTACTCATTTTTATTTTTTAAATAGAGGATTTAGAGAAGAAAGAGAACTATAAAAAAAATATTAAAAATCAACCAAATTTTGATTTTGATCATTTTTGTAAAAAATATTACTACTAATTATAAATTTTATTATTTTATAATTAAAATAATGTTGTTTTAGTTCTTATAAATACATAATGATCGTTGCACATTTTGATTTCTAGCAATATCTATTTTTAAATTAAAATAATTGCAAATTTTAAATTCAAACAACAATTACTTTTAAATAAAAAATAGTTACAACGTTCAAAACATGATTTGACTGTTGAAACTTTTAAATTTTAATATTTAAAGAATCAATATTAAGAACCTGTTGGGTAGATAGTGAAAAAATTGAATCCCTATTCTACAGAATAACCTAATAACACTGCAGTGTAGGGATAAAAATAAAAAAATTGTTGTAAATACTCTTAGACTACATGATTCCGCGTAAATAGATTGAATTGTTCAACATAAAATTGGTACAACACACCTCTCACCTATATATTCCCCTGATAATTATTCCGATATGACTAAAATCTCTTTGGTTTCCACTAGTATAATTACATGCGTTCGTACTAAACGAACTCAAATCTTGAGCTTTCAGTTTATTTTGGATTAATAATTTTGAGTCTCCGAATATATTCGGCCAATTTATAATAAGAAGTTTATTAATATATTGAATTTGATATAATTATTAATTAGTTTGACTAGTCATATAACATATTTGATTAAAAAAATTATCACAAATAATTATTCACGTAACTGACAACAAAAAAATTTTATATATTTGACTTTTAACATTAAACGACTACATTTTTTTTTTTGAAGCTGCACTTTTTGGGGAATAAAATATAATTCATAATCAAGTTTTCCATAATGGAACCTAAGTAAGAATTAAACTTGACACCTAAAGATCACAATATTTCAATCTTAATCACTAAGTTAAGACTCATCCGCAAACAATTGTATATTAAATTTTAAATTGATGTAAATTTATTTAATTTTAATTGCTACAATTATCATAATTGTATAATATATAACAAAAATTATTAATCACAAAATTTATTTAATTCTAAACTAATCATACAAATTTTAAAGTTTTATTAATGTCATCATTTGACCTTAAAACTAATATTAATTAATAACAAAAATAAAACAGGACAAGTATGGAGTCATTTTAGTTGATTCTAAATTAACTCGATAGTCTAACGTAGATTATTCGGTAATCCAAAATTATTATTTTATCTTTCCTATTTTGTTAGATTGAAAAAACTCAAAAAAAAAATTTTGAAATTTTCTAGCTTCGTTCCAAACAAAAAAATTTAGTTCTCTTATTTAACCAACCCAATAATCATTGAATGAACCCCACAAAACACCTGTTTTTTTAGTTCTCCTATTTAGCCAACTTAATAATGATTGAAAGAACCTACCCTACCTGATTTTTAGTTCTCCTATTTATCAAACCCAATAGTCACTAAATGAACCCTACATATAGTATAGTATATACAAGCATATATACAACTTCTAAGAAATGTGATAATTTATAAATAACCTTTATGTCAAATGAATAAAAATTAAATAATACACATACAAAAAGTTTAGAAATTATATGGAACATGTACATGAATAGGTTTTTAGGAAAAAGACGAAAATTTTTATAAATTTTAGTACATATTTTCTTATAAATATACAATGTATTCAATTAATGATATATATATATATATATAATTCTGATGAATGTTTACATTTTATAATTCATGAATCTAATTTATAGAACCTATCTCATTCAAGTCTTAATTTATAAAAAATTAAAGACATTAAAGTTCAATGTCTTAAAGTTAAAACATTAAGATTTAAAGTATAAAAAAAAAAAATCATTTAAGTTTTAAAATGTATTTAAGCCATAAATTTAAGTTAAGAAACCATTTTAGTTGAAGTAGAAAATTTATATTTTTGACTAATTAAAACACATTTGGCAAAATCAAGTACAGAATAACTAAAAAGATCTCATAACACATAATTATCTTAAATTAATTTATCATTAAAAAATTAAAAAGCACTTTCAAAATTAAGTAACCAAATATTATTTGAACTTTTTTATAAAAGCATTACTTTTGTTAAAATTTTATTTCTAGAATTTTAGTGTACCACACTGCATATATAATTTCACCAAACAGTCATTAAGCAATGTGGGGCCAAATATGTCAATAAATACTACTTCACATTATAGTACTACATGTTATCGGGAATTGAGATTGAAAATACTACTACTGTAGGGTTCAAGTGTCAACGCGTCAACTATGGCTGAAAGTACCAATTAAGGCTGTAAAATAAATAAACACTTCGGGTTCGATTTCAGACTGATTCGATTAAAAATTCGATTCGAATTTCGACTGAAATATAAATGAGTCAAATATGAGCATATTTTAAAGTTCGATAAATTACTCGAACCTTCTCAAATTATAATTTTTTATTGATACTCAGATCATATTCGTTAAAAAATTTTAAGCTGTTCGGGCTCGATTCGGAATCGTGCTCGACTCGGTAGCTAAATGAGCCTCAATTAAATTTTATTTTATACTCGATATATTTTATAAATCAAATCTAAACAACTCAATACTCGAATCGACTCAGTTCATTTATCCCTTTACTACCAACTCTTTTACAAAAAGAAAATCAGAAAGATAGAGGAATATATCTGTGTGCTTCACACGCGGTTCGGGAAGACGGGAACAGTCCACGAAGGTTCTGGACAAGTAGTACAAGCATCCTGTCCAGCTTCTTGTGACTGACACACTTGTTTCCAACTTATGGGCGAGTAATGTTAAAGAATAAAGACTTCACTTTGCTGTTTTGTCTCTTAAGTACGTAATATATGTATCTATTGTAATAGCTAGCTAGTTTATATTCCTTGTTCCACAAAACAGCCTCTTTTTTCTTTGGCCGAATAATACTTCTGTCCAAATTGTTACTCACTTTTAAAGTTATTTTTAAAATTCATTTTTTGTCAAAAAAAAAAATAGAAAATTAATTTTTTTAAAAAAAAAATTAGTAAAATTTAATAAAATATAGATTCAAAAAGAGTAGAACCAAAAAATAAAACTTTATTTTCAAAAAAAAAATAGAATTTTTATTTTTTAAAAATTGAGTAAAGTTTTATAAAATATAGATTCAAATAAATTAAAAAAATAAACTATATATTTTTAAAAAAATAGAATTTTATTTTGTAAAATGAGTTAATTTTAATAAAATATAGATTCAAAAAAAAAAACTTTATTTTCAGAAAAAAAAAAAAAATATTTTTTAATAAAATGAGTAAAATTTCATAAAATATAGATTTAAAAAGTGAAAAATAAAAATAAAACTTTATTTTCAAAAAAAAATAGAAAATTTTATTTATTTGAAAATGAGTAAAGTTTCATAAAATATAGATTTTTAAAAAGTTTAAAATAAAAAAATTATAACTTTATTTTCAAGAAATAGATTTTTTTATTTTTAAAAAATGAGTAAAATTTAATAAAATATAGATTAAAAATATATATAAAATTAATATTTTCAAATATATATAAATTTTTATTTTTATAAAATGAGTAAAGTTTAATAAAATATAGATTCAAAGAAGTAAAACTTTATTTTCAGGAAAAAATTATTTAAAAAAATGAGTAAAATTTCATCAAATATAGATTTTGAAAAGTAAAACAAACAAATAAAACTTTATTTTAAGAAAAAAATAGAAAGTTTATTTTTTTTAAAATGAGTAAATTTTCATAAAATAAAGATTTAAAAAAGTATAAAATAAAAAAAACTTTATTTTCAGAAAAATAAATTTTTTATTATTATTAAAATGAGTAAAATTTCATAAAATATATATTCAATAAAAGTAAATAGAAAATTTTTTATTTTTTAAAAGATGTGTAAATTTATTTTATGGAACTTCACTCATTTACTTTTTTTTTACTCATTTACTTTAAATTTATTTTAAACTTTTTTGCATCTATATTTTATGAAACTTTACTTATTTTTTTTTTAAAATAATATTTCCTATTTTTTCTGAAAATTTAAGTTTTATTTTTTGAATCTATATTTTATGAAACTTTACTCATTTTTAAAAATAAAATTTATATTTCTTTTTGAAAATATACTTTTATTTTCTTGTTTTATTTTTTGAATCTATATTTAATGAAACTTTACTCACTTTTTAAAAATTAAAAATACTATTTTTTCTGAAAATAAATTTTATTTTTTTTGTTTTATTTTTGAATTTATATTTCATGAAAATGTACTAATTTAAAAAAAAAATTATTTTTTTTTCTAAAAAAAGTTTTTTAATCTCTTTTTATTAAATTTTACTCATTTATTTTAAAAATCTATTTTTTAAAATAAAACTTTATTTTGTTTTTGAATATATATTTTTTGAAACTTTACTCTCTTTTTAAAATAAATTTTTTATTTTTTTTCTTCTGAAAAGCAAGTTTAATTTTTTTTTTGACAATAAAAAAAAATAAAATCAGGCAACTTAGTGGGACAGAAGTGTAAAAAATGTCGAATTTGGTAAAAGATAAATGGGTCGAGTTGAGTCGAGTTACAATCAAATTGGTTAAAAGGGACATAAACACCAAAAAATATTACTTTAATGACCTAATTGACGAAAAATAAATTTTAAGGACGATTTTAAAAATGAGTGACAACTTGGGTCAGCCTTTTTCTTTCCTAGTAAAACTAATGTTTATTATATATTTATTTAGTGTTTACTTTAATAGTGATGCATAATGTGATAAATAAAATTATAATCATAAATTTTAGAATAATGTTTCATTTTATATTACAATTAAAAGTTAAAGACTATTTTTTACACAAAAATAACAAATGAATTTTTTTTTTTTTGAAACAGTTAAGTCATAAAATAATTTGCCTATGTTCCACAAAATATCTTTATTTTGACTTTTTAAAGTCAATTTACAAAAAGAAACGTAATTATGTAAATTTTGAAATATAAATATTTTTATTTTTTTATATAATTTTTAATAGTTATTTTCATAACAATTTTAAAATTTAATATTTCATTAATTGCTTACTACTAAAATCAGACGAGTACTATAACAAAACCGACTCCAAATTAGAGTCCTGATGCGGCAATACTTCTCCTTTCCTTCTTAGGATCGATCGGTTTACGCGGTCACGCCAACACTAGGACTCAGCACTAGCTACATCTCACTTTCTTAACCTACAAGAAATCGGAAACATAACCCAGTATAAATATAACAACACACGCCCATACACCTACAAGAAAAAGGCACATAATAACTATCTACACCACTCACTTCTAAATCTTACAACACAAGCCAGCCATGACTATGAAGAGATCAATTAGAGACTTAGATAATGGAGAAGTTGAGAAGCTAGCCATGGCCAACTGCGCCTTGATGCTTCTCTCTCGTGTCGATAATAAATCCGGCCGGTCGCTTACTGGCCGGGTTTTCAAGTGCAAGACGTGTCACCGGCAGTTCCAGTCGTTTCAAGCACTTGGTGGGCACAGGGCTAGTCACAAGAAGCCCAATTTTATGGAGGGTTACTGGCTTATTAGTAAGGCTCACTTGCATAAGAAACACGAGTGCTCGATTTGTGGGCTTGAATTTGGGACAGGACAAGCACTAGGGGGACACATGAGGCGCCACCGTGGTGCAGACTTGATTGGTGATCAAAGTGGCCTGGAGGGTAATTCTGTAAATAATTCACCGGAATTGGTGCAGGTTTTGAAGAAGTCTAGTAGTACTAAGAGGGTTTTGATCTGGGATTTGAATTTGATGCCTTGTGAGAACGGTTTGGATTTAGGGTGGTAGACTATTTTGTTAAAGTTTTGGAGAACTTCTCCAAACTTCTAGAGATTTTAGATTTACTTAAAATTTTGATACAGATAATTCATCCATAGTGGTTTTTATATTAAATACATACCAAAGTTGTGTTTTGGTTTGCAAGGTTCTCCGAACCGGACCGTTCATTAAATTGGATAAAAATTTTAAAAATCTCATTTTTCATGAATTAAAACATAATAAAAATAAGTTACAATATTAATAAAAGTGGTTAATTTTAATATTAAAATTTTTTTGGTAAAAGAATAATAATTAAAAGTCGAGTCAACTGGGTCAATTAATCAAGTTTATCGGTTGGACAGATAGTCAATCGGTCAACCTAAGTTTTGACCAAAATCGGGTCATTGAGTCAAACCGGACCGAAAGACGGACTGATTCCGGTTTTTATCGGTCCGATCGCCAGTCCGGTCCGGTCCGAGTTTTAAAACATTGTTGGTTTGAGTTTAAAAACATTTCAAGAAGTCAATGATTAAGTACCTAATTGTATAAAATGTAACCCAATTTTAGAATCCGGCCAAAATTAATCGGAACATCCGATCCGTCCATTAATCTAATCGGGTTTTCAATATTTTATACCAGTTAACCGTATAAATATATGAATTAACTTAAATATATATACCACACACATACATATATGTATAGTATATACAAACAGAGACATGGGTACTCTGTTTTTGTGTAGTATCATGAATTTTATAAAAATTTTACTGCTTATGATCACTGTCTTGTTTGTATTCAAAACCATCTGAAGATGATGTTGTATTTAGTATAAAAATTATATATGATGATCAGTACACATGATTATCATAATGGGAAGTTCAGATATTTTGATTATGTTGAATGGAAAAAGATGAGTTTGTTGGAGTTGCGTAAAATGGGGCCCATAGAGTTAAGGTTTGCAGGTGATCTTAATTTTTTCACTCTATACCTGATGAAGGTTTTAGGGAATTAAAAAACAATGAGACAATGCAAGGTACGTATCAAGCCTTTTATCCATCAAGGAGTGGATGTGGAAATTGTTTTGAGTGTTGTAGACGACCCACTTGAAACTAATTGGACAACAAGTTATCAACTTATACATCAAGTTGCCGAGGATTTTAGTGATACTGATTCCGATGATCCTCATTTTGAACTATTTGATGATAGTGGATGTGAGACCCCAAATTTTATGAAATAAAAGTATTTAATTTTTTTATAATTATTTTATTTAGTAAATGGTTAAATTGATAAAATATTAAAGTTAAAGGTGATATGTGAACCTTTTTTTAAAGTAAGTAAGTTGTCATAAAATAATCGGTGATAAAAGTACAGTAATACGCGTGGTTGCATAATAAAGATGCGGTATTGATTATTGACGCTTTACGTAAGAAGTCACTCGATTATACTCAATTATTGCTACGAGAATTCACGCATCATATCTCTTATATTATTAATTCGATTATTGTCACAGTATCATCTGCATTATATGATATATTATTAAATCAATAATTGAGACGACAAAGTTATTCATATTATTATTTGCAATATTGATAATGTCTAGAAGTTACATCGAGGAGAGGTTTGGTCACCTAATCAAGGCTACCAATAAGGAAAAATCCTTATCCGAAAGCCCCCTCTTTCATGGGAACGACCTGGTTGTTAAATATTGTGAGTTATAATATTAATGATGAATAAGTTTGTGTTGATTAAAGATGAAATTGATTGTTCCATTGTATTGGGATTATTAGTGTTAGTGAAATTTGACATTTATTTCGATAATAATTGATGTCTGGAAGTTATATTGACCAATCGGATAATTAACCAGATAAATGAGAAATTAATTGCTATTAATTCACATGATTATAACTATTTGTTCACATGTGTTTACTATTGATTCACATTCTTGTACTATTAGGGGAAGTGGTGCAAGATTGATAATACTTGCATGACTAAGTTAAAAATGGAGAAATAGTTGAAGGTACTATACTCTAATTCGTATTTTCACATGATTATAACTATTGATTCATATGATTGAACTATTGATTCACATTATTTACTATTAGGGGAGGTGGTGCAAGTTTGATAATACTTGCAGAACTAAATTAAAGATGAAGAAAAAGAGGAAGGTATTATACTGTAATATTTTGAGCCCCAAAACGTGCAATTATTGAAACTATATTTTTCTATAAATAGAAGCTCATTCCTTCATTATTTTTCACCAATTCACTAAAGCTATAGAGAAATTATAGAGAGAAAGAAGAGGAGAATTCCATTACCTCACTATTCTAAAGATCCGGTTTCTTCCAAGGTAAGGGTATTATTCTTTCGTATTCATGAAGAGAGTTATTTTCTTTCAATACTGTAAGAGGTTGTTATTCCATTCTTTATTATTATGTTGGAATAACTTTGTCATATCAATACCGCATCGTGGTGAAATTCTTACGTTAATCCATTCTTTATTATTCATTGGAATAACACATGCATGCGATCTATCACATGCTTGGTGAATTCTCGTTGTTATTCCATTCTTTATTATTCTCTTGCAATATCACGTCTGCATGCGGATACGCATTGACTGATTTCATTCTTTATTATTACATTGGAATATCCACATGCATGCGGATTATGCATGACTGGTTCCATTCTTTATTATTACATTGGAATAACTTTGTCATGCGAATTACGCATTTGACTGGTTCCATTATTTATTATTACATTGGAATAACTCGTCTACTACGGACTACGGCATGATGCATGGTGAATTCTTACATTATTCCATTCTTTATTATTACATTGGAATAACTTTTGTTTATGTGGATTTATCGATGCATGGTGAATGATCCTTCGTATTCATTCTTTATTAAATTATGGAAATGATGCATCTATGTGGATTACTGCATGGCGGATGAAAATTCATTGCAGATTTTGTATATTCTATTATACTCGTTTGAGATATCATTTCTTTTGTACTCGCCTGGAATATCATTTTCTTTAGTATTTTTTTACGAGTTATTATTCACGAGTTCTTATTCACCCTAACATTATTCACTCTAGTATTATTCACTCCGGGTATTAAGGGCACTTTTCGATGTTTGAGTACTATTCACGAGTTCTTATTCATGGGTTAATATTCATCCGATTACTATTCACTATAGTATCATTCACTCGGGTATTCGGGACACTTTTCGTGTGAGTACTATTCACGGGTACTATTTCAAGTACTTATTCACGGGTACTATTATTACACGAAAAATATATTTTTTGTTCTGTCAAATTATTTTTGGTACATGAATATTATTCTTGAATTTTACTCTACAAAGCAAAGATCATGTTGACAATTTGAACGTTATTGAATTCTTGATAAATTAAATTATAAATCTTTAAAATTTATCCTTGAACTTGTTTTATTGAATTATTATGTCATTGTCATCATCATCCTCATGCTTATATTGTGATGAAAGTCATACGTGGCTTACGAGCATGCGTAGATGGATTTGTTGATTATTGGTTTTATAGTTGTATATCTTTGGCTTACGTGCAAAGATGGACAAGTGTATGACATGATCATAACCACTGGTGATAATAACGAATATCCTTGGCCCGTAGTGCATGAATAATTCGATGATGTGATTGGCAGGATCATGCCCATTAGTTAACAGTTGAATGTCTTTGGCCGTAGTGCACTGACAGACAATTGATTGGTATGATCATGACCATTGGTTTTATAGTTGAATATCTTTGGTCTGTAATGCAAAGGTAGACAACTGATTGGTATGATCATTGTTATTACATTTGAATATCTTTAGCCTTTCGGGTAAGGATATTGAGTAAACGTTCTATTAAGCTTTTGTGGCAAGGAGAATCTGTTGAGTTATATGATTATAAATATGAATTGTGGATTTAACTGTAATCTTTGGTGGTTTAGGTGAAGACAGGTGATGATAGTTCTTTTTATCTTGGGTATAACAAAGAACTGTTATTGAGTATTACAGGAATGAAATATTAACGATGGACTTTTAATCTAGAAGAGATAGTAGACATTATGTTCTACTTGACTCTTCTAATGGATTGCTTATTCCGCTGCAATTGTTGATCTAAAACTTGTTGTCTATTATATTCCATCAGTTGTTATACTGTTGAAGGCTAAGGATAATTTATTCTGCATTATCTTAGACATAATAATTCTTACTAGGCTAGTTGAGCTCACCCTTTTCTTTCAATGTTCTCTTCAGAAAATGAGAATATAGCTGGGACTGGTCGGGGAATGGATTGACGGTCCGAGATGGTGGCTATAGTAGTCATCACTATTTTTATAAAATAGTGCGATAATAATTGTAATGAGGACTCTATTGAGTGTGGATATTGTCTAGAAGGCAATATTTGTGTTTAAACTCTAAGCTATGCTTTGTCGTATTTTGCACGATAATTGTATAATTAAGTTTGTAGTTGAGTTTTGTACCATGTATCTGGCAACTCAAGATGGGTTATGTATACCTGTTTTGGGGGCGTCACAGTAGATATGAAGAAGATGATGGCTATGTTTGATCCAAAAACTCAAATGAGTGACCCACGGTTTGAAGAAGGAATGCTCTTTAGGGATAATTATCTTCAAGAAGGTTGTGATAACACTCTTTGAAGCATAACGAAATCTTCAAGAAGGTTGTGATAACACACTCTGTGAAAGCATGACAAGTTACTATAGAAGTATAGCAATGAATGTGACAAGGTGGCCTTTACATGCAATGATGACTCATGTGGGTGAAAAATATATGCTTCTAAGATGCAAAAGGAAGATACATTGCAAGTATAAATATATCATCTAAAAGAGGACACATGTGGCAGACAGTTCAAGATTCCTAATGTGAATTCAAGATGGCTAGTAGAAAGGTATCTAAATGATTTCAAGATGAATCTGAAGATGGCTGCAACTACATTTTGTGATAAAGTATAAAATGGCTACGTTGTCAAAATAATTGAGGCTCAAGCGTATAGGGCAAAGAAAATGGCAGTGGCAACTATTGATGTTGATTTTAAAGAATAATACAACAAGTTGTGGCACTACCAAGCTGAATTAATTAGGCCAAATCTTGGTTCTACAGTGGAGATAAAATGTGAAGCTGGTTCATTGTTAGGAGGTATTCCAAGTTTTATTGTTGTTTAGGTGGTCTAAAAGAAGGCTTCAATCATTGTAGATGACCAGTCATTGGGTTGGATGGTACACATCTGAAAAGCACAAATGTTGGAGTTCTATTGAATTCAGTAGGGATTGATGGAAACAACAAACTTTATCCATTTTCTTATGTTGTTGTGGAGGCAGAAATCATCGTTGAAGATGTTGAGATAGTAAACGACCATGGTTGGACCATAATATACAGTGGAGATAAAATGTAATTGTGAACTGGTTCATTGTTAGCTGGTTCTACAGTAGAGATAAAATGTGAATTGTGACGCCCCCAAAACAGATATACATCACCCATCTTGGGTCGCCAGAAAATACACTATAAAAATCATTTACAACTTCATTTATACAACTATCGTGTAAAATACGACGACATGTATACTATGAGTTTAAATACAAATACATATACCAACTCTGAATTATGTCACAATTGCACCTTACATAAAGGTACAGTCAAAAACTATTTTAAAAATTAAAATCTTTGGAAAGTGCTCAAGGAAACCTTCGTACATAGGAGGCCATGAATCTAAGTTATGATAGATATCATATGTCCGAGAGAATTATCCTTGGTTAACCTGTGATAGACCCCAAAAAAAGAGAAGATTACTATCATGTTCTTCCAATGGTGAGTCTTCTCTTAACATATAACTATCTCCACTGTCTCCAAGTGAAAATTATATTTCAAATAAACTCCAAAAATCATATAGGTAGTGCTTTCATAGATATACTCAAACAAGTGGATGTGCACAACCCTCGTCTTATGATAACCGAGGTTGTATGTCATTAGACATACGGTATGATAGTGACAAAACACCCTTCCAAAGTTGGGTTCGCTTTCACCCTATTTGGTTCACCAAAATTAAATATCAAATGACGTATACAATACGACACACTTATCTAAAGTTCTCAATAAAATTATTTCCATACTATTTAGGGAGAACCTCAGCAATTTATAGACCACCGATTTCTATTCCCTGTTATCCCCCATTCGACCCACTACACTCTTATTACCTAAAAGGAATTGTGAAGCAAAAGGGTGAGCACAACTAGCCCAGTAAAGAATATCATAATTAAAGATAATTAAATTATCAATAGCTTTTGTCAATAATAATCAGAGATTTAGAACATATGGTAGATGATAAAACTTTTCAACCATAGTTGCAGCGGAACGAGCAATCCATTAAAAGAGTCAAAAAGACCATCGGGTCTATTATCTTCTCCATGTTAAAAGTCCACCAATAATATTTTATCCCTGTAACATCAATCAAAAATTTCTGTCCACAATCATATGAATAACTCATAATCATAATTATGATTCTGAATTCCTTTTCGCACCCAGGACGAAGATAATTTTCATCACCTATCTTCACCTGAAACATCAAAAATCATGGTTATACCAAATCACAATCCCTGCTCATAATCATACTAATAAATTCATCTTTACACTACGACCAAAGATATTCATTAACAATTCAACTTTGCACTACAGGCCAAAGACATACAACTGTACTTTAGAAGAGTCAAGTAGAGCATGATATCTACTAACTTCTACGAATTTAAAAGTTTATTATCAATATTTTATTGCTGAGACTCAGCTCAATAATTAATCCACATCATCGAATCATCCCTGCACTACGGCCAAGGATATTCATTGATATCACATCCATGAATTATCCATGCACTACGGCCAAGGATATTCATTATTATCACATCACGAATTAATATTTCATTGTTGAGACTCAGCTCAATAATTAATCCACATCATCAATTCATCCCTGCACTATAGGCCAAGGACATTCTTTTAGTATCACGACCACAAATTATCCATGCACTACGGGCCAAAGATAATCGTGTTTTCATCAACGGTCCTGATCATGCCATAAAACAATTCATCTTTGCACCCTTGACCTAAGAGAATCCATAGTCATAATCATACCAAAAATTGTCCATCAATGCACTACGGCCAATGAGGACTTTTTCCACATCATTTGTAACATTACGGTCATGATTATACCGAATAATCCCCGGTCATAATCATACCAAGTCCATCTATGCATTACTGAGCCATGTAGATGACTTTCAACATAATATATACATGAGGATGATGACAATGATATAAGTATTAATCAAACGAAAATAAGGATAAATATTAAAGACTTTAAATTTATTCAAATATTATCCACCACTCATAATCTAATATTATTAATATCATAACAATATTTTAATCACTTCTTAAACTTATAAACAATTTATTTCAATTGTTTACACTTTACCAAATAATGCATTTAATCATTCAAAAATGTCATACTCATAAGATTTCATCACCAATGATTAAATCCCTCATCAAAAATCTGCATATACCTTATATAGGATTTCCAAACCATAAAATCCTATTTTTCAACTTTGTTACTTCGCATAACATATTTAACTCATATGTTCGTAACTAAATCATTTTCATGAAAAATACCAAATCAGCCCCAAAAAAATATTTTTTTTCTGGGATTTAGCAGAATATATTCCCATAATGAACATATATTTTTCTTGGAATTTTTAAAATTTATTTACTATTTTTCAAAAATTAATTTCTAATTAATTCCTTAAGAAATTAGCTACCTCAAGTTTAACTCTAGAAATTCCTAAATCTTGGCAGGATCTTACATATGTTAACGTAATCTTCCAGTTTAAATTTCATGGTCATCGGAGTTATAGAACTCCAGTTATAGGATTTTTCGCCGGAAAAACCTAAATATTAAAATGGTCATAACTTGCTCATTTAAGTCGGAATGAGCTCATTTTTGGACAAGAGGTACTTTATACCATATATTTTCATGTCCCAAAAGGCTGGAATTTTTCTAACAATTTAAGTGGCCGAAAATGCCCTTTTAAAATTTCACTTTTTCGTGCTTTGCTAAAATCAGTCCACACGAAAATTTATAACACCTTTTTCCTGTGATTCCACTTGGATAAGTTAGGAAACTCATAGATCTAACTCTAGAACTTGACCACACTTAAAAATTCAAAATATAATAGGAGATATGGTCAATTGAATTTCATGTTCTATTTTTACCAAAATTTGATTTTTCAACCCTTTGTGATTTCTAAGAAAATTTCATGTTTTCACATAATAACCTACATAACTCATCATAACACTTACTAATACTTCATATACCCATGATTTTCATCAGTCCAATGCTTTTATTATGACTCTCATCATAATCAACGTAAACAGATCATTTTCATAATTTAATAAGGAATAAATATAAAGGATCATTCACCATGCATGTGGTAATCCACATAGACAAGTTATTCCAGCAGAATAATAAAGAATGGAATAACAGAAGAATTTCACCATGTATGCGATAGACTACACAAACAGGTTATTCCCAACAGAATAATAAATAATGAAACTAGGTCAGGCGAAATTCGCACCGACAGGATGTTCCAACGGAATAATAAATAACGGAACCAGGTCATGCGTAAACGCACCGATAGGATGTTCCAACAGAATAATAAAGAATGGAATAACAACAAAAATTACCATGTATGCGATAGACCGAACAGACAGATTATTCCAACAGAATAATAATTAATGGAACTGTGTCAAAGCGTGTAATACGCACCGCTGTGAGATATTCCGCAGAATAATAAAGAATGTAATAACGAGAAGATGTGACACACCCCAAAATGAGTCTACATCCCCATTTTTCGAGTTGTCAATACACTGCATGCGAAACAACTACAACTTTATTATTACAATAAGTAAAAGCGTGAGTTTGAATACGAGATATTGCCATCTAGACAATATCCACATACAAATAAATCCTCATCATAATTATTGATACATTATTTTACAACAATGGTGAGGACTACTAAACAACTCTCCTAGAACTTTCATTCCATACCCGACTTCGTACTCGCTATATTCTCGCCTCACGAGAAGAAAAATGGAACAAAAAGGAAAAGGGTGAGCTCGACTAGCCCAAGAAGAATATTATGACTAAGATAATATACAACAAAATTATCGTTAGTCTTCAACAGGAAAAATATAATAGAATACAATAGACAACAAGTTTTAAATCAATATTCGCATTGAAATAATAATTCATTAGAAGAGTTAAGTAGAGAATGCAAACTACTATCTTTTATGTATGAATTTTAAAGTTCATAAATCTATTTTATATCCTGTAACATCAATCAATATATATCCGGGATCAAATATTCATCCTTGCACTACTGAGCCAAGGACATTCACCATTGGTCATGTTCATCTAAACACTGCTCATCTTTGCACTACGGGCCAAAGATATTCATCGAAATCATTCATCTTTGCACTACGGCCAAAGATATTCATCGAAATCATTCATCTTTGCACTACTGGGCCAAAGATATTCATCATAAATCATTCATCTTTTAAGACCGAGGATGATGAAAATATTTTGTAAAGAAACGAATCCAAGTGAAACAAAATGACAAGGATTAAGGATTAAGGATTCGTATTTTGTTTTATCGACGATCCAAAAATACCTCAAAAATAATCATAGTGGTGTAAAATTCAAGAATGATCAAAACATGGATACAATCAAAAGCTAGTATCCGAATAGATATTTTTTGGACGAAAAGGAAAAATTTCATTTTTTGATGAATAGTGTCGTATTCGTGAATAGTCTTAGTATCACGTGAATAGTAATTCGACACCAAAAGATGAAAGTTCACAAAAAACATCATCACGCTCACATGAATAGTACTTCGTGAATAAGAACTTCGTGAATAAGAACTCATGAATAGTAACTCGTGAATAGTAACTCATGAATAGTAACCTCGACATGAAAAAGTTCCAAATTTGATAAAAGTTTCAACCAATATTTCAAAGATAATGATATTGAAGAAATAATATCATTTGAGAAGAAAATAACATCCCTTACCTCGAAAGATCAAGATTTAAGCGGAATCTTTGGATATAGGCTATATCTTGAACTTTCACCGTATAGCAATACTCAAAGTATACTCAAAATACTCACAAGAATACGCTCAATAATATAGAAAGAGAAAACTTCAGTTTCTGGTGTGATTTTCAATTCTAACCTAAGCACCTATTTATAGGAAATTGCTTAGAACACCAAAGCAGAAAATTTATTATAATATTAATATATTTAATAATCTTCTACACCCACTTTGACAACTGATCTCAGATCATTAAACACATGCTAGGGCTGCCCACACAACAAAAAAATGTTTTTATTAATATAAATATTTAAAACTTCCAAAAATCAATTATTTCGGAGCTTCGGAACTTCAATAATTCATAATAAATAGCCCTTTTATCAGAAAATTCGAATCTCGCGTGTTTTTATAGGAAATTAAATTCTCTACAACTTTGCAGAAGAAATTTTTTCCAAATTCCAAACAGAAATTGACCGAAATTCATAAACAGGAGATTTTACAAATTTATAATCAAATTTCAGTCAATAAATAGGGTCCAATTGACATGTTTAACATGTTTTAAACATTTATTGCAACAAAAATACTCTTCCTCCTCGTATACTCATATATCCCACATTCGTTGTAAAAATATCACCATTATTATATTATTAAAATATAATAATATATATTTAAATGAATTATTTTATCAGAAAAAGATAAAATTTCAATTTTCAACAATTGTCACATTAAAAATTTTCTCCATCTATATCCACATAAAATCAATATTTTCTCATCATATGAATCAATAATTAATTATTCACAAATAATATTATGTAATCACAATATTGATGACAAGGCGTGGCTCCTGTGAAAGAGGGGCTTTCAATAAGAATTTCTCTCTTCTTTGGCTAGCAATTAGGTGACCAAACCTCTCCTTAGACGTAACTTTCTAGACATTGCCAATAATGTTATCTAATAATATTATTCAGATAATATGAATTATTGCTTGGATAATGAAAAATATACTGTAATAACAATTTATTGAAACAACAAAGAATATAAAATATCAACGCAAAGAATTATTGAATCAATAAAATAAAATATTGAGCAAAGAATAATTCTGTAACCATTATTGAGTAGTGCCTTCACGTAAGAAGTCAATAATTGGTGCAATACTGCAGTATCTTACTGCTGCAACAACGCGTAGACATCTTGTGTTTTAACCACCGGGTATTCCAACAATTGTAAGCAGTAATAACTACGCTAGTTATTTTTAAACAACTTATATTTGTCGTTTTCTTCCTCCAATCGCTTTTAGTTATCACACATTTATGGTGTTACTGGCCGCATTTAATATTCGAATACAAGCGATCTGAATATTCCACGACCAAACGAATATTCTGACAACAATGAATATTTTATAACCACTTGCTTATTTTGAAATATTTGCGTATTTTACCCATAACTATCCACATTAATCACATCAACCCTTACTATTTCAAAATAATAATTAGAGGAAATTAAATTTTATTTATTAATTATTTGGGGTCTTACAGAAGAATTTTACCATGTATGCGGTATTTCGCATATACAGGTTATTCCAACAGAATAATAAATAATGGAATAACAGAAGAATTTCACTAAGTATAGGGTAGTCCCCGTATACAGGTTATTCCAACAAAATAATAAGGAATGGAATAACAGAAATTCTCTTTAAGAATACAAAAGAAATAATACCTCTTACGGTACAACGAATAATATCTCTTACCTTATAAAGAAAGAGTACATCCGAAGCCAGTAGTAGGCGTGAATGTACTTGAAGAAAACTTGTCTTACGCTTCAAAGCTTTCTTAAACTCTAAATAAATACGCTCAAGATTATAGAAGTAGAATTTCTCTCTAGAGTTTCAAAGTGAATTGTAGTAAGAAATAATGAAGGAATGAGCTTTATTTATAGAAGAATGGTGAATAAAGAATTAATCCATGAGCGGTCCAGATTGATTCACTTTTAAGCAGATTTCATTCAGATTGGTTTACAATAAAATATAATATATTCTATTTATAATCTAATAAAATGAATAACTTTATAAAAGTATTACATTTTATATAAAAAGATTTTACTCTGCAAACACTTTGCGAGCCACTATGCAAATACTATGCATAATAAAATATAATATATTCTAATTATTGTCTAATAAAAGCGAGATAACTTTATAAAAGTATTCTGCATTTTATATAAAAAGATTTTACTATTAGCCTAATAAAACGAATAACTTTATAAAAGTATTCTGTTTTATATAAAAAGCATTTATGTTTTATTACATTAACAATACTAATAAAACAAAACTTCATCATTACTTACTTTGAAAATTTTTTAAATGTCACCCTTAACTTTAAACTTTTATCAATTTAACTATTCACCAAAATAAAAAAATTGAATACTTTTATTTCATAAAATTCGGGGTCTCACATGAATTAAGTTTAAAATTTTGGTAATGAGATCACCCGATCGAGCACCATGGGCCGAGAACAGATCCCCTGTCCCCAAATTCCCTATCCCATTGTGTCCCACCACTTAAATTTTGACACATGTCTTTTTATTTAATTTTAGAATTAATTAGTGTTAAGTAAGAGATTAGGTGTCAAAATTTAAGTGAAAAGACACAAGGGAACAGAAAAATTGTGACGCCCCCAAAATAGGTCCATTCCACCCAACCCATTCTGAGTCGCCAAATACATTGTACAGAAATAACTACAACTTCAATAATACAAATGTCGTGTGAAATACGACAATAATCATACCGTGAGTTTAAATACGAGATATTGTCGCCTCAGACAATATCCACACATAAATAAATCCCCATCATAATTATTGATACATTATTTTATAAAAATGGTGAGGACTACTAAACAACTCTCTGTAACCTTCATTCCATATCCCGACTCGATCCCGCTATGTTCTCACCTCCCGAGAAGAAAATGGAACAACAAGGAAAAGGGTGAGCTCAACTAGCCCAATAAAGAATATTATGACTAAGATAATATACAACAAATTATCGTTAGTCTTCAACAGGAAAAATCTAATAGAATACAATAGACAACAAGTTTTAGATCAACAAATGCAATGGAAGCTTGAGAATCCATTAGAAGAGTCACGTAGAAAGAATTCTCCATCTTCTAAGGTTTAAAAGTCCATCATCAATATTTTATCCTGTAATAACAATCAATATTCATCTTTGCACTACAGCCAAAGATATTCATTTAAATCACCGATTGGTTATGTTCATCTCAACACACTGCTCATCTTTTGCACTCTGTGCCAAAGATATTCATCGATTAATCGTTCATCTTTGCACCTTCAAGCCAAAGATATTCATCAAGTATCACCATTAAGGACCGAGGATGATGAAAAATATTTTTAAGAACGAATCCGGTGAGATAGAAGGACAAATATTGGGATTCGTGACAACGGTTTATCCAAGATCGATAATACTTCATAATTAACGATTTTGAAGCGAACTCAAAAATAACGATCAAAACATGGATACAATCGAAAAGATAAGAAAGAAATAGACATCTTGGACAAAAGAAAAATTTTCATTTTTAAATTGAATAAGTCAGATTTGTGAATAGTCTAAGGCCGTATATGTGAATAGTAACCCGACACAAAAAGATAGAAATTCACAAAAAACATCTTCACGCTTCGTGAATAGTAACTTCGTGAATAAGTAACTCATGAATAAGAATCGTGAATAAGTAACTCATGAATAAGTAACTCGTGAATAAGAACTCATGAATAAGAACCCCATACATGAAAAAGTTCCAAATTTGATAAAAAGTTCAACAAAGATTTTGGCATAATGATATTGAAGAAAATAATATCATTTGCGAAAGAAATAACATTCCTTACCTCAAAATAACCGTACTTCGATTTGAATTTCAGTATAGTCTTTGATAGAAACTCGCATCAGATAAAGCAATACTCAAAGTATACTCACAAGAATACGCTCGATAATATAGAGAGAAAGAGAAAACTTAGTTTACGGTGTGATTTTCAATTCTAACTTAGCCTTCTATTTATAGGAAAATGTTAGAACGCTTAAAAGGAGACTAAATTAATAAAATATATTATTATTTATTCCAAATTCCTACCCACATGTTTTGAAAACTCTAGCATGCCTTCTTTGGTCAAAAAACATCACCACCCATGTGCCAACAACCACAAAAACGTTTTTCTTATATAAAATAATTAAAACTTCCAAAATTAATTATTTGAACTCCTAACTTCAATAATTCATGATAAATAGCCATTTTGTCGGAAAATTGAATCTCGGAGTTTTATAGGAAATTCAATTCTCTACAACTTTGCGGAAGGAAGTTTTTCCAAATTCTAAACAAAAATTATCAGAAATCCATAAATGAGCGATTTTACGATACTATAATCAATTTAAATTCAAGAATTGTGTTCACCAAACACACAAAATATATGTTAAACATTTAATGCCACAAAAATACTCTTCCTCCTCATATACTCATATATCCCACATTCATTGTAAAAAATATCACCAATTAATATATTACTAAAATAATATATTTAAATGAATTATTTTATCGAAAAAGATAAAATATTAATTTTTAACAATTGTCACATTAAAAATTTTCTCCATCTATATCCACATAAAATCAATATCATATAAATCAATAATTAATTATTCACAAATAATATTATAGAATCACATTACTAACAATGTGCAGGTTCTCGAAAAAGAGGGGCTTTCAATAAGGATTTCTCCTTCTTGGCGCAATTGATTAGGTGACCAAACCTCTCCTTAGATGTAACTTTTTAGACATTGCCAATAATGTTATCTCGATAATATTATTCAAATAATATGAATTATTGATTTGATAATGAAAAAAATCTTGTGTAATGACAATTATTGAAACAACGGTGATACCAAATATCAATATGACAATTATTGAATCAATATAATATTGAATAAAGAATTCATCTGTAACAATTATTGAGTAGGCCTTCTCTACGTAAGAATCAATAATTCAACAACATCTTTGTGCAATCTGGTAGGTGTCTTCTTTACAACCGCGTAGACATCGTATTTTAACCACTGTGTAATCCAACAAATTGTTAATTGTGAATAACTACTGCCAGATTATTTATAAAAGCTCAAACTTGTCATTTTTTTCATCCGACAGCTTATTTTGTTATGGGGCCCTGATAATTGATCTTGCTACCGTCGCACGAATATTACAAAACAAAGAATATTATTCCACCAAAACGAATATTCCCCGACAAAAATAAATATTTTAATAACCACTTGTTTATTTTACAAAAATTGCACATTTCACCCATAACCAAAGCATTATATCAAATTATCACTTTATTAATCAAGAATAATAATTAGAGGAAATTCGATTTTTATTTATAAAAATTTGGGGTCTTACAAAAATTAGGGACAGATGATCTGCTTTCACATGAGCCTAAATGTTACTTTAGCAAAAGGATTAAGTTTTATATCAAATCAATTCATTTCCCCTAGTAAAATATTAATAAACAAATATACCCATTAATGTAAAACAACATCATCTCCATTGTCTCTTTCATCTAAAATTCAGCATTTTCATATATCCAAAAGTTAGGATTCGCTAAATTCAAACCCAAAATTACAATATAGGCAAAGTTAAGGACAACATTCCAAATTTCGGCATCTTAATCATCTCAAAAACAAAATCTCCGTCAATCTGGGAAGCATATCTTGACACAAATTCAACTTTGTTCCGTTTATTTGGGTCTTCATCGGTAGGATTCAACGAATTTGAGGTGTTGGATTGGAACCGCTTCTTGGCGATGATTTGGGTTGGGGAAGAGACTATATGCTCTGTAATTGAACTAGAGTTTGGTGGGATTGAAGTTGGTTTTGATGGGATTGAACTGGGTTTTTATGGGATTATAGTGGGTTTTAGTGGGATTGACAAAGTGAATTTAGGGGGTTGTTGAATTTGGTTTGAAGGGTTTTGTTCTTCGTCTTCGAAATAAGGCTGCTCGAAATATTTAAAATTGTCGTCTTGGAGGTGAGAATTGACTTCGAGCCATTGGAGCTCTTTTAAATCAGGAATTTCCATGTCCATGTCCATTGAAATGGGAAGGGAGATGGTGGCCCGGAAGGGAGGACAGTGGACAGAAGGATGGGGTACGGTAGACTGGAATAGGGGATAGGTAGACTGGGATAGGGCATAGGGGATAGGGGATAGGGATAGGGATAGGGATAGGGAAGGGGGAGGAAAAGGGTAGGGGAAGGGGTTATACAGAGGAAAGAAAGAGCACTTGGGTTTTTTTTACTTCAATTTTTTTCCTACTTTTAATAAAATGATCATTTTTTAGATTTGATTAATTTAATTTGTAAAATTTAAATTTTATTACAAATTTATATATAATTTTAAAATAAATAATAATATGGTGGGGATGGGGTAAATGAATTGTTCTTGTATAAAACTTAATTATTAAATAAATTTAATAGCTAGGCCCGTGGTTCTTAACTAGTCTCATAATAAAGATTTAATAGTTAAGATTTTAAATATGAATCCTGGGTTTCACCAATTTTTTAACAATAAATTGAAAAACATACTCAAAAATATTTAAAATTTAATGACTATATTTACATTTTACCCCATTCGTGATGTCGTGTCACCATCCTATTACCCCTTATAAATTTAAATAATGAGAGCTACTTCTTAATTAAAATTTTGAATGTATAGAGAGCCTCTATAAATATTGTATTCCTTCCATTCTAAATTTAAAATCATTTTTGAAAAGTCATTCAAATACTTTATATTTTTTTAATTATCAAATAGCTTTCTAGTTCGGATGTTATTTCATTCTGATGATCGAATTTATTAAATTATACTAATCATTCATATCTTAAATACTTAATTTTATGGAACAGTACCTAAGCATACTTTCATCATTGAGCCTCTAGGACAACAGCCATGAGTATTTTGGGTAGCTAAAGGTCGTGTTTGTTTACAAGAATTATAATCTCAAAATTATTAATTTTAGAATTAAATAGTCCTAGTTAGATATTTATTTTTTATATAGGATTATTCATGGGATAACTTAAATTAATTTCATGTTATGTTTGTCTTTTCCAAAATTAATTAAAAGATTGAATAAAAAAAATATCATTTGGACTATTATATCATTATCAATAATAATATATTTTAAACTATAATTTAAAAATATTTATACATCAAAAAATGATGAACAATTAATTAGAAACTTTTAAATAAGTGGTTATATTATTCAATCAAATATTCACCGATAATAATTAAATAATTTAACTTTAAATAAAGTTATAATTTAATTTAGAAAAATGTGATTCCTCAACCAAACGATGTTGCCCAATGATGGTGTCCCTAGCCTTTCTCAATATATGGGGATGATTAAGTAAAACGGACATTGCCCATTCAATTGTCACGGCTGATGTATCTGTCCCAGCAAGTATCATAACCTACAATAATAATACTTAAATCATAATATAATATGAGATAGAGACTAGTATATTTTAACCCAAAAATGAATAGGACAGGACGCTTTATTTAAATTGTTGGTAATATTATTCTTTCACATTAGTAATTGTCACTGGAGGTCAAAAGTAATGTCGCTAAAATAAGAACAAAACATTAAGCGATTCGTTTAGGTGAGATGCAACTATCTGTTTAATTTAGATAATATGGTATTTCTCTCTTAAAAACTGATTTAGTTGATTAAATTTTTATAATCGCAATTTATATTAACCATAAAAAATTATATCAAATGTACTAATTTTTACGAGTACAAAAATATAAATAAATATGCTTAAGGTTTAATTTTAAAATTTGTCCATTTAACCACAAAAAAACATACCATCATAAGTCCTTTGATAGTGGAATCCGTGTAATAATGTGGCTCTTCTTTTTGCAAAGAAAGCAAATGGTCTACCATGGAATTCCTGTTCCCATCATCATTTCTATGCTCATCAATAATTCCTTCCAACACCTTGTCCATTTCCTCGCTAAGCCCCTTCAAACCCCTTATAATCAATCCACCTCAAAATGGGAAAAAAATCGGCAGCATGTGACGCTCCTCCCTGTGTAAAGGCCTTCTGTATGATCCTCCGCACTTGCTTCAAATTCGCCCCATCTTTATCATCCACATTTCTATCTAAATACCTCTTTCTAGCAATCATTCTCATTATAATATTAAACGATAACTCGTTTAAATTCGATTTCAAATCCACCTTTGTAAAAATGTGACTCGAATTTGATAATCTGTTTAAGAGTTGATTGATTTCGTCTCGACGAACGGATAAGAACACGTTGAGCCGGGCGGTGGAGAATATTTTCATTGAGCCAAGGCGGCAGAGGTTCCGTCAGTGGTCGCCGTACGGGGACTGGGCGATGGTGGTGTAGTTGTAGCCCATGTATTTTTTCATGGCGAGACGGGGGCGGTTGGCCAAAATTATGTCGTTTTTGGTGAAGCATTCTTCGGCGGCGGAGGCGGAGGACACCACCACCACGAGGCGGGACCCGAATTGAAGAGAGAAGATTGGGCCGAGCTTGGTGGAGAGCGTGTGTAGGGTCCGGTGGAGTGGTGAGCCGTTCAGAAGGTGGAGGTAGCCTAGTAGTGGTAGTTTTAGGAGTGGACTCGGCGGTAAACGGCGGCGAGTTTTTGATTTTGAAAATAATTTGGTGGAAAAAATTAGAAAGAGAAGAGAGAAAGATGCGTACAATAGTACCAATTTTGGCTCCATGATTTTTTTTGTTTTTTTGCTTCTTTTGGTATATGTAAATTGTTAAGGATTTGGGCATGGTATATATTAACCCGAATGGAAAAGATTGGGGTAAGAGCTTAGATCAGCTGTTTTGACTAGTGAATGATGTAATATTTTGACTTGTACAACAAAGGATTATATGGCACATGCAAAACTAGATCTAGAAATTAGACACTATGTGATGTAAGCAATGACTACTTGACACTCATTAATTTAAGAGTCCTTGGGATATTTTTTTTTGTTGACATTGTTATCGATATTTTTTTTTTGATTTTTTTTTTGTAGTATCTTTCAAAAAATATATAATATTTATTCTAACTAAAATTTTTGTAAAAAATAGTATTTTAAGTGTAATTTAGATACATACAAGAAACAATATTATATATTTTTTTGAGAGATACTAAAAAAAAAAAACCAAAAAAAAAATTATCGCTAACAATGTCAACAAAAAATGTCCTCCTAAAATTAGTCTTAATTTAATTAACTTTAGTAGGATAAAACTATGGACATCGAAAAATTATCCCAAAAAAATTAATTTTATATCTTTAAAATGTAAGTATAAAATAAAGTTCTATTCATATTTATCTCGAGGAGAATATTTTAGTTTCTATATTTATTCTTTTATCTACTCATTTTTTTTCTCATTTAAATGTGTATATAGAGAAATAGAAATTGGAAAAGAAAAAGTAGACCAAATATGATAGCTTAATGACAAAGAATAAATGTATACATACATCTACTCTCATCCCTCCTTGTATGGACCAGTGTCCAGTGTGGTGCGCAACCAAATCTCTCCTCTCCTAACCCCGTCGACCGTCGCCAGATGAGAGGTGCCAATCGAGACGGAGAGTTCAAATCGTCGATACCCAACCAGCTCGCTATGATGACATTAACATCACCGGAATCCTAGAAAACGACGAGGACGACAACGAAGAAGAATAAACAAGTATGAAACTCAGACCGTCAGACAACAATGTTTCGAAAGATGAAGAGCCTTTTTTGGAGTAAAGGTTCGTAACCCTCTTTGACCTCAACAATAAACAAGGAACTTGACATGTACATAAATACTTCATACATTCAGTTCCACAACATCAAAAGATATCAAATCCAAATAATAACAATGGTCAATCACATCTACTAAAATCAATTAACCACAATTGTCTCCTTGATCAAGTAATAGAACTATAGAACCAAAGAATTCAACCAATTAATGGAAGACATAAATAAACTTTGGGTTTGAAGTAAAGTTCATTAATGGGCATTTGATCAATGTTACACAAAATCTTCATTTTGTCCCAAAATATTTGTTTTAATACTCGATATTCGAATAAGGATTTCATTTTTATGTAAAAAAATTAACAAAATTTAAGTCCAAGCCTATTGGACTTGAGAGTTTATTATGGGCGCTTAGAATATAATAACATTAAACAATCCAGTGCCTCCGTGTTTACAACAACAAAAAAAAAAACCTCTTACAAAACTAATAAAAATTAAAGATTTATTTTTATTTCATGTTAATTATCAAGCTCTAGTAATTTTTCTCTTATTTCCTATCATTATTTTTATTGGAGTCTGGGAGATTGTCATCTTCTTGTTGTTCCATGTTGTGTATTCTTTTTCTCTTTACAATGTGGTCGTCGCTTAGCTCTTCATTCTCCACAATATTGTGTTTCTGTTTGATAAGAAACAATGCGTTATTACATTGTTTGAAACAGAGAAAATATTACAGCAATTTAAATACTTGTATCTCAGAAAATCAACAGAAATTATTGAAAACTTTGAAAATAGATGAACACGAACATGTTTTGCTGAAGATGCAGTTTCAAATTAATAATGCTGCTTCACATACATAAATATTTTTCTTTAAAATCGATTTCTTACTAATACAAGAATTTTTGTGTACAAAATTCAGCGATGTTTTTGCATAATTTGCAGGGACACTAACGAAGGATAAGATCAGCACTTAGAAACTAACCAGTAGATTGATAATCCCGATGGGACAGACAAAGAAAAGTAACCAATCATAATTAGAAGGAACTTTAGAACAAGTAGTCATGAGTTCTTCTGAGATGGATCATCAGTCCAAAAACACAAAAGACCTTTGGAAAAGGGATTATATTTTTAGAAATACAAAGTATCTCACGATAGAAGCAGATCAGAACTTGGAAGGCAAAAAAAATTAAAAAGGGAAATAACTAAAGAGCATATATTGGTGTCCATTTTACTTCCATATCGTCATTTTTTTAACCAAGAGGCATTGTTATTTAAGGCACCAGGCGCACTGAGGCGCAAAGGTCTCCTTGGTGCTTAGGCGCGAGGAGAGGCGCGCGCCTCATCGAAGTCAGACGCACATATTTTAAAAATAATATATATATATATATATATATATATATATATATATATATATACATTCAATCATTTATGTACCAAATTTATCAACCATTAAGTAATTTTACAAACTTTTAAGCATGTTCAAAAAGTTTCTATAACAAGTTCAACAACCATACCTATGTAGTATAGTGACACACTAATATAATCATATCATAATTAAATTATGAATAAATACATAATTAAATACTTATATATATATATAAGTACTCGAAGTTTTTGAAAAAAATTGGGTAACATAACCCCCTAGGATTTAGTAAAATAGCCTCCTCTGGGGAAAGAGAAGAGAATCAAAAAAAATGAGGAGAGATAAGGAGAAGGGAGAAGCTTAGGAGGATGCTGCAATTGATGGTCTAGGTTAATTAGGGGTAAAAAATTACACAACTTCGATGAGACCTGCACCTTGTGCGCCTCATTGAAGGAGCCTGGCCTGAGGTGAGGCGCCCAATGTGGGCTGGAATGGGCCTCACGCCTAGGTGCGCGCCTAGGGGTGCCTTTAACAACACTGCCGAGAGAGAGCCGATCTCCAGGTACTTTCACTTGTTCCACTGCCTCAATTATAGGGAGACTCGGTTGTCTACGTTGCTTATCTTTTAGACACTTATCATTTATTTCCTCCCCTTATAGTTGTTCTTGTTTCTTGGACATTTTTGGAGATCGTCATGCAAACCCTTTCATCTCTTGTTCATGTTGACTCATTTTCATGTAGGTTGTAGCTTCTTTTGTTTGAAGGCTAAGGTTCCCTCAAATATTAAGGCTCATGTTTGGTCAGAGGGTCTTACTAGTACTAATGGTTTGTTATTACAGGTACAAGAATTGTAGACAAGCTAGTGTGTTGCATTTTCACTAGATTTTTACACGTCATGTGGCATGGAGGCTTTAGGCTTTTGCCATTGGTATTTTCCAGGAGGCTTGGGTTGACCCTCCTACTTCGACAGTATGTAATTTCAACTTCAGGGCTGTGGGGGTAATTTAGACACTAGGGAAGGACGGAGAGGGGGGTTGTGGTTGGCTGGGATTGTGGCCCAAGTTTGGGCTTTCAAAAATGTTAGAGCAGCAACTGCTATATAAACCACTGGTCTCCCAAGTTTTAAAAGAGGTTTAGTAGTGAGATCTGCTTCATGAAGTTTGTTTCCTAGTTTACATGAAAGTTCCATTCAATTAAGTGAACAGAATGGGGTCCCATACTATTGAATATTAATATCAAAATAGAAAATATAAATCCTTATAGTTTACCTTATAACATCAATTTAAGTCGCTTCAATTTTGAATGTTCTTTTTTTTGGATTATACACAAAAAGTGACATTAGTGCACATTTAGAATATTTTAAACGATTTGTCATGTACAATTTCTTATTCATATTGTTCACACCATATTTGAATTAAGTGTTGAAATTTTTCTTAATTTCAATAGTTTACTTTACCTCAGCTTGAGTAAAATCGTAACTTCCATTCATGCTGTATGGAAGTCCTTGTTGGAATATATAGCAGTATATAACAAGACTAATTGGCGAATAAAACTGGAACAACTTATTTGGTGTTTTAACTTCGTGTGGAAATCCTTTGGGCCATTTTTAAACAGAGAAGAATGCAAAGGGTTTTGTCTCCAATTCGCCACAAATTTTGCTATTAAGTTTGCTTCCAAAGTTGGTATCAGGTGGTGAGGCACTATTACGCTCAGCTTTTACCTTGAGTTATTGGAGACAACTCCCCACCCGTGTTCAAAAGAATCAACCGTTTTACATGGGTGTATACGACTGTTAAAAAGCTATCCTACCAGATACCAACGTTGGTCTACTTAGGCCTTTGTGTAAAATTTCCCCCTATTTAAGGCTTGCCAATTCCGGCCTTATTTTCAAGAACAACCTTACCCTATTGTACTTAAATGATTGTGAATGTGGGAGAAAATATTGCCCTTTGTCGATGAGATTGCATTGCGCAACTTGAGGAACCATCAATTGTCAACTTACAACTTCAAGAAAAACACCCTATGTAAGAAAAAATCCACAACATTAACCGTATCTAAATACTGTATGATCTTTTAATTTTACACATTATTGTGGTAAGCACTTCCGAATTCGCCACCTAAAAGTTGGTATCTGGCGAGGCACTATTATGCTCAACTTTTACATAAAGGTCTTGGAGACAACACCCGTGTTAAAACGAATCAACATTTTTACATGGGTGTTATGAAAGTATTAATTTATAAAAGTTCCACATTGGTTTAAGGAAGTCCCACATTGGTTAATTCTAAGAAAATTTTCCTTATAAAAAGACTACCAAGTAATATTTTAATAGTCAAGTCCTATATTAGTTAATTAATAATATATTCTTTATACCATTGTTAGTCTTTTTATAAGAAAAACGTCCTTTATGTGTAAAAAAAAAAAACTTCCTTTGTGTTGTGCTAATGTTATGAGTGTGGTGCTTACTTTTACTTGGTACTCATTTTATAAAAAAGACTTTCTTAAATTTTTATTAATCAATGTGAGACTTGCAAACAACCATATATACGTGTTCTTTAATGTGTATTCTCTTGTCTTACTAATATCCCATACTATCTAATTTGTGTTATCTTGTCTTACCTCTATTTTATAAATAGGAGAGACCACAAATTTAAATTTTATCAAGTCCTAAACATTCTAGTACGTCTTTTCTTATATTATCTTCATTTAATAAATAGATGAGACTTTAAGCCAATTTCACAAGGTTAAGTAAAAATATTGGATTGGTACAAGGGATTGGACTAGTACAACTGGTTTGGATATGTATCGGACCTATGAAATTGGTAATCAGAAACTGATTTGTACCGAACTGATCCTGAATTTATATTTTTGTATCAAATTGACCGGTTCGGACCGGTCTGTGTTAAAAAGCAATTTCAACAGTTTTACGACTTAGGCCTTTGTACTAGCCGCTTGCGGCCTTATTTTCAAGAACAACCTTTCTGATCACCATCTCCTATTGTACTTGAATGATCGTCAATGTCGGAGAAAATATTACAACTTGATAACGTTTGTCGATGAGACTGGATTGTGCAGCTTGAGGAACCATTGATCGTGAAAAACACATGTACAAGAAAAAAAATCCAAAAAAAGAACTATATCCAAACACCGTATGACCTTTTAATTTGTACACATTATTGTGATAAGCACTACTAAATTCGCCACAATTTTTGCTCATATGGTCAAGGGCAGGGCAGGATTTGTATGTTACCAGAATTCATATCACATGCATGTAGATCATCATAATAATATGAATTTGAGTAATATAATGGTATTAAACATTTATATCAAATATGAGTTTTGTTATGCTATATTGCATTTTGGTAGAGTACTATATGAATTGCTTCATTTGAAATATTGGAGAAAACTAATATATTTATAATTTTAAATTTATAACTTTAATAGATTTGAGTTGTTGAAAATTTTAAATTTAGTGTACCGCTCTTTCTTATATTTTTCTAGAAAATTTTGAAAAAGATACACCACACCATTTCTTTCATTGTCTTTGACGATAATCAAAATTTAAATTTAGTGTATCACTCTTCCTTACATTTTTCTAGAAAATTTTGAAAAAGATACTCCACAGTATTTCCTATATTGTCTTTCCCAATAGACCAAAACAGTTTATATACAAAATCAAACTCTCCATGCAGACAAGGGTGGAGGTAAAGAACTTGTGGTGGATGTATTTTGGTGTGGGTGCAACAACAGAGTATATTATAAATATGTTGGTGTTTTTTCTTGAAGTAGTAGCAGTAGTAATTATTGTTTCATATTAAACATTATGTTAGAAACCCAAATCAGTAAGATGTATAAGTATGAATATGTAATGACAGAGGATTACCTACCATACAATAACATACCACTCTAAAGTGTTAGAAATTCTTAGTATTCCTGTTTCTTGTGATTTTAATGATTGTTGACTTATATTTATGCAAACTTGTATGTACTTGTGGATCACTATTTTTTTTTTTTTTAGTAACAATTCACAATAGAAAATGATATTTTCACATGAAAATCGTTGTTATAAACATTTATAGCGACACTTTTTTTTATGAAAATATCAAAAATGTTATAAAAATATTAATTTTCATTTTTTTTATTTGAATGAAATATATTCAGATAATGTGCGTCACAAATATATATGTATCTTCTGTCCATTATTTCATATGTGGTTTAATTTATAGTTTAATTTGATTAAATTTATTTTCTCAATTGCATTAATAGTCATGGTGTTCCTGGCACCAGTGTATATAGTCCCGCTTAATTTCTCGAAACCATAAAAATATATAGCTAGTTAATTATTTATAACTTAATTTTTTTACTTATGATATTAGAGCATTCCCAACACTTTCTTCAATCTATCTATTATATATACTAAAACATAGTACATGATATCATAATTTGACACTTGTCATTTTCATAATTTAATACGTGTCCTGTCTAATTAATGTTCCTTAAAACTGATCTTAACAAAATTATCCAACTAACTTAACAAATGAGGATGGAAATAAATCCTAATTCATTCCCCTAAATTTTAGATTTATAATTCCCTAAATCACTACAAATCTAAACTGTTTTGATAATATCAACCATTTTGATATTATCCTTTGTAATTTAATTATTATTTAATAAAATCACTACTTTATGCTATTAATTAATTTTTTGGATTTATAATCTTCTAAATCACTATAAATCTAAACAGTTAATAGCATAATGTCATTCTCTTAATTTTTTAGATTTATAATCCCCTAAATCACTAAAAATCTAAACTGTTTTGATAATATCAAATGTTCTGATATTATCCTTTGTAATTTAATTATTATTTAATAAAATCACTACTTTATCTCAACATTACCCCCTACAATGTATATTCATCTATTTTTTTGGGTAAAAATTTGATCATCGCACAACAATCTACCATGTTCTTATTATATTTTAATTTATTAATTGTACGTACACATTTATTATTAAAAAATTTGAATAATCATGTCGCAACACGGGGGTTTGTATCTAGTAAATTCTCTATTTTCGACTTTGAAGAATACACCAATAAATTATTATCCAACAGTTTTCTTATTCTTATTTAACTCTCTATTTTAATCTCTATATAGATTTTTTTTTTTAGGATGAGCAAGTCAAAAGACCGTTCTCTAAGTATGCAAAATGATATTTCACACCCTTATTTAAGTGACCAACTCATCAATCATTATCCAACTCATCTTCATTTTCAAATTATAAAATTAATATTGATTTATTTTTAAAAAATCAATTTCAAACGTATTCAAATTTAAAATTGATATAAATTTATTTGATTCATGTCAATATAATTATAAATATTATAAAAGTACTATTAATTATAAATTTTATTATTTTCAAATTTTAAATGAATAATATTAATTTTAAATTTAAAAATATCACAAATTAACTTTTTAAAAGTTAATATTGATCTTGTGACATTTGTAGCTACAATCCATTCAATACTCACTTCATAAATTACTTAAAATTTAAAATAAAATAAAAGTTATTTTACGGTAGAATACAATTGATAAATTATACTCTCTTTTATAAATTATAAAATTATTATTAATTTTTATAAGTCAATACATTCTCAAACTTAATAATTTTGCTAATAATTATAAAAATAATAAATTTTATAAGTAGTAGTATTTTTTTCCTAAATAAGTTACAATATGCATTGACTAAATTTATATTAATTTTAAATTTAAAAATATCACATACTTACTTCAAAAAAGATTAATAAATTAATATCAATTTTATAATTAAAAACAATAGGTTGTAGGATATTACATTTATCATAAGCTCTAACGCATGAAGTCAAAATAAATGTCAAATAGTTACAAACTTACAACGGTCAAAACATGCTTTAACTGTTGAAACTTTCAAATTTTAACTTTTAAAATTCAAATTTTATTATTTAAGGAATAAATATAAGGCACATGTTAAGTACATAGTAAAAAATATTGAATCTCTATTCTGCAGAAATGCACAATAGTACTACAAAGTAGGGATAAAGATAAGAAAACTATTGTGAATGCTCTTAGTAGTTGTGGTTTGATTTTTAATTATTAATTCTAGCTAACTTGTTGTGTGACTATGTATATAAAATAACTCTATTTTAGGTCAACTTACAATCAATTAACTCAATTTTTTTTTATTCTTACAGTTAACTAACTATACTTTACTTTTCTTACAAACTGTTAAAAAAAATCGTTAAGTACTTTAACTTTAAACGAAAATAGACACACAAGTTGTTGAGTTGTTAAAAAAAGTTTATGAGTTGTAAAAATTTATCTAGAAGGAAAATTTTATGAAGAAAATGAAAAAATTGACTCACAAGAATAATATAAATTAGAATAATTAGCCAAAAAATAAGAAAATAAATAAAATATATATTTAATTATTTTTATAATTAATATCGAATGAATTTTTATTTATAATTAAGCCTTTTATAAAACATAAAAACTAAAAATATACTAATTAAAATTAAGGGAATATGAAACAAATTTTTTAAAATAAAATAAAATCAAAAAATTTAAGAAAAAAACATGGAAAATAAAAAAAATTACTTATATTTGTAATTAATAGAAAATAATTTTTAGGTAAGGCTTAAATATTATTTCAAATGATTTTTTATATTTATTAAATATCAAAGGGTAAAATGGTCAAACCATATGATAACTGTGACGCCCCCAAAATAGGTATACAACACCCATTCTGAGTCACCAAAATACATGGTATAGAAAGCAAACTACAACTTTGACAATACAGATGTCGTGTAGAATATACGACAATACAACCATGAGTTTGAATACAAATATTGTCTTACAGACAACATACACACCCAAATAAGTCCTCATTAATTATTCATACACTATTTTACGAGAAATAGTGAGGATGCCTAAAACATCTTCCTAGAACCATCACTCCATACCCGACTCGATCCTCGCTATGTATTCTCACCTCCGAGAAAAAAATGGAACAAAAAGGAAAAGGGTGAGCTCAACTAGCCCAAAGTAAAGAATATTATGACTAAGATAATATACAACAAATTATCGTTAGTCTTCAACAGGAAAAATCTAATAGAATACAATAGACAACAAGTTTTAGATCAACAAATGCACGGTGAAACAAGAATCCATTAGAAGAGTCACGTAGAGAAAGAATTCTCTTTGTCTTCTAAGGTTTAAAAGTCCATCATCAATAGTTTATCCTCGTAATAACAATAAATATACATCTTTAATCATCTTTGCACCTACGTGCCAAAGATATTCATTTATATCACCGGTTGGTTATGTTCATCTCAACACTGTTCATCTTTGCACTACTGAGCCAAAGATATTCATCGATTAATCGTTCATCTTTGCACTACTACGAGCCAAAGATATTCATTTATATCACCATTTAGGGATCGAGGATGATGAAAAACATTTTTAAAGAAACGAATCCAGTGATACAAAATGACAAGGATTAAGGATTAAGGATTCGTACTTTGTTTTACCCATGTCCAAAAATACTTCAAAAATAATCATATTGGTGTAAAATTCAAGAATGATCAAAACATGGATACAATCAAAGCTAGTATCCATAATAGATATTTTGGACAAAAAGAAAATTTTTTATTTTTCGGTGAATAGTGCCGTATTCGTGAATAAAGTGTCGATATCGTGAATAAAGGCCAGTATACGTGAATAAGTAACCCGACACAACAAGTTCCAAATTTGATAAAAATTCACCAATACTTAAGATAATGATATTGAAGAAAAATATCATTTAAGAAGAAAATAATACCCCTTACCTCAAAATAACCGTATCTTACATTGAATTTTCAGATATAGTCTTGTGTAAACTTCATGACCAGATATAGCAACACTCAAAGTATACTCACAAGAATACGCTCGATAATATAGAGAGAAAAGAGAAAACTTAGTTTCGGTGTGATTTTCAATTCTAACTTAGCCTCTATTTATAGGAAAATGTTAGAGCGCTAAAGGAGACTAAATAATAAAATATTATTATTCTTATTCTTACTTCTACGCAACAAGCTAGCCACCAATTTCTGAAAATTTTCAGCAGCCCATGTGCATTCAACACCTACCAAAAAGTGAATCCCACCCATTAATTTAATAAAAATTATTTTATCTTCCGAAACTTCAATAATTCGTAGAAAATAGCTCGATTATCAGAAAAATTCAAAACTCGCGGCTTTTCATGGGAAATTCCATTCTCTACAACTTTGCAAAAGAAAGTTTTTCCAAATTCCAAACAGAAATTGACCGAAATCCATAAACGGACGATTTTACAGTCTATAATCAATTTTCGGTCAAGAATTGTGTCCACCGACACCCAAAACATGTGTTAAACATTTAATGCCATAAAAATACTCTTCCTCCTCATATACTCATATATCCCACATTCATTATAAAAATATCATCGTTAATATATTATTAAAATAATATATTTAAATGAATTATTTTATCGAAAAAGATAAAATATTAATTTTCAACAATTGTCACATAAAAATTTTCTCCATCTATATCCACATAAAATAAATATTTTCTTTATCATAATAATCAATAATTACTTATTTAAAATAATATTACTGAGAATCACAAGATCGACAACCGGTAGCCGCTCCTGGGAAGAGGGCTTTCAATAAGGACTTCTCACTACTTTGGTAGCCTTGATTAGGTGACCAAACCTCTCCTTGAGCGAACTTTTTAGACATTGCCAATAATGTTATCTCGATAATATTATTCAAATAATATGAATTATTGATTTGATAATGGAAAATCTTGTGTAATGACAAATATTGAAACAACAAAGAATACAAAATATCAACGCTTGACAATTATTGAATCAATAAAATATAATATTGAGCAAGAATTCATCGTAACAATTATTGAGTAGTGCCTTTTACGTAAGGATCAATAATTCAATAATATCATGCAATACCGCAGTGTCTTCGCCAATGCAACCACGCATATTACTGTATTTTAACCACCAGGTAACCCAACAGTGTTAACGGTAACAATTTACGTCGTTATTTATAAAACTCAATCTTTGTCGTTTTCCTTCATCCAACCGTTTTCCGTTATGGGGCCCACCAATGACTGCGCCGTCGTACGGAGATTCCCGACAAAAAGAATATTCCACGACCAAACGAATATTCCCCAACAATAATGAATATTTTATAACCACTTGCATATTTTGTAAACTTTGCACATTTCACCCATAATCAAAGAATTATATCAAATTAACCCTTATTAATTTAGAATAATGAATAAAGGAAAATTCAATTTTATTTATAATAAGTTGGGGTCTTACAACCTCCCCTCCTTATGAAATTTCGTCCTCGAAATTGACGTACGTACCTGGTATATCGAAAAGGTGAGGGTACCTCGCTTTCATCTCCGATTCCAACTCCCATGTCATTTCCTCAATTGCATGGTTTCTCCACAAAACCTTAACTTGTGGTATAACCTTCGTATGCGTAAACATGCTCTTTTCTATCCAAAATCTCAACAGTATCTCCTCGTAGGTTAAATCTCAATTATCTCGTGCAGTTCTAATGCAATAATGTGGTTTGGGTCTTTCACATATATTCTGAAGCATAGATATGTGGAATACATTGTGAACACGAGACATACTTGGAGGTAACGCGAGTCTATAAAGCTACGTTTCCTATTCTACCGGTCAAGAATCTCAAATGGACCAACAAACCTTGGATTGAGCTTTCCTCTTTTCCCAAATCTTGTAACTCCTTTCCATGGAGCAATACGTAACAATACATGGTCTCCAATATTAAACTCCACGTCCTTTCATGAAGATCAAGATAACTCTTTTGTCGATCTTGTGAAGTTTGAATACGTTGTCGAATCATTTGGATCTTTTCGTAGTCATGCGTATTTAATTACGGTCCCAACAATGTTGCTTCTCCCACTTTCGTCCCAAAGATCTTTGGAGAACGACATTTTAAATCCATACAACGCCTCAAATGGAGCCATGCCTATACTTGCTTGATAACTATTGTTGTAGGAGAATTCCACCGGTGGTGAGTACTTATCAACTTCCTTTGAAATCTAGGACACGAGTCTTAATAGATCTTCAAGGGTTTGAATAGTCCTCTCTCGATTGTCCGTCCGTTTGAGGATGGTATCTTTGGCCGAATCAATCAAATCCGTGCCCATAGCTTTTTTCTCGCAAGCTAACCCAAAATCTTGAAGTGAATCTCGGGTCACGATCCGAAACTATGGATCTTGGCATGCCATGCAATCGTGACAATCTCATTCACGTACATACTGAGCAAGACGTTCGAGGGATAAGTCTCAGCGTATCAGTGAAAATGGCGCGACTTGGTTAATCTATCAACAATAACCCAAATTGCATCTACGCCTTGAGAAACTTTGGGAAGACTCGTAACAAAATCCATAGTAATGTGTTCCCATTTCCATTAGGAATCTCAAGTGGTTGCAATGGACCTTTTGCCACTTGATGCTCCGCCTTTACACGTTGAATGAGTTAAACATATTGAGATAAACTCCGCAATCTCTCTCTCTTCATATTGTTCCACCAAAATGTATGTCGAATATCATGATACATTTTGGTACTCCTGAGATGGATTGCAAGCGGGTGTTGTGTGCCTCCATCATGATTTTATGCTTCGTGTCGAGAATCGTTAGAACGCAAAGTCTAGAATTGACTCAAGTATTCCTTCCTCATCAATTCTTGCTTAGGAATAGCTCCTTCTTGACTTTCTTCTTCATACGCGCATCACCTTGTGTCCAGTAGCTGAAAGCAAACTTTAACTTTATCGATTAAAGTCGGTTCTACTTGTATATTCGTCATCATTATGTGGGTCCCTGAGTCTTTAATTCTACCTCCATCCTTTGCAAGTCATACAAAATGGGCGCTGCGTTGACAATATCGCACTCTTTTCAGACTTGCATATGATCTTCTACTTTAATGCGTCACCTACTACGTTCGCTTTTCGAGGATGATATTGAATAGTGTGATCGTAATCTTTTAATGACTCCACCAACCCGCCGTTGCTTGCATATTGAGTTCTTTTTGGGTGAAGAAATATTTGAGGCTTTTATGATCCGTATAAATCTCTACTTTCTCCCCGCACAAGTAGTGTCTCCATATCTTCAACGCAAACATCGGGCCGCTAACTCCATATCATGAGTAGGATAATTCCTCTCATATTCTTTTGAGTTGTCGTGAGGCATAGGCTATGACTTTCCTATGTTGCATGAGAACACATCCTAACCCCTTGCCGGAAGCATCATTTGTAGATAACAAATCCATCCGAACCGGATGGTATTGTCGAAACACAGCTTGCGAAATGAGTCTCCTCTTGAGCTCTTGGAAGCTCTTCTCGCATTCCTCGCTCCATAAGAATTTTGCATCCTTCCGAGTTAATTTGAGTTAACGAGTAGCGATTCGAGAAAATCCTTCCACAAATCTCCGATAATAACCATTTAAGCCCGAGTAAAGTCTGCGTGCTTGATCCACCGACTTCTGTTGCTCCCAACTTTGTATTGCTTCAATCTTCGCCGGGTCAACAGATACTCCTTGTTTTGACACCACGTGCCCAAGGAATTCTACTTCCTCAAGCCAGAACTCGCATTTCTTCAGCTTGGCATAAAGCTTGTGTTCACGAAGTCTTTGTAGTACCAACTTCAAATGGTGTTCATGATCTTCACGGCTTTTGGAATAGATGAGGATGTCATCAATAAAGACAACAACGAACTGATCCAAATATTCTTTGAATACACGGTTCATCATATCCATGAAAGCAGCAGGAGCATTGGTCAATCCAAAAGACATGACCAAGAATTCATAATGCCTCAGATCGAGTCCACGAATGCCGTCTTTGGAATATCCTCGCTTTTAACCTTCAAATTGATGATATCCGTAAGCGAAGATCGATCTTTGAAAAGAATTGCGCTCCTTGAATCGGGTCGAGCAGGTCATCAATGCGAGGTAGCGGATACCTATTCTTGATGGTGACATGGTTCAATTCTCGATAGTCAATACAAAGTCGCATACTCCCGCCTTTCTTTCTTCTTTACGAATAAAGCAGAGCACCCGGAGGAGACGTCTTAGACGAATGAAACCGATGTCTAATAACTCCTGTAGTTGGACTTTTAACTCCACGAAGTTCAATAGGAGCCATTCGATATGGGGTTTTAGAAATGGGCTTTGTATCTGCGGTTCAAGGTCAATAAAGAATTCAACATCACGTTCGGGGTGAGGCAGGAAGCTCTTCAGGAAATACATCAGGAATTCTCTAACCACGTAAATATTATTCAAATCGACTTGTCTTTATTCAAATCCATAACATGGGCTAAGAAAGCTTGACATCCGCTTTTTCAATAAGCGAATAGCTTTGTGGCTTGATATGATGCCGATGGTGATTTTAGTGGTTTAGTGGTTTGAATTGCGTATGACGAGTTAGTTAGGAATATGAAAACTAACAACCTTACGAAAACAATCAATTTTGGCATGATGAGTGGTTAACCAATTAATTCCTAAAATCACATCAAAAGCAAGTATCTTTAAAGAGATAAGATCAACGGGTAATGTGATAGTGCCAACTTGGATCATGCAAGATTTATAAAGCGTAGATGTAATGAAGGTTTCACCCAACGGAGTTTCAACAGATAAATCAAAATCTAATTTCTCCGAGTCAAGTTTAAACGTTGAGCACAAGGAGAGATAAAAGAATGGGTAGAACCCAGGTATCTAGTAAGGTATAAACTTCGCAAGAATTCAAGATTAGCTTACCCGTGATCACCTCGTTTGGGTTCCTCACGTTTTGTCAATCCACGACATAAACGCTTCTTACTGAGAACCGCCGATTTCGACTTATCCGGGATGACCTTGGAATCACCACTCTCTTTGAACTTGGTTTTGCGATAAGACAATCTCGAGCGATGTGGCCTTCCTTTCCCACAGTTATAACATACCTTGGATTGTTGTAGGATGATTTAATGATATGTCCCTCCTTCCGCATTTGTAACATCTAAGCTGGCGGTCGTTCTCCTCCCCTAGCATTTGTTGTTGGTCTTTGGTCTTTGCCGTTGATATCTTCCCGTCATTGTTGAATCTCCTCTTTCGAAATTTCCACTTGAGTCACCTCTCCTATTATCATGTCCACGATTACCACCGAGTGGTTACCGCCTTTGTGTCAGTATTCTTTCCTCCTCATTTGGTTATCATCGTTCGATGACTACCTACGATTGTGGTCCCTCGGTTGAGTATACTCACTATCTCGCTCTAATAACTGAGCCCTGTTGACAACATCTGAATACAGAGAAAATTTATGAGAGATAAGGTATTGACGAATCTCTGGTTTTAGACCTCTTAGAAATATACGCGTCATTCGTTCCTCATTCTCCACCAAATGAGGTGCAAACCTGGATAATTCTGCGAACCTTGCCTCGTACTGAGACACCGTCATGTTGTTCTGTTCGAGTCTAATAAACTCTACCTCCTTCATATGACGAATACTTTCTGGAAAGTACTTGTCATTGAACAGTTTCTGAAATCTTTCCCAAGACATGTTAAGTGCATCTGGCTGGGTACGCTTCATGATTCCCACCAATGAATCTGCTTCACCACGAAACATAAAGGTGGCGAATGGAACCTTCGTTTCCTCCGTGCACCCCAAGACATCGAATATCTTGGTAATTTGCTTGACCCACGTTTCTGCCTTGATCGGATCAGGCTTTCCATGGAAATCTGGTGGTCCCAACTCCTTAAACCGCCATTTGTGATGATAATCGTGCGTTGCCATCATTTCCACCCGTATTTTGTACACGAGTCTCCCTTCATTCGATTTTGCATGAGCTGCAAAAGCTTCTAAACATCCCGCCGTTCATCATTTGCTCAGCCATGGCGTTGTTCACGGGAGGAACATTGTCACTGTTGCACGTTCTCCTCGTTGGTGAGACTGCAAAGCGTCTCACGGTCTCATAAACTCCATTGTTAACGTTCTCGCAAATGACCATTCTTAAACATCGCCATAAAATAAGGGTTAATTAAACAAATTAACATATCACATAATATCCTATATTATGAATGACCAACAAATAAGCTTAGGTAGGACACACACTGGCGAAGGATTTACTCGCCTCTCCCCCTAGTTCTATTCCCCCGATCTCGCCATGGAGATCATATCCCTAAGCTCGATACCAATTGTGGCGCCCCAAAATAGGTATACAACACCCATTCTGAAGTCACCAAAATACATGGTATAGAAAGCAAAAACTACAACTTTGACAATACAGATGTCGTGTGTAGAATACGACAATACTGTTGTGTGAGTTTGAATACAAATATTGTCTTCTAGGACAACATACACACCCAAATAAGTCCTCATTAATTATTCATACACTATTTTACAGAAATAGTGAGGACGGCTAAAACATCTTCCTAGAACCATCACTCCATAACCCGACTCGATCCTGCTATGTTCTCACCTCCTGAGAAAAAAATGGAACAAAAGGAAAATGGTGAGCTCAACTAGCCCAATAAAGAATATTATGACTAAGATAATATACAACAAATTATCGTTAGTCTTCAACAGGAAAAATCTAATAGAATACAATAGACAACAAGTTTTAGATCAACAAATGCAATGAAGCAAAGAATCCATTAGAAGAGTCACGTAGAGAAAGAATTTTCTCGTCTTCTAAGGTTTAAAAGTCCATCATCAATAGTTTATCCGTAATAACAATCAATATACATCTTTAATCATCTTTTTGCACTACTGGGCCAAAGATATTCATTTCATATCACCAAGTTGGTTATGTTCATCTCAACACTGTTCATCTTTGCACTACAAAGCCAAAGATATTCATTTATATCACCATTTAGGGTGAGGATGATGAAAAACATTTTTAAAGAAAGCGAATCCAAAGTGATACAAAATGACAAGGATTAAGGATTAAGGATTCAGTACTTTGTTTTACCCATGTCCAAAAAATACTTTAAAAATAATCATATTGATGTAAAATTCAAGAATGATCAAAACATGGATACAATCAAAGCTAGTATCCGAATAGATATTTTGGACAAAAAGAAAATTTTTATTTTTAAATTGAATAGTCGTATTCGTGAATAAGATGTCGTGATACGTGAATAGTGCCGATATCGTGAATAGTAACCCGACACAACAAGTTCCAAATTTGATAAAAAAATTCACCAATACTTCTAAGATAATGATATGAAGAAAAATATCATTTAAGAAGAAAATAATACCCTTACCTCAAAATAACCGTGTACTTGATTGAATTTTTAGATATAGTCTTGATGAAACTTCGCACCAGTATAGCAACACTCAAAGTATACTCACAAGAATACGCTCGATAATATAGAGAGAGAGAGAGAGAAAACTTAGTTTACGGTGTGATTTTCAATTCTAACTTAGCCCTCTATTCATAGGAAAATGTTAGAAGCATAAAGGAGACTAAATAATAAAATATTATTATTCTTATTCTTACTTCTACGCAACAAGCTAGCCACCAATTTACGAAAATTTTCATTTGACCCATGTGCATTCAACACCTACCAAAAAGTGGGTCCCACCCATTAATTTAATAAAAATTATTTTATCTTGAAACTTCAATAATTGTAGTGAAAATAGCTCGGATTATCGAGAAAAATTCAAAACTCGCGACTTTTCATGGGAAATTCATTCTCTACAACTTTGCGTAAGAAAGTTTTCCAAATTCAAATGTAAATTGAAGAAATCCATAAAGCAGACGATTTTACGATACTATAATCAATTTTGGTCAAGAATTGTGTCCACCGACACCCAAAACATGTGTTAAATATTTAATGCCATAAAAATACTCTTCCTTCTCATATACTCATATATCCCACATTCATTATATAAAATATCATCGTTAATATATTATTAAAATAATATATTTAAATGAATTATTTTATCGAAAAAGATAAAATATTAATTTTCAACAATTGTCACATAAAAATTTTCTTCATCTATATCCACATAAAATAAATATTTTCTTTATCATAATAATCAATAATTACTTATTTAAAAATAATATTACTGGAATCAAGATCGACAACCGTGCCGTTCCAGGAAAGAGGGCTTTCAATAAGGATTTCTCCTTCTTCTGCGCAAGTAATTAGGTGACCAAACCTCTCCTGTAGCAGTAACTTTCTAGACATTGTCAATAATGTTATCTCGATAATATTATTCAAATAATATGAATTATTGATTTGATAATGGAAAATCTTGTGTAATGACAATTATTGAAACAACAAAGAATACAAAATATCAACGCAACAATTATTGAATCAATAAAATATAATATTGAAGAATAATCGTAATAATTAATTATTGAGTAGTGCCTTCTCACGTAAGGATCAATAATTCAATAATATTGTGCAATACCGTAGCCATCTTCTTTGTGCACGCCAGCGTATTCATGTATTTTAACCACCGGGTAACCCAACAGTGTTAGCGGTAACAATTTACGTCGTTATTTATAAAACTCAATCTTTATCGTTTTCCTTCATCCAACCGATTTTTTCCGTTATGGGGCCCAATTAATGATCGCTACTGCGTCGTCTTGAGATTTCACAAAAAGAATATTCCACGACCAAACGAATATTCCCCGACAATAATAAATATTTTATAACCACTTGCTTATTTTGTAAACTTTGCACATTTCACCCATAATCAAAGAATTATATCAAATTAACCCTTATTAATTTAGAATAATGAATAAAGGAAAATTCAATTTTATTTATAATAAGTTGGGGTCTTACAATAACCTTATAACACTTTTCACTCTCTCATTTCTTATTTCCTTTTTAATCAAGAAAAGAACAATCAAATACAAAATGAGATCAAAATCAATAGTCAAATGCAAACACGGACCCAAATGAAATTAGTTTGTTGAATTGAAGATTGAAAAAATTGTTGAAAATATTTTTAATTAAATTAATTTACCTCCACCAATATCTACCATATCACCACCACCATCTCACCATTTTTAATCCTCATCCTTCTCTTTCCTCTCCATAGCAGAGACCCATCCGTAATGATTTGGCTTAATCAAATCAATTACAGAGCTCAAATTCAGCTCTAATCTCTGAAAACAATGACTTAGGAAGAAGATTCAGAAAATAAGGAGATAGAATATAGGAGAAGAAGTATAGAGATTCAGAGGAATATAGAGAGAGAACAAAACATTATCATTTCATGACCCAGCAATTACAATCTCTTCAGTATATAATACTGAGACATGTCTCACTCCTGTTAAAGAAAAAAGGCTATATTAGCCTTATTATAATAAAGGAAAAGACAACAATAACCTTGATCTCCAAACTAACTCTATCATCATAACAACATAAAGATATCCTTACAGTCCACCCTCCATAAGGACAACGTTGTCCTCAAGGTTGGAATTGAGGAAATTGCTTGTGGAACTTGTCCCAATCTTCCCAAGTAGCTTCAGATGGTAAAGTGTTGGACCATTGGACTAAAACTTCAGTTGCTGCTGCATTATTCTTCTTAACTATCTTCATGTCCAGTATAGCTAATGGCTCTACCAGAAATTGACCATGAACATCCAGTATAGGGAGGTCTGCAGAGCTTGAACAATTAGAACCAATTTTCTTCTTGAGTAGTGACACATGAAAAACGGGATGGACTAGAGCATGGGAGGGTAACTGAAGTCGATAAGCCACAGTTCCAAGCTTTTCTAGTATAGGGAATGGGCCAAAATATTTTGGAGCTAATTTTCCAAGAGTATTCTAAGATAAAGTAGACTACTTGTAAGTCTTGATTTTCAGATAGACAAGATCCCCAACTACAAATGATCTTTCACTCCTTGCGTTATCTACATAATGCTTCATCCTAGATTGAGCAACTACTAAATTGTGCTTAAGGAGTTGAAGTGTTTGAGTTCTATCTTTGCAAAAGGCCTTAGTAGCAGAATCATGGACTTGGCCAAATTGATGGAAGTTGAGATGTGGAGGTTTATAACAATATAGAGCCTCAAAAGGGGTGATTTTCAGTCCACTGTGATAATGAGTGTTGTACCACCATTCAGCTAATTAAGCCACTGTTTAGGTCTTTGAGAAACCATGCACCGCAAATAACATTCCAAGACCTGATTAAGCCTCTCAGTCTGTCCATCGGATTGAGGGTGGTATGCAGAACTCAATTGTAATTTGGTTCCAACCAGTTTGAAAAGTGACTGCCAGAACAAACTTACAAAAATCTTATCTCTATCAGAATCAATTATAGATGGAAACCCATGGAGCTTGTAGATATTATTGATGAAAATTTTGGCTAGATCTTGAGCAGTAAAAGGATGATGGAGAGGTATAAAATGACCATACTTAGTGAGCCTATCCACCACTACCCATATAATTATACATCCTTTAGATTGAGGTAGCCCTTCAATGAAATCCATGAAAATATCAATCTATGGTCCTTCTGGTATAGGCAAGGGTTGTAACAGCCCAGGTAAAAAGCCTTAGTTTTATGCTTATATTTTTGACAAATGTCACACTCCTGAGCAAATTTGACAACATCTGTCTTCATAGTAGTCCAGAAGAAGTAATTCCTCAATCTCTCATAAGTGCCTTTAATTCGTAATGACCCCCATGGGAGAATCATGAAATTCACCAACAGTTTGGTTCTCAAAGAAAAATCTGGACCAATCACTAACCCGTCTTGGAATTTGAGTCTTCCATGCTTGAAGGAATAACTGGGGAGTGATTGAGGATCAACTTGCAACTGGATAATAAGGTCCTTTAAGCCGTGGTCCGATTCCCAAGATCGGGCTATTTCAATAATCCATCGAGGAAGGATCATTGATATAGAAAGACAGTTAAAAGATGTTTCTCCATTCTCGATTTTCTCTAGAGACAATCTGCAGACCACATTTTCTTTTTTTCTTTGTTGTATACTATTTCATAGTCTAATCCCATCAATTTAGTAATCCATTTTTGTTGATTAGTAGTGGTCACTCTTTGGTCTAAGATGTACTTTAAACTTTGATGATCAATTTTGATGAGTACCTTGTTGCCAAGCAAGTAGTGCCTCCATTTAGTAGTAGCATAGATGACTGCCATTAACTCTTTTTCATAGGTAGACCAGCTCAAATGTTTTGCTGCTATAGCCTTACTGAGATAGGATATTGGCATGCCCTGCTGCATTAATATTGCCCCTAAATCAGTATGAGAAGCATCAGTCTCTAAAACAAAGGGCATAGTGAAATCAGACATAGCTAATACAGGAGCCTTGACCATAGCTTCTTTAAGACTCAGAAAAGATTGAGTGGCCCTTCATGCCATTGGAATTTGTCTTTTTTTAACAAATCAGTAAGAGGCTTACTAATCAGTCCATAATTGTGAATAAATTTCCTATAGTAACCCGTCAATCCCAAAAATCCTCTGAGGCTTTTAATGTTGGTAGGCAATGGCCACTTGGTCATACATTCTATTTTGTCAGGATCAGTAGATACTTCATGCTGATTAATGACATGTCCTAAATATTTGACCTGCTCAATTCCAAACTCACACTTACTTCTTTTGGCAAAAAGTAAATTGTCCTTAAGGATTTGCAATGTTAACTTCAAATGTTCTTCATAGGTTTTGCTGTAGACCAAAACGTCATCAAAGAAAATTAGAATGAACTTCCTGAGATATGGCTTGAATATTTGATTCATTACTGACTGGAAGGTAGCTGGTGCATTAGTGAGTCCAAAAGGCATCATCAAAAATTCAAAATGACATGTGTGTGTTCCAAATGCAGTCTTAGAAATGTTTGGAACATGCACCCTAATTTGGTGGTAACCAGATCTGAGATCTAGTTTGGAATACCATCTAGAGCCATGTAGCTGATCCAACAATTCATCAATGGTTGGGATGGGAAATCTGTCCTTGATTGTCATATCATTTAAGGATCTATAATCCACACACATTCTCCAAAAACCATCATGTTTCTTGACCAATAACACTGGAAAAGCATAAGGACTATTACTTGGTTGTATCACCCCAGAAACCAGCATCTCACTAATTATTTTCTCAATTTCTTCCTTCTGCACATAAGGATATCTGTAAGGTCTCAAATTAATAGGTTGGCTTCCTTCCTTCAATGTAATGTGATGGTCATGTGACCTTGTAGGAGGTAAACTTTTTGGTTCTTGAAATATGTCTGCAATACTTCCTCCATCTGACAAAAAGGCTTATTATTCTCATTTATATTACCAATCACCTAATTTGGTTTTACAACAACAATGTTCTCTGCAGATTCCTGAGCCATTCCAAATAGAAATCCAAAATAACCATGAGTTGTACTATTTAAGGTCTGCTTGAATTCTCCAGAAGACATGAGCTGTATTGCAGGAGGGACCATATCAGATTCTCCTTGCAAAACCACTTTCTTACTTCCTTTGTTAATTGAGAGCTGCAATTGTTCAAAGTCAAAAGTTACTGGGTTGTAATTCCTCAACCATTGTACTTTAAATCGCATCAATTCCCCTAATGGCAAGATTCTAAAATCGACCGTGAATGATTCTCCTTGGGTGACCAATTAAAAGACTTACACTCTTGAAAACTAGTGACTTTAAAGCCATCACCATGCACATCGCTTCATGTGTTCTTCAGATCTTGCAACACAACCTTTAACTTTCTTATTTGTTGGGGGTCTAGGAAATTATTAGTGCTTCCACTATCAATTAAAATTCTTAACACTTTCCCATTAGCCATTCCTGAATTCTTATTGTCAGATTATTAAGACTATGCCCAAACAAGGCTTCAAGGGTGATATGAGCTTCTCCCGTTGAGTAACATTCCTACCAACTCCTTCTCGACTCATTATACTCACAACATTCATCATCATCCTCATCCTTATTAATGTCTTCACGGGATGGAATAATCATAAAAGTTGTGGTTTTTCGCATTGATGTCCCATAGTGTATGGTTCATCACACGAGTAACATTATTTCTTCCTCCTTTTTCAAGTTAATCTGCTTCCCTAGTTAAGCCTCTAATAGGCATTGATTTCCCCACTTCCATACTTGAAAACCCAGCAATCTGTATGATAACAGAACCTCCATTAACAGTTTTGGTGTTAGGCATAGGACTGGTCTTTTGATAACCTCCAATCACTGACTTGATTCTCATTCTACTTCTTTTTAACCAAGCCTCTAGTTTAGCTTCCTCCACTCTAGCTAATCTGATCAAATCCTTTAGTGGTAATTTTGAGCCCTTGAATACCTAACCTTATCTCCTCCTTTAAACCTCCCAAAAAACAGTCTATAAAAAAGACTCATTCAACACAGAATTTCTCAACAGTGCCCAACTCTTTAGTTCCTCAAATTTTCTTCTATATTCATCCACAGTTCCCACTTGCTGTAGATTTTTTAACTCTCCAATAGAATTAATCTGTACTTCAGGACTGAATCTAGCCGTAATTTCTTCTACAAAGCCTTTCCAGGTAAGCTCCTCTCCTTCATTCACAAATCCAGAGTACCATTCCTCTGCCTCGCCTTCTAAGTTTATAGTAACTAGATATAACTTTTGACTTTTCAGCAACCATATGGTAAGCAAACAACTTATTACATTTCCTAATCCATGTTCTAAGGTTAGATCCATCAAATTTAGGGAATTCAAACTTAATAGTTCTAAAAATGTTGTTACTAGATTTTTCATTACCAATCTCTCCTTCAAACGATCCCAAAACTGACGAATCTGAGCCTTGCGTATTACCTAATATATCTTTTGGTTGTGGATCCCTCACAGCAAGAAGAGCTTCAATTCCTTTCATCATCTACTGCAATTTTTGTTCCATTTTCTACTCAATTTTATCCTCCAATCCAACAATTAAATTGGAGTGCTCAGCCATTTGAGTTTCGAGATTCATCAATCGTTGATTATTAGTTGCCATAGTTGGATCGAGTGGCTTTGATACCAATTGTAATGATTTGGCTTAATCAAATCAATTACAGAGCTCAAATTCAGCTCTAATCTCTGAAAACAGTGACTTAGGAAGAAGATTCAAAAAATAGGAAGAGAGAATATAGGGGAAGAAGTAGAGAGATTCAGAGGAATATAGAGAGAGAACAAAACATTATCATTTCATGACCCAACAATTACAATCTTTTCAGTATATAATACTGAGACATGTCTCACTCCTGTTAAAGGAAAAAGGTTATATTAGCCTTATTACAATAAAGAAAAAGACAACAATAACTTTGATCTCCAAACTAACTCTATCATCATAACAGCATGAAGATATCCTTACACCATCACCATTACTCCTGCCCACCATCATCGCCAACAAAAAGAAAACATCCCACCAAAACCCATACCCATCAAACAAATACACCTATTGAACACATCATCACCACCGATAAACATACGATCAATAGAATTCATCACTGTCAATAAAATCGTCATCATTGTTTAAAGCAAACGTGCATAGAAAAGATCTACTTGAGATTATAGCTCCCCGTCATTAAACAACCCAGATCTGCGTTGTCCAAACGAAGATTCTCTTGTAGCAGTAATAGCAATTGGATTTTACACATCTATTTTTCTTGTGGATCTAGAAAGGAGTGATAAATTTTGCTAACAGAGGAGTGAAATATGCGAGATGAATATGATAAATGGGTTGGTTCATAAATGTAGATCTGGAAAGTACAAAATAATGGTTAATTTCTTAGCGGTTCGGCGTCCAAGACATTGCCTTACCTCCAACACTAGGAACGCCTAGTCGTCGCCATGACAACTATGCCTGCCAATGTTCTTATCTATTCATCTATAGTTAGATATGAACCAAAATCCAAAATCACGGAAGTCTAAATCTTCTTCCACTCTCTATGCAAAATCTAACATATTCAGTTCTACGATGTAAGAAGTAACAACACTAGATCCTAATAGGGACTCCTTGTTTGCAATTATATTGCCTCTACTCACCTAGACATTCTCATCCAAGTACATCATTAAGCAAATTTTTCTAGTTTATATATTAAAAAGGCATGCCTCAAAATTACAGAAAGCATCATTTGCCGACATAATCCAGATTCCATACATATACAAACGCTAAAGTACTTGTTTCTGTGCACACTAGTGCTGAGTATTTTACCTTCTATTTGCACTGGAGACCCATTAAGAGTACTAGAACAAATTTTACTATTATAGATTCAATTCTTCCTTGCCATAAATACGCTGAAGCTCACGAGTTGCCGCTTGGAATGATTCTGGAACAAGGAAAAAAACAGAGCAATGCAAAGAATGTAATGGTTCACTGCAACATGAGAGAGAGAGAGAGACAGAGAGAGTTTACATAATCACATGTACCTTAAAAATGCATTAATCCAACAATACAGTTTCTTACCTTTCCAGACGCGGAAGGCTTTTTGATTGATTGGTGAACCGGTCACAGTCTGAATTGCATCAAACAACAAAGTTTCGGAAGTGCTTCTCAACTCTTGGACAATTTGATAGATAGTCTTTCCATTCTCGAAGTATATGTGATTGTTTGGGTGCTTTGTTTTGCATCCGGCATGACGTTCAAACTCATAAGCATTAAGTGCCTAAAGGAAAACATTTGATTCATCAAGTAGGCTCAGAGAGTCGAACTTAAGTTGAAAAAGATTGTTTTTAATCAAATTGAGGACTTACTTTTGAATAATTACATGATTGACACCCACACAGGAAACCAGAACCTTTTATAATTCCACGAAGCTCCTTGTTACATAAAGTTAACATTGCCATGCCACAAAGTAGAAAATTTTCATTTTTCCTATTCTCACAAATCATAATAGACCTTGAAGAAATGAACACAAAACAACAGAAATTACCTCACGTGACAAAGCAACATACTTTACCGGCACACCATCAAGCATACCAGTTGCTATCAGGCTTCTGACATTTGATGGAAAGCTGTTTGGAGCTTCTTTCCTAGCAGGTTTTGAATCCGACTTATTCTTGGTCACGACCTGAGGTTTGGGTTTAGCTACCTGAGGGGGGATGACTACTGCGTGGGCATTCGCTGCAGCTAACTCCTTTTCTATAGGCGTTTCTGATGTTTGAACTGATGATTGATTGTATAACATGTTATAGCTGTTTGTTGGCCTTACCAAGCTATCAGATTCTTCATTAAATCCCTCAAAAGATATGTTATTGTTATGCTCCTTGATATAAGAGTGATCAATCGGTTCAATGGAATTTCCAGTTCCAAATAGGGAAACTGTAGATCTAATGTCTGCTTCGCCCTTGTAGGCGTGACCCATTGATGAAATAGAATCATCTTCCTTGCCATAGGCCTGCCCCATTGATATAAAACTGGTCTCATTCATCCTGTTATAGATCTGATCTGAGCACGTTCGGTTGTTCTCCATTGATGCTACCATACCACTATCAGACTCCTTCACCTGATTAACTTTAATTTTTCTGATTCCGCCGTAGCTAAGACATGTATTAGGGTCTTCAATACCATAAGACATAGATAAACCAACAGAGGAATGATTTCCAAAATGTTCCTCAATAGCCTTTTTTCTCATGTTTGAGCTTTCTGTGTCAGTACCAGAAATATATCTTTCACTAAAACTGACAGGCTTTGTTGTTTCACTCCGAAATAACCGGTCAATGAATTGATTAGGCACTGACTGAAAACCAGAAGTAGCATCCCAAGGAAGACTTCCAGTCGGAACTCCTGAGATCGATTTACTGTTTGGAGCTTCTACAGCTTGCTTCTTGCTAGGAAACAACTCCTGTTCAGCAGCATCAGTAAACCACTGATGGGAGCGCTTAGATTCAGTTGTGGATGGATTATCAAATAATGTTTCTGCATCAAGATGTCCTCCCTTTGTCATCCAAAATCCTTTTTCATGGAAAGACTGGCAAAAATTTTATATAAGTGTATATATACGAGATGCATGATTCAACAAATTAGATACAAACAAAAGGAAAACTGCATGTTTTTGTGTATGAGAGAGAGAGAGAGAGGGAGGGAGTAGAGAAAGAATACTGTGTTAGCTTGCATTTGAAGAATACACATTTGTAACGGGTACAAATATAAAAATATAACCTAAGCTTTGATTTTACTCAAAGAAAAAGTCCTGGTGTATCTTCCAAATAGCAGATACATAGAGGGTACCAAAAGAGGAATATACGTATGTGTGAGATCTATAAGATTATCTGTATACAACTAAAGATGTATTAAGAGAAATCTCTATCCAGTTATCTGAAGATGAATATGAATATTCTCCTAATTAGCAGCATCTTGTTTCGAAGATTGGGTCAGAAACTCTCGTATTGCATGGACTCCATAAACATCAAATAAGTGCAATGAAAACGCGACCCTTGAAAGTTACCACCCCTCTGTGGCCACTCTCACAGTGAAGTAACTAGATTAGCAGACTCTATTCTCATAACATGCAAACAATTCTTTAGACAGAAATATGAGTGTAACTGTTTAACAGGAAAACACTCTAGTGCCGTTTGTTTGGTTGGATGGAATCGGGGCTGTAATGGTGTGTTAGGAAGAAATTACAATTGTAATATTATATATTACTATTTTTAAGCAAAAGATATGGGCTAGCTCAAGCATACCCTAGTCTTCAGTGGGTGCAACCACTTTCACAACTAGAGACCACTAGCACCGCTACAAGCTAGAGACGTATTGACCGTTGTTAAGTCGTCGCCTAGGCGCTCCTAGGAAGACAAGTCGTCTGGGCGACTTGATGGAGGTGTGCAAGTCAAGCAACCAAGAAAGGAAGTCGTTGCCTTGGACGACTCGTCTACGACTTAGACGACTTATTGGCTGAGCGAGCGACTTGACCATAGTGGGTATGTATCGACCCAAGTGCTAACTGGGTTAAAAAAAACACAAAACAATTTCAGGCAAAAAAGGGATAGCCCTAGTCGCGCTTCGCAGTAGAAGGGGGAGAGCTAGAGAGAGAGTAAACCAGCTCTGATCGGAACGCGCGACTGTCTACCCCGACCAACGACGTTGCAACTTGAATGTATCCTCTTCTTTCTTCTTTCTTCTTTCTTCTTCTCTTTCTTCTTCTTTCATCACTACTGCTGTCTGCAATTCTTTTTTTTTAGTTTCGTTTTCTCAATCTTTTTGGAACCGACTAACTGAGACATATACCTACATGTATTTTTTTTAACTTGGGAGACCCGGAGTTGTTAAATTTGCTAAAACTTTCCTCACCTTGCAACAAGCATAGAGATGCATTGAGGCATTTGTTCATAAGCGAGGATTGGACAAATCTAAGTTGTTGGCTACCGAAGCGGGGAAGAAAGTACGTGATGTAATTTCAACTACATTTTGACATCATGTCGAGGATTGCATTAGGGCGTCACAGCTAATTCTTGTAGACTTGAGGATTGTTGATGGTGATGAGAAGTCTGCTATGCCAGAAATTTTTGTTGCGATGAAGTGTCAAAGAAAAAAATCAAATATTCATTTCATAAAAAACAAAGACTACAAGAAGGTGATTGACATTGTTGAGCGGCGATGGTAAAGTCAAATGGAGCAAAAATTATATGGGGCTACGTTGTTAATCAATACGGGAAAGTGCTTTGATGTCAAAGAGGAATATTCAGTGTTAACTGGCACTCTAAAAGAAGACTTCAATGACATTCTTAAAAAAATGGTACCCAAGCTAGATTTGCTAGACAAGATGAGCAATCTAACCGATAACTATGATACTTCTTGAGATACTTTTGCAAAACAAATGACAATTAGGAAACGGAAATTAAAGAATCCTTGCAAGTATATTGAAATATATATAAAGATAGAAAAGATAAATTATAAGTATATTGGTGGAGCGCTTTTGGAGGGCAGGCTATTGAGCTTACAAAGTTTGCAAAAAGAATTATAAGTCTTTAGTATTCTTCTTCTGGTTGTGAGCGCAAATGGAGTATATTTGAGTTTGTAAGTACTTTCTATTATTGGTTCAAAAGTAATAAGTCATTTTATACTAATACTAACTATTATTTTATATAATTAAAATTTTATCATTAATATTACTATTTTTTGTTTTATCTATTTTAGATTTATATGAAGAAGAGGAATAGATTGAAACACAAATGATTGAGTGACTTGGTGTATGTCTAATACAATTGAAAATTCGTTTCAAGGTTCCAAAAGCGGCGTGAACTTGGAAATTTTTTTGATCACTTAGCCATTGATGACTTTGAATGGGAGGATCTTACATGGAATGATGTGGATCGAGCAACCGGTGCATCCAATACGCTTGAGGGTCGCAATCCTTCAAGGAGGGCTCGTGCTAATACCAGTGATAATGTCATTACGTACTCTCGACGTGGTGGTGGTTCAACTTCAAGGGAATCAAGGTTGATAGATTCCGACTCCGATGATGAAGTTGATGAAGAAGAGAGAATTTTAAATGATGATGAAGATGTGGAGGGTTATTTTGGAGAAAGACCACCTACGCCTTTAAATGAAGTAGTTCTCGTGGAGGAAATGGAGATGACCTAGTTCTTGATGAGTTTGCTTGAATGATGTTTAGAGACTAGTGTAGATAGTCTAAACATTATTTTAGCTTGTTATGTGGTGTTTTATTAGCTATTAGACTAGTAATATGTCATGGTTGGTTGGAACATTATTTTCTATGTGGTGTTTGTTGAATTCTTCATTTCTTCTACTAGTTTTTAATATCAAGTGCTTTATTTTTGGATTGTTATTGCTAAGTAATTAAACGACTTGTCGTCGTCATCTGAGAAGACATATAGCGATCTTTAAAAGCGTCCGGCGATCGACTATCGCCGTGACTCGTGCAAGGCCGTGGACAACTATGATATTGACCTATATTCCCACCAATGTGATCCCCATTACTGATGGACAAATCTATTCAAAAACAAAGCTCTCTTATTGCGGCAGCTACCACCACTACCCACCATCTGCCACCAACAAATAGATCCACTAGTGTCGACACCAACTATCATAATCACTCCCGCTCACCACCAACCAAGAGAGAGAATAAGAGATAGGGGGACACCACATCTCGCTTATTCATCTTTTATATTACAATATTCCAATAATATATTATATATACATATATATGTATAATATAATATATCATAAATGAACAGAAGAATAATTATATATATATGTATATTATATAGTGCTCCTAATCAAGAACCTGACTCTCCTGAATGTGAGTTTTTCAATTTTGATTTTCTACCTGCCGCAATTAAATGAGAATGGTTAAGAGTCTCATGGGATTGCATGATGTAATCAAGCTTATAGTTGATGCCAATAGAATACAAAGCCCATATGTGAAGTGGAAAGAGTATGAATGGCAAGTAATGTATTATAATACTATAATGTATGATATATGTATATATGTGTGTATAATGTATAATGCTACAACATTTGATCCACTTAAAATTAAAATCCACTTGATCAACTGAAAATATGAAACCAATGTGAAGCAATGAAGGTAAGTAACACAAGAGTAACATCTGCACTTGATTATAATATCAGCATTTTCAGATGTCTCACAACCCCAACCCAGAAAGAAGAGTATTCAGGTTTATATTATGTAAAGTATAAGGGAAATTACAAATGCACGCTCCCAGTCCCCCACTTACCAGTTCCTTAGGCTTCAAGGGTTTAAAGTAAAGCAAATTTATTACTCCCTCTGTTCCATTAAAACAATCACATGTCACCAGTTTCTTTGTTACACAAAAAGTCCTTTTTCTTTTAATGGTATATTTAAATGACACAAAATCCTCAAATTTGCCATTATAATTTCATTGTCATGTGGTCATGTTTTCAAACAAATTAGGGATAATCATGGAAAAAAGGAAAACCCTAATATTTGCATATTTTGCAAATGAGGCTCTTTTTGTGGAACAGGAGAGTTTGACATTGAAATGCAATTGTTGAAGAAGTGGAAAGCATTTATTAGTTCTCAAATATGGTCCCTGGCCTTAATTTTTAGTTGCAACTTAAATCTATGTTAGACTATGGTGTAGGCTACAGGGACTCAAGACATATTGTGTACTAATCCTAAGGAAAACAATTTAGCACCCCATGTGTGTTTTATACACACACACATGTGCGCGCGCGTGAATACACACAAACACGCATTCATATAAATATATAAGGAAGTGATATTACCACAAAAAAATGGATATTCCCTCAAGGTCCTCTTAACATGAATTATATTTCGTTTCACATTCATGTGGGAGATAAACATGCCTAAATAACAATTCCTTTATATATATATATATATATATATAAAGGTAACCTAAGGCATGCCTTAGCCAAGCTTGGCTAAGGGTAGTTTTGTATAAAGATTATAATTAAAGATTTTTTCATATAAAATCCAAAAATGAAAAACTTAACCCTGTGTAGACTCGGCAAGCAGACCCCAAAGCCCGCCCGCCAAAACCCGAAGCTTTAAGCATTTTTCAAATTTCACGAAAACCGGGCCTTTTTTCTACCAAACCAAATTTCACTACCCGCTTGGGCTAAGTTTCAAAAAACCCGTAAAAACAGGTATAAAACGACTTCGGCCCGGCCCGCCCGCCAAAACCCGAGCTTTGATCTTATTTTTTCTGGCCCGTCAAAACCCGGGCCGTTTTGGCCCGGCCCGGGCCGTTTGCCAGGTACCCCAGGGGGTAAAACTACGTCGTTTTACTTAGTATCTTTTGCCAAACTTGGCTAAGGCATGCCTTAGATTACTTTTTCCTTATATATATACATATATGTATAGGGGATTATTAGTTCTAAACCTATTTTTGTCCGACCATCAAGATCGTAACTAGTTACGATCAATTTGTTCTTTATTTTTTGCTAATTCTTCTCCAATTTCTTTAGCAAACTACACCAAATTGGTTGGCAGATGGACTTTTTAAGATAGCCCTTGGTACAATACATTAACTTTTACCTCGTTCGTTAAAATTGTTTGGCAGGTAGTGCTTTCTCCTTTTTTACCCTCCTGCACCAACTATTTCTCTCTCTTGCTCAAGAGCTCAAATCCTATAGTTCATCCATTACAAATGATAAATGGTCATCTATATACATATCATTTAAAAGCTTTCGTAAAGATACTCAATGCATTATTCATTTTTAATATGTTATGAGATGGCATTGATTTACGCACCCACCATTCATGACATTTTTAATATGTTATTGCAAAAATGTTGTCATGACATTTTTGGAATCTTCGAATGGAAAGAGCGTACAAGTTCTTTTTCATTATATGATAACCAAAAGTGTTTGGGTTGTAAAATGGAAGACAATCTTCCCGTCCAAATCCCTCGCCATTAGGATGAACCTCAATCCTATAACAATTTACATACATCTGTTACCGCAACTAGGTCATCCTTGGCCTAGACCAACCTATATCTAACTATCTATAGTACGATTGCACGTTAATTCATGTCCTTGACAGCAGGTTACATGACTTATAATACAAAAGACTATTGCTTGGAGGGTTTTTTTTTTTTGAAAAAAGAATATGTTAATCTCTTGGTTAAGGTTCATTCCCAACAGCACTAACCCACCAAGTACTCAATTAATTAGAAGCTCGCAAATGCTTTCATGGGCAGTGGTGATATAGATCAACATCATTTCACTGAAACCAAAACATATTAACAATGGGTTTTATTTTGAAGATTTTCGGAAAGTTTTCCAATGATGTGTAAATCAATTATTCATGATTTGAAATGAATAATATAATTTTGAAATCTTGAGCAGAGAAAAAGGTGGTGAATGATAAAGTAAGACTTGAAACATGAATTACAGAAAGAAGGAGACGAACTGTCTGCCAAACAATTTGATGGAGGTAAAATGTATTGTATTGAAAAAGACTTTATCGTATAAGTAAGGATGTAAACGAACCGAGTCGATCCGAGTATTGAGTTACTAAGATTTGGTTCACAAAATTTATCGAGTATAAAATAAAGTTTGATTGAAGCTCATTTAACTACTGAGTCAAGCACAATTCCGAATCGAGCCCGAGCAGTTTGGATTTTTTCAACGAATATGATCCGAGTATCAATAGAAAATTATAATTTGAGGAGGTTCGAGTAATTTATCGAATTTTAAAATGTGCTTATATTTGACTCATTTATATTTCGAGTCGAGCTCGAATCGAACTTTTAGTCGAGCGAGTACGAATCGAGCCCGAACTGTTTGCTCATTTTATAGCCTTACGTATAAGGTCCGTCCAGTATAACATTTTGGTGTACTCCGCTAAACAGCTTGTCGCAATCTACTAAACAGTTTGGAGTAGTCTCCGAATGCATTTGTTGGTCAAACTATTAAAAAAGAAAAAGGAAAAAAAATACTATCTTGATGGGCAACCAATTGACCGAAAATAGGAAAATAGGCAATGTGGCTTTGGTTAGTTCTTAGGGATCAATTTAGCATAGAACTATATTATCATTTCAAATAGCATACACAATATATATAGGGAGTGACCATGACCAAAGTTGGCTATGGAGTGTTTTGTATGCAACTCATCTTTGAACCGCCCATCTCCAGACACGACTTAAAAACAAATCTCTCCATACACACCATTATGGTGAGTACAAAGATTTCATTTTTTAAAAATCATGTCCGTTAAATCTGAGGTTATAAGATTGGTTGGTTATTTAACCCTCCATGGCCAACTTCTGCTGTGCATCAATAGCCCCCCCAACCCCAAATCAATGCATATATGTATATAATTATGTGCGAGTATGTTAAAAACAAAAATATTAATAAGATACTGAAGCAAACATGTTCTAATATAAATGAAGCAGATAAAAGTACCATATTGCAGCTTCTAGTTCATCCAATATGCAATAAAGCTCAAACCTAAAATCTGTAAAATGTCACAACTTTAAAGAGTTAATTATCTTTTCGTGTAAAATTGAAATTCACCAACACATTTCTTCTAAACAAAAAAACTTCAAATGGTAAGATCAAATGCTCCAGTTGATTTAAACCTAACCCTAAAATTGGAACAACGTATGTATAAATATAGAAAGTTAGGGTTCCAATCCTACCTCTGATACGGACCTGGACCTAGATGTCGACAAATTTTCCGGCGAATCGAAACCGGCGGCCGGGGGTTGTGAGAGGAGAAAGTGTGTTCTGTTTTGTGGAGAGGTAAAGTGAGGTACGGTGTATGAGTAGCACACGATATTTGCTCGCGAAGAGAAATTTAATTATGTGAGAACCTGCATCAGTATTTTTCGTTGTACTCATCCACGTGTCCCCAGAGGAGTAGATCTAAACCGTTGATTTCGTTGTTTGTCTGACTATGTTAAATTGTTAATCTATATAATAAAACAGAATCATTTTCAATTTGAACGTGAAAATACAAAGACGATTTAGATTAATTCTAATTGATTTGAGTGAAAAAGCACAAGATTGGTTCAAATTCATTCTAATTTTAATTCAAAATAATAATAATAATTATAATATAATAATAATAACAACAACAACAACAATAATAATAATAATAATAATAATAATAAATGATAATAATAATTATAATATTAATAATAATTGTAATAATAATAATAATAATCTATATAATAAAGCAGAACCCATTTTAAATTTGGGCGAAAAAGCATAAGACGGTTCAGATTCATTTTAATTTTAATTCAAAATAATAATAATAATAATAATAATTACTCCCTCCGTCCCATAGTTATAGGCTAATTTTTTTTGGTATATAGTTTAAGAAATTAGTTTAAGTGATAATTTATAACAAAATTTTCAACATATACCCCTTAATATGAAATTAATGAATAAATTAATTACTCCTTACTTATCACATTGGAACTCTTAACTTCATTGATTGTTGGTACAATTGTCTTTTATACACAAAATATGTTAAACTAGTAAAGCCTAAAAAATTGAATTCTTTTATTGAGAATACAACAACATTAAATGTGGTGATAAAAATAATGACATTGAAGGTTGTTTCTTCAAAAAAAAAGTAATGGTTGAATATTTATTATAAGGGCATAAAAATAAAATAATGAACCAACTAAATTTTATAAATAGTAAGTAACCTATATATTGGGACATCTCAAAATGAAAAATCAGTCTATAACTATGGGACGGAGAGAGTATATAATAATAATAATAATAATAATTTAAATATATCAAGACACTTTAATATTTTTTCTTTCAAATAAAAGATTTGTTCAATCATTGCATATACAATGTCTTGAATTATTTTTTATTTATAAAATTACTGATTTTTTTTATTATTTATATTTCCATTAGCTATCCTGAACTGTTTTCAAATTGAAATTTTAGCTAGTATTCTATAGTCATGAGTCTACCGTAATATTGTACTGTATCTATTAAAAACTTTTTTAGACATTTAAAATTATTTACAAAGACTTAATTAAGTTAATTATGCATTAAAAAAATTTAAAACTTTTTTGAAATCCCTAAAAAAATTAGCGACAAGGAATAAAATTACATAAATAATTGAGTTGAAGCAAAAGCCTCCTCCATCCAACAATAAAATCCGAAAAAGAAAAAAAATAAAATTTGTTTTCAAGGTGACCAATTTAAGGTGAAAGTGAATAAAGTTGTGTAACTGGATATATATATATATATATATATATATATATATATATATATATATATATATATATATATATATATATATATAATATATTCCTTGCCCAAAAGTTATTAACTATAAAGCCTATCAGTCTAACCCAACTAGATAGATTCCGTTTCCTTAAAGAAATCGAAGAAGCATTTAATGATTCCAAGTATTTGCCCAATCAAAATAGATCTTCATTCTTCCCTTCTCCGATTGGATTTCTAATTCTACTATCCCTAAAATTCAAGAAATACTATATATATATATATATATATATATATATATATATAGAATGAGGATCCAGTCTCCGGAATCCCGGACTGGTCCTAAAATCCGGACCCAAAATTTTTTATTTTTTTTTGCTTTTTTTTTTGAAACAACTAAAAATAAATAAATAAATTATGAATCGAAATTTTTCTGATAATATGTTGTTTTGGTGTGTTTTTTAATACTTATACCAACCATGTATGTATGTATACCCTGCTTGCATCTGCATAAAAATATTTTAGTATAGGCATCCAAATAACGCCCAAAACATGTGATTATGTAAAAATTTCAATTCCATAAATTTTTTTTTTTTTTTAGTTGTTTCAAAAAAAAAAAAAAAGTCCAGATTTTAATAGAGTCAGGATCCCCGGACTGGATCCACTCTCTCTCTCTCTCTCTCTCTCTCTCTCTATATATATATATATATATATATATATCATCACCATCATCCTTAATTCGTCAAAAAAATTACCTACACTGTTTTTTTTGTTCATATAATTTCCAGTCGAAAATAATGTATTATAGTGATGTAGTTAATCTCCCATGGTATGACGACACTGAATATGGAAGAGCAAACCACCACCAACAACAACAGTGGGAAGAATTGTGATGCTACACAATAACGATTATAATGTTGTGCATCCGATTACGATGGATTATTTACGATTTATGTCTTTTTTAGAAGTCGGTAACTTGTTTAAGAATTTTGATGTGGTGACTTTGCCCAGTTCAAATTTGAATTATGGTCCGAAGAAATATATGGAGTTTCAGCTAAATCATTCATTCTTCTCTTACGACGTGAGTTGCTTTATCTGGTAACAAAATATAAAGATTATTTTTGAATTTTTATAATCAATTTGTGAAATTTTAAATTCAAAATTGATGTAATTCTTATTTGAGAGATTGTTGTTAAGGATTACTTATATTTCCAAAATAAATTTGTGTATGGTATTTTTTTCTCATGTTCCTAGATATATGGCAATAGACTAAGTAGCCCATGAATTAGCGGAGTTAGCTGAGTATATATATATATATATATATATATATATATATATATATATATATATATATATATATATATATATATAAGTAATGTTATGTATACAAATTATTTTATAAAGCATTGATGTGGATACTCCATCTCAAAGATATTAATCAATAAATTGTTTCAATGTAGTCTTGATCCCACACAATATCTTTGAGATGGTAGTCACATCGCGTATTTCAGTAAAATATTTATAGAATTGTTTGTATATCTAACATTATTATATATATATATATCAATAAGTCTTTAGACGATTAGGGAAATGTGACAGGAGAATTGGACCGGTCCATTTTTTTTATTTTTTATTTTTTTTTCTGTGACTCAAAAAATGTATAGTATTTATTTCAACAGGAATTTTTATAAAATATAGTGTTTTAGGTGTATAATCCTGTTTTTGTATATGTATTCAAATTACACCTAAAATATTATATTTTATAAAAATTCCTGTTAGAATAAATACTATACATTTTTTGAGAGTCACAATAAAAAAAAAAATTGAAAAACCTATCCAATTTTCCTGTCTATCGCCTGTCGGCGTAGCATTAGTCTATATATATATATATGGTTGGACGGTGCACATTAGGGGACAATTTGTCTCGTCACGCGGCGGTGATCCATAAATTTTATGTTTAAGACAAGATTGTAATATTTTTTTATGTTTTAAACGATATATGTAATAACGAATTGTTTAATTCTTCTTATCAAACAGATTCAAAATATTGTGGAGCTGAAAGAAGAGCAGCACAGTGTAAAGGGAAAAAGGATACACAACACGGAACAAGAAGAAGATGACAGTCTCTCGGACTCCGGCTGCAGCTCCGATCCGACTTGAATTCTAGTGATGAGATAATTACAATTTTTTTCTTCAAAGTTTGCATGTGCTGTATCATTGAATTTTAAGTGCTTCCGTTCTTCTTTATCAGTTAATTAATCATATAATTTGGAACCGAGGGGGTAACATTACATTTATATTGCTCTTTATCAAATAAATTATGTTTCTTAATTTACTTTTGTGCATGTAATTTCATGTTTATTTTTTATTTTTTAGACATGCATATTTATATCGTCATTATTTTGTCATATTATTGGGTTTTATGATCACTAAATCTTTAGAAAGATAATTACAATATCTTTCTATATAATGGAGAATATTTTTTTATTTCATATTTATTTTATAGTTTAAGGTTTACTTGGATCTTTCATATTTGAGTGTTAATTATTGGACAACTCAAAAGCTAAATGTTCTGTTTTAGTCAGTTAAATACATATTATTTAGCACATATTTATAAACAATTAACTAAGTGTCCCGTGCGAAACACAGTTTGCTTTTCAAATAAAATTATTTTTAATTTCTTATTTGTTCTGTATATAATTTTTCTAAAATATTTTTTTAAATTTAGTTAACTAAATGTCTTCTATATGAAACAAATTTGGTAACTAAAGTTTAATCGATCATTAACATATTTTATACATATAATATTTTTTTTTAAAATTAATCGTAATTTTTTCTATATTTATAATATTTAGTTATTTAAAGTCCAAAATTGAGTAAAGTAAAATTTTAAGCATATTTTTAAAACTAAAATTTATTGTATGTTAAGTAATTAAATAACTCTTTTATATAATAAAATTATTGTAGAATAATAAGTTTATATATGACGCCCCCAAAATAGGTCAATACAACCCATTCTGAGTCGTTAAATACATGGTACAGAAAACAACTATAACTTTATTATTATAATTGTCGTGCAAAATACGACAACACGTATGCTATGAGTTTAAACACAAATATTGTCTTCTAGACAATATTCAAACTCAAATAAGTCTTCATTACAATTATTGATACACTATTTTATAAAATAGTAAGCACTGCTAAAACAACTGTCTTGAACATCACTCCACACCCCGAAGAATATTATGACTAAGATAATGTAGAACAAATTATCTTTAGTTCTCAACAGAGAAAAATCTGATAGAATACAATAGACAATAAATTTTAGATCAACAACTACAGCGAAAACAACAATTCATTAGAAGAGTTAAATAGAGAATGAAGTCTACCATCTTCTATAATTTAAAAGTTCATCATCAATATTTTATCCCTGTAACATAAATCAATATACATCTTGAATCAAATATTCATCTTTGCACTACGGACCAAAAATATTCATTCGTATCCTCAGTTGGTCATGTTCATCTCAACACCTGTCCATCCTTGCACTACGGGCCACAGATATTCATCAGGTAATCATTCAATTTTACATTATAGGCCAAAGATATTCAGTTATATCATCATTTAGGACTGAGGATGATAAAAATATTTTCAAGAAAACGAATTCAGAGATATGAAAGGACAGATTAGGGATTCGTATTTTAGTTTATTCAAGTTCAAAAATACTCCATAATAATCAATTGTGGACCAAAATTCAAGAATAAAATTCAAAACATAGATCCAATCAAAGATAGGAACCATAATAGACAACTTGAACATAGAAAAGAAAATTTAATTTTTCTGTGAATAGTATTGTATACGTAAATAGTGTCGTATACGTGAATAGTAACTCCGACATAAAAATGCAAAAATTTCACAAGAAATATCATACTTCGTGAATAGTACTCGTAAATAGTACCGTATTCATGAATAATGTTGTATACGTGAATAGTGTCATATACGTAAATAGTAACCTCGACATGAAAAGATAAAAATTTTATAATAAAATTTATACCAATATTTTGGTATAATGATATTGAAAAAAATAGTATCATTTACGAAAAAAATAGCATCTCTTACCTCAAAAGAACAGTACTTCTAACTGGAATATCGGATATAATGTTGAAAAAAACTTGCAATGTATAATAATACTCAGGATATCTAAATACTCACAAAAATACGCTCGATATTATAAAGAGAGAGAATTTTTTATTCTGGTGTGATTTTCAATTCTAACCTAAACACCTTATTTATAGGAAAATGCTTAGAACACCAAAGCAGAAAATTTAATAAAATAATATTTTTTTAAAAAAAATATTTCGCACACCTCCTTGACCAAAAATCATCAGCACACCAGTGGGGCCCACCAATATAAAAAAAAGTTTTTCTTAAAAAAATATTTAAAACTCCAAAAATCAATTATTTCGAAACTTCAATAATTCATAATAAATAGCCCTTTTATTAGAAAAATTCAAATCTTATGTCCATTACATATAAAATTTAATTCTCTACAACTTTGTAAAAGAAAGTTTTTCCAAATTCTAAAGAAAAAATGACCAAAATTCACATATGGATGATCTTGCAGGCTATAATCAAATTTCAGTAAAAAATAGGGCCCGCCAACATATTTAACATGTTTTTTGTAACAAAAATACTCCGGACCCAATTTGCTCTCTTCCTCTTCATTAATTCATATATCGTGCATTAATTATAAAAATATCACCGTTATTATATTATTACATCATACACTTATAATGTAATATTACAGTAATATATTTGAATGAATTATTTTATTGAAGAAGATAAAATATCAACTTTTAATAATTATCTCTTTAAAAATTTCTCCATTAAATAAATATTTTCTTATCATTTTATCAATAATTAATTATTCACAAATAATATTATGAATCACAATAATGACAACAAGTGTCGTTTCCCAAGAAAAAAGAGGCTTTCCGATAAGGATTTTCTCTTCTTGGCGCCGCAATTAGGTGACCAAACCCCTTTCTAGATGTAACTTCCTTAGACATTACCAATAATGCTATCTAATAATATTATTCAAATAATATGAATTATTGATCTGATAATGAAAAATACTATAAGACCCCAACTTTTATGAATAAAGATAAATTTTCTATAAATATCATTTTTGAATATTAAGGAGTGAATTTGATATAATGTTATAGTTGTAAGTAATATTTATAAATTTTATAAAATACGCAAGTTGTTATATTATATTTGATTGGTTGGGGAATATTCTTTTTAACAGAAAATATTCGCATAAACTATTAACAATCATTGGTGGACCCTACAACGAAATTATTATTTCGAACGAAAAAATGACAAAAATATCTTTTATAAAAATAACTAGTGAAAGTTTTACAGCTTAATCGTTGAAATACCCGGTGTTAAAACTACAAATGATGACACGCGTGGTTGCATAAGAAACACAATTGTATTGATTATTGATGCTTACGTGAGAAGTCACTCAATTTTGTTCAATTATTGCTACTGATGAATTGTTGTATAGTATCTCACGTTATTTGATTCAATTATTGTCGATATTTTATATATTATTAAATAAATAATTGAGACGATACAATTATTCATATTATTATTTGTAATATTGACGATGTCTAGAAAGTTATGTCGAGGAAAGGTTTGGTCACCTAATTGCTCGCCAATAGAAAAAAAAATTTTATTGGAAAGTCCACTCTTTCCTGATAACGATCTGGTTGTTAAATATTGCGAATTATAATAATACTGATAAATGTTGTTAAAAATATTAAAAAAAAATTATAAAGTATTTGTTATAAATTTTGGCGTATTATTTGGACCCGCATTTATCTATTTTTTAAAATAATCGGTATAAAATTATTCGATATATATATATATTATATATGTGCGTGAAAGTGACATATGGGGTGGGACCCACATGTGGGTTAAAAATGAAAATGGGGTGGGGAGTAAGGAAACGTATTTGGAAGGGAGTCAATATTATATATGTAAGACCCCAACTTATTATAAATGAAATTAAAATTTCTCTATTTATTATTTTAAAATAATAAGGGTTGATTTGATTAATTTAGTTAGTTATGGGTAAAATGTGCAAATATTTCAAATAAGCAAGTGGTTATAAAATATTCATTGTTGTCGGGAAATATTCGTTTGGTCGTGGAATATTCTTATTTGTCGGAAATATTAGATGCATTTACGAAATTGTGTGGGCCTCATAACGGAAAATGATTGGATGAAAAAAACGACAAATATAAGTTGTTTATAATAACGGTGTAGTTGTTACCGTTAATACTGTTAAAATACCCGGTGGTTAAAACACAATAGCACACGGTATTACACCAATTATTGATTCTTACGTAAGAAGGCACTACTTAATAATTATTACAGTAGTTATTGTTCAATATTTTATTTTATTGATTCAATAATTGCTACGTTGATATTTTATATTATTGTTGTTTCAATAATTGTCACTACACAGTATTTTCATTATCAGATCAATAATTCATATTATTTGAATAATATTATTAGATAACATTATTGGCAATGTCTAGAAAGTTTTGTCTAAGGAGAAGTTTGGTCACCTAATTGCGCGCCAATAAGGAGAAATCCTTATTGGAAAGCCCTCTTTCTCGGTAATGTACTGGTTGCGATGATTGTGATTCTGTAATATTATTTGTGAATAATTAATTATTGATTTATATGATAAGGAAAATATTCATTTTATGTGGATATAGATGGAGAAAATTTTAATGTGATAATTGTTCAAAATTGATATTTTTATCTTTTTTGATAAAATAATTCATTTAAATATATTATTATATTTTAATAATATAATAATGGTGATATTTTTACAATGAATGTGGGATATATGAATAAATGAGGAGGAAGAGTATTTTTGTTGCAATAAATATTTAAAACATGTTTTTCATGTTTGTGGACCCCATTTCTTGACTGAAATTTGATTATAACTTGTAAAATCGTCTATTTGTGGATTTCGGTCAATTTCTATTTGAAATTTGAAAAACCTTTCTTCTGTAAAGTTGTAGAGAATGGAATTTCCTATGAAAAGGACATGAGGTTCAAATTTTTTTGATAAAAGGGCTATTTATTATGAATTATTGAAGTTCCGAAGTTCCGGAATAATTGATTTTTGGAAGTTTTAATTATTTTATTCAAGAAAAACGTTTTTTGCAATACCACATGTGTGGTAAATGAGTTGAATTCAGATTCTTTGGTGGTGGGCTTGAATATTTAATAAATAAAATTATTTTAATAAATTTTACCGCTTTTGGTGTTCTAAGCAATTTCTATAAATAGGGTGTTTAGGTTAGAATTGAAAATCACACCGTAAATCAAGTTTTCTCTCTATATTATCGAGCGTATTCTTGTGAGTATTTTGATACTTTGAGTGTGTTTATATACGGTGCAAGTTCCTTCAAAGATTATATCGATATTCAAATTGTAAATATTATTCTTTTCAAGTAAGGATGTTATTTTTTAAAAAATGATATTATTTCTTCTAATATCATTATCTTGGGATTATTGGTAAGATTTTTCTTATTAAATTCTTGTCTTTTGTGTTTCGGGTTCTTATTCACGATATCTGACCTTATTCACGAATCTGACTATTCACAGAAAAATTAAAATTTTATTTTTTTCCCTAAAATATCGATTATGGATACTAGCTTTGATTGTATCCATGTTTTGATCATTCTTGAATTTTACTTCACTATGATTATTTATGAAGTATTTTTGAACTCGGATTGTTTAAATTATGAATCCTTAATATTTGTTCTTTTATTTCACTGGATTCATTTTTTTAAAAATATTTTTCATCATCCTCAGTCCTAAATGATAATATTACTGAATATCTTTGGCCTGTAATACAAAGATTAATGATTTTCTGATGAATATATTTGGCCCGTAGTGCATAATGAGGCACCTTTATATTCCATTCGCCACCTTTATGTTTAAGGTTCCATTCGCCACCTTTATGTTCCATAATGAGACAGATTACTGGTGGGAATCTGTGAAACGTACCCATCCAGCCGCACTCAGCATGTCTTGGGAGACGTTTCAGAAACTGTTCAATGACAAGTACTTTCCTGAAAGTATTCGTCATATTAAAGAAGTAGAGTTTATTAGATTGGAACAAAATAAATACGATTGTCCAAGCACGAGGCGAAGTTTGCGAGTTATCCAGTTTCAGACCTCATTTGGTGGAGAATGAGGAACGATGACGTGGATGTTTCGAGAGGTTTGAAACCCGACATACGTCAATATCTCATTTCTCATAAATTTTCTTTCTATTCAGATGTTGTCAATGTGGCTCAATTATTAGGCGAGATAACGAAATACGTTCAACCGAGGGACCACAATCAGGATCATCTCGGTGATGATGTAGTCATCGAACAACGATAACCGGCGGAGAAAGAAAAATACTGGACAAAAGCGACAACCACTCTGGTGGTAATCATGGTCATGAGAATAAAAGAAGCGAGTCGGGAGGAGATTTTAAAAAGAGGAGATTCAACAACGACCATGTGAAGACGTCAGCGCCAGCAGCAACTAGTTCTAAGGGAGGAGAACGACCACCGGTTGTATGCTATAAATGTGGAAAAGAGGGACATATCATCCCAAACTGCCCACAACAGTTCAAGGTATGCTATAATTATGGAAAAGAATTACATATCGCTCGAGATTGTACGGTAGCGAAACCAAGTTTAGCGGGGATGGTGACTCAAAAGGCTGTCCCAGAAAATTCAAAGTCAACGGTTCCTGGAAGAGCGTTTGTCGTGACTGGTCAAAATGCGAGGAACCCAAACGAGGTGATCACGGTTAAGCTAATCATAATTGTTGCGAAGTTTATACCTTACTAGATACCGGTGCTACCCATTCATTTATCTCTCCTGCTTGTGCTCAACGTTTAAACTTAACTCTGGAGAAATTAGACTTTGATTTATCTGTGGAGACTCCGTTAGGAGAAACTTTCATCATATCCACTGTTTATAAATCTTGTTTGATCCAAGTTGGCACCATTACATTACCTGTTGACCTTATCTCTTTAAAGATACTTGCTTTTGATGTGATTTTAGGGATTGATTGGTTAACTACTCATCATGCCAAAATTGATTATTTTCGTAAGGTTGTTAGTTTTCATATTCCTAACCAACCTGTTGTACGAATTCAAGCAACTAAACCACTAAAATCAATCACTATCATATCAAGTCATAAAGCTATTCGTTTATTGAAAAATGGATGTCATGCTTTCTTAGCCCATATTATGGATTTGAATAAAGACACGTCAGATTTGAATAATATTCCTGTTGTTAGTAAATTTCCTGAAGAACTTCCTGGTCTACCCCCAGAACGTGAAGTTGAATTCTTTACTGATCTTGAACCTGGTACAAAGCTCATTTCTAAAACCCCATATCGAATGGCTCCTATTGAACTTCAGGAGTTAAAAGTCCAACTACAAGAATTGTTGGACATCGGTTTCATTCGTCCCAGTACATCTCCTTGGGGTGCTCCTGTTTTATTTGTAAAGAAGAAAGACGGGAGTATGCGACTTTGTATTGACTATCGGGAATTGAACCATGTCACCATCAAGAATAGGTATCCTCTACCTCGCATTGATGACTGTTTGACCGATTTGCAAGGAGCACAATTTTTTCAAAGATCGATCTTCGCTTCGGATATCATCGGTCAAGATTAGAATCGAGGATATTCCAAAACGCGCCCGTAACTTCAGTGACGGACATTATGAATTCTTAGTCATGTCTTTTGGATTGACTAATGCTCCTGCGGCTTTCATGGATATGATGAACCGAGTATTTAAGGATTATTTGGATCAATTCGTTGTTGCCTTTATTGATGACATCCTCATATATTCCAAAAGCCGTGAAGATCATGAGCACCATTTGAAGCTGATACTCCAAAGGCTTCGTGAAAACAAGTTATATGCCAAGTTGAAGAAATTCGAGTTCTGGCTTGAGGACGTAGCATTCCTTGGGCACGTGGTGTCAAAACATGGAGTATCTGTCGAACCGGCGAAGATTGAAACAATACAAAGTTAGGAGCAACCAAAGTCGGTGACTGAAGTACGTAGCTTTCTGGGCCTAGCTGGTTATTATCGGAGATTCGTGGAAGAATTTTCTCGAATCGCTACCCTGTTAACTCAATTGACTCAGAAAGATACAAAATTCGTATGGAGCGAGGAATGCGAAAAGAGTTTCCAAGAGCTTAAGAGGAGACTCATTTCGGCACCTGTTCTGACAATACCATATGGTTCAGATGGATTTGTTATCTACAGCGATGTTTCAGACAAAAGGTTAGGATGTGTTCTCATGCAACATGGGAAAGTCATAGCCTATGCCTCGTGATAACTTAAAGAATATGAGAGGAATTATCCTACTCATGATCTAGAGTTAGCAAGATCGTTTTGCCGCTTAAAGATCCGGAGGCACTATCTATATGGAGAGAAAGTGGAGATATATTCAGACCATAAAAGCCTCAAATATTTCTTCACCCAAAAGGAACTCAACACGCAAGAACGACGTTGGCTCGAGATGTTGAAAGATTATGACCACACTATTCAATACCATCCCCGAAAAGCGAACGTGGTAAATGCGACGGTTAGTAAGATCATATCGCGGAACAAGTGCGATGTTGTCAACACAAAGGCCCATTTTGTGTGATTTACAAAATATGAAGATAAAATTCAAGACTCTGGGGACCCATGTGATGATGTCAAGTATACGCATAGAGCCAACTTTAATAGAAAAAGTTAAAGTTGCTCAAGCCACCGACCCGGAGCTGATGCGTATAAAGAAGAAGGTGCTATTCTGGAAGCGAGAATCGATGAAGAAGGAATACTTCGAGTCCACTCCAGACTTTGTGTTCCTAACGACTCTGATTTGAAATATAAGATCATGATGGAGGCACATAATACACTGTTTGCAATCCATCCTGGAAGTACCAAAATGTATCGTGATCTTCGACATACATTTTGGTGGAACAATATGAAGAGAGAGATTGCAAAGTGTTTAACTTGCCAACGTGTAAAGGCGGAACATCAAGTACCTAAGGGTCCGTTGCAACCACTTTAGATTCCGAAATAGAAGTGGGAACACATTACCAAGGATTTCGTTACGGGTCTTCCCATGGTTTCTTAAGGTATAAATGCTATTTGGGTTATTGTTGATAGATTAACCAAGTCTGCTCATTTCTTGCCGATACGGGAGACCTATTCCCTTGAACGTCTTGCTCATATGTATGTAAATGAGATTGTGAGATTGCATGGCATGCAAGTATTCATAGTTTCGGATCGTGACCCAAGATTCACTTCATGATTTTGGGTTAGTTTGCAAAAAGCTATGAGCACGGATTTACGATTCAGTTCGGCATACCATCCTCAAACAGACGGACAATCAGAGAGGACTATTCAAACTCTTGAAGATCTATTAAGACTCTGTGTCCTAGACTTCAAAGGGAGTTGGGATAAGTATTTACCATTGGTGGAATTCTCCTACAATAACAGTTATCAGGCAAGTATAGGGGTAGCTCCATTCGAAGCATTGTATGGAAGAAAGTGTCGCTCTCCAGTATATTGAGATGAGGTTGGTGAAGCAACATTGTTGGGACCAGAGTTGGTACGTATTACTACAGAAAAGATCCAAATGATTCGACAACGTATACAAACGGCACAAGATCGACAAAAGAGTTATGCGGATCTTCATCGAAAGAACGTGGAATTTAGTATTGGGGATCATGTATTGTTGCGTGTTGCCCCATGGAAGGGAGTTACAAGATTCGGGAAGAGAGGAAAGCTCAATCCACGATTTATTAATCCATTTCAGATTCATGACCGAGTAAGAAATGTAGCCTATAGACTCGCGTTACCTCCAAGTATGTCTCGTGTTCATAATATTTTTCATATATCTATGCTTCGTAAATATGTGAAAGACCCGAACCACATTTTTGAGTTAGAACCGGATGAGATAGCCGAAGACTTAACGTACGAGGAGGTACCTGTCAAGATCTTGGATAGAAAGGAGCATGTCTTACGTACAAAGGTCATACCACAAATCAAAGTTTTGTGGAGGAACCATGTTATTGAGGAAATGACCTGGGAGTTGGAAACGGAAATGAAAGCGAGGTATCCTCACCTTTTGAAACAACAGTGTCGTGACGTCAATTTCGAGGACGAAATTTCATAAGGAGGGAGGTCAGAAGACCCCAACTTATTATAAATGAAATTAAACTTCCTCTATTTATTATTTTGAAATAGTAAGGGTTGATTGATTAATGTGGTTAGTTATGGGTAAAATGCGCAAATATTTCAAATAAGCAAATGGTTATAAAATATTCATTGTTGTCGGAGAATATTCGTTTGGTCGTGGAATATTCTTATTGCTTGGGAATATTAAAGATAACTGTGACCTTGTGTGATCCTCATAACTGGAAAGCGATTGGATGAAGAAAATGACAAATATAAGTTGTTTATAAATAATTCTACAGTAGTTGTTACCAATTATCATTGTTAAAATACCGGTGGTTAAAACACAAGAAGACGCAGTATTACATCAATTATTGATTCTTTCGTAAGAAGGCACTACTTTACTCGTCATGCTCAAAGCATACGAGACATCCGGAAGAGTACATATCATTGTATACATGATAAATCCAATTTTCGAAGCATAAGGGATCTTTCTCATACGCTCCTCATCATCTTGTGATTTAGGACATAATTGTTACAGTAGTTACTGTTCAATATTTTATTTTATTGATTCAATAATTGCTACGTTGATATTTTATATTATTGTTGTTTCAATAATTGTCACTACACAAGATATTTTTTATTATCGGATCAATAATTCATATTATTTGAATAATATTATTAGATAACATTATTGGCAATGTCTAGAAAGTACATCAAGGAGAGGTTTGGTCACCTAATTGCGGCGCCCAATAAGGAGAAATCCTTATTGGAAAGCCCCTCTTTCGACGTAATGTGGTTGCCGAGATTGTGATTCTATAATATTATTTGTGAATAATTAATTATTGATTTATATGATAAGGAAAATATTCATTTTATGTGGATATAGATGGAGAAAATTTTTAATGTGACAATTGTTGAAAATTGATATTTTATCTTTTTCGATAAAATAATTCATTTAAATATATTATTATATTTTAATAATATAATAATGGTGATATTTTTACAATGAATGTGAGATATATGAATAAATGAGGAGGAAGATTATTTTTGTTGCAATAAATATTTAAAACATGTTTTTCATATTTGTGGACCCCATTTCTTGACTGAAATTTGATTATAGCCTGTAAAATCGTCTGTTTGTGGATTTCGGTCAATTTCTGTTTGGAATTTGAAAAATCTTTCTTCTGCAAAGTTGTAGAGAATAGAATTTTCTATGAAAAGGACATGAGGTTCGAATTTTTCTGATAAAAGAGCTATTTATTATGAATTATTGAAGTTCCGAAGTTCTGGAATAATTGATTTTTGGAAGTTTTAATTGTTTTATTCAAGAAAAACGTTTTTTGCAATCCCACATGTGTGGTAAATGAGTTGAATTCAGATTCTTTGGTGGTGGGCTTGAATATTTAATAAATAAAATTATTTTAATAAATTTTCTGCTTTGGTGTTCTAAGCAATTTCCTATAAATAGGGTGTTTAGGTTAGAATTGAAAATCACACCAGAAACTGAAGTTTTCTCTCTCTATATTATCGAACATATTCTTGTGAGTATTTTGATACTTTGAGTGTTATTATACGGTGCAAGTTTCTTCAGCGTTATATCTGATATTCCCGCCAGAAGTATTATTCTTTTCGAGGTAAGGGATGTTATTTTTTTTTAAAAATGATATTATTTCTTCTAATATCATTACGCTTGGGATTATTGGTAAGATTTTTCTTGTGAAATTCTTGTCTTTTTAGTGTGGGGTTTCTATTCACATATCTTTGACTATTCACGATATCTGACTATTATTCATTAATAATAAGACTATTCACGTAAAAATTAAATTTTTTTTTTTCTAAAATATCGATTATGGATACTAGCTTTGATTGTATCCATGTTTTGATCATTCTTGAATTTTACTTCACTATGATTATTTATGAAGTATTTTTGAACTTGGATTGTTTAAAGTACGAATCCTTAATATTTGTTCTTTTATTTCATTGGATTCGTTTTATTTAAAATATTTTTCATCATCCTCAGTCCTAAATGATGATATTACTCGGCAAACTTGGCTTCGTACTGCGACACGGTCATGTTGTTTTGCTCTAGCTTAATGAACTCTACCTCTTTCATGTGACGAATACTTTTGGGAAAATACTTGTCGTTGAACAATTCTTGCAACTTCTCCCAAGTCATCTTGATCGGCGGAGTTGAGTACGTTTACTGATTCCCACCAAGAATCGCCTCGCACGCAATACATGAAGGTGGCAAAAGGAACCTTTTGCTCCTCGAGCATCCCAAGACATCAAATATCTTGCAGATCTGCTTTTTATCCACGCCTCTCGCCTTAAGTGGTTTTGGCTCTCCAAAAACTCCGGTGGTCTCAGTTCCTTGAATCTGCTAATGCAGTGATCGTCTCGAGAGTTGCTAGTGTTTCCACTTGCATTTGGATGGGAGCCGCTTTCTTGCTCGATGTTGCATGAATTGTATAAATCCTCTCGAACATTTCATTGTTCATCATCCGTCGATGTTGTTGTTTGCTGCGAGGATTGTCACCTTTTCGATGCACATTATCCTGATAATTGATCTGTGGAGACTCAACGGTCTCCTGTGCTCCATTGATGTTCTCAACATTCTCGGATGCCATTTTCAAACACTGCCACAAAACAAGGGTTAATTAACATATCACATATTATCCATATACTCAACCGACCAATTAAATATCAAATAAACTTAGGTAGGTCATACTAGCAAGGAATTCTCGCTCTCCCTCCTAGTTCTTGTCTCACATCTCATCCATGGATCATATCCCTAAGCTTTGATACCAATGTGGCGCCCCCAAAATAGGTATACATCACCTATTCGAGTCGCCAAATACATGGTACAAAAAATACAAATACAATCTTTAATATACAACAAAGAGAGTCATGAAGTTTTAATACAAAAATCATCTTTTTAGACAATATCCACTCTCGTAATAAGTCCTCATTACATTTATTGTCACACTATTTTCTGAGAATAGTGAGGACTACTAATACTATTATCCGGACCGTCACTCCATTCCCCGATTAGTCCCTGCCACGTTTCTCATTTCAAGAGAAAAAGTGAAAGAAAAGGTGAGCTCAACTAGCCCAAAGAAGAAATATTATGACTAAAATAATGCGAGAAAAAAATTATCATTAGTTTTCAACAATGTTAAACCGATAAAATACAATAGACATCAAGTTTAAGCTGCAATGAACAAGCAATCCATTAAAAGAGTCAAGTAGAAAATAAAATCTACTATCTTTTATGATTTAAAAGGTTTTTCATCACTTTTATCATTTGGGACTCAAATTTTAATAAATAATCCACATCATCCCTGCACTACGATCAAAGATATTCATTAGTATCACAACCACAAATTATCCATGCACTACGGGCCAAGGATATTCGTGTATTCATCAATGGTCATGATCATGCCAACAACTGTCCATCAATGCACTACGGGCTAATGAGGACTTTTACCACATCATTTGTAACATTACGGCCATGATTATAACCGAATAATCCTTGATCATAATCATACCAAGTCCATCTATGCACTTCTGAAGCCACGTAGATGACTTTTCAACAAAATATAAATATGAGGATGATGACAATGATAGAAGAATTCAATAAAACAAGTTCAAGAATTAATTTATTCAGGAACTAATAACGTCCAAATTGTTAACATGATACTTCTTTGCAGAGTAAAATTCAAGAATGCTCAGAAGAATATTTTCATGAAAAGATACTGGATGAAGCGCAAATATAAAGGATATTCCACTAATTTCATGGAGTATAGAAGTCAAAACTTTAACCAACCGAGTATAATAAAGAATGGAATAACAAAAGAAATCACCATGCATTCTAAGACTTCAGACAGATGACAAAGTTATTCCAATGTAATAATAAATAATCGAACTCAGTCAAAGAAATTGCAAGACCGGCAGGATGTTCCAACAGAATAATAAAGAATGGAATAACAATGAAATCACCATGCATGCGGTACTTGCAGACAGACAAGTTATTCCAACAAAATACTAAATAACGGAACTAGGTCGGATTTAAATTCATGACCGACAAGATGTTCCAACAGAATAATAAAGACGGAACAAGGTCCGGCGTAAAACGCACAGAAAGGATATTCCAACAGAATAATAAAGAATGGAATAACTGAAGTTCTCTTCATGAATACAAAAGAAATAATACCTCTTACCGTAAAAGAAACTTGATATCGGAGTAGTGAAGTAGCAGAACACTTTTCTTCTTTTTCTCTATAATTTCTCTTTCTAGAGTTTCAGTGAATTCGTAAGAAATAATGAAGGAATGAGCTTCTATTTATAGGAGAATGGAAAGGATACTATTTGGAAATAATCACGGATGTACAGTGTTTTAAAATTAAACGAATTCACGGTTCCAACGTATCAGTATTTCTTTTCAAGGGGCTGGCCAACGAGGAAAAACTACACATGCCAAATGGAGGCCTTGACCAATTAAAAGGAGGCCCAATTCATACTCTATCAATAATAATGCATAACTTGAAAAAGTTTGGCCAAAAGGTCCAAGCTTTGAAAAATTATCACAGAATCTGCCAAAATAAGCTAGCAATGACATTCTTTGAAATTAATTGAGGTCCCCCCTTATCAACCTCATTAGTTAATATATATATATATATATATATATATATATATATATATATATATAACGAAAACTGAGATAACTTTCTCCTGATTATTTTGAAAAATGGACAAATGGGGGTCTATCAATTAAACAAAATTTACATCAAATACTTCATAAAAAAAATTCCTTCAATATTTTTAACAACATTTATCATCATTATTATAATTCACAATATTAATCGACTGTGTCGTTCCTGTGAAAGAGGGGCTTTTAATAAGGATTTCTCCCTATTTAGCGCAATTAGGTGACCAAACTCTCTCTTGGCGTAATTTCTAGACATCGTTAATATTGTAAATAATAATATTAATAACTGTCATCTCAATTATTGATTTAATAATATAAAAAAAATCAACAATAATTGAATAAAAATGAATGACTTCTTTACGTAAGCATCAATAATCAATACCGTGGTGCTACTACGCAACCACGCGTATTCTCGTACTTTAACTTTAACACCGGTGTTTCAACGATTAATCAGTAAAACTTTCACTGTTATTTTCATAAAAATATTTTTTAGTTTTCTCAATCCGACAATAATTTTATTGTGGGGTCACAATTAATGATTGTGCTGTCCGCATTTAATATTCCCTATTTAAAACGTAATATTCTCCACCAATCGAATATTATATAACAACTTGCGTCTTTTGCAAAATTTACAAATATTATCCACAACTATAACATTATATCAAATGTATTCTATAATATTCAAAAATAATAATTATAGAAAATTTATTTTTATTCATAAAAGTTGGAATCTTACATAATTATTTTTAGTATAATTAATAATTTCATAACTTAACTTATTAATTACATATATCATTAGTTGATTTTATTGTTTCATAATTTATTTTCAACTTTCATGATATTATGTCGTCAACAACTTAATTAATTGCATATAACTTAATTTGGTTTTATTGTTTCATAATTTATTATTAACTTTCTTTATATTGTGCCGCATCATATTCTATCGGGGGTTGAAAGCAAATAATTATATCGTACCAAATGTCATGTATAACAAAAAGAGCCTTACTAAGTTTGGGTTTTTTTTAGCAATTATTTAGAATGCTTTAAAATAGATAAATAAAATTAGGTAGACTTTAAAAAATGTTTCAATAATAATTAAATTCTAGATCTAAAATTAAGGAGTCTTTAAAAAATATTTTAGTAATAGTTAAATTTTAAGTATATACCAAAAATCAAAGATAAATAAATTAAATTTTGTCTTATTATATATGTATATAGGTGTAGATGATTTGCTTGAATTTGATCAATTCTTCATCGTGATTTGCTTGAATTTGATCAATTCTTCATCAATTTTTTACTTCACAAAAACACAAAAATTAAAAAAATATAATTAATGTTTTATTTGATTGATTAAAATGAATATGCAATCTCAATATTATTTTTCAAAATTCATTGAAAAAGATGAAAGATAAATAATTAAATATATAATATAGGGATAATATGATAAAATAAGTTATAAATATTTTTAAGAACAAATAAAAAGAATAAATTTAACTCACTAAAAGACAAGTAAAAAGGAATGAATGGAGAATATAAGTTGAATATTACGTAACTTTCAAACTCGGGTTTCAGTGACTTTTTTTTTCTCTCTCTTTCTAGAATCTCAAATTTTTAAATAATTTATCTCCCTCTTAATTTTACAATCTCAATTTTTTTTTTGAAGCAACCTGTAGCTCAATTTGTTTTTAGAGGGTGAAGATACAGAGCGATGGCCCGATGGGATAATGAATTTTATCTTCTTTTAAAAATAAAATATAAAATTGTATTCCCTATAATTAATAAAGTTTTTTTAGAGAGAACAGAGCATTTAACAGAATGATGGGATATAACTCAACTTATATCTCAAATATCTATGATTACACCACAGTAGTTTGAGCTTGTTTTTCTTTTAAAAAATATGCGTCTAACCTCAAATGGTTCTAATTAATTTAAGTTAACCCAACTAAATTGTCAGGTGTAGTGTTTGGATCTATGAGTGAAAAGGTTTCGATTTAAAAATTGTGCAGTCGAAGTAAACTTGTATGAATCAACACAGGAAGACATCAAATGTAATATTTTTACAGAAGGGTAATCTTACATGTCTGCCTAGCCTACATGTAAGGCCTGAACTATATATAGGTCATTTGTCATCAAGTCAAAAGATAGAAAGAGTTTGCAACAAAATATAATTCTGGGAAACCCGTTTGAAAAAAGAATGACAAATAAGAAAATTACAGATACCCATCATATTGTCATCACAATTAGTATGTTTCTTGTGTTCTATAGCCAGCGAGGCTTCCAATAAGTGCGACTTGTTGAATCTTAATTCATTTAAGACCCACAGCATGCCGATTTTTGAGCAAGTTGACCATTTCCAGATGCTGGATCTGGTTGATTAATTTTAATTGTAGAAGGCTGAAACCACACAAACCAAGTATTTGAAACACATTTCTGGTAAAATAGAGTATTTAAACATTGGAAAGTAATTTCAATATGATTGTTTTTCTAATTGAATTGTAATAAATGAGGTTAATTACCTCAGCCTTGGAGTCGGTGTCTGCAAGCCTTTGCTTTATGTCCCTTGCAATCGAAAAGAAAACTTGCTCCACGTTGAGATTTGTTTTTGCACTCTGCAATTCACACAGAAATTTAGTCTGAAGAAAAACTTTACCAACTTGATGAATAATTTGCGCCGTACTTACAGTTTCAAAGAATTTAATGCCATACTCATCAGCTAGTGCTTGGCCCTTGGCCGTAGGTACAGCCTACAAAGATTTTAGTAGATCAATCCAAAGCTTAAGAGTACCCTCTTGGCCTCTTTAAGAAATTCAACTACTGTATAAAAGGTTAGTTCCCAAATTTAGGTTCAGAAATACCCTTTTGCTTTCATCCATGTCGGCCTTGTTTCCTACAAGCATCTTGTTAACATTGTCCGAAGCATGCTGTTCAATGTTGCGAATCCAGTTTCTGATGTCTTAGAAGAGCAGGAAATGCAAGATATTTAGAATTTAGTTCAGAAATAAACAAACTGTAAACTATAATTGTTCTACAAAATTGTCAGACATTTGCCCATTCATGTTTATAATAATGAACAAGATGTATTGAGAAAGCACTTGTGATAATACACAACCAGTACCATGCGAAGAGAATAAAGAACAGCAGGTTTTAAAGACATAAAATTAGAAATCTCAAGTTGTTAGGTTTCCATGTCATGAAATTTATTTAAATGCAAACCCATCTAAATCATGGATGATCAAAGGTTAGGAAAGGGAACCTTACTGTTGAAAGATGATTCATCAGTAACATCATAAACCAACAGAATACCCATGGCTCCCCGGTAATAAGCTAGAAAAAAATATGAAGGAAAATCAAAGTTAATTACATAGGAGACGTAATATGAAACACAAAAATACGGAAAGACTATTATCTAAAAGAACTATATTTTTTTTTTGGTATGTAACTAAAAGAAATATATATAAACAGTTAAACACTAACAACAGACAAAAAGCAGCTTCATAGAAGATACAGTGACACAATTAATGCCGAAACACAACATGATCATCTGTTTTGATGTGTTAATTATTTATAATATTTTTGGTAAGTCTGTTTAAAAGCTGTTCCTGTTTTCTAATAGGTATAAAATAACTAGAAAACTGCCCTTGCCTTCAAGGCTGGTAAAATCCATACACAGAAGGTTTCTATAACTGTAATGTGCACAAGGTATTTCTATCTTCAAGTTCCAAGACATACACTTTTTCAGCTGATATAACTCCACCTCAGTCATAATCAATAACAAAAGAGAGATAGTGGTAGTCTCAAAAGCTTACCAGTTGTGATCGTTCTGAACCGTTCCTGACCAGCTGTATCCCAGATTTGCAGTTTGATACGTTTGCCATCAAGCTCAATGGTTCTTATCTTGAAATCGATTCTTCAAAAGAAATACAACCACAAAATGTCAGGTTCCATCCAAACAAACTTGAACTCCTTGTTAAACAAGAGTTCAGAGAGAACTTACCCAATGGTAGTGATAAAACTAGTGGTGAAGGAACCATCAGAGAAACGCAAAAGAAGGCAACTCTTACCCACACCTGCAAAGGTAGATAAGAAACAACAGACAATCCATTATGCAACAGTTGCAAGTAGTTCAATTAGTTCGATTATTGGCCACATTGAAATCATAAAGTAAAAATACAACTAATAATCAACAATAGCTCAAGAACATGGTGGACACTAGAACCAGCACTACAATGTGAAAATAAAGTTGCCTGTGTCAAACACAACCCCAGATCATATTCTGAACAAATTTAAAGATATCACCTCATTTACTTTACGGAATTTATTTTTACATGCAAATTACTAAAATTACAGTATATATGAAACTTAAATTTGCATAAAAATGTTTAAGCATGAAAATGAAGAACATATTCCCTCAGGAGATCATAAGCTCATAGTTGCTACTGGAGAACTCTCCAAATGTTGCACATTGGAGATAATTATTTTCCATGTATCTGAAATACTACATCCCAGAAGCATAATGACAGGCTTGGCGGTATTACAACAAAAAAGTAACCAGTTTGTAGGAATTCAAAAGCATGTTTATGTTGGAGAAAGTAGATAGAGAGATGCATATTGGAATGATATAAAAAATAATTAATTTTACAACAAAACTTTTTCTACAGTCCATACATCTTATATGCAGCAGTTTAGAACTTATATTTATAAAGGGCACATCTTAAAATGTTCAAAAAAGTTCAAATATCTGCAAACCAAGAAATGATATCGACTTGAAGATTGATGGAAGAGTTACCAACTTAACTAGGTCAATTATTATTCACTGGTCACAGCATTATATGGTCAAAAACAGATGCAGCAAAAACACTGCAAACTCATGTACCCAAGGAAAAGTTTTTCTCCAGTGCAAGTTCAATACAAACGTCACACGTGCCAATGAGATCATGCACATGAAAACTAGCAATAATTAACTTCAACTTAGCATTGTTATTAGAAATAAGCAAGTAACCTATTCTCAATATCTTCAACACACCATTACTTAATTACTACTACCTCCGTCCCATAATAAGTGATTTTTTAGCTTAAATCACACATACCAATACATAAGCTAAAATGGCAAAAATACCCTTAATATACTTTCTTTGGAGTTGAAGAGTTAATGAGTGTCATTTAATTGTAGTTAGTAATGGAGGAAACGAAGAGTCAAGAATAATAGAGAGCATATATGGGAAAATATTGTAAAATTTGTATTGGAGTTCTAACACATCACTTATTTTGGGGAAAAATATTAAGCCTAAAAAATCACTTATTGTGGGACGGAGGTAGTAGTAGAAAAATTATGCATTACAGAAATTACATGCTAATTGAGAAGACAATGTTAGATCTTGCTTTCATAGTGAGTTCAAAAAAACTAATTTTGATGAGAAGGGGAAAATAAATGCATTTACTTGAGTGTACAAAACAACACTGAAATCTACATGCAAATCATATCCAAGTATACAGCTAACAGAATGACGGTCACCACCAATCAATATGGCTTTGATACATGTATCAAAAACATAATATTGTTACATATAATGCAGCACGACGCAATCACTTTACAATCAAAAGAAGAAACCAAAATCCAAAACAACAATAATGCAGAGATTTTATGCCAATATTTTCAAGCAACTAAAATATTGTCATCATATAATATCACTCCAAATTTTCTAGTTGTGACACTTTCAAAAGATTCATTAGACACTGTAGACAGACATCTAGATCTCAGACCTGAACACAATATCAGACCTGAACTATTGTGCTCATAATCCTGTAACTGGACGCTCTACAAGGTACAAGATAAAAGCATGTCAGAGATGTGAACCTCAGCTTCGAAGTAGCAGTAACATCACAAATCCTTGTTTCTTAATGGAAACAAAACTATCAGATGGGGATCCAGGGATCTCGTTAGCCACCTTAAAAGAGAAAAAAGAAATAAGATATCCGGGATGGTTCACACTTGATGCATTTCCCCTACTTCCCATTGGTAACGTCAGCGTAGCCAGCAAGGACCAGAAGCTGGCATTCCCAGCTACAATTAAGACAACCGAATGCCAAGATGTACCTAAGCATCATATACCACTATAATAGAACATTCACAAAAGGACTCCGACTACATGCTTCATTCTTATGGTAGAAAACTTACATGTTCTAAAGTTAATGGCTGGAACACTGCCAATTTGTGGAACGTTGGGTACAGGGTTCGAACACGAGTATGCTAAATTGTAGATATATAATTTGGGGGTAATTTAAGATAAAACTCAAAAGTGTAAGTGCAATACTGCAATATAATTAGAATTCTAGAAATTTAAAATTTAATTATGACTTCCACAATTCTTTAAATAATTGAAGTTCATTCATATGAAAAAAACAAATATAAAGTATTATTATTGAGAGGCAAATAGTTTTAAATAATAAAGAAATATAAAAATATGAATATAGAGTCTTAAAGTTTAACAACCCAATTAAAACTTAAAAGAGATATACATACTAGTATTAAATGCAAGATTTATCTAAGAAATATTAAATGTTGTGGAAAAAGGCATCGAGATGACAGAGCTCTTGGAATACATAGTAATAGAATGAGAATCCAATTCACTCCTCCCCATACTAACTATACAATACATCATGTATCCAATTCGTCCCCTGTTCGTGGTACATAGTTATATTCCTCTAGCATAACACCAATTCACAAGTCAAAAATCAGAATGTGAATCCAGATTGACGGGAGCTCCTTGCTGATTTTATTCGTCTAGGTGAGGGACACTCCTTAATTTCATCTCTGTTTCATCTAAGAATTTTTTACTTGGCACTTTGAGAATGAGAACACAAGGGAGGAAATCAAGCTGTTTAATCTACCTTCTCCTTAATTTTCTCCATCTCTCCTACTCTTTTCTCATACAATTTCTCTTTTTTACTGATTTGATGATGGGTTCAAAATCGCAAACAACCAGCAACTGAGATCACATTAATTAAATTGACATTCGTAGGCTTGAGAATGAATCTGGAAGCACTGGGATGGAACTCTCAGAGTTCAAAAGAAAGCTTATTGATCAAATTAGTTATCAAGCAGGTTCATATTATATGCTATATGCAGAAGCTCATAAAACTCAAAAAAATAACACTTTTGAACACCCGTTTGTTTGACCCTTTCCTCCTGGGAATCATAAGTGAATATCCAAATAAGAAACTGCCACATCTTGAAACCAACTGTTGAGTGTGTCAATATGAATATTGCTTCTCAAATAATATTCAGTCATAAGGTTGCCACATAGCCCAAATTTCAAAGTAGCAACTGGCGACCAAAAGACTCCCCAAAATCCTAGAAAATGGATATACCAACTAGGCAGTCCTCTACCACCTCCTGATTTGGCTGGTTGCCTAGGCGGGAATTAATCCTCTACAGCAGCAATTTAAGGAAGACCTACAGTGGTGTAAATAAATTTGTTGTGCCTTATAAGATTTATTTTTGTCTTCTTTTTTATCTCATGTCAAATTTATAATCTTTACATCTAGTATATGCATATATTCAATATATACTAAAAGATAACTAAATAGAATCGCTTATAAAAATGCCTAGCCACTGCCTAGGAGGACTAAGCGCTAGACCGTCTAGGTCAGTCCAGCTTTTTTAAACACTGATGAATAGGTGGCAACGAAAATTCAATAAACCATCTAGATGGCGGATATGAAGTCTGCTAAGAAAGCTTACAACCATGATAGTTTCAATGAAAAAGAAATACCTAATAAATTTGAAAGAAGATTTCCATTTTCCAATGATCAAAGCAACTTAAAATTTAATACAACAGTTCACTGCTCATCCAACTCACAAGAATACAAGCTTCCAACAATATTAGTTTTAATGAAAACGAAATACCTAATAAATTTGAAAGAAAATTTCCAATGACCAACACAACTTAAAATTTTGATACACCTATACACTGCTCCAGTCACAACAATACAAGCCATTTAATTACGTAGTCCGTAAGAACTCCAATAAACTCTATATCTACAGAAGTACTAGAAGGGTTTGCGAATTTGCATTTATAATAATAATTACAAATTTTCTACCACTATGACATCCACTCACGTCCACATAGAAAACATTATTACAAAATTACAAGGACAACTGACCAAACCAACCAAATGACAATGTTTTTAGTAACCAGAGGTACAAAGCAGTGTAAACCGCGACCACATTGATCAACTTCAGCACTAAAATGTACCTCAACTAACCAATACATCCCTATGAGTAGTAAGAAAGCAAAATACCTCTTTTTAACTTAAAATTCAGATAACGAAGCATCTACATGGTTTTTTTTATATATATAAAAAAATAAAAACTAAGAGCAGTCAAGCTAGATCCGTACAAAAAAACACACATTAAAAAGCTATTTACAGCAAAAACCAAAACCAAAAGAAAACACCAAAAATGTATCTTTGTATAACGAATAGGATCAAATTATCAAAACATAAGGCATTTTAAATTCAAACACCCGATCCACATACTTAAACATATAAACACCAAGTAAACTTAAGAAATTTAGGGAATTAGGATCGAAATGGAATGTAATCAAACGAACCGCTGTCGCCGATTAGGAGGAGCTTAATGAGGCAATCGTAGTCTGCTCGAGCCCTTGCCGGTGGAGCCGCCATTTCCAAAATCGACAAGAGCTATAACCTTCTCAAATCTCTCCCTACAAATATACGTACATATATTTATATACCTTCTCTGTAAAACAAGGGGAGAAAATGACGGAAACAAATAGTAGATCAGATATCTAGAGAAAGAAAACGATGAGGGAGAGATCGGTCATGGAAATGATTCTAGGGAGAGAAAGAAAGAGTTCAGTTTCCAAATAGTATTACCAATTAGGAGAGAGAAAGCTTGATATGTTCACCTTCCTCACACCTACAATCTCCCCGGCTATTCTGCGCACTTTCTCCTGCGCACTTTAGCAGCAGCGGCACTTGGAGAGAGACAGACTGGTGCTCAAGAACTCACTGTTGATTAATACTAATAGAAATGAAATTTTCAGCCGGCCGCGTGTCTTTTGGTGATGGTTGATTTTGAGGATTGTAAACAGAATAATGCTACTAGTTACGCAAACTATTTTACAAAATAAATTATTTTATAAATTATTGATATACTTAACATATTCTATTTTAGTTTTTTTATGTGGGATCGAAAATTATATTAAAATAATTTATTAATCAATATGCTGAAGTGGAGTATGTCACATCAATAATTTATAAAATATTTATAAAATAATTTATGTCTGTAACATTACTCTTTGTAAAAATAGAAGTTTTAATACACTTGTAGAGTATGTGAGCGGGAGCCAAAATTATACGAGTATGTCACGGATATTAGGTGTAAATGAATAGAGTTGAGTATTAAATTATTTAGATTTTATTTATAAAATTTATTGAGTATAAAATAAAATTTAATTAAATTTTTTTAATTAAAATTTTGAATCGAGTTCGAATAATTTAAATTTTTTAAATAAATATAATACGAGTATTACGTATAAGAGAGTCTGAAGTGTTTGGTCCATTTTATAACTTTACACGGAGGAACATCTGTCGGTTATTGGGAAGAAGGAAACCGTACTCCTTTCGCGGAATCATAGCTCGCCAGTTGGTGACTGGTTGCCAAATAATTATTTAAATAAATAATTGGGTGTTTTGTGTTAATGTACTCCCTCCCATGATTAGAGGTATATTTTAATTTTTTTGACGTTAATTTTTAAAATTTAAATTAATATTAATTTATTTAAGGTTTATAGACAACAAATATTACCATCAATAGACATTTTAATTAGTTTATAGGAACTATAATTGTTTGTACTATGTGTCTCAAGGAAAAACAAGAAATGCGCTAAAGAATAGATAACGAAACAGGATGTTTCAAAATTCAGATATATTTTATTTATTTTTAAAGTTGATTTTTAAATTCTTGAATTTGATTCATTTAAAATTTAAAAATATTTTATTTTGTTTGCTTTAGTTATTTATTTGTGTGAAAATCAAATAATTTCGTAGATTTTAAAATTTGACTTTAAAAGGTCAAGATATAAAAATTAAAATTATATTAATTTTTGACTTAAAATTTCTCAAATTAGAAATTCTAAAATTGTAAAATGAATCTTGGTAGAATTGAACTGAGTTGTAAAATGAATTACTCTACTTGAGCTGAGGTGATGTATCATTTTTAATAAAATTTTTGAAAGAGAGTTTGATCTTATTGTTCAAGTTTGTAGATGCTACAACATTTGTATCAATATCTATTTTATCTCGACAATAATTGCACATTTTAAGTGTATTTTATCTCTGCATTACATTCCACAATACAACGTGGGTATTTACAAATATGAGCAAACACAAAAGTTAATGCTTAGAAGATCCTCTTCCACCATGCCATGCCTTTAAAGTAGAGAAATTTCACACCAGCTCATCCTCTCCAAGGCATCATCCACTCGGGCGGAAGAAGAAGAAGAAGAAGATGATGCAATAATGGTGTTTTTTGATGGCCATTGAAGTAAGTTGTTTGGGAACCTAATAATTCTTCAGTAGGGCAACTAAAGATCCTTTGGCAATCTATCTACAAATGAAATGACAAGTTATATAGCTCAAGCAGCTTCAGCATCTCTTAGTTATGTGTAATTTTGTATATGTTTGTTTTAAATCACTTCCTATTCCTATTCCTATTTTGTTCTCTATAAATTTCATTTTCTGTTAAATCTCTATTTCATCTGTCTTATTACTACTGCCAGTATAATAATGGTCAAACTAGAAGATTAATATTTTTGAAATTTTGCCAATTTTTCTTTTGGTCAAGGGAGGGGGTGGGGGCTTGGAGACTTGGTGATGCACCTACTAGGTAGCAACCATTACAAAAGTGGGGATGAAGGTTGCTACTGGATGATTAATTTGGTCAAAAAATCAACTAGCAATTTACTCCAAGTCTCCAACCCTGGCTTATTGATTAATAATCACTACTGAACCCATTTCGACTAAACAAGTTAAAACAATTAAGACATTAGTTTAAAACATCAAGCGGACCCTGAAGTGAAGGCAAAGAAGATGGGATAAATGACGCTAAAAATTAACCAACTTTTACAAATTTTCTGTTTCTATTATTTTCTTTAAAATCTTAACTTTTTTTTTTTAGGTGACAAAAATTAAACTAACTAAACTTAAAGGAGCATAATTATGAAAAAGAAGCCAAAAACAAAACTTAAATTACTACTATTCTAAAAAAGACTAAACAAAAAAAAACCTCTCGTGTTAATAGTTTAAAATGAAAATTTTGTAAAGGTTTGTGAAAGTTTTTATTTATGTCACTTAACCAAGAAGATAATTGCTCCACAATGCAAAGCTTATGAAACTCAAAACAGTAGCTGAAAGAATGACTTGCTACTATACCGTCTTCATGCAAAAAGATGATATCAACAAGGACATATAACTTATTTTCTACAGCACCGACAGTGATGCTTTAATACGGATCCGGTTAGCATGAAGTTATTTTTTTTGGTAAGCCAATAAAATACTAACACACATACAACCTCGCATGCGTGTCAGTATTCTATTGGTCAATTGACCAACTTAACCCCAAAATAAACTTTACTAACCTCTTCCCTTTAATACAAGGAATGCACAGCTATTGCCATTCTAGAGTTATGGATTTGATTACCAGCTACGAGTATTTTTACAACACTGATGTTGGAAAACATGTAACAGAACGTCCTTCCTGCTAATTGTCCATTTGTCCTAACTCCTGAGGTGGGAGTTTTCAGTTACATTTTCTTGTATGCAACAGAAAAAATACCATATTATTCAAACAGAACATCTCAAAATGTCATTTCATAGTAGAAAAAATTCAAACCAAAGACTAGAAATAATCTCAAACATAATATTCCAACATAGAAACATTAATCTTCATAGGAAAAGGTAAAAGAAAAAGGAGGGAAAGAAACACTAGGCTAAATGACCAAAATAATCCTCCAAAATCTCTGCTTAGTAAAAGAAGCCAAGTACTTTACCACCAACATTCTTTCTCCTTGCTTCTTCATGATCCATGATGCCAGCAGATGTAGTCAGTACAATGTACCCAAACTGCATGATTATTATGAAGCCAATCAAACAACACTCATATCATCTAGTGAATAAATTTAACAAAGAAAAACAAATACATTAATTAGGAATGCTACACTATTGATTATTGGATGTGCTCCTTTAGCATACTGGGTGAGTCGGGTATTATTACAAATGCTTTGAAACATATATTCCATGACAAGCCTATAAAGAACATATAAAGAACAACTGGAAGCTTCTAAAGCCTAACCTGTCTTGAGGGAAGCAGTCTTGCAGTCCATGGCTCAATTTCTTTGACACCAACATCAAAACGAGGACTAATGACCCCACATTTGTTCAGCCTGCCATTCAATTCAACCACAATTTTTCCAGATCTGTGGTCATCAACATACTCGAACTCTCCTATGTAACCTATATAAAGCCAGGAACAATATTAAGATCAATTACTCACATATCTTAACGTGTACATAATTGGAAAGTTCAGAATAAAAAGGACAGGAATATATGCAAGAGTGCAAACCATGCTTCTGCATGACCAGAAGAAACTTGATGATCACTTTTGATGAGGGCCTAATCATGACTTGTCGTTTTCCCCTCTTTTCAGCATTGTACATGCTCTTGAGAGCATCATTTAGGACACTTACCCTCACCATCCTCACAAATCAAGCTGCTATCAATTACATCACATCAATTTGGTGAAAATAAGATTTTTAAAAATAGAAAGAAAAAAACAACAGGAAAATATGATTATGCATTATTATATGAAACATAAGATCGACATCTACATTTTTTACCCATGATATCTGGAGAAGAATATGTTTAATTACTAACAAAGATGAAACTAGAAATCCAGCCTTCTAATTTTAGCTATAAAATTATTCCTCTTAAATTCTGAAAAACAACCATTGGTTCTTGACAAGAAAAATGGTTCGTTTGTTACATTTTCTTTACAGATATCTAAACTCGAACGTGGAACTTCGTAGCCGCTCAGGGTCTGTGAGCAATGGGAAAGAGAGTTTGAGGGCCTTCCACACCATAGGTAAAAATAGAATTCAATAAGCTTACTCCTTAATTTTGCACTTAATATACATTTATATGAAGTCCCACTTTCAGACAGCACCCCCACCTAATATAATGTGTTATCAAAATAACACATCTGATTGGACACCCTAAACTTAGTACCATAACTGAAAAAACAAAAATAAATTATAATGAGACTACCTCTTCAAAACTTAGCATTAGACCTGACAAAAAATAGGTTGGTTTTGGAACCAAAACCATATTACCTATATTAAAATATGGGTCATGTGGTTTGGATTTAAATGGTTATGGGTCGAATTCAGGTCGAACTATTTTTCAAATTATAGTTTCACTAAAATCTTAATTTTTGTTATACTAAAAGTCTTATTTTAATTTTTTAGACCCAAGTTTGAAGCTAAAAATTTTAATTGATGTGACTAATTTAGGTATTAAAAACATTAATTTTGTTATTATAGGCACTTTCAATACATTAATAATTATTATGTTAATTAAAATTAATGAAATTATTGAGAATTTTATTACAGGAAAAGTGAAGTATGGAATAACTTAAGTAACCTTTTTTCGCAAAAATTAAAACCTAGAGCTAATTATACTCCAAAAGACATACTGTGTGTAAAACGTACAAAATAATTAGATCAATAAACCCAATAACAATAAAATGTTAAGCTTCTGAATCCTGATCAGGTTATAAAGAGAGTAAAATACGAACACCATGAGATGATAATTCATGCATAATTAGATATAGAGAGATATGAGATCGAGAAATGGAGAATAGCCACGTCTAAAGTTACCTGTAAGAAGAAATGGCGCCTGAGAAGTGACGAAGAGGGCCGAAACAAACACTTGTTTAGGGTTTTGTCTTGGGTTAGAAAAACATCACCTTGCTTTTATATCCATGACAAATGTTTTAATTACATACATACCCTTTCGTATAAATTTCTTTTTTTAAAAAAAAAATTAGTTCAAAGTCAATTTTTAAAATTTAAAACTATAAAATTAATGGAGTTTATGTACTACTTTTTATTATTTTTAAGATAGCTTACTACAATTACAACTTTATTAACTAGAAGTTGTGTTAGTCAATTTTAAGATCCCATAAATTATCTTTAAAAATTAAAATATAACTTTATCTTTTTCAAATATAAATCAACTTTCTAATTTTTTTTTTAATATTTGAAATATATAAAAATTAATATTGAATATTTTAGTTTTCAACAATACAATTATGAAATATTAAATAATATTATGTTATAAATATTACTCCAAATATTCCATAATAAATGTTCTAATTTAATTTAAATGATCAAATTAATCATTTTTAAAATCAATAATGAAAAATATTTACATAGAACATTTAAATCACGAAAGTTGACTTTGGTAATAAAATTTTCATAGTTTATAATTATTATAATCTTTCGACATATATCTTCAATATTTTTAAGATTTGTTAATTTTAAAATGATCAATTTCACTATAAAAGTTTAATTAGGATATTTATTGTAGGACGGATGAAGTATTAATTAGAAATTTTTTTTAGATTAAATAGTAAAACAAAAAATATTTGAAAAATATAATATTGACTAAAATGCCAAAAATATAATATTGACTAAAATGCCAAATATTTGTAAGGATGTACAAACGGGCTGCAGCCTGGCCCTGGTTCAGTTTGGGTTCAATATTGTCAAAACCTAACTTCCTTCAAAGATTATCAGAAAATGCACAGTTCTAAATTTAGTGAACAAATATAGAAATAAGTCACGGATATAAAAAAGCAGAGTGACATAATATGGAATGCAAAAATTAAAAAACATGAGATAATTTTTAAGTGATTCAGAGCATAAAAGTTCTCTTTTATTGCGTGAGTAAGAATATTCCATTAAGAAGAGTAATCACAAATATTATAGTTCACTAAGAATTTTTACACAAATGATTAACAAAGAATTATTCAAGTCACAGTGTCACACACTTTGGATGCGTACATAAATATGTTCATACTTGAGCACTATTTCCTCATATAATTTTTATATTTTCACATGATCTTTTCTCACAAGAGAGTAGAATGAGTCCCACCTTTATATGAGAAGAGTACATGTTACATGTAGAAATATCATTTCTCATTAACAAAATGATAACGTGATAAAGTTGTGAGGATAAACTTGGAATGAATTTGCCATTTTACACTAACATAAAAGACGAGACTATTTCGTTATCCAAAAATTAAAATTAACAAAATAAATTTTATTGTGTAACGTATGGATAAGACTGATTATTCGGTTATAACCGTTTTTTGACTATTCGGTTATAATCGAAAACTGAAATTTGTACAATTTTGGTATCCGAACAAGTAACTGAATTACCCATTAACCGAATTACCGAATTTATTATTCAGTTGTTCGGGTAATAACTGAAATTAAGAAATAGAGAGTTTGATTTTGTAAGACCCTAACTTTTATGAATAAAAATGATTTTTTTATAATTATCATTTTTGAATGAATTTGATATAATGTTATAATTATCATACAAGATGTCTAATGACATACAACCTCGTGTTACCATAAGACAGGGTTGTGCACATCCACTTGCTGAGTATATCTACGAGTACTACCTATATGATCTTGGAGTTGGGTTGAAACATAATGTTCAATCGCAGACGGTGGAGATAGTTATATGTCAAGAGAAGACTCACCATTGGAAGGAACATGATAGTAACCTTCTCGTTTTTTCTTGGGGGGTCTATTGGATCAACCAAGGATAATTTCTCCGGACATATGATATCTATCATAACTTAAATTCATGGCCTCCTATGTCACGAAGGTTTCCTTGAGCACTTCCCAAATATTTTAATTTCTAAAAGCAGTTCTAGATTGTACCTTTATATAAGGTATCCTTTGTGAGTGTCATCCATAGTTGGGACATGAGTCACGATTGGTATTAAAACTCACGAGATATATGTTGTTGTATTTTGCACGACAATTGTAGTAATAAAGTTGTAGTTGTTTTTACGTACCATGTATTTGGCGACTCGAGAATAGGTTGGATGGATTGGACCTATTTTGGGGGCGTTCTGATTAGTATCGAGCTTAGGGATATGATCTCTGGCGGAGATCCCGGATTAGAACTAGGAAGGAGAGATGAGTAATATCCTTCGCTTAGTGTGTGTCATACCTAAGCTGAATTTTCTTACTTAAGTTGACAAATTGTGATATGTCAATTAACCTTTGTTTTGAAACTGTATTCTAGAATGATATCTAAAATACAGGAGATGAGCAATGGAGAAATCATGAGGACGGGGAAGATGGAATCTTAGATGAAAGCAAGGTACTCTCAACTCTTTGAAATACCAGGTACGTAAATTTCGAGGATGAAATTTTATAAGGAGGGGAGATTGTAAGACCTCGGATTTTATGAAATAAAAGTATTCAATTTTTCTTATAATTATTATTCAGTAAATGGTTAAATTGATAAAAGTTTAAAGTTAAGGGTGATATATCTAAAATTTTTAAAATACGCAAATGGTTATAAAATACTCATTTCGCCGTCAGAAATATTCGTTTCGTCGTGGAATATTCTTGTTGTTTGGGAATATTCGCATTTACTGGTATAATCATTTGTGGGCCCCATAATGAGAATAAGCTGTCGAGGATGAAGAAAACGACAAGTATGAGTTTTTATAAATAATTGGCAGTAGTAGTTACCAAGTTAATTTTTGTTGGAATACCTTATGGTTAAAATACGATGAATACGCGTGGTTCGCACAAAGAAGACACGATATTGCATAAATATTTTTGAATTATTGATTCTTACGTGAAGAAGGCACTACTCAATAATTGTTATAGTAATTCTTTGCTCAATATTTTATTTTATTGATTCAATAATTATTGCGTTGATATTTTATATTATTGTTGTTTCAATAATTGTCACGACACAGTATTTTCCATTATCAAATCATTAATTCATATTATTTGAATAATATTATTAGATAGCATTATTGGCAATGTCTAGAAAGTTCTGTCAAGGAGAGGTTTGGTCACCTAATTGCACACCAGTAAGGAGAAATCCTTATCGAAAAGCCTCCACTTTCCTGGGAACGGCCTGGTTGTCATAATTGTGATTCTATAATATTATTTATGAATAATTAATTATTAATTTATATGATAACGAAATATTTATTTGATGCGGATATAAATGATGGATTTATTTATGTGGTTATAAATGAAGGAATTAATGTTGAGGTGTTTTATCAGTATTTTGTCGGAAAGGAGGTATTAAAATCAAACCCGGTTGTTAACTTGATATATTATGTGAGTTATAATTTTTAATCCGACCGTTGGATCGTTGTGATTTTTGGATATGTTATACATATATAAGTTGAGTATATGTCCACAAATTTTGAACCGTTAAAAATGAACGTATGATTTGTTATGAATTTTAAGAGGTGACTGGTTCAGAAATTGTTGAAGTTTGGGAATTTATCATTTTGGTGGAAAATTCTAGAATGCGTGGGTTGTAGTTGGTGAAGAAATGTGCTGAAATTCTAATTCAAATGTGGTGGATGGCAATAGTAGCAGGTAAAGCCATCAGGTAGCAGGTCAAGTCTGCTACGGCGTGCTAACATTTTCCTATAAATAGAGGGCTAAGTTAGAATTGAAAATCACACCAGAAACATAAGCTTTCTCTCTTTCTCTCTCTATATTATCAAGCATATTTTGTGAGTATTTAGATACTTTGAGAGTTGCTATTCAGTACAAGGTTCCTTCGGCTTTACATTCCGGTCAGAAATACTGCTCTTTCGAGGTAAGGGATTTTAAGGGTTGTTATGCTTTTCATGTTTCGTAATTTTTTCGACCTTCAAAAATTCTGAAAAAATTTAAAATGATAATTTGTTGAGTTTCCTTGATTGTGTCCAAAAATGGCAATTTTTGGGTGTATAGATTAGGAGTTATGAATTTTATGGGAAAAGACTATTTTAAAAGTAAACCCTTATAACTCCTTGTGGTTAACTCCAAAATTAGTGAAATTTTTATTGGGAGTACATCTATATAACATCAGTATATTCTGTAAATTTTGGAATTGTTGGACAAAAGAACAATTTATGATAAATGTCTAAATATTCGGCAGTTTTGGCCATGTGAAAAATAGTAAATGAATTTTAAAAATTCCGAGAAAAATATATGTTCAATATGGGACTATATTATGCTAAATCCCAGAAAATAAATATTTTTGGAACTGATTTGGTATTTTTTATGAAAATGGACTAGTTATGAATAAAAAAATTAAATATGTTATGTGAAGTAACAAAATTGAAAAATAGGATTTTATGGCTTGGGAATCCTATATATGGTATATGCAGATTTTTGATGAGGTTGTTGGTTATTGGTGATGAAATCTTATGAGTTTGGCATTTTAGTATGATTAAATGCATTAATTAGTAAAGTATAAACAATTAAAATAAATTATTTATAAGTTTAAGAAATGATTAAAATATTGTGGTAATATTAATAATATTATATTATGAGATTATTAAGTGATTTATAACATTTAGATTAAGGTGCTATGAAATCATTGATTTATGAATCTTACTCTTGAAATTAAATGTAGTTGTTGATCATATTGTTTCTATATATTATCATATATAATATTTTTATAATCTCGGTGATGAAATTTCTCTTTGACTTAAGTGTAAAGATGGGTAGATTATTGGTATGATCGTGATTATGGGTTCTCTTTGGCCAGTAGTGCAAAGATGAATTGTTGACTGGTATGATCATGACCATTGGATTTATAATTGAATATTTTTAGCTTAAGTGCAAAGGTGAATTGATCAACATGATTATAATTATGGTTTATATAAATTCTGAAATGATTGTATATTTCTTTGAGATATGAATATATTTGGGCCTGTAAGTGCAAAGATGACCTGTTGTTGAATATCTTTGGCTCGTAGTGCAAAGATGTCCTGTTGTTGAATATCTTTGGCCTGTAGTGCAAAGATGAACTGTTGATGAATATTTTTGGCTCGTAGTGCAAAGATGAATTTATTAGTATGATTATGATCAGGAACTGTGATTTGGTGTAACCATGATCTTTGATATTTCAGGTAAAGACAGGTGATGTAAATTATCTTCGTTCTGAATGAGAAGAAGAATTTAGAATCACAATTATGGTTATGAGTTATTCATATGATTGTGGACAAGAACTGTTGATTGATGTTACAGGGATAAAACATTATTGGTGGACTTTTAACATAGAGAAGATAATAGTACATTACGGTCTATTCGACTCTTCTAATGGATCGCTTCATTCACGTCAGAATTAACTATTTGAAAAGTTTTATCATCTACTATATGTTCTAAATCTCGATTTATTATCGATGAAGGCTATTGATAATTTAATTATCTTTAGTCATGATATTCTTTATCGAAGCTAGAACAGTTGTTTCACCCTTTTGCTTCACAATTCCTTTCGGTGTAATAAGAGTGTATTTGGGTCGAATGGGGATAACAGGGGAATAGAACGGTGGTCTATAGCTGTTGAGGTTCTCCCTAAATAGTATGGAAATAATTTTATTGAGAACTTTAGATAAGTGTGTCGTATTGTATATGTCATTTGATGTTTAATTTTGGTGAACCGAATAGGGTGAGGTGAACCCAACTTTGGAAGGGTGTTTTGCCACTATCATACAATATGTCTAATGACATACAATATCGTGTTACCATAAGACAGGGTTGTGCACATCCACTTGCTGAGTATATCTACGAGCACTACCTAAATGATCTTGGAGTTGGGTTGAAATATAATGTTCAATCATAGACGGTGGAGATAGTTATATGTCAATAGAAGACTCACCATTGGAAGGAACATGATAGTAACCTTCTCGTTTTTCTTTGGGGTCTATTGGATCAACCAAGGATAATTCTCTGGACATATGATATCTATCATAACTTAGATTCATGGCCTCCATCTACGAAGGTTTTCTTGAGCACTTCCCAAAAAATTTTAATTTCTAAAACAGATTCTAGATTGTACCTTTATGTAAGGTATCTTTGTGAGGTGTTGTCCATAGTTGGGACATGAGTCACGAGTTAGTATTAAAACTCACGAAGATATGTGTTGTTGTATTTTGCACAACAATTGTAGTAATAAAGTTGTAGTTATTTTCTGTACCATGTATTTGGCTACTTCGAGAATAGGTTGGATGGATTGGACCTATTTTGGGGGCGTCACACAGTTGGTTAAAGTTTTGACTTCTATACTCCATGAAATTAGTGGAATATCCTTGATATTTGTGCTTCATCCAAAGATCTTTTCATGGAAATATTCCTCCGAGCATTCTTAAATTTTTTACTCACAAAAAGTATCATGTTGACAATTTGGATGTTATTAGTTCTGAATAAATTAATTCTTGAACTTGTTTTATTGAATTCTTATATCAAGTATCATCATCCTCATGTTTATATTTTTTGAAAGTCATACGTGGCCTGTAGTGCATAGATGGACTTGGTATGATTATGACCGTGGATTGTTGATTGTAATCATGTCCGTAATGCTATAAATGATGTGGTAAAAGTCCTCATTGGCCCGTAGTGCATTGATGGATGATTGTTGGCATGATCATGACCATTGATGAATACACGAATATCCTCGCCCGTAGTGCATGGATAATTTGTGGTTGTGATACTTATGAATTTCCTTGGTCGTAGTCTGAGGATGATGTGGATTATTTATTAAAGTCGAGTCCAAATGATAAAAGTGATGAAAAACCTTTTAAATCATAAAAGATAGTAGATTTTATTCTCTACTTGACTCTTTTAATGGATTGCATGTTCCGCCTACTGCTTAAACTTGACGTCTATTGTATTTTATCGGTTTAACATTTGTTGAAGAATAATGATAATTTATTCTCGCATTATCTTAGTCATAATATTTCTTATTGTGCTAGTTGAGCTCACCCTTTTTTTTTCACCGTTCTCTTCAGAAATGAGAAGAGCGTCGGGCAAAATTTAGTCGAAGCAGAGTGATGGTCCGAGATGATAGTATTAGTAGTCCTCACTATATTCGTTAAATAGTATGACAATAAATGTAATGAGGACTTATTCGAGAGTGGATATTGTCTGTAAGATAATATTTGTATTAAAACTCATGCCTTTCTTATTGTATATTATAGATTGTATTTATATTCTGTACCATGTATTTGGCGACTCAGAATAGGTGATGTATACCTATTTTGGGGGCGTCACAGATTTTTTTTTCTGACTAGCTCGTGTAGATTTTTTGGTATAGTACGAGGGCTGTAAATTTCTATCGTGCCTACCTACTTCACATTGTTGAATTATGACCAATTTGAACCATGATGGGCATTTCTAATATTTGGGAATGGAGGCATGTTCGCATTTGAGTAAGCATCCCATGGCCTCTCCTCTGCTTTCCTAATAGCAAGTTTTTCCCAAAAATCTTTGTGATCTTGATTATTTCAACCATACCCAAATTTGAGAATTGGGCATTTAAAAGTCTTCCTTCTCACTGCCAATGAGTACCGTCATTTGGTTTAGGCTTTCTAACTGATGAAAACAATAAAAACGAAGATTTAATTGACTGAACTAGTTCTAAACTTTCAGGTATGGATTTGGGTTTTAAGATATGAGGGTAAGAAATGAGAGATCGATTTGTGTTGTAAGATTTGAGAGTGAGAGATGAGAGATCGATTGAGCAGATATATCTGAGGGTGAGAGCCTGAGAGGTGAGATCTGAGGGTGAGAGATGAGATTGAAAGGTGAGACCGTGAGAAATGAGCGAGTATGAGTGTAATGACTGTGAGTCTGTGATTGTGAGAGAAGAATAAGTGAATAACAACGGAGGCTCTTTTTTTTTTTCTTATTTCGGTTATTTGGTTAATCGAATAACTCAAAATTGGAAACCAACTCCGAAAATCAAAAATAAAATCGGATATAACCGAATTACAAAAAACACTTAAATAATCAAAAAAATTCAATTAAAAAAATTCGATTCGATTCGGTAATTCAATTTTATTCGTTTTTATTCAGTTCTATCTATGGAGTATAACACAGGTAAAGTATTTTGAGCAGTAGAATTATTTGGTAGAATTCCACGCGCTGCGTGTGTAATTATTATTGATAGATAAAAAATTTAAGATTTGCGTTTCGATAAAATCTTAAAATTTAATGTTTTTAAAACCAGGTTGACGTAACTTACAAACGTATAGAATATTTCATGTGTATTATTTAAAAAACCTCCTCTTAGAAAAATAAGAAAAGAAAAGCAAACAAGCAAGATTTTTTAAAATTAAATAGAGAATATTGTTTTCCAGTTACCATTTGTTAATAATTTCATTTTTTTTATTGGTCATGTTTTTAGTTAAGGCTTAAATATAATTAAGTATTTTAAATTATAGGCCATATCCCACTTCGGTGATCAACTTTTTAATTTTGTCAATTAGATGATTGAACTGTAATTTTTTTTTAATTTCATTCAATTAGTCTATTACATCATAAATTGATGGCGTGGCCCCGCTGACTAGGCTAATTAATGTACACGTGTAATTAAAAATTATTATTTCAAATAAATTTTACATTTATTAAATGTCTAAGGATAAAAAAGTCAAATCACTATTAAATATCAAATTGTTTTTTTATTTCTTCCTTAATCGGCGCCGTCTGTGCCTCCATCTCCGTCCGCTACTCAAAGTGTTTTTGTCATTTTTCAAAATCTTCAATCTCACTCCTCCCAAATTCAAATTCTCGTCTAGTAAACCAGAGAACAAAAATAATACCAATTTAAGAGAGAGAAAATTAAACCATTAAAACACTGGTAGATTATGCCATTTTTTTCTCAGCTACAATTTTTTCACCAAAAAACTGTCAAAAACAAACAGATTGGGTAAAAAATGGGAGGGAACTGCATGATCCGCAGCAGCCCAGTCACATCCATGGATGCCGACGAACTGGGTATCGGAGATTAGGCAAAAAAAATCAATAAACCAGATTCTGAGCATTAGAAATCAAATCTAATAAATTAATGAAATTAAAACATTTTAATATTCTTCACTCTTTTTTGCTTCATATACAGATTAATGTGAATGTGCAGAAGCATGTATGAGATCCACCAAGTCCAGATGCACATAGTTCAGCAGGTCAAAAATCTTAATTATTACCACTCCATCTATCGACCCCACATCTCAAATTCACCGGCCAATCAACTCTCCAACTCGAGCTTGAAGTGCATCAATGGCATCTCTCCTTCTGCAACCTAGTAAAGGCTCAACGAGACTACATTCAGTCACTCACGGGATGGTTGCGGCTCAGCCTTTTCCAGTTCAGCAACAACTTGGTTTCCAAAACCAAACAAGACATTGCAATTTATTGCAACTCTGGAGAATTTTTTGATTTTGAGACCTAGGTTTTTTTGAGCTTTAATCGATTTGATCGAAGTAAGGGCTTTGATTGATCTGTGATGGTTTTAGACTTTTGTTGTTTTTATTTAGTTTTAATGTTTAATATAAAGTGACTTGCCGAATTTGTCCTTTAATGTATAATTAATGTGTAAGTAGATATTAAAATAAAATTTTTTTGGAACACATTAGCTGCACTATGGCCTACTAATTGATGACGTGGCAGGCTTAATTGAATGAAAGTAAAAAAAATTAATAGTTTAATCATCTAATTGACAAAATTAAAAGGTGGATAATCGAAGTGGAATATGACCCATAGTTTAGGATAATAATTTATATTTAAGCCTTTAATTAATTATTCTTGTATTTCCTCCAAAAGTCAGCAATGGAAGTTTTTAATGAGAAATCTTGCTGATGTATAGCTCATTTTATAATTGGAACCTTTGACATGCTAAAAATGAGGCTACAAACACGTTCATTGCATATTTATTTATATAATTTTCTATTTTTTCTATACCTAATTGGTGCTCATTGTTTATTGACTTTCATTTTTAATCTGTTCCAAAATTACAGACTTATTTTTAATTTTAAACTATCTATCTAGTTTATAGTGTTAAGTGTCGTTAAAATAATTACAAAAATGATATTAAATGTATAGATACAAAAGTGAAATCAATATCCCCTACGAACCCGAACCCGAACCCATTCCCAAATCATATATAAGAGTTGTATTTTAAATTCTACCTCATGTTAGGCACTTGTACTTTATAATTTCTTTTCCCTACCTAATTAATTGGTGCTTGATTTTTTTATTAGCTGAAAAGTCTGTTGTTCATGCTTCATACACTATAAATTAATCAGATCTCCCTTCCATAGCTTAACTATTAAAATTAAACCATCTACTAATTATTTTTAATTTTGTACCATGAAGTCCTTGAGCATAATTATGAACCAAACTACATTTTTATTCTCCTTATTTTGCATTCTTATGTCCCATATTACTATCCTCATGCATCCTGTCCAGTCCATGCCGGTGACTCCAATTCGGACACCGGTAACAATGCCTTAGCCTACCGCTACACACCCCCTGCACTTTATGGGGAAGCCTTCTTTCCTTTCCCAGCAGGAAGTTACTCTAACGGACGTCTTATCATCGATTTTATGGGTATGTTTAATAATATATGTAAACTTCTGTTGGTTTGTTGTTTGTTTCTTATGGTTAGATTTAAGATCGAATATTGCAAACAATTTCATAGAAATTAAAGAAAAGCAAAAAATAAGCAACTCGAGATATAGTTAAGTTTATCAAATTGTGAATAATTTTGTTTGTCTGATGTATTTATATATGTATCTCTCATACTCGACAATGATCTACATACTAATTTTTTTTTTTATAATAACTAGAAAATCATATACCCAAAACATTAGTCAAACCCAACTCCAAGACTATCCTTCGTAGCGGTCATTGAATCAATCCCAACACTTATTATACAATTGTTATGTTTTGACATCATCGTGAATTTGGTTTCCATGAAGTTGTCAACTAAATAGGATTGAATTAGCGTTCATATAATACAAGCTTGATTACCCGTGAATGTATATTTGATTAACTTTCGTAATACATTATTTTAGTAACTCAGGTTACAACTTTTAAATGAAGTCTTTTTTAGTATAGTTTCAAAATGATTCCATTTTTGTATTTACGTTAGAGTGGATGTTGTTATTAGCATTGTGTATTTAATTTTTTTTTGGTATGGACATAGTTCGTAATAGATGTCTATATGGTTTGTATATGTTTGGATTGTTTGTGTGGATTGGATTGTTGGTAACAGGGTATGCTCAACTGCAGGTTTGGATTGATTGGGGTTTTGCAGCTTGGATAGTTTGTTGGGTTTGCATGTTTGGATTGTTTGGGGATATGCATCTTGGATTGTTTGGTGTTTGGGGGTTTACAGATTTGCAGCTTGGATTGTTGGGTTTGGATTGTGTGTATAATATTTGGGGATATGCACTTCGATTGCAGCTTGGATTGTTTGTGGGGATTTGTAGATTTACAACTTAAATTGTTTGGTGTGGACTTGGAGGCTACTGATTCTGCTAGTAATAGTAGCGGACATACATGCTACTGATATGTATTCGCTGACGGTCATACTATCGACTCTCTCACTGCTTGATTTGCTAATTGACTCCCTTAATTAATTGTTTTACTATGCGACTGCTAGTATTACTAGCGGACAGTCTTTCAATTGCAGCTTGGATTGTTTGTGGAGATTTGTAGATTTGCAACTTAAATTGTTTGGTGTGGACTAGGAGGCTATTGATTCTGCTAGTAATAGTAGCGAACATACATGCTATTGATATGTGTTCGCTGATGGTCATACTAGTGACTCTCTTACTGCTTGATTTGCTAATTGACTCCCTTAATTAATTATTTTACTATCTGACTGCTAGTATTACTAGCGGACAGTCATGCTATTGATTTTTCTTTGCTCGACTCACTCACTGCTTACACTTTGCTAACTGACTCCCTCCATTGACCAATATGCGCACGCAGACATGGCTCAGGATGGCTACTGCACATCGTCCACTAGTAATACACGCGGACTGGATGGCTACTGCACAACGTCCGTTAGTAGGTCTGGCAAAATATGGTTATGGGTTGGTTTTTGTTTTCAAAATATGGTTATGGTTTCATTTAAGAACTAAAACCATATTAACCATTTTTAATATGGGTTGTGTGGGTTGGAACTATATGGTTATAGTTCAAAACCATATTAACCATTTTAAGATGTTTTGACTTTTAAACATAACTTTTGAAGAATGAAATTGTGGCCGTCACAATTAAATTAATTAAGTAATAATATGATATAAAAATTATTAATATAAATAATAAAATGCTAAAAAACTATACTAATACAATTTTAAACAAGTAGTACTCCATGATCGTCATATATTTATATTAATTATGTAAAATTAGGTTTGAAATATTTTAATTATTGATGATTTATTTGAATTAATTATTTAAATTTATTATACTTTCACCCTAATTAAGATTATATAAATTGATAATAAGGATAAAATAGTAAAATATTATATCCGGGCCTATTATAAAATTGATTATCAAACAACTCTTTTATATTTAATTAAACTCTGTTTGAAAATCTTAATAAATATTTGTATTTTATATAGAACTTCAATTTTAATAAAATTTCATTATACAGTTTTATCAAATAATAAAATTTTAATTATTTATTTGTTTAAGAATCTAAACATAGTCTAAAAATACATTATTTGTGTGGTTAGATAGAGGAATGAAAGGTGATACTGTAATGGTAAATAGTTTCATCTCCTTGGACCTTAAGATGAAATGAATGAAACAAGGAAGAAAATAATTCTCTAAAAAAGAAAAAAAGAAAGTTGAATTGAGCTATTTATTTATTTAGGTAAAGCGGGACTGCGTTGTTTTAATTCTTCAATGTTGAAGGCTTCTTGTGGTCATGTTGTGTCACGGCCCATGAGTGTTGATTTTTTTTATAAAAGTGCACACATTAATGCTTTGATGATTATGAAAATGGAATATGAGTTAAAAAATGGTTAACCGGTTAATTAACTATATTTGTTTTAAAAAATATGGGTCCAAACTTTAACCAACCTGAATAAATAAAAATGGTTAACCAACCCATTTGGTTCCAGTTAATATAGTTTGACTCAACAGTTAACTAATTATGTTGCTAAGTCTATCCGTTAGTACAAATTCCTTGATACTCATTGTCGCATTCACATAGTCATCGAATAAAATGTTCATTACCTCACTCTTGGATGTAGTTGTTGTTCCCGCTACAAAAAAATCTTTGTGTACGCCTTGATCAATTTGTTCTTAACCTCATAAAGTGATTGGAGTCGATGATTTATACACACTAGTTAAAATCATGTTCAAATATTGGATACTCATCATACAATGTATGTAATTTCTCTAGAAACTTGTTACTAATACGCCATATGCAAAGTGCATGAAGAACCCTAGTAATCGCATTGCTCATAGCTTTGTCCTGATCAGTTATAATGGTAATTGGTGCCTTATTGTTCATCGCTTGAAGCCAAGTTTCAAAAACTCATACAAAAGTATCTCTTTTTCATCATTAATCAATGCAAAACCAAACAAGATGGAATAATAATGATGATTTGCCCCCGTGAACGGAACAAATGGCATGGAAGACTTGTTCGCCCGATAAGTAGTATCAAATGTCATGACATCCCCAAAATTTTTGTAAACTATGATTGATCAGTAATCTATCCACAAAATGCATGCGATGCGATTATCTTCATCTCGTTTGATATCGGAAAAAAAGGATTTTTTGCCAAAAGTATTTTCAGGTACTGCAATGTTGCTTGGAAATCATTTGAATTTATTGTGTCACGTCTTATATCGCGCACGGTATTCTGAATATCCTTATCACTGAAACGCACATTTTTCATCCCTCCTATTTCACTAAAAAATATTTATCATTTTACTTGGCCCAACTTCAGCGCTGTTTAAAGTTTCGATTAAATATCGAACAACAACAATTATATCTTTTTCGTGTTTGAATGAGATTTTTCTTACTCGGAGTCACCACATTATGATTGCGAGTCAACTCAATTTTTGAAATTGTCAACGTATCTTTCTTTCTTTAGATGAAAAATAAACATTCTAGCTTTGCACATCGTGCGACTTAGACTTATAAAATCCCTTTTTCTTTTGATATTACTACCCTCAACTTCATCAACGTCTTATTTCTTTCTTTCAATTGGTTTTCTAGCTTTGTTACATATAATAAGTTTGTTGGACAAATTGTTGAAGTGAGCATATTTATAACTTGCCCCCAATTTTTATTTCAAATCCAGTATTAAGTGCATAGGTTATATAAAATTCTTTTGCCTCTTGGATAGTAGAAAAAATCTGACCCTCATATGGAGTTTTGAATCGTTAATATGCGATTGGTTCATGTTATGACACCAATATTATCCATGTCAATATTATCATGAGAAGAATTTGTAGAGCTATAATTAAACATATCTTCAGTCAAAACTTACCACGACAATTTTGAGGTGCGAAGATTTGTTTGATTAATTGTGTAGTTTTCTTCCTTGATATCAATTGAAGGCAGATATAATATTTTGGTTAACTTAGTTGAGCAAAAAAAATATTAAGTATTATACAACCGCCTTATTCATTATATATATATATATATATATATATATATATATATATATATATAATACTCGTCCGCTAGTATTATTAGCGGAGTGTTTAAAAAACTATTGATATTATGTGTTGACTTATTTAATTGACTTGGGGTTATTAATTAAAAATACTAATCCATTAGTAATACCAACGGACTGTTTAAAAACTGCTAATATTATGTGTTGACTTAGTTGGCTTGGGGGTATAATAGTCCAAGTTGTGCAATTAGTCCGTCCACTAGTATTACTAGCGGACGCCGCAATCCTCCTCCTAATCTCAGTCGTTGATATTTGGAACGGACGCTATAGATGATGTTTGCTCATTTTTGATCCATAGGTAGGCATGTTCAAATCATTCGGTAAATTCGATATTTTCCCGGTACCGGTCATACTGAACCGACTAGTTCGGTAAATCTCATAACTAGTTCGACAATTTGTAATTTTTTCTCGATAAATACCGAATTAATCCACAAGTATGCAAGTACTTTTTCCTATCCTCGATATATATCGCACGGTACTGAATATACCGATTGTCCGGTTCCATCTGATTACATTTTATACGGATCCGGTTAGCATGAAGTTTATTTTTTGGTAAGTTGGTCAATTGACCAATAGAATTCTGACACATAGAACCTCGCCTGCGTGTCAGCACTCTATTGGCCAATTGACCAACTTACCCAAAAATAAACTTTATGCTAACCACTTCCACTTTATACATATATGTTATATGCATATGGTGGGCCCCCATCTTTCCTACTCTCATTCTCTCTCACTTCCCCACTTCTATGCATATTGATATAGTCTCCATTATTTCTCTCTCTTAACAAAGGCAAAGCATGAACATCAAACTAAACTCATTTCAGAGACTCAGACCATCAATGAATCAAAAACTTATGCAAATAATTTGATAAAATAAGCTATGGAGTCCATCAAGCGACAATTGTGTGTATTCTCTTCTTCTCTTTTTTTCTCCTTTTTATGTTTCTTTGCCAACAATGGTCTTGATTGATTTATTGATAAATCCGTTGGTCGATTTATTGTTAGATCTCATGGTTATGGTTGTGGTTGATTTATTGATTAATCTCATGGTTGTGGTCAATTTATTTCTTGTTTATGTTAAAAGATTTGGTAATGATTGTTGGGCTGTTTTTATTTTTTATGGCGATATTGTTTTGCTTGAAATGGACTATAGATGCTTATTGCAGAGTTGTTGGATGACGATATTTTTTTGCCGCAATACCAATATACTATTGATGGAATTACTGCTTCAATTCGTTTCCTAAATATAATCGGTATAATTTTGAATAAAAACCGATACCTTTCCGAACCGACTAACCGGTACGGAACAATCGGTACCAATACTTTCGGTAACTAGTTTGGGCCGGTAATTTACCGATGAACACCCATGTCCATATCAAATACATATTATAAATCATCAACCTCTATATATATATATATATATATATATATATATATATATATTTGTGTAATTGTATTAGCGTGAATAAATATTCATAAACAAATAATAAAAAGTTAATCCAAACAGATCCATAACTAGACTGTTTAGACTATTCAGCTGTAATGCATGCATATAAATTATAGGAATGGTCGCACAACAGCATCTATATGTTTTGAAGAATAACATCAAGAGTATTTAACCTCAAAATGGTCATCACACCAAAATCAAGCATGGCTGCAAAATCAAAAGTCAGACCACCACCTTATGAAACAATTTCCAATAATACCATTTTCTTTAATTAGAATCCAATAATCTGAAGGCATCAACAGGTCAGGCTTTAAGGGATGCCCCCACTTTAACAAGCTCTTCAAGCGCCTGTGAGATTCGTGCCTCTGTCATACCTTCCAAACGGATGCCTCTTTCAAGACCCATATCTGTTTACAAATCAAAAGCTGCATTAAGGGCAATACAAGCAACATGTAAACCAGCAGACCAGACCAGACCAGGAAGGCAGGAAGAATAGATGGTGCCACTATTATGGACAATCAAGCAGATATAAAGGTAAACACAAGCAGCAAACATTAAACTATAACATGAGACAAGATGAACACGATAGAGTAGAGTAAGCCACAGAAATAAAGAAACTAAAAGAGCAGACATAGGGCCCAGGAGTTTTCTCTGGCCGGTAGAATAGATAGTAAATTCAATACATGTTTTTCAAATAAATAATATAAAGATACAAGAACCAAAATAAATGTAAACTCCAATAACATAAGAGAGAAACACATAAAATAAAAGCCTTGTAGCCTACTATATTGATACCAAATTCTCCACCCTGAGCAATTGCTGACACTTCAATTTGCGTTCTTTATGTATTTTCTGACAAGGGATAGATTCATAAGAAATTGGGAGCTTAGGAATTATATTTTGATTCTATTTATTTAGGAATATGATAAATCTAGGGCTAAATTGCTACTTGATGGATGTGATAAGACATTAAGGATGTTTATTACTTTTAATTTGGTGTAACAATATTTCAGAGTATTTTGGTATATAAGTAATCCCAACAAGCTTTAGAGACTAGAATATTGAGTATTGAAATTTGAGTGAGTTATCTCATTGTCTGCGGACACGAGTGATCTTTGTGCGGTAACCTCAAAATATCCTACGGGGTGGCCGGTTTTCTTGTGGGGATAGTCAAAATTCAATATTTTTCATAAGTTTGCATCTTTTGATTTGTTGTCCAGCATTACACTGCTAGGTTGAATTATTTGTTGCCCCACATTATGCTCCTAATCCTAGGATAAACCTACATGGGTTTGACTCTAGACTAAGATCAGTTAATTGAGAAGCTAGATTAGATGTTAAAGGTTTTTATGGCGTGGTGGTTGACCCTGATATATTTTTAGATTCTCAATTTTTTTAATTGGTATGAATTGACTGATGAGAAAAGACTTTTTTTTTTGGCAGAAGTGAAATTAAAGTGGACAACTTGATTTTGGTGGACTTTATATCAACAAAATCCAAATATGGTTGCTAGTAGATGGGAAGATATGAAAGATGGCAAGACACATCATTTTGTGCCTTCAAACTATAAGCAATGAGCCTATCTACAGTTCATTGAGTTGGTGCTGACGAAGTATACTTCATTGTTCTACTATTTGGTTACACGGTTCGAGTTCCCTACTTCCCTTAGGTACAGAAGTCGTGATATCTATGTAACGATGTGGATGAAGTATGCGATTGTGGGTAGAGTAGCCTCTAGAAAATTCTTGACTATGGATGCTGCCATTCAATTGGCCACTCAATAGAAGACAACTAGAAAAGCATAATTTTAATGCCAACCCCAACCAAGAGAGTGTAGTTTTGTAGAGTCTAAAAGAAGCAGACCACATGAAAAGTTTCAACAAGCTCTCTAGTTACTAGCATGCTTAATCGATCTCCAAATTCTTCTCAAGCTAGTAACAATCCTCCTTCCGGGGGTTAAATTTGTTTTTTGGGCATCTATCTTTTGATTGTCCCTCCCATGGATGAAATACCAAAAGACAATAGCTTGATATTTATGAGTAGGATTTGGAAGCTCATGTTTGTTTTAGAAGGATGTCTTGGTACTTGTTGACAGCAAAAAGAAAATCCACAAGTCCATCGTGGAAAAGTGACCAGAGCAAGATAAAATGTTGATTATTGTTATTAAAAATCATATATTATTGTTTAGAGATAAATTCATGGAATTAGTAAAAAAAAAATTACTATATTAGGTAGATTAATAAGAAATTTAATTATAGCAGTTGATTATAGCTAGTTGTTTTGTTTTAAAATTACATACTATATAAATAGATGCGCTCCTATTATTTGATAGAGGTAACTATATTATGATTGTGAGTTTAAATCTTTGTGCTTTTATAGTGTTCCTTCTGTTGGTTTCATGCATTGATATGTTCTTTATTTCTTCTTTCCACCTATTTCAAAAAGTATTAGCAACAAGGGTAACATGTGTAGGAAAGGTGTGTTCTCTTATGATTAATACTAGTAGTTGCATTGATGTTGTTTCTGAGTTGAGTATATGATTTGCTTCATTGACCGGCCTATTTTCTAGCAATGGCCAATCATAAGCGACTAACAAGTACCTCAGCAAGTGCCATAGCTGGCAACTGGCATGATATTAGCTTTACATGTTTCAAGATGATAGAGGATATATCAATTGGATGTTGAGAATGAGAAACACCAGACACATAGGAATTAGGATGACATACCAATACGCAGTTCGAAAAAAAACATAGTCCATAAGAAATTAAACTACACCAAAAAACTTGCACATCGCATTTGATATAAACCAAACAATAAATGGGAGTAGCACCATAGGTATAAAGTTTAAGAATTTAGCATTGTTTTAAATTTGCAAGTAAAAAATTGTCACTCATTCCCTGATTTATTAATATTTATAACAACTTCACTTGTGTTAAACATGGAAAATCCACAATAACCTTTTATTTGGTTCTTTCACAACTGAATCTAAGTAAAACATCATCAACTTAGCCTAATTCACAAAGGGAAATGCTGAAAAAACTAACATTCGAGGGAAAAAATAATAAATTAATTAAATAATAAACTCATAATTAAAGAGGGTGAGAAAGAATTAGGTTTTTTTTTCTTACCGTATCTAGCCCAGAGCTGAGGCTCGGTACCGCTGCACTCACGGATCAAAATAGGGAATTTGGGGTTCAATTTCTTCAGATCCTTGTAATTCTTCTCAATAAATGACCTATCAATCAAATCAAATATAATTTTATCAAAAAACAACAGCAACAACACGATGAATGAATGAATTCAAGTAGAGAGAGGAGAAAAAGAGGACCTAGTGGGTGAACTAGCAGGTGAGGTTTGACAGAAGAGAATTCGAAGCTCTTTCAGATTGCGAGACAGATTTCCCTTCCATGCCATTTTCTTTTCCTTTCTTCTTCTTCGATTAAATCTCCCGTCCTTCTTATTACTAACAGGGGTATAAACACTGAAATTTTGAGTCTAAATTCTCTGGTTTATGAGATTATTAATGAAAATGAATAGAAATGATAACAATTTTTGTATATGATATATATTGTTATTTGACCGTAACAGAATAAGTATCAGTAATAATTTTTATTTTGAAGAGATTTGTTATGGGTGGGATCATTTTATAATTTTATTAATAATTATAATGGTAAGTCAGTATAAATTTATTTTAATACTTAATAAAACTTTTATTATTATTAAAGTTGTTATCTCAAAATAAATAAATTTGGACGAAAACTAAATAATACAAATAAATATTTATAATATTTAGTATACACTATGCTTACAACAATAACAAATTAAATTAAATGAAAATGATAATTAAAATTACAAATTAATATAAAGAAAAACAATAGCAAAATTTAAATTTAAGTTATATTTCTCTTCCTTTAGAAACTCAAAATCAACAAAAAAGAAAACTTATTTCAACTTTTTTTTTTTCAATCTGAATGTTTTACACTCAATCAATATAACTAATTAGTATATTTAATATTAATAATAAATTATTTATTTAGTTGATTAAATATTAATAATAAATTAATTTATTATAAATACTAAATTACTAATATTTAATAATAAAATTTTATTAATATTTTTATTACTTTAATGTTAAATATTAATATTAATTAATATATCAATAAACTAATTTTTAATATTAAATATTAATAATAAGTTAGTTTATTCAAAGTTTTTCATTAATTTGGATATGCTAAATTCTTAGGGGGATTTATGATTTTGATTATTTTTCAGGTATTCTGTTGTACCAATTTAAATAAAAATTACATAAAGCAATTAGAAAACTAATTGGAAATAATACTTGAGATATAACTATGTAAGTGTTTAATGACCATAAATAAAAAGATATATGTGTATTTGAACTTTACAAAATATATGTCCAACCGATCCTAGTACTATAAGAAAATAAAATCGAAACTAAATATATATTCAAAAAATAAAAGTGTAATCTACGGTATTTAGTATTTAGGTAATCTACAATATTTTATACGAAGTGGATAATAGACAACTAAACATATATTTAGGAAAATAATTTTTTTTATATTCCAGTTACATATAAATTACATTTTCCTTTAATTTAAGAGGAATATATTTATTTTTGTTCTAATCATTCAACTTATATTGGTGTGTAGTAAAATGTTAAAATAAAATAAATATAAGAAATCTTGCATCATTTTTACAAAATTTATTAACTTATATTTTTAATATTTAATATGTAACATTAAAAAAAAAGACCAGATTAGCCAAGGTCTGGCCTAGCCTCAGCCATGGGTCTGGCCTAGACTTGGGCTTGACCTGACCAAGGCCTGACCTGGAGGTCAAAAGTCAACGATCTGACCTGACCTGATCAAAACCTCAGACCCAGGCCGATATGTTGTGCATACCCCAGCTATCAGCTTGCATGGCAATCAAACTCTATAAAAGCTTTCTAAACTCAATAAATAAATAAATAAATAAAGAAAATTAATATTTCTACATGACTTTTTGATATTTTCACATAAAAAATATTCCTATAAGATCTATAACGACGATTTTCATGTAAAAATATCAAAAATTCATATAAAAATATCAGTTTTCATAAAAAAAACTAGGAAAGAGAGCTAAATGAAAACATAACTCCCTACCCTAGACAACATATTCATAGATATGCAGAATATCCAAAGAAATAATCATTAAGGATTGTTCAAAATCTCTTTAACATTTATAAAAACAAGTTCCAAAATTCTATAAAAGCATGTCTTATTCTAATATAAAATATCCTTTCTCCCCTGGCTCTCTTGATCACTTCCTTATGAACTTACAAGCAGAACCAAGAAGCTGACTACCTTAGCAGATCCAAAATACAACTATCATGTCTCGTCTTATTTGTTTTTCCTTTGGTCACGTCTCGAGCTTTTCTAACTTTAAACAAAAAATAGCTAAACTTATCCAATTCGATCACCAGAAGCAAGATCTACTTGAGGCTGCAGTCTACCATACAAGTAGAGAGACAGTTTCTCTCTTGAAGCTGAAGCAGTTTTATTGACAGATTTACAAACCTCTTGATGATAACCCGGGTCATGCTCGTGATTTAGAGGCAACTTATCCAGAACCTTGTCCTCCATGTCAATAACGACGTTGTGAAGTATGCAGCAGGCAAGGATGATTCTTGGTAATTTGTGCTTGTCAGGTCTCCACATCGAGTCTTGAATAACCTTCCACCCGTCTTTCAACCTAGCCAATGCCCTATGAGCCACCATCCAAGTTGCAAAATGTCGCTTGTTGAAGTCATCTTTGGATTCCGAAAGTTCTTTTTCTTGATAAGGTGTTAAAAGCCAGGGAAGCAAGGGAAATCCCGAATCTCCAACTATATATTCATTCAGTTCTGAACCGTCTGAGAGCTTTATCTTATTCCCATTTAACCTATTTCCTTTCTCACAGAGCTCGAAGAACGTTGAACTGCAGAACACCGAGGAGTCTGTCATTTTTCCTGGCCATCCAGTTACCACATCTCGGAACCTCATTTCTGGGTCCACAATTGCCTGCAAAACCATGCTGTGATTTTCCATTCTGTCATGCCACACTTTGTTTTCGAGATGAATTGAACTTAACATCATCTTGATGTGGGTGATATCAATCGCCCCACAGCAATTAGGAAGGCCTTGTAAAGTCTCAAACTTGGCCTTTATACCTGCCATTTCTTGTTCAGTTGAAGGCCACTGAAGGTGGTGAAGCCCCTTTTCTTCCAGGGCCTCCACGAAACACCATGTAATTTGGGATACAGTAGAGCGGTGTATTCCAAATGAATCGCCAATTGCTACCAGTGAGTCACCAGAACCTAGCCTTCTTAAAGCTATGGCTACTTGATCATTTAGTGACATTGAGTTGCCATTCAGAAATGTGAAGTTTGTTGACTTGGCCATCATGGGCTCCATCACAAGTGAGCATACATAGTTAAAAGTTTTTCTTGAAATCTTGAAAACAGATTCAAACATATCCAGACCTTTCGATGGAGATAAATGTCCTGCAGAAAGTTAAATTCATAAGTATAACTAAAGAAACGTGAGGGTGTACTTTTGCAGCGAGTAGATAAGACTATAAATTTGAGAGAGTACATTGACATAGAGAAATGTCTACATGATCTGATTGAGACTCTTGGGATCAGAACAAAACCGGTTACATATATTTCACAATACTTAGAATATAGTTCCATAGACCCTATAGTCCATAAATAGACAATATGAGAAAACCTGAAGCACATACCATATAACAACAACAATGGAAGCTGTATAAGACAAAATTGATCAATTTGGGTCAATCAGCAGCCATGCCATGATGCCATTTCAAAGAACAATTATACTTTCGTATGTACAATAGTTATTTGCCATCTATTTGTCACTCAACGCACAAATAGATTACGGAAAGTTTTAACTTCAGAACCATCATCTTACTGCTGAAATTTTGTTTTTCAGGAATATACTAAATTTCTTTCCAGATTTATAAACAACAAATACAGAAGCAAGGACACTGCTACTAAAAGGACTGCAGCTCATTAATGCATCCACACCCTGCAGCTTTATAATTCTCTTACAAAATTAAGCCTGTTGTCATATCCACCTTCTGTGAGCATCATTGCATGTAAAATAAACTAACAAGTGATCTCAGAAGTACAATTAAGCCTAACAAAAGAACATGCCAATAAGTTATTTTATTTAATAAAAGGATCAATACACAGTCGACATCTTAAAAATCTATGAAACGCCATATGAAGAAATACTATACACCAGCCTTTGTTAATATTGATCTCTGTTTTGTTTATTGCCAAAGCAAACCTCCTTTATCATAGTGACACAATAAATATCAAAAATGATGGAAAATGCAAAAACCCCACAATCCTAGATTGCTTCTGAAAATTAGAGGATATATTAGGGTGCCATTGTTAGAAAATATAAAGAAGTTTTATAAACTTTGGCATGATGAAAAAATATATATGATGACAAGCACAACTCCATTGGAATTTGGAACCTAGGGAACAGTGGCTCAGCTCTAGCCTGGAAATCCATGATTCTGACTAGGGAATGGTTATACTACCTTTTACCTATATTGGCTAACCAAAACAATCATTATAACTTCGACCAGCACTGTCCAAAGAACAATGCTGCTTTATTAAATATTTTGTATGTTCATAAAAAAAAGCTCAAAAGTTAGAAGTTTTTTCCCTACAAAAGGTTTGTCAACAAGCTAGCTGAGAATATTAAAGTAGTCGAGCAGTATTGTGAGCCCAAATCTGTGTAGTCCAGATTGCTGTCTTAATTTGTCTGCCTACTTTCTAGTAAGCATTAAAAATCACTGCATGTGTTTAATCAGATAAAAGTGCATATTTGAAGAGTAAGGGAAGTGGTAATTTCTAGGCTAATGTTATTGTCATCAAACATTAAGGTGCTAACGTATTTCAGCTCTATCTATTATATTAATATACAGTACAGCCTAGAGTTGTTGTGTGGCTTGAAAGAGAAAAGTCACCTCTCCACCAGGTATTTCCAATATTTTCAATCATGCCATCAAATAACAATCAATGCTTATCTTTCCTGTCCATTTTCTCCATTTATTTTAGGGTTTTTTTTAAGCTGCCCTGTGAGCATAACCTTCAATAATCAATAACAAGATACTAATCGTAGTTTTGGTCTATCCATATACTTAAGTTTCAATCCTATGGGAACTTACTCCATGCGCACATTGATGCCTCAGAAACATTGAAGTGAAAATCTTAATGCTGCACTGTGATTTACTAATATTAAATACTTTAATCACAACTTCATACATTCAATAGAACGAAAACTGATTTGGTTTGTCTGTGTTTGCAGAGATTTGAAGAATCACAAGGACTCCATCTCTGCAACTCATTTAATTGATATAATTTAAGTCAACAATATATATCATTTCATCTGATTACAACACTCAAATAGCAGGTATATTTAATCAATCACCCTGACTTCTCCATACAAAATGGTGCACAAACCAAGCACAATTAACAGAAAATAATGCATGTTACTCCTTAGTCACTGTTATAATATCATCAACTCTAAAGAATACAGCTTCGGTCAATGTTTACAGGAGCTCAGTAATGGCAATAACTTAAATAAATCTCAACTCAAGAAAGGATTGTCCGAGTACTTGGGTCAGTTACATAAACACGGCTTCACCATTATTTAGGTGAATCCCATAAATTTAATTAATTGGCAGCTTACCTTTTTAATAGCATGGTCACAAATAAAAAAAAAAAATGTGCCTACCATCTAAAGTAATCTATAAATCAACATTCACAGGTGTCAATTACGTTAGCATCCGCCTGATGTCCAAAAAATTAAATAATGAATATATTTTTCAAGTTGGCACATGAAAAAAATAAAATAAAATAAATAATCACTTCTCCCTCTTCTAATCAAGAAAATTCTAGACAAAGAACTGCAACTCCTTCAGAAACATATCAAAGGATTCATTTTCATAAACTACTTAAATCAAGACATATTCTTAATATAAGATCACATCTGCATTTCATTAATCATACTACTTGATCTAACATTGAATACCATGACATATAGACAAGGTAAATTATCTGATACTTGATCTACATTCGAAGATTGACTGCCCTCAAGGATAAGACACATCAATGGAAGCCACATCACATATACAGTTGTAGAGAATAAATAGATATCATTAGACAGATGACATGCGTGTAATACAACACATTAGAATGAAGCAACCATCTTTAAGTTTGACAGAACATTAACCATTAAGGCACATTATCTGCAGTAAAAAATATGTGCTTTATAAGAGATTTTCTACAACATAAATTTCAAATGGAATGAAAGCAAGTTTAAGTGATACAGCAAGGGATTGAAGTATGGTGCTCAATAATAATGAGGATGCAACTTTTCTTTCACAGAAGTAATGAGTAAGTGATACAGAAAGCAAAAAGTCAACTCAAACACGACTCTTCACAAGATATATGCTATATCATGAACATGTGAGAAGGATAGCAGGTATGAGCAGGGTCTAAAATATGAAGGATACATGTTCCCATGCGGAAATTACTAATTTTCAGACGCTGCTCATTTTAAACCCAGCTCACTTTCGAATCATTGAGAAAATTACTAATTTTCAGATTTTACCTCCCAGCTATATCCAAGAATATGTAAATAATAACTGGAAGGAACAAATCATTTTTTACAGATTCCAACCATAGATGAAGACACATTGTACATAACCAAAAGTGGTATTACAAAATTACTGCACAGTGTTCACTTTAAGAAGATAATAATACGAAAGATTCAGCATTGTATCATGCCACCAGCACCAGAAAGTCCATGCACCAGCAAGCAACCTTATATATCATCTCTCTCACCAGCAACGAACGTGATGGTTCGTGTTCTTTTAGTACATCTAATTTGTAAAGATTAATCTTTTGCAGAGTTACATCCATTATGTCATCCTAAAAGAGCTATCTTCCGTTGATTACATCGTTCTCATTGAGAACACCAGTCAAATAGGCAGTGGGCATTACTGATGGTTCACAAACACCAAACCTAGCTTAAGAAGTTCAACCGGAGCATGAAGATAAACTTGCATATGGAGCTAGATATTTATCATCAAATCTACATGTATAAATCAACTGAAAAAACTTAATAATAGGTCAAACTCGATTTAGAATGTCAAATATGTAAATTCCAACACTTCTGCGTTATGATGATTAATTTGCAGACAGTTGGACACAGTTTTCAGTGGTTCTGGTAAATCAAAGAACTTCCATATGCTTCACAACTACATTCTAAGGCCAATCCAATTAACTATGAAAAAGTTTATCTGTGACTGAAGCAGGGTTGCAGTTACAGTATAACATCATAACTACCATCTAAACCCATTCCCTCAAGACTTTGTCATCAATCCTACATGCCAATCCAACAAACTCCTAAAAGAATTTAGTATCTTAAAAATATGATTATCCAAGTAGATAAGGACAGCAAATTGAAGGGCAACCAAAGCAACATGAGAAAAAGTAGGCAACTAAAATTTTCTCAATCGTTTAGATTTAAACTCGAAAGAAACGGGATTAAATATTGTTCCAAAGCAATAGGCAACAATAAGCAGGATGAAAGTAAAGAGTGAATAATTTGTTTGACCTATGGAGACAGGAAATACAGCATTTTTGATTTGTGACATCCCTAAAATTAAGTCATTGTTATTAGGAAAGAGAGCTAGTCTTAATTTTTCATAAGTTATTTATTAGAACAAATTCATTAATCTGCTAAGAACAAGGAAAACAATGAATACAACAACAACAACAACATTTCTCCTACGACGCATGGAGTTTCGGCACACTACCTATTTAGAAAATTTTAATTTGGAATGTTAGTTAATATCCAAAAAAAATAATTTACAAATCGAATTTGAATGTAGTGTTTTTCCTTGTGTTTGTGCTCATTCTTAATAGAATTCAACACTACCACAATGCAGATATCGAAACTGCTTACTTTCCCTAATTAAAACATCAACTTTAAAATCGAACAATCTTTATGAGCTCTTATGACTTCTATACAGTAATCTGAACTCTTTGCCTTATTCATGACCCGAATTCAATAACCGGCAACCCAAAAAATGGATGATTCATCTAGGTGATCCCACATCATCTCTTGCCCATCATAAATTAAAATGTTAGGTCAAGAAAAACTCCTAAGCTGTAGAAAATACCAGATTGGGGATCCTTTCAGTACATATCGAAATGCATTTGCAATAAAGCAAGGCAAATTAAAGACTAATCAAATTTTCCAAAATTGAACTCAATGGGAAACATAATTTAAATACAGATAAAACCAGCATAACCCTCATTCATAGCATAAGTGATCAACAACAACAACCAATATCATTATACAAGAACATCAAGACTATGAACAACTAGCAAAAGACAAACAAAATAACAAAGATTTTAAAGAAGTTATATACCAACAATCCGCTTGGAGAATTCAGCCCACCAATCAACAGACCCATCCTCTGAAGACCCAGAAGCAAAAGCATTTTGTACAACCTTCTCTATCTTCCTTTTCTTCTTGTATCCCCTTATAGGACCCATCAGCGTACAGAATTCCAATTTTAATCCAAACCCAGAAAACCCACAAAGTTTCAACACCCAGAATCAACAAAAAACTTTGCTAGAAATCAAAAATAAAAGCTACCCATTTGTGAAAACAGAAGATTGGACCAAGAACAAGTGTTGTAATAAGGAAAAAAACATGCAAGATGTATATATGGGGATATATAGAGGTAAGTTGAAGTGTGCCAATGGTTTCCGTGTGTGTGCTGAGGTGTTTGAAGCATGCAGAGTTGAGGACTTCTCTTTAAGTATGAGTGGAGATAGGGATTGTTTGGGGAGGATTGATGAGAAATCTAAGCAAAAAATTTTGGGCTAGCGTTTCTTTTAGACAATGTGACAAGAGAATTGAGAGTAATGGACATTTGTTGAGTCCCTTTTCTCTCTCTTCATGTTTTTTATATTTATGATTAGGAAAGAATGAGAAGTTAGCTTAATTTTGATGTTTGGGTATTATTTATTGGACTTTTAGTTGTTTTTTCATGTGAAACATATTAGAGTTTTTTTTATTTTCCCATTTTATTAATTTTGGATCTTTTCAATTCTTAATTTTTATTTTTGTTTTCATATTTGCTCATATATATGTAATTAAGCACTTAATAAATTAAGACTAGGTAATAGTTTATTGATAAAGTCTCACGTTTTACTATGCAATGTAATAGATTTAAGTCTACCACTTTTATCCCGTGTATTAAATTTTAAAATGGACGAATTTTTTTGACATAAAAACTAAATAATATTAGCAAATCTTTTATAATACCTATCATATCTTGTATGTTATAAACAAACTAAAACTAATATAAGAGTAAATTAGTAATCTAAATATAAAACTTATTAAGTTTTTTTTTTCTGTTTTTTTTATAAAAAAAACTTCGTAAAACATAAAAGAAAACATATAAGTTTTCTATTTTTTTTCTTTTCTAATTATAAATTAAATTTTCTATTTTTTTTTTTTTCATTCAAAACACAGAAACATATTGCTAGGTTTTCTAACCCCGTAAGAATGAAATGTATCTCTAAAATTGAATTATGATAATATAAATTATAGTAGTATAAGTTAAAAAAAAAAAAAAAAAAAAACCCTCAATAACTCATTCTCATAGGTACCAAATCATATCATCAAAACTACAAGTCTACAACCAATCTTTTTATGTAGTCAAATATTAATTCAATGCAACTTAAGTAGGTGTACAAAAGGGTTTTACACTCACCACATTACATGTGTTTTGTGAACATGGTAATATATGATATATATTGACTGATTGTCTAAACAAAATATCTAAATCATTTGAATAGAAACGAACTATTAACATATTTGTCCTTAATCCCTAATTATCTGTCGAGAGAAAAACACAGAAAAATCAATGTTAGTACAAATATAAAATACAAAAATAATGAACTGAAATAAATAACTCAATACAGTGAAATAGAAACAATTTTTTAAATTTAACACTAAGGTGACCATCCATTTTGTATCTTTTTAACAAGTTTGACCATCCACTTGAAAGACTCAGATAGTCAGATGTATAAGTTATGCAAAAGGGTCGCGAGTTACTCTTTCATTAGAATTCTTTTGGACGGAAATATGTAATATGTAACCTGATATAATATATATTTTAATGTTGTATCATGGAGTTTAAGACGTATCAAAAATATAGTTAAATATAAGGGCTTGCAGAAAATACCTCTAGAGTATATAAGTTAAGTATTTTAATTTTATAAAATCTCAAGTTTTTTTAGTAAAATTTAACTTTGTGGATCGAAAGATTATGCAAAAATATAAATAAACATAAAGTTTTATTTAATTTGAGTTTGTGTAACACCATTATTATAATATAATATAATAAAATAAATATTTTTTTACCATTAAGCTTAATTGAACTTTCATTATCACAAAGTCGATAAAAACATAACCAAATTATATGGAAACTCATATGTTCAAATATTTACAAAATATTTATCTAAAACCCCCCTAAAATGGATGTATTAACCCTAATATATGGGGTATACTAGTTAGGGTATATCTCTTTTTCACTAAATATAATATATTTTTTGTTTTGGTATATTCAAATATTGTATTATTAATTATATTATTTATTTTCAAAAAATAAATTTTTATATATATGAAAATTTGTGTCACAAATACCAAAAAAAATATGTTACAATAAATCTGGGCCAGAGGTATAATTGCACCTGACATAAATAATTAATGAGACCTATTTTTATGTGAGTAAAAATGTAAGATCCTCTGTAAATAATAAAATTTTCTTTTAAAAATTAAAAATTCTCAATAATTACTGTACTCTATGTTGCTACGACTTTAACACTCAAATGTTATGCAGCAAGATCACATAGACTTTTACTAAGATGTTATGTTGACCCTGTGGAATATGATGATTAATGTACGATAAAAGGTTTAACGTACCCAGTGGCGGAACTAGAACAAAATTTGAGGGGGGTCAAAATTTAAAGGCAATTATTGAAGGTCCGGAGCAGCGCGTGTAAGTTGCAGAGGCGAAGGAGCGAAATTAAGCCATTAATGCCGTTGGCTAGCTGCCAGCGACTCCCGACAAGGCAGCCATGGTTCACCTGCAAGAACTCATTCCCAGTCATGATTTGCAACGAATAAGTTCACTCCACAAAACAGATCCCAACATAAACAATTAACAGCAGAGGAAAAAAAGGAATCTAACATGGAAAAAACAAGACAATGAACCCAGGTCCAAACACGCCATAGTCCATAGATGCCGGCAAAATGGACAACAGAAGATAAATCAAAATCCAACAAAACCAATCACAATCTCATTTGGACATTAGGAGTTGGTCATTGTTGAACAGACTTTAAATCGCACCAGTCAATTGACATAAGTATTGGCAACTGTTAATTCAGTAATTAAAAGCGCATTCTTCCTAGATCCCAAAATCCACCAGCTCTCTTCCTAATTCCTATGGATTGGCAAGCCGAAAATCCTCGTTGTGTGCTCTCTTCAAATCTGAGCTTTCTTAAACTTGACCAACTGGATGATTACAGGTTTCTTGATTGTAACCGTCACATCAGGTTACCGGCTAAACATTTATATTAAGAGCCAAAGTTCAAAATACCAGAAAATATACAGATTTTGGCAAAATTAGACCACGGGAACAGAACTACAATCCTGCAATTCCTAGATTATTATACAACACGAGACCAACTTGAAATCACATTAGCACATAAATACAATTTTACAAGGAAATCAAAAATCATGAAACCCATTCTTGATTAATGATTCTACCAACAAACCAAGCAAAACTCGTAGCAAAGTACGCATGACAGTCCATCTGAATAAGTAAAAAAAAAAAGTCGTAGAGGCAAATTTATCAAAATTCTTCTCGATCTAGTCGGAAGCAGAGGCGAAGAAGAAGTCGGAAGCACCTTCAGATCTAGTTGGAGAAAAAGTCGGAAGCAGAGGCGCTTCAGATTTGTTTCGTCACGGCCTGCCACGCCTCCCGCCTCCGCCTCTATTCCGCCACTGGTCACCCTCCTAGAAGGCGGATGTCCCCCGCCCCCTAGTTCCGCCTCTGAACGTACCAATAAGAAAGTAAGATAAATCTTAAATTCATATGAAAGAATTTATTTATATAATTGTCAAAGATTATATCTCATAATACCTAAGATAACATATTTATAATAATCTTATAAATTAGAACGGGAGAAGTATTATATGGAAAATTAATTTATTAATATTTTCTTAAAATCTACAAACGACTTATAAAATAATCTTATATGCTTAGCAAACATTATTTACAATATATACCATAAATTTAAAAGTATCTCAATTTGACTTCCAATTTTTATTATATGTCCGAATATAATATTTTACTATTTTACCCTTATATCTGCATTTATATAAACTTAGAGTGAGAATAAAAATATAATGGATATTAAATAATTAATTCAAATAAAATTCATCAAAAATAACTAGTAAAATATTTCAAGGCTAATAAAATATAATAATAATTATGATAATTTTACATAATTTCTATTAAATATGCCAATGATGGTGGTGGGTGGTAGTGTGCGGCGGTGGTGTGGAGAGAGAAGTGAAATAAAGAATTAAAAAAATAAAATTAAAATAGTGAGGGTAAGATAGTAAAGAGTAACTTTTTTTAAATAAATAAATAAATAAAAACTCATTTCCTTCTATCTTTTTTTAACGCTCTGTTTCTGAGTTTTAAAATGGACAGAAAAGAAAAGAAATTGACAGAAAATTTAAGTTTTCTTTCCAATTTTTATGTTTCTGAGTTTTTTAATAAACGGAAAAGAAAAAAAATGGATAGAAAATTTGGCCACTTTTTCTGCCAAAGTTTTCCGTCCAAAATTGGCATGATTTGGACGGAAAACAAATTAGAATAAGTAATATTTTTATAATTCCCATATTATCCTCAACTTTTAATATAATAAATTTTAAATTACAACTCATGTCCTCAATTTTAAATTTTCTATCCTTTTCCATTAAAAACTCATAAACAACACAAAGGAAAATTTTAAGTTTTCTATTCTTTTCTTTTCTGTTCTAATTTAAGTTTTCTATTCTTTTCTTTTCTGTTCAAAACTCAGAAAGAGTGTAAGAGTCAAAAACAGATCGACTAAATTTTTATCAAATAAAATTGTCTCAACGTAAAAAAAGAAAAAGTTAGGCCAAAAAGAAGTTAAAAGAGGTAATAATAAAACACTACCTAAATCATATTACTAGTTTTAGTTCCATAATACTATTCTATTGCTTAGCAAGTTTTAGTCTCCTTCCTATTAAGTGCAAGCTTCTATAATGCATTGAAAGATTTTGGCATCTTCCCTAGCATACGTGGCATCATATTTGCATAAACTAAAGTAATATTTAATCAGTCATATCTGCTCTTATAGCAAAACATAAAACTAAAAGGCAAACAGTTGAGATTTTAATTTTGAATCTAAATTAATCAGTCATATCTGCTCTTATGTGCACTCGATATCCTTCAATGTATTCATTTTTTTGGAGTTTTAAACTCAGGTCAGGTCATGTTGTTTCTTCGATATGCATTGCTCATGAAGTTAAGATCACTCTTAGTTAACCCTATTTTAAATTATTTAAGATCGACTGAGAATAACTTTTAACATTTGTGTGTGTGTGTGTATATATATATATATATATATATATATATATATATATATATATATATATATATATATACGATAGGATCAAGTCAGATACTTATCTTACTTACTGCGTCTCACTTTTTAGGTGAGTTTTGATTACATACAATGTCGTCTATACTTTTTAGCGACGCTATATGTTGTCCGTCGCTAAAGTATAGGCGACGGTTGTATGACCAAAACTGTCGCTAAAAAAGGTGATACGTAGTGAGTAAGATAATAGGATGACTTGATCTATATATATATATATATATATATATATATATATATATATATATATATATATTTGGTTTAAATATGAATTAGTACCTAAACTATGAGACCCTAAATTTTATGAATAAAGATTTAAATTTTTCGAAATATTTTTTTGAATATTATGATATGGATTTGATATAATTTTATAGTTGTGGGTAATATTTATAAATTTTACAAAGTAAGCAAGTTGTTATATAATATTCGATTGGTCGAAGAATATTCGTACGACGACACAATCATTAGTGAATCCCTGGCGGAAGTATTGTCGTAGTTAGAAAAACGCGTAATTATCTTTTATAAAAATAACTACGAAAAATGTTACCGTTAAAGCTGTTGAACTACTCAGTAGTAGTAAAAGTACGATGAATACGCGTGGTTGCGTAGTAAGAATACGGTATTGATTTTTGGTGCTTACGTAAGAAGTCACTCGGTTATACTCAATTATTACTACGGTAATTCTTTGCGATCATATTATTGATTCAATTATTGTTACGGTATCATCTGCATAATATGATATATTATTAAATCAATAATTGAGACGACAAAATTATTCATATTATTAAATTGTAATATTTACAATATCTAGAGTTTCATCGAGGAGAGGTTTGGTTATCTAATTGTGCGCCAATAAGGAGAAATCCTTATCGGAAAGCCCCCTCTTTCCTGGGAACGACCTGGTTGTTAAATATTGTGAGCTATAATATTAATGATGAATAAGTTCGTGTTGATTAATGATGAATTTGATAGTTCCATTATGTTGAGATTATTAGTGTTAGTGGAAATCGACATCTATTCCGATGATAATTGATGTCTGTGAGTTATATTGATAAATCGGGTAATTAATCAGATAAATGAGCAATTAATTGCTACTAATTCACATGCTTATATAACTATTTGTTCACATGTGTGTACTATTGAATCATATTCATTTACTATTAGGGGAGTTGGTGCAAGATTGATAATACTTGCATGACTAAGTTAAAGATGGAGGTATAGATGGAGGTCTTAATCGTTATTCAGTATTTTCACATGATTATAACTATTGATTCACATTATTTACTATTAGGGGGAGGTGGTGCAAGTTTGATAATACTTGCGGGACTAAATTAAAAATGAAAGAAAAGTTGGAGGTATTGTACTGTAATTTTTTGAGCCCCAAAACGTGCAATTATCGAAACTATATTTTTCTATAAATAAAAGCTCATTTTTCCTTCATTTCTTACCAATTCACTAAAGCTATAGAACAATTATTATAGAAAAAAATTATAGAGAGAAAGAATAAGAGAAATCTATTACCTCTCTATTCCATTATCCACCTTTATTCTAAGGTAAGGGGTATTTATTATGAATTATTTAAATTCCGAAGCTCCGAAATAATTGATTTTTGGAATTTTAATTATGTTTTTTAAGAAAAACGTTTTTCAAATGTTGGTGGCCATCTTTAACACGTGTCTTGGTGGTCAAATCGATTTCAAAGTGGGCGTAGGAATGTGTTTTGTAAATTTTAATATTATATTAAATTTTACGCTTTTGGTGTTCTAAGCATTTTCCTATAAAAATAGGTGCTTAGGTTAGAATTAAAATCACACCGAAGCTCAAGTTTTCTCTTTATATTATCGAGCGTATTCTTGTGAGTATTTTGAGTATACTTTGAGTACTGTTGCTATACGGTGCAAGTTCAAGTCATAGCTTATATCCGGTGTTTCAACTAGAAGTACTGTCTTTCGAGGTAAGGGATGTTATTTTATTCGAAAATGATATTATTTCTTCAATATCATTATCGAAATATTGGTTGGAAATTTTATCAAATTTGAAACTTTTTCATGTCGGGGGTTCTTATTCATGAGTTCTTATTCACGAATTACTATTTATGAGTTCTTATTCACGAAGTTACTATTCATGAGTTACTATTCACGACTTACTTACTATTTATTTAGTACTATTCACTTAAGCGTGAAGATATTTTTTGTGAAATTTCTATCTTTTGGTGTCTGAGTTCTTATTCACGATACTCAGACTATTCACAAATACAAGACTATTCATCGAAAAATGAAAATTTTCCCTTTTCGTCTAAAATATCTATTGTGGATACTAGCTTTGATTGTATCCATGTTTTGATCATTCTTGAATTTTACTCTACTCTGATTACTTATGAAGTATTTTTGAACTTAGATTGTTTAAAATACAAATCCTTAATATTTGTTCTTTTGTTTCACTGGATTCGTTTCCTTTAAAATATTTTTCATCATCCTCGGTCCTAAATGATGATATATTTTGGATATCTTTGGCCAGAGTGCAAAGATGAATGATTTCTTGATGAATATCTTTGGCCCGTAGTAGTGCAAAGATGAGCAGTGTTGAGATGAACATGAATGATCGATTAATATCTTTGGTAGTAGTGCAAAGATGAGCAGTGTTTAGATGAACATGACCAATCGATGAATATCTTTGGCACTGTAGTGCAAAGATGAATATTTGATTCCAGATATATATTGATTGATGTTACAGGGAAAAATATTGACGATGAACTTTTAAATTCATATATAGAAGATAGTAGTTTGCATTCTCTACTTAACTCTTCTAATGAATTATTATTTCCGCGAAGATTGATTTAAAAGCTGGTTGTCTATTGTAATCTATTAGATTTTTTCCGTTGGAGACTAACAATAATTTGTTGTATATTATCTTAGTCATAATATTCTTTTTCTTTGGGCTAGTTGAGCTCACCCTTTTCTTTTTGTTCTATTTTTCTTCTCGGGAGGCGAGAATGTAATGAAAGATTGCAGCCTGGGGTATGGAATGATGGTTATAGAGAGAGTTGTTTAGTAGTCCTCACCATTTTATAAAATAATATATAAATAATTGTGATGAGGATTTATTTGGTATGTATATTGTCTAGAAGACAATAATTGTATTTAAACTCACAATTATATATGTTTGTCGTATTTTGCACGACAAATGTATTAATAAAGTTGTAGTTATTTACGTACCATGTATTTGGCGACTCGAGAATGGGTTGGATGGAATGAACCTATTTTGGGGCGCCACGCTTTAATATCGAGCTTAGGGATATGATCTCTGGCGGAGATTGGGGAATAGAACTAGGAGGGGAGAGACGAGTAAATCCTTCGCTAGTGTGTCCTACCTAAGCTTATTTGTTAGTTAGTTAGTATATAGGGATATTATGTGATATATTGATTTCCTTAATTAACCCTTGTTTTATGAAAGTATTTGAGAATGTCGACTGAGAATATTAACAGTGGAGTAAATGAGACCGTGAAGATGCCTGTACTTACCGACGAGGAGAACGTGCAACAGGTTGGCAATGTACCTCCTGTGAACAACACCACTGAGCAGATGATGAACGAGGGGATGTTTAGAAACTTTTTGCAGTTCATGCAAAATCGGATGAAGGAGACTCGTGTTCAAAATCTGAGGAGGAAATGATAGCAATTCACGCGGTGGTCACTGACCAAGCGATTCAAAGAGTTGGGACCACCGAACTGGGAAAGTCGGATCCGATTAAAGGCGAAGCCGTGGGTCAAACAAATTACCAAGATATTCGATGTCTTGGGATGCACGGAGGAACAGAAAGTTCCATTCGCTACTTTTATGTTCCGTAACGAGGCAGACATCTTGGTGGGAATCGTGAAGTGCACTCCATCAAATTTGTGCACTCAAAGATGTCATGGGAGACGTTTCAGAAACAATTCAATGACAAGTACTTCCCTGAAAGTATTCGTCATATGAAGGAAGTGGAGTTTATTAGACTGGAGCAGAATAACATGACGGTGTCCCAGTACGAGGCGAAGTTCGCGGAGTTATCCAGGTTTGCACCTCATTTGGTGGAGAATGAGGAACGTATAACGCGGATGTTTCTGAGAGGTTTGAAACCCCAAGACACGCCGAGATCTCATTTCTCATAAATTTTCTCTATTAGGATGTTGTCATGGGGCAGGCTCGATTGTTAGAGCGAGATAATGAGTACGTTCAACCGAGGGACCATAACCAGGATCATACCAAGATATCGATCATCGAATAACGATATAACGGCGGAGAAAGAAGAATACGGACAAAGCGGTAACCACTACGGGTGGTAATCGTGGCCATGAAAATAGAAGAAGCGAGTCGGGAGGAGATTTTAAAAAGGAGATTCAACAACGACCATGTGAAGACGCGGCGCCAAGAAGAATCGGTTCCAAGGGAGGAGAAAGACCACCGGTCGTATGTTACAAATGCGGGAAAGAGGGGCATATCAGCCCAAACTGCCCACAACAGTTTAAGGTATGCTATAATTGTGGAAAAGAAGGACATATCGCTCGAGAGTGTACGATATCGAAACCCAGTCCAGCGGGAATGGTGACTCAAAAGGATGTCCCAGAAAAGTCAAAGTCAACGGTTCCTGGAAGAGCGTTTGTCGTGACTGGTCAAAATGCGAGGAACCCGAACGAAGTTAGCACGGGTTAGTTAATTATAATTCTTACGAAGTTTATACCTTACTAGATATGGGTTCTACCCATTCTTTTTTCTCTCTCTGCTTTGCGCTTCAACGTTTGAACTTGACTACGAGAGAAATTAGACTTTGACCTATTTATGGAGACTCAGTTAGAGAAACTTTCATTACATCCGTTGTTTAGAAATCTTGCTTGATTCAGTTGGCACTATCACATTACTCGTTAACCTTATTTCTATAGAGATATTTGCTTTTGATGTGATTTTAAGGTTAACTACTCATCATGCCGAAATTGATTACTTTCGTAAGGTTGTTAGTTTTCATATTCCTAAGCAACCTGTTATTCGAATTCAAGCAATCAAACCATTATAGTCAAACATTTTCATATCAAGCTATGAAGTCATTCGTTTATTACGGATGTCAAGTTTTCTTAGTCCATGTTATGGATTTGAATAAAGACACGTCAGATTTGAATAATTTTCCTGTTGTTATTGATTTTTCCTGATGTATTTCCTGAAGAATTTCTTGGCTTACTCCCAAAACCTGATAATAAATTTTGTATCGACTTTGAACCCGGTACAAAACTCATTTCTAAAATCTCATATCGAATGGCTCCTATTGAACTTCAGGAGTTAAAAATTCAACTATAGAATTTGGTACCGAGCCTTTATCCGGTGACTTCCTTTGTGGAATGCACCAAGCCGCATTCTCCATTGGGGACACCATATTCGATGCGATAGTAAAATCGATAGGTGTCATTGTAACGTCTTATCCAAGGTTGGGATATGAGTCACGATTGAGAACAACCTAAATCCAGTAATCGAAATACGTAGCTTTCAGGCTTAGTTGGTTATTATCGGAGATTCATTGAAGGATATTCTCGAATCGCTATTCCATTAACGGTGACTCGTAGAGATACAAAATTCGAATGGAGCAAGGAATATGGGAAGAGCTTGAAGAACTCAAGAGGAGACTCATTTCAAAGACACGTGTTACGACCATGCCATCCCGGAAAAGCGAACGTGGTAGGCGGCGTGTTGAGTAGAAGATCGTATACAAGTACGAGTACGATATTGTCAAAGACTCATTTCAGTATAATTTACAAATAATAGAGATGAAGATGAAAACTCTAGGTACCCACGTGATGATATACGAGTATAATCGACTTTAATCGATAAAGTTAAAGTCGTATTCAAGCTACACACTTTGGTGATGAATTTGAAGAAGGAGGTGCAAGAAGTTGTTATTTCAAAAGCGAGAATCGGTGAGGTGAGGAAAGCTCAAACCTTCGATTTATTAATCCATTTGAAATTCTCGATCGAATAGGAACTGTGGCCTATAGACTCGTTTTACCGCCAAGTGTGCCGCGTGTTTATAACGTTTTTCGTACCGATGTTATGTAAATATGTGGACGACCCGAACCACGTCATTGACTTAGAACCGGACGAGATACCCGAAGACTTAACGTACGAGGAGGTACCTGTCAAGATATTGGATAGGAAAGAACATGTCCTATGTACCGAGGTTATACCACAAGTTAAAGTTTTATGGAGAAACCATGCTATTGAGGAAATGACCTGGGAGTTGGAAACGGAAATGAAAGTGAGGTATTCTCATCTTTTCGAAACACCAGGTACGTACGTCAATTTCGAGGACGAAATTTCATAAGGAGGAGAGGTTGTGTAAGACCCCAAATAATTAATAAATGAAATTTAATTTTCTCTATTTATTATTTTGAAATAGTAAGTGTTGATGTGATTAATGTGGATAATTATGGGTAAAATACGCAAATATTTCAAAATAAGCAAGTGGTTATAAAATATTCATTGTTGTCGGAGAATATTCGTTTGGTCGTCGAATATTCGCATCTTGTTTGGGAATATTAAATGCGACGCAGTATGACCATGTGTGGGCCCCATAACTGAAAAGCGATTGGAGGAAGAAACGACAAATACAAGTTGTTTAAAAAATAGCAGTAGTGTTACTAGATTTACTTCGTTGGAATATTAGATGGTTAAAAATCAAGAATACGCGTTGTCGCACAAGAAGACACTCAGGTATTGCACCAATTATTGACTCTTACGTAAGAAGGCACGACTCAATAATGGTTACGATAATTCATCGCTCAAGATTTTATTTTATTGGTTCAATAATTGTTGCGTTGATATTTTATATTCTTTGTTGTTTGATAATTGTCATTACACAAGTATTTTTTATTATCGAAGCAATAATTCATATTATCTGAATAATATTATTAGATAACATTATTGGCAATGTCTAGAAAGTTCTGTCTAAGGAGAGGTTTGGTCACCTAATTGCGCGCCAGTAAGGAGAAATTCTTATTGGAAAGCTCCCTCTTTCCTGGGAACTGCCTGGTTGTCAATATTGTGATTCTGTAATATTATTTGTGAATAATTAATTATTGATTCATATGATGAGGAAAATATTGATTTTATGTGGATATAGATGGAGAAAATTTTTAATGTGACAATTGTTAAAAATTAATATTTTATCTTTTTCTGATAAAATAATTCATTTAAATATATATATTATTATATTTTAATAATATAATAATGGTGATATTTTTACAACGAATGTGGGATATATGAGTTTACGAGGAGGAAGAGTATTTTTGTTGCAATAAATGTTTAAAACATGTTAAACATGTAAATTGGACCCCATTTATCGGTGAAATTTGATTATAGCCTTTAAAATCGCCCGTTTGTGGATTTCGGCCAATTTTTGTTTGGAATTTGGAAAATCTTTCTTCTGCAAAGTTGTAGAGAATTGAATTTCCTATAAAAACTCGCAAGATTAGAATTTTCTGACAAAAGGACTATTTATTGTGAATTATTAAAGTTCCGGAGTTCCGAAATAATTGATTTTTGAAAGTTTTAATTATTTTTATTATGAAAAACGTTTTTGTCATTAAAGGTGGGGCTTGCATGTGATGAAAATGCTGAATTTCAGATCTTAGAAAGTGTGCGTAGGAAAATTTAATATATATTAATATTTTAATTAAATTTTCTGCTTTGATGTTCTAAGCATTTTCCTAATAATAGGGTGCTTAAGTTAGAATTAAAATTACACGTAAACTCGAAATTTTTCTCTCTATATTATCGGCGTATTCTTGTGAGTATTTTGAGTATACTTTGAGTATTGCTATACGGTGCAAGTTCAAGTTATACTTTATATCCAAAGATTCCAGGTGAAAAGACTCTTTCCAGGGTAAGGGATGTTATTTTCTACTCAAATGATATTATATCTTCAATATCATTATCTTTGAAATATTGGTTGGAACTTTTTATCAAATTTAGAACTTTTTCATATCGGGATTACTATTCATGAGTTATTATTCACGAGTTACTATTCATGAGTTACTTATTCACGAGTTCTTATTCATGAGTACTTATTCACGAAGCGTGAAGATGTTTTTTGTGAAATTTCTATCTTTTGGTGTCGTGAGTTATCGTTCACGATATCGGCACTATTCCTAATCTGGCACTATTCATCGAAAAATAAAATTTCTTTTTTTCGTCCAAAATATATATTCTGGATACTAGCTTTGATTGTATCCATGTTTTGATCATTCTTGAATTTTACACCACTATGATTATTTTTGAGGTATTTTTGGACGTGGATAAAACAAAGTACGAATCCTTAATCCTTAATCCTTGTCATTTTGTTTCACTGGATTCGTTTCTTTAAAAATATTTTTCATCATCCTCGGTCTTAAATGATGATATTATTGAATATCTTTGGCTTTGTAGTGCAAAGATGAATGATTTCGATGAATATCTTTGGCCCGTAGTGCAAAAGATGAAGCAGTGTTTAGATGAACATGACCAATCGATGAATATCTTTGGCACAGTAGTGCAAAGATGAATATTTTATTCCGGATATATATTGATTGATGTTACGAGGATAAAAGATAGAGCGATGAACTTTAAAATTCATACATAGAAGATAGTAGTTTGCATTCTTTACTTAACTCTTCTAATGAATTATTATTTCAGCATGCGAATATTGATTTAAAACTTGTTGTCTATTGTATTCTATTAGATTTTTCCTCGTTGAAGACTAACGATAATTTTGTTGTATATTATCTTAGTCATAATATTCTTTCTTGGGCTAGTTGAGCTCACCCTTTTCCTTTTTGTTCCATTTTTCTTCTCGAGAGGCGAGAATGTAGCGATTACTAGTCGGGGTATGGAATGAAGGTTCTAGAGAGAGTTGTTTAGTAGTCCTCACAATTTTGTAAAATAATGTATCAATAATTATGATGAGGATTTATTTATGTGTGAATATTGTCTCAGATGGCAATATCTCGTATTTAAACTCACGAGTTTATATGTTGTAATAATAAAGTTGTAGTTATTTTCGTACCATGTATTTGGCGACTCGAGAATGGGTTGGATGGAATGGACCTATTTTGGGGGCGCCACAGTTGTAAGACCCAAATTATTAATAAATGAAATTTATTTTCCTCTATTTATTATTTTGAAATAGTAAGGGTTGATTTGATTAATGTGGATAGTTATGGGTAAAATACGCAAATATTTGAATAAGCAAGTGGTTATAAAATATTCATTATTATTTCGGGGAATATTCGTTTGGTCGTGGAATATTCAGTACTTCGTGGAATATATTCGTATGATACTGTGATCTTTTGTGGGCCCCATAATGGAAAGCGATTGGATGAAGAAAATGACAAGTATAAGTTGTTTATAAATAATCGGTAGCAGTTGTTACCAATTATCATTGTTGGAATACCCGGTGGTTAAAACACAAGAATGTCTGCTGTTGTTGCACAAGAAGAAGATACGCGGTATTGCACCAATTATTGATTCTTACGTAAGAAGTCACCACTCAATAATTGTTACAAAGAATTCTTATTCAATATTTTATTTTATTTATTCAATAATTCACGCATTGATATTTTATATTATCGTTGTTTCAATAAATTGTCATTACACGGTATTTTCCATTATCGAGAGCAATAATTCATATTATCTCGAATAATATTATTAGATAAATGATTGGCAATGTCTAGAAAGTTACGCCTAAGGAGAGGTTTGGTCACCTAATTGCGCGCAACAAAAAGAGAGATCCTTATTGGAAAGCCCTCTTCCACAGGAGCTACCGTTCTTTAAGATCGTGATTACGTAATATTATTTGTGAATAATTAATTATTGATTTATATGATGAGGAAAATATTGATTTTATGTGGATATAGATGGAAAAAAATTTTAATGTGATAATTGTTGAAAATTAATATTTTATCTTTTTCTGATAAAATAATTCATTTAAATATATTATTTTAAAAATATATTAACGGTGATTTTTTTATAATGAATGTGGGATATATGAGTATATAAGGAGGAAGAGTATTTTTGTGGCATTAAATATTTTACACATATTTTGTGTGTTGGTGGACACAATTATTGACCGAAATTTGATTATAGCCTGTAAAATTGTCCGTTTGTAGATTTCGGTCAATTTCTGTTTGGAATTTGGAAAAACTTTCTTCTGCAAAGTTGTAGAGAATTGAATTTTCTATAAAAATTCGCGAGATTCGAATTTTCTGATAAAATGGCTATTTATTATGAATTATTTAAGTTTCGAAGCTCCGAAATAATTGATTTTTAGAATTTTAATTATGTTTTTTAAGAAAAACGTTTTTCAAATGTTGGTGGTCATCTTTAACATGTGCTTGGTGGCTGAAATCAGATTTCAAAGTGGGCGTAGGAATGTGTTTTGTAAATATTAATATTATATTAAATTTTCGCTTTGGTGTTCTAAAGCATTTTCCTATAAATAGGGTCTTAGGTTAGAATTAAAATCACACCGTAAACTGAAGTTTTCTCTCTTTATATTATTAGCGTATTCTTGTGAGTATTTTGAGTATACTTTGAGTATTGCTATACGGTGCAAGTTCAAGTCATAGCTTTATATCCAGGTGTTTCAACTAGAAATCTTGTCTTTTCGAGGTAAGGGATGTTATTTTATTTAGAAAATGATATTATTTCTTCAATATCATTATGCCGAAATATTGGTTGGAAATTTTATCAAATTTGGAACTTTTTCATATGGGAGTTCTTATTCACGAGTTCTTATTCATTTAATTACTATTTATGAGTTCTTATTTCATGAGTTCTTATTTATGAGTTACTATTCACGAGTTCTTATTCAGAGTACTATTCACGAAGCGTGAAGATATTTTTTTGTGAAATTTCTATCTTTTGGTGTGAGATTCTTATTCACGTATACTAAGATTATTCACGATACGACATAATTATTCACAAACACTAAGCCTTTATTCATCGAAAAATGAAAATTTTCCTTTTTCGTCTAAAATATCTATTGTGGATACTAGCTTTGATTGTATCCATGTTTTGATCATTCTTGAATTTTACTCCCACTCGATTACTTATGAAGTATTTTTGAACTTGGATTGTTTAAAATACAAATCCTTAATATTTGTTCTTTTGTTTCCTTTGGATTCGTTTCCTTTAAAATATTTTTCATCATCCTCGGTCCTAAATGATGATATTCTTGAATATCTTTGGCAGTAGTGAAAAGATGAATGATTTCTTGATGAATATCTTTGGCCCGTAGTGCAAAGATGAGCAGTGTTGAGATGAACATGACTGATCGATTAATATCTTTGGCCGTAGTGCAAAAGATGAGCAGTGTTTAGATGAACATGAATTAATCGATGAATATCTTTGGCTGTAGTGCAAAGATGAATATTTGATTTCGAGATATATATTGATTGATGTTACAGGATAAAATATCGACGATGAACTTTTAAATTCATATATAGAAGATAGTAGTTTGCATTTCTACTTAACTCTTCTAATGAATTATTATTTTCATTGCGAAGATTGATTTAAAACTGGTTGTCTATTGTATTCAATTAGATTTTCCCCGTTGGAGACTAACGATAATTTGTTGTATATTATCTTAGTCATAATATTCTTTCTTGGGCTAGTTGAGCTCACACCTTTTCTTTTTTGTTCCATTTTTCTTCTCGTGAGGCGAGGGAATGTAGCGAGCATGCCTGGGTGGGGTATGGAATGATGGTTATAGAGAGAGTTGTTTAGTAGTCCTCACCATTTTTATAAAATAATGTATAAATAATTGTGATGAGGATTTATTTTGGTATGTATATTATCTAGAAGACAATAATTGTATTTAAACTTACAGTATATATGTTGTCGTATTTTGCACGACAAATGTATTAATAAAGTTGTAGTTATTTATGTACCATGTATTTGGCGACTCAGAATGGGTTGGATGGAATGAACCTATTTTGGGGGCGTCACAGTTTATAAGTTTAAGAAGTGACTAAAATATTGTTATAATATTAATAATATTAGATGATGAGTTTATTAAGTGATATATAATATTTTTATAAATTTAAAGTCTTTAATATTTATCCTTGTTTTCGTCATCATCCTCATGCTTATATTGTGATAAAAGTCATCTGCGACTTACGTGCATAGATGGACTTGGTATGATTATGACCAGGGATTATTCGGTATAATCATGACCGTAATGTAACGAATGATGTGGTAAAAGTCCTCATTGGCTTGTAGTTCATTGATGGACAGTTGTTGGTATGATTATGACCAGGGATTATTCGGTATAATCATGACCATTGATGATTACATGAATATCCTTGGTCGTGGTGTAGGGATGATTCAATTTTATTTATTAAGCTGAGTATCAGCGATAAAATTGATGAAAAACTTTTTAAATCATAGAAGATAGTAGATTTTATGCTCTACTTGACTTTTCTAATGGATTGCTTATCCCGCTGCAGTTGTTGATCTAAAACTTGTTGTCTATTGAATTCTATCAGTTGTTATACTGTTGAAGGCTAAGAATAATTTATTCTGCATTATTTTAGTCATAATATTTCTTCTTGGGCTAGTTAAGCTCACCTTTTTTCTTTCATTCTCTTCTGTGAAATGAGAACGTAGCTGAGGACTAGTCGGGGAAGCGGAGTGGCGGTCAGATGATAGCATTAGTAGTCCTCACTATTCATTAAATAGTGTGACAATAAATGTAATGAGGACTCCATTGAGTGTGGATATTGTCTAGATGACAATATTCTTATTAAAACTCTTAGATTATGTTTTATCGTATTTTACACGACTGTTGTATAATTAAGTTGTATTTGAATTTTGTACCATGTATTTGGCGACTCAAGATGGGTGATGTATACCTATCTTGGGGGCGTCACATAAACTATAGGTCATATTTCACTTCAGTGATCCACCTTTCAATTTTTTCAATTAGATGATTGAACTATTAATTTTTTTCAATTGCAACAAATTGAACTTGCCACTTCAAAAATTGCTGACGTGGCTACTTGTGTGGGGCCATAGAAAGCTGGTGTGGTAAAAAAAAGTTTTTTAATTTTAGATTAAACAAATTTGATTTAATGGAGGGTAAAATGGTCCAACAACAATTAACATAAAACAAAAACTTAAAATATATCTTCATATCTTCATCTCGGGTTGCCTTCAGTAAAACAGGTTCTCCGTTTTCCTAAACCCTAATTTCAGTATTGTTCTTCGTAAAAACTTCATATTCGATTCAGTCTCTCCCTTAGATCTCTACATATCCATATATGCATCTTCATCATTTTAAAGCTTTATAATTCTGTTTGTTTCTCAATTAACAAACAGAACAAAACCCCAGCTCCCATCCAAATCACCGTCGAGCAAATCCTCCAGGAAGCACGAGAGCGTCAGGAAGCCGAAATCCGACGGCCAAAATAGAAAATTACAGATTCAATCGAACTCGCCGACTACCGCCTACGCAAGCGCAAAGAATTCGAAGACCTAATCCACCGTGTTCGATGGAACAAGAGCGTTTGGGTGAAGTATGCAAAATGGGAAGAGTCTCAAACAAGGGTCCCAAGCGGCCAAAAATGGTGAGCTGTGATTGCTGCCCATGTTTTGGTCACCACAAAAAGCTTGAGAAATATTCTAAACACGGTATAAATGGAGACGGTGAAATTGCTCAAGGTTTTTGACATCTATAACATTGAAATCAGATTTTCCTTATTATCTTAGTTCTCCTTCAACAATATGAAATAAATATCTCTGCAACAGGATTTGACGATGATAAAGAGCTTTTGATGTATTAAATGAATTTTGAAAAGAAGTTTGGACAGTCCACAATTTTTGTGACTTCGACTTTGATGGTCGAAGGTGGCGTTCCACCATCCTCAAGCCCAGCAGCGCTGCTAAAAGAAGTTATTCATGTGATCAGCTGTGGTTATAAAGACAAAACAGAATGGGGGTTGGAGGTAATTTCAAAATTTGGTCTGGGAACGAGCCTTAGACGTCAATTACAGAGACCACACTATGTGGCTGAAGTACGCCGATGTCGAAATGAAGAACACATTCATTAACGCTGATGATGTATTTTAAGTTAATGTTTGTTTTATGTTAATTGTTGTTGGACCATTTTACCCTCCATTAAATCAAATTTGTTTAATTTATAATTTAAAAACTATTTTTTTACCACACCAGCTTCCTATGGCCCTTATTAGTATAGCCGTCGCCAAAGCAATTTCGACGTGGCAGGTTCAATTTGTTGCAATTGAAAAAAATTAATAGTTCAATCATCTAATTGACAAAATTGAAAGGTGGATCACCGAAGTGGAATATGGCCTATAGTTTAGGGTACTAATTCATATTTAAGCCTTCCTTTTTCTACTTTCCATCCTTATTGATTCTGTCAAACAAATAGTTATTTAGTTTTTCATTCCAATTTTCTCTCACACGTTCACTTATCCCTTTTTTATTCATATTTTTCTCTCCTACTCTTTTATCTCTTTTTTTTTAATTTTTTTTTAAATCACACACGTAATAGTGTGCAGGTAACTTGTATATATAATGTTAGGATATTAACTATTGTCTGTTTATTAGAGGACCAAAAAAAATGTTTATGGACATATTTTTCAAGTTAAATGGTGTTTGATAGCTTCTAATAGGACTGAATACTGCTGATCGAATAAGTAGAATTGTTTTAGACTATTTGTTTGAATTTAGTGGGAAATTAAATGAGTCTTGGGGGCTGTTGTTTAGTACTTAATGCAACTGAATGACTTGTTATCCGAATCGGTCAGTCATTCAGTCCATTTGATTTGAATAAAAATGATTTTAATGACTAAATCAATAAGTCCAATTGAACTGATCAAATAAACTTTTATTTTGTATCTGAATCATCCCTAAGGCCACTGAACAGTTTTTTTACACATGTTGCCCCTATTTTACCCTCTTTTACACTTATCGATGATCTTCTCCATCACCAATTCAATTATTGATTTTTTGACTGACTGTGTATATGAGAGAGAGAAGGCGTTTCTGATAGTGAGAGAGTTTCTCGGATCTTCTCCAAGTCATGTTCCGGCTTATCGAACTTTCCAGCATATCCGATGAAAGAGATAAAAAATCAAAATTTTTGAATTTAAAGATTTGAGATTTAAAAATGGGTGTCTAAAAAATGAAATTAAACTATTAAAAGTATGAGAATTAAATGTCATTCAAACAAAAAAAAATTGAATTATGTGTGTCGAATTGATGGAAGATTTCGGATTAACAAATAAACAGAAATTGTGGAAATTCTTGGTGTTTGGAATATGAATCTTTTGTTTTTGTTTTGTTGAAGTCGGTGAGGTGGAGTGAGAATGATGAATTAGTAAAAGGGTATATCTAGGTTTTAGAAAGAGAATTGAAGACTTTGGAGTAAACAAAGGAGTGGGATATGAAGTGATTGAGGGGTAAAATAGTAAAAATTTGTAATTTACATGTTTCGTACATATTAATTATCAAACATTTTTTTTCATTTAGTATTCAAAATTCTATTTTATTCAGCCCATTTAGATTGCTTAAACATTCATAACTGTCTTATTTAGTTTTATCAAACAACCCTTTAATGGAACTAACAGAATAAACACTATTGGGCTAGCTTATTGGGTCAACAGGATTAGTGAATGACCTATTACGTTAGTATCCTTTCAAGTAGTAAAAGAATTTTATTCTTTACATTTGGATCTGGTTACCATGAAGTTAACTTCATGGTAATTTTGTCAATTGACCAATACAATGTTGACACGTAGAGGAAGAGATCACTTCCTAACCTGCGTGTCAACACTGTATTAGTCAATTGACCAAAGTTAACTTCATGCTAACCAATTCCTTTACATTTGATAGAAAAGTACCATCTTTCACATATTCAGATTTTTAAGGTGGGTGATGATCGTGTTGTTGTGACGCCCCCAAAATAGGTATACATCACCCATCTTGAGTCGCCAAATACATGGTACATAAATCAAATACAACATAATTATACAACCGTCGTGGTAAAATACGACAAAACATAAACCGAGAGTTTAAACAAGAATATTGCCTTCTAGACAATATCCACTCTCAATGGAGTCCTCATGTATGAGATACAAACTCAAATTCAGGTCCTCATTACATTTATTATCACACTATTTAATGTAATAGTGAAGACTACTAGCTAATACTATCATCCCAACCATCACTCCGTTCCCCGACTCGTCGATTACGTTCTCATTTTTCAAGAGAATAAAGTGAAAGAAAGGGTGAGCTCAACTAGCCCAAAGAAGAAATATTTTGACTAAGATAATGCGAATAAATTATCATTAATCTCCAACAATGTTAAAACTGATAAAATACAATAGACTTCAGGTTTAACAGTAGCAGAACAAACAATCCATTAAAAGAGTCAAGTAGAGAATAAAATCTACTATCTTTTATGATTTAAAAGGTTTTTCATCACTTTTATCGCTGAGACTCGGCTTAATAAATAATCCACATCATCGAATCACCCCCGCACTACTACGCCAAGGATATTCTTTAGTATCACGACCACAAATTATCCATGCACCACGGCCAAGGACATTCGTGTATTCATCAATGGTCATGATCATGCCAACAATCGTCCATCAATGCACTACGGGCCAATGAGGACTTTTACCACATCATTTGTAACATTACTACCATGATTATACCTAATAATCCTCGGTCATAATCATACCAAGTCCATCTATGCACTACATGTGCCACGGATGACTTTCAACATAATATAAACATGAGGATGATGACAATGATATAAGAATTCAATAAAACAAGTTCATTTAATTAATTTGTCCAGAACCAATAACGCCCAAATTGTCAACATGATATCGCTTTGTAGAGTAAAATTCAAGAATGTTCGTAAGAATATTTTCATGAAAAGATATCTTTGGATGAAGCGCTTAAATATCAAGGATATTCCACTAATTTCATGGAGTATAGAAGTCAAAACTTTAACCAACCGAGTATATTAAAGAATGGAATAACAAAAGAAATCAACATGCATGGTGCTTCAGATGTATAAAAGTTATTCCAACAGAATAATAAGTAACGGAACCAGTCAAAGTAAATTCACACCGGCAGGATGTTCCAAATGTAATAATAAAGAATAGAATAACAACAGAAATCACCATGTATGCAGATATCAGACAGACAAAGTTATTCCAACGAGAATAATAAATAAGCGGAATCAAAGTCCCACAGAAAAACTGCATGCATGTGATATTCCAACAGAATAATAAAAAGACGAAACCAGGTCCGGCGTAAAAGGCACAAATAGGATATTCCAACAGAATAATAAAGACGGAACCAGGAACGGCGTATAACGCACATACATGATGTTCCAACAAAATAATAACGAATAGAATAACAACAGAAATCACCAAGTATAGGGTGAAATGGCATGATACAAAAGTTATTCCAACAGAATAATAAAGAATGGAATAACAGAAGTTCTCTTCATGAATATGAAAAAAAAAATACCCCTTACCGTAAAAGAAACTGGATATAAGAGTAGGGAAGTAGCAGAATACTTTTCTATAGTTTTTCTATAATTTCTCTCTCTGGAGTTTTAGTGAATTCGTAAGAAATAATGAAGGAATGAGCTTCTATTTATAGGAGAATGGAAGTGCACTGTTCATGAACGAAATTATTTTGCAGAATCACGTATCAAGGTTTTGATATCATACCAATGCAAATGTCAATCAACTAACCAATAGGATTCAAGCAAAAATTAAAATATAAGACATATATATATAAACACATGCTAAATATATATATATATATATATATATATATATATTATATCCACCACTTGATTTTTTTATCCCCCCATAACCAACATCAATCCCCCACCCTCCCAAAATCACTTTCACTACACTCTTACACATCACTATCACACTATCACTTTTCCACCATTTTTCACTCACACACACATCACACACCTATCACTTTCACATATCATTTTCTCCCACCATATACTCAATACATACATATACTTCCATACGTATACTCTTTCTCCCTCCATTTCCAAAATCATTTTTTCAACACAAATGGGCCGCACATGTGGGCCCCACTTTTATTATAAAAAATTTCTACCGATTATTTTGGAAAATGGTTAAATGGGGGTCCATAAAATAAGTAAAACTTCATAAAAACCACCTTAATAATTTTAACAACATTTATCATCTTTATTATAATTCACAATATTAATCGATCAGGTCGTTCCCAGGAAAGAGGGGGCTTTCCAATAAAGATTTCTCCCTATTGGCGCGCAATTAGATTATCTAACCTCTCCTTGACAGAACTTCTAGACATCGTTAATATTGCAAATCGTAATATTAATAACTTTGTCGTCTCAATTATTGATTTAATAATACATAAAATATCAACAATAATTGAATCAAATAACGTGAGATACTATGCAACAATTACTATAGCAATAATTGAACAAAACTGAATGACTTCTCACGTAAGCATCAATAATCAAATACCGTGTGTTCTTATGCAACCACGCGTAGACATCGATATTTTTAACCGGTGTTTCAACAAGATTAACAGTAAAACTTCCGCCGTTATTTTCATAAAAATATTTTTGTCATTTTCTCAATCCGACAATAATTCCGTTGTGGGGTCCACCAATGATTGTGCCGTCGTACGAATATTCCCTGCTAAAACGAATATTCCCCGACCAATCGAATATAATATAACAACTTGCATACTTTGCAGAATTTATAAATACTACCCACAACTATAACATTATATCAAATTTATTCCATAATATTCAAAAATGATAATTATAGAAAATTCATCTTTATTTATAAAAGTTGGGGTCTTACAGTTGTTGCGAAAGAAATTTGCAATAAGAATATGGGATGTTATACTTTTCATATTTAAATGTCAAACATTGCAGTTCTTTGCACTAAAAGTTTTATAATTATTCAAAATTTATTTATAATTGTCAAAATAACAAAATTGTACACGTAGTTGTTCTTGTCAATCAACAAGTTCGTTATAGAGGACGAGGAATGTGTTAATGTTATCAAAATATATTAGGAATTTGTAACTTCAATATGAAACTTTTATTATGTTGACATATATGTTTAACTCATTACATTTTCTATTTTTTATGAAATTAGGCTAAAATTGTTTGAATTACTCAATATTTTGTTTGAATTATTTATTTTTATCTGTTGTACAATGAATATTGTATTTAATTTTTTTTAGTATGTCCAGACAAAATTATTTACTTGTTCAACATAGTTTAGAGGAGTAAAATAATAAAAAATTGTTATTCAAAATTTTTAAATATAAAAATTATCAAATAATTTTATTCATTTAGTATTTAACTCTATTCAACTTATTCAAATTACTTAAATATTAAGAACCGTTTATTCAATTTTGTCAAACAATCACTTATCGGCTGTCAACGTGTATAAATATTTTTAATGATTAATCTTAGCTTACATCAATTTATATTAGATAAATTTAAGTACATTTCGTATTTTATGTTATGGTCAAAAGTAGGGGTGTTCAACCGGTTTTTATCGGACCGAACCGGACCGGTATCAAAATCGTCCAAATCTTAATACCAATATCAGCATCGATTGAATCAGATAATTTAATCCCATGCAGACGGGTTCTAAGATCGATTCAATCTCGATTTTTACCGAAAATTAATATAATTATTATTTTTATTATTATTTTATTATTTTTATTTTTATTTTTATTTTTATTATTATTATTTTTATTATCATAATCATTATTTTATTATTATTAATAATAATAATTATTTATTAATAATAATAATAAAAAATTAAAAAAAAGATTTTAATTCTGGCCCTATCTGGATTTATCTTAGAACTAAGAAAACAAGGAACCTAAAAGCAGATCTTAGTTTAACCTAAGACATATCTGGGTTTTTGTAAATTTGCATCAACCTAAGTACATATTTATATCGAACCGGCCGATTCGGACCGGTCCAATTCGTTAAAAAAATCAAAAAAACCGACATAAATGCACACCCCTAGTCAAAAGAAACAAGTCTCCTTTTAAAATACCAAAAATAAAAAAATAAGACTATTTTTGTATAAATGATTGAAGGAGTAATAAAATTAGACAGAGAGACTTTTTCTCAATATTTTTTTGGATGGTAACACTTTCTCCACTCAGTATATAAGATTAATTTTGATTTTTAAATGTTAATTTGAGATATTTTTAAATTTATAATTAAAAAAAACTCGCAATATATTTATAAAAAATATGAACTATGTAAAAAGTATTCTAATTACAAGATTTATTTTGTTCATATGTTAAAATATCAATTTGAGATATTTTTAAATTCAAAATTTTTAAAAAAACACAATATATTCATGAAAATATGAACTATGTAAAAATTACTCTAATTACAAGATTTAATTTTCTTTCAGTATGTTAAATTGATTACATCAATTTTGATTTTAAAAATATTTTATATTGACTTAAAAAATTAAGCTTAATCTTATACTATATTTGTTTCAAAATTATAGATAAAATTTAACTTTTGATCAAATGACGGTATATTAAACTTTAAAATTGGTATGATTTATAAAATTTAGAATGAAATAAAATTTGTGATTACAATTTTTGTTAGAAAAAAATAGATGTGCATAGCTGTGCAAGTTCCAAATGTAAATAATTTATGATTGTAGAGTTAAGTCAAAGTAATCATTGACTGTCACTCTACTACCGTATAAACGTAGGGTGAATCCTCATATTTAGAGTGACTTAACTCTACGATCGCAGACTATGTATATTTGGGAGTTTGCACAACCATTTAAAATATATATATTTTTTATACAATTATAATAATTGTATCAACTAAAATTAAGTAACATTAATTTGAAATTTAATATATTATGGTTTGAAGGGACGGAGTAGTATTTTAGAGTAGGGCTGAGCAAGTAACCAAATTGAAACCGAAACCGCAGCAAAAAGCGCACGAACCGTACCAATTAAAACCGCACCAACGGTTCCGGCCTATGTGGCGATTTTAGGTGGTTGAATAACCAAATTTACGGTTCTGATTTGGTTACTAGTCGAAACCGCACGCATAAAATCGAAACCGCACCATGTGTGTGTATATATTATCTCTAGTAAATTCTAAAGTTACTTTTCACTTAAATACGCTCAGAGAAACCCCAGTCTTGCATTGTCATTATTTTCACCAATTGAAAGAAGATGGTTAGATGTTATAGAGTCAAAAATTAAGTAATTGGGTTTTGAAATTTTGAATTTGTTTGATGCGTTATTAGAGGGGCTTATAGCTGAGGGGCCAAATTCGTTGGTTCGAGCATTTGATGCATTAGTTAAGGTCAATGCTATAATATTAATAGTCTAATAAATTATTTTTCAAATTAAGTATAGTTAGGATTATATTCTATAAGTCCTTCCTGCAATATACTTCAGTATATACTTTTAATTTTTGGGGAACTAGATAAACCTTCTTGCTTGTTATCGAATATATGGTCTCCGTTGTTTTATATAACGTTTGTTTTAGTTTTAAAGCATCATTCCTTTATTATAAACTAAAATTATTTTACGTGTCTCACTGTTCTATGATTTGATGGTGAATTTGACATGTTTTGCAGAAGAAACTTTGGTTCTATGCTTGATATAATTCTCATTGCCGACTATGTCACTAAGTTAATTGCTCGATGTAAGTTCTATGTTAAATTTTATAGAAGGCTTAGATTTTTTTTTTGTTTCAATTGGTTTTGGAACCAAAACAAGCATCAGACACTTTTTAAAACCTCACCGCATTCAATCACACACGCGGTTTTTGCATACGATTTAAAATTTTTAAATCGCATCTAAATATTCGGTGCGGTTTGAACTTCAAATCGCACCATGCTCACCCCTATTTTAGAGAGTGAGACGTGAGAATTGGACGGATCAAACGTTCATGATGTAAGAGAGACCTTTGGTTCTATAATAGCACTTGAACAAATACCATTCTGGGCTCAATACATGGGCTTTTTAAAACATTTTGGAACACACTCTGGTTTGGGCCTCAAAAAGATTTTACATAAATATATATATATACCGTTTTGACTTTTATCAAGTCAAAAAATTAAATTAAAATGAGGCTTTTTTTTATGATTTGCAGGTTATAACATTTTCTCCTCTATTTATGACCGAGTTGAAGTCTAAGGCCCCCCATGTATTTCATATTTCATTCGTAACAAGACCATGACACTCAAAATGCCCATGTCCCATATAATGTTAAGAGTTTTAATTTTTTTTATTGGAAATGATATGTCGTTATTATATTGATTAAACATATCTCTTATGATTGACTAATCATAAAATATTATTATTTTATTTAATATCACATTATTTAAGACATATAAAAAATATATATTTTTTTAGGTTTTCTCCCAAAATGTTAAATAATAATTAAATGAAAAAACCGGGAGAAGTATTGTTTTACTTTTGTATAATATATATGGGTGTAAAATGAACAAACAGTTCGGGTTCGATTCGGACTCGCTCGACTAAAAGTTCAATTTGAGCTCGACTCGAAATATAAATGAGTCAAATATGAGCACATTTTAAAGTTCGATAAATTACTCGAACCTCCTCAAATTATAATTTTTTATTGATATTTGGATCATATTCGTTGGAAAAGTCCAAACTCTTCGGGTTCGATTTAGAATCGTCTTTTCATTTCAGTAGCTAAATGAGTCTCAATCAAACCTTATTTTATACTCGATAAATTTTGTTAACCAAATCTGAGCAATTCAATACTCGGATCAACTCGGTTCGTTTACACCTTTATGTATATATCTTTAAATATGACGTCAACTGTGCATGTAGATAAACATATGTTGATCAGAAAGTCAACCCTAGAATTAGGACAGAACCTACCACTCCTACTACCATTCTCGCATTGGAAGTAGGAGTTAGTTCGATTATTCAAGTAAAAGTCACAAATTCCAAAAGAATAACACCACTGCCTGCGTGACTCCAACGTCACCATTAGTAGTACATTTTTATTCTCAATTAGCAGAATTCGCTTACAATTTCCACAAAACCTATTCTATATTTAATCTTCTTTCTAATTCATGGACCATACTACAAGTCTTCTTCTTTTTTTTTTTAATTTCGTTTTAGAGAATTTTTTTTTAACTTATCTCTTAATATTTATCGTTTAAAAATTTTAATTAATCTCTAGACTATTAATCTTAAGATTAAATAATTTTAATCACATATTTATGTTATATGAGATTGTTCGTGACATAATTTAAAATAATCTCATATCATGTTTATTTTGTCCAATATTATTTAATGATCAAATAAAAACTTATTCAAATTTTCATACCCTTACAACTAATATTAAAAATATTATATTCTCATTATACCCTTACCACTAATATTAAAATTATCATATTCTCGTTATAATACCAAGTTGGACATGATATTAAATAACCCCTCTTTCAAGTCGTTTTATTATTCCGAGACTAATAATTTTAAAAACTCAAAATTAATAGTTCAATCTCAAATTAATATAATTCTAGCAAAGAAACATAGCCTAAGACTAAGAGTATATTTGTTCTTTTTCTTGGGACATTTTTTTGGACCAATACAATTAATTGATAGTACCACTTAGTTAAGAACAAGTATATTATTATTAGTTAATTGTTGGCTTGTGCATTCTTGGCCTCCTTGGAATGCACTTGGCACTCACTCCTTCCATCTCTTTATCCTGTGAGCTCCTGCAAAGTGCACAACAGCCCATGAATTGTAGTACAAAAATTCCGAAAATAAAAAGGACTACTAGTTTATTTTATAAAACTATTAGTGTACACTTAATTATATAGTTAATCATAAAAGTATATGCTTAATTATAAAGATATACTAGTGGACATAGTTAGTTATATAATAGTAATAATTGGTTCTATGAACTGAACTCATCACATGACTAATGAATGTAAAAGCTGTGGTGTATCATCAATTTGTTGGAATAAAGATCTTCTTTCTGCCTCTAAATTAAATTGTCAACTGCACATTCTAGCAGAGTCCCCACAGGGTACAAAAATGGAAATCGTAAAGATAACTGAGTTGACTGATGATTGAGACATTGTACCAAAAGAGATGAGGGGTGAGCAGCAAGTAACTTAGCTGGGTACAAGAGTATGGTTTCAAATTTAAAGTCAGAACAGATATGGAACAAGATACCAAAAATCTTGGCAAAAAAATGAAAATAAAATAAACTTAGAATCAAAATATTTCATGCGTAAAATCTTTTTCCAGTTTGTGAAATTTCTTGTCCAAGAGTATAGATAACATAAAGACAAAGGCCCAGAGCCTTTTGCTTTAGAAGTATTATAGCTTGTGGGATTTCTTGATAAACAGAGCAAAGGCAAACACAATTAGACTTTGGAGGTGATAAAGCTTAGCAACCCCACCACATATTATTTATACTGGTCTATTAACTAAAGCCTTGACTAAATTTAGTAAGCTTTTTAACAAATCCAGCTTACTTTTCAAAGATAAAATATAAATCAAACATTACCCATATCAAAAGGGTTGAAAAAGGGTGTTTTGTTCTTTAGAAACTAAAATTTCGCAAATTGACAAAAAAGGGTAACACTTTTATAGACAACCAAACAAAACTATGCATCATGTGAAAAACTCTGCAAGTGCAAGTCAGAACACTTGGAATTATATTATCAACTGTTAGTGGGTGTGTTAGTTTCATTTCAAGACAACTACTATTCATTCCCACTATACTCAACTACAAACCAAAACAAAAACTAAAATCCGGCAATCAGAACTTAGCAATTTATAAATATATATACTGATCCATACCAAATGCTTATTATGGTATGGTATGGTATGGTATTGTTGAGACAAACATATCTATAGTCGTTCATATAATATTTGACGGTATAGATAAAATATATGAACCGTCCAGTCCAATCATATTTTAACTGAACTATCCAATTTTATATCAACGGCCGAAGATATATTTGTCTGAATAATATCATAATAAATTTTTATTATTAATCATATATATATATATATATATATATATATTACTCACCGATCGGCATTGTAAGAAGAGGATCTCTTCAGAACTGGAAATTCGTCCTTTTTTGTCTCTTGTAGCAGGCTCCCACTGAAGTACTCCTTGTCCTCTATAGTAATTTTCCCTCCATTTCCAATTCCAAAGTTGGGATTTTCCTTTTCCTTCTCCTTTTCTTTTTCCACCTTATTTTCCTCCCCTCCTCCACGTGGCAGCCTTGGCTTGTACTGCGAGATCAACGAAAAACCCGGGTGATCTTTAGTGTACCCGGGCCCACAGTCCTTGAACGAGATCGAGCCGCACGTTAACAGGTGCATCAACACTGTCGACGCTTTCATCCGTCCACTTGGGTGATTATTAGCCGTCAGATCATCCCTACCGCCAGGATGTCTGATCAGTTCGCCGTCGGCTTTCATCAACGACTCTAGTGTTTCTGGACTCGAATCAGACGGCGGTGGTGAAATCTCCTCCCTGCTCAGCTCTGTAGTGTGATTAGTTTGGTTTACAACCAAGTTTTCTTCTCTTTCCTCTTCTATTTCCTGAACTCCTCGTCGCCGGCGCCGCTTCTCGTCGGTCTGAGTGGACGCGTTGGCTGCGACTCTTCCGGTTAACTCGCCGCTGGAATCGGCCTTGTAAACTACCTTGTACTCGTGGAGATCAATCGCGCTCCAGGATTGATTTCTCCGCCGCATGACCACGGGAAAATCGGTAACGTCGCCGGGCTTGGAAGTTTCCGGCTGTGGCTGTTGTTTAGAGGTCAAATTTTTTGGTCGGTCAATTTTAGAGACCAATGCATCTTCCAGAAGCTCCGATCCTTTAAGAACATATTCCTGGCCGTGGGCTGGATAGATGAAATCGTTTTCCCCTAAATCATGCCACTCAAATCCATTCTTGTAGTTCCTGATAATTGAACATAATACTCCATAAATTAGCTGGAAAAATATAATGCTCCATAAATTAACTAAAATACAATTATATATATATATATATATATATATATATATATATATATATATATATATATATATATATATATATATATATAGTATTAATGTGTAACTTAACAGGTCACGGTTTAACAATATTTCAATTGCTGAACTGTTTGATGAAAAAAAAGTATGACCGTTTATGTATATTTTAATAAATTTACCGTTTGGAGGACCAGGAATACGTGGCGGCCATGGATTTTCCACGAAGAGAGTTTAAGCGATTGATCACATCTGAAGAATTAAATTGAAAAAAAATTAAACTCCTTGTTTAAGCAAAAATATATAAGAACATATAATTATAAAATTAAATACCTCGGAGATAGAGACCGTCGGAGGAGGGAGAGAGGGGGACTTCAATGAAATGAGGGTGTTCGAGCTGGCCGTTTCTGGTTAGATAATAAACGACGGCAACTTTTCTGTCGGATTTGTGTTTTGGCGGAGGCTCAGTCCATACTCTGTTGCGTTCGGGGCTGGTTTCCGGTCTCTGATCTCTCCATTTGTTGTTGGTTGATGAGAGCATTTGGAGCTCTGAATTACTTCTTCCTAATCTGGAACTTGAATTGATCACCTCCATTAACGGAATTAATAACCCAGAAGTTAAGCAGAAAAATGTGGAGGAATGTTTAGAGAGAGGAGGGAGAATGTTGTTGTGATTGTGATTGTGATGTCAGGGTTTATAAGAGAGGAGATGGGGAGAGAGGAGAAGGAACAGAAAGTTTCAAAATAGGATGCGGCTGACAACAACCATCAAACAAATTTCTCCATAACAACTTTATATTTTTTACTCAATATAATATTTTTGCTATCTACTCTTTTGCAGGTTCTTGTTTTTTTTTTTGAACTTCAAATATGATTTTCCTATTTACAATAAATCATATAAATATAACCGATAATTTATTATTTATTGGTAATTAGATACAAAAAATAATACTCCTAGTAAAAAACTTAGGACTTTCGGGAGGTACTCTCGGGAAACAATTTTACTAAGTAATAATTAAATAAATTATGAATTATTATTTTATAAACGTATTAAAAAATTAAATACGATTTACTAAATTAATTAATTTATATTATTAATTTAATAAAAGAGCGAGACAACTAGAGATGTTAATTAAGACGTGACTAACCAAGTAGTTTGTATTGAAGTCCAAATGTACAATAATAATAATAGAGGGAATTCTCATATTCAAATATTTGTATTTTGTGTATCATTTTCTGTTGGGCTAATAACAATTTGTATAAAACACATTCAAATGTATTTTTATTAATTATTTCAATAATTAAATTCTAATTTGCTATTTCAATTATCTTTAAAAAATTAGTACAAGTATTTTACTATTATAAAAATATTAAGCCAAAAATACCGATCGGTCAACACATTGGACTTACGCAACTCACAAGATCCTACGTGACATTGGTTTTTACCGTCGCTATAACGATAATTTTTATGTAAAAATATTAATTCTATAAATAATTTTGAGTGTATTTATTTGTAAAAATTATATTTTAAAAGATAATCGGTACCCGATCCATTAGAAAATAACTCCACTTTAATACACCGTTCACTCGAGGGAACAGAATCATTCACAAAATTTATAAAATTTTAGATATATTTTAATTTCTTACATGTTTATACTTAAAAAATAAATATAATGAATGTGTAGTCTTAAAATTTTAAAAATTATTTTCTCCGTTCTTTAATATAAGTCATTTTAGAGTTGTGCATAAGTATTAAAAAAATGATTGTATAGCATTAAATATAATATCAATTGTCTATATTTTTCTTATATCGAAAAAAGAATGTTATTTATTAGGTAAAAAATAATTTTATCCATAAATTATATAGAAATAAATAAATAAATTCGTTTTACCATTGCAATTTATGTATTTATTTTCTCAACCACTTATTTTGTCCAACCTAACTTTTATGTGAATTTCTATTTTTTTCTTCCATTTTATAATCATTGGAGTAATAATCTCAGGTCCAAATTTAAAAATAAACAAGTAATTTGAGATTAATAGTTCTATTATTATACTTTTTTAATAGGAGGTGATATTACTAAATCTTAAACTAATTACTAAACTCATGATCTCTTTTTATGTGAACATGATAATTGAACATAAAAATTAAATATAAATAAATGAAATTATAAATCACTGGTAAAGAGTTTTTGTAAACTCCTACAAAGCATTGGGATTTGGGACCCTCAATCAAACACGTGGCACCTCCGAATTGTGAATGTGATGAACCTGAGTTGACTAGGTGGTGCATGACCCAGATTAGAAATAGAGTAGAAAATAATAGGGTGCCGCGTGTGTGTGTTCTCATTGTCATTGACGTTAAGTCTTTTTGAAGGAGAGCAAATTTTTTGTCTCTAATTTTTCTATTCTTTTTTGTTCTTTATTTAAATTTTGATATATAATCTTTTATTTAATATTAATTAATTTTAAAATTAAATAAAAAAATATGTATCAAAATTTAAATAAAAAAACATAAAAAAAATAAAAAATTTAAGAACAGAAAGATCTGCTCTCTCCCCGGAGGGCCTTACCTTATTCTTCAAATAATTAAAAGTACACTTCAAACTTATTGGTGGACGGTGGGTGGTCTTCTACATAATTTGTTAGGCCTATAAAGACCAAATACAATGTCGGTTAATACTACTGCTCCTTCAGGTCTGTTTTAAAAAAAAAAAACAAAAATTAAGGAATATTAATAATAATACTTTATTTTATTAATTAAAATGAGTATACAATCTTAATATTATCCTTTAAAATTTGTTAAAAAAGATAAAAAATAAATAATTTAATATTTAATGCAGGAATAATATGATAAATTAAGTCATTAATACTTTCTTAAAATTTACAAACGAAACAAATTACACTCCAAAAATACAAGGAAAAAAAATCGGAGGGAGTAGTAGTTTCCCCCCAAAATAATTGTCCATTCATTTGTAGTAAATTTTAAAGATAAAAATGGGAAATTGTTATTTACAAGAAAAATTTAATATTTCCACAAGTTTTTACTCGTATGAATGCGGGGCATATTTACTATTTATGCAAAGAGTCTTGCTAATTAAACTATCAATTTTCTAAAAATATGATATTTAATAGTCTCTATATATAGTTGATTTACAATAATTATAATTTTTCGTAATAAAATTATATAAATATTTTAAGATTAGCAAACTAATTTAAAATAAATCATAAAGCAAATTTATATATGTTCCTCTCCTATTTTTCTTTGTATTTTTCTGTGCAGGTGAAGTGTGAATGTGCTGAAAAGTGAAACACAAAGTCAAACATATCTGCAAATAGATGGCTAAACTCGTGGGAGTAATTGCACGTGAATGTGCACATGCATCTACCAACATTCTTGCCCCCAATGAATACGTACATTATTTGGATTTTAAAATGATATTTACGCATTTAAATATTGAAGTGATTAAATTATTTGAATGTCAAATTATCTCTCTCTCTCTATATATATAAAGCTGCTCTCCTAGTTGTTGGAAATATCCGACCTATATATGTTTCTTTAAAATTATATCTCGATTTAAAAGATTAATTTGTTAAGTTTATGGTCTATTAGAACATATATCCTTAATCTTTCTCTTTATGTTTCGATGTGAGACTCTACTATCACGCCGTACCTTAATACCAAATCGTGATAAGTTCAAGTGCTGAAACTCTTACTAACTTTACTCTACGATTTCAAAAAATACACTCTACTGCTGAGTCATTTTAAAAGAATCTTAAAGCAACGTAGCAATAGTGACTCAAAACGAACATCTCTTAGTGATTAGACAGATCTAAGTGATCTTTTGTAAATCAAGTATGTGTGATTTGAAGAATTTTTTGTGAATCAATGTGTAAAAGTTTTTTGTGAATTGTAATCTTGGTGATTATCTCCTTAGTGAAAAAGAATAAAAGAGATGATTATGAGATTTTTGTGCTATGAACTTCTTAAAAATCTCGTATTCTTTTAAAATTCGGCATTTCTATTTCTATTACTCTATGTTTTATATCTATGACTTATTTCTACACTAACTCACTAAATTTAGGAATTATGAATTTCCTTATAATCTTTGAAGGGTTTTTACTAAATATTATGTTGTGCTTAATCAATCAATTAACTGATTTAAAAATATATCTTTAATTTTTTTTTTTAAAGAGTCTATTCAACCTTCCATTCTAAATCTCTTTGTGCTTATTTGAGAATAACATACATGGTCTAGAAAATGCGTGGAAAAGAAAAAGAATCATAACAAAAAAAAAATGGTCTTGAGGTAAGATTTATTTTATTTGTGAGAATTTGTTTTTCTGTATTTTATTTTTGAGAAAGCATCAAATGTGACATCTTTTAAAAAAAGAAAGAAAGAAAGAAAGAAGTTTCATATGATGTGTCCAGGACAAGGTAAAACATCAGACTTAAATGTTGCATTAGAACTCGTGCGTGAGGAATGAGGTGGGGTTTCATTTACATTGACATTCGACAGATGAGAAAAATGGCAAAAAGAGTAGACCATTTCTCCACATTTAAATGTTGCAATACTAGTAGTTTTGCCTTGGCAGATTTCTCTCTCATCTAATAAATTTTGGAAATCTTTTGTGTTACTAATTGATGAAATTCCAACTTTTTTTTGGGAGGAAAATGCATCTTCCACTTAAGATTTATATGTATTTTTACTTGGCCAATTATGTTTTAAAAACATACAAGTCCTACACCTGACATCAGAGCAGTGATCTCAAAGGATTGCTTTAGTGGTCAAGGAGGTTTTGCTCTCTTTTTTGATTTATCGAGTTCAAATATTGGGGCCAACACCCAAGAGAAAATCTAGACTATGTGGGGTGCCTCCTTAAGATCGTCCGGAAAAATATTTAGTCTTATTTGACGCATAAGTTGACCCGAATATATTTTTACTGTTCAAATAAAAAAAAATGATATTGAAGCAGTACCCTACAATTTTTGGTAAAAAAAAAAGTAACTAATACCTCGTAAGAGAAGCAAATGAAAGAAATTTGAATTAGTAACTTGATTCAATTTCCAAAAAGAAATCAAAGTTTTTAAATTTTACTATGCCTAAATTATACACCAAGCATCGAAAATCCTAGTTTTGGGTATGTTTCTCTTTAAATCTTTAGCCATTAAGTTGTAGGTCAAGTAATATGAGACCTAATGCGTTGTCTTCTTATATGTTAGTGGTATAAGCTTATGGGCTTGTCACGAAACCATTAACTGGTTCTTCATAAAAGGGATGATGGATTTAAAAGAAGAGCTCATGTGTAGCAGGAAATTGCTGTCTCAAAGCCATGCCTTCATTAAAATTAAGTTATCCACCATAAAAGATAGTAACAACAAGTCAAGTGGATATAAAACTTTAATCTATATTAGTAGCTAGCTAGCTAGCTAGATAGTATTAAATACTATTAGCTAATTTAGTAATTTAGTCCACGCTTTCATAATTAATAATCTTGAAAGATCAAAAAGTTACATTAATTATAAAAATTAATATTTTCACAAGTAAAATGAGCACCATATATATATATATATATATATATATATATATTCTAATTTAAAATAATAAATAAACGCCACACTCATGTGACAAAGATATTATAAAAATATCATAATTTAGTTGTAAATATATGAATTTCCTAATTATAAAGTTTGTATATACTTTTTAATCGAAAAATATTTATGATTCAACTATTATAAAAGATTCACTTTTAGCTTCTAATTTTTACTTTGGAACGCAATAAATCACGGGCTTATTCTATTTCTTGAAGATTATGTTAAGCCCATTTTAAAATAAGATGTTAAGCCCATTGATGTTTCAAGGTTGTTCTTTGGGCCATTAGCCAACTCCGTATTCATTTTGACAAAAGCTATAGTTTTTGGGCCTCTAGCCTAATTTTCAAGTTCTATGATCATATTGTTACTATCGCTTCAGATTTTTATATTTTTTCATTCAGTTTTAAGTAAATTTTGGATGATTTGTTTATCTTATTTCAAGTAAATCTTATTTGAAACTTATAAAAAAAATATCAAAACTAGTTTATGCTTTGAAATTAATTCATGATTTTGTTTGAATATAAAAACAAATTTGATTTGATACTTTGAGCATTTGAGAAATCATTCAAATTGAACTATAACAAGTGACCGAAGTAAATTTCTAAATTGTATCTAAATGTTTTTAATTTGAAATTTATTTTTTAGTTTGAATTATGAATATTTATTACAATTTGTAAATATTATTATGATTAGTTCAAAAAAAAATTATTTAACTTAAAACAAAAAAAGTTAGTTAAAATGTCACTTCTGGAAAAGATTTCTGGATCCAACCCTGTTAATGTATGTATATATATCAAATTTTAATTATATTCATTAAATTTGAACAATATTATTATAATTATGTAATCTGTATTTGAGAATTATAAGTTGATATCTAAATTATATATATATATATATATATATATATATATATATATATATATATATATATATATGTGTGTGTGTGTGTGTGTGTGTGACATTAATATTTTTATGACTTTTGATTTACTTTATTGTAAGATTCATGCATCCATGTATATATATCAAATTATAATTATATATATTCATTGAATTTGAACATGTATTATTATAATTATATAATTTGTATTTGAGAATTATAAGTTGATGTTTAAATTACCCTTAAAATGATTAATTAAATTAATTTGAATAAGATCTCTCCTTAGGCTATTATATACTTGTATTGATGTTCGATTATAATTTTTTTTCATTTCATAGGAATGAGTCATTATCTTCGTAGTGGTAGTATATTCATATACTGAAAAATCAAGAAGAGAAAATGAATAATAGTAGTAGTATATTACTCCATATAAATATGATTAGGTGGGTTATCCTAATCCACACAAAGATAGTGCATGCTTTCATTGGTGGCATATTGATAACATTAATTAATTTGATGATGTAATTTCCACCATTTCTTCCTCTTCCTCACTTTGAGCATGAAACCATTTTGGCCTTAGATAAAAACTTAGATATGTTTTGAGTTTAGAGTAATTATTAACTTAGATATGTTTTAAGTTAGAGTAATTATATCATATGTGCATGAATTATCAATAAAAACACTATTACTCATAAATAATTCTATTACTCACGTATTGAAAATATTAAAAAATTAATAAATCTTATTAATAATTTAAATGATATTTTGTGCCTATAGAGTTTCCCTTATGAATTAATATAGAGTCCCTTTAGTGCAAACTCAACACAAATGCTAAGCCATATTTATAGGCATTATTTAATCCAAGTCTTTTTCGTACAAAAAAAATTCAACTATTGGATTGCTTTGGTTTAATCAATATCAAAATATAACAACGTAAATATCGAGTCATTTTTATTGGTCTCAAGTCAATTCGGTAGTCCAAAAGATGTTATTTAAAAAGTATATATATTTTACGCAAAATTTAACACATATTTTCTACTAAAGATACAATGTATTCAATTAATAATTGATATAATTATAGTAGAAGATATCTCATTCAACTCACTTTAATTTTCCATAAATAGCACTCTACCTATATTTTAAAAATGATAATTTCACTATCAAACTGAGTCACTTGAATTTGAAATAGAGTAAATACAAAAGCAAACAAAATTGTCAATTTCTCAAGTGGTATGTATTTTTTTTTCAATCTATTAATCAATTTCTCAAGCTGTAAATATTTTTTTTTTCAAATGCCAGCATAACTCTATGTATTAAAAATATTTTATTTCATTCCAATCACACGAGATTCACAAATGTTTTTTACTCTAAAGTCCAATCAAAAATGAAAAAATTAGCAGGAAATGGTGGTATGTACGTAACGTTTTATACAAAAAAAATACACGATAAATCATTTCAAAATTTACCAAAACACGAGTTATAAAGCTTACTTAATATAAAGTGTCATTTGACTCACAAATTGTGACATTATTTGTAAGAAATATATCTATTTTTCATTCTCAATATTAAATTTTGAGACTATATATAACATAATTATATCAATCCTTTTACAATTAATACAAATGTTTTTTGGTATAGGTTTTTGTGCTAGACTCGTAGTAGGCTCAACTCATATTTGTTTATCAAATAAATGATTTGAGCTTATATTCTATGTGTCACTTTATTTAATAAACAAGTCAAGCCTAAACAAGGGTCTAAATATAAATTGTTTGGAATCTAAAATTTTATATTTTGTCGTATGGTTTTGACCCAATAGTAACTCTTGCATCATAATGTCATGAAGTCAAAAAACATTTATACTTTAATTCAAAAACTCGATTATTTGCTGATGATGTATTAATTTAGTGGTTAACACTGAGACACTGAGATCAGGTTGGATTATAATTTTAGTGAATTTATTTTGTCAAACTTGTTTTCCTTTTATGTGAGAATTGTTTATGAGTTCATCTTTTTTTTCTTTCTTGTGTTAAGCTCGTTTTTCTTCTTTTCTTTTTTTCTTTAGTTTCTACAATTTTAAATATATTTTTATTTTTATTTTTTTTAATTTAATCATCTACATTTTATAAAATTTTAATTTTACCCTGCATAATATTGATATTACAGTGTGTGACACCAAAAGCTAATTAAAAAGAAGATAGGGTCCTCAAAACCCTAGTTTCTTTGATTCATTATGAGCTAGCAACGTGTAATCATGTCAAGAAAAGTGGCCGACATTAATTCTATATGTTTTTAATCATTCTCATCTTGATTGGAAATATTCGTATTTTCAAAATTTAACTCTATTTTTATCATTTGTGTCATGATAATATAATGTGAGGGCATTAATATATAGTGAAAAGTTTGTAAAACAAAATAAATTTAGATTGTACACAGTAGGTTTTTATATTTTATTTTTATGCATATTAAAAAAATTAATTTATTTGTTAATAAAATAAATTAAAATTCCATCACTACCATCAACCCTATCTTTAATTTTTCTCATAATTAATAAGGGCTTAACATTGATATTTTCCTGTTATTTTTTTTTTTTGAAGTCTCACTTTTTAGGAAGTACACAATAATCTAATAATCAACTACATCATTCACTATTATAATATCAAGAATCAATAAAACCTCAGTAGAAGAGTAAAAAAAAATACACAAAAAAAATAAACTCAACATAAGTACGAATCGAACCTGAAACCTAAAGATGTATGCTAATATCTCATCGGCCATGTTCCTTTTAAATGCTACAACCGGTATTTGATGTTCTAATTTAATCATAATGCTAATGACAAGAGTAATCAGATACTTCCTCATAGACATAACGAACTGTATATTGGTACTCTTATACCAATACTCTAAATTTAGCATATTAAAAAATTTCTTTATTGTTTATTTATAATTGTACAAATATCAATATTATAACTTAGTATTAGATGCTTAAACATTACATTTATACTAAAATATTTATTTATAAAACAAACAAACATGTTGATTCAACTTGTACAAAGCCTAAAATGGGCATCCCAAATTGAGGTAAGACAAACTTATGGCCATCCTTAATTACCACCACTTGTTGAGTGCATATAATTTGGTCTATCAACCGAGTCCTTTGTATGTCAATTAATCCTTGCTAGCTAACAGCCACAGCCCCCCACTGAGAAGTAAACAAAAGAAAGTAAGAAATCAGGAATGTAGTGTATTATATCTTATCATCTTGTGTCACACACGGCACAACTTATCAAATCTTTTTCACACATTACATTGCTTTGTTTTTAGACTTGGAGGATGTGCAAGTTGTGTACAATATACCATATTCGGCCATTTGCTGTGGGCTCAACTGATTTCCACCATTAATTTTTTCTTCCTAATATTCCAAATTAGTTGTTCCCCCTTCAAAAAATACAAGAATAATGTAATAGACAAAGTTCATAAATTCAGATTAGTAGAGTTTACCAAAGACAAATATATAGATGACTTAGTTTTCTGGAATGGAATGGTCATATATATATATATATATATACACACGGTCCGGATCTTAAGCTCATCCCTTATTTAACATACCTTGCTCACCTCCCTTTAGCGATGGATTAGGCGACGATTCGGTCCGTCGCTATATGTTGTTCGTCGCTAAAAACTAAGACGACGGTTCTATATATATATGACGGACGAATAAATCGCCGCGTCCGGTCCGTCGCTAAAGTGGGGTGAGTAAGGTATGTTAAATAAAGGTGAGCTTAAGATCCGGACATATATATATATATATATATATATATATATATATATATATATATATATATATATACAGTCCGGATCTTAAGCTCACCCTTTATCAACTCAACCGAAGCTCACTCCCCCTTTAACGACGGACCCGGTGAGTTTGATCATACAACTGTCGTCTATATTTTTAGCGACGGACAACATATAGCATCGCTAAAAGTATAGACGACGGTTGTATGACCAAATCGTCTGGTTTGTGCATGCTAAAGGGGGGGTGAGCTCAGTGAGTTGGATAAAGGTGAGCTTAAGATCCGGCTCTATATATATGTGTGTGTGTGTGTGTGTGTGTGTGTGTGAGAGAGAGAGAGAGAGAGAGAGAGAGAGAGAGAGGAGGAGGAGGAGGAGGAGGAGGAGGAGGAGGAGGAGGGGGTGGGGGCTGAGGCCGGAAGGGGGCATGGGGTTGCAAGTGGAATATGTATTATAAGGAGAACATTACAAAAGCATATGGTCAGGACAAGTTATCATATTCTCACTAAATTCTCTTACAGCACAAGTATAACATATGATTTTCTACTGCCATAGTATAAATAACTTAGTTTTATTGTAGTATTGTCTTGTCTACTTTTGGTATGACACATGGAGAATTGGGAGGAATGTGAAGTAAGGTAAAAGTGATGGATTCCTCCAAGCCAAAGATAACAAGGGAAAATGCTTTATTTTCTATTGTGAAGATGTTTTTCTCCTCTATTAATCTAAAAAACAACAAGGGAAATGGTACTACTTTCCCTAAAGACATTTCTTTGCCAACCAAAGCAATGGAATGTGTGTTTTCCCTCCCTTTATTAGGTTTGATCAAGAAAGGAGGTAAAAAAAAATGGATATTTCATGATTTGACCACTAACCCTTGTATATAAATAGCAATCAAGCTAGGGACTAGGGAGTTGTGTGTAGTGTATAAAGGTAAAGATAAAGTTATTCTTCTTTTTCACCACATCAAAATTATTGCCTTATAGATTACAAGGAATAATGTCACTTCCTACTTCAAACTTTATAACTCTTCGGAATCTTGGATTATTAGGAGGAAAAGGAAGAAAATGAAAGGATAGAGAAATACAGGATACTGATATCCCTACTTAATGTTTGGAATGGTTGATATACAAAAGAAATGAAAGAAAGGTCTCCTATTTGGAAAAGGTGTAGCAAGGGAATATGAATTTGATTACTCCACAATAAGTAACTTCATATACCCTAGGCCTAGGACATGTACTTATTATAAAGCTTTCCCTCCTCTCCCTATCATTTTTGCTAGTAAACCAAACTGGGAAAGTCAAAATGTGAAAGAACTATTCCCACGTTCTTTTCTATTCCTTCAGTCTAAACAAAGTGTTTGAATCTTCATTTACCTCCCCATAAAGGGAAGAAACGCCTTCTCCTTGTCCTTCTCTTGCAATTCCCTTCTTTTTCCTTCCTAATAAGACAAATCAGTCTAATATGAAAAGTATACCCACCATTATCTTCATAACAGTTTCTCTTTACATACATACATACATACACACACAAACACAAAAAAAAAGAAAAAAAAGAAGAAGCTTACGTGTGTCATATTATTTTAAGAGATTAAAACATTTCACCATTTTTATTAAATAAAATGGTTGTTTTGACATTGCACTAATTTGTCAATCAAAACTACGTCGTATTATGTACAAGACACACAAGCTTACTCCCTTTACCCTATATATATATATATATATATATATATATATATATATATATATATATTATGTTGATGATAAATGGAAGGAAGGAGATGGAAGCTAAGTGGAGTGGCCATAAAATGGTGGCATCCACATCACTTTGGCCCATTTTTTTGGTTTAAGCTTTCAACCCGGAAAATGCCACCACCCTAAAGTCAGGAGCCACCAGCCAATTCCAAATCGTTTACCTTGGGGGGCGGCTTAATTGGCTTTTGGTTGTTTTTTCTAATAGCTCTAAAAATGCTGGACACAGTACTAACATCACCACCACATATGTAAATTATCTAATCTAATGTTCTTAGTCTTTAGTGGGTCAGATGTGATGCCATTTTCCACTTTTAAATATCTCTTTATCACAATGTTCCCTAGTGCTTCTTTTTATCCTAAGATTCACTCATCTTTTTTATATGCATTACTCAAGAAAAGAACAAAATAATCCTCAATTCATCTTCTTTCTTTCTTTATAATGAGAATTCAAATTTACTGAGGGAAAACATGTTGGCTAGCAGTTTGTATCATCTTGTGGGCATAAATCATCATCACATAAGATTCTAGCAAACATAAAGGTACAATTCTATACTTAAAATTATATTTATCAAGGATTTAGTTTTCCTTAAAAATAAAGAATAGCCTTGAGAATAACTATTAGAAGCCAAACGGCTTGAAATAGTAGTTACTCCCTCCGTTCCAAAATTAGAGATATAATTTGATTCTTGAGGTCAAACGACGACATATTAAACTTCAAAAAAATTGGTATAACTCATAAAAGTTTAGAATGAAATCAAGTTTTTGATTTATAGTTTTTGTTATATACTATACAATTATGATAATTGTATCAACTAAAATTAAATACATTCACATCAATTTGAAGTTTAATATGCCGTTGTTTGACCTAAAAAGTCAAATTATTTCTCTAATTTTGGAACAGAGAGTGTAGTAAACAGGGTCATAGCAAATTTTGTCATAACAACATCAATATATTGAACCATATTACATGATATTTCAAGTTTTAGCATTGACACAGTAGCCAAAACCACCATATAAATACTCTGATTTACTGCACATTGCCTTGAGGGGATTAAGCTTGTTTATTTTGTAACTATAGACTATGTCTACAAATAATATTTTCAACTAACGTAAATATTTGTATCCTTTTAAAAATCAGACAATTTAAATATAAAAAAATTAAAATTTGGAGGGGTGGGGGAGGAAGGGGAACTTTACCTCTTGGAATGAGTGAATTGTAAGAGTAATGCCAGTGGGACTGTTGTTAAGGCAGGATGAACCCTGAAAAAAGGAAGAAGAATTAAAAAGAGAAAAGAATAAGGAACCCTTTTTTCCCTACTATTGAAGACTCTTTTATCATTCTGTTCAAAGAAGTATTACAATATGCTGGCTGCAATTATCATTATTATATCTTATTAAAACCCCTAATACCAAAGACAAACCTAGCTAAGACCACTAGAAGTGCACAAAACAGGTCATGCAAGCCTCTTTTAGTTTAGGGAAATGTACTCTGACAGTTCTTAATTTAACTTGGAAGTTGCTTATAATTATGATTGTATCTAATTTAAATCTTTCTATTAATTTTACAGAGAAAAAGATGCACTTATATTAATTAAAAAAAAGAAGGAAAACAGTTCCTTCTATTCCCTGCTTTTTAAGCTTTTGTCCACTTGCCCTTTTTCTTTTCCTTCTTCATAGCTTGTATATCATTTTATCACGGCCCTTGATAAAGTCAAGGAGCACCACCACATATTTTACTCAAATTGAACCAAAGCAGAAATAAAATCTAGCAACTTCCATTAACTTTTCTCATTAAACTAACCAAGCACTGTGCTAATCTTTCTTCTTATAGCTTCTGTTTCCTTGAGTATCTATCTACTTTTCCCTAAACCCAAATAAAGTTAAAGTTTCTGGATTAAGTCCCATATGGCATTACACAATAAACTCTACTCTTCTTATGAGCTATAGTTTAAGTACTCTTCAAGAACTACAGAGATTGATAAGCATGTTACATATTGACACTTAAATTTCAACTACAAAGACTACATCAGTAGTTAATGAATTAAGAAATCTGAGCAGCATCAATGGCACTTTCCTTTGTAAAGTTAGTGGTTTATATGCTTACATGGAGAGCAAGATATGAAAGTTAGATCATCATATCAACCACTTATCTAGACTATTTTATTATAATGGCTTACATCATATGCACAAGGTTCTTATCACCAAGTGAGCATGGGCGCACACACGTACGGTTAGGATTCAAAATCATGAATTAAAAAAAATAAACATTACCACAAAGTTCCCTCACAATGGTAAATGATGAGTATAAATATTGGTAGTACACACACAAGTTTCCATGTAGTGGTAAGTGGAATCATTTTAACAGGAAGTGGAAAACCAAAGAGAGAGAAAGAGGAAAAAAGAGAAAAAGAATTGATAAAAATGGTACAAGAGGAAATCAGAAAAGGTCCATGGACTGAACATGAAGATGTTCAGCTGGTTTTCTATGTGAACTTATTTGGAGATCGCCGTTGGGATTTCATAGCAAAAGTTTCAGGTTTGAAGGTGGAGGGAGACAAATAATAGGTAGGCTAATTTGGGCATGGGACAATTTTTCAAAGGAGCAACAATTAACCACCTGGTTTTGTTGTAGGTTTGAAAAGAACAGGTAAGAGTTGCAGGTTACGTTGGGTTAATTACCTTCATCCTGGTCTCAAACGAGGAAAAATGACAGCCCATGAAGAACGCATGGTGCTTGAGCTTCACTCGAAATGGGGAAATAGGTTCGGGAAATTGCATATGCAAAAAAAAAAAGTCTACTGTTTGTCTTTGATTTCAATTATTGTTTTATACATAGATTGCAAAATTCTACCATTGATTTTCATTCAAGTTTTTCTTTTTGTAAATTAAAGCTAGTAATAATATTGCGTAACATAACATATAGAGAATATTATGAATGCAGATGGTCAAGAATTGCTCGGAAGTTACCTGGGAGGACGGATAATGAGATTAAGAATTATTGGAGGACTTATACGAGGAAAAAGGCTCAAGAGAAGAAAAGGACTCTGTCTCCATCTTCATCACTTTCTAATTGTTCTTCCTCATCATCGACAAGTCCAACAGTGGATTCGATGCCAATCATGGACACTAAGGAGAGGAACTTTTACGACACTGGGGGGCTTGATAAGTTGGCTGCAAAAGGAAAGAAGGCTGAACTTCAACAAGAGAGTGAAAAGGGGTATTCCATGGACGAAATATGGAATGATATTGTTTTGTCCGATGATGACAAAATAAAGCCAGTTTGTGGGGGATATAATGAAGAAGTCTGCGACTTCTCTTGTCCAACCATAGGTTCCCCAATATGGGACTATTGTCCCTACTCACTCTGGATGACGGAACAAGAAGAGAGTAAGATGTTTCTCCCCACAAGCGAACCATTTCATTCCTTGTTTGGACAAGAGAGCGCGTTTTTAACTGGCTAATTGGTTCTTTGATTTATTCAGTAGTTCATCATAGTTGTAATAATGTCATGATCAGGAAGCTCGATTGTATATAGCCTGGGGTTTCTCTATCCGACTCCATGTTTAGGTCATTATTGTCATCATCTAGCTCATGCATATGTATTATACATGTGTTTGAAGTTCTCTTTTTGTATCAAGCCTTGTTTCTGTAATTTAAATTTGTGTTTCGTTATGTCTTCATAAGAAAGAGAGGTGTCTTAAGGGGAACAAGGAGCCAAAGGAGAAAGAGTATAGATGCCTAATCGACTTGCTCATCATATAGTTCTTGCATAAATGAAAGAGAACAAATATTGAACTGTTGACAACGCAAAATTTCTGTAAGTGCCTATTCTGAAGTTTAAGAAGTAAAAGTATCAGTAATTTTAATATAATTAGCTCTTCTATCCTTTCATAGCTGATTTCACAGTAAGAACTACAAGAAGTTCAGTTCACCAAAGACGATTTATTTTCCCAAACCAAGGGCTTACTACTAAAACTACAAGAGCACAAGCAATTGAACAATTATATACTAGTACTTTCAGACAATTGTAATGATATTGTCCTAGTTAAAAGTTTATAACTAGCACACAACTAGCCTTGAAAGGATCATCCATAATCAAATTGAAATTCTTTAAAACACAGAAAATATATTCTACAGTTTTCTTTCTTTTAGCGGATGAATTGTATATTGCCAAAGGAATCATTTTCAAATACTGTCGGTTTCTGCAAGTAAAAGTTCTAGTAAACCCTGGTTAGAGGAGCCATCATGGTCGAATTTTCTATGACCATGGGGTCCAATCAGGCTCCTTAAAGGAAATTTATAGCTATTTTTCAAAAGTTAAGAAAGAGTGGTTGATAGATTAGTGGGAGAATTTAACAGTGAAAGGAATGTTTAAAGCTCATCTTAGTGTGCCTGAGAGTACTGTAGACAGCTGTGCAACAATATGAGAAAAGCTTTGTGGAATGTGGTCCTCATTAAATGTTATTGTTTATCTTCCAGAGATTATATTATGCTGACTGGTTAGCCATTCAACTCTTTTATGAAAATATTTTATTAGCCTTTTTTATTTAGGTTTAAACTTGCTGCTTTAATTATTCTATCAATAAGTCGCATGAAAAGCTAAAGGGAAATAGATGGATATTATGTACCATTAAGTATACTTTTGACATGCAAATTTTTAACAGGCCAGCACATTTATCGTGGGGGTTTATCCTCCTAATTTTGGCCTAAACTTTGGAAAGTTGATAATATTTAAATATTCCTTAGAATATGATTAGGATTTGACATTTTTTTTAAGATTCTATGCATTAGTTTCAGGTATATTCCCTTCAAGATTCTTTCAAGGATTCTCAAGACCTTTATTCACTCATCTTGAGATTATTGCCTAATTGTCTATGTTTTGTGGTCATTAAGGAAAATGATACTCTTAACGAACGAAATAAAAAAAAATTTAGCATACAACCTAACATAATCCATATAAATGTCTTCTCTATCCTGTTTGAGTGAAAATAAATGAGAGAGTAGGGAGGGTCGAAGTTGTCATTTAAAGAGGTGCATGTCATTCTTTTGATCTTTTCTTTTGGATTCTTTTGTTAGTGTAGCATTACCAGCTCATAAAAGTTGGTAACCAGGTATACCATTTTTAATTCCTCCAGAATATTAATATTACCCCCAATATTCTGTTAATCATATAAAGGAGTGTTGCTTCCCTAACTATATTTCTTCACACCACCTTTCAAACCCATTACTTCAATCATTGCTCATTCATCCACACAAAGTAGACAAGAATTCATTTGTTTGTTAAATTTACAATTCCAGATATAGTGATAAGTATAACAAGCAGCATAAAACAAAAGGTTATCTTTCAGGGGTGCCCTGCCTACCGCTTCACGCTTCACATAGCAATTCTAGTGTAACACACTAAGAACTCACAAATAACAGGTCCAAAGGACCAATATGCATATCTATATCTATATATATATATATATATATATATATATATATACATACACACACACACACAACTCATGGTGATCTATAAGATTAAATAATTCACATGGACTTTATGTAATGCACTAAGAAGATAAACAATGAACAAGTAGGCAAAAGACACTACTTAGTGTCCTCAGTCGACACTCGACAGTCAAGTTGCATAGATTTATGCACATTAAGCTATTGTTTGACTCATGCCTTACAGAAAAATATAGAAGTCTAAAGATTGGTTAATTAAAGAAACACTGTAGGATTATTGCTTTACAAAATTTCAAATTACGTCATTTCTTGCATACAATCCATGGATTTCTAGATCTCTATCCAAGCAAGTCAGAATCTAATTTGGTAAAGGAATAAATTAGTTCTTTACTAAACTTTTCCTACTAATTGTAGAACTCCCTATAAGACTAATGTTAAGGATTGGAAGCTTGTATACCCTATTGAACTAACCAAATCTAAAATGCGTATCTTCACCCATTTTTGTTTATAAAATCATTATCAAAGTATACCTACTTGTTCTCTGTCTTATTGAATCGCTCCTAACTTTATCAAGTCCTTATAATGCATACCAATGGAATAAGTAGGACAGTTCTCCAAACGTATCTTTAATTTCTTTTAGTGATTTATTAAAGGGCTTGTTTCAACAGCTATCATTTCTTTCTTTCTTGTTCTTTCCAAGTAAAAACCTTCTTAAAAGGTAAAAACAGCTGACGAGAAGCAAACACCATTTCAACCCATCAAAGAAGATTGCCATATATCATATTTAGAGACAAGACTAACAATCACTATATACAGATACATTGTAGCAGATGTAAATACAAGAGCAAGAAAAAACTAGTACAAATTTGTAATACTTAGCTGATAGCATGTTGCTTATGGCGGCACATGAAATCCTTCAGTCACGGGTGCCACGAGCTCTTTATAGTAAATTTTCATACGCAACTTGCGGTCTGATTTAAAAAAAATGTGATTACATGTATTGTACTAACTCCCACCAGAATTTGCTTGCCTGCATAGATGATATTGCAAGCATTTATCACACGAGTGAGTTCTTATAGGACAAACTACAAACACTTGGCAGCCATTCTCATTAGTTTGCAAAAATATAAATCACCCTTTTGCATTTCATGTCAATGGGCTTAGAAAACATTCTTGATAACCCCAATATTATAACTTGAGATTATTTTTTTTTCAAAATTAGACCAGTAATGTAAAACCAGATGAGTGGTTTTATAGCAAGAAAGTAGGTTTCTTGTTAATTAGCAGAAGAAACAACCTACATGTCCAACAAATTTTCCCAGAAATTAACATGCCAATTGCAGGTAGAATCACTATAAACTCATAATTTAGCAGTTAGTACTCCTCATTGGAATGGAATAACTACAAATTCCTTGGAGGGAATTATTTCATTGTTTCAAAAAAAAAAATGAGTAGGGTTCCATATGGATACCAAATTTTGTGTCCCAGTGTTTCTCAATGCAAATAATTCAGTTTTTTTCTTTTATTTATTTTTTTAGCAGCAAACGCCACCAAGAAGACTTTATTCTTTAAAAGAATTACTTTAAAAAAATAATATACAAGTAAATAAATATTTAATAAAATTGAATTGTGACCAACGTGAGAGTGAATGCGATAAAATAAAATAAATTAAAATAAAATATTTTTTAATTCTTATGTTTGCACATACATCCCATCATAATTTGACTAAAAACTTAATTTTATAATGTATAAGAGTACTCTTACTTTAAATTTTAGTTGATGAAGATTTTTTTTCTTTCATTTTTCGTTGTTGTAACTTTGTTTGATTTAAATATTAATTTTTAAAAAAAATATATACTTAATTTATTTTGTTGATAATATTGCATTTCTTATGTCAAAGCATGGTTGTTTTGTCAACTATTTTATTTGCTTTATATTTTTGATAACATTTCAAAAAAATCTTTAAGCTTGACTTGTTTTAATAATTCTTTTTAATTATTTGGTGGTGTCGGACGGTTTGATACACTGATTGGTGTGTTGACATCGATATTTTTTGGTATCAATCTCTTAATAATTGGAATCGTATCACATCATTTTTATTCTTACTCAAATGAGAGTACTATTTAATTTTACTTTCATTATTTAGATTATATAGTACATCATAAATGACCTTTAAAAGAAGAAAATAGTACACGAAATTATCATTTTAAGTCTAGATTAAGGATATAAAATCAGTAATAATATATAGTAAAGTAGTATAAATAAATATGAAAAAAGAAAAAAATGAAGAGCTTTGTGGTGGGGGGTCGGGGCCTGGGGGTGGTTGGGGTTGAAAAAAAAATCACAATAATAATAATAAATTATTAATTATATATTAAAAAAAATAACTCAACATATTACATCATTTAGGCGCGTAAGAAACAGACTGTCAGTGGCCATAATTGTTCTATATCTCGCGCGTTGCGGCGGAATTATTTATATTGTTAATAATAAATTTATACGTGCAATTAATAAATTAAAATATAATAAGAAGATGGTAGATTATTGTGTGATGATCAAATTTTGATAGCATACGTTACATAGAATTGGATAAAAGTTTTATGCGCAAATACATGTCGCAGTAATTCTAACCATTACTCAGCCGAGAATAAGAGGATAAGCTGAAGATATTTAACTAAGTCCATGAGATACCATCAGTAAAATTTTCGTTAAAGACATGAACTCGTCCAAATACACTGAATCGTAGATTATAAACTATCAACTTATATCTAATCGTGAGTTACAATAGAGTTCCTTTTCTCTTCTTCGTGTGGCTTCTCTGTATTAACATCCTCAAATTTGTTAGGCTAAACATTACATGTTCTTTACAATGGTAAAACATCTAATAGTAACAATACATTCATGATAAGATTAATAAAACTTATAAAATCCACATAATATAGAAAATCAATTTTCCATCACAAAAAGATATTAATGTATTGAAAAATATGTAAATGAGTTTTAGATCAGGGCAATATAATCCATCCCCACATGAGAAAATTGTGTTGAGCAAAAATTCATACAACAGAAATTTTACCTTACGAGACAGAATGATCAGAATAAATATGCAGTTGGTCTTTGCTTAGTTTAGGCTAATTCTAGAAGAATGTCATGCTTAGCAGCTTAGAATTGAAGTAAATCATAGATTTATTATATAGTATTTGCACTTTTTTCCAATTATACTCATAATTTTATATTCGAATAATATTTATTTGTGAAAAATAAATACTAATATCTAACTATTATGCTATTACAATTTACAACATAATCAAAGAGTTTAAAATCAACTTAGCTAGAATACGGAGTTACAACAGCAAGAAGAGGGACTTTCCTATGAATGATAAAACCAAATCTTGTCCCTTCACTCCATTAGGCAGTTCCCAGTCAAACTTGTGCAATAGATTTGACAGCACTAACTCAATTGTGGCAATAGCAAAAGAAATTCCAGGGCAACCCCTCCTTCCAGCTCCAAATGGAATCAACTGGAAGTTGTGTCCATTGAAATCTATAGTAGAATTCAAGAACCTTTCTAGCCTAAGCATTAATGATAACATTTGTTCCGGCTGCAATATCATACGCCATAAATTTGACATCTTGTCTTGCTGATCGCGGAACCAATAATGGAATCGGTGGATGTAAGCGAAGAGTTTCCTTGATCACTGCTTTCAAGTAGTGCATCTTTTCAAAGTCACCTTGTTCAAATATATATGATTTTCCTTTCCCAATTCTTCTCATCTCATTTTGCACTTCCTTCATGGCTCTGGGGTCCTTTAATAGTTCTGTCATTGCCCATTCTAAAACTATGAAGGTAGTATTTGTTCCAGCAGTAACAATATCATGCAGAAAACATAAATTAAAATAACATCCAAAGAAATGGCAATCATGTAAGTTTAGTCCATCCATTACTTTTAAAAAAAGAGAGTGGAGAGGACTTACCAAGATGATAGCTTTGATGCCATCTCTGTCAATGGAAAAGTCAGTGATGTTCTTATCCTGGTAGATCCCTAGCAAAACATCGACAAAGTCCTCTGTGCCTTCAACTTTCTCTCCTAGAGTTTTCAAATGCTCTTCCACTATTCCCTCAAGAAATTCATCAAACTCTTTGGCAATTCTATCCACCTTAGCATATAAACCAGAAAACCAGAAAAGCATATAATTTAAGTTAGAAAACAGGCTTCAAATTTATACGCCATATAATAAACCCTACTTCTATTTGGGTGAAAAAAAAGCAGCGACAAATAAGTACAACCGACAAAATTTAACAGCAACATAATGTATAAAAGTAAATATGAAAATATTTCTAGATATACAGACGACAAAATAGAAGAAATCGAATTAGAAAAGAAAATGCATAGATTTCTGAGTGAATTTAAGGGACATAGAGAGAACCCGTTCCAAGGAATCTCACCAGCTGAAGGTTTGGGAAAACCAGCTAACATGCGCAGGAAAGTGTTTTTACCTACATATAGGTTCGAATTACAGATCTATTCCACTTTGAGATGTTTGTGCCTGAAATTATATCTCATTCTTGCAGATCAGATAATCAAATAGGGGAAAAAAAGTGAAATGTTCAGAGGACATACATGTCACATAGAATATATTACATGATCTGATAACAATAGAAAAATAAGCAAAACAACATAAAATCAAGAATAATACCCATATCATTAGTTGACAATACAATATAATGAAATATAATTAAATATAATGAAACATATTGTCAAAATCAGCAAAGAGTTGTAAATCTAAGAAATCACCCAAAGTAATTTTTTGATTTGGTGTAATCTGCCATCTAATTTATGTAAGATTCAAATTATTCAAATTTTGTGAGAGAACAAAATTTAGACTGTATGTAGGCATCATTAAAGATCCATGATGGAAGACAAGTTACATTGAACTCACATATGGTGACGAAAAGCTAATTATAGAAACTCAAAACTAAATAACAGTAATGAACCAATTTACCCAAACAATTTCACAAATAAGGCTTACAGATCAAAGGTCATAGTAAGAATCAGGATGTTCATTTGGTGCCTGATTCGCCAATCATGGAGAGGACGTCATCCTTTGGGTCTGCTTCTTCTTTGCCGTCTCTAGGGAATTTGTCGCAGTAGAAAGCGATGCATCGAGAGAGGGTAGATGTCATATTTGAATTGTTGATTCTAGATCTAGGGGAAGGAATTAGCTGGGCATTAACTAGGCATTTTTGTAAGGGTATTAAGGAGTGGGCATTAGCTGGGCATATTTGTCAAGGGTACTAAGGAGCATTAATTAGGCAGGACATGTGTTGAATTTTGAAGATGACAGATGTCAAATTATTGTGTCATGTACTGCGTTTTAGTATAATTAATAGATTTAATAGATAGAATCCAATTTCCTCTTTTTCAATCCAACTTTGATCAATCCATCACTGGATGAAGAAAATACAGTCAGAGACAGAAGCAACAACAGGACGAATGTAACCAAACTCACTCCAAATTTGGTACCTATGTCAAAAATTGTAAAACCCATCACAATAACTATATTTAGTTAATAAATAAGGAATGAAATGAGAATGTGAATATCAGCCAGTCATAGCACTCTCCCTAGTTTGAGATAAATGGATGAAAGAGAAATAATTACATTCTAATTCTAAATTAAAGTTATAGCAAACCAAAGTAACAAAAAAATGACATTTAGTCAACATCTAAACACTTATGTTAAGCTGGTTTGTAATAACTTTGGAAAACAATACAAAAAGAAACATACAATTCCAATTCTGATATCCTTTTAGTTTATACATGTTTTTTTATTAAAAAAAAGGGAAAAAAAGAAGAAGAAAAGAACATTTAGAAATAGAATCAACTATAACTTGATATTGATGTTGAATTGTTTGTTGACTAAAATCAGAGAATCAGTGCTGCGGATATCATCATCGTCAATTAACCCAAACAACAAACAAACAGAATCAACTATTAATTTCTGCAAATTCAAAACGAAAAACTTCACTCCTCTAATCAAAAGTACAAAGTATGTGAATGTGAAACCTAATTACTACACTATTAACTAATAATCACAAGTAAAAAATTAAACAAATTAACATTTGGTAAAGCCTGCAATCATGATCATAGAATTGCATATTAACAAAATTGTAAAGTACCTAGCACTTCCTGAGCAGTAAGGCGTAGCTTTGGGTCAGGGTTAAGCATCTTCTTCACAATGTCTTTTGCATTATCAGAAACCTTAGGCCAAGGATCCCTTTTAAAATCTATAACTGACCGAATGATTGCTTGTGCAACTCCTTGTTCAGTATCTGGACATCAACAGAAAAGATTTTGAGGTAAGAAAGGAACCCCAGGGATGGAAGGTGAGAAAGAATGAGAGCAGTCACATAATTCCAGTAAATAAAGTTATGTTTGAAAAATCAAATCAGACCAACTGGTAAAAAAACTGTTCACACTTTGAATACTGTATCCTAATAGCTAACTATAAGACTCAAAAGTATTTATGGAATCTTCAAAGCGCTTGAGTTCAAAAAAACTCAACTTATTTAGTTTTAGAGAGATATAGAAGAAAACAAAAGAACAATTTGGGAAATGTACACCTTTTCAATGTTAGACCTTCATTCAAAATAATCCCACATTTGTTCCAACCTCTCAAAAAAGAGCTTACTTTGTCTCATTCTCTCATATGCAAGGAAGATAGAAAGTTCAAGGTAGAAAATAGATTTTTCCTCCTTTTGTCATCACAGAACCCTGAAACACATACTCCTCAAACTGTATCTGAGTTTACTATTTGATTAGCAAAATATCAACACCTACCATTAACTAAAAACAGAAAGAAATGCAACTATATTAAAGAATCTTCTTTCATACTTCATATATAATGTTGTCAATATACAGTAAATAAAACTAAAAAAATATGTAATGAAAATGACCCTGATTTGATTTTGGATGGGATTAGTCCTATAATTATCATGTATTGCTATTTTTTTAATCTAATATTTCCCCTTCTTGAAAAACATGAAATTGAATGGAACCAAATAGGATTCGGATCAGATCAAAAAAACCTTAACTAAGCCAAGACTTCTATTCAGGCTAATAATCAAGATCAGACAGGGCTCTCAACATCCTAATCTATACAATCCGCCAATCCGGTAAAATATTATTCAGGAAAAAGAAAAGAAAATAGTAAAAAGAAGGCAAATATACTGCTACCAAGCTGTGGTTTTTTTTCCTTGCCATTAACCCAAAAAAAACATAAACCAAAGTTGTTTTTGTTTTTGATAAGTAACATAAATATCCTCCAAAAATCATATTCATAACCCCATGCTTGTGGCACATCTGCAATATAAAAAAGACACTAATTTATTTAGAATTTCTTAAATCTATAATTTGAGTAAATATGAGAAGCCCAATAACAAAATTATGGCAGACTTAAACATTACAAATAATTCAAGTTGCACAGTTTGGCTCCTTATGCGTTACCTGGGAACAAAAATATGGTAAAAGGAATAACCATCTTCACTTATAAGAATTTACAGCACAGACCAGAGAATAAGTGGCATATTCAATGGCAGATGAAGTGCCTTGTAAACAGACTACCATAACCAATAATAAAACCAAGAGGCCTCCAAAAAATCCTTTGGAAAGAAGATTTTAAAAGAGAGAATATTAAAAAAAAACAAATGGAAAACAAAAGATTTTAATTCACAAGACTCAAATTTTGACAGGTCCAACAACTAACTGGAGATAAGTCACATAATATAAGATAGGTCTATTAACCAAGATTTATTATCAATAAATGTTTTCTCAACTCTTCAAAAGAGTAAAGGGAACCAGACTAAGTCGACTTGTTGAAGTCCTTGTTCATAAAATCTCTCAAATCTATTAATCAATAATTGTTATCAAGAAACAATCTCAAAACTCTGTCAAAACATTTCATAGTATTAGAGTTTCAAGGGAGGTAACTAATTCAGACTTGTTAAAACATTTCTTATCTAAATCTCGTAAATGCTATATTACCATGAATTTATATTTATACACTACTATACTCACTAACAAAATGATAACTTTATTCAACAAAATTATAAATTTGGTAAGCTATAAGCAGATCAAAGAACAACTACATCATCAATATCCAAGAAAGACAATAAATTCACCTGAATAATTTCGACAATTATGCGCATAAGTTAGAGCAACAAAAAAAATACACAAACTCAAAAAAGCTCATTATAGAAGCATTCAACTAAGACCTTAAAACTAAACTCTAAGCTAAAATTTTGTGGAACCAATTCATCCAATCAATTTCACAATACATGTTCATTACACATTCTGGGTACGGATTAAATTCATAATTTTAGTCATAAAATCCCAAAATGCGATATTTGGCCTTAAGTAACTAATTTGTTTTTCCACAAAAATAAAAATAAATGTATGGCTTATTACAACTTGTTCTTTACATATAAATAAATATAAATAAAAACCACCTTTGTGTACATGTGCATTACTTTTAAAAAAGCACAAGTAATTGTTTTTCCTTGGAATGGGCACAACACCCATGTTCGGAAGCTTCAAAATAAATTATAAAACAAATACCAAACATAAATTTCCAACAAATACAATGCATTAAAGATTAAAATTTTCCAATGAATTCATCTAATATGCTCTACTTCAGTAAACATTTTGAAACTAACTAACAATGATACGAATGAATTAGCCGAAAACAAAAAATTGGAAGGAAATTAGAGCTTACTTCTCAACCCGATTTAAGAAGATTTTCGAGGGAGACTCACAGTGCAAGGGCAATTAGGAGCATTAAATAGAATGGACAGGTGTTGAATTTGTAGAAAGACAGATAATAGATAATAAATAATAGATTAATAATTAATAGATAATAGATAATAATAGATTTAATTTAATTTATGTTTAGGAAGCTTCAAAATAAATTCTAAAACAAATACCAAACATAAATTTCCAACAAATACAATGCATTAAAGATTAAAATTTTCCAATGAATTCATCTAATATTCTCTACTTCAGTAAACATTTTGAAACTAACTAACAATGATACGAATGAATTCGCCGAAAACAAAAAATTGGAAGGATATTAAAGCTTACTTCTCAACCCGATTTAAGAAGATTTTCGAGGGAGACTCCAACAGTGCAAGGGCAATTAGGAGCATTAAATAGAATGGACAGGTGTTGAATTTGTAGAAGGACAGATAATAGATAATAGATTAATAATTAATAGATAATAATAGATTTAATTTAATTTATGTTTAGGAAAAACTCCAATAAATCAGGTGACACAATTACGGATTACCTACGTACAGCTGACGCAGACCCAGATGCAGATGTACAGAGTCGTAAATACCTTCTTTCATCACTGCTACTCCAACCCAACCCAACCCAACCCAACCCAATCCAGTAACAATAACTCTACAAATAAAGAAATTAGGGTTTCTGATTCGATCATCCAAAACCCTAACACCAAAATCATACTACCTGAAAATTGCCTAATCTTTCAACAAATCAAAGGAATTGCTTAATCTTACCAGTTCCTCTGCAGCCTCCAACTCGGTCAGCAGAGCTTTTCTCTTTTGATGATCACATTCAATTCACGTACTCCATCTGATTCTTCGCATTCAAATACTCCACGAATTGGGTATTCGAATTCCATTTCTAACAACAATAAACATCAAAAGGTATGTTTTCATTGGAGGGCACACAAGTGTAGCAGATTTTCATGTCCTTACCTACACACAGAATTACCGCCGCAACAGCATCATATGGGCAATGGTACAGTCGCATCTTCAAAGAGGCCGCTTAGATTTTCAACGAATACGGAATGAATACATCAGTTGTTATTTGGGGATTGAATTTAGGTTTTTTATAACATCAGTTGTTATTTTAGATAGGCATTTGTGTTAAGGGTATTTTTGTCAAGAGTAATAAGCAGCATTAATTAGGATGAACATGTGTTAATTTTGTAGAATGACAGATGTCAATTTATTATGTCATGTACTATATTTTAGTATATAACTAGATACAAACCCGCGCTTTGCGGCGGGATTAATCATTTTGTTAATAATAAATTTATAAATACAATTAATAAATTAAAATATAATAAGAAGATGGTAGATTGTTGTGCGATTATCAAATTTTAATAGCATATGTTATATAGTGTTGCATAAAAATTTTATGTGCAAATACATATCCAAGTATATAATTAATCGATCACTAAACCCCGTAACATTACATAACAAATGATTGTGTGTGTGTGTGTATATATATATATATATATATATATATATATATATATATATATATATTAATGTCTTGATAAAATGTTTATAATGTAACCAATATGGTTAAAAATGGGTAACTCTTTCATTATAAAGCACTAACAAATATTTAGAAAGTGTCATGCACAATGCCATCGAATTGTTATATCGATATGATGATTCTTTAGTGGTATATTTGAAGTCTCATTATACATTACACAAATCTCACCAAGCCTCAAATATCGATACATGTACTTGATGAATTTTGAAGAGTCCATGTCTCAGATACGCTTAATTACTTGCACCGTAATTCTAACATCCAAACGAAAGGAAAACAACGAAAGAATGTCTGAGTTTCTTTCCCCTCGGACATGAAGGGAAAACACATGTTACATGCGAAACCGAAAAGCACGAGAATTAATAATTATGTTGGATCTTCATGTCAAACAAACACCATGTCCAAAAATATAGAAGATAAAGCACCGTGTCATACATAACACAATGTTATAGTTAAAGAACGAATACATACCTCATTAGTTTTTTTTTTATCAATTTTTGACAATTGTATAGCACTCACAAGATATTACCATAATATATAAAAAAAATATTAATGATGATGAAAATGATTTCTGGGATGCTAGTACTTAACAAATCATGCAAAGCCACAATCCATATAATAGAATGCAATAAATGAAGAAGTTTATAAATATAAACACCGTGGGATATAGTCCACAAAATGAAGTTATATCCCTCCCATTGAATGCATCGTCCCATAATCAAGGTCTTCATATAACTCCTTTGCACTTTCAACAAAGATTTAGAATTGTAGAGTATAAAATTTTGTTGTCTAAGCGAGAATAAAATCCATGATGCTTTGAAATAATGCAAGAAGCATGCCAACAAAAATTTAACTCTGCCAAGAACTGCATACACCAAATTCATTGTCACATTACCATTGAACCATAGGTACCAGGATTATCACATTTAAGCTTCTTCCAGTTTAGGTCTTCAATCCGATTATATTTATTGAATGTGCAATATATTCACACAAACAAAAATTAGCACTTAAATGATCTTTTTTAACGATCGTTGCAATCTTATAAATATTTTGACAGAATACGGACAATAGTGAAATATAAGAATTTAGACATACTTAATAGTTGATTTCAACATTGCATAAACTATCAACCAAATAAATAATTATCTTTCCACAACTCTTTTATAGGAAATAGTATTGCCCGAGATAAAAAAAAGTCTCACACTTAGCTAAAAATTCATGTGTTTGTTAGATTGAAAACTAACAGTGCATAAAGGAATTTAGCTCCTATATTAAATAAAAATGAAAAGAATTAGAGTAAAACACATATGAAATGGACTTACATAGAATTTCAAATACTGTCATCCAAAAAGTAAAAGACAAACCTATTATACTCTTATTTAAAAGTTTTTCAATGGTTATACATGAATATATATACACAGACAAAAAAATGAATATACATAAAAACTAAACAATTTTGTTGGGGGTAGTGTTGAGAGTTTGTCGATTTATTTTTGTCTTTGCAACTGGAATTTAGCTCGATCGAGATAGCTTTGTAAATGCAAATCATAGATTTACCTAAAAGATTCAAATAGATTATAGTAAAAATTTCATGAGATATAATAATAAAATAATCGTGGTTTACACTAATAATGAGCAACAAAAAAGATAATAGCCGTGTAAACAACCAAACCTTTATACATTAAATTGTGAATTTTTTTTTGGAAAACTACATTCTTTGTAGTATTGTATGTTTGTCCATCTTTGTCACAAATTAGTATTTTTACTCCACTCTTGCTTGTAACTCTTGACATCGCTACATACAATTGGTCATGGCTAAAACCGGACGTGATAGCAGATCTGATCCAACATGTGAGAGAGATTGCCCCTGACTCTTATTAATTGTCATGAAAAAGCAAACAACCAAAGGAAATTATCTTTGTTGAAATATAAAAGGTAATCTAATGTTTGACGGTGTTAAGACCAAACGAGGTATGAAAACTTTGTGTCCAAAATTGTCAATCGAAATTACTTTTGCTTCTATCGATGTTTTCCATTTGAGTTACTATTAATCTCGTGACATCGCACAAACCAAATCATCGATCTATACTTGAAGCAACATTACAGGAATCCCAATCTTCAACGTTATCTTGTGGTTTGACATTCCAGAAGATGTAATGCTATTAAAAACTGATAGGGTGTAAATGCCTTCATAACTGTTTGAGTTTTCATCAACCTTACATAGGACATCTTAGATATGTTATTTCATAACCTGGCCATAAATACATCACATATTCGTTCACCTTATTTATAGCATCAAGTGTTGGAGCAAGGATGGTTTGGTTTTGGAAATAAAAGTCATTATCAAATTTTTTCAATAAATTAGGATATGTGATATCAACAATTGCTGCAAGGGGATTGATCGGATATTTGATAAGAAAATTTGGATAAATAACGGAGAGTAATGATAATAGCTCAAGAATGATAATATCATAAAGTAGTGATTTTAGGAGATAATAATTAAATTAGAAAGTATAATATCGTAAGCAGTTTACATTACCAAAATAGTTTAGATTTGTAGTGATTTTAGAGGGTTATACATTTAAAATATTAATGTGGGATTAAAAAAGTTGTGATTTTAGTAGATAATAATTAATTTAGTAATGATAATATTAGAACAGTTAACATTATTGTAAGCAGTTTAGATGTATAGTGATTGAGGGATTATAAAATCAAAATAATAATGTAGGATTAAAAAGTAATGATTTTAGAAGATAATAATTACATTATGATAATATAAAAAATCGTTTAGATGAAAAAAAAAGTAGTGATTTAGTGGATTATAAAATCAACATAGTAACTTATGATTTATATTATTTGTTATTTTAATTTTGTTTTAAATGTTTTAATTGTATAATATTATTTTGTAATATAATTATAAATGGTATAATATTATGTTGTAATATAATTAAATTAGTAATGATAATATCTACACAGTTTAGATAGGTAGTGATTTTATTATATACGTGTATTATAATATTATACCATATATGTATTATATAATGTATGGTATAATTATGAATGTTATAATATTAAAAAGTAATTATTTTAGGATACAATAATTATGTTTTAACATAATTAAATTAGTAAATGATTTAGAAAAGTAGTGGATTTAGGGGATTATAAAATAAAAATATTAATTTAAGATTAAAAATAGTAATTTTAGGATATAATAATTAAATTAAAAGGGATAATATCGTAGCGGTTGAATGACATTACTAAAACAATTTAGATTTGTAGTGATTTAGTGGATTATAAATTCAAAATATTAATTTGGGATTAAAAAGTAGTGATTTTAGGAGATATAATTAATTTAGTAATGCTAATATTAGAACAATTAACATTATCAAAACAATTTAGATTTGTAGTGATTTAGGGGATTATAAAATCAAAATATTAATTTGAGATTAAAAAATAGTGCTTTTAGGAGATAATAATTAAATTATAAATGATAATATTAGAGCGATTGACATTACCAAAACAATTTAGATTTGTAGTGATTTAGTGGATTATAAATTTAAAATATTATTTTGAAATTAAAAAAGTAGTGATTTTAAAAGTTAATAATTAATTTAGTAATGATAATATTAGAACATTTAACATTATCGTAAGCAGGTTTAAATTTTGTAGTGATTTAGGAGATTATAAAATCATAATAATAATAATAATAATATAAAACCGCGTTTAGATTGAGAAAAATAGTGATTTATGAGAATATAAAATAAATATAGTAAGTTATGATTGATATTATTTGTTATTTTAATATTGTTTTAAATGTTTTAAAACTGTATAATATTATGTTGTAATATAATTATAAATGGTATAATATTATGTTTGTAATATAATTAAATTAGTAATGATAATATCGCATGCAGTTTAGATAGGTAATTATTTTGTTATATACGTGTATTATAATATTATACCATACATGTATGATATAATGTATGGTATAATTATGAATGGTATAATATTAGAAAAGTAGTAATTTTAGGATATAATTGTTTTAAATGTTTTAAACAATATAATATTATGTTGTAATATAATTAAAAATGGTATAATATTATGTTGTAATATAATTAAATTAGTGTGGGATGCACATTAATTATATATAGTAATATGTGTTACAATGTGGAAAAAGCACATGTCATTCAATGGTGCTATGTAGATAACAAATAATAGATAAAAAATAATAGATAGATTCCATTCAAAATCTTACCACATCAGCACAACCTCATCTGAACTCACATAAATTGTTCATTCTATTTTAATAAAATAATTAAACTAATTTCAAGTTTCATGACAAAATTAATTATACTTCTAGTATCCCATAAAAAACCCAGTTTAGATTCTTTTACTAATCAATTAGTGAAAATTACAATTTCAATTCATGTAAATTAATTTGATAATGTAATAGTTGATTTCTTGAACTACTTTAAAAATATCGATTCATTACAAAATTATTATTTTAAAGATAAAAATAAATATTCACATGAATTTTAAATTGATTGAGTTTTTCATAAATTGGTTAAGCAAATAAATTTTCATATCTTTAGAATCAATTAGCGTGGTTCAAATAATTGGAAGAATTTTTGGAAGCTAATAGATTGAAGTTTTAAAATGAATATGAAAATAATTTTTAATTGCATGGAACTATGAAAAGTAGGTAAAATAAATAAAAGTCTAATATTAAAGGAAATTTACTTTTCAAATAATTAAAACTAATTTTTCATATAAAGCAAGTTGGCCCTATCGTGTTTAAATTGATGCAATATGGTTGGTGCCTAAGAGAGTTATCTAATTAATGGATCCTAAAATAACGTGGTTGTTGATAATATCAAAATAAGGTGATCAGTATATATATCAAAGTAATTGTTAAGAGTATTTTTGTCAAGGGCAATAAGAAGCATTAATTAGGATGGACATGTGTCAATTTTATAGAACTACATATGTCAATTTATTGTGCCATGTATTGTGATTTAGTATATATAATAGATAATAGATAATAGATAATAGATATTAGAACAGTTAACATTATTAGAACAATTTAGATGTATAGTGATTGAGGGGATTATAAAATCAAAATAATAATGTAGGATTAAAAAGTAATGATTTTAGAAGATAATAATTACATTATGATAATATAAAAATAGTTTAGATTGAAAAAGTAGTGATTTAGTGAATTATAAAATCAACATAGTAACTTATGATTTATATTATTTGTTATTTTAATTTTATTTTAAATGTTTTAATTGTATAATATTATTTTGTAATATAATTATAAATGGTATAATATTATGTTGTAATATATTTAAATTAGTAATGATAATATCTGCACAGTTTAGATAGGTAGTGATTTTATTATATACGTGTATTATAGTATTATACCATATATGTATGATATAATGTATGGTATAATTATGAATGTTATAATATTATAAAAGTAATTATTTTAGGATACAATAATTATGTTTTAACATAATTAAATTAGTAACAATTTAGAAAAGTAGTGGATTTTAGGGGATTATAAAATAAAAATATTAATTTAAGATTAAAAAATAGTAATTTTAGGATATAATAATTAAATTAAAAAGGATAATATGAGAACAGTTGACATTACTAGAACAATTTAGATTTGTAGAGATTTAGTGGATTATAAATTAAAAATATTAATTTGGGATTAAAAAAGTAGCGATTTTAGGAGATAATAATTAATTTAGTAATGCTAATATTATAACAATTAACATTATCAGAACACTTTAGATTTGTAGTGATTTAGAGGATTATAAAATCAAAATATTAATTTGGGAATAAAAAATAGTGCTTTTAGGAGATAATAATTAAATTAGAAATGATAATATCAGAACAGTTGACATTATCAAAACAATTTAGATTTGTAGTGATTTAGTGGATTATAAATTTAAAATATTATTTTGGAATTAAAAAAGTAGTGATTTTAAAAGTTAATAATTAATTTAGTAATGATAATATTGTAAGCGATTAACATTATCGTAGCAGTTTTAGATTTTGTAGTGATTTAGGGATTATAAAATCAAAATAATAATAATAATAATATAAAAACCGTTTAGATTGAGAAAATAGTAATTTATGAGATTATAAAATAAACATAGTAAGTTATGATTGATATTATTTGTTATTTTAATATTGTTTTAAATATTTTAAATCGTATAATATTATGTTGTAATATAATTATAAATGGTATAATATTATGTTGTAATATAATTAAAATAGTAATGATAATATCCACATACGTTTAGATAGGTAGTTATTTTGTTATATACGTGTATTATAATATTATACCATACATGTATGATATAATGTATGGTATAATTATGAATGGTATAATATTAGAAAAGTAGTAATTTTAGGATATAATTATTTTAAATGTTTTAAACAATATAATATTATGTTGTAATATAATTATAAATGGTATAATATTATGTTGTAATATAATTAAATTAGTGTGGGATGCACATTAATTATATAGAACATGTGTTACAATGTGGGAAAAGCACATGTCATTCAATGGTGCTATGTAGATAACAGATAATAGATAATAAATAATAGATAGATTCCATTCAAAATCTTACCACATCAGCACAACCTCATATGAACTCATGTAAATTGTTCATTCCATTTTAATAAAATAATTAAACTAATTTCAAGTTTCATGACAAAATTAATTATACTTCCAGTATCCTATAAAAAAACCCAGTTTAGATTCTTTTACTAATCAATTAGTGAAAACTAGATATAAACCCGCGCGTTGCAGCGGAATTATTCATTTTGTTAATAATAAATTTATACGTGCAATTACTAAATTAAAATATAATAAGAAGATGGTAGATTGTTATGCGATGATCAAATTTTGGTTGCATATGTTGTATAGAGTTGGGTAAAAGTTTTGTGAGCAAATACATATCCAAGTATAGCATATGTTGTATAGAGTTGGGTAACAGTTGTGTGTTTTGTGTGTGTATATATATATATATATATATATATTAATATTTTGATAAAAATATTTATAACTACTTTAAAAAATATCAGTTACTACAAAATAATTATTTTAAAGATAAAAATAAATATTCACATGAATTTTAAATTGATTGAGTTTTCCATAAATTGGTTAAGCAAATAAATTTTCATATCTTTAGAATCAATTAACGTGGTTCAAATAATTGGAAGAATTTTTGGAAGCTAATAGATTGAAGTTTTAAAATGAATATGAAAATAATTTTTAATTGCATGGAACTATGAAAAGTAGGTAAAATAAATAAAAGTCTAATATTAAAGGAAATTTACTTTTCAAATAATTAAAACTAATTTTTCATAAAAAGCAAGTTGGCCTTATCGTGTTTAAATTGATCCAATCTGGTTGTTGCATAAGAGAGTTATCTAATTAATGGATCCTAAAATAACGTGGTTGTTGATAATATCCATAAAATAAGGTGATCAGTATATATATCAAAGTAATTGTTAAGGGTATTTTTGTCAAGGGCAATAAGAAGCATTAATTAAGATGGACATGTGTCAATTTTATAGAATGACATATGTCAATTTGTTGTGCCATGTACTGTGATTTAGTATATATAATAGATAATAGATGTTAGTTTTTGATTTTATGATATTTTGAAAGATGACTAATTTAAGTATATTAGACGTGTGCATGGTTCATGATTTGTTATTATATTATTAAATATGCATGGATTATGGTTTATAAATGGTTTATAATATTATAATTAATATGCATGGATTATGGTTTATAAACGGTTTATAATATTATAATTAATATAACACTTATTACTGATTTTCTTCCGTTGGTAAGTTGGAATGTTTTAAAATTATTTCAAATTTGAAATGGAGTTTATTAAGGAAGATTTGATTTGGAGTTTATTAAGGAAGATTTGAATCATAGTTTATTAAGGAAAATTTGAATTGGAGTTTATTAAGGAAGATTTGATTTGGAGTTTATTAAGGAATGTTGGTATTTATAATTTTTTTAATGCTGTCAAATATTATTAGATGGGTTTATATTATTAAATGTTTTTCCAGCTGGCCCATATTTCCTTCATCTATTCTACAGAGTATTTCGTGGGTGCTAAATTTATTTAAGGATATACTCTTGCTTTAGTGGGGCCCATAACAGTTAGTGGTATTTTGTATTCTATTTGAAAAAGGAGTCTTACATAAGCTATTTAGAGTTGGTGGGTCTCATCTTATCTAATCTCTTTTGTTACTCAACAGTTGACTGGGTATAGAGTCTCTCTCCTTTATTTCAGCTCTTCAAAATCAAATAGCTGGCGCAAATTGTTTAATATCTTTCTGGTGATACAAAGCTGCTGAAATCATGGATGGTTTTTAACGAGACTGAGTTTTCTTAACTAACATCTTTTATGCCGTTGGGTCTCTCTATATATATAGTCTTATTTTCAAGGCTAAGTAGGATAGGATCTGAAGAATTTAATTCACGTTTCTATATCTGCAGAAGAATCCTATTAGAGCTTTCATTGTTTATTTCAATTTATTCATTGTCTTTATCTTTAATTCGTTGTGGTATTTGGAAAATAAGAAGTATATTGTAATTTCTTCTATTATATTCAAAGTTCAAGTCTTGTTTGGCTTGGTACATCTAAGCGATGAATAGGATGCATTCAAAGAGAGTTTTTAAGGTTGCAGAGGTGCAAAGGTCTCAAAGATGGTGAGAACGGTTGCAGAGGTGCAAAGGGGACATAGGTGTCCATCAGTGGAAAGCTTCTTTGTAACAGGGAGTTCTTTTTATTATATTTAATTGAATATTAAGTTTAATAAAAAGAGTCTTCAATCCTAGTTGGGATTGGACGTGGATTAGGCCACTAGATTAGAGGATAGGGGTTGAACCACATAAAAATCTTGGTGTGATTTTTACTTCTGTTTATCTCTTTAATTGCCATTCACGTTCTGCACATTTTTGTTCATCACGCTAATCCAAACACTAAATCAGACATGCGTAGCTGTCTGATTTTAACCTGTTGCAGAAAATTTCAAAAGGTTTTCACCGTTTATCACTTTTAGCTTAAACATCTATTCACCCCCCTCTAGGTGTGCACATACATAGAATTACATTTGGTATCAGAGCTTGGCTCTACTAATATTGATCATTGCAGGTCGTAGGGGAAGATCCTATGACACACCTAAACTTTCAAGAAGGTCAGTCCATAAGTAGGCCACCGTTGTTGCTCGGAAATGAAAACTTCAATTTTTGGAAGTTCAGAATGAAGATCTATCTGAACCGTGACCCATGGGAATGGTGGGTAGTCGAAAATGGACCAGTCATTCCACGACATGATGATGGAAAGCCAAAGAATCTCATGGAAATGGACTCAAATGAATCGTATATGGTATCTTATGATTCCAAGGACATGAATACACTTTTAAGTGGCATGGTTCAATCAGAGATAGATAAGGTCTCTTCATGTACTACGGCTAAGGAATTTTAGGACACAGTCATCATGAGTCATGAAGGTACTACTAAAGTGAAGGAGGTCAAGCTGAGCATGTTAATGCACGAATACGAACTATTCAAATTGGAGAAAAATGAATCAATTAGAAATGCCCAAGCAAGATTCCTTACTCTAATGAATTCTCTAAGCATGCTCGGACGAAAGATTGATCAAAAGGAAATCAACCGAAAGCTTCTCAGAGTCATGCCAAAGCAATTCGCTCCAAAGGTTACTACACTTCAAGACTCAGTCACAATTAGCACAATGGAAACTCTTACCTTATTTGGAGAACTTGAAGAGTTTGAAAACCAATTAAAATTGTATGATGAAGAAGATGAGGCACCTAAGAAGAAGACCTTGGCTCTACAAGCTGAAAGCTACATAGAAGGCAATGATGAAGATTTTGATGAAGAAATTGAAATGCTCTCAAGAAAACTCGAGAGACTACTTCAAAGAAAGAAACAAAGGAAGAATCAAGAAGGTATCTCAACTCTAATGAACAAGTCCAAAACAGAACAAGATGAAGAAATTGGCTAATTATGTTTCATGGGAGTAGAAGATGATGATCAACTTGAGGTAACAAATTTTCATGAAGTTTTTGAAATATCTATGCCTGATTATATTGCTTTACAAAATGAAAATCAACAGCTCAAAAAGAAAACTGCCTATTTTAAGAATTGTGTAAATGAGCTAATGAATGAAGTTAAGTTGCTTATTAAAGAGAGAAAAGAAAATGAATATCTTAAAAATGAAAATGAAGTGTTAAAAAAAAATTTGAAAATGAGAGATGCATGCATAGATTCTTTTAATGATGGAAAAATTATGAATATACAACATGATGATAATGTAATAAATGCAGAAATAGCATTTTTTAAAAATGATCTTGCTAAATTTGTGCAAGGAGAAGAGAACCTAAATGTTATGTTAGGGGCACAAAGGTCCAGTCTTGATAAACAAGGAATTGGGTATAATCCTATTAAAAATGTGAAAAATAGGACTAATAATAATATTAGAATGATTAATAGTAAGTCAAGGCATAAACCACTTTATTGTTCACCATTTGTTACTTGTAAAAAATGTGGTTTTAAAGGTCATTTTGATTCTAATTGCAATAAAATTAGAATAAAACAAATTTGGGTAAAGAAAAGTGATTTATATGCTACTAACCTAAAAGGACCCAAGAAGATTTGGGTACCAGAAAGATAGAGACTATTTGTTTGTAGGTGTCTCAAGATAAAAAACGAGATGGATGATTCTTTACTTTGAGAGAAAGAGGAAGGAGACTTTGCAGGAAATCAGTTAAAAGATCTGGAATTTGAAAAGAAAACAGCTTAATCCAGACAGCCTAAGCCGTCTGCATCAGAAGAAAAAACAGATGAACCATGAAAACTTGCAGACACCTAAATCCAGACAGCTCGGCAAAATACATTTTGAAGGCAAATCGGATGAATATTACGATGCAAAAATCGATATTCCGAAAGTTAATCGGATGAACAAATGACCAATGACAGATCTTCCAAGAACAACCATACGGTGAAAAATTATCCTCCTAACTTTGAGCTTTAAAGACCTCAACATTGGGATGATCAAAAGAAGTCTTATTCAAGAGATTTTTGATTCGAAAATAGAAAATCCAAATCTACATTAAGGAGCACAACTATCAAGCTTTCTCTTGGTGGTAAAAATGATGATATATAGGTAAAAATTACAAAGGTATGATTATATTGTTTACTTGTTATATGTGATTTTGTTATAACCTTGTTTCTATTGTCATTCTTTATGCTTATTTTTTTTAATTTGGCAAATGGGGTGAGTTAACTAACTTGACTAAATTGATATGAATTATTTTTGTTGATGACAAAGGGAGAGATATAACTTGATGATTTATTTCTTTTGATAATGACAAAGGGGAGAGATATTTGGGTATATTTAAATTGGTTTGAATTGGTATTCATGTTGATATTGAGATACTATATTATGCTGGAATATGCAATGATGGTTATTTGGATAAAGTCATTTTCTTTTGCTCCTTAATATGCATAAATTTAGGGGGAACCATATACTTAGGGGGAGCATGTTGGTGCATAAATTGTCATCATCAAAAAGGGGGAGAATGTTAGTTTTTGATTTTATGATATTTTGAATGATGACTAATTTAAGTATATTAGACGTGTGCATGGTTTATGATTTGTTATTATATTATTAAATAAATGCATGGATTATGATTTATAAATGGTTTATAATATTATAATTAATATGCATGGATTATGGTTTATAAACGGTTTATAATATTATAATTAATATGCAATATTATAATTAATATGCATGGGTTATGGTTATTACATGAACACTTGTTGCTGATTTTCTTTCGTTGGTAAGTTGGAATCTTTTAAAATCATTTCAAATTTGAAATGGAGTTTATTAAGGAAGATTTGATTTGGAGTTTATTAAGGAAGATTTGAATTGGAGTTTATTAAGGAATATTTGAATTGGAGTTTATTAAGGAAGATTTGATTTGGAGTTTATTAAGGAATGTTGGTATTTATAATTTTTTTAATGCTGTCAAATATTATTAGATGGGTTTATGTTATTAAATGTTTTTCCAGCTGGCCCATATTTCCTTCATCTATTCTACAGAGTATTTCGTGGGTGCTAAATTTATTTAAGGATATACTCTTGCTTTAGTGGGGCCCATAACAGTTAATGGTATTTTGTATTCTATTTGAAAAAGGAGTCTTACATAAGCTATTTAGAGTTTGTGGGTCTCATCTTATCTAATCTCTTTTGTTACTCAACAGTTGACTGGGTATAGAGTCTTTCTCTTTTATTTCAGCTCTTCAAAATCAAATAGCTGGCGCAAATTGTTTAATATCTTTCTGGTGATACAAAGCTGCTGAAATCATGGATGGTTTTTAACGGGACTGAGTTTTCTTAGCTAACATCTTTTATGCCGTTGGGTCTCTCTCTATATATAGTCTTATTTTCAAGGCTAAGTAGGATAGGATACAAGAAGCTAATTCACGTTGCTATACAGAGAAAAATCCTATTAGAGCTTTCATTGTTTATTTCCAGCTATTCATTGTACTATCTTTAATTCGTTGTGGCTGGAAAATAAGAAGTATATTGTAATTTCTTCTATTATATTCAAAGTTCAAGTCTTGTTTGGCTTGGTCTATCTAGCAGTAGATAGGATCTGTTCAAAGAGAGTTTTTCAAGGTTGCAGAGGTGCAAAGGTCTCAGTGGTGAGAAAGGTTGCGAGAGGTGCAAAAAGGCAAAGGTGTCCATCGGTGAAAAGCTTCTTTTGTAGCAGGAGTTCTTTATTGTATTTAATTGAATATTAAGTTTAATAAAAAGAGTCTCCAATCTAGTTGGGATTGGACGTGGATTAGCCACTAGATTAGATGATGAAATTTGAACCACGTAAAAATCTTTAGTGAAAAAAGGTTGTAGAGGTGCAAAGGGGGCATAGGTGGCCATCAGTGAAAAGCTTTTTTGTAACAGGGAGTTCTTTTTATTGTATTTAATTGAATATTAAGTTTAATAAAAAGAGTCTCCAATCCTAGTTGGGATTGGACGTGGAGTAGCCACTAGATTAGATGATAGGGGCTGAACCACGTAAAAATCTTGGTGTGATTTTTTACTTCTGTTTATCTCTTTAATTGCCATTCACGTTCTGCACATTTTTGTTCATCACGCTAATCGAAACACTAAAGCAAACAGGCGTAGCTGTCTGATTTTAACCTGTTGCAGAAAATTTCAAAAAGTTTTCACCGTTTATCACTTTTAGCTTAAACACCTATTCACCCCCCTCTAGGTGTGCATATACATAGAATTACAATAGATAATAGATATCACCCAAAACAAAACAAAACAAAAATTACTATCATATTAACTATTATGATGAGAAATATTATTTATATCTGGGAATTCTTTAACAAGAAATTAAATTTTTTGTTGAAGTAATCTTTTGTGTAATTCCATATATTTCTGTAAAATATTCTTTTGATAATTTCTTGTGATGGATGGAATATGGATGGAGGAAATATAATCAAGTACTAGCATTATTATAAAAATTATATCACTATTTTGACATGTAATTAAAAAAAACAAGTACTTCACTTCTTGATTAATTAGTAGGCTTTGCTGGTTAGAATCATGCTTGTAGTATCCGTGCATTACTCATTTTGGTGTTGGCTAGTACCAACTCCAAGCTAGAATGCCTCAATGAAACAAACAAAAACACATGATAAAACGAAAATATGTCTTAAATTTTTTTTGCAACCTTGCACTAGATCCATATCATAACTCCAACCAAACTCAACTAAAAAACTGATCAAATTGTTAGAAATTGAGCCAATATACATTACCCCATACATTGCACATATGTTGCTACAGGGCATGGATTCATACATGACATACTTCTTAAAATACATTATGATCTCCACTGGTTGTGTATAATTGAAATGAATTACAAAAAATTAAATAAACAAACCTACCTGTCAATGATACTACATAAAAGAAAGATATTTTCACTCGCTCTAAAGCAACATTCGGTCAAAAAAACTGGAATCCAAATTGCAATAAATCTCCTCTAAATAAATATAAATCAAGTAGAACATGGTTAGCTAATGATATGTTTATATTAAAAAGGTAACGTATGAGCGATTACTGGATCAAAGAGGGGATGGAGAGAAATGTTGATTTTGGCTTAATTAGAATGAGAGGATTTGGAGAAAAGAAGGGAGAGATGTGTGAGAGGACTGAAAGGGTAGAATAGAAAAAGTTAGAGAAGGGAAAAGTGCTTACAAATAAAGTTTTGGCAAATAATTTAAAAAAATAAAAATAAAATACACCGTTTTTATTTGGTCAAAACAACACATGAAGCATCGGTAAATAGGGACGAGCAAATTTTTCAGTTTTTGACTAAATCGAACAGTTCAAACCAGCCGGATCGGGACAAATAATAATCGGTTTGGGATTAATACATAAAACCGGTATATACGGGACATTCGGGATCAAGACCGAAAAATGATTTGATTCGTTTGGTATATACCGGCCGAAACCGATATATCGTTTAAATTGGTGAACTACTAATAAGAAGTTACGCCACTTTCTCTATAACTGTTTTGGTTCAAAGGATCATAGAAATGCATTACAAATATTGCGTTATGTTATCCCTGTAATATATAGTATTATTTAATATATATATATATATATATATATATATATATATATATATATATATAAATATGATAAAATAGAATATGATTTTATATAAATATAACACAGAAAATATTAATAAATAAATTCGAGTCTTTTGAATTCACAAAGTCTCCTTAAAGTAAATTTATTCCCTCACAGGTGCTAAGGATTAATTGAATAATTGCTTCCCAAGATAAAACGGATTTCCAATTCTTAATTAGAAGCACTTTAAAATTAAGAACACTACGAACACAACTTTATGTTATGTACCGAACTTTTCAATAATGATGCATGTAAATAGAAATTACAGTAATGATGCATGAAAATAAAATAAAGGGAAAAACTCACGCCAAAACGGAGTTTGTAGAACAGAAACGGGATTTGCAGAGTACGGGACGGGAAAATCTTTGCATTTCTTAGTGCAGAACGGGGAAAGGAAAGAAAGGAACGGGACGGGAAAATTTGTACGTTCTGTTTTAGCGCCCCATATGGATTAATTTATAGATTAATCCAGCAGTTTTATTACCGTTAGTGATAATAACTTAAAACAAAATTTAATAACTTATTAAATAAATTTTGTCCAAAAAATCATATATCATGACCCGACCTAACCAAACCCAAACCCGGCCCGATTGACTGAACGGGTAGCTGCACGCATGTGGGTTTGAACCGTACCTTGGCTAAATCCTCTCCCTTCCACAAAAGTGGGGTGCCCCTTGGGGCCCTTCCTATTTAGCAAACATCCCATATATATGTTCTTCATTTTTTCCTTTAATGCCCTATGTGAGACTTTTGCAATTGACAACATTCAAGTAAATGATTTTGGAGTCAATTTTCTCATTCAATTCTTAATGGATTTGAACATATAAATATACCAAGTTATACTCCTCATGAAGGAGAACACATTGGTGTAAAGATCCGACATTTTCAAAATGTGAGTCCCTTATTTAATTGAATCTCAAAATACTCTAATATTTCAATTTTCAAATCTCATTTCCAACACGTTATACAGAGGACTTTTGTCCATATTAAACACTAAAACTCCAACAACATACATTTTCCTGCGTATTTCAGCTCATCATTTTTAATTTGGTTCCTGAGTTTCTGATTTGATCAAGGAGATCCTGTTGGGCTCCATCAATGGCTTGCAAAGTTCCAAGCTAAAAACTCTGTTGTAGCGGATCTGAAAAAGATTGATGGATAGAAAATCAAATGGCCAGACCCATTTGGGTTGCGGTGAAAAGAAAATCAAATGACCAGACCCTTTTCAATTCATCCTCTGATTTGTCAGACCCGTTTGACAATTTTGTTTTTAAGGACTAGTACCTTGAGATTCCCACCAAATTGCCCAAAGCTTATGGCGTGGGAGAGAAAACACAGCCCCATGGAATTAAACTCTACCCATGTTATGAAGATTTTTAGAAAACCTTCAAAAAGAACAGATTCAGCCTATGGAAATTTTTTATACAAGTTCTTCAAGGAACAATAGATAAAAATCGACATCGGGTATCGGACGGTTAATCGGTTCCGATAGTATGGATACCCAATTTTGAGTAGTAACCAGTTCAATCTGGACTGGTTCGATAAAGAGTAAGCTAGTGTTTGATTGCATCTTAATACATTAACGGTTTACCTCTTAATACATTTTAACCGTCTATATTTTTGTATTAACACTCTGTTTCTGAGTTTTAAACAGAAAATAAAAGAATAGAAAACTTAAATTAGAACAGAAAAGAGAAGAATAGAAAACTTAAAGTTTTGTTTCTGAGTTTTTAATAGAAAAAAATAGAAAATTTAAAATTGAGGACATGAGTTGTAATTTAAAATTTATTATATTAAAAGTTGAGGATAATATAGAAATTATAAAAATATTACTTATTTTAATTTTTTTTCTGTTCAAATCAGGTCAATTTTGGAAGGAAAACTTTGACAGAAAAAATGGTCAAGTTTTCTATCCATTTCTTTTCTTTTTTGTTTATTAAAAAACTCAGAAACATAAGAATTGAAAAGAAAACTTAACTTTTCTGTCCATTTCTTTTTTTTTCTGTCCATTTTAAAACTCAGAAACAAAGCGTAAGAGATCTTCTGGATAGTTTATGGGCTGTTTGTTTAGGACTGAAAAGTGCGTTTGTTTTGAAAAAAAAAATCGTCTGAATTGTTGAATCGGTCAGTCATTCAGACGACTTGAGCTTAATGGTTTAGTGTCATTTTTTTGGCTGAATGAGAGCTGAATGAATATTTTTTTTAACAATATTAACTATTATATTAAATAAATTTATAATAGTTTTAAATTTTTTAGAGGGGTAAAATAATAAAAATCTGTTATTCGGATGTTTTAAACATATCAATTATCAAATAATTTTTTTATTGATTACGATTCAAATTTCATTTCGATTGATTGATTAATTTCGTTTTTATCAAATACCCCCTAGACTCGTATTTATATCTTAACTATTTAGAGTACTTCGTAATATAAATATGTAAGCTCTTAAAACTTCTTAGTATAAATATATGAGCTCTTAAAAATATTAAAAAATAAACTATTAAAATATATTAAGATAGAATCAAACACCAACTAAATAAAATATATCTACATAGTTATCCTAAAATTATTAATTTTACAATGGGTACAGAGTATTATCTAAACAGTGAGTCTGAAAAAGAACAGTTGCCGAACGCCAATTCGCGACACATAATATACACTCCAATTCAGATGTCTCAATTATCAAATCTCTATCTCTTCTTCTACAATTCACTTCAAGCCCTCGGATGGTAAGTACCCTTTTCCTTATCTTCCAATTTATCTCTCTTTTGACTTTCTGTAATGCCTTTTCAAATTCAAACAGGACAATTTCTCTAGTTAGAATATTGAGCAACTTTTTTGCCACCAAATCAGTCAATGGAGCTTATGCTTCTGCTGGAGAATTAATCTGTAAGTTATAGCTTATAACTATTGCATACTGAAATTCCCAGTTCATGTTAATGTCTGTAATATGTATTACACATACTTATAAGTTATTATATGTCCATGTGAGAGTACAATTTGTCAATTTTTTGGGTTTTCTTTGATCATAGGCTTGTTGCAAACTCTTGCATTCTTGGAAGTTATACATGGAGCAATTGGTGGGTATTTTTAGGGGTTTATTTTATTATTATTTTTTGTGTTGAAATTCATGTCATTTTGATATAATATGGAAAAATCTAATTTCCATTTTCACCCTTTTAATGTTGAGATATTGTCCCTAATGGAGTTCTGCTTCCACTGATGCAATGGGGAGGAAGGATTCATGTTCTTATCGCTATTGCTCATGGCATTGATGAGGTTCTGAGTATTGCACTATATGAAATTATGAATCCTAGCCATACTTAGGCTGTAGAAGTAATATAAATATCTACATTATTATTAATATAAGGGTTTGGATATCATTACTAACAACTTAACTGAGTTTAAAAAAGAAAGTAAAACTATACCCATTATTACAACAAAACTAAGAAAGAGGCAGATGCATTTAGCTTGCTAAGACTTTTTTGAGGCTTTTTTCTTGAAATTATTTCATAATCGTCTCATTTTCAATGGTATCAAATATATCTTTTTAATGTAAGTCACTATACGGTCATTCATCCATTCGTCTCCAATCTGATTATGAATTGAAGTATTGAGAAATATTTATCCATATATTTATTCATTCCGATTCAAAATATCAAATACAAATTCATAACAAAATAAAAAACTAAATAAAAAATGAACTTAATGATATGAACAAATCAAATACACACTAGTACAGTTCTAAATCAAAATTATATATTCACAATTCATGCTTTATTGATTTAAATACAACTTCGATATATATTGTAAAATTAAAGAACTATGTACGGATGTACTAATTAGCATGAATGAACAAAAAAAATAAGAATCATAACCAAGTAATTAACCACTCATAAACAGTTAACAAAAACTTAGAGAAAAATTTAATGATATTTAGTCTTAACCCTAGAATTTTGGGGAAATCAAATAGCCTCATTAAAACAAAAATTTAATTTGAATTTGAAATATACTCATCATAACAAAAATTGAAATTTAGTAACTCAAGGTTTTTTGTTTTTTTTTAAAATTTTTAATGGGGGACACTTTACCATATTAGCCTTATACTTGCAAAAAAAATTCAAAAAAACAAGGGTGGGCACTTGCTCCCCTTGCATCCGCCATTGTATCCACAAGTGATAAATTTGTATATGCTGTTTTACAATATGCTTAGTTTATACATGATATTTACCACTAATTTTTTTCATTTAGGTCAAAGTGTTTTCATCAATTTTCATTACTTTTGTTGCTTGGTGCTCAATTGAGGTAGGGATTCTCTATCTCTCTCTCTCTCTCTCTCCGTCTCTCCCTTATGTTTATATTTATATTTATATTGAAATTATGTGCACTGTATTAATTTCCAAATTGGATCACAATAATACAAATTAGACAAATAAACTGGTTAATATATGTTGATGTCCAAAGGCAGTAAGGTGAAACCAAAAGTTAATAAGTGAACAATGAGTTCATCTATGAAGAATCTTCTTAAAGCTTATTGTTTCGCTTTTAATTTAGGAGAGAGCAGTGTGATTTTCATTGTGATGAAAGATGACACAATTATTGGATTTTATTTTTTATAGTGCTGTTTTCTGAAACTGCTAAAGTTCTCATCACCCCCAACCCCTTAGAGAGCACATATTTACAATTGGTAAACTTGCTAACGCTAAGTTCCTGAAGAATGCTTTGAAATGTTTCTACCACCCACGTCAGCGTGAGATATTAATGAACAGAAGTTGCTCAAGTTTAAATTAACAGATTTATAATGTTTGCCTTTCCCGGGAAAGTTTCTTAATTCTTACACCCTTTACATTATTATGTTTAATATGTGTTTGCTTTGCTTAAAGTGGAATTGTTTCAATGAAAGAACTTATAAGATACATAGCTGCACCCTTAAGGGTGATATTTTTTCAACATTTACCCTATGCAACAATATCTTTGTTAAGGTTTTGGCCTCATGATCTCTCTCAAAATTAGTTTTGTGCTTTCTTCCCTTTTTCCAGCAAGTTTGTTAGGTATATTTTTTTTTACGAAAAAGACACTTTTAATTTTTATTACTGAAATGATGCTATAGACCAAGAGACTTGGCCTATAGACTTTAAGGTACAAAAGGCCTGCTGATAATTAAGATATGCACAAACTTCTTATTTGATTTTGTGAAGTCAACAATTTCTCTGATCATGCATAGTTATATTGAAGTAATGTAAAGTATCGCATTCTTCATATACTACGAGGATTCACGTTTTTTCTTTGTAGTGCTTGTTTACCTCATGAAATGAAAACCATGTTTTCTTATTAAATATATGTGGATAGGTTTGTGGCTTTCTTGATTTAGACCAATGTTACCTAGATTGTGGTTCGATGCAGTATGTGGAATGAAATCGGGAATAGAAAACATTAATTTTCGTGGTATAAAGTACGGCATAATTTGGTTTTTTCGAATCGCTTAGTTGGTATGAAACATATTTATTTAGAATGTGGTATATTGGGATAACTTTCTAAAAAAATATAGTTCAAACTAATTGAGATAGTGTCACAACAAGTACATTTTCAACGACATTACGCCATGTCATCGATTACTTGACACACACAAGACTCAGTTGGGTACATTAGGTGACATTGCTTAGAATCTTCTTTTACATATTAGGGTTTCTAATAGTGTTTAAATTTAATATATAATTGCTATACATTTAAATATCGTAGAAATTATATATTAAATTTAAACACTATTAGAAACCCTAATATGTAAAAGAAGATTCTAAGCAATGTCAGCTAATGTACCCAACTGAGTCTAGTCTTCTTTTAGATTTGATATTATTCATTGGTTCTATAGCCCAAGGCTATATAAGATGATGTTCCTCATTTGTAAATCAAAAAGCAAAGTTGTAATCATGCTTATGGAACATATGTTCAAGTAAATAGGAGAGAAAAGTTTTGGATTGCCACATTTGATATTAAGTAAATAGGAAAAAAAGTGTACCATGTATTGAAACGTTCGTACTAAAACACAAATTTTATTCTTTTCTTGTAAACTATGATGTAGACTATTACATGATGACAACATCTATAGAACCTAAATCATATTTAAAGGAATACGATATTGAAAACTCTTTATAATGTAACTGGTGTTTCAACAGAAAGATATGTGAGGTATTAATTAACATATTTTACGATTAGTAGAATAACTTCATCTAATGGAACATAGGATATAAGCAAAAGACTAATGTCTTATGACATTCATGTTAACCACAATGAAGAAACCATTGTACTTTGTATTTCTTAGCATTCAAACATAGATTTATGGTTTTCTTCAAAAAGGATCAAACTTGTTCACTTTTAGTCACGTGGAAATTTATTTTCTTTTCCATCACAATACTGTTTTGCTTGTTTTTCACTATTCTTGGGCTTTACCTAAACTTGAGTCCTATTAAAATTTAATTTTCTATCGTCATGTGAATTAATAACACATAGTTCTGTCTTCTAGTGTACATATGATGATTCGAGGGAGATAAATTGAGGTGCCATTAGATGATTTTGCATGGTCTGGAAAATGGATGTTATCTAATTTAAATTTGTCTAGACGTTGTAGTAGCTTCTTTAAACTTTCAAGTGAAAATTTGGTTGTTGTTGGTGTGTGGTGTGATAGGATGACATAATTGTCACGTACATCTATTCTTATTCCCCCACCTCTCACATGAAATGAAAATACAGAATTATAATATCATTCCTTCCTCCATTGCATTCCTATAATCCAAACGTAGCATTATTGTTATTATATTTATCGTTTTACAAACTGAAAATTCCAATTTCTTTTACCAATCTCACTACACCAGTGTTTTTTGTGGGGCCGCTTTTTCGTTTATGTACCAACTCAATATTTCTCATATATATATAATTTTTAAATCTAAGTTTTCGTTATAATTTAAGTTATATAAAATTATTACTATATATATATATATATATACGAAGAGTATTAAGTGCATACCCTTTTATTTAACATGCCTTGTTCCATGATTCTTAAACCAGGTTATCAGGTATCCAAATTATGCTTTGAATTGCTTCAGTATATCTCCAGCTTTCCTCACCTACCTCAGGTTTGATTCTTTTAATAGTGCATCCACAAATTATGCCCATGGTAATTCAAAGTTATAATATCCGAACAGAAGTTGATTAATCAATTTTAATTTAAATAAAACTTTATTCTTTATTTAGGTACACTGCATTTATTGTGATATATCCAACTGGGCTCGTCGGTGAAAGTAAGTGCTCTGATTGACATATACAATTTTATCAGGATTACACCCATTTTTCTGATACTTCCAGTTTTCTATTGCTTGCCTATTTTCAGTGTTGCTCATGTACCAAGCACTTCCATTTATAAAGCAGAAGAACCTCTATGCAAATTTGTTTGCTGGCCTCCCTTTCAGCTATTATAATTTTGTTACGGTATGTATAGATTTCTAGTTTGGATACATAACTATTTAATAATGTAGAAACCATAAATTTTGTTTTATTGTCCATTTCTGCAGCTGTGGCCATGATGCAGGGATTTAATTTTAAATGTGATATGTACTCTTTAAGTTTGTGGAAAGTATGTGGAAGTTCACCAAAGCCTTCGTTTACTTCAATAGCTTTCGACCTTTGATCTTGATTTAGATACAGACCTTGTTGCTTGCCAAAATATAATTAAAATCCTACCCCTATTAGGTCGTGTTTAGGGTTGATTTAAATAAGTCTGAATTAATTGTTCTTTTAGAGGATTAGTTAGGGATATTGAACTTTTTTTAGCTTATGTATTACCTTTTTTGTCTAATAGTTAGGATACACGAGGTGCTGCTTTCCCCTCCCAAATTCCTACCACCTTAAAAAAATTGATCTTACAATCAGTGTAAAAAGCATCCTATACAACTACACTAACCTTGGTCTTGCTTTTAGTTTATGTTTTTATGTAGATTCATGTTAATTGTGCTTATTAGATAAGGTTGAGTACAATGCATTATTTAACTGGGTTTTTTTGATTCTCAAATTACACATGGAGCGAGAAAACACCGTCCATACAAAGCCTCCTCTCATTAATTTTTACATTTTGTGGTAATGGAGAAAAAATGTGGGACCTCCTTTACTTTTAAAGGGAAATGCCTTAAATGGTATGTCCGTAAACTATCAATCACCCACTCAGAGGGAGTGATCTATATTTGTAATAGTTTCTTTTTCTTCAACGATTTTTATGAGCGAGGACCACGAAAAATGGGTTTGTCCTCCTATGGTGATGGGGCATTTCCATCACAAATTTTATGATCAATTTGTTGTGTTTGTCAAATATTGGTAATAATTTAGTTTAATTTGTTCCATTTAACCATATTTGTTCATTTACTTTTAATTTTTCTCTCAAGGCTTTTATAGGATTGTACACTCATCCCATAAATGCATGTGTGTGTGTGTGTCTGTGTGTATTTATTTTATTTAGCATTGATATATAGTACAATTAAAATTAATATTGGGTTCCTTCTCTGGCTAATGTTGCTGTATTTCCTCTCCTTTTGATGTCCTTGTAAAGTTGTTATGATTCCACTTTTAACTTCTTCTTCATTCAGGTTGTGCTTCTCTTCTACCCATTGCTTTGGCTGAAACTTTACGTGCACTTGTTTAAGCAACGTCGGACAAAACTGGGCAAATACCAGAAGAAGAAGAAGAAGAAGAAGAAGAAAAACTGAAGGTTAAAGTTTGGTTGCGCGGTACTTGTATGTCCTGTGGTGTATACATATGTCTGTATTCTATGTCCAGTTAGTTGCTTCTTGATTTCCATTTCTAGGGAAGTTTGGAGTGCAGATCTTTTGTCTCCAAATTTCCTGTCTCCTTATGTCCCTCCACTTAAATTTTAATACTTAATCTCTTATTTAACACTAATAAATTTTAAAATTAAATAAAAAGACTTGTGTCAAAATTTAAGGGGGGATACAAAGGGGACAAGGAATTTGAGAACAGAAGATCTGCTCTCGTTTGTATGTTCTGTGGTGTATAAAAAATATATAATCATTAAAATATTCAATATTATGGATTGCTTCCTCCATCATACTTTTTGTGGCCAATGAGTTTGATGGAAAGGATGGTGATTTGACTCTTGCTGACTATCCAAATCTTTTTCTAGATTTCAAGACATGCACTTCTCTCACTGCTGGTTTGCTACTGTAATTTGGTCTCCTTTGCTCATGTGGGCCAAAAAAACATACTAATATTTCCCCATTTGCATCCAAGGATTTGAATTGAACCCCATAAAATCTACCCTTTAATTGGCTTGTTGGCCGTTTCTAATCATTTATACTCTCTCCATTCTACATTCTATAATTCATTATCTACTTTTTAAAATATTTTTAAACTTAAAATTGATTTAATTAATTAATAATTATGAAATAATGCATTTTATAATTAGTAAAACTTTTTTGATATTTTACGATATTTATCATTGTATTAATTAAAATTAAATAAATTTATGTCAATTTTAAATTTAAAAATGTCTCAAATTAATTTAAAACAAAAATAATATTTTTTTTTCACATTAAAGTCATTCATTGACCACTATTAGACCTGACAAATGGTCTGAGTCAGACCAAACGGGTTGAGCCATGGCTAACTTGGGTTAAAAATGGGTTGGCCTAAAAGGACCTTGTTTTTATTGGGCTACAAAAATGAGGCCCATAGCCCAAGGTAAAATGGCCTAGGTCGGCACATGGGTTTTTCATATTTTTTTTTAAAATTAAAAAAATAAGTTTATTTAGTATAAATGAATTATTGATTTTAAGTAAGTCGTTTGAAAAAGATGGTGAACAAGAGAGCTAAAAACTTTTCAAGTACTAGTCTTTTTTAGTAGAAGGAACGAGTAAGTAGTTTCAATGGATTAGTATGACATCGATAATAAAAAATTAATTTTGACTAATTCACAATTATTATTCATTTTCTGTTTTTTGTCTTGTTAAATATCATGTTTATTTATACACAATTCAAACACTATTTATAATTTTTCTCTTTTTAATTAACAAAATAATACTAAATAACTCGACGTCATAAGTTGCAAATAGTTCAACTACAGATGTTTTTTTTTAAAACAGTCAAATTAACTGAAATATATTGACACTGTAAACTTTTATAAACGATGAAAAGATTACAAGACAACAAAATTAAAATGATAATCCATCCAACTATAATAACGGATAATCAAAAAAAGGGTCAATCATATAAAACAACTATTGTACATCAGATATATTCTTGAAAACAGTTATAATCCCAAAAGTAATATAATATAATGATAAACTATAATAAGTTTTTTCGATTCAAGTATCACAAGTAATGTATAATTATGGCTGATGTACTACAAAAACTTCAATTTGATCAAATAGATATACATAAACAATCTTGAGATAAAAATATAAAATGAGTAAACAGTTCGGGCTTGATTTATACTCGCTCGACTAAAAATTCAATTCGATCTCGACTCAAAATATAAATGAGTCAAATAGAGCAAATTTTAAAGTTCGATAAATTACTCGAACCTCCTCAAATTATAATTTTCTCAGATTATATTCGTTCCAAAAGTTCAAACTATTCGGGCTCGATCCAGGATCGTACTTGACTCGTAACTAAATGAGCCTCAATCAAACTTTATTTTATATTCAATAAATTTTGTAAACCAAATATGAGTAACTCAATACTTGATTCGATTCGATTCGGTTCGATTCATTTACACCCTTATTTTTGAATAGTGCTATAGTACAATGAATAAGTGCACTAATTTACTTTCAAATGTGGATGAGCTGGGTGTGGACTAGGTTAATTTGGGTTGGGCCAAAGAGGTTTACATTTTTTGAGCTTAAAAATATAAGGATTAATTACATATCTTAGTACATTTTTAGAAATAATTATAATAATGGTGTATAGATAAAATAATTACAAAAATAATACATTTTTCCATATTTATTTACAATATTAGTGCAATTAGGATTCCTTAATTTAGAGGATTAGTATTGATGGGCTGACATGGCAAATCTCTTTTATCTCTTTCCGTTAATTATTATTTTCTTATTCAAACACAGCAGACCCATATCGCAGACTCTAACCGCGTGATAACCACATTTCCGGTAGGAATCGATGCCCTCATCCTCTTCCTCCGACGCCGACGAAGACGAACAAGACATGATGATCGCTTCTTATGATCTTTTATATTTTCTCTCTCCTCGATTCACAACATAAATATAGAGAAAGTAAAAGAAAATTGTGTCATCGATATATAGGAAGTTTTTGATTCACAAGAGATTTGTTTTTGTTAGAGTTGTGAAGTGTCCACTTTTTTCTCGTTTTCTTGTTTAGTAATTTATAATAAGCCGTACTAGTATTTTTTTATTTTCCTCCTTATTTGCTGTTATCCCAGATTGCCCCTTTTATCACTGTGCGCAAATGAGCCAAGGAGGAGGAGAAAGATTAGTTGTATAGTTTGTATTATTATTAAGGTTACTAAACCTTTGTACCAAAGCTATCGCAAATCCACCTCCACACCTGTACCTTCAGTTTTTTCATAGTGCAGTTGGTAACAAACCTTCATACCAAGGTAACCAAACCTCTATACCAAGATAACCTATCCACACCTGCATTTTTTTCATAGTGCAGTTGGTAACCAAACTTTCATCTCAAAGTTACCAAACATGCAGTTTTTCTATAGTGCAGTTGGTAACCAAATTTTCATACCAAGGTTACCAATCCACCTCCACACCTTCAGTTTTTCATAGTGCAGTTGGTAACCAAACCTCCATACTAATGTAACCAAACCTTCATACCAAGGTAACCAATCCACACCTGCTGTTTTTTCATAGTGCAATTGGTAACCAAACTTTCATACCAAGGTTACCAAACATGCATACCAAGGTTACCAATCCACCTCCACACCTACAGTTTTTTCATATTGCAGTTGGTAACCAAACTTTCATACTAAGGTAACTAAATTGTCATACCAATGTAACCAATCCACCTCCACACCATCAGTTTTTTCATAGTGCAGTTAGTAACCAAACCTTCACACCAAGGTAACCAAACCTTCATACCAAGGTAATCTTGGTATAAAAGTTTGGTTACCTTAGTATAAAAGTTTGGTTACCTTGGTATGACAGTTTGGTTACCTTAGTATAAAAGTTTGGTTACCTTGATATAAAAGCTTAGTTACCTTAGTATAAAAGTTTGGTTACCTTGATTACATTACTAATGATCTTCTCCTCTGCAGTATCTCGAGAATTTCCTTTTATTATCGGAAAATGGTTACTCCCGCCACCACCGCCCCAGCCTCCAGCTCCACCATCTCTGTAACCACCGCCACCTCCACCACCGCCATTGCTACCTCCTCCATAGCCTTCAACGCCGCCTCCGAAGCCACCACTACCACCTCCTCCGAAGCTGTCACCTCCTCTGAAGCTTCCACCTCCTCCGAAGTTGCCTCCGCCACCTCCTCCAAAATACAAATTTTGTGCAGTCTTTCCTATGAAATTTGAATTTGAATAATTTAATTTGAATTATTATCTTGAATTTGAATTTATTTTTGTGGTTAGATCCCAGATATTTGAATTTGAATTATTAATTATGACAGTTATTTCTCCTTAATTTTAGGTTTTCTTATTAATATGAATTGCGTTATTTTTGTAATTATTGTGTATGTATTATTTTTATAAATACTTTTTAATTGTTGTATATTAGTGTTAAGGACCCAAAATATAAACCCAAAGCCCACTCTTTTGTGAGTGGAATAGGCTGATGGTTTTGCCATGTTTACGCATGTCTATTATTGAACTATAAATTTATATCGATAATAAATATAACCTATATAAATACATGGAATATGAGTGAATTAAGTAGGGTCATGTATTAATTTATATTTTATTAAGCTTAAAGTTTCATATTAATCACGATCTAACTCGATTATCACGTATAAATGATAATTTCTCATTAACTAAACCAAAAGAACAGATCGAATATTGGTTTTTGTTTGTATTAGGGTGTCCTTGAAGTAAAGATGTCTAGTAGAGATAGGAGTGATCATTCGGTTATAACCGAACCGAATAAGCTATTCGGTTATAACCGAAAACCAAAATAATGATGATTTTGCTATCCGAACTAATAACCGAAATTTGATAATAACCGAATTATCGAATACCGAATTACCGAATTGTAATTTCGATAATTCGGGAAAAAACCGAATTTCTGCCCAACAAATATTACCTATTTAGCATCCAACTGTTACAGACTTGCAGTTTAGCAAACATCAATTTAACCATCCAGCAAATTAACAGTTTAACTAACACTGTCCAGTGTCCAAAAGCAACAACTAACAAGCCCAAAGTATGAAAGTAATACTTTTAAAAATTACAAAGCAACAAGATGGAAAAACTGAAATGAGATGCAACAACAACATTTCAACAACAACTTTTTAAAAAATTACAAGTGAAGATGCGAGAGTTATACAACAACAACTAGTCAACTATCAGATGCAACAACAGCTCAACAAGCTCCAGTCTTCACTTTTTTAGTATCATGATTCAAAGATCTGCATCGGACCAAGCGAGCGAGAGACCAACAAGCAACAACAATTGCAGTTAAGTGGATGGTTTGTGCAGAATCAAACCAATATAGCATCACTGCATCAGACCAACATGCAACAACAATATACAACAGCAACAAGCCAACAACCAACATTATAAACCTGCAGAATATCAAATAAACAGTATTAAAATTAGACATTACTAACTGCAGAGAACAACAATGTAGAACAACAATGATATAACATTACCGATCGCTGCTGCGCAGAGAACAATGATGACCAGGTGAGAGAGTTAATTCAACATTACTGACTGCAGAGAACAACTATGTAGAATAAAATTACAACAACAATTGCAGTTAAGTGGATGGTCTGTGCAGAATCATCTGTATGTTACTCACCAGTTCTACTTTGTCTTAATTTCTTTCATTTAAATGGATTTAAGAATTAAGAGTAATTATTATCAAACATGGCTCCTAATGCAGAGAACAATTACAAATTATCATGGTATTTGTCTAAATTACAAATTATTTATAAACTTATTTTAATGCATTTGAAGTTTAGTTGTTCAATAGGATGACATTACCTCATTAATCAAGTTGAGTCACAGAAACATTGGCATCATTAGTACCAATGCTCAAGTGTGATATTGCTGAACAAAATAAACAAAAACAATAATTAGTAGAGAATGAACTCAAATTGGAGACAATAAACAAAAACAATAATTAGGAGACAATAAACAAAAACAATAATTATTACCACACTCAAGTTTAGAAGCAAAGTCGATATCTTCCTCCACATCAATGCGATTCTTCACTTTAACCCAATCTTGAGAACATATGAGAGCTTCCACCATATTAGGAGACAATGAACTCCTAAATGCATCAAGAATCGTCCCCCGTGCTAAATCACGGACTCAAGCAATGGTAGAAATGGGAATAGCCAACACATCACAGGCAATACGATGCGAGGATAGGGAATCTTGCACTATTAGCTTTCCACCACCCCAAAATATCGAAAGTATCAATATCTTCTTCCACATCTTCACTTAAATACTTGTCCAATTCAGATTTGTCTCCAAGTACAACTCCGATTCAACGCCTTTTGAACTCTTCACGTAATTATATTTGTATTTTGGGATTCCATTGAACTAGAACCTTGGGATGACATTGACATGTTACTTGCACTTGATTTTTCACTTTCTTGAGTTGAATACTTTTTCCTGTACTCATTAAACAAATCTTCCATTGATCTCTTCACACTATCGGCAATCTCCATCCTAGTGGCCTGATTACTTGATTGATATTCTAAATTCCTATATTCATTATCAATATCAAAGTGAAGATCTATTTCCAAACCCTCCAACGGATTTTCAACTTCAATTTCACCATTTCCATACATTCTTTCTAAACCAAATTGAACAAAACCTGAACTTATCTGAGGATCAAACCACAACGGAATATATAACAACATATTCATTTTTGTAACATTTCCCTAATACTTATCATATTTTATTTTCATTGCCTTAGCCATTCTTTGTAATTCTATATCATTGCTTCTTTCCCAGTCATTCAAAATAATATAAGTGTCACATATTTCAAGAAATGCATTATTTGATGTGACATAAGATGAGCCCTGAAATTTTAACGGTGAGATTATAAAATGTTCTAAAAGCCAACAAACAATTTGGCCCTATTCAATCCGAGTCCGGTTGGAATATTTTTGCCCCCATCTCTTTTTCAAAGCCCCGATCTTTAAACCCAAATCGATCAAAAGCTTCCTTGTATTTTAAGGCCGAGCTTAACATCAAGTAAGTTGAGTTCCATCTAGTTGGACAATCTAGACTCAAGCCTTTCTTATCTTCAAGACCACAATACTCAATACAGTCCTTAAATGACTTGACCCTAGCTGGAGATTGTTTTGCATACTTCATCAGACGCCTAATTGTCTCAATAGATTTCTCAATCAATTTCAACCCATCATTCACAACAAGATTAATAATGTGAGCAATACATCTCATGTGAATGAATTTACTATCTAAGACATTAGTTTTCCAAAGATGTACATCTATCTCTCAAGTAAGTCGCAGAAGATCATTTGAGCTAGCATTATCTACGATGAGTGTCATAACTTTAGAAAGTCCCCACTCAATTAGACAAGACTCAACCATTTCCCCAATGTCCTTCCCCTTATGACTGTGATGGTTCGAAAATTCAAAATTTTCTTATGCAATTTCCGTTTTCATCAATAAAATGAGCAGTAACACACATATAATTCAAGCGTTGATTAGAAGTCCAAGAGTGGGTTGTGAGGCAAACACGTTCACAATGTTTTTTAAGGATTGTTTTCAACTTACTCTTCCCATTCTCATACGATCGAATACAATCTCTAGCAAATGTAAAACGTGAAGGCAATTGAAACTAGGACATGACAACTTGCATAAGTCTTTTAAAACCCTCCTTCTCAACATGTTTGAAAGAAAGTTCATCTACAATAAGATAGTGAACTACGGCTGCCCTAACCGCTTCTTGATTAAACCTCCAAGAAGTGAGTGTATGTAATACCCGGTAAAAAAATTAATAAATAAATATTGCATAATAAAAATTATTTTGTTTTAAAACATATTAATTAGACTTTGTCATTTATGTTTGGTCAAACTAGTTATTTAATTTGTGTGGGCTAATAAATATTAATAAGAGATGGGTAAATTAATTTAGTACAATTTGAGCCTTTAAAATTAATTGAGTTTAATTTAATTAAATGTGGGTAGTAATAAATCCAATTATAATTAGGAGAATTAATAAGATTTATTAATAAATAAATAACTAAACCTAATCTTATTTTTTTCCTTATACAACCTTAGAAAGAGAAAATGAGAAAGCCGCCTCTAATTATATGTGAGGGAAGGTGTGGAAGAAATAATCCGAAAAGGATCATCCAGGTTGGTTTTTTTTTTTGGTGTGTTTCTCCATATCAAGGATTTTTATGTTTCAAACTTCTTTAATTTCATGATTTAAAATTGGAAAAAAAGCATACACGACTGATTTGACTTGTGTGTGTGTGTATATATATATATATATATATATAAATATAAGTTTGTCAGATTATTTTTGGAATGGAGGACATTGGTGTATATATATATATATATATATATATATATATATATATATATATATATATATATATTGAATATGCTAAATAAATAAATTTTGAACATGATTTTGGTTCAAGTTGCAAAAGCGTTGATTCATGTAAATTATATTTATATATATATATATATATATATATATATATATATATATATATATATATAATTATATGATTGATTTGTTAATATAAAAAGATATATAGTTGATTTCAGACTTGCAAGTAATATGCAGGCGGTGATTTCGTGAATTTTTATTTATTTTATTTTATTTTATTTTTCAATAATTATTTGGCCATAAAATTTATAAACGGAATTAGCGAATAAAATTGAAAGTTATGTATATTAATTTAAACTCGTTAATCTTGTTGATAAAATTATAAAATTTATTTGATAATAAATTTAACAGTATTATGTTGTTAGTGGGTAAATTTGTAATTAGTAATTTAACTTATATATATTTATTAATTTTTGTTAATTTGTGTAATTAGTTCGAACGAAGGGGATTTAAAGAGTTATACTTGGAATATAAATTTTGGAGTATTAATAATTGATATAAAGCGATGATTAAATGCATATTAAATAGATTATGAATTATTTTAGAATTATTAGTTTGGATTATTTTTAATTTGAGGTGAATATGTTTAGGTGATGAATAACATTTCAGTATTTGATATCGTTGGCATTTGAGGTAAGATTTTGTGGAGTGTCTTTATAAATGGTTTGGAAGTATCAGTCTGGATTAAAGTACTCTTTCAATGATACCTTTGTTAAATTTGATTTGTTCGTTTGTTTCCTTATTTTGAATTCTATTATGATTTCACATAATTGTTTCTTGTGAAATAAATATATTAGTTTCATTTTAGAGTTGATCGTATGACTCGTATTTGTACTCTTTGAATTAGGTTATCATGTTTAGTATTATTTATTTTGATAATTGTAGAAAGCGGTACATGTTGCTACCTTCCTTTTGAAACCTTGTGACTATAATTTGATTCGGTTCAACATATACATATAGAACCCTTTTGTTGGTATTATGTCGCATGTGTTGTGACATTATATTTTTGTTAGAATATACCGTAGAGTATACGAGTTATAACGCTTTGTGGGGTACCACATGCACGTCGTCTTGCACGAGAGACGTGACACTTTTAAAATGCGGTGTGATTACTCCTGGCGTCTCCATTTTGGGCTCCGGAGGAAGTGGGCCATTTGGTGTTTTGTTGTGGGGGGGCGTATGGATTAACCCTAGTTTTACATTACTGCGGATTTGTGATGTTGTGCCAAACACACCTATCCGATTTGCATACATTTGGATTCGCGGTCCAATGTGTGATTTGCACAATGTGACATTATTTTGGTTGCTGTGTGGCATCATTTTGGCTTACTGTGTGGCATTATTTTGACTTGCACTGTGTGGCAATGTGTATTTCTGAGCTCATTCGGTATAAAATAACTCCGACCATTTGTTTGATTTATTATTTTATTGGATTAGTTTTGTTGGTTTACATTCGATTCAAGTCATTGAGTTAGTTACTTGATTCGTTATTTCTTTATTCTTTTATTGGTTTAAATCAATTACGTTGATTGAGATATATTCATTACGTTAATTCGGATATATTCCATTCAGATCTTTGGATATTATATTTTCGTTCGTATTTGCACTTGAGGCTTTGTTCAGTATTTTGTCTCAATTATTTTCATTATATCGGTTGTATATCTTTTGTATATCTTGTATCCGTCTTTGGGCAATTGGCTCATCTTTGTGTTTTTTCTTGGCGAGGTTTCAGGGGGTGATTCAGGGCTAGTGTGATGAGAGAGTTGTCTTTGACCATCTAGGTGGTTTTGATTTTTTTTTTTTTGATTATTTTGATTCTAGTTGGAGAATTATATTTAGTACTTCATTGATGGATATCGTTATTAATATTTTGAAGTTATTAGTGCTCTGTTTATTTATTTTGAGGTTTGTTGTGCTTTATCGTGACCTCCCTTTCCTTTTCGGGAAGGGGTGTTCTGAAGATGGTATCAAAGTTTAGGTTCTTTTTTGTAGAAAACCTATTTAGGTTTGATTTTGTGAGAGTGGGTAAATCATTGGGTAGGCGTAGGAGTTTGACTTGATTTTGTTCTCTGTTTGATTGGTCTTTATTTTGACCAAGTGTTTTTAGCTCTTTAAATTGTAATTGATTTGAAAAGGCGAGTTAACTTGTTAAGATTATTATTGTTATATTCGTTGGAGCAATAATGTTAGTTAAGGATGGTGATTTGATCATTAAGGAGAATAATGTCATACTTTGTTCAATTAAGAAATGATTATCTGATTATGATATGAAAGCGATTGTATCGATTAGTTTTGATATTGGAGAATTATTTGTTAGAGTTATTTCGTGTAATTACAAATTATTATGATTTTGGAATTGAGGATTTTATTTGGGTTAGATTTCGATTTTTGTTAAGTTGTGAATAATTTGAGGTATGTGAATCGGTGGGATAATATGATAAAGTGAAAACTATTAAGTACAAAGGATCTCTTGAAATTTTGAGTTGTTGTAAAGATTCGAGGTAATTAGATTAATTTTTTGGAGTAAATGAATTTTGCGATTATTTCCTAGTAGAATATTGGAGTTATTTTATATGAAATTTTGAGTGATAGTATGAGGAGATTTTGGAATTTGTTGGGTTAAGGTTTGCACCAAGAGAATGATTGATTTATTAAATGATTAGATATTAAGTGATGAATCTTTAAGAGATTTTGAAAGCTATCGTTTGTTTATTCAGATAGTAGGATATATGATTTGGAGTTTGGTATGGTGATGGAGAGATCTTAGTAGTAGTATATTTTTGGTGTAATAATAGTTGAGAACTAATTTGATTGGAGGTTATGATATTTTGAAACTCTTAAAGACTTAGGAGAGTTGGTGATAAAGAGATATTAGTAGTATATTCTTTGGTGTAATATTATTTGGTGAATAGTTCAAATTAAGGATGAGATATTTTGAAGCTCTTGAGGACTTGGGGAGAGTTGGTAATATGGTTTGCATAGTTGTTTTTGGTTATCGATGTCTTTAGAGTTTTGCGTGAATTTATGTAAAATTAAATAAAAATAATTTGTTAGATCTTTGTCATGTGTGGAATATAAACATTTTAACGAGTTAAAAATAATTTTAAATATTTTGATTATTTGAATCATATTTAGATGAAGAAAAATGTTTATGATTTAGAATTATGTTCCGAAGAGTACGTACGCTTGCAAGAATGAAACTCAAAGATATTAACGGGGGGCCCGCACCAACAGTGGATCATGTGATTTAACGCGAAGAACCTTACAAGGCTTGACACTGTGAGTGGTATTTAATCTTTACTAGTACATGGATAATTATGTAGACTATGGACTTACGAAAGCTTGATCGTTATAAATGGCGGGCTAACGTCGTAACTAAATTATTATTTTTTGTAGCTTATTTGAATTCCGAGGACGGAATTATTTTTAAGGGGTGAAAAATGTAATAACTCATTTTTTTATTATTAAATATTAATTGATTTTATCTTATACAATTGTGTTTAAATTAAAAAAAAAAGGTAAATAATTTTGTTCCCCTCTTTTCTTCCTTGTTTTGTTTGGAAGATTAAATTCTTTTAGTAGATAATTAAATAACTGATAAAATTAAAATTGAGGAAGATAATTCCTTTTGTTATGGAGCGAGAAGCTACTTGGGAGATGGAGAAGTCTATTCGAGCGGAATATCCGCATCTTTTTTATAATTAGGTACTTTTTATTCTTTTGATTCCGGGGACGGAATCCTTTTTAAGGGGTAGGTGATGTAATACCCGTTAAAAAAATTAATAAATAAATATTGCATAATAAAAATTATTTTGTTTTAAAACATATTAATTAGACTTTGTCATTTATGTTTGGTCAAACTAGTTATTTAATTTGTGTGGGCTAATAAATATTAATAAGAGATGGGTAAATTAATTTAGTACAATTTGAGCCTTTAAAATTAATTGAGTTTAATTTAATTAAATGTGGGTAGTAATAAATCCAATTATAATTAGGAGAATTAATAAGATTTATTAATAAATAAATAACTAAACCTAATCTTATTTTTTTCCTTATACAACCTTAGAAAGAGAAAATGAGAAAGCCGCCTCTAATTATATTGTGAGGGAAGTTGTGTACGAAATAATCAGAAAAGGATCATCAGGTTGGTTTTTTTTTTTTGGTGTGTTTCTCCATATCAAGGATTTTTATGTTTCAAACTTCTTTAATTTCATGATTTAGAATTGGAAAAAAAGCATACATTGATTTGATTGACTGTGTGTGTGTGTATATATATATATATATATATATATATATATATATATATATATATAAATATAAGTTTGTCGATTATTTTTGGAATGGAGGACATTGGTGTATATTATATATATATATATATATATATATATATATATATATATATTGAATATGCTAAATAAATAAAATTTGAACATGATTTTGGTTCAAGTTGCAAAGCGATGATTCATGTAAATTATATTATATATATATATATATATATATATATATATATATAATTATATAATTATATGATTGATTTGTTAATATAAAAAGATATATAGTTGATTTCAGGCTTGCAAGTAATATGCAGGCGGTGATTTCGTGAATTTTTATTTATTTTATTTTTCAATAATTATTTGGCCATAAAATTTATAAACGGAATTAGCGAATAAAATTGAAAGTTATGTATATTAATTTAAACTCGTTAATCTTGTTGATAAAATTATAAAATTTATTTGATAATAAATTTAATAAATATTATGTTGTTAGTGGGTAAATTTGTAATTAGTAATTTAACTTATATATTTATTAATTTTTGTTAATTTGTGTAATTAGTTCGAACGAAGGGGATTTAAAGAGTTATACTTGGAATATAAATTTTGGAGTATTAATAATTGATATAAAGCGATGATTAAAGGCATATTAAATAGATTATGAATTATTTTAGAATTATTAGTTTGGATTATTTTTAATTTGAGGTGAATATGTTTAGGTGATGAATAGCGTTTCGTATTTGATATCGTTGGCATTTGAGGGTAAGATTTTGTGGAGTGTGCTATAAATGGTTTGGAAGTATCGGTCTGGATTAGTACTCTTTCAAATGATACCTTTGTTAAATTTGATTTGTTCGTTTGTTTCTTTATTTGAATTCTATTATGATTTCACATAATTGTTTCTTGTGAAATAAATATATTAGTTTCATTTTAGAGTTGATCGTATTTATTTCGTATTTGTACTCTTTGAATTAGGTTATCATATTTAGTATTATTTATTTTGATAATTGTAGAAGCGGTACATGTTGCTACCTTCCTTTTGAAACCTTGTGACTATAATTTGATTGGTTCAACATGTACATATAGAACCCTTTTGTTGGTATTATGTCGCATGTGTTGTGACATTATATTTTGTTAGAATATCTTTGTAGAGTATACGAGTTATAACCACGTGGGGGTACCACGAGCACGTCGTCTTCGCACGAGAGGCGTGACACTTTCCGTGGCGGTGTGATTAGTCCACTGGCGTCTCCATTTTGGGCTCGGAGGAAGTGGGCCATTGGTGTTTTTTGTTGGGAGGCGTATGGGTTAACCCTAGTTTTTACATTCATGATTTGTGATGTTGTGCCAAACACACCTATCCGATTTGCATACATTTGGATTCGCGGTCAATGTGTGATTTGCTGTGTGACATTATTTTGGTTGCTGTGTGGCATCATTTGACTTACTGTATGGCATTATTTTGACTTGCACTGTGTGGCGATGTGTATTTCGAGCTCATTCGGTATAAAATAACTCCGACCCATTTGTTTGACCTATTATTTTATTGGATTAGTTTTGTTGGTTTCATTTGATTCAAGTCATTGAGTTAGTTACTTCATTCGTTATTTCTTTATTCTTTTATTGGTTTCGTCAATTACGTTGATTCAAATATATTCATTACGTTGATTCAGATATATTCCATTCAGATCTTTGGATATTATATTTTCGTTCGTATTTGCACTTGAGGCTTTGTTCAGTATTTTGTCTCAGTTATTTTCGTATATCAGTTGTATATCTTTTGTATATCTATATCCGTACTGGGCAATTGGCTCATGCTGTGTTTTTCTTCCGGCAGGTTTGCAGGGGTGATTCAGGGCTAGTGTGATGAGAGAGTTGTCTTTGACCATCTAGGTGGTTTTGATTTTTTTTTTTGATTATTTTGATTCTAGTTGGAGAATTATATTTAGTACTTCATTGATGGATATCGTTATTAATATTTTGAAGTTATTAGTGCTCTGTTTATTTATTTTGAGGTTTGTTGTGCTTTGTACGTGACCTCTCTTTCCTTTTCGGGAAGGGGGTGTTACAGTGTACCCTCACATGCCCCTCCTTCCCCCTCACCCTCTTTAATCCCTACAAGTTGGGGTTGAGCTTTGTCCATGTTGATAGGATTTTTTTTACAAGTTCTAAAGTGATTTCTTAAAGAAGTAGTGCCATTTGAAGATGAATCAGCAGCTAATTCTTTTTCACAATAAGTACACTTACCTTTGATGATATTACCATCCTTATCTTTAACGGGAATGAAGTGCCCCTCAGTCCACACCTTGGATCTAGGTGCCATCCTTTTTCTTGCCATCTTTACACTTTTCGAGTGTCCCGTAGTTTTTGTACTTGTCGTGGTTTCTTTTGACACGGGATCTATATTGGTGGGAACACTATCGTTTGTCTCTCTCCCATGACTAATTGGATCAAGGTCATCAAGGTTAGGCTCGTCCGTATCATCCACCATGTGCAAATCATTTAAAATACTTCTTGACATCATCTATAAATGTCAAACAAATCAAATTATTATGTCAATCAAATTATAAATATTATGAATCATTACTTATACATATATAATAATAATAATAATAATAATAATAATATAAAGAGTAGTTTTCTTGAGCTTTTTATTTCCTTGCGGGCATTGATTGTGGAAGCATTCATTCGGATCAAATCATATTCATAACCTGTGTGTCCCAAGAATTAAGGAGAGATGAATATGTCTAATGAAAAGTAATTAATTCTCTCTTCTTACCAATGTTCAATTATTTCAAGCCTAAAGGGGATCGGAGGATCAGGATTTGATTAAAACTTAACTTTATTATTTATAAAAACAAATTAGAATTACAGGTGACCCTTAGGCCTTAACAAAGAACTTATCAGTTGAACCAAAAAATAGAATTATGGGTGACCTACTGACCTTAATTTAGCATTTCTTTAGGCATCCTAATTCCTACAGTTCCAAAAAAACCCTAGTTTTATGGAATTTTGCAGGGCCAGGATATGTGTATGCCATGTTCCACCAAAAAGAAAATAAGAACTAGATAAATTAAAAGAACATGTTGATGCTAGAAAGTAGAAATGACAAACAGAGGTGTGTGAAAATACCAAAAATAGACAGAAGCCGAGAGGCGAAGGCCAGAGACTGCGGTGAGAGACGGCGCGACAGAAGCCGAGAGGCGAAGGCCGAAGCAGATATTGAGACGGAGAGGGAGCGAGTAGCGAGAAACTGAAGTTCAGATCGAGAAGCAAGAAGCCAAGAAGATTAGAAGATGCTGAGAAATTGAAGTTAAGATCTGGGATGGGAATGGCTAGTGAGTAGCGAGCTAGGGCAAAACTTTAACTTACTGAATACTCGTAGATAATATAATAGATATTAGATAATATTATAAAATTATTATTTTTTAATATTAATGTGTTGGATATTAAAGCATGCGAATTATACATTTTTTTAAAACCGAAACCGAATAATAAGAAATAAATCGGATATAACCGAAATAAGGAAAAAAAACCGAAAAATTGAAATAATTCGGTTAAAAAGGTTCGGTTCGGTTCAGTAATTCGGTTTTATCCGTTTTTTGCTCACTCCTAAGTAGAGAACATTAGGGCATGCATTAAGCTTAATTACTCTAATGAATTAAGTTATATAAAAGGACGGATTCGGTTATCATGAAATTAACTTCATGATACAATGCTGACATGCAGAGGAAGAGATCACATCTCGTTTGTGTGTCAATATTATTTTGTTCAATCGATCAAAATTAACTTAATATAACCACTTCTTAAAAAGACAAAAGGTAAGAAATTAATAACTTTTAACCTGTCTATTTGTCCCGAAACCATGGGTCAAAATGAATGCAAGTGAAACTCTAAACAAGCAAACCTTTGGATACTCATTTCATTTCAAAATGTTCCTATAAAACCTTTTTATAACTAAAAAAAGGAGCTTCTCATTTCAATATTCTTTTGACTATAGCTAATACTAGTAACTTTCTAAATCCTTTAAGCAATGCTTAGCTCTTTTCTGTTTTGCTTTTTGTGAGTTTTGGACCCAAGCTGATTTTATTAAATATATTTTCTCTTTGCTTAGCCTTGAAAAAAGAGAGTAATAGTAGTCATTAGTTGGTTTTATATTAATTTTGCTAATGGAAAGACACTTGACAAAGAGAGAAGGAAACTTTGATGGTGTGGAACCTATTAACTATTATAAGGATAATCACATTTGGGTCATGTCATGCAACATATATGACTTGTACCTAATCGCCATGTGCCGCCGCGCAAAAGGACAATCTTAAAAGCTTTAGGTGCTTAAGCTCTTAAGCCCCACTCATGATAGAGATATATGTCACTCAATTAATAACATCACAATATTTCACTAAAAATACTAACTTTCTTCTGACACGTTTAGATTGAAACAATAAAATGGTAAATTAATAAAATAAAAAAGAGAATAGAATAAAATGTAAAATTAATAATTAGTTTTATTTTAACTCAAATGAGTCATTCTATTTTTACATTTATTTTTACAATCCAAACGCAATATTAGATAAGTAAATTCGTGAATGATGAAATGACATGTGACATTATTTTTTTTATTGTTTTAAGTTATTATTATTATTTTTGAAAATTGTGATTTTTTTATGATTTTTTGATTAAAGGTGTAAACAAGTCGAATCAAAGCGAACAGAAAGTTGTTCGGCTCGAATTTGAATTGTATTTCAAAAATTGTACTCAAATTATACCCGACTCGAATATTTATTACTCGAATTTGGTCCGACTCCGATCAAATTATATTCAAACTACTCACGAGCTTCAAATTCAAGTTCGAATTTGAGTCTCCACATAATAACTAGCTTTATAATAAATATAATTTTAAGTTCAATTTGTTATTTTACTTATAAATGAGAAAATATATTTACTATTACACTTTACAAATATAAACTCACAATTAAAATTAAAAACAAAACAAAATAATAATAATCAATTATGCTAATTTGATTTAATTTTGAATATATTATAAGAGAATGTATTGAGTATCTAATCGAATCTGTATCAATCGAGTATGTATTGAATCACAATCGAGAATTCGAGTAGTTTAAATCTTAAACGAATCGAGTAAACTTTGCTCATATTCTACTCATATTTTTATTCAAACTTTTTTTTATACTCAAATTTGAATCATATTATTAACGAATTTGAGTCTCATTTATTTTTTTTTCTAAATCGTACCCAAATCGAACTCAAACTATTTGGCTCATTTACGATCTTACTTTTGATTAGATTATTAGTATGTGTACAGTAATATATGTTGGTTGGTTCTCCCCTATGCCTATGTTGTATATATTAATATAAATGTTTAGGGGTACTGATGGTTAGGATTTAGGTGGACAGGTAAAGTAGTTAATTGTTATGAATAGGAACCGAAAGGCTAAAAGGAGAACAAAAAAGGGTAAAGGATTTACTTTTATGGCTGCATTGGTGGGCTCAAATAGAACTTTAGGCCACTACAATCCCCAAGTTATTGTTTCTTTTATATAAACAAGAAATGTAATTCAAAGATTTTTAGTGTTGATTATAAAGTTCGGGAATTGATATTTTTATAAATTAAATTTAATATTTTTATAAGGTTTATATATATATATATATATATATATATATATATATATATATGAGTGTGAAACTTATTTACTATTAATGTGAGATATCTTGTGAAATTATCATTTTTACTTGTGAAAATGTCAATTACCTTTATTTATACAGTTCACTTGTGGAAATTGATCTTGTAAAACTATTATTTTTACTTGTGAAAATGTCAATTCTTTTTATTTATTATTTTTACTTGTGGAAATTGATCTTTTGAAACTATTATTTTTATAGTTTTCACCGTCGCTATACATTTATGGCATCACTTTTTATGTGAAAATATTAAAAAGTGTTGTGAAAATATCAATTTCGTATTTTTATATAGTTATAAATATTTATGAGAATCAATTATTACTAACTACATATAAATTGGTGTTTTTGTATCATTAAATATGAATCTGAAAAATATATATTTTTAGATAAAATCAAGAAAGTTTGGCCGTATTAACAGATTCTGAAGTATTATTATTTCTCATGATAAAATTTATTCAAGTATTTTTCATTTTTATAAGTTAATTGAATTCACTGCTAATGGTATGTTCGGTTATCAACGTTTATAGCGTTTGTAGCAATATTGTTTGAATGTCCAAACACGTCACACTATTTTTGAAACGTTACGTTTGAACTTTTAAAATAAATATTTATTAGTTAAATAAGTTATGTTCAAAATAAATTATTTATAAATATTCTTAATTTAGAACCTCCAAATGCACTAAATGCCCTAAAACGTGCAGCTCAAACTCCCCGATCAGCCCCCCAATATTAATTGCTTTTACAACCATGTCTACTTAAGACCATGGATCAGTTGGGTTAGAAAACTGCTTTAAAGGTGTTAACTAGGAGAGCAGATCCTCCGTCCTTAAATTCTCTGTTCTCTTGTGTCCCTCCACTTAAATTTTAACGTTTAGTTTCTTACTTAACATTAATTAATTCTAAAATTAAATAAAAAGACATGTGTTAAAATTTAAGTAGAAAGACACAAGGGGCACAAGGAATTTAGGAACAGGGGATATGCTCTCGTTAACTAGAATAATAAAAAATAAAATAAAATAAAATAATTAAATAAGTCAACTATAATATGGTTTATTACAGTTTTCTTGGGCAGTTCACAATGACACCGCCCCCTAGGAAGATAATGTATGAAAACCGGTTTATTCAGTCGCGCCGCATGTTAATTGTGCTGGTTTATTAGTGAAAGACAAGTACTAATACTAGTAATTTAGATACTTAAAATATTTTTTTATTAATTATTTTTTAGAAAATATTTTTCAAAAAGAAGGAAAATATATACTCTCATCTTTTACCATAATGATATTGACATCTAAACACTAGATCCATAATTCAAAATTTAAATAATCTAATAAATATCTTGCCCTTTCCATAGATTTTAAGATTCTACAAATCTAAATTTAAATTTATAAATTTCTAAATGAAATTCGAAATTTGGACCCAAACAAACCAAGGCCAAAGGATAAAGACATTAATTTGTCCTAAGAAAAAGGGGTAATTTATGGAAGGAGCTAAATTGATGGTCTTAAATTGAGTAAATGTAATATTCTAGTTGTATTTTTTAAGGCAATATTTTTATGATTACAACCCATATGAACTGTATTATTTATGAACTAAAACTGAAAAATTATTTAACAAAGCATAAAAATATATCATGTGATTTTATATGTCTTACTTTTTAGTTGTGAGTTACGTGAATAATTATAGTTAATAATATCTTAACAATGTATTTAATATAGTGCATCAATTTTATAATCTTACCCAATCTCATGTGATATATGTGTCACAATCGTAATTTAACAGAAAACTTTCACAATACAGTGCAAGACTCTTTAACGACTAGTAGTATGATTTGGTTATTATAAGTTGGACTCCTCAATTTTCGATAGATATTCTAAATAGTAATTTCTATTTTTCAATAAAAACTCTCTTTTTCAGAGTTAATTTTAAAAGTGAAATTTAAAATAGGTTTATTGTTGATTATAATAATTTAATTTTGTGGATGTATTTGACTACATATGTATGGGTTTAAAACCAATTATTTTGTAAAAAGAATTTTTAGCTTGGAGCAATTACTTGCATATATAGCCAAATTAAATATCTATCTTCACCTGCATGTTGAATGAGAATAATTTATTTGACGGTGCTGATCATCCAATCAGACCCCCATGACAGAACCATTACTGATAATGGTCGGTCGACGGTCACCCATATCAAACTCAAAACATTCACACCAAATTTTGAGAATAAATTAGTAAGTCTAAAAGTTTAGCTCCTAAAAAAATTTTAAAAGCTACATTATATTAAAATTAAATAATTTCATATCAATTTTGAATTTAAAATTTTATAAATTAATTTAAAAAAATTATATATATTTTAAATTTTGGAATATAAAGAGTAAAAATAAAAATAAAATATATTTTTAATTTTAAAATAAAATAAAAAAATATATGTTGTTATATTCACCTACTGGGGGGGGGGGGGGGGGGGCACCCAACCGATTCCTTTTCCCTCACACAAAAGGGAGGAATATATATGGAAAATCTTATAATAGCAAGAGACAAGGTAGCTGAAAAAGTGGGAAGAAAATTCCATAGAAAAATATTTTCATTTTTCCATCCATCACTCCAGAGAGAAATTTTATTTTTTTCTGTGACGTGGATTGGAGTTTCTGGAAGTTTGTGAAAAAACCATTTTTGTCTAACTTGTCTCATATTCACAACTTGCTTCTACCCACCTCTCCCCCAAAACTCCCCTGTTTTCATTTTGCTCTGTTTTTTCACAAGAACTTTAGAGAGAAAATGGAGAATATAGCTTCTTTATGGAGTTATCAAGAGGTGGGTCATTCATTCATTTCTACTTTTCTCATTCTTTTATTTACAATAATTCAGTCCATTTCATGCTTCTTTAAATTGTTATTTCAATTCTTCTTTCTTTATGTTATATATATATATATATATATATATATATATATCTATATTCATTTCTTCTTTTTTTCTTTCTATTTTTGGCACTTAAAGGCTTTTTCATGGTTATTCTCCAAAGATGTTTTTGTATTTTTACTTTATTTTTTCCCTGGGTTACTTATAAATTTGAAATTTGGATTCCTTTTATGAAGTTCAATGAATTATCATGTGTTTTTTTGGGGGTTAATAAAGTGTTAGTTTAAATATTCTTCCATTATATAGTGTTCATTACTGTTTACAAGTGTTTGTATGTTAAAAGAATGGAATTTTGAGGATTTTCTTTTTATTTTTTTTAAACATAAATGCATTCCTCCATCCATAGATTTCTGTGAAAATTGTGGGTTTTGAATGCTACTCTGTGGCTATAATTGTGTTGTGTATCTAACCAAATTTAGTTTTGAATATGTGTATACAAATAATTAGGACCTGACTTCTGAGCATTTGCCTTGTCTTGTTTGATAAAGTGGTGTACTTGTTGTTCCTTCTTTGAACACAAATATGTCCCAAACTTTATGATCATTTTCTCAATGTGAAGTCTTTTGATCTGATGGGCCCATTCTGGGATTTTATTGGCCCTCCTAACTTTCAATTAGTTGTGCATGGAATGATGAAGATTCAGTTAGTCCATCAAAGTTCATATGGTTTTTGGTACTATTTTTTTTAATATTTAATGGAAGTAGTTTTTGGTACTAATGGTTTATGTATGTTATTCACATTCAAATCTGTGTTTGCCTCATATATATATATATGTCATTTATACCTATGTGACATAGTCTCATTTACAAATTGCAGACATTAAACTCTGCACATAAGTAACATTTGTATTATCTTTCATCTTAAAATTATTTTAAGTGACAAATTTCTTTTGTTTGTTTTAGCGCGGATTTTAAATTAAACCGAAAACACAATTTTGTGCCTAAAGTACACTATAACTGAAATTGATATGGAAACAACTATATTGCAATGTTTTTCTTTGACTCTGTCTCTCAAACTGATCATTGCTTTATCTGAATTTGCTCAGATCATTGATGAGGTGAAGCAGAAGCTTTCACACACAACTCTCGAACTTGAATCAGTAAGAGCAAAAGCAAATGAAGAAATGAAAATGCACAAGGAATATGAGAAACAATCACTCCAACTCCTAAAAATGGCCATCCTGGAAAGAGATGAAGCAAGAGAACAACTTCACATGCTACTCAACAAGCTCATGCTTCCTTCCACAATCCCAAGTACTGAATTCTATACAAATGTCCCTCAACTTTCCCCTAAAAGCCCCCTCATGAATCCCATAAAGGCAGCAAACTCAGGCATAACTGAATCAAACAACAGTTTGTCTGAGCCATACCATTACCATTCACAAAATTCCTCACCGGGTGAGTCCTTTTTCGACGCCGTTTCTTCGCCTGAATTGTCAAACATTAACAACCGCATTGGTGATTCAAGTAACAAAATGGGATATTTGAGTCAGCCCTTTGTTCAAGATTATAGTGCCATAAATGCAACAAGTCTTGTTTCTTCAATTGATGAATGTTCTTTGATTATTGACAATCTTGTGAAAGGAAAAACTCTGCCTGAGAAGGGAAATCTCTTGCAGTCTGTGCTTGAAGCAGGGCCACTCATTCAGACACTTCTTGTGGCCGGGCCGCTTCCAAGGTGGCGTAACCCTCCCCCTCTTCAGGCCTTTAATATTCCACCAGTCTCTGTCAAAGGTAGTGATTTGGAAAATGTAAGCCAAAAGCCAAATGGGAATGGAAGGTTGATGGTATCTCAAGGGGCTAATGGTGGCAAGTTTGTTCCAACCGGCAAGAGACAAAAGTTCCACTGAGATCATGATTAAGAAGATTCTCCTTTTCCTATTTCTTTTCTAGGGTGTGTATAAAAGAGTTTGGTTTCGATGGATTAGGCTGTAAATTGGATATCTGTTTTGGGTTTTGAATGACGTAGTAGTATTTTTTAATTTTTTTTTAAGTTGAAATGCTATTTTAATCCCTAGTGGTCCAATGTTACATAAATTATAGTTCAATAATCAATAGGCTAGACGGACAAAATTCATAAAGAAATATAATTAAAACTACTTTAATCAAGTGTAGTGTCACAATATGTCATGTCATTGCTTACTTAACAATCACATACCACTCATTTGGCTACACTAGTCAACATTTCACAAAATTTTCTTTTAAGTGTTCTTGATTTACTTATGATTATTATATTTTGTCAATATCTTTGATGGAGTATTTTAAAGGATGATCTAGATAGCTCATCCCTCCTTTACTAGATTTGATATTAGCTATTAATTATATAACCCAGGAGTTATATATATATATATATATATATATTTGATAGGGGAAAAAAGTTTGACGGAGCTTTTTGTTGCATTGATAGCAAATATTATATACGTGATGGCCCACAAACAGGTGCTAGAGCTAAAATATAGTATTTACTATAACAAAATGCAGCAAAAAGTTATAAACTTCATAATGATCAAAGGTGTGCGACAACTTCATCGTAATCGAATCTGTTTTATGCATAAGCATAATAAATAATAGATGATATTATTGTTAATATTCTCCTTATGTAAGTTTTTATTCTATTGAGTTGCATACCAAATTGAGCGCTGTAGGTATACATACCAAAAAGGATGGCAGAATCAAATACCTTGTTTTTCTTTATTTCTTTCTTTGTGCAGAGAATAAATGTAACCTTCATGGTCAGCCCAGAAACCATTTCTCTTTCGCAGATTCACTGCAGCACAGAAAAACACCCTGACGGAAAAACTCTGACAACTTCCCAACAAATTTCCCCCTAAATTTTCCAAAATTGAGGAATGGTAAAGAACAATGATTAAGCAATTCCTCTTGTCCCGCTAACCAGGTACACAATAAAGAATGTAGTTTTTTGGGTTCTAGTGTCTGTCCCATTGTGCAGTCATTAGAGAAGAAGCATCTTTAATAATCCAAAAGGCGATAATTATCAAGAAAATAATCATAAGATATAAATACATTTTTTGTTTCGACATCTTTAAACTATATAGTTCATATCTGAGCATCAATGAGAGAAAATCTATGGTTTCAAAAACTCCTTCACAGGTCCAAATCAGTTTTTGCAGTTGTCTTCTTGATCATAACTAAAGATACAAGAAATAACAGATTATTTAAATCCGAATCTAGAAAACTATTCATAATTCATAGAGAAAACAGAAGTCCTCCTTAAAATTATCACCCCAAAACCGATTACTTTGATTTCATCGTTGCCATGCCTTGATACTCTTGACAGACATTAGAGGCTTTGAGCGAGCTTTGAGTACATTCCTCTTCTTGATATCCAGATTGATTTAAAGCTTTTTGAGCGCCTACACTGCCACTTTGTCTGCAGATTGAGCATATCATGCCTCCAAGTCCAACCCCGGCTCCTGGCTTTCAACCTTCGCATTGGGATCCATTGGTGATAGCCTCGGTGGGAGCTATCTGTACCATCTTTCTAGTACTAAGTTACTACCGGATATTACATAGACACTGCTGTGCATTTCAAGTGTCAGCCTTGTCCAGAAACCAAGGTCACAGGCGAAGGCGGTTAAATGAGGTCAACGCTGATGATCCTTCTCGACAGTTCCAAAGCCTAGGCCTGGACTCCTACATTGCACGATCACTTCCAATCGTCCAGTTCAAGAAGAAGAGTGAAGACCAGATGAACGGGAGCAACACGGATTGTGCAGTTTGTTTGGGGGAATTTGAAGAAGGGGAATGGATAAAACATCTGCCAAACTGCTCTCATGTGTTCCATGTTTCTTGTATTGACATTTGGTTTCAGACTCACTCTAGCTGCCCTCTCTGCAGGGCACACATATTTGATCTTGAGTACTCATATAATTTGCTAGGGACTCTGCCAAGGGAACGCTTCCATGATCAAGAACGACCATCGCTTTATGAAATGCTTCGATCCCATGTCCTCCACAATTCTTAGGGGCCATGAAAATCGATTTATTTCATCCAAATTAACAGCAAAAGATCATCACACTGTTTGAGCTCCAGACAGAACTATTTGCCATTGTAGGGAGATATAATTAACAGAGTAACTAGACTGAAAGGTTCATTTTATGCTAACTAACATGGAGACGGCAATACCAACAAGGAAATTGAAAAGCTTTAGGCAATGTAAGCAATATAATTGTAGCATACAAGAAGCTTCAGGAGACAAATATGAAGCCTTGAAGATTACAGTAGGTAGTTCCGAATGAAGAAGAGGGCTTCAACTGACCTACAGATTCTCTTCACAGTAATGTTTATAAACTAACACTATTAAAGAAAATTATAACATCATAAACACTATAAATTTCTTTGTTGCATGCAATTTTCTTTGTTGAAGGCCTTTGTATTAATTTCGAATTGCAGTGTATTATCTACATCAGGTTCTTGTAAATATTTGCTTGCTGTAAATATAACAACTTCAAATAATGAAAAAATAAATGGAAGACTTGACCTCTATATGCCACGGACGAGAGTTCCCTCATCAAATATCATTCAGACTTGACCTCTATCTGTTTTATATTTATCTGGATTTATCAGTGGTCCTTGTATGTCAGATCCATATATATGCCCCATCTTTGTTCGCTTCGTTTCCAAATACCTCTTGTTTTCTTCTGTAATGGGAGTCAATACTGGAATGCGTCCAACAACTGCCAAGCCGTAGCCTTTCAGACCAGTGAACTTTGCCGGATTGTTAGTCATTAGGCGCATGGTACGAACGCCAATGTCCCTTAGCATCTGTAAACACATAGCAGAAGCAATTTTTTTAAAGTAAATGCAATTAATAACATAGGATATACTGATATACATGCAAAGACTACAAATGAAGTAGATAAGCTTTGGCTTCCAAGGAAGCATTTTTTTTTCAACAAATGATTGTATGATTAATCCTTTTTTTTAAATGATTGTAAATGTTCTGTGCTTACTGTTTGAATATTGTGAAAGTAACATTCTTGGACTCATTGGTATCATTTGGTTCAATGTTTTAAAACCCGGACCGGACCGGACGGTAAAAATCGGAACCGGTCCGCCTTCTGGTCCAGTTTGGCCCAGTGACCCGATTTTGGTCAAAACCCGAGTTGACCCGTTGACCATCGGTCCAACCGGTAAACCCGATTAATTGACCCAGTTGACCCGCTTTTTTTTTATTTTCTTTTTTTACCCAAAAAATTTTAAATAAAAATTAACCACTTCTATCAATATTGTAACTCATCTTTATTATGTTTTAGTTAATGAAAAACGAAATTTTAAAATTTTTTATTAATTACTAATAATACTTCATATATTTTTATATATTAATGATGTCATTGGGTCAATAACGGTTCGACCACTAGTTGGACCAGTGATCCATCCACCCGGTAGCGGAAACTAGTAAAATATACTACCCGCAGCCTCTAGTAACATTGTCATTATATGAAAATTCCTTGCATTTGTCCCTTGACTCTACACTTGGCGTGAAAGAAACTGAATGAAATCTCAGACAAACCTGGGCGCCAATTCCATAATCACGCGCATCAGCTGCAAATCCAAGCTCTAGATTGGCCTCAACAGTATCATGACCTTGATCCTGCAAATTATAGGCCTGCAGCTTGTGCCCTAGGCCAATCCCGCGCCCTTCATGACCTCGTAGATAGACAAGAACTCCTCTACCGGCTTGCTCAATTATATGCATTGCCAATTCTAGCTGGTTGCCACAATCACACCTAGCTGAACCAAATATATCGCCAGTCAAGCATTCTGAGTGAACCCTTACCAGGACATCTTGTCCATTGCCAATGTTCCCCTGAGATGTTTAAAGGAACACGTCAACAGATAATCTGGTAATTCAAACTCTGCTGCAAATGGAACATTACCTTTATAACAGCTACGTGCTCCGTTCCATCTAGCTTTGAACGATAACAGTAAGCCTGAAACAAACCCCATTTTGTTGGCAAACGTGATATAGCACTTCTTTCTACCAGTTTTTCCCTCTTTCTTCTATACCTACAACCAATCAAGTGCAATGCAATCAGTTGACAAAAAGCAAAATCCTTTAGCAGAAACTGAATAAAGTCAACAGGGAAAGTAATCTACAAAATTGACCTATTTATGCTAGACCATTTATTGTGGCTTTTGAAAAAGAGAGTAACGGCATTCAAATAGAAATGATGCTGTAAATTTTATGCATGCTTTGACATAGATAATTTATTTATTAAATGCTATATATAGTCGTAAAACTTTGGTTCTGGAAACTATAATGGAAATTTTAGCTATTTATCTATAGACTGCAGTAATGTAATTTTGTAGTTTGATTATTCTAATTGTTGGAGTAATTCTCAACTGCAGAATCTGACCATTAGAGAAACCAAAATGGCAATATAAATGTGAGAAGAGCGACATTTTACAAAAGTTACATAGTGTACTATATAACAACTTACCTAATCAAATCAGTGATTGAAACAAGTGGTATGCTGTGCTCCAAGGCTAACTTTCGCAAATTAGTCAACGAAGACATAGAACCATCATCTGCATCAACAATAACCGAAAGTACAGAAATTGGCTGCAGCCCAGCCAGCATAACCAAATCCACTGATGCCTCAGTATGATCAGCTCTCCTTAGAACCCCACCATTTCGGTACTGGAGAGGAAACACGTGGCCCGCCCTTCTAAAATCTTCTGGTCTCGAATAAGGAGATGAGAGAGCCAGGATTGTTTTTGCTCTGTCTGAAGCCGATAGCCCAGTAGATGTGCCAAATTTTGCATCCTATTCAAGTTAAACAAGAGCATATAACCAACAAAATATTTCCAAGATTCCAATGAAACTATTGCATTGATTGAAGCACCTCATAATGCTACAAGTTAAGTGAGCATCTTAAGATTTTATTCCCCCCACCCACCCCACCTAAATTCACTAGCTATTAGTCATCTGTAAGCTACAGATAACAAAGAATATCTTAAAGTAGTCGGCAACATGAAAAATCTGAAACAAACACTAAATATGATGGAAGTTGAATAATTCATAACGTTCTTGCAAGTTTGTGATTAATATCAAGAATGTCGAAAACATGCTAAAGTTTAATGAAAATTACCACTGTGATTGTGAAGGAGGGAGCAGAAGAGTCATCTTCATTTTCAGGTGACATTAAAGGGATGCTTAGTCTCTCCAAATCTTCTTCTTTCATTCCAACAGATACAATTCCTGAACCTTGCTTAACCATAAAGGCCACACTCTGTGGATTTGCCAAGGATGCTGCCATCACAAGGTTTCCTTCAATGTCCCCATTTTCATCATCTACAACAATCACAAACTAAACCATTTGCAACAATGAGCTAACACAAAATTGAATTCCACTAGCTTTATAACTTAAAGATCATTGTTGTCATTTCCAATATATGTATAGGGAACACAAACAAAGAACAAGATAATTAGTACTACTACTTTTATAGAGTACTCCAGTTCAATTTTTGAATGAAATGCTGTACTCAATCCACTCATACGACTAGCTATAAACTTTACAAGCTACACTAACTGACACCTTATTATTACAAGGTTAAAACTACGAGCAGCGGATCATATGGGGTACTTGTAAATATAAATAAATCTTGGCCCTGAATGCAAGTTTATATCTTTTTCTATATGAAATGTATACAAAAAAGTTACATATGCCTTTTTCCGTGTTTTCTATACGGTGCCTCTATTACAAATACAAACTCCACTAGTTGTTGACATTCTTCCTTCTTTGGTATCTGTTATTTGCTTTAAAAGATTTTCAATGGTATTTTACTGTTGTAACCTTTTCATAATTTTAATATATTTCAAACATTGACTATTTAAAAAAACTGATAAAATCAAAAGCAGTAATCCGGTTGTTCCACAAAAAGCGTCTCATTTGCTAATTTTTTTGTTTCAAAAAGAGTCCCTTTAGTTTGATGATAGTATTAATTGATACAATGTTCTCGTATATTTTATTATTCTGTCATCACTAAACACTCAATAAATGTAAAGGTAATCATGAAACAAAAATATATCTTAAAAATTGTAAAAATTGTAAGTGAGACTCTTTTTATGGGACACAAAGATTATACTATAATTTAACATGTTAGAAGGATAACAACCTTCCCTTGGCTCAATGTAGAGAGAGCCTGTTCAATGGAAGAGAACCCCTCAGACGGGCAATCCGGATCACCCTCGGCATCACTAACAAAGAAATCAATAGTTTCAGGGGTAATCTCAGCATCCACTGTCACAAAAGGTGTGCCCGAACCCGACTCCTCCAAAGCACCCAAAAGTGATCCATTTTCATTACTTCCTTTCACAGAACTTTCATCAAACAGATTTCCAGACACCCCAACAGCACAGCAAGTTGAACTCCATAGCCTATTTTTGTACAACCCAATTCTGCTGCCATTAAAAGACCTTGAACTGATCATAAAGATATGAGGGAATAATGGGTGCTGAAGCAAAATGGAATTCATGGTTTTTTCCCTTTTTTCGAATTTGTTTAAGGATATGTTAGAAGTCCTTGAAAAGGTTTATAAATTTTGGTTAGAATTTTATTGTGACAGTGTCATTCTCAGAATAAAAGGGCACCTCTAGTTCTGGATGAGTTTTTTGTTTATACTCAATCTATTTTCATATTGTTGTTATCAAAAAGATTGGGAAATTAAAGCCACATGCATATCAATCACAAAATAGCCGTTTTTTTTAGTGGTTTAAGAGAGAACTTGAATTCAGTCATAAATTCAAAAGTCTTGATCGATTCTCACTTGAAACAGTATAAGTCATGGACGGCAAACATAAATCTGTTTCGAAAACTTTATTCGAATTAAAAGATTAATCCGACACAAGTCGAGATACTTCGCATGTCAAAAAAAGAAAAAATGGTAGCCCATGCCACTGTCATATAGTGGTTATTTGTTCGATTGTTCTATGGTTTGTAATCATAATAAATAATTCTGGATAATAATACAGATGTCACTGTCATTATCTTTTAGTATTTTGTACTCCCTCTATCTAAAAATTGACAGTGTAGCATTAAAATCTTTTGATTCTTTTTATTTCTATTTTTATTTAAATATGTAGCATGTTAAAATTCGTCTGACATAAGTTGCCTATTGAAGTCTTAACAAAATATGCTGCGCATAGTACGTTACTCTTTATATGGATTATGGGTACAAAAATTTTATCTTAACATAAAAATTATACATGAATGTATTTGAATTTTATTTAATTATATTTTGACCCCTAATGGTGGGCAAAAATATAAATAGGTGAAATTCAAATACACTCATATTCAATTTTTATGTTCACATAGAAGAGTTCAAATATAATTATAATTATTAAATAGTTAAATATTTATTCAAATAACTAAATTATATATTGTAGGTTCTTTTGATCAATTATTAAGCTAAACATTTGAATAGATTATTGTAGATTTATTTAATTATGATTATGAGAAAATAATTATTTTTATTTTATTTAAGTTTGTAATAGAATTCTATATTAGCGTTTATATTGAAAAAAATTCTTGAAATTCTAATTCTAATAGAATTATGAAATTCAATTTTAATAAATTTTAATTTAATTATGACAATTAATTAAGACTGAATCTACTATAATTTTTCAATATGTTACAATCATTATGTTTTGAATTCACATATATTATTAATACACTTAAGCACGTGATTCGATAAAATTTCAAATTTAAATGAATTAAATTAGTTAGGATATTAATTTAATAATAAAATTTATGACTAATATTAATATAATTAAATCGCGTGATATATCTATTTAGTATGTTTAATTGTTTTACAGGTAATTTTTTTCAGTGAAGTGTGTTTTACCAATTTTTAATAAAATTAGTAAAATCAAAAATAAATTTCTTTTAGAAGTTATTTTTCTATTAGAGATGGTTGAGTTTCTTTTGAATACTTTACAAATTTAGATAGTATATATTTAATTATTCATTATTATAAATTTGTATAGTACTTATACTAATTTGAATAAAAAAGAAAAAAAAATCTTTATTTTTCTATTCCTCTTATATATAGGAATATTTTTAAATATAGATAAAATTTAATTGATATAAATTTGGATATTACTTATGCTAATATAAATTAGGAAAGCTGAATCAAAAATTAATGAAACCAAATTAAATTAAGTTTGTACTTTTAATTATATTAATTTCTTGCGCGGATATTAATTAAAAATTAAAAGTTGATATAAATCTAGGATATTTCATTATACAATGATGAATTTCATAATTTTTTTTATTGAATATTTTTTGCATGATCATAATTTTTTAATACAAAACTTGCAGTAAACTCGACTTGCATTAAAAAGATAACAAACCTCGTAACTAAAATATTGAAAGTATACAATTTAACTCTAAAATGGTTGTATCAAAATAGAGTTATATTTGTTTTCATTCTATTAATTTATTACCAATGTAAGTTTTTCTTTTCTTTGGTCTGTATAACAATTCTCATTTTTTTAAAATTGAACACCAAAGGTCTAGAAATATATGTATAATGTTTTGTTAATATTTTGAGTACCTGCAGGAAGGTGGACAATTCTCATTATTACTTTGAATACATAGTTAACGTTAACTGTAGACATTATTCTAGTTAATTCATCTCTTATCGTTCAACGAAAGATCTAAGAGTTTAGTTGGGGCCGGTTACTACTCTCTCACAACTAGCCAAATTCTTTTACGTTGGCCGCTAATCTCTTTTGCGGCCACTCAAAACGTAGCGGCCAACATAAAAAAAATTAATTGACCGTAAGAGAGAATAGCGGCGAACATGACAGGTCGTAGAAATTAATCATGAAACTTAAAATAATTATAATTTAAATTAAAAAAATATAACTAATTAATACTCCACTCGCTAATTGATTCACAAATATAAGAAATTATAAAATAAGTAGTAGACTAATATAAGGAATAGTACTTAACTAGATAATTTAGAAGTAGTAGTTGATTACGTAATTTGTTTGTGAGTAAAAATATAATATAAATTCAATTACATACGTACTCTTTATAATTAATAATTATAAGGCGATAATCAAATAGGGAGACATTCGGCGTTGTTCGGCTGCATGTAGGGGTGCTCAAAAAATTCGATTTTTTTGATTTTTTACCGAATCGATTGATATCGAAACCGGCGGTACCAGTTTTTTTCGGTACCGATTTTTTAGTTTTTTTATACTTTTCGGTATCGGTAGCGGTAGCCGGTAAGAAACTTTTTGAATTCGGTAAAAACTGAAATACCGAAAAAAACCGATCAAGCTCTACAGTCTTATTTTTCAAAAATAGTTCCCTAGTTTTAACACTTAAGATGTCAGGAATGATGTGCACTAGGGTAAAAGTTGTTGCATGAGACACTACTGTTAGATTAAAATCATAGCGATGGTCATGACAATGACCACTATTTTAGTATGGATAGTAAAGGTCCATAGGTTAATCAGATGTGTTGCTCCACAAAGTACTATAAAAGCACCAAACTGAACGAAAACCCACTTATACGGAAATACTGCAGATTTTTTAACAAAGTAAATCAGCTCCAAAGGGATGAAAAAATTAATGCCAAAGCATTAATAATTATATACATGCGGTATAACCGAAAATCGAACCGAAAAAATCGATACAATTTTAATCAACCCACCAAAATCGATAATTGATGCAAGTGCCGATTTCTGTTTTTTCGATAATTTTGAATCGATATCGGTTCTGTATTTTCGATACCCGTTTGGTTTTTTACCGATAATCACCCCTAGCTGCATGCTCCCTATCTCACACTCCCAAAACATTTTTCTCTTTTCTATTTCATTTTCCTTTCTTTTTTTTAGGTTCAAGTTGTTAAATATAGATTATTAAAATGTGGACCGAATTTATTTTTTTTTGTAGAACAACTAAAAAAAATAATTACGGAACTTGAATTTTTACAAAGTACAGTCTGTACAGACATGTTTTGATATATGTATCCAAATCACACCCAAAATACTGTATTATGTAAAAATTAAAGTTTCATAATTTTTTATTTTTAGTTGTTTTAAAAAAAAGCCAAAAAAAAAAGTCCGAATTTTGTTATGGTCGAGAGTGGGACCGATCCGGACTATATATATATATATATATATATATATATATATATATATATATATATATATATATATATATATATAAGGTCAGATCAATCATATTACTTCTCTACTCACTTTAGTCTCTCATCCCCTTTATGACGGACCCATGATTTGATCATCTACCATACAACCGTCTGCTTTATACTTTTTAGCGATGTTATATGTTGTCCGTCGCTAAAAGTATAGACAACGGTTGTATGGTGAAATCGTCATTAGGGTTAAAATCATTAAAGGGGGTGAGCATGGGTGAGTAAGAAGATAAAGGTATGTATAAGACCAACTTATTATAAATAAAATCAAATTTCCTCTATTTATTATTACAAATAATAAGGGTTGATTTGATTAATGTGGTTAGTTATGGGTAAAATGCTATATATATTTCAAATATGCAAGTGGTTATAAAATATTCATTTTATCGGAGAATATTAGTTTTGTCGTGGTTAAAACACACAAGAAGACACGCAGTATTGCACCAATTATTGATTCTTACGTAGGAAGGTATTACTCAATAATTATTACGATGAATTCTTTGTTCAATATTTTATTTTATTGATTCAATAATTGCTACATTGATATTTTATATTATTGTTATTTCAATAATTGTCACTACACAGTATTTTCATTATCGGATCAATAATTCATATTATTTAAATAATATTATTAGATAACATTATTGGCAATGTCTAGAAAGTTACATCAAGGAGAAGTTTGGTCACCTAATCTTGGCGCACAAGAAGGAGAAATTCTTATTGGAAAGCCCCTCTTTCACAGGAACCCGCTGGTTATCGAGATTGTGATTACGTAATATTATTTGTGAATAATTAATTATTGATTTATATGATAAGAAAAATATTCATTTTATGTGGATATAGATGGAGAAAATTTTAATGTGACAATTGTTGAAAAATTGTTATTTTATCTTTTTCGATAAATAATTCATTTAAATATATTATTATATTTTAATAATATAATAATGGTGATATTTTACTATGAATGTGGGATATATGAGTATATGAGGAGGAAGAGTATTTTTGTTACAAAATTATTTAAAACATGTTAAACATGTACGTGGGCCCATTTCTTGGATTGAAATTTGATTATACCACCAAGATGGAAATCGTCCGTTTGTGAATTTCGGTCAATTTCTGTTTGGAATTTGGAAAGAATTTCTTCTGCAAAGTTGTAGAGAATGAAATTTCCTATGAAAAGGATATGAGATTCAATTTTTTCTGATAAAAGAGCTATTTATTATGAATTATTGAAGTTTCGAAGTTCCAGAATAATTGATTTTTGGAGTATAAAATATTTATTTTAAGAAAAACGTTTTTTACATTTTGTGGGCCTCATTAAACTTGTGTTAAGTTGCTGAATTCAGATTCTTGGTGTGCGTAAGAAATTTGTTTAATTATATTATTATTTTATTAAATTTTCTGCTTTGGTGTTCTAAGTATTTTTCTATAAATAGGGTGCTTAGGTTAGAATTGAAAATCACACCAGAAACTGAAGTTTTCTCTCTATTTCTCTCTCTATATTATTGAGCGTATTCTTGTGAGTATTTTAATACTTTGAGTGTTCTTTATATCTGAGCAAGTTCCTTCAAGACTATATCCAAAGATTCCGGTGGAAATCTTGTCTTTTTTAGAGGTAAGGGATATTATTTTTTTTTAAATGATATTATTTCTTCTAATATCATTATGCCAGAATATTGGTAAGATTTTTCTTGTGAAATTCTTGTCTTTTAGTGTCGAGGTTACTATTCACGTATACGGCACTATTCACGAATACAACACTATTCACAAAAAAATTAAATTTTTCATATTTTGTCCAAAATATTTATTATGGATACTAGCTTTGATTGTATTCATGTTTTGATCATTCTTGAATTTTACTTCACTATGATTATTTATGAAGTATTTTTGAACTCGGATTGTTTAAAGTACGAATCCATAATACTTGTTCTTTTGTTTCACTGGATTCGTTTTTTTTAAAAATATTTTTCATCATCCTCAGTCCTAAATGATGATATTATTAAATATCTTTGGCCTGTAATGCAAAGATTAATGATTTTATGATGAATATCTTTGGCTGTAATGCAAAGATGTTCAGGTGTTGAGATGAACATGGATTAATGATGAATATCTTTGGCACATAGTGCAAAGATGAATATTTGATTCAGTTGTATATTGATTGATGTTACTGAGGATAAAATATTGATGATGGACTTTTAAATTCATAGATAAAAGTAAATTTCATTCTCTACGTATGCTCTTCTTATGAATTATTATTTCCCGCTGAATATTGATCTCGAAACTTGTTGTCTCTTGTATTTTGTCGATTTTTTTCTGTTGAAGACTAACGATAATTTGTTCTATATTATCTTAGTCATAATATTCTTTACTGGGCTAGTTGAGCTCACCCTTTTCTTTTTTGTTCCATTTTTCTTCTTAGGAGACGAGAATGTAGCGAGTTCTAGTCGGAGTGTGGAATGATGGTTCTAGAGAGTTATTTTAGTAGTCATCACTATTTTTATAAAATAATATACCAATAATTATAAAGAGGACTTATTTGGGTGTGAATATTATCTAGATGATAATATTTGTATTTAAACTCACAATTTTTATGTTGTATTAATAAAGTTGTAGTTATTTATGTATCATGTTATTGACGATTCAAAATAAATGATGTATACTTATTTTAGGGACGTCACAGTATCTACCTGATCCTTACTCTATATAGAGAGAGATGTTAGCACGGTGAACACATACATGCAAAGGTGGTTATTTTATTGAATGTATGTTGTTTATGTGTGTCTCATATACTCAAGTTTACCTATTACTACACAACAATTCTTAAGGTAGAAAATAAAAGATTTAAAAAAAAGAGGAAATAATTCCCGAATTTACTTTTCATCATCATATCAAATCTATAAAATTAATTTAGTTTTTAAATTTAGAATTAGGCTACCAAAATTTCAATAAAATCTCGTACCGTCAAATCAACGAATATAAGCCCATACGGATAGCAAAAAGGTTTTTCCTAGTGGGCCACAAACATTTGATGACATGGCACAAAAGAAGAGCAATTTATGCCGGCCGGGAAAAATCAGTACTCGGCCTGACAATTCCGAATCGAAGAATTAAAAAACAAAATAGTACATCTACGGCGTTAGATATCCTTTTTGCGACTTTCTTCTGATAGTTATTGACTTATCGTTGGTGACTGTTTTTCCGGCGAGTTTTCTGTTAGTTATTGGTGATTTGGTTGTAATTGTTGGGGAGAGGCGGTTGATGGGATATGGCGGAACCGTCGTCACTATCCGGAAAGGAAAAGTTGGTGAAAGGGACTTTTGCTGTGACCGGAATCATGTCTACTCTCGTAATCTATGGCCTACTACAGGTGAAGCTTTGTTATAATACTTGCTATTGAATTTGACTGTTTGGGAAACCTTTGCATGCTTATTGTAATTAATTGTTGTTATTCAAGTTCAGAACTATAGCAAAAAATAAGGAACAAATGATAGCAAAAGTTGAATATGGCAAGTTATATTATATCATTCAAGTGCTTGTACAATAATTTGGAGCTTTAATGTTCATTTTCCCTACTCATATGTGGTACATTTGGTGTTTGAGCTCCCTAATCGGCTAGTATTCCAAAAGGTTAGGATGTTAAAAGAATACAAGAATTTGTTTTGACAAAGAGAGGTCAGCTTTTGAAGTTGATAGGAAGGAATTTGAGGAAAACGTGTATATATGTCACTGATTTAGTTTATTTCTGATTCTTTTATTGGCATTGGAGTATTAAAGCTATTTATAATTTTGTTCTGATTATTACTTTTAGTGGATTGTGCTCAATTAAAAATATTCATCAAGGTATTTGCAGGGTAGAAAGTATATCGTTACTTAGTTGTTGTGACTCCTTGTGAAATTTTTGGGATTTCATGTAGATCTGAAATATTCCTGTTTCCCCAAATTTTTTCTCCTTAGAAGACCTCTTATAAGCCTTGAAGGATCAACCCTTGTATTTTAACAAAGTTAAGTATAAACATCTCCAAAGTCACGGCCTTTGTCATACTAAGGTTCTGTTTAAGCATTAAAATTTACCCAAAACATGGTGGTGAATTTAAATCTTTTGTGCTTTTGTTACGAATTAGCTATTGCAATTCTGAAGGAGTTATGTTTGAGTGAGCTTCTTGACGAATCGAAGTGGAAAACTTGTATTTACAGTCACACGAGTCGCACCATCTTCTAATGGACATTCTTTCAATGTTGCTTTCTGGGCTTAGCTTATCCACTATCCTACCAGATAGTGTTTGGGCCAGGAAAAGTTGAACACTTCTGAATGGCTATTTACATGTCAAATGCCGACACTTCATGAAATCTCAAAAAACATTGTTGAGGCACTTTCTAGATGTGTATATTAACTAGATATAGATGTCTTGTTAAAAATGTGTATGTGGTGTTGTAGTAATTTCAAATATGCACAAGTTGGTAGAAATCATTACAATTATATATTTTCGAAAGAACATGTTATCTACTCCCTCATTAACTCTGGGATGGGAAAGCATGTCATAAACAGATGAACTAAGCCCAACGAAAAACATGCCATATGTATATTCTCTCCATTTCTGGATTCACTGATTCATTTTAATGTGTCAAAAAGACTAGTTAAATAAGTGTAATTGTGGAACGATTAATTTTCAAAATTTTCTATAAAAGCTATTTACTTATTACAAATAAGTTTGAATTGATCAGTTATGGATTCATTGAAGTATAACTTTTGCAGGAAAAGATCATGAGAGTTCCATATGGACCAGACAAAGAATTATTCAAATACTCATTGTTTCTTGTTTTCTGCAATCGCATTACAACATCCGCGGTATCTGCATGCAGTTTACTGGTAAGTAGTGATTTTTTGTTAATTGATTAGTTATTCCCCCCTCCCCCCAAGGGCACACATCTTGGTTGATGGAAATCAGCATGCATATGACACATGTCACTTCAGTCGGACTGCATGCTACCTACAAAGTGGCAAAGCATAATAGGGACTTTGTCTGTGCAAAAGCTTGTTAAATATTTATCTATATTAAAAAAACCTACTTAGATATATGTTGGAGCCTCGAGGTTTCAACATCTTTTTAACTGGGTTTGGTGACCATTGATTTTTTCTTCTAGGCGAGTAAAAAAGACATGGATCCTGTTGCTCCAGTTTATAAGTATTGCATTACATCAGTATCTAATATACTAACCACAACATGTCAGTATGAGGTAACTATTTTCATTTTCAGAATTTGTCTTCTTTATTATAATTTTTTCTGCAAGGGAATTATTACATGCACGCATACTTATATTCTTTAGTGTTCTTAATAAATCATTTTTAAGTGACGGTTGAGAAAATAATTGTTTGTTTGCATTAACCATTTTTACTGACACTTGCTTCAGGCCCTCAAATATGTCAGTTTTCCTGTTCAGACACTGGCAAAGTGTGCCAAAATGATACCTGTAATGGTAGGTTACTTTGTTGTTATTTATCAAAAAGAAAAGGTTACTTTGTTGTTAATTTTGTTAATCACTATTACACATGTTTATATTGCTCCTTGTGAGAAAAATTGCTTTTTGTTCATTACGGTGTACGGTTGATTTACTCAATCTACTGGCTAACGCCCTGCTGCAATTTCCCAGTTTTATTTATTTATTTAAAGAAAAAATTTATGTCATAATGTGCCAGTGCCTCTGGCTTCTCCAGTGATTGCGCCAAAGTACTCCTAATTCTGGCTAGTTCTACATTTTATTAAATGTTGTAGAACCTCATTAGGTCTCCATTTGTTTAATGGTTTAACTGAGGGGGCTGACTGTGGCAAATACTTGCCTTATCTGTGACAAAATATCATTGACGTGGTTTTGTTTCAAAGACTGGTATCGTTGATTTGGTTTTGTAGGGAATGTATTATGATTAAATATACTGGCCTAAGTTGGGAGTGGGCCCAAATGGAGTCCATAATCAACAAGTTGTGTTGTAATCTTGGCATTGTGCAAATGGCATGCACCTGTGGCTCCTATAGGGAAGGATCTGCCAGCTTCATTTGGTTTTCAGACAAAATTTTGACTGGGTCAGATTGTGTGCATTGATTAGGTCGGAACTTGGATGGCAAAGTTTATCTACCGGCTCATAATTACCAATTAATGTTTTTTTGGACCTTTCTGCTTTTTCTTAGTTTGGGCTCTTTTAGGTCAGACATCCCATTAGTATTAGCTCCTTTTTTTGCATGTGCATTTTACATTCACCTGTATTTTTTCTTATTATAGAAGCCTTTTGATTTCTGATAGAGGATATCAAATGACATTTAGCTTTCTAGAGGACATCATTCTTTTGGTTAACTTAGTTGATGAATTGCAAAAATAATGTTGTTGGATGTCATCAGAGATCAGTATTTCACGTTCTTTTAATATATTTCTGATTGTCGGCTTTCTCAGTGTTATCTGTTGTTACCTAATTTGGTATTTGACTCATAATCTTCTTATATATGCAGATTTGGAGCAGTGTCATTATGCAAAAGAAATTCAAAGGGTGTGAATATTTGTTTGCTTTACTAGTTACCCTCGGGTGTGCGCTATTCATTCTATTCCCGGTAATAATTATTTTCTTATTTTCCTATAATGAGATTGCTTCAACTAGTTTTGTTGTTGAGGCATGTTACATGACATAACCATTTGCACTGCTGAAGTGAATACCGACCTCGTTAATGGATGTATTGTGCTGCATTTTTTTTTTGAATATATGTTCCTTTAGTAAATAACCTAATTTGTGTCATAATTATTCAGTTAATGGAATAAAGTATTTTATGAATGACAGTTTCAGAATATATTACACTATTGCAGTTGCAAGTGATAGGTGAGAATTAAGCCCTAAACCTCCCAATTTTTAGAAGATATAAGGGATTTAATATTATACCAATAGAAAGAAAGCAATAAAGAGAGAGATACGTATAAAATATAATCCCAAAATGAAGAGCTAGGGAGAAAATACAATGGGGAAAAACACAATAGTAGTAAAGAACGTGGAAGAAATGAAAGAATGTAAAGCCCTTAATTTGATTCCCCAATTCCATCCCCCTCTATAATTTCTTGGCCATATTTTATCCTTATTCTTGGTGCATGACTCGTGATTAACATTATGGTGGTAAGGAGTTGCACTACCAGAAGGCGAAGAAGTAGGATTTGTCAATCTCAACCATCATCACCAGAACAAGCAAGCAGCACTATGGCGGAACTTGGAGACAAAGAAGAAGAAAACAGTGGAAGCGACTTGAAGATGAGATATAAGGCTGGGTGTTGACTTAGTGATTAAAAGTGGCACACCTGGAATAGCCTGTAGGCCTTATGGGATATTTTGGTCAATAAAATTTTTATCCCCTCAAGCAATAATTATGAACCCCTCGGGTTTCATGACCCAAAATGGGTTTTATGAACCTAATTAAACCTAATACTAGTACTATTTTCTCTTCTGATGTTTTCCCTAACAGGGTTATTATTTTTGAAAGGGTGGTGCTAGTCCGATACCTGAACCAAAAGGGCCCTAATTAAACCTAATTAAGGGTGGCACACACACACACACACACACACACACACACACACACACTCACACACACACACACACACATATATATATATATGTTGGGAACTTGTGACTCATAATATAAAAGTCACTGGAAAAGGCTAGTGCGGAGCCTAGCGGAGCGTGAGTGAGCTCGGGCCAAGGTTTCTTGCCTTGATGTAGAGCGGGGAATGCTGGGTAAAGCTTGAAGTGGCGTGGCGGCCAAGATCTTTGGAGGAGCTATCGCCTTATGTAGCACGGACCGCTGCTTATGGTTTTTGCATGTAATAGCATGCGGCACGGCCGGTAATGGACAAAGACTTTCTGGATTGTTAATTGAAAAGGTCATTATGGGTAATTGACCATAATGTGAAGTAGGGTTGGAATATGATTAGTAGGTATATATACTATCTATTGTAAAGCCCTATGTAACCAAGCCGCCTGTGGAGTACCCAAATTGGGGAACCACGTAAATCTCTTGTGTTCTTCTTAATTCTCTATCGTTTGTGTGCGTGTGTGATCCTATATTCTAACAATATATATATATATATATATATATATATATATATATATATATCTGATCCGCTTCTCCAAATAACTGAAGGGAGCGAACTTTTCTATGTTATAAACGGAAAAAACCGTCGCTATAGCCGGTTCGTTCTTAGTTCGCTCTCTCTAGTTCGCTGGAGAAAAAAGCTATATATATATATATATATATATATATATATATATATTATAAGTTCTTAGTTTTTCTATAAGCTTTTTATTTGAATGGTATGTGGTAGCTTGTGTCAATATATAAACATTAAATTAATTTTGTTTTATTTTTGTAGGCTGCTGATGATATTAGTCCTTACAGTAAGGGAAGGGAAAGCACAGTTTGGGGCGTTTCCCTGATGGTTATTTATCTTGGGTATCAACACAAAACTCTTCTTCCCCTTGTTCTTTATGCATCTTGTATGTTTGGAATTTGATTTTTTTATTTTACTTTCTTGCTCATTAGTCATATCTATATATTTTTTTTATTCCCTTGGTTGGTTCATATAATGAAGTTTAAAAGTTACATGCTTAGTAGCTGAAGTTTCTATGCTTTTGTGCATGAGGCCTCAGTCTATTCTATTAATCAACTTCTCTACTAACCTTCTAGTTAGTAGCTAAACAAAATTCTTGAACTTTTCTGTGGCGTTCTTCGTTACGCTTAGATACTTTTGTCTAATTTTTCTTCTTCTTTTTAATGTTCAAATCTTGCTTTATTCTTCTATAAATTGCACTTCCTTAAAACACAACTCAAATTTTTTGGCACCTTCAGATAAGTGTTTATATGTGTTAGACAGGAGATCTTATCCGTAGAGTGTCTAATGTTGGGTTTCAGGAATCCTATGTACGCATTTGATTGTTTTCTTTACCTCATCTGTCACAGGCTTGATGGCTTTACTAGCACTTTCCAGGATAAACTATTTAAAGGCTATGATATGGAAATACAAAATCAGATATTCTACACAACATTATGTTCTTGCATACTCAGCTTTATAGGTTTGTTCCCTTGGTTATCTTATCTTATTAATTTCTATATTAGTCTCATTAAATAGCTTAATTTCTGAGTCCAATTATGTTCTTCTCAAAGGCTGATAGCATCTGCATACATTTATTTTGCTCATGCCTCGTACTCCTTGCCTTGATAATCAAATATTTTAAACTATTTTGTGAGATTAATTTCCTTTATTTTCCTACATAATGATGTTTTTTCCTTGCTTCGAGGATTGCATGTGTTACACTTCATGTGTGTTAGTTAATAACGAGCTTCTTTTCGGCTTTTGATAGGTCTTATCGTACAGAACCATCTTTTCATGGCAATAGATTTTGTTTATCGCCATAATGATTGTTTCTTGGACATTGCATTGCTTTCAACTGTAAGTCGTCTATATAGCAGTACAGCTGTACACTAGTAAAACTTATTTTGTTTAAATATTTATGCTTTAAAGATAATCAATTAATACATTCTTCCATCTTTCTGACTGGAAATGGAAAACCTGAAGTAAAATTTTGTCACAGGTAGCAACAGCTAGTCAATTCTTCATATCTTACACCATCCGTACATTTGGTGCTCTTACATTTGCAACCATAATGACTACTAGACAGGTAAAATAACCAAAAACTTGATCATTTTCTCCTCTAGTCACAATTCTAATCAATGTTGCTCTCCCAAATTTGTTCATATAGTTAGTAAGCATTTTGCTATCATGCGTGTGGTTTGGCCATCCATTGAGCTGGGAACAGTGCACTGGGGCTGTAAGTTTATTAATCTCTTTATCTTTTCCTCCTATAATTTTTATTTTTTGTTTATTTTTCCTTATTGTTTTTCTTGGTATGATTTGTAAGAAGCTGCTCAAATACACTTCTGGTTTGTTGAATAGGTGGTTGTCTTTGCAACCCTTTATGCAAATTACTTTTTGAAAGATAAATCTCGAAGACCTAAACCCTCGGAACAAGATGAAAATTCAGAGTCTATTCCTTTGAGGGCAACCACATAATGCAGAGTTACTGATGCTTTTGCAAATATACGGTGTTGGGTGGCTCTGCCTACAGAGTATGAACATGCTTGCTGCTGCTGTTTGCTTTTTGAGTAACTGGCCTCTGCCTACGGAATTTCAGTATGTAATTCGACAGCCTTTTTGCCCAATTTTTCATAGGAAAAAGAAAAATTAAGCAGAGCTTAACCAACAACTTGAAAAGGTTTAGTGGGTTTTTTGTTTTGTTTTTTAATAATTTATTTTCCTCTGTTACAAGGTAAATATGTGTAAAGGCAGGGAGACTAAAAAAGTGTGCACTAAAGTGTCCTCCAAATAATGTGATTTACTGATAATGGTTGGCCAATCTCATGATTAAGGGCACATTTTTTGGCGGTGGTTAGCATGAGGTTAACTTTAGTCAATTGACCAATACAGTGTCGATACGCAGGTTGGGAGGTGATCTATCTCTGCGTGTCAGTACTGTATTAATCTATTGATCAATTTATCATGACATGGTTACCGAATCCCACAACTTTTTGTGTTATCTTATTCAACTCGGGTATATATAGAGTACCCTGTTGAGGCAAGTTGAATTGTTCTTGAGTTGGGTGTGAATTTGTGATTCCCCTCATTAGCCTCTGCAGTCCATCTTTTATGCTTTTATTGGAATTTTGTACGAGTACGAGGATCATCTATGTACTCAAATTTACCATTAAAATATCGTCGTTATTATTAAACTAAAAAACTCAAGGACAAATGTGGAACAAAAATATGTTCGTCAAAATTATAAATGTGAAATGCCACTATTAAAGGAAATATTGCCTTTAAAGAGAGAACAAAAATAGGACTGTGCATGTGTGCAGACCCCACATTTAAAAAAGTGATTTTTTTTTTTTTTTTGTGAAATACTGAAATTTGAAATTGATGTTAATTCTTTTAAATTTTGACAAAGGGAATTGTTAAATTTACAATATTTTTTGTTATTTTCATAAAAAAGTATCACTGTAGATGTATAGCGACGATGAAAATTGCCGCTATAACATAGCGACACTTTTGTTGTAGAAATAACAATTTTTGTTGTGGATTTAACAATTTTCTTTGACAAAATGTGGATTTGTTGTACTTTTTTTGTTGTTTTCAATATTTTCAATTGTATCAACTAAAATCAATTGAATTTATATCAATTTTAAATTTAAAAATATCAGAAATTAAATTTCAAGAAAACTAATATAAGTCTCTTTCTTGAAACATAGGCAATCTTATTTTTCCTCATAAAACATGAGATTTTTTTTTTAAATACTTGCTGTAGATAGGTCAAAATGGCCCAATTCAATTCAAAAGAAAGATACACGTGATTATTGGCCTTCAAAGTTGTAATCCGTCCCAAATAAATGATCTATATGAGGTACAAGGACAATAAAGATAAACCTTTTTACTAAAGAAGGCTTATTGAAGGATATTTCTTCGGGGTCACAACTTATAAGTTGTCAAACTAATAGTAATTTATAAGTTATTTTTATTACTATTCAAGTGTTTTACTACAACTTATTTTTAACTTATATATTAACTTATAAGTAGTGTTTGAGAAATAATAATTTTCTTACTTCTTAAAAAACGACTTATAAGTCATTTTAAAATAAATAGATTTGACCAAATGTAAAAATTCTTGTGTTTATTTTTTTAGTCTTTATATTTTATTTTGAACTTATAAATCATTTTAGTCGAAACACGTTCACATTTTATTTTAACTTAATTTTTGACATACAAGTCAAAATGTGTCAAATACTTTTATTTATAAGTCAGTATTTAATATGACTTATAATCCATTCTAAATTTTAACTTATAAGTCTTTTTAAAATAAGTCATCTCCAAAATCGACACATCTTAATACTCTTTAGTTAGTTGACAATAGATATACTTGTTTGTATTAAAATCAAATAATCATATCCATTTTGCAAAATCCACCAATATACTATTATTCTAAAAGATGGAACAAATATGTTTACTAACATCCACCATTATCAAGCTCCATTGCAGAAAGAACTCAACTACTAGGTTTTATTCTTCATCTCGAAACCAAAACATAAACTGGAGAAGAACTCTTTGCTGCTTTCTCACTTTGAGGGAGGGAAGAAAATGGCATCTGAAGTCCTTTTAGAGCGGAACTGCTTCTCCATATCAGCATTCACATTGAAAGATGCCTGGATCACTTGAGGAGACAAGGCTTTCCATGTACCGATGCTTCCAGCCAGATGAGTGAATATGGGACTGCAATTTTCACAAATATCATTACAATCAAAATTATCATTAGACACGAGAAAATATAGTTCCAAGAATAAAAGCAACGGCATGTTAACTTTCTATAGTCTAAAAATAGAAATTTATCTCAAATTTGGAACGGACGGAAAAGAAAAATGCATCTTTGATTTTAGAATGTAAGGAGTATAATACTTACTTAGGAGTGGAAATGATAGAGAACCACTCGAGGCCATCGGGATCAGCAATCTTTGAAACCACGAAAAACCTAGGCACGATAAACAAATTACCGGCCTTAACAGTTGTTTCAAGAACACGTTTCCCATCAATCCCAACAACCTGCGCACGACCACTGCCCCGAACAATGTAAGTCACCTGGAATGCCGAGTCACATGAAAAACCTGGAGAACATATAGCACTTCCATCCAACCTAACAAGATCGGCTCCAAGGCCAACCTCACCAACCAAAGGCAAATTCTTAGTGTTCAAAACCACAACCCTTCCACCATTCTTAATATCAACGTCTAATGGAGCTTCCAGACAGTTCAACACCATCCCCTTCCGGTGATCCTCACTGGGCTCAGTAATCTTGGCACCAGCATCAAGCTTAACAATTCCATTACCAGATTGATTTCCAACAAGGGTCTTCACAACACTTTCTTCCAAGTCCCATGCTCTGCCTACAAACTCGGTTGAAAAGCCTTTGAAGATGCCATTTGCGCCCGTCAAGAAGAAATCTGTGAACGAACCAGCTTTGTGGCCTTTTGAAGTTTCCCCCAAGAAAAGAATTACTAGTTCTGTGTCCTCTTTGTTGTACCACCATGTCACAACACCGAATGGAAGGGCAAGGGAATCCCCTGTTTTGATGGGAAGAACCTTCTCTTCTTTCTCAGGGAGAACAATTCCAGCCACTCCATTGCCTAATGAATGGGAGAAAAATCAAAGAGATAAAGATTATGGAACAGCAATTCACCGTGCTAAAGAGTATGACGGTATGTAAATGTGCGGTCAATGTTTGACAAAATTGTGTTTTGTTCAGTTCAAGACTCATCGATAAATTTATATATGTATATAAAAATTGGGGTTTAAAAGTTCAAGATGAACTAAGTTAAGCTTAATGACAAACTTCTATAGAAACAAACAAATCATGTCAAACATGAGAACAATAATCCCATGGCAGTATCTGTCGCTCTTATTTTACTCTACAGAAACATGCAACTCAAACAAATCCCTATTAAAATAACAGTTCTTTGACAAACCCCAGCTTTGATTAACTAATTTCTTTCCGTATAGAAAAGCAGGATATAAACACAAACTTTTTTTTAATTAAAATATGGAAGCAATAATTAAGAAATTCAAACACACTGATCCAATTGAAATATATAACATAAGCAGAATAATATAGAGAATTGATATTTCCACAAGTAAATTTGATAGTTCTACAAGCGACACTTTTGTTGTCTTTAATATTTTGGATAGTGTTTTGTATATGATTAAATAATATTGTTTACTGTTTTTAACTATTAAAATTTACTAACTTTAGACAATATGAACTTTACATAATATGTTGTTTTAGACAAGGGGCTAGTGTTGTGGACAAAAAAGATATGTAACATTTTATCTACTTGATATTTTGGATAGTGAACAGTGATTATTGTTTGTATAATTAATTAATTATGGAGTATGGACCAAAAGTAATACATTCAATGATTCAAAAGTAAAAACAATAGTAGGTAATATTTTGATGAATGGTTTGTTCATCCCGGGGAGGATCTTACATAGAATAATGTGGATTGAGTAACCGGTGCATCCAACAGGCTTGAGGGTCGCAATTCTTCAAGGAGGGCTCATGTTAATACTAGTGATAATGTCATGATGTATTCTCAACGTCGTGGTGGTTCAACTTCAAGGGAATTAAGGTTGATGGATTCCGACTATGATGAAGAAGAGAGAATTTTAAATGATGATGAAAATGTGGAGGATAATTTTGGAGAAAGACCACCTACGCCTTTGAATGAGAGTAGTTCTCGTGGACAAAATGGAGATGACTTTTTTCTTGATGAGTTTGCTTAAACAATATTTAGAGACTAGTGTAGAGAGTCTAGGCATTATTTTGGCTTGCTATGTGTGCTATATTAGTTATTAGACTAGTACAATGTGATGGTTGGTTGCAACTTTATTTTCTATGTGGTGTTTGTTGAATTTTTTATTTCTTACACTAGTTTTTAATATCAAGTGTTTTATTTTTGGACTGTTATTGCTAAGTATTTACATAATTGTGATTTAAATGTTATTTCATGGTGTTATGTTTTGGATTTTAATGTATATATAATTTTATTGCCAATATACTTGTTAAGTAAAATAAATAATATATAAATTGCACGTTGTAAACGACTTGTCGTCATACGGACGCCATGGCAGTCGTCTTGTCACCTAAGCGTCCTGGCATTCGGTTATCGTCGTGGCGTCGTGACAACTATAGTTCTAAAAGACGGCCTAGGCGGCCGTCTAGGCAGAGGCGCCCCCCAAAAGCAACGCCTAGGTCCTAGGCGCCCAAAAAATCGTCAGATCTGAACCACTGCTTAAAAAGAAAAATAAAGTAATAGAAAAAGAAGTTGTCGCTCCATCATCGACGAACAAAATCATGAATTCCATATCTGAATCACGTCCTAAAAAGAGAAGAAGAAAAAGAAGCCATCACTCCATCATCGACAAATTATCTGCGATTCGGCGTTGGAGTTGCCGGTTAGAGTTGTCGTTGAAGTCAATTGATATTCCCTTAGGGTTGCCACAGTCGTGTAACTCATGCCTTCATATTACTTATGTTCGTGGGTTCACAGTATTATATATTTATACCACATGTCTATATGCTTGTCCACTTATTTCCATCATGAAATATTATATATTTATACCACATATCTATATGCCTGTCCACTTATTTCCATGAGCTATATGACACTATATTATTGCTACTAATGCAATTCTTTTTATGGAAGGGACATATATTAAACAATATATGTACTATATTATATGTTATATAATTATAATTATGCACTAGATAATATATAATATATATTCATATAATTTCTAACATATTCAATCTTTAAAACAAATATATAGTTTATATAATATATTTATGTTTAAAATAATAAGTTAGTTTTATTATATATTAGAAAATAACCATAAAAAATTAATTTGTATTAAATTTATAATAATACAACTATAAAGAACAACTTTATTTTTAATTACAAATATAAAAAATAATGAAAAAATAACCCGCCTAGACGCTGCCTAAGAAACCGCTTAGACCCCGCCTACAAGAGCTAGGCGTTGGAAGGTCCATCTACAGCCTAGGTCCACCTATAGTCATGGGCGGACCTAAGGTTAGTAAGGCAAGGCACCGCCTCAACCGGATTTTCACCTCTTCATATTATATATATACTACAATTATTAATATATTCACAAATTTTAGAGCATGGTGAAACAAAATAAATAGAGTACTACAGTTATATTAGTACACTACTATAATGTTATTGAAAAAAAATAATATACGACTATATATATTGTTAAAATAAAATACTACTGTAAGAACTTAAGTATTTTATTGTCTTGATCAATTTACTTCTCCTGAATACCAAGAAGGTAAAAAACAGAGGAGTTACAGTTACTAAAAATTATGAAATATTTCGTTTATAATTTCTATAATTTACCCGAATTTTTCACAAAAAAAAAAACAGTGACTAGTAAATATTCCAATATTATGTAGACAGATGTCATTTCATTAGTAGTAGTAGTATAAAATTCGAGATCAACATCATTATATTTATCTTCTCCTAATAATGTTTGCTGGTTGTTGTTGTTATAATCCACCAAATACTTAATCAAATTTAAACATTTTAAAGTATATTAAAATGTTTATCTATCATATTAACAAAATAGTAGCATGATATTCTTTTTTTCAGTAACATAATAGTAGTATACTAATATAACTGTAGTACTCTACTTATTTTGTTCCACTAAGCCTTAAAATTTGTGAATATATTAATAACTATTATATATATATATATATATATATATATATATGAAGAGGTAGAGGAATTGGAAGAAGGCACGTACATGTTATTGAAATATGATATTTTTGTAACTATTAAAAATGAGGCTATCATGCAATAATTTCAAGCAATAAAAACGCAAAAAATATTATTGTGAACAATATTTGAGGATTATTTAGTTTTGTGATTCATTTTATTAAATTAATTTTTATTCTTAATAAATTTTATTTTTAAATTTGACCCCACTGAATTTTCAAGCTGGATCCGCCCCTGCCTATAGTCACATCTAGAAATTATTTATCATCTAAGAAAACCAATGAAGCATAAAGTTAAACCACCAATATAGTCACATCTAGAATTTTAAACGCACTGATTGCAATGAATAAAGTATTACAACACATACAACCAAACAAATTCATAAAAAATATACCATGATCAGGAACGAACATGAGCATAATAATACTAATCAGTCACCATCTAAAAGATCAAACATATACTCCCCTCACCTCACCTCACCTCCGTACAAGGTAAAAGTTTTAGTTGACTTTTTACGATAAAATGACAAAAATTATCTATATTTAAATTCTCATTTAATTGCCTAATCTAGTGATGCTCCATAATTTGGATAGAGAATAGAAATATGGAGTGAGCAATAAAGAAAGTTAAACATGACCCAAGGATTAACATGAGCATAATAATACTCCTTCGGTTATAAAATTAGAAATACATTTTCCTTTATATTCATTTCAAAATTACCCATACATTTCTATCACAAATCAAAACACAATATTAATAGATACCTTGTAGAACATAATCAAAACACAATTTTCCCAAAAAAAAAAAAGAAAAAAAAAAGGAACTAGAACCACAAATCAAAATCCACAGAATATATATAGATAGATACCTTGTAGAACATAAGCAACCTTTGGAGAATCAGAATAGCGAGGAAGGGCAAAGCCATTCTTCTGAAGAGCAAGCTTAGAAGCCCCAATATTGGCTTCCTTTAGCATGGGCAACTCATTGGGGCACCAGGCATAGTAATTTCCTCCATCCCCTCCGTAAATCTGCTTGGCCAATTTGGGGAATAAATCAATCTCCATTTCTACCCCTCGTTTTCTCTCTCCCTTCACTACTACTATTATGAGTGAAACCCAATAACAAAAATATTCATATTTATAGCCCTTTTTTTCTTTTTGCTAAGTATTTATTGCCCTTTTGACCTTTGAAATTAATTTATTAATAGTGCTTCATGAATAATAGTCCCTAAAATCCCGGGATTGTACATAGAAAATGTATTAACAATCCAAGAGATTTTGTTGGGATTAATGATCCAAATCAAGAGTAAGAAGTGGATGCAGCAGTTATTTGGACCGGAAAGGGAGTGTAGAGGTGGAACTAATCAGCTGGTTTAGAACTATTCTACGATAACATGATAATCCGAGATAATTGTTTTACAATTTATTGGTGGTAAAAATATAAAAAAGTAAAATTATAATGTCCAATTATCATGTTCATAATAAGTCAATGAATTCTTAGCCCGGTTGGTAATATTAAGTTACTGTGACTTTGTTTTTATTTTTATTTCGGGTGAGTTTATTTCTTATTATGGAAAGTATTTCTTTTTTTTTTTTATTGAAGTTTGATTGATTTTTGAAATTGTATTAGTGATGATAATGTACTTGATTATGAAATTATTTATTAAGTATTTTTTTCCTTTTTTAGTAAGGTTTGATTGGTTCTTGAAATTGTAATAATTGTAATAGTGATGATATATAAATAAGTTTACTATCACATAAAACCGCTCATATACCTCTCACATATATTTTAATGGTACAAAAATAGGCATGTGAATGTATGTGAGTGGTTTTATGTGATAGTAGACTTACTGATAATGTATTTGATTATGAAATTATTTCTTCCATTACGGGAAGTATTTTTATATTGTATTCCCCAAAAAATAGAAAAATTATAAAAATGATAATGTACTAGATTATAAAATTATACAAATCAATCTTAATTGTAATTTTGAATAATAATATGTTTGAATTGCATAGTAAAAAATTTAAATGCGAATTGTTATCTTGTTGGAGTGAGAAAAAAAATCTAAAAATCTGGTAAAATTTAGAGTTAATACAGTTCATGTCAGTTAATATTAAATAATTTATAATAATTACTTTAGTCAGCTAATATTAAATAAAATTTATATCCTTCTTTGAATTTAGAAATATATCTTAAATTGACTTTTAAAATATTAAAATGGAACTATAGTTTATATTTATTGGTTTAAATGTGCCAAAGTCTGGTCTCAAATAATTAAAGCTAGCTTTAATTTATTGTTGCGTGAAATTATGAAAACATAACATGATGGTCCTCCACTTCTAAATACTAACAAAATTTCCAATAAAAATTACTCACCCGTCACCAAAAGAGACACATAGGCTATATTTATTTACAAAGATTATAATCTCAAGACTATTAATCTTAAGATTATAATTCTGAAATTATAATTATAATGTCAAGATTATTAAGCCATTTTTTAATCCTGAGACTAATAGTCCCAAGTCTAAATTTAAAAACAAACAAAATAAATGAATTAATAGTTATATCCCAAGTATAATTCTTACAAACAAACATAGCATTGGGTCTCAAGTATAATTCTTGAAAACAAATATATTCTTATGGATAAAAAAAGTTATACCTTTACCAAAGAAGGGAGATTGCATGTTCAAAGAATTTATACCTAACATGAATAGTATGTGGCTGCTGGGATTCGAGCCCAGGTCTCCATCTTACCACATTTGTTTTTAACGCTTGAAATATAATAAATTGAATTTATTGGAAAATGAAAAGAAATGTAGATCATAGTTAAGATTTAAACTATTTTGAATTGGAAAACACCTAAACATATTTATCAAATAATCTCATTATATTTAATTTACCATTAAGAAAAAGAAATTAAACATATTTTAGTAACTTTAAGGGTCCACGAGAGTTGGACAAAAAAAATTCGAACTTATATTTAAACATGTTTTGTTATATTTTGGTGTTGATTGATTGATGATTTTGAACCTACATAATTATATTACAAAATATTGATTTATTCATTTATTAATACGGTTACACAAATTTCAGTATGTATTTAAGTTTATGTAGTTACTCAGATTTTAATATACCCAAATTTTAATCTATACAAATAAAAAGTTCAATAATTTTGAATGTTTGTTTGGTACATTTAAAATTTTTACACGCACCAAACACAGTTGAAAATAGTATTATTTATTTATATGTACATTATTTTAAATCTAATTTATTTAACTCACTAAAAAAAATGTAGACAATTAAAACACAATGCAACCATACTATTATGGACTTGCAGTTTTAAGACAAGTTATTGTTTCAGACATGATCTTATCTCACCTTTTATGAGTTTTTCTATAAATACACTATTCTTTGGATTAAAATAATTCCTATTAATAAAGAAAAATTTAAAACAAAGGCGAGAGTTATAAATGAAATTAAATACTCCATGTAATTGAAATAAATCAGGAGTATTCCAAAGTATTAGAATAGGAATTTGTAGGAATTAAAGAGGCAATGAAATTACAGGAAAAAAAACAAAAAAATTATACCAACGGTAATAGTTGTGGAATAAAATTCGATTTACAATATTAAAGTTTATCTTTCTAATCCGGATAAGATAAACCCTTTTTCTTTTGTCTTTTAAAATCCTTATAGAACATAAATCTTAATCATCTAAATCACCTATAAATACATAATGGAGTCAGTCCTTCCGATCTCACCATTATTATAATTACTGTAAAAAAGGTTTTGGGATTTGATTTTCTTGCGAAGAAAGAGAAGAGATGGAGATTGACTTGTCACCCAAGTTGGCTAAGAAGGTGTACGGAGGCAATGGTGGAAACTATTATGCTTGGTCCCCCGATGAATTGCCCATGCTAAAGGAAGGCAATATTGGGGCTTCTAAGCTTGCTCTTGAGAAGAATGGGTTTGCCCTGCCTCACTATTCTGATTCTGCTAAGGTGGCTTATGTTCTTCAAGGTATGGAATTTAATTTTATTTTTGTTCTGATTTATTTCATAATTTATTCAACGGGTTATGTTTGATCGTTTAGATAGTGACAGAATATCTAGATACATGTTATGGAATTTAGTTTGATTTTTTGTTTCATAATTTATCCAATGGGTCAATGTTTTGGTTGTTTAGATGGTGACAGATTTGTGTTATTATGGGCATGTTGCTTCTGAGCGTTGTTTAAATTTCTTAGATGCGATTGTATTGGTGGTTTAATCCTTATGCCTAATTGATTTTTTTGATGAATTTAATTGGTTGGTTTTATGGTGAGTATATAGATATCAGTCAATGTTTCAATCGAGTCAGTGTTTTTTATTTCTATTAAAATTTGTCATCCCCTTATTTTAAATGTTTTTCTAGTGCATCTGTAATTATAGAACTCATGATTGGGTTAATTTCTATTCTAGTTGTAATACATGTCCAACTGTTCTTTTGATTTAGGATTGTATAAATACTATAATCAAAACTCAGATTCTTTGCTTTCCTACTGTTAGTAAAGAGTGGGTTTATTTCTATGCTTTATGTAGTGAAATACTCGCTCAAAGTTGTTTTTTGTTGGTGAACCTCAAAGTTGTTTTTTGTTGGTGAACTTTATGTTATGGGTTCTCTTTATTGGGCTCATTCTTATGGTCAGTCTTTGGTGAGATTGATGAGACTGAATAACAAGGGACAGTGCTAAAGGCTTACTATTCTTATGCTTCACATGATTTGATTGCTTATGTCAAAGTTTATTGAAGCTTAAGCTGATGATTATTATGCGGACATCTTCACTTATCTGGAACTGTATAAACCCAAACTTGTATAGATGTTTTTGTATACATATTTGTGCACCTCTCACTTATCGGGAACTGTATAAACCCCAAAATTGTATACTTGTACAATGTGCAAAAAAATTGATTTTGAAACTGAGTAAATCACAATTTTGTCAAGTAGTGAGTGAAATATTCTTTGTCATTGACCTTTTTCATTGTCGTATTTTATTTGTTTGTTTTTTTCAATAGGTAGTGGAGTTGCTGGAATTGTTCTCCCTGAGAAAGGTTCTTACTATCAAAACAGGGGATTCCCTTGCTCTTCCGTTTGGTGTTGTGACATGGTGGTACAACAAAGAGGACACTGAGCTTGTAGTTCTTTTCTTGGGAGATACTTCAAAAGCCCACAAAGCTGGTTCATTCACTGATTTTTTCTTGACGGGCTCTAATAGCATCTTCAACGGCTTTTCAACCGAGTTTGTAAGTAGGGCATGGGACTTGGAAGAAAGTGTTGTGAAGACCCTTGTTGGAAATCAATCTGGTACTGGAATTGTCAAGCTTGATGTAGGTTTCAATATTACTGAGCCCAGTGAGGAACACCGAAATGGCTTGGTGTTGAACTGCCTGGAAGCTCCACTAGATGTGGATATTAAGGATGGTGGAAGGGTTGTGGTTTTGAACACTAAGAATTTACCTTTGGTTGGTGAGGTTGGCCTAGGAGCTGATCTTGTTAGGTTAGATGGAAGTGCTATGTGCTCTCCAGGCTTTTCCTGTGACTCGGCATACCAGGTGACTTACATTGTTCGGGGCAGTGGCCGTGCTCAGGTTGTTGGTGTTGATGGGAAACGCGTTCTGGAAACAACTGTCGAGGCTGGTAATTTATTTATTGTGCCTAGGTTTTTCGTGGTTTCAAAGATTGCTAATCCTGAAGGCCTCGAGTGGTTCTCAATCATTTCCACTCCTAAGTAAGCACCTTTTACATGTTAGTTTGTAGTTTTTGATTATCTCACTCTCTACTTATTTTCGTTTGTAATCCGTATCTTTTCAACCCGTTACCGTATACTCTCATAGACCTAGCGAGAACCGCGTATTATCAATACTCTAAATTTAGCGTACCGAAAATTTTCTTTGTTGTTTAACTATAATTGCACAAATATCAATATTATAACTTAGTATGTGATGCTCAAACATTACGTTTGTACTAAAATATTTATAAAGCATTCAACTAAAAAATTCCTATAATTCTTAGGTTTATTACATTTAAATTTTAAGAGAATTCCTAACTATAAGAACTTATATAAAGATATCCTAGCGTATTGCGTTTTAGTTATATATCGCGTATCCGGTATTCGTACCGCGTATCCGTATTCGTACCGCGTACCGAAACATACCACGTTTCAAGTAACATTGTTTTCAACATTAGATTTACTATTAGTTAATTATGATTCTAATGATATCGTGCTAATTGCAGTCCTATATTCACCCATTTGGCTGGAAGCATCGGTGCATGGAAGGCCTTATCTCCTCAAGTGCTCCAGGCATCTTTCAATGTGGGTTCAGACATAGAGCAGCAGTTCCGCTCTAAAAGGACTTCAGATGCCATCTTCTTCCCTCCACCGAAGTGAAGAGTTCCTTTGATGTGTTCGTTTCGTTTAGAGTTTGATTATAAGCTAGTAGTTCAATTTAAAGATAGAATATAAGCTAGCAGTTCATAGCGTAATTAGTTGTGGTGATCTTTCTGCAATAATGTTTGATTTGGATGTTACTAAACAAAATTTGCTCTTCTTTTAAGTTCAAATTTTTATTAATATAAGTAATACATTGGAATTTTGCTATCTAAGTTTTGCATATGGAGTGGTTTTCCTTGCTGATAGTTTTGCTTTATAAAGGTTGCGGGGTTGAGTATTTAGTGGCTTAAAGTAGTAGTTTTGTGAAGTGAATTTTGCATGGAAGATCTCTACTAGTAGAGAGCCATCCTTTCTTAGACTATTATCACATTTTAGTTCAATGTTTGGGAAAGTGGAATTGATCAGTGCTGAATTTTAACAATATTAAGGAGCATTTGGTGCAAGTCATCTGAAGTGGATCTTAAATACTTGGTTATATTTATCAATTGTGTTTGTTATACTAGTAATCTTATATTCTTGTATATTCTTGGTAATTAAATATCCGGTAAAATATAAAGATTCTCGATAATTAGATGAACAAAATAGGTAGATAATTTGATATTACCACATAGTGGTCATCTTAAAATTTTTATTTAAGCACAAATATTAAGGAGCGTTTGTTATACTAGTAATCTTATATTTTTGGTAATTAAATATCTGATAAAGTGTAAAGATTCTCGATAATCAGATGAACAAAAAATAGGTGATAATTTGAGATTACCGCATAGTGATCATCTTGAAATTTTTATTTAGACACAAATATCATTTACATTCAATAATTGAGACATATATGTTCTTATTAGTCACATAATTTACATTTTTTAATTTGTTAGTTGTTTTTTGTTCGTCGACATGTTTAGTATAACTAAAATAATTCATTATATATACAAAGTATGTGGTGTTATTTGTTATTTATTATTATAGTTTATTTTTTTATTAATGACCTACTTGAAAATATTGTGTTTAATAATGAAAAATGATATACATATCGATAAATATTTGCGACCAACGTGAAAATATATGCGATATGATATAAAAAATTAAAGTGTGATCCTTCTTAATTCCATGTATGCATATACGTTGCAATTATAATTCGATTGAAAATTTATTTAATAATGGAATAAATCATGAATTGGTATTTTATAAATATATTAAAAAAATTAATACGATTTCCTAAGTAATACTGAATTAATTAGTTTGATAGTACTTTTATGATTGCTGTATATTTGACAATAATCATATGGACTGAATCATTTAACTAAAATTTATACACGGATATTTTAGTAAAGGATCAATATTCAAAAAAAATATACCCAATAATTTTGAATATGTCAAACAATCACAATAACAATTACCGATAATCACATATCTTCAGCCAAACAAAAATGATACAATATGACCATTTTTTATTATCATTAATCATACATCAAGTAATATGTGTTTAGGTAGGTATCTATCATGATGTGTACCAAAGGTATTGAATTATATACTAATCATAGTGTTACTCCTAAATATCATATGTAATTTTATATGTAAATCAGTAAATAAAATCAATTTAAGACAATATGTTGAACAAATTAAAAGAGGAGAAAATCCTAAAATTTATTGGAAATTGAAATTTAAAGAACCATATCATAGAATTTGAGAAAAATTGAATATCATAGAAAAAAGTGTCAACATAGTTACAATAAAAATTGAAATTGAAGATATGATATACCTAATTTTTTGAATTGAGATTGCAATTGAATTTTGTACAAATTATAAGTATTGTAACTTGACTCCAATTTTGTACACCAATTAAACTTCATCCTTATTTTGATTAGCTTGTTTCTTTTATCATGTCTAAATAAAATAATATATACACATACATATATTCTATAATATATTGTCAAATTATTACCCTCCTCCTTTATGCTTTCCTCTCATGTGATACTTAGAATCGCACGAGTCGATTAAGTAATGGAAGAAAAAAATAAGCACGAAAAGTATTAGTATCTCACTTAAATTTGTGTAAATTTTAGGACTAGTATAATGTATTATAATTTTTTTTTAATTTCAAGTTTTGTTGTGAATAATTTACATCGGTTGATTATTGTACGTCCTCAGTCATATGAACTTCTCGATTCTCTCTTGTTCTTGTCTGTGTATATATATACAATGTTATGTCTACACTTTACATCTTTGTACACTAAAAAGCAATAGTTAAAATATATTAGAATCAACTTTTACTAAATAAGGGTAAATTGGGCATACAAACTAAATCATATAGTTAGTATATTACACAAAGGGTTAATTTAGTTAAAAATGAGATCCAATTGTGGAAATATTAATTCTCATTTTTAAATTATTTTTAATTATAAAGATGACCATCTTTGATAGAGAACAGATCCTCTGTCCCCATTTTCCCTGTCCTCCTTATGTCCGCTACTTAAATTTTAACACCTAACTTCTTACTTAACACCAATTAACTCTAATATTAAATAAGAGGCCATGTATCAAAATTTAAATAGAGAAACACGAGGGATTGAAAAAATGGAAACAAAAAATTTGCTCTTCCCTTGATAAAATTTATGGATACGCCCTTGAGGACAATCACAACAATTTCCAACACAAAACTCGAATTGGTTTGATCAAGTTATTGACTCGCTATGTAGGACATAATTGAGCTGATGCCTAACAAAAAAATAATTTTTAAATTTTTGATTAAATATTTATGATATATTAAAGGCTAAAATTGTCAAACAACTTTGTTGCCACCACCATAACCACCTCAGCCTTTCCTTCGGCCATTACCATAACCACCGCCACCATCTTCCCGACGACTCCTCCACCTCCACCACTTCCACCATACCCATCTTCACGGCGTCCACCGCTGCGGAATCCATCGCCGCCACCACCACTGTTTCCACAGTACCATCGTCATTACTATATTACGCCACCATGATCAACCACCATACCAGATCTACCACTATATTATTAGATCCGCCACCAACAACACCATCTAGCTAATTCCATTATCATCCATCATCATACACCACCATCCGTCGGCCAATCGTACTGAATCTAATATGTTTAGCACATTTTAATGCCAAACAATTTTGGCGATGGCATACCATTCGTCGGTGGCTCTAATGGACCGGTTAGCAAGGCGTGCTCAGGTATGGGTTGAGGGGCGAATTTAGGGTAACTGCAGGAGGATCCTAGAAATATGAATTGCTTGACGCCGTGCCGGTAAGCTAAATCGATAATATTGTTTTAGATTTGGAGGATAATGGAGATGAAATCAGCAGGGTAGGTGTTTTTGGCGTGAATTCCCCCAACTTTGGCAGCGGCAAGGATTACATATTGGGGTTTGGAGGCGACGAAGAATGATTCAACATCTGATTGGCGAGCGAGACCGAGTTCGGAGTGGGTGCTGATGAGGAAGTTTGTGAAGCTTATGTGTTGGAGCTTCCGGACAATGGCAGATCCGACCAGGCTCCGATGGCCGGCAACGAAGATCTGGACGAATTTGTCTAAGGTGCTTGAATCTGTAAAAACATAGAGGGTTATAGGTTAGTGCTTTTAATAAATCGGGAATAAATATTATAAATATATCTATAAATATATATTGGGGGTGTGAAAGTATAGATCTGAAGCTAAAAGCTAAAGCTAAAGCTAAAGAGAAAGAAGTAGTGTAGTGTCGGCGCCTCCCATCTTCCAAGGAGATAGAAGAGAGAGACGACACAATCAAAAATAAAATCATTTTCTTTGTCAATTTTACCCTTGCATAAATAAGTTGAATTAATAAAATGATAAAGAAATTATTTTTTAAATACACATTAGCATGATAGGACTCCACTAAAGTGGTCATGTCAGCAATTTCTGACGTGTCAAGAGAAAATAGATTGAAGTGAAAAAAATTAATAGTTTAATTATCTAATTGACAAAATTAAAAGATGAATCATCGAAGTGGAATATAATCTATAATTTAGGGTACTAAATTATATTTAAGTTATATATATATAGTTCGGATCTTAAGCTCAACTCTTATCCAATTCACCCGAGTTCACTCCCTTTAGTAACGGACCCGACGACGGTTCGGTCATATAACCGTCGTCTATACTTTTAGCGGCGCTATATATTGTTAAATCGCTAAAAAATATAGACGACGGTTGTATATAAGCCGAACCGTCATCAATCTATCACTAAAGGGAGGTGAACCGAAGTGAGTTAGATAAATGGTGAATTTAAGATTCAGACTGTATATATATATATATATTTTAAATCTAAAAGGTAAAACTTATTTTCGAAAGGTTCCACTGTCATAAAAAATTAAAAGTAGTAATAAATTTTAATTATAAAATTGATTTGCATTTAGTATTTATCATATCTCACAAGGGAGGAAGAGGAATGCTTTTTCTTGATTCAAGAATTTAGCACTAATTATATATTTCATAAAAAGAAGGGTACTTGTATGTGAACCAATTTTAACGACGGATAAAATTGTCGGTAAACCTGTCTTCAGGTTTGAACTGACGGTTCTGGACTATTGTTTCAGACTCTGTGTCGACGGATTTAGCGACGATTTTATCCGTCGCTAAAGTACATGTATATATTTTTATTATTTTTTTTTGAATTTTACTTTACAAATAATAGCAGGACAATAAATTTTATTAATAATCTTAAAAAATTTGTGTCTAGTATGTTACAGCGGTACCCGCCCCCATTTAGAACGCCATTGACGAAGTCTGTACTCGTGTACACAAATACGATTCCACTACATTTTTTAGACGGAGAGAGAAATGGCGCCATTGAAATCTCTGGAGCGGGAGTACCCAATAATCGACTCCAGTTTTCAGCAATTCTGTGCATCTCACGGCATTTTCTCAGGTCCCTTTTCCTTTCTCTTCTACAAAATTCAATTTTACTTTTTTGCTCACCATTTCGGCTCCACTGTTCTTGTTAATCGCCCCCGTTGGTGAATGTCAAGCTTAATATTAGTTGCCCTTTTTTGCTTTAACTTATTTCTAACCCCGAAAGTGAAATTACACATTGATCAGGTACTGCTCTTGTGAATTTCTTATTTCTTCATTACATAGTAACCTTTGCTTACCTAATAAGTTAAATTTTCATGTTCTGATCCTTGCATAAATTTGGCACCCTTCCTGATAGACTCCACGGTACGCAAGTGATCGTCGCCCGTTTTTAGCAAAGTGGTATCGTCGAAGGCTCACGACACCTTAACCCAATGTCTATATTGAGAGGAAAAGCTTGGTACAATCGATCACGCAAGAAAGTTGCGTTGAATGGAACATCAATGACCCCCTTGACCCCTCGTTTATATGTAAGCGATAACCTTTGGTACAATCAACGATTGATGTATGGTAGAAGATGCCACACACAACTATGTAATGTATTATTTTGTTGTATGATAAGTCGATAATGAATCTCAAAGAAAACTATGAACAATTCAGGAGTTCTCAAAGAACTAAAAGGAGAATAATCTCACAAGTTTATTTATCAAAAGTTGTCTATTTTACAATAGATGTAACCCTTATTTATACTAATAATAAGAAATCCTAATTCTATAAATAAGACATCAAAACCCTAATTCTTATAAGGAATAAGAATTTGAATGGAAATAAAAATCTTAGCTAACAAATCAATATGGAAATCAAATCCCATCTAATAAATATCCTAGATACATTAGAATTATGAAAGATATAAAAGATCTCATAAAAATATGGAAAGAAGTCTGGTCAAATAGTCAAAGCTGCGTTGCCTTGAAAAACGTGGTCAAAATCTGTCACACTGGCGCAGGCCACGCTAGTACAAATATGGCGTGGGGTGCGCCGGTTGCTCAGAATGTCCTTTTCTGTGTTTTTAAGTCCCAGACTTGAATCCTTGTCCATTTTGTTTCCTCCGACAAACTTGAAGTTTTGTTTAGACCAAGTTAATGAACTTAGAAACATATCCCATGATAAACGCTTTGTCATGCATCCTCGATCCTTCTCTTTTGTTCCGTGCATAACATAATGATTTAACTTACATTGTTTTGGACTTGCTAAATATATGGTATCTATCAATCCCAAAACAAATGAATGGTCCTCCCCTCGTAATGCACTTGAATTGAGCTCCAATGTAAGCATCCTTGAGTCGATTTGAGCCCAATCTCTTAAGAACATTTGTTGAACCCTTGAAGCTCGACTTGAAATATTGTCAAAAAATTCTAACCCACTCATGCGTGTGTCACTTCCTGTTTAATGGGAATAACTTTTATGTTTCTCTAGGTTTAATGGAAAATGTTTGATTGCAAAGATTTTAACTCTATTAGGTGGGTAACAAAAAAAAAATCTTCTATTAAGTGAGTATAACAATTGGGCTTTGGGATGACTTGAAGTTTTCTTCTGAAAGAAAAGACAAGAAATTAAAAAACTCGGATTTTTGGACTGTGTTCCTCCATTCCAAATTAAAAGATCATTATTGACTCAACTTAGAAACATTTTCATAAAATTGGGATGATTACAATAAATCTTACAATGAGTTGTACTTTTTAGATAGTTTGCAATATTCAATCATTGTATTGATTAAAATTAAAGGAATCCATGTCAATTTTTAGTTTGAAAATATCTTAAGTCGACTTCAAAATGTCAACAACACAAACATGTAAACAAAAGTAATAAACCATGGATTGTACATTATAGTCAGTTCATATATGAAAAGAAACAATTTTGGGTGTATGAAGAGAAAAACTGTCCTTAAATAGTCATTTGTTTCTTTGGTGTCTCAGTTTCTATTTTCTAAGTAATCAAGTTTACTTGTCTAGCATCATAAGAAGTGAAATTACTTTCTGGGTCATCTCAGACCTTACGGTTGGTGAGATATGTACTTATGTAAGGGGACTGTGTTATATGAACATAGGCGCTGTTACATGTGTAAGCATCATAATCAAGGATTCAGCTAGACAACTAAAAGATCCTATTTGAGAAACCATGGAAAGAAAAAAGAGGAATTTTGAATGCCTGTGGTCTACCTAATGAGACACATAGAACAAACCCCATATTCTTACGCTTGTGCGGGTGTCTGATCTGAATCTACACACATTTAATTTGTTTATGTTGCATAGTTTTAATTTCATCGATATTCTCCATTAGCCTTATATTGCATTAGGTTAAAAATATTAAAATAGCTTCAACCAAACGTGAAACTGATTGACCATTTTATATGGACTCAAATAAAAGTTTCTAATCTTTTTGACATTCATCTACCCTGTTCTCATGCAGTTGAAGAGTTTCTGATTCATGATGTTTATATGTTAGTAGCTTTGACAGAACAACACTCTAATTCAGAGCGATTGAAACAGGTTGGCTATGGAAAACTTTTGTTCCCAGGCATCATTATTCTTAGTATTCGAGATATTTAATATGATCTTTCCTCTTTTGGGTCAGCAGGGGATTAACGAGGTCTTCTCTATCATAGATGGACTACATCAACAATGGTCGAACGGCATGGAGTTATTGGAAGAGGCTCAACAGAATAAAATCATTTTACCTATAGGATGTGAAAGGTATCTTGAGCCTGAAGATCAAGTACTTGCATTGGTTATTGTATTAACCAAATGTCATCAAAATAATAATTTGATTTTTTTTTGAAAAATAAATATAATTCGATTTTCTTTATGAACTAGGATTGATATGTTGCTTCAAGGGGGATTATGTGGGGGACATCTAATAGAGTTAGTTGGGCCATCATCATCTGGTAAAACGCAAGTAAGAACCCATGACAAATGGTATACATTATAGTGATTATACGGCCGAGTTGGTGTATCTTAAAAGTCTTAATGCATTATGTTTCTAACCCATGAATTCTGTGGTTGTTAGTTACTAAATCATTTCCAATCTAACCCAGGATCACTGTCAATGTTGTAATGTTCAGATTTGTTTACAAGCTGCCGCAAATGCTGCAAAGAATTATTTGGGTAGTGTCAAATTCTTTGACACTGGAAACTCATTTTCGCCTAAACGCATTGCTCAAATTGTCTGTCAAATCTCAGATCCAGCTGACATAGAGGTCAGATATGTTACTGTCACTGTTAGCTGCGGGTGGTTGTTCAATTAGTCTTTTATGTCTTGAATTCTTGCTGCATTGATCCAGTTACATCACTAATATATCATATTTAGGAATTGGGCTTGACATAGTAGGCCGTGAAAATCATAGATGGCCTTTAGTAGAAGCATTTAGACAAGATAACACATTTACACATCTGCAAGCATGGTAAATGTGTTCATGAGTCTGACAGGGTGTGGGAGGGTTTGACATGTTGTGCAATTTGTTAGATTATAGTCTGTTATGTTGCCTTGTTGCATGAGATTCATCCTCCATATTCCTGCCAGAATTATCTGAAAACCTCTCTTGAACTGATCTTTCTTGCAGACCAACAAGATTCTTCAACAGGTGATGAACAATATCATCTGTCAGTCTGTGTTTGACATCTTTATTCTGTTGGATGTGCTCCATCAGCTAAAGTCCATTTTGAAATATCAGGTTTTTATCAAAACGAAGCACTATTCATGCTATTTATTTTTAGTTCAATTTTCTTGTTGAATTTTATGTCCTTGTACACTTAAAAATGTATATTCAAATGCAGATAGGTTGCCAGGTACGGCTGCTTATTGTTGATTCTATATCTTCACTTATCACCCCAATTCTTGGCAGTGGTGCCCATGGTATGTACTTTTGTATGCATATTATTAGTTTCTAGGTATTACTAAATGTAAACAACATTTACTTGACTGTCTTTCTGGTTAATAAAAGAAGTTTAAGGTAGAACTCTCATGAATAAGTAACACCTCTTTTATAAGTTTGTTAAGATGGATATGCTTGTATTTTAAACATGAAAAGTAAAAATTGGAAAATTTTAAGTTTCCTATATTTGATGAGAACTTCACATATATAATGAGTTTGGTTGGAGTTTTGCATAAACTATGACTTCATGTTTTGCAATGTTGTAACTAACATGGAGAAATATCTACAATTTTAACACCAGTACCATGATCGTTGGGGTAGTAAATTTTATCTTATAATGTGTGTGACTGCTACCAGGAAAGTCTATTGAATCTTTCAAATGTTTTCCACTTGCACAAGTCAGGGTTACCTGTTCACCGGCTTTGCACAGAAGTCCCTTGCCCAAATTGCTTTTTATGTCAAAGTTGTACTTAGACTTGTATTGACCAGGTGGAAAAGTTCGTCTGCATTTGAGACAGAAAGTGCATCTGATCATACATGAGAGATATATTTATTAGGAGCATGTGGTTTTTTATTTCATATTTTAGAGCTGTACATACATCTTCTGTAGAACTTATGTTTGTTTAGAAACAATTCTGCTCATGCTTGATGGGTATATTACAGGACATGCTTTGATGTTTTCTGTTGGTTTCTTACTAAAAGAGATAGCATACGAGCATAACCTATCTGTGTTGGTAAGTGGATGCAATTAAACAAATTTGCATCTTCTACATAATACTCTTCTTCTCTCGGGATCTAGTGTGTTCCTTCTTTTACCTTGGTTTATCTAGTGCTTGTTTCCAGATCCCTTGATTTTGCATTGGCTCACTCGCTTCTCCCATGGCATTTCATTTAGAATTTTCTGAATGGAGCCACCTTTAACTTAACAGAGCACATAGCAACCCTTTGTCTTATTGAGGGGTTCAGTAGCATTGTCCTAAATCAATGCAGGCGGCTCAAAATGGATTCTGTTTCATTTAATTTACAGAAACAAGTCAAAAAAAAAAAAGAAGAAAAAAAAGAAGAAGAAGAAGACCATGTTTCAGAAATTCATAAATGTAGTTGTTGACTGAATGTTCAACATTTCTAGGAAATTGATATTTCAATTTTGATGAAATTCCATGAGTACTCTATTTCAGAACGCAGTTTCCAGAGTTTGAAACACCTACTGTATCTGAAATTAGTAATTTGATATTCATCATTATCATCGTCACTCTCTACTTCTTGTAGTTAACCTTAAGAAGAAAAAGTACATCTTAATTTATTGCTAATTCCTTGTTCTTTACTAGGCTTGATTGGATTTCATGAGCATGCATGCTTCTTCTTGACTTCTTTATTTGCTATATTCATGGTTTATGAAGAGTTGATTAGCACTTCAAATTTTTACCCGCACTTGTCTTTTCCGTTTCCCCCTTGCTCCATTTTGAAAAGCTTCCACAGTTCCACTGAAAATTCTAACTATAATATTTTTTTGAAATGGCTCAGCCAATACAATGTATCTTAAAAATAAATACGGTTGATATATTGTTTGTTACATCATCTCCTGATGATTGCTTTCTTATATTTTCCTACAAGAGCAAAAAATTCAAATGAATAGCTTTATTCTCTATAATTACATAGCTGCTGTCAAATTATTAAATTAACTGTCCTAATTTAATGCCTAATTCGGAAACATGTTTTCAAGGTGACGAATCACATGGTGGCTGGGGAGGGAGGTCATCTAAAGCCAGCACTTGGAGATAGTTGGAAGAACATACCACATGTTCGACTTCATCTCTCCCGTGATCGTGAAAGCAACACCTGCAATATGTCCATACTTAGACACCCATACATTGTAAGTTCCTTTGTCCATTTCTACTCTCCCGTTGAGCATATAGACTTTGAAGTTTTCGATCATTGCTATTTAGCACTCTCATAGGTTGCATTTGAATATGAGGATTCAAAGTTAGTAGTTAAGGATATTTGCTTGGCACTAAATTTAGTAGTTAATGAGAATTTTAAAATTTATGACGTCAGAACATAATATATACGGTTACAATTTCCAAGCAGTGAGCTTAATTATTTGAAATTTATTCCAATATGACTACAGCTTCTATTTTTGCATTACTTCTTTCCATCCGTCTGGACCCTCCTTCCTTAATTTTGTGATTTTGAAGCTTGATTCCTTAATTTGAATTCACTATGCAAATTCAAACTTTCAGGTCTGTTAAAACTTTCATTTGGTTTTTCCTCCTCAGGCAACCGGTAAAGCTGTGAAGTTTAATATCTTTTGATGGGCCCATTTTGGATTATAAGTAGTTGAATAGGTAAAAGATGTGAAGTTTTCTGTATTATTAATTTTAATTTGAAGTTCTTTCTTAATCAATTTATTTTCTTTGTAAACTATTATGTATTGTGAAATCTGATGCTGAGATTTTTTTGTGTTTCCAACTCCTTGGCTTACTTGGAATTCTCTCTCCTGTGTAAATCAATGTTTTTATTATCGGGTTAAATACATTTTTTTCCACTCTACTCGACCTCAGTTTATAAATACATTATTGAACTGAATTTTTTTACAATCGACTCATTAAACTACAAAATTTTATCAAATCGTTATAATTTCCGTTAAATGAGTTGACTTTTAACAGAAATCTGTGACATCAGATATGACCTACCCTACTTTTAATGACACATTATTTACTTCACGTGGGTTAGTCCTAGTCATAGCCATGGTGGAAACTCAGTGGTTAAAACCAAAATGGTAATGGTTGACTAAAGGCCAGACAGAGACAGAAAAGTAAAGCGCGTGAAGGAGTGAAGGAGAGAGAAGATTCAGGCGCGAAGAGCTTCTCTTGCCGGCAAATCTTGGTCTTTGATGCGAATATTGGTCTTGGATACGAATCTACTAGTGCGAATCTTCTGTGAGGTATGCTAGATTTCTTTAATTTAGGATTTGTGCACATGGATCGGTTGGGAATGGGTACGATTAAATTAGGGGTTTCTAATCTGTTGTAGCCATTTGTTTTGTCTTGATGTTTTCTCCATCTTTTTGGACTTTATATACCCGACACGTGGTCCATGAGATTTTATTTTTGCCATTGTTGTCTTCTTCGGCCCCCCATGTGCTGTAAATAATAATTATTTATTTATTTTTGTATTGTTTTCGTTTCACAGAATGAGTGGGATTTGTCAATTGCATGTTCACTATGGGGGCAAATTTGTGAATCAGCCTAAAACTGAGTACAAGGGAGGTAAGGTTGAAATTTATCCCCGTGTTGATGTTGATTTCATCTGCATGATTGCAATTAAGTCATTTGTTAAAGCTTTAGATTATGATAGCAATGCTAAGGTTTATTTTAAGAATAATGGTCAAACTAGTGAAAGTGGTTATAGATTGGTGCATGATGATGACAGTATTAAAGACATGATAAAAGTGTCGCCCTTTTGGTGTGATTGAATTTTTTGTTGATCATGTATTTGTGAATGAGGGAGGAGTTGTGATTGAACCACCTGATGTGAATGAACAAGTTGCAAAATCTATTACTCAACCCCCCAATACAGAAGATAAGAACAAGGGGAGTACTAGTGCAAAGAGGACTAAGCAAAGGGCATGTTTGAAGAAACAGGCTATGAATAATCAGAGGAGGAAGAGTAATAGAATTAAAATGAATCAGAAATCAAATAAAAAAAGTGATGATACACCAATTGTGATTGGGGACTCGGATAGTAATGATGCACAAAGTAATGGTGAAATATTAAGTAGTGATGAAGAATTATTAGAGGCTAGGAGGAGTTGCAAGAAGTACAAAGCAGATATGGCTAGAGTTAAAACAGAGGCAGGTGATGAAACAAACTTTGTTGATGGGGATGTAGGTGATGGTAATACTAATGGTGTTGAGGGTGATGTAGCTGAGGGTGATGTTGACGGGGTAGGTCAAGGTGAGGAGGCTGAAGAAACTGGGAATGAGGGAGATGATGAAGGGGCAGAAGTTGGTGAGGCTGAGGGTGATAAAGCTGCAGAAGGTGTTGAGGCTGAGGGTGATAGAAGTAGTGAGGGAGATAATCTCAATGACTCTGATGATGATAGTGATTGGCACAGTGAGTATGAGGACAGTGATGTATTAAGGTCCCTCTCAGAAAGCAGTGAAGATGAGAACCTTTGTTTTGTGGGTCCCCTTGTAAAAAAGAAAAAGGCAGAACGATGTGATATTTTTAACCCAAAAACAAAGAGAAAACACATAAAGTTTGCACACTATCAGATTTTTACCAATTTCAAGGAATTCAAGACTGCCATCAGAGACTATTCAATTGCTAATGACAGGAAGTTGTGGTACAAGGTAAACAACAAGGAAATGGTGCAGGTTAAGTGTGATAAGGGTTATCCTTGGAAACTGTGGGCCAGTTATATTCAAGGGACTGAGAATGTGCAAATAAAGTCAATACTGGACACACATAATTGTGTGTACAGTTTTAAAAATAAGTTGGCAAACACAAAATTTTTGGCAAAGTTTTATGGAAAGATGATAAGGAAAAATTCAAACTGGAGGTTGAAGGACATGCAAGAAGAGATAAAAATTAATTTGAAATTGGATGTAACACTTGTGAAGTGTATGAGGGTAAGAAATTTAGCTTTGACAAGTATACATGCAGTTATGAAGGAACATTATTCAAGGGTTTGAGATTTTGGGGCAGAGATTATGAGAAGTAACAAAATGAATACAGTCAACATCAAAACCACTAGGCTTAATCCTGAAGATGAGGTCAGGTTCAAGAGATTTTATGTTTCTATATGTGACTAAAAAGCTTGGAGAGAGGGTTGTAGGCCAATTCTTGAATTGGATGGTTGTTTCTTAAAAACTGTATGTAGGGGTCAATTATTATCTGTTGTGGGAAGGGATGAGAACAATCAAATGTTCCCTCTAGTTATGGCTGTTGTAGAGACTAAAAATGGTGACAGTTGGAGATGGTTTTGGAGTTATTGACTGATGACCTTTGTCTTGGTGAAGGCTACGGATTTAGTATAATCAGTGACCAACAAAAGGTATATGTACTATAAATGTCTCTGTTTTACTAAATGCCTCTATTTTACTAATTGCATATGTTTTACTAACTGAGTTTGTGTTGTACAGGGTTTGAAGAATGCCATATGTGAACTGCTTCCTCATGTTGAGCATAGAAATTGTCTTGAACACATTAATGCTAATCGGAGGAAAATGTTCACTTCACGTGTACAATGAAGAGATTGTTTTGGGAAGCTGCATGTGCAACTCATGATCAAGCACATAAGAGAGCAATGAGTGAGATTAAAAGGCTTTCTGGCCCTGCATATGATAAGATTGTGGAGCATGACCCAAAGGTTTGGTCTAACGCTTATTTTGGCACTCATTCAAAGGCTAATAATGTTGAGAATAACATGTCAGAATGCTTCAATGCTTGGATTATCAAAGCTAGGTACATTTTTACTAACTTACTACAAATTGTATTATTGTATTGTATCAATATTGTTACAAGTCAAATGCATTGTTACACTTACTCTTATATCAATATTGTCTAGGTACATGCCAGTTCTAACAATGTTTCAGAAAATTCATGATCAAATCATGGTTAGATTGCATCAGAAAAGAGATGCTATGCTTAAGTCAGAGGATTTAATTTGTCTAAAAATTAAGAAGAAACTTGATGCAACCATCATTGCCTCTGCTCATTGTGATCCACTTTGGGATGAAAAAATCTCATTCCAAGTCAAGGAAAGAGGTAGAGCATTTACTGTGAATCTTAATGATAGAACTTGTGCTTGTAGAGAGTGTGGGACCCTTCTTGGCATCCCATGTTGTCATCTTTGTCTCAAAGAATTCGATCAATTTATCAAAATTCAGTAGACTATGTAGCTCACTGGTATAGTAGAGATATTTACCTCAAGACTTATAGTCATACTCAAGAGGTGTTAAATGGTAAAGATTTCTGAGAATTCATAGACTGTGACATTATGGGGCCTCCACCAATACCAAAGAAACTGAGAGGCAGATCACAGAGGCTGAGAAGGAGAGAAGGTTGGGAAGACAAAGGAAATAATGGTCAAGTGAAGAGGGTGAGTAGAGTAGGAAGGAAAATGCATTGTAGCATTTGTAGAAAGTCTGATCATAGAAGGAACCAATGTCCAGTTAAAGAGACCAATGCAGAGCCCACAAGAGATCAAGTTGAAGAGCTAACTAATATATTTAATCAAGAACCCACTGCACATCCTAATGCTTTGTCTGGTATAGTAATTAGAGAGGGAGACCAATTCAACAAAACAAAGGAACCAACACCTAATGTAAGTTTTCATTTAGCATGTTCATTATATTTACTGAGAATGATAAAGGCTAACTATGAGATATATGTTACAGTACACATATAAAGGTAAAGAAAAGGTGGGATACTCTAATGAAAAAGGGAAAGATAGACCCCCACAAGCATTTATGTTTGTAAGTAAAAGCAAACCTATATTGGTCTACTGTCCATGTTATCATTTAATTGCTTAATTAATTTGAGAGCTTTTATATTTTGTAGATGCCAACTCCACATGTGATGAGTACTACTGATTTTCCTGTCAATAATACCCCTCCAGTCAGTACCCCACCAAATGAAGCATACCTTAGTGGAATGGGCTTCCAAACACCAAGTCTAAGCTCAGTTTCTTCCAAACTTCAAACCAGAATAGGGGGGAAAAGGAAGAACAATGTTGGCAACCAAGAATCTACAAGAGGGAGATACAAAATTCCAAGGAAGAAGGATGGAACAAAATTAGATAAAAATTAGGATTTTTATCTTTTGGGAATAATTTTTGGGATATTAAGTTATTAGGTTTCTTATCTTTTGGGACTGATTATGTTATTTTGTATGTAATTATGGTACTGAACTGGATGATTATTAATATGGTTCTGTAATGCTGGTTGGGGCATTTTGGTTATGTAATGGTCTGTTAACTGGATAATTGACTTAATGCTTTATCTTTCATAATATAAAATATTAGTACTACTTCTTCTTTGTAGTACCTGAATATGCATATACTTTCTTGTGAATTGTGATGAGATTTATGATATGGTGGATTTGTGAATTCTACATTACTTCTATTAAGATTGTTATGTTGTGTAGTGTTACTTTATTATATACATACGATATCGCAATATTGTGTGGATGGAATTGCTGAGTTACTTTCTTGTTTGTTACCAATTTACTTCTTGTTTGTTATTATCGCTTCCACTTCAATACACCAACTAGAAATTTGAGCAAGTAGCCAAATTGAAACGAAAAGCGCACTAAAAAAGCGTATTTAACCGCACCAATTAAAATCGCATCAACGGTTCCGGTGTGTGTGACGGTTTTAAAGTGGGTTAAATAACCAAATTTGAGTTGGTTTGGTTCTTAGCCAAAACCTTTTACATAAAACTGAAACCGCACTATGTGTGTATGTATGTATCATCTCTAGTAAATTTTAAAGTTACTTTTCACTTGAACACGCTCAGAGAAAACTCAGTCTTGCATTGTTATTTTTTTACCAATTGAAAGAAGATGGTTAGAGGTTATAAAGTCAAAAATTAAGTAATTGGGTTTTGGAATTTCGAATTTGTTTGATGCGTTATTGGAGGGGCTTATAGCTGAGGGGCCAAATTCGTTGGTTTGAGCACTTGATGCATTGATTAAGGTCAATGCTATAATAGTAATAGTCTAATAGATTATTTTTTAAATTAGGTATAGTTAGGATTCTATTCTACAAGTCCTCCTTGCAATATATAAGATATAATTTCATTCTATCTCCAGTATATACTTTTAATTTTTGGGGAACTAGATAAACCTTCTTTGCTTGTTATCGAATATTTGGTCTCCGTTGTTTTATATAACGTATGTTTTGGTTTTAAAGCATCATTCCTTTATAATAAACTAAAACTATTTTACGTGTCTCACTGTTCTATGATTTGATGGTGAATTTGACATGTTTGGCATAAGGAACTTTGGTTCTATGCTTGATATAATTCCCATTGCCGACTCTGTCACTAAGTTAATTGCTCGATGTAAGTTCTATGTTAAATTTTATTGAAGGCTTAGACTTTTTTGTTGTTTTAATTGGTTTTGGAACCAAAATCAAGACCGAATAAAAACCGCACCACTTTTCAATCACAATGATTCACGTAATGCGGTTTTGAATTTTTCAAACCGCACCTAAGCGGTTTCGGGTGCGGTTTGAATTCAAACCACACTATGCTCACCCCTAATACCAACATCCACAACAATATTAAAGTGTCACATTAAACATGGAGTCATAAATGAACCAAACATCAATTCAATGCTCTACTTCAACAAAACCAAATCAACATTCAATACATACTTGCCAACCATCAAAACCAACATTAAGCATTCAATACATACTTGCCAACATAACCTTTAATACATACTTTAATCCTTTAATACATTCAAATATACAGATCTATACATTTGGTTGCAATACAATGAAAAACAAAATCCAAGAAAATACTAAACCAATCCATAATTTCTTCTCCATCGAACTTTGATTGTCACTTTTCTTCCTCAACTGCTGCTCTTGTATTTGCAGCTCCAAAACCTCTTTTTCTTCATTATTTATCTCACCTTTGGTCATCAATGTGTTCCCAGTTTCCATCTTTTTTATTACTTCCATCAAACTCTCAATTTTTTCATTGCTTTTTTCTATCTTTCCCTTTAGCTGCAATATCACTTCCCTTGATCTCTCTGTAAATGGAGGATCACACCATTTAAAGAACCTACAACACAACTTGTTATCCTGCAATCAGTTGCACACAAATTCATCAATCAAGCACATAACAGATATGCTTTTACAACATACAACAAATTTCATGGTTTTACCAAGCATGAAATTGGGTATTTAGGTAAGTAAAAACATAACAATCTTCCATTTCACTCTATATATCAGTAAATTTTTATAGAATAAGTTGAAGTTGTTGAATCTTAGACTCCCATAGTATATACAGTAAAGCCATCCTCTCTTTGAAATCATCACCTTTTGAAATCTTTAAATAACTCCTCAAACATCTAATACTCAAATATTTAACAACACCAGATCAACTTTTGGTGGTGTTAAATATTACAAAAAAACTTAGGTCTCTGAAGCCCAACTAGAAGAAATTAGGTCACATACCTTGAAACGAGCACAACCGATGAACCTTCGACCCGGATCAACAGTTCCCTCTTTCCAAGCTACCCACATCGGTGCGACAATCCCACATCGGCGTGTCACTGGAGTTCTGGGCATCTCCCAATCTTCGACGCGATTTGTGAAACTATTTTCGCTGGAGCTCATGTTAGTCCCACTCTTAATTGTCTTCTTTTTCTTCGTCGATCTATGTGGATGAAGGCAGGAGTTGGAATCGATTTGGGTTTGATTTTGGGGATAGAGTGTTTTGATTCCTCTCTTCAAAAGACGAACAATTGATTTGGGTCTGATTTTGGGATTTAGAGATTTAGGGATAACATCTGTGACGCCCCCAAAATAGGTATACATCACCTATTCTGAGTCGCCAAATACATGGTACAAAATACAAATACAATCATAAATATATAACAAGAGCTGTTAGTTTTAATACAAATATTGTCTTCTAGACAATATCCACTCTCAGAATAAGTCCTCATTACAATTATTATCACACTATTTCATAGAATAGTAAGGACTACTAATCTTATCATCCGGATGATCACTCCGCTCCCCGACTAGTCCCTCGCTACGTTCTCATTTCCTGAAGAGAACAATGAAAGCAAAAGGGTGAGCTCAACTAGTCCAAAGAAGAAATATTATGACTAAGATAATGCAGAAAAAAATTATCGTTAGCCTTCAACAGTGTTAAACTGATAAAATATAACAAACATCAAGTTTAACTGCAGCGGAACAAACAATCCATTAAAAGAGTCAAGTAGAGAATAAAATCTACTATCTTTTATGATTTAAAAAGGTTTTCATTACATTTTCATTTGAGACTCGATTTTAATAAATAATCCACATCATCCCCCAAGACTACTGCCGAGGATATTCATTAAGTATCATGACCACAAATTATCCATGCACTACGGCCAAGGATATTCGTGTATTCATCAATGGTCATGATCATGCCAACAACTATCCATCAATGCACTACGGGCCAATGAGGACTTTTACCACATCATTTGTAATATTACAATCATGATTATACCGAATAATCTCTGGTCATAATCATACCAAGTCCATCTATGCACTACAGGCCACAGATGACTTTCAACATAATATAAACATGAGGATGATAACAATGATATAAGAATTCAATAAAACAAGTTCAAGAATTAATTTATCCAGGAACCAATAACGTCCAAATTGTCAACATGATACTACTTTGTGGGCTAAAACTCAAGAATGCTCAGAAGAATATTTTCATGAAAAGATACTGGATGAAGCGCAAATATCAAGGATATTCTACTAATTTCATGGAGTATAAAAGCCAAAACTTTAACCAACTGAGTATAATAAAGAATAGAATAACAAAAGAAATCACCAGGCATGCGATAGAAATAAGCATACATATTATTCCAGCGAATAATAAATAACGGAATTGAGTCACGCGAACGCTTACGAGCGGGATATTCTAACAGAATAATAAATAACGGAACTGTGTCAAAGAAATTGCATGACCAAGCGGGATGTTCCAATGAATAATAAATAACGAAACAGTGTCGTGCGAACGCACGGATATGATATTCCACAGAATACTAAATAACGGAACAGTCAAAGTAAATTGCACTTGCAAGCAGGATGTTCCAATGAATAATAAAGAATAGAATAACGGAAGAATTTCACCATGTATGCGGTGCAGATAAAGGTGAGTTATTCAACATAATAATAAAGAATGGAATAATGGAAGAATTTCACCAAGTATAGGGTAGTCTGCGTATACTGAGTTATTCCAATGAATAATAAAGAATGGAATAATGAAGTTGTTTTCATGAATACTGAAAGAAATAATACCCCTTACCTTAGAAAAGCTGGATATAGGAGTAGTGAAGTAGCATAATACTTTTTTTTTTTTTTCTCTCTATAGTTTCTCTCTCTCAGAGTTTCAAAGTGAATTCGTAAGAAATAATGAAGGAATGAACTTTATTTATAGGAGAATGGACCTGAATAGTAACTAATTCATGAGCGGTCCAGATTGATTTACTTTGAAGCAGACGATCCATATTGATTTACTATGCACGATTATTAATAAAATATTCTAATAAAACAAAATCTTTTAAATAAAATATAATATATTCTATTTATAATCTAATAAAACGAATAACTTTATAAAAGTATTATGTTTTATATAAAAGATTTTACTATGCAAACACTATCTGAGACACCTTATCTGAATATTTATGCATAATAGAATATTATATATTCTATTTATAGTCTAATAAAAGAAATAACTTTATAAAAGTATTCTATTTTATATAAAAAAGATTTTACTATGCAAAACACTATGCATAATAGAATATAATATATTCTATTTATAGTCTAATAAAAAAATAACTTTATAAAAGTATTCTATTTTATATAAAAAACTTTTTTGTTTTATTACATTAATAATACTAATAAAACATATATATATATATATATATATATATATATATATATATATATATATATATATATAAATAAAGTGACTTCATAAAAAGATACCTCAATATATTTAACAACATTTATCATCATTATTATAATTCACAATATTAATCGACCAAAGTCATTTCCAAGGAAAGATGGGGCTTTCAATAAGGATTTCTCCATCATTGGCGCTTAATTAGGTGACCAAACCTCTCCTTGGCGTACTTACAGACATCGTTAATATTGCAAATAATAATATTAATAACTTTGTCATCTCAATTATTGATTTAATAATATATAAAATATCGACAATAATTGAATCAAATAACGTGAGATCTTATGCAACAATTCTTTGAAGCAATAATTGAACAAAAGCGAAAGTGACTTCTCACGTAAGCATCAATAATCAATCTGTGTGCTACTATGCAACCACGCGTATTCCTGTACTTTTAACACCGGGTGTTTCAACATTTAACGGTAAAACTTCCGCCGTTATTTTCATAACATATTTTTATCGTTTTCTCAATCCGACAATAATTTCGTTGTGGGGTCCACCAATGATTGTGCCGTCGTAGGAATATTCCCTGTTAAAAAGAATATTCTCCGACCAATCGAATATTATATAACAACTTGCGTACTTTGCAAAATTTATAAATACTACCCACAACTATAACATTATCTCAAATCCACACCATAATATAAAAAAATATTTCGAGAAATTTAATTCTTTATTCATAAAATTTGGGGTCTCACAACATCCACGTAATATATTTAATCAGTTGCCAGTATTGCCACGTATTGTCACGACCTTTCTCTGTTAAATGGTTAATAAACATAGACGGTAAAATGACTTTTTGTAAATAATGTATAATTTAATGAGTTGACCATAAAAAAATTCAGTTCAGTAATGCATTTATAAACCGACTTCGAGTAGAGTGGACAAAAATATATTTAACCCTTTTATTATCAGTATATACTTTTCTCTCTTTTATATCTCTTTAAAAGATGATCTTTTAATACTTTAAACTATTTGCTGACTCATTTTCCAAATTAATAGATTCCCAACTTGTTTTTTAATAATAATAATAATAAAATCAATTAAATGACTATATTACATAATTTAAGTAAATAAAAATATGGATACAATCACTAAAATCATAGTTAAGTATAAAAATAAGATAATAAATAAATAAAAAAATAGAGAGAATTGATATTTTCATATGAATATGAAGTGATTTTATTTTCATGTGAGAAAGAATTATATAAAAATATCAAAAACAGATATGAAAATAGTGTTCTCAAAATAAATTATAGGCCGGTTAGAATTGTTTTTAGGTAACTCTATATTTGAGTTGGTGCGATTCTACTATAATTAAAATATATAAGGGCTTGGTTTACAAGCTCTAACCAACACACAAGGAGGTGGAAAATCAACTTACTCCATCTCATCAACTCCATCATATATTCCTAAACATTACTCCTAAATTCACACTATATAAACACAATCAAGATATATCAGCCCACACCATAGCCACTTCAAAACTAATCTCCTCAAACATCATATACCCTAAACTCTTCCCATTTATCCCTTTAAACATGGCATTCAAGGGCTTCATCTCCCTTCTTTTCCTAGCCATCACAATCACCTCTACAACCTCATCTCGAATCCTCGAAGACGAAACGCCACCTGCCACCTCCACTGGACCACCTGCTGCTGTCACAGGTGCAGCAGCAGTAACCCCAGCCACGGGTGCGGCAGCAATAATCCCCGGTAGCCACGACCATCCACTCACATTCTTCATGCACGACATACTTGGTGGCTCCAACCCCTCGGCACGAGCAGTCACCGGAATTGTCTCCAACCCGGCTGTCAACGGCCAAGTCCCCTTCGCCAAGCCCAACGGCGCAGTCCTCCCAACAAAAGACGCCAACAGCGCACTCATCAACAACAACAACATCCCCTTACTCACCGGCCTTGGCGGAAGTACCTCCAACGTAATTCAGAACAATGGAAACAACGGAAATTCGGGTTTCCCACTCTTTAATGGTGCCCAGCTCCCTGCTGGAGCCGCCCTACAGAAGCTCATGTTTGGGACAATGACAGTTATCGATGATGAACTGACCGAAGGCCATGAACTTGGGTCGGGTTTGATTGGTAAGGCACAAGGGTTTTATGTATCGAGTGCGGTAGATGGAACTAGTCAGACAATGGCTTTTACTGTCATGTTTGAGAGCGGTAACTATGCGGATAGCCTGAGTTTGTTTGGTGTACATAGAAGCGCTGTTTCGCAGTCGCAGATTGCAGTTATGGGTGGGACTGGAAAGTATTTGAATGCTAAGGGGTATGCCACAGTTAAGACATTTCCAGGTGCAAATCAGCATAGTACTGATGGAGTGGAGACTTTGCTACAGATTACTGTGTATCTTGCTTATTAGTGGTGTGTTTGTGGCTGTTTATGTATGTTGAATAGCAGTTTGTGTCTTTGTGATATATGTTTCATAGTGTGTGTTCAAACCTTGTGCTTGTTAAGACTTGTTTGTTGCACATATGGGATGAAGGAGCTTCAGTCATAATTTTATGAAAGGTTTACTTGAATTTCAATATATAGTACTTTGGTGGTAAAAGAATGGCTACATACAAAATAATGTGTCAAATTGTGATCGACTATTATCACTGGACCCACCCATGAATGGTGAAATACCTATTAATTGTACTTTGTCGTGTTATTTTGTATAATTAGTTTTTATAAGATTTTTGTCACTGTAGCAATACTCACATATATATATATATATATATATATATATATATATATATATAAATACTTATTATATAATTTATATTTTTATATTATAAAAAGGGAGGAAATTGGGTAGTTGTTTTTAGTGTAAACACCAAAAATGAAATCTTTACGCTACCAAAAACTCCTCAAAAAATAATCAGATTTACCCTTCCAATCACGTACTATTAATTAAAATTTCCGGATTAATATGGGTAACAGGTCATTTAAGTTTACTCTCGCTAACAAATACATAATCATCCGTAATGTTTCCGTGAAAATTTATCAAACTATCGCCTCTTAATTCAATTCTCCCTTTCTGGCTTTCATCATTCTCTTTCACATTAATGCTTGATAAATTGATGATTTAATTTGTGGCATTGAATGTTTCATGTAATAATGTTATTCTTTTGTTTTGAAGAATCATATTTGTTGTAGTAGTTTCAAAAACTAACAAGCTTCAAAAGTACGGCCGGGTAAGTTTAAAAATGACTTATCAAATAAATTTTATATATATGTTATGAATAGTTATAATATGGATATCCATTCATTTTTTATAACCTACATAACTTACATATTAGTATATTGATGAGCTATTCATTCTCCCTATTTAAGTTTATATTTCTTTCATCTTCTAACTTTGTTCATGTATTTGTATAGCCTATAAATAGAGGCTCAGTACTATCCATGTATTTGATGGACTTGAAGAATATTAGAAAATCTCACTTCATATATATAATTTTCTTATGCTCTCTAAAATTATAATACGTTATCGCATTTAATTGCTCCTTATTTTTATCTTGAAGATAATCATATTTTGTTTGTAGCAGAAGAAGGTATAACTTTGTCTCTTTATACATATAATATATGTTTTGTCTCTTATAATGACAATGAATGTGTGAAGCTCACGCAAAATTCTGTTTCTCTGATAAATAGCATATCCTACTTAATCCACTTTATATTGTAGTGTGACAATTTGAGGCTCTATTTTTGTGAATCATGAAGCATTTGCAGATGATTTCAGCCTTTTCAGGCAGAACCAAACATGAAGAATGGAAAAGAATATTTTTATTTGCCTAGAAACTTGACTGTCTCTCGATTTTTTTTTTGCAGTGTATGTTGACCTTCACATTTTTTTATGGTGTATGTTGAACTGTGTGCTACAATGCTTTCTGCTATTTTGGCACAAATGTTAGCATGGTAGAGAAAATCATTAGTAATAAGTCATCCAAGTCACATCATTCTGGAGGATTATTTATTTATTTTTACTAGCTTTTTCTCCATTATAAAAAAGAAAAAAAAATTAATTCCAGATGTTATTAATTCTTACCTGTGATAGGCAACATAGTTCACGTTATACATACGTACACGCACATTAGTTGTATTCTGTCACTTGCTTATTGTTCTACACAACTATATTACTTTAGATACTACCTATGGTTCAACTGCGTATTATATGCGTTGTTTGGTTTTACATTTTGTTTCACGGTCACTATTATGAAAATTCAACATAATTATTTACTATGCATTCATTTAATCTTTATGTTTATTACTATTTAAATGTTAAGCATTATAGCCTGTACAACAATGTTTACTAATTAATATTATTATTAACCACACTGCTATGTTACAAAAAGCTCATGTGTAAGCTTTTACTAGCTTCAAGTATTAGTCTTTACCTATGTTAATTATCAAAGAGGTTACAACTATTCGACAAATTACTGTGCTTAAAGTATTATGTTAATTATGTTGTGTATTTAATTTATTTTTAGAATATTTTCTTCTAACTTGTTAATCATATTTGTGATAGTTCATAATGTCAAACATTGCTAAACTCGAATTTGTGGCTTTTGACATTACTGGAAAGAATTATTTATCATGGGTGTTAGATGCTGAAATTCATCTAGATGCAAAAGGTCTTGGTGATACTATCAAAGAAGGAAACAAAATATCTAGTCAAGATAAGGCCAGAGCGATGATATTTCTTCGTCATCACCTCCACGAGGGACTTAAAATTGAATATTTAATTGTTAAAGATCCACTTATCCTTTGGAACAATCTAAAGGAAAGATCGACCACCGTAAAAGCGTAATACTTTCTAAAGCTCGTTATGATTGGATGCATCTAAGATTACAAGATTTTAAATCTGTAAGTGATTATAACTCAGCTATGTTTAGAATCAGTTCTAAATTACAATTATGTGGAGAAAAGATCACTGATGCAGATATGTTAGAAAAAACATTCTCCACCTTTCACGCATCTAATATGCTCATGCAGCAGTAATATCGTGAAAATGGCTTTAAGAAATACTCTGAACTGATTTCATGCCTCCTTGTGGCTGAGCAAAACAATGAACTATTGATGAAAAATCATGAGGCCCGTCCAAATGGATCTGCTCCATTCCCTGCAGTGAATGCCGTAACATATAATGAAAAAAACAGAGGTCACGCCAGTAGTCGTGGACGTGGTCATGGACGTGGACGTGGACGTGGTCGAAATAATCATCGTGGTGGTCATTTCTCAAACACATATACCCACCAGAAGCGGGAATATAAGGATGAAAAACGCGAAAAAGGTGATAAAGATAAAAATACCATGGAGAATTTGTGTTATCGTTGTGGAGGTAAAGGCCATTGGTCTCGTACCTGTCGTACACCAAAACATCTTGTTGAGCTCTATCAACAATCACTAAAAGATAAAGGGAAGAAGATAGAGACAAATTTTGCTAGTGAGGATGGAAAAGATGAGATAAATCTCAATTTTTCTAGTAAGGATGGAAAAGATGAGACAAATCTTGATTCTGAAAATGATGATTTTAATTATGGTTGTGTTGATACCACTCATCTAGACGTTACTGATTTTTTCTCAAATCCTGAAGAAAAAAATTGACTTCTTGTTTGGTGATGAGAGTGTCCAAATATAAAATTTTTAGATTATGCGTTGATGTTATTGGACTTTATTTTAAGCATTAATAAAATTCTAATTATTATGTTTTTATCATGTTTAACTGTTTTCTTATGATTCGTTATATATGGGATATTTTATTAATCTGATTATATATTTCTTATTTTCATTGAATAACATAGATACTCTCTTGATTCGATTTGCAATGAATGGTGGAGATATATGTCTCATGCAGACAAATGTCACTATATACATTATATTATTGACGAATAAGAAATATTTTTCTTCTTTAATAATGCAAAAGGCCAATGTTAGTACTATATTGGGTAGTGCAAAATTGATAGAAGGCTCCGGAAGAGCTAATATTTTCTTGCCTGGAGGAACAAAATTTGAAATTGATGAAGCATTATACTCTCCCAGGTCTCAAAGAAATTTATTGAGTTTTAAGGATATCCGCCGAAATGGGTATCATATTGAGACAACATGTGAAGGAAAGATTGAGTATCTTCACATTACGAGTATAATCTCGGGTAATAAAAGTGTAATAGAAAAATTACCATCTTTTTCCTCTGATTTGTACTACACGAGAATTAGAACAATTGAAACAAATGTGGTTGTTAATAAAAAACTAACGAATCACAATAACTTTGTTGTTTGGCATGAACGGTTAGGCCATCCTGGATCGATAATGATGCGAAGAATAATTCAGAATTCATGTGGACATCCATTAGAGAACCAGCAGATTCTTCAATCGAATGATTTCCCATGTGCTGCTTGTTTTCAAGACAAGTTAATTGTTCGGCTATCACCGGCTAAGATAGGGACTGAATCCCTTACTTTTCTGGAACGAATACAAGGTGATATATGTGGACCAATTCATCCACCATGTGGACCTTTTAGATATTTTATAGTTTTAATTGATGCATCAACAAGGTGGTCACATGTATCTCTATTATCAACTCGCAACCTGGCGTTTGCGAGATTACTTGCTCAATTAATCAGATTACGAGCACATTTTCCAGATTATCCCATCAAGATAATTCGTATTGACAATGCTGGTGAATTTACTTCCCAAACTTTCAATGATTATTGTATGTCTATTGGGATAAGTGTTGAACATCCTGTAGCACATGTTCACACACAAAATGGTCTTGTAGAATCATTGATTAAGCGTCTTCAATTGATTGCAAGACCATTACTAATGAGATCAAAACTTCCAATTTCTGCTTGGGTCATGCTATTTTACATGCGACAACACTAATTCGCATCAGACCAACAAGTTATCATAAGTACTCCCCTTTACAATTGGTTTTTGGTCAGGAACCAAATATTTCTCATCTAAGAATTTTTGGTTGTGCTGTATATGTTCCAATTCCTCCACCACAACGTACTAAGATGGGATCTCAAAGGAGGTTAGGAATATATGTTGGATATGAATCCCCATCTATAATTAAATATTTAGAACCATCAACAGGGGATTTATTTACAGCTAGATTCGCTGATTGTCATTTTGATGAACCAGTCTTCCCTACATTAGGGGGAGAAAATAAGCAGCTGGAAAAAGAGATAAGCTAGAATGAATTATCATTGTCTCATTTTGATCCTCGTACAAAACAATGTGAACTAGAAGTTCAGAAGATAATTCATTTACAAAGTTTAGCAAATCAATTGCCAGACGCATTTTCTGACCCAAAGAGTGTAACAAAGTCATATATACCAGCTGTTAATCTTCAATTAAAATTGATGTCCCTGCAGGACAACCTCTTGTTGCCAATGAATCTAAAGCACGCTTGAAGCATGGTAGACCAGTCGATTCCAAAGATAAGAATCCTCGTATGAGAAAAGGAACAAAGATTCAAGATGGTCATGACGAGGAAATGGTAACTCCAGAAGAGTCTACAGAAAAACCTCTAGACATGACTAATATTACAGTTCCAAAAGATAATCAGGTACCTGAAATCATTGAAAATGAAGAGATCTCGATAAATTATGTCATATCCAGAAAAATATGGAACCGAAATGAAATTGACGTCGATAATTTTTTTTCCATACAATATAGCGCTAGATGTTATAAAAGATGACGAGGAACTTAAACCAAGGTCTATTGAGGAATGCATGCATAGAATTGATTGGCCAAAATGGAAAGAGCCTTGATTGAGGAAGGTAATTGAAATCTCTTAAAAGAGAAATGTTTTTGGACCCGAGAGTCAGTACACACGATGGTGTAAAACCAGTGGGGTACAAATGAGTTTTTGTTAGAAAACGAAATAAAAATGGTGAAATTGTGTGACATAAAGCACGACTAGTTACGCAAGGATTTTCACAAAGACCTGGTATTGATTATGAAGAGACATACTCTCCTGTGATGAATGTGACTACTTTTCGATTCTTAATCAGTCTGGCAATAAAAGAAGGACTTCACTTGCGTCTAATGGATGTCGTTACAACATATTTGTATGGCCCACTTGAATAATGAAATTTATATGAAACTCCCGGAAGGATTTAAATTTGCGAAGCATGTAAATCCGGTTCTCGAGAAACGAGACTCGATCAAATTTAATAGATCTCTATATGGATTAAAAAAATCCGGTCGCATGTGGTATAACCGTCTTAGTGAATATTTGTTAAAGGAGGGATATAAGAATGATCCTATTAGCCCATGCATTTTTATAAAGAGATCTAGATTTGAGTTTGTTATTATTGTAGTATATGTTGATGATCTAAATATCATTGGAACTCCTGAAGAGATTTCAAAGGTAGTAGAGTACTTGAAAAGAGAATTTGAAATGAAAGATCTTGAAAAAATAAAATTTTGTCTTGGGTTACATATAGAGCATTTAAAGGACGGTATTCTTGTGCATCAAACATCTTATATAGAGATGGTGCTAAAACGATTTTATATGGACAAAACACATCCGTTGAGCACCCCAATGGTTGTGAGGTCACTTGATGTAAATAAAGACCCTTTCCGACCTCGAGAAAATGATGAGGAGATTCTTGGTCCTGAAGTACCATACTTGAGTGCAATTGGAGAACTAATGTATCTTGTTAGTCATACACGACCTGATATATCATTCTCTGTCAACTTATTAGCAAGATATAGCTCTTGTCCAACCCGAAGGCATTGGAATGGGATTAAACATATACTTCGTTACCTACAAGGTACAAAGGATATGTGTTTGTATTTTCCTAACCAACCCAAAATAGATTTGACTGGTTTTGCAGATGCAGGGTACCTATCCGATCCTCATAATGCTTGATCGCAAACTGGATATGTATTCACTTGTGGTGGAACCGCCATTTCTTGGCGTTCGATGAAGCAAACTATAGTAGCTACATCTTCTAACCATGCTGAAATTTTGGCAATACATGAGGCTAGTCGTGAATGTGTATGGTTAAGGTCGTAATTCAACACATACGAGGAGAACTGCGGTTTATCTTCGAGGAGAAGAAAACACAAGCGGTCTTATATGAGGATAATACAACATGCATTGTCCAACTCAAGGAAGGATATATCAAAGGTGATAGAACAAAACATATTTCACCAAAGTTCTTTTTTACTCATGACCTTCAGAAGAATGGTGATATAAATGTTCAACAAATCCGTTCAAGTGAAAATTTGGCAGATTTATTAACAAAGGCGCTTCCTACTTCTACAATTGAGAAGCTAGTCCACAACGTTGGAATACGTCGACTCAGAGATCTCAAGTGATATAATCATGAGGGGGAGTAATTAAAGTTTTTCATAAAGCAATATCTCATAAGTTTTTTGAAGAATTATGTACTCTTTTTCCTTCACTAGGTTTTTATCCCACAGGGTTTTTCCTAGTATGGTTTTAACGAGGCATATTCTTCAGTAATGGACATCCAAGGGGGAGTGTTATGAATAGTTATAATATGGATGTCCATTCATTTTCTATAACCTACATAACTTACATATTAGTACATTGATGAGCTATTCATTCTCCCTATTTAAGTTTATATTTCTTTCATCTTCTATCTTTGTTCATGTATTTGTGTAGCATATAAATAGAGGCTCACTATCCATGTATTTGGTGAACTTGAAGAATATTAGAAAATCTCACTTCATATATATAATCTTCTTATGCTCTTTCTAAAATTATAATAATATAACATTTATTGTAATAGTTTCAAAAACTAATTGGAATATGGTATATTGCATGAAAACATATTACTCCCTTCGTTCTAAAAGTAGCCGTATATTTATAAAACGACAACTTTTAAGGATAATTTTATATTCTCAAATATAGGATTAGGTGGTGTTTGATAAAATTGAGTAATTAAGATTTGAATGGTTACTATATCTTAATAAATTAGATCAATTCTATACTTAAAAATTTGTTTGGTAACTAAAAAATATAAAATATTTGAATGACTTTTAAATTAAAAATATCACAAATTGACTTTTCAAAAATCAAATGATCTTAAAATTTGAAATGAAGAGAGTACAATATTTATACAGGTCGCTACCTCATATGTGATGAGTGTTTTTTTGATTCTGTCTTTACTATGTATTGAGTTAGAGAGGATGATGAACTCCTTTTACTGGGTTAAACATGGTTTGGGAAGAAGAAGTATCAATTGGATGGCGTGGGATAAGTTTTGTGTTAATAAACATCGGGGTGGTATGGGATTTTGTAAATTGCATGCGTTCAATATTGCGATGCTAGGTAAATAAGGATGGCGTTTATTTACAGAACCCAATTCCTTGATGGGTAAGGTGATCAAAACACATTATTTCCTTAGGGGAACCTAATTGGATGCCCAAATTGGTCAAAATCCAAGTATACTTGACAGCCAAAAAAGTAAGAGAAATGGAGGAAAATTAACAGCCCCCTCTTGTGAGATCCCAAATTTTATGAAATGAAAGTATTCAATTTTCTTATAATTATTATTTTATTTAGTAAATGGTTAAATTGAGAAAGGGTTAAATTGAGAAAGTGTTAAATTTAAGGGTGATATTTGAAAATTTTACAAAGTAAGCAAGTTGTTATTCGTTGTGTCGGGAAATATTCGATTGGTCGGGGAATATTCGTTTTCACAGAGAATATTCGTTCGAAGGCATAATCATTGATGGACCCCCCAACGGAAGTATTGTCGTATTTAGAAAAAGACAGATTTATCTTTTATTAAAAATAACGGCGAAAGTGTTACCGTTAAAACTGTTGAACTACCCGGTAGTAAAAAGTACACGATGAATGGCGTGATTGCATAGTATCACACGGTATTAATTATTGATGCTTACGTAAGAAGTCACTTAGTTATACTCAATTATTACTACAGTAATTGATGCATCATATCTCTCATATTATTGATTCAATTATTGTCACAGTATCATCTGTATAATATGTTATATTATTAAATCAATAATTGAGATGACAAAGTTACCTGGTTGTTAAATATTGTGAATTATAATATTAATGATGAATAAGTTCGTGTTGATTAAAGATGAATTTGATAGTTCCATTGTGTTGGAATTATTAGTGTTAGTGGAAATTGACATTTATTTCGATAATAATTGATGTCTGGAGGTTATATTGACCAATCGGGTAATTAACCGGATAAATGAGCAATTAATTGCTATTAATTCACATGCTTATAACTATGTGTTCACATGTGTGTACTATTGATTCATATGATTTATTATTAGGGGAGTTGGTGTAAGATTGATAATACTTGCATGACTAAATTAAAAATGGAGGTATAGATGGAGGTACTATACTATAATTAATTTTTTCACATGTTTAGAACTATTGAGTCACATGATTTACTAATGATTCACATGAGTTACTATTAGGGGAGTTGTTGCAAGATTGATAATACTTGGATGACTAAATTAAAAATGAAGAAAAAGATGAAGGTATTATACTGTAATATTTCGTGCCCCAAAATGTGCAATTATGAAAACTATATTTTTCTATAAATAGAAGCTCATTCCTTTATTATTTTTCACCAATTCACTAAGTCTCACAAGAGCAATTATTATAGCGAAATTATAGAGAGAGAAGCTATAGAGAGAAAGAAGAAGCGAAGTCTGCTACTTCACTATTCCAGTATCCAGTCTTCTTATGAGGTAAGGGATATTATTATTATAGTAAGGAATATTATTATTATTATAGTAAGGGGTATTATTTCTTTCGTATTCATGAAGAGAGATATTGTTATTCCATTCCTTATTATTATGTTGGAATAACCTGTCTATACGAAGTACTGCATACATGGTGAAATTCTTCTATTATTCCATTCTTTATTATTCTGTTGAAATATCCGGTCTGTGCGGATTACGCATGACCTGGTTCCATTTTTATTATTCTGTTGGAATATCCTGTCTGTGCGGATTACGCATGACCTGGTTCCATTCTTTATTATTCTGTTGGAATAATCTATCTGTGCGGTTTATCGCATGCCTGGTGAATTCTATTATTATTCCATTCTTTATTATTCTGTTGGAATATCCTGTCTATGCGGATTACGCATGACCTGGTTCCATCCATTATTATTCTATTGAGAATAACCTGTCTGTGCGGTCTATCGTATACATGGTGAATTCTTCGTTATTCCATTCTTTATTATTACGTTAGAATAATCATGCCTCAATGGATTACCGCATGCATGGTGAATGATCCTTTGTATTCATTCCTTATTAAATTGTAGAAATGATCTGTCTACGTGGATTACCGCATGGCGGGTGAAAATTCATTTGCAGTTTTGTAATTTTTCTGACCCTCAAAAATTCTAGAAAAATTTGAAATGATAATTTGATGAGTTTTCTATATTGTGTCCAAAGATGGCGATTTTTGGATGTATAGATTAAGAGTTATGGATTTTATGGGAAAAGACTATTTTAAAAGTAAACCCTTATAACTTCTTGTGGTTAACTCCAAAATTGGTAAAATTTTTATTGGGAGTACATGTATATAACAGGAGTATACCCTGTAAATTTCGGAATTTTTGGACAAAAGTACAATTTATGATAAATGTCTAAATATTCGGCAGTTTTGGCCATATGAAAAATAGTAAATGAATTTTAAAAATTTCAAGAAAAATATATGTTCAATATGGGACTATATTCTATTAAATCCCTAAAAAGAAATATTTTTGGGACTGATTTGGTATTTTTCATAAAAATGAACTAGTTATGAGTAAATAAATTAAATATGTTATGTGAAGTAACAAAATTGGAAAATAGGATTTTATGGCTTGGAAATCCTATATAGGGTATATGCAGATTTTTGATGAGGGATTTGATCATTGGTGATGAAATCTTATGAGTATAACATTTTTGAATGATTAAATGCATTATTTGGTAAAGTGTAAGCAATTAAAATAAATTATTTATACATTTAAGAAGTGATTAAAATATTGTTATAATATTAATAATATTAGATTATAAGTTTACTAAGTGATTGATAATATTTGGATAAATTTAAAGTCTTTAATATTTATCCTTGTTTTCGTTTGATTAATGCTTATATCATTGTTATCATCCTCATGCTTATATTATGATGAAAGTCATCTTTGACTTACGTGCAAAGATGAACTGTTGATTATTGATTTTACAGTTGTATATCTTTGGCTTATGTGCAAAGATGGACTGTTGATTATTGGTTTTACAGTTGTATATCTTTGATTTACGTGCAAAGATGAACCTACCGATTGATGAAGTATCTTTAGCTTATGTGCATAGATGAACCTATTTATTGGTATGATTATGATCGAGGATCATTCGGTATAATCATGACCCGTAATGTTATAGATGATGTGGTAAAAGTCATCATTGGCCCGTAGTGCATTGATGGACAGTTATTGGTGTAGGGGTTCGACACATAAAAACGCAAAAAAATAGAATAATTCAAAGCAATTTCAAACCCAAAAATAGGATCTACGCTAAATGTAAATTAATCCAAAGAGTTTAGAAATTATACCGATTATTTCGGTTGAATCGATCTTGGTCGAATCTCCAACGCAATTCAAATGAATTCATTTGACTACTACGATATCACACGAATGCTCGCATTTAATAGATCCTACGATCTGCGCAGAAGAAGGAATTGCGGTCTTTAGCCACCAAAAGGAATGGATTTTCATTTTTACTCTAGTCTCTCTAAGAAGCGGCTAGGGTTTTTGTTTTTGATTATGATGTAACCCTAAATAGTCGCTATATATCATATATATAATAGTTAAAAGGAATTAATCAAATCAAAACCTAATTTCATAAAATGAATTATATATATATATATCTTAATTAAGTCTTACTTAATTAATATACATATATACAAATTATCCTTTTAATTTAAATTCGTGATTTAAATACTATTAATCATATTAATATATTTAAATCCTTAAAATTTAAATTAATTTCATTTTAAATTACGCTTTACTATGTGTGTGACCCTATAGGTTATTATTACGTTGACAATAATTTTAAAATCATATTATAAAATTATAAGCAAGTGAATGGCATCTAGTAATGCATCTTCGCTACCCAAGTAATAATAAGATCGATGATTCGATGCAACCTTTTTGTGACCAATGTTTCAATGTAATTTAATCCTTTTAACCTTAATATCCTCGATTAAACTCGAGTCATGGAATGTGTCATACTCTTCATAATTTAATCTGAGTTTTCTTGATCAATGAGTAGACTATATGAAATAAATCACTATTTGAGCATGGCCATGCATTTCATAGTCCTACTCAATCAAGAGGCCTATGGATATCACCCCCTAATATATAGGAGGGTTAAATTCCATCTAGATCACTCATATTCCTCACACGATTCATGATGTACCCAATAATCACCTTTATAGTCCACCCTATTAAAGGTGACATTTGATGATATCAAAGTACATAAATTCCGTGTAGTAATATAGTGATTTCGTGGGAGGACCATTACATTATAAATCACTATGAGAATTTCTAATGACACATCGCATAATGCTCCACATAGAATTCTCATGGTGGGTCCGTCCCAAGACATCGTTCTCTCAACATGTACCTATGCATTGACTTAATATCTCATATATTTATGACCAATGAGATTTGGTCATCATCAACCCACATATTAGTCTCGATGCATCATTGTTGTCCCATCAACAATGATACTCAACTAAGGACATTTAAGAACAATGATACTAATTATAATTATATAATCTCATGTTCAAGTCACATACTTGAAACTATATAATTTGTATCACTATTCTAAGGAATTTTATTATGTTAACAATTATATAACGCAGTAAATAAAACCATAATAAAATCATTCATTTATTCAATCAAATATAATATCAAAACGTTAAGCAATTATATCAAATAATTGGCCTCTAGGGCATAAACTCTAACAATTGGTATGAATTTAACTAGGGATTATTCGGTATAATCATGACCATTGATGATTACATGAATTTCCTTGGCCGTAGTGCATGGATGATTCGATGATGTGGATTGTTTATTAAGCTGAGTTTCAGCGATAAAATATTGATTATACACTTTTAATTCGTAAAAGATAGTAGATATCATGCTCTACTTGACTCTTCTAAAATACAATTGTATGTCTTTGGCTTGTAGTGCAAAGATGAATTTTTAATGAATATCTTTGGCCGTAGTGCAAAGATGAATTTATTAGTATGATTATGAGCAGGAATTGTGATTTGGTATAACCATGATTTTTGATGTTTCAGGTGAAGATAGATGATGAAAATTATCTTCGTCCTGGGTGCGAAGAGGAATTTAGAATCACAATTATGATTATGATTATGAATTATTCATATGATTGTGGACTGGAATTGTTGATTAATGTTACAGGGATAAAACATTATTGGTGGACTTTTAACATGGAGAAGATAATAGATCTGATGGTCTATTTGACTCTTCTAATGGATTGCTTCTTCCCCGCAACTATGGTTGAAAAGTTTTATCATCTACCATATGTTCTAAATCTCTAATTTATTACTGATGAAGGCTATTGATGATGTAAATTATCTTTAGTCATGATATTCTTTACTGGGCTTTTTGTGCTCACCCTTTTGCTTTACAATTCCTTTCAGGTATTAAGAGTGTAGTTGGGTCGAGCGGGGGTAACAGGGGATTAGAACGGTGGTCTATAGCTGTTGAGGTTTTCCTTAAAACAGTATGGAAGTAATTTTATTGAGAATTATAGATAAGTGTGTCGTATTATATATGTCATTTTAACCGTTGATTTTGGTGAACCAAATAGGGTGAGGTGAACCCAACTTTGGAAGGGCTTTTTTGCCACTGTCATACAAGATGTCCTATGACAGACGACTTCGTGTTATCATAAGACAGGGTTGTGCACATCCACTTGCTGAGTATATCTACGAGCACTACCTATATAACCTTGGAGTTTGTTTGAAATATGATTCTCAATTGGAGACAATGGAGATAATTATAAGTCAAGAGAAGACTCACCATTGGAAAGAAGATGATAACAATCTTCTTATTTTTCTTTGGGGACTATTGGTTCAACCAAGGATAATTCTGTGGACATGATATCTATCATAACCTAGACGCATGGCCTCCCATGTACGAAGGTTTCCTTGAGTATTTTCCAAAGATTTTAATTTCTAAAATAATTATTGACTGTACTTTTATGTAAAGTACCATTGTAAGGTGTTGTGGTCGAGGCACCATGAGAGTTACATATATTTATATTAAAACTCACAGCTTATCTGTTGTCGTACTCTGCATGACAGTTCAACAGTTGTATAAATGAAGTTAGTATTTGATTTCTGTAGTGTGATATCTGGCGACTCAAGATGGGTCGTGTGGACCTATTTTGGGGGCGTCACACCTCTTCTTTTTCATTTCAATTTTTATCTCTATATTACTTCCTGTCTAAATCAATCCAAACTTACATCTTACATCACACTGGTTCAAGTCCAGAGGAACAATCTTACATCACACTGGAATACACTGAACATAAGTATAATTTTTTTAACGAGAGGAATAATCTTACATAACACTGGTTCAAGTCCTCCGGTAACTCTACAAAGAATTATTTGTCCATGCCCAGGCGAGTAAACTCAAAAACTTGATCGAACAAGGAAAACTACTATCTATTTCAGAGAAGTTGCATTCATTATCACACACCCAAAAAAATAAAATTTGCCTCCATTATTATCAGACCAAGTTTGCAAAATTTTTTTCAATAAATCGAACAAATTCGTAGCAAACATACTGATTTAAGCATGCTAGCCATATTTATTTATTCAACTCTTTGCAATAAATTAACTCTTAAAACACAAATTCGTAGCAAACATAATGATTTAAGCAAAGAATGAACAAACATAACAAACAACCAAAAAAAGAAGAAGAACTTAAAAAGTAGCTCTTACATCTAAAATTAGTCTCTAATTTGGAGAAGAATGAACACGGACAGAACCAACCGGCCTCCCTCTTCTCTTCTCCCCCTTCTCCCTCTTCTCCCTCTTCTCCCTCTTCTCTGTCGCCTTCTTTATTTTTCTTCTCTCGAATTTGAATCGAAATGAATTGAGCTTTGAGTGCGCATGTGTTTAAAACATCGATGACCGCCATCAAAGAATCGCATGCGGTCACTGATTTTTAATGACGTGGATGTGTCAGCAACCGTCTCGCGGTCGCTGATAGAGATTAGTCGCAAAAGAAACCGCGCCAGGGTTTTGCACCAAACTTTTGGGCGAAAAATTTATATCAATGAGCGTGACACGGTCATTTGAAATTAGATAATGACTAGAATCCACAATGATCACGAGATAAGCGGTCATTATTACTATTATCAACGACCGAATAAGGCGGTCACTGATATTATTGGTCGCAGATAGGCCTTTTCCTTGTAGTGGGAGTAGTGTTCTGGCAGCACATGCAAGAGCTTATTCGTAAAAGAGCTCGATGGAGGATTGGTACAGATAGTCAGGTGAAGATATGGTCAGATCCTTGGCTTCCAGATGAGGATCACCCTTATATTGAAACTGCTGTACCTCAGGGGATGGAAGAGATAACTATCCAGTCTTTATGCTGTGTGGAGGAGAGTTGCTGGGATTTGGATATCTTGAATGATCTCTTCTCATTACAGGATAAGAGGCTCATTCTTGAGCTTCCCTTGAGTCGTAGGGCGAAGTCAGATTACTGGAGTTGGTCCAGAGAAAGACAAGGTATTTATACGGTTAAGGTTAAGAATGGCTATCACACTCTAATGTTGAATAACAGGGGTGCGACACAACAGGATAACTCCAACATGTAGCGTAAGTTATGGGCTCGTTTACAACCTTAGTTCCAAGTCTAAAAATTCTCTGTATAAATTATACTCCATTCGTTCCTAAAAGATTGTCATTTTAGAAGAAATTTTTTTTTTCAAAATATTTCTCGTTTACAACTTTCGAGGATAATAAATTATTTACTTTCCTATATTACCCCTACCTTCTCTCATTGTCCCAAGAAATTTTCACTTGTATTAATAGTTTTTCAATTTCCCATAAAGGAATAGTGATGAAATTTCAAACAAATTTTACTCCATCCGTTTCTAAAAGATTGTCGTTTTAGAAGAAAAAATCTGTTCCAAAATATTTGTCGTTTACAACTTTCTAGGAGAATAAATTATTTACTTTCTTATATTACCCATACCTTCTCTCGTTGTCCTAAGAAATTTTCTCCCTTGTATTAATAGTTTTTAATTTTCCATAAAGGGATAGTGATGGAATTTCAAACAAATTTTAATTGTTAAATGGTAGTATTAAATGACTTTCTTAATACATTTATAAAAATCTTAAACCACAATCTTTTAAGAATGGAAGTAATATATAATATCTTAATAAAAGGAACATAATCAACTTTTTGTGTGTAGTTTCTTTTGCAGCCGTCCAAGGGATTAGTCAAATAAATTAAAGTTAACCAAAAGCAAGAAGGAAGGAAGAAAGAAGAGTTAAACTAATGTATCAAATCTAAATAGGGATTTGGAATTTTCCTCCTTTCTAAATCTACCAATAATAATGTCTCACAATTCTCCTTTCCTTTTTTCAGTTTATTTGAAAGGCCCAAAAGCAAAACACAGGAATTAGGCCCACCAATTGAAAATTGGAAGTGGTGTCTTACTACCAAAAAGTATACCTTGTTGCCATCATTAGGTTTCATCTTGCGGATAAAAAGCGTGCACATAGTAGAAACGAGAGCAGATTTTCTGTCTTCAAATTTTTTGTTCATCTTGTATTCTTTTATTTAAATTTTGACACATATCTTTTTATTTAATTTTAAAATTAATTAGTGTTAAGTAAGAAATTATGTATCAAAATTTAAATAGAAGGACATAAGAGGACAGAAAAATTAGGGACAAAGGATCTGCTCTCAGTAGAAACGAATGCCATTGGGGAGAACGTGGTGCGATTCGGTGCGGTTTTAAGTTTTCATTATAATTATAATTGTAATTGTAATATGTGATTTTTAATTTTTAGTAACTGCGTTTTAGAATAAACTGTTTGTAGACGAATAAGATTTTCAAGTGTATTTGAAACTCTAAACGCTCCATAAATTGGTAGACAAATAAGTATTTTGGAGTGATATTTTTACAAGAAAAAATTAATATTTCTATAAAATCCTCTACACATAAATAGTAAATGAGTCCCAATATATTACATTTATACTAAATTTTCTTTTGAAAAAACAATTCCCTTTCTTTTATTACTTTAAACATGCAAGAACTATGTACACATGCTACTAGTAACCACTCCCATTTTGTTAATTAATTACCCTATTTGTCATCTATTTGTGCTACTAATATTCTCTCCCTCCATGGCTCCATCTCAACAGAGAAAGACGAGACCACTAAATTTGGCCATCGTAGCTCGTAGGTAAGTTCAAAATGAAAGTCTTCCGCCCTAAATTTCATTTCCAAACTAATTGAGAGATTTGCAAAGAGACAAATAAAAACCCCACCTAATGTTTCTTGGCCACACACTAAGGAGGAAAATTAGAAACAAAAATTGTGTTATGTCTGTTGTTAAACACATAACCAAATATGTCTGTCTTTGAGTGCCGACCATTGCCATCGATCGCATGCACACCTTTACTCTTCATCTGTTATCATGATGTCCTACTACTATACTGTACTCTCTGCTCAATAATGCACCATATATATCACTATACTTCTCATGCTTGAAAATTTTCATGGTAATATAATAATAAAGGTCTTATATGATTTTTCTTGTATTTATATCTAATTTTACTTCTCACCTTTCCCCTTTTTGTGGTCCAAAAATTATGTCCCCCTAATTTTTAAAGTTTTGTGAGCATTACTAATTTGTCCTTTGTTTTACCATTAATCATGAAGGATAAGCTTTCAAATTTGGAATTAGGATACTCTCCATTTCAAATGATCAATTGGAGTCTCCATTTCATGATTCAGATTTAAAATATATTGAAATGTGATATCATGATGATGGGAAGTATACAAAAAATGGAGACTAAGAGATTTCACCCACCCTACTTTTATACAAGTTTTTGTACTTGCAATTTTGCAATCATGTGCAACAAAGTAATTCCCAACTATCATGATTATGAAAATCAGCTGTCAAATTACATTGGTAGAAGAATTTATCAGCATGCCATTGCTCACAATCAAATGCTCTATAAATTCCCAACAGCCATGAATGCACTTTATGTAAAGTAGTAAACTAAAAGACATGTTCAAAGACAAATTAACATGCCAATCCAAGCAAGAAATTTCTTCCATTACGGAAACGTGTTTTCTGAGACTTGTTTGGTTTGTTAGTTTGTGAGTTTATTTCTTTCTCTTTTAGTCTTTTAGTGAGGCTTGATTAATTCTTATGATATACTTGATTATGAATTATATAAAAAAAGATTTTTTTAATAAAAAAAAATCTATAAACAACCAACCTCTTAGTTCTAATAATTTCTTTTTTTTGTATAACACAACAAATTAAATAAAATGTAATTACTTTCTAATTAATCTTCATTATAGCAATTTCAGATTTACACAAATCAGACAATTATCGTTTAAACACACGTCAATACGTACTAATTCATTACAAGGCTAGCTTATTAGAAAAAAAAAGTTAAGGCAAAGTCTTGAATTATAGTATTAGGTTGATGAAGAAGATGAGGAAGATGGAGATGGCCAAAACTGAGCATTCTTCACCCTTGAAATGCTTGAGAGGACCCCTAAAGGTGTCACATTCCCAATCACTATCACTTTTTTGGTTTCTCGATCGATACTAAATGAGGTCACTCCTGAAATAAAATAAAATTCATCAAAAATTAAAGTTTGTTGATTAGATTGTATATAATTTTTTTACTTAACAGCGAAGAACCCATTAAACTATTGTTCCCCCTCCTCCTCAAATTTTATAAGAAAAGGTGTATAATTTTATATTGATGAATGTTTATATAAAGAATTAAGTGAAGGTATACACATAAATATTTATGCAACTTTTATTCTAAGATGGGATAAGTCTCAACAAAGTGGGAGAAATTAACAATAATTTGTATACTAAACTTACCTTCCATTCTGGAAATATGTTTTCTAACTTTTCCTTCACACCCTTTGCAATGAATTGAGACCATCAGTTCCACCACCTGTGAAAGCCAAATTGGTTTTAAAATAATATTACAAATAAAATATACAATTATCATATATTGTACATGAGTTGTAACTTTATTTTTATTTTATTTTATTATATATAAAATTAATATCATCATCAATTTTCCACAAAAAAGAAGAAGAAAATAAATGTAATACTCTGATCCCTTTTGTCTGTATTGCCTATATGATATTTTCGTTCTTGAATTTGACTATTTATTAGTGTACAATATATCGTACCTTTTAAAGTATTATTAACACTGCAAAACTGACCCAAAATATATATAGCGTTTTGTTATATTGTAAAATCAGATAAAATTGTATCAAAAATTATTATTCTTCAATAATATTTTAGGATCTACTACTACTACTACTTGTCAGTTAGTCATGAAACCAATCTCGTCAAATAATTAAAGAAAAAGAAAAACCTGGTAACGAGCCCGAGTTGGAGTTGATGAAGATTTTAGAACAAGAGGCCTCAAAGATTGGCTAGCAGCCAATTTTGAGTTGTTATTTGAAATTATAAGGGAGTCATTTGAGCTTAGGCTTCGAGGCATCACAGGTTGACTAACAACCAATGCCGATAAATTATCCGTCTCCGGTATTAAATCAATAAAAGGTTTGTCACTCAAAAGATACCTAGAGGAACCATGAGGAGTATCACTAGTTAAGCCATTAATATCCGCCGAGCTTTTTCTTCGTATTACTTGACGATCACTAATTTGTTTAGGAGAATCAGAAATAGAAGCAGAAGCGCTTTTTCTACTTTTTTGGTAATATGGTTTCGGATTAATAGGTGGTTGTGATGAACAAGGATTAATGATGGGAATGTTTTTGGGTTTTTTTCGATCATTAATATGGTGGTCAATAGGTCTCGTGCCATGGCGGACCATGGCACGTTGATCGGTGCTTGACCATATGGCTGTGGAAGCTTGAGAGGTACAAAACAAGTCTATGGATTTCATGTTTGGTTGGTAATTAAGAACTAAAGAGCTAAGGGTGAAGAGCAATATATAGGTTAAGTGAATATGCATTTGTTGTTTGTGAGAAAGCTAGATCACCAAAATGAGCCTGGTTAGTTGATTAGATCTGCTTATAAACTAGTAGATGGATGTGAGCTTGGGGTCCCACACTATGAAATATATATAGATATAGAAAATATAGATATGGTACATGAATAATTATCTACAGCTTTAAAGTTGTACTAGTATTTGAGTATTTTTTATTTTTATGTTTTGGTTTGTGAGGGTTGGTAAAGTGTAAGAGTACTTTTGTGTGGTATGATTACCGCCACTATTAGCGGAATCCGGCAACATTTAAAGCTAATTTTAATTGCCATTTGCCATAGTTTAGTACTACTTAATCAGTTTAAGAAAATGAGTACTTAAATTTAACTCAACTTTTCTTCAAGTTATACCTTTAAAAGGTGGTAGTACTACAAGAGACGTAATGCATAGAGTGGGGAGTGGGGAGTGGGGAGTGGGGAGTGGGGAGTGGGGTGCATAAAGATTCAAATTAATCCCTCCAAAGTTTGAAATTTTTATAAGATTCATCCTCAAAGTTTGAAAATTTTATAAAACTCACTTGTACATTTGGTTTGAAAATTTTGTAAGGCTACGACCCCCAAGTTTTGATGAAATTTTGATATGTTTTAATAGACTTTTTTTTGCTATATTTTATTATCTTTGTCAAAGCAAATTCTATTACTATATTATTTTTGTTTTAGTAAAAATATGTTTTGTAATAGTAAAATTTTACTTTTGTGATGAATATATTTTATGTTGTTAAAATTTTTTTTGGCCCCCCAAAAGAACAAATCCTGACTCCGTCCCTGGTTGTCCGTCGCTAAAAGTATAGACGACGATTGTATATCCGAACCGTCGCTAAAAAGAGATGAGCTCGGGTGAGTTAGATAAGAGGTGAGCTTAAGATACGGACCGTATATATATATAAACTTGAGACTTGAGCCCTCATGATACTCCTAATATTCCACGCTCCCATGGAATTTTTTTTTTAAAAAAAAAAAGAAATCTAGAAAAGTGTAAATTAAGTACTTACTGCCGGAGTACGGCGCAGAATATTGGTTCAGCATTGTCCTAAGGAATAAAATTAGTGCACAGTTGACAGTTCACGGGCGGCAAAACTTGCGAGCTAGACGTTGGTGGTAGATCTCAGATTAGATTAAATTAAATCAAAACGAAATGAAATAACCTGGAAAATTAATTATGGAGCATTTTGTGTTAATATATAACAACATGCATACGAAGAATATAAATGACTTTTGTCAAATTAAGGATAATATAAACTGAAACAACCCAATAATTATCTGCCCAAGAGCACGTGAATTGTGTCATTTTATATTAATTAATTACTTATAATTTTCTAATCATATAAATTCGTCTCATTGGGTTTAGGAAGGCCTTTGTTTTTTATTGTTCTTCACCTCTTGGCGAAGAAACAAAACTAGCTTGTTCATCCATTTCAAAATTAATTCCATCCACGACTAATTTTTAGGTTAATTAGCATTGATTTTTATGTTAATTTGCAGTAAAGACCATAATTTTTTCAAATTGTAAATATTATAACATCTTTTAGACATTATGACCATTGCTGCTAGACTTTTAATTTAATATTTTATAACTTCTTGAACTTTTATTTAGAAAATAGCTAGGAGGTGAAATTTTTGGCGAAATAATGAATTATCAAGCACCAACAAATTACCATAAAACTCCTTCTAATCTTTATAGGTGCTGTCTTAATTAGAAGTTATTACAAAGAGATCAGTCTACGTATACAAAAAGTAATGCACAAACAATAAGATTTATCTTATGTATTGCTTATCAATAAAAATATATAAAAATTCAGTAACAGGTTTCACTTTCTATTTTCTTCTATTTTCTATGTTGTTTGTGTACAACTTTTTTGTGTATAGCTTGTTTCTATAGTATTTCTATGTTACAAATGTTCTAGTTTAAGTAAAAGTGAAAGTGAGTTATTTTAATTTATTAGAGTAATTATTTTTTTGTAAAACTAAAAGAGAAAGAAATTTGTATTTGAAGTTTAGGATTGTGTGATAAATAAGTAATTAATTTTCTTTTGAAGTATAAACGATAAATAAATTAAAATAAAAAAAATCTTTAAAAGTAAACTTACAAAAAAGATTGGGAAGGGTGTGTATTAACTAGTAGAGGGAAGGGTTTTTTTGTTGTTGTTGAATGTCTCCACTTTGAAGCGATATCAATACGTACATATTAATTAAATTTTATAATCAACATCAATAATCTCTTAAATATATTATGAAATCACAAACTTTACACTAAATAAGAAATAAAATCTCAAAATAGATCTATATATAAATCGGGAGTACCTGCTTGACCATAAGTTGATCTGTTTTATGATAAAGTTTAAATTATTATATATTTTCATTAAATTATCTTTTTCATACCGGTTAACTCATAATAAATCACTCCACCAACGACTTATCAGTTTCTTTTTTTTCTCCCACTTTCTATCTCTATTTTTCCTCTTATTTTTTTTTCATTTAATTTTTTTTCATTTTTTTTTTCAAAATTTTTTATTTATTTTTCTTAATCGCACATATAGTGTGCCACATAGACTAGTAATAATAAACTCACGAGATTCTGATACTTATTAGAGTATAATTAGTAGATGAAGATCTATATTAAAGCAAATAAGAGACTTGAATATACCAGTAGTATATATATACTGTTATGTGTCAGAACTACACACATTTGAATAAATTTGATGGATCCTAAGCTTCTGCAAAAGCTTAACTGCCCACAAAAGGATACTAATCCACTTTATTTAGTTATAATCACATTTTATATATTTAATTTTAAATTAATCGTTCAAAAGGTTTACCTTCTTACTGATGCACAAAAGTAAATTAAATAGAGCAGATCATGGGTGTAATGATTATACTTCGCGAAATGGCTGAAATGTGGTCCTCTTGTATGCATGGTAGCCCCATTAATCTACCTTGATATAAGTGGCTTTACAGGTAATAAAATAACTACATTATGGAGACATTATAGTTTTTTTTGGAAACACATATAATATATACTCTATTTATTCTGCAAAAAAAAAAAGTATTATTTATAAAATTTATAAATTTTGATTTTTTTTCATTTTAAATATAATGTGTGTTTAATTTAGTAGTTGAACTTATTGATGTTGTATCATTTTATATTTTCATCAATAAAAAGATAACTTTTTTTTTTTTGCTGAAGAATGTCTTTATAAATAAGACTATTGATAGAATGGGTAGAATACTATATATAGATTAATTATGATTATACTCTCCCGACCCTAACAACTTTCTTGGTCAAGCATGTAAGTAACTAGAATCCTTCAATTACTTACGACTGAATTCTGATGGAAATTATGGTCGAAACTTTGATATAATTATGAAAAAAAGTTTATTAGTATTTGATGTGATATTGGTCGGAGTTAAACCAACTAATATTGGTTGAGTAGTGTCCATATGGGCAGAGGGGGAACTAGGGGGGGGCATCTGCCCCCCGTAGGGTGGCAGTCCAGGCGGCGGAATAAGGGGGGCGGAGGCGGGGAGGCGGGCGTCATGAGAGTCAATGACAGCTGAACAAATCTGAAGCGCCTCTGCTTCCGACTTCTTCTCCGACTAGATCTGAAGGTGCTTCTGACTTCTTCTTCGCCTCTGCTTCCGACTAGATCGAGAAGAATTTTGGTAAATTTGCCTCCACGACTTTTTTCTTTTTTACTTATTCAAATGGACTGTGCAGCTTGCTACGAGTTTTTGCTTGGTTTGCTGGTAGAACTGTTAATCAGGAATGAGTTTCATGATTTTTGATTTCCTTGTAAAATTGTATTTATGTGCTAATGTGATTTCAAGTTGGTCTAATGTTGTATAATAATCTAGGAATTGCAGGATTGTAGTTACATTACAGTGGTCTAATTTTGCCAAAATCAGATATTTTCCGGTATTTTGAACTTTGGCTCTTAATATAAATGTTTAATAGGTAACTTTGATGTGATTGCTACAATCAAGAAACTCAGTAATCATCTAGTTGGTCAAGTTTAAGAAAGTTCAGATTTGAAGAGAAGACACAACGAGGATTTTGACGACGCAATCCATAGGAATTAGGAAGAGAGCTGGTGGATTTTGGGATCTAGGAAGAATGAGCTTTTAATTACTGAATTAACAGTTGCCAATACTTACTTATGTCAATTGACTGGTGCGATTTAAAGTCTGTTCAACAATGACCAACTCCTAATGTCCAAATGAGATTGTGATTGGTTTTATTGGATTTTGATTTATCTTCTGTTGTCCATTTTGCTGGCATCTATGGACTATGGCGTGTTTGGACCTAGGTTCATTGTCTTGTTTTTTCCATGTTAGATTCTTTTTTTTCCTCTGCTGTTAATTGTTTATGTTGGGATCTGTTTTGTGGAGTGAACTTGTTCATTGCAAATCATGGCTGGGAATGAGTTCTTGCAGGTGAACCACGGCTGCCTTGTCGGGAGTCGCCGGCAGCTAGCCAACGGCATTAATGGCTTAATTCCGCTCCTTCGTGGCTACAAGAACCCACACCTTGTTGCTTCAGGACCTCCGAATCGCCTTTAAATTTTGACCCCCCTCAAATTTTGTTCTGGTTCCGCCACTGCATATGGGACAACTAAAAATTAGGGTCTTGCCCCAATGATTATCCCAACCCCTTGTGTACTAGTAAAAGGGTGTGAATTCAAATGTTTACGGTGACAAAGTAGTGAGCGTGAGTTTAAATTTTTTCTTAAATTAACAACAAAAAAAACGGTTAGGAATAGTTTAATATTTCTTCCGTCCTTAATTATTTGACGTTTTAGAGTTTTATTTATCTTTAATTATTTGACATTTGTTTAAATATAAGAGAATTAATGATATTTTTTTCAAAATTACCCTTCATACTCTTGCCTATTTTTTTTGATACTTTTAATTATTTCTCTCTCCTTATTCTAACAAAACTCTTCTGAAAATTTTTCGCTAGCTTAAGATGAAAGTTCTCCATCAAAATTAATATCAACATTCAAATCAAAATTATTTCTAAAAAATTCTTGATTTTCATTCAATTCATTCATTGGACTTTCTTCATCACTTGGAAGAATATTCAAATATATAATTCTACTTGTTGCCATGTTGGAGTTAGTTGTATTTTTTCTTTTTAAAAATTCATGTGGCCTACATAGTTTTTTTATAAAAAAATGGTAGAAAAGTTAAAAAAAATAAAAAATTGAACAAAATTTTTTTAAAGTGCATGGCGCCATTTTATGTGTTTAAAATGAAAAATATTAAAATTAACTTTTCAAGTTATGTATATTAGAAGGGAGATAGTGTAGATAATTTCTAAATAATTGAATACGTTTTTTATGGGGATGGATGGAGAAAAAGACCAATGAGTAAATGAGGCATGAGAGTTTTTTTATGAGATAATTATGAAAAAATGTGTAAGAGAGAGTATGAATAGCTATGATAAATGATGATTTAAAGGTATTATAGATAATTGAATACTATATTTAATGTTTTCTAATTATTATCTTAATTCTCGTGTCCACCTCTAAAACGTCAAATAACTCCCTCCGTTCCAGGATAAAAGTCATGGTTGACTTTTTGCGCATATTAAGAAAGATGATAAAATGATGTAGTAAAATTATTCATATTTAAATTCTCATTTAATTGCATAGTTTTCTGCACATTACTAGTGATGCTCCATAAATATGCACAGAGAATAGGAATATAACAATTAATAATAAGAGGTATATATTATATGCAAATTATTGTAAAAAATAGATCATTTAAAGTAAGTAGATATTTAATTTGAGACTATATAAAATAGTAATAAAAACTTTTATTCTAGGACAGAGGGAGTGTTTATTTATTTTTAAAAAATGTTCGGGAGCATTTTACCGACCTTCACGTGGGTAGAAGGCTGACATTAGAAAGGGTATTAGGAGACCATTGAAATTTGAAGCCCATGAAGAGGTTGAGTTGTTGGAGATTGGCGTCTGTCCCGAGTCCTTTTGGTAGGAGCCTCATCTTAGTGGAGGTTGTCGGGTTTGGTATCCAGAGCCCTCGGTAGGAGCCTTACCTGTTATGTGTGGTGTTCGGGGTCTGGTCTTGAGTCCTTTCAAGAAGCCTGGACTTGATGGTGGGATTGTTTGGGCTTGCACAGTGGGCTCTCCCGCGTGCAGAGTTTGGGGTCCTAGCCATAATTAAATAAGGTAACTCCATAGGTAGTGATTGGATTGGATTCCCCTTGCACCTTTTAAGGAGATTGTGTTGGACCCGGGTTATGGTAATTACCACGGTTAGGAGTCTAATCCGACTTGGAGAAGGATTCTAAGGTGGAGAGAGTACTATAAATATAAGGCCAATGTTACAATTAACAGGTAATACCTACTTTTGAGCACTAAACACTTAGCCTTCATTGTTAAACCTTGTGAAAGGCCTGTACTTATTCTCACACCGGAACTATCCCCCGGCGGCACAAGCCGTCAAGCTTCTGTGTGATCTATTATTGTGCAGGTTCTAGCTCGTGGATTCTGTGATTGGATGCGCCGACGAAACTTGGCGTTAACATTGGCGCTAGAAGGAGGGCTTTTAGTGTTCTTACAATCACAACCCAACTTTTCCGGTAACAGGCCATGGCAAGTAAGGAGAATAGTGCCTCTAACCAGGAAAAGGCAAAGACCCACCAAACCACACTGGTGAGGGGGTCGGTGAAAAATAGATTGGGCTCTCAAGTCCAGGTGATCAGGAGGAACCGACTGCTTCTCTCCGATGAAGACTCTTCCATGACAGCCATCATATCCCCAACCAGGCTAGTCGTGCGGATGAGAACCGTTCTCGGGCGTTGGAGGTTCACGGGAAGGACCGAGGGAGAAACGGTAGAGATCGGAGGGAGTTCATTCTCTTTGAAAAAGATGCAACATAACAAGGACGCCATCTTTGGCCCTCCGCCAAAGAAGAGGAACTCGAACAACAGATGGCGAAGGTGGCCGGAGAGCAGGAAGCCACCTCAAAAAGGCGTAGGCGTCGAAGTCGATCCCGGTCACCTCGATAGGGAGAGGTTGGAAACGAAAGGAGCAGGCATCGCAGTCGGTCACGAGAAGGCCGGAGTAGAACGAGGAGCCGTTCGCCAGACCGAAGATCGGACCATCCGGGTAGATCGGGACATAGGAGGAGGGACGCGACCCCTGAATACGGGAGGGACAGAACCCGATCGTCCCCTCGTAAGGAGGAGTCCGACCCCTCACCCGAAGGGTGGCTGAATTAGAGAAGTTGCTGTCGGCTAAAAATGCATTGGGGATGCCTTCGGCTTGCTTAGGGTCACCTTTCTCGCCGGAGATCAATCAGGAGACAGCCGACCCCAAAAAGAAGATGCCCCTGATGGAGACCTACGATGGGATAAGGGATCCGTATGACCACTCAGACGGGTATGACAGGCTGATGACATACTACGACCATTCTGATGCGGCCAAGTGTCACATGTTCGCAACCATTCAGAAGAAGAGCGCCCGAGAATGGATGGGGACCTTGGCGGTGAGATCAATTAATTCATGGAATGATCTTCGGGAGAAATTTCATACTCGGTTCAGGAGTAACAAGAGGCGGGGAAAGATCACTGCTTCACTCATGCAGGTCAGACAGAAGTCAGATGAAAGCCTAGGATAGTACGTCAAAAGGTTCCGAGAGGCTGTGGGGTCAGTAACAGAGTTAAACTCCCCGCAAGTCCTGGGATTTTTCACTACTGGCCTGAACATCGGGAAGTTGATGAAGGATTTGGTGATCAACCCTCTGGCTGACTTGAAAGAAGCTTTCCACCGAGCCGAGGGTCACATAGCAATAGAGGAGGCGATGGGGAACTTCAAACCGCACTCCCAATCTTATGAGAAGTCCAAGGATTGAGATAAACAGAGTTATCAGAAGCTAGATAATCAGGGGAGGTCAGATAATTACAGTAAGAAAAGCTAAAAGGGGGGAGGGTCGGGCAGCGGGCGACCACCTTTCCCAAATAAAAATGTCAACAAGGTTTATACCGCACTCAACACGGACCGAGCTAAAATACTGGAGGAGATGTGGAACAAGCCCTTTTTCGAACCATGCCAAGCAATCCCGAAGCCTGGGAAGAGGGGTTTGGACAAATATTGTGCATATCATCAGTGTCGGGGGCATATGACGGAAGAATGCAACAACCTGAAAGATCTAATAGAGAAGAACATCCAGAATGGGCAGCTGGTGCAGTATGTGGTCGGTTGAGAGGGTTCAGAAGTCCCTCGGGAGGAGAACAGGGATCCGACTCGGGAGGCACAATCGCAACTGCACCCACAAGCCCGAAGGGTTATTGATATGATATCGGGCGGGTCGGTAGGGCGTGTAACCAGAAGGAAGAGGAGTGGGCACCTCGAGGCCGTGTTGTCGGTAGTTGGTTCATCGCCCAAAAAGGATAGGGCATATTCAGGAGTATCCATCTCTTTTTCGGATGAAGATTATCCTACCGACCATATTGAACCACATGATGGGGCGCTGGTAATAATTGCACAGGTCGGGCCAGTACACATGAAAAAGATGATGATCGATAATGGGTCTTCGGTCGATATACTCTACACGCATGCCTATCAGAGGATGGATCTGGAAGGAAAGAAGATGGAACTGGGTGGAGAAGGCCCGTTGTACAGTTTTAGCGGAGACCTGATGCATGTCTCAGTCACCATCGAGTTACCGGTCAAGGTTAAGCCTGACCCTCAACAAGCGAAATAATGGTGAAATTTTTTGTAAGTACAAGTGGATTCTACTACAACGCCATCTTGGGGAGGCCGACATTAGCAGCATTACAGGTAGTGATGTCTATACCCCACTTCAAAATCAAGTTTTCGACACCGAACGGGATCGGGGAGGTAAAAGGTGATCTGGACACTGCCCGAAGGTGTTATCGGAATACTTTGATTTCCTCAGGGGTTGGGATCAGTAAACAGAAATAGACAATGGCCATCGAGATAGAGCCATTCACCGAAGGTAGTACTGAACCCATGACACTGCCGGCAGAAGAGATAGAAGATGTGGAGTTGATACCTGGGAATCCAGAAAAACTGATCAAGATTGGGGCATGATTAGCAGAACCACTACGAACATGTCTGGTGGATTTGCTTCGGGTGTATGCCTATATCTTCACTTGGGAGCCTAGCGATATGCCGGTAAAGCGAATCTCCAGAAGGCCGCATAGGTTGAATCTGAGATTCGAAGAGAAACCAGTGATACAAAAAAGAAGGATCTTCGCCCCGGAAAGACAGAAGATCAAAGATGAAGAGATTTCTAAACTGCTGGAGGCGGGATTCATCTTTGAGATCAACTATCCCGAATGGCTGGTGAATGTGGTATTGGTTTAGAAGCAAAATGGGAAGTGGAGGTTGTGCATCGACTACACGGATCTGAATAAGGCATACACAAAAGATTTCTACCCTCTACCCTCTACCCAACATAGACCAGCTGATTGATGCCACTTCGGGGTATGGAATGTTAAGTTTCATGGACGCTTTCTCGGGATACCACCAAATTTCGATGTGCAAGGATGACATCCCGAAGACAAGCTTCATCACTCATCGGGCTATATATGCGTATCGGAAGATGACATTCGGATTGCTGAATGCAGGGGCAACTTACCAACGGATGATGAACTTTGTATTCAGAAAGCAGCTGGGCCGAAGTATGGAAGTGTACGTGGACGACATGATCGTAAAAAGCATGTCAGTCCGAGATAATTTGGAAGACCTAGAAGACTGCTTCGAAACGGTAAGGAAGTACAAACTAAGACTGAACCCGACCAAATGTACCTTCGATTTGGGCTCAGGAAAATTTTTGGGATACTTGGTCAGCAAAAGGGGAATCAAAGCCAACCTAGAGAAGATTTCGGCGATCTTAGACATGAAATCTCTAAAGACATTCAAAGATGTGCAGAGGTTAATGGGCTTGATAGCTGCCCTTCGGAGATTCGTGTCAAGGTCAGCCGAAAGATGTTTACCCTTTTTTGACACCCTCAAGGGGCCGAAGAACGAGAAAAGTTTTTTAGTGGACGTCGGAATGCGAAGATGCGTTCCAAGGGATCAAAACACATCTGTCTTCGGCACCATTACTGATGAAACCAATCCCTTCGGAACCCTTATATTTATACTTGGCTGCAAGCCCGATGGCAGTTGGGGCAGCACTGGTATGAGACAAGGGAAGAAAGTAGTTCCCGGTATACTACGTCAGCCACGTACTTAGGGACGCAGAGATAAGATACCCGAACCTGGAAAAGTTTGCCTATGCCTTAATAATTGCCAGCAGAAAGCTAAGGCACTATTTCTAGGGTCGACTAATAGTGGTATACACGGATCAGCCGTTAAAGAAGATTTTGCATAAGCCAGAGGTATCAGGTCGGTTGGCCGCATGGGCGATGAAACTAACACAGTTTGCTATAGAATATCATTCCCGAACGGCAATCAAAGGGCAGGCCTTAGAAGATTTCATGGTAGAATGTTCTTTTACAGAGTTAGACGTGAGCACGATGGCCAAAGCTCAACAAAGGCCGACCTTGTGGACGTTGTACGTGGATGGATCATCGACTTTGGACATCGGCGGAGTAGGGGTTATTCTAACAAGTCCCGAAGGGTTCAAAGTCCAGCAGGCGATTCGATTTCAGTTTAAGGCCACGAACAACGAAGCAGAGTATGAGGCCATCCTAGCAGGAATACGATTGGCTCAGAGCTTGGAGGTACAGAAGTTGGTCATCTACAGTGATTCTCAGCTGGTGGTCAAGCAGTTGTCGGGTGAGTATGAGGTTCGGGGGGCAAAAATGTCAAAGTATCTGGCCGAAGTAAAGGATAAGCTCGCATGCTTCGCATCGCACAGTTGTCAGGGGGTGGATCGGTCAGATAATATAATAGGAGATGCCCTAGCGAGACTGGAAACCACCGAAGCAAGCTCCTTCCACAGATCGGTATACCTGGAGGTTCTAGAACGGCCCAGTGTTCCGAAGACAGAAGTGCTAGCTCTGGACCGACTTGACTGCTGGCTGACGCCTTATATCTCCTACTTGGCAGATGGGATTCTCCCTTCTGATCGAATCTTAGCGAGACAGATCAAGCACCAAAGCTCAAACTTCGTCCTCATCGATGGGGATCTATACCGAAAGGCTTTCAGTTCTCCCCTACTCAAATGCTTAACTCCCTCAGAAGCAGACTATGCACTCAGGGGAGTACATGAAGGGATTTGTGGGGATCAAATGGGGGCCAAGTCACTGGCACACAAGATTTTGAGGTAGGGGTATTACTGGCTGACTATCTACACTGAGGCCAATGAATTAAATCGGAAGGTGTCCCAAGTGTCAATTGAACAAAGACTATCCCACATCAACCTCTAGAAGAAGAGTCAGATTCGGTCTTATCCCCGATTCCTTTCTTTGTATAGGGAATCGATATCCTAGGGCCTCTGCCGAAGGCCAAGGGATAAGTTAGCTTCGTGATTGTGGCTATCGACTATATTGCAAAGTGGGTTGAAGCCAAACCACTACAGAAGATCACCGAACAAGAATGTCTGAAATTTTTCAAAGAAGGAATCGTTTATCATTTTGGTATTCTGATGGCAGTGGTCTCTGATAACGACATACAGTTTGTGGGGTCGAAGTTCGAGGGCTTCATGAAGGAGTTGGGAATTCAGCATCGCAAGACCTCAGTCGCTCATCCTCAATCGAATGGTCAAGTGGAAGTGATTAATCGCACCCTGCTCAACGGGATAAAACGAAGGTTGGATGAATTGAAGAGTAGGTGGCCCGAAGAGCTACTAAGTGTTTGTGGGCATATCGGACTACTCTGAGGACAACAACTGGAGACTCTCCGTTCAGATTGACATATGGGACCGATGCACTTATACCAGTTGAGATCGGATCCCCCACTCTTTGGGTCAGTCAGTACAAAGAGCTATACAATGAAGACGGTCTGAAAATAAATTTAGATCTGCTAGAAGAGGTTAGGGACTCTGCCATGTTGAGGTTGGCAGTCTATCAGCAGAGAATAGCTCGACATTATAACCAAAAGGTGAAGCCGAGAAGGTTTGCAGTAGGCGATTTGGTCCTCCGGGAGTCGGAGGCATCAACCCCTGTAACACGGCAAACCGATGCCTAAAGCGAGAGGACCTTATGAGGTGGTAGAGGTGCCAAGTCGTACATACCGGCTTGAGCAATGGATGGTTCGGAAGTAAAGAATACATGGCATGCTGGAAGACTTAGAAAATTTTACCAGTAATAGTTATGTCATTCTTTTCTTTATCCATGTAACCGATCAATCTTAAATGAAAGTTTTCTTTAGAGATGCTAACTTCATCTATATTCATATGATTCTTAATACTCGAACGGACAAACTTCGGACACAATCCGATTAGAAGGTTCGAAAAGACACCACTGATCGAGATAAGTCACGAGTATAACTGATCTAGAAAAATATAAATTTTTTATTCAGGCAAGCTTCGGGCATTATCCGATTAAGAGGTTCGGGAAGATACCACTGATCGAGATAACTCACAAGTATAACTGATTACAAAAATTTATAAACAAAAATATTCCATTTCATTCATACTTTGAAGTTTTACAAAACCCGATCGCTTACGATTCGGGCAAAGTACTAATAAAAAGTACAATGGTAAAAGTAAAAAAAATATTTATAAGTCATAACAATATTTATTCAGGAGGAGGGTCATCTTCGGCTTCGGATTCTCCATCAGAGGAATCAAGGATGGAGGCATCGAGCCCAGCAGCAGTCAATTTGGTTCGAGCCTTTTCACGATAAGCTTCATACCCATCACCAAACTGGGCCATGACCTTCTCATTCAAGACCTCAGACTCTTCATATTCGGCCACCGCTTGCTGCTGGGCCTCGATGACCTTTTATGGAAAGGAGTTGACTTCAGCGGTTAAACTGGTGTTCTCCCGCATGACCTACATCATTTTATCCATCATTTCTGAAAATTTCTCCTGCAGGGCGTCAACAGTCTTTTCCCGATCCTTGACCTCCTCAGTTAGATGATCCCTATCCACCAGAAGTGATGTGTACTTCTTCTCGAGCTCCTCATAATGACGTTCAGCTCGGGATGCCTTATTTCGGGTCTCAGCGTGGAGATCCTGTTCCTTCTTCAAGTCCGAGTTCAGGCCTCGAACCTCCGCTTCAAGAAGCATCACGTTCGACCTCAGCTGAACTTCCTTTTTTGTGGTTCGAGCGAGGGGAGGAATAGCTTGAGCGAGAATGGCATTGGTCTGCAGTAAACATGTATATCAGCTATCGAAACTAAAACTCTAAGTCTGCAAGAACAAGATAAACAGTATTAAAGTTACCTGGCACTGAGCCCGGACGTAGGCCACCAAATACTCTTTGGAAGAAAACCCTTTAAATCGTTCGTCATCGCCCGAAAGCTTAAAGTGATCGAACAGAGTGAACGGGAACACTTTCGAGGGGCTTTTGGGCCAACAAGTTGTTGGCAAACCGTGGGAGGAGCTCGGTCCGGAGGAAGGGGTGGCGGTGATGTTGGGATCGGCAACATCAATTTGTTGTTCCGGCTGTTGTTCAGAAGCTTCGGTTAGTCGGGGTTTTTTGGATCGAGGCTCGAGAGGAGCCTCCTCGGTGTCCTTCAAATCCTCGATCACTTCGGTTTGAGGAGGAGGTGGCGGAAGGGTCGGCTTTCAGGAGAGTTGACGAGACGATTGTGGTGGGAACTTTGGCGGTCGGCTTGGAAGACTTCCTGGACTTCTTCAGCAACACCGCTTTCTCCGCTCGGCTCATCTTCAGAGCCACTTTGTTGATGGTCGGGGGGTCGGGATCGGAAGTGGACCCCACCGACAGCTCTGTAATGGGAATGGTCTCTTCGTCGGGAGAGTCGTCGGTTATTGGTGGTCGGATGGGTTCGTTGACAACGGGGAAGGGTATCAAAGAGTCATCGGCGCCTTTGGGTTTGAAAATGGTCACTGCACAAAGGATAGGGGGTTAAGACAGAAACTATCTGATAACAAAGAAAGAAAATCGACGGGTATAACGAAATACTTACGCCCATGTTTATACAACCAGGCTTCATTTGACAGAACCACCAGGCTCCATTCAGTCTTGGACAACTTCTTGTAGAAAACTTTGAAGGCGGAGGCCCGATCCTTGGGGAATTTGGATACTTTTGCGATAACGTCATCAAGATGGGCCCAGTTGGGAAGAAGTTGGAGGTCGGTTCCTTTTGCGAAGATCCATTTGTCATGTCAGCCCTTGTTACTCGAAGGGGTTTTGATGAGGACTGATCGGTTGGGTCGTTTGGTTAGCTGCCGAAGGCCAGGTTCTTTCGACCCGTCAACGGTGAAGAAGGCAAAGAAGAAATTAAGGCCAGGTGTGACCCCTATCTCCTGACACAGGGCTATAAAGGATATTAGGTGAATGTACGAGTTCGGCACGAGTTGTACGAACCCGATACCCACGAAGCAGAGGAAGGAGGAGATGAACTCGTGGAGTGGGAACCGAACCCTATATTTGAATAGATATAGGGGAACGGTGACCCACTCTCCTTTGGGCCTCCAGAACATTTTCTCTTCGGGGTTTGGAGCCCGAAGCTTATATTCTTGGGGAATGTTGAAAAGGGATCGGATGTTTGGGATTTGAGAAGAGGTGATGGTGGAGGGGGTGTGGAGATGAGAGATCTCTTTACTAGAATGGTAGGCGTTTTGGATTCTAGCTTCGGTACTTATCGAAGTGGGCACGACAGAGGAAGTGGTGATGTCAGTAGGAGTCACCGATAAATCGACCGAAATTAGGTCGCCGGTGGTGACGGAGGGGGGAATTGGTTCAATAGTTGGGGGAGGAGTGTTAGAATCAGCCATTTCGTATGTGTACAGAGAGAGGAAGACACAAATGTGGAGTTTTGAGGAGGAAACGAACAACAATAATGATCAAAAACTAACAAAGTAGATGAAACTGGTGAGGTTTGGGGAAGAAATGAGCTCGCCGAAAATCGCCCTTGCCGGGAAAATTAGGCAAAGAGTTTAAAATTGAGAAATCTGGAAAAGTGATAATGAGGAGGAAAAAGGGGTTTTTATAGGTGTAGGTGCACGTTACCCAAGGGCGGCTATTAAATGCTCAAGGTGGGACCAAGCATGGAAAGGCGTGCAGCGTTTCGAGAAATGAGGACAGACCATTTAACTTCCCCAGACAACTCATCATTAGCTGTCGTGACCTTTCACACACCTGACCTCTCAAGTCTCCGATTATAAGTATATTACAATCAGAGACTGGGGGACAATGTTCGGGAGCATTTTACCGACCTTCACGTGGGCCGAAGGCCTGACATTAGAAGGGTATTAGGAGACCATTGGGCTGAAGCCCATGAAGAGGTTGGAGCTGTTCGGGTCGGCGTCCGAGTCCTTTTGGGCCAGAGCCTCATCTTAGTGGAGGTTGTCAGGTTCGGTATCCGAGCCCCTCAGGCTGGAGCCTTACCCTGTTGTGTGGTGTTCGGGGTTGGGTCTTCGAGTCCTTTGGGCCGAAGTCCAGACTTAATGGTGGGATTGTTTAGGCCTGCACAGTGGGCTCTCCCACGTGCAGAGTTTGGGGTCCTAGCCATAATTAAATAAGATAATTCCAAAGGTAGTGATTGGATTGGATTCCCCTTGCACCTTTTAAGGAGATTGTGTTGGACCCGGGTTATGATAATTACCACGGTTAGGAGTCCTAATCCGACTTGGAGAATGATTCTAAGGTGGAGAGAGTACTATAAATATAAGGCCAAGGTTACAATTAATAGGTAATACCTACTTTTGAGCACTAAACACTTAGCCTCCATTGTTAAACCTTGTGAACGGCCTGTACTTATTCTCACACATCTGAGCTATCCCCGCCAACACAAGTTATCAAGCACACGTGTGATTTGTTATTGCTGAGTTCTATAGCGTGGATTTTGTGATTGGACGCCTTGTAGCCGAAACTCAAGCGTTAACAAAAACCTTATGTTACTACAGTTTAATCCTATGGTTTAAACATGAACATAGGGAAAGGGCTAGGAAGAAAATTTTAGAAAATTTACTTTGCTATGAAACGGTTATTGTGACTTTGTTTGAGAGTAGATTTAGTATATATTTGGTTACTCAACGTTTGTAGTATTTAGTACGTTTAAAGTAATTGAAAGTTTAAATACATTTGAAAATTTTATTCATTTAATAATAATTTATTTTAAACACAACTTATTTAACTCATAAACATAAAGTTTGGACCTGAAATACAACATATCAAAATTAGTACTGTCCATTAAAAGGTCCAAATACTACAAACGTTGATAGCTAAACAAATCATTCGCAAAAAAGAGATTGCTTACCAACATGTCACTTTTGGTATAATGCAATATCTTTAAATACTTTTTGATTGTATCATACACATCAATTTCAATTTTATACTACTTACGAGTAACCTCGTGGTTACATTTGTAACGTTTGGCACCGAAGGGATCTAGAAGAGGAAGAGCTAAGCTACCTAAGTATTAAAAAGAATTAAGCCCTCCAAATTTTAATATTTTGTACTCAGGCCATAAGATTTTTGTTAATTTTTAGTAATTAAATTATTTTATATTCAAGCAAATCACAGTCTCAAAATGTCTGGGAAAAGGTCCAAAAATACCCCCGACGTTTACCCCGATATCCCACTTACACCCTAAACTAATTTTTGTTCCCAAAAGTATCCCTAACGTTATAATTTTTGGGTCGAATGTGCCCCTCCCGTTAACAGACATACCACGTAGATAAACGTGACTGACAACTGGACAAATTTTGTCGACGAGGCATGAAGAGAGAGCTAATACAATATTAATTGAAATAATACAATAAAAAAAAATCAAATCCAATATATTCACTTTTTAGATCTCTCATACCTACCCAATGATTTCGTCACCTAAAGCTAAACATCACCCAAATACAATAAAAATGGAACTCAAATTCAGGCCACAAAGACCTTGTGTATTAAGAATTTTGGGATTGGATTAAATAGATTTTACTTGTTCTGATCATGCTCTGTTTTTGATAAAAACAGAGGAGAAAATGCATTTTGTAGCACAGAGTGTAGATATAGGCAGATGTTGGTGTGTTAATGATTAACATCTTATCTCCATCTCCTTTAACAAAGTCTAGGTGGTAATAAGGCTTTTCATTAACATGGTGGATAAAAGGAAGGAGAAGTATTGTAGCTCTAAAGCTTCAAGATCTGCAACTGCTGCTGATATTTCAAATTCCCTTTACAGTAGTAATGGTGGTTGCATTAGAAAATGTTGTCTAGTTTGAAAGAGTACTTGTACGCATAGTAGGAGACGAAAGCAATTGAATATTTGATTATTGAGAGGTTTGGATTTCAAATGTTTGAATGACAAGTATTTGTTCAATTGCACTACAAGAAAACCAGTCATTGCCGACGGGCACTGCCGTCGCCTATGACCATAGTGCCGTCGACATTGAGGTCATTGGCGACGACATATGCCGTCAGCAAAACCGTCCCCCCCACAGGTTGTCGCCTCTGGCTCCCGTCGCCAGTCATCGGCATCATTGTCATTACCGACGGGACTCATTGGCCAAGTTGAGTAGGGCTTTGTGTAAGGCCCGTTAAACGGATTATACCGATCAGTAGCAAGTCCAAGCCTAACATTGCGAACCTCTTCAGCAAACGAGGGGTGCTTGTTATCAAAATTTTTCCACTCAAACCCATCTGCCGGTTGCGTCAGTTGACCTTCAACTATGTCTCGTGTAGAGTGCCACCTCATATCCTCGGCGGTATGTGTTGACATAAACAACCGCTAAAGCCTCGGGGCAATGGGAAAGTAACATAAGATCTTTCTCGGCATGTCTTTTCCCTTTTTTTCATTGCTGCATTCACGATATCTACTTGTACCACAAATATCACATGACCTCTTATCTTTATTAACATCACCGTAATACAACATACAATCATTCTCACAAGCATCAATCTTCTCATACCCTAGATTGAGCCTTTTGACCATTTTCTTCACATCATAGTACGACTCGATAAATTATTACTGCGCGGTAAGCACTCCTTCACAATGCTTATGATTCATTAAAACCTCTCCTTCTGATCATGCTCGTTCTTGAAGTGTAAAAACTTAGTCACGCAGAGATAAGGCAGTGTGCTTTTTCGTGTCCCAGTCATACGATTGGCGTCATTGCTTCATGCAATAACTCATAGAAACCCTTAGCCCCATCATTCGGCTCTTGCTTTCGACGCTTCATCGCCATCCTTGTCCAGTATTCCCTTGGAAGTATGAACCGTTAGATTTCGACAATCATGTTAAGATGCGATCAAAGGTTTCGTCACCTCCGGATTAGGTTCGATTCATGTTCATCCAACCAGGTTTCCCCATGATAGATCTATGTCGTATAACCCTTTTTGAACCCATACGCAAATAATTCGCACATGACATCACTCCTTTCCTTCCACACTTCATTCACACACCTCTTACAAGGACATCTGATCTCATCGCCGCTGACTTGCTCAAACGCGAAGTTGAGAAACTTTTCAACCCCACTACGATACTCAGAGCTAAGCCCACTCCTATCGGTGGCTACCCTACGTTCCATCCAACTCGATCAGCGAAATCTCGGACAAGTATGCATTATATATATGGAAAGTTAGACAAACACAATCAAGTCTCCAAGTTAATGTATATGCAAGCTTATGAGTTTTCTAACTTCATCTCCCACTCTAACGGGTCAGGTTTCTATCCCATTCTCGGATGTGTCGCCTCACTGATGCCAACAACTTGAACACATATTTAAATTTTTCAAAAATTTCGGCAGCACCTCCCCGTGGTCTTCAAGTACACGAAATAGACTAACACATCATAGTCTAAATATGCACTCGAAGAACATCAAGAGATATATACTGACCAAAAATTCAAAAAATTTAAAGACGTGCTCAAGTCGTTAACACCGACCTAAGTGAGATCGAAACATACAAGAACAGTCCCAAAACGGGGACTATTTGAGATTCACCCCTACTAAGTGAATCTCAAATGGGTTTCTAAGCTTCCTAAACTATATGAAAATATATGTACATGTGAAAGTAAGGATTATTCTATATAACTACACATTCACTTTTCAAACCATTAATGCCAACAATGTGAAGCAAAATAAGTTTCATTATGTTAGTAATAATGAGAGGTGTTAGTAATCTATTTCTTTCCTTTTACTCATTCATTAAAAAATACAAATAGCAACACTATTCAAATATTATCTTTTATTTTTTTATCCGGTAAAAATCTACGAACCCAACAATGCTAATTTTTGAGAACATAACCGACCTATCAAAACCTAAAATCTTTCAACAAATCAAAAAACACGTATGTATGAGCATATGTATTATCATTTAATACTCAAAAAAGATAAGGAAAAAACATTCAAAGAAAGGTAAATCAACATTGGATATAAATTAAAAGCGTGTTGACTTCTACTTTTGTTCATATGTTAAAGACAAGCAAACACACAATGTAGGAAAGATATATATCAAAAGAATAGAAAACACGAAATTGAAGCAAGTCCAAATGCTCAAAGACCAAATTTTGTACAAAAGAGTTACCTCTTTCTACTTACGCAAGAAGCATATTAATTCTTTATCAACTATGGTGGCTTCATCACATCCAAGATGATAGCATGATCAATTTGTTATAAAATTGTGGATTTGAACCCATAAATTACGATTAAGAGATTGTTTATGATTTAGAGAGAAAACTTGAAAGAACATAAGTGGTGTTTGCCCTCGGGAAAGATGATGTACAATATAAAACTATATATTCAACTAGCATTACATTTACAGCAGAGCTTATGACATCTTACTTGAAGAATATAACACATACTATATGCGACAGATTTGAATTAAGTAAACATCTCTTGGCTACCAAATTGGCAAATTCTGAACGACTTCTTCATAGAATGACTTTCACAGAGTTGTTTTTTTCATATGACAACCCTATGTAGTGTTTTTAATACCAGGTTCCTAAACTGAAAGTCGTATTTGCAAGTCCGTAGTCACAACTAACAAATCCAATGTCCAATGTATTGCACCAGATAATAATAATTAGAATAATGAGATATGGCTATATATACTGAGATATGTTATGACAAAAAAGGGAATTAAAGTTTATCTACCATGTAAAGAACTCAAACTAGCTTGTGAGAACGTTACCAAAGTCATTAAGAGACGTAACAATTTCGTAAAGGCAACGACAAAATCATTGTCACCAGTTAACGTCAAAATCTACCTCAATCCCAGTCCTAATTTGTTCCACTTACTGCTTAAGTTTAAACAAGACACACACCCCATTAACAACTCCTTAACAACTCCTTAAATAAGTGGATAAATAATCAAGAAAACATTTGATTGCAGGTCTTGAATTCAAAACACGTGATAAACACTAAGCAACTTAACATAAACAAATATAGCAACTAAAATACATACAGAGACCAAATTTTGTACCTTTTGCAACCACAGTGAGAGTGGCGACTGGGAAATGGCAACAATAGAGAGATGGAGGAATGGTACCTCTAGAAGCTCAAAGAATACGCCTCTCCTCCACACACATATACAAATGATGTCAAAAAAATGCGAATGCGAAGTGGTGGTAGAAAAAATGGCGAAATGAGAAGTGGTAGGAAAAAATGGGCTCAAGCTGCGGTAATTTGGAAATGATGATGGATGGGGTGACAATCAATTCGGCAAATCAATTGAAAGTTATGTTAATCTAGGCTAATAATCAATGGCGAGGAGTGGGGAAAATGAGAGCGAAAAATCAAAAATAGAGAAGGAAGAAAGTTAGAGTCGTTGCCGTCGCTGATAGGGCTAAAAATAGAATTTCATTATCAACGGCAATGTAGTCGCTATTAACCCCGTCGATAATGACCTATTGGCGACGGCAATCCCGTCGCCATGCATTCTAGTCCCCGTCGCTAGTGACTTTTCACTCCACCGCGAAATTTTCCCACCAAATAATACCTCATTACCGACTGGACTCATTCACGATAGCTTGCCCGTCGCCATTGACCTTATTATCGACGGTAACACTGTCGTCGACATTACACCCGTCGGCAATGACCCTTTTTTTGTAGTGTTGTACAAAGAATATAGTCTTGAAGCTAGACTATCATCTACAAAATTGGCCTGTCTCATACATTTTCAAACCTTATACATGCAAGTGAGAACCTTTTTCGAAAACATGTAGGGTGCAAACATCACACAACACTTATCATTCTTAAATGCTTACTGTCCATCTAGATGAGAATAAGTGAAAACAAAAGATGCAAAATTAGAGGAAACTGTGCTTATCACTCATTAGAATTCTCAGAGAAGGGGAGTGAAAAGAAAATCAGACGAAGATCTCATCTCACTCTAAAATATTACTACCAAATCTTTCCTTCCTTCTCTCCAGAGATTGTAATCTCATCTCTTTAATGTCTCTCCATCCTATTCTGTCCGAGAAAATAAATCTAACACCATCGCTCCACCGTACCATGCACCTACATCACTGATTCACAAGATCTGGCCGGTGTTAGAGTTGGAGACGATGAAATTCTTGGACGAAAGAATCCCCAAACTTGCGTAGTTGTCGCTCTCAGTCGGACCCTCGTCTGCAGATCAAAATCCACCTCCTGCAAATCAAATCCACCTTCACTCCCTCGTCGCACATGTTTCCCCTTCATCTTCCATACTAGATCTGATCTTCCCCGCTAGATATGAAATCTACACACATCGTCGGACTTTTTGCTCTTCTCATCTCCGTCAACATCTTTCTTATTCTCTTTGTTATTCTCGTCTTTGTTTTTCTTCGTCATTGGAGAGAGAATTTTCACTTTCTTAGTTTTCTGCTAGATTTCCTCTCGGAGTTTAGATATGAGAAGAATGGTGGGTTTAGAGAGAGAAAATGAATATGAATTTTTGGGTAATAAAAATTTGTGTAGGTGTCAGCCTTGTCAGCAAAATTTGTCTAGCTGTCAGTCACGTTTGTCTACGCGGTATGTTTGTCAACGGGAGGGGCACATTCGATCCAAAAATTATAACATTAAGGATACTTTTGAAAAAAAAATTAATTTAAAACGTAAGTAGAATATCAAGATAAACGTCGGAGTCATTTTTGAACCTTTGTCCAAATATGTCTATGGTCCAAGCAGGAATAGAGATCTTAACGGGCTTGGGGGGCAGGCTACCCATAGATTTTGAATTTTTATTTTTAAGTTCTATATATTTTGATATTTGTTGTTACTGGTACTTCAAACTTTTTGTGAAATTAAGCATATACTATATACTTAGTCTATGTTTATTTGTAAAAAAAATATGTTTGGGACTATTTTATCATATCATAGTGGATTAATAGTCTTTTAAATAATTTTATGAATTATTTTTATTATTTCTAAGACTATTTATGAGATATTATAGAATCTCATAATAAATGTAGTCTCTCTATTTTAAGCTATCAAATAATTTGATGGGATTAATAGTACCACGTTAAGGGACTAGTAGTCTCGTAAAAGGATTAAATAGTTCAAAATAATACTAAATTAAAATAAATAATCTAATCCAAAGTATTCTTTTTAAAAAAAATATAGCCGGGAAAAGATAGTAGGTCGAATTTTTACATTATAACAACTTTTAGTAATAAAATTAGTTTATACGTTATCAAGCCATATTTAAACACATTTTCATGGGATACTTTTTTTTAAAAACCTCATTTTCGTGTTATAGCAATGCATAGATATAATGTCATAATATCCATAAATTCGCATTAGCAGCGAAAGTTACAATAATAATTATGTTTAAAAATACCTCCAATTGACTTTTAAAAATTAATAGTACCGTTCACGACTATCATTTTTCTTTTTTCATGAAAGAAGATGTTGCTATGTGGGTCTTTAATTAAACAACCATTTGTTTTATAATCACGCGGCTAAAGCTGTGTGCTTTCATTTTAGTGGAAGGATTAAGGGATCCTAATTTTCCAACTTTTTCACCCCTTGTCTTTTCTTTATTCTTTTTCCTCCTTTAACTATCTTTAAATAATTAAATATATTTTGGCTGATGTCTGGATTGTGATTTATCTTCTTTTAAAGCGACATTCAGATGGCATAATACAATAATTATTTCCCAAGTACTAATATAATATTAATTTTTGACTTTATGTTTTCGGGATGTTTTTCATTGTCCTAATAAGCATGAATATTCATTATAATAGTGATAATATTCTCTCCTTTTAGTAGTTACGCAATAAAAGAATCTCATTTTGAATTTTAGGCTATGTTTGTTTATAAAAATTATAATTTTGGGATTATAAATTATGAAATTATAATTTATTATAGTCTAAGACTATTAATTCTTGAATTAAATAGTCCTAATCACGTATTTGTTTTTTTATAAAATTATTCATAGAATAACTTAAAATAATCTCATGTTATGTTTGTTTTTTTCCGGATTAATTAAAGGATTGAATTAAAAAATATCGTTTGAACTATTATACCTTTATCAATAATAACATATTTTAAACTTATTTATATATTAAAAAATAATAAACAATTAATTAAAAATATTTAAATAAGTGATTATATTATTCATTGATCATCGAAAAAAACCTACCATCACCCCCTACCCCCTACCCTTTACCCCCATCCGCCGATCCCCATCCCCAACCCTAAAGAAATAATATCCCCACCCCACCTCCCCCACCCCCACCCCCCCCCCCACCCCCACCCCCACCTTACCCCTAACCCCCCTACTCCTACCCTACCTCTACCCCTACCCCCACCCTCACCCCCACCCCCACCCCCTATGCCCACCCCACCTAACCTTAACCCCACCCCACCCCCACCCCCACCCCCACCCCCCACCCCACCCCCCACCCCACCCCACCCCACCCCACCCCACCCCCACCCCCCCCCCCCCACCCCCCACCTCACCCTCACCCTTTACCCCTACTCTACCCACACCCCACCCCTAACCCTAACCCTACCCCTCACCCCACCCTTAACCCTACCCCATCCCCTCCCTTACCCCTACCCCTACCCCTACCCCCACCCCCACCCTACCCCCACTATAACAAAAAAGGCTTATCAATGACCGCGATATGGTCATGAGATAACTATTAGTAGGATCGCGTGCTATCATTAATAATATTAATCGCGAATAGGTATTTGGATGGACCGGATGGATGGACATCAATTTTGATAATGATCATAATCGCGATCAGATCTGTCATTAATATGACTCATCTTTGAGTCATCTATCAGGTGTGACGTGGCACATTTGTCAATGACAGATAATAGCGACCGTGATCGATCGCTAACTTCAAGAAAAAGGTAACGCATCATCGTTATTAGATATAAGCGGCCGCGTCGCGATCATTGATGTGTTTTTTATAAAATATTTTTCCTATTTTATTGATTTTCCAAAAATAACCTGCTTTGTACCGGCTTTCTATCCCAACACACGGCAGTATATATAAGCATCCATCCATGATAACTACCATATGATAAACATTCATCCATGATAACTACTATATGATAAACATCCATCCATATAATGGAATCGTAAACCAACACAAAACAATACAATCGTAAACATCCATATAATAAAATCGTAAACCAATACAATTGTCCAAGGAATGAATCTAAAAGAGTACAAGGCTTTAAAAATCTAAAAAACAAGTTTAGCAAGGCTTTAAAAATCTAACATGACTGGTCTAGCTCTTCATGGATCATCCAAATTAGTACCTTGTAATTAACAAAAGAATAAAACATATATGTTACATGTGTTGATACTGCTATGACTTGGAGAAAGCTAAACAATAGACAATGTAGTGAAACATATAAGTAAGACAGTGACAGTAATAATATCGATATATATACCTGGTCACCACCCTGATGCTGTGATGCTGCTGCTGCTGCCACTGCATCCGCCAACTCATCAGGACTTAGAGAATGCAGATGCCCGCCCAGTATACGAAGAAGATCACGATTCTGACAGATCGCTCTCTCACGGTCCAAGAAGAGTATGATAAATTTGGATGACACGATGATATGTAGACTGGGTAGCAGAGAGTCACTGTGCCTTGATGGTCGGATGTCATTTTTGTCCTTGGCCTTTAACATAGTTTTGCTTCACAACGGACGCCCTCTCCCACAATTCTTGATCAATCGACGGACGTGGGGTGCCTTCAGGATAGCGCTCGTTCATTAAGCCCTTATAAGTGTCCTGTCAGAAGGTTAACAATTAAATAGTTAAAAATAAATAAAAAATGTTAAAAAGGTCGTCACAATTTATAAACAACATATTAGTATAAAGTTAACTTATTGCCGCTATCTGAACAGCATCAGGTAGACCATCACGGCTGGCCACATATGTGACGCCCCCAAAATAGGTCCACACGACCCATTCTGAATCGCCAGATATCGTACTACAAAAATCAAATACAAACTTCATTTATACAACTATTGAACTGTCGTGCAGAATACAACCACAGTTAAACTATGAGTTTTAATACAAATGTATGTAACTCTCATGGTGCCTTGACCACAACCTTACAATGGTACTTTATATAAAAGTACAATCAAAAACTATTTTAGAAATTAAAATCTTTGGGAAGTGCTCAAGGAAACCTTCGTACATGGGAGGCCATGCGTTTAGGTTATGATAGATATCATATGTCCACTGAATTATCCTTGGTTGACCCAATAGTCTCCAAAGAAAAATAAGAAGATTGTTATCATCTTCTTTCCAATGGTGAGTCTTCTCTTGACATATAATTTATCTCCGTTTTCTCCAATTTAGAATTATATTTCAAATAAACTCCAAGATTATATAGGTAGTGCTCGTAGATATACTCAGCAAATGGATGTGTACAACCCTGTCTTATGATAACACGAGGTTGTATGTCATTAGTCATCTTGTATGATAATGGCAAAACACCCTTCCAAAGTTGGGTTCACCTCACCCTATTCGGTTCACCGAAATTAAATATCAAATGACGTATACAATACGACACACTTATCTAAAGTTCTCAATAAAATTATTTCCATACTATTTAAGGAGAACCTCAATGACTATAGACCAGATTCTCTATTCCTGTTATCCCATTTCGATTTCTAAGAACACTCTTATTACGAAAGGAATTGTGAAGCAAAAGGGTGAAAGCACAACTAGCTCAAGAAAGAATATCATGACTAAAGATAATTTACATCATCAATAGCCTTCATTAGTAATAAATCAGAGATTTAGAACATATGGTAGATGATAAAACTTTTCAACCATAGTTGCAGCGGAATGAGCAATCCATTAGAAGAGTGAAATAGACCATCATGTCTATTATCTTCTCCGTGTTAAAAGTCCACCAATAATGTTTTATCCCTATAACATCAATCAACAATTCCTGTCCACAATCATATGAATAACTCATAATCATAATTGTGATTCTAAATTTCTCTTCGCACCTAGGACGAAGATAATTTTTATCACCTATCTTTACCTGAAACATCAAAAATCATGGTTATACCAAATCACAATTCCTGCTCATAATCATACTAATAAATTCATCTTTGCACTACGGCCAAAGAAATTTATTAACAATTCATCTTTGCACTACAGGGCAAAGACATACAACTGTATTTTAGAATAATCAAGTAGAGCATGATATCTATTATCTTTTACGGATTAAAAGTGTATAATCAATATTTATCGCTGAGACTCAGCTTAATAAATAATTCACATCATCGAATCATCCCTGCACTACGGCCAAGGATATTCATGTAATCATCAATGGTCATGATTATATCGAATAATCCCTGGTTATAATCATACCAATAACTGTCCATCAATGCACTACGGGCCATTGAGGACTTTTACCACATCATCAATAACATTACGGGTCATGATTATACCGAATGATCCCTAGTTATAATCATACCAATAAACAGTTCATCTATGCATATAAGCCAAAGATACTCATCAATTAATAGTTCATCTTTGCACGTAAGCCAAAGATATACAACTGTAAAACCAATAATCAACAAAGACATCCTCGCACGTAAGTTCAAAGATATACAATCAGTAAAACTAATAATCAACGGTCCATCTTTGCATGTAAGCCAAAGATATACAATTGTAAAATCAATAATCAACAGTCCATCTTTGCACGTAAGCCAAAGATGACTTTGCATCACAATATAAGCATGAAGATGATGACAATGATATAAACATTAATCAAACGAAAACAAGGATAAATTTTAAAGACTTTAAATTTATCCAGAGTTTAAAATATCCAAATGTTATCAATCACTTAATAATCTCATAATCTAATATCATCAATATTATAATAATATTTTAATCATTTTTTAAACTTATAAACAATTTATTTTAATTATTTACACTTTACCCAATAATGCATTTAATCATTCAAAAATTCCATACTCATAAGATTTTATCACCAATGATTAAATCCTTCATCAAAAATCTGCATATACTTTATATAGGATTTCCAAGCCATAAAATCTTATTTACCAATTTTTCAACTTCACATAACATATTTAATTCATTTACTCATAACTAGTTTATTTTCATTAAAAATATCAAATCAGTCCCAAAAATATTTCTTTTCTGGGATTTAACAGAATATAGTCCCATATTGAACATATATTTTTCTTAGAATTTTTAAAATTCATTTACTATTTTTCATATTGCCAAAACTGCCGAATATTTAGACATTTATCATAAATTGTACTTTTGTCCAAAAATTCCAAAATTTATAGGGTATACTCCTGTTATATACATGTACTCCCAATAAAAATTTCACCAATTTTGGAATTAACCACAAGGAGTTATAAGAGTTTACTTTTAAAATAGTCTTTTCCCATAAAATTCATAACTCCTAATCTATACATCCAAAAATCGCCATTTTTGGACACAATCTAGAAAACTCAACATACCATCATTTCAAATTTTTCCAGAATTTCTGAGGGTCAGAAAAATTACAAAACTACAAATGGATTTTTGCCCGCCATGCGGTAATCCACGTAGACATATCATTTCCACAATTTAATAAGGAATGAATACGAAGGATCATTCACCATGCATGCGGTAATCCACATAGATAGGTTATTCCAACAGAATAATAAAGAATGGAATAATGAAGAATTTCACCAGCATGCGATAGATAGCTTATGCATGAGTTATTCCAATGAATAATAAATAATGGAAACCAGTCACGTGTAATCCGCATGCATGTGATATTCCAACGAATAATAAAGAATAGAATAATGGAAGAATTTTCGCCGGGCATGCGATAGATCGCATGCAGACATGTTATTCCAATGTAATAATAAAGAATGGAATAACAAAAGAATTTCACCATGTATGCAGACTTCAGATAGATATGAGTTATTCAACATAATAATAAATAATGGAATAACAATAGCTCTCTTCATGAATACGAAAGAAATAATACCCCTTACTATAATAATAATATCTCTATAGCTTTAGTGAATTGGTGAGAAATGAAGGAAGAATGAGCTTCTATTTATAGGAAAATATAGTTTCGATAATTGCACGTTTTGGGGCTCAAAATATTACAGTATAATACCTTCCTCTTTTTTTTCATTTTTAATTTAGTCCTGCAAGTATTATCAAACTTGCACCACCTCCCCTAATAGTAAATAATGTGAATCAATAGTTCAATCATGTGAATCAATAGTTATAATCATATGAAAATACGAATTACAGTATAGTACCTCTATCTATACCTCTATTTTTAACTTAGTCATGCAAGTATTATCAATCTTGCACCGACTCCCCTAATAGTACAAGAATGTGAATCAATAGTACACACATGTGAATAAATAGTTATAATCATGTGAATTAATAGCAATTAATTGTTCATTTATCCGATTAATTACCCGACTGGTCAGTAAAACTTCTAGACATCAATTAATATCGAAATAAATGTCGATTTCCACTAACACTAATAATTCCAACACAATGGAACCATCAATTTCATCTTTAATCAACACGAACTTATTCATCATTAATATTATAACTCACAATATTTAAAAACGAGTCGTTCCCGGAAAGAGGGGCTTTTTGATAAGGATTTTTTCTTATTGGCGGCATAATTAGATGACCAAACCCTCTCCTCGATGTAACTTCTAGACATTGTAAATATTGCAATTTAATAATATGAATAACTTTGTCGTCTCAATTATTGATTTAATAATATAACATATTATGCGATGATAATCTTTGTGACAATAATTGAATCAATAATATGAGAGAGATATGATGCAAACAATTCTTTGTAGCAATAATTGAGTATAAGCTGAGTGACTTCTCACGTAAGCATCAATAATCAATACCGTGTGCTACTTGCAACCACGCCAGACATTGTACTTTTACTACTGGGTAGTTCAACGGTTTAATGGTAAAACTCCGCCGTTATTTTTATAAAAGATAATTATGTCATTTTCTAACTCACGACAATACTTCCGTTGTAGGGTCCATTAATAATTGTGTCGTCGCATGACGGATATTCGGCAAACAAAAAAAAATATTCCTCGACCAAATGAATATAATATAACAACTTGCATACTTTGCAAAATTTTCATATATCACCCTTAACTCTAACCTTTTATCAATTTAACCATTTACTAAATGGAATAATTATAAGAAAATTGAATACTTTCATTTCATAAAATTCGGGGTCTCACAACATACACATCCAACCAATTGATAAGTTGACCTTGAGACTGAGACTCCTACAGTTCATGTTCTCATATTAATATGTAAACATATGATATTTTAGCTACAAAACATGACTGTAAACATAAAAACAAATAACTAAGCCAATAAGCTTGCTATACATACGTAACACATTTGCGCAATATCTTTGTAGTTGTGATATACCGCCTGCCTTACTTATGCGTGCCTTTTGCCTTTTCGCCTTGAGATACACACGAGGATCTGCTCGAGGCGGCGATCTTGTGTCTCTTGACCCACTCTCTCACATTTCTCCATTGGTCACACATCTCGCACTCTATATGGCATGCATGCGCAACACCGTGGGCTATGCTCATGATATATCTTGCTCACCCGCATCTGAATGGTCAATCTCAAAGATTGCATGAGGGCTTTCGTCATTTTTGTTCAGATTATCTTTAGTTCGGATGACGACTTCGCGCGTAAGCGATTAATCAATAATCGATGAACGCAAGCGTCGTCATCCCATCTATACCGCTTCACGCAAATAAAACAACAATAATAATATTAAAACTGTTATATTACCATAATCCAACATTACTAAACAATATTATTTGATTAACTATGTATTATCTATCAGAGTGATAAAAAAATATACCTGAAATTCATCCCAAACTGCATCCTTATGGGTGAGAGGTGTGCTCGCCCATGTAATCACTAGCGTAGGCCAGTTCTGTAAGCATAATTGTGAAATGCACTTCACAATTTTACTATCTTGAAAATCACTACAATATACAATAATTTACATTAAAATATATTTATAACAATAGAAATATTAAACCCTTATATATACACGATGTTTTAACTTATGTGATTTCTGGAGGAGGATAGATCTGTATGAGAATGCGATCATCCGGATTAGCCGGGGCCTTTGGCACATGATTAGGGCCCCGACCCAACTCAAGGCTTTCGTCTTTCTTTGGTGTAAGACATCTATAAATAAAAAATTTAGGATGTTAGTATGAGTTATAAATGAAAGGTACATAAACATGTCAAGGATATAGAGAACATGCACATATGTAATTGTATATAATACAATTAAAACTAAACATACATTTTATAGAAAAGGACAATAATGACAATTAATTATATGAAATAGTTAGCCACATGCACGACGGCATGCATATATGGTCATTTGTATGCACCCAAGATACAAACCAAGAGAAATATACAAATTCGCAATATAATAAGACCAAAACAATAATGAATGAATGCAAATTAAAACAGTAAAAAGTTCAGGAGTATACTACAAATTCAGAGTTCCCATCTTTCTACATGTGGATCATTGTCCCCATCTTTTATTGATTTTCTTTACTCATACTATGATTTGTGGGAAGATTACTTTATTTTCCTGTCACATGTAGAAGTTTGTTGTTCTATATGTAGAAGTTTGTTGTTCTATATGTCAAGGATTGACATATTGTTAGTAGTCACAACCCCGTAGACTACAACATTAATTTTACCTAGTTAGGAAGCTAGTATGATGAACCTTGATGATTAGGTAAGGTAAATAAAGCTTTTGGCCACCAAGATGTATTTTAGTTGATAAAGCTTTTGATCAAAGGATTGCTATATTCAAGGCTTAATAACTTTCATCTTTGGTAATGCCAAGTAAGAACATTATTTAAGCCTAAATCAGTGCCAATTGTGCATGACTTGAAAAGTCTGTTGTTTGGAATATTTGTCAATTTTTTCATCATTCTTCCTAATAGAATAGATTATTATTTATGGATTTCATCGACTTTTCTCTTTGAAGGTTGAATGTAGTTGGACTAGTTCATAGTTTATATAATTTGTCAATTTATGTAATTCGTTACATAAGGCTCCGTAAGAAACCTTGTATGCTTTTTCTGTTAGTGCCTTACTTCTATTTGGCATCAACATAATGTACAACATTATTTGTTTTGTAATTGTTTGAGATATTTTATCAAGTATCACCATCTTTAACAAAAGTTATAAATTTATTAATTATTCAATTTGTATTAAACATCCATATTATCCCCAAACAGATTCAATTTGAGTTATGATTATGTAAAAATAAATGTCGAGTACACTATCTGTATTACCCAAAATTTTGTAACAATCAAAGCTCAGTTTGATACTTTCCTAGTTTCCTTGTATGAAACAGTCCCTAAAACCTTGATTATGAATGATTCCTAAAAGAGAGCACTTTATGGTTCGAAGTAAATAGCGTATTTCAGAGCGGAGAACAGAACCCCCCAAACTGAACACAAGTCAAAGACGTGACTAAAGCTTATGTGCAATATAACTATAATGCAATAGTGTACCAATTAGATAAACAATAAACAATAAACAATACCACAAAAAGTAGAAAACATACCACACAATTAAATACACAATAAACAAACAACTAAGAACAATTAGAAAACACACTGAGAAACAATAGATAAAGAATAAAGCAATACCACTGACAATTAATAGATAAACAATAAACAATATAAAACAATACAAACAATATAAAACAACTAAAATACCACCAATTAGATAAAAAATACCACCAATAGTGTCAAATTTCCAACAAATACCAAATAGAAAACAATACCAATAGTGTCAAATTAGATAAACAATAGTGTCAAATGTCCACCAATTAGATATACAAGAAGTCGAAAACACACTGAGATAATACTATATAGATTTTGATAATGCCTGAGTTGTCGAGATGGGCGGCGGCGGCGATCAATTTCTCCCTCCCTCTTCTCTTCTCTCTCCCTCTTCTTTTCTCCCCCTTCTCCCTCTTCTCCCTCTTTTTCTTTTTCGTCTGCTGAACGAACGAATGCCTGAGTCTGATTAAGTTAATTTAAGACGATCAACGACCATATACGGTCGCTGATTTTTAATGACGTGGACGATTCAGCGACCGCTAGGCGGTCGCTGATATAGATTGGTCGTAAAAAACAAACACGCTAACTTTTCGTACCAATTTTTGGGAGGGAAATTCATCTTGCTGATCAGATCAAATGACGCGCGGTGGTCATTGATTTAAACTAGCGACTAGAATCAATTCCGGTCGTAGATGACGGTCGTTATTACTAATACCAGCGACCGGAAAGTGCGGTCGCTAAAATGTTTGGTCGTAGATAGAGATTTTTCCTGTAGTGCCCTACCCCCACCCCTACCCCACAGCCTATGCCCTAAACCTACCCCTACCCCTACCCCCTACACCTTACCCCCATCCCCTACCCCTATCCTTACCCCCTACCCCCACCCCCACCCCTACCCCCTAAAATAATATTTATTAATTATGTATACACCTCCACTCCTGCCCAGCTGTGATGCCCCCAAAATAGGTCCACACAACTCATTTTGAGTCGTCAAAATACATGCATGGTACATAATTCAAATACAAATCTTCCAATTTATAACTATTAAATGACGTATATAATACGACACACACATTTTAAGTCCTCAATACAATTATATATTATCATGTCGTTTTATAATATATTGAGAAACTTCAACAGTCACAGACCATCACTCTATTCCCCTATTATTCCCGCTCGACCCAGCTACACTCTTACTACCTAAAAGAAATTATGAAGGAAAACGTGAGCACAAATAGCCCAGTAAAGAATATTATGACGAAAGATAATTAAATTATCAATAGCCGTCATCAGTAATAAATCATATTTAGAACATATAGTAGATGATAAAGGTTTTTAACCATAATTATAGCGGAATCAACAATCCATTAGAAGAGTCAAGTAGAACATAATGTCTACTATCTCCTCTAAATTAAAAGTCCATCACTAATATTTCATTCCTGTAATACCCATCAATAGTTCTTTGTTGTACCCAAGATAAAGAGAACTTTCATTACATGTCTTTACCTGAACCACCAAAGATTATAGTTAAATTCAGAATTCATGTTTAGAATAATATAAATCAACAGTTTCTCCTTACCACAAATGTTTAATAGATCTTTCACTCAATGTCCTTGCCACAAAGGCTAAAGACACTCAATAATCATATTGTCTTTACACCCTACACCAAAGACATTCAAATATAACAACAATGATCATGATCATACCAATCATTTGTCTATCTTTGCACTGCGGGCCAAAGATGTTCAACTGTAAAGCCAAAAATCAACAACCCATCTTTGCATTACGGGCCAAAGACATACAACTGTAAAATCAATAATACACAGTCATCTTTGTACTATGGGCCAAAAACATACAACTATAAAACCAATAATTAACAATCCATCTTTGCACTACGGACCAAAGACATACAACTATAAAACCAATAATCAACAGTCTATCTTTGCACTACGGGCCAAAGACATACAACTGTAACACCAATAATCATGATTATACCAATACACAATTCGGTCATGATTACACTAATACACAATTCCTAGTCATAATCATACCAATCAACAGTTCATCTTTGCACTACGGGCCAAAGATAACTTTCCAACACAAATTTAAGTCTGAGAATTATAACAATGATATAAAGAATGAATCAAGTGAGATCAAGGATAAATATTAAATATTTATAATTTAATTTATCTAGAGTTCAAGAATGTCCAAATTGTCAACATGATAACTAATTGTGGAGTAAAATTCAAGAATGATATTCATGTATAAAAAATCATTTCGACAGAAAAGAAACCAATTTTATCGTGAGTAGTACCCCGAGTGAATAGTACCCCGAATAAAAATATTAAAATTTAATAAGAAGATTCAAACAAATATTTCAGTGAAACGATACTAAATGAAGCACAAAACTCAAGGATATTATACTAATTTTAGGAATTTTTACCATTTAATAATAAGGTTATGGAAACAAACAATAATTTTGTACCATAAATGGAGAAAAATATGAAAGAAAACGATATTCCCTAACGAGTACAAAAGAAATGATATCTCATACAAGTATGAAAGAATATATGAAACTGCAAATGGATTTTCACCCGTCATGCGATAATCCGCGTAGACAGATCATTTTCATATTAATTTAATAAAGAATGAATATGGAGGGTTATTCACCAGGCATGCGGTAGTCCGCGTAGATAGGTTATTTCCATAGATTAATAAAGAATGAATACGAAGGGTTATTCATCAGGCATACGGTAATCCGCATAGACAGATTATTCCCACAGATTAATAAGGAATGTAATGACAACCCTTATGAGTATAAAGAAAATAACATCATTTACGAATACGAAAGAAATAATACCCCTTACCTTAGTAGGAGATTGGATATTGCAATAGTGTAGTAGCAAAATACTATTCTTCTTTCTCTCTTATTCCCTCTCTATATTTTCTCTCTCTATAGCTTTAGTGAATTGGTGAGAATGAAAGAATAAATGAACTTCTATTTACAGAAGAATTCTAGCTTGGCCCTTGTAATGTGAAGAGACAAGTTGCTTGACGCCTGCTAATGTGAAAAGGCAAGTGGTTTGACACTTGTAATGTGAAAACGCAAGTGATTTGACGTCTGGCTATTGACGAAAGTGACTCTTAGATGATAACTTATGGGTCCCATAGAATAAGCCAAATTTACAACAAACGCTTCATGACAAACCCCTCTATTTATAACAAAAATTGAATAAATATCTCCCAAAAATTACTTATCATCAATCAACACATTTCTAATTTTTAAATAATTATTCATCATTAATATTATAACTCACAATATTGACAACCAGATCGTTCCTAGGAAAGAGGGGGCTTTTCGATAAGGATTTCTTCTTATTGGTGCGCAATTAAATAACCTAACCCTTTTCTTGACAAAAATTTCTAGACATTTTCAATAATGCATATAATAATATGAATAACTGTGTCGTCTCAATTATTGATTTAATAATATAAAATATTGTGTAGATGATATTGTAACAATTATTGAATCAATAATATGAGATACTATGCAGCAACTACTGTGACAATTATTAAATGAAACTGAGTGACTTATTACGTAAGCATCAATAATCAGAGCTACTGTGTAATATCATGTGCTACTGTGCAACAACGCGTATTACTGTACTTTTATCATCGAGTATTTCAACAATTTAACGATAAAAGTCTTGCCATTATTTTTATAAAAAGGTTATTTCTGTCTCTTTCTATATTCGACAGTTATTCTGTTGTGGGGTCCACTAATGATTGTGCCGTCGTACGAATATTCCCCGACAAAAAGAATATTCCTCGACCAAATGAATATTCCCCGACACAATGAATATTTTATGATAACTTTCTTACTTTGTAAAATTTTCACATATCACCCTTAACTTTAACCTTTTATCAATTTAACCATTTACTGAATAGAATAATAATTATAAGAAAAATTGATTATTTTTATTTCATAAAATTCGTATTATTACACATTTCAAATATAATATTTACCGATTATGTATACATCCCCACCCGCACATCCTCCACCCCCGACTCCCCACCCCACCCCCACCCCCACCCCCACCCTTACCCTTACCCTTACCCTTCACCCTTCACTCTTCTAAAAAATAATAATAATCAGTGATTATGTATACACCTTCACCCCTCCACCCTCCACCCTCCTCACTCCTTAAAAAAATAATATTCAGTGATTATATAAACTCATCACAATTTAATTTATATAATTTTATGAATTCTTAAATTGACATTTAAATTTTAATTTTGGAACTAAAAAGAGTAATTATTAAAATCAATAAATTTAGTTGAGCAATGTTGTGTTCGATTCATTCAAAAAGGATACTAAGACAGAATTGTTGATATTAATTAACTAAATCTGATTTTAATTTTTGTATTTTATTACAAAAAACTAATAAACTCAAGGTTAACTTGTTTTACTAGGGATGACAAAGGAGCAACAAGTGGCGTTAATTTACCAACCATATCTGTTGGTATAGTGATAAATTGCACTACAAAAAATAGATCATAGCCGATGACACTATTGTCGACGTACTAAACATCGTTGTGAATGATGTCAATATAGACAGTTTCGTCATTGTTAATGAAGGTCGTTGATAGTGACTTCTTTATCCTCATCCGCACCAAACTTCTCGATGAGCTTCCGTCGATAATGAGTTTAATGCCATCACTAATGAGGTGTACATGACTGTCAAAAATTCGAGCGCGCAACAATGATATAGGTCGATGAACTTATTACATAAGCAACTAAATATGCCATCGGTATTAATTTTATTCTTAACGGGGTTAATCTCGACGCCACTGCCGTCGAGAATGAGGTCTTATTTTAATCCCTAGTTTAATTTTAATTTTTCGTCTCCTTTTCTTCTCCTACGTTCAGCTCTGTTCATTCCCTCTCTTCATCATCGTCTGACCTCCCCCTTTCTTCCTCCGTTTGCCTGGCCTCTTCTCTATTATTAGTGACCCTCAATTAATCGGCCTACCCATTTTCGTTCCCTCTCATCTCTCGTTCTCCATTTCTGTGACAACTCGAGAATTTGGACAATTTAATAAAATCTTAAAAGATTGAATAGAGGTTAAATAATAGACCTAGACAGAAAATAAATGTATGGATTTGACATTTTTGGGAAGAAATTTTGTGAATTTAAAAATTCTTGGTAAAGTTTTACAGTGTTAAGGGTATATGTGTATATGTTCTGTGTATATGGTCATATATGTGTACAGTATGTGGTTAAGGGTCAAGGGTTGACCAGATAAATTATATTAGTGAAAACCCCTAATAATATATTAAGAACCTCAACATTTAGTTAGAAAATCCTAACGATTGATAAGAAACCATAATACCGACTCTAGAAACCTTAATTTCAGTATCGGGAATCTGAAACCCTAATTCAAAATACCAAAACCCTAATTTGGGAAATCAAAAGATAAGTATAAGATTTTTATGTATTGATTATAAGTATAATTAGGAATAACCCTAATTTCTAACGTTGAAAACCCTAATGTATAATTAGGGAAGACCTAATTGGTAATTCATTAATTTTAATATTAATTAGGAAACATTAATCCTAATTACAAGCCCTAATGTGATTAGGAAACCTTAATATAATTAGGAGACCCTAATTATAAATTAGAAATCTTAATTTTCTATTTTAAAACCTAATTAGAAAATGCTAAAAATTTAAATTTGTAAGACCTTATGGTTAAATCTTAAGGGTCAAACCCTAAGGGTTAATACCTAAGGGTTATGTTAGATTACATGATTGCCATTAAAATGGGAAGTCAAATGACCAATGTGCCCTTTTTGCATTTTTTAATGAGATGGAGTATAGATCTTGCCCTATTTGTGGTTGGTGACCAACCCTAGCCTAGCCATGTGCCTACAAACCACAAATATCAGCCATTTACCAGCCAAATTCATTGCATTCAAGTTATATATATACATCAAGAGAGAGAAAAGTAACCACTTGGCCTCATTTGTCCACAAACACTCAACCAAGCCATCCTCCCCCTAGACCCATGAAATTCTTAAGTGATTCTATCCTTAGTATGATCTATAGCAAGTCAAGATTAGACCATGATGATCAGATTGAAGATCAAAGCTAGAAAGAGGTATAAACCCTAAATTTTCAAAATTCTTAAAGATTTATGTTATTGTTGTTATTTGTTGGTTAGATACGTGTTAGAGGATGTTATTGAGTGATCTGGGTTGTTATATCTTATATCCATAACATCTAGATGCATGAAATAGAAGTTTTCAAAAATTTGGAAAATTTTATAATGTTGTCTGACAATCGAATGTCAGACCTCTTAGATCGATACCTGTTAATTGGTTTAGTGTTTTAAAGGATTGAACTTGTAGTATGTTATAAGGGCTTTGATCTGGAACTGGAATCAAGCTAAGATCTTTTATAGATTTCAAGTTATTAATGGTCAAAGTCAGTTGGCCGACCATGACCAACTGGTTTCTGGGCAGCCCAGAAACCCAGAATGGTCTGACAATGACTTTTGAGACCCTAGATCTTGCTGTGGTTAGATAGTTTGGCCAAGTTGTTGTATTGATCTTGTAAATTGATATTTGGACTACACATCCATCGCATTAGATGTGACACCCCCAAAACAGGTATACATCACCCATCTTGGGTCGCCAAAAATGGTACTGAACTCAACTACAAACTTAATTATACAACTGTCGTACAAAATACGACAAAACATAATCTAAGAGTTTCAATAAGAATATTGTCATCTAGACAATATCCACACTCAATGGAGTTCTCATTACATTTATTGTCACACTATTTCACAGAATAGAGAGGTCTACTAAAGCCACCATCTCGGACCATCACTCCATTCCCCGACTCGTCCCAACTATATTCTCATTTCCTGAAGAGAATCGTGAAAGAAAGGGTGAGCTCAACTAGCCCAGTAAGAAATATTATGACTAAGATAATGAAGAATAAATTATCCTTAGCCTTCAACAGTATAACAACTGATAGAATACAATATACAATAATTGCAGCTAAATAAGCAATCCATTAGAAGAGTCAAGTAGAGCATGATATCTACTATCTTCTATGATTTAAAAGTTTATCATCAATTTTATCCATGTAATACTCATCAATAGTTCTTTATTATACCCAAGACAGATAGAACTTTCATCACCTGTCTTCACCTGAACCACCAAAGATGTTAGTTAAATTCACAATTCATGTTTATAATAATGTGAATCAATAATCTTTCCTTACCACAAAGGCTTAATAGAACATTTACTCAATATCCTTACCCCAAAGGCTAAAGATATTCAAATGTAATAACAATGATCATACTAATCGGGTTGTCATCTTTGCACTCTTGGCCAAAGATATTCAACTATAAAACCAATGGTCATGATCATACCAATCAATTGCTCGCCAAAGGCACTACTGACCAAAGACATTCAACTGTTAACTAATGGGTGGCGATCCCGCTAATCACATCATCGAATTATCCTTGCACTCACGACCAAGGATATTCATTAGTATCACAAGTGGTCATGATCATGTCATACACCATCCATCTTTGTACTACGGGCCAAAGCTATCAATTAACAGTTCATCTTTTGACTACGACCAAAGATATCAATCAAGCAGATTCATCTTAGACGTAAGCCAAAGATATACTCACGTAAAACCAATAATCAATAGTCCATCTTTGCACGTAAGCCAAAGATATACAACTGTAAAACCAATACTCAACAGTCCATCTTTGCACGTAAGCCAAAGATATACAACTATAAAATCAATAATCAACAATTCGTCTTTGCACGTAAGCCAAAGATATACAACTGTAAAACCAATAATCAACAGTTCATCTATGCACGTAAGCCAAAGATGACTTTCATCACAATATAAGTATGAGGATGATGATAATGATATAAGCATTAATCAAACGAAATCAAAGATAAATATTAAAGACTTTAAATTTATCCAGAGTTTAAAAATATCCAAATTTTCAACATTATATTGCTTTGTGGAGTAAAATTCAAGAATAATATTCATGTACCAAAAATAATTTGGACAGAAAAAATAAATTCGGGTGAATAGTAGCTCGTGAATAGTAACTCGTAAATAGTACTCCGTATTCGTACATAGTACCGTATACATAAATAATGTCATATACGCAACTAATGTCATATACGCAACTAGTGTCATATACATGAATGGTGTCGTATACGTGAATAGTAATCCCGACACAAAAAGATAAATTTTCACAATAAAATCCATATCAATATTTATAACACCTTAATCCAAATATTATAAATCACTTAATAATCTCATAATCTAATATTATTAATATTACCACAATATTTTAATCATTTCTTAAACTTATAAACAATTTATTTTAATTGTTTACACTTTACTAATTAATACATTTAATCATCCTAAAATGTCAAACTCATAAGATTTCATCACCAATAACCAAAACTCTCATAAAAAATCTGCATATACCTTATATAGGATTCTCAAGCCATAAAATCCTATTTTCCAATTTTCTTACTTCACATAACATATTTAATTCATTTACTCATAACTAGTCTATTTTTATGAAAAATACCAAATCAGTACAAACAAATTTTTTTTTCTGGGATTTAACAGAATATAGTCCCATATTCAACATATATTTTTTCCAAAATTTTTAAAATTCATTTACTATTTTTCATATGGCTAAAACTGCCGATATTTAGACATTTATCAAAATATGTACTTTTGTCCAAAAATTCCGAAACTTACAAGGTATACTGATGTTATATAGATGTACTCCCAATAAAAATTTCACCAATTTTTGAGTTAACCACAAAGAGTTATAAGGGTTTACTTTTAAAATAGTTTTTTCTCATAAAATTCATAACTCCTAATCTATACATCCAAAAATTGCCATTTTTGGACACAATCTAGAAAACTCATCAAATTATCATTTCAAATTTTTCCAGAATTTTTTAGGGTCAGAAAATTACAAAACTGTCCCTGGCAGAAACCTCTTACTTTCAACGGTTGAACGAAAATAATATTCCTTACGAATATTGAACGGAAATAATATTCCTTACGAATATTAAATGAATATAATGAATATTGAGCGATAATAATATTCATACGAATCTGAAAAATAATATCTCTTCGAATATAAAAAATAATAACCCTTACCTCGGAAGAAGATTTGGATTTGGAGTAGTGAAGTAGAGATAGACTACTCTTTTCTTTCTCTTTATAGCTTTCTCTCTCTATAGCCTCTATCTCTATAATTACTCTTGTGAGACTTAGTGAATTGGTGAGAAATGAAGGAAGAATGAGCTTCTATTTATAGGAAAATATAGTTTCAATAATTGCACATTTTGGGGCTCGAAATATTACAGTATAATACCTTCATCTTTTTTTTTTTTTTTTTAATTTAGTCCTGCAAGTATTATCAAACTTGCACCACCACCCCTAATAGTAAATCATGTGAATCAATAGTAAATCATGTGACTTAATAGTTCTAAACATGTGAAAAAATTAATTATAGTATAGTACCTTCAACTATACCTCCATTTTTAATTTAGTCATGCAAGTATTATCAATGTTGCACCAACTTCTCTAATAGTAAATCATGTGAATCAATAGTACACACATGTGAACACATAGTTATAAGCATGTGAATTATTAGCAATTAATTGCTCATTTATCCGATTAATTACTCGATTGGTCAATATAACTTCCAGACATTAATTATCATCGAAATAAATGTCGATTTTCACTAACACTAATAATTCTCACACAATGAAATTATCAATTTCATCTTTAATCAACACGAACTTATTCATCATTAATATTATAACTCATAATATTTAACAATCAAAGTCGTTCGTGAAAGAGGGGCTTTCCGATAAGGATTTCTCCTTATTGGCGCGCAATTAGGTGACCAAACCTCTCATCGACAGAACTTCTAGACATTGTCAATATTGCAAATAATAATATGAATAACTTTTTCGTCTCAATTATTGATTTAATAATATAAAATATTGATACTGTGACAATAATTGAATCAATAATATGAAAGATATGATACAGCAATTACTGTAGTAATAATTGAGTATAACTGAATGACCTCTTACGTAAGCATCAATAATCAATATCGTGTGCTACTATACAACCACACGTATTACTGTACTTTTACTACCAGGTAGTTTTATGACAACTTGCTTGCTTTGAAAAATTTTTACATATCACCCTTAACTTTAAACTCTTATCGATTTAACTATTTACCAAAATAGAAAAATTGAATACTTTTATTTCATAAAATTCGGGATCTCACATTAGATCACCTAGATCCTTAACAGAATCAAATATAATGATAGTCAAACCTAGGTTAACCAACTGCTCGAGAACATTTCTGGAAAACCCAAAAATGTTCAAGAACATGTTTTCTGACATACTTTGACCAGCCTTAATCTTTCATGTGTGATGATGTTAGAGTGATTTAGTGTGTTGTATATGTTCCTTGACACAAGAACTACATGAACGAACTATTAGATCATACAAAGTAAGCCCATAAAGCATAGATTCAAAGCTCCAAAGTAAGACCCTTAGGCTGTTCTTCATTTCTTGGTAACCCAGAAAATGAAGAACATGCCTGACAAGGTTTTTAATGGCCAATAACTTTCTGTTATGTGATAGAATTGCTATGAAATCAGTTTGTGTGTGTAGTATTACATAAATACTACATGTCTAACACTTTAGTATGCTCAGAAACCTTATAATCATGAATCTATGGGTGGTCAAACTACCTACCCTGCACACTGCCTATGAAGATCTGGGTTTGGCCAAGAACATCTATAGCGATGGTTCTGTCGCTATAGGCACCCTTTAGCGACAGTTTCTTTCTAAAATTAATTATTTTATTTATTAAATAGAGAAAAATAGTTTTTAATTATTAAAAAATTATATTAAATTCCTAAAAATTATTTTAAAGCCTAAAAATGGGTTTTTGATAATTTTAAAAATATTTCATTAATATTTAATATTTTTGGAATATCAATGGTATTTAATTTATTTAATTATAATATTAAATAAATTACTTAAAAAGGGTTTTAATACTTGAAAAATTATTTAAAATTATAGTATGGTATAAGAAAATATTTTAAGTTATTTTTATTGACTTTTAATATTTTGTGATGAATTTCATTAATAAATTAGTATTAATGATAATTGATTTATTTAATGAATATATTAAATAAATTATGGAAAAATAGAATTATTGATTTAAAATTATATAAAAATAATTTAAAGGTTATAAAAATATTTTAAGTTATAAAATATAACTTTTGAAATTTTATCATAAAAATATTAATATTTTAATATTAATAATAGTTAATTAATAATGGTTTTAATTACTTTAAAATCGTTTAAAGGTCGTCTAATTTAGATGGAACACAATTGAAAAAAATTAATATTTTACAATTTACTAAGTATAAAATTACTTATGCAAACTTAGTTATATATAGACAGGGGGATTAATGATTCATAGTCATTAGTCTTCAATCAATACATTTATTTTAATTTATAATCTATCTATTAAATATACTAAATTGCAGTACATAACATCATTGCATGACATTTGTCCTTCCCAAATTATAACACATGTCCTACCTAATTAATGTTCTCATCCATTACTATAGTTTTTATATTATCGCTACTTAATTATTATCTCCCAAAATCACTACTTTTAAATCTCACATTAATATTTTGATTTTATAATCCCATAAATCACTACAAATCTAAATTGTAGTGATAATGTTAATTGTTCTAATATTATCATTAATTACTAATTTAATTATTATATCATAAAATCACTACTTTTTTAATCCCAAATTAATATTTTGAATTTATAATACCCTGAATTACTTCAAATCTAAATTATTTTGGTAATGTCAACTGTTCTGATATTATACTTTCTAATTTAATTATTATATCCTAAAATCACTACTTTATGATATTATCATTAATTGAGCTATTATCATTACTCTCAGAGTTATTTAACCTAATTTTCTCATAATAAATACAACATAATATTATACCATTTATAATTATATTATAACATAATATTATAGAGTTTAAAACATTTAAAACAAAATTAAAATAACAAATAATATCAATCATAATTTACTATGTTGATTTTATAATCCCAAGAATCCACTACTTTTCTAAACATAATTATTATATCATAAAATCACTATTTTTCTAATATTATACCATTCATAATTTTATCATATATGTATGGTATAATATTATAATATACATTATACACGTATGGTATAATATTATAATACATGTATATAACAAAATAACAAAATCACTATCTATCTAAACTACGGATATTATCATTACTAATTAAATTATATTACAACATAATATTATATACTATTTATAATTATATTACAACATAATATTATATGATTTAAAACTTTTAAAACAAAATTAAAATAATAAATAATATCATTCATAACTTACTATGTTAATTTTATAATCCCTAATCGTTACTTAATTATTATCTCCTTTTTAATCCCGCATTAATATTTTGATTTTATAATCTCATAAATTATTACAAATCTAATTTATTACGATAATGTTAATTTGTTATAATATTATCATTACTAATTTAATTATTATCTCCTAAAATCACTATTTTTTTAATCCCAAATTAATATTTTGAATTTATAATCCCTAAATTACTACAAATCTAAATTATTTTGATATTGTCAACTGTTGTGATATTATCCTTTGTAATTTAATTATTATCTCTTAAAATCACTACTTTGTGATATTATCATTCTTGAGCTATTATCATTACTCTCCATTATTTAACCTAATTTTTTCCTATAAATACAACATAATATTATACCATTTATAATTATATTACAACATAATATTATATAGTTTAAAACATTTAAAATAAAATAGCAAATAATATAAATTATAACTTACTATGCTTTGATTTTATAATCCCCAAAATTCACTACTTTTTAAACATAATTATTATATCCTAAAATAACTATTTTTTTAATATTATATCATTCATAATTATACCATACATTATATCATACATGTATGGTATAATATTATAATACACGTATATAATAAAATAACAAAATCACCACATATCTAAACTGTATGCGGATATTATCATTACTAATTAAATTATATTACAACATAATATTATATCATTTATAATTATATTACAACATACTATTATACAATTTAAAACATTTAAAATAAAATTAAAATAACAAATAATATCAATCATAACTTACTATGTTGATTTTATAATCCCCTAAATCACTACATTTTCAATCAAAACGGTTTTTATATTATCGTTACTTAATTATTATCTGCTAAAATCACTCCTTTTTAATCCCACATTAATATTTTAATTTTATAATCCCATAAACCACTACAAATCTAATTTGTTCTGATAATGGTAACCGTTCTAATATTATCATTTTTAATTTAATTATTATCTCCTAAAATTACTACATTTTTAATCCCAAATTAATATTTTAAATTTATAATTCCCTAAATCACTACAAATCTAAACTGTTTTGGTAATGTCAACTGTTCTGATATTATTATTTTTAATTTAATTATTATCTCCTAAAATTACTACTTTATGATATTATTATTACAGCTGAATGACAATTCGATGACATTGTGCATTACACTTTCTAAATATTTATTAGTGCTTTAGACTGAAAGAGGTACCCATTTTTAACCTTATTGGTTACATTATAAATATTTTAATCAAAAATTATATATATATATATATATATATATATATATATATATATATATATATATACACACACACACACACACACAATTGTTATATAATATCATGGGGTTTAGTGATCAAATTAATTTTATATTTGGATATATGAATTTGCCTATAAAAATTTGATCATCGCACAATAATCTGCCATCTTCTTATTATATTTTAATATATTAATTACATTTATAAATTTATTATTAACAAAATGAATAATTTCGCCGCAACGCGTGAGTTTATAATTAATGGTGACTACATAATTTCTAATTTATTGCTTTAGAAGTAATCACGTGCAGCAGTTATACGTGGCACACATGCAGGATTCATAAATACGTGTATGTGAATAACAACAGTTGTGTACGTATGGATGATTATTTATTTTTATGCATCCATCTAAGTAGTTGTTGGGTTGGGTTGAATATCGATTACATTTTGTATTAAGTTACATCTTATAATTTATGTGATTACATTGTGCATGTATTGATAATTGATTATATATATTTGATGATTATTAGTTTACGTTAGTGAAGAATTATTGTTGTTTTTGGTTTATAATAGATATAGTTATGTATATTTAAAAGAATAGGGCCCGGATTTAGAATTTTTTAAAAAAAATATTATTCTCGGCATACATAGTCATAGTCGACGAACAGACTTTCGGTAATAATCATACTAATAAAAATTTAAAAATACTCGTTGTCGACTAACAACACTTAATGGCGGCGGAAATATCGTCGCCAATGAGTTATTATCGACAGACTGTCCGTCGCTACTAATATCGTCGCCAATGACTTTAATACTGACGACGATCGACGAGAGTCCGAGGCGACAACACTTGGGGGCTGGGGCGATGGGTTGGGCAACGTTCTGTCGAAAATGATGCCTTTGGCGACGAAGAATCGGTCATTCGCGACAAACTAGTCCGTCAACTATGACCTGGTTTTTGTAGTGTTGGTTATTTATCTGGCTCAAAACTTTAATTCGATTCTCATCCACAACAAATGATTGATAGCAACTAAACGTCTAACAATACTATTCGCGGAGAATCTCTAAGGTTCAACCTCGACATAAGTACGTTTAATATTTCTTCAGATGTAAAGATATTTAGAAGGGTGCTAGGGTGGCCACTTGACCACCCTTAAATTTGGAAGTAAAGGTATTATGATAAACTATGACCATCCTTCAAAAATTAAAATAAAATAACAAACGGTAAAAGAGCCAAAACCCAACGCTGGCCACCAATTTCAATATGCTCCAAATAATGTATATATATGGAATTGAATATTTTTATCCTAAACATTTTAATTAATGTATATAATATATAAGTATTATATATGGAGTATTTATTTTTTAGTAGGGGTTTTCTTCTTCTTTTTTCCCGTAATTGTAATTGATTGTACTTTTTTAATAGGATGCAAAAAAATATTCGTAGTTTTTTCAAGAATTCTGAGATTAATAAACGTCCTCAATCGGATTCTACTTAAGTGTCAATAAATGACTACTTACACTGAGAAAGAGTTATTTGATACCATTACGTCGATTGTGATTTTTTTTTATGAGTAAAATACATTGACTAACATTCACCACTTTTCTAATTTTTTAAGTAACAGTCAATACCTTCTAGTCTATATAATATGTGACATTCACTATCCCTAGTATGGTTGACCAATTTATATTCAAAAATATTTTTAATATAATGTCTAATATACCTTTAAAATTATAATATTTAATATATCCACTAAATATAAATTTGTATGTTATAATTTTTACTTAACTTGATCTAATTAATTAAAATACTAATTTATGCAATAAATAACATTAATGTCAAAAATAATAAATATTTATTTTATTAAGAAAATAAAGTCATACAATTTTTGCTAATTAAATTTCTTAAAGATTAAAATTTACATAATATACATTTAAATTTATTATGGTTATATAAAAGGGGTGTCACTGTATTTTACTCTTTTTTTATTTAAGAAATTGGACCTCAAAAAATAATTTTACAATGATTATAATATATTTTTAATGAACTCTACGTTTGGTGAATTATATTAATTATTACTTTTATATATCATTTTTTTATAATTATCTTTCGTTATAAGAGTGATCAGACTTGGTAATTTTGGATATGCCACTATTTAGATGTGTGTGATCGTTGTAGGTGCAAATTGTCTGCTGAAAGTTAGGAATACCTTATCTAATTCTCATTTTTTGCACCAAAAATAAAAAAGGTGGTGCTGATTTTAGCTTATTTGTAGTAACTGATATTTTTTAAAGTAGTTCAAAAAATCAACTAGTAAAAGAATTGAAATTGTAATTTACATTATCAAATTAATTTATATGAATTGAAATTGTAATTTTCACTAATTGATTAATAAAAGAATCTAAACTAGATTTTTTTTTATGGGATACTGGAAGTATAATTAATTTTGTCATGAAACTTGAAATTAGTTTAATTATTTTATTAAAATAGAATGAACAATTTACGTGAGTTCATATGAGGTTGTGCTGATGTGGTAAGATTTTGAATGAAATCTATCTATTATTTATTATTTATTATTTATTATCTGTTATCTACATAGCACCATTGAATGACATGTGCTTTTCCCACATTGTAACACATGCTCTATATAATTAATGTGCATCCCACACTAATTTATTTATATTCCAACATAATATTATACCATTTATAATTATATTACAACATAATATTATATTGTTTAAAACATTAAAAACAATTATATCTTAAAATTACTACTTTTCTAATATTATACCATTCATAATTATACCATACATTATATCATACATGTATGGTATAATATTATAATACACGTATATAACAAAATAACTACCTATCTAAAAGCATGCGGATATTATTATTACTAATTTAATTATATTACAACATAATATTATACTATTTATAATTATATTACAACATAATATTATCTGATTTAAAACATTTAAAACAATATTAAAATAACAAATAATATCAATCATAACTTACTATGTTTATTTTATAATCTCATAAATCACTATTTTCTCAATCTAAAGCGGTTTTTTATATTATTATTATTATTTTGATTTTATAATCCCCTAAATCACTACAACATCTAAATTTGTCTCGATAATGTTAATCGTTTCTAATATTATCATTACTAAATTAATTATTAACTTTTAAAATCACTACTTTTTTAATTCTAAAATAATATTTTAAATTTATAATCCACTAAATCACTACAAATCTAAATTGTTTTGGTAATATCATTTGTTATGATATTATCATTTCTAATTTAATTATTATCTCCTAAAATCACTATTTTTTAATCCCAAATTAATATTTTTATTTTATAATCCCCTAAATTACTACAAATCTAAATTGTTACGATAATGTTAATTGTTCTAATATTAGCATTACTAAATTAATTATTATCTCCTAAAATCGCTACTTTTTTAATCCCAAATTAATATTTTAAATTTATAATCCACTAAATCACTACAAATCCAAATTGTTTTAGTAATGTCAACTATTACGATATTATCCTTTTTAATTTAATTATTATATCCTAAAATCACTATTTTTTTAATCCCAAATTAATATTTTTATTTTATAATCCCTAAAATCCACTACTTTTCCAAACTATTACTAATTTAATTATGTTAAAACATAATTATTGTATCCTAAAATAATTACTTTTCTAATATTATAACATTCATAATTATACCATACATTAATATATCATACATATATGGTATAATATTATAATACACGTATATAATAAAATCACTACCTAACTAAAACATGCGAGATATTATCATTACTAATTTAATTATATTACAACATAATATTATACCATTTATAATTATATTACAAAATAATATTATACAATTAAAACACTTAAAACAAAATTAAAATAACAAATAATATAAATCATAAGTTACTATGTTGATTTTATAATCCACTAAATCACTACTTTTTCAATCTAAACGATTTTTATATTATCATAACGTAATTATTATCTTCTAAAATCATTACTTTTTAATCCTACATTATTATTTTGATTTTATAATCCCCTCAATCACTATACATCTAAACTGTTCTAATAATGTTAACTTTTCTAATATTATCATTACTAAATTAATTATTATCTACTAAAATTACTACTTTTTTAATCCCAAATTAATATTTTAAATGTATAACCCTCTAAATCACTACAAATCTAAACTATTTTGGTAATGTAAACTGTTCTGATATTCTACTTTCTAATTTAATTATTATATCCTAAAATCACTACTTTATGATATTATCATTACTAAGCTATTATCATTACTCTCCGTTATTTATCCAAATTTTCTTATCAAATATCCGATCAATCCCTCACAAAGAATTGTTGATATCACATATCCTAATTTATTGAAAAAATTTGACAATGACTTTTATTTTCAAGACCAAGCCATCCTTGCTCCTACATTTGATGCTATAAATAAGGTGAACGAATATGTGATGTATTTATGACTAGGTTATAAAATACCATATCTAAGATGTCCTATGTAAGGTTGATGAAAACTCAAATAGCTACGAAGGTATTTACACCCTATAATTTTTTAATAGCATTACATCTTCTGGAATGTCAAACCACAAGATAACTTTGAAGATTGAGATTCCTGTAATGTTGCTTCGAAATATAGATCAGTGATTTGGTTTGTGCAATGTCACGAGATTAATAGTAACTCAATTGGAAAAACATCTGATAGAAGCAAAAGTAATTTCAGTTAGCAATTTTGGACACAAAATTTTCATACCTCGCTTGGTCTTAACACAGTCAAACATTAGATTACCTTTTAAATTCCAACAAAGATAATTTTCTTTGGTTGTTTGCTTTTTCATGACAATTAATAAGAGTCAGGGGCAATCTCGCTCACACGTTTGAATTTGTGTCATCACGTCCGATTTAGCCATGACCAATTGTATGTAGCAGTATCAAGAGTTACAAGAAAGAGTGGAGTAAAAATACAAATTTGTGACAAAGATGGACAAACATACAATACTACAAAGAATGTAGTTTTCCAAAAAGTTTTTCACAATTTAATGTATAAAGGTTTGACTATTTCTGGCTATTATCTTTTTGCTGCTCATTATTAGTGTAAACCCTGATTATTTTATTATTATATCTCATGAAATTTTTACTATAATCTATTTGTATCTTTTTAGGTAAATCTATGATTTGCATTTACAAAGCTATCTCGATCGAGCCAAATTTCCAGCTTGCAAAGACAAAAATAAACAAACAAACTCTCAACACTACCCCCAACAAAATTGTTTAATTTTTATGTATATTCATTTTTTTTTCTGTGTATATATATTCATGTATAACCATTGAAAAACTTTTAAATAAGAGTATAATAGGTTTGTCTTTGACTTTTTGGATGACAGTATTTGAAATTTTATGCAAGTCCATTTTATATATGTTTTACTCTAATTCTTTTCATTTTTATTTAATATAGGAGCTAAATTCCTTTATGTTCTGTTAGTTTTCAATCATACAAACACAAGAATTTTTAGCTAAGTGTGAGACTTTTTTTATCTCGGGCAATACTATTTCCTATAAAAGAGTTGTGGAAAGATAATTATTTATTTGGTTGATAGTTTATGCAATGTTGAAATTAACTATTAAGTATGTCTAAATTCTTATATTTCACTATTTTTTGATTCTGTCATGTAAATATTTATAAGATTGCAACGACTGTTAAAAAGATCATTTAAGTGCTAATTTTTGTTTGTGTGAATATATTGCACATTCAATAAATATAACTGGATTGAAGACCTAAACTGGAAGAAGCTTAAATGTGATAATCCTGGTACCTATGGTTCAATGGTAATGTGGCAATGAATTTGGTGTATGCAGTTCTTGGCAGAGTCAAATTTTTGTTGGCATGCTTCTTGCATTATTTCAGGTGCATCATGGATTTTATTCTGCTTAGCACAACAAATTTTTGTGCCCTACAATTCTAAATACTGTTGAAAATGCAAAGGAGTTATATGAAGACATTCAGATTATGGGACAGTGCATTCAATGGGAGGGGATATAGCTTCATTTTGTGGACTATATCCCACGATGTTTATATTTATGGCTTCTTCATTTATTGCATTCTATTATATGGATTGTGGCTTTGCATGATTTGTTAAGTACTAGCATCCGGTAAATCATTTTCATCATCATTAATATTTTTTTTGTATTATGGTAATACTGTGAGTGCTTATACAATTGTCAAAAATTTTATATAAAAAAAAAACTAATGAGGTATGTATTTGTTCTTTAACTATAACATTGTGTTATGTATGACACGGTGCTATACTGCTATGTTTTTGGACATGGTGTTTGTTTGACATGAAGATCTAACATAATTATTAATTCTCGTGCTTTTCAGTTTTCACATGTAACATGTGCTTTCCCTTCATATCTGAGGACCGAAATCGAGACATTCTTTCGTTGTTTTCCCTTTCGTTTGGATGTTAGAATTCTGGTGCAAGTAATTAGCGTATACGAGACATGGACTCTTCAAAATGCATCAAGTACATGTGTCAGATATTTGAAGCTTGGTGAGATTTGTATAATGTGTAACAGACTTCAAATATGTCACTAGCAATCATATCAATATAACAATTCGATGGCATTGTGCATGACATTTTCTAAATATTTGTTAGTGCTTTAGAATGAAAGAGTTACCCATTTTTAACCATATTGGTTACATTATAAACATTTTTATCTAGACATTAAAATATATATATATATATATATATATATATATATATATACACACACACACACACACAACTGTTATGTAATGTTCTGGGGTTTAGTGATTAGATTAATTATATACTTGGATATGTATTTGCACATAAAATTTTTATGCAACACTATATAACATATGCTATTAAAATTTGATAATTGCACAACAATCTACCATCTTCTTATTATATTTTAATTTATTAATTGCATGTATAAATTTATTATTAACAAAATGATTAATCCCGCCGCAAAGCGCGGATTTGTGTTTAGTACCTTATCTAATTCTCATTTTTTGCACCAAAAATAAAAAAGGTGGTGCTGATTTTAGCTTATTTGGCATGGTTGGACTGATTCAAGAAATTGCGATAACAATATCGTATTAACAATTAATACACGACAAACCAGGCGGTAGTGTGAACTTCGCCAAGCGGCAAGAGTTTTGGCGGACTATAAAATTTAAGCCCAAAGTCCGCGGGTTCACGGGCGGGCCGAAGAGTGTTTTATGCCTATTTTTTTGACATTTTTTGGGCCCAAAAGTGAACGGGCCGGGCCGAAGAGGCCCAAATTTTTGTGGACCAAAAAAATACGGCCCAAAGCCCACTTTTTGGCTGTCGGGCCGGGCCGGTCCGCGGGCTTTGGGCCCGTTTGCCAGGTCTAACAATGGAAACTTATTAGAAATGAATTAATTGGAACAAAGTAACCACCAAAATAAATGTTGAAAACTTAAGCCATTAAGTTGTTTTAATGCAACTTAAGTTATTGAAATGTAAATATTAGTTGGTGTTATATATATTTTGTATAGAGAGAGCCGCAGAAAAAAAAAAGTTTGGGCAGAGACACCACATCCAAGAAATTGAATTGATATCAAAAGAATTGTGGATGACCACTTGAATGCAAGAGATTATTAATATATCTATTTTGTTCTCTTCTTAATTTACTTTATCTATCATTACACAACACATTATCAACACGAAGTTCTACAAATTTTGGAAAGGAAATTATCTTAACTCACTGTAAGTATTGTTTTATTAAATTTGATCATGTATATATAGTATTGTTTTAGTAAAATTAAATATGATAAAACATAGTGTGTGTGTGTGTGTGTGTGTGTGTGTGTGTGTGTGTATATATATATATAAGAATAACTTTGGCAGGTTTATGTAACATGACGAAGTATGTCCCATATCAATGTTTTTATCATTAATAAATATTGAAAATTACAGACATATATATACATCATATATGTATATATATATATATATATATATATATGTTACTACTATATATAATAGTATGTGTTATGCAGTAGGCTACACATCACCTGACCTGAATTTGTTGCCCTTGACATGTCGAACAAGAGTTACCTGTCATGGACCCTTGATGCTGAGATTCACCTAGAGGCAAAAGAATCTTGGAGATACAATTAAGGTTGGCAATCACGCATCCTTGCAGGATCGTGCAAAATCAATGATTTTTATTCGTCATCATCTCCATGAAGAATTAAAATCTGAGTATCTTACTGTGAAAGATCCTCTTGTCTTATGGAATGATTTAAAAGAGAGATATGAGAATAAAAAATCTATAATTCTTTCAAAAGCTCGTTATAATTGGTTGCACCTGAGATTGCAAGATTTTAAAAGTGTGAGTGAGTACAATTCTGCAATTTTTAAAATAATCTCACTATTAAAATTATGTTGGGGAGAAAATCACTGATGAAGATATGTTAGAGAAAACATTTACTACATTTCATGCCTCGAATATGCTCTTGCAGCAGCAATATCGAGAGCGTAAGTTCATAAAATATTCTGAACTAATATCATGTCTTCTAGTGGCTGAACAAAATAATGAGCTTTTGCTGAAAAACCACCAATCTCGCCCGACCAGTTCTACTCCATTCCCTGAAGCGAATGGAACCTCATTTGATAAACATAAAGGAAATTATGGTCGAGGTCGTGGTCGTGGTCGTGGTCGTGGCGTGCACGTGGGCGTGGGCATGGGCGTGGAAGGAATAATCAATATAAAGAGGATCATACTCATAATTCTTCAAAAGGGAATAACACACCTTACCATCAGAAGAATAAAAATGGCAAGGGTTTACAAAATAAACCATCAAATGGCCATGAAAATAAGTGTTATAGGTGTGGAATGGAAGGTCATTGGTCACGTACCTGTCGTACTTCTAAACATTTGGTAGAGTTGTACCAAGCCTCCATAAAAGAAAAGGGAAAAGGAATTGAAACAAACTTTATTGATCATAATGATGTTGAGGATTCCATGAATTATCTTGATCTTCAAAATGGAGTGGATATGACTTATCTTGATGCCACTGATTTCTATGAGAATGTTGATGGAAAATTTGACAATTTGATTGGTGATGAAAATGTTCATACCAATTAATTATTTTCTTTTACTATATTATTGCATTTTAATAAGTATGATTGGTAATGAAAATGTCCAAATCAATTAATTATTTTACTTTTATTATATTATGGAAAGGTAATAAGTATTTTTATAAAGTTTAATTTATGTTTTGTATATATGAAGATGCATGGGTTCAACTGGTAAAATCAATTCCAGGATGACTATGGAAGATTTTTGTCTAGCGGACAGTGCAACAACTCATACGATACTCAAAAATAAAAAATATTTTCAAAATTTAAAATTATGCAAAGCCAATGTCAATACCATATCAGGTGCATCGAACTTGATTGAAGGTTCTGGAAGAGCGATTATAATGTTGCCAAAGGGAACACAACTTTGTATTGATGATGCTTTGCATTCTTCTAAATCAAGAAGAAATTTAATCAGCTTTAAGGATATACATTATAATGGTTATCATATTGAAACAAATAACAAAGTTAGTGAAGAATTTCTTTATATTACTTCAATTGTATCGGGCCAGAAGCTCATACTAGAAAAATTGCCTATTTTCTCTTCTGGGTTATATTATACTACAATGAGAACAATTGAAACAAATATTGCAATACACCAGAAGTGTTCTGACCCAAAGATTTTTATGCTTTGGCATGATCGTCTTGGTCATCCAGGATCTATAATGATGCATCGAATTATTGATAACTCCTATGGACATCCTTTAAAGAACCAGAAGATTCTTTTAACTACTGATTATTCATGTAGTGCATGTTCTCAAGGTAAATTAATTATCAAATCATCACATTCAAAGATTGTTGTTGAGTGCCCATCTTTCTTAGAAAGAATTTAGGGTGATATATGTGGACCAATGCACCCACCTTGTGGTCCATTCAAGTATTTTATGGTTTTAATTGATGCATCAACCAGATGGTCACATGTATGTTTACTTTCTACTAGAAATGTTGCATTTGTTAGACTTCTTGCTCAAATAATTAGGTTGAGAGCATAATTTCCTGATTATCCAATTAGGAAAATCCGTTTAGATAATGCTGGTGAATTCACATCTCAAGCTTTTGATGATTATTGCATGTCAATTGGAATTGATGTTGAACATCCTGTTGCTCATACACATACTCAAAATGGTTTAGCTGAATCTCTTATCAAGAGACTTCAAATTATTGCTCGACCTTTGCTTATGAAATCAAAATTACCAGTTTCTGCTTGGGGTCATGCTATTTTACATGCTGCATCATTAGTTCGCATTAGGCCAACTGCTTATCATAAATTCTCACCATTGCAACTTGTGTTTGGCCAACAACCAAATATTTCTCACTTACGCACATTTGGCTGTGTTGTATATGTACTTATTGCACCCCCACAACGCACAAAGATGGGTCCTCAATGTAGACTTGGAATTTATACGGGTTTTGATTCCCCATCTATCATTAAATATCTTGAACCTCTAACTGGTGATGTTTTTAAGGCGCGTTTTGAGGATTGTCATTTTAATAAAATAATTTTCCCACAATTAGGGGGAGAAAAATCGTTGCCTGAAGTAAGACGTGAGATTACTTGGAATGTTTCGACGTTATCTCATCTTGATCCCCGTACAAATCAATGTGAACTGGAAGTTCAAATGATTATTCATTTGCAAGGAATTGCAAATCAATTACCAGATGTATTCACCGATAATAAGAAAATAGTGAAATCTCACATTCTAGCTGCTAATACTCCAGCACGGATTGAAGTCCCTGTAGGAAAATCAGTTAATACAACAGCAAATGAATCAAAGCCACACCTGAAGCGTGGAAGACCAATCAATGTTAAAGATAAAATTCCCCGGAAGAGGAAAGTACAAGAAAAACAAGTTGCAGCCTATAAAGAGGTTATACCCATTAAACAAACAACAGAGATAATTGATCAATCCAAAATTTATGAACAAAAATCTCTTAAAAATAAAACTCCTGAAGAGTTATCCGTTGAAACAGATGAGCTATCTCCCGAAGAGAATCAGGCACATGAAAATAATGAGATCTCAATACATTATGCACATATAGGAGAAGTATTGGATAGAAATAAAATTGTTGTCGATAATATATTTTCATACAAAGTTGTTCTCGATATCACCAGAAGTGATTATCATAAATATGAACCACAAACCGTTGATGAATGTCCAAGAAAAAATGATTGGCCAAAGTGGAAAGAGGCAATTCAAGCAGAATTAAATTCACTATGTAAACGTGAAGTTTTTGGACCTGTAGTCCGAACACCTAAAGGTGTAATAACTGTTGGATATAAATGGGTATTCGTACGTAAACGAAATGAAAAAAATGAAATTACAAGGTACAAAGCGCGATTTGTAGCACAAGGTTTCTCGCAGAGACCCGGTATTGATTAATTATGAGAAACATATGCTCCTGTAATGGATGCAATTATATTCAAATTTTTAGTTAGCTTGGTAGCAATAGAAAATTTGGATATGCGATTAATGGATGTTGTTACAACATATTTGTATGGATCATTAGATAATGATATCTACATGAAAATCCCTGAAGAATATAAAATGCCTGAAATATATAATTTTACATCTCGAAGTATGTATTCTATCAAGCTACAAAGATCCTTATATGGGTTAAAACAATTCGGACGCATGTGGTATAATCGCCTCAGTGAATATCTTTTGAAAGAAGGATTTAAAAATAATCTAATTTGTTCATGTGTTTTTATCAAGAAATCAGAATTCGAATTTGCTATTGTTGCAGTATATGTTGATGATCTAAATCTTATAGGGACTCCAGAAGAGTTAACAAAAACAGTAAATTATTTAAAAAAATGAATTTGAGATGAAAGATCTTGGTAGGACAAAATTTTGTCTTGGCCTGCAAATTGAACATCTTCTGAATGAAATTCTTGTTCATCAATCAACATACACAAAAAAAGTTCTGAAACGATTTTACATGGATAAAGCTCATCCTTTGAGCACTCCATTGGTGAGTCGGTCACTTGATGTTAAGAAAGATCAGTTTCGACCACAAAAAAATGATGAAAAAACTCTTGGTCCTGAAGTACCATGTCTTAGTGCAATTGGTGCTTTGATGTATTTTGCAAATTTCACACGACCTGATATAACATTTGCAGTTAACTTACTAGCAAGTTATAGTTCTGCACCAACTCAAAGACATTGGAATGGAATTAAACATATTTTTCGATATCTTCGTGGGACTACTGATTTTGAATTATTTTATCCAAATGGATCAAAATCACAGTTAGTTGGATATACTGATGCGGGTTACCTTTCTGATCCACACAAAGGCCGATCACAAACAGGATATTTATTTAATTATGGAAATACTGTTATTTCATGGAGATCTGTTAAGCAAACAATTTCTGCTACTTCCTCAAATCATGCAGAGATTATTGCAATTCATGAAGCGAGTCGTGAATGTGTTTGGTTAAGATCGGTAATTCAGTATATACGTGAGAACTGTAAATTATCATCAATCATAAATAGTCCAACAATAGTATATGAGGATAATGTCGCTTGTATCACTCAAATTAGGGGAGGCTATATCAAAGGTGATAGAACCAAGCATATTGCACCAAAATTATTTTATACACATGAGTTCCAGAAGAGTGGTGATATTGATGTAAAGCAAATACGATCATGTGATAATTTGGCTGATATGTTCACTAAGCCACTACCAACTGCGAATTTTAAGAAGATGATGCACAGTATTGGCATGCGTCGACTTAAGGATATTTTTACCATGAACAGTGGTACTCATGAGGGGGAGTAAATTTTCTGAAGGATATGTTCTGATTGTACTCTTTTTCCTTCGCTAAGGTTTTTTCCCATTGGGTTTTCCTTTGCAAGGTTTTAATGAGGCAATCTTATGGCACTAGAAGTTATACAAGAATATTGTACTCTTTTCCTTAGCCAAATTTTTTCCCACAGAATTTTTTTTTGGTAAGATTTTAACGAGGCATATTCTTAAGAAGTGGTCATCCAAGTGGGAGTGTTAGAAATGAATTAATTGGAAGAAAGTAACCACCAAAATAAATGGTGGAAACTTAAGCCATTAAGTTGCTTTAATGCAACTTAAGTTATTGAAATGTAAATGTTAGTTGGTGTTATATATATTTTGTATAGAGAGAGCCGCAGAGAAAAAAAAAGTTTGGGCAGAGACACCACATCCAAGAAATTGATTTGATAACAAAAGAATGTGGATGACCACTTGAATGCAAGAGATTATTAATATATCTATTTTGTTCTCTTCTTAATTTACTTTATCTATCATTACACAACAAAACTGATATTTTTATACGATTTTTTATATTTTCACATAAAAATCGTCGCTATAAATTCTACAGCGACGATTTTCACCGTTACTATATATTTAGAGACATATTTTATTTGTAAATATCAATTTCCGCACTAAAAACATGAACCGTGTGTAAGAAATCTGATTTAAACAAGTTGAAATTTTCCCGCGGCCGATTATCCCCAATTCCCCATGCATGAACCTTGCTTTTCAATGCACCGTTTTACATCACATTTAATTAGAGATAATTATTGGCTATAACACTACAAGAAAATAACTTAATTCGACCAAAGTTTCTGTCAAAAATTTCGTTCGACTTAAGCTTTTTTTTAGAAAATTAACTCCGATTAATATTTTCGTCAAACCTAACCACGTAATGAATTTCGTCGAGATAATTCGGTCGAAATTAAAGTATTTTCTTATAGTGCTATCATTAGTTGCACGTTTTTCCCGGACAATATAAAAGTCAAACTTCTTCCGTTTGCAAATGAAAGATCCAAGTAACCAACGCCTCAAGTGAGTTTGATTTTCACCCCACAACGGATGATTAGTAACAATTTTGCATCCTACTTGTTGCAGAAGATGTAGCGGAATTTTATGATTTATCCCACATCAATTCATCACCAATGTATCGCACATCTGTGTAGATTGACCCAATAAGTATGTTGGACCATCTCGTTACTTAAAAAATTAATCTATTAGGTTGAGACTTTATCATACTTATTAACCCATCTACACTCTTAAATTTATCTAATATGAGATTCATGTGAAATATCCCAACTGAAGATACTTACATTTTCAGCTTCAACATAAATGCGATGAGAGTTCTTTCATGTATGTGATTGTTATAGGCATAACGAGAATTTGAAATAATTTACCTACTTCCCATTTTACTACATTAAAAAAATGTGGGACAATTCATCAGTCAACACATTATAATTAATATACAGTTCCTTTGGGGAACAATAAGTTAAAGTAAACATTTTCATATTAAAATCTGAAAATTAGATGTTGATATACGCATATTCTAAATTAATAATTTACGCACTAATATAATAAGGTAACTAATATACTCTCTGGAAATATAAAGACAATTCATAAGTTAATTGGTAACCTTTTGAAATTGTTTTTAGTCAGTAAATTTTGATTACAATATACTTAGGTAGTTACAAAATATTTATAATTTACAAATAAATGAATAAATAAATAAACAAAATGAATATCATGCTTTGGTCCACAGTCGCTAGCTAAAAAATAGAGGGCATTGATATTTTTCATTTAAATATGATATATCTTTTCACATGCGTCTCTCGCATATAAGTACAAGTATAAATTTCACTCATTATTTATATATAAATAAATATGTATAAATTAATATCATATTTTTATGTAAAATATCAACTTCCAAAATAAATGAGTGAAACTGTGAAAGGAATGTAATTTGTTCAAGTTGAATTTTATTTACTGCTACCAGTTAAATGATCAGATCCCCAGATAAACTGGAGTCCGCTATGCAAATGTATCAACCGACGCTGGTACATTACATGCATGAAGAAGTTGCTTAGAACTTCTGGCCATCAACCGGCTAGTTGCACATCAACAAAAGTCAAAGAATTTAGGTCTGTCTTTAAAAGTCAAGATTAAAGAAGATTAATAGAATTAAAATATGTGAAGATATTGATACATTTTAGACTTGAATATATGCATATATGTACCCCCCCCCCCCCCCCACTCCGTATTTTTAAACGTCGCTATAGATAAGTGTTTTTGTCTCATAATATTTGTTATTTGAGAATTTTAATTAAATATTAATTATTTTATTTTTAATATTGCCTCAAGTATTAAATATAATTTTGGTTCTCCATATTTTATGTCCAATAAATAACACTTTCTTTTTCTAATACAAAGACAATATAAACATGCAATTGATATTATATTTAATGTTATACTATCATTTCTTTAATACTTGTCTACAACTCTAAATTAAACGACATATATTAAGGGACGAAGTATTTACATGATAGTATCATTAATTTAGTCGGTACTTGTCCCCTCTCCGAATAAAAATAGGACTTCTTATTATATCAATTATCATAAGTCAATCTCCTTATCTCCTTATGAATGGGAAGTCGGAATTAATCCAGACTTCCCCCACCTCCATAAATAAATTAGATTCAGACTTAAAGATAGAAAATCATAAGTCAAGTAGGACTGTAGATTACTTAGCAGTCAAACCTCATGACTAGAATGTTGTGCCACGTGTGGATACACTATAAACACAAAACACGTGTGGTAATGATATTTTGTCTCACATAAACACAAAAGCATTAACCTGTCTTTATTATTAATATTTTTTTTCAATTTGTACTTATTTTCACACTAAAAATATTTCTTCACGGTCGGACTTCTCAGTGTGTTTGACCATTTTTTGTGCAGGATTTGATTTGCTATTTGGTGACTGGGCGAAAGAATAAATCTTGACGTTAACAAGATGATTACATACATCGACCCAGTATTGTCATAATAATTTAGGAGAAATAATGATTTTCGAGGGTAAGAATTTTATAGGTAATTGCTATTTTTTTTCAAGAAGAAATTTTTATGAAATTTTGTTCACTCGCGTGAATATGAGTCTTTATTTATTATTGATGTAAGGAAATTTTAGAGAAATATCATTTTTCTTGTACAAATTAATATCAATTTTCTTTTTATTCTATTATATAGAGAGAGAATATTTGTTATATACTTTTTGCGTTCCAAAATTAACAATTTTTTAATAAATTTTGATCAAAATTATGATTGTGAAAAAGGTTATTTAGAAAAGTAATATGTCCTGGTTGTTGTTTGGCAGATTGGGTTAGTTATCTTTTTCAAAAGTTACGTATGTTTAGAAAAAAAATGCGTTACATGCATACTGATTGGGTAGTTCATTTTAAAAGGTATTTTGAAACTTTTTTTTTTTTGAAAAGAGGTATTTTGAAACTTAAAACACTAGGAGAGGGGGAAAAAAGGGAAGGGTAACCTTTTTTATAATTTTTTCCCCAGACCTTAAAACAACCCAAACAAGCAATACAAACTAGAATTCACATATTGTAGACTCAAAATGATAAAGAACGAATTTCTCAAAATTCATGTCCCACAAAAGGAGTAGCATAGCATAAAAAAATAATACAAAAAATAAAAATAAAAAATAAAATAAATTTGTTCCATATAAAGAATCAGCTTTTAATTGATAGTAGTACAAAATTGTAGTATACTATGTTCTCAATTTTATCATCTTAATTTCAAATCAAGACACCACTAATAAATTAAGAACGACTCATTTTTAAAAATAAAAAAATATATATATCTTAATATTTATAAATATCTTTTAATATAATTAAACATATTTAACTTTACCCTTTAATTAATAATAATAATTTATCACACCAACCACCAGGGCTCCCCCAATCGGACAATGAAGGAAAAGAGTAAAACACAAATAAAATGGAACACGTAAGTGATTCTTCAACATCAGTGTCAGTAAGCTATTGAGAAGGTTCACAATTATTAGCACTAAAAACATGAACCATGTGTAAGAAATATGACTTAAAACAAGTTGAAATTTTCCCGCTCTGATTAGATCCCCATGCATGCAAGCTGGAGGCCGCGTAATATGTTATCAACCTTGCATTTTCCATGTACCATTTTACATCACATTGTTACGGGTGAAAATTGATTCAAACTTTAATTTAAAGATAATTGTAAAGTTGTCAAAAGATAATTGAGTTTGTTCTTGGAGGGGCGATAATTTTATATTTTATGGTGAATTATGATTATTTATATTGCGTTATATAAGGAGATGATCATGTAATTGTATATGTATGTGCACGAATTTTAATTTTTAGATATAGTGAAACTGTCAGCTGCTGACTATGGACTTGCTCAGACGTTTTAGGTGAACCAAGTAAGTTTTATGTCTTGTGTTATTGTTTTTCTTTTATTTTCTATTTGTTATTATTTTCGCTGCGTTATTCTTTAAAATATATTTAAAAAGTAACAATACAAAAATACTTATTTTTATGTGAAAATATCAATTTCTAAAACAAAATGAGAGAAGGAATCAAGTTGAATTTTGTTTACGGCTACCAGTTATATTGATCGCAGACAAACGACGCGGTTATATGCATGAAGAAGTTGCTTAGGGCTTCTGGCCATCAACTAGCATGCGAACAAAGAACATAAACGTCACAACTACTCAAGTGGGATTAAATTAAAAGAAGTAAAACATACTCCTTTCGGCTGTTAGAATCATAGTTTAGTAGAGTCAAAATTGTTGTTGAAGATATGACACGGGTGATTTATATTCTTAAAATCTTTATTGCTCCCACCATGATCAGTTTGCTAAGGGTTACAGACGATATACCTCCAGGATATATGTCAAGCCTTGATGAATTATTTGTGATAACAATTCACAGAAAATTCCAATAGAACACTGCTTTGTAATAGTTATTTGTTTGTAAGAAGAATTGGAGAAGATCAAAAATAGAAAAAAAACATGTACAAAAACTTACTTGTAACTTATATGTTTTATATGCATATATCTTATCTTATGTACATATATCAACATATATACATACATATATATATATATATATATATATATATATATATATATATATATACATATATGTAAGATACATAAAATACTATTTAATTCTATATTTAATCATACTTAGTAATACTAAATATGTAAGTTACATATATGTAACCATACTTAGTAATACTTAGTAATAACTATGAGATAAATAGAATTTGAATAGTCTCATTATTTTTCTTTTGTTCCAAAAAATAAAATAAAATAGACTTCTATTAAATGGAACTAAGGAAAAATAGTTTTTATCAAACAATTTTGCACCTTATTAAATGTCTCACTATAAACACTAATCAAATGTTTTTTACACAAATCAAATAAAATTCTCTTTTATTCTCCACGTAGAGGACATTAATTTACACCTTTTATACTTATTTAAATTATGTCCACAGATGAGTTTTATCAAACTCAAATATGACATATTATAAGTCACAAAAGTATAAAATAAGGTGCAATATATAACAATCCCCCACTTGTTTGAAAAAATTATTTTTCATCCAAACAACTTCCTATCAAACAACTCCAAGGAATGTGTGCATAAAAGAGGGTGTGACGAACATTGAACATTCCCTTAGTGTAAACAACTCAAAGTCACATCTAAGTTGAAGGTGTCCGTAGATTGAATCTCTACTTCTATATGATATGACCGGAATTGTCACACACACACAAAATCCTCCTACCACAGTCAGTATTCTCAATTGCTTTTAGCGCTTAATATGGCCACGTGCATAATACCTGCTTCATGAACCTCTAAGAGAGTAAACCACAATCCTCTATAAGAAGCGGCTCCACTTCTAGTTCATATAGGCAAAGTGTTTCACATGTGTTTTTATTGCTAAGAACACAACAACTTTGTTAAGAGTATAACTCAGCCTCGGTCGTGCAACAGACGTTACTATCTTAAACTACATATGGAACCACATCGATAGTAATACGATCAAAAGAATCGTGACTTGTTTTTTCTATTGAACCTATAAACTAGGGGTAACCTAGGAATAAGTTGGGTTCCCATCACCCCTGACTCAAAGTGGTTTAAGTTCCATATCACAAGTAGTTAAATTAGTAAAAAGATAAGTCAAATCGTCACTTGACTTTCTCGTAGATAAATATTATAATACATTCTTGTATCAATTATCTAACAAAAATTATGTCTATGACCAACATGTCAAGACTTACCATTAAAGGTAATCTCATATGCTCTATACAAAATAATTTCATTATCACATCATAATGAACTAAGCAATGGAAGTGCCCACAATTTGATGTTTTTACAACAAATTTCGATTCCGTTTGCTTTCTCCATCATATAAAGCAATAGTATTACTTGTTACTCCGAGTAAATTATTCCCTCACTAAGGGTAATAATGTAAGACCCCAACTTATTATAAAAGAAATTAAATTTCCTCTATTTATTATTTTGAAATAGTAAGGGTTGATTTGATTAATGTGGTTAGTTATGGGTAAAATGCATAAAAATATTTCAAATAAGCAAGTGGTTATAAAATATTCATTGTTGTTAGGAAATATTCGTTTGGTCATGGAATATTCTTACCGCTTGGGAATATTTGCATGACGACGCCAACCTTGTGTGGGCCCCATAATGAAAAGCGATTGGATGAAGAAAACGACAAGTATAAGTTGCCACATAACGGAAAGCGATTGGATGAAGAAAATGACAAGTATAAGTTGTTTATAAATAACGGCGTAGTTATTCACAGTATTATCATTGTTGAAATACTAAATTGGTTAAAAACAAGAAGATTTGCAGTATTGCACCAATTATTGATTCTTACGTAAGAAGGCACTACTCAATAATTGTTACAGTAATTATTATTCAATATTTTATTTTATTGATTCAATAATTGCTACGTTGATATTTTATATTATTGTTGTTTCAATAATTGTCACTACACAGTATTTTCCTTTATCAAATCAATAATTCATATTATTTGAATAATATTATTAGAGAGCATCATTGGCAATGTCTAGAAAGTTCTATCTAAGGAGAGGTTTGGTCACCTAATTGCGCGCCAGTATGGAGAAATCCTTATTGAAAAGCCCCCTCTTTCCTGGGAATGACCTGGTTGTCAATATTGTGATTCTGTAATATTATTTGTGAATAATTAATTATTGATTTATATGATAATAAAAATATTCATTTTATGTGGATATAGATGAAGAAAATTTTTAATGTGACAATTGTTAAAAATTGTTATTTTATCTTTTTCTGATAAAATAATTCATTTAAATATATTATTATATTTTAATAATATAATAATGGTGATATTTTACAATGAATGTGGGATATATGAATATATGAGGAAGAAGAGTATTTTTGTTACTAAAAATATTTAAAACATGTTTTTCATGTTTGTGGACCCCATTTCTTGACTGAAATTTGATTATAGCCTGTAAAATCGTCTGTATGTAGATTGCCAATTTCTGCTTGGAATTTGGAAAAACTTAAACTTACAAAGTTGTAGAGAATGAAATTTCCTATGGAATGGACATAAGGTTCGAATTTTTCTGATAAAAGGGCTATTTATTATGAATTATTGAAGTTCCAGAATAATTGATTTTTGAAGTTTTAATTTTTTTTTTAAAAAAACGTTTTTTGTGAGTTGAGTGGGTCTTGCATGTGAAATAAATTGCTGAAATCAGATTCAAAGGTGTGCGTAGGAATTTTTATTATAAATAAAAATATTTTATTAAATTTTTTGCTTTGGTGTTCTAAGCAATTTTCTATAAATAGGATGCTTAGGTTAGAATTGAAAATCACACCACAAACTAAAGATTTCTCTCTCTATATTATCGAGCGTATTCTTGTGAGTATTTTGATACTTTGAGTATTGTTATACAGTACAAGTTCCTTCAGCGTTATATTTGATATTTCAGTCAGAAGTACTATTCTTTCGAGGTAAGGGATATTTTTAAAAAAAAAATGATATTATTTCTTCTCATATCATTATGCCGGAATATTGGTAAGATTTTTCTTGTGAAATTCTTGTCTTTTTAGTGTCGAGGTTACTATTCACGATACGATAATTATTCACGAATCATTTATACTTATTCACGAAAAATTAAATTTCATCGATTTTTCCTGTTGAGGACTAACGATAATTTGTTCTATGTTATCTTAGTCATAATATTCTTTTTTGGGCTAGTTGAGCTCACCCTTTTCCTTTTTGTTCCATTTTTTTTCTTCTCGTGGAGGCGAGAATGTAGCGAGTACTAGTCGGGGTATGGAATGAAGGTTCTAGAAAGTTGTTTTAGTAGTCCTCACTATTTTGTAAAATAGTGTATCAATAATTATAATGAGGACTTATTTGAGTGTTGATATTGTCTAGAAGACAATATTTGTTTTTTAAACTCAGTTTATGTGTTGTTGTATTTTGCACGATAATTGTATTAATAAAGTTGTAGTTATTTCTGTACCATGTATTTGACGACTCAGAATGGGTGTTGTATACCTATTTTGGGGGCGTCACAAATAATATATCCACCTTCTTGTAAAAATATGATTATATATTCACCTACTTGTTAATATTTTCATACTTATTCAAGATCACAACCAGTTATGAATCCATGATTAATAATTTGTACTACATAAAAAATTTCACTAACACAATATTGTGAAATAGGAGGATTTAATTTAGACTAGGCTACAATCAATGTTTTAAAAAACACCCTAATCCATTAAACTTCCTTTATAAAGTAATAACATTAGATTCATATTGTGAAATGGAAAATACTCATTTGTTTCTTACTCATCTAAGAAACAAAACCCAAGATTGAGTGAAAATTCATCTACTTGTAAATTTATAATTTTCCTCACTAAAATATAAGTGACTTATGTGATCTATTAAATCATTGAGAGATCTAACAAAAATCAATGTAAATCATTAGTTTACTAAGTTTAAAACTGTATGTAATATCTGATCTCGTGCATTGCATATCAAACACAAGGCTCCCATTAGCGAATGTGTACTTCAGATTTACAATAGCTATATCAGAATTAACTTTCAGTGTACCACTACTATTAAAGAATTATTAAATTCTTCAATCTCAAGGTATATCAAACTTAGTTTAGTATAGCCTCTCAATACAATTTAATTGGTTTAGTTGGAATCCTCACTATGTTTTCACATGATAATAAGATAACATCTATTTTACAAGTCTTTCAACATAAAGACTAAAATAGATATTTTTTAAACTTGTTTACGTTAACAATACTATGTAAAATGATCCACATATCATTAATATACACAAAAACTATCACATTATAGTTTATACAATTATATTGTTAGTGTAAACATATAAAAAATTCTATATCCGATAGAATCTCAAGGTAAATATGCACATATTATCACCTAATATGTATCCACTTTAATATATATAACTTAATTTCAATCTCACTATTGAACTAAATCACAATAAATATTTTGGATCATATTTAGACTAATAAAATAGGTATTTTATTTATCAAATTATTATATTGATTTCCTTCACCAAATCAATATTGCTCTTTCTAGGTTCAGTTTATAACTTTGTTGAACCTTAGATAATTAATTAAGTGAAATAAGTTCACACATCAATATTATTCAAAAGTTTGTGTTTCAAAGACTTTCATTTCATAGGACTACAAAATCAAATTGAATTTCGCAACAAGAAATCCATCCTTACTATTTCTTACATAAATAAAATTATGCTCTAAATAGTTCAAAGGCCAAATTTAGTCCATAAATAAAAATCTTAAATAGTCACCCCCACACTTTTAAATAATTGAAATCTCATTGAATAATTTCATTTCACAATATTATGCTCTCCACTTAAAATAAATTTTAGATTAATTGACATTTTATGTGACAATATTCCTATAAATATTACTTCCACGTGAGAATATAATTAAGGAACACTTCTCAAAACAAAAATAAGTTCTTGTAAATTTTATGTATTAGTCATTCATATAAAGATTGCTTCAACATAAGAATCTTTTAGAACACCCCCACATAAGACAACAAGTTCTTATTTTCTGAATTACATAAACTTCAAATCTAAAAAATTATTTAATATAAGCACTTAAAATTATACATGTACAATTTTCAAGTATACCAACACGTAACACTTGACTCTATGTAAATAGTATAAAATTCATTATGTACAAATTATAGCACAACTCATCACATTGCACAAATTTATTTGCATATAAAATATAACAATTTATATTTATTTTCTAAGAAATTAATTTATCACAAACAAAATTAATTTATGTAGAAAACAAATAAAATTTACACACATGATGAATTAGTATATCCTCAAGTGTTTTCTTGTCCCAACTTGGATAGAAAATATCATAAACAATATATCTTTTGATTACAATATATAATTCAAGACAATCTTCATAATAATATGAAATACTTGAACTTCATTATATTTATAAAAATTCAAAAAAAATAAAATGTTTATCTCAATTAGAATATACAAAATTCATATGATCACATTAAAAAATTTACTACTTCTTGGACAAGAAGAACACACAAAAATAAATCAACATATACCAATTATGATTATCCCAAAACATTGCGAATAACATTTCTAAGTATTTTCTCAACATCATAATCACATTGTATACAAGATTTATTCAACAAAATTTACTTCTACAATATCTCTTCCAACTATTAGTTGATAATTAATTTATTATCCACAAACAAAGTAATTTATCTCAAAATTCATGCATACAAATACCAAGTAATATTACACACTAAATATTATCTCAAACTTTCTATACATAATTTTGTTCAAAAGAACATAAATTTACTTTATTCCCAAAATAAATTAATTTACAACTAATTTGTTATACATAGAGACATGTAAACTTCTCAAATTTTACTACAACTTTCTCATAATAAATTAATCTCAATTAGTGTATAAGAAAAATAATTGTCTCAAATTTCATACATACATATACACATCAAATATTTTATCTACTCATAAAATATTATAAACAAAATATATATGTACAAAATTAAATTTATTCCATCATGAACAAAAAATTAATTACTTTTCTTATCCCACAAAACAAATTAATTAATTTATTACAACAAAATGTAGGTAAAATAATACTCAAACATATAATATCATCTATACATGATATATATAATAAATAAAACATATACTTTCAAGTATATACACATACTAAACTATGATTCTAACAATCTTAAGGTCTTTATCGCCCCCACCGCGATCAGTTTACTAAGGGTTACAGACGATATACCTCCAGGATATATGTCAAGCCTTGGTGAATTATTTGTGATAGCAATTCACAGAAAATTTCAATAGAACACTGCTTTGTAGTAATTATTTGTTTGTAAGAAGAATTGGAGAAGATCAAAAAGAGAGAAAAAATATGTGCAAAAACTTACTTGTAACTTATATGCTTTATATGCATATATCTTATTATGTGTATATATCAACAAATATACATACATATATATATATATATATATATATATATATATATACATATATATAAGTTACATAAAATACTATTTAATTCTATATTTAATCATACTTAGTAATACTAAATATGTAAGTTACATATATGTAACCATACTTAGTAATACTTAGTACTCCCTCCGTCCCATAGTTATAGGTTGATTTTCTATTTTGAGATGTCCCAATATATAGGCTACTTACTATTTATAAAATTTAGTTGGTTCATTATTTTACTTTAATGCCCTTATAATAAATATTCAATTATTACTCTTTTTTTGAAGAAACTGTTAGGTTTGTAACATTCAAGAACACAATCAAATTGCATAAATAAGCAGAAACGTGTAAAAATCAGAGTTTAAAATTTTACAAACCATAAACCCGGATCACCCTTTATGCACAATTATTAATTAAACGAAAAAGAAAGAACAAGAATCATACCCTTGAAGATCCGAGCTTCCTCAGGTACAAGTTCACCTCCAATCCTTTTCGCGTTCAACTTGAATCCACCGGGTTTGGTTCCTTCCTTTGATCAACGTTAGCCACCCAAGTGTTTGGCCTCTAGAGGTGATCCACCAAGGAAGAAGAAGAATTCAAGAAGATGGGTATTTGACAAAACCCTAGTTTTCTATCTCTATAGAAAAAGGCGTACTCTCCCAACAATTGAAATTACGTGTGTTGTAAAAGTCAACAACCCTCTCACCCATAATAAGACTCCTCTTATTTATAGATGTAGACAACCCTCCTTAACAATTAAGGAATTGGGTTTTATTTAATTAATTAAATTCTTTTAATTAATTAAGCTCCCTAATCTTATTAGGGATAATTAATTAAACTCTTTTAATTAATTTGTCTCCTAATCCTATTAGGATATTTGAGAGTACTTTTATTAATTAATTCCCAAACTCCTTTAGGAATTAAATAATAATAATAGTAATAATAACAATAAGACTCCTCTTATTAATTTATATTTAATATTTCTAAAATATTAAATAATAAATATTAAGCTATTTAATTTATTCTATCACCATAGATTAAATTAAATATACTTAACTTATTATTAAGATTATGTCATTAACTTCTTAAATAATTATTCTTCCTTTTATGGTGTGACCCTTTAGGTTCTCCATATTAAACCGGTTGTGAATAAATCAATTAGAACAAATCTAATCTTATTTAAATAAATAAATTAAACTAATAATTTATTTAAATAAATAATATTTATTCTACAATAGGGATAAGCCTCCCTAGCGATCAACGACTTTCCAGATAATATAGATTTCAACATTAATCATAAAAGAACCTTTGAGTAAATAGTTACCGTACAATTCAATCCTTCCACCATACAATGTCCCAATTAAATATAAGACATGGATTTACTATCAAGTCTTATTTTATTTAATTATATGTATTTCGACTCTTAAATGCACAACTCCAAATAATACAAATTAGAAACTCCTTTCTAATTTCATTCTGCCTTGGCCAAGGACTACTGGGTTGTCATTTATCGAATCACATAGGACATTTCTCTTCTTTTACTAGAAGTGGTAGATTCTTTATTAATCATACATTATCTCCATGTACAACTTATTATACCCAAGCATACCCTTTGATATACACTAAGGGTCTTAAGGAATAAGTCAAAGTATAACTCATCATACACAAGATACTATGATGATCTCAAGTCCAAGGATCACGTGTACTACTATCACTACAGGAATTCCTATTGACAGGCAAGTAAAACTCCATTAGGTATTCCTTAATGAGCCAATGCTCAAAGTGAACTTATTCTCTAATAAGCACCTACATACTTGCTTTAGTGTCTCCACACAAATAATTATGAGATCAATCATCCTCATCTAATGAGCAAGCAACGTATGTACCAATCTATCCGGATTCACTAATCCCCAATTTAGTAATCCAACGATTGGGAACTATTTTAGTTGAAATAGGCACAAGGAAAGAGCAATAAACCGGACCAACCTACAAAAACGAAACGGTCCCTCCGTAACCAGTCATCCATAATATCAAATAAATCCTTTTCGTCTTCGGTAAATTTACCAAGGGCTAAGCTTTCTAAGAATTTAGATCTCATTAGAATGATCATCATCATTATTCTAAAATCATTGCTTAAAACTATGGGTTTATCACATATTATAAAACAGCATCATGTAGATAATTAAAAGCCTTTAATGAATTAATACTTTTTATTAATAAATGAATAAGATTGTTACAAAGTATATGCTTTATCATCAAACATGATTGGCTTGTATGCATACTACTTTCAATCTCCCACTTGCACTAAAGCCAATCGTCATGGTATCTCATACTCTTTTCTCTAAGTGACCATTATCCTGCTGTTGGATAAACTTTAGTTAATGGATACGTAATGTTGTTCTTGAGAGTCCACTATCTCTATAGTGATTTCTCATCTTTTAATGATTCCATAATCAAATGAAAGTGCCACAACACATGTTTAGATCCAAGATGAGACTTAGGAACTATTCCTAGTTCTGTAATGAACTTTTCATCCAAACAATCAACTTGCAGCTTCATTTATAGCTATATACTTTGTCTTTATCACTAAATAAGCAACCTTTTTCTATTTGGAACCTTTTCAATTCATTGCACCACCGTTCAAGGTAACCCTTTACCTTAAAGTGGATTTTTTGTCGTCTTGGTCTGTTTGAAAAACTTGAGTCTGTAAAGCCTTCTAGTTTTAATTCAGGCCCACCATGTATGATCACATCCTTAGTGTCGGTTAAGTACTTTAAGATATTTTTCACTGACTCATAGTGAACTTCTCTAGAATATGACTGATCAACATCAGGTCTTGTACATTTCATTGCATACATGATAGTTACTCATGCGATCTCTCTTTTTGGAGTCTTTGGGGACTATTAAGAGAGATACACTCCATGGCTCATCAACATGAAACATCTCTTGGAGTTTGCCATGCTAAACAACTTTAGCATCAAACGAATATACGTTCCTTGGGTTAAGTCTAGCATCCTATTAAATCTATCTATATAGATTTGTATCCCAATTAAGATACTCATCCCAAATCATTCATGGAGGAATGTTTAGACAACTTTATCTTTACTGATTCTAGCATTAGTATGTCATTCCTTATCCATAGTATATCAACATATAATATTAGGAATGTCACGGCGTTCCCACTGACCCTTTTGTACACAATAGAACTCTTACCTTATCGTATGTAATCGGATCATCATCTTCATGATGCGTACCTCATCATCATCATCTATGATGAATCCATACCTCCTGTGTATCTTGAGACTTATTCCGCATTTACTGATTAGGTTGTGGTACAATAGGTCCATCTACTGAGTTCCTCTTATTTGACTTATAGTGTTTTGTGGTTCTTGAACTCTTCAAGATCTATTATCCTCCCACTAGCCCCTTCAATGATAAACATCTTTATCTTAGAAGGCAGCATGTTTCTCAACAAACACCTTTCCCTAAACTTACTTTTTAATGTCCCTCAAATCTGTACATGTCAAATCGTGTCCGAAGCTTATTCTTTGAAATCGTTTTACATAAGTTGGACAACCCCTTATCTTAACATACTTAAGATTAGGAATCCTCCTTGTCCATAACTTTTATGGAGTTTTGTGGCTGGATTTTGAGGTTACCTTTTCCGTAGATATGCGCCATTTCTAGGACATTATCCCAGAAGAATACTGGAATGTCGGTAAAATTATTATGGACCGCACCATGTCCAACAAGGTACGATTTTTCCTTTCAGATACATCAATCAATTATTATGTATCAGGAGGCATCCATTGTGAAAAAACCATTTGAGATGATCTAAAAACTTATTGTACAAGTATTTATTCCTTGATCTAATCAAAGAATCTTAATACTTTGTCAATTTGTTTCACTTCTAAATTCTTTGAACTTTTCAAATAATTCACACTTGTATTTCAACAAATACATACATTCAACTCTTTGAATGATCATCTCCTTTTCTTATATTAGTTTGTTCAATTTATAAAATAATTTTCCACGTAAGTCAAGTATACAAAATCTATTAAGTAATATTTCAGTTCTATACAAAACATTATTATTATAAATAGAACAACAATTGTTCTTAAATATAATACCAAAGATTTCATTGTCCAACAATAAAATAGAAATAATGTTTCCAACGAGAACTGGAATACAATAACAACTTATTGACTTAATAGATTTGCCAGTAGTAGCGATCTTAAACTATAAGTTTCTATGGCTAATGTTGCAACCTTTGCTTCATTTCCCACACATAGGATTACTTATATTTGTTTAGCTTTCTACTTCTGTTTGGTCCTTTCATAAATCTATATTTATGATAACCAAAGTTGGTATCCAATACCCAAGTAGAACATTGACTTAAAGAAAAATTTATTTCAAATCATGAACAAATTTTTATTTATAACTGAAACTTCACTAAGCTTCTTTGGTTAACCTCTGCAAGATGCTTCTCGCAGTTTCTTTCCAGTGTACTGGCTTATTGTAGTGTAAGCAAACTCCTTTGCTATCCGTATTAGTTTTGTTCTTATTATCCTTTATTTTGCCTTTCTATTTACCTTCTTTGAATCTTTCTTCTTTTCAGAAGATCCTTTGGCCCCTACCAGTAAGACTTGGTCTTTCTTGGTTGGAAAGTGACTCTCAATATTTTTTAACATGTTAAGCAAATCAGCGAGGCTGATATCTAGCTTGTTCATATGAAAAATTCACAACAATTGTGAAAGGAGTCTGAGAGTGAGTGCAAGATCAAATCTTGGCTCAACTCTCCATCCATGACAAAACCCGTTGTCTAATTGATCAATCAAATTGATTATCATTAGAACATGTAATCAGATCTTTGTAGTGCTTCTTGGTCATTCTAGATCGGAAGAGCTCCTTAGATATCGATATCTATCGGCCCTACTTTCCTCGCCATCAACTACTTGATGTGCGGGAATATAGTAGAAACATCCATAGTTTCATGCGTCGACGCCAAGCTCGTTACTTTCATGGATGCGAGCATGATGCATTGAGCCAATGTGCATCATTTTGCCACTTTCTAAAAGTAGTAATCTCTTCCTCAGAGGCATTGTCTGCAACCATTGCAGGGATAGGCATATTAAAGACATAAGATAGCTTTTCAGCCATGAGAACTATTCTCATATTCCTTAACCAATCCATTTAATACAGTCCAGTTAAATAACATCTAATATATTTCGCAGTGATAGTAATTAAGACAATGTAAAATTTTGTAAATGAATTTGTATTTAACAACATTTTAACATACATTCTTTTATTAATTACCAAAATAAATTAGGTCTTGTTTTAAATTGGTATCTCCCACTATTTTCTTCAAACTATATTACCCTCAATATATATAGTTCGGCAAAATCTAATTAAAGATTTGCTAGTGAGAATAAGGATCTCATTTCAAATGTATATAGCCTTGTGGTGACACAACAAACTATATATAAATAAATAGGTAGACAACTCTTGTCAATTACATCAACTATGCAACTCCTTGTATTTTGCCTCTTAGATTATTTTGATCAAGTGGCACATCCGAATCAAAATTATCCAAGTTAAGTCCAACCTAGCACTCCATATATTCAAAAAGAAAATATCATCCTTGTGGTGACATAACAAAACAATATTGTTCAATTTTCTTTATAAGCATCAAATGTGATAAATTAACATCTTAAATACTTAATACTTGCCTTGTGGTGACACAACAAACTCATATTAAATATTTAATACTCTATTAATTTTATCATGCTAGAAAGCTGACGCTCGATATTCCAAATATCTTTGAACGCTTAGGACTTAATATATAAAAAAAATTGAGGGTTTATTATTAATTTGTCTCATCTTGTTTAGCGGCATGCATATATATATATATAAAAAATACGTCATTATATTAATGAACATGCGAAGCATGTTTGCATAATATATAATATATATAGTATAAGCATACACATATAGAATACTATATTCTACCTGGATTGATTATGGACTTTTATTCTAGTTTGGTTCACTATAGCCACCAAGTGAACCAAAGGTCAAACCTTAGGGGTGCAAGAATTAATATTTAAATATAACTATTACATTTAAACCCGGGCTCCATTACAAACGGGTCTTCACGCGCTCCTTGCTCCTTTGATCTCCAATTTTCCAAAATTAATTCTAACTATTCCTATTACAAAACTATTTAAAATAAATAGAAACCTTGATCGTGATCGAGGGAAGTACATAGGAAGGAGATAGAATTTACATTAAGAAAAATTAGAGAAGGCGAGTAACACGCAGACCCCATTTAATAAAACCCATACATTCATGCAACCAACTAAAATAAAATCCAATCACATTGGTCAATAGTCCATAATCAATCCCATTTATTATCATACACATCACCATATGCATCAATAAAAATATTCATCTCATGAATAATAAACATTCAATATATATATTGATATCATTTAATGGGCAAATTTAGTTAGTATAAATCTAATTTTGAATCAAAATAAACTCCTTTATTTTAATCCAAATTTAAATCAAAATAAAACTATTTTATTTTAATTTATCCAATTTTGAATAAAATAAACTATTTTATTTTAATCAAAATCATTAATCAAAATAAACTTCTTTATTTTAATTAATTATGAAATCCAATTCCATGTAAAAAAAAACTTCTTTATTAAGGATAACACGGATTCTATTTCCTATTCATAAATAAACTCCTTTATTTTGAATAATATGAAATCTTATTTCATATCTAAATAAACTCCTTTATTTAAGGAAACATGGATTCACTTTCCTATTCACAAATAAACTCTTTTATTTTGAATAATATGAAATCTTATTTCATATCTAAATAAACTCCTTTATTTAAGGAAACATAAAATTCAATTTCAACTCCAATTAGTTATCATGGAATCCAATTCCAATTCTAATTAGTTAGCATGAAATTTAATTTTAAAATTAAAATAAACTTTATATTTTAATATTAAAATAAACTTTATATTTTAATATTAAAATAAACTTTATATTTTAATATTAAAATAAACTTTTATTTTAAAATTAAAATAAACTTTTATTTTAAAATTAAAATAAACTTTTTATTTTAATAATAAAACTATTGAGAAATATATATATATATATAAATATATATATATATATATATTAATGTAGTATATGTATATATTATATATCATATATATATAATATATACTAACTTTAACATGTATATATAATATACTCCATTACTCCTGTTTCGGAAATCAGTATATTGATTACGGCTTGCTATATATCGCGCGAATCACGGATCCGTTTTTTTTTTTTTCACTTCTCCTGCTAACTATTAGTTGGGCCACGTGCTCACCCTAGAAGAATCATACTCCATGATCCTGAAGCTTTCATCACGTGAACCAGGAGCGAGAAAACAAAAATATTTTCGCAATTTTTTTTTAAAATAAATTTTATACAATTAAATTATGCCCAATTAAATTGTTCTAAACACATATCAATATACATATTAAATTAAAATAATTAATAATTTGCATAAAGTTTTGGCTCTGATGCCACTGTTAGGTTTGTAACATTCAAGAACACAATCAAATTGCATAAATAAGCGGAAACGTGTAAAAATCAGAGTTTAAAATTTTACAAACCATAAACCCGGATCACCCTTTATGCACAATTATTAATTAAACAAAAAAGAAAGAACAAGAATCATACCCTTGAAGATCCGAGCTTCTCACTACAAGTTCACCCTCAATCCTTTTCGCTCAACTTGAATCCACCGGGTTTGGTTCCTTCCTTTGATCAACGTTAGACACCCAAGTGTTTGGCCTCTAGAGGTGATCCACCAAGGAAGAAGAAGAATTCAAGAAAATGGGTATTTGGCAAAACCCTAGTTTTCTATCTCTATAGAAAAAGGCGTACTCTCCCAACAATTGAAATTACGTGTTGTAAAAGTCAACAACCCTCTCACCTATAATAAGACTCCTCTTATTTATAGATGTACGCAACCCTCCTTAACAATTAAGGAATTTAATTTTATTTCATTAATTAAATTCTTTTAATTAATTAAGCTCCCTAATCTTATTAGGGATAATTAATTAAACTCTTTTAATTAATTTGTCTCCTAATCCTATTAGGATATTTGAGAGTACTTTTATTAATTAATTCTCAAACTCCTTTAGGAATTAAATAATAATAATAGTAATAATAATAATAAGACTCCTCTTATTAATTTATATTTAATATTTCTAAAATATTAAATAATAATATTAAGCTATTTAATTTATTCTATCACCATAGATTAAATTAAATATACTTAACTTATTATTACGATTATGCCATTAACTTCTTAAATAATTATTCTTCCTTTTATGGTGTGACCCTTTAGGTTCTCCATATTAAACCAGGTTGTGAATAAATCAATTAGAACAATTCTAATTTTATTTAAAAAATAAATTAAACTAATAATTTATTTAAATAAATAATATTTATTCTACAATAGGGATAAGCCTCCCTAGCGATCAACGACTTTCCGATAATATAGATTTCAACATTAATCATAAAAGAACCTTTGAGTAAATAGTTACCGTGATAATTCAATTCAATCATTCCACCATACAATGTCCCAATTAAATATAAGACATGGATTTACTATCAAGTCTTATTTTATTTAATTATATGTATTTCGACTCTTAAAATGCCTAACTCAAATAATGCAAATTAGAAACTCCTTTCTAATTTCATTCTCGCATTCGCCAAGGACTCTTTGGGTTGTCATTTATCGAATCACATAGGACATTTCTCTTCTTTTACTAGAAGTGGTAGATTCTTTATTGATCATATATTATCTCCATATACAACTTATTATACCCAAGCATACCCTTTGATATACCCTAAGGGTCTTAAGGAATAAGTCAAAGTATAACTCATCATACACAAGATACTATGATGATCTCAAGTCTAAGGATCACTTGTACTACTATCACTATAGGAATTTCTATTGACAGGCAAGTAAAACTCCATTAGGTATTTCTTAGCGAGCCACGTTCAGTGAACTTATTCTCTAATAAGCACCTACATACTTGCTTTAGTGTCTCCACACAAATAATCATGAGATCAATCATCTTCATCTAATGAGCAAGCAACGTATGTACCAATCTATCCGAATTCACTAATCCCCAATTTAGTAATCCAACGATTGGGAACTATTTTAGTTTTAAGCTTTCTAAGAATTTAGATCTCATTAGAATGATCATCATCATTATTCTAAAAGCATTGCTTAAAACTATAGGTTTATCACATATTATAAAACAGCATCATGTAGATAATTAAAAGCCTTTAATAAATTAATACTTTTTATTAATAAATGAATAAGATTGTTAAAAAGTATATGTTTTATCATCAAACATGATTGGCTTGTATGCATACTACTTTCAGAAACAACCTTCAATGTCATTATTTTTATCACTACATTTAATGTTGTTGTATTCTCAATAAAAGAATTCAACTTTTTAGGCTTTACTAGTTTAACATATTTTGTGTATAAAAGGCAATTGAACCAACAATCAATAAAGTTAAGAGTTTCAATGTGATAAGTAAGGAGTAATTAATTTATTCATTAATTCTATATTAAGGGGTATATGTGAAAAATTTGTGTTAAAAATTAACTTAAACTGATTTTCTTAAATTATATGCCAAAAGAAATCAGCCTATAACTATGGGACGAAGGGAGTAATAATTATGAGATAAATAGAATTAATTTGAATAGTCTCATTATTTTCCTTTTGTTCCAAAAAATAAAATAAAATAGACTTCTATTAAATGGAACTAAGGAAAAATAGTTTTTATCAAACAATTTTGCACCTTATTAAATGTCTCACTATAGACACTAATCAAATAATTTCTACACAAATCAAATAAAATTCTCTTTTATTCTCCACGTAGAGGACATTAATTTACACCTTTTATACTTACTTAAATTATGTCCACAGATGAGTTTTATCAAACTCAAATATGACATATTATAAGTCACAAAAGTATAAAATAAGGTGCAATATATAACATCGGCCTTAGAAGAATGATCAAACTACATTTTTTACATAAACTAAAAAAATAAGATAGAGAAAATAGAGTAAAATAAATTTTAAAATTATTGTCCTTATCTTACACTCTCAAGCATTACGATGAGCTGAAGTAAACTGATATTTCACATATATTTTTAATATTACCACAGTCTTCTCTCACGTGAGAAGAAAGAGGGTCCCACCTTTATGTGAGAGGAGACCATGTGAAAATATCAAAAATTCATATGAAAATAATGTTCCCCTAAGCTGAATAATATTTGTCATATAATGTGTTCTTCTTCTTCTTTGTTTTTATTTTTTTATTTTATTTTTATTGTTAAAATTTGAGCTAAAATTGTAAAGTCCCCGAATCCAGGTACTTCAAACCCGAATTCAGTGCTTCACGATACCATTTCCATGAGCAGAAATAATACTAATAATAATAACAATAATATAAATATCAACTTAATTTACATATCATCAGAGTCTAATCCCCAGGTACGAGACCTTTAAACATTCATTACATGATAATTAATAAGTATCATTGTCTTAATAATATCAAACTGTTACATAAACTACCACCAATCTTATTTGGTTAGCTTTCCTTTTCCTTTCCCTTGTTCTTAGCAGAGCCTTCAGGTTGTTCACACTTAGCTGAAAACATTTAAATTAAGCAAGGATGAGCATTTGAGTGCCCAACAAGTAATAACAATTATATATATAAGCTGAAAGAATTTAAATATTTTCTTTATACTACCCTTCTACAACAAATCAATAGTTGTGAAGTAATCTGAACTGATAATAATAACATAACAACCCTCTTTCAAATTTTTGAAACTATGTACTGACTATAAATAGGTTTAAAGGAACATACTATGAACATTGTTTTTATTTTTGAAAAGGTTAAACAGAACTTCATCTTTAAACCGTCATAACTTATGGGCACGGGGGTGATCAGCCCGTTGTACCCTGTATTGATCAATACTACATGCAAGAACGATGTTATCGTTCACTCTGTCCACGTTGGATGCATAAAAGTTTTTCCCATGTAAGGGATGTTCATACTTGTCGGGGTTCCAAACCAAGGCAATTCGGTTGGATAATAATAAGGTTTTATCTTGTTCAACAATAATCTATAATTCAACATATATATATATATATATATATATATATATATATATATATATATATATATATATATATATATACTGGTAATTAACAAAGGTGTATCAACATTTGATTAAATGCAATGATTATCTAAGTGGGGACACTTGTATAACCATTTATAGAAATTAACGAATGTAAATATATATATCCGAATTACCATATACTAACATGTTGATAATCAATGAGCGTATATAATATAGGATTAATAATGCACAAAGAATAATATAATTTCAAACATTCTTACTCATGTCCATTGCAGAAAAAAAATGCAAAGGTAGGATATTCGCCTAACGCTGCGCTTACAATATAACACGCAACTTAGTTTTATCTTTTATATCACGACCTATCATTAATCGGATCATTCGCTCTATTAGAACAATATACTATAACATATAAGATTACATTTCACAACAAGACATAACCTAATCACATTATCATATATGTTCAAAAGTTATTGCATCACAAACAAACATTAATACAGTCAAAATATCTAAGTCCAGATCAATTTCTGAAATATGTCGGTGTACCGACAGCTTTATCAGGTAATTATCGATTCTAAGACTCTATTCTGTAACTCACTATCTGTAAATATCAGTCATATTATTTTAAATGACTCAATAAACATTTATTAATTTATCACGAATTTTCAAACACCGAAATTATTATTAAATGATTCAAATATCAAATAATTCTATTATCATTTAATTATTATTTAACTATTAATGAAACCATTGCCAAGATATTAAAGTTATTTATAATAACTTAAAATATTTTTAAAACATTTATATTACCCTTAAATGATTTTTAAAATATTTAAAATCATTTTAAATAATTATAATTAATATTAAAATATTAATGTACTATTTCTTAAAATATTAAAAGTCATTAAGTATAACTTAAAATATTTTTAATTCACTTAATATTATTAATCTTGATAATATTTAATTAGTTCACTAATAATACTTTTATTCGCTTTTAATATTATTAACATCTTAATAATATTTTAATACTTTACTAATATTATTAATCCTCTTAATAATATTTTAATCATGCATTAATATTATTACTTTAATAATATCTTAGTTATGCTTTAGTATCATTAATCAATTAATAATACCTTTATTCATTTACCAATCGTATTAATATTTTATTCATTTACTAATATTATTAATTATTTTATAATATTTTATTCCTTTACTAATATTATTATATTTTTAATAATATTTTATTAAATCTCAAATATTATTATTTACTTAATAATATTTTAATCATCCAATAATACTTTAATTTAATATTATTAATCTTTTAATAATATTTTAATCTAAAATTAATTATTTAATAATATTTTAATGAAATTTTAATCTTAATATTTTTATTTACTTAACAATATCATATTCTAATATTATTAATATCATAATAACATTTTAATAATTTGTTTGATCAATAAACAATTTATTCTAATTGTTCACCCTTTACAAAACCACTTATTTAATATCCATAAAAGGTCATAAATAATATTTCTTATTATAAATTACCAAAATACCCTAAAATAGTCATAATACTATATATTAGGAGTATTCAAGCATTAAAATCATATTTTTCTTATTTAAGACATCATTTAACTATTTATTTCCTTTTATTCATAACTTCATCATTTTTAGAAAAAATACCAAACTGATTTCAAAAATTCTTCTTTTCTAGTTTTAGACAGTATATGACCCAAAAATGATCCCCAAATTTTTCTGGAATTTTAGAAAGTGGTTTACAAATTTTAAAGTGCCCAAAATACTCGGATCTTGCTTCATTTTTCATAAATCGAGTTTTGCTCAGAAAATTCTAAAATTTTCAAGGTATACTCCCATAGCATATATGAACATACTGTAAAAATTTCGGATTTTTCCCATGTATACACTGTGAGAAATGTGGGTGTTAATATCTAGGAGTCCTTTATAGAAATAGCCATTACGCACAACCTATAAATCAAAACGTGTCCGTTCTTTTTTCTACACGTAGATAACTTCTTAAGGTACCTCTGTGATTTTTCCTGGATTTTAAAAGACTTGAAACTGTCTAAAACAGCCCTAAGAAAAACAGGGATAGTAGCTTTTTAGGGTTTTAAAACTTTAATACCCTATGTGGACTATTTTGGGGAAAACAGCCCCCCATGGCTTCAATACTTGCTAGATTTGTGTTCTACTACTTGAGTTTACTAGATAACTCATGTATCTAGCACCCCCCTTTGACGGATCACAAATCCAAGTTGTAAAACTTGAGTTACACAAGATTTAGTGGAAGAAAAAAATAAGAGTTTCACCCCTTGGAGAACATATGCTCATTTCCTTCCTCTAAATCTATATTCTAATACACAAGATACTTAGTCCTACACATGAGACATGTAGAACTAGGGTACTTTGAGTATTAGACCATAACCCCCATATATGTTGAGGTAAAAACCGAAAATAGAAGAAGAAAAAAAAAAAGAATGGAAGAGAACCTCACCTAGATTTCTTTACTATCCTTCTAGTTCTTCCAAAGTAAGTTATGAATCTAGGATGCATGAACTATAACTCCTCTCCCTCTCTACAAAATCCAAACCCTCTCTCTCTTTTCTCTCTTTGTATTTTGCTAGCTTGGGAGAAAAATAGAAGAAGGATAATAGGAGAAATGAAATGATCTAGCAAATGAATGTGGTGATTAACTAATATCCCCCATACTTTTGTTGTCCCTTGGATAAAAGGCTTAACCTTATCTCTTTCAATTGAGCCTAATCATGTGATTAAGGGTGCTAAGTAGATTTTCTATCAATGGGAGATGGACACACTTGTACTTGATGTAAGACTTCAACTTATTGAACTTGATTAACTTAATATTCTAGCCTTAAAAAGGCTAATGTGGCCAGCTATATATATGCCCACTAATTCCTTCATTTAGCCTTTATTTTAATGCATAAATTAGATAAATCAAAGGTCTAAAATACCCTTAATCAAGTGGACTAGGTTTGGGCTTGCATTTTATTTCTTTTGGGCTTCTCCTTTAATTGTTTTGGGCCATGTAATAAACATAGTCTAACAATTTTAATATATGTTAACCAAATTGTTTATTTAGGGTTTCCATTCCCAATCTTATGAAATTTAATTACGTATACATATGACTTTAGCTCATAACCTAATTAGGTTTACTAGAAATAGGTTTAAAATTATTAGTCACTTGAAATAACAAGATTATCTACTTAAGTTACTATACATATTAAATACTAACCTTTCCTTATTACCATAACTCTTAGGTTATTTTATTGTCTCACCTAATGCATAATTAGGTTACGAAGCTTTCATTTAGGGTTTAAAATAAAATAAAATTAGTTTCTAAAATTTGTAATTAGGGTTTCACACAGTAATACAAGGGTTTGTCACATAACACCATAATTGACCAACCCTTATCGGTCCATATATACAATACATATTTATAGCACTAAAAAATCAAAATATAATTAATATTATATTATTATTCTTATGCCTTGATCAAAATCCAAAAATTAGGGTTTGGATTCTATATCTGATTTATCTGTCATACTTAACATTATTAATTAAGTTAAAAAATAATTAAATTAATAATCTGAACAAAATTCATATAATAAAATAATTATTATAATAATTCAAAAAATTATTTCATATATTATATAAATAATATATAATTATATTTTCATGGAAAATAATTAATAAAAACATATCTACTATAAATTAATTATTATAATAATATAGTTTATAACAATCAATAATTCTAAAATAAAATTATTTAAAATCATTCATGTAATAAATATATCACATAAATACATACACACATTATCTTGGCACATATTCCCTATATTTAAAAGAAAATAAAAATTATACATAAAATTTCTACTTTATTTGTATATAGAAATATATAAGTTGTTACAAAAATAAAAGTGGGTTTTAATAATTATTTTAAATAAATCCACATATCAATGTGTTCTACTCCATGAGTAAATTAGATTGAGTATTTGGAAGCTCAAATCTATGGAGTAATGAATGAGATTTTAACTCCCAAAGATCACACTTAGAAATTATAAATGATAATAAATATATGTGGGAAGCCAAGTCCCACATCGATTAAGAACTAATAAAAGTTTAATATATTTATATACAAGAAAATTGCTCTTGGGTTTGGGCTCCAAAGGTACACCACTTTTGTGAAAGGGAGATGACCTAGCCAAGGCAAGGTTTGGTTTGAACCCACACGTGCTCCGCCGACCGACCTGGCCTGGCACGTGACTCGAAGGTCTGGGTCCTTGTATATAATTTTTTGTATAAAATTTATTTAAATTTTATTTTATTATTTATTTAGTTTTATAATCAAAACTGTGTCGTTTTATTTATTATCATTATACTGTGTCGTTTTGTGAAGCGTTACCTGCCGAACGGACGCGTCTAAATTGTGTTGTTTTGGAAAAGTCTATATGCCTGAACAAGGGCTGCAAAATTACATCGTTTTTGCCTGAACGGACATGCCTTTTCTGTTAATGCATTAAACTAAGCCATTTTTGTTTTGCTGAGCCAAAAACTACGTCGTTTTTGTTCCGAACGGACGCGTCTTTTTTGTTTAATCATACCTTTTCAGTGGGTTGTGTCCCTTTTTGTAAGACCCCAAATTTTTTTGTAATAAAATAGAATTTCCTATTTTTATTATTTTGAAATAGCAAGGGGTTGATTTGATTAATGTGGTTAGTTATGGGTAAAATGCGCAAATATTTTAAATAAGCAAATAGTTATAAAATATTCATTGTTGTCGGAGAATATTCAGTTGGTTGTGGAATATTCTTGCTGTCGGGGAATATTCGTACGACGGCGCAGCCTTTTGTGGGCCCGATAATGGAAAGCGATCGGATGAAGAAACCAACGGAAAGCGATCGGATGAAGAAACCGACAAGTATGAATTTTTTTTATAAATAACAGCGTAGTTGTTACCGTTAACACTGTTGGAATACCCGGTGGTTAAAACACAGTAATATGCGGTGTTGCACATTAGCACACTATATTGCACCAATTATTGATTCTTACGTAAGAAGTCACTACTCAATAATTGTTACAGTAATTACTGTTCAATATTTTATTTTATTGATTCAATAATTGTTATGTTGATATTTTATATTATTATTATTTTAATAATTATCACTGCACAATATTTCTCATTATCAGATCAATAATTTATATTATTTGAATAATATTATTTGATAGCATTATTGGCAATGTCTAAGGAAGTTCTATTTAGGAGAGGTTATTTAATTGCGCACCGGTAAGGAGAGATCCTTATCGAAAGGCCCTCTCTTTCTTGGGAACGACCTGGTTGTCATTATTGTGATTTTGTAATATTATTTGTGAATAATTAATTATTGATAAAATGATAAGAAAATATTTATTTTATGTTAATATAAATGAAGAAATTAATGCTGAGGTGTTTAATCATTATTTTGTCAGAATCGAGGAATTTTTAGAAAAGTTACAATTGTTGAAAATTGATATTTTATTTATATTATTATATTACATTATAAATGTATAATGTGATAATATAATAATATAATAATGGTGATATTTTTACAATGAATGTGTGATATATGAATAAATGAGGAGGAATAGTATTTTTATTACAATAAATGCTAAAAGCATGTTAAACATGTTGGTGGAACCCATTTTTGACTGAAATTTGATTATAGCCTGCAAAATCGTCCGTATGTGGATTTCGGTCAATTTCTGTTTAGAAGTTGGAAAAACTTAAAGTTACAAAGTTGTAGAGAATTAAATTTCCTATGCAATGGACATAAGATTCAAATTTTTCTGATAAAAAGGCTATTTATTATGAATTATTGAAGTTCCAGAATAATTGATTTTTGGAGTTTTAAATGTTTTTTTTAAGAAATATGTTTTTTTCATTTTTGGTGGGTCCCACTTGTATGTAGTAAATGCTGAATTTAGATTATAAGGTGTGCATAGGAAATTTAAATAAAAATAATATTATTTTATTAATTTTTTTACTTTGGTGTTCTAAGTATTTTCCTATAAATAGGGTGCTTAGGTTAGAATTGAAAATCACACCAGAAACTGAAGTTTTCTCTCTCTATATTATCGAACGTATTTTTGTGAGTATTTTGATACTTTGAGTGTTTCTATACAGCGCAAGTTTCCTTTAGTATTATATCCGATATTCCAATCAGAAGTATTGTCCTTTTGAGGTAAGAGATGTTATTTTTTCGTAAATGATATTATTTGTTTCAATATCATTATACCAAAATATTGGTATGAATTTTATTGTGAATTTTCTACCTTTTTGTGTCGGGGTTACTATTCACGTATACGGCACTATTCACCAAAAAATAAAATTTTCTCTTTTTTGTCCAAGATGTCTATTATGGTTACTATCCTTGATTGTATCCATGTTTTGATCTTCATTCTTGAATTTTACTCCACTATTGTTTATTATGGAGTGTTTTTGAACTTGGATTATTTAAAGTACGAATCTCTAATCTTTATTTTTTTGTCTCACTGGATTCGTTTCTTAAAAATATTTTCATCATCCTCAGTCCTAAATGATGATATAACTGAATATCTTTGGCCTGTATTGCAAAGATGAATAATTACCTGATGAATATCTTTGGCCCGTAGTGCAAAGATGAACAGGTGTTGAGATGAACATGACCAACTGGTGATACAAATGAATATCTTTGGCCCGTAGTGCAAAGATGAATATTTGATTCAAGATGTATATTGATTGATGTTATAGGGATAAAATATCGATGATGGACTTTTAAATTCATAGATGATAGTAGATTTCATTATCTACTTAACTCTTCTAATGAATTGTTGTTTCCGCTGCCGTTGTTGATCTAAAACTTGTTGTCTATTGTATTCTATCAGATTTTTCCCTGTTGAAGACTAAGGATAATTTTTTGTACATTAATATCTTAGTCATAATATTCTTTATTGGGCTAGTTGAGCTCACTCTTTTCCTTTTTGTTCTATTTTTCTTCTCAGGAGACGAGAATATAGCGGGAAGTAGTCGGGGTGTGGAGTGATGTTCCAAGGCAGTTGTTATAGTAGTCCTCAATATTTTCTAGAAAAGTGTATCAATAATTATAATAAGGACTTATTTGAGTGTGGATATTGTCTAGAAGATAATATTTCTATTTAAACTCACAGTTTATGTGTTGTCATATTTTGCACGACAATTGTATTAATGAAGTTGTAGTTATTTCTGTACCATGTATTTGGTGACTCAGAATAGGTTGGGTGGATTGGACATATTTTGGGAGCGTCACAGTTGGTATCAGAGCTTAGGGATATGGTCTCTGGCGGAGATTGGGGATTAAAACTAGGAGGGGAGAGACGAGTAAATCCTTCGCTAGTGTGTCATACCTAAGCTTATTTGTTGGTCGGTCAAAATATAGGGACATTATGTGTCATTTCTATTTCTTTAATTAACCCCTGTTTTGTGGCAGTATTTAAGAATGGCAGCTGAAAATGTAAACAATGGAATGAATGAGACAGTGGAGACACCTTTAATTACCAACCAGGAGAACGTGCAACAGGACGATAATGTTCCTCCTATAAACAAGACCACTGATCCGACGATGAACGATGGGATGTTTAGAAGCTTTTTGCAGTTCATGCAAAATCAGACGAGAGAGACTCTTGTTCAAAATGTAGGGGGAAACAATGGCAGCTCATAGCTGGTCACTGCTAAGCAATTCAAGGAGTTGGGACCGCCGGAGTTTTTGGGAAAGCCAGATCCGATCAAGGCAGAAACGTGGGTTAAGTAAATTACCAAGATATTTGATGTCTTGGGATGCACGGAGGAATAGAAGGTTCCATTTGCCACCTTTATGTTCCGTGGTGAGGTAAATTACTAGTGGGAATCTGTGAAGCGTACCCAGCCTACTGCACTTAATATGTCTTGGGAAACATTTCAGAAACTGTTCAATGACAAGTACTTTCCTGAAAGTATTCGTCATATGAAGGAGGTAGAGTTTATTAGACTAGAACAGAACAACATGATGGTGTCCCAGTACGAGGATAAGTTCGCGGAGTTATCCAGGTTTGCACCTCATTTAGTAGATAATGAGGAACGTATGACGCGGATGTTTCTAAGAGGTTTGAAACTCGAAATTCGTCAATACCTCATTGCTCACAAATTTTCTCTATATTCAGATGTTGTGTACATGACTTAATTATTAGAGCGAGATAATGAGTCTGTTCAACCGGGCGACCAACAACACGATAATAATCGTACCGGTGGCAACGACCATAGGGACAATGATAATCATCGTGGAGGAAATTATCATGCCAAAAATGGTAACAACTTCGGTGGTAATCATGGCCAAGATAATAGGAAAGGTGAGTCAAGTGAAAATTTCAAAAAGAGAAGATTTAACAATGAGGGAAAGACGTCGGCAGCAGCACCAGCAACAAATTCAAGGGGAGGAGAACGACCATCGGTCGTATGTTATAAATACGGGAAAGAGGGACACATAAGTCCAAACTGTTCACAACCTTCCAAGGTGTGTTTCAGTTATGGAAAAGACGGTCATATAGCTCAAGATTTTCTTGTAGCGAAACCAAGTCTAGCGGGGATGGTGACTCCAAAGGCTGTCCTAGACAAGTCAAAGTCGGCAGTTCTTGGAAGAGCATTTGTCGTGACTGCCCAAAATGCGAGGAACCCAAACAAAGTTATCATGAGTTAGCTAATCATAAACTCTTGCGAAGTTTATACCTTATTAGATACTGGCTCTACCCATTCTTTTATCTCTCCTGCTTGTGCTGAACGTTTGAACTTGACTCCTGAGAAATTAGACTTTGACTTATCTGTTGAGACTTCGTTAGGAGAAACTTTCATTACATCTACTATTTATAAATCTTGCTTGATCCAAGTTAGCACCATCACATTACATGCTGATCTTATCTCTTTAAAGATACTTGCTTTTGATGTGATTTTAGGGATTGATTGGTTAACTACTCATCATGCCAAAAATTGATTATTTTCATAAGGTTGTTAGTTTTCATATTCCTAACCAACCTGTTATGCAAATTCAAACAACCAAACCACTAAAGTCAATCACTGTCATATCAAACTATTAAGTCATTCGTTTATTAAAAAACGGATGTCAAGCTTTCTTAGCCCATGTCATGGACTTGAACAAAAAAAACGTCAGATTTAAATAATATTTCTGTTGTTAGTGAATTTCCTGACGTATTTCCTGAAGAACTTCCTGGCTTACCCCCAGAGTGTGTGGCTCCTATTGAACTTCAGGAGTTAAAAATCCAACTATAGGAGTTGGTACCATAGCCTCTATCTGGTGACTTCCTTTGTGGAATGCACCAAAGCCAGACTCTCCGTAGGGGACGTCATATTCTTGCGGTGATAAACTGATAGGTGCCATTGTGACGTGTTATCCAAGATTGGGATATGAGTCACAGTTGAGAGAAACCTAAGTCAGTAATCGAAATACGTAGCTTTCTAGGCTTAGCTGGTTATTATCGGAGATTCGTGGAAGGATTTTCTCGAATCGCTACTCCATTAACTCAGCTGACTCGAAAAGATACAAAATTCAAATGGAGCTAGGAATGGCTTCCAAGAACTCAAGAGGAGACTTATTTCGGCACCTGTTCTGACCATACCATCCTGGAAAAGCGAACGTGGTAACTGACGTATTAAGTAGAAGATCGTATGCAAGTACGAGTGAGATATTGTCGAACACAAAGACCCATTTTGTATGACTTATAAATGATAGAGATAGATTTAAAGACTCTAGGGACCCACGTGATGATATACGAGTAGAATTGACTTTAATCGATAAAGTTAAAATTGCTCAAGCTACACACCGGAGTTGATGAATATAAAGAAGAAGGTGCAAACAGGCGTAATTCTAGAAGTAAGAGTCGATGAAGAGAAGAATTCTCAACCCTCAATTTGTTGGTCCATTTGAAATTCTTGATGGATTAGAAAATGTGGCCTATAGACTCGCTTGATCGCGCAGGTATGTCTCGTGTTTATAACATTTTTTGCATATACACGCTACATAAATATGTGAAAGATCCAAACCACATTATTGAGTTAGAACCAGACGAGATAGCCGAAGATTTAATGTACGAGGAGATACCTGTCAAGATCTTGGATAGGAAGGAGCATGTCCTACATAAAAAGGGTTATACCACAAGTCAAAGTTTTATGGAGGAACCATGCTATTGAGAAAATGACTTTGGAGTTGGAAATGGAAATGAAAGCGAGGTATCCATACCTTTTTGAAATACCAGGTACGTACGTCAATTTCGAGGATGAAATTTCATAAAGAAGGGAGGTTGTAAGACCCTAATTTTTTTTTTTTAATAAAATGGAATTTCCTCTATTTATTATTTTGAAATAGTAAGGGGTTGATTTGATTAATGTGGTTAGTTATGGGTAAATTACGCAAATATTTTAAATAAGCAAGTGGTTATAAAATATTTATTGTTGTCGGGGAATATGTGGTTGGTCGTGGAATATTTTTGCTGTCGGAGAATATTCGTACGACGACGTAGTTGTTACCGTTTACACTGTTGGAATACCCGGTGGTTAAAACACAGTAATACGCGGTGTTGCACAGTAGCACATGGTATTGCACCAATTATTGATTCTTACGTAAGAAGTCACTACTCAATAATTGTTCTATATTTTATATTATTGTTGTTTCAATAATTATCACTGCACAATATTTCTCATTATCAGATCAATAATTCATATTATTTGAATAATATTATTAGATAGCATTATTGGCAATGTCTAAGGAAGTTCATCAGAGAGGTTATTTAATTGCGCGCACTGAAGAAGAAATCTTACCTTAGGAAGGCCCCTCTTTCCGGGAACTAACACGATTCATCATTATTTGTGATTCTCGTAATATTATTTGTGAATAATTAATTATTTATAAAAATGATAAGGAAATATTTATTTTATGTGGATATAAATGAAAAAATTAATGCTGAGGCGTTTAATCATTATTTTGTCAGAATAGAGGAATTTTTAGAAAAGTGACAATTGTTAAAAATTGATATTTTATCTATATTATTATATTACATTATAAATGTATAATGTGATAATATAATAATATAATAATGGTGATATTTTTATAATAAATGTGTGATATATGAATAAATGAGGAGGAAGAGTATTTTTGTTACAATAAATGCTAAAAACATGTTAAACATGTTGGTGGAACCCATTTTTGACTGAAATTTGATTATAGCTTGCAAAGTCGTCCGTATGTGGATTTCGGTCAATTTCTGTTTAGAATTTGGAAAAACTTAAATCTACAAAGTTGTAGAGAATTAAATTTTCTATGGGATGGACATAAGATTCGAATTTTTCAGATAAAATGGCTATTTATTATGAATTATTGAAGTTCCAGAATAATTGATTTTTGGAGTTTTAAATGTTTTTTTTAAGAAAAACATTTTTTTTCATTTTGGTGGGCCCCACTTGCATGTGGTAAATGCTGAATTCAGATTATAAGTTGTGCGTAGGAAATTTAAATAAAAATAATATTATTTTATTAAATTTTACGCTTTTAGTGTTCTAAGCATTTTCCTATAAATAGGTGTTTAGGTTAGAATTGAAAATCACACCGTAAATCAAGTTTTTTTCTCTATATTATCGAGCGTATTTTTGTGAGTATTTTGATACTTTGAGTGTTGCTATCTGATTGCAAGTTTTCTTCAAAGATTATAATCGATATTTCAATCAAGATCTTGTCTTTTTTAAGGTAAGGGATGTTATTTTTTCGTAAATGATATTATTTTTTTCAATATCATTATACCAGAATATTGGTATGAATTTTATTGTGAATTTTCTACCTTTTTGTGTTGGGGTTACTATTCACGTATACGACACTAATCACCGAAAAATGAAATTTTCTCTTCTTTGTCCAAGATGTCTATTATGGTTATTATCCTTGATTGTATCCATGTTTTGATCTTCATTCTTGAATTTTACTCCACTATGATTTATTATGGAGTATTTTTGAACTTAGATTATCTAATGTACGAATCTCTAATTTTTATTCTTTTGTCTCACTGGATTTGTTTCTTAAAAATATTTTCATCATCCTCAGTCATAAATAATGATATAACTGAATATCTTTGGCCTGTATTGCAAAGATGAATGATTACCTAATGAATATCTTTGGCCCGTAGTGCAAAGATGAACAGGTGTTGAGATGAACATGACCAACTGGTGATACAAATGAATATCTTTAGTCTGTAGTGCAAAGATGAATATTTGATTCAAGATGTATATTGATTGATGTTACAGGGATAAAATATCGATGATGGACTTTTAAATTCATAGATGATAGTAGATTTCATTCTCTACTTAATTCTTCTAATGAATTGTTGTTTCCACTGCAGTTGTTGATCTAAAACTTGTTGTCTATTGTATTCTATCAGATTTTTCCCTGTTGAAGACAAAGGATAATTTGTTTTACATTATCTTAGTCATAATATTCTTTACTAGGCTAGTTGAGCTCACCATTTTTTTTTATTCCATTTTTCTTCTCAGGAGGCGAAAATATAGCGAGAAGTAGTCGGGATGTGGAGTGATGTTCCAAGGCAGTTGTTATAGTAGTCCTTAATATTTTATAGAATAGCGTATCAATAATTATAATGATGACTTATTTGAGTGTGGATATTGTCTAGAAGACAATATTCTATTTAAACTCACAGTTTATGTGTTGTCGTATTTTGCACGACAATTGTATTAATGAAGTTGTAGTTGTTTCTGTACCATGTATTTGGCGACTCAGAATAGGTTGGGTGGATTGGACCTATTTTGGGGGCGTCACACTTTTGATGGGTCACTTACCCTACTATAAATAGAGAAGGGGGCTGCCATTTTCATTCATTCATTTTTTCAAGCATTCAAGGATAGTAGAGCATTCTAGTCTTTATTTTTTTTTTATCAATTTTCTTAGTTAATTTTGAGAGAGTCACGACATTTTTTTGGTTCGTAGAGTATACTTTTTGTAGTGCTGTTAAATTTAAGTATACATTGTCATTATATCCTGAGATACAAGTGCTATCAACTCTGAGCACCGTAAGAAAAACATAATTGTCTTAAGTACATAGTATCAAATACTAGACTTGATAAATTAAATTTTACAATTTAAGATAAGTTAAATATTTATATAGTTTCCATTCTATTTTACTAACATTTATATAGATAAAGGAACTCATGACATTGACACGTTATTTGTAAATTAATTATGTTGGCTAGCCCTATAATTTTTGTGATTGGGACGAGATTAATTAATGTAAGGTGTAAAAATACAAATGAGATACAACTTGAAAAATTCTCTAATGCTGAGAAATGAAAACTTTCATTTTGGATTTAATAAATCATACATACTTAATTGTCCAACGAAGACAGACGGGTATATATATATATATATATATATATATATATATATATATATATATATATATATATATATATATATATAGTTTATGATCAACTGGAGTTGAGACAATGTAAACATCATTTTTTTCTAGAGTTGTGTACAGTTGTAAATGAAGTTAAGTCCAACAAAGTTTTGACTCGTCGAAATCGAGTTCATTTAAAAATTTAGTCAAGTCTGATTTTAAACAAATTTAAAATGTGTTGTACAAATTCAACTTATTTAATAAATTAGTCGAGCTCGAACTGGGCTTATAAGCTACTAAAACCTAATCGAGCTCCATACTAGTTTAACCTTTTAATTGTTTTTTTATTAGAACTTTTTTATCAGTAACAAAAGAATAAATTAATAATTAAACAAATGCTGAACGAGCCGTGTCTATTCAAGTTAGATACATTATTTGAACTCGCTTAATTGAATGGGTAAAAGAGTTTGTTTGTGTTTGAGTCATTTAATTAGTTTAAAATAAAATTTGGATAAATCTATACAATCATCTAATCTACACTCTTCTTACCGAAACGCAAGTCCCTTCGTCGTTTTGTGTATTTTTTTTAAATTCTTTAACTCCTTATCCTTCTCCTTCTCCTTCTACCAGCAATTCACAGCTCCATCATCTCCTTCTCTCTCTCTCTCTCTCCTCCCCCCTCCTCAAAATCAGCCGCCAATTGGGTACCACCGCCCTCAACCTCTTTCAATTTCTCCACATTAGCTCTGCTCCTCCACCAAATCCACTTTCTCTCTCTTCCACATTTCAAGCCATATTAAGCTTGCAACTCATGAACGACCCAGTTCGTTACTTATCTAGAAGAAAGAAAAGGTAAAGTCCAATTCTCTCAACAAGCTCTCTGAATTATTTTCCATGTCTTAAGAACTTAACATTCTTCCTACTATCAATTTTGCTACCCTTCTTGTTCGAACCTTTGGCCAAGCCAAAATGATTGAAGAAGCCCTTCTTGCATATAATCATCTCGACCCAGAGTTGAGAAATACTCATGTACTCAATGTAGTAATAGATGTTTTATTGGATTCGGGGGTGTTGATGATGCCTTAAAACTGCTCGACGAAATGCTTGAACCGAGAGCTAATGATTTGAGAAAAAGAATGGTTTGAAAAAAAACTAGACAGAAATTAGGGCAGAAAAATTTGAATGTTGAACAATTGGGGCATAAATTATTCCAACATAGCCGAAAAATAACAATCATAAACATTATTTTCCACATAAAAATTGATACAGATTTATTCACTAAATTCTAATTGGGGCAGAAAATTTGAAGGGGGAGATGGTACCTGAGGATCGGAATAGTAGGGAGGTCGGTGGTAGGCGACGGCGTGGTGGAAGTGACTGTGGAGGGGGGAGGGGGACCGGTGGCAGGTGGAGGGGGAGGGGGCGGATGAGAGAGAGAGAATATTGAAAATGAAAGGAGGCGCTAAAGAAGAAGAAATAAGCCCCTCGTAATTATCTTAACTTCGACGAATCTTTCTCTCAAAAATAACGTTAGTCCGTCGAATGAGGTTATTATGCAACAATTTTAAATAATGAAATTTTGAAAAATGTTATTATAAATAATATTTGAAAATTTTTTAATTTTTTAATTTATTTTATTAAATTTTTATTCTCAATAATTTTTATTTTCAAATTTAACGTTACTGAACTTTCAGGTTAAATCCGGCCCTGTGTGCCGAACTTAGTGACCAACCCTTGGGGTTCCATCAACCCCTTAACTTTACTCTTTGAACTTATCATCATCACCTTAATTCCTAATCTCATCAACAAATAAAATACACCTAACAACATCGTGATAAATATTCATCTTTATTATTAAAAAAAATTGGAGATTAAATTTACTCATAAATTTACTTTAAAATTGATCATATCAACAAATTAAAAGCATAAAAAACAATTTGCATAAAATAGGGGATAGAATAGTCATCATAATTAAAAAAATCTCTATATATCTTCACAACAAATTTAACATAAAATAGCCACCACTCACCATATGCCATTTGGTAAGTCAAAAGTGAAAACGCTTGCCACCCAAGCTTACTAATCCGCTAATAGCCTGCACAATTTGACGCGTTACGGTACTCCAGCTAATAACTTTGTTTCCGCCCAAACGTCAATACCCCATGCACATCATCTCCGCGTTTTGCCGAATGATATATTCCCCTCTACCATCCCCAATCTTTCTCCCACTTCCCATTTCATCAAACACAGTGAGCAAACTCATACAACTTATTCTCTTAGAAATACTCCAATTGACAAACTATTCATTTAAATACAATAATTATTTATTCACCAAAATAAGATGAAGAATTTGTGTTTTAGTCCCAAATCTCCATCAACTTCGCAACACTCTTTCATCTCCACACCTCAACACACTTTCTCTTCATCGATGATGGAAGAAAACATGGAGCTCGCCGAATCAGTCATCACAAAATGGGACATCGATTCGTCAAGCTACACCAAAATATCGTCGCTCTTTACCGGAGAAAGAACTGATTCCAAAGAGTTTCTTAAATCCGTTAGGGAACTGCAATCCGCGACGGAGTACTTTATATCTGAGAATTCTGCCTCCGAGAAACTCATTCGTGGTCAGAACGTTATGAAGATTGCAATGAGGATACTCGAGAAGGAATTTTTCAAGATTTTATCGGCCAATACGAACTTTCTAGATTACGAATCGGTTTCCAACCGGTCGACCAGAGAATCGACTCGGACGAGTGTGTCCGATTTTGAAGACGACGTCGCTTTAGAAGATGAGATTCAGCTACCCGGAAGCTCAGTTACTGAGGTGGAGAGAGAATCGGAGAATGTAATGGCGGATTTAAAATTGATTGCCGATTGTATGATTTCGTCTGGTTATGGAAAAGAGTGCGTGAAGATTTACAAACTTATTCGTAAATCGATTATAGATGAGAGCTTGTATCATCTCGGAGTTGAGAATTTGAGTTTCGCAAAGATTCAAAAAATGGATTGGGAGGTTCTGGAGCTCAAAATCAAGCAGTGGTTAAACGCAGTAAAAATTGCCATGAAGACTCTCTTTTACGGAGAGAGAATCCTCTGCGATCACGTGTTCTCCGGCTCCGACAGAATCATAGAATCGTGTTTTACTGAAATCTCTACGAGTGGAGCTCTGATGCTGTTAGTTTTCCCGGGAAATGTGGCCAAATGCAAGAAATCGCCGGAGAAAATGTTCCGTCTGCTTGACCTTTGTGACACGGTTTCAGACCTATGGCAAGATATGGAATCAATCTTCTCCTTCGAATCATCCTCCGCCGTTCGATCACAAGCCGTGACATCTCTCCTAAAGCTCGGCGACGCCATCCGTACGACACTCTCCGACTTCGAGGCGGCGATTCAAAAGGACTCTTCCAAATCGGTTGTTCCTGGTGGCGGAGTTCATCCTTTAACGCGTTACGTTATGAACTACTTCGTTTTCCTCGCCGATTATAGCGGCATATTGTCGGATATACTCGCCGACTATCCACTCACGTCGCAGTCACCGTTGCCGGAATCTTATTTTTCCATTCCGTCTCCCGGCGACGATCCATTATCAGCAATTTCCTTACGATTTGCCTGGATTATACTCGTGCTCCTCTGTAAACTCGACGGCAAGGCACAGCTGTACAAAGACGTATCGCTATCGTATTTATTTTTAGCGAACAACTTAAACTACGTTGTTTCAAAGGTCAAAAATTCGAATCTTCAAATTCTGCTGGGAAATGATTGGTTGATAATGCACGTGAGTAAAGTGAACCGGTACGCGACAAATTATGTGAGAATTGGATGGAGCAAAGTGATCTCATCGTTGCCAGAGGATCCAACGGCTGATATTTCACCTGACGTGGCGAAGGCTTGTTTCGAGCGGTTTAACTCCGATTTTGAAGAGGCATACCGGAAAAAGTCGTCGTGGGTTATTCCCGACCCGAAACTCCGAGACCAAATTAAAGTATCGGTGGCGAAGAGGCTGGTGCCGGTCTACCAGGAGTTTTATGAGAGGAACAGGGGGTTGTTTAGGCGGGAAGCAGGGGTTGAGGCAGTTGTCAGATTTGCACCCGAGGATCTGGGGAATTATTTGTCTGATTTGTTTATTGGGACGGGAGTTTTTGGGGGAAGTACGTCGTCTTATTCGTCCGTGGCGTCATTTCCGTCACGTGATTGATGAAGAAGCCGTTGAGGCAATTAGAGCATCTAAAACAACGAGGTGGATTATATTATAAATTATATTTAATTTATTTCACATCAATTTATGAAATAATTTTTTAATATTTCAATGTATTATAATATTAAAAAATTATATTATATTTAATAAATTATAATTTATTAATCATTCTTTCATATTTCTATTTAAATATATTAAAAATTATAATATATTAAAATATAATTCTTTGATATAATCTTTTTGATCTATCGAAAAATCTCTTAAATTATATTTAATCTAACTGCTGAAAAGATTGATAGAACTCCGTCCTGTTGGAGATGTCCCAAATTTAAAGCTACCTCGCCGTCCTTCTGACCAGTTGATTTGATATAGTTAATTTAGTGCAAATGATTAAATATTTTATTTTATTTTTAAATAAAACTGCAAATAATTAAATTAAAAAGAATTGTTTTTGTGTATAACTAGACCTGATAGTATCGGCCCTAAGTATGCGGGCCAGCCCGATCGTCTATCAAAAAGTTGGTTTTGGATTTCATTTTTTTAACTCATCAAAATTTGAGTCGTTTTGACTTGATTCGTCAATGGCCCAGCTCATTTGAACTAGGCCCAAAAATATATTAAAATTTGGTCATAATTCAGTCTAGCTCAAGGGCCAGGTAAATTTCGTCGATCAAAAATCGGGCTTCAGCTTCACTTTTTTCAAATTTCACCAAACTTGGGCCTTTTTGGTCACGCCCGTTTGTCAAGTCTATGTATAACTAACGTTTATGTTGATAGATCAAATGTACGACATTACAAGATTATTATATTCAATAATTCAAATACGATAAACTATTATTTTCTTTACTTCAAAATTAAAGACATCATTTGATTTTTGAGGTGAAACGATAGCAGATTAAATTTTAAATTAATATTAATTTATTTAATTTTAGTTGATACAATTATCATAATTATATAGTATAAAATAAAAATTATTAATCACAAAACTTATTTTATTTTAAACTTTAATGAGTCATACTAATTTTAAAATTTAATATGTCATCGTTAAAAATCAAAAATTAAATTATATATATAATTTTGAAACGAATGGAATAGTGTTTTTTGGGAGTGGTTAGTATGAAGTTTATTTTGGGGTAAGTTGGTCAATTGATCAATAGAATACTGACATGTAAACGAAGTTATATGAGTGTAAGTATTCTATTGGCTAATTGACCAACTTACTAAAAAAAAAACTTCATGCTAACTCGATCCGTGTTTTTTACTATTTCAAATGAGATACTGATATTTTGTCACTTGCCATTTTCTATTTAGTCTAAGAATTCTTCAACTGTGAGAAAGTTCCATAGTAACTTGCAAGTCATTTGAGAAAGAGCTTATATATATATATATATATATAGACTATATGTATATACACATTTATTATATAGTAGGGCTATGGCGATAATTTTTTAGGCTATAGCGACGGTAAACTATCGTCATAGCCCAGAATAGCTATGACGATGGGTGAAACCGTCGCTATAGCCCAAAAAAATTATTGTCATAGCCTATTATATAATACACAGTTGTGTACATATATTTTTTCTTATATATATATATATATATATATAATTTTGGTATATTATATCAAGCACCTGATACAAAGTTGAGCGTAAACACATTCGACTAATATTACATTCTTCATCACCAATGGTGAAGCCAGAAACTGTTGTCAGTGAGAGCGAAATTATTACTGAAGTACAAATAATTTGGCGGGGGTTCGGGGGCAGCACCCCCGAGCCAATTTTTTTTAATACTTTATACTTTCGAGTATATATATATATATACTATATTACAATGAAAATATAATGAGTAATAATATATGGTATATATACACTATATTGACTCATAATAGACTTTTTTAATCACAACTGTTCATAAGTAAGTAATTCATTATTTATTTTTAAAAATAATATATTATTATTTAGTTTAAAATATTATAGAGAGATACATATATTGAGAGGATATGAGTCATATGTGGTTAAAATTTGATAGACAAAATTATAAATTTTCAATTTGACCCGTATAATAGAAAATTTATAAAACTTTAGTGGGGTCAATTTATATATAATACTTAAAAATTTTAAAATTTACCTTACATTATAAAATAATATTTTTTTTTAGCGAGGGCGATTGATCCCATAGAATTCTATGTGGCTTCGCCACTGTTCATCACCTACCAGGCCTTATATAAGTGCAATTAATAATGGAATAAAACAATTAAACAAAATGGTCAAAATTGATGATATTTTGTGATTTTTTATTATTATCATTAAAAAGAAACTTTTTTGAATGAAAAAATTATAAAATGTGATACTTTTTGTGGAATGGACATTATTTTGATGAAATAAACTCTCACTTGTGAGTATGAGTTGTGCGTAGGGTTGGTACAATGTCCAGCTCAATTGCATATGAGGCTTATTGTTTTGGGGACAGAACTCAAGTCTCAACCTAAATTTAAAAGATAGTAGGCCATGCCTTACACTCATAAGTTTGTCGCATTTGAGTTTTTTAAGCCCAAATTGATCCAAAAAATTCATAAGTTTCTCGCATTTGAGTTTTTTAAGCCCAACTCTATAGTAATTTTGTAATGTCAAATGGGCGTGTAATATAACAATTCGAGTTAATTTTTGAGTCCGAATTAAATTATAATATAATAAGACTTAATGTATTGTCTTAATAATGTAAGACCCTAATTTTTTATAAATAAAATTGAATTTTTTCTATTTATTATTTTAAAATAGTAAGGGGTGGATTTGATTAATGTAGTTAGTTATGGGTAAAATGTGTAAATTTTACAAAATAAGCAAGTGGTTATAAAATATTTATTGTTGTCGGAGAATATTCGTTTGGTCGTCGAATATTCTTGTAGTCGAAAAATATTCGTACGACGGCGCAACCATTTATGGGCCCCGTAACAGAAAAATATCGAATGAAGAAAATGACAAGTATGAGTTTTTTATAAATAACGACATAGTTGTTACCGTTAACACTGTTGGAATACCTGGTGGTTAAAGTACAGTAATACGCTTGATTGCACAGTAGCACACAGTATTACACATTATTTTTGGATTATTGATTCTTACGTAAGAAGGCACTACTCAATAATTGTTACAGTAATTACTATTTAATATTTTATTTTATTGATTCAATAATTGTCACTGCACAATATTTTCTATTATCAGATCAATAATTTATATTATTTGAGTAATATTACTAGATATCATTATTGACAATGTCTAAGGAAGTTCTGTCTAGGAAAGGGGTTTGGTCACCTAATTGTACGCCAGTAAGGAGAAATCCTTATCGGAAAGCCCCCTTTTTTCTTGGGAACGACCTGATTGTCATTATTGTGAATAATTAATTATTAATTTATATGATAAGAAAATATTTATTTTATGTGGTTATAAATGAAAAAATTAATGCTGAGGTGTTTTATCAATATTTTGTCGGAATGGAGGTATTAAAAATCATCCGTATGTGAATTTCGATCATTTTCTGTTTGAAATTTGAAAAAACTTTCTTCTACAAAGTTGTAGAGAAATAAATTTTATATGGAATGGACATAAAATTCGTATTTTTCCTGATAAAATGACTATTTATTATAAATTATTGAAGTTTCAGGAATAAATATTTTTATTAAAAACATGTGTGGGCCCCACTTTTGTGTTTTGTGGAAAAAATGTTGAAGTTCAAGTGTGGTGTGCGTGAATAGCAAGGAGGGAGAGCCACCGGTAGCAGGTTAGTATGCTTTGGCGTTCTAGCATTTTTCTATAAATAGGATGTTTAGTTAGAATTGAAAATCACACCAGAATCAGAAGTTTTCTCTCTCTATAATATCGAACGTATTTTTGTGAGTATTTAGATATTTTGAGTGTTACTATTCAGTGCAAGTTTTCTTCAGCATTATATCCGATATTTCAGCTAGAAGTACTATTCTTTTAAGGTAAGGAATGCTATTTTTTTCATAAATGATATTATTTCTTTCAATATCATTATACCGAAATATTGATATGAATTTTATTGTGAATTTTTTATCTTTTTGTGTCGAGGTTACTATTCACGTATACGATACTATTCACGTGTACGACACTATTCATAAATACAACATTATTCACAGAAAAATTTAATTTAATTTTCTTTGTCCAAGATGTCTATTATGGTTACTATCTTTGATTGTATCCATGTTTTGATCTTTATTCTTGAATTTTGTTCCACAATTGATTATTATGAAGTATTTTTGAACTTGGATAAACCAAAGTACGAATTTCTAATCTTTGCCCTTTTATCTCAATGGATTCGTTTCTTTAAAATATTTTTCATCATCCCCAGTCCTAAATGATGATATAACTGAATATCTTTGGCCTATAGTGCAAAGATGAATGATTACTTGATGAATATCTTTAGCCCGTGGTGCAAAGATGGACAGGTGTTGAGATGAACATGACAAACTGGTGATTCAAATGAATATCTTTGGCTCGTAAAGCACAGATGAATATTTGGTTCAAGATGTATATTGATTGATTACAGGGATAAAATATTGATGATGGACTTTTAAATCATAGAAGATAATAGATTTCATTCTCTACTTAACTCTTCTAATGAATTGTTATTTCCGCTGTAATATTGATCTAAAACTTGTTGTTCGTTATATTTTATCTGATTGATTGAAGGCTAGCGATAATTTGTTCTACATTATCTTAGTCATAATGTGAGACCCCGAATTTTATGAAATGAAAGTATTCAATTTTCTTATAATTATTCTATTTAGTAAATGGTTAAATTGATAAAAGGTTAAAGTTAAGGGTGATATGTGAAATTTTTTCAAAGTAAGCAAGTTGTTATATAATATTCGATTGGTCGGAGAATATTCGTTTTAACAGGAAATATTCGTACAACGGCACAATCATTGGTGGACCCTACAACGGATGTATTGTCGTAGAAAGAAAATGACAGAATTATCTTTTTATAACGGCGAAAGTGTTACCGTTAAAACTGTTGAACTACCCGATAGTAAAAAACAAAGATGTCTGGCGTGGTTGCATAGTAGCACACGGTATTAATTATTGATGCTTGCGTGAAAAGTCACTTAGTTATACTCAATTATTGCTACAGTAATTGCTGCATCATATCTCTCATATTATTAATTCAATTATTCTCACAGTATCATCTGCATAATATGTTATATTATTAAATTAATAATTGAGACGGCAAAATTATTCATATTATTATTTGCAATATTGACAATGTCAGAAGTTACGTCGAGGAGAGGTTTGGTCACCTAATTCATGCATAATAAGGAGAAACCCTTATAGGAAAGCCCCTGCTTCCGGGAACGACTGGTTGTTAAATATTGTGAATTATAATATTAATGATGAATAAGTTCGTGTTGATTAAAGATGAAATTGATAGTTCCATTGTGTTGGAATTATTAGTGTTAGTGAAAATCGACATTTATTTTGATAATAATTGATGTCTGGAGGTTATATTGACCAATCAGGTAATTAACTGGATAAATGAGCAATTAATTGCTATTGATTCATATGATTATAACTTGTTTACATGTGTGTACTATTGATTCACATTCATTTACTATTAGGGGAGTTGGTGCAAGATTGATAATACTTGCATGACTAAGTTAAAAATGGAGGTATAATTGAAGGTACTATACTATAATTAATTTTTTCACATGTTTAGAACTATTGAGTCACATGATTTACTATTGATTCACATGATTTACTATTAGGGGAGGTGGTGCAAGTTTGATAATACTTGCATGACTAAATTAAAAATGAAAGAAAAGATGAAGGTATTATATCTTTGTAATATTTGGCGCCAAAACGTCGCAATTATCGAAACTATATTTTCCTATAAATAGAAGCTCATTCCTTCATTATTTTTCACCAATTCACTAAAGCTATAGAGCAATTATTATAGAGAGAAATTATAGAGAGAAAGAAAAAAAAAAGTCTGCTACCTCTTTATTACGAAGATCCAGCTTTTCTTACGAGGTAAGGGATATTATTATTATAGTAAGGGGTATTATTCTTTTTGTATTCATGAAGAGAGTTATTTTCTTTCAATACTACGTAAGGGTTGTTATTCCATTCTTTATTATTATGTTGGAATAACACATACATCGCAATCCGCATACATGGTGAAATTCTTACATTATTCTATTCTTTATTATTACGTTGGAATAACACATGCATCTTGATCTATCGCATGCCCGGTGAATTTCATTGTTATTCTATTCTTTATTATTATGTTGGAATAACACATCATGCACAAGTACCACATACATAATGAAATTCTTCTATTATTCCATTCTTTATTATTCATTGGAATAACACATGCATACGGTTTATCGCATGCTTGGTGAATTTCGTTGTTATTCCATTTTTATTATTCATTTGGAATATCACATGCATGCGGATTACGCATGACACAGTTACATTTTTATTATTCATTGGGAATAACTCAGTATATGCGATCTATCGCATGCATGGTGAATTCTTCTGTTATTCCATTCTTTATTATCCTGTTGGAATAACCTGTCTATATGGATTACCGCATGCATGGTGAATGATCCTTTGTATTCATTCCTTATTAAATTGTGGAAATGATTTATCTATGTGGATTACCGCATGGCGGGCGAAAATCCATTTGCAGTTTCATATATTCTATTATACTCGTATGAGATATCATTTCTTTTGTACTCGTCATGGAATATCATTTTCTTTGGTAATTTTTTTACGAGTTACTATTCACGAGTTACTATTCACCCGATTACTATTTATTCTAGTATTATTCACTCGGGTATTCGGGGCACTTTTCGTGTGGGAGTACTATTCACGAGTTATTATTCACGGGTTACTATTCACCCAAATATTATTCACTCGGGTATTTGGGGTACTTTTTATCTTAGGGGTACTATTCACGAGTCTTATTCTAGAAGTACTATTCATAGGGTACTATTACGGGTACTATTTGCGAAAAATATATTTCTTTTTCTGTCCAAATTATATTTGGTACATGAATATTATTCTTGAATTTTACTCCACAAAGCAGTATCATGTTGACAATTTGGATATTTTTAAACTCCGGATAAATTTAAAGACTTTAATATTTATCTTTGATTTTGTTTGATTAATGCTTATATCATTGTCATCATCCTCATGCTTATATTATGATGAAAGTCATCTTTGGCTTACGTGCAAAGATGGATTGTTGATTATTGGTTTTACAGTTGTATATCTTTGGCTTACGTGCAAAGATGGACTGTTGATTATTGGTTTTACAGTTGTATATGTGACGCCCCCAAAATAGGTATACATCACCCATCTTGGGTCGCCAGATACATGGTACTGAATACAAATACAAACTAATTATACAACAGTCATGTAAAATACGACAAAACATAATCTAAGAGTTTTAATAAGAATATTGTCATCTAGATAATATCCACACTCAATGGAGTCCTCATTACATTTATTTTCACACTATTTAACAGAATAGTGAGGACTACTAATGCTATCATCGAGCAAGTCACTCCGCTTCCCGACTAGTCCGCTTATGTTCTCATTTCACGAAGAAACGGTGAAAGAAAGAAAGGGTGAGCTCAACCAAGAAGAAATATTATGACTAAGATAATGCGAATAAATTATCATTAGTCTTCAACAATGTTAAAGCGATAAAATATAATAGACATCAAGTTTAACTACTGGTGAACAAGCAATCCATTAAAAGAGTCAAGTAGAGAATAAAATCTACTATCTTTTGTGATTTAAAGGTTTTCATCACTTTTATCATTTGGAACTCGACTTTAATAAATAATCCACATCATCCACGCAGACTTCGACCAATGATATTCATTAGTATCACAACCATAAATTATCCATGCACTACGGGCCAAGGATATTCGTGTATTCATCAATGGTTATGATCATGCCAACAACTGTCCATCAATGCACTACGGGCCAATGAAAACTTTTACCACATCATTTGTAACATTACGATCATGATTATACCGAATAATCCCTGGTCATAATCATACCAAGTCCATCTATGCACAACAGGCCACAGATGACTTTTAACATAATATAAGCACGAGGATGATGACAATGATATAAGAATCCAATAAAACAAGTTCAAAAATTAATTTATCCAGAATTCAATAACGTCCAAATTGTCAACATGATACTGCTTTGTAGAGTAAAATTCAAGAATGCTCAGAAGAATATTTCCATGAAAAGATACTAGATGAAGCGCAAATATCAAGGATATTCCACTAATTTCATGGAGTATAGAAGTCAAAGCTTTAACCAACTGAGTATAACAGAATATATGAAACATCAAATGAATTTTCGCCCGCCATGCGGTAATCCACGTAGACAGATCATTTCCACCATTTAATAAGAAATGAATACGAAGGGTCATTCACCATGCATGTTGTAATCCACATAGACAGGTTATTCCAACAGAATAATAAAGAATGGAATAATGAAGAATTCACCATGCATCGCGAGCCCTTGTGACAAGTTATTCAACAGAATAATAAATAACGGACTGTCAAAGTGAAATTTGCTTAAGCGAGGATATTCCAACATAATAATAAAGAATGGAATAACAACGAAACCACCATGCATGTGATAGACCGCATGCAGCAAAAGTTATTCCAATGTAATAATAATTAATGGAACCGGTCGAAAAGTGTAATACTTGACCAAGCGAGGATATTCTAACAAAATAATAAATAACGGAACGGTCATGCGTAAGCCTTGCAGACGGGATGTTCTAATGAATAATAAAGAATGGAATAACGAAGAATTTCACCATGTATGCGGTACTTGGCGTATACAAAAGTTATTCCAACATAATAATAAGAATGGAATAACAGAAGAATTTCACCATGTATGCGGTACTTCGCATAGACAAGTTATTCCAACATAATAATAAAGAATGAAATAACAAAAGAATTTCACCAAGTATAAGGTAGCCAACATATACAGGTTATTCCAACAGAATAATAAAGAATGGAATAACAGAAGTTCTCTTCATGAATACGAAAGAAATAATACCCCTTACCTTAGAAGAAACTGGATATAGGAGTAGTGAAGTAGTAGAATACTTTTCTTCTTTCTCTCTATAGTTTCTCTCTTTAGAGTTTCAGTGAATTTGTAAGAAATAATGAAGGAATAAGCTTCTATTTATAGGAGAATGGACTGAATAGTAACTAATTCATGAACGGTCCAGGTTGATTTACTTTTGAGCAGACGGACCATATTGATTTCTTATAAAATTATAAATAAAATATTCTAATAAAATAAAATTTTTAAATAAAATATAATATATTCTATTTATAATTTAATAAAAGCGAATAACTTTATAAAAGTATTCTATTTTATAGAAAAAAAATTTTACTATGCAAAAATACTATGCATACTTACTATGCAAATACTATGCATAATAAAATATAATATATTCTAATTATTGTCTAATAAAACAAATAACTTTATAAAAGTATTACATTTTATATAAAAAGATTTTACTATGCAAAATACTATGCATAATAAAATATAATATATTCTAATTATTGTCTAATAAAACAAATAACTTTATAAAAGTATTACATTTTTATATAAAAAGCTTTTCTATTTTATTACATTAATAATACTAATAAAACGAAATTTATATATATATATATATATATATATATATATATATATATATATATATATATATAAACTTAGTGACTTCATAAAAAGACACCTAAATATATTTAACAACATTTATCATCATTATTATAATTCACAATATTAATCGACCGTGTCGTTCCAAGGAAAGAGGGCTTTCAATAAGAATTTCTCCTATTGACCAAGCAATTAGGTGACCAAACTTCCTCCTTGGCGAACTTCTAGACATCGTTAATATTACAAATAATAATATTAATAACTCATCATCTCAATTATTGATTTAATAATATATAAAATATAAACAATAATTGAATCAAATAACGTGAGATCTTGTCAACAATTCTTTGAAGCAATAATTGAACAAAAATGGTGACTTCTCACGTAAGCATTAATAATCAATATCGTGTCTTCTTATGCAACCACGTGTATTCTTGTACTTTTACTACTGAAAGTAGTTCAGCAGTTTTAACGGTAAAACTTCCGTAGATTATTTTCATAAAATATTTTTATCGTTTTCTTAATCAGAAAATAATTCCATTGTAGGGTCCACCGGTGATTATCTTAGTAAATGCGGATATTCCCTGAAACCAATCGAATATTATATAACAACTTGCATACTTTGCAAATTTTATAAATATTACCCACAACTATAACATTATATCAAATTCATTCCATAATATTTAAAAAAATATTTTGAGAAATTTAAATCTTTATTCATAAAATCTGGGGTCTCACAATCTCCCCTCCTTATAAAATTTTGCCCTCGAAGTTTATGTACGTACCTGGTATACCGAACAGATGAGGATACCTTGACTTCATTTCAGATTCTTATTCTTGAGGTATAACCTTTAAGTGTTGAATACGATCCTTCTTATTCAAGATTTTAACACGTGTTTCCTCATACATTAAATCTTCCGCTATATCGTTCGGTTCTAAATCAATAATGTGGTTCGGGTCGTCCACATATTTACGTAACATCGATACGTGAAAAACGTTATGAACACGCGACATACTTGGCGGTAAAACGAGTCTATAGGCCATAGTTCCTACTCGATCGAGGATTTCAAATGGGCCAATAAAATCGAGGGTTGAGATTTCTTCTCTTCATCGATTCTAACTTCTAGAATAACGCCCTCTTGAACCTTCTTCTTCACATTCATCAGCTCTGAGTATGTAGCTTGAGCGGCTTTAACTTTATCGATTAAAGTCGATTCTACTCGTATATTCGTTATTTTCACGTGGGTCCCTAGAGTCTTTAACTCTATCTTCATCATTTGTAAGTTATACGAAATGGTTTTTGTATTAACAACATCGCACTCGTAAACGCATATGATCTTCTACCCAACGCGTCAGCTACCACGTTCGCTCTTCCACGATGATATTGAATGGTATAATCGTAATCTTCAACAGCTCGAGCCAACGTCTTTGGCGCATTATACATTCGTTTTGGTTGAAAAAATATTTAAGGGTTGAAGAAATGGGTTTTTGTAAGACCCCAACTTTTATAAATAAAGATGAATTTTCTATAAATACTATTTTTGAATATTATGGAATAAATTTGATATAATGTTATAGTTGTGGGTAATATTTATAAATTTTGCAAAGTAAGCAAGTTGTTATAAAATATTCGTTTGGTCGGGGAATATTTCTTTTGTTGGGGAATATTAAATGCGACGGCATAATCATTGGTGGACCCCTGGCGGAATTATTGTTTCGGATTGAGAAAACGACAAAAAAAATACTTTATAAAAATAACGGCGGAGGTGTTACCGTTAAAAGCGTTGAACTACCATTAGTAAAAAAGTACATTAATACGCGTGGTTGCATAAGAAGACACTCAGATTGATTATTGATGCTTACGTGAGAAGTCACTCACCATTTATACTCAATTATTGCTACGAGAATTGCTGCATCATATCGCTTATATTATTGATTCAATTATTGTCACGCGATATCATCTCATATAATATGTTATATTATTAAATCAATAATTGAGACGACAAGTTATAAATGATTAATAATTGTTGAAAGATTAAATATGTGTTGATTAAAAATAAAATGATTTATGGTAATATTTATTCAATCCTTGATGCATATAAAAGTACATTATGAGGCGTTTGTGGTAAGTTTGATTATTTTATGGGGCCCATATGTCATCATCTAAGAGTCTCTTCGTCAATAGTAATTACCTTCGTCGATAGTAATTACCTTCGTCGATAGTAATTACCTTTACCAGACGTCCAAACCACTTGTTGTTTCATATTACAAGCGTCGAACCACTTGTCGTTTTTCACATTACAAAGCGCCGAACCAATTGTCGTTTCACATTACGGGGCATCAAACCACTTTTCTTTTCACATCACCGATTCGTCAAGCCACTTTCCTTTTCACATGGCAAGTCTTTAAGCTAGAAATCTTCTATAAATAGAGGCCTAGTGCTTCATTATTTTTCACGAATTCATTCAAGCTATAGAGAAAGTATAGAGAATAAAGAGAAAGAAGAAGAGTATTCTATTACTACACTAAGAAAGATTCAATCTCCTACTAAAGTAAAGGGTGTTATTCTTTCTTATTCATGAAGAAAAGCTGTTGTTATTCTATTGCTTATTATTCATTGGAATAACTTTGTATCTGTGGTTTACCCTATACTTGGTGACATTCTTCTATTATTACATTGGAATATCACGCTCGTGTGTTTTACACCGGACTTGGTTAAAATCTTTATTATTATTACATTGGAACATCCTATCTGTGTGTTTTACACCAGGGACTGGTTCCGCTTTTTATTATTATTCTATTGGAACATCACGTCTGCATGTGTTTCTGACGGACCTGGTTCCATTCTTTATTATTACATTGGAATATCCACATGCATGCATTTTTATTTGGACTGGTTCCTTTATTTATTATTACATTGGAATAACTTCGCCATGCTTGATCTATCATATGCATGGTGATTTCTTTTGTTATTCCATTCTTTATTATACTCAGGTTGGTTAAAACTTTGACTTCTATACTCCATGAAATTAGTGGAATATCCTTGATATTTGCACTTCATCCAAAGATCCTTTCATGGAAATATTCTTCTAAGTATTCTTGAATTTTACTCTACAAAGCGAAGATCATGTTGTGATTTGGATGTTATTGGTTCTGGATAAATTAATTCTTGAACTTGTTTTATTGAATTCTTATATCATTGTCATCATCCTCATGTTTATATTATGTTGAAAGTCATCATGGGTCTGTAGTCCATAGATGGACTTGGTATGATTATGACCGAGGATTATTCGGTGTAATCATGGTAGTAATGTTATAAATGATGTGAAAATTAAAAGTCCTCATTGGCCCGTAGTGCATTGATGGATGATTGTTGGCATGATCATGACCATTAATGAATACACAAATATTCTTGGCCCGTAGTGCATGGATAATTGTGGTCGTGATACTAAAGAATATCCTTGGCCAGTAGTGCGGGGTGATTCGATGATGTGGAATATTTATTAAAAGTTGAGTCTCAATTTATAATGATGATGAAAAACCTTTTAAATCATAAAAGATAGTAGATTTTATTTTCTACTTGACTCTTTTAATGGATTCTTTGGTTTCATTTGTAGTTAAACTTGATGTTTATTATATTTTATCGGTTTAACACTATTGAAGGCTAATGATAATTTATTCGCATTATCTTAGTCATAATATTTCTTCTTGGGCTAGTTGAGCTCACCCTTTCTTTCACTTTGTTCTCTTGTGAAATGAGAATATAATTTGGGATGAGTGGGAAGCGGAGTAATGGTCCAGAGGATAACATTAGTAGTCCTCACTATTACGTGAAATAGTGTGATAATAATTGTAGTGAGGACTCCTTTTGAGTTTGTATAATCTCTAGTAGACAATATTTGTATTTAAACTCACGGTTTATGTTTTGTCGTATTGTATTACAGCGATTGTATTAGTAAATTGTATTTGAATTACATACCATGTATCTGGCGACCCAAGATGGGTGATGTATACCTAATTTTGGGGGCGTCGCGGTTAAGTATCAAAGCTTAGGGATATGATCCTGGCTAAGATGTGAGAATAGTACTAGGAGGGAGAGAGACGGAAATTCCTTTGCTAGTATGACCTACCTAAGTTTATGTGCTATTTTATTGGTCGGTCAGAATATAGGGATAATATGTTACATGTCAATTAACCTTTTGTTTTGTGGCGATGATCTGAAAATGACATCCGAGAATGTTGAGAATAAGAATGGAGCCGGTGTGACCGTTGATTCACCACATATCAATAATCGAGGATAATGTGCATCAAGAAGGCGACAATCCTCATGCAAACAATAACATTGACCAAATGATGAATGATCAAATGTCCAGAGGCTTTATGCATTCATGCAACAAAGCAAATGAGAGCGGCTCTCGCCCGTAGCGTTGGTGGAAATATTGGAAACTCTCGGCGGTCACCACTAAAGCAGATTCAAGGAGTGGGACCACCAGATTTTAAGGAGAGCCCAAACCACTTATATAGATGAAACATGGATAAAGCGGATCACCAAGATATTTGATGTCTTGGGATGCTCGAGAGCAAAAGGTTCCCTTCACGCCTTTATGTTGCGAGGAGGCGGATTATTGGTGGGAATCGGTAAAAGCGTACTCAACCCGCCGCACTAAAGATGTCTTGGGAGAAGTTCCAAGAGTTGTTCAACGACAAATACTTTCCCGAAAGTATTCGCCACATGAAGGGGGTGGAATATGATCGTGTCGCAATACGAGGCAAAATTTGCGGAGTTATCACGGTTTGCGTCCCACTTGGTGGATAATGAAGAGAGAATGGCGCGAATATTTTTAAGAGGTTTGAAGTCGGAGATACGTCAACATCTTATTTCTCATAAAGCGTGTTTGTATTAGGATGTTGTAAATAGGGCTCGATTAGTGGAGCGCGATAACGAGTCAACTTAATTAAAAAGAAGCGGTAGACAAAATTATAATACCGGCGAGAGTAGTCATCGAAGCGGTGACAACAAGCGTGGAGGGAATCAACAGGCCAGAAATGGTAACCACTTCGGTGGTAATCAGGGCCAAAACAATAAGAATGGACATTTCAAGAAAAGGAGATTCAACAATGATGAAAAGACGTCAGCACCAGCACCCGTTGTTAAGGAAGGAGAAAGACCACCTATTGTATGCTTCAAATGCGGAGGGGAGGGACACATCAGTCCAAACTATGCGATGCCGTCCAAAGCATGTTATAATTGTGGAAGAGAAGGTCACTTAGCTCGATTTTGTCGTTTACCAAAGACAAATTCAGCTAGGATGTAGGCACCAAAGGCCATCCCAGAAAAGTCAAAACCGGTAGTGCAAGGGAGAGCGTTTATTGTGACCTCCCAGAGAGCAAGGAACCCGAATGAGGTCATCACGGGTAAGCTTATCATAAACTCTAACGAAGTCTATACTTTATTTGATACCGGTTCTACCCATTCTTTTATTTCTCCTACTTGTGCTCATCGATTAAATTTGACTCCGGAGAAATTAGACTTTGACTTATCTATGGAAACTCCGTTGGGAGAAACCTTCATTACATCCACTGTTTATAAGTCTTGTTTGGTTCAAATCGGTACCCTCACATTACCTGTCAATCTTATTTCATTAAAAATACTTGCATTTGACGTGATTCTAGGGATTGATTGGTTAACTACTTATCATGCAAAAATTGATTGTTTTCGTAAGGTTGTTAGCTTTCATATTCCTAATCAACCTATTATGTGAATTCAAGCGACCAAACCATTAAAATCAATCACGGTCATCTTAAGCCATAAAGCTATTCGTTTATTGAAAAACGGATGTTAAGCTTTCTTAGCTCATGTCATAGATTTAAACAAAAATACGTCAGTTTTGAACGATATTTCTATTATTAATAAATTTCCTGACGTATTCCCCGAAGAACTTCCTGGCCTACCCCCAGAGCGTGAAATTGAATTTTGTATCAACCATGAACCCGATACAAAACCTATTTCCAAAGCCCCATATCGAATGGCTCCTATTGAACTTGAGGAGTTAAAACCCAACTCTGAGGAATTGTTAGACATTGGCTTTATTCGTCCCAAGTACTTCTCCTTGGGGTGCTCATATTCTATTCGTGAAGAAGAAAGATGGGAGTATCGACTTTTTGTATTGATTATCGGGAGTTGAATCATGTCACCATCAAAAAAATAGGTATCCATTGCCACGTATTGATGACTGTTTGACCCGATTACAAGGAGCCAAATTCTTTTCAAAGATTGATCTTCGTTAGGATATCACCAATTGAAGATTAGAATCGATGACATTCCAAAGGCGGCTTCCGAACTCGAGACGGACATTATGAATTCCTAGTCATGTCCTTTGGATTGACTAATGCCCCCTAACGCCTTCATGTATATGATGAACCGAAAGTATTCAAGGAATATTTGGATCACTTTGTGATCGTCTTTATTGATGACATCCTTATTTATTCCAAAAGCCGTGAAGATCATGAGCAACACTTGAGGCTGACACTCCAAAAGCTTTGTGAATATAAGCTTTATGCCAAGTTGAAGAAATGCGAGTTCTGGCTTGAGGAAGTAGCATTCCTTGGGCACGTGGTATCAAGTCATGGAATATCTGTTGACCCAGCAAAGATTGAAGCTATTCAAAGCTGGGAGCAACCTAAATCAGTGACCGAAGTACGTAGCTTTCTCGGTTTAGCTGGTTATTATCGGAGATTCGTGGAAGGATTTTCTCGAATCGCTACTCCATTGACTCAGCTGACTCGGAAAGATATAAAGTTTGATTGGAGTGAAGAATGTGAGAAGAGTTTTCAAGAACTCAAGAGGAGACTCATTTCAGCACCTGTTCTGACAATACCATCTGGCTCGGAGGGATTTGTCATCTACTGATGATGCTTGAGCAAAGGGTTAGGATGTCTTCTCATGCAACATGGGAAAGTCATGCTTTATGCCTCATGACAACTCAAAAGAATATGAGAGGAATTATCCTACTCATGATCTAGAGTTAGCATTTGTTATCTTTTGCACTTAAAATTTGGAGGCATTACTTGTATGGGGAGAAAGTGGAGATCTTTACGGATCATAAAAGCCTCAAATATTTCTTCACTCAAAAGGAACTCAATATGTGACAACGACGTTGGCTTGAAGCTGTTGAAAGATTATGATCATACCATCCAATACCATCTCGGAAAAGTGAACGTGGTAGTAGCGCATTGAGTAGAAGATCATATGCAATCACGAAAAGCGATATTGTCAACGCAAAGGCCCATTTTGTGTGACTTGTAAAGGATGGAGATAGAGTTAAAGACTCTGAGGATGCATGTGATGATAACGAATATACGAGTAGAACCGACTTTAATCGATAAAGTTAAAGTCGCTCAAGCTCTGGACTGGAGGCGATGCGTATGAGGAAGAAAGTGCAAGAAGGTCTTTATCTTTTAAGCAAGAATCGATGAAGAAGGAATACTTGAGTCAACTCCGGACTTTGTGTTCTAACGACCACGATTTAAAGTATAAAATCATGATGGAGGCACACAACACACCGTTTACAATCCATCTCGGGGAGTACCAAATGTATCATGATATTCGTCATACATTTTGGTGGAGCAATATGAAGAGAGAGAGATATTTGTTTATCTCAAGGTGTCTAACTTATCAACGAGTTAAAGCGGAGCATCAAGTACCAAAAGGTCCATTACAACCACTTGAAATTCCAAAATGGAAGTGGGAGCACATTACCATGGATTTTCATTCACGGTCTTCCTAAGGTTTCTCAAGGCATAGATGCGATTTGGGTCATTGTTGATAGATTGACCAAGTCCGCTCATTTCTTCTACCGATACGAGAAACTTATACACTTGAACGTCTTGCTCAGTATGTACATAAACGAGATTGTAAGGCGCATGGTATGCCGGTATCCATAGTTTACGATCGAGACCCAAGATTCACTTCACGATTTTGGGTTAGTATGCAAAAAGCTATGGGCACAGACTTACGATTTAGTTTTCGGCATATCATCCTCGGGACGGACGGACAATGGAGAGGACTATTCAAACTCTTGAAGATCTATTAAGACTCTGTGTCCTTGATTTTAGGGAAGTTGGGACAAGTTCTTACCATTGGTGGAGTTTTCCTACAACAACAGCTTATCAAGCAAGTATTGGCATGGCTCCATTCAAGCGTTGTATGGAAGAAAGTGTCGTTCTCCAAAGTATCTTTGGGATGAGGTGGGTGAAGCAACGTTGTTGGGACCGGAGTTGGTACGTATGACTACGAAAAAAGATTCAAACGATCCAACAACGTATAAAAACCTCACAAAATCGACAAAAGAGTTATGCTGATCTTTATCGAAAGGACGTGGAATTCGATATAGGAGATCATGTGTTGTTACGTGTTGCTCCATGGAAAGGAGTTACAAGATTTGGAAAAAGAGAAAAACTCAATCCTCGATTCATCGGTCCATTTTTAATCCTTGATCGAATAGGAACTGTGGCCTATAGACTCGCTTTACCGCTAAGTATGTCTCGTGTTCATAACGTTTTTCACATATCCATGTTATGTAAATATGTGAAAGACCCGAACCACATTATTGTGTTAGAACCGGACGAAATAGCGGAAGATTTGGCGTATGAAGAGGTTCCTGTTCAAATCTTGGATAAGAAGGAACATATTCTACGCTCCAAGGTTATACCTCAAGTCAAAGTTTTGTGGAGGAACCACGATGTTGAGGAAATGACTTGGGAGTTAGAATCAAATGAAATCAAGGTATCCTTACCTCTTCGACATACCAGTACGCACCTAATTTCGAGGGAAATTAAATTTCATAAGAAGGGAGGTTGTAAGAACCCAACTTTTATAAATAAAGATGAATTTTCTATAAATACTATTTTTGAATATTATGGAATAAATTTTATATAATGTTATAGTTGTGGGTAATATTTATAAATTTTGCAAAGTAAGCAAGTTGTTATAAAATATTCGTTTGGTCGGAGAATATTCTTTTTGTCGGGGAATATTCGTACGACGGCACAATCATTGATGAACCCCACAACGGAATTATTGTCGAATTGAGAAAACGAAAAAAATACTTTATGAAAATAACTACGGAGGTGTTACCGTTAAAACTGTTGAACTACCCGGTAGTAAAAGTACGATGAATGGCGTGGTTGCATAGTAAGACACCAGTATTGATTATTGATCTTTACGTGAGAAGTCACTCATTTATACTCAATTATTGCTACGATAATTGTTTGATCATATCGCTTATATTATTGATTCAATTATTGTCCTTTGTATCATCTCGTATAATATGTTATATTATTAAATCAATAATTGAGACGACAAGTTATAAATGATTAATAATTGTTGAAAGATTAAATATGTGTTGCTTAAAAATAAAATGATTTGTGGTAATATTTATTCAATCCTTGATGCATATAAAGAGTCTATTATGAGACGTTTGTGGTAAGTTTGATTATTTTATGGGGGGCCCATATGTCATCATCTAAGAGTCTCTTCGTCAATAGTAATTACCTTCGTCAATAGTAATTACCTTCGTCAATAGTAATTACCTTCGTCAATAGTAATTACCTTTACCAGACGTCAAACCACTTGCCGTTTCATATTACAGGCGCCGAACCACTTGTCGTTTCACATTACAGGCGTCGAACCAATTGTCATTCACATTACAGGCATCAAACCACTTTTCTTTTCACATCACCAGTCGTCAAGCCACTTTCCTTTTCACATGGCAAGTGCTAAGCTAGAAATCTTCTATAAATAGAGGCCTAGTGCTTCATTATTTTCATGAATTCATTCAAGCTATAGAGAGAAAGTATAGAGATAAGAGAGAAAGAAGAAGAGTATTCTTACATTACTACAAGATCTTGCGATATTCAATCTCCTACTAAAGTAAAGTAATTATCATTATTCTTTCTTATTCATGAAGAAAAGCTGTTGTTATTCCATTGCTTATTATTACATTGGAATAACTTTCAGTATACGGTTTACCCTATACTTGGTGACATTCTTCTATTATTACATTGGAACATCTTGTTTGTGTGTTTTTTACAGGATTCGGGTTCCGTCTTTATTATTATTACATTGGAACATCCTATTCTGTGTGTTTTACAGGACTGGGTTCCGCTTTTTATTATTATTACGTTGGAACATCCTCGATTGTGTTTTACGTGGGACTGGTTCCATTCTTTATTACTCGTTGGAATATCACATCTGCATGCATTTTACGCATGGGACCGGTTCCGTTATTTATTATTTCTGTTGGAATAACTTTCCTGTCTTGCAATTCTATCGCATGCATGGTGATTTCTTTTGTTATTCCATTCTTTATTATACTCGGTTGGTTAAAACTTTGACTTCTATACTCCATGAAATTAGTGGAATATCCTTGATATTTGCGCTTCATCCAAAGATCCTTTCATGGAAATATTCTTCTAAGTATTCTTGAATTTTACTCTACAAAGCGAAGATCATGTTGTGACAGTTTGGATGTTATTGGTTCTGGATAAATTAATTCTTGAAATTGTTTTATTGAATTCTTATATCATTGTCATCATCCTCATGTTTATATTATGTTGAAAGTCATCATGCTTTGTAGTCCATAGATGGACTTGGTATGATTATGACCGAGGATTATTGATTGTAATCATGACCGTAATGTTACAAATGATGTGAAAATTAAAAGTCTTCATTGGCCCGTAGTGCATTGATGGACGAGTTGTTGGCATAATCATGACCATTAATGAATACACAAATATTCTTCGGCGTAATGCATGGATAATTGTGGTCGTGATACTAAAGAATATCCTTGGTAGTAGTGCGGGGGTGATTCGATGATGTGGAATATTTATTAAGTGAGTCTCAAATATATATGATGATGAAAAACCTTTTAAATCATAAAAGATAGTAGATTTTATTTTCTACTTGACTCTTTTAATGGATTGCTGGTTCCACTGTAGTTAAACTTGATGTTTATTATATTTTATCAGTTTAACACTGTTGAAGGCTAATGATAATTTATTCTGCATTATCTTAGTCATAATATTTCTTACTGGGCTAGTTGAGCTCACCCTTTCTTTCATTGTTCTCTTCAGAAAATGAGAATATAGTTGGGACGAGTCGGGGAACGGAGTAATGGTCCAGAGGATAGCATTAGTAGTCCTCACTATTCTGTGAAATAGTGTGATAATAATTATAGTGAGGACTCCTTTTGAGTTTGTATAATCTCTAGTAGACAATATTTGTATTTAAACTCACAGTTTATGTTTTGTCGTATTATACACGACAGTTGTATTAGTAAATTGTATTTGAATTCTGTACCATGTATCTGGCGACCCAAGATGGGTGATGTATACCTAATTTTGGGGACGTCACAGTTTTGTACTGGGGTCAATACAAAATTCGATTTCACGCTCTGGGGTAGGCCAGGAAGTTCTTCGAGAATACGTCAGGAAATTTATTAACAATAGAAATATCATTTAAAAACTGTGACTCTCATCCAAGACTTGAATAACACATGTAATGAAGGTTTCTCCTAATGAAATTTCAATAGATAAGTCAAACTCTAACTTCTTCGGAGTCAAATTTAAACGTAGAACGCAAACAAGAGAGATAAAAGAATGGATAGAACCGGTATCTAATAAGGTATAGACTTCACAAAAATTTATAATTAAATAACCCGTGTTAACTTCGTTCGGGTTAGTCGCTTTTTGAGAAGTCACGAAAAACGCTCTTCCTGAAACCACAGACTTTGTTTTGTCCAGATCCGCTTTGGTACCATCGTCCCCAAATTGGACTTGACTTTGGTGCATGACAAAATCGGGCTAGGTGACCTTTTTTCCCCAATTGTAACATCTTTCATTGCATCATAAATGCGGTTTAGACTTATATGTCCTTCCCTCCACATTTGTAACATACTGACGGGTGGTCGTTCTCCTTCCTTAATAAATGGTCTTTGGTGTTGACGTCTTTCCATTATCGTTAAATCTTCTCTTCTTAAAATTTCCACTCCTATTATCTTGGCCATGATTACCACCGAATTGGTTACCATTCTTGGCATGATAATTTCCCCCATGATGGTTATCATTATTCCGATGGCCGTTGCCACCGGTACGATTATTATCGTGTTGTTGGTCGTTGCCTTTTGGTTGTGCTGACTCATTATCGCGCTACAATAACTGAGCCCTATTCACAACATTTGAATATAAATAAAGTTTATGAGAAATTAGGTATTGACGTATATTGGGTTTCAAAATTCTTAGAAACATTCGCATCATTCGCTCCTCATTATCAACCAAATGGGATGCAAACCGAGATAACTCCGCAAATTTAACACTGTCACAAAACAAGGGTTAATTGACATATCACATATTATCCCTATACTCTGACCGACCAATTAAATACCAAATAAACTTAGGTAGGTCATACTAGCGAAGGAATTCCTCGTCTCTCCCCTCTTAGTTCTTATCTCACATCTCAGCCAGGGATCATATCCCTAAGCTTTGATACAAACTGTGACGCCCCCAAATTAGGTATACATCACCCATCTTGGGTCATGGATACATGGTAATCTTGAATACAAATACAAACTAATTATACAACAGTCGTGTAAAATACGACAAAACATAATCTAAGAATTTTAATAAGAATATTGTCATCTAGACAATATCCACACTCAATGGAGTCCTCATTACATTTATTGTCACACTATTTAACAGAATAGTGAGGACTACTAATTCTATTATCTGGACCGTCACTCCATTCCCCAACTAGTCCCGACTATGTTCTCATTTCCTAAAGAGAATATATGAAACTACAAACGGATTTTTGCCCGCCATGCGGTAATCTACGTAGACAGATCATTTCCACCATTTAATAAGAAATGAATACGAAGGGTCATTCACCATGCATGTGGTAATCCACATAGGCACAAAGTTATTCCAATGTAATAATAAAGAATGGAATAATGAAGAATTCACCATGCATGCGATAGATCCGCATGTAGACAAAAGTTATTCCAACGAGAATAATAAATAACGGAACCAGTCGCAACGAAATTACTTGCGCAAGCAGGATATTCCAAAGAATAATAAAGAATGGAATAACAAATGAAATCACCATGCATTTGATAGATCGCTTGTGACAAAGTTATTCCAATGAATAATAATTAATGGAACCGGTCGAGCGTAATACGTGCAAGCGCTGGATATTCCAACGAGAATAATAAATAAGCGGAACCCGGTCATGCGTAAGCGCACAAGCAGGATGTTCTAACGAATAATAAAGAATGGACTAATGTAAGAATTTTACCATATATGCGGTACTTGGCGTATCTGAGTTATTCAACATAATAATAAGAATGGAATAATGAGAAGAATTTCACCATGTATGCGGTACTTGGCATAGATAGAGTTATTCCAACATAATAATTAAGAATGGAATAACTGACAAATTTTACCAAGTATAGGGTAGCAGCGTATCTGAGTTATTCAATAGAATAATAAAGAATGGAATAGCAGAAGTTCTCTTCATGAATCTGAAAGAAATAATACCCTTACCTTAGAAAGCTGGATATAGGAGTAGTGAAGTAGCGAGAATACTTTTCTTCTTTCTCTCTATAGTTTCTCTCTCTAGAGTTTCGAAGAAATTAAATGAAATAATGAAAAAATGAGCTTCTATTTATAGGAGAATGGGTGAATAGTAACTAATTCATGAACGGTCCAGATTGATTTACTTTTGAACGGACGGTCCATATTGATTTACTATGCAGTATAAATAAAATATTCTAATAAAACAAAATCTTTTAAATAAAATAAAATATATTCTATTTATAATCTAATAAAATGAATAACTTTATAAAAGTATTCTATTTTATATAAAAAGATTTTACTATGCAAAATACTATGCATGCACTATGCAAACACTATGCATAATAAAATATAATATATTCTAATTATTGTCTAATAAAACAAATAACTTTATAAAAGTATTACATTTTATATAAAAAGATTTTACTATGCAAAACACTATGCATAATAAAATATAATATATTCTAATTATTGTCTAATAAAACAAATAACTTTATAAAAGTATTACATTTTTCTATAAAAGCTTTTACATTTTATTACATTAATAATACTAATAAAACAAAATTTATATATATATATATATATATATATATATATATATATATAAACTTCAAATGACTTCATAAAAAGAGACCTCAATATATTTAACAACATTTATCATCATTATTATAATTCACAATATTAATCGATCGTGTCGTTCCTCAGAAAGAAGGGCTTTCAATAAGAATTTTTCCCTATTAGCGCATGATTAGGTGACCAAACTTCTCCTTGGCGAGAACTTCTAGACATCGTTAATATTGCAAATAATAATATTAATAACTCTGTCATCTCAATTATTAATTTAATAATATATAAAATATCGACAATAATTGAATCAAATAACGTGAGATACTATGCAACAATTACTGAAACAATAATTGAACAAAACTGAGTGACTTCTCACGTAAGCATCAATAATCAATACCGTGTGCTACTATGCAACCACGCGTATTACTGTACTTTTGCTACCGAGTAGTTCAACAGTTTTAAAGGTAAAACTTCTGCCGTTATTTTCATAAAATATTTTTATCGTTTTCTTAATCCGACAATAATTCCATTGTGGGGTCCACCAGTGATTGTACCGTCGTACGGATATTCCCCGACCAATCGAATATTATATAACAACTTGCATACTTTGCAAATTTTATAAATATTACCCACAACTATAACATTATATCAAATTCATTCCATAATATTCAAAATAATATTTTGAGAAATTTAAATTTTTATTCATAAAATCTGGGGTCTCACAATCTCCCCTCCTTATAAAATTTTGCCCTCGAAATTTACGTACGTACCTGGTATGTCGAACAGATAAGGATACCTTGACTTCATTTCAGATTCTAACTCTTGAGGTATAATCTTTGAGTGTTGAATACGATCCTTCTTATTCAAGATTTTAACACGTATTTCCTCATACGTTAAATCTTCCGCTATCTCGTTCGGTTCTAAATCAATAATGTGGTTTGGTCGTCCACATATTTACGTAACATCGATCGTGAAAATGTTATGAACACGCGACATACTTGGCGATAAAAGCGAGTCTATAGGCCATAGTTCTACTCGATCGAGGATTTCAAATGGGCCAATAAAATCGAGGGTTGAGATTTCTTCTCTTCATCGATTCTTGCTTCTAGAATAACGCCTCTTGAACCTTCTTCTTCATTCATCATCTTCGAGTATGTAGCTTGAGCGGCTTTTAACTTTATCGATTAAAGTCGATTCTACTCGTATATTCGTTATCTTCACGTGGGTCCCTAGAGTCTTTAACTCTATCTTCATCATTTGTAAGTTATACGAAATGGGTTTTTGTGTTAACAACATCGCACTCGTAAACGTATATGATCTTCTACCCAACGCGTCAGCTACCATGTTCGCTCTTCCACGATGATATTGAATGGTATAATCGTAATCTTCAATAGCTCGAGCCAACGTCTTTGGCGCATTATACGTTCATTTTGGTTGAAGAAATATTTAAGGGTTGAAGAAATGGGTTTTGTACTAGGGTCAATACAAAATTCGATTTCACGCTCTGGGGTAGGCCAGAAAATTCTTCGAGAATACGTCAGGAAATTTATTAACGATAGAAATATCATTTAAAAACTGTGACTCTCATCCAAGACTTGAATAACACATGTAATGAAGGTTTCTCCTAATGGAGTATCAACAGATAAGTCAAACTCTAACTTCTTTAGAGTCAAATTTAAACGTTGAACACAAGCAAGAGAGATAAAAGAATGGGTAGAACCGGTATGTAATAAGGTATAGGCTTCAGAAAAATTTATAATTAACTAACCCGTGCTAACTACGTTCGGGTTAGTCGCTTTTTGAGAAGTCACAAAAAATGCTCTTCCTGAAACCACTGACTTTGTTTTGTTCGTATCCGCCTTTGGTGCCATCGTCCCAGCTGGACTTGACTTTGGTGCACGACAAAATCGAATTTAGGTGACCTTCTTTCCACAATTGTAACATGCTTTGAAGTTGCATCGATGCGATTTGGACTTATGTGTCCTTCCCCTCCACATTTGTAACATACGATCGGCGGTCATTCTCCTTCCTTAACCGCGGGTGCTGGTGCTGACGTCTTTCCATTATCGTTAAATCTTCTCTTCTTGAAATTTATACTCCTATTATCTTGGCCATGATTACCATTGAATTGGTTACCATTCTTGGCATGATAATTTCCCCCACGATGGTTATCATTGTTCCGATGGCCGTTGCCACCGGTACAATTATTATCGTGTTGTTGGTTGTTGCCTTTTGGTTGTGCTGACTCATTATCGCACTCCAATAATTGAGCCCTATTCATAACATCTGAATATAAACAAAGTTTGTGAGAAATGAGGTATTGACGTATATCGGGTTTCAAACCACTTAGAAACATTCGCGTCATTCGCTCCTCTTTATCGACCAAATGGGATGCAAACCGGGATAACTCCGCAAATTTAACAGTGTCACAAAACAAGGGTTAATTGATATATCACATATTATCCCTATACTCTGACCGACCAATTAAATACCAAATAAACTTAGGTAGGTCATACTAGCGAAGGAATTCCTCGTCTCTCCCCTCCTAGTTCTGATCTCACATCTCAGCCAGGGATTATATTCCTAAGCTTTGATACCAACTGTGACGCCCCAAAAATAGGTATACATCACCTATCTTGGGTCTCCAGATACATGGTACTGAATACAAATACAAACTAATTATACAACAGTCGTGTAAAATACGACAAAACATAATCTAAGAGTTTTAATAAGAATATCGTCATCTAGACAATATCTACACTCAATGGAGTCCTCATTATATTTATTGTCACACTATTTAATAGAATAGTGAGGACTACTAATGCTATCATCTGGACCGTCACTCCGTTCCCCGACTAGTCCTAATTCGTTCTCATTTCTCAGAGAAACGGTGAAAGAAAGGGTGAGCTCAACTAGCCCAGTAAGAAAATATTATGACTAATATAATGCAGAATAAATTATCATTAGTCTTCAACAATGTTAAAATGATAATAGACATCAAGTTTAACTGCAGCGGAACAAGCAATCAATTAAAAGAGTTAAGTAGAGAATAAAATCTACTTTCTTTTGTGATTTAAAAGGTTTTTCATCACTTTTATCTCTGGGACTCAGCTTAATAAATATTCCACATCATCCCTGCACTACGGCCAAGGATATTCATTAGTATCACAACCACAAATTATCCATGCACTACGGGCCAAGGATATTCGTGTATTCATCAATGGTCATGATCATGCCAACAACTGTCCATCAATGCACTACGGGCCAATGAGGACTTTTGTGACGCCCCCAAAATAGGTATACAACACCCATTTTGAGTCGCCAAATACAAATACATATGTAAAGAAAACTACAACTTCATTATTATAATTGTCGTGTAAAATACGACAACACATACTGTGAGTTTAAATACAATATTGTCTTCTAGACAATATCCATACCCAAATAAAGTCCTCATTACAATTATTAATGCACTATTCTAGAAAATAGTGAGGACTACTAAAATAGCTATCCTGAATCATCACTCCATACCCCAAATTTAGTCCTCGCTAAATTCTCACCTCACGAGAAGAAAAATGGAACAAAAAGGAAAAGGGTGAGCTCAACTAGCCCAGTAAAGAATATTATGACTAAGATAATATACAAAAAATTATCCTTAGTCTCCAACAGGGAAAAATCTAATAGAATACAATAGACAACAAGTTTTAGATCAACAACTGCAGCGGAAACAACAATTCATTAGAAGAGTAAAGTAGAAAATGAAATCTACTATCATCTATGAATTTAAAAGTCCATCATCAATATTTTATCCCTGTAACATCAATCAATATACATCTTGCATCAAATATTCATCTTTGCAATATGGGCCAAAGATATTCATTTGTATCACCAGTTGATCATGTTGATCTCAACACCTGTTCATCTTTACACTACAGGCCAAAGATATTCATCAGGTAATCATTCATCTTTGCACTACAGGCCAAAGATATTCATCAAGTATCACCATTAAGGACTGAGGATGATGAAAAACATTTTAGAGAACGAATCCAGTGAGACAGAAGGACAAATATTAGGGATTCGTATTTCGGTTTATCCAAATTCAATAATACTTCATAATAACCAAATGTGAAGTAGAATTCAAAAATAAAGATCAAAACATGGATACAATCAAAGATAGTAACCATAAAAGACATATGGGACGAAAAAGAGAAAATTTCATTTTTTTAGTGAATAGTGCCGTATACGTGAATAGTGTTCTCGACACAAAAATGTAGAAATTCCACAATAAAATTCATAATAATATCTCAGCATAATGATATTGAAGAAAATAATATCATTTAAGAAGAAAATAATATCCCTTACCTCAAAGAATCAGTACTTCGGAAGGAAATGTCGGAAGTGATGCTGATTGAAACTTGTACTGAACAACAACTCTCAAAGTATCTAAATACTCACAAAATACGCTCAATAATATAGAGAGAGAAAAAGAGAAAGCTTATGTTTCTGGTGTGATTTTCAATTCTAACTTAGCCCTCTATTTATAGGAAAATGTTAGCACGTCGAAGTAGACTTGACCTGCTACTTGATGGCTTTACCTGCTACTATTGCCACCCACCACATTTGAAATAAAATTCAGCACATTTCTTCACCAACCACAAGTTGGACCCACTCAATTCTAGAATTTTTCACCTAAATCATTATAAACCTAATTTCTGAATCAGTCACCTCTTAAAATTTATAACAAATCATACGTTCATTTTTAACGGTTTAAAATTTGTGAACATATACCCAACTTATATATGTATAACATATCCAAAAATCACAATGATCCAACGGTCGGATTAAAAATTATAAATCACATAATATATCGTAAAAATATTGATTTGATTTTAATACCTCCATTCCGATAAAGATAACGATAAAACACCTCAACATTAAATCCTTCAATTATAACCACATAAAATAAATAAATCCATCATTTATATCCACATCAAATAAATATTTCCTTATCATATAAATCAATAATTAATTATTCACAAATAATATTCTGAGAATCACAATTATGACAACCGGTCGTTCCTAGAAAGAGGGGCTTTCAATAAGGATTTCTCCTTCTTGGCGCGCAATTAGGTGACCAAACCTCTCCTTAGATGAGAACTTTCTAGACATTGCCAATAATGTTATCTAATAATATTATTCAAATAATATGAATTATTGATCGATAATGGAAAATCTTGTGCGATGACAATTATTGAAACAACAATAATATAAAATATCAACGCAACAATTATTGAATCAATAAAATAAAATATTGAAAAGTAATTATTGTAACAATTATTGAGTAGTGCTTCTTTACGTAAGAATCAATAATTCAAAATTCTTATGCAATACCATGTGTCTTCTTTATGCAACCACGCGTATTATTGTATTTTAACCACCGGGTATTCCAACGGTGTTACTTGGTAACAACTACGCCGTTATTTATAAAAACTCAAACTTGTCGTTTTCTTCATCAACAGATTATTACATTATGAGGCCCACGAATGGGCTGCAAAGTAAATACGAATATTCCCAGACCACAAGAATATTCCACGACCAAACGAATATTCTAAAAGCAAAAATGAATATTTTATAACCACTTGCTTATTTTGTAAAATTTGCATATTTCACCCATAACCAAAGTATTATATCAAATTAACTCCTAATTATTTCAAGATAATAAATAGAGAAAATTTAATTTTATTCATAATAAGTTGGGGTCTTACAACCTCCCTCCTTATGAAATTTCGTCCTCGAAATTGGCGTACATACTAGTGTTTTGAAAAGGTGAGGTACCTCGCTTTTATTTTCGATTCAACTCCGGTCATTTCTTCAATAGCATGGTTCCTCCACAAAACCTTAACTTTTGGTATAACCTTGCAGTGCGTGAGGACATGCTCTTTCTATCCAAGATCTTACTTGGTACCTCCTCGTAAGTTAAATCTTGACTATCTCGTCTAGTTCTAACTTTCAATAATGTGGTTTGGGTCTTTCACATATTTCTGAAGCATAGATATGTGAAAAATATTATGAACACGAGACATGCTTGGAGGTAACGCGAGTCTAGAGGCCACATTTCTACTACTCGGTCAAAAATCGAAATGGACCAATAAATCATGGATTGATCTTTTCTCTCTTCCTGAATCTTGTAATTCCTTCCATGGAGCAATACGTAATGATACATGATCCCCGATACCAAATTCCACGTCCTTTCGATGAAGATCCGCATAACTCTTTTGTCGATCTGTGTAGTTTTTGTATATCGTTGTCGAATCGTTTGGATCTTTTAAAGTAGTCATCGCACCAACTCTGGTCCCAACAATGTTGCTTCTCCTACCTCGTCCCAACATATCTTGGGAAGCGACACTTTCGTCCATACAACGCCTCGAATGGAGCCATGCATATACTGCTTAACGATAGCTTTGTTGTTGTAAGAGAATTCCACCAATGGTAAGTACTTATCCCAACTTCCTTTAAAATCAAGGACCACGAGTCTTAATAGATCTTTAAGAGTTTGAATAGTCCTCTACGATTGTCAAAATCTATTTGAGGATGATATGCTTAGGCCCGAATAAAAATCCGTGCCCATAGCTTTCTGCAAGCTAACCCAAAATTGTGAAGTGAATCTTGGGTCACGATCTGAAACTATGGATAGTGGCATGCCATACAATCTCATAATCTCATTCACATACATATGAGCAAGATGTTCAAGGGAATAAGTCTCACGTATAGGCAAGAAATGAGCAGACTTGCTTGATCTATCAACAATAACCCAAATCGCATTTATACCTTGAGAAACCTTGGGAAGACCCGTAACGAAATCTATAGTAATGTGTTCCCACTTCCATTTTGGAATCTCGAGTGGTTGCAATGGACCCTTTGGCATTTGATGCTCCGCCTTTACACGTTGACAGGTTAAACACCTTGAGATAAACTCTGTGATCTCTCTTTTCATATTGTTCCACCAAAATGTATATCGAAGATCATGATACATTTTGGTACTCCCAGGATGGATTGCAAATGGTGTGTTGTGTGCCTCCATCATGATTCTATTCTTCAAGTCAGAATCGTTAGGAACGCAAAGTCTGGAGTTGACTCAAAGTATTCCTTCTTAATCGATTTCTGCTTCTGGAATAACACCTTCTTGTACTTTCTTCTTCATACGCATCAGCCCCAGGTTCGTAGCTTGAGCAGCTTTAACTTTATCGATTAAAGTCGGTTCTACTCGTATGTTTGATATCATCACGTGGGTACTTGGAGCCTTTAACTCTATCTCCATCCTTTGAAAGTCATACAAAATGGGCCTTTGTGTTAACAACATTGCACTCATACCCGCATATGATCTTCTACTCAATGCGTCAACTACAACGTTTGCTTTTCCAGGATGATATTGAATCTTACGGTCGTAATCCTTTAACAACTCGAGCCAATGTCGTTGCCGCATATTGAGTTCCTTTTGGGTGAAGAAATATTTGAGGCTTTTATGATCCGTATAAATCTCCACTTTCTCTCCATATAGGTAGTGTCTCCAGATTTTTAATGCAAAAATGACTGCTACCAACTCCAGATCATGAGTAGGATAATTCCTCTCATATTCTTTGAGTTATCGCGAGGCATAGGCTATGACTTTCCCATGTTGCATGAGAACACATCCTAACCATTTGCCTGAAGCATCGCTGTAGATAAAAAATTCATCCGAACCAGATGGTATTGTCAGAACAGGTGCCAAAATGAGTCTCCTCTTGAGCTCCTGGAAACTCTTCTCGCATTCCTCGCTCCATACGAATTTTACATCTTTCCGAGTCTGCTGAGTTAACGGAGTAGCGATTCGAGAAAATCCTTCCAAGAATCTCCAATAATAACCAGCTAAGCCCAAAAAGCTACGCACTTCGGTCACCGACTTCTGTTGCTCCCAACTTTGTATTGCTTCAATCTTCGCCGTGTCAATAGATACTCCATGTTTTGATACCACGTGCCCAAGGAATGCTACTTCCTTAAGCCAGAACTCGCATTTCTTCAGCTTGGCATATAGCTTGTTGTCACGAAGTCTTTGAAGTACCAGCTTCAAATGGTGCTCATGATTTTCACGGATTTTGGAATATATGAGGATGTCATCAATAAAGACAACAATGAACTGATCCAAATATTCCTTGAATACACGGTTCATCATATCCATGAAAGTAACAGGAGCATTAGTCAATCTAAAACATATGACTAAGAATTCATAATGCCCGTACCGAGTTTTGAAGGCAGTCTTCGGAATATCCTCAGTTTTAATCTTCAGGTGATGATATCCGAGCGAAGATCGATCTTTGAAAAGTATTGTGCTCCTACTTTAATTGGTCAAACGAGGTCATCAATGCGAGGTAGCGGATACCTATTCTTGATGGTGACATGGTTTAATTCCCGGTAGTCAATACAAAGTCTCATACTCCCGTCTTTCTTCTTTACAAATAAAACAGGAGTACCCCAAGGAGATGTACTAGGACGAATGAAACCGATATCTAACAATTCCTATAGTTGGCCTTTAACTCCTGAAGTTCAATAGGTGCCATTCGATATGGGGTTTTAGAAATGGGCTTTGTACCCGGTTCAAGATCAATAAAGAATTCAACTTCTCGTTCTGGGGGTAGACCAGGAAGTTCTTCTAGAAATACGTCAGGAAATTCATTAACAACGGGAATATTATAATCTGACGTGTTTTTGTTCAAGTCCATAATATGGGCTAAGAAAGCTTGACATCCGTTTTTTAATAAACGAATAGCTTTATGGCTTGATATGATAGTGACTGATTTTAGTGGTTTAGTTGCTTGTATTCGTATAACAGGTTGGTTAGGAATATGAAAACTAACAAACTTACGAAAATAATCAATTTTGGCATGATGAGTGGTTAACCAATCAATCCCTAAAATCACATCAAATGCAAGTATCTTTAAAGAAATAAGATCAACAGGTAATGTGATTGTGCCAACTTGGATCAAGCAAGATTTATAAACTGTAGATGTAATAAAGGTTTCACCCAACGGAGTTTCAACAGATAAGTTAAAGTCCAATTTTTCCGGAGTCAAGTTTAAACGTTGAGCACAAGCAGGAGAGATAGAAGAATGGGTGGAACCGGTATCTAGTAAGGTATAAACTTCGTAAGAGTTCAAGATTAGCTTACCCATGATCACCTCGTTCGGGTTTCTCGCGTTTTGGCCAGTCACAACAAACGCCCTTCCTTGAACCACCGACTTGGTTTTGTCTGTAGTCGCTTTTGGTGCCGCCGTCCCAGTTGGACTTGACTTCGCTATCGGACAAAATCGGGCTATGTGACCGTCTTTTCCACAATTGAAACACACCTTGGAAGGCTGTGAACAATTTAGACTTATGTGTCCCTCTTCTCCGCATCTGTAGCATCTAATTGGCGGTCATTTTCCTCCCTTAGAATTTGTTGTTGGTGCTGGTGCTGTTGTTGATGTCTTCCCGTCATTGTTGAATCTCCTCTTTTTGAAATTTCCACTTGACTCACCTCTCCTATTATCATGGCCACGATTACCACCCGAGTGGTTACCTCTTTTGTCCGTATTCTTCCTCCTCATTTGGTTATCATCGCTCGATGATTTCATCATCATAAGTATGACCCTGGTTGTGGTCCCTCGGTTGAACATACTCATTATCACGCTCTAATAATTGAGCCCTGTTTACAACATCTGAATATAAAGAAAATTTATGAGAGATAAGATATTGCCGAATCTCGGGTTTTAGACCTCTCAGAAACATCCGCGTCATACGTTCCTTCTACCAAATGAGGTGCAAACCTAGATAACTTCGCGAACTTCGCCTCGTACTGGGACACCGTCATGTTGTTCTGTTCTAGTCTAATAAACTCTACCTCCTTCATATGACGAATACTTTCAGGAAAGTACTGTCATTGAACAGTTTCTGAAATTTTTCCCAAGACATGTTGAGTGCGGCTGGATGGGTACGCTTCACAGACTCCCACCAATAATCTACCTCACCATGAAATATAAAGGTGGCAAATGGAACCTTCTGTTCCTCCGTGCAGCCCAAGACACCGAATATCTTGGTTATTTGCTTAACCCACGTTTCCGCCTTAATCGGATCGGGCTTTTCCCAGAAATCTGGTGGTCCCAACTCCTTGAAGCGCTTGTTTGTGATGGGGCCAGCGCTGCTGCTATCATTTCCACCCGTATTTTGTACACGAGTCTCCCTCGTCTAATTTTGCATGAACTGCAAAAAGCTTCTAAACATCGCATCATTCATCGTTTGCTCGGTAGTGTTATTTACAGGAGGAATATTGCATTCCTGTTGCACGTTTTCTTGGTTGGTAATCAAAGGTTGTTCCATAGTCTCATAGACTCCATTGTTAATGTTCTCAGCTGCCATTCTTAAAAACTGCCATAATATAGGGGTTAATTAAACAAATTAACATATCACATAATATCCCTATATTATGACCGACCAACAAATAAGCTTAGGTAGGACACACGATCGGCGGTCGTTCTCCTTCCTTAACAGCGGGTGCTAGTGTTGACGTCTTTCCATTATCGTTAAATCTTCTCTTCTTGAAATTTACACTCCTATTATCTTGGCCATGATTACCACTGAATTGGTTACCATTCTTGGCATGATAATTTCCCCCACGAAGGTTATCATTGTTCCGATGGCCATTGCCACCGGTACGATTATTATCGTGTTGTTGGTTGTTGCCTTTTGGTTGTGCTGACTCATTATCGCACTCCAATAACTGAGCCCTATTCATAACATCTGAATATAAACAAAGTTTGTGAGAAATGAGGTATTGACGTATATCGGGTTTCAAACCTCTTAGAAACATTCGTGTCATTCGCTCCTCATTATCGACCAAATGGGATGTAAATCGGGATAACTCCGCAAATTTAACACTGTCACAAAAACAAGGGTTAATTGACATATCACATATTATCCCTATACTCTTACCGACCAATTAAATACCAAATAAACTTAGGTAGGTCATACTAGCGAAGGAATTCCTCGTCTCTCCCCTCCTAGTTCTTATCTCACATCTCAGCTAGAGATCATATCCCTAAGCTTTGATACCAACTGTGACACCCCATAAATAGGTATACATCACCCATCTTGGGTCGCCAGATACATAGTACTAAATACAAATACAAACTAATTATACAACAGTCGTGTAAAATACGACAAAACATAATCTAAGAGTTTTAATAAGAATATCGTCATCTAGACAATATCTACACTCAATGGAGTCCTCATTATATTTATTGTCACACTATTTAACAGAATAGTGAGGACTACTAATGCTATCATCGGAATGATCACTCCGGTTCCCGACTAGTCCACTACGTTCTCATTTCCTGAAGAGAACAGTGAAAAAAAGGGTGAGCTCAACTAGCCCAGTAAGAAAATATTATGACTAAGATAATGCAGAATAAATTATCATTAGTCTTCAACAATGTTAAAATGATAAAATATAATAGACATCAAGTTTAACTGCAGCGGAATAAGTAATCCATTAAAAGAGTCAAGTAGAGAATAAAATCTACTTTCTTTTGTGATTTAAAAGGTTTTTCATCACTTTTATCGCTGGGACTTAGCTTAATAAATATTCCACATCATCCCTGCACTACGACCAAGGATATTCATTAGTATCACAACCACAAATTATCCATGCACTACGGGCCAAGGATATTCGTGTATTCATCAATGGTCATGATCATGCCAACAACTGTCCATCAATGCACTACGGGCCAATGAGGACTTTTGTGACGCCCCCAAAATAGGTATACAATACCCATTTTGAGTCGCCAAATACATGGTACAGAAAGAAAACTACAATTTCATTATTATAATTGTCGTGCAAAATACGACAACACATACTGTGAGTTTAAATACAATATTGTCTTCTAGACAATATTCATACCCAAATAAATTCCTCATTACAATTATTGATGCACTATTCTAGAAAATAGTGAGGACTACTAAAACAGTATATCACGAATCATCACTCCATACCCGGCTAGTCCCTCGCTAAATTCTCACCTCACGAGAAGAAAAGCTGGAACAAAAAGGAAAAGGGTGAGCTCAACTAGCCCAGTAAAGAATATTATGACTAAGATAATATACAACAAATTATCTTTAGTCTTCAACAAGGAAAAATCTGATAGAATACAATATACAATAAGTTTTAGATCAACAACTGCAGCGAAAACAACAATTCATTAGAAGAGTTAAGTAGAGAATGAAATCTACTATCATCTATGAATTTAAAAGTCCATCATCAATATTTTATCCCTGTAACATCAATCAATATACATCTTGCATCAAATATTCATCTTTGCACTACGGGCCAAAGATATTCATTTGTATCACCAGTTGGTCATGTTGATCTCAACACCTGTTCATCTTTGCACTACGGGCCAAAGATATTCATCAGGTAATCATTCATCTTTGCACTACAGGCCAAAGATATTCATCAAGTATCACCATTAAGGACTGAGGATGATGAAAAACATTTTAGAGAACGAATCCAGTGAGATAGAAGGACAAATATTAGGGATTCGTATTTCCGTTTATCAAAATTCAATAAGAGTTCATAATAACCAAGTGTGAAGTAGAATTCAAAAATAAAGATCAAAACATGGATACAATCAAAGATAGTAACCATAAAAGACATCTGGGACAAAAAAGAGAAAATTTTATTTTTTTTAGTGAATAGTGTCGTATTTGTGAATAGTGTCGTATACGTGAATAGTAACCCCGACACAAAAAGGTAGAAATTCCACAATAAAATTCATAACAATATCTCAGCATAATGATATTGAAAAAAATAATATCCCTTACCTCAAAGAATCAGTACTTCGGAAGGAAAGGTCGGAAGTGATGCTGAATGGAACTTGTACTGAACAACAACTCTCAAAGTATCTAAATACTCACAAAATACGCTCAATAATATAGAGAGAGAAAGAGAGAAAGCTTATGTTTCTGGTGTGATTTTCAATTCTAACTTAGCCCTCTATTTATAGGAAAATGTTAGCACGCCGAAGCAGACTTGACCTGCTATTATTGCCACCCACCACATTTGAAATAAAATTCAGCACATTTCTTCACCAACCACAAGTGGGGCCCACTCAATTCTAGAATTTTCCACCAAAATCATTATAAACCTAATTTCTGAATCAGTCACCTCTTAAAATTTATAACAAATCATACGTTCATTTTTAACGGTTCAAAATTTGTGAACATATACCCAACTTATATATGTATAACATATCCAAAAATCACAATGATCCAACGGTCGGATTAAAAATTATAAATCACGCAATATATCGTAAAAATATTGATTTGATTTTTAATACCTCCATTCCGATAAAGATACTGATAAAACACCTCAACATTAAATCCTTCAATTATAACCACATAAAATAAATAAATCCATCATTTATATCCACATCAAATAAATATTTCCTTATCATATAAATCAATAATTAATTATTCACAAATAATATTACAGAATCACAATTATGACAACCGTGGTCGTTTGCAGGAAAGAGGGGCTTTCAATAAGGATTTCTCTTCTTGGCGCCGCAATTAGGTGACCAAACCTCTCCTTGATGCGAACTTTCTAGACATTGCCAATAATGTTATCTAATAATATTATTCAAATAATATGAATTATTGATCCGATAATGGAAAATCTTTGTCGATGACAATTATTGAAACAACAATAATATAAAATATCAACGCAACAATTATTGAATCAATAAAATAAAATATTGAAAAGTAATTATTGTAACAATTATTGAGTAAGTGCCTTCTTTACGTAAGAATCAATAATTCAAAAAAATTGCATGCAATACCATGTCTTCTTTATGCGACCAGCAGACATCTTGTATTTTAACCACCGTGTATTATTCAAATGGTTAAGCAGTAACAACTTCTGTGAATTATTTACAAAAACTCAAACTTGTTATTTTCTTCATTCGACAGTTATTCTGTTATGAGGCCCACGAATGGCTGCGCCATCATACGAATATTCCCCGACCACAAGAATATTCCACGACCAAATGAATATTCCCCGACAAAAATGAATATTTTATAACCACTTGCTTATTTTGTAAAATTTGCACATTTCACCCATAATCAAAGTATTATATCAAATTAACTCCTAATTATTTCAAGATAATAAATAGAGAAAATTTAATTTTATTCATAATAAGTTGGGGTCTTACAACTTTTACCACATCATTTGTAACATTACGGTCATGATTATACCGAATAATCCTTGGTCATAATCATACCAAGTTCATCTATGCACAACAGACCACAGATGACTTTCAACATAATATAAGCATGAAGATGATGACAATGATATAAGAATCCAATAAAACAAGTTCAAGAATTAATTTATCCAGAATTCAATAACGTCCAAATTGTCAACATGATACTGCTTTGTAGAGTAAAATTCAAGAATGCTCAGAAGAATATTTTCATGAAAAGATACTGGATGAAGCGCAAATATCAAGGATATTCCACTAATTTCATGGAGTATAGAAGTCAAAGCTTTAACCAACTAAGTATAACAAAATATATGAAACTGCAAATGGATTTTCGCCCGCCATACGGTAATCCACGTAGACAGATCATTTCCACCATTTAATAAGAAATGAATACGAAGGGTCATTCACCATGCATGTGGTAATCCACATGGCGAGTTATTCCAACGAGAATAATAAAGAATGGAATAATGGAAGAATTCACCGTCACGCACGCGATAAACCGCACAGACATGTTATTCCAATGAATAATAAATAACGGAACCGGTCAAAGTAAATTGCACCGCAAGCGAGGATATTCCAATGAGAATAATAAAGAATGAAATAACAACAGAAATCACCATGCATGCGATAACCGCATGCAGATGAGTTATTCCAATAGAATAATAATTAATGGAACCGAAAAGTCGCGTAATGTCGCACCGGCATACGTGATATTCCAACAGAATAATAAATAACGAGAACCGGGTCATGCATAAACGCATGTGAGCGGGATGTTCTAATAGAATAATAAAGAATGGAATAATGAAGAATTTCACCATATATGCGATTACTTGGCGTATCTGAGTTATTCAACATAATAATAAGAATGGAATAATAGAAGAATTTCACCATGTATGCGGTACTTCGCATAGATAGGTTATTCCAACATAATAATTAAGAATGGAATAACAGACAAATTTCACCAAGTATAGGGTAGCCCGCGTATACAAGTTATTCCAATAGAATAATAAAGAATGGAATAACAGAAGTTCTCTTCATGAATACGAAAGAAATAATACCTCTTACCTTAGAAGAAACTGGATATAGGAGTAGTGAAGTAGCAAAATACTTTTCTTCTTTCTCTCTATAGTTTTCTCTCAGAGTTTCAAATGAATTCGTAAGAAATAATGAAGGAATGAGCTTTATTTATAGGAGAATGGACTGAATAGTAACTAATTCATGAACGGTCCAGATTGATTTACTTTTGAAGCAGACGATCCATATTGATTTTTACTATGCATTATAAATAAAATATTCTAATAAAACAAAATATTTTAAATAAAATAAAATATATTACATTTATAATCTAATAAAACGAATAACTTTATAAAAGTATTTTGTTTTATATAAAAAATATTTTACTATACAAAAATACTATGCAGTACTATAAAAACACTACGCATAATAAAATATAATATATTCTAATTATTGTCTAATAAAACAAATAACTTTATAAAAATATTACATTTTTATATAAAAAGATTTTACTATGTAAAACACTATGCATAATAAAATATAATATATTCTAATTATTGCCTAATAAAACAAATAACTTTATAAAAGTATTACATTTTTTATATAAAAGTTTTTTACATTTTATTAAATTAATAATACTAATAAAACAAAATTTATAATATATATATATATATATATATATATATATATATATATAAACTTAGTGACTTCATAAAAGGACACCTCAATATATTTAACAATATTTATCATCATTATTATAATTCACAATATTAATCGACTGTGTCGTCTCTAGGAAGAGGGCTTTCAATAAGGATTTTCTCCTATTAGGCGCATGATTAGGTGACCAAACCTCTTTTTGTTAACTTACAGACATCGTTTATATTGCAAATAATAATATTAATAACTCTGTCATCTCAATTATTGATTTAATAATATATAAAATATCGACAATAATTAAATCAAATAACGTGAGATCTTATGCAACAACCATTGAAGCAATAATTGAACAAAATCGAGTGACTTCTCACGTAAGTATCAATAATCAATCTTGTGTGCTCTTATGCAACCACGTGTATTACTGTACTTTTACTACCGAGTAGTTCAACAGTTTTAACGGTAAAACTTCCGTCGTTATTTTCATAAAATATTTTTATCGTTTTCTTAATCCGAAAATAATTCCATTGTGGGGTCCACTAGTGATTGTACCGTCGTACGGATATTCCCCGACCAATCGAATATTATATAACAACTTGCATACTTTGCAAATTTTATAAATATTACCCACAAATATAACATTATATCAAATTCATTCCATAATATTCAAAATAATATTTTGAGAAATTTAAATCTTTATTCATAAAATCTGGGATCTCATAGTATATCTTTGGCTTACGTACAAAGATGGACTGTTGATTATTGGTTTTACAGTCGTATATCTTTGGCTTACGTACAAAGATGGACTGTTGATTATTGGTTTTACAGTTGTATATCTTTGGCTTACGTGCAAAGATGAACTATTGATTGATGAGTATCTTTGGCTTATGTGCATAGATGAACTGTTTATTGGTATGATTATGACCAGGGATCATTCGGTATAATCATGACCCATAATATTATAGATGATGTGGTAAAAGTCCTCATTGGCCCGTAGTGCATTAATGGATAGTTATTGGTATGATTATAACCAGGGATTATTCGGTATAATCATGACCATTGATGTAAGACCCCAAATAATTAATAAATGAAATTTAATTTCCTTTAATTATTATTTTGAAATAGTAAGGGTTGATGTAATTAATGTGGATAGTTATGGGTAAAATACACAAATATTTCAAAATAAGCAAGTGGTTATAAAATATTCATTGTTGTCGAGGGAATATTCGTTTGGTCGTGGAATATTAAAGATCGGGAATATTTAAATACGGACGGTAGTGACCACCATGTGGGCCCCATAACGGAAAGCAATTGGATGAAGAAACGACAAATATAAGTTGTTTAAAAATAAGCACAGCGTAGTTATTCTGCAGATAATATCTTTGTTAAAATACTAAATTGGTTAAAAACAAGAAGAAGCATGCAGTATTGCACCAATTATTGATTCTTACGTAAGAAGGCACTACTCAATAATGGTTACGATAATTATTATTCGATATTTTATTTTATTGATTCAATAATTGCTGCGTTGATATTTTATATTCTTTGTTGTTTTGATAATTGTCATTACACAAGATTTTTCATTATCGAAGCAATAATTCATATTATTTGAATAATATTATTAGATAACATTATTGGCAATGTCTAGAAAGTTACATCTAAGGAGAGGTTTGGTCACCTAATTGGCGCTGCCAAAGAAGGAGAAATTCTTATTGGAAAGCCCCTTTTTTCTTAGGAGCCGCACCGTTGGTCAATAATCTTGTGATTCTCGTAATATTATTTGTGAATAATTAATTATTGATTCATATGATGAGGAAAATATTGATTTTATGTGGATATAGATGGAGAAAATTTTTAATGTGACAATTGTTGAAAAATTGAAATTTCATCTTTTTCGATAAAATAATTCATTTAAATATATTATTATATTTTAATAATATAATAATGGTGATATTTTTACAATGAATGTGGGATATATGAGTATACGAGGAAGAAGAGTATTTTTGTTGCAATAAATATTTAAAACATGTTAAACATGTTGGTGGACCCCATTTCTTGACTGAAATTTGATTATAGCCTGTAAAATCGCTCGTTTATGGATTTCGGTTAATTTCTGTTTGGAATTTGGAAAAACTTTCTTCTGCAAAGTTGTAGAGAATTGAATTTCCTATAAAAACACGCGAGATTTGAATTTTCTGATAAAAGAGCTATTTATCATGAATTATTGAAATTTCAGAGTTCCGAAATAATTGATTTTTGGAGTTTAAAATGTTTTTTGTAAGAAAAACGTTTTTTTGTTGCAATTGAGTGGCATACATGTGTTAGATATGATCTGAATCAGTTGGTAAAAGTGGGCTTGACAATTATATATATATATATATATTATTAATTTATTAAATTTTCTGCTTTGGTGTTCTAAGCATTTTCCTATAAATAGAGAGCTTAGGTTAGAATTGAAAATTACACCAGAAACTGAAGTTTTCTTTCTCTATATTATCGAACGTATTCTTGTGAGTATTTTCAGTATACTTTGAGTATTACTATACGGTGCAAGTTCAAGTCATAGCCTATATCCGGTGTTTCAGCTAGAAGTATAAATCTTTCGAGGTAAGGGATATTATTTCTTTCGTAATGATATTATTTCTTCAATATCATTATGCTGAAATATTGATCTGAAGTTTTTGCAACTTTTAGTGTCGGGGTTACTATTCACGATACCAAGCCTTTATTCACGATCTGATCTTATTCACGAATCGACCTTTATTCATCAAAAAATAAAATTTTTCTTTTCGTCCAAAATATCTATTCGGATACTTGCTTTGATTGTATCCATGTTTTGATCATTCTTGAATTTTACACCACTATGATTATTTTTGAGGTATTTTTGGACGTGGATAAAACAAAGTACGAATCCTTAATCCTTAATCCTTGTCATTTTGTTTCACTGGATTCGTTTCTTTAAAAATATTTTTCATCATCCTCAGTCTTAAATGATGATATTATGAAATATCTTTGGCCTGTAGTGCAAAGATTAATGATTTCTGATGAATATCTTTGGCTCGTAGTGCAAAGATGAAGCAGTGTTTAGATGAACATGAATTAATCGATGAATATCTTTGGCCCGTAGTGCAAAGATGAATATTTGATTCCAGATATATATTGATTGATGTTATAGAGATAAAAGATAGACGATGAACTTTAAAATTCATACATTGAAGATAGTAGTTTGCATTCTCTACTTAACTCTTCTAATGAATTATTATTTACGCTGCGAATATTGATTTAAAACTTGTTGTCTATTGTATTCTATTAGATTTTTCCCTGTTGAAGACTAACGATAATTTTGTTGTATATTATCTTAGTCATAATATTCTTTACTGGGCTAGTCGAGCTCACCCTTTTTCTTTTTGTTCCATTTTTCTTCTCAGGAGGCGAGAATGTAGCGAGTACGAGTTGGGGTACGAAATGATGGTTATAGAGAGAGTTGTTTAGTAGTCCTCACCATTTTTGTAAAATAATGTATCAATAAATATGATTAGGATTTATTTGGGTATAGATATTGTCTAGAAGATAATATTTGTATTCAAACTCACAGATTTCTTGTTGTAATAATAAAGTTGTAGTTGTTTTTACGTACCATGTATTGAAACTCGGAATGGGTGATGTATACCTATTTTGGGGGCGCCACGGTTGGTATCGAGATCTTAGGGATATGATCTTTGGCGGAGATCGGGGAATAGAACTAGGAGGAGAGGCGAGTAAATCCTTGCTAGTGTGTCCTACCTAAGCTTATTTGTTAGTTGGTCAAGTATATAAGGATATTATGTGATATATTGATTTGCTTAATTAACCCTTGTTTTATACGCGGTATTTGAGAATGTCGAATCGAGAATATTAATCGTGGAAATGAGACCGTGGAGACGCGCTGTACTCACCAACGAGGAGAACGTGCAACAGTGGTAATGTTCCTCCTGTGAACAACACCACCGAAAGAGATGATTAACGAGGGATGTTTAGAAGCTTTTTGCAGTTCATGCAAAATCGACGAGGAGACTTCGTATTCAAAATACTGAGGAGGAAATGATAGCAATTCACGGGTTGTCACAAACCAAGCGATTCAAAGAGTTGGGACCACGAATTTAAGGGAAATCCAGATCCGATCATGGCGGAAACACACGGGTCAAGCAAATTACCAAGATATTCGATGTCTTGGGATGCACGGAGAACAGAAGGTTCCGTTCGCCACCTTTATGTTCCGTGGCGAAGGTGATCACTTGGTGGGAGTCTATGAAGCGTATCCATCCGGTAAGACTTTCAAAGATGTCTTGGAAGACATTTTGAAACTATTTAATGACAAATACTTTCCGAAAGTGTTCGTCATATGAAGGAAGTGGAGTTTATTAGACTGGAGCGAGAATAATAATGATGGCGGTGTCCCAAAGACGAGGCAAAGTTTGCAGAGTTATCCGGTTTGCACCTCATTTGGTGGAGAATGAGGAACGTACGTACGAGATGTTTCTTAGAGGTTTGAAACCCAGATACGTCCAAGATCTCTCATTCTCATAAATTTTCTCTCTACTCGGATGTTGTAAATAAAGATTGCTCAATTATTAGAAGCGAGATAACGAGTACAGTTAATTGAGGGACCACAACGAGGATCATCTGGGAGATGGCAATCAACAAAACAACGATAACCAAGTAGAGAGAAAGAAAAAGACGGACAAAATGGTAACCACTCTGGTGGTAATCATGGCCATGAAAATAGAAGAAGCGAGTCGGGAGGAGATTTAAAAAGAGGAGATTTAACAACGACCATGTGAAGACGATAGCGGTCTGCGGCAACAATCGGTTCTAGGGAGAGAAGCGACCACCGGTCATATATGCTACAAATGCGGAAAGAGGACATATCGGTCAAAGCGCCCACAACAGTTCAAGGTATGCTATAATTATGGAAAGGAAGGACATATATTTCGGATCAGACGCAGTAGCAAAACCTAGTTCAATGGCCGGGACGGTGACTCAAAAGAACATCCCGTAAAAGTCAAAGTCAACGGTTCTGGAAGAGCGTTTGTTGTGGTGGTCAAAATGCGAGAACCCAAACGAGGTAATCACGGGTAAGCTATTTATAAATTCTTGCGAAGTTTATACCTTACTTGATACGGTGCATACCCATTCATTTATCTCTCCCGCTTGTGCTCAACGTTTAAACTTAACTCGGAGAAATTAGACTTTTGACCTATCTGTGGAAACTCCGTTAGAGAAACTTTCATCACATCCTTTGTTTATAAATCTTGTTTGATTCAAGTTGGCACCATCACCTTACCATTAACCTTATCTCTTTAAAGATACTTGCTTTTGATGTAATTTTAGGGATTGATTGGTTAACTACTCATCATGCCAAAATTGATTGTTTTCGTAAGGTTGTTAGCTTTCATATTCCTAAACAACTGTTGTATTTAATTCAAGCAACTAAACCATTAAAATCACCACTATCATATCTAATCATAAAGCTATTCGTTTATTGAAAAGCGAATGTCAAGCTTTCTTAGCCCATGTTATGGATTTGAATAAAGACACGTCAAATTTGAATAATATTTCTGTTGTTATTGACTTTTCCGACGTATTTCGAAGAACTTCCCGGTTTACCCCGTAACGTGAAGTTGAATTCTTTATTGATCTTGAACCCTGTACAAAGCCCATTTCTAAAACCCCATATCGAATCGCTCCTATTGAACTTCGAGGAGTTAAAGGTCCAACTACTGGGAGTTGTTGGACATCGGTTTCATAAATCCTAGTACATCTCCTTGGGGTGCTCTGTTTTTATTTGTAAAGAAGAAAGAGCGGGAGTATGCGACTTTGTATTGACTATCGGGAATTGAACCATGTCACTATCAAGAATAGGTATCCTCTACCTCGTATTGATGACTGTTTGACCGATTTTGCAAGGAGCACAATTTTTTCAAAATCGATCTTCGTTCGGATATCATCAATTTGAAGATTAATCGAGGATATTCCAAAGGCGCCTTGAACTTCGATGCGGGCATTATGAATTCTTAGTCATGTCTTTCGGATTGACTAATGCTCCCGCGGCTTTCATGGATATGATGAACCAAAGTATTCAAGGAATATTTGGATCGATTCGTTGTTGTCTTTATTGATGACATCCTCATATATTCCAAAAGTCGTGAAGATCATGAGCACCATTTGAAAGTTGGTACTCCAAAGGCTTCGTGAAAACAAGCTTTATGCCAAGTTGAAGAAATGCGAGTTCGCTTCGAGGAAGTAGTATTCCTTGGGCACGTGGTGTCGAAACATGGAGTATCTGTTGATCCAAATAAGATTGAAGCAATACAAAGTTGGGAGCAACCGAAAGTCGGTGGATCAAGCACGTAGTTTTTTTGGGCTTAGTGGTTATTATCGAGATTCGTGGAAGGTTTTTCGAATCGCTACTCAATTAACCCAAATTTAACTCGGAAGGATACAAAATTCGTTTGGAGCGAAGAATGCAAGAAGAGTTTCCAAAAGCTTAAAAGGAGACTTATTTCAGCACATGTTCTAACAATACCATCTGGTACGGATGGATTTGTTATCTACAGCAATGCTTCAGGCAAAGGGTTAGGATGTGTTCTCATGCAACGTGGGAAAGTTATAGCCTATGCCTCGCGACAACTTAAAGAATATGAGAGGAATTATCCTACTCATGGTCTAGAGTTAGCGCAAAGCCGATCGTTTTCATTGTTAAAGATCCGGAGACACTATCTATATGGGGAGAAAGTGGAGATATATTCGCACCATAAAAGCCTTAAATATTTCTTCACTCAAAAAAAGAACTCAACATGCGGCAATGTGACGTTGGCTCTAGCTATTGAAAGACTACGACCACACTATTCAATACCATCCCGAAAAGTTTAAGCGTGGTAGGTGGACGCGTTGAGTAGAAGATCATATGCGAGGAACGAGTGCGATAATGTTACGATATACGCATAGAGCCAACTTTAATAGAAAAAGTTAAGGTTTCTCAAGCCACCGACCAGATGATGCGCGTATGAAGAAGAAAGTACAAGAAGGTGCTTTATTAGGGCGAGAATTGATGAAGAAGGAATACTTGAGTCCACTCTAGACTTTGTGTTCTAACGACTACGATTTGAAGTACAAGATTATGATGGAGGCACAATACACCATTTGCAATCCATCTCGAAGTACCAAAATGTATCGTGATCTTGACATACATTTTGGTGGAACAATATGAAGAGGAGATTGCAAAGTTTATCTCAACGTGTTTAACTTGTCAACGTGTAAAAGCGGAGCATCTAGTACCTAAGGGTCCGTTGCAACCACTTGAGATTCGAAATGGAAGTAGGAACACATTACCATGGATTTCGTTATGGGTCTTCCTACGGTTTCTCAAGGCATCAATGCTATTTGGGTTATTGTTGATAGATTAACCAAGTCCGCTCATTTTTCTTGCCGTCGGAGACTTATTCCTTGAACATCTTGCTAGTATATATGTAAATGAGATTGTGAGGTTGCATGGCATGCCAAGATCCATAGTTTCGGATCGTGACCCAAGATTCACTTCAAGATTTTGGGTTAGCTTGCAAAAAGCTATGGGCATGGATTTACGATTGATTTAAGCATACCATCCTCAAAGCGGACGGACAATCGAGAGGACTATTCAAACTCTTGAAGATTTATTAAGACTGTGTCCTAGATTTCAAGGCGGTTAGGATAAGTATTTACTGGATTGGTGGAATTCTCCTACAACAACAAATTATCGAGCAAGTATAGGTGTGGCTCCATTTGAAGCATTATATATGGACGAAAGTGTCGCTCTCCAATATATTGGGATGAGGTGGGTGAAGCAACATTGTTGGGACCCGAAGTTAAATACATATGACTACCGAAAAGATCCAAATGATTCGACAACGATATACAAGCAGCACAAGATCGACAAAAGAGTTATGCGAATCTTCATCGAAAGGACGTGGAATTTAGTATAGGGGATCATGTATTGTTCATGAGTTGCTCCATGGAAGGGAGTTACAAGATTTGGGAAGAGAGGAAAGCTCAATCCACGATTTATTGGTCCATTTCAAATTCTTAACCGAAAGTAGGAAATGTAGCCTATAGACTCGCGTTACCTCCAAGTATGTCTCGTGTTCATAATGTGTTTCATATATCCGTACTTCAGTATATATGAAAGACCGAACCACGTTATTGAAAGTTAGAACAGACGAGATAGCCAAGACTTAACGTATGAGGAGGTACCTGTCAAGATCTTGGATAGGAAGGAGCATGTCCTACGCACGAAGGTCATACCACAAGTTAAAGTTTTGTGGAGGAACCATGCTATAGAGGAAATGACTTGGGAATTGGAAACGGAAATGAAAGCGAGGTATCCTCACCTTTTCGAAACACCAGGTACGTATGTCAATTTTGAGGACGAAATTTCATAAGGAGGGGAGGTTGTAAGACCCCAAATAATTAATAAATGAAATTTAATTTCCTCTAATTATTATTTTGAAATAGTAAGGGTTGATGTGATTAATGTGGATAGTTATGGGTAAAATACGCAAATATTTCAAAATAAGCAAAGTGGTTATAAAATATTCATTGTTTGTGGGGAATATTCGTTTGGTCGTGGAATATTCAGAATGCTTTGTGAATATTATTTAAATGCAAGTAATGACCATGCATGTGTGGGCCCATAACTGAAAGCGATTGGATGAAGAAAATGACAAATATAAGTTGTTTAAAAAAATAGCAGGCGTAGTTGTTATTATTATATATTGTTAAAATACTCGATTGGTTAAAACACAAGAAGCAGCACGGTATTGCACCAATTATTGATTCTTACGTAAGAAGGCACTACTCAATAATGGTTACAGTAATTACTGCTCATTATTTTATTTTATTGATTCAATAATTGTTGCGTTGATATTTTATATTGCTGTTGTTTCAATAATTGTCATTACACAATATTTTTTATTATCGAAGCAATAATTCATATTATCTGAATAATATTATTAGATAACATTACTGACAATGTCTAGAAAGTTATATCTAAGGAGAGGTTTGGTCACCTAATGCCACGCCAGTAAGGAGAAATTCTTGTTGGAAAGTCCCCTCTTTCCTGGGAACTGCATGGTTGTCAATACTGTGATTCTGTAATATTATTTGTGAATAATTAATTATTGATTCATATGATGAGGAAAATATTGATTTTATGTGGATATAGATGGAGAAAATTTTTAATGTGACAATTGTTGAAAAATTGAAATTTTATCTTTTTCTGATAAAATAATTCATTTAAATATATTATTATATTTTAATAATATAATAATGGTGATATTTTTACAACGAATGTGGGATATATGAGTATATGAGGAGGAAGAGTATTTTTGTTGCAATAAATGTTTAAAACATGTTAAACATGTCGGTGGACCCCATTTCTTGATCGAAATTTGATTATACACGTAAAATCGCCTGTTTATGGATTTTGGTCAATTTCATTTGGAATTTGGAAAAACTTTCTTCTGCAAAGTTGTAGAGAATTGAATTTCCTATAAATACACGCGAGATTCGAATTTTCTGATAAAAGAGCTATTTATCATAAATTATTGAAGTTTCAGAGTTCCGAAATAATTGATTTTTGGAGTTTAAAATGTTTTTTTTGTAAGAAAAACGTTTTTTTGTTGCAATTGAGTGGCGTACATGTGTTAGAAATGATCTGAATCAGTTGGTAAAAGTGGTATTGACAATTATATATATATATATTATTAATTTATTAAACTTTCTGCTTTGGTGTTCTAAGCATTTTTTTATAAATAGAGAGCTTAGGTTAGAATTGAAAATTACACTAGAAACTGAAGTTTTCTCTCTCTATATTATCGAGCGTATTCTTGTGAGTATTTTGAGTATACTTTGAGTATTGCTATACTGGTGCAAGTTCAAGTCATAGCCTTTATATCCAAGGTGTTTAATTTGAAGTATAAATCTTTCGAGGTAAGGGATATTATTTCTTTCGTAATGATATTATTTCTTCAATATCATTATGCTAAAATATTGATATGAAGTTTTTGGAACTTTTAGTGTCGGGGGTTACTTATTCACGATACTAAGACTATTCACGATACGATACTATTCACGAATATCAAGACTATTCATCAAAAAAATAAAAAATTTCTTTTCGTCAAAATATCTATTCTGGATACTAGCTTTGATTGTATCCATGTTTTGATCATTCTTGAATTTTACACCACTATGATTATTTTTGAGGTATTTTTGGACGTGGATAAAACAAAGTACGAATCCTTAATCCTTAATCCTTAATCCTTGTCATTTTGTTTCCTTTGGATTCGTTTCTTTAAAAATATTTTCATCATCCTCGGTCTTAAATGATGATATTATGAAATATCTTTGCTTTGTAGAAGCAAAAAGATTAATGATTTCGATGAATATCTTTGGCCCGTAGTGCAAAAAAGATGAGCAGTGTTTAGATGAACATGACCAACTGATGAATATCTTTGGCCTGTAGTGCAAAGATGAATATTTGATTCCAGATATATATTGATTGATGTTACAGAGATAAAAGATAGACGATGAACTTTAAAATTCATACATAGAAGATAGTAGTTTGCATTCTCTACTTAACTCTTCTAATGAATTATTATTTCGCTGCGAATATTGATTTAAAACTTGTTGTCTATTGTATTCTATTAGGATTTTTCCCTGTTGAAGACTAACGATAATTTTGTTGTATATTATCTTAGTCATAATATTCTTCTTTGGGCTAGTCGAGCTCACCCTTTTCCTTTTTGTTCCATTTTTCTTCTCGTGAGGCGAGAATGTAAGCGAGTATTTAGTCTGGGTACTGGAATGATGGTTATAGAGAGAGTTGTTTAGTAGTCCTCACCATTTTTGTAAATAATATATCAATAAATGTGATGAGGATTTATTTGGGTATAGATATTGTCTAGAAGATAATATTTGTATTCAAACTCACAGTTTTACTGTTGTAATAATAAAGTTATAGTTGTTTCTGTACCATGTATTGACAACTCAGAATGGGTGATGTATACCTATTTTGGGGGCGTCACAATTGATGATTACTTGAATATCCTTAGCCGTAGTGCAAGGATGATTCGATGATGTGGATTATTTATTAAGTTGGGTCTCAGCGATAAAATATTGATTATACACTTTTAATTCATAAAAGATAGTAGATATCATGCTCTACTTGACTCTTCTAAAATACAGTTGTATGTCTTTGGCCTGTAGTGAAAAGATGAATTGTTAATGAATATCTTTGGTCGTAGTGCAAAGATGAATTTATTAGTATGATTATGAGCAGGAATTGTGATTTGGTATAACCATGATTTTTGATGTTTCAGGTGAAGATAGGTGATGAAAATTATCTTCGTCCTGGGTGAGAAGAGGAATTTAGAATCACAATTATGATTATGAGTTATTCATATGATTGTGGACAGGAATTATTGATTGATGTTACAGGGATAAAACATTATTGGTGGACTTTTAACATAGAGAAGATAATAGATCGGATGATCTATTTAACTCTTCTAATAGATTGTTCGTTCCGCTGCAACTATGGTTGAAAAGTTTTATCATCTACCATATATTCTAAATCTCTGATTTACTACTGATGAAGGTTATTGATGATGTAAATTATCTTTAGTCATGATATTCTTTCTATGGGCTACAGGTGCTCACCCTTTTGCTTCACAATTCTTTTCGGTAAAGAGTGTAAAATGGGTCGAAAGTGGGTAATGAGGAGAATAGAACGGTGGTCTATAGCTGTTGAGGTTCTCCCTAAATAGTATGGAAATAATTTTATTAAGAACTTTAGATAAGTGTGTCGTATTGTATACGTCATTTGATATTTAATTTTGGTGAACCGAATAGGGTGAGGTGAACCCAACTTTGGAAGGGTGTTTTGCCACTATCATACAAGATGTCTAATGACATACAACCTCGTGTTATCATAAGATGAGTTGTACATCCACTTCTTTGAGTATATCTACGAAAGCACTACCTATATGATCTTTGAGTTTGTTTGAAATATAATTCTCAATTGGAGAAAACGGAGATAATTATATGTCAAGAGAAGACTCACCATTGGAAAGAAGATGATAGTAATCTTCTTATTTTTCTTTGGGGACTATTGGGTCAACCAAGGATAATTCTATGGACATATGATATCTATCATAACCTAGACGCATGGCCTCCCATATACGAAAGTTTTCTTGAGTATTTTCCAAAGATTTTAATTTCTAAAACAGTTATTGATTGTACTTTTATGTAAAGTACCATTGTAAGGGTTGTGGTCGAGACACCATGAGAGAGTTACATACATTTGTATTAAAACTCACAGTTTAAGCGTGTGGGTCGATTCTCGCATTTGACGTTCAACAATTTGTATAAATGAAGTTGTAAATGATTTTTATAGTGTGATATCTGGCTACTCAGAATGGGTGATGTATATCTATTTTGGGGGCGTCACCCATAATATTCTTTACTAGGCTAGTTGAGCTCACCCTTTTTCTTTTTGTTCCATTTTTCTTTTTTCTTTTTGTTCCATTTTTCTTCTCAGGAAGCGAGAATATAGCGGGAACTAGTCGGGGTGTGGAGTGATATTTTAAGTCAGTTGTTTTAGCAGTCCTAACTATTTTATAAAATAGTGTATCAATAATTGTAATGAGGACTTATTTGAGTTTGTATATTGTCTATAAGATAATATTGTATTTAAACATACAACATATGTGTTGTCATATTTTGCACGACAATTGTAATAATAAAGATGTATTTATTTTCTGTATCATGTATTTGGCGACTCAGAATGGGTTGTGTGGACCTATTTTGGGGGCGTCACAAATAATATATTTTTGGGGATCATTTAGCACATCCAGGTAAGGCTGCAAATAAACCAAACAATTCGGGCTCGATTTAAAAAAATACGAGCGAGATTCAGATTCGTTAATAATATGATCCAAATTTGAGCATAAAAAAATAGTTAAAAAATATGAGTAGAATATGAGCAAGATTATATATGCTCGACTCATTTAATATTTAAACTATTCGAATTATCGATTGTGATTCGATACATACTCGATTGATACATATTCAATTAGATACTCAATACATTCTCTTATAATATATACAAAATTAAATCAATTAGGATAATTAATTATTTTTATTTTATTTTGTTTTTAATTTTAATTATGATTTTATATTTATAAAGTGTAATAGTATATATATGTTGTTTTGCGGAGGCATACTAGAGATCTAGGAGGGGGATTTAAATAGATCTTTAAAACTTTTCATTTAATTAAAGATGTATTACCAAATAATCAGTTAACCAGTATTGATTATGCATAGTGGAATATTCTTTGAAAAATCTCCCTTAAAGATTAAGGAAATCTCAAATCTAAATTTAGTCTTGTGGTTGTAACACACATAGCAGATATAACATATATAAAATAAAAAATATAAAAGACATAACATAAATGACACGAGATATTTTAAGTGGTTCGGAGACTGAGTAACTTCTAATCTACTCTTCCACTCCAACGAGCAGGATATCTAACTAGCAAATTTAATTAATTGTATATGAACTTTTCAATTAGCAAATTTATCTTTATTGCATAAGAGTGACTTATTTCCACCACCAAGTTCAGAACTGGTTTTGGTTAGTGTCATGAATTTACATATTCAAGTTGTAAAGCTAGTTCAAGAGAACTCTGCTTTGATACCAATTATTATTCCCAGATAGGCACAAAAGAGATTTAGAAGAAGGGTTGAATAGATTCTTCAAATTTTCTTTTTTAAAGATGTATTAATAAATCAGTTAAGTAACCTGATTAATTCGATTAACACTTTTAAGGAGAAAAAAAACCCTTCAAAGGTTATAATGAAATCTACAGTTCTAAATTTAATTAAATAATGTAGAAATAAAACATAGATATAAAATGTAAAGCGATAGAAAATAAAGTGAAAAATAAAGAATACGAGATTTTTTAAGAGGTTCAGTGCATAAAATTACAATGATTACAGTTCACAAAGAACTTTTATACAATGATTCATAAAAAATTCTTCAAGTCACACAGACTTGATTTACAAAAAGATCACTTAGATTAGACTAATCATAGAGAAATAGTTTGTTTGAGGTGTTGCTAAGTTGTTTTAATGTTCTCTTTGAATTACTTAGCAACATGGTGTATTTCTTGGAATCGTAGAGTGGAGCAAGTATGAACTCAAAGTTTTAACATTTGGACTTAATTGATTTATGTCTGATATTTGAATTTGCTAACTTTATATATAGTTCTCTAGGGGTTTTTCCGTTGAAAAGTTAACGTTGCTCCATTCTTACTTAGACACTTGCTTTTCAACAATTGATTGACTTTAAATTGTTGTCTACTTAGACCACCTCAGGTTATTTTTTTCATTACTATGACGTAGCGATTACGTGTCCTTTGACTCTGCTTAATAGTTATATATATATATATATATATATATATATATATATATATATATATATATATATATATATATATATATATAGAGAGAGAGAGAGAGAGAGAGAGAGAGGCTTTGTCGACTTGTCCTTATCGCAAAATCATTTGAAAATAATATCAGAGAGTCAAGTGTTAAGGTTGATAAATTTGTCATAACCTGTTACTGACTTGTCATACTGCACTCCACGATTTTGGATTCCTCATAGTGAAATCATAAAGTAATTCTTCTGCTCTATGAATGATGGTGACTTTGCGATTTTAACTCTACGATCAGGCTTGTACTCTACGATCTTCATACTACTCTGCGAGAGTAATTTTTTCTCTGGCACCACGATCGTCTTCTGGCCTGAACAATGTAGCTATTACATAGTTCTAACTCTATAAATTTTAATCAACCTACCATGTTTGATTCCTAAACTAAATCCTTTTACATAAGAAACATTTCATAAACATTTTACAAAAACTACTTGAATACAATTATACGTACATTTAACTCGTACTATCATCAAATCAATTATTATGTTCATCACAAATTATAGGTACTAGGAAAATTATTTCGTCTTTCCAAAAAAAGAAAAAAAAAGGAGAAAGAGAGGAAGAAACAGGCACACCATTTAGACAATTCGTTGAAAATGATCGAATTTATAGTCATTTGAAGAAACAACAAAGACATTTTTCGTCAACAAGAAAATGTTTTTTTATTAGTTAATCTGTTTTCTGAGACAGGTTAAAAATTAAATAAGTCGTAGAATTCCCCCTCCCCCGGCAATTAGACATAAGAGGAAGAAGTTTATAAATATTAGCACACACACTGCGTGTGTAGAATTATGTGGTATGAAATTGAAAGTTTATAAAATTTGAAAAATTAAATAAAAAAATAATATATAAAATATAATAGAATGTAATATAATTAAAGTAAGGGTAAAAGAGAAAGAAATAAAAAGAAGCGTGACTATAAGATAGTAGAAGACGAGCTACATTTAAAATAGACCAAAGTATTACTATTGCATGTGATCTTGAAAAGCCAAGAGGGCCATCTCTCTTTTGGTCCATGCATACCTAAGCCCCTCGTAAAAATATGGAGCCCCTATTTAAGCAATTCTAGCTGAACTCTTTTTGAGTTTTAGTAGTGTTTCGGCTTTTTGTAATAATTTTGGGGGTCCTCTTCCTCTTTTCCCGGAAAATTGTCATCAGAAAATGACAACAATTTCCTTCTCCACATTGGGCTAGCAAGCTAGGATAAGGGTTGTACCCATCATTTGCTTAATAGAGGGGATCAATTAAGTTGGGTGGCGATTGTCATTTATTACTGTGCTTTGGCTTTTCACGGGGTTGCACCAAATAAGAAATTAGTAGCAACAAATTCCCACCTATTTTTTCAAATGTTCGGTTTATAGCATTCGAAGAAATAGTGTTGGTTGTGTTTGGAGGTCTACCGTATTATTTTTGAAGTACTTGTGTTTGGACTCTAAATATAATGTTTGTTACTTTAAAAAATTGTGTTTAAAATAAGCTGATTATAAATGAATAAATTTAAACACGAGTATATTTTTTATTTATTGTTTTGGCATTTTTAAATTCTAAACACACTATATTCAATAAAAAATTTATAGCGCGATTATTTCAGACATAAATTTAACTAAAAAACACAATATTTAAGATTCAAATATAAAGTAGAAAAATAATTTTAAATGCACCAAGTAGTAGCTACTCCAGTAAGCATTGGTAAGATTATTAATTAATCAATGGATTTCCAATGGACACATACAACATATGCGTAACTGTATGAGTTTTACTTTTCACTAACTTTTGCAATCTACATTTAATTGGTTTCACATGAGTTGCAGGCAGTACAATGTGGACCGTTTAAACCAAATTTGGCGGTGCTGTTAAAAGGAACAGAAGAACATATTTAAAGTAAAGGGGTCATCACAGTAACTTCGTCATCTCATAGTAGTAGGAGTAACATTTAATGAATGAGAATTGATACTCCATTTTATTACTTTCAGGTCGGCTGGCTAGCTACAATAATACTCCCTCCCTGTTTCTTTTTTTTTTTTTTTTGGCGGTTAATAATATCAAAACAATATTTATAATATATGTTTTGATCAGTGGCGAAACCAGAACCTTTTTATAGGGGGGGCAAAATTTTTAAACCAAGCGGTGACGGGCCGGCTGCGACGGACGGACGGAAGCGGCGACGGGCGGCAGCCGGCAGGCGGCGACAAACTATCGGAATTTGGTCGCGGAGTTCTTCTATATATTGCGAAAAAAACATTACAATTTGTGTTGCGATTGCGAATAGTCGGAATTTCAATTCTCTGTCATGTTCATATTCCCCACCATTTCTTACTGATTTTTCCCACTTTGGTTGCACCAATCTTCTGATCTGTTTTTTGTGTCACATTTGATATAAGCCCAAGAACATAGAGACATATAATTTGTAAAATTCCAGCTATTTACAAAAGGATCAGCAGTGATTTCAAATGATTGTTTAACAGAAACTAGAATTGAGGCCTGTTTTTTCAGAAACAAGTTATGTAGAGAATCCGAATGAGACGATGAAGAAAGGACAAGGAAAATAGAAGAGAGGAAGAGAAGCCTAAAATCAGAAGCAGCCATTGATGTTTTTTTTTTTTTGCAGAAATAAGAAGGTTTGTTTTAAAGAACCAAGCTTTTTAAACATGAAGAAAAGAAATGGTCATTTTCAAGAATGCACCAATCCCCTGTCATGTTCATATTCCCTGTCATGCACCAATCTGCTGCCCCCACCCGCCCCCCCTGGTTCCGCCGGTGATTTTGATACTCCCTCCATATATTCTTGTTTGGCAGTTAATAATATCAACACAATGTTTATAATGTCAGAATAAATATATATTTAATGATACTTTTACATTTATTTCAATAATATTTAAAAAAAAATTTATTCTCGCACTATAATTATTATTTTGACATTATCAATGACTTTCTTTTTTATTTGTGTATTTAAATAGTAAAATTTATTCATTTTTATTTATCGTTTATCAATTTTATGAAAACATTAATGGTTTCATTTCACATGATATGATCATCCTTGCATTTAATACTAATTTTTTTCTTTTATATTTTTAATAAAATTTTAAAAAACAATATTGAGATTTTTTATATCCAATTTAACCAATCCGTCAAAGTTGTTAGTTACTACATTTTTAATCTTTGTATTTGTTTTTTTAAAACTTCAATTATTAAGGAATGGGGGGAATGCATATAAGTAGTTTTCGTAGGTGACCTAAATGAACAAGTAGTTTCGACCATAAATAGGGAAGAAGGGGACCTTTCATTTAAAACTGGTTGCATGCAATGCTTCCACTTTGAGAAAGATTTACAACTATAACAAGCACGGGCAATGATCATTCATAATTAAATTCCTCCGTTATACCAAAAAAAATTAAAAAATTATTTGTAATTTTTTTTATTTCACAAAAATAATTCACTTTTCAATATTATAATAATTAATAGTATAAAATAAAATAATATCTTCAAATTTATCATCATAATTTTATATTATACTATACTTTAAAGTTTCACTTCGATTAAATTTGACATGTAAAATATATATTTGAGGGGTTTCTTACTCTTAATAATAATTAATTTTAACTTTAACCCGGATTAGTTAAACAGTGCTTTTATATATATATATATATATATATATATATATATATATTCAAAAAAGAAAATAGTTATTTTCCCTTTTTCTGGTTCTATTTTCAATTATACTAGTTTTGGGATTCTTGCGAACTAATCCAATTAAAGAAAGTTATGAGTAAATGGAATCCTTACTTGTGTCCTTTTCCCCGGGTCCTTATATTTATAAAAATAATAATGTCAGACTAAATTAAAAACCCTAATTACTTCCCTACATCTCGTGTAAGGAAGAACCTCTTCCCACTTGCAAGTTGCAATACCAACTATGGGTTGGCAATTAATAAGAAGATTGCAATATTTTCATTAAAAAAAGTTAGTAGAAATTAAGAAAAAACTTAAAACTATGCAACTTCCCCCGGCCCTTCAAATACTAAAGTTTACAAGATAGGCTAATGCCAATCAATAATTATATTGTCAACGAAATATGTGTCGTTAAAATTTTCAAATGTCGTTATAAAAGTATCACTATATACATATCTATTTTGTCCGTATAGATATTACTATGATATTATTATCAGAATTAGATAAGGCACAACGATATTTAAGTTTGTATAGTGACATAACAATTAAATTTGAAAACCCACCAAATACAACTGTACTCCAGTTGGGGACCTTTAATTAATTAATGCAGTAGAAGTTTTCCGAACAAACACGGAGGAGACAAGTACAAAAGTCATGAAGACAAAACTATACAAACTCCTTATTTTTGAACCAAAAAAAACTTCTAAAAATCTCTATATGGATGGTGCACAACTTATTAAATACCAATCCTTCACTTAATTCAACAATCAGAAATTAAACCTTACAATTGCAAGTTTACATTTGATAAATTAAAAGAGAAATGAAAAAACTATATCATGATAATCACCATGAAATTAATCAAGTATATATATATTATATATATATATATATATAATATAGTTTACCCTTTGAATATTACTCCGGCAATTTGAAGGTGCTAATATCTTCATTTTCGATCCAACCATACTTTTCCAAGAAAGGATTGGCTAGGATTTTTGGTGGGTAATTATCAATATTGCACTCCCTCCAGCAATTCCCACCATCCAAATCCCTAACCACTTCCCACAAACAACTATTACACTTAAACCCCGCCCCAAAACTTATCATAAAAACCCTATCACCTTTCTTAAACCTCTTTTTAGCTTCCATATACCCCAACACATACCAAAGACTACTAGCTGACGTGTTACCGAACCGGTGCAATGTCATCCTCGCCGGCTCTAGGTCATACTGGCTGAGCCCGAGGCTCTGTCCGATACCGTCGATCACCGCCTTTCCGCCGGTATGAATGCAAAAATGATCAACCCCGGTTTTGAAATTAATTGCCGGCCTTGCCCCTCCCTTGGAATATCTTTTTTTCATTTTATACACAAATGACAGAATGGAAAATCGGAGTAGTTCCCTTACCGGCAAGATTTTGAGAGATATTTCCTTGAGATTATCAACAAAAGCTCGAGTCGCAGACTTTGGAAGATTCTTCCCAAGATGAAACCCTACTCTCCCTTCTTCGTCCTCCGTCTGTATACAACAATTATAGGCCTCATCCTTAGCACCGTGGTGTGTACGAACCAAACACTTTAATTTAAACATGGCGTTATGTTTTAAAGCAACTTTATTTGTCAAAAGAATTGCACATCCACCTGACCTAAACAAACAATTAGCAAGAATCATGGATCTATTGTTGCCCGAATACCAATTGGGGCTCAAAGATTCCGATGTCACAACTAGGGCATTCAAATTTTTTCGTGCCCTAAAAATGCTTTGAACAATATTAATGGATATTAGGCTTGCACTACATCCCATTCCAGTAAGATTATAAGCCTTAATATCCTCCCTCATCTTGTAATGATTAATAATTCTAGCAGCCAACGAAGGGATTGTTGAGAGCATTGAAACATTCACAACTAAAACATCAATATCTTTGGGAGACATGTTTACCCTTGTCAATAATTTGGTAATGCTATCGTAAAAGAACTCCTCCATCTCCATGATCCCGTCTTTGTACGTTGCATTAGCTTCTCGGCCATGGAAAATCATTCTTGGCGCGTACGTTTCCTCGCCAATGCCCGAGCTGACAATGGCCTTTAGAAGGAACTTGTACTCATTGAGTCCCAAGTCTTTGGTTCTTTTTATGACTTCTCCGCTCAACTCGGTGCTGACCTTCCGATCGTCGGTTGGCTTGTAGCATTGGTAGTCTAAAATGTAGCAACGTTGGTGCCTTTTTTGATCAATGATCTTGAATATTAGAGAGAAGATGAGATAGAAGATAGGGAGAAAGTACAAGTAGTTTAGCAGAGGGTACTCCATGAGTGAATGATGAGAGATCTAGAGAGGAGGAGGATCGAGGAAATATTGGAGTGTTTTTTTTTTTTTTTTTTTATAATGTATACATGAGCTAGCTAGCTTGTAATACTTTTATTTGGATGATTGAAATTTTAATCAACCACTTGATATATATAAAAAGGGTGTTCATGCAAGCTGTAGTTCATGTGACTACTATGCTTTATATAATAAGTTCATCATTAACTCCCACCAATTTTGATTGCTGCGTGACATTCTTAAAATCTTTAATATTAATTTGATTCAACGCTATTAGTTACATCTTTGGCATGTGCCTAGTTTATTACATAGTCTCTTGTATTGATTTCTTGATGATTTACGCCACCAATACTACTACCACTACCATTAGTTCCATAAATAAATAAATAAATAAATAAATAATAATAAATAAATAACTAGTAAATTCAACAATTACACAAATGTAGGGCGACAGTACTACTAGTCTTTCCCATTAAGGATAGGCTTCGCCACATTTTGCCAACATTTAAGAATTGCACGGTGTGGTAGATGGATTGGAACCATATATGGAAAGATAATAATTTTTTGTAGGACAAATGACAACGGGTTACACAACTTTAAGGATATGAGGAGAAAAAGGCTGTAAAAATTTTCGCCGGGGAGACGGCCGACAGGGCAGGGGAGGGGAGGCGAGGGGAGGGGAGTTGGGTGGGGGGGGGTTCTGAAATAAAACGTACAATTATATAGAGATTTTTATTATATAATTGTTTCAACTACACTTGATACAGTAACGAGGCAAAAATAAAGTTAAATGATACTTTTGTCCCTCTAAGTTGTCATTTACTTTCAAAATCGTTCATAAAGTTTATTTTTCGTCAGTTAAATTCTTAAACTGACATTTTTCGGTATTTTTGTCCCTTTTATCTGAATTGACTATAACTCGATCCATTTATTTTTTACCCGATTCGTCATTTTCTGCATTTCTGTCTCTCTAAGTTATTCGATTTTTTTTTTATTTCAAAAAAAAAATTATTATAAAAAATAGAAAATTTTATTTTTGTGAAAAAATGATTAAGTTTCATAAAATATATATTCAAAAAAACACTTTATTTTTAGAAAAAATAGAAAATTTATTTTTTTTTAAAAATGAGTAAAGTATAATAAAATATAGATTCAAAAAAATTAAACAAAAAAAACTAAAACGTTTATTTTAGAAAAAATAAATTTTTAAATGAGTAAAATTTCATAAAATATAGATTCAAAAAATAAAATTTCATTTTCAGAAAAAAAAATTGAATTTTTAATTTTAAAAATGAATAAATTTTCATAAAATATAGATTCAAAATAATAAAATAAAAAACTATATTTTCAAAAAAAAGTTTAATAAAATATAGATTCAAAAAAACTTTATTTTCAGATAAAAAGGGAATTTTTTTTATAAAAAAACGAGTAAAGTTTCAAAAATATAGATTCAAAAAAGTAGAACAAAAAATAAAACTTTTTTAAAAAAATTTACAATTTTTATTTTTTATAAAATATATAAAGTTTCATAAAATATTAAAAAACTATATTTTCAAAAAAAAATAGAAAATTTAATTTTGTAAAAATGAGTAAACTTTAATAAAATATAGATTCAAATAAATACAACTTTATTTTCCGAAAAAAGAGATTAAAGTTTCATAAAAAATAGATTTAAAAAAGTAAAACAAAAAATAAAACTTTATTTTCAGAAAAAAGTAGAAACTGTTATTTTTTAAAAAAATGAGAAAAGTTTCATAAAATATAGATTCAAAGAAATAAAATATTATTTTCAGAAAAAATTTAAAAATATTATTTTAATAAAAAAAATAAATAAAGTTTCATGAAATATAGTTTCAAAAAAGTAAAACAAAAAAAACTTTATTTTTAGAAAAAATAGAAATTTTATTTTTTAAAAATGAGTAAATTTTCAGAAAATATAAATTTTAGAAAAGTATAAAATAAAAAAATCAAAACTTTATTTTTAGAAAAATAGATTTTTTTTTTAAATGAGTAAAGTTTCATAAAGTATAGATTCAAATAAAGTAAATAGAAATTTTTTTATTTTTAAAAAGATGTGTAGATTTATTTTATTAAAATTTACTCATTTACTTTATTTTCTTTTTTTACTCATTTACTTTAAATTTATTTTACTTTTTATATTTTAAACCTTTTTTGAATCTATATTTTATGAAATTTTACTAATTTTTTTTTAAAAAATAAAAATGTTTTATTTTGTATGAAAAGTATGTTTTTTTTGTTTTATTTTTTTTAATCTATATTTTATGAAACTTTAATCATTTTTAAAAAAATAAAATTACAATTTTTTTGAAAATATAGATTTATTTTCTTGTATTTTTTTGAATATTTTATGAAACTTTACTCACTTTTTTTATAAAAAAATTCTCTTTTTGAAAATAAAATTTTATATTTTTATTTTATTTTTGAATCTATATTTCATGAAAATTTACTCGTTTTAAAAAAAGTTAATTTTTTTTAAAATAAAGTTTTATTTATTTTATGAAATTTTAGTCTTTTAAAAAAAATAATCTATTTTTGATGAAAATAAAGTTTTAATTTTTGAGTATATATTTTTTGAAACTTTACTCATTTTTTTTTAAAAAATAAATTTTTATTTTTTTTCTTAAAATAAAATAAATAAAATATGATAACTTAGAGGGACAGAAGCGCAAAAAAAGTAGAATCGTGTTATAGATAAATGGGTCGGGTTACAGTCAAATCGGGTAAAAAAGACAGAAATGTCAACGAATGTCATTTTAAGAATCTAGCTGATGAAAAATGAACTTTAGGAACTATTTTGAAAGTGAGTGACAACTTAGAGGGACAGAAGTGTCATTCAACCCAAAAAATAATGTTCATTTGGTGTAATATTTATAATTGTCTAGTAATACTGAACATTTTAAGCGACACTTAGTATTCTAAACACAATTATAACAATGACAACATTATTTTTGCTTTGATAATATCAATTGCTTAAAAAAAACCGTATAGACTATAAGATAAATGGCTTCACCATGACTAGATTAAATACTGAGCTTTGATATCTAAGAGTGAAGAAAAATACTAAACATTTCTTACCAAAATGCCTCGCCTTTCATTTTCATATAATGCTAACTCTACGTTTAGAAAAACTTATGAAGTTCAAATTCTATAGTTATATTTATTCTTTCCACCTAACTTCTCATTTCCTTCCCTCCTCAAGCACCCTATAATTAATTCACTTAACACACTTTCCCAAAAACTTGAGTGATCGTATGTAAGGAATGTGCAAAAAGATATGTTTAAGCCTATATATATATATATATATATATATATATATATATATATATATATATATATATATATATAATTTAATGGAGTGACAAGTTGTTATATATTATTATTTTATTTAATTATGTAACACAAAATAAAGAAATTAAATATATCTTTAATTTTTATCCATTAGGACTTAGGTCTCAACTTACCCGATCGGATCTGATTATGATAAAGTTGGCACCAACTTCACTGTAGTATGTTCATATTATTTTTTATTACAGTGATCATAAAAAATATTATATTAAACAATATAATAAAAAGATATAAAACTTATTAACGTAATATTTTTTACAATTAATATAATAAAAAATTATAGAATGATACGGTGAAGTTTACGCTAACCTGACCCGATAAGGACATACTATATATATCTCTAACTTTTAGTTGACTTAGGTCTCAACTTGCACAATGCATGAGACCAAAGGAATTTGTTGCTTTGTCTTGATCAATCATCATTGTCTCCAGACACTTGATCTCAGAGTAACCCAACTTTTTCTGAATAAAATCAGCTTTAGTCCTTTAATATTAATTTTATATTTTTGTTTCTAGCACTTTGCTCTCCAGCATACTTGGGACTTTAATAATTTTTTCAATGCCCGAAAGTCCCAACTCCCAAGACCCAACTGCTTGCATTAATCCCACGTTCTACTGAAATTCATTTTTAAATTCCTTTTTGATGAATTTGTAGTCTCGAAACTACTTTTCTTGTTCTTATCATGAAATTCATGGCCTCTTCCACTTGGAAGGAAAAAGAATAAGAGAAAAAGTAAAACACCAGCATACATGGTTTTAATAGTGTTAGTTCTAGTTGTCACACAAGTTATGATTTCTAAATAATTTATAAATATAGATATATGCCATGGAGTGTATGGAATAAACTGGAATTTAGGTATATATTAAAGTCATTGACAAATAAGTTGTTTCTGAAACAGAAGTTATTTGAGTTAAATATGATTGAAAGTTCTGAACTTTTCAACATATTTATACCTTCAATCAGATAATTAGTGATTTGCTAAGGATTGAAGTGAAATTCGAAGAAGAAGACCAGGCACTGATGTTATTGTGTTCTCTACCGGGTTCCATGGAGAATTTTGTTACTAGGAGTGAAAACGAGTCGAATCTCAGTGAACACTCTAATGCTCAGATTCGGCTCTACTCGAAAAAATTGAGCTCGAATTCGATAAGGAATTTCTAATTTTGCGCCAGATTCGACTCGGATCATTACTCGGTCCTACTCGACTTGTAAGTACACGACTCGTTTACAAAACGAGTTACTCACGAGCCTTCAAATCTAGTTTCAAATATGAATCATTTCACTTAATACTGAACCACAACATACTAAATTGATTATTGAACTAATGTTTATATATAAAAGTCTTTTAATTTTATTTATGTAAAGAAATTACAAAGAATGTAATACGTATTGACAATCAATTCACTGATTTATTTAAGTACAAGCTTACACAATTTAATACTACACTTTATAAATTATAAAGATTAATACAAATATCACATATTTAACTTATTAGTATGGATCAGACCAGTATTCAAATATGATCCATCAAGCAGGTATCGAGTATGGTTCAAGAAAAAAATAAAATACTCGAACCCTAATCTGAGCGAATACTGGTATACTCGAATTCGACTCGTGTATCATTAAACAGAAAACGAGTATGAATCATATTCGACTCGAATCAACTTCGAATTCGAGCTTTGGATCATATTTTCGAACCGATCTCGAGTCGAGTATCGAGCTACTCTGCTCGGCTAACACCCCTACTTGTTACAACCCTCCTATGGAGAAAATAGACTCTGAAATTAGAAGAAGTCGCTTCTGCTCTACTAATGTTTAACCAGCGAAAGCAACAAGCCGAGGGTATTTCGGGTGATCAAGAGTTGGTGGTAAAAAAGGGAGAGCAACGTGGCATAAAGTTGAAAAGAGGAAAATTAGGATCGCATGAGAAATCGAAGTCAAGGGCAGGACTCCTAAGCCAAAGGAGTATAAGTGTTACAGGTGTCACGAGACAGGACACTTTAAGAAAGACTATCCATACAAGAATAAGGGTGAATGAACAAGGAGGAAAAAAGAATCAAAGAAATCTGTAAACGTTGTAGAAGAGCCATCGAATGATGGAGATATGTTGTCAGTTTCAAAAAACACAAACGTGCTAGAATCATGGATTTTGGATTCAGCATGTTCTTTTCATATGACGCCTAACAGGGAGTGGTTCGACACCTACAAGTATGTGAACTATGGTACAGTTCTAATGGGTAATGATGCTTCATGCAATGTCATTGGAATAGGCACAGTGTAGATAAAGATGTTTGATGGCGTGTTGTGAGAACTCTGACTGAGGTGAGACATATTTCAGGTTTAAGAAAGAATCTAATTTCATTGGGAACTCTGGACTCTAATGGCTGTGAGTACAAAACAGTTGGTGGAGCCATGAGAGTGATGAAGGGTGCGCTAGGGATAATGAAAGGTTCTAAGGTTAATAGGAATATTTATCGATTAATAGGGAGTACATTTGTAGGTGGAGCTGCTGCCACTACAGCTGAGGATATTGATGATACTTCGCTATGGCATATGCGGTTGGGGAATATGGTGGAACGTGGGATGCTAGAATTACATAGAAGAAATCTGTTGAAAGGGGTGAAATCGTGCAAGTTAGATTTCTGCAAGTTCTGCGTCTTGGGAAAACAATGTAAGGTGCAGTTTAAGCGTGAGATGAACTAAATGAAGGGAATACTTGACTATGTGCATTCTGATGTTTGGGGGCCAGTGAGAGTAGCTTCAAAAGCGGGATCACTGTATTTCTTGACTTTTATCGATGATTTTTCGAGGAAGGTTTGGGTGTATGATAGACACGTAATTCATACATTTAATTATCCCTAATTTGGTCCTTTTAATTGTATTAGTTTATTAAATTAATATATTTTATTTTATTTTGTAGGATTTAATATTTTTTTGCAATAAAGTCAAAATCTTGGTGATCAAGCGATATTTAATGCTCTTATTCATGTAAGGAATATCCAAGAAGAATCCGACAAGGATTAGAAAAGAGGTTGAACAATCTTAGTGTGCAAGTCAAATCCAACAAGAGAAAGGAAAGTCAATCTAGAAGATCTCTTTATCTAGAAGATCTTTTTGAGAAGTTGATTGACAATAGGAAACTGAAACCTACATGGAAAGGGAACAAAAGTGTCCAAGTTCAATGAATCTAAATTGGGATTCAAAAGTTATTTTCCCTATAAATAGGTCTCTTGTTTTAGAGAGAAAGGTATTAGGTATTGTATTAGTCTAGATTAGGAGTAGGAAAAATTAAATTACGTCTTCATTGTACGCTCGTTGGATGATTGTTAATTAAAGGGAGTTTTCTTATTTATTTTCAATCTTCTACTTCTTTTTTATTTTAGTTAGTTTATTTATTTTCATGTCTAGTTAATTTATTTAATCTAGGATAAAGATGAAATTAAATAATTATTCATAATAATATTTTTTTATCTCTTCTATTATTTATGCTTTTATGTTTAATTGATTTCGCCTTCATGTTTCGTTATTGAAATACCTTCGCTTTATAGTTCTTATATGATTTTAAATTAATTAAGAGGTTTTGATAGTTTATTGTTAAAATATGAGTTTTTCATAATCCATGCTTGCTCAAAGAAGTTTTGATGGGTTATAGTTAATCTTTAAATTTTCATAGTCTATTCTTGCCCACATTAATTGTAAATTACTAAGTTAAAGGGAAGGGAGATCAAAATCATAATTTGAGTTATAAAAATAGAAGAGATTGAATTATATGTTATGTTTATTATTTAGTGGATTCAGATTCCTAGATTGTTTTCTCATTAATTGTTTTCATATTCTAGTTAATTAATTCTCAATCTTTATTTCTAATTCACCTAAAATAAATATTAAGGAAACATTAAAATTAATCTAGTCTCTGTGGGTTCGACCTGTACTTGCCAGTTCTTCAATTAGACACTGTGCACTTGCAGTACATATTTTAACACATCAAGTTTTTGGCGCCGTTGCCGGGGACTAGACTTAATTTTATATTCCTTAATTTTTATTTATTCGAATTAGTTTTTTTTTCTTCTAATATTTTTAAAAAATTTCAGGATTATTGAAGCGGATCAACGGTGCAAAAAGATAAAAATTTTGTTGCTGCGCTTTCTTCTGTATTTCGTACCTCCATATTATTATTTTTAAAAAATAGTAGTTTAGTTTTTTTTTAATTAATATATACTTTTTTTTGTGTATGCGACATTCGTGTTTAGTTGTCTATTTATTTTGTGATTCGTGGAAAAATGAATTCTTATTATAGTTGGAATAATAATTTTGCTTGGAATCAAGAATCCTACGAAAATTTTAATTCACACCAAGTAAATCAATGTTTTCCAACTTATGAAAATTCTTATCTAAGTTCATATTCATATCCATATTCGAATCTAGAACCTCAATATTCACAAGAATTATCAAATAAAGAAGAGGAAATACTTAGTGCCTTAGAGAAAACTATGGAAATTTTAATGAAAAATCAATTCAGCATGCATCAAGTTTTTGATCAAGTTATATCCCGTCTAGAAATTCAAATGAATAGATTAGCCACTATAATAAATGAACAAGAGGTGAGTGAATTTTCTAGTAACTCTGAGGCTAATTTTGAAAGTTTCGATGGTTGTGGAAATGATGAGAAAAATGAAAATCTTATATTCAATTCTACACAGTTTGAGTCAAGTCAATTTGAGGAGTTTAAAAATTATGAGTCTATGCCTAAAATTGATCATGTTGCATTTAATGAGTCGGTTGAAAAAATCTATAAGCATAAAGTTCCATACCCTGAAAGACTTACTCCTAAAAAACCACCTAGTGATTTTTTGGACCAACCCATTAAAGTAAACATGATACAAGAGTTGTCAATGACCCAAAAAATAATTGAAAATAGACTCTTGATTGAAAAAGATCCAAATGATTTTTTCTTAAATCACCTTGACCAAAATTGGAATGAATCCAAATATTTAGATAAGGTCAATGAGTTATTGAGATCCACTACAAATAAGTCAACTAAACTAGAACATGTATTTGAACCAATTCTTCCATCATTTGAACATGTTAATGAAAGTTTTCTTGAGGTAAACTTGAAAAATAACTGTGATGAAAATTCTGACTATTTTCAATTTCCTAGACCTCCTGAAAATAATGAAAAGTTCACTCACTTATCCATTTGTAACATTCATTTTTAGTCACATAATTTTGAGGATTTATAAAATTTGTAGATATGTACATTTGTTTTCTTTCTCACCACATCTTCTTGCAGAATAAATGTCCCGCATACAAGGTACAATTCTTTCACATCTTTGTTCTCTTTTTTTCATTTGCATACATTGAGGACAATGCATGGTTTAGGTATGGGGGGGGGGGGGGTAGTTTGTTTGTATTAGATTTTTTTTCTTTTTACGAAAAAATAAAAAAACACAAAAAATTTAAAATTTTAAAAATTAAAATTTTGTTTGCCTTTTTATGAATTGAATTAATTCTAACAAGTGTTTGTGGAGTAAAACTCATGGGTGAGATTGAAAGATTTGGAACTCTTGAATTTTTGATAAGATACGAAATCTTAGTTCAAAAAGCCTCTGAACATCCCATCGTTCATCATCTGATCGGTGTTGTTATTTACCTAAGGATTATCGCCTTCCTGATGCACATTATCTTGATTATTGATATGTGGAGACTCAACGGTCTCTTGTGCTCCATTGCTATTCTCAACATTCTCGGATGTCATTTTCAAATACTGCCACAAAACAAGGGTTAATTAACATATCACATATTATTCCTATACTCTCGAACCGACCAATTAAATACCAAATAAACTTAAGAGGTCATACTAGTGAAGAATTCCCCGCTCTCCCTCCTAGTTTTTGTCTCACACACTAAGCCAGGATCATATCCCTAAGCTTTAATACCAACTGTGACGCCCCCGAAATAGGTATACATCACCTATTCTGAGTAGTCAAATACATGGTACAGAATAAAAATACAAACTTAATTATACAAACGTCGTGTAATATACGACAAAACATGGTGAGAGAGTTTAACAGAATATTGCCTTCTAGACAATATCACCTCTCAAATATAGTCCTCATTATATTTATTGTCACACTATTTTATAGAATAGTGAGGACTACTAATACACCACCTCGGACCATCACTCCGTTCCCCGACTAGTCCCGGCTACGTTCTCATTTCCTGAAGAGAACAACGAAAGCAAAAGGGTGAGCTCAACTATCCCAGTAAGAAATATTATGACTAAGATAATGTTATCATTAGTTTTCAATAATGTTAAACTGATAAAATACAATAAACATCAAGTTTAACTGCAGCGGAATAAGCAATCCATTAGAAGAGTCAAGTAGAGCATGATATCTACTATATTCTATGATTTAAAATGTTTTCATCAATTTTTATCGCTGAGACTCAGCTTAATAAATAAACAATATCATCGAGTCATCCCTGCACTACGGGCCAAGGATATTCATTAAATCATCAATGGTCATGACTATACCGAATAATCCCTGGTCATAATCATACCAAAATCATCCATCAATGCACTTCTGTGCCTTTGAGGACTTTTACCACATCATTTATAACATTACAGGTCATGATTATACCGAATAATCCTTGGTCATAATCATACCAAGTCCATCTATGCACGTAAGCCAAATATGACTTTCATCACAATATAAGCATGAGGGTGATGACAATGACATAATAATTCAATAAAACAAGTTCAAGAATAAATTTTAAAGATTTATAAGTTAATTTATCAACATGACACTGCTTTGTGGAGTAAAATTCAAGAATGCTCAGAAGAATATTTTCATGAAAAGATACTGGATGAAGCACAAATATCCAGGATATTCTACTAATTTCATGGAGTATAGAAGCCAAAACTTTAACCAACTGAGTATAATAGAATATATGAAACTACAAATGGATTTTTGCCCGCCATGCGGTAATCCACGTAGACATATCATTTCCACAATTTAATAAGGAATGAATACGAAGGATCATTAACCATGCATGCGGTAATCCACATAAATAGGTTATTCCAACAGAATAATAATGAATGGAATAACAGAAGAATTCACCAGGCGTGCGTAATTCGCACATACAGGTTATTCCAACAGAATAATAAATAATGGAACCAGGTCATGCGTAAACCGCACAGACAGGATATTCCAACAAAATAATAAAGAATGGAACCAGGTCATGCGTAATTCGCATAGAGAGGATATTCCAACAGAATAATAAAGAATGGAATAACAATAGAATTCACCAGGCATGTGATAGACCGCACAGACAGGTTATTCCAACAGAATAATAAAGAATGGACTAACAGAAGAATTTCACCATGTATGCAGATTAAGATGTACAAAGTTATTCCAACATAATAATAAAGAAAGGAATAACAGCTCTTACTAGTATTGAAATAAAATAATTCTCTTCATGAATACAAAAGAATAATACCCCTTACCATAGAAAGAAGAGTATTCCGACTGGTAGGGCGAGGATATTCTTGAAGAAAACTTATACTATTTTCTACGCTCAAAGCTTCTTAAAACTCTAAAGAAATACGCCACGTTTGCACTAATTCTTAGTTGTGGGGTATAAACCATGATTTGAGTAATTTCAAAAAAAAAAGAAAAAAAGAAGAAGAAAGAATGAAAAAAAATGAAGTTGAAAAAAAAAAGAATTAAGAAAAAGAATAAATAACTGCTTCAATGTCCATTAAACAAAATAACTGGGTATCCAAGCCTCGGGAAGCATCGATATTCATGTTAAAAAGTGTGATGGATAAAAGCAGCTTGACTAGTCTAATTTTGTGGCCTTTGTTACTCGAGTTAGTAAATCCTTAGGGGTATCTCTACACCTAGTGTCCTAAAGCCCATCGGTTTGGGAGTCATTGGTCCAACGCATTTCTACATGGGTAACTCGAAAAGCCTAAGAAAATGAGACATTGCACAAGTCAAGAATCAAAATTGAAAAAAAAATGGAAAAAAAGAAAGAAAAAGGAAAAAAATGAGCTTGCTTGATTTTCATGGTAAAAATCCCTACTAAGAGTTACATCATATACACAATGCATGCATCACATGAAATTGATTTAATGAAGGATGGTGTCTAAAATAAAGATTGAGTATTTTTGATAAAGTGAAAGTGTGATTTTGAATTTAATCTTGCTTATGTATAATGCCCATAAATATTTAGAAGCTTTCTTTCAATTTCATAATTTGTTGAATCCAAAAATATTTTTAAATTTTGTGGGTATATTCACTGCAAACCCTCACGAGACACAACTCGTCCACTTGGGGTAACCTTGGGGTTTAAAGGCTTGTTGCACATGCTAAGTGCAATCGTATTTCCTACGAAAATGGGGTAGTGTAATTTTTGTTTTATTTTTATTTTTATTAATTTTTTTTTTACTCGAGGACGAGCAAAAGCTAGGTATGAGGGTATTTGATAGACACGTAATTCATACATTTAATTATCCCTAATTTTGTCATTTTAATTATATTAGTTTATTAAATTAATATGTTTTATTTTATTTTGTAGGATTTAATATTTTTTACAATAAAGTCAAAATCTTGGTGATCAAGCGATATTTAATGCTCTTATTCATGTAAGGAATATCCAAGAAGAATCCGATAAGGAGAAGGAAAGAGGTTGAACAATCTTAGTGTGCAAGTCAAATCCAACAAGAGAAAGGAAAGTCAATCTAGAAGATCTCTTTATCTAGAAGATCTTTTTGAGAAGTTGATTGACACTAGGAAACTGAAACCTACATGGAAAGGGAACAAAAGTGTCCAAGTTTAATGAATCTAAATTGGGATTCAAAAGTTATTTTTCCTATAAATAGGTCTCTTGTTTTAGAGAGAAAGGTATTAGGTATTGTATTAGTTTAGATTAGGAGTAGAAAAAATTAAATTACGTCTTCATTGTACGCTCGTTGGATGGTCGTTAATTAAAGGGAGTTTTCTTATTTATTTTCAATCTTCTACTTCTTTATTTTAGTTAGTTTATTTATTTTCATGTCTAGTTAATTTCTTTAATCTAGGATGAAGATGAAATTAAATAATTATTCGTAATAATATTTTTTATCTCTTCTATTATTTATGCTTTTATGTTTAATTGATTTCGCCTTCATGTTTCGTTATTGAAATACCTTCGTTTTATAGTTTTTTCTTATATGATTTTAAATTAATTAAGAGGTTTTGATAGATTATTGTTAAAATATGAGTTTTTCATAATCCATGCTTACTCAAAGAAGTTTTGATGGGTTATAGTTAATCCTTAAATTTTCATAGTCTATGCTTGCCCACATTAATTGTAAATTACTAAATTAAAGGGAAGGGAGATCAAAATCATAATTTGAGTTATAAAAATAGAAGATATTGAATTATATGTTATGTTTATTATTTATTGGATTCAGATTCCTAGATTGTTTTCTCATTAATTGTTTTCATATTCTAGTTAATTAATTCTCAATCTTTATTTCTAATTCGCCTAAAATAAATATTAAAGAAACATTAAAATTAATCTAGTCTCTGTGAGTTCGACCTGTACTTGTCAGTTCTTCAATTAGATACTGTGCACTTGCAGTACATATTTTAACACATCAGTGTAATTCATGCGATACAAGTCTGAGGTTTTTGAAAAATTCAGGGTGTGGAAAGTTGAAGTGAAAAATCAAACAGGGAGACGAATTAAGTGCCTTAGATCAAATAATGGGACAGAGTACAAGTATGAGCCATTTGTGAAGTTTTGTGAGGAACATGGGATTCAACGTCACTGGACTGTTAAAAAGACACCACATCACAATGGGGTGGCAGAGAGAATGAACAGAACTATAGTAGAGCAATAACGGTGCATTAGGCTAAATGTAGGGCTTTCGAAGGATTTTTGGGCAGAAGCAGTGATTATGGCAGTTTACATTATAAATAATTCGCCAAGTACTGCTCTGGATAATAAGGTGCACAGGAGGTGTGGACAGACAAGGAGGTAGATTACTCAGGTATGAAGATCTTTGGGTGTCTAGCCTATGTTCACGTTCCGGGTGATGAGCGATCAAAGCTTAATGCAAAGTTCAAACAATGTATCTTTCTTGGGTATAAGAAAGGTGTGAAGGGGTATAAGGTTTGGAATCCAAAATCAAAGAAAGTAGTGATCAGTAGGGATGTGGTTTTCGATGAAACTTCCATGGTTAAGACACATCAGGAAGGATAGAAAATCGAGGCTGGTAAAGACATCAGCAATCAGCAACAGGGAGTACAAATTGAGCTAAAAAGTTTTGACACTAGTAATCCACCGCTAGTGGAACAAGATAATCATCAGCAACAGGAGGAAAACATAGCCGTAAGGAGACCCAGACGCATTATCAAACCACCAGAGAGGTATAGGTTTAATGATATGGTTGCATATGCTTTATCTACTACTAGTGGGGATCCGTCAATTTTTAAGGAAGCTATTGCTAGTCCTGAAAGGGACAGATGGATGGAGACCATGGTGGAAAAGATGGAGTCATTGAAGAAAAACAAGACTTGGGAATTGTCAGAATTAACTGAGAAAAAGAAACTAGTGGGGTGCAAGTGGGTATATAAGAAGAAAGCCGTTATATCAGAAAAGGAAAGGGAAATGTTTAAGGCTTGATTAGTAGCAAAGGGATACTCACATTGGAAGGGTATTGACTATGATGAGGTGTTTTTTCCGGCGGTGAGACATACCTCAATCAGGATTATTTTGGCATTGGTGGCTAGCTTTGTGTCAGGAATAAACATGTGAATGATATTCCTATTTATATATGATTTGATTATGATATATATATGAATGAATATGCAAGTATGCTTGCATTAAGAAAAGCTATAAAGTCCTTTGATAGATAATAGAAACATATGTACAAGGACTTAAAATGAATTGATCAAATGTGTTAGGTGATCCTACATAAGCAAAACAACTTTGTAAAGTCCTTAAAAAGAAATGATGTACAATGACTATAAATATATAAAGATCACGCATGTTATGTTGATCTTATGATGTAATAGATAGGCTTATCTGATCGTCGAGCACTGCACCAGAAATCATAGTCTGCCAAGAGAATCAAGAAAAACTCGAGAGCTATCGAGGCAGAATCGTAGTCTGCAAGATAGTAGATCTCGGAGTTCGTAGACTTCCAGGAGAGATGAGGAAGGATCGTAGTGTGTCTAGGAGAACTTTCCTCGTGGTCGAGTCTCGCCGAGGAAGTCATGTTCGAGAATCGTAAAGACAAACTTGCCTACGAGTAAATAAGAGTATCTGTCAAAGCAAGTCAAGAATCGTAGACTACACTTAGAGTCGTACAGTCTACTAATCATACCAGAGGTAGAGATCATAGTCAAGCAAGATCAGATGAAGACAACAAGCACAACGACAGAAATCGTAGAGTGTCAAGAGATCGATCTCTGAGTCGAAGGTGTCCGCATGTACCAAAGTCAATCGTAGAATCTGTAACTAAGACCTCAATAGATGTGCTCACAATGCCAAGGAAGAATCATAGAGCAAATACGATTCTCAATGAATGAGCACTCCCAGAATATCCAAAGGAATGAAGCCTCTGGTTGGTAATCTTTGCATAAATACGCCCCACCAAGAGAAACCGCAGAAAGCACTCAACGAATAAAGATGCAAGCTAACAGAAGATCTAAGCACCAACCCAATCAAAGATCAAGATTGAGTTGTGAAGCCATTCGAGATGAAGTCTTCCACAATGAGATCAGAAGAAGACTTCTGTAATTAACTAAGGAAAGTCAGCAAGTGCAGTAGCTGTCAAGCAGACAGAAGACAAAAATCTTGAAAGTTACCAAGATCGTAGTGTTTGCCAAACAAAAAAAGAACTGATGGAGTGCATATGGAGATCTTCGATGACTACCAAGAACAAGGCTAAAGTGATTAAGCATTGGGTCAGTCCATTGATGATAAGTGAATGGGAGATCACAAGGAGAAAGCGAGCTGGACACGCCATAAATCTGAAGTGTCTTGCTATTTAGAAGGGGCCAGAACAAAGAAGTCAAGCCATCAGTATCTGAGAGCTGTTGAGGCAAACAGAAGTGTTGAAGAACTGTACAAGAGGAGGAAGAGGTGTTCAATATTGAAGATCCAATCAACAGTCTTCAAGATCATAGTATTGTCTCTACCAGTCAACAAGACACTACGATCAGGTCCATGAAGACATGCATCAGAATCGTAGAGTTCGAATAGCTAAAGACTGAAGCGTTGGCAACGGTTCAATCTGAAGGGTAATATTCGGACAAGAGCTTATTGAGAGCATCGATGCAAAAGGACAACCTCTGATTGAGAAATCAGAAGGAGGAAATAAAGTCTTCGATCTGCCCAAGACATTAAAGTGACATCTCTGGCAGGGTAGGTGAAATAGTAGACTGCAGTGTTAGAAAAGTATGACATGTCACATCTGCAGTCTACCTCAGTTAACTCGAGAGCTTACAGTCATCTTAGAAACCCACCATGTCCAGCCATCAAGTATCAAGAAGAATGATCTTCAACGCAGTTTATCAAGGGATCATCAGAAGTGGTTGAGTAACTGAAGAAGCTGAGTATCATGCAACACTCAACGACACTTCAAGGATGATCACACCAAGCTGCTAAGTATAAAAGATGTTCAGAGCTTAAAGACATCTTAGCAGCTTAGCACCAACTCCAACAAACAAACAAACAAATCAACAACAAGAATCCAGGGCCTGAGGGGTACTTGTTCGGAGGGACTAAATGAAGTTCCAAGCCTGCTGGGCTTGAAGAGTTCCTAGGGAACTAGAGAAGTTCCAAGGCTGCTGGCCTTGAAGAGTTCTTAGTGAACTGAAGTCCCAAGTGTGAGACCCCAAATTTTATGAATAAAGATTTAAATTTCTCGAAATATTTTTTTGAATATTATAGTGTGGATTTGATATAATGTTATAGTTATGGGTAATATTTACAAATTTTACAAAGTAAGCAAGTGGTTATATAATATTCGATTGGTCAGGGAATATTCGTTTAACAGGGAATATTCGTATGACGACACAATCATTGGTGGACCCAACAATGGAAGTATTGTCGTAGTAAGAAAATGACAAAATTATCTTTTTATAAAAATAACGGCGGAAGTGTTACCGTTAAAACTGTTGAACTACCCGGTAGTAAAAGTACAGTAATACGTGTGGTTGCATAGTAGCACACGGTATTGGTTATTAATGCTTAAGTGAGAAGTCACTCAGTTATACTCAATTATTGCTACAGTAATTGCTGCATCATATCTCTCGTATTATTGATTCGATTATTGTCACAGTATCATCTATATAATATAAATCAATAATTAAGACGACAAAGTTATTCATATTATTAAATTGCAATATTTATAATGTCTAGAAGTTCTGTCAACGAGAGGTTTGGTCATCTAATTGCGCGCCATTAAGGAGAAATTTTATCTGAAAGCCCTCTTTCCAGGAACGACACGGTTGTTAAATATTGTGAGTTATAATATTAATGATGAATAAGTTCGTGTTGATTAAAGATGAAATTGATAGTTCCATTGTGTTGGAATTATTAGTGTTAGTGAAAATCGACATTTATTTTGATAATAATTGATGTCTGGAAGTTATCTGGTAATTAATCAGATAAATGAGGAATTAATTGCTATTAATTCACATGATTATAATTATTTATTCACATGTGTGTACTATTGATTCACATTCATGTACTATTAGGGGAGTTGGTGCAAGATTGATAATACTTGCATGACTAAAGTTAAAGATGGAGGTATAGATGGAGGTACTATACTGTTATTCGTATTTTCACATGATTATAACTATTGAATCACATGATTGAACTATTGATTCACATTATTTACTATTAGGGGAGGTGGTGCAAGTTTGATAAAACTTGCAGGACTAAATTAAAAATGAAAGAAAAGTTGGAGGTATTGTACTGTATTTTTTCGAGCCCCAAAACGTGCAATTATCAAAACTATATTTTTCTATAAATAGAAGCTCATTCTTCATTCATTTCTCACCAATTCACTAAAGCTATAGAGCAATTATTATAGAGAGAAATTATAGAGAGAAAAAGAAGAAAAGTCTGCTACCTCTCTATTCCAGTATCCAACTTTATTCTAAGGTAAAGGGTATTATTTCTTTTATTTTCATGAAGAGAGCTATTTTTATTCCATTCCTTATTATTATATTGGAATAACCTGTTTATACGAAGTACCGCATACATGGTGAAATTCTTCTGTTATTCCATTATTTATTATTCTGTTGGAATATCCTGTCTGTGCGTATTCCATTATTTATTATTTCATTGAATAATATGTCTATCTGCCAAGTACCGCATACATGGTGAAATTCTTCTCATTATTCCATTCTTTATTATATTGTTGGAATATCACGCCTCATAGATTACATGTATGACCGGTTCCATTATTTATTATTACATTGGAATAACTTTGTCTTTCTTGATCTCATCGCATGCCCGGTGAATTCTGTTGTTATTCCATTCTTTATTATTACATTAGAATATATCCATGCGTGTGGATTTAGCATAACCTAGTTCTATTCTTTATTATTTTGTTGGGAATAACTTTATTCATGCGGCCTATCGTATGCATGGTGAATTTTTTGTTATTCCATTCTTTATTATTCATTTGAATAAACATCTATGTGGATTACCACATGCGTGGTGAATGATCCTTTGTATTCATTCCTTATTAAATTGTGGAAATGATGCGTTTATGCGGATTCTGTACGCACGGCGACGAAAAATCCATTTGCAGGTTCATATATTCTATTATGCTCAGTTGGTTAAAGTTTTGGCTTCTATACTCCATGGAATTAGTAGAATATCCTGAATATTTGTGCTTCATCCAGTATCTTTTCATGAAAATATTCTTCTGAGCATTCTTGAATTTTACTCCACAAAGTAGTATCATGTTGACAATTTGGACATTTTTGAGTTCAGGATAAATTAACTTATAAATCGTTAAAATTTAATTCTTGAACTTGTTTTATTGAATTATTATGTCATTGTCATCATCCTCATGTTTATATTATGTTGAAAGTCATCTGTGGCCTGTAGTGCATAGATGGACTTGGTATGATTATGACCAGGGATTATTCGATATAGTCATGACCGTAATGTTACAAATGATGTGGTAAAAGTCCTCATTGGCCTGTAGTGCATTGATGGACAGTTGTTGGCATGATCATGACCATTGATAAAAACACGAATATCCTTGGCCCGTAGTGCATGGATAATTTGTGGTCGTGATACTAATGAATATCCTTTGCCGTAGTGCAGGGATAACGTGGTTTATTTAATAAGCTGAGTCTCAGCGATAAAGTTGATGAAAACTTTTTAAATCATAGAAGATAGTAGATTTTATGCTCTACTTGACTCTTCTAATGGATTGCTTATTTCCGCTGCATTTGTTGATCTAAAACTTGTTGTCTATTGTATTCTATCAGTTGTTATACTGTTGAAGGCTAAGGATAATTTATTCTGCATTATCTTAGTCATAATATTTCTTACTGGGCTAGTTGAGCTCACCCTTTCTTTCATTATTCTCTTCAAGAAATGAGAATATAGTTGGGACGAGTCAGGGAATAGAGTGATGGTCCAGGATAAATGGCTTTAGTAGTCCTCACTATTCTATGGAATAATGTGATAATAATTATAATGAGGACACCATTGAGTGTGGATATTGTCTAGATGACAATATTCTTGTTTAAACTCTCAGCTATGTTTTTTTCGTATTTTACACGACTGTTGTATAATTAAGTTGTATTTGAATTTATGTACCATGTATCTGGCGACTCAAGATGGGTGATGTATACCTCTTTTGGGGGCGTCACACCAAGGCTGTTGGCCTTGAAGGAATCTTAGTGATTCAGGGTGCTGCCCTTCCTTAGTGGAAATCCTGCTAGTTAAAAGCAGAAGAGTGGATTAGGAGCTTGAGTCTCTGAACCACTTAAAACCCTTGTGTCTTTTACTTTATGTCATTTACATTATGTATATTAACTGCTATAACTTCTATGTATGTTTTAATTTCTTACCATTGAACTAACACTACGAACAATGTATGTATGATTATGATTATATTAATGAAGGGGATCTTTTACTTATTCCACTGTGCTTGAAAAGATTCTTATGTTTGTCATATGCTAAATTATTAGCAATACAAAATAAACAAGAAAATTATTTGAAATTAAAAAGGATCTATTCAACCCCCCCTTCTAGATCTATTGTGCCTACATTGGGAACTAACAATTGGTATCGCAGAAGCGTGTTCTCATGCTATATTCAAAAGCTAATCGATTTGAGTCTGATCCTAGGCACAAACATTGTTCTAAACTTAGTTTAGTAGTAAGTCACTTGTTATATGCAGATGAGCTCATACGTTGGAAATATTGTGTATAGGTAAATGTGCATATACACCTGAAGCTACTCAAATTGGTCCATATTCTTGATTGCCATATCAACAAGACTAATCCTTGCTCGCGGTTAATCCTGTAGTCTGGAGACCAGGCTAGAAAGCTCAAGAGACATCAACAGAAAAGTCTCAAACATCCACCAGCCTGAAGATATGAAAAGGCCATACATGCTAAGAAATGTTTTATTCAGAGAAGAAAGAAGAACCTCTAAAAAATGTATTTGGCCAACCAGCAGCTAAATGTAAGCCTTGTAAACTCAAGGATGTGAAAGAACTTAAAAATGTTGACACTCTCTTAGCTTGCATCTTCAAGACCACGACTGATTGACTGAAGATCAACTAGAGCAACTGGCTATCAGAAGCAAATGAGAAAACATGCACATCAATGCCTAAACTCAGTATATCTAAGATAAATGATAGTTAAGAAACTGACAGTAAAAAGGTACAGTTCCTCACTAATATAGATATGAACATCGTATTTACACCTTACTTGTGAACTATAACAGTTTTCCTTCAAGTATTCATAATCTATCTAAAAAGGTGAAGAGAGAAAGTACACTAATGATGGAAACTCAAATGTCTATAAACTTTCTCTTCATCCAAGTTTTAGGTTGAAGATGACAACTTGAAAGAGACCTGAAATGGTATTAAGAGCATCACAGGTCGATTGAATGTGAAGTAATCTTTGCTGATGGGTTAATGTGTCTTGTACATCCTGTGGTCTAAGTGTTTAATGACACACTGTGAGACCACAAATTTTATGAATAAAGATTTAAATTTCTCAAAATATTTTTTTTAATATTATGGTGTGGATTTGATATAATGTTATAGTTGTGGATAATATTTATAAATTTTTCAAAGTAAGCAAGTTGTTATATAATATTCGATTGGTCGGGGAATATTCTTTTTGTTGGGAATATCCGTACGATGACACAATCATTGGTGAACCCACAACGGAAGTATTGTCGTAGTAAAGAAAACCATGTAATTGTCTTTTATAAAAATAAATCGTAAGTGTTACCGTTAAAACTGTTGAACTACCCCAGTAGTAAAAGTACGATGAATACGCGTTGTTGCATAAGTAGCACATTGTATTTGTTATTGATGCTTACGTGAGAAGTCACTCGATTATACTCAATTATTGCTACTGATAATTCACGCATCATATCTCTCATATTATTGATTCGATTATTGTCACAAAGATCATCGCATAATATGTTATATTATTAAATCAATAATTGAGATGATAAAGTTATTTATATTATTAAATTGCAATATTTACAATGTCTAGAAGTTCTGTCAAGGAGAGGTTTGGTCACCTAATTGGGCGCTAATAGGGAGAAATCCTTATTGGAAAGCCCCCTCTTTCCTGGAAACTACCTAGTTGTTAAATATTGTGAGTTATAATATTAATGATGAATAAGTTCGTGTTGATTAAAGATGAATTTGATAGTTCCATTGTGTTGGGATTATTCGTGTTAGTAGAAATCGACATCTATTCCGATGATAATTGATGTTTGGGGGTTATATTGATAAATCGGGTAATTAATCGGAAAAATGAGCAATTAATTGCTACTAATTCACATGCTTATATAACTATTTGTTCACATGTGCATACTATTGAATCACATTCTTATACTATTAGGGGAGTTGGTGCAAGATTGATAATACTTGCATGACTAAGTTAAAAATTGAGGTATAGATGGAGGTACTATACCGTAATTCGTATTTTCACATGATTATAACTATTGAATCACATGATTGAACTATTGATTCACATGATTTACTATTAGGGGAGGTGGTGCAAGTTTGATAATACTTGCAGGACTAAATTAAACATGAGAGAAAATTTGGAGATATTGTACTGTAATTTTTTGAGCCCCAAAACGTGCAATTATCGAAACTATATTTGTCTATAAATAGAAGTTCATTCTTCCTTCATTTCTCACCAATTCACTAAAACTTAGCCATTATTATAGAGAGAAATTATAGAGAGAAAGAAGAAGAGAAGTCTGCTACCTCACCATTCTAATATCCAGTCTTCTTTTGAGGTAAGGGGTATTATTTCTTTCGTATTCATGAAGAGAGATATTGTTATTCCATCCCTTATTATTCTGTTAGAATAACCTGTTTATGCAAAGTACCGCATACATGGTGAAATTCTTCTGTTATTCCATTTTTCATTATTATGTTGGAATAACATGTTTATGTGAAGTACCGCATACATGATAAAATTCTTCTATTATTCCATTCTTTATTATTCTGTCGGACTATCCTGTCTGTGCTTTTACGCCAGACCTAGTTCCATTATTTATTATTTTCGGCTTTAATATCTGCGTTCGCACGCCACGCATTTGACTGGTTACATTATTTATTATTACATTGGGAATAACACTTTATGCATGATCTATCATCGCGCATGGTGAATTCTTCTGTTATTTCATTCTTTATTATTCTGTTGGAATAACCTGTCTATGTGGATTACCACATGCATAGTGAATGATCCTTTGTATTCATTCCTTATTAAATTGTGAAAATGATCTGTTTACGTGGATTATGATGAAAGTCATAATATAAACATTGGACTGTTGATTATGATGAAAGTCATAATAAAATTATTGGACTGATAAAAATCATGGGTATATATAGTATTAGTAAGTGTTATGATGAGTTATGTTGGTTATTATGTGAAAACATGAAAGTTTCTTAGAAATCACAAAAGGTTGAAAATCAGATTTTGGTGAAAATGGAACATGAAATTCAATTGACCATATCTCCTATTATATTTCGAATTTTTGGGTGTGGTCAAGTTCTAGAGTTAGATCTATGAGTCTTATAACTCATCCAAGTGGAATCACTGGAAAAGGTGTTGTAGATTTTCGTGTGGACTATTTTTAGCAAAGGAGTCAAAAGCTGCAAAATAGCAAAAAACTACTGCCCAGAAATTTAAAAGGACTATTTCGGCCACTTAATTTGTGAGAAAAATTCCGGCCTTTTGGGACATGAAAGTATATGGCATAAAGAACCTCCTGTACAAAAATGAGCTCAATGAGCACGTTATGACCATTTCAATATTTAGGTTTTTCCGACGAAAAACGCTATAATCGGAGTTCTATAACTCCGATGACCATGAAATTTAAACTGGAAGCTCAAGTTAACATGTGTAAGATCCTGCCAAGATTTGGGAATTTCTGGAGTTAAACTCGAGGTAGCTAATTTCTTAAGGAATTAATTAGAAATTAATTTTTGAAAAATAGTAAATGAATTTTAAAAATTCAAAAAAAAATATATGTTCATTATGGAATTATATTATGCTAAATCCCAGAAAAGAAATATTTTTGGGACTGATTTGGTATTTTTCATTAAAATGGTTTAGTTACGAACATATGAGTTAAATATGTTATGTGAAGTTGAAAAATTGGTAAATATAATTTTATGACTTGAAAATCTTATATAGGGTATATGCAGATTTTTGATGAGGGATTTGATCATTGGTGATGAAATCTTATGAGTATGGCCTTTTGAATGATTAAATGCATTATGTGGTAAAGTGTAAACAATTGAAATAAATTTTTTATAAGTTTAAGAAGTGATTAAAATATTGTTATAATATTAATAATATTAGATTATGAGTTTATTAGGTGGTTGATAATATTTGAATAAATTTAAAGTCTTTAATATTTATCCTTGCTTTCGTTTGATAAATGCTTATATCATTGTCATCATCCTCATGTTTATATGGTGATGAAATTTATCTTTGGCTTACGTGCAAAGATGGACTGTTGATTATTGAATTGTATATCTTTGGCTTACGTGCAAAGATGGACTGTTGATTATTGATTTTATAGTTGTATATCTTTGGCTTACGTGCAGAGATGGACTTGGTATGATTATGACCAGTGATCATTCGGTATAATCATAACCTGTAATGTTATAAACGATGTGGTAAAAGTCCTCAGTGGCCTGTAGTGCATTGATGGATAGTTTTTGGTATGATTATGACCAGGGGTTATTCGGTATAGTCATGACCATTGATGATTTAATGAATATCCTTGGCTCGTAGTACAGGGATGATTCGATGCTGTGGCATATTTATTAAGCTGAGTCTCAGCGATTAAGTTGATGAAAAACTTTTTAAATCATAGAAGATAGTAGATTTTATTCTCTACTTGACTCTTTTAATGGATTGCTTTTTCACCGCAGATTAAACTTGATGTCTATTATATTTTATCGGTTTAACATTATTGAAGACTAATGATAATTTATTTTGCATTATCTTAGTCATAATATTTCTTCTTCGGGCTAGTTGAGCTCACCCTTTCTTTTATTGTTCTCTTGAAATGAAAATATATTTGGGACTAATCGGGGAATGGGTAGCGGTCGGATGATAACATTAGTAGTCCTCACTATGGCATGACATGCAATATATAATTATATTGAGGACCTAAGATGTGTGTGTATTTTATATCGTCACTTAATAATTGATTTTGGTGAACAACAATAGGGTGATGAGAACTCGACCACGAAAGCGTCAAAAGTGCCATGATAAAATGAAGATAACGAAATCTTATCGTGTCCCTTTGGAGACTTGAAATATTTCTTCTTTGCATTTTATATGGCATGTATTAATTTGAGTATGAATATTGTCGTATATTATATACGTTACAATATTTGTGTTGAAACTCACAGTATATATGACGTCGTATTTTTCATGACTGTTGTATAATTAAGTTGTATTTGAATTTATGTACCATGTATCTGGCGACCCAAGATGGATAATGTATACCTATTTTGGGGGCGTCACACACACAGAGTATGATCAGATCTACAAGAGAATCTTGAAGATTCATAGAAACTGATCACCTCCATGAATCAACCAGATACTAATAAATCGTAGAGTTGATTCTCACTCTGTGAACATTTAAACCCTGTGAACATAACTTAACAAAAGATGAAACCATTAAGGAAAAGAGTGTTTTATTAAAAAGTCAGATTTCTCTCACACTCACCACCATGCATCTCATAATATATTTTCTAAATGAAGTATATGCATGAATACGACTGATGGTGGTCAATATGATGATTATCCAAATATATAAGGAACAGGGGTTTAGTAAACTAACCTAGCAGGACCCATTTAACCATGAGTACCAAAAATTAGAAATGTATAACCTGCAGGTATTTGGTCTATCTGATCACACTAAGGAATGCCAAGGTAAAAGACTTCAGTCAAGAAGATTCAATCAGCAGAAGGCTTAGGACTGTTCAGAAATAATTCTGAAAAAACTCCTACATGTCAAAATCTGTCCTTGAAGACCTACTGAGCCAATCTAAATGAATCTCACATGTCTGCTAATCTGTATATGGAAGTAGGTCGTTCAACCAAAGATGAAAAGGGCTTTATATGCTCAAATTAGATAAGGCATGCTATATGAGAGGAATCCTCAAGGAAGCTCACAACAGAGGATCATCGAGCATCAGTCAAGAGGAACTCATTACGGAAGTAGAACTTCACAAACACAAAACTGTCAAAGAAGACTACGTTTGTAGTGCTGACTAATAATCGTAGAGTGATCAGTCCTAAAGATATTCATGACTACGATATAAGGAAATCTAATTGATAATGGTATTCCAGTCAGAAGGAGATATGACAGGCTGTCTTCTAATACACATAAAGAAAAGGGAATCACATCTATCTGAGAAGACATCATCAACCATGGGGAGCAGTGATCTGTTAAGGAACAACAATACTGAGATATACTATGTAGCAGTGTACTAGCTACAGAGTCCCAAAACTTTGTGGCTGATGAACCAAATGAAGATCCATAGTCAGTAGGAACATCTCAAAACGTACTACTGATAACCTTTTAGCCACCCAACTCAAAACCGTGGAGAGCCTACGATCAAACATCTGATCGTAGTGTAAGAGCAGGAGGACACCACGATTACAGCAAATGCAATTGTCTAAAGTTGGTAGAGGACCTCACCACCAGAAAAGGTCAAATGAGATATCAGTGAAAATCACTTCTAAATTATTTCATTTGGAAAGCGCCTCAGGGACAAACCTAACCCTTAGCTCACTCTAAGAGGTTGGCCCTTCTTGAGCTACCTTAACCCAAAAGAATTGATTAATCAAGTTCATCTCAAGGACCAAATCAGTCAATGATCGTAGAGTAGAGATTGAAGAGAACTCCACGATCGTAGTGGAACCTCAGCGATCGTAGAAGCAGACTTGACGATCGCAGTCCTACCAGCGGATACTCTAGCTCATGAGGAGCTCGGAAGAACTGGACAATTGCCCAACCATTCGGATTATGAGGAGATAAGTTCGAATGCTGGTTAGAAAGATGTCCTGCTGAAGAAAAGTGCCCAAACCTTCATAAAGTACATCAGTGGTTGAGCTATACAGTTTCAACATGAGGAGAAATGTCAAAACCATCCACTACAACATCTCTCAAAAGATGATCATTGAGTCAACAAAGGAAAACATAGAGTCCATAGCTGCCTTATCATGCTACTCTACGAACCAAAATGGTCAACGGTCAATCCACATATTTGACACCAGTTTGTTTCAAAAAGGGACATTAAACTGAAGAGTTAATGGGGGAGTTACAGCTCATTACTGGGCATCGTGCAACCAATGGTTGGTTGACATATCATAGAGTATGTAGAGCTAGAAGGAACTGCCATAAAGGAAAATTCAAATTAGCAAATAGTTATCAGAAGCTATCGAACCTCTCTCCCTCCCATTTTCAAACCCTAGAATCCTCTCAAAAGCCAAAATCAATTAACCCTTCATAGCCTTGCCCAAATCATAATCAGCCATCTCTCATAAACTCCTCTAAATCAAATACCCATATTCCTCAAACTATTCAAATGGAAGATTGGCAGGTAATCACTGGCATTCAGCTCGGAACCAAGTCGTTTGAAAAAATCAAAAACAAGTTCAGAGACATACTCGAACTTGTGAAGAAAGCTGGATTCTCAGAATGTCTTGAGGCTAGCACTCGAGTATACACTGAACTGATCAAGGAATTCTACTCAAATGCATCCACAAATGCCGGAACCCTTTCAACCAAGGTTAAAGGTCAGTCTCTTAAGCTGAAATCATCTGACATCAATCAATGTTTAGGTTTCCCTGACCTAGGTGTGATGCCCCCAAAACAGGTATACATCACCCATCTTGAGTCTCCAGATACATGGTACAAAATTCAAATACAACTTAATTATACAACAGCCGTGTAAAATATGACAAAACATAATCTAAGAGTTTCAATAAGAATATTGTCATCTAGATAATATCCACACTCAATGGAGTCCTCATTACATTTATTGTCACACTATTTTATAGAATAGTGAGGACTACTAAAACCATTTATCCTGGACCATCACTCCATTCCCCGACTCGTCCCAGCTATATTCTCATTTCCTGAAGAGAACAATGAAAGAAAGGGTGAGCTCAACTAGCCCAGTAAGAAATATTATGACTAAGATAATGCAGAATAAATTATCCTTAGCCTTCAACAGTATAACAACTGATAGAATACAATAGTCAACAAATTTTAGATCAACAACTGCAGCGGAAATAAGCAATCCATTAGAAGAGTCAAGTAGAGCATAAAATCTACTATTGTAAGACCCCAACTTTTATGAATAAAGATGAATTTTCTATAAATATAATTTTTGAATATTATGGAGTAAATTTGATATAATGTTATAGTTGTGGGTAATATTTATAAATTTTGCAAAGTACGCAAGTTGTTATATACTATTTGATTGGTCGGAGAATATTCATTTTAACAAGGAATATTCGTACGACGGCACAATCATTGGTGGAACCCACAACGGAATTATTATCAAATTGAGAAAACGACAAAAATATTTTTATAAAAATAATGGCGAAAGTTTTACCGTTAACTGTTGAAACACCCGGTGTTAAAAGTACAGTAATATGCGTGGTCACATAGCAGCACACGATATTGATTATTGATGCTTACGTGAGAAGTCACTCAGTTTTGTTCAATTATTGCTACAGTAATTGTTGCATAGTATCTCACGTTATTTGATTCAATTATTGTCGATATTTTATATATTATTAAATCAATAATTGAGATAACAAAGTTATTAATATTATTATTTGCAATATTAACGATGTCTAGAAGTTACATCGAGGAGAGGTATGGTCACCTAATCAAGGCGCCAATAGAGAGAAATCCTCGATTAAAAAGCCCCTCTTTCTTGGGAACGACACAGTCGATTAATAGTGTGAATTATAATAATGATGATGAGTTTTGTTTTATTATTATTATAAATATAATAAAAGCAGAAAACTTTTTATATAAAATGTAATACTTTTTATAAAGTTTTGTTTTATTTGATTATAAATAGAATATAATATATTTTATTATGCATAATATTTGTATAGTGTTTCAGATAGTAAAATCTTTTTATATAAAAGCAGAATACTTTTATAAAGTTATTTATTTTATTAGATTATAAATAGAATATATTATATTTTTTATTATGTATAGCGTTTAAATAGTGTTTGCATAGTAAAATCTTTTTTATATAAAACATAATACTTTTATAAAGTTATTTATTTTATTAGATTTTAAATATATATATATATATATATATATATTATAAATAGAATATATTATATTTTATTGCATAAGTATCCTTTCCATTCTCCTATAAATATGATGCTTAGTTAGATTTGAAAATTCTTCTTCTATAATCTTTAGCGTATTTCTTTAGAGTTTTAAGAAGCTTTGAGCGTAGAAAACAGTATAAGTTTTCTTTAAGAATGTACTCGCCCTAACAGTTGGAATACTCTTCTTTCTAAGGTAAGGGGTATTATTTCTTTCAGTATTCATGAAGAGAGCTTCATTATTCCATTATTTATTATTATGTTGGAATAACTTTGTCATCGCCAATACCGCATACATGGTGAAATTCTTACATTATTCCATTCTTTATTATTATGTTGGAATAACTTTGCTTCAATACAAATACCGCATACATGGTGAAATTATTTTGTTATTCCATTTTTATTATTCATTGGAATATCCTGTTTGTGCGTGACATGCATTTAATTCGGTTCCATTATTTATTATTCATTGGAATAACTTTGTTTGTCTTGATCTATCACATGCTTGGTGAATTCTGTTGTTATTCCATTCTTTATTATTCTATTGGAACATTACATGCATGCGGATTACGCATGACTGGTTTCATTCTTTATTATTTCGTTAAAAATATCGTATGGGGTGCGGATTACACATGACTGGTTCCATTCTTTATTATTACATTGGGAATAACTCGCTCGTGAGATTTATCGCATGCATGGTGAATTCTTCTGTTATTCCATTCTTTATTATTCTGTTGGAATAACCTGTCTATGTGGATTACCACGTGCATGGTGAATGATCCTTTGTATTCATTCCTTATTAAATTGTGAAAATGATCTGTCTACGTGGATTACCGCATGGCGGGCGAAAATCCATTTGTAATTTTATATATTCTATTATACTCAGTTGGTTAAAGTTTTGGCTTCTATACTCCATGAAATTAGTAGAATATCCTGGATAGTTGCGCTTCATCCAGTATCTTTTCATAAAAATATTCTTCTGAGCATTCTTGAATTTTACTCCACAAAGCAGTATCATGTTGACAATTTGGATATTATTGAGTTCGAGATAAATTAACTTATAAATCTTTAAAATTTATTCTTCAACTTGTTTTATTAAATTATTATGTCATTGTCATCATCCTCATGCTTATATTGTGATGAAAGTCATCTTTGGCTTACGTGCATAGATGGACTTGGTATGATTATGACCATGGATTATTCGGTATAATCATGACTGTAATGTTATAAATGATGTGGTAAAAGTCCTCGGTGGCCTATAGTGCATTGATGGGCGCTTTTTGGTATGATTATGACCGAGTGGATTATTCGGTAGATAGTCATGACCATTGATGATTTAATGAATATTCCCGGCCCGTAGTGCGAGGATGACTCGATGATGTGGTTTATTTATTAAGTTGAGTCTCAGGGATAAAAATTGATGAAAACATTTTAAATCATAGAAGATAGTAGATATCATGCTCTACTTAAACCTTCTAATTGATTGCTTATTCCACCGCAGGTTAAACTTGATGTCTATTGTATTTTATCATTTAACATTGTTGAAGACTAATGATAATTTATTCTCGCATTATCTTAGTCATAATATTTCTTCTTGGGCTAGTTGAGCTCACCATTTTGTTTTCATTGTTCTCTTCAGAAAATGAGAACGTAGCCGGGACTAGTCGGGGAATGGAGTGATGGTCCGAGATGGTGTATTATTAGTCCTTACTATTTTATAAAATAGTGTAACAATAAATGTAATGAGGACTCTATTTGAGAGTGGATATTGTCTAGAAGGCAACATTCCTGTTTAAACTCTCAGCTATGTTTTGTCATATATTACACGACGGTTGTATAATTAAGTTTGTATTTGTTGTAAGACCCCGGATTTTATGAAATAAAAGTATTCAATTTTTCTTATAATTATTATTCAGTAAATGGTTAAATTAATAAAAGGTTAAAGTTAAGGGTGATATATGAAATTTTTCAAAATACGCAAGTGGTTATAAAATACTCATTTCTATTGGGGAATATTCGTTTGGCCGTGGAATATTCTTGTTGTCGGAGAATATTCGTACGATGGCGCAGCCATTTGTAGGCCCCATAACAGAATAACTGTCGGATGAAGAAAACGACAAGTTTGAGTTTTTATAAATAACGGCGTAGTTGTTATCGTTAACACTGTTGGAATACCTGGTGGTTAAAATATAGTAATACGTGTGGTTGCACAGTAGAACACGGTATTGCATAGTATTTTTGAATTATTGATTCTTACGTAAGAAGGCACTACTCAATAATTGTTACAGTAATTACTGTCAATATTTTATTTTATTGGTTCAATAATTGCTGCGTTGATATTTTATATTATTGTTATTTCAATAATTGTCATTTCACAGTATTCCCATTATCAGATCAATAATTTATATTATTTGGATAATATTATTAGATAGGATTATTGGCAATGTCTAGAAAGTTCTGTCAAGGAGAGGTTTGGTCACCTAATTGCGCATCAATAAGGAGAAATCCTTATCGGAAAGCCCTCTTCCCCGAACGAACCGTTGTCATCATTATTGATGATTCTGTAATATTATTTGTGAATAATTAATTATTGATTTATATGATAAGGAAATATTTATTTGATGCGGATATAAATGATGGATTTATTTATGTAGTTATAAATGAAAGAATTAATGTTGAGGTGTTTTATCAGCATTTTATCGGATTGGAGGTATTAAAAGATCAAATCGGTGTTCTTAAAGCTCTATTGTGTGAGTTATAATTTTAATTCGACCGTTGGATCGTTATAATTTTTGGATATGTTATACATATATAAGTTGAGTATATGTCCACAAATTTTGAACCGTTAAAAATTAACGTATGATTTGTTATGAATTTTAAAAGGTGTTTGAAAATCGTCCGTTTATGGATTTCGGATATTTTTGGTTTGGAATTTGGAAAAACGTAAAGCTACAAAGTTGTAGAGAATTCGATTTCGTGTGGAATGGACATAAAATTCGTATTTTTATGATAAACAGGCTATTTTCTATGAATTATTGAAGTTTTGGAAAATAAATAATTTTTATTAAAATTAGGTGGGACCCACTTTTTGGTTGGTGTAGTAAACATGTGCTAGAATTAATTTTCAAGTGTGATGGTTGCTGATTTCTCAAATATGGCTGCGTAGGAGAAAATAATAATATATTTTAATAATTTAGTCTCATTTGGCGTTCTAGCATTTTCCTATAAATAGGCGTTTAAGTTAGAATTGAAAATTACACCAGAAACAAGTTTTCTTTCTCTCTATATTGTCGAGCGTATTTTTGTGAGTATTTAGATACTTTGAGAGTTTCTATTCAGTGCAAGTTTCCTTCGGCTTTACATCCGATATTCTGGTCAGAAGTACTGCTACTTTGAGGTAAGAGATTTTAAGGGTTATTATGTTTTTCAGTTTCGTACTTTCTCAGACCTTCAAAATTTCTGGAAAAAATTGAAATGATAATTTGATGAGTTTCCTAGATTGTGTCCAAAAATGGCGATTTTTGGATGTATAGATTAGGAGTTATGGATTTTATGAGAAAAGACTATTTTAAAAGTAAACCCTTATAACTCCTTGTGGTTAACTCCAAAATTATTGAAATTTTTATTGGGAGTATATCTGTATAACATTAGTATATCCTGTAAATTTCGAAATTTTTGGACAAAAATACAATTTATGATAAATGTCTAAATATTCGACAGTTTTGGCCATATGAAAAATAGTAAATGAATTTTAAAAATTTCGAGAAAAATATATGTTCAATATGGGACTATATTATGCTAAATCCCAGAAAAAAATATTTTTGGAACTGATTTGGTATTTTTCATGAAAATAGACTAGTTATGAATAAATGAATTAAATATGTTATGTGAAGTAAGAAAAGTGAAAAAATAGGATTTTAAGGCTTGGAAATCCTATAGAAGGTATATGCAGATTTTTGATGAGGGTTTTGGTTATTGGTGATGAAATCTTATGAGTTTGGCATTTTAGGATGATTAAATGCATTAATTGGTAAAGTGTAAACAATTAAAATAAATTATTTATAAGTTTAAGAAATGATTAAAATATTGTGGTAATATTAATAATATTAGATTATGAGATTATTAAGTGATTTAAAACATTTGGATTAAGGTGTTATAAAATTATTGATTTATGAATCTTACTATTGAGATTAAATCTATATGTTGATTATATTATTTTTATTATCATATATAACATTTTTATAATCTCGATGATGAAATTTCTCTTTGACTTAAGTGTAAAGATGGGTAGATTATTGGTATGATCATGACTATGGGTTCTCTTTGGCCAGTAGTGCAACGTTGAATCGTTGACTGGTATGATCATGACCATTGAATTTACAATTGAATACTTTTAGCTTAAATGCAAAGGTGAATTGATCAACATGATTATAATTATGGTTTATATAAATTCTGAAATAATTATATGTTTCTTTGAGATATGAATTTCTTTGGCCTGTAGTGCAAAGATCAATTATTGATGAATATCTTTGGCCCGTAGTGCAAAGATGACCTGTTGTTGAATATCTTTGGCCCGTAGTGCAAAGATGTCCCGATGTTGAATATCTTTGGCCTGTAGTTCAAAGATGAACTGTTAATGAATATCTTTGGCCCGTAGTGCAAAGATGAACTTATTAGTATGATTATAAACATGAACTGTGATTTGGTATAACCCTGATCTTTGATGTTTCAGGTAAAGACATGTGATGAAAAATATCTTCGTCTTGGATGAGAAGAGAAAATTTGAACTACAATTATGATTATGAGTTATTCACATGACTGTGAACAGGATTTGTTGATTAATGTTACAGGGTTAAAGCATTGTTGGTGGACTTTTAACACGGAGAAGATAATAGACTTTATGGTCTATTTGACTCTTCTAATGGATTGCTTGTTCCGCTGTAACTATGGTTGAAAAGTTTTATCATCTACCATATGTTTAAAATCTCTGATTTATTACTGATAAAGGCTATTGATAATTTAATTATCTTTAGTCATTATATTCTTTACTAAGCTAGTTGTGCTCACCCTTTTGCTTCACAATTCCTTTCAGGTAATAGCTGGGTCGAGCGGGGATAACTGGGGAATAGTGTGGTGGTCCGAGACTGTCAAAGTTTCTCAACACATTATAAAACGGCATGACATACAATATATAATTGTATTGAGGACCTAAGATGTGTGTGTCGTATATTATACGTCACTTAATAATTGATTTTGGTGAACAACAATAGGGTGAGGTGAACCCAACTTTGGAAGGGTGTTTTGCCACTATCATACAAGATGTCTAATGACCTACGAGTTATCATAAGACAGGGTTGTGCACATCCACTTGTTAAGTATATCTACAAGCACTACCTATATGATCTTGGAGTTTATTTGAAATATAATTTTCACTTGGAGACAGCAGAGATAGTTATATGTCAAGAGAAGACTCACCATTGGAAAGAAGATGATAGTAATCTTCTCGTTTTTCTTTGGGGTCTATTGGGTCAACCAAGGATAATTCTCTGGACATATGATATCTATCATAACTTAGATTCATGGCCTCCCATGTACGAAGGTTTCCTTGAGCACTTCCCAAAGATTTTAATTTCTAAAATAGTTATTGACTGTACCTTTATGTAATGTATCAATGTGAGGTGTTGTCCATAGTTGGGAAATGAGTCACAGTTGGTATTAAAACTCACAGTATATGTGTTGTTGTATTTTGCACGACAGTTGTAGTAATAAAGTTGTAGTTGTTTTCTGTACCATGTATTTGGTGACTCAGAATAGGTTGGATGGATTGGACCTATTTTGGGGGCGTCACATTTGTATTCTGTACCATGTATTTGGTGACTTAAGATGGGTGATGTATACCTGTTTTGGGGGCGTCACAGTTGGTATCAAAGCTTAGGGATATGATCCTCGGCCGAGATGTGAGACAAGAACTAGGAGGGAGAGACGGGAATTCCTTCGCTAGTATGACCTACCTAAGTTTATTTGATATTTAATTGGTCGGTCAGAGTATAGGGATAATATGTGATATGTTAATTAACCCTTGTTTTGTGGCAGTATTTGAAAATGGCATCCGAAAATGTTGAGATTAGCAATGAAGCACATGAGACCGTTGAGTCACCAACGATCAATACCCAGTGTAATGTGCAATAGGAAGACAATAATCCTCATGTAAACAATAACACCGATGAAATGGTGAACGATGGGATGTTCCGAGGCTTTATGCAATTCATGCAACATCAGGTGAGAGCGGCTCCTGTCCAAAATGCAGGTGGAAACACTGATAACTCCCGGATGGTCACCGCTAAGCAGTTCAAAGAGCTGGGACCACCGGAGTTTTTTGGAGAGCCAAAACCACTTAAGGCGAAGATGTGGATAAAGCAGATCAACAAGATATTTGATGTCTTGGGATGCTCTGAGGAGCAAAAGGTTCCCTTTGCCACCTTCATGTTGCGAGGAGAGGCAGATTACTAGTGGGAATCTGTAAAGCGTACTCAACCTGCCGCACTCAAAATGTCTTGGGAGAAGTTCCAAGAGCTGTTTAACGACAAGTACTTTCCCGAAGTATTCGTCACATGAAGGAGGTAGAGTTCATCAAGCTTGAGCAAAACAATATGACCGTATGCTAAAGACGAAACTAAGTTTGCCGAGTTATCTCGGTTTTCGTCCCAGTTGGTTGATAATGAGGAGAGAATGACACGGATATTTCTAAGAGGTTTAAAACCCGAGATACGTCAATACCTTATCTCTCATAAACTGTGTTTGTATTCAGATGTTGTGAATAGGGCTCAGTTATTAGAGAGCAATAATGAGTTAACCCAACCAAGAGAGAGAAATGACAAGTCGATAATACCGGTGGTAGCGATCCATCAAGCGGTGACAACAAACGTGGAGGGAATCAACATGCCAGAAATGGTAATCACTTCGGTGGTAATCATGGCCATAAAAATAAGAGTGGACATTTCAAGAAGAGGAGATTTAATAATGATGGAAAGACGTCAACACCAACACCTGTTGTTAAGGAAGGAGAACGACCACCGGTCGTATGTTACAAATGTGGAGGGGAAGGACACATAAGTCCAAACTGCACGATGCAGTCCAAAGCATGTTACAATTGTGGAAAAGAAGGTCACTTAGCCCGATTTATCGTGCACCAAAGTCAAGTCCAGCTGGGATGGAGGCATCAAAGGGTGTCCCAGACAAGACAAAATCGGTAGTTCAAGGGAGAGCGTTTGTCGTAACCTCCCAAAAAGCGAGGAATCCGAACGAGGTGATCACGGGTAAGCTAATCATAAACTCTAGCGAAGTTTATAGTTTATTTGATACCAGTTCTACCCATTCCTTTATTTCTCCTACTTGCGCTCAACGTTTCATTTTGACTCCGGAGAAATTAGACTTTGACTTATATGTTGAAACTCTGTTGGGAGAAACCTTCATTACATCCACGGTTTATAAGTCTTATTTGATTCAAATCCAGTGGCACGACGTTACTGTCGATCGATCTTATTTCCTTGAAAATACTTGCATTTGATGTGATTTTAGGAATTGATTGGTTAACTACTCATCATGCTAAAATCGATTGTTTTCGTAAGGTTGTTAGCTTTCATATTCCTAACCAACCTATTATGCGAATTCAAGCAACCAAACCACTAAAATCAATCACTGTCATATCAAGTCATAAAGCTATTCGTTTATTGAAAAACGGATGTCAAGCTTTCTTAGCCCATGTCACTGGATTTAAATAAAAATACGCAGATTTGAATGATATTTCTATTGTTAATAAATTTCCGATGTATTCCTTGAAGAACTTCCGGCCTACCCCAGAAGCGTGAAATTAAATTTTTGTATCGACTTGAATCCCAGACAAAACCCATTTCCAAAGCCCCATATCGAATGGCTCTATTGAACTTCGTGAGTTAAAAACCCAACTACTGAGGAATTGTTAGACATCAGTTTCATTCGTCCTAGTACGTCTCCTTGGGGTGCTCATGTTCTATTCGTGAAGAAGAAAGATGGAAGTATGTGACTTTGTATTGATTATCGGGAGTTGAATCATGTCACCATCATAAATAGGTACCCATTACCACGTATTGATGACCTGTTTGACCAGTTGCAAGGCGCCAAATTCTTTTCAAAGATCGATCTTCATTCCGGATATCACCTATCGACGTCAAGATTTTTAACTGTCCCTTTTCGTTACTTGTTCTTTGGTTTTCTCATGTTAATTTGAGATTTGTTTGAAAAAATAAGTGAAAAAGGTCCGACATGTATAATGTCGACGATTTGACTTTAAGAGTCGCCAGTTGGTGTATTTAACTGGTTACACCAATGCAACCGAAAAGGTTTGCACATTGACCCATTGTTTTGACACTTCTAGACGAGTCTATGAAATCGAGATTCATTTTGGGTCCGGGGGCTTGATTATGCGGAGGGAAGGTGTTAGGCACCCCCCGACATCCGTGTTACCACGGTGACCGCCACTTTTCAAAGAAATTGTTATATGAATGTGTGTGTGTGTATGTGTGGATCAATGTGCATTTATTTTAAAGTAGTGTGAGGCCTCGTTCGCACCTATATACACAAGGTTTGAATTTTATAGAAAAATTCAGTTTTAACCAAGATATAGCAATGACATTTTGTAAAAGAGGTTTTTCAAATCCTGTGCTCAATAGGAATTAAGACATTTTCATACTTCTATTTTATTATTAATTGTTCGGCTTGTTTTCTTGTATTTTTGAGATGCGAATCATTCTCGAGAAAATAATATACAACATTGCTGAACTCCTCATGGGCATGACAGCCATCCAAGGAAATTCAGAATCGTAAAAATAATGTATGTGTCACATAAATTGAAAAAATATCCATCATGGGAACCGAATCTAGATTCAAGAATCGAACTCGTAATCACATGATTCCTAGCTCACATGATATCGCAATTTGTATGGAAAACAGTAAGCAGTTATATATATAAAAGCTATAAATATATATATATAGACATGCTCAACCACCACGAAACAACTCCATGGGGGATCGAAAATGTAAATATATAAAAGCGGTAAATATATATATATATATGGACATGATCAACCACCATTTAATTAAAAGCTATGGTGGGAATTAAATATAAATAAAGTTGTAAAAGCGATCAATCGCCACTTAAGTAAACTCCAGCGAGATTTAAATATAAATAAAGTGTAAAAGGCCACTTAAATAAACTCGGTGCAGTAACAGAATGTAAATATATATTTATGTACAAATATATATATATATATATAGCGATAGAGAACGCACTTTGATTTGAATCCAGGCTCATCGGATATGTCCGACAACAATTATATATAAAAGCAATTAAACGCACCGGATATAAAATCTGTGCTCATCGATGAGTCGACCACGTTTTATATATATATATATATAATTAAACGCTCTAGGCATCAAGTTCAGGCTCAATCGAGGCATAACTCGATAATGTTAGTCTATATATGAAATATATACACATATATAAGTATATATATACAGACAGAAATGAAAACCACGGATGGAAGTCCGGGCAAATACACTCACACGACTCTCAATGTGTACAACAGTGTGTGCTAATATGAGAAGAAGGCTTTATAAAATATGAGAAGGCTTACAGTGGGTTGCCAAAGTAGACTTCTATAACTTTAAATGGATAAACACTCAGCTCCCGCCGGATAAAAGATAGCTATATATGAGCTAACTAGTGTTTAGAAGTGAGAAAACACTCAAAAGATGTGTATGCAGAGCAAAATGGACAGGGCTTCTTCGCCTTTTTCCCTCCCCCTTCTTCTCAAATGGCTGACCCCAAGCCTTGTATATATAGACGGCGGCCGCAGTAGTATTTCACTGAGTAGTAGCTTGTACTAACTGGGTGGTCGTGATGCATCCGAGCCTCATGGGTCCTGGTCCCGTCTCTCATAAGACGTGCGCTCTTGCATCGTAATATTCGCTCGAACTTGCAGAACTTCAATCCGAGCATCCGAACGAGGTGTATCTGACCTTCTACGGACCGCTTGTGTCGAGAGTTACATAATGACATGGATTAGAGGTTGTATGAAGTCAGGAAGAGGGGTCTATGCTCATGGTCTTCAAGCTTCAAATTCTATCCAAAGTACTGTCACACGTAATAGTCACTCGGGATTGTCAATCCTTGGCTCTTGTGGGACATTGTTGGATGTATGTATGTATGAAGTGTTGAGACGACGTGCCATTGTCGAAGGAACAAGATGACATTTGACTCCTCGTCGGGGTTATCGCCGGTTTGAGTTGAAAGTAGACGTTGCTCATGGTTGCAGCTGAGATTGGACTACTTGTTGGTATGCCACGATATCATCTTGTTGAGATGGTAAGATGACGTTGTGACTCCTCACCGGGGTTATCTCCGGTTTAAGCGGAAAGCAGACGTTGCTCAGGGTTACAGCTGAGATTGGACTGCTGCTTGTTTGTATGTATCACTGTCATCTATGGATGTTCCTGTCTGCCCGTTTGTCAACTCCGAGTCTGAGGTGTGTGTGCCTCGACAGGATGTCTGAGGTTGAAGCTGATTGCATATGTTTGAAACAAGCATTTCCAGGGTTATCGTCGGAACTGCAATGGCATCTCTTGGGGCTATCACTTTCTCTGGGACTGGAATTAAGCGTCGCAGTGTTATCGCCGAGACAGAACTGTCCTCTCTGGTGTTGTTGCTCGTCTTTTGATCTGCATATCTCGGGGTTATCTCCGAGATTAGAAATGACATTCCCGGTGTGTGTTCCGGGTTTGAGATGATGTTCCCGATTTGTGTTCCGGGTTGGAACTGAACTTTCGATAGTATCCAGAATGGATGTAAGCTGTCTTTCAGGGTTATCTCCAAAAGACGAATCTACCCTCCTGCAATGTTAGTAATAGGAGTGCAGAAAATTTTGAGTGTCTACAGATGCCCCTGTTTATCATATTCATGCAATACAAGGCATGGATAGGATAAAGAATACTAGACACTTGAAATGAAAGAAAGATAAACATGATGCTATATGCAGCAACATGATGCAAATGCATGTAGAATGCATGAATAATTGTCAGGTAATCCTGCTGGGGTGACAATCAGTGATGGCTTGGACATGTGATCCTAGTCTCCAAGGATGTTGACATTGGGGCTATCACCAAAGTCTTGAATCCTAGACACTGGCTTATATTCCATAGAGGTACCTCTTGTGTGTAAGAGATCTGTGGGGATAAAGCTTTGTCTGTTTGAGGATGTGTATAACATATTCCCTCATTCCGCTTGAGATTATCGCTAATAATAGTTTGTTGTTATCAGGGTTGCCTGATCTTCGTTGATGTGTGTATCACCGGATAAATCGTTGATGGATGCATTGTCAAGGCTGCTTGACCTTCATTGATGTATGTGTCAATGGTAGCATTGCGTTGTAGCCCCCGCCTTGGAAGGTTTCTTCGATTGGTTTACTTGCCATCGGCTGACATGATGTCAAGGCTGCTTGACCTTCATTGATGTGTGTATCAATGGTTGCATTGCATTGTAACCCACACCGGGAATACGTAGATGCTTGAAAGATGCGCGTTGTAACCCCCGTCGGGGATACGTAGATGTTGATAACTTCGGCGTTGTAATTTCGTGGGGAGGTTTGATATGTCGTCGGTTTTTTGCGTTGTAATCCTCACGGGGATGCGCTGTGGTTGCTCGACACTCATCGACCAATGACATCGGACCTTTGTGGGGTATTGCCGAGCATGATCTGTGAAAGCTGAGCTCATTGGTATAGTATACCCTGCATTCAGGTGAATACCTTTGAGACGACAGGAGTTTAACTCTGACCGACGAGAAACCAGGATTTCAGGCTATTCCGCTCAATCGCGTAACACTTTTATTCCCGATTTGACCTTTTCGACATGAGACCTCCTTTGCAACTCTAACTGGAGCGGCCGTAGGAGTGTGGGACCCATGTAGAGTGTTGCAGAGTTAGCTTCATGACCAACTATGCCTATGTATAAGCGATTGGTTTTCTTTCATAAGTCATTTTCAAGTTACGCAGTGAAGGAAATCCAGAGCTCTTCTTCAAATCATTGAAGTTCGGGCAACTTTTTTCATGATATTCGTCACCGCATAAGCGTTCTTTCATCATTCCGGTAACACATGCATGTATTTTTTTCCAATTTTCGTCATCAGTTGAAAATGACTTATCGCATGAAATGCATTTAGACACATAGTAGTGAATATGCATGCTAATATGACTTAATAAAAAAAATATTTAACATAGCAAATGTTAGTATTAAACCATGCTAAATATAATGATGTGAAAAAATTTGACTTTTGAAACAGTCAAATTGACACCTTTTACTGTCATTTCTTATCCTATATGAGGACAAATGAGTAAAGATAGACAAGCAAAATAATCTTGGTAATTAGACTACACTTACGGATTTTTTACTGCAATGTATTGATGCATACAGGATGTATATGACTGTGTATAGGTGTGCTACTGAATGGCCACCTAGTCATGCCTATGTGCATATGGATAATCCCATTTACAAAGGGGCTAAGACAAAATTTTCCCAAAATGTAGGTATTGGGTAGTCATTCATTTTTAACTCTACTGTAGATGTATGTTAAAGCAATGCATGCATACATGTAATCATAGAATGCATTTTGAAAAGACTCCAGGTATGAAATTACCACACCCTTTTTGAGGTGATTTGGAGACTTGTTGTCCAGATATCATGGATCCGGATCAGCCTAGTAGTTCCCGCAGGACCATTTCTGGTGTACGGAGGAGGGATTTTGAAGAGCCTCAGCGCCATTCTGTTAGACAGCCTCGTCGTTTGGTGAAGGCGGTGATACGTCCTATTCGGGTTGAAGTGCCGAATATCGAGTACGAGGAGGAGGATGCACCGATCGAGGTTTCTACTCCTGCTGTACGTGTTCCCCGTAGGGAATTGCTGTGTATTCAAGTGGCTAACCCTGCATCTTCCGGGTGACTTGAGTAGGCATCCTTCAAAGATACCGCACGCAAACGAGGTATGAAGTTAGATCTTTAATCTTCCTTATTTCCTATTGATGAGGAGTCAAGGAGTCTGATGTTGATCTGCATTTGATGTAGGTTCCCGGCTTCACACAACCTCGAGGGAACTGGTTTAGCATCCACTCTATGTATCAGGCCTTGCATGATGACTACAGAGCGATTGTCCATGGTCGGGATTTAGGAGGTTCTTCTTCATTCTACCTCGTCCGCCCCTGGGGTTACCTCGTGGCATTGTAAGCAAAGTGGTTTCACCAAACTCGGCCACTCCAATTCCGGATCATGAGGTGATGATGACGCCGATGGATTAACGGTTTATCAAGGTGTATGGAGTTTGAGGGGAGCCGCGGTTTCTTGACGGCAGATATCACCCTACCGCCGCCGATCCTTGTTGGGAGTTCCATGAGGCGCCAAGGGGGGTGACTGTCTCATGTGTCCTTTGAGCGTAGATGCTATGTAAGGGCTATTGAGTGAGCCCATACCTAATGATGTGAGAGTCAGGGATCGCATTCTCCGGCGATTGTTCCTGATGATCATTAGGGGCTGCTTCATAGCAGACAACTCTTCTACGGTGTCCTTCGCTTTGATCAGCGTCACTCGACATGTGGACCGTATAGGAGAGTATGATTGGGGTTCCTACACCTTTGCCTACTTCTTCAGGGGAATGCGCATGCGATCGCAGGGCTTGACCGAGGCGTGGTTAGGATTCTACCCATTTCTGCTGGTGAGTGTTTCTCTTATCTTTTCCCATGTAGGGTTAAGAGTGTTGACTGACAGCAGATGTTTGCCTTTGTGTTGGCAGTTTTGGGCCTATGAGAGGCTTCCTTGTTTGCGTCCTGTGAACGTGTTAGGTTTAGACACCTATCCACGAGGACATAGATGGCATCATTCCATACTGGTGGAGGTCTCTGTTGCTGAGGGTTTCACTCATTGTCGCCTACAGCTGGAGCTATTGACGGTAGATGTCATCACATGGATTCCTACCGAAAGCATTTGGGAGTTGGTTTGAGGATGGGTACCAATGGAGTTGAGTACGTTATTTCCACCCGCAGGATTCTCTCTTTACGATGGAGGATGGGAGCTCTATTTAGAGAAGTGTTATCGGGGAGCACTACAGGAGAGATTCAGATAACGATCTTACCTCCCGCCAAAGCGTTATTGGCCTATTTTGCGATCACCCGTCATTGACATCCCATTGATGGGGATTGACGGTTTACATTGTCGAGGCCCTCGTTCTCGTGGAGATGTTCCAAAGATTGGTGGATCCATCGATGATTGGAGCTCGCACGCGCCACACATTTTTTGGGGGGGATATGGTTCCAGGATCCATGATGATAACGGATTGGCTAAACCTGTGTCGTAGATCCGACTCATGTGACATGATTGACTCGAAATTTGGACCGGCCACATCTTTTCATTCTAAGATTTGGGCGTAGATCCCGCAGAGGTAGATACTTTTGATACTTCCATTTCTAAATATTTGGTTCCTTAGGTGACCCATATGGTTTTGCTAGCGCAGATCCTCCATTGTATCGACCTGACATCCCTGTAGATAGAGATCCAGTGACTCAGGAGGAGTTACATCAAGTGGACAGGATTGATGATGTAGACATCGACACTCTTAACTTTTTCTGATGTATTTCTCGCTATCTCTTTTGATAGGCCTCTGTTGTATGTTGGGTAGCTTCGCCTCATTTCAGTATTTTAGTCAGACAGAGATGTATTAGATGATGATATACTTAGGAATGTATGTACGTTTTTTCCATTCCCTATATCATATTGCTATCTATTGTATCATGCATGTTATTATGTTATGCATATGTATGTATGTTCAAAGATATTCAAAGATTGACCTGGATGGTCTTATGACACTACCCGCATGAGATGTCTTCTTTCGTGAGCTAGCCAGATTGATCATACCCCACCATTTGTGGTGGTAATGGTATGCGCCATGGTATGATAGTATATCACCATCGTATATGGTGATCGTAGATGATTTCTTTGCAAAGATACTATGACCTCGTTGATGTTTTGTGTTCCCACAGATTTGTAGAGGGCATGCTAGAGCACCGGGTATCGGAGAGACATGTTTTTCGATTTGGGACCTGTGAGTTGACTCTACTTTGGAGGAGTATGCACGGTTGACAATGTCGCCACCGGACGGACCTTGCGCATATATGGCTATCAAGACATGAAGCAGACGGTTCATGACCCTCACCAGATTGAGATGTGTAGAGTGGTTCAGGACGAGATTACATCCGCCACGTGATATCCGGCGCCGCTTCGTGTGAGAGGTTTGGCTCGAGGATAGCTATACCGCGGCATTCCGGGATTTCACCACACCGGAGGATTATTGGCGTTCAGCCAGAGTAGATGTACTGCTTCTATGCGTATTGTTATACGTCTTCATGTCGCGGTACATGGATGAGCTGGATATCGACGTCATTATGGCAGTGAGAGCTCTCAAGGAGGTCATACCATTGTACCGATGATTATCGCAGAGACACTGAGGTCAGCTATATACTGCTGCACTTATCCGGCAGGAGTGTTTACAGGTAGTTCAGTCATGCTGTATGTGTGGTTTCACTTGAGATCGATTGGCACATTTAGACGACAGGGGTTTTGTTTCACCCAGGAGATAGCCATGTCATACTCTTTTCAGCCAGCAGAGTGCACAGATGCTGCATCGTGGTCAGCTTTTCTGGCAGGGATTAGGGATCCGTTTGCCATATTGCCGTGTTCGGGACTTAGTTCACCCTACAAACCTTCATTACTCATGCTCGGCATGGATTACCTCCCTATGGCTGGATTGAGGGCATGATTACTTACCACCCACTGGCCATGATGTGTCAGTTTGACCAGTTCCAGGATTTTCATTCGTATAAGGGGGTAGTAAGTCAGCGCTTCGCGTCACACCATTTATCAGCGGAGGATAGATCCAGGTTATATGCTTGTTGGGATCAGCCAGAGCTGGCTGAGTTTTCTATCAGTCATCTAGGTTGTTCTGCAGAGTATTCCGCATGGATAGAGACAGAGACTGCATCGGCTGCATCAGTATCCACAGTGTAGGGGATTTATTCTGATGATGAGGAGCCTATAGAGGAGCCTATTATTCCCACCGATAATTTGACTGCTGGGCTGCCAGCATTTGTGATGGATTCTCCCACCTCAAGTGCCACTGTTACTCAGTATTCGACACAACATTTGGAGTAGAGCTTACATCTGATGACCTATGAGAGAGATCAAAGCTAGGGCATGATGTTGATGACTCTTGATGAAAGAGATATCGCTCTGTTAGAGAGGAATGAGGCTAGATCACCAGGATGCATTGATAGTGGAGCGGGATGCCGCTTTATCTGCTAGTGGATGTGGCCATTGCGATAAAGACTTCAAATGAGATCCCGGATGATCGCGGGCCTTGCCGATATGAGTGCTTACATTGATGAGCATTATGCCACCATGCAGTTAGCCTCTGATCTGCTAGCTTGTGTAGATACCCTTGGGTAGGAGCTTGCAGTTCTTCCTCCGTCTTCAGAGAGGGATGCTATGTTAGATCTGATAGTCCGCATACACACAGATCTGTAAATAGCTTTGTATTTTCCTGTACAGACTAGCTTAGCCATTTTGTCATATACAACACAGATGTATATATCAAATAGTATTATATATGGCAGGGAAATATATTTTGATTCACTTCCCTTTTAGTTATGCCTCGATACTTGCTTGATGTTTGTCTGTCTTTCCATGGCCTTGTGATCTTGATGCATTCTGAACTTATCCTTGATAGATGGACATTAAGACGTCGCAAGATCTCTCAGAACGGATCATTGATTTCTATATATCCCTACCATCTTTGGTGTCTTGGGACTGGTGTCTGTATGGAAAAGTTGAGAGGAGGGTAGTTTCTTCCTCTTTGAGATTGACCGCACCACAGATGGTCGCCAGTACTTCTATTTGTGAGAATCCTAGTTAATTCCATCTCTTATGGGTTGGTATTTCTCTTTGAGGCACGATCGCAGCTTAGATGGTCACCGAATCTTCTATTTGTGAGAAGAGGTTAGGTAATTCCATCCCTTTGATCTGAAATCGATGAAATGTGGCGAATTGAACGTTGATCCCAGTACCGTGTGACAAGAATGTTGTTCTGGTAGGGGTTAGACTGCACCATGAATGGCTGCCTACGTACTCCTATTGAAGAAGAGATCAAGTCTGCGTAGTTCGAACCTAGTGTAAGAGGTTCAACGCTGAATGCGGAAGGCAGATGGGTGTAGAAGTATTTTTATTATTTTTGTTGTTTTGTAGAGAAAGGGTAGAAATGTTTTTGTTGTTTTTCTTTATTGTGACCGGGCCATAGAGAATATGGTTGCCTACATACCCCCGGGTATCAAGGAGATCAGGTTGACGTAGTTCGCCCCTCAGGACGTAATCAAGGCGAGAGAAGTGTGAATCCCATTAGAGCGGCTATCATGGGGAGAAGAAAGTTTGATCCCATAATGGGGACAAACCGCAAGTGTGTAAAAGTTTGATCCCGCCCTCGTGACAAATGCGCAGTATAGAAAAGTTTAATCCCATCTTTAGGATAAACTGCAGGTGTGAAAGGTTCAATCCCATCTTCAGGATAACCGAAATTGTGAGAGGTTAAATCCCATCTTCAGGATAACCGAGATTTTATGAAAGGTTTGAAATGAAGTAAAACCAGGCTGCTGGCTTGAAGTGTATGTTTCCCTAAGGGGAAGAAGAGTATGTAGAAAGGAAAGGGTTCAAAACCGGAATGACTGGTGATTTGAGGATCAAAACCAGGATGTTTGTTTGGTGGTAACTTCAGACATAGTACCGCTTTCACGTGTCCGAAGTTGATGAAGTGTGGAAATTCATCGCCATCCATTTCTCGCAACTGAGAGCACCTCCCCGTCAATACTTCCTTGACAACAAATGGGCCTTCCCCAGGTTAGAGAGAATTTTACCTTAGATTGATCATGGTTGTCAATGATCTTCTTCAAAACCAAGTCATGTTGTTTAAATTATCATAGTCGGACTTTTTACATTTGTAGGATCGCATGCGATCCTTTGGTCGATATAATGACCATGGAAGATTGTCGCGGTTCTCCTTTCGCTCTATCGAGAGACAATTGGTGATACATCTTGTACCCATTGGTCTTCATCCAACTAAGCATCCATCAATACCGAGGATTCTATTTCCACTTCTATGGGGAATCTCGCTTCCATCCCATAGACTAATGAGAGTAGGGTTTGCCTTCAAGTGGAAGTTCGCATGGAAGTTATGTAGGCTATCAGAGTCGAGAGGCAAGAGGTCGGGCCATCCTTTATGATTGGCGGACATTTTCTGCATGATCTTCTTGATGTTTTTATTAGCCGCTTCAACAGCACCATTCATCTTTGGACGGTAGATGAAGGAGTTGATATGTTTGATGTGGAATTTTCTGCATAACTCCTCCATCATTTTGTTGTTGAGGCTCTTAGTATTGTCTGACACAATGACCTCTGGTTGTCCATATCGACAGATGACATTATTTCTGAAGAAAGCAATGGTAAATTCTTTAGTGACCTTGGGGAAAGATATTGCTTCTACCCATTTGGTGAAGTAGTCGATCATGGTGAATATGAATCGATGTCCATTAATGGCTTTGGGCTCGATGGGCCCGATCACGTCCATTCCCCACATTGAGAAAGGCCATGGCGAACTCATATTGTGGAGTTCCCTTGGAGGGGCGTGGATAGCATTCCTATAAATCTGGCATTGATAGCACCTCTTGACGTGATCATCACAGTCAGCTTTGAGTGTAAGCCAATAATGTCCCGTTCTGAGAATTTTCTTGACAAGTAAGGGGTCCTCATGTGTGGGCCACATACTCCACCGTGGATCTCTTCCATGAGTCTCTGAGCTTGGTCTTTGTCCAGACATCTGAGGAGACCTAATCTTGCATCTCTTTTGTAGAGTGCATCTCCGCTCAGGTAGAATTTCATAGCAAGTCGATGAATCCGCCTCTTCTCAGTTAGGCTCGCCTCAGTGGGTGTAGATCCATCTCGTAGATATTCCTTGATGCATTGATACCAAGGGTTGTGGATGGGAGGTAGCTCATCCGATACTTCTCCAATGTAATTCCTATAGACTGGGGCTCTTTGCAGAGTAAACATGATGCTTGGCATGTCTTCCTTGTCCGGTATGTAAACCAAGGAGGCCAACGTTGCTAATGCATCTGCAAAATCATTCCTATTACGAGGAATGTGTAAAAAGGAGATTTCTTGAACTCCAAAGCCATCTCGTAAAACTTGCCGATGGTAAGGCGTGAAAATGTAATTTTTGGTTTAATAGATTCTCGTGGATTGCTTGATTACCAATTGAGAATCCCCAAAGAGCGCTTAATCGCTCGATGCCCATTGAATGCAAGTTTTAGCCCCATGATATAGCCTTCATATTTCAAATTTGTGTTGTTGGTGCCGATAACCGCAATTTGATTTAGCGATTGACGGGATCTGCTCCCCCATACCGGATATTAAATCGCTCTAGCTCCAGAGCCTTCAGATACAACTCCATCCAAATACATTCTCCACGCATCGGCATGTATCGTGATCGATGTCGTAGTTGAATTGTCATTACCCTTCATCGGAAAAGTATGTTTTTAAGGGTTTGTAATCCCCTAAAAAGGCGGCGGCATTGATCCGCAATTCCTTGACCTTTTGATGATTTTTGCGTCACGTAGACGATGTCAAATTGCTGTAGGATCAACGGCCATCCTAATAAATGACAATTCAAGATGGGCCATCAACACATACTTGAGAGGATCCATTCGGGATATGAGATGGGTTGTGTGACCATGGAGGTAATGTTGTAACCTCATGGAAGCCCATGCTAAAGCACAACACGTCTTCTCAATCAGAGTGTACTTGTGTTCACTGATGCTAAATCTTTTGCTGAGGTAATAGATAGCTCGTTCTTGGCCTCTATTGTCTTTTTGCACCAGCATGCAGCCCATGGCATTATCATTTATGGACAGGTACATAAATAAGGGAACATCATCCCTGGGTGTTACCAAAACAGGAGCGTTAATCAGTTGCTCTTTAATGGTAAGGAAGGCTTTCTGACACTCATAATTCCATTTCATGGAAGAGTTCTTCCTTAACAGCTTGAAGATAGGCTCACAGGTTGTTGTGAGTTAAGAAATGAATCTGCTAATGAAATTAATTCTTCCCAAAAATCCATGTATTTCCTTCTCTGTCTGAGGAATGGGCATTTCCTTGATGGCCTGGATTTTGGTAGGATCCAGTTCAATCCCTTTGTGGTTGACTAGGAAACCTAGCAACTTGCCTCGACTTAACACCAAAGGCGACTTCAAGGATTCAACTTCAAGTTGTATTTTACATTAACCTATTGAAAAGTTTTGTGAGATGGTCTAAGTGGTCATCCTCCTTTCGGGATTTGACAATGATGTCATCCACGTAGATCTCTATCTCTTTGTGCATTAAATCGTGGAAAAGAGCCATCATAGCTCGTTGATAGGTTGCCCCGGCGTTGATGAGGCCAAATGACAATCGTCTGTAGCAAAAGGTTCCCTAAGGCGTGATGAAAGCAGTTTTCTCACGATCTTCCTCAGCGACCATAATTTGATGGTACACCACAAAGCAATCAGCAAAGGAGTACATGCCGTATTAAGCAGTATTGTCAATAAGAACGTGGATAAAGGGCACGGGAAAGCTATCTTTAAGGCAAGCTTTGTTCAAATCCCGGTAATCCACGCAAACTCTCACCTTTCCCCCTAGTTTAGGCATGGGAACAATGTTGGATATTCACTCCGGATATGTAGACACCATGATGATGCCAGCTTGAAATTGTTTCACAATTTCCTCTTTGAATTTTAAACTCCATTCAGGTTTCAATCGCCTGAGCTTTTGCCTAACTGGCTTGAATCCTTCTTTAATGGAAAGGCGATGAAGAACAATGTCAGCGGACAAACCCACCATGTCTTCATGAGACCATGCAAACACATCATGGAATTGGGTCAATAGTGCAACCATGTCATTCCGTTGATTTGTGGTAAGGTCTGAACCTATCTGGATTAGCTTAGGGTTGTCTAAGGTTCCGAGATTTAAAGGAGTGGTTTGATCAAAATTGGGTTTGGGTTTGGGTTTTTCTGCGACCCATTCCTTAATCTTCTGAGGTGTCTCAATGTCCTCTTGGATGTCCATCAAGTCTGAGTCCAACTTTGCATCAAAGTTTATTTCTTGTGGAGAGAGAAGGCGGTCATCGCTAAAGGATGGACACATCTAAATTCGTAGTCCTCAAACAAAAGATGCTTTCACTTAATATATGCAAACTGCTCGATCATAAAAAAGTGTTAGCATATACTTGATAAAATAATCGCAAGTGTTTGTAAAGGAAAGCAAACAATTAAAGTTATCTACAGGCGTAGGGATTTTTTCGCCCATTTTACCTCGTCGACCAAAGAATGGAGTGTTGCTCCAATTGTCGAGGAAAAGTCCCGATGGATCGCAGTGATGATGGAAGGATCGTCATTGTCCTCCTTCTCCCGAATGATAACCATGACATCTGGGCAATCATCGTCTGGGGTGTATCTATTTGTATGTTTATCATGAACAATGACGCGAATGCCTGTCATTATCAAGGCAAGGTCATGTTTACATTTCCGTTCCTATTCTTCCACTTCGAGATCAAGAATCAGCACCTCTTTTGCTTTGATTGGCATTAGTTTCAGAAACAGCATAGCTACGACATGTGCTGGAACCTTTACTGGAGATTGCATTAACTCATGAGGTAAAGGTATAGAAAATCGTCGTGCGGCGGAAGCTTAAGGAACCTGCTTGTGCTTATGAGGATTCCTCGTGAATCGAATCGCGTAAGAATAGCCTAGTCCGGCTGTTTCAATTTGACTGGACATTTGAATAGGGTGCTTAATACCCTGCTTATCTTTACCAAGCCCTTGTCCAGGTTGATGACCCAATGACATCATTTCTTGAGTGGCCAACATAACCTCGACAGAAATCTTGGGTACGGGAAGTGGCGCTCCAATAGAATGGTATTACGTGTTACTCACTTCCAGAGTATGAAAACTGGCCGGTTCAACTTCTGAATTAAAGCTAATAATTGGTAGAGTTCCTTGTTCAGGACAATCCGGCTCACCATTGACAGTGACTAGACTGTTGTTGATAATGTATTTGAGTTGTTGATGTAGCGTGGAGGGAACAACTCCAGCCATGTGTATCCATGGTCACCCTAATAACAGGTTGTATCCTGAGTCTATCTTGAGGATGTGGAAGGATACATTGAATGTATTTGGACCAATCTCAATTGGCAACCCAATCTTTCCAACGGAATTTTTCTGGGATCCATCAAAAGCTCTGATGACCGTGTGGCTGCTTTGGATCCGTTTAAGATTGATATTCATCTTTACCAAGGTGGCATAAGGATAGATATTTAGAGATGAGCCTCCATCTATCAATACTCCTGCTAGCATATACCCGGAAGACAAAACTGTAATATACAAAGGCTTGCAATGACCAGTCCCTTCGGGAGGTATGTCGTCATCAGTGAAGGATATCACATTGTTGTTGAAAATGTGATCAACCAAATGTTGAAATTTTTCTACATCCACTGATTTTGGCAAATAGGCTTCTTCTAAAACCTTCAGCAAGATCTTTCGATGATCCTCAAAAGAAAAAAACCAAATCCAGTATCGAAATCTGGTGTGGAGCTTCTCACAAGCTTAAAACCACTTTGGCTTCATTGTGGCCCATAGTGCGGAGGAATTTTTTAATCTTCTCCACGGGAAATTTCCCCTTTGCTTCGCAAGTAGGTTTAATAACCCGTTGAGAAAGATACAGTGGATTTTCCTTCGACACTGTAGCAGTAGTATGAGACGTGGATCCTTCAGCTTCTCCATAATTCCATGGAACATTGTGTAAGCTGACAATAGGATATTGTGGTCTAAATGATAAAGAAATTGGCTCTGGTGAAACCACTTTCAAAGGATTGTCAGCTCCTTTGAGTTGAATTGGTTGTGTGGGAAATACTTTGACAGTCTCATCATCCACTTCGGATATAACTGCTACTGATCCCTTCCATTTGGTAGGACATGCATTCCCACCCTTGAGTTGTACAGTGTAATCATCTACTATTTGCAGGATACCACTATCAATGAGATTCTAAATAAGATGGTGGAGTGCCCAACATTCTTCTGTGCTGTGATCGCGAGAATGTGAATGATATTGACACATTTCATCAGGATTGAACCACCCTGAGCGGGGATTGATGGGAGGGATAAGGAAGGTAATTCTTCCTTCGTTGATCAACATCTGTAATATCTCCTCCATAGATTAGCCCAAATAGGTGAATTCCCTCTGATTGGTAAAATCCCGACTGGTTTTAGCATTTGCTCGCTTCACAACCTTATCCTCCATAGCTTTACTTTCTGAAGGTGGTGAGGAGGCATTTGTAACAAAAGGAAGGAGATAAGCATGCTCCTGCCTGATTAATTGGCGTGTGACTTGATCTTTGGTGGGTCACCGGATTCGCCAATTGTTCAATTTGTTTGGAAAGAGCTTTCATCTTTCGTTCCATGGTAAACTGGAACTTTGCATAATCCCATTTGTTAACACCGTCTTTGATGGGTTGGGAAGATTCTCCATTAGAATTGGAACCTTGTACAGTGCTCCAACTGATCATGTTGACCTCTTCTTCTTTGTATTGAGGAAGAGGGTTGTCTTGCACATGAGGTTAATCTGGTTTAGTGACCACGATCTCACCGTTGTCTATTAGATCTTGAATCTTATGTTTCAAGGCCCAACAATCTAGAGTATCATGTCCAGGTGCCCTGGCATGATAAGAACACTTCCGAGTAGCATTAAAACCCCTCCCATTAGGGTTGGCTGGTGGAAGAAGATGTGTAATTTTCTTCTGAGAAGTCAGAAGAGCAAGAATATTCTCGAGCGAGTCCCCCAAGGGTGTGAACGTTCGAGGTCGCTTTTACTTCTCCACTTTTAGGCAATGGAGGGTTTCAAGGTCAGGCCGAAAAGGGAGTAATTTCTCCTTTGCATAGGCATGCTTGGATTGCCTTTTTGTCCTTGTAGTATCAAGGAAACATCCTCCTCTTTCTTTTTATGGACCTCTCGGGTTGTTTCCATAAGATCCAGACATCGGATGTGCTCAAAGAATGATTTAAGAGCGGCTAGGTCTTGAATTTTACCGGACTTCAATCCTATCTCACCATCTCATTGTGTTTGATCATTTCGTAAAATGGTTTGCCAATACCACTAGAACTCTTTCATAGAAAGGAGCTCTCAGACATCTATGAAGATCATGACCATTTTTGATTCCGTCATGGAAGGAATAACTTGAGCAGCAAGGTGCCTCCACCTTTGAGCATACTCTCTAAATGACTCATTAGACTGTTTCTTGACCTTGGTAATTTGGTACCGGTCAGGAGCCATCCGAGATTGAAAATCAGATTGAGTAAGGAAGGCGTGAGCCGATTCTTCCCAACTATGGATCTTAGAGTTGTCTAACTGTATACCATGAACCAAGCTTCTCCAAATGATTTTTTTTGAAACAAATTTGCATTAGAGCTTTTCATTTTTGCGTAAGACCCAAGTTCTCCTATGAACACCTTTAAATGTGTATAAGGATCCCCTAATCCGTCACATTTCTCAAAATTAGGGGTCTTGAATTTCTCTGGATATTGAACACCAGGAAATATGCAAAGGTCTGTATATGAAACACTGCCATGGGTTCCAATCCCTTTAAGAACGCGGATAGTTTCCTCCATTTGAAGGACCTTTTTCCTGATATCACCGGTGTCTGGATCTCCTTTGAGATGGGTGTTTTCAGGGTCTTTATTGGTTGTATCCAACTGATGTTCCGGAATTGTTTTTTTCAGACCTTGAACTCCTCCTTGTGTAGAGGATTCTGTATGTGTAGGTATCTTTGTACCCTGAGTAGACTGGTGTAATTCTTTTAGTAGGACAACCAAGTCTGTGATTTGTTTACTCAATCCGTCATATTCTTCTCGGGAAACAGCATTAGACTGATCAGAAGAAGACATGATTGGCTGTAGGCCTGTGGCCTTTTTGGACTTTGAACGGGTAACAGGCCCAATTGCTTCCCTACAAAAGACTTACGTAGTTTAGTCTTAGGGTAATATAAATGTTTTCATAAAATGTCCGTTTAGGAATTTTGTCCTGCAAAACCGGTTGTTAATTGATAACATGTCATGAATACACATATATTCTTTATATTTTTCATTACATATGAATGAACATGGAATAGAATTACAAGTAAATGTTTTTACAGGTAATTTAAAGTGGAAAGTATAAAGAGACTTCCCTCCGCGTTTGGTTTATCAGAGGCTGACCTATCTTAGGGTTACTCTCACGGCTTTTCGGCATGAAGGTCCCAAATCATCGCAATCTACTTGACGGGAAGTTAATCCGGTCGTTCAACTGGAGCGAATCTGAGTGGTGCCTTTCCTGAGCCCCAGGGAATCATTCTTCCCACAAGTCCAATGATCAAACACCGGAGAGGAAGCCTCCTGGTGGAGGGACCACACAACATATATTCACATACAACGTGTCTCACCGCTTATGCAAAATGATGACATGTGCGAAGCACTAATATCACAGATAGATATTTAGCAAAGGCAAAGAATTAAGATGCATTCGCATTCACATTCATCATAAATGTAAATGCAACATTCACACACAAGCATATAACAATTTTGAAAAGCTTGTAATGGCGGCTTAAGCCTCTTTATGGAGTCCCCAAAGAAAGTCGCCCACCGTGGACGCCGGAATTTTTGAGTGTCCTTTTTCGTTACTTGTTCTTTGGTGTTCTCATGTTAATGTGAGATTTGTTTGAAAAAACAAGTGAAAAAGGTCCCATATGTATAATGTCGACGATTTGACTTTAAGAGTCGCCGGTTGGTGTATTTAATCGGTTGCACCAACGCAACCGAAAAAGGTTTGCACATCGACCTAGTGTTTTGACAATCGCTAGATTTGTCTATAAACCGAGATTCATTTTTAAGGTCCGGGGCTTGATTATGCGGAGGGAAGGTGTAAGGCACCCCCCGACATCTTTGTTACCACGGTGACCGCCACTTTTCAAAGAAATTGTTATATGAATGTGTGTGTGTGTGTGGATCAATGTGCAATTATTTGAAAGTAGTGCGAGGCCTCGTTCACACCTATATACACAAGAGTTGAATTTTATAGAAAAAATCAGTTTTAACCAAGATATAGAAATGACATTTTGTAAAAGAGTTTTTTCAAACCTTGTGCTCAATAGGAATTGAGACCTTTTCATACTTCCATTTTATTATTAAATGTTCGGCTTGTTTGTTTTTATTTTCTAGATGCGAAGCATTCTCGAGAAAAATATATAAGATCTTAGTTTAACTCCTCATGGGCATGATGACCATCCAAGGAAATTTGACATCGTAAAATAATGTACATGTGCTACTTACAAATTGAAAAATGTCCATCATGGGAACCGAATCTAGATTCAAGAAATCGAACTCGTGATCACATGATTCCTAGTCTCACATGATACCGCAATTTGTATGGAAAGCGAAGAAGTTATATATATATAAAAGTCAGAAATATATATATACATACATGATCAACCACCACGAAGCAACTCCATGGGGATCGGAAATGTAAATATATAAAAGCGTAAATATATATATATATGGATATGATCAACCACCACAAAGTAAACTCTGTGTGGGACGTAAATGTAAATAAAGTCGTAAAATATCAATCGCCACGTAAGTAAACTCAAGCGTGAACGAAATGTAAATATAAAGCTATAAAAGGCCACGTAAGTAAACTCCGTGCCAAACAGAATATAATATATATATATATATATGTACAAATATATATATAAAAGCAAAGAAACGCACTTGATTTGAATCTGTGCTCATCAGGATATGTAATACAACAATTATATATATATATATATATATATATATATATATATAAAAGCAATTAAACGCAATGTATATAAAATCGTGCTCATCGTATGTAATCGATATATATATATATATATATATATATATATATATATATAAAAGCAATTAAACGCCTGCATCAAAAGTTCAGGCTCAATCGAGGCATTACTCGATAATGTTAGTCCATATATGAAATATATATATATATATAAGTATATATATACGATGTAAATGAAAACCACGGATCAAGTCCGCAAACACACTCACACGACTTTCAACGGTACAACAAAGGTGTGCTAATATGAGAAGAAGGCTTTATAAAATATGAGAAAGCTTACAAGGGTCGCCAAAGTAGACTTCTATGACTTTAAATGGATAAACACTCGCTCCCTCCGGATAAAATATAGCTATATGTGAGCTAACTAGTGTTTAGAAGTGAGGAAACACTCAAAAGATATGTATGCAGAGCAAAATGGACAGGCTTCCTCACCTTTTTTTCCCTCTCTTCTTCTCAAATAGTCGACCCCAAGGCTCAGTATATATATAGACGGATGGTCGTAGCAGTACACGCTGCGGCAAACCGCAGCTTGTACTGCTACCGGTCGTGATGCATCCGCGCCTCACGGGTCCCGTCGTCTCATAGTATGTGCAGTCGTGCACTGTAATGTCCGTTCGAACTTGCAGAACTACAATCTAAGCATCCGAACGATGTATATCTGACCTTCTTCGGACCGCTTGTGTCGAGAGTTACGTAATGGAATGGATTAGAAGTTGGACGAAGTCAGGAAGAGGGGTCTATGCCCATGGTTTTCAAGCTTCAAATTCTATCCAAAGTACTGTCACACGTAATAGTCACTCGGGATTTTCAATCCTCGGCTCTTGTGGCACATTGTTGGATGTATGTATGTATGAAGTGTTGAGACGACGTGCCATTGTCGAAGGAACAAGATGACGTTTGACTCATCGCCGGGGTTATCGCCGGTTTAAGTTGAAAGTAGACGTTGCTCAGGGTTACAGCTGAGATTGGACTACTTGTTGGTATGCCGCGATATCATCTTGTTGAGATGGTAAGATGACGTTGTGACTCCTCACCGGGGTTATCACCGGTTTAAGCGGAAAGCAGACGTTGCTCAGGGTTACAGCTGAGATTGGACTGCTGCTTGTTTGTATGTATCACTGTCATCTATGGATGTTCCTGTCTGCCCGTTTGTCAACTCCGAGTCTGAGGTGTGTGTGCCTCAACAGGATGTCTGAGGTTGAAGCTGATTGCATATGTTTGAAACAAGCATTTTCGGGGTTATCGCCGGAACTGCAATGGCGTCTCTTGGGGCTATCACCAAGCATGGGGTTGCTACTCCCAGTGTTTCTCTGGGACTGGAACTGAGCGTCGCAGTGTTATCGCCGAGACAAAACTGTCCTCTCCGGTGTTGTTGTCGGTCTTTTGATCTACATATCTCGGGGTTATCTCTGAGATTGGAAATGACATTCCCGGTGTGTGTTCTGGGTTTTAGATGATGTTCCCGATTTGTGTTCCGTGTTGGAACTGAACTTCCGGTAATATCCGGAACGGATGTAAGCTGTCTTTCAGGGTTATCTCCAAAAGATGAATCTACCCTCCTGCAATGTTAATAATAGGAGTGCAAAAAATTTTGAGTGTCTACATCACCAATTAAAGATTAGAACTGATGACATTCCAAAGACGGCTTTCAAAACTCGGTACAGGCATTATGAATTCCTAGTCATGTCTTTTGGATTGACTAATGCTCATGCTGCCTTCATGGATATGATGAACCGAGTATTCAAGGAATATTTGGATCACTTTGTGGTCGTCTTTATTGATGACATCCTTATTTATTCCAAAAGTCGTGAAGATCATGAGCAACACTTGAGGCTGATACTTCAAAAGCTTCGTGAAAACAAGCTTTATGCCAAGTTAAAGAAATGCGAGTTCTGGCTTGAGGAAGTAACATTACTTGGGCACGTAGTATCAAGTCATGGAATATCTGTTTACCCAGCAAAGATTGAAGCTATTCAAAGCTGGGAGAAACCTAAATCAGTGACCGAAGTACATAGATTTCTCGGCTTAGCTGGTTATTATCGGAGATTCGTAGAAGGGTTTTCTCGAATTGCTACTCCATTAACTCAGCTGACTCAGAAAGATACAAAGTTCGGTTGGAGCAAAGAATGTGATAAGAGTTTTCAAGAACTCAAGAGGAGACTCATTTCAAAGACTGTTCGACAATACCGAGATTTGGCTCGGAGGATTTGTCATCTACAAGTGATGCTTGAGCAAAAGGGTTAGGATGTGTTCTCATGCAACATGGGAAAGTCATAGCCTATGCTCTCACGACAACTCAAAGAATATGAGAGAAATTATCCACTCATGATCTAGAGTTGGCGGATAGATGCTTTTTTGCACTAAAGATTTGGAGGCATTACTTGTATGGGGAGAAAGTGGAGATCTTTACGGATCATAAAAGCCTCAAATATTTCTTCACTCAAAAGAAACTCAACATGTGACAACGACGTTGGCTTGAACTGTTGAAAGATTATGATCATACCATCCAATACCATCCTGGAAAAGCAAACGTGGTAGCTAACCCATTGAGTAGAAGATCATCTGCGGGTACGAGTGCAATATTGTCAACGCAAAGGCCCATTTTGTATGACTTACAAAGGATGGAGATAGAGTTAAAGACTCCAGGGACCCATGTGATGATGGTGAATATACGAGTAGAACCGACTTTAATCGATAAAGTTAAAGTTGCTCAAGCTATAGACCTGGAGTTGATGCGTATGAGGAAGAAAGTGTAAGAAGGTGTTATGCCAGAAGCAAGAATCGATGAAGAAGGAATACTTCGAGTCAACTCCAGACTTTGTGTTCCTAACGACCCTGATTTAAAGTATAAAATCATGATGGAGGTTCACAACACACCGTTTGCAATCCATCTTGGGAGTACCAAAATGTATCGTGATCTTCGTCATACATTTTGGTGGAGAAATATAAAGAGAGAGATAGCGCTGCTTATCTCAAGGTGTCTAACTTTTCAACCAGTCAAGGCAGAGCATCAAGTGCCAAAAGGTCCTTTGCAACCACTTGAAATTCCAGAATGGAAGTGGGAGCACATTACCATGGATTTCGTTACTGGTCTTCCCAAGGTTTCTCAAGGCATAGATGCAATTTGGGTCATTATTGATAGATTGACCAAGTCTGCTCACTTCTTACCTATACGAGAAACTTATACACTTGAACGTCTTGCTCGTATGTATATAAACGAGGTTGTAAGATTGCATGGTATGCTAGTATCCATAGTTTCTGATCGAGACCCAAGATTCACTTCAAGATTTTGGGTTAGTTTGCAAAAAGCTATGGGCACGGATTTACGATTTAGTTCGGCATATCATCCTCGCATTTGGACGGACAATCAGAGAGGACTATTCAAATTCTTGAAGATTTATTAAGACTCTGTGTCCTTGACTTCAAGGGAAGTTGGGACAAGTTCTTACCATTGATGGAGTTTTCCTACAACAACAGCTATCAAACAAGTATTGGCATGGCTCCATTTGAAGCGTTGTATGGACGCAAGTGTCGTTCTCCAGTATGCCGGGATGAGGCGGGTGAAGCAACGTTGTTGGGACCGGAGTTGGTACGTATGACTACAAAAAAGATTCAAACGATCCGACAATGTATAAAAACCTCACAAGAGCGACAAAAGAGTTATGCTAATCTTCATCGAAAGGACGTGGAATTCGATATTGGAGATCATGTGTTGTTACATGTTGCTCCATGGAAAGGAGTTGTGAGATTTGGAAAGAGAAAAAAGCTCAATCCTCGATTCATTGGCCCATTTTTAATCCTCGATCAAGTAGGAACTGTGGCCTATAGACTCGTTTTACCGCCAAGTATGTCTCGTGTTCATAACGTTTTTCACATATCCATGTTACGTAAATATGTGGAAGACCCGAACCACATTATTGAGTTAGAACCGGATGAAATAGCGGAAGATTTAACGTATGAAGAGGTTCCTGTTCAAATCTTGGATAAGAAGGAACATATTCTACGCTCCAAGGTTATACCTCAGGTCAAAGTTTTGTGGAGAAACCACGATGTTGAGGAAAGGACCTGGGAGTTAGAATCTGAAATGAAATCAAGGTATCCTTACCTCTTCGACATACCAGGTATGTACCCTAATTTCGAGGGCAAAATTTCATAAGAAGGGGAGATTGTAAGACCCCAACTTTTATGAATAAAGATGAATTTTCTATAAATATCATTTTTGAATATTATGGAGTAAATTTGATATAATGTTATAGTTGTGGGTAATATTTATAAATTTTGCAAAGTACGAAGGTTATTATATACTATTCAATTGGTCGGGGAATATTCGTACGACGGCACAATCATTGGTGGATCCCACAACGGAATTATTGTCAGATTGAGAAAACAACAAAAATATTTTTATGAAAATAACGGCGGAAGTTTTACCGTTAACTGTTGAAACACCCGGTGTTAAAAGTACAATAATACGCGTGGTTTCATAGTAGCACACGACATTGATTATTGATGCTTATGTGAGAAGTCACTCAGTTTTGTTCAATTACTGCTACAATAATTGTTGCATAGTATCTCACATTATTTGATTCAATTATTGTCGATATTTTATATATTATTAAATCAATAATTGAGATAATAAAGTTATTAATATTATTATTTGCAATATTAATGGTGTCTAGAAGTTCTGTCAAGGAGAGGTTTGGTCACCTAATTGCGCGCCAATAGGGAGAAATCCTTATTGGAAAGCCCCCTCTTTCCTGGGAACGACCTGGTCGATTAATAGTGTGAATTATAATAATGATGATGAGTTTTGTTTTATTATTATTATAAATATAATAAAATAGAAAACTTTTTATATAAAACAAAATACTTTTTATAAAGTTTTGTTTTATTTGATTATAAATAGAATATAATATATTTTATTATGCATAGTGTTTTCAGATAAAGGTATCACGTATAGTGTTTCAGATAGTAAAATCTTTTTATATAAAAATGTAATAATTTTATAAATTTATCTATTTTATTAGATTATAAATAGAATATATTAGATTTTATTATGCATAGTGCTTGCATAGTGTTTGTATAGTAAAATCTTTTTATATAAAATAGAATACTTTTATAAAGTTCTTTGTTTTATTAGATTTTAAATAATATATATATATATATATTATAAATAGAATATATTATATTTTATTGCATAGTATCCTTTCTATTCTCTTATAAATAGGATGCTTAGTTAGAATTGAAAACACACCGTAAATTCAAAGAATTCTTCTCCGATAATCTTTGGCGTATTTCATTAGAGTTTTAAGAAGCTTTTGAGCGTAGAAAATAGTATAAGTTTTCTTCAAGAATATCCTCCTCTACCAAATGGAATACTCTTCTTTCTAAGGGTAAGGGTATTATTTTTTTCGTATTCATGAAGAGAGCTTCGTTATTCCATTCTTTATTATTATGTTGGAATAACTTTGCCTACATGCCAATACCGCATACATGGTGAAATTCATCATTATTTTATTCTTTATTATTATGTTAGAATAACTCATACATGTGAAGTACCGCATACATGGTGAAATTATTCTATTATTTCATTCTTTATTATTACATTGGAATAACTCGTGCATGCGGTCTATCACATGCTCGATGAATTCGTTGTTATTCCATTCTTTATTATTCTCGTTGGAGCATCACATGCATGCGGATTACGCATGACTGGTTCCATTCTTTATTATTACGTTGGAATATCACGCCGGTCAATGGACACGCATTGACTCGTTCCATTCTTTATTATTACATTGGGAATAACTTGTCTGTGAGATTTATCGCATGCATGGTGAATTCTTCTGTTATTCCATTCTTTATTATTCTGTTGGAATAACCTGTCTATGTGGATTACCACATGCATGGTGAATGATCATTTGTATTCATTCCTTATTAAATTATTGAAATGATCTGTCTACGTGGATTACCGCATGGCGGACGAAAAATCTATTTGCATTTTTATATATTCTATTATACTCAGTTGGTTAAAGTTTTGGCTTCTATACTCGATGAAATTAGTAGAATATCCTGGATATTTGCGCTTCATCCAGTATCTTTTCATGAAAATATTCTTCTGAACATTCTTGAATTTTACTCTACAAAGTAGTATCATGTTGACAATTTGGACATTATTGAGTTCAGGATAAATTAACTTATAAATCTTTAAAATTTATTCTTGAACTTGTTTTATTGAATATTATGTTATTGTCATCATCCTCACGCTTATACTGTGATGAAAGTCATCTTTGGCTTATGTGCATAGATGGACTTGGTATGATTATGACCAGGGATTATTCGGTTTAATCATGACCTGTAATATTATAAATGATGTGGTAAAAGTCCTCAGTGACCTGTAGTGCATTGATGGACAGTTTTTTGTATGATTATGACCAAGGATTATTCGGTATAGTCATGACCATTGATGATTTAATGAATATCCTTGCCCAGAAAAGTGTGGATGACTCGATGATGTGGTTTATTTATTGTCGAGTCTCAAATGATAAAAATTGATGAAAACATTGTAAATCATAGAAGATAGTTGATATCATGCTCTACTTGACTCTTCTAATGGATTGCTTATTCCGCTGCAGTTAAACTTGATGTCTATTGTATTTTATCAGTTTAACATTATTGAAGACTAATGATAATTTATTCTGCATTATCTTCGTCATAATATTTCTTACTGGGCTAGTTGAGCTCACCTTTTTGCTTTCATTGTTCTCTTCAAGAAATGAGAACGTAGTCGGGACTAGTCGGGGAATGGAGTGATGGTCCGAGATGGTGTATTATTAGTCCTCACTATTTTATAAAATAGTGTGACAATAAATGTAATAAGGACTCTATTTGAGAGTGGATATTGTCTAGAAGGCAACATTCCTGTTTAAACTCTCAGCTATGTTTTGTCATATATTACACGACGGTTGTATAATTAAGTTTGTATTTGTATTTTGTACCATGTATTTAGCGACTCAAGATGGGTGATGTATACCTGTTTTGGGGGCGTCACAACTATCTTCTATGATTTAAAAAGTTTTTCATCAACTTTATCGTTGAGACTCAGCTTAATAAATAAAATCGAATCATCCCTGCACCATGGCCAAGGATATTCATGTAATCATCAATGGTCATGATTATACCGAATAATCCCTGGTCATAATCATACTAACAATTGTCCATCAATGAACTACAGACCAATGAGGACTTTTACCACATCATTCGTCACATTACGGTGATGATTATACCGAATAATCCCTGGTCATAATCATACCAAGTCCATCTATGCACGTAAGCCAAATATGACTTTAATCACAATATAAGCATTAGGATGATGATAATGACATAATAATTCAATAAAACAAGTTCAAGGATACATTTTAAAGATTTATAATTTAATTTATCCAGAAATCAATAACGTCCAAATTGTCAACATGATACTGCTTTGTAGAGTAAAATTCAAGAATAATATTCATGTACCAAAAATAATTTGGACAGAAAAGAAATATATTTTTTGGGTGAATAGTACCTCGTGAATAGTACCCCGACACGAAAAGTGTCCCAAATACCCGAGTGAATGATACTAGAGTGAATAGTAATTGGGAGAATAGTAACTTATGAATAGTAATTCGTGAATAGTACTCTGGCACGAAAAGTACCCTGAATACCCGAGTGAATAATACCAGATTGAATAATAATCGTGTGAATAGTAACCCGTAAATAGTAACTCGTAAAAAAATATCAAAGAAAATGACGAGTACAAAAGAAATGATATCTCAGACGAGTATAATAGAATATACGAAACTGCAAATGGATTTTCACCCGTCATGCGGTAATTCACGTAGACAAATCATTTCCACAATTTAATAAAGAATGAATACAAAGGATAAATCACCATGCATGCGGTAATCCACATGTAGACAAAAGTTATTGCAATGCGAATAATAAAGAATGGAATAATGGAAGAATTCACCATGCATGCGATAGACCGCATGCATATGTTATTCCAATGTAATAATAAAGAATGGAACCAGTCATGCATAATCCGCGATGCATGAGGATATTCCAATGAATAATAAAGAATGGAACCAGTCATGCGTAATCCACATGCACAGGATATTCTAACAAAATAATAAAGAATGGAACCAGTCATGCGTAATCGCCGCACTTGCATACGGGATATTCCAATGTAATAATAAATAATGGAATAAGAACAGAATTCACGAGTGCACGCGATGATCGCATATGCAGACGAGTTATTCCAAATGAATAAGTAAAGAATGGAATAATGTAAGAATTTCACCATGTATGCGGTATCAGACAAACAAAGTTATTCCAACATAATAATAAAAAATGGAATAACAACCCTTGTAGTATTGAAAGAAAATAACTCTCTCTTCATGAATACGAAAGAATAATACCCCTTACCTTAGAAGAAAAGCTGGATCTTTGGAATAGTGAGGTATGCAGATTTCTTCTTCTTTCTCTCTATAATTTCTCTCTATAATAATTGCTCTATAGCTTTAGTGAATTGGTGAGAAATAAAGGAAGAATGAGCTTCTATTTATAAAAAAAATATAGTTTCAATAATTGTACATTTTGGGGCTCGAAATATTACAGTATAATACCTTCATCTTTTTCTTCATTTTTAATTTAGTCCTGCAAGTATTATCAAACTTGCACCACCTCTCCTAATAGTAAATCATGTGAATCAATAGTAAATCATGTGACTCAATAGTTCTAAACATGTGAAAAAATTATTTATAGTATAGTACCTTCAACTATACCTCCATTTTTAATTTAGTCATGCAAGTAGTATCAATCTTGCACCAACTCCCCTAATAGTAAATCATGTGAATCAATAGTACACACATGTGAACACATAGTTATAAGCATGTGAATCAATAGCAATTAATTTCTCATTTATCCGATTAATTACCCGATTGGTCAGTATAACTTCCAGACATCAATTATTATCGAAATAAATGTCGATTTCCACTAACACTAATAATTCCAACACAATGGAACTATCAATTTTTTCTTTAATCAACACGAACTTATTCATTATTAATATTATAATTCATAATATTTAACAAACTGTGTCGTTCTGTGAAAAAGGGGCTTTCAGATAAGGATTTCTCCTATCAAGTAGCAATTGATTAGATTATCTAACCTCTCCTCGATGTAACTTCTAGACATTGTCAATATTGCAAATAATAATATGAATAACTTTTGTCGCCTCAATTATTGATTTAATAATATAACATATTATATGATGATAATCGTGACCATAATTGAATCAATAATATGAGAGATATGATGCAGTAATTACTGTAGCAATAATTGAGTATAACTGAGTGACTTCTTACGTAAGTATCAATAATCAATACCGTATGCTACTATGCAACCATGAGTATTACTGTACTTTTACTACCGGGTAGTTCAACAGCTTTAAATTCAGAACACTTTCACCGTTATTTTTATAAAAGATAATTTTGTCGTTTTCTAACTACGACAATACTTCCGTTGTGGGGTCCACCAATGATTGTGACATCGTACGAATATTCCCTGTTAAAACGAATATTCCCCGACCAATCGAATATTATATAACAACTTGTTTACTTTGCAAAATTTATAAATATTAACCACAACTATAACATTATATCAAATCCACACCATAATATTAAAAAAAGAAATTTAAATCTTTATTCATAAAATTTGGGGTCTCACACTAGGACTGAGAAACCTTGATGAGATCAACATTGAGAAAGCAAAGGAGATTATGGGGTACCAAAGAAACCCCAGTCTAAAGGATATGAAGAAAAAGGAGTTCCTTGAGGAATTTGAGTTCCTTGCTGAAATAGTGGGAAAATGCATACTATGCAAGGACACTGCACATGACATGGTGCTTGATCAACAGTTGAAGATCATGTCTACTATAGTCTTGAAGAAACGAATTAACTTTGGAGTTATCCTGCTTGATCAAATATCCAAATGGGTAGAAAAGGCTGAATTGAAGAAGTCTATAGAAAAACCACTTACAAAAGTGTTTCATGGAAGACAACTGAGCATTGTGCTGAAGAAAAAATTGGGAAACAATATCAAGGATGATGAGGGAGAACCTCTTAATGTTCTCAGAAGAAGAGAAGGCAACTGATAATCCCAAGGCTGAGCCCCCACAGACCAAATCCAGCAGTGAAGGTGAAGCTGGATTAATGGAAGAAAATGCAGCATCTACTGATGAAGAAGAATGCATAAGCCCCCAGAGCATTCACTCTGATGATAAAGACAAGATGCAAGTTGAACCAACTGCATCTCCAAATGCAAATGCTCAAACCAGACCAGATGATGGATCAAATGATGCTGATTCTAATGAAGAAGGAAATGCCCCCACTATTGCTGAACGTCAAGAAAGTCTGTCTGATGATGTAGAAGCTTCAGAGTCTGACGAAGAAGAGGAATCTGAAACTCCTATAGCTGAACTTCCAACAAGAATAAAGAGCTACAGATTACTTGCTCAAATTGCCTCCAAAAGGAAAAATGATCACTCTAATGTTATCATTAAATTAAGTGATGATGAGTTTGTATCACAGGAAGTAAGTGCTGAGGATGGAACCAGTGATGAAGAAGATGAATCAGAGGAAGATCTTGCTGAAGAAGGTTCTGGAAATGAAATGCAGCAAGAAGGATTCATTGATGGAAACGACCAAAATGTTTCAGGCTTCGAAAGAGAAGAAATGGAGAATGATTTCAACTCTGTAAATCAGGAATCAGAGGATCCAACAGACTATCCAGTTCTCTCTCCTGCAAGAATCAGTAGAAGAATTGTGGTAGAAGTCCTTAATGAACTAGAAGAACTCCCAGCTGAAAGATGGGTAAAATATGGAAACGAACAACTCAAAGTTGTAAGGATGACTACACAAGATATATTTAAAAACAACATGGAGCTAGACTGCACGACCATCCTCTACAATCCTGATGACCTGCTAATGAGATGGTTCTTCCAATGGATGCCTTGGCTAAAGGCACATACTGAAAAGGATGCAAGTTACTTCAGCTAGTGCTACTCTCATTTTCCAAGCATGGAGTTGGTGGCACAAAACTTCCCAAGAGTGAAGAGTTTTGCTACAATGATGATCACAAACTAGCCTCACTACAAGGTCTACAGACATGCCGACAACCACTATATCCCCTACGATCGTAGGATGGACTCAGAAGGAAGAAGGATCATAACCAAGGAAATAATCGTAGAGTCAGATCACTCTACTACTGATGGTATCCAAGTACAAAATAAGAAGCTTCTATCTGCTCAAGCACTACTAACAGACATTCCTTCATCCTCACCCAGTGATTGAAACTCAATGATTCTTCAGATTTTCAACACCTTCGAAAATATGTCTAAGGATGAAAATTGTAGAGTCCAATCTGGTGTTCAACAAGAGGCTGCCCAACCAAATGACCAAATCCCTATGAAGCAGGAGCTATTGAAGAATTCTGATGAGCTGATTGAGAAGATATCTTTAATCAATGAAGAATCAAAAAGGTTGATAGAAGTAGGAGATAATTCAGTTCAAGACACACTCCAAGCATCGATGGCTGATGTATCTCTCAAAATTAAAGAGAGAGATAACATCTATCTGAAGGTCATGAATGATCAAAAGGCTGATGCACTACGAGCACAGAAGGCAAATGAAGGACAACTTCAAGTTCTTTCTGACAAGATTAACAACATGAATCAGTCTTTCTCTATGCAACTTGAGCTGAGCTAATAAGAACTCAAATTTTAAGTTGTTAACTCCTCCTATCTGATGAAGCAGCTTATGTCCAATATGGAGCAGCTCTCCCAAATGATTAATGATAAAAAGGGGGAGAAAAAGAGGCATAGAAAGAGGCAGAGTAAAAGGTATTCAAGAAAGGGCAAGGAGAGCAGAAGAAAACAAGACAAGAAGACAAAGAAGAAGATAGCAGAAGAAGAAGCTGGTTCATCATCTGAGGGGGAGCCAAAAGATAATGAGCCTCTATTTGCAAAGGCTGAGGGGGAGCCAGAAGAAGAAGAGGAGCATACATCTGCAGAGGAGCAAACAAAAGAAATGAAGTCAACATCCCAAGGGAAGCAGAAGCAAAGAAATCAAACAGATGAGTAGCTGATCAACAAACATCCTAAAAGTATACATGGAGCCAAAAGAGGTACATCTCTAACTAGTTAGGTATGTTCTGGATCCAGGATGTAAAATATCAGTATATTAAATTTCACATCATTATAAATGACATTCATGATTATCTGTTTTAGAAATACAGTTGCTCACTGTATATAAGATTAATTCATAACATGCATATGCACTTATTGTTTTTTGTCATAATCAAATAGGGGGAGATTGTCAGGAATAAACATGTGAATGATATTCCTATTTATATATGATTTGATTATGATATATATATGAATGAATATGCAAGTATTCTTGCATTAAGAAAAGTTGTAAAGTCCTTTGATAGATAATAAAAACATATGTACAAGGACTTAGAATGAATTGATCAAATGTGTTAGGTGATCCTACATAAGCAAAACAGCTTTGTAAAGTCCTTAAAAAGAAATGATGTACAAGGACTATAAATATAGAAAGATCAAGCATGTTAGGTTGATCTTATGATGTAATAGATAGGCTTATCTGATCGTCGAGCACTGCACCAAAAATCATAGTCTGCCAGGAGAGTCAAGGAAAACTCGAGAGCTATCGAGGCAGAATCGTAGTCTACAAGATAGTAGATCTCGAAGTTCGTAAACTTCCAGGAGAGACGAGGAAGGGTCGTAGTATGTCGAGGAGAACTTCCTCAGGGCCGTAGTCTACTGAGGAAGTCATGTTCAGAATCGTAGAGACAGCCTGCCTACGAGCCGACCGAGTATCTGCTAAAGCCAAGTCAAGAATCGTAGACTACACTCAGAGTCGTAGAGTCTACTAATCATACCAGAGATCGTAGTCGAGTAAGATCAGATGAAGACAACAAACACAATGACAGAAATCATATAGTGTCAAGATCTGATCTCGGAGTCGTAGTTTCTGCACAGCCAAAGCTGAATCGTAGAGTTCAGAACTAAGACCTTAACAGATGTGCTCACAATGCCAATACAGAATCGTAGAGCAAATACAATTCTCAATGAATGCGCACTCCCGAAATATCCAAAAGAATGAAGCCTCTGGTTGGCAATGTATATATACGTCCCACCTAAAGGAAACCAGAGAGCACTCAACGAATGGCATGCAAGCTAACAGAAGATCTAAGCACAAACCCAATCAGCATAAACCCAATCAGCATCAAGATTGAGTTGTGAAGCTATTTGAGATGAAGTTTTCCACAAGGAGATCAGAAGAAGACTTCTATAATTAACTAAGGAAAGTCAGCAAGTGCAGTAGCTGTAAAGCAGACAGAAGACAAAAATCTTGGAAGTTACCAGGATCGTAGTGTTTGCCAAACAAAGAAAGAACTGATGGAGTGCATATAGAGATACTGGACAGCTTCTGAAGAACAAGGCTAAAGTGATTAAGCATTAGGTCAGTCTATTGATGATAAGTGAACGGGAGATCACAAGGAGAAAGCGAGCTGGACACGCCACAAATCTGAAGTGTCTTGCTATTCGGAAGGGCCGTAACAAAGAAGTCAAGCCATCAAGATTCAAGAGCTGAGGAAATGACGAAGTGTTGTCAAGCAATCGCACAAGAGAAGGAAGAGGTGTTCAACATTGAAGATCCAATCAACACTCTTCAAGATCGTAATATTGTCTCTACCAATCAACAAGACACTACGATCAGGTCCATGAAGACATGCATCAGAATTGTAGAGTTCGAATAGCTGAAGACTAAAGCATTGGCAACGGTTCAATCTGAAGGGTAATATTCGGACAAGAGCTTATTGAGAGCATCGATGAAAAAGGATAACCTCTGATCGAGAAATTAGATGGAGGAAATAAAGTCTTCGATCTGCCCAAGACATTAAAGTGACATCTCTGGCGGGGTAGGTGAAACAGTAGACTGCAGTGTCAAAAAAGTATGACATGTCACATCTGCAGTCTACCTCAGTCAACTCGAGATCTGTGAAGATATTTGAATATCTTTCAACGGCTACTTTCCAACGGAAGGATTGGGAAGGAGTATAAATCAGCAAGAGCTTCAAAGATCGAGGGTTGCTGGAGTTGCTGAGTTTGGAAAAATGGTGGACTGATCTAACCAATGTAAATAGTGAGTGACCAATGAAGGTCTGAAGACTCACTCTACGATCCACCAAGAACACTTAGAGACAGAAAAAGAAAGAAGTAGAAGTGAGAGTTCTACAATGTAGAAGTGAGAGTTCTACTACAAAAAGAGTGTTCTAAACTGCCGAGAGATAGAAGAGCATCAATGTCATCTTGATGTCCTTCATGAGAAGACTCTAAGTACCATAGAGGAGGGCTCACAATCATCTTAGCAAGTCCATCATAAGAAGGCATCAAGTATCAAGAAAGAAGATCACCAACGCCATTATGGTGGAAAGCATGAGAAAGTTTCTAAGTACCTAGCAGAAGAGCTTACAGTCTCTTAGAAACCCACCATGTGCAGCCATAAAGTATCAAGAAGAATGATCTTCAACGCAGTTTATCAAGGGATCATCAGAAGTGGTTGAGTAACTGAAAAAGCTGAGTATCATGCAACACTCAACGGCACTTCAAGGATGATCACACCAAGATGCTAAGTACAAAAGATGTTCAGAGCTTAAAGACGTCTTAGCAGCTCAGCACCAACTCCAACAAATAAACAAACAACTCAACAACAAGAAGCCAGGGCCTGAGGGGTCCTTGTCCGGAGGAACTAAATGAAGTTCCAAGCCTGCTGGGCTTGAAGAGTTCCTAGGGAACTAGAGAAGTTCCAAGGCTGCTGGCCTTGAAGAGTTCTTAGTGAACTTAAGTCCCAAGGCTGCTGGCCTTAAAGGAATCTTAGTGATTCAGGGTGCTGCCCTTTCTTAGTGGAAATCCTGCTAGTTAAAAGTAGAAGAGTGGATTGGGAGCTTGAGTCTTTGAACCACTTAAAACCCCTTGCGTCTTTTACTTTATGTCATTTACATTATGTATATTAACTGTTATAACTGATATGTGTGTTTTAACTGCTTACCATTGAACTAACACTACGAACAATGTATGTATGATTATGATTATATTAATGAAGGGGATCTTTTACTTATTTCATTGTGCTTGAAAAGATTCTTATGTTTGTCATATGCTAAATTATTAGTAATACAAAATAAACAAGAAAAGTATTTGAAATTAAAAAGGATCTATTCAACCCCCCTTCTAGATCTATTGTGCCTACTGAGAACTAACACTTTGATCTAGAGTTAGAGCAGCTTGATGTGAAGACAGCTTTTTTTTATGGTGATTTGGAGGAAGTGATATTCATGGAGCAGCCTGAGGGGTTCAAGCAGCCGGAGACTGAGCACATGGTTTGCAGGTTGAAGAAATTATTGTATGGGCTGAAATAGTCTCCAAGACAATGGTACAAGAAGTTTGATTCCTTCATGATCCGGATCGAGATCACTCGATGTAAGTATGATTGTTGTGTTTATGTGAAGATTCTTGAGGATGGTTCCTGTTAATGCTAAGATCTTTTCAAGCGCCTCAATCACGTAAAGTACATTCAATCCTGCACAATAAACACGATAATAATAAAAGCTCGATTTTTCGACCGTCGGGGATAAATCTCCGTGAGAGTCAAGACAAAGCGATCACAAGGTTAACAATGGAAGAAAATAATATCTAGTATTTTGAGAGAGAGAAATATCAGTTACCTTTTCTCGTGTGACATCCTTGCCTACATATACTCACACTTTCGGTTTCTAGTGCCACCCACTACCACCCTTCCCATACGACCCCTACCATGGTGATCTCAAATTGATCGCATAAAGCCCCACCTATTCCATCCCATCACTATTTGCCACCGTCAGCCGACTAGATCCCATTCACATTAATGCCTTGCAGACATATCAGTTAACAGCTATCTTGGTCATCATTACCGGTCAAAGCCCAAATGAAAACATTATTTACCCATTGGCTTCAGCCCAATGACTAGGCCCAATATTACCATGACTCAATTAGAGATAATCCAAAGGATTCTGCCCAGAGGTCTGGCCCAGTACCCATAAAATATCATGGCCCAACAGTTCCCATATTTTTCTGTTACTGTATGTGGATGATATGCTTATTGCTGCGAAGAGTATGGTTGAAGTTAACAGGTTGAAAACCTTGTTGGGAAAGGAGTTTGACATGAAGGATTTGGGTGCTGCTAAGAAAATACTTGGGATGGAGATTCTCAAGGATAGGACAGCTGGTAAGTTGTGGTTGTCACAGAAAAATTATGTGGAGAAAGTGTTGGAGAGGTTTAGTATGGCTAATGCTAAACAGGTCAACACTTCATTGGTAAGTCACTTCAGGTATTAATGTCTCCAAATGTTAATATGGAGGATTTGCCCCCAAGATCGGTTAGGACAAGTGACTTATCTTTAGAATGGGCGAGGTTATTAGTCAAGGTGGAGATTTGTTTGAACTTGTGACTCATAACTTAGAAACTACTGAAAAAGGCTAGTGTGAAGTGTAATGGAATGAAGCGACTTACACTAGCTCATCGTGGTCGAACCAAGAAGGTCATGGAGGGGGGGGGGGAAGAGCCCTCAAAGGTAATATGGTAGTGGTGAAGGTGGCGCCGCGCCAAAGGTAAGGTTAGGCGCAAGGCGCGCCAGGCTTGATGAAAGTTCTACGTGATGTGGTATGGCTATGCTATTGGTGGTGATCCGAAAGGCAGACACGGGCATGGCATGTCGGTACAGACTAAGTTTTAATGGTTTATTTTTTGAAAGGACATTATGGGTATTTGAGCCATAATATGAAGTAGAGTTGTAATAGGATTAGTAGCTATAAATACTATCTATTGTAAATACTTAAGTAACTAAAATCATCAAAAACAATAAGCCGCATGTGGAGTACCTAAATTGGGAAACCACGTAAATCTTTGTATTAATTCTCTATTGTCGTGTGCTTGTGTGATCTTAATTCTAACATGTCGAAATTAAAATTTTTTGTTGTAGTGAATTAAAAAAAGAGAAAAATCGAACTAGGGAAAATAAAACCAGTAAAAGAATGATAAAAATCAAATACTGAAAACTTCACTTTTTTATACTAAAAGTTGAAAGTGATGCAACCCCGACTAACTATTTGGTGCATTAATAAAACTAGGTATATAGGGTTATAGTTTGAGTTGTGTAAAAGATAAAAGAGCTAGTATGCATGTGAAGATAGTTATGAACTTGTTCTCTCAATAATCTTGCTTGACCAGTTTATGGAGGCTATTTAATGGCCGAAGCACCATCTCTATTTAAATTCCATGACAGCAGGTTTAACATGTACAAATCATCTTGTGGTGCCAAAGGTGGCTGTTAAAAGATGCTATTTTTCTGGAATGCTCTAAAGCTATCTACTTCCTCGATTCTAAAATTACAATATAATTGTAAAATAATAATTTTTAAAGAAATTAGAATCCCCTCCCTTATGTACTCTGTACTGAAGAGTAACTAGAACCAATTCAATCTACCTAAAAAAATATAATAATGATGACGTAATAATACTCAATTAACTAAATAAAAATAATGAAATTTTATAGTATATATATATATATATATATATATATATATATATATATATATATATATATATTTTGGGAAGCATACTCCCCTAATTTGTTATAGGACGATGTTGACCACACACACAAAATCATCAATTTCTCGAAAAACTAAAGTAGAAATATATACTGTCCAACCAAGTGTTCATCAACTTCCACGGTTCCACCATCAAAGTGGTGGAGCCTCCACTGTCCATCACCAGAGAGAGTGAGAGTGACATTTCTAGAGAAAATATTAATCCTATCCAACGTCTGGTAGGATCGGTAATGAAAAAACAACAGCAGCCAGCAAGATCTAATTAAATCGTAATTAATTAATTAAATGGTTATATATAGTAGTTATTGTTACAGTTTAATTAAATGATATCTAGATTACAATTAATGAAAGATAATAACCAGAAACGGAAATTACTCTTAACCGTATTCATAGTATGATCCTCTCTCTCTCTCTGGCTATGCACTGGTATTAATCTATTAATAATCAATTATCCTTTTTCAAATCATATTGCTAGAGCAAAAATGATATTCTAAAAATAAATATATGTTTAGTGATATTTTTATAATTATTATAACTATACTTAATATTTTAAGTGACAATTATTACTCTACTAACAATATTTTTGCTTTATAATATCAATCGTCTTTTCAAAACTTATTTTATATTGTAAAAGTAAAAATAAAGTTGTCAGACAACGATAATTTTATAATTGTTCTAATAACACCAACACTTTAAGTAACATTTTTTTTTCTTACAATTTGCTTTTCAAAATTGATAAATATATAAAATCACTTCATTCCTGTATATATGTATCCTACAAGCCCGCTACTTCATTTCAAAATTAATTATAAATATATATTGGGACGAGGGTGTTAGTATTTATACTTTATGATTTTAATGATGACAATGTTTATATGGATTAAATTGATTTTATATTGGTTTATAATTTAATTGAGTCATGTTAATCAAATATTTTCATGCATATTAATATAATAATTTGCATAGATTATTGCATGGATTAATATTACACTTTATATGCTAGCCCACAAAAATTACTGCAGGTTGGTGTAAGTAAAACAAGTTGGTTTATTTTTGTCTCATACTTTAAGTTTTTATAAACTACAATATATATATATATATATATATATATATATATATATATATATATATATATATATATGTTTATATCTAAATCACATTTTGGTATGAAGACAAATTCAAATTTGAATTGGAGTATTTTAAGGAGATTGAAAATCGGTGTTGGATTTATAATGTGTTTGTGCAACTGGAATTTACATCTAATGCATTTAATATTCCTTAAATTTCTCATATTTAATTGTCAAGTTATATCCTTCCATATATATATATATATATATATATATATATATATATATATATATATATATATATATATATATTGAGTTACCAATTTATACGTGTTCCGGGAGATTTTTTAGGAATTGATTTTATTAAGGATTCTCATGTAAAGTTGATAGAGCAGTTATTTTTTATATGCTAACTGCTAATAGGACTCTTTCAGCTAGTCTTTGTATTTTATTTGACTACTTCATACATAGCTTTTCCCTTATCTACTGAGGCTGTTATTACTAACGATTCATATCCTAATTCAATTAAAAAGTAATAGCCGTTGCTTGGAAGAATTGGAACGTTACATGTCATAGTCGTTGTTTCTACTCCTTTATATATATATACCGCTTTGCTTTAAGCATCGAAGCACAAAAGACCGCAGTAACGTAAACTTCAAAAAGCTATCCGAGATACACAAATTATCATATCACTCTTTTTAGTCTTGGTTTATGTTGTTCTTGTATTCCTTATTTCATATCTATTGTAAACATAGTACAAGTCTAGGTTGGCTTGGGATTTTTATTTTAGTAATATTTAGTCTGTACAACGAAGGTATCAAAGTCTCAGAGGTGAGAGGTGTTGCAGAGGCGTAAAGGGGGCAGAGGTGTCCAATCGATCGTCGTTGTAACAGGGAGTTATTTACTTTGTAATTGCTGAGTATTATTCTAATAAAGCGAGTCTCCAATCCTAGTTGGGATTGGACGTGGATTAGGCTATTAGACTAGATAATAGGGGCTGAACCACGTAAAAATCTTGGTGTGATTTACTATTCTTTTGTTTCTGTTTTAAGCTTTAAAATTCTTCAGTTTTTGGTTTAAAATTGTGGCCAAAATTTATACTAAAACAAACAGGTATTAGTTGTCCGTTTTTAACGGACGAAGAATATAACTAATACGGACAGGGTTAAATCGTCCGATTATAGCCTGCAGTAGTAAACTTTAAAAATTGACCATTGTAGATCACTTTTGGGTATTTACACCTATTCACCCCCCCTCTAGGTGTGCTTATTACATAATTTCATTTGGTATCAAAGCTTGGCTCTACTAATATTGATCGTTGTAGGTCTTAGGTGAAGATCCTATGGCACACCTAAACTTTCAAGAAGGTCAGTCTACAAGTAGGCCACCGCTGTTATTCGGAAGTGAAAACTTCAACTTTTGGAAGTTTAGAATGAAGATTTTTCTTAAAAGAGACCTATGGGAATGGTGGGTTATTGAAAATGAACCTGTCATTCCTAGACATGATGATGGCAAACCAAAGGCTCTCATGGAGATGGATGCAAACGAAAGCTATATGTTTTCCTACAACTCAAGAGCCATGAACACCTTGCTAAGTGGAATGGTCCAAGTTGAAATTGATAAAGTATCATCGTGCAACACAGCAAAAAAAATGTGGGACACTATTTTGATGAGTCGTGAAGGTACTTCAAAAGTCAAAGAGGTGAAGTTAAGTATGCTAATGCAAGACTATGAGTTATTCAAGTTAGAAAAAGGATGAAATAATTAATGAATCTCAAGGGAGATTCCTCACTCTTATGAACTCTCTAAGTATGCTCGGCCGAAAAATTGATCAAAGGGAGATAAATAGAAAGATACTTAGAGTTATGCCCAAACGGTTCGCACCAAAAGTTACAACTCTTCAAGACTCAACTACAATCAGTTCGATGGAAACTCTAACTTTGTTTGGAGAGCTTGAACAATTCAAAAATCAACTAAAGAGGTATGATGAAGAGGATGAAGCACCAATAAAGAAAACATTGGCACTTCAAGTCGAGAGCAACAATGAAAGTAATCACGAAGATCTTGATGAAGAAATTGAAATGCTCTCAAGAAAACTCGAGAGACTACTTCAAAGGAAAAAAATAAAGGAAAAATCAAAAAGGTAGTTCAACTCCAGTGAGCAAGTCCAAAATGAAACAAGGAGAAGAAAATGTCCAACTCTGTTTCATGGGACTAGAAAATGATTATCAACTTGAGGTAACAAATTTTCATAAATTAAGCTTTTGAAATATCTATACCTGATTATATTGCTTTACAAAATGAAAATCAACAGCTCAAAAAGAAAACTGCTTATTTTAAGAATTGTGTAGATGAGCTACTGAATGAAGTTAAGTCGCTTATTAAAGAAAGAAAAGAAAATAAATATCTTAAAAATGAAAATGAAGTGTTAAAAGAAAATTTAAAAATGAGAGATGCATGCATAGATGCTTTTAATGATGGGAAAATGATGAATGTTATGATAATAATATAACAAATGCAAAAATAGCATCTTTAAAAAATGATCTTGCTAAATTTTTGCAAGGAGAAGAGAATCTAAATATTATGTTAGGGGCACAAAGGTCTAGTCCTGATAAACAAGGAATTGGGTATAATCCTATTAAAAATGTGAAAAATAGAACTAATGATAATATTAAAATGATTGAGACTAAATGTGACGCCCCCAAAATAGGTATACATCACCCATCTTGAGTCGCCAAATACATGGAACAAAATTCAAATACAACTTAATTATACAACAGTCATGTAAAATAAGACAAAACATAGCTGAGATTTTAAACAAGAATATTGTCATCTACACAATATCCACACTCAATGGTGTCCTCATTATAATTATTATCACATTATTCCGTAGAATAGTGAGAACTACTAAAGCCATTTATCCCGGACCATCACTCCATTCCCCGACTGTCTCAAACTATATTCTCATTTCACAAGAGAACAATGAAAGAAAGGGTGAGCTCAACTAGCCCAAGAAGAAATATTATGATTAAGATAATGCAGAATAAATTATCCTTAGCCTTCAACAGTATAACAACTGATAGAATACAATAGACAACAAGTTTTAGATCAACAACTGCAACGGAATAAGCAATCCATTAGAAGAGTCAAGTAGAGCATAAAATCTACTATCTTCTATGATTTAAAAAGTTTTTCATCAACTTTATCATTGAGACTCAGCTTAATAAATAAAATCAAATCATCCCTACACCACGGCCAAGGATATTCATGTAATCATCAACGGTCATGATTATACCGAATAATCCCTGGTTATAATCATACTAACAACTGTCCATCAATGAACTACAAGTCAATGAAGACTTTTACCACATCATTCGTTACATTACGGTCATGATAATTATACTGAATAATCCCTGGTCATAATCATACCAAGTCCATCTATGCACGTAAGCCAAAGATGACTTTCATCACAATATAAGCATGAGGATGATGACAATGATATAAGCAATAATCAACCGAAATCAAATCAAACAAAATCAAGGATAAATATTAAAGACTTTAAATTTATCCAGAGTTTAAAAATATCCAAATTGTCAACATGATATTGCTTTGTAGAGTAAAATTCAAGAACAATATTCATGTACCAAAAATAATTTGGACAGAAAAGAATATATTTTTTGGGTAAATAGTACAACGTGAATAGTATTTCGAGAATAGTACTCCGGTATGAAAAGTACCCAAATACCCAAGTGAATAATATTCAGATGAATAGTAACCCGTGAATAGTAACTCATGAATAGTACTCCGACACGAAAAGTGCCCCAAATACCCGAGTGAATAATACTAGAGTGAATAGTAACCGGGTGAATAGTAATCCGTAAATAGTAACTCGTAAAAAAAATACCAAAGAAAATGATATTCCATGACGAGTACAAAAGAAATGATATCTCATACGAGTATATTATATTATACGAAACTGTAAATGGATTTTCATCCGCCATGCGGTAATCCACGTAGACAGATCATTTCCACAATTTAATAAGGAATGAATACAAAGGATCATTCACCATGCATGCGGTAATCCACATAGATAAGTTATTCTAACAAAATAATAAAGAATGGAATAACAAAAGAATTCACTGTGCATGCGATAGATCAAGCATGCATGAGTTATTCCAATGAATAATAAATAATGGAACCAGTCATGTGTAATCCGCATGCATGTGATATTCCAAATGTAATAATAAAGAATGGAATAATAATGAGAATTCACTGCATGCGATAGATCGCATGCATAAAAGTTATTCCAACAAAAAAATAAATAATGAAACCAGTCATGCGTAATTCGCGCATGCACGTGATATTCCAAATGTAATAATAAAGAATGGAACTGTGTCATGCAGAATCCGTGATAGATAAGATATTCAATAGAATAATAAAGAATGGAATAACAACAGAATTGTGCATGCGATAGATCGCATACGCAGAGTTATTCCAATGTAATAATAAAGAATAGAATAACGGAAGAATTTCACCATATATGCAGATTTGATAGACAAAGTTATTCCAACATAATAATAAAGAATGGAATAACAACACTTACAAGTATTGAAAGAAAATAACTCTCTTCATGAATACGAAAGAATAATACCCCTTACACAATAATGATATCCCTTACAACTGTTGAACGAAAATAATATTCCAATGAATATTTAACGAAGATAATATTCCTACGAATATTGAACGAAGATAATATTCTTTAAGAATATTGAGCGGAAATAATATTCATACGAATATGAAAAATAATATCTCTTCAGAATATGAAATAAATAATGCCCCTTACCTTAGATGAAAACTGGATATTGGAATAGTGAGGTAGCAGACTTCTCTTCTTCTTTCTCTCTATAATAATTGCTCTATAGCTTTAGTGAATTGGTGAGAAATGAAGGAAGAATGAGCTTCTATTTATAGAAAAATATATTTTTGATAATTGCACGTTTTGGGGCTCGAAATATTACAGTATAATACCTTCCTCTTTTTCTTCATTTTTAATTTAGTCATGCAAGTATTATCAAACTTGTACCACCTCCCCTAATAGTAAATAATGTGAATCAAAAGTTCAATCATGTGAATCAATAGTTATAATCATGTGAAAATATGAATTACAGTATAGTACCTCCATCTATATCTCCATTTTTAACTTAGTCATGCAAGTATTATCAATCTTGCACCACCTCCCCTAATAGTACAAGAATGTGAATCAATAATACACACATGTGAATAAATAGTTATAATCATGTGAATTAATAGCAATTAATTGCTCATTTATCCGGTTAATTACCCGATTGGTCAATATAACCTTATGACATCAATTATTATCGAAATAAATGTCAATTTTCACTAATACTAATAATTCCAACACAATGGAACTATCAATTTCATCTTTAATCAACACAAACTTATTCATCATTAATATTATAATCCATAATATTTAACAACCAGGTCCTTCCCAAGAAAGAGGGGCTTTCCAATAAGGATTTCTCCCTATTAGCGCGCATTTAGGTGACCAAACCTCTCCTCGACAGAACTTCTAGACATTGTTAATTATGCAAATAACAACATGAATAACTTGTCATCTCAATTATTGATTTAATAAACTAAAATATTATGCAGATGATACTGTGACAATAATTGAATAAAACTGAGTGACTTCTCACGTAAGCATCAATAATCAATACCGTGTGCTACTATGCAACCACGCGTATTACTATACTTTATCACCGATTATTTTATGACAACTTATTTACTTTAAAAAAATTTCACATATCACCCTTAACTTTAACATTTTATCAATCTAACCATTTACTAAATAGAATAATTATAAGAAAATTGAATACTTTTATTTCATAAAATTCGGGGTCTCACAGTAAACCAAGGTTTAAACCACTTTATTGTTCACCGTTTGTTACTTGTAAAAAATGTGGTTTTAAAGGTCATTTTGATTCTAATTGTAATAAAATTAGAATAAAACAAATTTGGGTAAAGAAATGTGATTTATATGCTACTAACCCAAAAGGACCCAAAAAGATTTGGGTACCAAAAAGGTAGAGACTATTTGTTTATTTTGTAGATGTTTCAAGGTCAAAAAGGAGACGAATAGTAGTTACCCATAAATTATTTTGTGAAATTTGTAAGTACCTCATTAGATATATGGATTTTCTAATACAAGGGTTCATAATATTATTTATTCTAAAGTTTTTATTGTGCTAAATGTTCCATATTTAATACACGTGACAATCATGATGAGGAATCTGTACATGTAATTTTTTTTAATGAACTTAACCATGATCTGTCAAAAGAAGAGAATTAGGATTATGTAGAAAATAATAATTTGAGTCGTAGAAGCCAAACTGCTAAATTCGGAGAGCCTAAGCCGTCCGAATTAGAAGGAAAGACAGCTGAAATCAGATAGTCTAAGTCGTCCGAATCAAAAGGAAAGACAGTTGAAATCGTGGAAATGACTGACCGTCCGCTTTTAGTAGAAAACTAAGACACGCAGACAACAAAAAATGTATACCGGCACTGCTCGATTTAGAAGAAAAATCAGATACATAATTTGATATATCACAGTTTGATAACGAACATATGACCACTGCCAAGCTTCCTAGATCATGACGAACTGTGAGAAATCATCCCCCAAATTTGATTATAGGTGACCGCCACATTGGATGATCAAAAGAAGTGTTTTTGAAGAGATTTGATTATAAAAATCGAAAATCGAAAACTACAGAAAACATATAGCAAGCTTACTATTGGTAACAATAATGTTGATATATAGGTAACAAATCACAAATGTATGATCGTATTGTTTACTTGCTATATGTGATTTTGTTATAAACTTGCTCCAATGATATTCTTTATCTTTGAACTTATTCTTTTAATATTGACAAATGGGGCGAGATAACTATTTAGCTAAATTGATATGAATTAATTTTTGTTGATAACAAAGGGGGAGTGATATTTGGGGAGTGATGATTATGTTTTAATCAACTTGCGCTTAATGATTTATTTTTGATAATGACAAAGGGGGAGAGATATGATATTTGAATCAAGTCATTTTTTTGCTCATTAATATGCATAAATTTAGGGGGAGCCTTATAGATAGAGGAAGTATATAAATTCAAAAGATAATATATTGTCATCATAAAAAAAGGGGAGAATGTTAGTAGTTATACTTTGTGGTTTTAATGATGACAATGTTTATATGGGCTAAATTGATTTTATATTGACTTATAATTTAATTGAGTCATGTTAATCAAATATTTTCATGCATATTAATATAATAGTTTGCATGGGTTATTGCATGGATTAATATTACACTTTATATGCTAGCCCACAAAAGTTACTGCAGGTTGGTGTAAGTAAAACAAGTTGGTTTATTTTTGTCTCATGCTTTCAGTTTTTATAAACTACAATATATATATATATATATATATATATATATATATGTTTATATCTAAACCTATTTTGGTATGAAGACAAATTCAAATTTGAATTGGAGTATTTTAAGGAGATTAAAAATCTGGTGTTGGATTTATAACAGGTTTGTGCAGCTGAAATTTACATCTAATCTATTTAATATTTCTTAAATTTCTCAAATATATTTAATTGTTGGGTTATATCCTTCCAATATATATATATGTTATCTGTTATATATATATTGAGTTACCAATTTATATGTGTCTGAGAGATTTTTTAGGAATTGGTTTTATTAAGGATTCTCATTTAAAGTTGATGGAGCAATTATTTTTTATATGCTAACAGCAGTTGCTGTTTTAAAGGGATCATGCTAACTGCTAATAGGACTCTTTCAGCTAGTCTTTGTATTTTATTTAACTACTTCATATCGGTTTTCCCTTATCTACTGAGGCTGTTATTACTAACATTCATATCCTATTTCAATTAAAAAGTAATAGTCGTTGCTTGGAAGAATTGGAACGTTAGTCGTTGCTCTACTCCTTTATATATATACTGCTTTGCTCGGCATTGGAAGCACAAAAGACTGCAGAATAGAAACTTCAAAAAAGCTATCTGAGATACACACAAATTATCATATCACTCTTTTAGTCTTGGTTTACAGTGTTCTTGTATTCCTTATTTCATATCTATTGTAAACATAGTACAAGTCTAGGTTGGCTTGGGGTTTTTATTTTAGTAATATTCAATTGCATAACGAAGGTATCAAAGTCTCGAGAGGTGAGAGGTGTCAGCAGAGGTGCAAATGGGGGGAAGGTGTCCAATCGATAAATCGTTGTAACAGGAGTTATTTACTTTGTAATTGTTGAGTATTATTTTAATAAAGCGAGTCTCCAATCCTAGTTGGGATTGGACGTGGATTAGGCTACTAAACTAGAGGATAGGGGTTGAACCACGTAAAAATCTTGGTGTGATTTACTATTTTTTTGTTTCTGTTTTAAGCTTTAAAATTCTTCAGTTTTTGGTTTAAAATCGTGACCAAAATTTATACTAAAACAGACAGGTATTAGCTGCCCGTTTTTAATAGACGAACAATATAACTAATACGGATAGGGTGAAACCATCCGATTATAGCATGCAGTAGTAAACTTTAAAAATTGACCATTATAGATCACTTTTGGGTATTTACACTTATTCATCCCCTCTAAGTGTGCTTATTACAGAATTTCAAAGGGTTGGATCAGGTCATGACATATTGTACAAATTTTTCTTGAATTGACCTTTTTATTTTATTTATTTTTTATGCTTTGATTAATGATATAAAGATCAATCCAATCCATTAGGGTTAGGGTTAGGGTTAGACAAGGCCCGACAAGATAGGTAGAAATTGTTACTTTTTTTGGCATTATTGTACTTAATTAAAAAGTGATGTTCCATATTACTATAAATTAAGGAAGAATGTCTTGCATGTGCCATATAGCAAGTGCACGAATCAAGTAAACGAATTAATAAGATGTTCCTTCTCCCATGGACTTTTTGAATTATAGATTTGTTAGTATATTTGCTTTTTGCCGAAAAATTATGCTAATTTTAATTTTTTTTTTATCAAATATGTCTCAAATAAATATATTTTATGACATAATCAATCACAATAAATATATTTAATCAATATAATGGTGTATATCATTTGACATAAAAAAATTTAAGATTCCTAACATTAAGTTTTGCCCAAAAAAAAAAGGAAGAATAATTAATTAATTATTGGAAAATATAGAATAACAATATAATAAACAAACTATTTTTAAGGGAGTGGGAAAATCATTTATTTTGTTTCTAAAATGAGAGTTTCATTTGATTTATATATATATATATATATATATATATATATATATATATATATATATTATTTTCTTTTACGGTTACTATTTTTGTATATTGCATCTCATCATTTTTTCCCCCCTCTTTCACTTTTTTTTTATAAGCAAAAGAAAAATTCATTAATGAAAACCAAGTACTTATATCAGATTTATATCCAAAAGATTTGGATATACACATAGAAAAACAATCAGAAGAATCTATCCCCAAGAAAAAAAATCAAAAACAAAGCTAAGGTTCATGCATGGTTTGAGATCATTTTTTGAACATTTATTCTAATCTCATTTTATCCTTACTAGCTAGTCTCACTGTTGCACGTGCAATTATTGTAAAAATATAATAAAAGTTTTATCATATTTTAGGGAGAGAATAGAGTTAAAAAATGAAGGACAAAATTATAATAAAACTAAACTTGTGAAAATTAAAAGAGAAAGAAAATTACACGTGACAGTCTCAAGAAGGCAATTACTTTTCTCCCTAAATTACATGTGACACAATCTCAAGAAGATAATTACTTTTCTCCCTTTTCCTTTATAATATCGATAGATTTTATTTACACAATATAACAATATCTATATTTTTCTCTCTCCTCACATGTATATAGTTATAATTAAGTATAGCAATTAGTTAATCTAGCTTTATATTTTCTTATTAGTCAAATCCAATAAGAAAACATCAATTAATATACCCAGTCAAAGTCATCAATTTAAGTTTTAATCAGTTCATGTGTATCATTTATCTAATATAAACACCTTTCACATTATTTTGCACCATGCACTTGAAGTTCTATTAAATGCTTCATTTTGTTTACTTACTAATTAATTGAACATTAGCTAATTTTTGTTGCTTAATAATAATATTAATAAGCTGCTGCCGATCGAGGTTTCCATAAGTGATTGAATATGATGGTTCTTCGATTGTTTGAGTCTTTGAGGCGGTGTTTGATTTGTATCTTAATACATCTTAACAGTCCATCTTTTAATGATTCTTAACAACTCATATATTTGTATTAAGAGGTCATATGAATAGTTAAGATACAAATATAGAAGATCTCTTAATAAAAATGTAAGACCCCAAATAATTAATAAATAAAATTTAATTTCCTCTAATTATTATTTTGAAATAGTAAGGGTTGATGTGATTAATGTGGATAGTTATGGGTAAAATACGCAAATATTTCAAAATAAACAAGTGGTTATAAAATATTCATTGTTGTCGGAGAATATTCGTTTGGTCGTGGAATATTTGTATCTTTGTCGGGAATATTTAAATGCGACCATGCAACCATGTGTGGGCCCCATAACGGAAAGCTATTGGAGGAAGAAAACGACAAATATAAGTTGTTTAAAAATAATGGCGTAGTTGTTACCGTTTACACTGTTGGAATACCCGGTGGTTAAAACACAGTAATACGCGTTGTTGCACAATACCACACGGTATTGCACCAATTATTGACTCTTACGTAAGAACGCATTACTCCATAATGGTTACAGTAATTACTGTTCAGTATTTTATTTTATTGATTCAATAATTGTTGCGTTAATATTTTATATTGCTGTTGTTTCAATAATTGTCATTACACAGTATTTTTCATTATCGAAACAATAATTCATATTATCTGAATAATATTATTAGATAACATTATTGGCAATGTCTAGAAAGTTCATCAAGGAGAGGTTTGGTCACCTAATCATGGCGCCATGAGGAGAAATTCTTATTGGAAAGCCCCCTCTTTCCTAGGAACTGTCGGTTGTCAATATTGTGATTCTGTAATATTATTTGTGAATAATTAATTATTGATTCATATGATGAGGAAAATATTGATTTTATATGGATATAGATGGAGAAAATTTTTAATGTGACAATTGTTGAAAATTAAAATTTTATCTTTTCTGATAAAATAATTCATTTAAAAATATTATTATATTTTAATAATATAATAATTGTGATATTTTTACAATGAATGTGTGATATCTGATATCTGAGGAGAAAGAGTATTTTTTGTTGCAATAAATGTTTAAAACATGTTAAACATGTCTCGTGGACCCATTTATTCGATCGAAATTTGATTATACTTTGAAAAATCGCTTCGTTTATGGATTTTGGTCATTTTCTGTTGGGAATTTAGAAAAACTTTCTTCGCAAAGTTGTAGAGAATTGAATTTCCTATAAAAACACGCGAGATTCGATTTTTCTGATAAAAGAGCTATTTATTATGAATTATTGAAGTTAGAAGAACCGAAATAATTAATTTTGGAAGTTTAAAATATTTAAAAAATAGGAAAAACGTTTTTGTGTTGATTAGCCTCATGAAACACATGCTAGTGGCTGAATTCAGATGATTCAAAGTGTGCGTAGGAAATTGTAATATATATAATATTATTATATTAAATTTTCTGCTTTGGTGTTCTAAGTATTTTCCTATAAATAGGGTGCTTAGGTTAGAATTGAAAATTACACCAGAAACTTAAGTTTTCTCTCTCTATATTATCGAGCGTATTCTTGTGAGTATTTTGAGTATACTTTGAGTATTCTTTTGGTGTCTGAGATTCTTATTCACGATATCGATAATTATTCACGATATCTGATCTTATTCACGAATAATAAGACTTATTCATTGAAAAATGAAAATTTTTCTTTTCAGTCAAAATATCTATTGTGGATACTAGCTTTAATTGTATCCATGTTTTGATCATTCTTGAATTTTACACCACTATGATTATTTTGAGGTATTTTTGGACGTGGATAAAACAAAGTACTGAATCCTTAATCCTTAATCCTTGTCATTTTGTTTCACCGGATTCGTTTCTTTAAAAATATTTTCATTATCCTCGGTCTTAAATGATGATATTATTGAATATCTTTGGCTGTGTAGTGCAAAGATGAATGGTTTCGATGAATATATTTGGCTCAGAGTGCAAAGATGAATGATTTACGATGAATATCTTTGGCCGTAGTGCAAAGATGAGCAGTGTTTAGATGAACATGACTAATTGGTGAATGTCCTTGGCTCAGTAGTGCAAGGATGAATATATGATTCAGGATATATATTGATTGATGTTACAGGAAAAAAAATAGACGATGAACTTTAAAATTTCATACATAGAAGATAGTAGTTTGCATTCTCTACTTAACTCTTCTAATGAATTATTATTTCAGCTATGAATATTGATTTAAAACTTGTTGTCTATTGTATTCTATTATATTTTTTCCTGTTGAAGACTAACGATAATTTTGTTGTATATTATCTTAGTCATAATATTCTTTTCTTTGGGCTAGTGAGCTCACCCTTTTCCTTTTGTTCCATTTTTCTTCTCGGGAGGCGAGAATATAAGCGATGCATGAAAGCCTGGGTATGGAATGAAGGTTCTAGGGAGAGTTGTTTAGTAGTCCTCACCATTGTTGTAAAATAATGTATCAATAATTATGATGAGGATTTATTTGTATGTGGATATTGTCTAGATGGCAATATCTCGTATTTAAACTCACAATTTTACTATTGTAATAATAAAGTTGTAGTTGTTTCGCACTGCATGTATTGACAACCTCGAGAATGGGTGATGTATACCTATTTTGGGGGTGTCACAGTTGATATCGAGCTTAGGGATATGATCCGTGGCGGAGATCGGGGAATAGAACTAGGAGGGGAGAGACGAGTAAATCCTTTCGCTAGTGTGTCCTACCTAAGCTTATTTGTTAGTTGGTCAAGATATATGGGATATTATGTAATATATTGATTTCCTTAATTAACCCTTGTTTTATGATGAGATTTGAGAATGTCATTCGAGAATATTACAAGTGGAAATGAGGCCCAGTGGAGACGCTCTTTGTACTCACCAACGAGGAGAACGTGCAACAGGCTGGTAATGTTCCTCCTGTGAACAACACCACGGAGCAGATGATGAACGAAGGGATGTTTAGAAGCTTTTTGCAGTTCATGAAAAATCAGACGAGGGAGACTCGTGTTCAAAACATAGGAGGAAATGATAGCAATTCACGGGTTGTCACAGCCAAGCAGTTCAAAGAGTTGGGACCACCAATGTAAGACCCCAAATTATTAATAAATGAAATTTATTTTCCTCTATTTATTATTTTGAAATAGTAAGGGTTGATTTGATTAATGTGGTTAGTTATGGATAAAATGCGCAAATATTTTAAATAAGCAAGTGGTGATATAATATTCATTATTGTCGGAGAATATTTGTTTGGTCGTGGAATATTCGTACTGTTGGAGAATATTAAATACGACCAGCAATGCCAAATGACCATATGTGGGCCCCATAACTGAAAGCGATTGGAGGAAGAAAACGACAAGAATAAGTTGTTTAAAAATAACTGGCGTAGTTATTATCATTTTATTTGTTGGAATACCCTTGGTGGTTAAAACACTAATACGCGTTGTTGCACAAGAAGAGATACTGCAGTATTGCACCAATTATTGATTCTTACGTAAAGAAGGCATTCCTCAATAATTATTACGATAATTATCATTATTCAAGATTTTATTTTATTGATTCAATAATTCACGCATTGATATTTTATATTATTGTTGTTTCAATAATTGTCATTACGGTATTTTTCATTATCGAAGCAATAATTCATATTATCTGAATAATATTATTAGATAACATTATTGGCAATGTCTAGAAAGTTACATCTAAAGAGAGGTTTGGTCACCTAATTGCGCCAAGAAGGAGAAATTCTTATTGGAAAGCCCCTCTCTGAACCGCACTGGTTGTCAATATTGTGATTACGTAATATTATTTGTGAATAATTAATTATTGATTCATATGATGAGAAAAATATTGATTTTATGTGGATATAGAGAGAAAATTTTAATGTGACAAATGTTGAAAATTGAAATTTTATCTTTTTCGATAAAATAATTCATTTAAATATATATATTATTATATTTTAATAATATAATAATGGTGATATTTTACAACGAATGTGGGATATATGAGTATACGAGGAGGAAGAGTATTTTATTGCAATAAATGTTTAAAACATGTTAAACATGTCGGTGGACCCCATTTATCGATGAAATTTGATTATAACTTTGTAAAATCGCTTGGTTTGTGGATTTCGGTCAATTTTTGTTTAGAATTTGGAAAAACTTTCTTACGCAAAGTTGTAGAGAATTGAATTTCCTATAAAAATTTGCGAGATTCGAATTTTCTGATAAAGGGCTATTTATTATGAATTATTGAAGTTCTGGAGTTCCGAAATAATTGATTTTTTGGAAATTTAAATTATTTTATAAAAGAAAAACGTTTTTTTTACTTGTTCTAGAAGGGAGCATGTGGGAAATGCTGGAAATTGAAATCTAGAATGAGTACATAGAATATTATATATATATATATATATATATGGCGTTCTAAGCATTTTCCTATAAATAGGGTGTTTAGGTTAGAATTGAAATCACACCAGAAACTGAAGTTTTCTCTCTCTATATTATCGAGAGTATTCTTGTGAGTATTTTGAGTATACTTTGAGTATTGCTATACGGTGCAAGTTCAAGTCATAGCCTATATCCGTTGTTTCAACTGTAAATCTTGTCTCTTCGAGGTAATGGATATTATTTTTTTAAAAATGATATTATTTCTCCAATATCATTATGCCAAAATATTGGTTGAAACTTTTTATCAAATTTGGAACTTTTTCATGTCGGGTTACTATTCATGAGTTACTTATTCACGAGTTACTATTCATGAGTTCTTATTCACGAGTTCTTATTCATGAGTACTATTCACGAAGCGTGAAGATGTTTTTTTTTTATGAAATTTCTATCTTTTGGTGTGAGATTCTTTTATTTCACGATATCAAGACTATTCACGTATATGACATTATTCGAATACTTGCACTATTCATGAAAAATGAAATTTCTTCTTTTCGTCAAAATATCTATTCTAGATACTAGCTTTGATTGTATCCATGTTTTGATCATTCTTGAATTTTACACCACTATGATTATTTTGAGGTATTTTTGGATATGGATAAAACAAAGTACGAATCCTTAATCCTTAATCCTTGTCATTTTGTTTCTTTGGATTCGTTATTTAAAAATATTTTCATCATCCTCGGTCTTAAATGATGATATTATTGAATATCTTTGGCCCAGTAGTGCAAAAGATGAATGATTTATGATGAATATCTTTGGCACGTAGTAGTGCAAAGATGAATGATTTCGATGAATATCTTTGGCCCGTAGTGCAAAGATGAGCAGTGTTTAGATGAACATGACTAATGTTGGTGAATGTCCTTGGCTCAGTAGTGCAAGGATGAATATATGATTCCGGATATATATTGATTGATGTTGGGGATAAAAAAATAGGCGATGAACTTTAAAATTCATACATAGAAGATAGTAGTTTGCATTCTCTACTTAACTCTTCTAATGAATTATTATTTCATTGCGAATATTGATTTAAAACTTGTTGTCTATTGTATTCTATTAGATTTTTTTCCTGTTGAAGACTAACGATAATTTTGTTGTATATTATCTTAGTAATAATATTCTTTCTTGGGCTAGTTGAGCTCACCCTTTTCCTTTTGTTCCATTTTTCTTCTCGGAGGCGAGAATGTAGCGATTCTTAGTCGGGGTATGGAATGAAGGTTCTAGAGAGAGTTGTTTAGTAGTCCTCACCATTTTTGTAAAATAATGTATCAATAATTATGATGGGGATTTATTTGCGTGTGGATATTGTCTAGATGGCAATATCTGTATTTAAACTCACAGTTTATATGTAGTAATAATAAAGTTGTAGTTATTTTTGTACCATGTATTTGGCGACTCAGAATGGGTTGGATGGAATGGACCTATTTTGGGGGCGTCACAACCAGAATTTAAGGGAAAGCCGGATCCGATCATGGCAGAAACATGGGTCAAGCGAATTACCAAGATATTCGATGTCTTGGGATGCACAGAGGAACAAAAGGTTCCATTCGCCACCTTTATGTTCCGTGGCAAGGTAGACTACTGGTGGGAGTCTGTGAAGCGTACCCATCCAGCCGCACTCAGCATGTCTTGGGAGACGTTTCAGAAACTATTTAATGACAAATACTTTCCTGAAAGTGTTCGTCATATGAAGGAAGTGGAGTTTATTAGACTGGAGCAGAACAACATGACGGTGTCTCAAAGACGAGGCGAAGTTTGCAGAGTTATCAGTTTGCACCTCATTTGGTGGAGAATGAGGAGCGATGACGCGGATGTTTACGAGAGGTTTGAAACCCAAGATATCGTCGAAGATCTCATCTCTCATAAATTTTCTCTTTATTGAGGATGTTATTAATAGGGCTCAATTGTTAGAAAGCGAGATACTTGAGTACGGTCCAACCGAGGTACCACAATCGAGGATTATCTAGGAGATAGCGGTCAACAAAACAACAATAACCAATGGAGAAAAAAAAGACGGACAAAATGGTAACCACTCGGTGGTAATCATGGCCATGAAAAAAGAAGAAGCGAGTCGAGGAGGAGATTTTAAAAGAGGAGATTCAACAACGACCATGTGAAGGCAGCGAGTGCAAGTGAGAAGCTGGTTCCAAGGGAGGAGAACGACCACCGATCATATGCTATAAATGCGGGAAAGAGGACATATCGGTCAAGCGCCCACAACAGTTCGGTATGCTATAATTATGGAAATGAAGGACATATCGCTTTCGAGAGATTACGATGGCGAAACCTAGTTAACGGGGGACGGTGACTCAAAAGATCATCCCGTAAAAGTCAAAGTCAACGGTTCTCGGAAGAAGCGTTTGTTGTATTTGGTCAAAAATCGAGGAACCCAAACGAGGTGATCACGGGTAAGCTATTTATAAATTCTTGTGAAGTTTATACTTTACTAGATAATAGGTGCTTTACCCATTCATTTATCTCTCCTACTTGTGCTCAACGCGTTTAAACTTGACTTGGAGAAATTAGACTTTGACCTATCTGTGGAAACTTCGTTGGGAGAAACTTTCATCGCATCCAATTGTTTATAAATCTTGTTTGATTCAAGTTGGCACCATCACCACTACCGTTGACCTTATCTCTTTAAAGATACTTGCTTTTGATGTGATTTTAGGGATTGATTGGTTAACTACTCATCATGCCAAAATTGATTGTTTTCGTAAGGTTGTTAACTTTCATATTCCTAAACAACTTGATTTATATTTAATTCAAACAACTAAACCATTAAAATCAATCAACATCATATCTAATCATAAAGCTATTCGTTTATTAAAAAAGCGGATGTCAAGCTTTCTTAGCCCATGTTATGGATTTGAATAAAGACACGTCAAATTTGAATAATATTCTGTTGTTATTGACTTTCCGACGTATTTCTGAAGAACTTCCTGGTCCACCCCGAGCGTGAAAGTGAATTCTTTATTGACCTTGAACACAGTAAAGCCCATTTCTAAAACCCCATATCGAATGGCTCCTATTGAACTTCGTGGAGTTAAAGGTCCAACTACAGGAGTTATTGGACATCGGTTTCATTCGCCCTATTACATCTCATTGGGGTGCTGCTTTTATTTAAAGAAGAAAGGCGGAGTATGCGACTTTGTATTGACTATCGGGAATTGAACCATGTCACCATCAAGAATAGGTATCCTCTACCTCGTATTGATGACTTGTTTGACCGATTGCAAGGAGCACAATTCTTTTCAAAAATCGATCTTTCGATTCGGATATCATCGGTGAAGATTAGGCGAGGATATTCCAAAGCGCGCTTTAGAACTTGGTACGGGCATTATGAATTCCTAGTCATTTCTTTTGGATTGACTAATGCTCCTGCGGCTTTCATGGATATGATGAACCGAGTATTCAAGGAATATTTGGATCAGTTCGTTTTTATCTTTATTGATGACATCCTCATATATTCCAAAAGTCGTGAAGATCATGAGCACCATTTGAAATTTGGTACTATAAAGGCTTCGTGAAAACAAGCTTTATGCCAAGTTAAAGAAATGCGAGTTCGGCGAGAGAAGTAGCATTTCTTGGGCATGTGGTGTCAAAACATGGAGTATCTCATTGGCCGCGAAGATTGAAGCAATACAAAGTTAGAGCAAAAAGTCGGTGGATCAAGACGTAGTAGCTTTTGGACTTAAGTGGTTATTATCGGAGATTCGTAGAAGGTTTTCTCGAATCGCTACTCCATTAACCCAAATTTAACTCGAAGGATACAAAATTCATTTGGAGCGAAGAATGCGAGAAGAGTTTCCAAGAGCTTAAGAGGAGACTTATTTTAAGACTGTTTCTAACAATACCATCGTACGGATGGATTTGTTATCTATAAGCGATGCTTGGGCAAAAGGGTTAGGATGTGTTCTCATGCAGCGTGGGAAAGTCATAGCCCTATGCCTCGCGACAACTTAAAGAATATGAGGAGGAATTATCCTACTCATGATGATCTAGAGAGACAAAGTTGATCATTTTCGCGCTAAAGATATGGAGGCACTATCTATATGGGGAGAAAGTGGAGATATATTCGGACCATAAAAGCCTTAAATATTTCTTCACTCAAAAGAACTCAACACGCGGCAAATGACGTTGGCTCGAGCTATTGAAAGACTACGACCACACACTATTCAATACCATCCCGAAAAGCGAATGTGGTAAACGACGCGCGTTGAGTAGAAGATCATATGTAGGAACAAGTGCGATGATGTCAAGTATACGCATATAGCCAACTTTAATAGAAAAAGTTAAGGTTGCTCAAGCCACCGACCCGGAGCTAATGCGTATGAAGAAGAAAGTACAAGAAGGTGCTATTTCGGAAGCGAGAATTGATGAAGAAGGAATACTTCGAGTCCACTCCAGACTTTGTGTTCCTAACGATTCTGATTTGAAGTACAAGATCATGATGGAGGCACACAATACACCATTTACAATTCATCCTGAAAGTACCAAAATGTATCGTGATCTTCGACATACATTTTGGTGGAACAATATGAAGAGAGAGATTGCAAAGTTTATCTCAACATGTTTAACTTGTCAACGTGTAAAGGCGGAGCATCAATTATTGACTCTTACGTAAGAACGCATTACTCCATAATGGTTACAGTAATTACTGTTCAGTATTTTATTTTATTGATTCAATAATTGTTGCGTTGATATTTTATATTGCTGTTGTTTCAATAATTGTCATTACACAGTATTTTTTATTATCGAAACAATAATTCATATTATTTGAATAATATTATTAGATAACATTATTGGCAGCGTCTAGAAAGTTACTGCTCTAAGGAGAGGTTTGGTCACCTAATGCTTGCGCTTAGTAAGGAGAAATTCTTATTGGAAAGCCCCTCTTTCCAGGAAGCGCACTGGTTGTCAATATTGTGATTCTGTAATATTATTTGTGAATAATTAATTATTGATTCATATGATGCGAAAAATATTGATTTTATATGGATATAGATGGAGAAAATTTTTAATGTGACAATTGTTGAAAATTTAAATTTTATCTTTTCTGATAAAACAATTCATTTAAAATATTATTATAATAATATAATAATGGTGATATTTTATAATGAATGTGTGATATCTGATATCTGAGAAGAAAGAGTATTTTTGTTGCAATAAATGTTTAAAACATGTTAAACATGTCTCGTGGACCCATTTATTATTGAAATTTGATTATAACTTTGAAAAATCGCTTTCGTTTATAGATTTTTGGTCATTTTTCGTTGGGAATTTAGAAAAACTTTCTTACGCAAAGTTGTAGAGAATTGAATTTCCTATAAAACACGCGAGATTCGATTTTTCTGACGACAAAGAGCTATTTATTATGAATTATTGAAGTTAGAAGAAAGAAATAATTGATTTTGGAAGTTTAAAATATTTAAAATAGGAAAAACGTTTTTTGTGTTGATTAGCCTCATGAAACACATGCTAGTGGCTGAATTCAGATGATTCAAAGTGTGCGTAGGAAATTGTAATATATATAATATTATTATATTAAATTTTACCTTTTGGTATTCTAAGCATTTTCCTATAAATAGGTCTTAGGTTAGAATTGAAAATTACACGAAATTGAAGTTTTTCTCTCTATATTATCGGCGTATTCTTGTGAGTATTTTGAGTATACTTTGAGTATTGCTATACTGGCGCAAGTTCAAGTTATAGCTTTATATCCGATTATTCGGTGAAATCTTGATCGATCTTCGAGGTAAGGATATTATTTTTTTTTCGTAATGATATTATTTCTTTAATATCATTATCTTTGAAATATTGATCTAAAGTTTTTATCAAATTTGGAACTTTTAGTGTCTGAGTTACTATTCACGTATACGGCACTATTCACGTATCTGATCTTATTCACGAATCGGCCTTTATTCATTGAAAAATGAAAATTTTCTTTTCAGTCCAAAATATCTATTGTGGATATTAGCTTTGATTGTATCCATGTTTTGATCATTCTTGAATTTTACACCACTATGATTATTTTTGAGGTATTTTTGGGCGTGGATAAAACAAAGTACGAATCCTTAATCCTTAATCCTTATCATTTTGTTTCCTTTGGATTCGTTTCTTTAAAAATATTTTCATTATCCTCGGTCTTAAATGATGATATTATTGAATATCTTTGGCTTTGTAGTGCAAAGATGAATGATTTCGATGAATATCTTTGGCCTGTAGTGCAAAGATGAATGATTTTTGATGAATATCTTTGGCCCGTAGTGCAAATATGAGCAGTGTTTAGATGAACATGACTAATTGGTGAATGTCCTTGGCCTGTAGTGCAAGGATGAATATATGATTCGGATATATATTGATTGATGTTACTGAGGATAAAAAAAATAGACAATGAACTTTAAAATTCATACATAGAAGATAGTAGTTTGCATTCTCTACTTAACTCTTCTAATGAATTATTATTTTCATTGCGAATATTGATTTAAAACTTGTTGTCTATTGTATTCTATTATATTTTCCTGTTGAAGACTAACGATAATTTGTTGTATATTATCTTAGTCATAATATTCTTTTTGGGCTAGTCGAGCTCACCCTTTTCCTTTTTGTTCCATTTTTCTTCTCGGGAGGCGAGAATATAGCGAAAATGCAATTGGGGTATGGAATGAAGGTTCTAGAGAGTTGTTTAGTAGTCCTCACCATTGATGTAAAATAATGTATCAATAATTATGATGAGGATTTATTTGTATGTGGATATTATCTAGATGACAATATCTCGTATTTAAACTCTGCTTTTACTATTGTAATAATAAAGTTGTAGTTGTTTCGCATCTTAGTGTATTGACAACTCAGAATGGGTGATGTATACCTATTTTGGGGGTATTACAAAAAAAATGTAAGATGTTAAGATACATTAAAAGGTGGCTTGTTAAGATGCATTAAAATATAGGAACATTTATAAATTTTAGTACATTTTTAGAAAAAATTACAACAAAAGTGCATCCAAAAAATATTTACAAAATTAATACATTTTCAATATTTTATTTACAAAATTAGTGTATTTAGTATCCCTTTAATTTAGTTGGGTGTTTTAATGAGTTGCTGATTTGGCAAATCAATTTTGTAATTATGTAACTGTTTTCGGTTGTTTCTCTTCGCTGTGATAATTTGAATTGCATGTCAAACCTGAGTAGTCGTGCATTATGTATATAGTGCAGTTGATAACCAAACCTTCATACAAAGGTAACCATTTTAGTTTATGTGGGTAACCAAATATCATAAAAAAAATTCAGTATTTGTTTTCTTTATCTTGTTAAACTATGATGAAATCAGAGATTAGTCGCGTGATTTTATTCAATATTGTGTAACACAATCTCGACTATACCTTATATCAACAAAAAGGTGCAGTTGGTAGTAAAACCTTCTTACAAAGGACTTGTAAGAAGGTTTTACTACAAATGATCATCTGCCGACAGACAGAGGACTTGTATGAGTCCGAATTCAAGTTCTTCCAATTTCTTCTACAGAATGGAGTATCCATTTGTCATCTTTAATTTTTTCTATGACTAGGGTTTCTGTTAGTAATTAATTAATTATAGACTACTTTTGTAATTATTTTATTGATGTACTACTCTTGTAATTATTTACTAATTGTTGTATATTATTGTAAACAACCCTAAAATATAACTAAGACAATAGAAAAAAATTATATCATGTGTTTACTATTTTATGGGCTTGAGGCCTGACTATGATACTTTATATCTGCAACCTAGGCCAAACTTATCAATTACCTATAAGTTGGATTGACAATATTTACACATTGACTTGACAAAATGGGTGACAAATCAATGGGTCCATATTAAATGGGTCTGAGTTGATAAATATAGGGTCCTTTAAAATAAAATAAAAGTTAAAAGTTGTCCCGTCTACTTTCACCCACATAATAAGTGGATGGATGTGGGCTGCATTGAATCCCAATAACATATTTATCTTCAAAAGTTAGTTTATTTCAAAATTTAGTTATTATTTCTAAATGATTTTACTCTTTCCCTCTATAAAATATTTATTTTTTAACTTGAGCTTAGATATAGTAAGCACCTTGTCTGTCAAGATGAAAAATTGGGCGCTCTCCAAAGGAAGATTTGTTGTGCATCCTGGCTAGTAAGGACGACAATTTTTAGATTAAGATGCCCCCATTGTAATTCAGTTAATATGTGCACACCTAGAGGGGGTGAATAGATGTTAAAGCTAAAAGTGATAAATGGTGAATTTTTTTTGAAATTTTATGCTCTGAGGTTTAATTAGATGACTACACATATGCCCCGCTTTAGTGTCTGTTCTTCGTTTATTATTATCAGACAACTAGACACATACGCTTTTAGTGTTCGAATAGAATAACTTCAAGCAACGTGATGAACAAAAAGTGCGCGAGCGTGAATGGCGATTAAAGAGATAAGCGAAATAAAAATCACACCAAGATTTTTACGTGGTTCAAATTTCTATCCTCTAATCTAGTGGCTAATCCCGTCCAATCCCAACTAGGATTGGAGACTCTTTTATTAAACTTAATATTCAATTAAATACAATAAAAAGAACTCCCTGTTACAAAGAAGCTTTCCACCGATGGACACCAGCGCCCCTTTGCACCTCTCGCAACCTTTCTCTGCATCGAGACCTTTGCACCTCTCGCAACCTTGAAAGCTCTCTTTGAGCGGACCCTATCCACTCTTTGGATCGATCAAGCCAAACAAGCCTTGAACTTTGAATATGATAGAAGAAATTACAATAGACTTCTTATTTTCTAGCCTGAAGAATTATAGACGAAGACAATGAATAAATTGGAAATAAACAATGAAAGCTCTCAATAGGATTCTTCTCTGTATAGCAACGTGAATTAGCTTCTTGTATTCTCCCCTGCTTAGCCGTGAGATAAGACTATATATAAAGAGAGACCCAACGGCTATAAAATAATTGTTAGCAATAAATCAGATGATTTAAATCTCATAGCAAGAAATCAGATGATTTAAATCACATAATATTAGCTACAATATTGACCAACGGTTATGAACAAGAGATAGAATAGAAGCGTATATCAAAGTTGGTATACCCCATGATATTAGCAATTAAAGAGTCCAATGATTTGGTAAATCAAGGATATGTTTTCAAGTCAAACCAAAACACCTTAAATAAAGGAACAAGGAGATAAGATAAGATGAGACCCACCAACTCTAAACAACTTCAGTAAGACTCCTTTCTCAATTAGAATACAGAGTACCACTAACAGTTATGGGTCCCACTAAGCAAGAGTATATCCTTAAATAAATTATAGTACCCACGAAATACTCTGTATAATAGATGAAGGAAATTTGAGCCAGCTGGAATAACATAAACCCATCTAATAATATTTGATAGCATTAAAAATTATAAACACCAACATTCCTTAATAAATTCAAATTCAAATCATCCTTAAATGAAGGAAATTTGAGCCAGCTGGAATAACATAAACCCATCTAATAATATTTGATAGCATTAAAAATTATAAATACCAACATTCCTTAATAAACTCAAATTCAAATCTTCCTTAATAAACTCCAAATCAAATCTTCCTTAATAAACTCTAAATCAAATCTTCCTTAATTTTAAAACATTCCAACTTACCAACGGAAAGAAATCAACAACAATAGTTCATGTAATACCCATAACTCATGCATATCAATTATAATATTATAACCCATAATCCATGCATATTTAATAATATAATAACACACCATGAACCATGCACACTTAAATTAGTCATCAATCAAAATATCATATAATCAAAAACTAACACCCATAGGTAGGAGTGATCATTCGGTTTTAACCGAACCGAATAAGTTATTCGGTTATAACTGAAAACCGAAGTAATGCTAATTTTACTATCCGAACTAAAAACCAAAATTTCAAAATAACCGAATTACCGAATACCGAATTATCGAATTGTAATTTCGATAATTTAGAATTTTCAATTCTTATCCAAAGAATGTTACACATTTCATTGTTTAGCATCCAACTGTTACAATATCACTTCTACAGTATCACTTTTAAAAAATTACAGCAGCAACAACTAAGTAACTAACAAACCTAAACACTTTCAGTATCACTTTTACAGTATCATAATTCATGTCATTACAGTAAGTCAGTAACCCAAAGTTCTTTAACAAGCTCCACCAGTCTAGCAGTCTCCCACAAGGCACAAGCAGCATTAGCATTAGTGAGACAGCGACTCAGCATCAACAAGCTCCAGACTCCAGTCTTGCAGTCTCCCAATAGCACTACAACAATAACAATAATAAAAAAACAAAAGTATACTGATAGCAGTAAGCACCTTACTATCTATTTAGCATGTTCTTAAATACATAACATATGTTTAAATACCTAACATATGTTTTTATTATATATATGTTGAATACCTAACATATGTTTAAATATCTAACATATGTTCTTACCTAACTAAAAATCTAGAAAGCAATTAGTCTTGTTCAACTCAAAAAGTAAGTTTGTATATCAGGCGTTCAACTCATCATCATGCTCCATTTACAGTCAAATTTGTGTAATGGAGCTCTGTTATCCATTTGTGTAATTCATATTTTGACTGTAATCAAATTAATGAATCCATTAATTTGGCCCTTCTTACCAAAATTCATCAATTCATCATCATGCTCTATTTACAGTCAAAGAATCCATTAATTTGATTTATATTCAAATGAAGCAACACATGTGTGTGTTAACAAAGGGATAAATCCTAGTTTTTGAGCAATCAAATTTTGACTGTAATCAAATTAAGGACGTCTGTATTTCTTTGTCTTCTTTTGATGAGAAAAAGAGAAAATTAAAGGGGGGAATAGAAGCTCAAACAAGTTGCAGAAAATGATTGCATCTCAAAAAATTGGTATCTGCTGACTGCTATTCTAGGACTCGACTAACATATCTTTTACTTTATCTATATCTCTATATATATGTCCACATGTATATGCCTCGAAATAGACAAGATAGATGAAGAGAAATAATGAGCAAACAAAAACAGATTGAACACTGTAGTCAGACAACAAAAATCAGATCAAAACCCTAAGTCCTAACTAATAAAATCAGATCGAATAACCCGTAAAAGGGTTCAAATCAAACATAGATGTAAGTATGGAACAACTAAGAAAACAAACATACCTCCAATTTCTTTGATCAGTCGTAAGAGAGACAAAGAGTCAAGAGGCGTGGCTGCATGGTTCAACTAAAGACTGAAGGCGTGGTTCAACTGAAGTCGTAAGAGAGTCAAGAGTCTTTGATCAGTCGTAAGGGAGTAGTCGACTGTCGAAAAGCAAGCATGAAGCAACTGAAGTCTGAACTATGAAGCAAGATGAAGATTCTCATATCTGAAATGTGAAATTAAGGGCTAGGGCAAAATGGACTTAGCTTAGGAGCCAACTCAGTCTGAAGCAAGATGGACTTTAGGATCTGGACTCTGGAGTTAAGCTTAGGAGTTAGATAATAATAATATTATAAAATTTATATTTTTAAGAATTAAGGTTCGGTTATTTGGATACCCGAATAACCAGTTTTTTGAAAACCAAAATCGTAACCGAATACTGAAATATATTTCGGATATAACCGAAATTGTCAAAAAAACTGAAAAACCGAAATAATTCGGTTAAAATTTTTTGATTCGGTTTGGTAGTTCGGGTTTATCCGTTTTTTGCTCACTCCTACCCATAGGCCCATATATTTGATTATTTTTCCTATTTTGGATTAACATGTTAAGGGTTTTTTTCGGGATAAATACATTTTTGGTACCTGTACTGAGACCTGATTTACAATTTGGTACCCAAAGTGAAAAAACTTACAAACTGGTTATTGTACTCGAAAATTGTTGCAATCCGTTTAAACAATGGGTTTCATCCATGTTCCGTTTGAAAATTTGACAGGTCAGATGCAAAGGATGACATGGCGATGACTGGGTCCAAGTGCAAAAACAAAGAGATCGATATTTGGGGGGGGGGGGGGGGGAAATTAGGGTTCTCCAATTCTTCCTTCTTCTCTCACTTTTCTTCTTCTTCTTCTCTATTGATTATTGGTTCCCAGTGTTTAATTGATGAACACATTACTCGAATTAAGATCTCTATGAATAACACAAGGCTCATGCGTATGCAAATACTCCAACCCCTTAAGAATCTGTTTAGCCCACTTTTTCACCGCCTTAATCGAAACATGTTTATGCTTCTTCCTATACTCCCTTAAATTCCCGGAGGCACAAACTCTATTCACTTGATTCCAGGCCACCTCTATTCCTTCTTCTTGGTCAAACGCTCGGTACACTTTTTTTTCTGCTAGTGGCAGTAGTAGCCAGGAAGGTCATTTATCTTGTCTTTACCATACCTTGAGGACGGATCGAGAAGGTTCAAAATCGAGTGCACAGAACAAATCTTTAACACTCAAAATAGGGGTTTGGGTGCTTACTCAAAATGGAACACACATAATCAAAAATAAGGGTTTGAGTGCTTACTTTTTGTTGTCGAACAAATTTGGGAATAAATCTGGCCGAATCCACTGTAAGACTTGAATCTCTGGCAGAGATCGACTTCGAAGCTCTTCTCTCTCTGTATTCTGTCTCTCGCGTTTGATTTTTCTTACTAATCCTTATTTCTTCCTCACTTGGTCACGTGAGAAGTATTATTCCCTCCAAAACTGATGTGTTATGCTCCCATATACATATCATTATCCACGTCAGATGAGGAAGCCACATCAGAATTTTCCATCTACTCCATTAGTCAATTTTAACGATTATTTCAAAATTAAAAAGTACAAGCATCAGATCACAACAATTTTCGAGTATAATAACCAGTTTGTAAATTTTTTTATTTTAAATATTAAATTGTAAATCGGGTCCCAGTACAAGTACCAAAAATATATTTATCCCGTATTTTTTCTAATTACCGAATCGAAGAGTCCAGAGCCGATGAGCATGATTTTGCTGTCAAACCATAAATATTTTACCCCTTGCTTTCCCGTGGTAAAAATAAAATAAAATTTACCTCAAGTATATTGCCGGTGAAGGAGCCAAACAACCGCCAACTAGGAATAGTAAAATTCTAGACAGAAAATTTTATAAAATTTTAGAGACTAAAAAATAATTTATTTAGAGAATGTGAATAATTTATATATACATTATTTTATACGTACATTGAATAATTAATAATATTATGTCATTATTATCATATTTTTAACTAATTATAAAAATATATTTGAAAAAATAATTTGTTTCTTGAAAATATTTATTTAAGAGGAATGTATCTCTAATTTTAGAACAAAAAAAACAATTTTATATTTCAATAATACTATTTAATTAATTTATAAATATTAATTATTATATTAACTAAATTTATAACAAAACTATTTTTCAAAGGTCTAAATAACTGAATTAGATTAGAAAATCGACAATTGAGAAATGAAATTAGATTTTTATTGGGACAGGTATAAAATATATTTTCATATATATATATATATAGATGATTAAATGCATATCTTTTTATTTAATATATTTTTTTTATCATTTTAGTGATGGATCGTCGTTCTAATTTTTAACGATACATTAAATCGTGGATATAACATATAAATTATTTATTTGTTCTATAGTCCGTGTCGCTAAAGGTAGGGAACACATTAAAAATAAAAAAATATAGGTAGAGAGAGAGAGAGGGGGAGGGGGATTCGAGCAACTACTTTGTGAGGGAGGGTAAGCGCGCGTAAATGGAGAAGGAAGAGCGTCGTGGGGGTAGTCAAATCGGCGGTGGCGATAGTAAAACTCTGTTCAAGCTTTTGCTTACGTGTCCTTCTGGTCTCTCTCAATCACAGGTTAGATGTTGATTTTCATTGCCAATGAATTCATTTTCAGCATTTTGTTCTTCAATTTGTACGTTATTTTGATCTGATTTTAACGTGTGATTGTGAGTGTGGGATAATTGAAGGTATCAGTAGTTTGCGATGAATCATACGATCGAATTCCTCATCCAGACATTAATTTAGAGAAGTCCATTTCTGAGGTGAAATTTGGACCTAATTTCTCCTTTTTTATTTACCAATATATAATTGATTCTGTGTTTTCTTCAATTTTATATGTTAGTACTGAATATTGAGCTCTGTTTTTGCCCCGATTAGATTTTAATAAAAACAAATTTGAAGGAAAATTTATTTTCCACAGGTACCTAATATTAGCTAGAAATGTAATAGCGGTGACATGATAGTACTCAATAACAAACCTAAAAGTAATGGCCTGTTAGAAACTTCATGTCATTTTATAGGTTAAAAAACATAGAGATGTATCTCTAATTTATTCATACTTACATAGTGTAGTTTATAGAAATGTATGTGTGATGCTTAAGGAAAAAGCTTTTGACTGGAATCCACTTTAGTACAAATAGAAATTTGTACATTTAGTAATATTGTAGGCTGGTCAGAGTACTATTCTTCTATTACTTATCTGATCATAGTCATTAAAAACTTTGGGGAATGATTATGGAATATGGATTATATGATTTTTAGGTATAGGACTTGAAGTGATGCTCATTATGGTATTCTTCTGAAGATTTTAATTCCATAAGTTAGTGACTTCAGTTGTAGCGCAATGGCATTTCTGGAAACATGGAAAAAATGATAGAAATTGGACCGAGATTATGGCATAATATATGTCATATCTGGGGTTTTTGTTGTGACTATCTGAGGATTCTCAGCACCAGCATTCTTTTTTGGTATGATTTGTGAATGGACAAGTATAATTCAGAGTTAAGGGGACTATAAGCTACATCTGATAATTTTCATTGTTATGCTGTTTTGCTAGATATGGGAGCAAAGGGTTGAACGAAGCCCATCATTGTTCAATGGGAGTAAGTTTAGGGTATGTGGATTTCCAATCACATTTATCTCTGTTTGAAAAGCTAAAGTTTTGGTTAAGTAGGTCGGTTTACTTTGCGAAGTTCAATTTTGTATTGATTTTTCACGATTAAATGCATGTTTAATGTTCAGAACCATCAAAGAAAAAGATTGCTCAATGTTAGATCACAAGTAGTTGAACACCTCGAGTTTGATAACTGTTTTGAGCTCTAGCAAATAGCAATCTTATTTGCAACAATCAGAAAGATTTTTTTTTTTTGCTGAAATCTGAAACTTCTGAAGAGCCAGAATTATTGCAGATTTAAGTATAAAATGGTCAAAAATCAATGCTACTTTCACTATCACCACCACTGGAACGTGAATTACGAGGTTATATCTCAAGTTATGTGCTGATCTTGTATTGATTATATTGTGTATAGTTTTGCAAATTTTTACTTATACTTGAACTTATAGAGTGAGAGCATGAAGACTAATGACAATCATTTCCTCAAAAGTTAGCAATGGCATCACAATAACTATTAATATATAACTTCTCATTTTGATTCTATGTTAGCTAAAACAATATAACATTTCCTTTTTCATCTGTTGATAATCAAAAGGATTCTTGTAGTTACCATTGTAGGATTACTCCAAAGAGAAGAGCTCTGTCTAGAGGTTATATGAGTTGAGCTATAGGGTTAAGATTAAATGTCAGACAAACAGCGGCGGAACCAGTAGCATCCGCCCGAGAGTAGCCGGGCGTGTTCAAAGGCGAGGGAGGGGCGGGGACGAGGCGGGCGGTATGGTATGGCGAGGCGAGTCGACAATAATGGTGGAGGCGGTGGGCGTGAGCTCTTGAAAGGAGAAACCAACCAAATGAAAAGCAGAGCTTTCAAAAAAATAAGGGACTCGAAGGGATGATAATTTTGGATAATTGGTTCATATATATTCTTTGGATAGTTTACGTGAAGTTTGAGCCTCTTGAGCTACGTCCTCTTTTTTTTTTTTCATTTTTTTTTGTAAATGAAGTGGTACTTCTTTAATTCTTTAATGGACATGTATGGCGGTATGGGAGAAAAATATTTTTCAAATCTTTTAATCATGAAATTTGATGATAAGGTGCGAACCACAATACGATAAAATCTACGGTCCCAATTTCCAAGCAGTTCATTATACTTTTTATTTTAAAATTAGAGATTAAATTAAACTTTAAAATTAATTTGATTCATAAAAATTTAAAATTAAATTATTTTTATGATTAATATAATTTTTATATATTATACAAATATAATAATTATATTAATTAAAATTAAATAAATTGCATCAATTTAAAATTTAATATATATGTTATTGTTTTTTGAAACCAAAAGAGTAGTATTTAAATTTAATGTTTGATTTTCCGGACACAATAAATAAATTACACTTTTAATTTCTATATGAGAGCGTAAAATGACATAATACCTTAAGTTTAACATCACTAATATTATGTTACCTGAATTAAACACTCAATATATTTAATATAATAAACATGAAAAAAAAATATTCTCTTAAAATTTCAAAATTTTGTAATTGGGATTTTTTTTTATTTTTTTAGGAATTATATAGGATTACTCATAAAGAAAAGAGTTGGAAGCAATAGAACATTATGGAGTCCAAATCTACTCGCCTCTTCAACCTACATGTCGCTGCTCCAGAAATCGCTCTCAAATTTTGACCCCCCTCAATTTTTTCTCTGGTTCCGCCACTGCAGACAAATGTTTTATGTTTTAATTGAGATAGAAAAGTTTTTGCATGTAATTTCTCAAATGGAAGAAAATATGTTACTGAATTGAAAGTTATCCAAATTTATCTTTCCTGAGGTGGAAGTGGAAGAAAAAGAATATGTATTCACTCCTGCTCATTTGTGCATGTATTTGGAATAGGACTTCAATGCTAGAATATATGTCAAAAAAAAATCTAGTAATTGTAAGACACATGAAAGTGTATGTCCAGTCCAACTGGAGAGTAGACCAGTGGGGTATCCTTTTTACCTTAGCTTTCAATTAGAAAGTTTTCTGATTTGGCAAGAGTTATTCATTTGTATCCAACATTAGCTTGGCTCCTAATTGATTAGTTCTTGCTTTTCCAACAATGTAGATGTGAAAATTTGAGCTGGAGATCAGAAATATTAAGGGCAAGTGTTGAATGCATTAATATAATACAACAAATGTGATGCATGGAAGTTTAGATTTCATACTATTTTGGTGTGATTTTCATCTAAGGTACTACTGTAACATAGATAAATTGTTTACCAGTATGCAGGACACAACTTCCATAATGAGGTTGGTTCAGATCAAGTGCCCCATCTATGCCTTCATCTTGGTCTGACAGATTATAGGTTTCTCTCTCTCCCTCTCACATAATATTGTTTAATCATAAATATGAACTTTTTTATCATCACCTAAATGTTATTGCAGTAAGTGTCATTTTAAAGTTAAATCACATTATTTCTTTCTAATGAGTACATATAGAAAGGGAAAAAAGAAGAAGCCTAAAAGCTTGTGCAAACTATATGGAGTAACTTTCAATTACATTTTCTAGCATATCTGGAGAAACTTTTGGATGAAGGAAGCAGGATTATCTGGTATTCAACAACTAAACTCCTGAATATAGAAATTCAGTATTGTTTTGTAACTTTAAAAGAAAGGACTATACTCTAACTTCATGAAGAACTAGGCTCTAACTTTTTTTAGAGATCTTAGTTTATTAGAGAAATGTTCAAATGTTTTCTATTACTTATAAAAGAAAAGGCAGTTCTATGGGAGCCTTTAGAGGCATCTTTGTGTCGGATTTCTGCAGAGATGTGAGAGATGCACTTCATTTAGTGCTTGTTCTTTTTCTCCACTTGTTCTTTGGTGGCTGGACTTCTTTGCCCCCATTCCTCTTGTATTTTCACTCTTCCAATAATAAATCTTCTCAATCTATCAAAAGAAAGGTGTCAGTTTCCTAGGTCAAAGAAGAACCTCTTTTTTTCTTACATATAAACTAGGTCACACAAGAACTCGTCATCGACTCTTTCTTTTTAGATAGGGGGGAAAAAGAGATTATAATTACCTAAAGGAGAAGATATTATTGATAGAATAATGAAGATACAAGAGGGCAGAATAAGAAGTCCACTGATGTAAAACAAAGAGTGTGCAGATACAAAACAAGGAGAATAAAACTGTGGCACCCCCACTAGGGATTCACTAGTCCGCAGGCTAAGACTTGGTTCTCAGAAAATAGTCCTTAACCCTAACTAAATAATGGAGATTAAAAAATATTTATAACTCAAGAAAACATAAATTCAATTAACTAAATAACCTAGATTCTTAATATGCAACAATGACAATAAGGAAACCAAAATTATTCTATGTCTAAATACATAAGACTTTAAAACTTAATACCTATTCTTATGTCCTTTGACTTCTTGCCAATGCATTATGCATCATCTAACCTATTAGAAAAAATAAGGAAATTAAAGTTACAGATGCTAAACGTGCAAAGACAGCTCTCCTATTTCTATGTAAATCTAACGACGTGAGCCAATAAAAAGTACCCATGGCAAAAGTTTATGGAGCCTAGGGCAAGGGAAGAGTGTATGGGGTGGGGGTAACTCTATTTTTTAACATGTGAATGAGAATATATATTTATAATGTGAACATAAAGTATTATAAAAGCAATGTTCTAAAAGGCGCTAGGCGGGAGGCGTAAGGCGGGCGGGCGGGCGGGCGGGGGGCCTAGGGCCTAGCGCCTAGGCGGGGTCTAGAGGGGATTTTTTATTTTAAGCCAATTTTAATATTTTATCTTACATTTATCCAAACAAAACAATAATATAAAGCAAAACAATCTATAATAAAGATAATAAAGGCCTTTACTTAAAGTTCAAATACATATTTATATTGCTAATGTCAAAGTTCAAATACAAACATGCAATTGTTCAAAGTTCAAACATATTTTTAACGTATTAGTTTTATTTATAAACAAGATTTCTATTAAATAATAAAATTTAAAATTTCAAGAATTTAATTCAATATTAAAACTTAAGAAACTAAACATAAATTTAAGAATTATATTAAATTAAACTAAATATTACAAATGTATCATCATTTATATAATTTGAAGTTGGTACAAGTTCAAAAAATTACAACTATAATAAAATTATTCATTTTGACTTTATTGTTCACTTCTTGTTGTGATTTGATATGCTACAACCTGTATTATCTGGTTTGGGTAGTTATTAAAATAAAAAAATCCCTTCGCCTAGACCACGCCTAATTTCTTGGAGGGATTTTTTTTGCCGTCTTGGGCCTAGGTGAGGCGCTAGGGGGCCTAACACCTAGGCGAGGTGCCAAGGGGGCCTAGTGCCTAGACGGGCACCAAGGGGGGCCTAGCGCCTAGGCAGGGCCTAGGAGGACCTATACGGGGATTTTTAGAACACTGTTAATAAAAGCAGTTAACATAACTGACTATCGTTGTAGTATGTTCTTTAATTTCTCAGATTTTTCTGTTATCATTTTCTTTTGATAAGTAAATTGATAATCTTATAATTGTCTTCTTCCCAGGACTTTTGTGGGGACAAACTTAAATCCATCGTGGGAAAGGTTTCTTGCTCAATCAGAAGGTAAAGTTACATGAAATTTTTGTAGTTGTTACAAGGTGCATTCTTTTCTTTCATGCTTTCTTTTTCTTGTTTCTTTTTCTATGGTGAAGTGAATATAGACTAAAGACACAGATTAGCCAGAACTAGCTCTGCTAGCAGAAATTCCCTTACATTCATATGATGTTTTTCAATTTCAAGACACCCTAAACAAATGGACTCACTTTTCCTAGAGAAAGAAAGAAAAGATACTTGCTAAATAACCTACATTTTACTCTTGATGCTACTATAGAACCACTATCTCAGGCAATAGCCAACTTCACTAGTTAATTGTTCTTGGTGCAATCAGGTTACCTATGCCTATCTGTTTGAAATTTGTCAGGATTACAAAAGAAATGGTAAAACTGGGCATAACTAACATAGTTAGTATATTCTAGAATTTGTATATTAGTGCACATGTAAGCACATGGGAAGGTTGTTAGCATGAGTGTGAAGGATAAGTGAGTGGTGTTGGTTAGTAGAATTTACTTTTCAGCATTTTAATAGCTATATAAGTATGTAAAGGGAAGAGTATTCCCAAAGTATTGAATATATGAATTTTTTGAATGAAATGAAGAGAGCTTTTGAAGCTTCTCCTTATTTTCTCTCTCTCTACCTCTGTAACTCACGAACTCAGTGAGAAATCATTGAGTTCTCCTTTTTCCTCCCTTTTCTCTCTAATTTCCATCTCTTTCTCTGTTTATCTCTTAAATTCTGGTTAGGCCACAGCTAGGGCCTGGCAAAATTGGTCAACCTCAATTTGCATGAACTACTTCTATGATTCTTCTTTTTTTGGGGATGAGGGAGGAACTACTGCTTTTTGGTTCTTCTAATACATGACTAATTAACATAACTTTTCTTGTTTAAAGATGATTTTGTACGGTGTCAACACACCTCAAATCCACTAGGTAATGGAGCAATTGTAGAGACGTCTGACAAGAGAATACTTTTGCTGCAAAGAAGTAATAATGTAGGAGAATTTCCCAGACACTTTGTTTTCCCTGGAGGACATCCTGAGGTATCTAGGCTAAGATTTTAGAAATTGTTCCTGCAAGGTTGTTTTTTGATTTTCTTTTCAGGTCATGTAGAAGTATTTCTTCAATTTCTTGATTTTTGTAGTTGTTGTCCATGGGTCTTCTTGTTTTAAGATTATTCAGACAAATATACCTTGTTAATCTGGACCTAACTTAATGATTTAATTATATTTTCCTGATGGTTGACAGCCTGAAGAAGTTGGACTAATATCCCATCAGTTTGATAAAGATTTGAGAAGCTCCGAGCTCATTAACGAAAAGTTATCCCTGGAGATGTTTGACAGCATTATTCGTGAAGTAGTTGAAGAAATTGGAGTCCCTGCAGAATCCCTAGTAAGAGACTGTCGCAGAGATCAATAATAAATTTCTTTTATAAACTGATATATCTTTTTTTCTCCTTGATGTTTCTGCAATCATTGGACAGAATATTATGGATCTCTTTTCCTAATGTTGTTTCAGTTATTCTATTTAGATAATCCTAACTATTGAAATATAAGTGCATACGTTTTCCCTCTAACATGTGTGATAACCAAGAAGGGTAAACCAACAAAAAAATCAAGAAGAGTAAAACCCTTCTTCCGCTCAGCCTCCCCCAATTGGTTTTAAAGTTACAACTGCATGCCAAGTGAAAACCTCGAACAAATTTATGACAAAGAAAAGATTAGTAATATATGTAGTAATCTCATATAAGGTACAGGGATGGGAATAGGATAAGCAAAACAATGAAGATTAGAAGGTGCAAGATCGTTTGGAGTCAAATAACATAATATATGAAACGCGGTTCCAACGTCATAAAATATTTCTGTCCTGCATTTAACATGCTGTTAAAGAACTCTAACTTATGATTTTTTGATTAATATGCAGTGCAACCCCCTATTTATTGGTTTATCCCTCAGAGTGTTGAATGTTAGACCAGCTGCTTTTTTCTTCATCAAATGTCATCTGCAGTCAAAGGAAATTCAACAATTCTATTCAAGTGCACAAGATGGCTACGAGTCAACACAGCTTTATACTGTGACTATGGTTAGTCTATGGCTATTCCATGGTTGTTATAGTACATTCAGTTTTCATGGCCTGCAATTGCTTGTTTTATTTATTGCGTAAATTGGAGACATGGCCTTCATCAAGTGGTAAATAGGAGCTTGCTTACTAATCTGTTTCCTATACGACTATACCCGATATCCACGTCATACTGAAAAAGGCTGGAGAAGCTTGAACAGGGTTATTGATGATGTGGTATGACTTATGAGAGACGAACTTAATATTACTTGGTAGATTTAGGTTTTAGATATGTTCATGAATTGGAAGTTTGAGACATTGATTAGAAATTGTAGACACGTTAATCAACTGCTGTTTAGAAACTGGTTGTGGAGGTTCAAGGAAGAGAATATTGACTTTTGGAGAGAGACTGGTGTCAAATATAGTTTGTTCCTTTTACACAATGGGATTATGGAAGATTGTCAAAAGTGTGGGAAATTTTCTAAGTATTAAGGTTTTAAATGTTCAGGATTGTAGATAGGGTTGATTTAAAAGCAGATTACCTTGCTGTGTCCCGGTGAAGTTGTGGGCTTCCAATTTTTTTGGCTTTTCATTTTTTGAGTTGGAATTTGTATATACCTGATATACATTCTTGACTTTCTTATGGACTTGAGAAATAAATGCAGACAGAGGACTATTGAAGTGGGATGCTTGCACCAATGGAAAGGTTTGAGGTGAAGTCTTTTACCAAGTATTTCCTAGTGATGATTTCCTCCCTTGAAAGGCTATTGAGAATACTAAAGTTCCTCTTTGGTATCTTCCTTTAGATGGTAGTGGGTTTGGAAGGAATTTTGTTTACTCTTAAATATTAATAACTTGAGAAGTGAGATAGTACTAATTAGTGGTGTAAGATGGTGACAGTTAGCCACCTCCTATTAAATTGAGTGTAATTTGTTTTCTCTATATGTGGACAGTTGACTGACGATGTTGATTTCTTGCTACATTGGTTAGGGATGTGCTAGAAAGAAATGGCAGAGTTTCAGGTGGCAGCTTCTCTTTTTTTGTGGTGGATTATTTGGCCACAAAAGTGATTGAGCACATTTTAGTGGCGTCAAGTGGTATATTGTGGATTGGGGTTATGAGAGCCTTTAATTTTTGTCTACGGGAATTGTTGGTTTTTGATGGCTTCCTTTATTGATTTTTTATGGGAGAGATGGGAGTTTGACCGTATGCATGGAAATCTGATTGGTATCAATGCATGTTGCCATGTGTTAAGAGTCTTGGGACAGTGGTGGAGGTGTGGCATCAGTAACATTATGGTGATGATTCGAAGTTGGTGATTGCAGACTAGAAGTGGCATTGGTGTTAGGGTGTTATGAAGGTGTCCGTGGTGAGGTTTTGCTATTTTGGTTGAGTTGGTTGAGTTGCAGACAGCCTTTTTTCAATTATATATTTATTACTTGGTGGTGCCAGTGTCATCAATTGAAATTAGTGTGAATGCTTGATCTCATTTCATCTTTATCTCCTGCTATTCCTTATTATGTTTAGTTTTTATAATTTCAAATCACTCTCAAACGTTGAGGCTATTTTAGTTTTCTGCGCATTTTAAAGAATAATCTTTTGAGGTACCTCTGATACTACTCGGTTTGTCTGGCAATATTTTGTTATCTTATTTGGTAAGTTACAGCAAATCTATTCAAGTTTCTCAGTATCTTGATGTTTTTCTGTACTTCTATTTACCAGAATGATTTGGAGAGTATGGCAGCTAAAATGCCTGGCTGCCACCGAGGAGGATTTTCTCTTTACAAGCTAATGATAGAAGCTCAGAATGTTTCATAATAGCAAACCATGATTTCTAACTGAATCAAGGTTGTGCACTGTTTAGATTTGAACTTTTATCTATTGATACAATTAATCTTCCTTTAGTTGACAGATGCCAGAATTGTGGGGCATGATGTTTATTTGTCATTGTTGTGCATATTTATCAATCTTTTGCCTACCATCTGCTATAATTTGGCTTCTTCAGAGGCCTTTCAAATTTAACCCATCTTTGTGTGCACGTGCTTTGACGTGCTTTACTTGCTTGTTATAACATGGATTTACGGTATATTATTAGATTAGATTGATGATTTTTATTTTGTAACAATGTCCAGGAGTTGCTGTTGAGCTATACCTTGTACCTTGACGTGCTGTCACTAGTGCTTCTTTTTCTGTTCCTCAAACCTAGGTCTTAATACTAAATATTTCTATAAATTGTCCAAATTAATATAAGGATCCATTTTATCCTGTGTACTAAATTTGATGCCAGAATATGATATATGTACTCCAACAGCCAGTTTAGACACTTACGAGTGCTGCCCATAACCATGCGAACAAGAATCTTTAGTACTTGGAATCAAAAGTTCCTTGTATGATAACTTAATCCTCTGCCTTTTATATTAGAAAGATGGAAATTTATCTCATTCTTATCAGATTAGGAAAGGCTCTGCATCCTGTAAAAGAAATCATACTATTTCTATATATAGAATTTGAGTATTAAGATCATGCTTGTTTCTTTTGTGACGCTTCAAGGATGGAGTGTGATTCTTCTTCTTCTCTTGTATTCTTTTCCAAATTTACTTTTCCCTGTACACTACCAGCTCCTAATTCTATCCCAAATCTTTATCATAAACACAAGTTGAACTTTTAAGTACATGAAAAACACCATATAAATAGCTCTTCGGTCTCCTGTCGTCATGATGAAATACATGGAATGTAATATGGGATAAGTGACTCTTGTCAACGGTTCTGGATTGACGTTGCTGATTATTTTTGCTGTCTTTCGAATTCAAGATTCTTGAAGATATATCTAATCAATTTCAATTATTTGGTCTTGCATTAACATTTTCTCCAGCTAGAGTTTTAGAAAGAATCATTAATATGTAACTATTGATTTTGACAGATTTGATGATATGAACATACATTATAAAGAAGATATGGCATGGAGCTGATGATGATTCAATTTAACTGATCCAAATGGGATAGAATTATAGCTTGTTTCAAGGAATCTCTGCTTGAAGTCAAGTAAGTGAGTTAAGGAGTGTTGGCTACTGCATAACTGTATCTTTGTACTACCACTTCAAACTAAATACTAACTTTATATAATACCTTCCACGCATTATCAGGCTTGAATCTTATTTGAAAACTGTGAAGCCATTGATTTTTGATGTCAAGTGAAACAACTTAATATAGATTAGAACACTGTTGAATTTGAAACGGCATAATGTTTCTTCAATCATTTATTCTTGATGTTACTGTCAAATGAGATTTTCCCTTTTGTTTTCTCTTTCACTACTCACATGGCTAGGAATCTGCATAGTGGGTGACTGGGTTTGTACAATGGTAGGATAAAGCTTGTTGGCCTAGGAGCACTTACATTATGGCAAGAGTTAAAAAGATCCACTTGCTGTTTATGTGAGATGGATCCTGTGGAATTAACATATTCTTTATGAAAGTAATATATCTCAATTACTTTTTGTTTGTATGTGTTGTAGGTAAATCTTAATATTCACTGTTGAAGTACAGTAATGTTTTTATTTCAATTTCATAACTGTACCAAATCTTTTATTGGTTCCTGAATAGTTGCTATTACATTAAATATAAAAATAATTGTCACATACAAGTTAGCATACCGACATTGACCTTGATGAGTTTGATTTGGATAATAATTGTGAAAATTAGTGTTTTGGTTTGCGACTATTTTGATACATAATCAAATTGTAGTTATTTATTTATATTGGTGGAGCCAGTTTGTTCTTGTACCATTATGCTATTCTTTCCCCTAAATTTGAAACTAGTCATTTTGTGTGCTTAGATGTTATCAATCTTTAGTAATACATGTAGAGAAAAAGAAAGAAGGGTAATTTTCAATTGCTATGTTGCTCAAAAGTCTTCAATTCAAAAGAATTGGTGGGTTGAATGAAACAGATGGCTAAGGACTGAACTGAGCTAATACATTGACTTGATAGTCGATGAACTTTACACACATCTTTCTAGTAGTTTTAGTTCAGCCCCCTTGTCATGCCCCAAGTAGATACATGGTAGCTTATTAAATAAGTTGATAAAATTAAACCTCTTTCTCACTCTCAATCAAGTTAGACAAATTAATCCTGCAATTTTATCTGTTGATTGTGGGGTTACTCATATTCAAAGCCAAATCACGACGAATGAAGTAAATCATACAGATTATATTTAAGACAGTAAGACATAAATTATCACTCCGAATTCGCTATAGCAACTGTTTTATTTGTCACTGTAGCATAGATGTTATAACGACGAATAAAATTGTCGCTATAACCGGTTCGTTTTTAGTACACTCCTAGCGGTGAGACTATATATATTCTCAATAAAGTAAATATGCAATTGAATTTTTTATCACACGTTGATAACACTAAAGAAAAAATGCGTAGAAAAAATCAGTTTATAAATTAAAATGTTAGTGTTCATTCTTTTGATTTTAACATTACATTGTCATTAGATTGGGCCTCTTTGAAATTGGAGCTGAAATCACACCAAAAATCACACGAACCGCACCAATTAAAATCGTACCAACGGTTCCGGCGTATGTGGCGGTTTTAAGTGGGTTGAATAATCAAATTTACGGTTCCGGTTTGGTTACTAGTCAAAACCGCACGCATAAAACCGAAACCACACCATGTGTATGTATGTATGTATTATCTTTAGTAAATTCTAAAGTTACTTTTCACTTGAATACGCTCAGAGAAAACCCCAGTCTTGCATTGTCATTTTTTCACCAATTGAAAGAAGATTGTTAGAAGTTATAGTCAAAAATTAAACAATTGAGTTTTGGAATTTTGAATTTGTTTGATACGTTATTGGAGGGCATATAGTTGAGGGGCCAAATTTATTGGTTCGAGCACTTGATGCATTGGTTAAGGTCAATACTATAATAGTAATAGTCTAATAGATTATTTTTCAAATTAGGTATAGTTAAGATTATATTCTATAAGTCTTCCATGCAATATATAAGATAGAATTTCATTCTATCTCCAGTATATACTGTTAATTTTTGGGAAATTAGATAAACCTTCTTGCTTGTTATCGAATATATGGTCTCCGTTGTGTTATATAGCGTATGTTTTAGTTTTAAAGCATCATTCCTTTATTATAAACTAAAACTATTTTACGTGTCTCACTGTTCTATGATTTGATGGTGAAATATTTGACATGTTTGGCAGAAGAAACTTTGGTTCTATGCTTGATATAATTCTCATTGCCGATTTTGTCACTAAATTAATTGCTCGATGTAAGTTCTATGTTAAATTTTATTGAAGGCTTAAACTTTTTTGTTGTTTCAATTAGTTTTGGAACCGAAATCGCACTAATTAAAACCGCACCGCACCAATCACAAGCTATTTCGTGTACGATTTTGAATTTTTCAAACTGCATTTAAGCGGTTTTGAGTACAATTTGGACTTCAAACGGCACCATGCTCACCCCTACTTAGAACCATCATATTTATTCATCTTCTCAATTCGCACCTGTTTGCATCATTTCAACTGCCTTAGACTTATAAATCATACTTTTTACTTGAAAAATAACAACCCAGTGCTTGATTTAAATAAATTAACCAAAATACTGGTGCTGATAATGAAAGAAAACAACCATTAACAAATTACTGAAACTTTGGTTAACGTTAGAAATCTCCTGAGGATGTGGGGAGTTTTATGCATTACAAAAATAAAATAAAATACGAATTTAACTTTATTCTACGGATATATCACTAGTATAACAATGAGTTGCATATGTTGCATGGGATAAAAAAAAAATGAATGGGCGCAACTCTATTTTATATTAATTGATAATTGGATTTTCTCAAATAAAAAAAAATATAAAACATCTTAATGACACTATTTTACCATTTTAACCCTTTGAGTAATTTAAATTTTTTATTTAAATGATCTTAAAATTTGAAATTGAAAGAGTACAATATTTATTGAGGCTATTTTTGTCCATAAATTTTAAATAAACGATTAAGAGACGACTTTTAATAGTTAAGATTTGAGTTTCTGTTTTAATAATTAAGAGGCAAAAATAATTTACCAAACAAAATTTGCCTTTGGCCGAACCAGAGGCAGGTAAATTAAGAGACATTCAGACACAAACAAACACTACCTAAATATAACCAAATTCATAATTCGACCTTTAAAATAAGTGAATTTATAAATTGCTACATAAACTATCTAATTGAATACAATGTTGACCCCAAAATTATTCTCCGATAAAAATTATCCAGAAAACCTGACGTAACCCAATTGATTTTATACGGTTTAACCGTATTCAGATACATGTTGATTTCATTTAAAAATTAAAATACTTATAATACAATTAATCTAAAATTAAAATACTTCTAAATATAATTAACATTAAGAATAATAACTTCACTAATTAATATATTTTATGATCATTGACGTTAGATGTTGTATATAAAAATAAATTATAACAAAACTAAATAACATTTAAATGAAATTATATAAACAAAACTAGTTTTATCCTTTTAATCATTAGTGCTGCTTGTCTAATTAATTATCAACCGAACCACCAATTTGGCCATACACCACCAACACCAGTCCACTCAACACCACTACCAACACCATCCCCAGTAGTCTGGCCATGCACCACCAACCCCCTCACTTTCCTCTACCTCCTGCTTCTATCCCAAATATGCTAGCTCCTCTTGATTCCTTCTCTCTCTCTACTGAAAAGTCTCTCATATATTCAATTGGAGAGTGAGATATATATTTTATAGAATGAAATTGTTGATTTTTGCGATCATATCTATCTATTTAAATGTGAAAATTTTGAATATTGTGTTGTGATCGTGAAGTTGAAAATAAGATATTGAAATCATAAATAAGATTGAAGAATGAGATCTATATTTGCATATATTTTGCAAATCTTAAAATGGAGATTGTGATAATGGTGGTTTTGATTTGAAGGGTTTCAAGAGATGGAGATGACGATGATTTCTATTTTAAGGGTTTTGATGGTGGTAGTTGGAATTTTAAAGGTTTCAAGATGTGCAAATCACTTTTACGGTTGCCGGCGAAATCTCTCCTCCAATTCGGTATTGTTTGCAAGCCATTTCAAGGTGGTTGTGATGATGGTGATTTTTTTTAACATGATTAAGTCTTTAAATTAGATATTATAGAAATAATTCTTAATTTTTTTATTGTTTAATAAAATTAAATCGTATTTAAATACGGTCAAATTGTATAAAATCAAATAAGTTGCCAATAAATAGAGTATTTTGGATAATTTTTCGTCAAAAAATAATTTTGAGATAGATATTGTATGCGATAAGATAATTTATGTAGCAATTAGTAAGTTCAATTATTTTGAAAATCGAATTACAAATTTAATAATACTTAATGTAATATAAATGTATTTAACCTTTTATATTTTACAAATATAAATCAATATATTTTATAATAACGTTAAAAGCAGGGTGAGAAGTGACATGATACAATGAACAAAGAATAACATTGGCCCAGTCGCGGTACATTTCTCGAATTTCTACCAAAGACGCTTAATCCTATTTTTAAGTAAAGAATAAAAAACTTAAATTTAAATTAAAAAAAGAAGAAGAAAAGAATAAAAAATATTTAAGTCGTTTTTTCATGTTGTTAATGAATTTATAAAATAATTTTCTTTATTAAGTTTCATATTTAAACAATTCATTCTTATATTAATTTTGTTGTGTTTATAATGCAAATGATACAATAAAAATTATAAAAGATTTAGGGAGTGTTTGATAAAACTGAATAAAATAGTTTTGAATGTTTAAATAATCTGAATGAAACAAAATTTTGAATACTGAATAAAAAAATTGTTTGATTATTGATGTGTTAAACATACGAATAACAATTTTTTATTATTTTATCCCTCCAGGCCTCAGTTATGCTAAATGTAAAAATCAAATAAAATAAAATTCAAATCTTTAAAAACACCAAAATTATACTAGTTTTCAACTTAAAGTTTTCAACTTTCAAGTTAAACTAATGAAAACACAAACATACTCACAGTCACTCGCCAATCTATTCATTTCCTTTCTCAGTCAAGACCTAAGTATTCCCTTCAATTTCTCATCTACAAAATTAATGGGAGATTACAGATCAAATTCATTTGCTGATGGGAATATGCAGATCCATGGAGAGATACTATGAACCCAAAAGCGCCTCAATAAATTCTTCATATGAACCCAAAAGTGCTTCATATGATTCTTCATATTCTTTTTCCACATCTCTCTTTTTCCATTCGATTCGCATATGCAAGGAATAGATTATGAACACGTGTGAAAGACAAGAGAAACAACTGAGCAAAGAAGCCAAGAAAATTGGGCTGGTTCGATCAGAAGCAATTTTGTTCCATTTGGAGTATAATTGATTCAAATAAACACATTGAATCACTTACCGAATTAGCTTTTGGGTCATTCAAATGAGCTATCAAAGAAACTCTTACTTATGTTACTTAGTTTTCTGTTCAAATATAAACAAGTATTCTCTACGTATCAAGATAATTTTTTTTTTATTAACTTTATGGTTAAATTGATTATTTTTCAAATCAATAGATTTTTTTATTTTTTATATATGTGCAAAAAATCCATAAACACAATAATCTGCATGCATACGGTTCTGTACTAATTGCAATGCTTATCTTTTTAAAAATTTAAATATATTTTAAAAATGGTCAATTTTAACCTAAATATTATCATCTTACACATATTTTTTTGAGAACACTAACTTTAGACTTTGATTTTGTGGGATATCACAGTTGAGTTAGTGCAGTACCAATGAGTAAAGTTGAATCATGCCATGATCTATCTTCTTTTCAGCAATCTAGCAGCGGCTGCAAGTGGTATGCTTACTTAACATGGCCTCGAGATGCTTTGATTGAGGGTACCGATCCAATAATACTACAAAAGCTGGCCAATCATTCACCTTTTATTATATTTTTTGTTATACTTTTTGTGGCTCAGCACCAACAACAAAACTGTGGGTAGCATGATCCTTTATATGTATTAATAATATATGTATTAAGAATGTTGGGATTATAATTTATAAAATATAATTTTTAAATTATAATATTTATAAACAAACATGATTCATTATCATTATCAATTAAAGAAGTTATGAAATAAATTTATAAAACGAGTTTAATATACTTTTATCTACAAAAGAAATCGTCACGTTTAGAGTAGAAGTTTTCAAGATTTTGAAAAAATATTGAATTGAATTAGTATTACTCTAAAAAAGAAAGGTGTCACCATTGAAATTTAGGACACTAATATTTTCAACACTGAAAATATTAATTCAACGTGATTCATATAATACACAACCTGTTGTATATTAAGCTGAAAATGATACTCCATTTCACTAAATTTATGGGGGGCGTTTATATCTATTTCTCATACGGAACGGGCTTTTCTTTTGCTCGGGGCCTCCGGCTGTCAAGCACACGTTTCAGCAGAACGCGTGGCTTAGACTTTATGTTGCTTATATTGTAAAACTAAAACCCCTAACCAATACCATTCTTGCGGTGATCCAGCGCGTGTCATTCTGGTACTACCGTTGCCGTTGCATCATTTTTCCCCCACCCTCTCTGTTTTTTAGCCTTTACTTTCATATTATTGCTTAATTTTTTCTTTGCCAGTCTTAAAAAATTGATTGTTTTGATTCTCAACGTTCTGACCAACTATCATTATCATCATAACCTTTACAAAAGGCCATTCTTTATTTGCTAAGTTTGGTTTTTTTTTTTTTGATGTAAAAGCTCTGTTTTTTGATTCAGATGAATTTATATGTATATATATATATATATATAACCATTGTTGCTTACATGTGCCTTTCATATTCCTTTTCTCTCATTCTCAACATTTAGCCTTTGTTCCTTTTCTCAACAAGTTTTGTTCCAAATATTTATACAAATAGCTAAAACTTTTGGGTCTTTAATACCCATTTACAGGTTGTTTTGATAAAAAAATTCATGGGTTTTTTTATGAAGGAGATCAAAAGGTGCTCTGTTCCTTCGTCTAGAGGTAACTTCAATGCCTTTCTTTTTGTATAAGTTTGCTAACCTTTTTGGTCTAAACCAATGAAAGAAAGAAATAGAAAGCATAAAACAAAAAACCCATTTTGGTTTATTTGTTTTATGACTTATAAGGTTAGTTAATTTCTTGTATGATGATTATGTTTATTGCTATGAACAGGGCAATGATTTGGGGTTTTGGAAATAAACAATATTTGGGAGGTGGGAATCAAAGTTCAAGCTTTTTTGCATTAATTAGATGAAATTTACGGATGATTTGAATGTTCTTGTTCTTGGGTTTTTAAGAGAAATAGTGATTTTTTCGGATTAAAAATGAGATTGTTGATCTGGGTTTTTGAGGGGAGGAAGAAGAGAATTTGTGTTACTGATTAGTATATTAGCTGAGGAGAGAAAATTCTTAGGCTGGATATAATGGAGGCGAAACCAGTAGTGAGCATGCCCCGGAAAAAGATGACCAAACAATTAACGGGCAAAAGGGATGATACTAAGCTACATTCTGCGTGTAGAGCAGGAAATATTGATGTAATGAGGGAAATTTTTAGTAGTGGCAACGAAGAAGAATTGACAGAATTGTTATGTAAGCAAAATTCAGCAGGCGAAACGCCCCTTTATGTAGCGGTGGAATATGGTTATGTTGAGTTTGTTAAGGAAATGATCAACTACTATGATCTTGCTGCAGCTGGAATTAAAGCAAGAAATGGTTTTGATGCACTTCATATTGCTGCCAAACAAGGGGATTTGGGTATGTCTCAATTTTGTTCTTCCTATTTTTGATGTATATTTTTAATCTTTCGTAGAGGGGAACTTAGTTTTAATTTGAATTTCTAATTTTATGTGTTACAGATATGGTGAAGGTGCTAATGGAGGCTCATCCGGAGCTATCGATGACTGTCGATATGGCAAACACAACAGCTTTGCATACTGCTGCCACTCAAGGGCATAAAGAGGTTGTGCATTTTCTATTGGAGTTGGAAGGTAGTCTGGCCACTATAGCCAGAAGCAATGGAAAAACTGCCTTGCATTCGGCTGCGAGGAATGGGCATTTGGAGATTGTCAAGGCGCTTTTGAGTAAAGAGCCTGGACTTGCAACAAGGACCGATAAAAAGGGACAGACCCCACTTCAAATGGCCGTGAAGGGGCAAAATCTCGAAGTGGTGGAGGTGTTGGTTATGGCAGATCCTTCGTCCATAAATTTGGTTGATACTAAGGGCAATACAGCATTGCATATAGCAACCCGGAAAGGCAGGGCTAAGGTGAATTTTCCTTTCTTCCTTTCTTATGATTTAGTCTTCGTTACTTCTGGTCCAGTTTTACTTTATAAAGGGTTGACCGAGGGAATTCTCTTGCTTTAAATTTATTGTTTGAACTTTCTTGCTAGTGGTTTTTTACTTATCTCATAATTTCTATCATGAACAAAAACCAAAACAAACTTGTAAGAGCTTAAATCCTGGTCTTATGCAACAAATTTGACCTTTTAAATTTGCTTATGGTTATTGATAGAGGTTTCTCTAAGTCAAAAAGGAAGACGATATCCATATTAGAGATTTTTGTTACCAGCATAGATAAATATAAGAATTCATGAGTCTAATGAAATTTTTAGGGATAGATTAGTAGATTTCTCCATACTAGTTTATAATGTAGATATATCTATCTATTTAAAACTATTGAAAGAGACACTATATAATGGAGTTATATGATGGAGGAACTAATACAACATTTGTTCTGTTTGCAGATAGTTAGGATGCTATTAGGACAGAGTGAAACCAACACAAAAGCCATAAATAAGTCTTATGAAACAGCCCTTGATACCGCGGAGAAAACTGGGCAAGCTGACATAGCAGCGATCCTGCGAGAACATGGTGTCCAAAGTGCCAAGTCTATCAGGCCACAAGCTAATAATCCTGCACGAGAGCTAAAACAAACCGTGAGTGACATAAAACACGAAGTCCATGACCAGCTTGAGCATACTCGCCAAACAAGAATACGCGTCCAGGGCATTGCCAAGCGCCTTAATAAGATGCACTATGAAGGCCTTAACAACGCCATCAACTCAAGCACTGTTGTAGCTGTCCTCATTGCCACTGTTGCCTTTGCAGCCATTTTTACTGTCCCGGGACAATACATTGATGATCCTGACAATGTCCCACCTGGATCTTCCTTAGGCGAAGCAAATATTGCACCAAAGGCCGCATTTCAAATATTCTTTATCTTTGATTCCATAGCCCTCTTCATTTCTCTTGCGGTTGTGGTGGTTCAAACCTCAATCGTGGTAATAGAAAGTAAGGCGAAGAAGCAAATGATGGCAGTTATAAACAAGCTAATGTGGTTGGCTTGCGTCCTAATTTCTGTGGCATTTTTGGCGCTGTCATTTGTCGTGGTTGGGAAGCACGAGAGGTGGCTAGCGATTTTTGTGACAATTATAGGGACAACAATTATGGCTACAACTTTGGGTACAATGTTGTATTGGGTGATTATGCATCGAATCCAGACCTCAAATTTGAGGAGTATTAGGAAGAGCTCGAGGAACAGCATGTCAAAGAGCTGGTCTATGTCTGTGCTTTCAGATACAGAAGTTATTACCAATGATTATAAGAAAATGTATGCTATTTAAATGGTTCGTACACCAACCATTTTTTTTAACGAAAAAAAATCCTACATATATATGTGCATACTTTTGATCATTCACAGGTTATTTTCTTCTCTCATTTCTAAAGTTTTGAATACCCTACATAGTCTGACTAGATATTCAAGTTTTTGTGGTGACGTATCCTGGTCCTGCAGGTCATTCGAGATAACGCTCCTTTTGTTTGTTCAGCCTGCGATCACCTGTACTGAAAGGTGGGTACAGTCATGAGCGTCTTTGCTATGGTTGTAGAATATTTCTAGAGAGCATTTAAATTAGGGTCCGCTGTGAGTGAGAATCATTTTACCAACGTAAAGGAGTGTGTAGGGAATGAAAGTTTTGCAGTGTTAAACCAAACTTCGACAAGTACAAAGAACACGGGACAGTCAGAAAGTGTTGAGATTCAGAGAGGGGATGACATGAACCTAGATCCAAGGATCCAAGGTGTGGATTGAGAGGCACTTGCAAAAAAAGAGGATGACACCTAGATTAAAGGTTTGGATTGAGGGGCACTTCATCCCAATTAAAAATAAAAATGATACTGTCAAGTGCACTTACTGTGAAAAAGAATTAGATGCTAATAATATGGATAAATCTCAACTCCAACTTGTAGGGATAAAAAGGGGGGAGGGGGAGGGGGAGGGAGAGGGAGGGGGGAGGGGGAGGCAGGTGAGGGTACCCTCATCGCTTAGAGGTTTGACAAGAAGCTGTTAAGGTAACCGTGACTTATCATGTTATTGTAGATGACCTTCTTTTCAAACATGTTGAGAAGGAGGGTTTTAAACAACTTATGCAAGTTGCACGTCATACGTTTTAGTTGCCTTCACATTTTATATTTGCTGGAGATTGCATTCGTTTATATGATAGTTAATGAGAAAATGAAGTTGAAAATAATCCTTAGAAAAAATTGTGAACATGTTTGCCTCATTACGAATTCTTGGAATTTCAATCAACGCTTGAATTATGTGTTATATATTGTACATTTTATTGATGAAAATTGAAAATTGCTTAAGAAAAATTTAAATTTTTTAACCACCACAAGTCATAAGGGGAAGGACATTGGGGAAATGGTTGAGCGTGTCTAAAAGAGTGGGAACTTTCTAAGGTTATAAAACTGTGAATAATGCTAGTTCAAATGATACCGCAACGACTTACTTGAGAGATAAATGGTATATCTTGGAAAACCATTGTCTTGAATGGTAAGTTCATTCACATGAGATGTATAGCTCACATTATTAATCTTGTTGTGAATGATGTGTTGAAGTTAATTGAGAAATCTTTTGAGACAATTAGGCGTGCATGCAGTGAAGTATGCAAAATAATCTCTAAATAAGCTTAAGTCATGTTCAGGGATTGTTTTGATTATTGTGGTCTTGAAGACAAGAAAGCGTTCAGTCTAGATTGTCTAACTAGATGAAAATTTATTTACTTGATGTTAAGTTTGACCTTAAAGTACAAAGAAGTTTTTGATTGATTTGGATTTGAAGATTGTGACTTTGAAAAAGAGGGGGGGGGACATTCCAAGCAGACTCAGATTGGAATAGGGTCAAATTGTTTGTGATATTCTTAGAACACTTTTATAGTCTAACTGTTCGTATTTTGGGGTCATCTTATGTCACATCAAATAATGCAAATAAGTGATACTAATATTATTTTGGGTGACTGTGAATGAAGTAATGATAGATAAAATATGATAAGTATTAGGGAAATGTTACAAAGATGAACATGTATATTCTTGTTGTGTTTGATCCTTGGTACATGTTGAGTTTTGTTCAATTTGGTTTAAAATAAATGTATGGAGATGGTGAAAGTCAAGTTAAAGATCCGTTGGAAGGCATGAAAGTATGGTGAGTCACATGATCACTTTTATTTATTCAATATGTATTTGACTTAATTATGTACTTAATTTTTATTTTTCATTTGTCATTAATGTCATCTATCTTTTTGAAAAATATCGTGGACTACACCGAATTAAGCAGCAACCTTCAACTTGGGATTGTATACATCTAAATTTTGCACTCTTAATAATTTTTTATTTTTTTTGTTAAGAATTAAAATATGATATTATCATGAATTAGGTTAAGCAGTTAAAAAAATTATTAGTGGAATGACTTAATTGAAAATTTTAAGTGTAACAGCCAAAATAGGAATCGACAACATCAGTTGCGGATACAATCTCGAGAGATTCTCCATCCATATAAGGTATATGAATATGACTGATTTGCTTCTGTGCCCCGCACATATATGGGTGGGCCAAACCCTAGCTGCCCATGTACGGGTGGCTCCTCCCTTTTGTTTACAAAAATACCATTCGGGAGGTCGAGCCTGAAACCCTAGTTTCTTCATATAAATTGTGACCTTTGATTCATATCTTTTCAAATTAAAAAGGTATATTATCAAAGGGATGTAACATTTTCAAAAAGATGTACCTTTTCAAAGAAATGTATCTTTTGAAAGGGATGTAACCTTTTCAAATGGAGGTATCTTTTCAAAGGGATGTACATCTTTAAAGGGGTATTTGGAAACCTATAAATAGGTTCCAAATCTACCCAAAATAAACACTTCAACTTCAATCCTTCTCAAGTTCTTAAAAAAAGAAACTAAATTCATTCTTCATTCATTAAAAGTCATTGAGAGTATTTAAATATTATTGGTTCGTGGAACTCTTCCATTGAAGTGTTTCTTGTGAGAGTTGAAGACCATTTTATCCTGAGAAGTAGACGTCCATTGTTCCATTCGTAAGCACTGATAGCGGGGACGAAATCTGCTTTAAGGAGAAACTGTCTAATAATTGACTTGGTTTTAAAATATTTATCAATTGCATCTAGTAAGTCTTTATTATAACATGTTTATCTTCTACTTTTGTTTATATAATTAGTATATACTTATTATTGTTACAACAATCTTAAAGTAGATTTAGTTTTTCTCTCATTGTTAGTACGTACTGACTGACACACTCACATATATACATATGTATACGTATAACAGTATATGTATATGTATGTTCAAGTTATCCTGATGCTTTTGCGGCTGTAACATCAATTCTATGTATAGAAGTGCTTGAAGTACATTTTAATGACATTTCATTTAATCTTGAAAACTGATCATACTCCAATTAAAAACCAATTAAGGACTAATAATATAAGACTGTCTCTAATAATTTTTATTGCAATTCAGTGGTTCCATATTCTTCTTGCCTTTCAAGTTTATCAGTGTGGAATTTTCCATTTGCGTTTATGTTAATTCTCTTGATTTCGGACTTGATCTATTATCTAATTTTCTGATTATTTTTAAATAAATAAATAAATTAAATACATATTTAATTTATTATAATTACAAGTTTAGTTTTTTTTTTCTCTTTCTACTGTTTCTATTTTTATTAAGGACTATATGTATATACATAGCTGTGTATTACATAGTAGGACTTTGGCGACGGTTTTTTGGACTATGATGACGGATGACCCATCGCCATAGCCTAGAATAGCTATGACAACGGGTGATATCGTCGTTATAGCCCAAAAAATCATCGCTATAACCAACTGTATAATACACACCTGTGTACATACATTTTTCCCTTTTATTAAACTGATTCGGTAAATTGTGTATTTAACAGAATTATGACATTATCTAATTCAATTGTGCCTAATTCTATTACAACCAATGTTCATATCAATGTTCTTACCCATGTTAGTCATGATGAGAAATCTGAAAAATTCAGTGGAATTGATTTTAAAAGATGACAACAAAAAATGTTATTTTATCTTACTACATTGAATCTTTCAAGGTTTTTAAATGAGGATGCCCCTGTGGTAGATGATGATGAAACTGATAGGACCACATTGGTTGTTGTGAATGCATGAAAGCATTCTGATTTTCTTTACAAAAATTATATCCTCAATGGATTGGATAATACATTGTATAATGTTTATAGCCCAATCAAAATTGCTAAGTTATTATGGGAGTCTTTGGATAAAAAAAATATAAAACGGAAGATGCCGACATGAAGAAATTCGTTGTCGGTAGATTCCTGGATTTTAAAATGGTTGATACAAAGACAGTCATAAATCAAGTCCAAGAGCTTCAATTGATAATCCATGAGATTCATGCTGAAAAAATGGTTTTAAGTGAATCTTTTCAAGTGGCCGCAGTAATTGAAAAATTACCCCCATCTTGGAAAGATTTAAAAAATTATTTAAAGCATAAACGTAAAGAAATGAGGCTCGAGGACTTGATAGTTGGGTTGAGGATTGAAGAAGATAATTGAATGTTTGAAAAGAAAGTTGGAAAACTTTCAATTACATCCAATGCTAATGTAATAGAAAGTGGTAACAAAACTAAGAAAAGGAAACACAACAATGAAGACCCAAGTCAAGGAAGTGGTCCTTTAAAGAAGTTCAAAGGGAAATGCTATAATTGCAACAAGATAGGACATCTTGCAAAGAATTGTCGCAAACCCAAAAAGCAAGAGAACTTCAAAAGGAAAAATGCCCAAGCGAACATAGCAGAAATAGATGAAATATCTACTAAAGTTTCTGATATGTATCTTTCGTCAATTGTCTCAGAAGCCAATTTGGTGGGAAATCCTAAAGAATGGTAGGTTGATACTGGCGCTACACGCCACATATGTTTAGACAATAAAATGTTTACTACCTATCAACCAATAGAAAATGATGAACAATTATTCATGGGCAATTTCTCCACTTCTAAAGTTGAAGGAAAAGGAAAAGTTGTGTTAAAGATGACTTCAGGCAATGAAGTCACACTCAATGATGTACTACATGTGCCGGACATTCGCAAGAATCTAGTCTTTTGATCTGTATTGAGCAAGAAAGGGTTTAAACTAGTGTTTCATGCTGATAAATTTGTACTTACTAAAATGTATGTTGGCAAATGTTATATGTGTGATGGGATGTTCAAAATGAACATCATGACTATTGATAATAATAATAAAACCACAGTGTTATTGATAATAATAATAATAAAACCACATCTTCTACTTATATGTTTGAGTCTATGAATGTTTGGCATGGTAGATTAGGACATGTGAACTATGGTACTTTAAGTAAATTAATTAATTTAGAATTAATTCCAAAATTTAGTATTGACAAAAGTCATAAATGTGAAACATGTGTAAAAGCTAAATTAACTAGAACATCTTTTCATTCTGTTGAAAGGAGTTCAGAACCTCTAGAGTTAATTCACATTGATATATGTGATTTAAAATTTGTGCAAACTAGAGGTGGTAAAAAGTACTTTATTACTTTTGTAGATGATTGCACAAGATATTGTTATGTCTATCTTTTAAGGACAAAAGATGAAACAATTGAAATGTTTAAACATTATAAGAATGAAGTTGAGAATCAACTTAACAAAAAGATTAAGGCTATAAGAAGCGATAGAGGTGGTGAATATGAATCACCATTTATAGACTTTTGTTCAAAAAATGGTATTATTCACCAAATTACCGCTCCTTATTCACCTTAATCAAATGGTGTTGTTGAACGCAAGAACCAAACTTTAAAAGAAATGATGAATGCTATGTTAATAAGTTCTGGGTTGCCTAATAACATGTGGGGAGAAACATTAATATCTTCAAATTTTATTCTCAACCGTTTACTTCGTAAGAAAACAAACAAGATACCTTATGAATTATGGAAAGGTTGAAAACGTTCCTATAAATATCTTCGAGTGTGGGGGTGTCTTGCGAAAGTAATTATTCCTGATCCTAAGAGGGTTAAGATAGGTCCTAAAATAATTGATTGCATATTTATTGGTTATACAAATAACAGTAATGCATATTGGTTTCTTGTGCATAAATCAGACATTCCTGATATTCATGTCAATACTTTTATAGAATCAAGGAATGCATCTTTCTTTGAAGATATTTTTCCATATAAAAATACACGAAAGAAATTCTCGTAAAAGACCTAATGATACTACGACTAATAATCATCAAAGTATAATAGACCAAGAGTCTAATGAACAGGGAGATGAAGGTGAATCTAGACGAAGTAAAAGGGTTAAGATCTTCAAGTCTTTTGGTCCTGACTTTCTAATTTACATGCTAGAAAGTGAACCTCAAAGTGTGAAGGAAACGTTGTCTACTCCAGAAGCTTCATATTGGAAAGAAGCAATCAATAGTGAAATTGAATCTATTATGCAAAATCATACTTGGGAATTGGTGGATCTTCCACCAAGAACCAAACTATTAGGATGCAAATAAATCTTCAAAAAGAAAATGAAGGCCGATAGATCTATTGATAAATACAAAGCAAGACTTGTAGCCAAAAGTTATAGGCAAAAGGAAGGACTTGATTATTTCGACACTTATTCATCAGTTACAAGGATAACATCTATTCGAATGTGTTGGAAGAATGCATATTATGATTTGATGTTTAAAGTAAATGCTCATGATTATGTGTAAAGTCCTTCGAGGAATATATGTACAAGGACTTAGTGATAGATCAAAATTGTTAGGTTGATCTTAGCCTTTAATGTTTACTTGTATAGATAAAGAGATCAAATATGTTAGGTTGATCTATGGCTAGAAAAAAATAGATAGGCTTTGAAGAGAATCGTAGTCTATCCGGTTGATCAACAGAATGCAGAATCTAAGACAGGATCGTAGTGCTGAGATGATCGTAGTGTATCTGCCTTGAAGGGCCTCTTCAGGAAATCGTAGAGTGGTCCAGACGTTTGGCGAAGCTAACTTAGAGATCGTAGTGTGCTTTCGGAAACGCAGAGTCTGCAAGACAAGAAAGTGATGATCGTCGTGTGAAAAGATCGTAGTGTGCAAATTCTTATGAGAAATCGTAGTGTTCTCTTAAGAGCAATCATCAATATAGCAAGGCACTACGATATGGATAGTAGAGTGTCATCTGCCTTGTGTCAGAAACATCAAGCCCTATCATTCATTTGAAGATAGACTCCAAAAAATATGGAATGGGTTTTGAACGTTGAAGTTCTCACCAGTCCCAACGGTACAAAAGATATACTTAGTATTGATCAAAAGAAATGTATTCAAGAAGCTAAGAAAAGGACCATTGGGCAGAGGAAAACACCTTTTGAGGTGTTAGGTGAGAAAGCAGTTTGCTGTGTCAGTGGGCCAGAGTGCAATTCAGAAGATGTGCAGAAAAGTCTCCATTAAAGCTCAGAAATGTCAAACGCATTTAATGGCTCATCAGATGATTTCAACGGATAGATTTTAAGATCACATATGTACAGATCAAAGACAGATGAGAAAGAGATACACGCATTGACCAAAAATGCACAAGAACACTCAACACTCAACTCTACGATCTGAGAAAAAGGGAAAGCTTGCTCAGCTACTCAGTTCTTTTGAACTTGTGCTTAATAGCAACCGAGTAGCATCAATCACGATCTAAACAACATTTCAATCAACTGAAATAAGAGAAAAAAGTCTGCAGGACTTGAAGAGTTCTAAGTGAACTGTGAGAAACCAAGTCAGCTGGACTTGAAGAGTTCAAGAGTGAACTAAGAAGTACTCAGATCTGGCGTTTCAGAAGGAATCTGTGAGATTCAAGAAGTGTAACAGACATCCTTAGTGGATTTCCTACTCAAGGAGTAGAAGAGTGGATTAGGAGCTTTAAGTGCTCTGAACCACTTAAAATTTCTATGTTCATTATAACTGCTATAACTGCTATATCTGCTATAACTGTCATAACTGCCTCACGCTCATTAACTCAAGATATCTAACAGAAGGCGTATTAAATACTCATTCTGTTGTGCACTGATTATCATCATCCTAAATTAGTTAAAAGAAAAAGTTTTAATTATCTATTCAACCCCCCCTTCTAGATATTTGTCGTGCCTCCGAGAACTAATAATTGGTATCAAAGCAGGTTCTATAATACAACCTACAAAGCTTAAGTAGATCCAATGGCACACTTACCAAGCGAATCAAAGACTGGAGGAGGCAGCAAGCCACCAATGTGCAACAAAGAAAAATTTGCTAACTGGAAGGTTAGGATGCAAGCTTATATGGATGCAATAGATGAATATCTATTTGAAACTATTAAGAATGGGCCCTATGTTCCTACAAATCTTGCACCAACTACAGATGACCCAAACAGAGTACAGATCAAGGTTAAGGAAGAATGGAAAGAGAACGAGAAGAGAACTGTCCAGCTCGACAAAAAGGCTAAAATCTCCAATCAGAAAAGCGTCTCTGATAGAATAGGGCTAGGCTTTGGGGAATCTACCTCAGAGCCATGTGTGGAAAAAGTAAAGGAAAATAGCATGAGTGATGCCTCAAGGTTAAGTAGGGGCATTATATTTGTGAAATCCTCACAGAGTGATGAGCCTGTCAAACCCTCCCCGACTGATTCAATTCATATTCCCAGGAGTAAGGGATCTTATGCTGGTCTAGGTTTCAGAAAAGAGAAAAGTAATCTAGCTACTACTCATCAACCTCTAAGGATCGTAGAGTCCAATAAAATCAACTCTACGAACCAACCAAGAAGATACAGTAGAAGTAAGATATACTCTTCTCGATTAATGAAACAAGAGAACACATGGAAAGGGGAATATCAGCCTAGTAGGAGGATGACCAATAACCCACAAAATTCCAAATGGACGAAGAACTTTCACACACACACACTAACATGCATCATATCAAATGCTTTGAATACCACAGAGTTGGTCACAAGGCTGCGAATTGTCATTATAATTCCATGTACGTGAGACCCAAAATCAAGCAGATTTGGGTCCCCAAGGGTACTAACATAGTAGGACCCATGCAAATATGGGTACCAAAATGAAGGCTTAATGTTACCTCAGGAAAGGAGCTCCACGAACACAACCTCGTATCTGGATAGTGGATGTTCAAGACACATGACTGGGAACAAAGCCCTTCTGTCTAACTACATAGAGAAGGAGGGTCCCTCGGTCATCTTTGGAGATAATGGCACTGGCAAGACAAGAGGCTATGGCTCAGCCAGAAATGGTGCAGTATCATTCAGTAGAGTGGCCTATGTGGAAGGACTACAGCACAACCTTCTAAGAATTAGCCAACTCTGTGACAAGGGTCATCAAGTAACATTCATCAACAATCAATGTCAAGTCCGAGACCTGAAGATATCTGCAGTAAAGCTAACTGGAACAAGAGAAGGAAATGTCTACACAGTAAATCTTGAACAACTAAGCTCAGACGAGACAATATGCTTTCTGGCTAAAGCATCTAAAGAAATGAGCTGGCTATGGCATCGAAGATTATCTCATCTCAACTTCAAAAACATGTCCAAATTAGCTTCAAAAGATCTAGTTGCAAGCCTACCCACATTCAACTTCGTTAAAGAAAGGCCCTGCAATGCCTGTCAACTTGGGAAACAGACCAGAAGCTCATTTAAGAGCAAAACCATCAACTCAATTGACAAGCCTCTGCAATTACTACATATGGATCTTTTTGGACCAATTCCAACGACGAGCCTTGGGGGAAAGAGATACTCATCGGTCGAAAGTCGATGACTACACCAGATTTATATGGGTATTCTTTCTAACCTCAAAAGATGAAACAAGCCCCAACCCGATCAAGATGTTCAAATTTGGTGATGAATGAGAAAGGAGAGAAAATCAAGGCCATAAGAAGTGATCATGGCAGAGAATTCGATTTCTTAAAAATAGATCAATTCTGCACAGACAATGGGATTAGTCACAACTTCTCAGCTCCACGAACTCCCCAACAAAATGGAGTTGTTGAGAGAAAGAACATGACATTAATAGAGGCTGGAAGGACTCTACTAGCTGCAGTTCATCTATCGGAGTACTTTTGGGCAGAAGCAGTCAACACTTCATGTTATACTCAGAACAGATCACTCATACACTCTACGATTAAGAAGACTCCTTATGAACTTTGGAAAGGAAGAAAGCCAAATGTCAGCTACTTTCATGTGTTCAGCTGTGCATGCTACATACTCAACAATGGAAAGCAGTACTTGATAAAGTTTCAACCAAAATCAGACGAAGGAATCTTTCTTGGATATGCCACAGGCAGCAAGGCTTACAGAGTGTTCAACAAGAAGACACTGAGTGTAGAAGTCTCGATTCACATCATCTTTGATGAAACAGACTTAGACAAAATAATGCTCCAAGACACTACGACCAATAGTGAAGACACTACGAACGAAGTTGTCGAGCTCAATACTATGATCGTAGTATCAGACAGTGAAATCGTTTAGCAAGGGAATGAGATCGTAGAGAGGCCTATGCCAGACAATGAGCCTCCACATCAAGAAGAAGAAATAGATCTTGAGGATCTAAGACAAGAAGGCATAAGAACAGATGTTCCAATAGGAAGCAGATGGGCAAGAGATCACACTCAAGATCTAATCATTGGAGATCCAAATGGAAGAGTCAAAACAAGAGCTGCTACTTAAAATGAATGCTTCTATCTAAGCTTCTTATCTCAAATAGAACCGAAGAAGATAGAGGATGCTATGGAAGATTTTAGCTGGATAGAGGCCATACAGGAAGAACTTAATCAGTTCGAGAGATGCAAAGTTTGGAGATTAGTTCCAAGACCAAAGAACCATCCTATAATTAGAACCAAGTGGGTCTTCAGAAACAAGATGGATGAAGATGGGGTGATAACCAGGAATAAGGCTAGACTAGTAGCCAAGGGCTACTCTTAGGAAGAAGGCATTAACTATGATGAGACATTTGCACCTGTTGCCAGACTAGAAGCCATCAGAATATTCCTTGCCTTTGCTGCTCATATGAAGTTCAAAGTCTTTCAGATGGATGTCAAAAGTGCATTCTTGAATGGTGAACTTCAAGAAGAAGTCTACGAGAAAGCGACCTCCGTGTTTCATCAATCCATCTCTTTCTAATTATGTCTTTAGATTAGACAAAGCCTTATATGGTCTTCAACAAGCACCTAGAGCATGGTATGAAACACTGACTAATTTTCTTATTGAAAATTGGTTCACTAGAGGTATAGTAGATACCACACTATTCCTTAGAAAGCATAAAGATAAAGTCCTATTAGTTCAAATCTATGTTGATGATATCATATTTGGTTCTACTGATGAAAAGTTATGCAAGATATTCTCCAAGCTTATGCAGAGCAAATTCGAAATGAACATGATGGGTGAGCTGAACTTCTTTCTTGGACTGCAAGTAAAGCAAACTAATGAAGGAATTTTCATAAACCAAGCCAAGTACATTAAAGACTTACTCAAGAAGTATGGCATGAAATCAGCTTTTCCCATGAAAACCCCAATTGCTCCTGCAACCAAGCTTGACAAAGATGAAAAAGGTAAAAGTATTGATATAACTCAATACAGAGGTATGATAGGCTCTCTTTTATATCTTAACGCCCGAGAGACCGGATATAATGTTTGCAATGCAGCATCCGTGATAGATTTGAGCTTGTCCTAAAGAATCTCATTTAAGCTCGTCAGTAAGAGGAATTTTGTGTACCTCAAAGGTACACCCCACTTGGGGTTTTGGTATCCCAAGGAATCCTCATTTGAGCTAACAGGATACATATCTTTGATTTTGCAGTACGCAAAATAGATAGAAAAAGTACTAGTGGCACTTGTCAACTACTAGGTAATGAGACTTGTGTCTGGTTTAGAAAAAGCAAAACTCAAGATTCTACCTCAATTGTAGAAGTCGAGTACATTCTTCTTGGCGATTCTTTGTCTTTCGTCAGTCCTATGGATGAAAAATCAACTAGCAGATTATGGGTTTGAATTCAAATCCATACCTATTCATTGTGATAACACAAGTGCAATTGCTATAACTTATAATCCTGTCATGCATTCTAGGACTAAGCATATAGAAATAAGATATCACTTCATTAGGGATCATGTACAAAATGGAAATATATCTTTACAATATATCCTCTTGAAAATCAACTTTGGCTGATGTTTTTACAAAACCTATAGATGAATCCAGATTCAACAAATTGATAAGTGAGCTAGGCATGCTTAACTTACAAACCTGAAATATTGTGCTCTAGTTTGTGCTAACCATACAGATTTAAGGGCTACATTCAAAATCAAAGACATGATCAAAGGAAGTCCACGATCGTAGAGCCAAAGTATCACAAAACTCAACGAACGCTGAACAGAATCAACGATCGTAATACAGACTCAACGATAGCAGAGCTACATCAACAAAACCAAAGGAGCACCTTATGATGATCAAGCATAAATCAAAGCATTCTCTCTAATAAGTGCCTCAAGGACAAACCTAACCCTTGTTTCATTCAAGAGGTTGGCCCTTCCTGAGCTACCTTAAACCAAGAAGAATGCTAAACCAAAGGTTCATAACGAGAACTTGATTAGACTCTACGATTGCTAGTCAGACTCAATGATCGCAGTTCAGACTCTACGTTTACAACTCAGACACGACGACTGCTACACAGACTCAACGATGGTAGAACAGACTCGACGACTCCAAGGACCATCTCAACGATCGTAGTCCCACTAAAGAATACATCATCCTAGAAGAAGTTAAGGGCAATTCAGTACAATCCCTCTCTGTCAAAATTCGTAGAGCCAAGCAAAATTCGACACTTGTCCCACTAAGCAAAATAGAGAAAGGGAAGTTTCAAGTACAAATTAAAATCATTTTTTTTGAATTTTGAAGTTCAAAAGACCATCTCTCTCTTCCTCTCTTAAACAAAAACCCTAAATCAGTAGCAAGCTCAGTTAGTCTCACTTCCTACAAAGAAATCAATGGCAACTTCCAGTGTTGTCTCCGACTACAGACTCTGTTTCGACGAATTTAAATCAGCTGAACTCCAATTTCACAAGACATTGTCGCTACTAAAGAAGGCAGGTCTCGAAGAAGCCTTGGGTACGAACACATTGATTTACCCAAAGTTGGTAAAAGAGTTCTACAATAACGGGGTATTTGAAAACAACACTATCACGAAAAAAGTGAGGAATGTCCAAATCAGGCTAAAGGCTGAAGATATCAATCTAGCCCTAGGCCTCAAATCCGAAAGGTATCCTTCCTTAGATGGCATAAACTTCCATAAGGGTCTCAAGAAGATGCATCACAAGAAATCACCCTCTGTCAAAGGATACAAAAAGAAGGAGTTTCCACAGAGGTATGAGTTTCTAACTGATATTGTTGGAAAATGCATATGCTGTAAGAGCTCAGGTCATGACTCTGTGAATGAGGTACAACTCAAACTCATGACTGCCATATGTTACAAAATATAACTCAACTATGGGGCTCTATTACTTGAGTGGATTGGAAAATGGTTAATCAGCTCAAAGAAAACAAAGAGCTCATAGAAGATGCTCTACAGACGATTTATCAGCATTATCCCACAAGCTGTTCTTGGTGACCTAATTGAGAATGATGAAGGAGAAGCCATAAATCCAAATCGCCGAATGACCCAGCAGTTGTTTGAGAACTGGAAAAGAAATCCAACTGAAAATGTGAAGATGATGTCTGAATCCAGTGGTCGAACTGGTGAGATAAAGGGAAATGAAGTGCGGAAATATATACATTGTCGAGAAACCGAGGAAGAAGAGGAAGAAGCTAAGTAAGGAAGAACCCATTGCTTTGGTCAAAAAAAGCAAGGGTGATGTAAAACCGAAAGCCGTAAATGAAGAAGAACCTCGGGGATCTCTACGAACAAGCCTGTAGAGTCCTCAGATATTGAGACTCTAAGGATCCTAAGAAGAAATGAACAACAGGCTGAGGCAGAAGAAGATAGAGCAACTATATCTCAACTGCTGAAGATGAGTAAAATCAGCCACAAGAAAAAAAAAGCCATCGGCCTCTCTTCGATCGTAGAGTCTCTTCCGATCGTAGAGCCTAGACCAAACAAAGGAAGCGGTATGATCAAATATTTTTGGGCGATCTGAAGGACAAAACTAAAGAAAGTCCTGAGGCTGTGGCACAACCTAAAAAGCCAAGAAGGAAACTGGTCAAGAAGTATATTCTTGTCAATGAGAAAGCTGTAAAGAGGGAAGACAAAGAACTGTCTACTGAAAAGGAACCAGCTGAGGGGGAGACACCAAAAGATCTGATGATAGAAGATACCCCTGCTGAGGGGGAGATGCTTGAAGATCTCCTGCCAAAGGATGCTCCAGTTGAGGGGGAGCTATTGACTTTACACAAGGATGATCAAGCTGAGGGGGAGGATCATGACACCTCCATAGTAGAAAAAGAGACTTCTGGAGGAGATAATGAAGAACCAGTGCAAGAACGTCATGAAGCCATTGACATAATGGAATACTCCAGTGACAATAGAGAAGAAGATGATGAGATTGAGATCATAGCTGTAGTCATTGATGGGCACAGAAGAGCCAACTATGAGCAACTATTTGAATATTTTCCCACGATGCCCTTCCACCGAGCTAAAATACTGAACTCTTGGGATCACATGTTCTGGAGTTTCAAAGAATATCCTGCTATCTCAGTACTAGCCAATGGATTCCCAGGAAAATTCAATTTTTCCAAGAAGCTTCTCACCAACAATTCCTCCTCAAAAAATAAACTTGAGGTACTATCTATCCCAACTCTTTTTAAAGTTAATCATTTGCCATCAGCCTCATTCAATCAATTTTATGAAATCCCACAATGGTTGGAAGTGATTCTTCATCCACTGAATCAATTTCCAGTTGTAGAATCCCAAAATTCTATAACTGAGAAACCAAATAAGATCAACTCCCTAATGCTCCCACAACCTATCATCTCTACGATCACTGACTCTAACCCCATTGTAGAATCTATACCTCAAATCATAGAGCCACCAACATTAAACATCCAAACCCAGGCTCCTCCCTCAGATATTCCCTCCTCATCCAACAACGAATTCTTTAATCTTGATCTTGCCCTCTACTCTTTGCAAGATAAATTCAAAGGCACATCACCTCCCTCCTCAAAATTTCCTCAACTGGATGAAATTCTTTCAGAGTTGTCCACAAAGGCTGATCTGTCAGCAATGTCTGCGAAAGTAGTCAAGGAACTCGACGAAAGTCTTGAAGATCATACTGCTCTTATTCAGCTAAGATTAACATCAATGATCAATGCTGCAAACAATCTTCCACTCTCCCTAAGCTCTGAACTTTCTAAAACACTGAAAGAAGTCATCAATGAAATGGTTCAAAGCATAAATGACAGGGATGACATTCATTTTCTAGCAGCCAAAAGACATAGAGATGTTGTTCTTGTTTTACAGTCCACTTAGGAAGCCCAAAATAAACTAATGATAGAGAGCTTCCTCAATCTGCAAACTGCAGTAAGAGAGTTCTAACAATTTTACGTCAGCCAAGGTCAACAGACTGACAACATACTGGCCGCTCTTCAACAACGGGAAGCTCGATCTGAAGCTCTGATCACCGAAAATCGAGAAGACATTGATCACACTCAGAGTCAACTTCACGAACTTGTCCAAAGAGTGACTCGCCTCTCCGAAGACATTCAAACCCTTGATGCTGACATAAAGGGGGAGAATAAAGGCAAAGGAGATCAGGGAGGCAAGGGCAAGGGTAGAGGACAATTCCAAATTCAAGCCTTGAGGAACCCTCCTGCAAGGCAAATCACTCAGCAGACTCCAGGATCCATCCATTACACTCAACGATCTGATCAGCAGGAAATTTTAATGGCTCAACCATTAAGGAGTCAAGGGACAACTACCAGCTCTCATGTGGTGACAACAACAAGCCTAAGAATGCTAATTGGAGATCCTGCATTCATGAATAGGCATGATCACAATCCTAGACTAAGCCCAAGTGAGCTGGAAGATTTGGCCAGAAGAGATGAAGTAAGTAGAAAGAGGAGAGCTGAGGAATATGCAAATCCTCTAAGAAGCAAAAGGCCAAAGAAATAGAGATAAGTTGAATTTCAAGTTGTATTGATGTAGTCAATCTTAAATGTAATATCTGTCTCCATACATCAATAAATTCATGCTTATTCTCAAAAATTTCAAATTCTTTCATTGAAATACTAAAGTCATGTTTACTTTTATCAGAGCTGCATTTTAATAATCATGACAACAAATCTCCTTGGTTATGTCAACATCAAATAAGGGAGATTGTTGGAAGAATGCATATTATGATTTGATATTTAAAGTAAATGCTCATGATTATGTGTAAAGTCCTTGAGGAATATATATACAAGGACTTAGTGATAGATTAAAATTGTTAGGTTGATCTTAGCCTTTAATGTTCACTTGTATAGATAAAGAGATCAAATATGTTAGGTTGATCTATGGCTAGAAAAGAAATAGATAGGCTTTGAAGAGAATTGTAGTCTATCTACCGATCAATGAATGCGAATCTAAAGCGCGGGATCGTAGTCTTTGAGATGATCGTAGTGTATCGCCTTGAAGGGCCTCTTCAGAAATCGTAGAGAGTGGTCGGGACGTCAGAAGCTAAGCTAACTCGAGAGATCGTAGTGTGCTTTCGGAACGCATACCGGTCAAGACGAGCAAGTGATGATCGTCGTGTGAAAAGATCGTAGTGTGCAAATTCTTGCGAGAAATCGTAGTGTTCTCTTAAGAGCAAGCATCAATATGGCAAGACACTATGATATGGATAGTAGAGTGTCATCTGCCTCGTGTCAGAAACATCAAGCCCTATCGTTCAATTGAAGATAGACTCCAACAAATATGGAATGGGTTTTGAATGTTAAAGTTCTCACCAGTCCCAACGGTATAAAAGATATCCTTAGTATTGATCAAAAGAAACGTATTCAAGAAGCTAAGAAAAGGACCATTGGGCAGAGGAAAACACCTTTTGAGGTGTTAGGTGAGAAAGCAGTTTGCTGTGTCAGTGGGCCAGAGTGTAATTCAGAAGATGTGTAGAAAAGTCTCCATAAAAGCTCAGAAATGTCAAACGCATTTAATGGCTCATCAGATGACTTCAACGGATAGATTTCAAGATCACATATATACAGATCAAAGACAGATGAGAAAGAGATACAAGCATTGACCAAAAACGCACAAGAACACTCAACGCTCAACTCTACGATCTGAGAAAAAGGGAAAGCTTGCTCAGCTACTCAGTTCTTTTGAACTTGTGCTTAATAGCAACTGAGTAGCATCAATCACGATCTAAACAACATTTCAATCAGTTGAAGTAAGAGAACCAAGTCTGCAGGACTTGAAGAGTTCTAAGTGAACTGTGAGAAACCAAGTCAGCTGGACTTGAAGAGTTCAAGAGTGAACTAAGAAGTACTGGGATCATTGGTCAGAAGGAATCTGTGAGATTCAAGAAGCGTAACAGACATCCTTAGTGGATTTCCTACTCAAGGAGTAGAAGAGTGGATTAGGAGCTTTAAGTGCTCTGAACCACTTAAAATTGTTGTATTCATTATAACTGCTATAACTGCTATATCTGCTATAACTGTCATAACTGCCTCACTCTCATTAACTCAAGATATCTAACAGAAGGCGTATTAAATACTCATTCCACTGTGCACTGATTATCATCAACTTAAATTAGTTAAAAGAAAAAGTTTTAATTATTTATTCAACCCCCCCTTCTAGATATCTGTCTTGCCTCCGGGAACTAACAGAATGTTAATTGCAATAGCTGCAATTCACAATTTAAAAATACATCAAATGGATGTTAAAACTGCATTTCTTAATGGTGAATTAGAGGACGAAATTTATATGTAGCAACCAGAAGGTTTTATTGTCCCTGAAAAAGAAAAGAAAGTTTGCAAGCTTGTTAAATCAATATATGATTTGAAACAAGCAACAAAGTAGTGGTATGAAAAATTTGATAATGTTATGATATCAAATAATTTTAAAATAAATGAGTGTGACAAATGTATATATGTCAAAAGCACTCAAAGGGGATATGTAATAGTTAGTCTATACGTGAATGATATTAATCATTGGTAGTAATAATTAATGATGTTATATTAATGCTACCAAACAAATGTTAATTAGTAAGTTTGAAATGAAAGACATGAGCCTAGTAGATGTTATTCTAGGAATCAAGATTTCCAAAATATCTAATGGACTTATTGTGTCTCAATCTCATTATATTGAGAAAATACTTGCAAAGTATAATAAATATGAGAAAAGTCCAGTAAGAACACCTGTTGACCTAACACTTCATCTCACTACTAATCGTGGTGAAAGTATATCCCAATTGGAATATTCTCGTATAATAGGCAGTTTAATGTATTTATCAAATCAAGACTTTCGACCGAACATAGCATACTCAATAAGTAAGCTAAGTCGATATACGAGTAATCCTGGAAAAGAACATTGGAAGGCTTTAGTAAGGGTACTTAGATATCTAAGATACACTTTAATTGACGGATTGCACTATAAAAGATATCTAGCTGTACTTGAAGGATGAAGTGATGCAAATTGGATATCTGACTCCCATGATACTAAATCCAAGAGTGGATATCCTCTAAGCAAACATGTATTGCAATCTACTATGGAATCTGAATTTTTTGCTTTAGATAAAGCAAGAGAAGAAGTAGAATGACTTTAAAATTTTTTAGAGGATATTCCAATTTGTTCTAAACCAGTGCCACCAATCATTATTCATTGTAATATTCAATTAACGATTGGTAGGGCACAAAATAGTAATTATAACAGTAAGTCTAGACATATACGTCGAAGATATGAAACTGTTAAACAATTACTCTTAAATGGTATAATTCTATTGACTATGTGAAGTCAAAGGATAATATTGCGGATCCACTAACGAAAGGTATACCTGGAGAGCAAGTGAGAAGTTCATCAAGGGGAATGAGTTTAAAGCCTGTAAAATTCTAAAGAGTCGCCATAATGGAAATTACCCAAACCTAAATTATTGGAGATCCCAAAATATAGGTTCAAAGGGACAACCTAATTATGTGTGATCTAGTAAGCACTAAGAAGATAAATACTTCTTCTCATTCCTATGATGATACAGTGCACAAATTAACTGCCGAGTGAAACAGGATAAACTTTGTTTTTAATAATTTTTATAGCTTGAATATAAAAAGGTCAAGTGGGGTATTAGCAGGACACTCTTTATAGAAATTACCTATGTGAGTGAGAAGGGGGTCACTTCTATGAGAATGACGAAGGCTGAATTCTCTAGCACACTCATGAAACCAAGAGGTGTTTAAGGCTAAAATGGACACAACAATGAGAACCAATAAAATAAATTAAAAAATGTTGTGTGAATTCTATTGTCTCGGTTTACACTAAAAGGTTGAACAGTTCAAGACATCACGTTCACTGACCGACCAATAAATCCGATAGTCTTTCACTAGGAAAGGTTCAAGGCCACAAACTACCTTTACCAATTCAATATTTTTTCACTGATTATACTCTCTCTAAGTCTGTCTGCATATTCATTTGCATTAATTTATCCAAATTTCATTCATGTGCAGGATTGTTGGATATATATATATATATATATATATATATATATATTAATGAATGAGAATTTTGTCTAAAATAAAACCACTGGGTGTGACCTTTGGTTCATATCTTTTCAAATTGAAAAGGTACCTTTTCAAAGGGATCTAACATTTTCAAAGGGATGAATCTTTTCAAAGGAATGTAACCTTTTCAAAGGGAGATCTTTTCAAAGGGATGTAAATCTTCGAAGGGGTATTTGAAAACCTATAAATAGGTTCCAAACCTACCCAAAACAAACACTTCAACTTCAATCCTTCTCAAGTTCTTTAAAAAAAAAAACTAAATTCATTCTTCATTCATTAAAAGTCATTGAGAGAGTATTCAAATATTACTGGTTCGTGGAACTCTTTCATTAAAATGCTTCTTGTGAGAGTTGAAGACCATTTAGTAGATGACCATTGTTCCATCCGCAAGTACGGATAGCGGGGACGAAATCTGCTTTAAAGAGAAACTGTCCAACAGTTGACTTGATTTTAAAAAAATTATCAATTGCATCTAGTAAGTCTTTATTATAACATTGTTTATCTTCTACTTCTGTTTATATAATTAGTATATACTTATTGTTGTTACAACATAAATATCATGCATTTTTAGGTGTTTAGATACACATTTGAAGAGGCAAAATAATAGAAAAATAATATTAAAAAATAAATATAATATTTGGAGTAGAAATATAACATTTGGAGCAAAATCTCAGCCATCTCAAGGGTCTAATATATATCAGAACTTTCTTTGTCTCCAAATCTCCCTTTAAAATAGGGACAAGATAACTTTCATGCCGAAGAAACCCACTATATCAAATCGTCATTTTACCTATACTACTGTAGGAGTTGAGTCTTTTTGTATAAACTATATAACCCACCCACGCACCCGCCCCAACCCAACCCCCATCCGTATGTCAAAACCATATTTTTTTATTTTGTTTGCCGCTTTTTTTAATTTTTTTTAAAAAAATAATAATTAAGGTTTATTTAAGAAACTTCGATAAACAATTTGTCAGATTTTTTGTACAATAAAAACTTTAGACATGGATGTCTTTTTTAAAAAAAAATCAAAAAATATATAAAAAAAAAGAAGAAACAAAATGTTAAGCTAGCTCCCACAATTTTTCTTTCCTTTTTTTTTTCGAATAAAACAGTGGGTTTTTTACTTTTCAAACATGGCAAAGTTGGTAAGAGTCTTTGATTCTATTTTTAGTTTAAAATAAAGATTTGATATTTTCACAAAAGAATTTAAAAGTTTCATAAGACTACCTTAACATTAATATATAATACATAGGACCCACATTTATATTAGTATTTTTTTCGGAAAAATCAATTTCCTTTGTAGAAATAACAATTTCCTTAACAAGATGTTTTTTTAAAAAGAATTCAATGAGCCAGATTTTTAAGTAGCCAACAGAAATGTGTATATAAATGATAGTTAACCCTAGCCGTCAGTATCAAAATTAAACCGTGAGGTTTTGGTGAGAAAATCAAATGGAGGTTCTCAATTCAGACAATGTAGAAGGCGATATGGATGATGACGATGAAGAAAATGAGAGAGATGGAGTAATTGTTAATGGTGTATCGCCTTAGTAAGCCACCAAACTTTTGTGAGGTTTGTTCTTGTTTAATTATATATAGTATATTTGTATTCTCCTTGTTTTCGTTTTCTATGTATGTTCTTTTATCTGCTCTTTTTTTTGTTCAATTTTATTTTAGATCTAAACAAATAAATCTAAATTGCTTCTAAACAAATAAATCCAATTTTAATTTTGTTAATAGAAGAATTCTAAATTAAGTGATGCCAATTCAAAATCTGAATTTCTTTAGAATTGTATGACATTGTGCAGATAGAATGGGAGTCTGGAGCGGTGAAGGAAATTGGAATGTTCTATTCTTGAGGAAGAAAACACCATCATCAACCTTTGGGTGATGGAAATGAAGGAGAAGGATATCAAAATCCGTGCATCCAGCTTGATAGAAAAGAACAACATGTACTGAAAACGACAAAAGAAATTAAGTTGAAGGAGAAGAAGATCAAAGAAAGGGTTGCCAACATTAAATTGAAAGAGGAGGAAATTAATTCAATCATAGTTTCTAGTGAAAAGAGATCTATGCAAAAGGCCTTGATTTCCAAGAGAAAAAACAAAACAAGTTGGGTGGCTCACAAGTTTTTTCAGAAATATATATAGGAGAAAAGTGTTGCTAACTATGCCTTGTAATCAGTCCTATGAATATAGGAGAAAAGTGTTGTATCAGTCATATGAATATAGGAGAAAAGTGTTGTTAACTATGCTTGACTTGTATCAAGTGTGTAACAGACAAAGTTTATGTAAATTATTGTGTATATTTCGCAGTTGATCATATCATATATCATATTTATTTCCACCTGATCTTGAGATCTCCATAACATTTATTCTTCATCTTCTTCCTCGTCTCTATCCAAAAACATTACCTAAATTGGAATTTGTAGCAATACATTCTTTGAGGCCAAGATCAATGATCCAAATTATCATAATTAAAAAGCATTAGATTTTGTTAGATTTAATATCGGATATCTCGCAATCACACATAAATTAAAGAACGAAAAAAAAAAAGAATACACAAAATTACTTAGGTTCACTAATTTGACTAGTTCTGTTTGTCTATATCCATCAAAAAATTACTTTTATTGTAACTAAAAATCCCAACTCCTATAACATGGACTCAATTATTACATGAGTCCCCGACCCATATATTAGTCAAATTTAAGACTGGACTACTAATAAATTCACAAACCCAAATGAAAAAGAAAACACTACTTGCGTCTATGAAAATTGCAAAATTAATTGATTGAAGTGTTTCAATCATGTGTTAAATATATATTTGAATATATATGTTAAGAAAATAAAATTGTGATATATTGTTTGATGAAGATGACATTAAAAATTCTTGTAAAAAAAGTATGACTAGTTTTATGTACACGTATTTGGTCAAGTTGTGATTCACAAAATAATATTGACAATGTGTCCTATTAATAATCTTGTAATAAGGTCATTGCGTGCAAGTGAAAGTAAGTAGAATTACAGTAATTTTGAGCCATCTTTTTCAATATAATATACACTTCCTCTCTATTTTATTCTCATCTCCCCCAAATTCCAAATGGGTAACACCCTAAATTTAAGTTAATATGCTAAACTATAAGAACATAATTCATCTGGATGAAATATTTGAAATGTACGTCCCTCCAAGTTTTATCTCGGTGTCAACTTGGTCACCAACAATTCAATGGAGCTAAAAACCGTCCCTCCAACAACATTAGTCAGCCATTAAAAAAACTAACAGAAAGTGTTCTAACCTCATAAAAATTATATTTATAATGTACCTCGTATGTCACCTACATGGATCAAATTAAATTAGTCATCTAGTAAATGTCATATATTGCATCTAACTCAATATGTTGTCAATAAATATGTATGAAATTTATAGTGTTGTTTGTAGTCTATTTGCAATGCAACAAAAAAAGGCCAGCAGTTTATTGGTTTTGACAATTTGTACCCTAAATATAAGACGACCTTATACTTCATGGTTGGCATTTTCAAAAACTTCAAATGCCATATCGTATAAAGGTTTTTTGAATCTTGTTTTCTCCTTGTCTCTATATCTCGCTAGCCATGGATCAACACAAGATTATATCGGTGGTCTTGCTGATGTTTTTTACAATAGCTACTATCAGAGCTGCTAATAATTATGGAGGTAAAAAGCTCAGAGATGACTTATTTGCTTACCTTTTAAGTGGTTAACTTGTTTTAAGATCCTAATTGTAGGCTGTTCAAAAATGAATTGTCCATATGATGGTTTTTTATATGAGACTTATTTGTTCACATAAATTATGTAGTACAAACTAGACTAGCATACATACTTAATTGAGGTGTTTCTTCACCTATTGTCGATGGGTTTTATTTAGGTTGATTTTTCAATTATCATATATGCGATGAGCACTAATTAACAAGGCATATCATGTGAATGTATTTAGCATAATCAGTTGATTCACGAATGAAATTGAATTAAATTAGTGAATTAGTCTCATGCTTGTATACATGACTTAATATTATCATTATTATCGTAACGAAAATGAAATTTCATAATAAATATATATTTAACTACACTTTTATAATTGTTTACACGACACTGATTAATACTTTAAGCAACCACTCATTGCTTTGACAACATCTTTTCTGATAATACCTACATATATATATATATATATATATATATATATATATATATATATATATATATATATATATATATATATATACACTAGCTATAACCCTGCACTGAAAAGCACTTTATAATTTTAAAAAAAAATAATCATGAACACAAAAAAAATAAAGCACTGAATATGGACACTAAACTAAAAGCCTAAATTAATTATTAACACACCCGTACTTTTCATACATACTCCACAAAGCATTTAAATGAAAAATTCTTATGAAGACAAATTTCAATGCATAAATAAAGAATATCCAACTTTAATAGTCCAATTTTCATAAATTTAAACTAAGTTTAACTACATTTTAAGATTTATTTTTTATTATGTATAAGCCTTTTTAATTGATTGTAACTTTTAAAATAGTAACTTGACAATTAAAAATTATTGTTTGCTTGTTATAACAACTCTTTTTTTTTGTCGCACGTAAATGGGTATACAATTTCGCAAAGCCGTAACTTGATTCAAAAACTGATTGCAGGTCGTTATATAAATTTAGGATTAGCTCAGCAACAAAGTTTAAAAATGAAGAACCATGACAAATAAGAGAGAGGGAGAGTTACGGCTCTACGGAATTGTATAAATGTATGAATTGTATAAATTATATAAATTTAAGTGTTATAAATGTATGAAACAAATATAAAGATTTTTTTAGCAATAGATTCATCTTAACTAATCATATGAAATTAGGTATTATATTCAAAGGCAACCTAACCTATTCCATTTTAAAGGAGAGACTTGGTCATCCGACAACACACACACTAATACAACTAACATACCATGTGGTTGGTTCACATCTATAATATTTGATAAGCTTTTTAAATTTTATAGGAATTTGTAGTAGAAGAGAATAGAAGACTTCCCGTCATTAGACAATCTTAGTACAATGCTCAAACTCATCTTGCATTTTGAAAATGTCATCAGATAATAACCACAAAGAAGAATGCCTATGCAAATATTGTGCACCAGTGCAGCTCATTTCGACTTTTTCCCCTGTTTCTTCTTGATAACTTCATCTATATACATTATGCCTTTGCCTTTATAAACTTCATGAGGTTTACAACTCAACAACAAAGAAGAGAAATCTGGTGTACCCTTGCCCGTGTCGAAGGCACGATTTAAACGAAAAAATTAGATTAAAATTCGAAAAGTAATACATCACCTAAAGACTCTTTGCAACTTAAAATAACTTACAATCAGACATAACAATTATCACAATTCACCATACAACCACAATAATTAATACATACTCGATCATCAACACATATCCAACCACCAAAATATCAAGCTAGTCGCTACTAATTTCAATAAATTTCGGTAGAGTTTCCTTTAAAAATAGACATCCAGAAAAATCTAAACCTGTCTACAAAACTTACAATCATCAATAAATATTCAAATCACCAAAACAACCATCATTCCATACCCAAAATCATCATAACCATGTATAATTAGTTAACGGGAAAAAGCCACTTTACCCCACTGTGGTTGTAGTGTTTTAAGCAATTAGCCACTGTGCTTTTAAAATATTCAATTAGCCCACTGTACTTTTTAAAAATGTTCAATCAAACAATTCCGTCCAATTTTACTCACGGACGTTAAAAAATTGGGAGGGAAAAACACATTTACCCCACTGTGTTTTTAAAATATTCAATTAGCCCACTGTATTTTTTAAAAATGTTCAATCAAGCAATTCCATCCAATTTTGCTCACGGACGTTAAAAAATTGGGCCAATTTTCCTACGTGGCTTTAAAAAATAAAATACAAATTGGACCAATTTTGCTCACGGACGTCATTTGTATTATTTAAATGAAGATGAATAAAATAAGAATTGAATGTAAAAATATTATTTAATACTAATATTTATGTCATGTATGTAATTTAAGAGAATATTTAAAGATTTAAATTTTATTAACATATCCAATATGATCAATAACATTGTTTCATTATGATAAATGATAATAATAAAATTTAAATTTCTTATTTTTTTCTTAAATTATCTACTATATGATTATTAGATAACAATTTTATTTTATATAATTTATTAGTATTTTGTTACATATGTCGTGATGTCGTGATTTTTAGTTTTGATAATTTCTAATTAAATTTTATCCAATATTCTCTTAAATTACATTACATGACATAAATATTAGTATTAAATAATATTTTTACATTCAATTCTTATATTATTCATCCCCATTTAAAAAATAAAATACAAATTGGGCCAATTTTGCTCACGGACGTCATTTGTATTTTATTTTTTAAAGCCACGTAGGAAAATTGGCCCAATTTTTTTACGTCCGTTAGCAAAATTGGACGAAATTGCTTGATTGAACATTTTTTAAAAGTACAGTAGGCTAATTGAATATTTTAAAAGCACTGGGTAAGAAAGCTTTTTTCCCCAATTTTTAACGTCTGCTAGCAAAATTGGACTAATTGCTTGATTGAATATTTTAAAAAGTACAAAGCTAATTGAATATTTTAAAAGTACAGTGGTTAATTGCTTAAAATACTACAACCACAGTGGGGTAAAGGTACTTTTTTCCATTAGTTAACTTTACAAAAGACGGAACACAAAAAATATATACATGTAGAAAATAGAGAAACAACTTCGTATTCTTTACAACTTGCACCAAGTATCCTTCAATGTATACTTGAAAATACCTGAAAATATATAATCGCTTACAGAGTTTGATTGATGAAAACTTATAATGAGAGTGGAAATATATCACATGCCAAAAATTTTCCTAACATTTTTAAAAATATATAAACATGGCTTCACCCTAGGGCCAAAGTTACAATCAACGAAGCAGTGAATCTAACCTTATCAAGGATAACTTATAGTACATTATGCAAACGAATTAGCATACTTTTATTGTGTGCAACTGTTGCATTCCGTCTCATCCGACCACTGCAACTATGTAATTCTGCATAGCAAAACATCAATCAACATATATAATCATATACGATTTAGTTTATTTAATGCAAACCTTAAAGTTCAAAAAACAAATTAACAAATAGTACTCATGACAAAAAAAAGGTAGTTATAAGTTGCAATACCTGAATATTGATCCTCATTACCAAACAGTAATTAGATAAGACGGTGACAAAAGCTCATGTATAGGTTGTTCCTTGGCTTTATCAGTTACTTTATCTTTCCAAGCGATAATAGTTTAATCTGTTTGATTTTGATTTCGAAATTCAAAAAATTTAAATTAAAGTAAAAACATGATCACCATAATTAAAATACAATTTCTAAATTACGTTAAAGCTCAGCACCCCAAAAAAATATATAAAAACTATATACTCAAAAGACAGATTTATATCCAAAACTATATATAGTACCTTATTCCCATAATGAGGGTCCTAATTTAAAAGACAAAGATTTAAATGTATTCACCTTGAAGAACATATCCACCTGTACAATTTGGTTCTCGTGTTAACAATATATTTGATCAAACACATACACTAATTGAAGAAGATATTATTCCGATAAAAAAGATTAAATATTAAATCCAAGAGTGAAGACGACTACAAAATAGAAATCTGCTAAGGTGTGCTAAAGTATCCTTCTAGAAAGGAATTACAATTTTAATGAATATCAAAATTGAAAACCTTTGTGTTACTATTTTTGCTAGCTTTATTATAGATGTTTATTTTATAAGATGCTGAGTACGTTGTTTACTCTGAAAAAAATTGTCAAAATCTAAGTGTTATTGCAATCAATATAATATGAAATCTAAGTGCAACATATTTTGGAAACTTTGTTGTTTTTGAGCATTAGAATCTCATAGTTTTGTACTCTTTTTTTTTAGAATTATTAGGTGTCATAGTTATGTACTTTTTTTTAGCAACTGTACTTTTATTCATAAACCTAAATAAATATGTAAACATTGTAAATAATGTTTTCATATCAGATTCCACCATTCTAATTTACCTTATTCATACTAAGCCATGATGGTATTTGCCCTTTAAACAAACTTAATTAGTCTCTTATTTCTCCGTTGCAGGAATTGCATCATATAAGTCTGTACATGGAAAATGGTAGTGGAGCCAATGTGGTGTCTTTAATGTCATTTGGTTCATTGGAGGAGCATGGATCTTAGCCTTCCTAATGGTTCCTAACTTTTGAATTTGCAGAAGATGTTGTTACTGTTGGTACACTAATGCTTTTAATTTTCTTTATGAAAACTGATATTTCTACATGAATTTTTGATATTTTTACATTAAAACAGATCTGTTGTCGACGGTTTTTATCGATTTTTACCGTGGCTATACATCTATAGCGACACTTTCCACGTGAAAATATCAATTTCCTTTATGCAAACTCATGGAGCGATGGTAATTGTACAAATCTGTTGTTGTGTTTGGTATGCTATAACAACCACCACAACAGATTCCTGTATATCCCAATAAAAAACAAATTATACAGGTTTTTGTAAACTTATAAAAAGATTTGCTTTGGATGAGTCAGATTTTTCTTCCAATTTGAGTGGATTCTATATATTATTACTGTAGCTTTCAAGTCTATGCCGAACTATATACACATTAGTTTTTAAAATGTCTTCTTGGAACTTGCCAACCATAAGGCAAGTAAATCAAATCATCGACTTCATGCCCGTGTCCTCATGTGGATCCGCACCTTAACCTCTTAGTGGATGGAGTTCTTTTATTGAGTAAAAATAAAATTTATTTGATGCATAAATGCTCAGCGATCTCGTGTTACGTGCTAGAACATATTTGGCAAATGTTAGTGTTCCACACAAAGTCCTCTTTTAACAATTGTAGTATAAAATGACACCATATCCTCAAAGTTTGTCATTTTAGTTTCATTATCATACCGCTACAACTAAAGCAACAACTCAATATTCTTAGGGATTAACATGGAACAATAGATCCTTAATATTCACAAATAAATCCTTTTGTGAGAGGGAGTAATATACAGTAGTTATACACTACTATTCTATAGTTTCTACTACATAAATGCATACCTTTCATATGGTTTGTGTTATGTTTAGCCAGTGAGCAATACTAAAACTCTATATTGTTAGGGTGCCACATTACTAAAGCTCTATATTTTGCATACCTCTCTTGCTTTTTATTGGTTTGGGTCCTTGGGAGTAGCCACTGGTATGGCTTTGGCCGTTTTACAATTACATATTACTCTGTGCTTCTAGTTTTTGAAGCTAGTTAGCACTCAGTTTCTATCATATCTTGAAATGAATACCTTGCCATTTTAGTTTTTTTGCGATCATTACTGTATCATTATTATATCACTTGTAATGCTTATTGATTTTATATATTGCAATACAATGCCGTCATAGTGGTATCTGCTTTGACAAAATTTGAGCCTTTGGGCGGGTATGAATGGGAAGTGATTACAGGAAACACCACAATTTCAGCACACCCTATTCACAATACCATTATTAAAAACTCACCCATCCAAAAATGAAAGTCTTAGTTGACTTTTTTAACTTTCATTTATGCTTACCAAGATTTGCCTATAACACAGTTTGAGACATAATTTATTTTATTTTTTGAACTCAAATTTTGTTTTTGGAAAAAATATTACAAAAAATACTCAAGTCGTAAGCTAATATACTTAACACTTTGTTTATGAGCCTTTTTGGGTAAGGAAATTTAACCCGTACTATCGATAGTTTTTTAAAGTATATTAGCCTTTTCGGGTAAGGAAATTTAAAAAAGTCTGAGAGAGCAAATGAAAGGAATATAACCTTCTCTAGAATTTTTTGTGAATTTGGTAAGAAAAAGATAGACAATGAGGGATGTGTTTGTCAAAATTTGTCAATGTTTTATTAATAAGGGAACAAAGAAAAGTTTCACCAAGTCAATTTTCTTTTCCTTGCAAATCTTACCAGTTTGGTTAGGAAAACTATTAAGGAAAGTTGGACCAAATATTACCAACATGGGAATTCATTTCCTAAGTTTTAAAAACTCAAAACCAATGTGTAAGGAAAAGGGTAAAAAAGGACAAATGGGACTCTCACAGTCTTACTATATAAAAGTGGAGTAACATATTTCTAGGAACTTATTTTTCAATGAAAAACCAAGTTCCAACAAAATTTCATAATTAAAATTTTGAAGATAAGAACTTTAAAATCACGTAACATCCAACACATTCAAACTAAAGAGTAATTTAAAGAAAAGTTCTTTACAATCACGTGACACCATAAAGATAGGGATATAACACATTAAATATAGATTTGATATTTGAGCATTCCAATATTAATTAAGTTAGAATTCGTATATTTATGTAATTAGAGGTAGAACACAAATAAATATCTGAGTTGATAAATTTAAATATGATATTTTGGAAGCAAATACCAAATACTAAAATACCGATACCAAACACAGTTAGCTAGGTAAATAGTAAATACGATAAAAGCAACAACATTATGGCACAATTCAGATTTAAATTTACTAAACACCTATAAATCTTTGTCAATTAAATCCATCAAAAGGGTAAGCAATATCACATGACTTAGGCTACAAAATTTTAGCTAGTGTACTTGGCCAGACAAAGCATGAGTGAATAACATACCAGTATTTTTATTACTTGCTTGTCCATTCCTTTGAGTGAATCAAGATACTGAAACTTTTCATCTTTCTTGTTGATAACTACTAAGCACCAATGTGTTTCTTTGTGGATAGGGAAAAATAGCTGAAAATAAGAATGACGATTTTATAAATAAACATTCATTTCAATGAAACAAACAGGGAACTAAGAAATATAGTGAAAACACAAATTTTACCTTGTCACACTCAATAAGGCAGTATCCCAACTTCCTTTGGGTAGTCCATCTTTTAACTGATTTGAAATCATAACCATTTGTCCCACCTTTTAGCTAGACATTGACAATCAGCAAAAAATGGTTATCTTTGTGAACACCAATTAACCTCAGTATTGAAAATGATGACCCAACAGAAACGATTAATTTGGAGCAGACAATTTGTAAAATTAATATATTGAACAACAAGAAAATAAATGTATGTGTGTATATATATTGAATTGCAAGTATGGAAATGTTTTCCATCCTAAACTCTCAAAAATTGTGAAGGAAAACTCCCTCCTCTTCTTTTTCGTTCACTCAAATACTTAAAATTTGTTTCTATCACAACTCCAAATGAAATAAAGTTAAAAACCAGGCACTTTGTACACATAATTGTATTACTCCCTACTGACCATACTTAAAATCAACCAAGTAACTAACCATATAATTCTTTTAGTTATGTAGCGTTACAATGACAACAGTAAATATATCAAGGTTTGTGATTTTAAAAATCTAATATATCAATTGTCAGTTTGACCGTAAGTAGTATTAACTTACTTATTTTGTTTGCACTCCTATCCCACTTTAAAATTCTTTATTTCCTTTTTGGGACGTCAAAAAAAATCTTTGTAACCTACTATGCTAAGTGAAATTCAAAAGTTACCATGCAATTTCCCTTTCTTACAAAGCACATACATGTGGTGACTTGTACTGAATGGATCTGAGGATGGCAACCCTGGGGGTCTTAATATAATCAATGGTGTATTGTATTTCTAGATTAGAATGGATCTGAATATAGTTTCAACCTCTATCAATTACAAACATTCTTGAGTAGGTAATGTTGACCATTAGGACAGAAGTGCTAAAAATTAGATTTATAACAAAAGATAAGCTTCACCTTAACAAAAAATACAGTAATGTTGATCATTTATTCGTCTGCTCACTATACAAATGGATATCTATAGAAGATGGTGGGTAGAATCGGAAGAGTAGGTGGTGTTATTTTTGTTCATCTCACACCCTCGCCCATGAAGGGTACAGGAAGGTAGAGCCAATACAGATCTGACCTTTGGAAATATTATGCATAAGGTGAATTCGTTTAGACTTGAAATCATGTTTTCGTGTTTTCTTTTTAATAACTCAAATTCTCATTCTTTTAATTATGTTAAAGATTTTAAATCCACTTATCACAAAGTTACAGGTCTCTTAACATATGCATATGTAGCACCAATGCTTTTCCTATCACACAAAAATTAGTTTTCTCTGGAATGGTGATAGGTCAGTGAATAAACCAGAAGCAGGGTTATATGACATGAAGATAATATCCAAAATTTTAAATAAGTAAAAAAAATTAAAAAAATAGAAAGAGCAAAACATGAAGATAATATCCAAAAGAACAAGAAGTCAAGAACCCAACAGATAGAGTACTGTTGTAGAATAGAGTACCTTATTTACAAGCAAGTTTACTTGTTCTCTGTACATCTCCTTCAAGTCCACAATATCCTCACGCAGTTCTTAAAGCTACATAAAACAATTTTATAAGAAAAGCTATAGTGAGACATGCAATGAAGTATAATCCACAGTTTGAATACTTTGATCCAGAAGACATGCAAAAGAGTCGAAGCTACCACCTGCTTATGTCTACTAAGAGGTCTCTTTATTGACATTGTGCAAACCTAATTGACCCTTTTTTCCTTTTCTTTTCCAAATAAACAAGCCGACAAAACTCATTTAATCAAACATGACGAAGTACCTTGTGATCAAAGCATTCTTACCATCACAGTTCATATTTAGACACCTCTTTACAAAATTTGTATCCAACGACTTTTAAAAACAAATTTGAAGTAATCAGACTACTCACCTCCTCATCACGCTCACCCATTAATTATAAAGCTGCCAAATGCCTCCGTCTTAATGCTTCCAGTTCAGCCCGTATTTCAGGCAGCATGGAAGCTTCTCCCCTTAACTTCTCGCACTACAAGCAATAGAGTTAATCAAAAGAAAAGTATAATGAGATAAACAAATTGACATGATTATTGAAGTTCATCTGCGCTGTCATTTTAACCAACTCTTTAGCAAGCGACTCCCGGATGGATTCCATGGTTGCCTGGAGTAACATCATTAAATACTCAATAAGAAGCATAGCTAGCAGCAAAAAAGATAAGTAAAAGAAAGAAAAACAGGAAAGAGTAACCAATCAGAAAGCAAAGGAGAGAGGCAAAAAGATGCTCTACAGTGATCAAAAGGGAAATATAAATGCACATATGAATTAAGATTAGATAAGACAATGATCCAGGAATATTCCATGCTCCATAGTCCATACCAATCGAGACATATAAGATGCAAGTTCGCCCTCCTTTTAACGAAGGGAAGCGTCAAAAGAATTTGGTCTCATGCTTCTCATATAGTAAGGATTCATGATCGGCTCTCCAGGATTTCTCCTGCAGAAAGTAACTTTCCTCCATGCCACTCAAGCTGCTAGCACTCGAGAGTTTACGGGTCAAATTTCCTGCAAAGTAATTAAAAGGTTCTGCTCGTTTTATCAACATTTTTCATATTGATGAGCAGTATGCAAAATGGAAGACATGGCAATATATTACCTGGTCAAGGGCACAAGCGAAAACATCAAGTATATGTCCTTGATGTATGAGCTACTTTGAAAGTCCTTCATAAAATTTCACCGCTTTATGATAATAAGGAGCATAATCTTTATCCAGGTCCTTGTGAGAACGTATAGGTTCAAACAAATTTCTCGATACAATCTGTGGAAATATTAAACAAGAACTCAGCCAAAGACTAACCATGCAATAAATATATGAAATTTTATGTATGTTATGTATGTATTTTGCAAATTTTATTTAGACAAAAGAAAAAAAATCCTTGAACATTGTGGTTCTTAGAGACATTTTGTTACTCTTGTCTAAAACATCAAGATAGTCCTTGAAGTTCTCTCCAGAAGGAGCATTTACGCCGTCTACAGAGCTAAAACAGATCCAAGATGGAAACTCTGCACAAGCCTGCAGATTGGAATTGAGAGTTTCAGATTGGGGTAGAAATTTACAGATTTTAGAATGGAAGTTGCTTTCTTAACTATGCCTACTAATTTTTCTAAATCAGGGAATTTTACAGATTTTAGAATGGAAATTGCTTTCAAGGAGCATACCTGAGCTTCAAGTTTATTGGGGATAAGGCTAGCAAATCTGGACCTGCTGCCACAAGAACTTGTGCTCTTCATCTATGGAAGTCCTTCCAGGTTTTCCAAAGTTATATTAGGTTCGTAATTCCCAATGGAGGCAGGAAAATACACTAATAAGATTTAATACTACCATAACATTATATGAATGTTCAGAATTTTCAGCTGAAATGGGAAAAAGAAAATTGTAGAGTATAGATTATACAACCTCTGTATATCCCAAACAAAAAAGGGAGGTGGGGGAAGAGTACCATTTTCCATAGCCTTCACCATTACGACCACCATCATCACGACCGCCGCTTCCACCATATCCTCCTACCCTGCCACCATAACTCCATCCTCCTCCACTACCACCATAACCCCCTCCCCATATCTTCCGCCTCCTCCACTTCCGCCATATCCACCATCGTAACTATCTCCGCCTCCACCTCCGTAACTTCCGCAGCTTGGCGGTGGAGCAGATCCGTTGCCTTCGTGACCGTACGAACCAGACAGATCAGTTGCCTTCGTGACCGCTTGGCCTATCTTTCTCCCTTCTTTCCAACGGACTCTCTTTCTCTTCCTCACTCTATATGCTACGGTTTTAGAAACTCAGGTATTAGTGGTAATTGCCAAATTTTTTCCCTCAGCTCTGTGCATGTAAGAACAAAGAGAGAGATGGAGGGTTTGAAATTTTAATACAGAGGAAGAGAGAAAGCTGCTGACGTGGAAATTGGATGGGACACTTATGTATTTCTCTCTCTGCTCTGTTTTTTATATATATATATATATATATATATATATATATATATATATATAATACTACAAATTGACATTTTGACAAAGCGCTTCCACCGTCACATTTTTCTTTAACCATGAAATCTAACTACGAAATCTGTGCCATACTACTACAAATAGACATTTCTCCTTAACCATGCAACCTAACTAAATGAAATCCATGCCCATGCCATATCATGCTAAATATCTTTTTCCAACAATTTTTATTTTATTTATATAAAACTATCTAACATGATTAAAGACGTAGCTAGGTTTTCGCTACACCAACATACACATCGACTGTGGTGCAACAAATCTAACCGATTCAACTAGATTTCGTTTCATCAGTTGGGAGACCGATGAAGAATTCATCGAAGGAGGAGAAAACAAACTTCTCCCCATAAACCTAACCTCAATCCAGATGAACCCTACGCTTTTTTCCAAAAGGTAACAAGAACTGCTACAAATTACTGTTCTGGAATTCGCGTGATGAGTACCTTTTTCGAGCTGGTTTTTACTATGGGAATTATGATGGGCTTTTAAAACCGCCTAGCTTTCGTATTGAGGTAGATGGGAACTTTTGGGCAAATGTAACTACTTCTATGAGTGAAGATCCTGTTTACCATGAACTGATCTATGTAACAAAGTCGGACTATGCAACGGTGTGTTTGGTTCGTACAAAATATGATGAAATTCCTTTCATTTCTTCTCTTGAAGCCTCGTCCGTTTATGAATCGTATACTCTGATGGATAATAACACAGCCTTGTACCTTCATTCGAGGATCAACTATGGTGCTAATAAAAGTGTTGAGTAAGTGAAATTTTTTCTCATTTCTATAATTCTATTCTCTACGTATTGTGATTAAGTTTGGTGAACTTCATAGCTAGCTCTACTTTCTATCTTAAATGGTTAACTATCTTTAGTTTAAAATCTAAATAAATGGATATGGGTTAATTGGTGAACTTGTTCTCCAGCCAATTTTATATGAATGAGTTGTTTATATAAGTTCAAAGGTGATAACTTAGTGGTAGAAGTCTTTTTTTTACCGTGATCACAAGTTTGAGTGATCTACTCTTCAACATAATAAAAAATTTTAGAATTAACCAAAGGTTGCAGAAAGAAGGTAATTTCCCCTAGTAAGAGAGTTCCATTCGCTGGCGTTCGAAGACTTTTGTTATACAATTATTAACTTTTTTGCTATGCAACTCATTCCTATGTGATTAGCAAATTGCAAGTTGGAGGACAAGAAACCATCGATTCCAAAATCCCTAAACACATCAATACCTTATATATAAAGACAGCAAAGGCGATCTATATTTGGAGTAGACTCTTAATCAATTTGAGTCAATTTCATTCAATTTTCTGAGTTATTTACCGAGTTTGGTTCAATCTCAATTAATCGTTTCATTTTTCATTTTCCTCGACTAGCTTTCCCAATCGATGGCTTTAAAGTTTCATCTTCTGAATTCGTTGAATCCGTCTGTCCGTGCTCTTTAGCTTCCTTCTCCTCCCTTCAGTTCTCTCAAACCCAGTTGATACTGAGAACCCATCTGGGGTTCTCTCACCACAAACCTACACTCTCAGAATTGGTACTATTTAATCTTCTTCAAAATTTTATTCTATTTCTTCATCTATCTATCAATTTTATCTTTCTTATTTATACCCTTCTATATATATATATATATATATATATATATATATATATATATATATATATATATATGGAAACATGCGCAGAAGATATTTTTATCAAGATTATTTGTTGTACCAGATCGGCTGTACGTAGTAGACCTCTTCAATTTTGCTCATGCCCGTTCCCATGCCAAGCTAAGAAATCGTAATTTACCTTTTTTGTCACACAAACAAGTATAAGTTGGGATATTTTTAAACTTTGGTTTCACTTTACTGGCTTGCAATTTCTCAGTAAAATTGTCTCTTATTTTGTAAATTTCATTTTAATTTCAATTTCTTTATTTGTGAAGCTAAAGATCTTCGGAGTTTGATATATACTCATAAGTCACTAAGGTTAATGTCATGCCTTATTTTTTTATAATCCTATAAGCATGTACAAATTTGTTATTCTACCAATATACTTGCAATGAATTCAATCCTATAATGTTCCAATTAGATATGGTTTGAGTAAGGCATTTTAGTTTGAAAAAATCTTTATTGATTTCACAATAGGCATTTGTTGTTCTACCAGTATACTTGCAATGAATTCTTTGGATTATTCTTTTTTGTCTGTCATTAAATTATGATATATACCTCTTTTTGTTAAAAACAGTGAAAGATGCATTTGGCATCATTAAACACGTTCAATGATAACAAATGATGCTCATGGTGAAACTTTTACACAAATGCAGGTTTGTTGACCCTTTGATGTTTGGAGATTATCTAAGTATAATGAGAACAAGAGTAGGAAGCCGATTACCAAATTTTTCCAAAGCTGAGTCCACTCTTCTCAAGTGTACCCTGGATTTTGTAGGAATAATGACTACACAACTTAGTATGCCAAGAACTATTCAATTGGTGCTTTGTTAAATGACTCTCTAGCAGACAGTGGTGCCCTTACCCTTCGTATGTCTTTTAACATTCCTTTATTAAACATATTATTACCTCTATATCTTCTTATTTCAGCTTATGTACCTTATACAAATGAATCTCAAACACATACTTCTTATCATAGCTTAATTATTATCTTATATAGAATTCATTACCTTATCTGATTTTAGTAGCTATAATTTAACTACTAATGTTCTATTTGTTTTCAGCATTTAAAGATGGAAAGCCTATAGGTGATCGGGTATGTAATATACCATAAATAATATCGTAACTATAGGATAGTTTTATGTTTTTTATGTGCTAATTTTAAAGCTATTATGCATGTTTATGTGCTTTATAACTTGAACTGCAGGTGAATTCCATATGGTTGTATATAGTACCTCATGGGATCAGGAGCGTAATGCATTATGTCTAGACAAGATATGGGAACCCTCCAGTCTTAATTACTGAAAATGGTAAATACTAAAAACTCTAGTGTTTGTGTATTTTGCATCTTGGGGCTGTTTTTTAATGCTTCAAGTTTCCTTGAGCATAAATCAAATATGGAGCTACATTGTATAGTGAAATTAGTGTGCAAGGTGGTATAATTAATGTTGCATTAGGGAATATGACCTAGGATGATTGAAGGTGGCACATGTATGACAGTCGAGGGAAGTGATTGGTTAGGTACAATGATTGTTTGAGAACTATGGGTTACCATCTTCTCGGAATGAAGATGGAAAAATATATTAACGTGCATTTGGTGGTCAAAGTTTGGACTTCAGAAAAGGTACGAAGTGATGTTGTTTAGCTGAATCTTGATTATTGATTTCTGAGGAGAGTTTTCTGACTTTAACTTCCTACATGTTGTCTCTCTAGGTGGACAAGCATATCATTGTGCATGTGCTGCTGATCGAACTGGGCATGCTTTGTTGCACACATTACACGGGCAGACCATGAAACATAATACATAATTTTTGTTAGAATATTTTGCTATGGATCTACTTATGGCCAGTGATGGTAAACTCCTTCAGAAAATCACAGGTTATAGAATTCATGTGAATACATTATAAACTAGCACATTGCATTTGAAACCGGAATAATAACAAGGATATGCATCTAAATTCAATCATTTTCTAGCTTCAAGGCTCAGTTCAATGCTGAAAACCCAAAAAGTTAGTACCCACTATAGAACAGTAATGACCTTCAGTAGAATATGCCTATCAAACCAAGGATTGTCAAAATATGTGTTTTATGTAGTATTAATGTTTCAAATCATCATACTTACAATTGATTTCTCTATCTAAACCTTCATTGTTTTCTCTATGTTAGTTATTAGCATTATATGTAATCCCAGTTTCTAACTTGAGAGATCCTAAACTCAAAGTACAACTGCTTTAAGGAGTAACTTGACAAACCTCAAAGATATATTATGAGCAGCAAGTACTCTTTATGTCATGTATGAGGACATATATTGTATAGTATTTCAATTAAAAAAATTAAAACTAAACAAAACTTATCCCATAGATGGATAGCTGCCATGAGAGTATGAGAATTGAATGTTTCGATCGTTGTATTTTGCTAACAATTGCTCAGATTTTCAATTGGTTGCCTCTTCATATTTGCATGTCAGCCTCTAGCTATATATTTGTGTATGTACTATATGGATTCTCATAGATTGAATAGGTGCTCGCAACGCCGCAAGGAGGGAGACTTACAGAAAAAAGAGCGTGAATTAAAAAGTGATAGGAGTGATCGGAATATGCTTCCGCGGGCACGATATAGGCAATCCGTTTGGACTTTTTTAAACCATTTCACATCATCCGAGCTCAATAATGGTTCATTTTATATACACATGAAAAATTAATCACTTCTGTTGGTTAATATGAACACTTAAATGTATATATACTCATTTTTGTTTTGTATGCGTTGGACACCAACACTACTTGAACACCCTTGGACACATTTGATAAAATGTTTGATCGTCGCCTAGGGTGATTTGTATTTGTTTGCATGTTTATTACAAACAGTTGTGCAACTAATGAAATTTTGAAATAGGATACCATTCTATGTGACTGGAGTATTTCACAAGTATAATAATGGGTCTATTGGTTTCGATTAATTTCATATTTCAATTCATTATTTAAACTGGCCCGCGCATTGCACGGGTTATCAACTAGTTCCAAATAATTATAAGAATTAATTAACCACAAAACTAGACCTCAAGGTTTGACCCATTGACGGTCCGCTACCTACAAAGTTTTAAATTAACAAGCTTAAATTCATCCTTCAATTTTATTTTTATTTGTTTATAGAAAAATTATTGTCTTTATTGCCTTTCCCGTCCAACTAGAAAATAGTGTCCCTTCATTCAAAATAAATCTGCTATGTTTAATAATTAACTATTTATTACCGCCATGGAAATTACAGGCAAAGCATAGGACCTTATGAAAACCCTCTCACTCGAATTTGGACATCCAAAGAAATGCCAGATTACCTCAACATTCACTCAGAAGCTATACCTTCGGGGCATATATTTTCAAACAACGATCCCCCAGCCATCGTTATGGCATATGCAATCCAAGCCAGAAATGCAACAGATTCTATATATTTGCCAATCGATTTTTTGCCTCAAACATCATTAAAAGCCTACTTTGTGCTGTATTTTATGGACCCAATTTATAGGCCATTTATGAATGAAACGTGCATAGTTGAAATTTACATAAACAACAAACCAATGGCTTTTACAGTTGTTCCTAGTTATTACAGACATAATAAAGAAGGGGACAACGTTAATGTGGTTACATTGTTCCCGGTGCAAGTTGGTAGTTTTGTGAATGTAACTATTGCTCCTGCCGAGGGTTCCATATTGGCTCCGATTTTAAATGTCATGGAAATATATACAGCAATTGATGTATCTACGGCTGCAAATGATCATTTCCTCAACTTCTTAGCACTAGTCTTTATCATTTCCTTCCATTTACTTCTTGTTCTATTGTAATAATTAACTTATCTATCTATGTTTATTTATCTATCTTTATCTATATTATGGTTTTCTGAATTTAGCAATTTGTGTTGATAAAATATTCAAGCCTTTTTATTTTGACAACGTTGTTGTGTGACAAATGAACGCTCAAAAGCCCCTCCATCCAAAATGGGAGGAATATCTCGCAAGTATTGAAACCATTAAAAGAACACCTAATAATTTATTAGACATTGTACGAAATATTTAAAATATGGAAAAGAAATACCATTCTGTTGTTTTTAGAAAATCACCGGATCATTATACATATCAATTTGAATTTACAACTATAATCAATCCTTAATCAGTCCTTAACTGCGCACAATAATTTCTACAGTGATATTTTTAACTTCAGATCAAAAATGGTCATTTTAAATACTCTATAATATGGTTGGTCATCTTTATAGATCGTATTTGTTATACCAGTAATCTTACATTTCTGGTATCATATGACTAAAAAATAGATAGTAATCTAAGATTACCGCATAGTTTTCTCTTGAAAATTATATTTAGACAAAAATATAATTTATATTTAATAATTGAGACATAAATATCTTTACTAGTCACATAATTTACATTTATTTTTTTATTTTTTTTATTTGTCGACATGTTTAATTTAACTAAAATAACTCACCGTTCATACAAAGTATGTGGTGTTGTTTGTTATTTTATTATTATAATTTTAATGTATTATTAACGACATACTTGAATTTTTTTTTGCTCAATAATTCAATAAATTATGAATTATTATTTTATAAATATATTAAAATTTTAAATACGATTTATTGAGTAATCTTGAATTAATTAGTTTGATAGTATTTGATGATTGCTAATAATTATATTTGACAATAACCATATGGGTGAATTATTCAGCTAAAATTAGTACAAGAATATTTTAGTAAAAGATCTGTTATATATTGCACCTTATTTTATACTTTTGTGACTTATAATATGTCATATTTGAGTTTGATAAAATTCATCTATGGACATAATTTAAGTAAGTATAAAATGTGTAAATTAATGTCCTCAACGTGGAGAATAAAAGAGAATTTTATTTGATTTGTGTATAAATCATTTGATTAGTGTCTATAGTGAGACATTTAATAAGGTGCAAAATTGTTTGATAAAAACTATTTTTTCTTAGTTCCATTTAATAGAAGTCTATTTTATTTTAATTTATTTTTTGGAACAAAAGGAAAATAATGAGACTATTCAAATTCTATTTAACTCCTAAGTATTACTAAGTATTACAAAGTATGGTTACATATATGTAACTTACATATTTAGTATTACTAAGTATGGTTAAATATAGAATTAAATAGTATTTTATGTAACTTACATATATGTATATATATGTATGTATATATGTTGATATATATACATAAGATAAGATATATGCATATAATAACATATAAGTTACAAGCAAGTTTGTGCACATGTTTTTCGATCTTTTTGATCTTCTCCAATTCTTCTTACAAACAAATAACTACTGCAAAGTAGTGTTTAATTGGAATTTTCTGTGAATTGCTATCACGGATTATTCACCAAAGCTTGACATATATCCTGGAGGTATATCGTCTGCAACCCATAGCAAATCGATCGTGGTAGGGGCGATAAAGACCTTAAGGATAGGGATCACCCGTGTCATGTCTTCAACAACAATCTTGACTCTACGAAACTACGATTCTAACAATCTTAAGGTCTTTTTATATATTTGTTAGAGTCATGATTTTGGTGAGATGGAAGACAATACGGTTTTCAAAGATAAGTGTCATTTTTCTTGTATCTATTTTATCAATGTAATTTTTATGATAATTAATAATATATTGAGATATTAAGCTAATTATTTTTATTGATAATTCTTGTTAGAAGAGGATTGTGGAGAAAAATGAAAGTGAAAATGATTACAATTTACATGTTTGTAAATTGATGTGGAGAAAATGGAGTCATCATGAAAAAACACCAAATGTTGATGCGTAGAAATCTTTCTGAAGAGATTATGTCGTTCTTCGGATTTAATTCCAAAAGGTATGTTTTTTAACATTAGCCTTTATTTTTATAAATGATAATTGTGTATCATTTTGTATGTGTATATACTTGAAAGTATATGTTTTATGTATTATATCATGTGTAGATGATATTGTATGTTTAAGTATTATTTTACTTATATTTTGTTGTAATAAATTAATTAATTTGTTTTGTGGGATAAGAAAACTAATTAAAATTTTGTTCATGATGGAATAAATTTAATTTTATGCATATATATATTTTAGTTGTAATATTTTATGAGTAGATAAAATATTATGATGTGTGTGTATATATATATGTATGAAATTTGAGACAATTATTTTTTCTTATACACTAATTGAGATTAATTTATTATGAGAAAGTTGTAGTAAAATTTGTGAAGGTTACTTGTCTCTATGTATAACAAATTAGTTGTAAATTAATTTATTTTGAGAATAAAATAAATTTATGTTCTTCTTGAACAAAATTATGCATAGAAAGTTTGTGGTAATATTTAGTGTGTAATATTACTTGGTATTTGTATGCATGAATTTTGAGATAAATTACTTTGTTTGTGGATAATAAATTAATTATCAACTAATAGTTAGACAAGATATTGTAGAAGTAGATTTAGTTGAGTAAATCTTGTATACAATATGATTTTGAAGTTGAAAAAACACTTAGAAATGATTTTTTTAGTGTTTTTGGGATAATCATAATTAATATATATTGATTTATTTTTTTGTGTACTTCTTGTCTAACAGGTAGTAAATTTTAATGTGATCATATGAATTTTGTATATTTTAATTGAGATAAACATTTTATTTTTTGAATTTTTATAAATATAGTGAAGTTCAAGTATTTCATATTATTATGAAGATTGTCTTGAATTCTATATTGTAAATGTCAAAAGATATATTGTTTATGATATTTCCTATCCAAGTTGGGACAAAAAAAATACTTAAGGATATACTAATTCATGTGTGTGAATTATATTTGCTTTCTACATAAATTAATTTTATGTGATAAATTAATTTCTTAGAAAGTAAATATAAATTTTTATATTTTATTATTTATATACAAATAAATTTGTGCAATATGATGAGTTGTGCTATAATTTGTATATAATGAATTTTATACTATTTACTTAGAGTCAAGTGTTACGTGTTGGTATACTTAAAAAATATACATATAAAATTTTAAGTTCTCATGTTAAATAATTTTTGAATTTGAGATTTTATGTAATTCAGAAAATAAGAACTTATTTTCTTATGTGGGGGTATTCTAAAAGATTCTTATGTTGAAACAATCTATATATGAATAACTAATACATAAAATATACAAGAACTTATTTTTGTTTTGAGAAGTGTTCCTTAATATTTTCGTGTGGAAGTAATATTTATAGGAACATTGTCACATAAAATGTCAATTAATCTAAAATTTATTTTAAATGGTGAGCATAATATTGTGAAGTGAAATTATTCAATGAGATTTCAATGATTTAAAAGTGTGGTGGTGATTCTTTAAGATTTTTATTTATAGACTAAATTTGACCTTTGAACTATTTGGAGCATAATTTTATTTATGTAGGAAATAGTAAGGCTTATGAATTTCTTGTTGAGAAATTCAATTTGATTGCGTAGTTTTGTGAAATGAAAGTCTTTGAAACACAAACGTTTGAATATTAATATTGAAGTGTAAACTTATTTCACTTAATTAATTATCTAAGGTTCAACTAAGTTATAAACTGAACCTAGAAAGAACAATATTGATTGGGTAAAAAAAATCAATATAATAATTTGATAAATAAAATACATATTTTATTAGCCTAAATATGATCCAAAATATTTACTGTGATTTAGTTCAATAGTGAGATTGAAACTAAGTTATAAATATTCAAGTGGATACATATTATGTGATAATATGTGCATATTAACATTGAGATTCTATCGGATATAGAATTATTTATATGTTTACACTAACAATATAATTGTATAAACTATAATGTGAGTTTTTGTGTATATTAATGATATGTTAGATCATTTTACATAGAATTATTAACGTAAACGAGTTTAAGAAATATCTATTTTTGTCTTTATGTTGAAAGACTTGTAAAATAGATGTTATCTTATTATCATGTGAAAACATAGTGAGGATTTCAACTAAACCAATTAAATTGTATTGAGAGGTTATACTAAACTAAGTTTGATATACCTTGAGATTAAAGAATTTAATAATTCTTTAATAGTAGTGGTACACTAAAAGTTAATTCTAATATAACTATTGTAAAGCTGAAGTGCACATTTGCTAGTGGGAGCCTTGTGTTTGATATGCAATGCACGAGATCAGATATTACATACAATTTTAAACTTAGTATACTAATGATTTACATTATTTTTTGTTAGATCTCTCAATATTTTAATAGATCACATAAGTGTCACTTATATTTTAGTGAGGAAAATTATAAATTTACAAGTAGGTGAATTTTCACTCAATCTTGGGTTTTGTTTCTTAGATGAGTAAGAAACAAATGAGTATTTTCCATTTCACAATATGAATCTAATGTTATTATTTTATGAGGGAAGTTTAATGGATTAGGGTGTTTGTTAAAACATTGATTGTAGCCTAGTCTAAAACCTACTATTTCACAATATTGTGTTAATTAATTTTTTTATGTAGTATAAATTATTAATCTTGGATTCATAACTGGTTGTGATCTTGAACAAGTATGAAAATATTCATAAGTAGGTGAATATATAATTATATTTTTACAAGTAAGTGGATATATTATTACCCTTAGTGAGGGAATAATTTGCTTGGAGTAGCAAGTAATACTATTGCTTTATATGATGTAGAAAGCAATTGGAATCGTTGTTGAAACATCAAATTATGGCCACTTCCAAAATTGTTATGTTCATTATATTGTGATAATGAAATTGTTTTTGTATAAAACATATGAGATTACCTTTAAAGGTAAGTCTTGACATGTTGGCCTGGTCATATATAAACAATTTTTTTAGACAATTTGATACACGAAGGTATTATAATTTTTGTCTATGAGGAAGCCAAGTGACGACTTGACATATCTTTTTACCAAGACTTTGACGAAATCTTAGTAAGTTTAACTATTTGTGATATGGAACTTAAACCACTTTGAGTCAGGGGTGATGGGAACCCAACATATTCCTAGGTTACCCCTAGTTTATAGGTTCAAGGGGAAAAACAAGTCACAGTTGCTGACTATGTTACTATCGATGTTGTTCCATATTTAGTTTAAAATAGTAACGTCTATTGCACGATAGAGGCTGAGTTATACTCTTAACAAAGTTGTTGTGTTCTTAGCAACAGAAACACATGTGAAACACTTTGCCTATATGAACTAGAAGTGGAGCCGCTTCTTATAGAGGGTTGTGGTTTACTCTCTTAAAGGTTCATGAAACAGGGTATTGCGCATGGCCATATTAGCGCAAAGCAATTGAGAATACTCACCGTGGTAGAAGGATTTTGTGTGTGTGTGACAATTCCGGTCATATCATATAGAAGTAGAGGTTCAATCTACGGACACCTTCAACTTCGATGTGACTTTGAGTTATTTACACTAAGGGAAGGTTCAATGTTCGTCACACCCTCTTTTATGCACACATCCGTTAGAGTTGTTTGATAGAAAATTGTTTGGATGAAAAATAGTTTTTCCAAACAAGTGGGGAATGTTATATATTGCACCTTATTTTATACTTTTGTGACTTATAATATGTCATATTTGAGTTTGATAAAACTCATCTGTGGACATAATTTAAGTATGTATAAAATGTGTAAATTAATGTCCTCAACGTAGAGAATAAAAGAGAATTTTATTTGATTTGTGTAAAAATCATTTGATTAGTGTCTATAGTGAGACATTTAATAAGGTACAAAATTATTTGATAAAAACTATTTTTCCTTAGTTCCACTTAATAGAAGTCTATTTTGTTTTATTTTATTTTTTGGAAAAAAAGAAAAATAATGAGACTTTTCAAATTCTATTTAACTCCTAAGTATTACTAAGTATTACTAAGTATGGTTACAAATATGTAACTTACATATTTAGTATTACTAAGTATGGTTAAATATAGAATTAAATAGTATTTTATGTATCTTACATATATGTATATATATGTATGTATATATGTTGATATATATACATAAGATAAGATATATGCATATAATAACATATAAGTTACAAGCAAGTTTGTGCACATGTTTTTCTCTCTTTTTAATCTTCTCCAATTCTTCTTACAAACAAATAACTACTGCAAAGTAGTGTTCAATTAGAATTTTCTGTGAATTGCTATCACGGATTATTCACCAAGGCTTGACATATATCCTGGAGGTATATCGTCTGCAACCCATAGCAAACCGATCGTGGTGGGGGCGATAAAGACCTTAAGGATAGGGATCACCCGTGTCATATCTTTAACAACAATCTTGACTCTACGAATCTACAATTCTAACAATCTTAAGGTCTTTTATATATTTGTTAGATTCATGATTTTGGTGAGATGGAAAACAACATGGTTTTCAAAGATAAGTGCCATTTTTCTTGTATCTATTTTATCAATGTAATTTTTATGATAATTAGTAATATATTGAGATATTAAGCTAATTATTTTTATTGATAATTCTTGTTAGAAGAGGATTCTGGAGAAAAATAAAAGTGAAAAAGATTACAATTTACATGTTTGTAAATTGATGTGGAGAAGATGAAGAGTCATCATGAAAAAACACCAAATGTTGATGCTTAGAAATCTTTCTGAAGAGATTATGTCGTTCTTCGGATTTAATTCCAAAAGGTGTATTTTTTAACATTAGCCTTTATTTTTATAAATGATAATTGTGTATCATTTTATATGTGTATATACTTGAAAGTATATGTTTTATGTATTATATCATGTGTAGATGATATTGTATGTTTGAGTATTATTTTACTTATATTTTGTTGTAATAAATTAATTAATTAGTTTTGTGGGATAAGAAAAGTAATTAAAATTTTGTTCATAATGGAATAAATTTAATTTTATGCATATATATATTTTAGTTGTAATATTTTATGAGTATATAAAATATTATGATGTGTGTGTATATATATATATGTATGAAATTTGAGACAATTATTTTTCTTATACACTAATTGAGATTAATTTATTATGAGAAAGTTGTAGTAAAATTTGAGAAGTTTACTTGTCTCTATGTATAACAAATTAGTTGTAAATTAATTTATTTTGAGAATAAAGTAAATTTATGTTCTTGAACAAAATTATGCATAGAAAGTTTGAGGTAATATTTAGTGTGTAATATTACTTGGTATTTGTATGCATGAATTTTGTGATAAATTACTTTGTTTGTGGATAATAAATTAATTATCAACTAATAGTTAGACAAGATATTGTAGAAGTAGATTTGGTTGAGTAAATCTTGTATACAATATGATTTTGAAGTTGAAAAAACACTTAGAAATGATTTTGTTAGTATTTTTGGGATAATCATAATTGATATATATATTGATTTATTTTTTGTGTACTTCTTGTCTAACAAGTAGTAAATTTTAATGTGATCATATGAATTTTGTATATTCTAATTGAGATAAACATTTTATTTTTTGAATTTTTATAAATATAGTGAAGTTCAAGTATTTCATATTATTATGAAGATTGTCTTGAATTCTATATTGTAAATGTCAAAAGATATATTGTTTATGATATTTCCTATCCAAGTTGGGACAAAAAAATACTTAAGGTTATACTAATTCATGTGTGTGAATTATATTTGCTTTCTACATAAATTAATTTTATGTGATAAATTAATTTCTTAGAAAGTAAATATAAATTTTTATATTTTATAATTTATATACAAATAAATTTGTACAATATGACGAGTTGTGCTATAATTTATATATAATGACTTTTATACTATTTACATAGAGTCAAGTGTTACGTGTTGGTATACTTGAAAAATGTACATGTATAATTTTAAGTTCTCATGTTAAATAATTTTTGAATTTGAGATTTTATGTAATTCAGAAAATAAGATCTTATTTTCTTATGTGGGTGTGAGACCCCAGATTTTATGAATAAAGATTTAAATTTCTCAAATTTTTTTTTAATATTATGGTATGGATTTGATATAATGTTATAGTTGTGGGTAATATTTATAAATTTTACAATGTATGCAAGTTGTTGTATAATATTCGATGGATCGGGGAATATCAAAATGCTGACGACACAATCATTGGTGATTGATTAACGGAAGTATTATCGTAGTAATAAAGCGATGTAATTATTTTTTAAGAAAATAATTGGCGGAAGTTTTACCGTTAAAACTGTTGAACTACTCAGTAGTAAAAGTACAGTAATAAGCGTGGTTGCATAGTAGCACACGGTATTGATTATTGATGCTTACGTGAGAAGTCACTCAGTTATACTTAATTATTGCTTCAGTAATTGCTGCATCATATCTCTCATATATTGATTCGATTATTGTCACAGTATCATCTGCACAATATGTTATATTATTAAATCAATAATTGAGACGACAAAGTTATTCATATTATTAAATTGCAATATTTACAATGTCTAGAAGTTCTGTCAATGAGAGGTTTGGTCACCTAATTACGCGCCAATACGGAGAAATTTTTATTGGAAAGCCCCCTCTTTCCTGGGAATGACCTGGTTGTTAAATATTGTGAGTTATAATATTAATGATGAATAAGCTCGTGTTGATTAAAGATAAAATTGATAGTTCTATTGTGTTGGAATTATTAGTGTTAGTGGAAATCGACATTTATTTCGATAATAATTGATGTCTGGAGGTTATATTGTTCAATCGGATATTTTGGGGCACTTTTCGTGTCGGAGTTACTATTCACGAGTTACTATTCACGAGTTACTATTCACGAGTTACTATTCACGAGTTATTATTCATGGATACTATTCATTTAGAAAAATATATTTTTTTTGGTCCAAATCATTTTGGGTACAATATTATTCCATGAGGAGATGTGCTAATTTTTCAGACTGTTGATTGAAATTATATTAGTAAATCAATATGGATTGTTGGTTTAAAGTTTAATAGTGAATCAGTATGGACCGTTGGTTTAAAGTTTAATAGTGAATCAGTATGGACCGTTGGTTTAAAGTTTTAATAGTAAATCAATATGGACCATCCGTTTAAAAGTAAATCAATCTGGACCATTCATGAATTAGTTACTATTCAGTCCATTCTCCTATAAATAGAATCTCATTCCTTCATTATTTCTTACGAATTCACTGAAACTCTAGAGAGAGAGAATTATAGAGAAAAAATCTAAGAAGAAAGAATTACATTTTCTATTCCAATATCCTCACTATTCTAAGGTATCCATTTTTGTTGTAAGTTAAAAGGGTATTATTCTTTCATTATTCATGAAAAAAATTATTATTCCATTCTTTATTATTATTTGGAATAACTTGTATAAGTGGACTCCTTATACATGGTGATCTTCTTCATTATTCCATTCTTTATTATTATATTGGAATAACTTTATTATATCAATCTTGCATACATATGGTGAAATTCTTTTGTTATTCCATTCTTAAAAATATTATGTTGGAATAACTTTGTTTATCCAAGTACCGCATACATGGTGAAATTCTTCTATTATTCCATTCTTTATTATTACATTTGGAATATCATCGCTATCGGTCTTAATTTACTTTGACTGGTTCCATTATTTATTATTCGCATTTATTATTCTCGTTAGAATATCCGTCTTGCTCATTTTACGCCGACTGGTTCCATTATTTATTATTCCACATTTATTATTCTCCGGAATATCATGCGTACATTTACGCCGGACTGGTTCCATTATTTATTATTCGCATTTATTATTACGTTGGAATATCCGTCGCATGCGTTCTGTGGGACTGGTTCCATTATTTATTATTATCTACATTGGGAATAATCATCTGCATGCGGTCTCTATAGCATGCATGGTGAATCCTTACGTTATTCCATTATTTATTATTACGTTGAAATAACTTTTGTCTATATGGATTACCACATGCATGGTGAATGATCCTTTGTATTCATTCCTTATTAAATTGTGGAAATGATCTGTATACGTGGATTACCGCATGGCGGGTGAAAATCCATTTACAGTTTCATATATTCGTTATTATACTCAGTTGATTAAAGCTTTGGCTTCTATACTCCATGAAATTAGTGGAATATACTTGATATTTGCTCTTCATCCAGTATCTTTTAATGGAAATATTCTTCTGAGCATTCTTGAATTTTACTCTACAAAGAAGTATCATGTTGACAATTTGGACATTATTGAGTTCAGGATAAATTAACTTATAAATCTTTAAAATTTATTCTTGAACTTATTTTATTGAATTATTATGTCATTGTCATGATGAGTTATGTTGGTTATTATGTGAAAACATGAAAGTTTCTTAGAAATCACAAAGGGTTGAAAATCAGATTTTGGTGAAAATAGAACATGAAATTCAACTAACCATATCTCCTATTATATTTCAAATTTTTGAGTGCGGTCAAGTTCTAGAGTTAGATCTATGAGTTATATAACTTATCCAAGTGGAATCACTGGAAAAGGTGTTGTAAATTTTCTTGTGGAGTGATTTTAACAAAAGAGTCAAAAAGCGCCAATTCAAAAAAAGATTCACGCCCATAAATTTGAAGGGAAATTTTTTGGCTACTTAATTTATGAGAAAAATTCTGGCCTTTTGGAACATGAAATATATATGGTATAAGGTACCTCTGTCCTAAAAAATGAGCTCATTCCGACTTAAATGAGCAAGTTATGACCATTTCAATATTTAGGTTTTTTCGACGAAAAAACGCTATATAGGAAAGTTCTATAACTCAGATGACCATGAAATTTAAACTGGAAGCTCACATTAACATGTGTAAGATCCTGCCAAGATTTGGGAATTTTTGGAGTTAAACTTGAAGTAGCTAATTTCTTAAGGAATTAATTAGAAATTGATTTTGAAAAATAGTAAATGAATTTTAAAATTTCGAGAGAAAAATATATGTTTATTATGGGATTATATTACGCTAAATCCTAGAAAAGAAATATTTTGGGACTGATTTAGTATTTTTCATGAAAATGATTTAATTTATGAACATATGAGTTAAATATATTATGTGAAATAACAAAGTTGGAAAATAGGATTTTATGGCTTGGAAATCCTATATAAGGTATATGCATATTTTTTTTATATAAGGGATTTGATCATTGGTGATGAAATCTTATGAGTATGACATTTTTGAATGATTAAATGCATTATTTGGTAAAGTGTAAACAATTGAAATAAATTGTTTATAAATTTAAGAAGTGATTAAAATATTGTTATAATATTAATAATATTAGATTATGAGTGGTTGATAATATTTGGATAAATTTAAAGTCTTTAATAATTATCCTTGTTTTCGTTTGATTAATGCTTATATCATTGTCATCATCCTCATGCTTATATGGTGATGAAAGTTATCTTTGGCTTACGTGCGAAGATGGACTATTGATTATTGAGTTATATATCTTTGGCTTACGTGCAAAGATGGATTATTGATTATTGATTTTATTGTTGTATATCTTTGGCTTACGTGCGAAGATGGACTGTTGATTATTGAGTTGTATATCTTTGGCTTACGTGCAAAGATGGATTATTGATTATAGGTTTTATTGTTTTATATCTTTGGCTTACGTGCAGAGATGGACTTGGTATGATTATGATCAAGGATTATTTGGTATAGTCATGACCATTGATGATTTAATGAATATCCTTGGCTCGTAGTGCAGGGATGATTCGATGATGTGGTTTATTTATTAAGCTGAGTCTTAGAGATAAAAATTGATGAAAACATTTTTAAATCATAGAAGATAGTAGATATTATGCTCTACTTGACTCTTCTAATGGATTTCTTATTCCGCTGCAGTTAAACTTGATGTCTATTGTATTTTATCAGTTTAACATTGCTGAAGACTATTGATAATTTATTATGTATTATCTTAGTCATAATATTTCTTACTGGGCTAGTTGAGCTCACCCTTTCTTTCACCCGTTTCTTCTTGAAATGAGAATATGGCGGGACTAGTGGGGAGCGGAGTGATGGTCGAGAGATGATAGCATTAGTAGTCCTCACTATTCTATTAAATAGTGTGACAATAAATGTAATGAGGACTCCTTTGAGAGTGGATATTGTCTAGAAGGCAATATTCTTGTTTAAACTCTTAGTTTATGTTTTTTGTCGTATGTTACATGATTTGTTGTATTAATTAAGTTGTATTTGAATTTTTTTGTACCATGTATTTGGCGATTCAAGATGGGTGATGTATACCTATTTTGGGGGCGCCACGGTTGGTATCAAAGCTTAGGGATATGATCCTGGTGGGATGTGAGATAAGAACTAGGAGGGAGAGACGGAAATTCCTTCGCTAGTATGACCTACCTAAGTTTATTTGGTATTTAATTGGTTGGTCGGAGTATAAGGATAACATGTGATATGTTAACTAACTCTTGTGTTTATGGCGGTGTTTGAAAATGACATCCGAGAATGTTGAGGTAAGCAATGGGGCGAATGACGCGATTGTTTTAAGAGGTTTAAAACATGATATGTCAATACCTCATTTCTCACAAACTTTGTTTATATTAGGATGTTGTGAATAGGGCTCGATTAGTGAGAAGCGATAATGAGTCAAAGACAACCAAAAGGTAACGACCAACAACACGATAATAATAATCATAGGTGCAGCGGCCATGAACAATGATAACCATCGTGGGGAAAATTATCATGCCAAGAATGGTAACCACTTCGGTGGTAATCATGGCCAAGATAATAGAAGTGGAAATTTCAAGAAGAGAAGGTCACCTAGCCGATTCTGTCGTGCACCAAAGTCAAGTCCAACTGGGACGGTGGCACCAACGATGGATACAGAAAAAACAAAGTCGGTGGTTTCAGGAAGAGCGTTTTTTGTGACTTCTCAAAAAGCGAGTAAACCGAACGAAGTTAGCACGGGTTAGTTAATTATAAATTCTTGCGAAATCTATACCTTATTAGATACTGGTTCTACCCATTATTTCATCTCTCTTACTTGCGTTCAACATTTAAATTTGACTCTAGAGAAATTAGACTTTGACTTATCTGTTGAAGCCCCATTAAGAGAAACCTTCATTACATGTGCTATCCAAGTCTTGGATGATGGTCACAGTTTTGAATGATATTTCTATTGTTAATAAATTTCCTGACGTATTCTTAAAGACTTCTTAGCCTACCTCTAGGCGTGAAATCAAATTTTGTATTGACCCCGATACATAAAACCCTCAAATATTTACGTACCTAAACGATCATATAATGTGTCAAAGACGTTGGCTCGAAGTTTGTTGAAGATTACGATCGTACCATTCAATATCATTGTGGAAAAGATAGCGTGGTAGTGACGCGTTGAGTAGAAGATCGTATCGTTTCTGAGTGCGATGTTGTTACACAAAAACCCATTTTGTATAACGAATACAAATGATGAAGATAGAGTTAAATCGATCTAAAGACCCGCGTGGTGATATCAAATATACGAGTAGAATCGACTTTAATCGATAAAGTTAAAGTCGCGATGAACATACGGAGCTTATGAATGTGAAGAAGAAGGTTCAAGAGGACGTTATTCTAGAAGCAAGAATCTATGAAGAGAAGAAATCTCAACCCTCAATTTTATTAGCCCATTTGAAATCCTTGATCGAGTAGGAACTGTGGCCTATAGACTCATTTTACCGCCAAACAGGTTGCGTGTTCATAACGTTTATCACATACCGATGTTAATTACGTAAATATGTGGATGACCCGAACCACATTATTGATTTAGAACCGGACGAGATAGTAGAAGATTTAACGTATGAGGAGATACGTGTTAAAATTTTGGATAAGAAGGATCGTATTCAACACTCAAAGGTTATACCTCAAGAGTTAGAATCTGGAATGAAGTCAAGGTATCCTCATCTGTTCGGCATACCAGGTACGTACGTAAATTTCGAGGGCGAAATTTCATAAGGAGGGGAGATTGTGAGACCCCATATTTTATAAATAAAGATTTAAATTTCTCGATTTTTTTTTTAATATTATGGTGTGGATTTGATATAATGTTATAGTTGTGGGTAATATTTATAAATTTTGCAAAGTATGCAAGTTGTTGTATAATATTCGATGGGTCGGGGAATATCCGAATACGACGACACAATCATTGGTGGACCCCCTAGCGGAATTATTATCGTAGTAATAAAGCGACAAAATTATTTTTATGAAAATAACGGCGGAAGTTTTTACCGTTAAACTTTTGAACTACTCGGTAGTAAAAAAACGATGAATCTGGCGTGGTTGCATAGTAGCACACGGTATTGATTATTGATGCTTACGTGAGAAGTCACTTAGTTATACTCAATTATTGCTTCGATAATTCTTTGTGATCATATCTCTCATATTATTGATTCGATTATTGTCACAATTATCATACGCATTATATGTTATATTATTAAATCAATAATTGAGACGACAAAGTTATTCATATTATTAAATTGCAATATTTACAATGTCTAGAAGTTACATCGAGGAGAGGTTTGGTCACCTAATTATTGGCGCTTAATAGGAGAAATCCTTATTGGAAAGCCCCCTCTTTCTTGGGGAAAAACACTGGTTGTTAAATATTGTGAGTTATAATATTAATGATGAATAAGTTCGTGTTGATTAAAGATGAAATTGATAGTTCTATTGTGTTGGAATTATTAGTGTTAGTGGAAATCGACATTTATTTTGATAATAATTGATGTCTGGAGGTTATATTATTCAATCGAAGTATTGGGGCACTTTTTCGTGTCTGAGTTACTATTCATGAGTTACTATTCATGAGTTACTATTCATGAGTTACTATTCATGAGTTACTATTCATGGGTTACTATTCATGAGTTACTATTCACAAGTTACTATTCACCCGAATAAAATATATTTTTTTTCGGTCCAAATCATTTTTGGGTACAATATTATTCCATGGGGAGATGTGCTAATTTTTCAGACCGTTGGTTGAAATTATATTAGTAAATCAATATGGATCGTTGGTTTAAAGTTTAATAGTGAATCAGTATGGACCGTTGGTTTAAAGTTTAATAGTGAATCAGTATGGACCGTTAGTTTAAAGTTTAATAGTGAATCAATATGGACCGTCCGTTTAAAAGTAAATCAATCTGGACCGTTCATGAATTAGTTATTATTCAGTCCATTCGCCTATAAATAGAAGCTCATTCCTTCATTATTTCTTACGAATTCATTGAAACTCTAGAGAGAGAAATTATAGAGAGAAAATCTATAGAAGTTAAACATTTCTATTCCAATATCCCGCTACCTTCTTATTCCGGGATATTATTTATTCTAAGGTAAGGGGTATTATTTCTTTCATATTCATGAAGAGAATATTGTTATTCCATTCTTTATTATTATTGGAATAACTTTTGTATAAGTGGACTATAGCATACATGGTGAAATTCTTACATTATTCCATTCTTTATTATTATGTTGGAATAACTTGTTTATGCAATACCATATACATGGTGAAATTCTTCATTATTCCATTCTTTATTATTATGTTGGAATAACTTTGCTTTATAAATACCGCATACATGGTGAAATTCTTCTATTATTCCATTCTTTATTATTTCATTGGAATATCCCTTTGTCGGTCTTAATTTCTCCGACTGGTTCCATTATTTATTATTCGCATTTATTATTCTATCGGAATATTTTGTCTGCATACATTTTTTACAGGACTGGTTCCATTATTTATTATCGAATATCACATCGCATTACGCCGGACGTGGTTCCATTATTTATCATTTCGCATTTATTATTTTGTCGTAATATTTTTGCGCATGCGTTTTATGGGACTGATTCCATTATTTATTATTACATTGGGAATAACACATGTATGCGTGCGGTCTCTATCGCATGCATGGTGAATCTTACATTATTCCATTCTTTATTATTCTGTTGGAATAACCTGTCTATATGGATTACCACATGCATGGTGAATGATCCTTTGTATTCATTCCTTATTAAATTATGGAAATGATCTGTATACGTGGATTACCGCATGGCGGGTGAAAATCCATTTATAGTTTAATATATTCGTTATTATACTCAGTTGATTAAAGCTTTGGCTTCTATACTCCATGAAATTAGTGGAATATCCTTGATATTTGCTCTTCATCCAGTATCTTTTAATGGAAATATTCTTCTGAGCATTCTTTAATTTTACTCTACAAAGAAGTATCATGTTGACAATTTGGACATTATTGAGTTCAGGATAAATTAACTTATAAATCTTTAAAATTTATTCTGGAACTTGTTTTATTGAATTATTATGTCATTGTCATGATGAGTTATGTTGGTTATTATGTGAAAACATGAAAGTTTCTTAGAAATCACAAAGGGTTGAAAATCAGATTTTGGTGAAAATGGAATATGAAATTCAACTGACCATATCTCCTATTATATTTCGAATTTTTGACTGTGGTCAAGTTTTAAAGTTAGATCTATGAGTTATATAACTTATCCAAGTGGAATCACTAGAAAAGGTGTTGTAGATTTTCCTGTGGACTGATTTTAGCAAAGGAGTCAAAAACTGCCAATTTCAAAAAAGGCTACTGCCCATAAATTTGAAGGGGATGTTTTGGCCACTTAATTTATGAGAAAAATTCTGGCCTTTTGGGACATGAAAGTATATGGTATAAGGTACCTCCTGTCCAAAAATGAGCTCATTCCGACTTAAAATGAACAAGTTATGACCATTTCAATATTTAGGTTTTTTAGATGAAAAATGCTATAATCGGGAGTTCTATAACTCAGATGACCATGAAATTTAAATGGAAGCTCACATTAACATGTGTAAGATTCTGCCAAGATTTGGGAAATTTTGGAGTTAAAATTGAGGTAGCTAATTTCTTAAGGAATTAATTAGAAATTGATTTTTGAAAAATTGTAAATGAATTTTAAAAATTTCGAGAAAAATATATATTCATTATGGGACTATATTCGCTAAATCGAGAAAAGAAATATTTTTGGGACTGATTTAGTATTTTTCATGAAAATGTTTAGTTACTGAACATATGAGTTAAATATGTTATGTGAAGTAACAAAGTTGGAAAATAGGATTTTATGGCTTGGAAATCCTATATAAGGTATATGCATTTTTTTTTTATAAAGGATTTGATCATTGGTGATGAAATCTTATGAGTATGACATTTTTGAATGATTAAATGCATTATTTGGTAAAGTGTAAACAATTGAAATAAATTGTTTATAAGTTTAAGAAGTGATTAAAATATTGTTATGATATTAATAATATTAGATTATGAGTGGTTGATAATATTTGGATAAATTTAAAGTGTTTAATAATTATCCTTGTTTTCGTTTGATTAATGCTTATATCATTGTCATCATCCTCATGCTTATATAGTGATGAAAGTTATCTTTGGCTTACGTGCGAAGATGGACTGTTGATTTTTGAGTTGTATATCTTTGGCTTACGTGCAAAGATGGATTGTTGATTATTGGTTTTATTGTTGTATATCTTTGGCTTACGTGCGAAGATGAACTGTTGATTATTGAGTTGTATATCTTTGGCTTACGTGCAAAGATGGATTGTTGATTATTCATTTTATTGTTGTATATCTTTGGCTTACGTGCAGAGATGAACTTGGTATGATTATGACTAGGGATTATTCGGTATAGTCATGACCATTGATGATTTAATGAATATCCTTGGCCCGTAGTGCAAGGATGATTCGATGATGTAGTTTATTTATTAAGCTGAGTCTCAACGATAAAAATTGATGAAAACATTTTTAAATCATAGAAGATAGTAGATATTATGCTCTACTTGACTTTTCTAATGGATTGCTTGTTCTGTTGTAGTTAAACTTGATGTCTATTGTATTTTATTAGTTTAACATTGTTGAAGACTATTGATAATTTATTATATATTATCTTAGTCATAATATTTCTTCTTTGGGTTAGTTGAGCTCACCCTTTCTTTCCTTTATTCTCTTCGTGAAATGAGAATATATATTTGAGAGCAGTCGGGGAGCGAGTGTGGTTGTATTATTAAGTTGTATTTTGTATTTTTGTACCATGTATTTGGCGACTCAAGATGGGTGATGTATACCTATTTTTGGGGGCATCACAGTGGGGGTATTCTAAAAGATTCTTATGTTGAAGCAATCTATACATGAATAACTAATACATAAAATATACAAGAACTTATTTTTGTTTTGAGAAGTGTTCCTTAATATTCTAATGTGGAAGTAATATTTATAGGAACATTGTCACATAAAATGTCAATTAATCTAAAATTTATTTTAAATGGTGAGCATGATATTGTGAAGTGAAATTATTCAATGAGATTTCAATTATTTAAAAGTGTGGTGGTGATTCTTTAAGATTTTTATTTATAGACTAAATTTGGCCTTTGAACTATTTGGAGCATAATTTTATTTATGTAAGAAATCGTAAGGCTTATGAATTTCTTGTTGCGAAATTCAATTTGATTGCGTAGTTCTGTGAAATGAAAGTCTTTGAAACACAAACTTTTGAATAATATTGAAGTGTAAACTTATTTCACTTAATTAATTATCTAAGGGTCAACAAAGTTATAAACTGAACCTAGAAAGAACAATATTGATTTGGTGAAGGAAATCAATATAATAATTTGATAAATAAAATACATATTTTATTAGCCTAAATATGATCTAAAATATTTATTGTGATTTAGTTCAATAGTGAGATTGAAACTAAGTTATAAATATTCAATTGGATACATATTATGTGATAATATGTCCATATTAACCTTGAGATTCTATCGGATATAGAATTATTTATATGTTTACACTAACAATATAATTGTATAAACTATAATGTGATAGTTTTTGTGTATATTAATGATATGTTTGATCATTTTACATAGAATTGTTAACGTAAACGAGTTTAAGAAATATCTATTTTTTTCTTTATGTTGAAAGACTTGTAAAATAGATGTTATCTTATTATCATGTGAAAACATAGTGAGAATTTCAACTAAACCAATTAAATTGTATTGAGAGGCTATACTAAACTAAGTTTGATATACCTTGAGATTGAAGAATTTAATAATTCTTTAATAGTAGTGGTACACTAAAAGTTAATTATGATATAACTATTGTAAAGCTGAAGTACACATTTGCTAGTGGGAGCCTTGTGTTTAATATGCAATGCACGAGATCAGATATTACATATAGTTTTAAACTTAGTATACTAATGATTTACATTGGTTTTTGTTAGATCTCTCAATGTTTTAATAGATCACATAAGTGTCACTTATATTTTAGTGAGAAAAATTATAAATTTACAAGTAGATGAATTTTCACTCAATCTTGGATTTTGTTTCTTAGATGAGTAAGAAACAAATGAGTATTTTCCATTTCACAATATGAATCTAATGTTATTATATTATGAGGGAAGTTTAATGGATTAGTGTGTTTGTTAAAACATTGATTGTAGCCTAGTCTAAAGTCTCCTATTTCACAATATTATGTTAGTGAAATTTTTTATGTAGTACAAATTATTAATCTTGAATTCATAACTGGTTGTGATCTTGAATAAGTATGAAAATATTCACAAGTAGGTGAATATATAATTATATTTTTATAAGTAGGTGGATATATTATTACCCTTAGTGAGAGAATAATTTACTTGGAGTAGCAAGTAATACTATTGCTTTATATGATGTAGAAAGCAATTGGAATTGAAATTTGTTGTTGAAACATCAAATTGTGGCCACTTCCAAAATTGTTATGTTCATTATATTGTGATAATGAAATTGTTTTTGTATAAAGCATATGAGATTACCTTTAAAGGTAAGTCTTGGCATGTTGGTCATATATAAACATATTTTTGTTAGACAATTGATACACGAAGGTATCATAATTTTTGTCTATGAGGAAGCCAAGTGACAACTTGACATATCTTTTTACCAAGACTTTGACGAAAGCTTAGTAAGTTTAACTATTTGTGATATGGAACTTAAACCACTTTGAGTCAGGGGTGATAGGAACCCAACCTATTCCTAGGTTACCCCTAGTTTATAGGTTCAAGGGGAAAAACAAGTCACAGTTGCTGACTGTGTTACTATCGATGTGGTTCCATATGTAGTTTAAGATAGTAACGTTTGTTGCACGACCGAGGCTGAGTTATACTCTTAACAAATTTGTTGTGTTCTTAGCAATTGAAACACATGTGAAACACTTTGCCTATATGAACTAAAAGTGGAGCCGCTTCTTATAAAGGGTTGTGGTTTACTCTCTTAAAGGTTCATGAAACAGGGTATTGCGCATGGTCATATTAGCGCAAAGCAATTGAGAATACTCACCGTGGTAGGAGGATTTTGTGTGTGTGTGACAATTCCGGTCATATCATATAGAAGTAGAGGTTCAATCTACGGACACCTTCAACTTCGATGTGACTTTGAGTTATTTACAACAAGGGAAGGTTCAATGTTTGTCACACCCTCTTTTATGCACACATCCCTTAGAGTTGTTTGATAGGAAATTGTTTGGATGAAAAATAGTTTTTCCAAACAAGTAGGGGATTGTTATATATTGCACCTTATTTTATACTTTTGTGACTTATAATATGTCATATTTGAGTTTGATAAAACTCATCTATGGACATAATTTAAGTAAGTATAAAATGTGTAAATTAATGTCCTCAACATAGAGAATAAAAGAGAATTTGATTTGATTTGTGTAGAAATCATTTGATTAGTGTTTATAGTGAGACATTTAATAAGGTGCAAAATTGTTTGATAAAAACTATTTTTCCTTAGTTCCATTTAATAGAAGTCTATTTTATTTTATTTTATTTTTTGGAACAAAAGGAAAATAATGAGACTATTCAAGTTCTATTTAACTCCTAAGTATTACTAAGTATGATTACATATATGTAACTTACATATTTAGTATTACTAAGTATGGTTAAATATAGAATTAAATAGTATTTTATGTAACTTACATATATGTATGTATATATGTTGATATATATAAATAAGATAAGATATATGCATATAATAACATATAAGTTACAAGCAAGTTTGTGCACATATTTTTCTCTCTTTTTGATCTTCTCCAATTCTTCTTACAAACAAATAATTACTGCAAAGTAGTGTTCAATTGAAATTTTTTATGAATTGCTATCACGGATTATTCACCAAGGCTTGACATATATCTTGGAGGTATATCGTCTGCAACCCATAGCAAACCGATCGTGGTGGGGGCGATAAAGACCTTAAGGACATGGATCACCCGTGTCATGTCTTCAACAACAATCTTGACTCTACGAAACTACGATTCTAACAAGATCAATATTAAAAAATATGTATCCAATAATCTTTCATTCATATATACCAAAGATTCATAATAATAATTACCGATATTCACATATCATCTACCAAATAAAAATAATACAATATAACTATTTTCTATTATGAAGAATCAAATACCCAATAATTTATATTTAGGTGGATATCTATGACATGTACCAACTAACAAACACCCCTAAAGGTATTCTAGGATTTTAAAAACTGATTTGACCATTAAATGCATCCCTCAAACGAGATTTTATCATCATACAATATACTTCAAAAGTGTGTCGATTTTTAAAAACTCAGACGGTGAAGTGACTATGTGTAAATGTCAGATGATTATGTGAAATTTAGCTTTTTATTATTTTGAGCAAGATACATATCATTTTTTAATTATTGGGTTCTCTAACTTAAAAAAGACAAGTATTTTGAATTGTCAAAACTCCCCGACAACAATTAATACAATACATTTATGTAAAAAAAAAACTATATATAACCTTTTTATTCTACATTCATAGCTTTTAACTAGTACACTTAGTTAATGAGCTTTTAGCCTAGTGATTAAGATTGAGATACACTTTTAAATCTCCCAGGTTCAATTCTCACGATTAGTGAATTTATTTTTTTCTTTATGAAAGTTTATTTTTTCTTTATGTGAGACTTATATTTAGGATTTGTTTATTCCTCTTTCATAAAGTTTGACTGGTTATTGATATTGTAATAGTGATAATATACTTAATTATAAAATTATATTGTCTTCCCCAAAATGAGATTTTCAAAAAATAAAAATAGTACACTTATTTAGTTAAATAAGTAACATCATTGATTATAATCTTAGTTTGATAGTTAACACTTAGCCTATGTTTGTTTGTAAAAATTATACTTGGGATATGACTATTAATTCTAACACTATGTTTCTGAGTTTTAAAATGGACAGAAAAGAAAAGAAATGGACGAAAAAATTGAAGTTTTCTTTCCAATTCCTATGTTTCTGAGTTTTTTAATAAACGGAAAAGATCAAAGAAATGGATATAGAACTTGGTCAAAGTTTTCCGTCCAAAATTGACCTGATTTAGACGGAAAAAAATTGGAATAAGTAATATTTTTATAATTCTCATATTATCCTTAACTTTCAATATAATAAATTTTAAATTACAACACATGTCCCCAATATTGTTTTTATCTACTAAATATAAGCTGATGAAGAGAGAGACTTCTTGGCGCGAATGACTTCTTTGTTGTTGCGAACGAGTTCTCAGACTGTCGTGAACGATTCAGGTACATGTCTTTGTTTATCTGCTTTACCTTCTCTTCAATATCGGCTTTTTGTTGCAATTTTCTTATGAAGACTTCATATGGAGTATAAGTTATGATTGGTGTAATGATTCCCTTTTCTGAATCTTAAATAGTAGATTGCAATTAAACATGCTATAATACTTGAATGTTTTTTGTAAATATGTTATTTAAATGATTTACGGTGTACATATTTAAAATATGGCATTTTATTGTAGTTATAATTGTTATGCCTATCAGACATGTTTCAGACTAATTTATTACTATTAGATTGTCTCTATATAGATAATCTGTTTATGATTTTGTGAACAAAAATATGAATTTACTATCAATATATCTAGGCGGACATTTTTATTGGAACGGAAAATTGGACATTTTTAATTTTTTAATTTTTTTTTCTTGCGACTCCCAAAAAATATATAATATTTATTTCAACTGTAATTTTTACAGAAAATGGTGTTTTAGGTGTAATTTGGATACATATACAAGAACGGGGTTGTACAGCCTGTTCACCCCTGTTCTTGTATATGTATTCAAATTACACCTAAAACACTGTATTCTGTAAAAATTTCAGTTGAAATAAATACTATACATATTTTTTGGGAGTCGCAAGATTTTTTTTTTGAAAATGTCCAATTTTTCGGTCCAATAAAAATGTCCATGTAAAAGGACTCATTTACTATTATTGTTTTATGTCCATTTGTTGTTGTGTATTTAACTTTGAAACTCATTCAATTTTATTGATAGAATAGATGGACAATCAGAGGAGTAAATTTCGAGATTTTATGGTTCGACGACATTTTCTAATAACAGCGATCTTGTCCCTCATAGTTCAATATATCAAATGTCGTATGACTAATTAATCTTGTGGAAATAAACCTAGTAAAGAAATAACTGAAATAAAAAAAAAGTAAGAAATGAATTGCTTCATGAGATAAGTGTGAGACTACGTGTCTCTGGTGTGACTGAGTATGTTATATTTAGTGTCTGTTTTGAATATTATGGTTGTGTTGATTGTAATGGAGGTAATAATATAGTTGAACTTTCCATTCCATGCCATATGCTTGTTTATTGTTACTTTCAAAGATGCACTTGTTTCTATTTGGTATGATGCAAATTAAACTAATATATATATATATATATATATATATATATATATATATATATATATATATATATATATACTTACAAAGTACTAGTCATCATTTTAGTTTCCTCCAATATGTCAAAGTAATAGTATAAAAAAATTACATAACATAGACTATGTAGTTGAGAGTTATGGGAATTAGAATTTGCATCCCATATTAAACTGGTAATATAGAATTTAAATTTGCATCTCACAATAAACTCATGGTATGTATGGATAACACGAAATTTTCATTTAATTGCCTGCACTGAAATTTAGACAGCCTCATATGTTCATACAACCTATCATGTCCGTACTAACGAGTAGATTTGATAAGCACATAGTTTTTTGTTTTCTTAAAAAATTCTTTTAATTATGCACTCATTCATGTTACATTTAACTATGAGGCATGAACATAGAGGAAGAAATATGGTAGCAATCAGCATAAAGAATTTACATTAGATAGCAACATATATATTTGTAATTTTAATATTTTTATTAAATTTATTTTGCATATTTTTATTCATGGTTCAATGGTTATAATTAATAGAAGGATAAATTTGTAAAAGTGATATTTTTCTTTTTATTTCATTGAAACTCAAAAACGCAAGAAAAGAAAATTTTTAAATTTTCTACTTTTTTCTATTAAATACTCAAAAATAACACAAAAGAAAATTTTAAGTTTTCTATTATTTTCTTTTCCTTTCAAAACTTAGAAACAGAGTGCAAGTGTCTTGTTTGTTTTCAAATTTAAACTTGAGACTATTAGTTTATGGATTATAAAAATAGTTTAATAGTCTTGAAATTATAATTATAATTCTGAAATTATAATCCTAAAAAATAGTCTTATAATTATAATTCTAAAATTATAATACTTCCAAACAAGCATAACTGCAGTTCCAAAGGTAGACTCAAACCGTTTCTGTTAATTTGCATTTTGCCTTAATTGTAGGACTTTCTTTAAACTTTATTGTGAGGTTTTATTTCCTCATCGTAAATCTTATCTTTCGCATAGAGTATGAGGTGTAATGATATTGTAATTAAGACATTTTGATGTTTATTATTGTATAATTTTTTTTGTGCTTAGGCATTGTTTGATAGAATTGAATGAAATTTTTTGAATGTATATGAGAATTTAATAAACTGAATGAAGTAGAAGTTTTGAATATAAATTGAAATTATGTGTTTGATATATATCTGTTGTATTTTTCCTATTTTAACCTTGTAGGCTATTATGAATAAATTTATTATGTAATTATAAATAAACAATATTGCTATTTAAGAAAAATTAAATATGAACTTATGAACAATCTTTGATGGAATATACTATTAGTAATATAATATTAAGAATCAACACTAATTTTTTTTAATAACATTCTATTAGTCCATAAATCCAAAACAAAAGACTGCAATAATTTTCATTAAATTGATTATTGACCAATTTGTTAGAGAAAATAATTAAAAAAATTATAAACAATAAAATTTGTTTACAATAATAAAAAAAGATGAATATTAAATGTAATTTTAATTGTCTATGAGAGTAGGTAGATAAAAATATCATTTAACACTACTTACTGATTCAGCCACAATTTTTTGGATGAATCGATCAACACATTCAGACGCATTCTGAGTTTAAAAATTATAAAACTAACAATGTAAATGATTTAATCGATTAGATTCAGACTTATTCAGATATAAACTAACAGTCCCTTGTACAATTATATACCGATATCTTTTAGAGTGGAGACTTAGAAAAGAAGAAAAAAATGAGTACAATGAATTTTGGAACATTCAATCGAAATAGTTTGGTGAGAATTATCAAGAATATTACAAGATGGAGGGATAATTAAGTATTCCGAGTGGCGAAATATTCCTGTGCCTGCTGATTTATTTGATCAGACACCTCGGCAGTAACTTGCTCCTCTATGTTGACCTTGATCTCATTCATCACAGCTTCAGCAATTTTACCCATTCCATTAGGCCTATTCCCTCCATTACTTTGTCCTAAGAATGAATCAAATACCCTTATGAAATATAAGGACAAATGCTAATCATAAATTCTATTTTATGAGTAATCAGCAATACTTAATCCATAAGATAATTCTCCCTTCGTTCTACGAGTCCCATATTTTTAAAATTCATAAATATAGATGACGTAAAATTTTATGAGTAATGCTACCAACACAAATTATTCTATAAATATTTTATAAATTATTGATGTGACATACTCCACCTCAGTTTGTTGATCAATATGTTGAGGTGGACTATACCACATCAACAGTTTGTAAAATATTTGTAGAATAATTTATGTCTGTAGTATTACTCAAATTTTACTATGTTGTCAATTTAGTAGTAGTGATATAATAAAGGCTTAAATATAATTTACTACCCTAAACTATAGGTCATATTCCATTTCGGTTATCCACCTTTCAATTTTGTCAATTAGATGATTAAACTATCAATTTTTTTCACTTTGGTTCAATTAAGTCTGCCACGTCATAAATTGATGACGTGGCTCGCTGACTAGACAAATTTATGCTGATGTGTACTTAAAAAATTAAGTTTTCAAATTTTTTTATTATATTAGAGGGCAAAAATGTAAATAAACAAAAAATCATTAACAAAAAAATTATTTGTTTAAAACTGTAAAATAATTTTGGATGTTTAAATGAATTGGTCGTTTTTTATTAAACTTGATTTGAATGTATTGTATTTTAGTTAGTAGTAATTGTCGATAATATAAAATCCTTAAAAAGTTATAGTATATAGCAATCGTTGATAATATTAAATACATAAAAAGAATTATTTATGTTTTATAATTAACTATTTATCTTAAAATTATAAACTAGTTTTAAAGAATGGAGGCTGGGAGTAATTCTTAAAAGGCTTAAATATTTATTTTAAAAAATTATTTGTTTAAAACTGTAAAATTATTTGTATAACCTTTATCAAATAATTTTTTTGTTAATGATTTTTTGTTTATTTATATTTTTGCCCTCTAATATAATAAAAAAATTTGAAAACTTATTTTTTTTTAGTACACATCAGCATAAATTTGTCTAGTCAGCGAGCCATGTCATCAATTTATGACGTGGCAGACTTAATTGAACCAAAGTGAAAAAAAATGATAGTTCAATTATCTAATTGACAAAATTGAAAGGTGGATAACCGAAGTGGAATATGACCTATAGTTTAGGATAGTAAATTATATTTAAGCCCATAATAAATAAGTTACAATGACAAATTTAAGGACACTGTGCTATATATTGTACGTTATTACCAATTGTTGGGAACTTTTTTTTTTTTTTTTGACAGATGAGATCGTTTTTTAAGGATTAAATGACACTTTTGTTCCTCCAAGTTGTCACCCACTTTTAAAGTCGTCTCTAAAGTTTATTTTTCGCTAATTAGGGTCCTCAAATTGATATTTTTTTTAGCATTTTTGTTCCTTTTAATTATACACGATTTGACCCCAACCAGATCCATTTTGACTAAATTTTGACCCAACCCTATTCTACTTTCACCAATTATTTTTAAAAAAAATTAAGAAATTTTAAAAATAATATTTTATTTTAAATATTGAAAAAAAATATTATTTTAAATATTTTTAAAAATTATTATTATTTTAAGAAATAATATTAGAATTTTTTTTCATAAAATGAGTAAAGTTTCATAAAATATAGATTCAAAAAATTAAATAAGAAAACAAAAGTATATTTTAAAAAAAAGTTGAGTTTTTTCATTTTTAAAGTAAAATTGGTTTTCAGAAAAAAAAAGTTTATGTATTTACCATTATTATATATATTCTTAATATTAGAATTTTCAAAAATAAAAACTAAGAAAAATTAAAATACAAAAAACAGTCAAAGATAAATAAAAAATTAATTCAATTTTTTTTAAAAAAATTTTAAATGTTTTAAAAATAATATTTTATTTTAAAATATTAAAAATTATTATTATTTTTAATAAAATATTTTATTTTAAAATATTAAAAATAATTATTTTAAACTTTTTAGTTTTTTTTTAAAAAATAATTGGTGAAATTGAGGTTGGGTCAAAATGGGTAGGGTTGTGTCAAAATTTGGTCAAAATGGGCCGAGTTGAGATAAAATCGGGTTAAAAGAACGAAAACGTCAAAATATGTGATCACTTTACGGACTTAGTTGACGAAAATTGAATTTTATGGACTATTTTAAAAGTAGGTGACAACTTGGATGGATAGAAGTGTCATTCAACCGTTTTTTGAGTATTAGGATCTGCTCCATTACAATTATAATTCAATTTATCCAACACACATTCAGCAACACAAATATTACACTTAGCGACGAAACAAATTCGTTGTAAACAATTAGTACACATAAAATTCATCGCAATAATTGTTTTAGTGTCGCTAAATGTAACATGTGTTATTGGAAGAAATTGGAAAATAGGTATATCGAAAGACACCCTAATCCATTTTTTTGCAATGGAGGACATATATCATAAAACTAGAGCAAGGCCATAATTAAGCTTAATAACTAACTAACCTGGAATATGGCCTGCTGCAGACACAGATGTTTTCTTTCTCGTGGTGTATCCAGGCAAAAAAACTTGCAAGAGCCGAAATCACCACCCCGGATGGAATTGTGGTGCCAAGAATTACTGGAACTTTTTTGTTTTTCTTTTTTCCATTGCCGGAAGGGGTATTTATTGTCGGAAATGATCCTGGTGAACTTGGCGTATAACTGGTTGCATCGCATGACTTCCCAGATGTACACAAGTCAGGGTTGCCTGTCACGCTATGATCCGCAATACACATTAGGGGCAAAAATAGTATATTTACTGACAGAATAATATTCATCGCTAGTACCAAATCTAGTTAAACATGTACTCCAATGTCTAATGGAGGGGACTCTAGTCCAAGAATTAAATTGATAGAGCAATAAATGTTGCTTAATGTATTAAGTGTTGTTAAAATAATTATAAAAATGTTGCTAGACATAAATTTGTTCTGATATCATCTGTTTTTACTCATCAGCTACCTATTAATTAGTTCGAATTCATGAAAGCTAAGTATTACGCCAATAGGTTTCATTTTCTTGTTACAATCCAAAAAATGAAAATGACGGTACAATGTTCCTATAAACATAAAATATAGTGAATATATATATATATATATATATATATATATATATATATATATATATATATATATACGGAAAGGATCGAAAGCGTAATCGCTTAAATAAGCATACTTTAAATAGTATAATTTTATCAAAAGCGACGTAGTTTTGGAGGGACGCAGTGGCATTTTTGTAAATACGCGGTGGCATGGTATTTACAAAATGTCACCGCCATTCCTCCAAAACTACGCTATTTTGATAAAATTATGCTTATTTGGCCATAGTATGCTATTTAAGATTACGCTTTCGATCTCACCGTATATATATATATATATATATTCCGCTTCTTACGCGGGTGGTTCATAGGATTTTTTAGTGACAGATAAAATCGTCGCTAAACTCATTGTCATAAGCTCTGAACCGGACTATAGCGACGATTCTGGGCTATCGCAACGGTTCAGACCCTATGGCTATGACAATGGATTTAGCGACGATTTTATCCGTCACTAAAAGTGGTCCGTCTATATATATATATATATATATATATATAAAACTTGTACAATGTTCCTATAAATATACAAAATAAAGTGAATAAAAGAACTTACTCTAGTTTTAATTTGTTATTTTTTGTCAGTGAAGTTGGTACGGTTCCACTGAACTGATTATCTGCCAAATTCCTTTAAGAAAAAAACCCCGATTTTTCGGTTAGTCCAAAAAATGACCTCAAAATAAGAAAAAAATTCTAAGAAATAAGAAATACTTGATGTGGTTGCAGATACTCACAATTCTTTAAGGTTCGGCAAGGCGCCAAGGAAATCAGGAATAAGTCCAATTAAGCTATTATTGTGCAAATCGCTGCATTTCAATTTTCCAAAGAGATTGCAAATTAAAATATTTTAGGAATAATAATCATAATCTCTATACATAAATCACATATCTTTTCAGTATATTAATTGCATTGAACTAACATTTTCTCTAGGCCAGTCATGGAACTTAAATCTGGAAAATACCCCGAAAGACCAAAGCTATCAAGATGCCTGTTAAATAAATTTTACAGTGATAAATAAATTAATTAGTAAACAATAAGGAAAAGAGTTAAAATTGGATATACTAATGGTGTATACAAGACGGTTAAGATCATGACACGTTATTAAAATAAGAATAATAATGTTCAACATAAATATTTCATTAAATAGAGATGTTATGATCCCAACACAGTTTGTATATAACAGTGCATGAAATTGTAATTACTAACTGATAAGGAGATTATTTACAGTGCTGTTATGCGAGGTGTAGCATTAGTGCTACAATCGAGCCAGTCCCAAGTAAATGATGCTGGAAGGCAGGGATCGCCACTCCATTCTTGCAAAATGGGAAATGTGGTTATAAGCAAATCCAAGCCCTCCACTGATTCATGGGGAAAAAAGAAAGTCAAATAAATCAGCCCGTATAATCAGTCAGCCTATAAAATCACAGGCATCTGTAAAAGATAAATTAATTAAGAACTTAAATACGTACAAAAATTGTACCTGAGTTTATCATTTTATGGAGATTATGATAACTTATTTTACAATGTAGCAAAATGTTATTTTATGGTGCAATTAGTAGTGCAAACCTATACTTTTTAGTCAGTTTTACACTTCTAATCATACTTCCTTTGGGAGAGATTTACTAATTAGTCAACTCAAGGGTAAAAACATCACGCGGGCACAAATACAGAGTTTTGCATTTTAGACAACTAAAAACATATACTCCCTCTAAGTCAATTTGTGAAATTATAAAATATTGATATAAATTATAAAATATTGATATAAATTCATTTAAGTTTTAATAGAAACAAATACGGTAATTTATAATACTTTTTAGCTAGATAGTTATGTGTTAGTTTCTACTGAAATTCGTATCAACTTTGAATTTTATAATCATACAAATTGCGTTAAAAAATTAAAATTTATCTCTAGTTTAAAATAGATCAAGCAGTACTACGTACCATCATCGCTATGAGTTCCCTCCGTCAATTCCTTGCTAATATAAAACACTTCCATGGCATTGATGAGAGGAGGGAGCTTTGAATCCGGGGTAGCAACCAAAGACAATGTTGTTTTGGAAGAAACAGTGATATTACTAGCTACATATTCTGTTACATTTTGATAAGGTGGTATGATTGCTTCTGTTTCGGGCTGGTTGTCTAAATAAATCTTAAACGACCTCGTTTGTGTCGAGTCGAGTTCAGTAGGTTCAGAAAAGTACATGTTGAAGTACATCGAAACATCACTGGAGGGAAATCCAGAGGCCAAGATAAAATTATCAGATGTGGTGGTTGTACTAATCGCGTTTTGTAGCACGGCTAGAGGTGGATTATCTGCTATATTTACAACAAATGAGAAAGAATTATCGCTTGTGACATTAACTTGCCCATTGCCAATTTCAGCAGGAACCCAAATTCGATCATAACTATCACTCGGAGACCTGAGGGTTCACCAAAATAAATTAATAAAGATCAACAATAAACTGGAAAAAAAAATGAGATTTCAGCTCTTATCAATAAATTGTCTTCATAGAATCATATTTCATGGAAATTAAAAGGGGAAAAAGAAAAAAATAAACTTATAGTATATGATGAATTAATTAGGCTATGGTAAAGTCAGCATAAATAGTAACCTAAAAGGATACAATTAAAAGAATGCAACATAAATAGTAACCTAAAAGGATACAGCATAAATAATAACCTAAACTGACACAAATAGTACATACTCCTAAAACAACTCAACACCTTATTTAGTAGATTAATATAAGTTGAAGATAATGATTGCACTACTACAAACTATTACATTTGAATACAACTAAAATGACACAAATAGTACATACTCCTAATCATTTATATCGTCAAAGCCATCAATATCAGAATCGTCATCTTCGAGCAGTAGATCTTCACTATCGTTGTCATCACCATCTTCGTCGTCTTCAACGATTTCTTCAATTATATTTACCTCCTCAACAACATCATCTTCACTTTCGACAGCGACAACATCATCCTCTTCTTCACTAGACTCACTAATAATTGTCATATCAGCAGGTGTGACACTAGTAGACTCGACTTGTAAAGGTTCATCGTCTGGACGAGGAGTTGTGCCTTGAAAACCACGGGCTTTGGTGGTTATAATAAAGATGCCATGGGCTTGCATAGGAGTCTTAACACTCGTACAGAAGAGTACACGTGTCGACGACTTGCTAAAATAAAAGGCTCGTTCATACCACTCTCGCCGTTTTAGTTTTGACTTAACATTAACATCACCCGATCACGAATTTTTATCTACTTTAACTCCATTCGAACATCAAACCAATGACAATTGAAGCAAACTAATTCTTTATGACCCCGATATTTGAGAGCGACAACTTCTAGAATCGTCCATACCGGTCATCCCAAATGTTATCGTATTAGCGACTACCTTTCACCACAACACCAGAATCAATGAAGCGACTTCCCCAATATCGCAACACTTAAATCAGAATCAGATTGACAATGCAACATGTATAAGTATCTACAGATCTTTCGGGTGGTCGTCATTATAAGCTTTAGTCGATTGTCACTAACTCATCATGAGGACCTAATGTACATTAACACAACATATTCTAAAGTTAATTACGCCCATAAGAATAAGTCTATGATGGTAGATTCATTGAACGTTTAAAGGTTAGACTTACATGATCCTTAAACCATTGCACAAATTCTCCATTTTCAAATTTTGCAAATCCTCGTCCGATATACTCGGATTCGCTTCACGTACTTCAACATCATATCGATCGCAATACGCTTATATACTCAATGTGTTTGGAAATGAACTTGACACAATTACACCGGCATATATAGTTATGACTACTTACTTAATGTATGGCGCGCTACTTCATTCATGTTGACAAGTGCATACAATTGGCAATTGTGATACTCACTATCGATCAAGAATCGCTTTTTTTACCGCCGAATGGGCGACTGGGGATGACTAAAAAGCGGTTAATTCTCCATTTTCCTCGTAACATGAATGACTGATTTCGGCGTAGCGATTGATCAGGCTTCATTATGAACATTCTACTCAAAGTACAACGAAAGCGTAAATTAACAAGTTCCTCCATAACATAACTTTCAAAGAATCGACCCTCTACACGGCTCTATTCTTCACCTTTTGCTTTAAACGTCGATATACCTATGTGATATATAGATTAACAAAAAATAATGAACATTTTACCGTATTAAAAACATTAATGTCATTACCTCTCGAATGGATACATCCATCTATATTGTACGGACCGCCAAACTTAGCTTCATTATGGCAAGTGAATAGGTAAATGCTCCATTGAATCAAAAAACGATGGAGGAAGATCATTTCTAACTTGCACATTATTTCCACTATCTCTGCATCTCCATTTTATCTATGTCTTTGACACGAAGCTCCGTCAAGCATAGATCTCAAGAAATTAGAAAGCTTTGTCGATTCAACCAACCACGCGTTTTTGGTAATAAGTCGATAAATGCCACGAGGATCACTTCGCATGAATACGTGACAATCATGACTTTTGAGACCCCGAAACTTCAGCTCTTCAACTTTACAACACCTTGCTATATTCGAAGAATATCCATCTGGGAGCTTCAGTCCACTGATCCAATTACATATCAATATCAACTGTTCCCTGGTCAAAGTATATTCAGCTTTAGGCATTACCGTCTTACTACCCTCCTGATACAGCCACAAATCTTCCCTAATGTTCATTTCGACCAAATCAAGCCTCGACTTGTTGTTGTCCTTTGTTCTACCAATGGCATCTATGTCTGTATAAAAAATATTATCAAATACGTTCTTCTCAGTATGCATCGGATCTAAACAATGACGGATGCAAAGTGTAGTCCAATAAGGCAGGTCAAAGAACATGGATCTGTGTGTCCAGTTGTGAACCTTACCGTAACCATAAGCTCGCTCTAATCTGTGATTCTTCCCTGGAGGTGGAAACTTCAAATGACTAATCCAACTCAACAACCGCCGACCCGGTAAAAAGGCGGCCGGTACTTGACGTTTCTCTCGCTTTTTTCGATTGAATTATCTACTCATCCGTCGATAACGATGTTCAATCGGCAAAAACTGTCTGGATGTTGTGAAGAAACTCATTTTCCCCCATGTTTGAGCAAGACGACTTTAATCGATTTATGCACACGGGACATGATAAGCCCCCATGAGTCGACCATCCGCTGATCATTCCTAACGATGGGAAGTCATTTATTGTCCATGATAAAAAGGCGCCTCATGTCAAAGTTCTCGCTTAAGAGATACATCATAAGTTTGAACCCCTTTTTCCCACAACATCTTCAACTCATCAACTAACTACCGAGGTATACATTGATGTCTTTACTCGGACTCTTATCACCCGGAATCAAGAAAGGCATGAACATGTAGGGATCTTTTCATGCACATCAAGGCTATGGAGGTTATACACCACAATAATCACCCTGCTAAGTTGAGTAGGGCTTTGTGTAAGGCTGTTAAACGGATTAAACCCATCCGTAGCAAGTCCAAGCCTAACATTGCGAACCTCTTCAAAGAAACGAGGGTGCTTGTTATCAAAATTTTTCCACTCAAGCCCATCTCGTAAGAAAAGGCCGGTTGACCTTCGACTATGTCCCGTGTAGAGTGCCACCTCATATCCCTACGGTATGTATTGACATGAACAATGGCTGAAGCCCTGGGCAATGGGAAAGTAACGCAAGATCTTTCTAAGACGCGTCTTTTCCTTTTTTTTCATACTATTCACAAGATCTACTTGTACCAAAAATATCACACGACCTCTTATCTTTATCGACATCATCGTAATACAACATACTGGTCATTCTCACAAGCATCAATCTTCTCATACCCTAGATTGAGCCTTTTGACCATTTTCTTCACATCATAAGTACGACTCCAGTAACTTATTGCCTATGTGTAAACACTCCTTCACAATGCTTAACAGTTCATTAAAACCTCTCTCTTCACAAATCATGCTCATTCTTGAAGTGTAAAAACTTAGTCACAACAGATAAGACGATTGTGTTTTTCGTGTCGAATCATACAAATGGTGTCGCCGCTTCATGCAATAACTCATAGAAACCCTTAGCCCCATCATTCGGCTCTTGCTCGACGCTATCGCCATCCCCTGCTCAGATTCCATCGAAAGTACGAACCAAAGCTTAGCCTTCGACTATCATGTTAGTACGATCAAAGTTTTTCACCACCTCTGGATTCCGGTTTCGATTCATGTTCATCCAACCAAAGTTTCCCCATGATAGATCCATGTCGTATAACCTCGCTTGAACCCATACGCAAATAAGTAGCACATGACATCACTCCTTTCCTTCCACATTTCATTCACACACCTCTTACAAGGACATCTCGATCTCATCGCCACGACTTTTTCAAACGCCAAGTTGAGAACTGCTCAACCCCACTACGATACTTCGAGCTAAGCCCACTCCTATCAGTGGCTACCCTACGTTCCATCCAACTTCGATCAACAGACATCTCGGACAACTGTCTGCTATATATATGGAAAGTTAGACAAACACAATCAAGTCTCCAAGTTAATGTATATACAAGCTTATGAGTTTCTAACTTCATCTCCCACTCTAACTGGTCAGCTTTATCCCATTCCGGATGTGTCGCCTCATCGATGTTAACAACTTGAACACATCTTTACATTTTTCGAATTTTTGACAAGACACCTCCCATGGTCTTCAAGTAGTACGAAATAGACTAACACATCGTAGTCTAAATATGCACCAAGAACATCAAGAGATATATCTTGACCGAAAATTCAAAAAATATAAAGACGTGCTCAAGTCGTTAATTAACCGACCCAAGTGAGATCGAAACATACAAAACAACGGCCCCAAAGCAGGGACTATTTGAGATTCACTCCTACTAAGTGAATCTCAAAGCGGTTTCTAAGCTTCCTAAACTATATGAAAATATATGCACATGTCAAGAAATTGAAGTATTCACTGAAAAGTAACGATAAATTAAGAAGATTATGTCATTTTATAATTGTAAAAAAATTGACAATGTTAACTATAAACGAATGTGTTCCAACATATTTTACTGTTACTCATATTTTCTTAGCAACATACTCAAAAACATTGACAACTATAAACAAATGTTTTACATGTTTTCAATGCATTGTGCTTTCAATTCCAATTTGTTTTGGTGTTTTTAATGCCAACTAATTTTTGAAAACAGATTTAAAAATGTTATCCAAATTCCAAACAACCCTTTAATTTCCCCCAAATCTCCCCCATATATATACAAACTAAGCACCAAAGTGTTGGTCGAGACAAATACAGAGTTCAAGGACATAATTATATAATACAGCCTCTATACATTGATCCTATGTTTATAACTGAAGATAAAATTTTACAAGAACCTTTATACATTTAGGCTAACACTTTTACCAAGTGTATGCAAGATCAAATAAGGAAATCAGATTTGCAACTGGTCAAACATAATAGTGAAGACTAGATAATTCTTTTTTTGGGTAATTTATCCTTTTCATATCGGAAATGAAATACAATAATGGATTAATCGGTAAGGTTTTAGGTGCCAAATAGCATTTACCCACTTGTTAAAAAATCCATTTCGTAAACCATACCCAATTGAACTTATTATGCATTTATGTTCATGTATATCATCACTTTCCTCTCATCCAATAATTAATCCAAAGATTTTCTTATGTTAGGTCATTTGATCGTGAGAAGTGAACATATGTACACCTTCTGAACATATATACACATTCAAAAAAGGTAAAATAAAAAACAGAGGATATATATCACACCTAGTTGGAACAGTAACAATGAATAATGATTATTCACAATCCAATTTCCATACATAAGATATAATTCCATTTTAAAACATGATAAAATCAATAAAACTGTAGAAATTCAAATACAAAGAATCATAGAATTATTATGTTTAGAGCATCTACTGATAACCCCGTGTCCTAATGTAATTGGGTTTCCAAAATCTCTAGATATACTTTATCAAATCTGAAAATGAACATAAAAAATCAAAAAGGAAACTTGAAATGGCTTATGTCTACTTAAAATTCTACAAATGTGCAGATATATGATATTAATAATATTAATTCTTTAGAAAATTAATATTATTAGCCAGAAAATGCACATTCTTTAGAAAATTAATACTAACAATTTAGGGGCAAAACACTGGTCATGTAAATAACAAATACCACGACACAATCACATGCAATCACAATCAATAATACTTAAGATCTAATCCAAGAGACAATCACAATCACAAATAAACTTACAATTTTTTGCAACCACGAGTAAAGAAGAAAGAATGAGAGATGGAGCCGCGTGGTGGCCGGAGTATGGCAGGAAGGAGTGGGTTTCCGTCGCTGGTGTCGGCAATATGGGAGGGGGGGAGCTGGCCTTGAAGTTTTCTTCGATTAATGGCGTCTGGGAGGTATAAATTTGAAAAGTGATAGAGGAAAATCAAATATAGCGAAGAAAGCAATAGTAGAGAGGAAGAGGAAAAACAAAATATAGTCGTTCTCGTCGTGGTTAGGCTGTTAAAAAAAGACTCATTCTCGACGGCCTCACCATCGATATTGACCCCGTCGCTATTAACTCACTTACGACGGCATTGTCGTCGCCTATATAATTTTAAGCCGTCGCCTATGACTTTCCCTCCCCCGCAAAAAAAAGCCCTCCAACATTAAGGCCAGGAGAAGTTATTATCGACGGGACACATTGACGACGGTTATGCCGTCGCGAATGATGTCAATCTCGACGGGACCATTGCCGTCGACATTCTCCCCGTCGCCTATGACCCAGTTTCTTGTAGTGTAACCTGTCTATGTGGATTACAACATGCATGGTGAATGATCCTTTGTATTCATTCCTTATTAAATTATGGAAATGATCTATATACGTGGATTACCGCATGGCGGGTGAAAATCCATTTGCAGTTTCATATATTCTATTATATTCAATTGGTTAAAGTTTTAGCTTCTATACTCCATAAAATTAGTAGAATATCCTGGATATTTGCGTTTCATCCAGTATCTTTTCATGAAAATATTCTTCTGAGCATTCTTGAATTTTACTCTACAAAGCAGTATCATGTTGACAATTTAGACGTTATTGAATTCAGGATAAATTAACTTATAAATCTTTAAAATTTATTCTTGAACTTGTTTTATTGAATTATTATGTCATTGTCATGATGAGTTATGTTGGTTATTATGTGAAAACATGAAAGTTTCTTAGAAATCACAAAGTGTTGAAAATCAAATTTTGGTGAAAATGGAACATGAAATACAATTGACCATATCTCCTATTATATTTTGAATTTTTAAGTGTGGTCAAGTTCTAGAGATAGATCTATGAGTTTTCGAACTTATTCAAGTGGAATCACTATAAAAGGTGTTGTAAATTTTCGTGTGGACTGATTTTAGCAAAGGAGTCAAAAGCTGCAAATTAGAAAAAAACTACTGCCTAGAAATTTAAATTGGCATTTTCGGCCACTTAATTTGTGAGAAAAATTCTGGCCTTTTGGGACATGAAAATTTATGGTATAAAGTACCTCCTGTCCAAAAATGAGCTCATTCCGACTTAAAATGAGCAAGTTATGACCATTTCAATATTTAAGTTTTTTCGACGAAAAATGCTATAACCGGAGTTCTATAACTCCGATATCAATGAAATTTAAACTGGAAGATCACGTTAACATGTGTAAGATCCTGCCAAGATTTGGGAATTTCTGGAGTTAAACTTGAGGTAGCTAATTTCTTAAGGAATTAATTAGAAATTGATTTTTGAAAAATAGTAAATGAATTTTAAAAATTCCGAGAAAAATATATGTTCAATATGGGACTATATTCTGCTAAATCCCAGAAAAGAAATATTTTTGGGACTGATTTGGTATTTTTCATGAAAATGATCTAGTTATGAGTAAATGAGTTAAATATGTTATGTGAAGTAACAAAGTTGGAAAATAGAATTTTATGGCTTGGGAATCCTATATAGGGTATATGCAGATTTTTTATGAAGGATTTGATCATTAGTGATGAAATCTTATGAGTATGGTATTTTTGAATGATTAAATGTATTATTTGGTAAAGTGTAGACAATTGAAATAAATTATTTATAAGTTTAAGAAATGATTAAAATATTGTTATAATATTAATAATATTAGATTATGAGTTTATTAAGTGATTGATAATATTTGGATAAATTTAAAGTCTTTAATATTTATCCTTGTTTTCGTTGATTAATGCTTATATCATTGTCATCATTCTCATGCTTGTCTTTGTGTTGAAAGTCATCTCATGGGTCATTTTGTAGTATGCGTAGATAGACTTGGTATGATTATGACCGAGAGATTATTCGGTATAATCATGACCGTAATGTTATAAATGATGTGGTAAAAGTCATCTTTGGCCCGTAGTGCATAGATGGACTTGGTATGGTTATGACCAGGGATTATTCGGTATAATCATGACCGTAATGGAAAACACGAATATCCTTGGCCCGTAGTGCATGAATAATTCGTGGTCGTGATACTATTAAGTCGAGTCTCAAAGATTATTGGTTTTCTGATTGTATATATCTTTGGCTCAGAAGTGCAAAGATGAACTGTTGATTATTAGTTATCTGATTTGTATATCTTTGGTAGTAGTCAAAGATGAATTTATTAGTATGATTATGAGCAAGAATTGTGATTTGGTATAACCATGATTTTTGATGTTTGGTGAAGATAGGTGATGTAAATTATCTTCATCCCGGGTGTGAAAAGGAATTGTAATCACAATTATGATTATGAGTTATTCATATAATTGTGGGATGAAATTGTTGATTGATGTTACGAGGATAAAATATTATTGGTGGACTTTTAACATGAGAAGATAATAGACACGATGGTCTATTTGACTCTTTAATGGATTGCTTCGTTCACCGCAACTATGGTTGACAAGTTTTATCATCTACCATATGTTCTAAATCTCGATTTGTTATTGACGAAGGCTATTGATAATTTAATTATCTTTAGTCATGATATTCTTTTTATTGGGCTAGTTGTGCTCACCCTTTTTTGCTTCACAATTCTTTTTGTGTAATAAGAGCGTTCACGAGTCAAGCGGGGATAATGGGGAATAGTAATGTTGGTTTATAGGTCTTTGAGGTTCTCCCTAAATAATATGGAAATAATTTTATTGAGAACTTTAGATAAGTGTGTCGTATTGTATACGTCATTTGATATTTAATTTTGGTGAACCGAATAGGGTGAGGTGAACCTAACTTTGGAAAGGTGTTTTGCCACTATCATACAAGATGTTTAATGACATACAACCTCGTGTTATCATAAAACAGGGTTGTGCACATCCACTTGCTAAGTATATCTACGAGCACCACCTATATGATCTTGGAGTTTATTTGAAATATAATTTTCACTTGGAGACAGTGGAAATAGTTATATGTCAAGAGAAGACTCACCATTGGAAGGAACATGATAGTAATCTTCTCATTTTTCTTTGGGGTCTATTGGGTCAACCAAGGATAATTCTCTGGACATATGATATCTATCATAACTTAGATTCATGGCCTACTATGTACGAAGGTTTCCTTGAGCACTTCCCAAAGATTTTAATTTCTAAAATAGTTTTTGACTGTACTTTTATGTAAAGTACCATTTTAAGGTTGTGGTCGAGGCACCATGAGAGTTACATATATTTGTATTAAAACTCACAGTATACCTGTCCTCGTATTTTGCATAATAGTTGTATAAATAAAGTTGTCAGTAGTGTATTTTCTGGCGACTCAAGATGGGTGATGTATACCTATTTTGGGGGCGTCACAAGATGCCCGTGTTTCCAGTGATTATGGTAGCTTACAATCTTCCATCGTCAATGTACATGAGGGATCTGTATCTTTTCTTGACCTTACTTATACCAGGGGATAAGAGTCCTACAAAAGACATTAACGTGTACCTCAGGTCGTTAGTCGATGAAGTTAAGATGCTGTGGGAAACAGGTGTTCAGACTTTTGATAAATCTGTTGGGCAGAATTTTGTGATGAAGGCAGCCTTGTTGTAGACTATCACTGACTTTCCGGCACTTGGGATGATTAGTGGTTGGTCGACTCATGGTAAGTTGTCATGTCCAGTCTGTATGGGGGATGTGCAAGGCACTCAGCTACGTCATAATCGTCTAAGTCGGAATGAGGTCGTTGATCCTTCTGGTCGTGCTGATGATGAGTTGGTTGTATTCACTTATCCAGCTAAACTATTTGGACATGAGACGAAGACTTACCTAATCGATAAATATTTAAAGATTGTCTCTACATACGTGCTTCTAATTATTCCTGAAGTATCATCGTACATCAAGTATGTATTATTATAAGTTGAAAATGATTTATCTAACCTTAATCAACAATTAAATAATTGTCATATTATTGAACGCAGTTCATTCGAATTAGAAGCGCATGCTTCAAACCCGGGGTTGACAGAATCACAGATGGAAGCATTCACTAATGCAAAATTTCACCAGTGGTTTAAGAGAAGGGTCGAAGAAGAGAATGATTATGAGCGTTTTAGAGATTTCATTTTAGGCCCGTACAAACTTATTAGTTCATTTCAAGGTTGTATCGTGAATGGGTATAGATTCAAGGTTGATGACTTGAATGAATTGACATCAATCAACTCTGGCGTTGTCGTGTTGGGAAGTTGTTATGGAGATTCTGAGTCCAATTACTATGGAAGATTAAAGGAAGTGGTTGTGCTCAATTATCCAGGGGATAAAAAGGTCGTTACATTTAAGTGTTGTTGGTTTGATACTACAAAAGGTGTTAAAGTTGATCGTAATAGAATCGTCACAGTAGATATTAAATCGAATTTATAGTCTGATGACATATTTATGTTAGCCAGCCAAGCAACTCAAGTGTACTACACCCCTAATGTCGTAAATTATAGAACCCCTTAGTATACAGTTGTTGTGAGACCCCAAATTTTATGAATAAAGATTTAATTTTCTCAAAATATTTTTTTTCAAAATTATGGTGTGGATTTGAGATAATGTTATAGTTGTGGGTAATATTTATAAATTTTGAAAAGTATGCAAGTTGTTGTATAATATTTGATTGGTCAGGGAATATTCTTTTTGTCGGGGAATATCCGTACGATGGTACAATAATTGGTGGACCCCACAACGAAATTATTGTCGGATTGAGAAAACGACAAAAATATTTTTATGAAAATAACGGCGGAAGTTTTTACCTGTTAATCTGTTGAACACACCGGTGTTAAAAGTATGAGAATATGCGTGGTTGCATAGTAGTACACAGCTTTTGATTATTGATGCTTACGTGAGAAGTCATTCGCTTTTGTTCAATTATTGCTATAGTAATTGTTGCATAAGATCTCACGTTATTTGATTCAATTATTGTCGATATTTTATATATTATTAAATCAATAATTGAGATAACAAAGTTATTAATATTATTATTAGCAATATTAACGATGTCAGAAGTTACGCCAAGGAGAGGTTTGGTCACCAAATTGCGGCATGATAGGAGAAATCCTTATTGAAATCCCTCTTTCCTGGGAACAACCTTGTCGATTAATATTGTGAATTATAATAAAGGTGATAAGTTTTGTTTTATTATTATTATAAATGTAATAAAACGAGAAAACTTTTATATAAAAATGTAATACTTTTATAAAGTTATTCATTTTATTAGACTATAAATAGAATATATAATATTCTATTATGCATAATATTTATATAGTCTTTGCATAGTGTTGGCATAGTAAAATCTTTTTATATAAAACAGAATACTTTTATAAAGTTATTCATTTAATTAGACTATAAATAGAATATATAATATTTTTTATTATGCATAGTGTTTGCATAGTGCCCGAATAGTGTTTTGCATAGTAAAATCTTTTTATATAAAACATAATACTTTTATAAAATTATTCGTTTTATTAGACTATAAATAGAATATATAATATTCTATTATGCATAGTGTTCAGATAAGACACTGATAGTGTTTTCATAGTAAAATCTTTTATATAAAATGAATACATTTATAAAGTTATTCATTTTATTAGATTATAAGCGAGAATATATTATATTTTATTTAAAAGATTTTATTTTATTAGAATATTTTATTAATAATTTGATAGTAAATTAATATGGATCGTCCGTTTAAAAGTAAATCAATCTGGACCGTTCATGAATTAGTTATTATTAGATCCATTCTCTTATAAATAAGCTCATTCCTTCATTATTTCTTACTTAATTCAATTTGAAACTCAGAGAGAAAAACTATAGAGAGAAAGAAGAAAAGTATTCTCGCTACTTCACTACTCCTATATCCAGCTTTCTTCTAAGGTAAGGGTATTATTCTTTTCGTATTCATGAAGAGAATTATTTTTTTCAATACCGTAAAGGGTATTATTTCTTTTGTATTCATGAAGAGAACTTATGTTATTCCATTCTTTATTATTTCATTGGAATAACTCGATACGGACTACCCTATACTTGGTAAAATTCTTACATTATTCCATTCTTTATTATTATGTTGGAATAACTCGCCTATGCCAATACCGCATACATGGTGAAATTCTTACGTTATTCCATTCTTTATTATTACATTGGAATAACTCGTATACGCTGGATTACCCTATACTTGGTGAAATTCTTTTGTTATTCCATTCTTTATTATTACATTGAATAACTTTGTATCATGGACTACCTATACTTGGTGAAATTCTTACGTTATTCCATTCTTTATTATTTTGTTGGAATAACTTGTCTATGCGAAGTACCGCATACTTGGTAAAATTCTTTTGTTATTCCATTCTTTATTATTATGTTGGAATAACCTGTCTATGCGAATTGCCGCATACTTGGTGAAATTCTTCTGTTATTCCATTCTTTATATGTTGGAATAACCTGTCTATGCGAAGTACCGCATACTTGGTGAAATTCTTCTGTTATTACATTCTTTATTATTATTTTGGAATAACTTGTCTATGCGAAGTACCGCATACATGGTGAAGTTCTTCTGTTATTCCATTATTTATTATTCTGTTATATATCTTGTCGTGTGCGTTACGCATGACCAGTTCCATTATTTATTATTACATTGGAATATCCTGTTTGTGCATTTCTTGACCTAGTTAGTTCCATTATTTATTATTCATTGGAATAACTTTTGTACATCACAATCGCATACATCGTGGTGAATTCTGTTGTTATTCCATTCTTTATTATTTTGTTGGAATATCCTGTTTGTGCGGATTATGCATGACCTGGTTCCGTCTTTATAATTCTGTTGGAATAACCTGCATGTGCGGTCTACCGCATGCTTGGTGATTTCTTTTGTTATTCCATTCTTTATTATACTCAGTTGGTTAAAGTTTTGGCTTTTATACTCCATGAAATTAGTGGAATACCTTTGATATTTGCGCTTCATCCAGTATCTTTTCATGGAAATATTCTTCTGAGCATTCTTGAATTTTACTCCACAAAGCAGTATCATGTTGACAATTTGGACGTTATTAGTTCCTGGATAAATTAATTCTTGAACTTTTTTTTATTGAATTCTTATATCATTGTCATCATCCTCATGTTTATATTATGTTCAAAGTCATATGTGGCCTGTAGTGCATGGATGGACTTGGTATGATTATGACTAGGGATTATTCGATATAATCATGACCGTAATGTTACAAATGATGTGGTAAAAGTCCTCATTGGCCCATAGTGCATTGATGGATAGTTGTTGGCACGATCATGACCATTGATGAATACACGAATATCCTTGGCCCGTAGTGCATGGATAATTTGTGGTTGTGATACTAATGAATATCCTTGGCCGTAGTGCAGGGATGATGTGGTTTATTTATTAAGCTGAGTCTCAGCAATAAAAGTGATGAAAAACCTTTTAAATCATAGAAGATAGTAGATTTTATTATCTACTTGAGTCTTTTAATGGATTGCTTATTCCGCTGCAGTTAAACTTCATGTTTATTATATTGTATCAGTTTAACACTATTGAAGGCTAACGATAATTTATTCTGCATTATCTTAGTCATAATATTTCTTACTGGGCTAGTTGAGCTCACCCTTTTGCTTTCATTATTCTCTTCAAGAAATGAAAACGTAGCAGGGACTAGTCGGGGAACGGAGTGACGGTCCAGATGATAGCATTAGTAGTCCTCACTATTCTATGAAATAGTGTGTTAATAAATGTATTGAGGACTTATTTTGAGTTTGAATCTGTCTAGAAGACAATATTTGTATTAAAACTCACATTTCATATTGTATATTTAAGATTGTATTTATACATTACCATCATGTATTTGGCGACTGAATAGGTGATGTATACTGTTTGGGGGCGTTATAATTGGTATCAAAGCTTAGGATATGATCCTGGTGAGATATGAGATAAGAACTAGGAGGGAGAGGCGGGAATTCTTTTTTCGCTAGTATGACCTACCTAAGTTTATTTGGTATTTAATTGGTCGGTCGGTATAGGGATAATATGTGATATGTTAATTAACCCTTGTTTTGTGACAGTGTTTGAAAATGGCATCTGAAAATGTTGAGATCAGCAATGAAGCACATGAGACCGTTGAGTCACCAACGATCAATACTCAGGATAATGTGCAGCAGGAAGACAATAATCCTCAGGTAAATAACAACTCCGATCAGATGATGAATGATGGGATGTTCAGAGGCTTTATGCAATTCATGCAACATCAGGAAAGAGAGACTCCTTTTCAAAATATAGGTGGAAATAATGGCAACCCACGGTTGGTCACCGCTAAGCAGTTCAAGGAGTTGGGACCACCGGAGTTTTTGGGAAAGCCAGAACCACTTAAGGCAGAGACGTGGATAAAGAAGATAACCAAGATATTTGATGTCTTGGAATGCTTGGAGGAGCAAAAGGTTCCATTCGCCACCTTTATGTTGCGTAAAGAAGCAGATCATTGGTGGGAATCTGTAAAACGTACCCAGCCTGACGCACTCAAGATGTCTTGGGAGAAGTTTCAAGAATTGTTCAACGTCAAGTACTTTCCCGAAAGTATTTGTCACATGAAGGAGGTGAAATTCATCAAGCTGGAGCAAAACAATATGACCGTGTCGCAGCATGAGGCTAAGTTTGCGGAGTTATCCCGGTTTGCATCCCATTTGGTCGATAATGAGGAACGAATGACGCGAATGTTTCAAAGAGGTTTGAAACCCGATATACGTCAATACCTCATTTCTCACAAACTTTGTTTATATTCAGATGTTGTGAATAAGGCTCAGTTATTGGAGCGAGATAATGAGTCAGCACAACCAAAAGGCAACGACTAACAACACGATAATAATCGTACCGGTGGCAACGGCCATCGGAACAATGATAACCATCGTGGGGTAAATTATCATGCCAAGAATGGTAACCACTTCAGTGGTAATCATGGCCAAGATAATAGGAGTAGAAATTTGAAGAAGAGAAGATTCAACAATGATGGAAAGACAGCAGCACCAACACCCATTTTCAAGGAAGGAAAATGACCACCAATTGTATGTTTCAAATGCGGACATAAGGGACACATTCGTCCAAACTGTACGCAGCAATCCAAAGCGTGTTTTACTTTCGAAAGAGAAGGTCACCAAGCTCGATTTTTTCATATGGTGAAGTCAAGTTCAGCTGGGATGGTGACACCAAAGGATGTCTCAGACAAGTCAAAGCCAGTAGTTTAAGTGAGAGAGTTTGTCGAGGAACTCGAACGAAGTTGTCACGGGTAAATTAATCATAAATTCTTGCGAAGTCTATACCTTATTAGATACCGGTTCTACCCATTCTTTTATATCTCTTGCTTGCGCTCAATGTTTAAATTTGACTCCGGAGAAATTAGACTTTTATTTATCTGTTGAAACTCCGTTGAGAGAAACCTTCGTTAACTCCACTATTTATAAATCTTGTTTAATTCAATCGACACTTTCACGTTAACTGTCGATCTTATCTCTTTGAAAATACTTGCCTTTGATGTGATTTTAGGAATCGGTTGGTTAACTACTCATCATGCTTTTCGTAAGGTTGTTAGCTTTTATATTCCTAACCAACCTGTTATGCGAATTCAAGCAACCAAACCACTAAATTTAATCGTTGTCATATCAAGCCATAAGTAAAAAGCCTCGATCCTTTCGTTGTTCACTTCCTTGTGTGGAATGCACCAAAGCCAGACTTTCTGTAGGCAACGTCGTGAATGACGATGGCAAGTTGATAGGTATTAATGTGACGTACTATCCAAGTCTTGGATGAGAGTCACAGTTTTAAATGATATTTCTATCGTTAATAAATTTCCTGACGTATTCTTGAAGACTTCTTAGCCTACCCCCAGAGCGTGAAATCGAATTTTGTATTAACCCCAATACAAAACCCATTTCTAAAACCTTAAATATTTCTTCAACCAAAACGAACGTATAATGCGCCAAAGACGTTGGCTCGAGCTGTTGAAGATTATGATAGTTCAATACCATCGTGGAAAAGCGAACGTGGTAGCTAACGCGTTGAGTAGAAGATCGTATGCGTTTATGAGTGCGAATATACAAACCTACGTGAAGATAACGAATATACGATTAGAATCGACTTTAATCGATAAAGTTAAAGCCGTTCAAACTATACACCTAGAGCTGATGAATATGAAGAAGAAGGTTCAAGAGGGAGTTATTCTAGAAGCAAGAGTCGATGAAGAGAGGAAATCTCAACCCTCGATTTAATTGGCCCATTTAAAATTCTCGATCGAGTAGGAACTGTGGCCTATAGGCTCGTTTTACCGCCAAGTGTGTTGCGTGTTCATAACGTTTTTCACGTATCGATGTTACGTAAATATGTGGATGACCCGAACCACGTTATTGAATTAGAACTAGACGAGATAGCAGAAGATTTAACGTATGAGGAGATACGTGTTAAAATCTTGGATAAGAAGGATCGTATTCAACACTCAAAGGTTATACCTCAAGAGTTAGAATCTGAAATGAAGTCAAGGTATCCTCACCTGTTCGGCATACCAGGTACGTACGTAAATTTCGAGGGCGAAATTCCATAAGGAGGGGAGATTGTGAGACCCCAGATTTTATGAATAAAGATTTAATTTTTTCGAAATATTTTTTTTCAAAATTATGGTGTGTATTTGAGATAATATTATAGTTGTGGGTAATATTTATAAATATTGAAAAGTATACAAGTTGTATAATATTCGATGGGTCGGGGAATATTCTTTTTGTTGGGGAATATCCGTACGACGGTACAATCATTGGTAGACCCTACAACGGAATTATTGTCGGATTGAGAAAACGACAAAAATATTTTTATGAAAATAACGGCGGAAGTTTTACCGTTAACTGTTGAAACACCCGGTGTTAAAAGTACAGTAATACGCGTGGTTGCATAGTAGCACACGGTTTTGATTATTGATGCTTACGTGAGAAGTCACTCAGTTTTGTTCAATTATTGCTATAGTAATTGTTGCATAGTATCTCACGTTATTTGATTTAATTATTGTCGATATTTTATATATTATTAAATCAATAATTGAGATAACAAAGTTATTAATATTATTATTTACAATATTAACGATGTCTAGAAGTTCTGCCAAGGAGAGGTTTGGTCACCAAATTGCGCGACAATAGGGAAAAATCTTTATTAGAAATCCCCCTCTTTTCTGGGAACAACCTGGTCGATTAATATTGTGAATTATAATAAAGGTGATAAGTTTTATTTTATTATTATTATAAATGTAATAAAACAGAAAACTTTTTATATAAAACAAAATACTTTTATAAAGTTATTCGTTTTATTAGACTATAAATAGAATATATAATATTCTATTATGCATAGTGTTTGCATAGTGCTTGCATAGTGTTGGCATAGTAAAATCTTTTTATATAAAACAGAATACTTTTATAAAGTTATTCGTTTAATTAGACTATAAATAGAATAAATAATATTCTATTATTCATAGTGTTTGCATAGTGCCTGCATAGTAAAATCATTTTATATAAAACAAAATACTTTTATAAAGTTATTCGTTTTATTAGACTATAAATAGAATATATAATATTATATTATGCATAGTGTTTGCATAGTACCTGCATAATATTTTCATAGTAAAATCTTTTTATATAAAACAGAATACTTTTATAAAGTTATTCATTTTATTAGATTATAAACATAATATATTATATTTTATTTAAAAGATTTTATTTTATTCGACTATTTTATTAATACTGCATAGTAAATTAATATGGACCGTCCGTTTAAAAGTAAATCAATCTGGATCGTTCATGAATTAGTTACTATTCAGCCCATTCTCCTATAAATAGAAGTTCATTCCTTCATTATTTCTTACGAATTCACTGAAACTCTAGAGAGAGAAACTATAGAGAGAAAGAAGAAAAGTATTCTGCTACTTCACTACTCCTATATCCAGTTTCTTCTAAGGTAAGGGGTATTATTCTTTCGTATTCATGAAGAGAATTATTTTCTTTCAATACTCGTAAGGGGTATTATTTCTTTTGTATTCATGAAGAGAACTTATGTTATTCCATTCTTTATTATTCTGTTGGAATAACCTGTATACGTGGACTACCCTATACTTGGTGAAATTCTTCTGTTATTCCATTCTTTATTATTATGTTGGAATAACTTTGCTACATCCAATATCGCATACATGGTGAAATTCTTACATTATTCCATTCTTTATTATTACATTGGAATAACTTTTATATACGTGGACTACCCTATACTTGGTGAAATTCTTTTGTTATTCCATTCTTTATTATTACGTTGGAATAACTCGATATCGCTGGACTACCCTATACTTGGTGAAATTCTTCTGTTATTTCATTCTTTATTATTTTGTTGGAATAACCTGTCTATGCGAAGTACCGCATACTTGGTAAAATTCTTTTGTTATTCCATTCTTTATTATTATGTTGGAATAACCTGTCTATGCGAATTGCCGCATACTTGGTGAAATTCTGCTGTTATTCCATTCTTTATTATTATGTTAGAATAACTTGTCTATGCGAAGTACCGCATACATGGTGAAGTTCTTCTGTTATTCCATTATTTATTATTACATTGGAATATCTTGTTCGTAATGCGTTTACGCATGACCGGATTCCATTATTTATTATTCTTTTGGAATAACTTTGCCTATATATGGCACCGCATACATGGTGAATTCATTGTTATTCCATTCTTTATTATTCGTTGGAATATATCATGCATGCGCTTTTACTGTGGGACGGGTTAAAATCTTTATAATTTGTTGGAATAACTGCATGTATGGTCTCACCGCATGCTTGGTGATTTCTTTTGTTATTCCATTCCTTATTATACTCGGTTGGTTAAAGTTTTGGCTTTTATACTCCATGAAATTAGTGGAATATCTTTGATATTTGCGCTTCATCCAAAGATCTTTTATGGAAATATTCTTCTGAGCATTCTTGAATTTTACTCCACAAAGCAGTATCATGTTGACAATTTGGACGTTATTGGTTCCTGGATAAATTAATTTTTGAACTTGTTTTATTGAATTCTTATATCATTGTCATCATGCTTATGTTTATATTATGTTGAAAGTCATATGTGGCCTGTAGTGCATAGATGGGCTTGGTATGTTTATGACCAGGGATTATTCGGTATAATCATGACCGTAATGTTACAAATGATGTGGTAAAAGTCCTCATTGGCCCGTAGTGCATTGATGGACAGTTGTTGGCATGATCATGACCATTGATGAATACACGAATATCCTTGGCCCGTAGTGCATGGATAATTTGTGGTTGTGATACTAATGAATATCCTTGGCCGTAGTGCAGGGACGATGTGGCTTATTTATTAAGCTGAGTCTCAGCAATAAAAGTGATGAAAAACCTTTTATGTGACGCCCCCAAAATAGGTCCATTCCATTCAACCCATTCTGAGTCGCCAAATACATGGTACAGAAATAACTACAACTTTATTATTACAACATATAAACTGTGAGTTTAAATACAGATATTGCCATCTAGACAATATCCACACGCAAATAAATCCCCATCATAATTATTGATACATTATTTTACAAAAATGGTGAGGACTGCTAAACGACTCTCTCTAGAACCTTCATTCCATACCCCGACTAGTAATCGCTACATTCTCGTCTCCTGAGAAGAAAAATGGAACAAAAAGGAAAAGGGTGAGCTCAACTAGCCCGATAAAGAATATTATGACTAAGATAATATACAACAAAATTATCGTTAGTCTTCTTGTGGGAAAAATCTAATAGAATACAATAGACAACAAGTTTTAAATCAATATTCGCGCAATGAAATAATAATTCATTAGAAGAGTTAAGTAGAGAATGCAAACTACTATCTTCTATGTATGAATTTTAAAGTTCATCGTCTATCTTTTATCCCTGTAACATCAATCAATATATATCTGGAATCAAATATTCATCTTTGCACTACAGGCCAAAGATATTCATCGATTAGTCATGTTCATCTAAACACTGCTCATCTTTGCACTACGGCCAAAGATATTCATCAGAAATCATTCATCTTTGCACTACAGGCCAAAGATATTCATCATAAATCATTCATCTTTGCACTACAGGCCAAAGATATTCAATAATATCATCATTTAAGACTGAGGATGATGAAAAATATTTTTAAATAAACGAATCCAGTGAAACAAAATGACAAGGATTAAGGATTAAGGATTCGTACTTTGTTTTATCCATATCCAAAAATACCTCAAAATAATCATAGTGGTGTAAAATTCAAGAATGATCAAAACATGGATACAATCAAAGCTAGTATCCAGAATAGATATTTTGGACGAAAAGAAGAAATTTCATTTTTCGATGAATAGTGCCGTATTCGGGAATAGTGTCGATATCGTGAATAGTCTTAGTATATCGTGAACGATAACTCTCGACACCAAAAGATAGAAATTTCACAAAAAAATATCTTCACGCGTGAATAATAGTACTCATGAATAAGAACTTCGTGAATAGTAACTCATGAATAGTAAGCTAGTGAATAGTAACTCATGAATAGTAACCCCGACATGAAAAATTCTAAATTTGATAAAAATTCCAACCAATATTTCTAAGATAATGATATTGAAGAAATAATATCATTTTGAAAAAATAACACCCTTACCTCGAAAGGCAAAGACTTTAGTTGAAAACTTTGGATATAAGGCTATGACTTGAACTTGCACCGTATAACAATACTCAAAGTATACTCAAAATACTCACAAGAATACACTCAATAATATAGAGAGAAAACTTGGGTTTAAGTGTGATTTTCAATTCTAACCTAAGCCACCCTATTTATAGGAAATTGCTTAGAACACCAAAGTAGAAAATTTAATAAATTAATATTAATATTTTTCTAAATTTACCTACGCATACCAACTGAATTCAGCCATCAACCACACATGTTAAATGAGTCCCAAGCATGTAAAAAACGTTTTTCTTAAAAAACATAATTAAAACTTCCAAAAATCAATTATTTCGGAGCTTCGGAACTTCAATAATTCATAATAAATAACTCTTTTATCAGAAAATTCGAATCTCGCGTGTTTTTATAGGAAATTAAATTCTCTACAACTTTGCAGAAGAAAGTTTTTCCAAATTCCAAATAAAATTGATCGAAATCCATAAGCAAGCGATTTCTGATTTTATAATCAAATTTCGATCAAGAAATAGGTCTACCGACACACAAAACATGCGTTAAACAACTTTTGCAATAAAAATACTCTTCCTCCTCATATATTTATATATCCCACATTCATTGTAAAAATATCACCATTATTATATTATTAAAATTTAATAATATATTTAAATGAATTATTTAATCAGAAAAAGATAAAATATTAATTTTCAACAATTGTCACATTAAAAATTTCTCCATCTATATCCACATAAAATCAATATTTTCCTCATCATATAAATCAATAATTAATTATTCACAAATAATATTATGAATCACAAATCTTTGCAACCGGTAGTTCCAGGAAGAGGGGCTTTCAACACGAATTTCTCTTCATTGGGCCAAGCAATTAGGTGACCAAACCTCTCCTTGAAGATGTAACTTTCTAGACATTGCCAATAATGTTATCTAATAATATTATTAGGATAATATGAATTATTGCTTCGATAATGAAAAATACCGTGTAATGACAATTATTGAAACAACAAGAATATAAAATATCAATGCGAGCAATTATTGAATCAATAAAATAAAATCTTGAACAATAATTCTTTGTAACAATTATTGAGGAATGCCTTTTACGTAAGAATCAATAATTGATGCAATACTGTGTGCTATCTTGTGTAACAACGCCAGATTCGTGTTTTAACCCTTTGGGTATTCCAACGAAAGATAACGATAACAATCTGCTAGGCAATTATTTATAAACAACTTATTCTTGTCGTTTTCTTCCTCCAATCGCTTTCCGTTATGGGGCCCACACATGGCTGCGCCGTCGTACAAATATTCTCCGACAGTACGAATATTCCACGACCAAATGAATATTCCCCGACAATAATGAATATTATATCACCACTTGCTTATTTAAAATATTTGCTCATTTTACCCACAACTAACCATATTAATCAAATCCACCCTTACTATTTCAAAATAATAAATAAAGGAAATTCCTTTTTATTTAAAAAATTTCGGGGTCTTACAACCTCCCCTCCTTATGAAATTTCGTCCTCGAAATTGACGTACGTACCTGGTGTTTCGAAAAGATGAGAATACCTCGCTTTCATTTCTGTTTCCAACTCCCAGGTCTTTTCCTCTATAGCATGTTTTCTCCACAAAACCTTAACTTGTGGTATGACCTTTACGCGTAGGACATACTCTTTCATAGCCAAGATCTTGACAGGTACCTCCTCGTACGTTAAGTCTTCGGCTATCTCGTCCGGTTCTAACTCAATGACGTGGTTCGGGTCGTCCACATATTTACGTAACATCGATACGTGAAAAACGTTATGAACACGCGTCATACTTGGCGGTAAAACAAGTCTATAGGCCGCAGTTCCTATTCGATCGAGAATTTCAAATGGATTAATAAATCGAAGGTTTGAGCTTTCCTCACCTCACCGATTCTCTTTTTTGAAATAACAACTTCTTGCACCTCCTTCTTCAAATTCATCAGCTCCGGTGTGTAGCTTGAACAGCTTTAACTTTATCGATTAAAGTTGATTATACTCGTATATCATCACGTGGGTACCTAGAGTTTTCATCTCCATCTCTATTATTTGTAAATTATACGAAATGAGTCTTTGACAATATCGTACTCGTTTTTGTACGATCTTCTACTCAACACGTCGGCTACCACGTTCGCTTTTCAGGATGGCATGGTCGAACATGTCTTTGAAATGAGTCTCTCTTGAGTTCTTCGAAGCTCTTCCCACATTCCTTGCTCCATTTGAATTTTGTATCTCTACGAGTCAGCTGCGTTAATGGAATATCCTTCAACGAATCTCCGATAATAACCTAGAAAGCTACGTATTTTGATTATCGACTTAGGTTGTTCTCAACTGTTACTCACATCCCAATCTTAGATAACACGTCACAATAGCACCTATCAGTTTACTACCGCACGAATATGGCGTCCCCTACAAAGAGTGCGGCGGTGTATTCCACAAAGGAAGTCACCCGGATAAAGGCTCGGTACCAAATTCTATAGTTGAATTTTAACTTCGAAGTTCAATAGGAGCCATTCGATATGAGATTTTAGAAATGAGTTTTGTCACGGGTTCAAAGTCGATACAAAATTTAATATCAAGCTTTGGGAGTAAGCAAGAAATTCTTCTTGAAATACGTCCAGAAAAATCAATAACAACAGGAATATTATTCAAATCGGCGTGTCTTTATTCAAATCCATAACATGGACTAAGAAAGCTTGACATTCGTTTTTAATAAACAAATGGCTTTATAATTTAATATGAAAGAGTTTGACTTCAATGGTTTGGTTGCTTGAATTGAATAAAGTTGCTTAAGAATATGAAAACTAACAACCTTACGAAAGCAATCAATTTTGGCATGATGAGTAGTTAACCTTAAAATCACATCAAAACAAATATCTCTATAAAAATAAGGTTAACGTGTAATGTGATAGTGCCAACCTGAATCAAGCAAGATTTCTAAACAACGGATGTAATAAAAGTTTCTCTAACTGAGTCTCCATAAATAGGTCAAAGTCTAATTTCTCTGTAGTCAAGTTCAAGCGTTGGCGTAAGCAAGAGAGATAAAAGAAGCAGGTAGAACCCAGGTATCTAGTAAGGTATAAACTTCGCAAGAATTTATAATTAACTAACCGTGCTTAACTTCGTTCGGGTTCCTCGCATTTTGATGAAAGGCCACAACAAACGCGCTCTTCCGAGAACCGTTGACTTTGACTTTTCTCGGGACATCCTTTTGAGTCACCATTCCTTTGAATTTGGGTTTCGATACTGCGTACAATCTCGGCGATATGTCCTTCTTTTCCACAATTATAGCATACCTTAAAGCTGTTGTGGGCGGTTTAATGCGATATCCCTCTTTCCCATATTTGTAACATCGACCGGTGGTCTTTCTCCTCCCTTGGAACTAGTTCTTCTTGTGACAGCGTCTTCACATGGTCGTTGTTGAATCTCCTCTTTTTAAAATCTCCTCCCACTCGCTTCTTCTATTTAAGACCCCAACTTATTATAAATAAAATTGAATTTTCCTTTATTCATTATTCTAAATTAATAAGGGTTAATTTGATATAATTCTTTGGTTATGGGTGAAATGTGCAAAGTTTACAAAATAAGCAAGTGGTTATAAAATATTCATTATTGTGGGGAATATTCGTTTGGTCGTGGAATATTCTTTTTTGTCGGGAATCTCAAAAAATGCAATGGCAGTTGATCATTAGTGGGCCCATAGCGGAAAAGCGGTTGGATGAAGGAAAAGCGACAAAGATTGAGTTTTATAAATAACGGCGTAAATTATTCTGAATTAACCTTTGTTGGGTTACACGGTGGTTAAAATCTGATGTCTGGCGTGGTTGCGATGGCTTTGCGGTATTTGCAGTATTATTGAATTATTGATCCTTACGTGAAAGCCTTTACTCGATAATTATTACGATGAATTCTTATTTGATATTATATTTTATTGATTGATAATTCTTTGCGTTGATATTTTGTATTCTTTGTTGTTTTGATAATTGTCATTACGAGTATTTTCCATTATCAAATCAATAATTCATATTATTTGAATAATATTATCGAGATAACATTATTGGCAATGTCTAGAAAGTTACATCTAAGGAGAGGTTTGGTCACTAATTGCTTTGTAGGTGAGGAGAAATCCTTATTGGAAAGCCCCTCTTTCACAGGAGCGGCTTTGGTTGTCGATCTTGTGATTACGTAATATTATTTTTAAATAAGTAATTATTGATTATTATGATAAAGAAAATATTTATTTTATGTGGATATAGATGGAGAAAATTTTTAATGTGACAATTGTTGAAAATTAATATTTTATCTTTTTACGATAAAATAATTCATTTAAATATATTATTTTAATAATATATTAGCGGTGATATTTTATAATGAATGTGGGATATATGAGTATATGAGGAGGTAGAGTATTTTGTGGCATTAAATGTTTAACATATGTTTTGTGTGTCGGTGGACTGATTCTTAATAGAAAATTGATTATATTTGTAAAATCGCTTGGTTTGTGGATTTGGTCAATTTACATTTGGAATTTGGAAAAATTTTCTTACGCAAAGTTGTAGAGAATGGAATTTCCCATGGAAAGTCGTGAGTTTGAATTTTTACGATAAGCGAGCTATTTTCTACAATTATTGAAGTTTGGAAGATAAAATAATTTTTATTAAATAATGGGTGGGACCCACTCTTGTTTGAACATGTGAAATTTCTTTGGAAATTGGGTCAAGGTTAATTTGGTGGCTGAAGTGTTCAAATGGCATGCGTAGAAATGTAATTTTAAATAATAATAATTTATTAATTTAGTCTCCTTTGGCGTTCTAACATTTTCCTATAAATAGAGGGCTAAGTTAGAATTGAAAATCACACCAGAAACAAAGTTTTCTCTCTTTCTCTCTCTAAATTATCGAGCGTATTCTTGTGAGTATACTTTGAGTGTTGCTTTATCTGGTGCGGGTTTACATCGACCTTTATCTAGAAATTCGATTTGGAAATACGGTTATTTTGAGGTAAGGGGTATTATTTTCTTCTTAAATGATATTTTTCTTGATATCATTATCTTAAAGTATTGGTGAACTTTTTATCAAATTTGGAACTTGTTGTGTCGGGTTTACTATTCACGTATCGGCACTTATTCACGTATCACGACCTTTATTCACGAATCTGACCTTTATTCATAGAAAAATAAAAATTTTCTTTTTGTCAAAATATCTATTACGGATACTAGCTTTGATTGTATCCATGTTTTGATCATTCTTGAATTTTACACCAATATGATTATTTTGAAGTATTTTTGGACATGGGTAAAACAAAGTCGAATCCTTAATCCTTAATCCTTGTCATTTTGTTTCCTTTGGATTCGTTTCTTTAAAAATGTTTTCATCATCCTCGGTCCTAAATGGTGATATAAATGAATATCTTTGGCTTTTGTAGTGCAAAGATGAGCGATTAAGCGATGAATATCTTTGGCTTGTAGTGCGAAGATGAGCAGTGTTGAGATGAACATGACCCATTTGGTGATACAAATGAATATCTTTGGCTGTAGTGCAAAGATGATTAAAGATGTATATTGATTGTTATTACGAGGATAAACTATTGATGATGGACTTTTAAACCTTAGAAGGCGGTAGAATTCTTTCTCTACGTGACTCTTACAATGGATTCTTTATTTCCATTGCATTTGTTGATCTAAAACTTGTTGTCTATTGTATTCTATTAGATTTTCCTGTTGAAGACTAACGATAATTTGTTGTATATTATCTTAGTCATAATATTCTTTTCTTGGGCTAGTTGAGCTCACCCTTTTCCTTTTGTTCCATTTTTTCTTCTCGGGAGGTGAGAACATAGCGAGGATCGAGTCGGGGTATGGAGTGATGGTTCTAGGAAGATGTTTTATACATCCTCACTATTTACGTAAAATAGTGTATGAATAATTAATGAGGACTTATTTGGGTGTGTATATTATCAGAAGACAATATTTGTATTCAAACTCACGGTTGTATTGTGCGTATTCTACGACATACTGTATTATCAAAGTTGTAGTTTGCTTTCTATACCATGTATTTTGGCGACTCGAGAATGGGTGTTGTATACCTATTTTTGGGGCGTCACGGTTGGTATCGAGCTTAGGGATATGATCTCTGGCGGAGATCGGGGAATAGAACTAGGAGGAGAGGCGAGTAAATCCTTAGCTAGTGTGTCCTACTAAGCTTATTTGTTGGTCGGTCATAATATAGGATATTATGTGATATGTTAATTTGTTTAATTAACCCTTGTTTTTTTATGGCGATATTTAAGAATGGGCTTTGAGAAGCGTTAACAATGGAGTTTATGAGGCCAGTGGAGGCCTTGCGGTACTCACCAGCGAGAGGAGAGCGTACAGCAGTGGCAATGTTCCTCTATGAACAACGCCAGCTTTGAGCAAATGATGAGCAGCGGGATGTTTAGAAGCTTTTTGCAGTTCATGCAAAATCGAGACGAGGAGACTCGTGTACAAAATACGGGGAGAAATGATAGTAGCGTGCGGTTTGTCACGGCCAAACAATTCAAAGAGTTGGGACCACAGATTTCCATGGAAAGCGGATCCGATCAAAGCGAAAGCGTGGGTCAAGCAAATTACCAAGATATTCGATGTCTTGGGGTGCGGAGAGAAGAAGGTTCCATTCGCCACCTTTATGTTTTCGTGGTGAAGCGATTCTTGGTGGGAATCGTAGAAGCGTACTGACGGATGCTTAACATGTCTTGGGAAAGATTTGAAGCTGTTCAATGACAAGTACTTTCCGAAAGAAAGTATTCGTCATATGAAGGAGGTAGAGTTTATTAGACTCGAGCGAACAACATGGCGGTGTCTCGATGCGAGGCAAGGTTAGCGAGAATTATCGGTTTGCACCTCATTTGGTGGAGAATGAGGAGCGAATGCAGCGTATGTTTACGAGAGGTCTAAAACCGGAGATTCGTCGATACCTTATCTCTCATAAATTTTCTCTGTATTGGATGTTGTCAGCGGGGCTCGATTATTAGGCGAGATAGTGAGTATACTCAATGGGGACCCTGATCGGGGTAGTCATCGAGCGATGATAACCGGCGAGGAGGAAAGAATACGGACAAAAGCGGTAACCACTCGGTGGTAATCGTGGACATGATAATAGGAGAGGTGACTCAAGTGGAAATTTCGAGAAAGAAGATTCAACAATGGCGGGAAGATATCAGCGGCGACACCGGCACTGACAACAAATGCTAGGGGGGGAGAGAGCGGCCGCCCGGTTAGATGTTACAAATGCGGGAAGGAGGGACATATCATTATTGTCCACAACAATCAAGGTATGTTACAATTTGTGGAAAGGAAGGCCACATCGCTCGAGATTGTCTATCGCGAAACCAAGTTCGTGAGGAGTGGTGATTCAAGAAATTACATCCGGATAAGTCGAAATCGGTCGGTTCTGGAAAGGCGTTTGTCGTGATTGGACAAAGCGTGAGGAACCCAAGCGAGGTGATCACGGGTAAGCTAATCTTGAATTCTTGCGAAGTTTATACCTTACTTGAATCTGGGTTCTACCCATTCTTTTATCTCTCTCTGCTTGTGCTCAGCGTTTAAACTTGACTCAGGAGAAATTAGATTTTGATTTATCTGTTGAAACTCCGTTGGGTGAAACCTTCGTTACATCTACTGGTTTATAAATCTTGCATGATCCAAGTTGGCACTATCACATTACTGTTGATCTTATCTCTTTAAAGATACTTGCTTTTGATGTGATTTTAGGAATTGATTGGTTAACCACTCATCGTACCAAAATTGATTGTTTTTCGTAAGGTTGTTAGTTTTCATATTCTAACCAACTTTGTCATACAATTCAAACCACTAAACCACTAAAATCGATCCTTTGTCATATCAAGCCCACAAAAGCTATTCGTTTATTGAAAAGCGGATGTCAAGCTTTCTTAGCCCATGTTATGGATTTGAATAAAGACAAATCGATTTGAATAATATTTACGTGGTTAGAGAATTCACGATGTATTTCTGAAGAGCTTCCGGTCTACCCCGAGCGTGATGTTGAATTCTTTATTGACCTTGAGCAAGGGTACAAAGCCCATTTCTAAAACCCCATATCGAATGGCTCTATTGAACTTGAGGAGTTAAAAGTCCAACTCTGAGGAGTTATTAGACATCGGTTTCATTCGTCTAATCGTCTCCTTGGGGTGCTCTGTTTTATTCGTAAAGAAGAAAGGCGGGGAGTATGCGACTTTGTATTGACTATCGAGAATTGAACCATGTCACCATCAAGAATAGGTATCCGCTACCTCGCATTGATGACACATTCGACCCGATTACAAGGCGCAATTCTTTTCAAAGATCGATCTTAGATTACGGATATCATCAATTTGAAGATTAAAAGCGAGGATATTCAAAGGCGGCATTCGGGACTCGATCTGGGCATTATGAATTCTTGGTCATGTCTTTTGGATTGACTAATGCTCCTCTTTGCTTTCATGGATATGATGAGCCAGTGTATTTAAGGAATATTTGGATCGGTTCGTTGTTGTCTTTATTGATGACATCCTCATCTATTCAAAAGTAGTGAAGATCATGAGCACCATTTGAAATTTGGTACTACAAAGACTTCGTGAACACAAGCTTTATGCCAAAGGTGAAGAAATCACGAGTTACGGCGAGGAAGTAGCATTCCTTGGGCGCGTGGTGTCAAAACAAGGAGTATCTGTTGACGTGAAGATTGAAGCAATACAAAGTTGGGAACAATAGAAGTCGGTGGTAGAAATCTGTGACTTTACGGGCTTATTTGGTTATTATCGGAGATTTGTGGAAGGATTTTCTCGAATCGCTACTCAGATTAACTCGGTGACTCGGAAGGATGCAAAATTCTTATGGGCGAGGAATGCGAGAAGAGCTTCCAAGAGCTCGAGAGGAGACTCATTTATTTTGTTACGACAATACCATCTGGTTCGGATGGATTTGTTATCTCTGATGATGCTTACGGCAAGGGGTTAGGATGTGTTCTCATGCGACATGGGAAAGTCATAGCCTATGCCTCACGACAACTCAAAGAATATGAGAGGAATTATCCTACTCATGATGCAGGTTAGCGGCGATCGTGTTGCGTTGAAGATATGGAACACTACTTGTATGGGGAGAAAGTAGAGATTTATACGGATCATAAAAGCCTCAAATATTTCTTCACCAAAAAAAAGAACTCAACATGCGGCAGCGGCGTTGGTGGGCTATTAAAGATTACGATCACACTATTGATATCATCTGGAAAAGCGAGCGTAGTGGTGGCGCATTAAGTAGAAGATCATATATCAAAATCTGAGTGCGATATTGTCAGTATAAAGGCCCATTTTGTATGACTTGCAAAGGATGGAGGTAGAATTAAAGACTCGAGGGACCCACATAATGATGGCGAATATACAAGTAGAAGCAGAGCTTTAATCGATAAAGTTAAAATTTGCTCAAGCTCTACGGACACAGGGGTGATCGTATGAAGAAGAAAGTGCAAGAAGGAGCTATTAGGAAGCAAGAATTGATGAGGAAGGAATACTTGAGTCAATTCTAGACTTTGCGTTCTAACGATTACGACTGAAGCATAAAATCATGATGGAGGCCTGACACCCGTTTGCAATCCATCACAGGAGTACCAAAATGTATCATGATATTGACATACATTTTGGTGGAACAATATGAAGAGAGAGATTGCGGAGTTTATCTCAAGATGTTTAACTTTGTCGGCGTGTAAAGGCAGAGCATCAAGTGCCAAAAGGTCCATTGCAACCACTTGAGATTAGGAATGGAAATGGGAACACATTACTATGGATTTTATTCTGGTCTTCCCAAAGTTTCTCAAAGGCGTAGATCTGATTTGGGTTATTGTTGATAGATTAACCAAAGTCGCCCATTTCTTACCGTCTGTGAGACTTATCCCTTGAGCGTCTTGCTCGTATATACGTGAATGAGATTATGCGATTGCATGGCATGCCGATATCCATAGTTTTGGATCGTGACGAGATTCACTTCAAGATTTTGGGTTAGCTTGCGAAAGCTATGGAGCGCAGTTCTGATTGATTGACATACCATCCTCAAGCAGACGGACAATCGAGAGAGGACTATTCAAACCCTTGAAGATCTATTAAGACTCTGTGTCCTAGATTTCAAAGGAAGTTGGGATAAGTACTACCCTTTGGTGGAATTCTCCTACAACAACAGTTATCAAACAAGTATAGGCATGGCTCCATTTGAGGCGTTGTATGGGCCGAAAATGTCGTTTCTCGATATCTTTGGGGCGAGGTGGGAGAAGCAACATTGTTGGGACGAATTGAAATGCGCATGACTCTGAGAAAAGATCAAATGATTCGACAGCGTATTCAAACTTCACAAGATCGACAAAAGAGTTATCTTGATCTTCATAGAAAGGGCGTGGAGTTTAATATTGGAGATCATGTATTATTACGTATTGCTCCATGGAAAGGAGTTACAAGATTTGGGAAAAAGAAAGCTCGATCAAGGTTTGTTGGTCCATTTGAGATTAACGTAGAATAGGAAGCGTAGCCTATAGACTCGCGTTACCTCAAGTATGTCTCGTGTTCTGATGTATTCCACATATCTATGCTTCGTAAATATGTGAAAGACCGAACCACATTATTGCATTAGAACCAGACGAGATAGTGAAGATTTAACTCTACGAGGAGATACTGTTGAGATTTTGGATAGGAAAGAGCATGTCTTACGCATACGAAGGTTATACCACAAGTTAAGGTTTTGTGGAGAAACCATGCAATTGAGGAAATGACATGGGAGTTGGAATCGGAGATGAAAGCGAGGTACCCTCACCTTTTCGATATACGAGTGCGTCGTCAATTTCGAGGACGAAATTTCATAAGGAGGGAGGTTGTAAGACCCTGACTTATTATAAATAAAATTGAATTTTCCTTTATTCATTATTCTAAATTAATAAGGGTTAATTTGATATAATTCTTTGGTTATGGGTGAAATGTGCAAAGTTTACAAAATAAGCAAGTGGTTATAAAATATTCATTATTGTGGGGAATATTCGTTTTTGGTCGTGGAATATTCTTTTTTTGTGGGGAATCTAAAATGCAATGTAGCATGATCATTAGTGGGCCCATGCTTGGAAAAGCGGTTGGATGAAGGAAAGCGACAAAGATTGAGTTTTATAAATAACGGCGTAAATTATTACAATTAACCTTTGTTGGGTTACACGGTGGTTAAAAAATCTGATGTCTGGCGTGGTTGCAGTGATGTAGCGCGGTATTGCCTGAGTATTATTGAATTATTGATCCTTACGTGAAGCCTTTACTCGATAATTATTACGATGAATTCTTATTCAATATTATATTTTATTGATTGATAATTCTTTGCGTTGATATTTTGTATTCTTTGTTGTTTTGATAATTGTCATTACGGTATTTTCCATTATCAAATCAATAATTCATATTATTTGAATAATATTATCGAGATAACATTATTGGCAATGTCTAGAAAGTTACATCTAAGGAGAGGTTTGGTCACTAATTGCTTGGCGATAAGGAGAAATCCTTATTGGAAAGCCCCCTCTTTCTGAGGAGCGGCTTTGGTTGTCGATCTTTGTGATTACGTAATATTATTTTTAAATAAGTAATTATTGATTATTATGATAAAGAAAATATTTATTTTATGTGGATATAGATGGAGAAAATTTTTTAATGTGACAATTGTTGAAAATTAATATTTTATCTTTTTACGATAAAATAATTCATTTAAATATATTATTTTAATAATATATTAGCGGTGATATTTTATAATGAATGTGGGATATATGAGTATATGAGGAGGTAGAGTATTTTGTGGCATTAAATGTTTTTAACATATGTTTTTTGTGTGTCGGTGGACCTGATTCTTGATAGAAAATTGATTATAGGCGTAAAATCGCTTGGTTTGTGGATTTGGTCAATTTACATTTGGAATTTGAAAAATTTTCTTACGCAAAGTTGTAGAGAATGGAATTTCCCATGGAAAATGTGAGTTTTGAATTTTTACGATAAGCGAGCTATTTTCTCTGAATTATTGAAGTTTGGAAGATAAAATAATTTTATTAAATAATGGGTGGGACCCACTCTTGTTTGAACATGTGAAATTTCTTTGGAAATTGGGTCAAGGTTGGTGGTGTTTGAAGTGTTCAAATGGCATGCGTAGAAATGTAATTTTAAATAATAATAATTTATTAATTTAGTCTCGCTTTGGCGTTACAACATTTTCCTATAAATAGAGGCTAAGTTAGAATTGAAAATCACACGAAACAAAGTTTTCTCTCTTTCTCTCTCTAAATTATCGAGCGTATTCTTGTGAGTATACTTTGAGTGTTGCTATCTGGTCTTGGGTTTTTACATCGACCTTATCTAGAAAATCGATCGGAAATGCGGTTATTTTGAGGTAAAGGGTATTATTTTCTTCTTAAATGATATTTTTCTTGATATCATTATCTTAGAAGTATTGGTGAACTTTTTTATCAAATTTGGAACTTGTTGTGTCGGGGTTCTTATTCACGTATCGGCCTTTATTCACGTATCGACCTTTATTCACGAATCTGACCTTATTCATAGAAAATAAAAATTTTCTTTTTGTCAAAATATCTAATACGGATACTAGCTTTGATTGTATCCATGTTTTGATCATTCTTGAATTTTACACCAATATGATTATTTTGAAGTATTTTTGGACATGGGTAAAACAAAGTACGAATCCTTAATCCTTAATCCTTGTCATTTTGTTTCCTTTGGATTCGTTTCTTTAAAATGTTTTTCATCATCCTCGGTCTAAATGGTGATATAAATGAATATCTTGGCTTTTGTGTGCAAGATGAGCGATTAAGCGATGAATATCTTTGGCTTGTAGTGCGAAGATGAGCAGTGTTGAGATGAACATGACCCATTTGGTGATACAAATGAATATCTTTGGCTTTTGTAGTGCAAAGATGATTAAAGATGTATATTGATTGTTATTACGAGGATAAACTATTGATGATGGACTTTTAAACCTTAGAAGGCGGTAGAATTCTTTCTCTACGTGACTCTTACAATGGATTCTTTATTTCCATTGCATTTGTTGATCTAAAACTTGTTTGTCTATTGTATTACTATTAGATTTTTTTCCTGTTGAAGACTAACGATAATTTGTTGTATATTATCTTAGTCATAATATTCTTCTTTGGGCTAGTTGAGCTCACCCTTTTTCTTTTTGTTCCATTTTTTTTTCTTCTCGGGAGGTGAGAACATAGCGAGGATCGAGTCGGGGTATGGAGTGATGGTTACAGGAAGATGTTTTATTTATCCTCACTATTTACGTAAAATAGTGTATGAATAATTAATGAGGACTTATTTGGGTGTGTATATTTATCAGAAGACAATATTTGTATTCAAACTCACGAGTTGTATTGTAAGTATTCTACTACGACATACTGTATTATCAAAGTTGTAGTTTGCTTTCTATACCATGTATTTTGGCGACTCGAGAATGGGTGTTGTATACCTATTTTAGACGAAAAGAAAAAATTTCATTTTTCGATGAATAGTGTCGTGATTCGGGAATAAAGTGTCGATATCGTGAATAGTCCGTATATCGTGAACGATAACTCTCAGACACCAAAAGATAGAAATTTCACAAAAAAATATCTTCACGCTTCGTGAATAGTACTCATGAATAGTAACTTCGTGAATAGTAACTCATGAATAGTAACTAGTGAATAGTAACTCATGAATAGTAACCCGAGCATGAAAATTCTAAATTTGATAAAATTCCAACCAATATTTTGGTAATGATATTGAAGAAATAATATCATTTTTGAAGAAAATAACACCCCTTACCTCGAAAAAGGCAGTACTTTAGTTGAAACCTTTGGATATAGGCTATGACTTGAACTTGCACCATATAGCAATACTCAAAGTATACTCAAAAATACTCACAAGAATACGCTCGATAATATAGAGAGAAAACTTGAGTTTACGGTGTGATTTTCAATTCTAACCTAAGCACCTATTTATAGGAAATTGCTTAGAACACCAAAGTAGAAAATTTAATAAATTAATATTAATATTTTCTAAATTTTCCTACGCATACCAACTGAATTCACCATCAACCACACATATTAAATGAGTCCCAAGCATGTAAAAAACGTTTTTCTTAAAAACATAATTAAAACTTCAAAAATCAATTATTTGAACTTGAACTTCAATAATTCATAATAAATAGCCCTTTATCAGAAAATTTGAATCTCGCGTGTTTTTATAGGAAATTAAATTCTCTACAACTTTGCGAAGAAAGTTTTCCAAATTCCAATGTAGAAATTGGACCGAAATCCATAAAGGCGATTTTACGATTTATAATCAAATTTCGGTCGAGAAATAGGGTTCACAAACACACAAAACATGTGTTAAACAACTTTTGCAATAAAAATACTCTTCCTCCTCATATACTCATATATCTCACATTCATTGTAAAAATATCACCATTATTATATTATTAAAATATAATAATATATTTAAATGAATTATTTTATCGAGAAAAAGATAAAATATTAATTTTCAACAATTGTCACATTAAAATTTTCTCTATCTATATCCACATAAAATCAATATTTTCCTCATCATATAAATCAATAATTAATTATTCACAAATAATATTACTGAGAATCACAAGATCTTTTGTGACGGTAGTTCCCGGGAAGAGGGCTTTCAATACAAATTTCTCCTTCTTGGCGCAATTAGGTGACCAAACCTCTCCTTAGGCAGAACTTTCTAGACATTGCCAATAATGTTATCTAATAATATTATTGAGATAATATGAATTATTGCTTCGATAATGAAAATATCGTGTATTGACAATTATTGAAACAACAGTAATATAAAATATCAATGCAGCAATTATTGAATCAATAAAATAAAATACTGAACAATAATTACTGTAACAATTATTGAGGAATGCCTTCTTACATAAGAATCAATAATTGATGCAATCTGGTGTCTTCTTGTCTTGCAACAACGCGTATTCATGTGTTTTAACCTTTGGGTATTCCAACAAGATAATCTTGTGAATAAATCGCTGGCGTTATTTATAAACAACTTATTCTTGTCGTTTTCTTCCTCCAATCTCTTTCCGTTATGGGGCCCACACATGGCTTGTGCGTCGTACAAATATTCTCAAACGATCTGAATATTCCACGACCAAACGAATATTTCAAGCAATAATGAATATTATATCACCACTTGCTTATTTAAAATATTTGCGCATTTTACCCATAACTAACCACATTAATCAAATCCACCCTTACTATTTCAAAATAATAAATAAAGGAAATTCCTTTTTATTTAAAAAATTTCGGGGTCTTACATTTTAAATCATAGAAGATAATAGATTTTATTTTCTACTTGACTCTTTTAATGGATTGCTTATTCTGCTGCAGTTAAACTTGATGTTTGTTATATTGTATCAGTTTAACACTGTTGAAGGCTAACGATAATTTATTCTTCATTATCTTAGTCATAATATTTCTTCTGGGCTAATTGAGCTCACCCTTTTGCTTTCATTGTTCTCTTCAGGAAATGAGAACGTAGCAAGGACTAGTCGGGGAACGGAGTGACGGTCCAGATGATAGCATTAGTAGTCCTCATTATTCTATGAAATAGTGTGTTAATAAATGTATTGAGGACTTATTTTGAGTTTAAATCTTTCGCCTGAAGACAATATTTGTATTAAAACTCACACATTTCATGTTGTATATTTAAGATTGTATTTGTATTACGTACCATGTATTTGGCGACTTCGAGAATAGGTGATGTATACCATTTTGGGGGCGTCACAATTCAGTATCAAAGCTTAGGGATATGATCCCTGGCTGAGATGTGAGATAAGAACTAGGAGGGGAGAGATGGAGAATTCTTTTGCTAGTATGACCGAATCAGAGGATGAAAATGATTTTGATTCTGAAGGGCTTGACGACGCACTAGTTCTTCACTACTTGGTGTTTTGTACATATTATACAACTAAAATCAATCATTATATATAATAATTGCAATGAAATTTAATTAATTATACGTATCTATGTCTGTTATTTCAGTAGTACATCTATATATGCCTCGACATAGCGGTGGAGGTGGCCGTGGTGGCTGCCGCTCCAGATCGGGTGACGGCTCCCAGGGCGGGTCGTCTTCAGATGCTAGTGAGTTGATTTCTTTTTTGGCTTAGTAACATTTTATTCATAACTATATTATACATTCATTTAGTATATCACTTATGTCATAACTATATTAAACATACAGATGCTAGACGTCGGCGTCAGCGAGGGCCTAACCTCGGTCGATTAGGTCGTCCGTCGGCAGTGCGTGACACAGTTCCAGTTGATGTCGGATCGTCTGTGTAGGTTTCAACTAACATATATCACTTATGTTCAATTAGAATGATATTATTATGTGATTAATAAATTAAAATATTCTTAATAAATTTTGTATTATAGTATTATGGATCCTGTCGCTAAGGCGATCATTGTACACGCCATCTGCTTGGTGCATCTTCCTATTGGCTGCATGCAATTTAGCCAGTACGCGCGCTACGATGCTGGCTTCATGGTGACAGTGTTGTGGAAGTTTCACGTAAGTCAAATTACATATATTAAATCAAGGTCCATATTATTTACATATTGTTCAAATAATTAATTAGACGCATGTTATGTCTGTTTGATAGAGATACTACGGATCTGGTAGGCATCTTCGAGGCGGATGGTGACGTAGATTATCATTGCCCACATCTCGAAGAATTATGCCTTGAAATTTGGATGTACGAGATGATGACAAAAGGCGATTCAGGCGATAGAAGAATCGCTTGGGACTACTACTGCGAGAGCATCAAATTACGCCGGCGATGTCGGATCTGACATGAATTTGCGATGTGTGCGTATTGGGATGATGCCGCGTTCAAGACCAAGTCGGAGCAATGAAGAAGAATCGTGGCAAGCTGCGAGTTATACATACTTCTGGCTCGCAGTCATTTCAGGAGGTTAAGTCGGTATGTATTTCCCTTTAGTTTAGTTTAATATTAAACTGAAATTATAATAAATTAAGGTGATATTATTTACTGTATATGATTTAGGCCATGCTGAGTAGCTTAGGCCGACCTCCTACTATGATCGAGTTTTGGGATAGGGTCCATACGCCGAAGGGCTCTACTTCGGGGTCGACGATATCTCTAGCAGCACTAGCTATACGGGTAATACATTTACTATAATAAATATTATTTAAAATAATATTACGTAATTTATATGATAATACCAAGATAACTCACTTGTATATCAAATTACAGGAGCACTTTGAGAAGCTCGCATCCGGTATAGTAGAGTTACAAAAGTCTGCTAGAAGCGATCTTTGAGACGTTAGATTCCCGTCCTACGCTCGAGATTAGTTTGTCTCGGAGACGAGGAGGCGGCTCTTTGGGTCGCGTCTCGGGATACCCCCCACTAATACTTCTTGGCCAGTATCGAGTCTTTGGGGTTCTGAGGATACCCACCTATACTGCTTTGCCATGAGGTATAATATTTTAGTTTATTTCTTGTTTATGAATAAATTAAACTTATAATATTATTCATGTTATATTTTTATTTTGTAGGCTCTAGCTTGATCTGCGTCACGAGAGCCCCGTGGGACCATCACATCTGGTATTTGGTTAGAGGCGATGCTTTGTCCAGGCGTGTTATGGTTGCGGTGTCGGAGAGGTTTGAGACCGATCCGTTGTTCCATCATCAGGACAAGCCCAGGCGTTCTCGCCTCCATCAGCTTGCGCAGGACGTTGCAGCTGGTGCCACCGCCGAGAATACGGGTATCCCTCCGGAGCAGTGGGCCATGATACGTGACGAGATTGTTCGGATGGTGGTTACCTTAGTCGAGGACGCATTTGGGCCGATGTTAAGTCAGCGCTCGACTGCTCAGGTATACTATTCATTTTAAATACAAATATATATTCTGCATGTTAGTTAATTTTCATTTAGTTATCTTTAACTGAATCATATATATGGACTAATGAGTTACATTATATTGTATCAAGGTGGGTGATGAGGCGGTTGTGAGAGGGATGGCGATGATGGCGATTTTCATACTCCGGAAGCAAACATCGGCCTTGCAGATGATCCTCCTCACACTGGGGACTTTACTAGCTAGCTTGACTTAGTTTACATTCTTTTATAGTTTACATTATTTTTGACTTAGTTTACATTCTTTTGGGTTACATTATTTTTTAGTTTACATTATTTTTGACATATTGTAGTTTAAACCTCGTCATTACTTTGGTTTTGTTGCGGTTTGACACTTAGTTTAATTTAGCTTAATGGGATATTTGTTATAGTTTAGTTTAGATTAATGGGATGTTTTTGACCTTTTTACTTCTCATTTAATTAGTTGGTTTTTGACATATTGTTGGCCTTGGTGATTGTAATTGTAATTCATGTTATTGGCCATATTGTTAGCTTGTGTATGTGCTGTTGGAAAAATAGGTACAGGTACAAGATGTGGGTTAAATACCTGGATATTGCAAAAATAAATAAAATATTTAAAAAAAACACTATCCTCGACGGAATGGTGGTATTCTCGATGGATTTCCGTCGAGTTTAAGTTATTTTCCATTTTTATCAGACTGCCACGTGGTATACTTATCATCGACCGAATATCCTCGACGTAATGGTGGTATGCTCGACGGATATCCGTCGAGTTTAAGTTGTTTTCTAATTTTATCAGGCTGCCACGTGGCATGCTTATCATCGACCGAATATCCTCGACAGACTATTTTCAGTCGGTGATATATTAACTCCGACTGAATAGTCAGTCGAGGATAATTCCGTCGACAATAAGTATCCCCGACCGAAAAATTAACTGACTTAATTTTGACTTGCTTATATACGTCCGAATTGCCGACCGAATATTCAGTTGGAAATAAGGTTGTCCTCGACAAAATAACCTTATTCTCGACTGAATATTTCGTCGGAACTAAGCCTTTTTGTTGTAGTGAAAGGAGTGTATAATCCCGCATTAGTAAGAACTCCTTTTGACTTCTGACAAGTAGAACACCCTTTTATATAGCGATTCACATCACTCAAGATTTTTGGCTAGTAATAGTCAGCTATTATTAAGGCAAATGTCTTATCTCGCTCGAAGTGTCTTTCTTTGTGAAGTTCACTCATTATCTGTTGTTGAAGCGGACAATTCGGAATGCACAACTGGAGTCTTCGAAACAAATACCCCTTATATAAGATAAAATTAGATTGTTGACCTTCTCGTAGGTCTTGAACTATCTTTACGAAGGAAGGATTCTCCTTCATACATCTCAGTGAAGACTTCAAACCCAACAATCTTGTTTTGCATAGTACTAAGGAGTAATGCTCTTTGGCTTAGCGCATCAGCAACTCGATTCAAACTCCCTACTTGATGTCGAAGAGTGAAAGTGAACTCTTACAAGTTCGCTACCCATTTAGCATGTCTTCGGCTGAGCTTATGTTGACCATTAATATATTTTAAGGCCTCATGATCAGTGAAAAAAATAAATTCCTTCTGTATTAAATAATGACGCCAATGCTTCAGTGTCTGGACTAGGGCATAGAATTCTAGATCATAAGTAGAATAATTCTTTCTTGACCCTGATAATTTTTCACTAAAGAAAGAAATTGGCCGACCTTCTTGACTGAGAACACCACCGATACCAACTCTCGAGGCATCATAGTTTACTTCGAAGGCCTTCTCGAAGTCAGGAAGTGTAAGTACTGGAGCTTCGGTCATCTTTATTTTGATCAACTGAAAACTATCTTTGGCCTCCTAGGACCACTGAAATGATTTCCCTTTAAGACATTCGGTGATAGGTGCGACCAATGTGCTAAAGTCTCGAATGAACTGTCTGTAAAAAGTTGCTAATCTATGAAAGCTTTTAACGTCATGTATGGTCTTCGGGGTAGGCCATGCCGAGATTGCTTCGATCTTGGTTTGGATCTGCGTGAAAGCCTTCGGTAGAAACAATAAAATAGAGGAAGGTTATTGAAGTCATGAAATAAGAAATCTTCTTCAAGTTTATAAATAATCGTTCCTTCCTCTACGTTTCAAATATAGTTTGGAGGTGTTCATGATGTAATTCTGATGTCTTTCTGTAGATAAGAATGTCATCAAAGTAAACAACCATAAATTTTCCCATGTAAGGTCGTAGTACTTGATGCATAAACCTCATGAAGGTACTGGGCGCGTTGGAAAGTCCAAAGGGTGTAACCATCAATTCATACAAGCCTTGTTCTGTTTTGAAGGTTGTCTTCCATTCATCTCCAGGTCTCACGTATCCACTCTTTAGGTTAATTTTTGAGAAGAGTTTTGCATCAGACAGCTAATCTAACATATCATCCAGACGAGGTATCGAAAAATGATACTTCACTGTGATCTTATCAAGTGCTCTACTTTCGATGCACATTCTCCAAGTGTCTTCCTTCGTCGGCACTAATAGAGCTGGAAATGCACATGGGCTCATGCTTTCACGAATGTATCCCTTCTCCATTAACTCTTCTGATTCCTTGGGGCAGAGTCTGTAGGTTGGTCTGTTCGGTAGTGTAACAACCCGGAGAATCCAGATTGTTCAGAATTTAAGTTTAAAGAATTAGTTATTAATAAAATGAATTTTTATTAATAATATATTGTGCTATGTGTTTATTAATCGTTCTAGAACCTAGGATGAATATAAGTCGGGAGGATTCTGGCTATGAGCTAGATTGAACGAGTAAGAATTTTCAAGACGAAAATAAAAAAATTTCGGGAACAAAATATTTCTGGGGAAAAAGATGAAATATGCACTATTCACCTGACGAAACCTAAGGGTTAGGGTTTGAATAACCTAAGTCGTTTTGAGAGTTCGGTACGTCAAAATGACATTCCGTCGAAAGATTTGACGAAAATATATTGTGAAAAGTTAAGTAAGCCGATAAAAGTTTTTTCTCAAAAAACGTGCAGAAATCGGACAAAATAAAAATGACGAAAAATACTGATATGTACTTTTTATTTGTTTAGCTACGTTAGGGGAAAACGTGAAGGAAAACGCTTAACATCAAAAAGTGCTTTTCAGTTTTTCAGAAATCCGAAGAATACGTAAAAGTTAATCGGTAAAGGAAAGACGAAATATCCAAAAATATTTGGTTTCGAGAATCGCAGTTTTTAAAACTGTCGGACGAAACCCGAAAGACGGAACCACGAAACTTACAGGCTAAGTCTCGTGAATAGTAAGGAGGTTAACTAAGAAGGTGGAAGTAGTAAACTTAAGGGCTAAGTAAACTTAATAGCTAAGTTAACTTAGAGCTTAAGTCATGAATAGTAAGGAGGTTTGGGGGGCGAAATGACTAAAATACCCCTAACTTTGGATTTTTTATAAATTAAATGGGAAGCTAACTTTCATTTAAATGGGATTTTTGAAAATCCTATAACATGAGATAGATAGAGAGAGAGAGAGAGAGAGAGAGCTTGGAGAAGATGGAGAAGGAAGAATGAGTATGAATGATCAGATCGAAGGTAATCGTGAAATAGAAAAGCTTGCGAATCGTCGGCTTTGTCTAAAGGAAGAAAAATAAAGAAGAGAGGTAACCTAAAAACCTAGTCGAATTTAATTTCTCTTTAAGTCCTATATGTTTAAAATATAAATTAATTATAATAAGAAGTAGATGAGGTTATGAATGATTTCATATCGTTGAAATCATGAGAAATAATGAAAATAAGAATTTGAAGTTTAGTAAATAAATTTCTTAAGGAAGTGTAAGATTCGTAATGAATTAGAACGATCCGAGTGGATTATATGAATGAGTAGGTGAAATAAGTAAGGAATGGTGTTCTATAACATCAAATTCCAAGGAAAAGTGAAATTGTAATCAAAACATCGATTAAAAATGAAGAACGAACGAAGAACGCGAAGAACACGAAGAACGTTATTGATGGACAAATTTAAAACCATCGTAGGATAATTGTTGTTGATGGAAAAGTTTAAAACCATCGTGTATAAATTAGATGCTTATTGCTTGGCTAGGAATGGTAGAAACGTTCATGAAAAATGGATTAAAACTTAGCTATGACGAAGTTATGGCAAAAATTTTGTAAAAGACAAACGAGAATTATAAAGTTAGTAAATGAACCCGAACGCGTAGGGTTTCATAAGAATGTAAGATAACATAGAAAACGTGAGTCGTGGACTCAAGAACGAACAAATTCCGAGTTCGGATGACCGAATTACGGACGGACGAACGAACGAAGAGCGTTAAAAATATAAAACGAATGAAGGGTGAAGATTAAGCCAATCGAATGGCACTTTAACGGATTCAGAATGAAATTTTGTCCAAAGGGGATTGAAGTACGTGAGATAAGGAAGAGAATGGCTTTGGAACGACCTCGTTCTGAGTTATAACGAATAAGTTATGGGAGCGTGAAGTAAGCATCTCAAATTGGATTTAAGACTTAGAAAATTTTTTAGGGATGAAGGTTTGAGCGCCATGCTTATGCCAAATTGTATTTTGGGAGGCGGCGGCAGAAGCACCAGACTTCAGCGATTAGGCGGTCTGAGTGGTATACCTGAACTTGAGTGATAAAAAGAGGGACGGCGGCCTTGGCTACTGATTGCATGAAAAAAAGCCAGTGATGAGCTTTTAAGTGCTCAATTCTTGGGGATGTGCAAGAAAGAAATATGAACATGTAGTTCACCTAAAATAACACTTAAACAAGTGAATTAAACCTTTAAATGCAGGTAAAAGGAAATGGTCGAAAGAGATTAAAAGATCAAGAAGAGAATAAGCGTAACGTAACGCTTGATTCTGAAGCGATCTTAGCATACAACGAACAGTATGGCTTCAACATTAAGAAAGAGTAATGAACATGGGGTTCAGGTAATGGATAACGAAAGTATTAATAAGATATGAATTATCAAGAAAGCAGTAATAAACGGTAATAAGAGTAATGAAAGCCGAAGGTGAGTCGTATAAGAGTGAATCCTGAGGTGTGACATTTAGTTGCCAGGAAGCCATAAGGAATGAGAAGTTAACTTAACGAAGATTATAGTTTAATAGTTTGGATAAGTTAAGATAATTTAGGTTGTGGTGCAATCGTAACCTTTGATGGTTGCCATATGGGAGCCGGGCTAAACAATTCCTTCAGAGAGCGAAGGTATACAAAACTGGCAACCGATCTAACTCACTGTGATGGCAGTGTAGATGAGAAGAGAACTTGTTTGGTAGTTGTTTGTGGGAAACCACTCAGAGTACCATATGGACTACTAGCAGAGAAGTGATGTGTGTTGTGTACTAGAGAAGTTATAAGAAGAAGATAAAAATGTAAAACATCAAAGATGATGAACGTATAAGTAAGACATCTCCGTATGTCATGAAGCTGTAGAACGGTATTGAAAGTGGTCGCGTAAACTTAGGTTGCAAGAACGCGAACCCTAAGAAGTAATGTTAAGAAAATTAATGCATAAGTCAAATATACATGACTAATTAGTGTATGTTGTTTTTTTCTTATGTCTTTACATAGAATTGGAATGAAAGCGAGTTCGATTAAGTAAGCTATAGTATGGGCGTAAGGCAAGTGTGATAACCCAGATTTTTGGTAAATATTAAAATAAGAATTAAATAAAGAAAATTCTTATTAGATGATATGTTGTGCGATATATTATTGCATAAATGAGTAAGAGCTATGCAATATGTGATGTTTATGCTTAATAAATATATTGGTATTATATATTTATTGTATGTAAATAAATTATGGAGGAGCAATTTATTGAAAGGAAAGATGTAGTTAAATTTAATGATACAAAATTATTGTATGCATTAAATATGGAAAATGAATAGACATAGAGCAACTTATGGAAAGAGGGAATAAAATATATATTTATTAATCAATTAAATTGCTGGAAAACAATTTATAGAATGAATGATGTAATTAAATTTAGTTGTACAAAATAAAATGTACAAATTAGATGATGAAATTAAAGTATTTAATGAACCAAATATTTGATTTAATATCCAATTTTGGTTAATACTGGAATTACATGTAATTTTAATACATAAAATAAATTATATAAAATTTCAAGTATGATGTGGAAATATTTTATGTATATGTAATATATACATTATGTGTTATAATTAATGAGAAAGTAAGTACATGTAGTATACATGTATGTTTATGTGTTAGAAATTAAAAAGGGCGGGTACAAGTTCTGGAAATTTAAAATACTATTGCTGCTGAGTCATTTATTATATAGCAGGAGGTGTGAAGTTTAGGCTGATAAGGAACTAAGCATGATGCTTAGTCATTTTCTTAAAGCGTGAGCTGGTTACTTAATAGATTAGTTTAGGACACCTAGCAATAACAATATAGGAAGAATATGAAAACTTATCATTCTCTGCTCCTCACATTTCGTCTGAAGGTAAGAAAAAAAAATAGACCAGCCTTACTCATTCCATATCTATCTGTTCGAAAAAGAAGGAGAGGTGAAGGAAAATTTTGTTAACTCCCAAACCTTCACCAAACTCGTTGAAGTTTCAGTTGGAACCAATACAAGCATTAGGAAATTGAATTTTCAAGCTAATTTGAGGAGAAATGAAACGCAATAAGGAGGAAGAATTCGAAATTTGAAATTATCAAGCAAGCAAGAATCCAAATAGGAACATCAAACAAGAGGTAAATCAATTTCTATTTGTTAATTCGTGGGAATTAGAGTAAAATTTTATTGTGCATTGCTTTGCTTTCGGTTCTTGGAATTATATGATGATGGGAGTGTATGCTACATGGAGTAATAAGGATGGAAAAATTTGGGCTTGACTATGCTCCAACATGTATGAATCCATCTTTAAAACTAACGCAAGCATAAAATGTTTGATTAATTGTCTATTAGAGGCTATTAAGCTCAAACGAGCAATTTAAAGGAAGTAATATGTAAGAATTCCTTATACGATATATGAAATAATTCAAGTAAGGTGAGAAGGAAAAGAAAGCTGTTGCCCTAAAGGCGGCGGTGAAGCGATATGACTATCTTTGTTGAAACAACATTGGTTGAGGGCTTCTTTCAAGCTTTTGATTTGTACACTTGAATTTTCAAAGAATGCCCAGCTAGTGTGTTTTGATAATAACTGAAGATAGCACATGTATAACTCTTAGAACATAATAATAAGGGGTCAAAATGGGAGTTTAAAAATTGTAATAAAGAGAAGGCGGAAATTTCTTTGTTATTTTAGCAGAAGTTGATTGTAAGAATTGCTAGAGCAACTGAAGTGAATGATTTTGATCTCATAAGGTAGTTTGAAAATCTAACTATAAGTTTAGTTTAAAATTTTCTAAATCAATGAGTATATTGAATCTACATTTCATTCACAATTGAAGGTAAAGGAATGTATATGTAAGAATTGTAATGAACTAATAAATTATAAGATTAAGCTAGCAAACTGAAATGTGGATGGGATAAGGGCTGTTAGGCTATATATGGGGCCGCGGGGCTATGTATGGCCATTCTAAACTTGGATAAGCCCCACATGGCTAAACAAAACTTGATTGTCACACGATGGGTTAATTTGGGACTATTTTGAAAACAATACACACCTAGTGTTTGATAAAAGTCCTATATATATACTGTTTTACTTAAAAACCAAGAATTTGGGAAAGCCAAAGATAAGATTTCATGTATGAACATCTTATACAGTTAGTTAAAAGTTTTGAAGGAATCAAACTAGAATGAAAAACGATTTAAAGCCAAAACGAGAAATCAAAAGTTAGTGTGTTCAATTACTTTTGGGCTAACTAACTTCTTCGGCTTAGTTAGACTTTTGGAAAATTATAATTTTACGAGGACTTGTAGTATGTCGTCAGTTACTATCAGTAGCCTCGAGTAACAGACTAATTCGACTTTGGAGGAGGAGTTATAGCATTCTAAAGTGGTCATGTAGCAAATCTGTCCAAAAAACTGGAAATTATGTTCTGACCAACCTCTTGCGCAGATTTTCTGGAATTATGGGTGCAGAATTTGGAAAAGGTGATTGAATAAGAGTTTTATCCCCGGAAGTTATCTTCGCGTGGGCTCTAGAATAACTCAAAAATGTTTTAAAACGAATTAGTTATGACTGTTTTAGCGAGAGAGGGTAAAACTGAGAAAAAAAAAATTAAAAACAGGTATGATTGGGCTTTTTTAAGTTCTATCTTGGGCTGCCTATGTTGTCTAAAATGGGTGGCTTATATTTTCTAAATATATTCTCTTATGGTGTTTATAGCATATCCAAAATTGGAGAAAAACTAACTTACGAATTAAAAACTACAAAATCGCAAAGTGGAGCTCGTCATGGAAGAGAAAAGCTGCTTTACTAATAAACAATGAAGAAGAACAACATCTTCTTGATGGCGATGGTTGAAGGCTCCTTTCAGCTCTCAGTTTCAGTTGACGCATTTAAATTATTCAAAATGTTGGTTAGTTCTTTTTCCAAAATGGGTGGGCATACAACTTATATTTTATTCAAAACTCAATTGGTTGGCATAAATAAGTTATGCATGAATATAAGATATACAAATAGCATATGTTTATCTACAAGCTAAGAGAACAAGACATGATTTTTCATTACAGATAAGGCGTATATACAAAAGCATATATACACCTCATGTATACCTGAAATGGGGAAAAGTAATGTTATGTGATAGTACTATTCGTGCAAAACGAAGTCCAAGTTACTCGTGAAAACGAAATTAAGTTATGAATGCATGCATAAAGAAAAACACAAGTGCACTATATGACTATAAATTTACATATAGATGAATATCAAGCCTGTAAATGGAAGGTAATGGCATTCTAAAAACTATATTGGAACCTGTTGAGCAAAATATGATTATATTAAGCTGAAACTTAAATATTTGAAAAAGAATATGGAAGTTTCCTGGAAATAAGAATATCAGTTATTGATATAATTTATATGAATGTTTAATATCTATACAGGAGTATGTGGCTAATGTATGCCTACAACATAATTGTGTAGGATTTGTGAAGCGAAGTTAAACTAGCTAAAGTTTGTATCAATGGTCCTTGAACGAGGCAAGTTTTTCAGTTCTGTTATGTTTGTGGATCGAATGTGGTTATGTGCTAAATTACATATCATGCTCTATGAATTGTTAAAGTCAAAATATGACTAAGTTAATTGGGTATGGAACTCAATTTATATGTGATAACACATGTTGTATGATATAACACGATAATTGGAAATGTATAATGCAAGAATATATGCATTGCACAGAATCATTGATGTATGTAGAATATGCATAGCAAAGAAAGTATGTTGCATGTGGTGAATATAGAGTTGTGTGCTATGTGAAGCATGATAGACTGTTAAATTTGCTGGGCTGTCGAGCTCAATCTTGCAAACACAAACTTTTTGCAGGTTAATGACGTTATGCAATATTATTTTCTATGCGGATGATGAAGATTGAACGATGTGCAAAATGAATACATTTCTTTGAATTAGAAATGGTATAAATCTATGATTGATAGTTTTGTTAAATGTAACTGGCAGTTATGTATAGTTTGAAATGTTGAATGGATAAAGAATGTTTATTCTGAAATGAGAATAAATATGATTCTAGTATAAAGAAGAATTGTAAAGGTTGCGATTCAGTGAATGAATGAATGGAAATAAAAAAAAAAATATTCCGCATTTTTTGCTATTTTAACATTAAATATTGTTTTAAAGTTATAACAATGTAGTATTAATGCACAAGATCGGGAAGGGAATTGGTCCCGATTTTGGGGTCGTTACAGCAAGTTTCCTAACTTTATTCATATTTTAAATGAATGCTAGTTTCCTAAACTTCTCAGATTTTGAACTTGAGAAGTTCTGTCTATATGTTAATGTGCGATATTTGTGCAAGGTGGTAGAACATATGAGGCCTTGTGCCACAATATGAACACTTCGGAGTTTCTATGAGATGAACTGTTCTGTGATTTAACTGTTCAATAAGAGAATGCTCTGTTTATACATGATCCGTTATTGTTAAGTGCGTGCTAATGATTCTAGCAGATGTAATGTAATATGAAAAAGATAGAAGAATGAAAGTATTTTAAAATGAAAGTGGATATTGTTTTAAAATGATAGGAATCGAGATTATTCCTATTATTCAAGCTGCTTCATAACCTTTGTTCGGTTATTGAAGTCTTAAAAGAATGTTTGAATTCTTGAAGATGTTTGTTCAATTGTTATGACTTGCTGGGCAATTGAATGCTCACATTTGCTTTAAATGAAAAACATTTTCAGCAAACGAGGTTAAAAGAACTTAAGGATCTCATAAAGATCAAGCTGACGGTATCCAGATGAAGTGTCATTCAGGATGTGAATGAGCGAGGAGATCAAGTGAAGACTTGTAATATAGAAAGATGAAATTGAACTATAGACTAGTTTAAGGAACTGTTATGTATCCTTGGTGGTGGATAAAAGTCACTCTTGTAAGATGAAATGATTAATGTATTTATCATTATTTATAATGAAAAAGGTTATAAGGTTTTTAGAACCTGCGATTTGAGAGTGTATGTTATTATATTTTAGTATATAATGATGTATGTTGGATGAATGACGTACTAGTGACGCACGGAATCCGGGTGTAAAGATAGACCGGATTTCAGGGCGTTACAGGTAGACTCGATCCTGGGATAAGATCTATTTCATGTTGAATATCCCTAAATGGTGGTAATCCCGATGAAAGTTCTTCGGGCATTAAGTCAGCAAAATCCGTTAGCAACTTCTTTATTTTCATTCACCGAACCTTTTTCACAAGGAAGCATTGCATACATAACTCCTTCATGCTCCACTTCTGTTAGGAACCTCGTCATATATAATAGGTTCGGATTCCCAACTGCTCGAGCCGAACTGTCTTCTTCCCACCAAGGTGCTAGCATAACCTTTTTCCCTTTTATGCTGGGGGAGTAAGTATTCTTCCGATCATCATGGATAACGCTTCGATCATATTGCCATGGTCTTCCCAATACAGTGTCTGACAAGCATCCATTTTCACCACATCGCATCAAGCGTTATCAAAGTATTTCTTACCGATTGAAAAGTATACTAGACATTTTTTGTCAATAAATGGTTACTTCAATGCCTTTATTCAACCAAGATAACTTATATGGGTTTGGATACCGATCCGTTTTCAAGTTTAACTTCCTAACAGCCTCTTCGGACACCATGTTTTCGCAGCTGCCACTATCAATAATTACTTTATAGATCTTTTCTGCCACTGTGCAAGTAGTGTGGAAGATATTGGTCCTCAACCAATCTTTTTCGGATTCTTCTTTCGAAGTTAGTAGATTTTTGCAAATGACTAGGGTCTCCTGTCCATCTCCATATAACACATCCTCGTCCTCGTACTCATCATATATAGGCTCTCCGAACTCCTCTGCTTCATCGATCATTTATTCTTCAATAAGAAGGTTCTTACCCTTCTGGTTAATAGGCTTTCGGCACTCTGTTATTTTATGACCTGGTTCTCCACATCTGAAGCACTTGATGCTAAAATTAAAGTTACCTTGAGGTTAGGGTGTAGTACAGAATTATGGGGATGAGTTCGGCTTGTTGTGGGGATTGCTCCTTCGCATCGGTCTACTATTCTGTTGTTGCTCCGCCTCACAAGCTCGTTGATATACTTTAGAAACAGTCCAAAGTGAATGGAGACTGAGGGCGTTCTACAACGGCTGCTTTAATCCTCCTAAGTATCGTGTCACCAGTTATTCTTCAGTTTTCGATAGATCATTCCTTGCTATCAATTGGTAAAATTCTTTGGTATAATCATCCAAAGATCGAGTACCTTATCTTAACAGATGCAATCTCTTAAATAAAGACTGAGTGTATCCAAAAGGAAGAAAGTGACTCTACATCTTCTGCTTCATCTTCTCCCACTTGGTGATTTTAGACTTTCCTTGTCTCACTCCTGAACGCCTCATCTGTTTCCACCAAGCAGATGCTCGGCCTTTCAGTTTGATGGCAACCAGTTTCACCTTAACGTTATCTGAAACCTCTTTATAATCGAAGATGCGCTCTACCTCGTTCATCCAATCGATGAATCCTTCTACATGCAGCATACCAGAAAATTTCGGTAGCTCCATTCTGAAACCCAGATCACTGTGACGGTCCTCACGGTCACGCCGTTCCCATAGATGCCTCCTACGGTGGTAAGGGTTATCATAACTCGACTCAGAATCACAGGATTTTTCATCGTGTTCAAGATGTGGGACTTCCTCCTCTGGAACACATCCACAATGAGCCTAGAGTGCGGGACTTCTCCTCCTAAACACGCCCACGAAGACCTAGATCTTCATACTGCCGCTAGGCGGCTGGGTTAGCTCTGTAACTTGTCTCTGTAAATTCTCAATCATCACGTCCTAGATGCTACGATCACAGTGCAGGACTTCCTCAGCTGGAACCTACCCTCTACGACCACGACCACGACCACCAGCCATTAAAACTGATGAGTCTACTCCTAGAAAGATGTTCGGGTTTTGATACCAACTGACGCCGGGCGAGATAACGATTATTCTGTGGGCTGGTAAACAATTGAATTCACAAATAAAAGAACAAGAGATTCACCAGAAAATACAGAGAAATCTCTCTAATATGTATAATATATTTATTAAAATTCAATTTCTTATTCTAACCCACAAGTCGGGTTTATATATATATAGCTAGTAAAACTTTATCCCCAATTCACTCTAGAATATTTCTAGAGATATGTAAATAAAAAATGGAAATAAAATCCTCCTAGGGATATGAAAAGATTCTAACAAACTTCTTAGGGATGCGAAAAAAGATTCTAACAAACTTCCTATTTTTACGGAAAATAACAAACTTGCAATTAATAAAATATTATTAACTAAAGAGCTAAATAATGATAATAATAATAATAAGGTCGATCGACTTCCGAAGTCATGACACCTCTTCAAAAGAAACTCGCCACATCTGAAATTATGACGCCATCCAAAGTCACATTCGAAGTCGTGACACAATCCGAAGTTAAATCTTGACCGACCGAATGCTTGTCCCAAAGTTAAAGAAATTAATGTCGAAAGTATTTAATGACCTTTTCGTTTGTGACGATCATCTCTTTTATGATATTTCAAGGCCATCAACATACTATCCGATAATTCGATGACTTCGATCTCGAACCATCCTCCATCATATCCTTGAATCATTGACCATTAAAATAGAAAGAACTCCGAATTGTAGCTGTTCATCCTCGTTGTAGCTAGATAAAAATTGTTTATTTTATTTAGACAGAATATTAAGCGACGAAATTGTTTAGTACCATTTTTTAGTGTTTTGTCTAGATACTTAAATTAGATATGCACTTTTTGTCTAATTACCTAACATTTTTTTATTACTTATGATAATTTTATTATATGGTATATCTCTCCCTCGTTAAAAAAAATACACAAATTGTATGTCAGGTTTGTTGAACTTGAAACTCAGTCCTATAAATCTGAGAGCTCAACCTCAAAAACAACAATGCTAACATTTCTCTAGATTTTCACTCTTTAAACCTGCAAACTGATGTCTGATAACCTCAAACTAATGAAGCCTTAATTAGTAAGATTAATAAATTATTAGCATGTATGTTAGTTCGAAAGATTTTTTAATTGACGAGCTACGGCAATTGCACCTGACCATTCAGCCATGGATGCTTAGCGGGGATCCTCGTACATGGTGAATAACCAAATTTCAATTGAAACGAAATCTTTAGAATAAATCAATGCAATTTAGGAGGAATCAATGAAAGGACATCAATTCAAATCCTGAATTTTCGAATTGAGAGAGATCAAGAATTCTCACTATTTCTTAGATTCACGGACCCAATTCAGATCATCTATTAATTATATTTTGATATATCATTTTGTAAATTAATTTTTATAAGAGTTCTTTGCAAGTGTTGTCTACAAATTAAAATAAGATCATTATTAATTTTTAAAAAAATAATTTTATACTTAAAATTAATAAGTTTAATTAAAATTTATAAAATAATAAAGCTCATAATTAATAATATTTTTTAAACAATTTACAGTATTTGTCATTATGTTGAGGAAAAATTAAATAATTTATATCAATTTTAAGTTAAAAAAGTATTTCAAATAATTTTTAAAAAAATTAATAATAATTTAAATTTTGAAAAGTAGAGACTAGGGAGCATCTTAAAACCAAAAAGAAACCACAAGACAACTAGCTTTCAGCTGTATGAATAACTAAAGCTTGTGTTTTCACTCACTCTTGACCCAATTGAAAATGAAAGCCAGCACAAACAATAATACAAAACATTCTTGCCCCATTTGAAAATGAAAGCCACCACCAACAAAAATACACGCGGAGAAAAATGCTTAATTATTTTGTCCATCAAAAGGTATCTACAAATACCAAAGTTAAATGCAAAATTACATATAAAATTAAAACTAGTTTACACTCAAAATTATTAATTCTAAATGGACCTCTAATGATGCGACATTAAATATTTTGATAATACTTTATATTATAACTAATCACAAGAAATTTATATAATCAATTAAATTGTGACCCTTCACATTATAAATTTTTAAGACAAACAATTTGAGAACCTTAATATTTTCCGTTAATTTACGAGGGACTGTTCTTGTGTACATATGAATTTTTAAAACTCCGGCCTCCATGCGTGCATATATATTCCCTCCTTTTTGTCCATCATTATTCCATCTGATTTTTCTCTCTCCCTCTCTCCCTCCGTATTTCCAATACAAGAGAATATCTCTTGAGCATCACCAAGAGCCAAATTCGCATAAGAGGGTAACTAATTGAAGATCACATAAGATTTAATCCTTTTCTTTCCTTCTCCCTCGAGTTAATTTTCCACAATATTCCAAATATGTGTGTGTCTGTCTGTCTGTCTGTGTGGATGATATCGAGTATCGACCACTAAAAATCGAAAATGTACTACCATAACGTTGGAAGTCAACCCCTTATCAATGTGATAGTGTCCAAATTGCCCATCTATCCAATTTGCTAAATTACAGACTTGAAGAGCATTTTCATCGTTGAGATTCTTTTTAGTCAAGCTAGAAGATCAGATATATTGTGTAGATATTGGGTAAGAATATATTCCGTTTTGTGCAGCTAGAAAATTAAGATAATGCAGAAAGATGAAAATGCCGCTTTAGCTTCTGTCTAATCTTTATATATAGCTAGTCAGTTGAAGAAGGAGATATAGCATCCGATAGAGGATAGATGAATTCAATAGGGAGAGAGGTCTTACATGAAGAAAAGAGTCGTGTTTGGTAGCCAGGAATGACTTGCCTGCTAATGCAATTAGGGGTTTAATATAAATCTCTATGCTTGGTTTTCTCGAGTCATTCTTGGCTAACTTAAAAGGCTCTCCTCTTTCATGCAAGGCCTTGTCTTCCCATAGCTAGCTATCACATTTAACAGTATAAATTTTGGTGTACCTGCAAGTTATTAATTATACAATCACATTGGTTGTATAACTTTGGAAGAGAGCCTAAAATGAAAATGAGGGTGCAGTTTGGTAGCCAAGGATGACTTGCTTCCTCCTTCCAAATGGTCTTTTAGTTGGAGACCCTTGATTGGTTTGTAAGCAGTCATCCTGGCTATCTTGACACGCTCTTATTTCTCATTTTAAGTTTTTCCCTCTTTCTCAATGCATGTTGGGTTGTTACTGTTTGTTTGATATAAGATATATATGAGTTGTTTTTAAAATAACTGCTAGGGTGAAATCATACAAACACTAATACATCAGTGGATAAGAATAGGATGATTGATCCCTTTGCAAGTTTTTATGTTAAAACTATTTTTGGAAAAGCAAAAACACTAACCTTATGAACACATGCTTTTATTACGACTTAGGTGAGTTCCTTAACCAAGCTGTTAACGCCAGAATCTTTCTCCACGTCCCAATCACGTAAGACGTCCTGATCCTGCACAGTAAACACAGTCAACACCAAAAGCTTGACGGCTAGGACCGTCGGGGGATAACTCCGGCGTGAGAGTCAGTACAGGCGATCACAAGGTTAACAATGGAGGAATAAATATCTAGTGACTTGAGAGCAATAATTTATGAGTTACCTTTCACCGTGTGTCATCCTTGCTTTATATCCCCAAAGTCCGGGTTTGTCTCAGATGCAATCGACTTTTCAGGCCCATGACTTTTTCAAACCAACTAAGCCTCGTCCAATCCTCATTAAATGCAATGCGAGATGACAACAAAAGTTCTATCCCCAATCTACACCCTGGCCAAAGCCCAAGTGGAACCATACTCATCTAAGTAATTCTACCCATAATCGATCCTAATTCAATAGGCAAGAATAATCATAACCCCTGGAGGAGCCCATTAAGTCCGCCCAATAAGGAAAAGGATCATGGCCCAACATCGCCCCAGGTCTTTTTATTAAATAGGAGGTTTAATGAAAGAGTATAAGTGGAATCGGTTCGAATAAAAGGAATTATAATGAGATCAACAAAGGCCCATCTGACAACTTACCGAGGCCCAAAAAGAAGCCTCCACTCCTAAACAATGAAGACTAAAAAAGACTACTTACTTCTTTAACTTCACAATCACCGTTGGCATTAAATGAGCCACCCCTGAACCTTATGAAAAATTGAAGAGAACTCTAGTATAAAAGCTGTTTTCTCCCAAATTTGACAGTTTTACCAACTCAATTCGAAATTCGGATATTCCTTACTCCTCTTCTTCTCCAAATTTCTCTCTGCAAACTTCAGAAGTATTTCAACGGAACGAGTGAGAGAAATGGCGAGCCTTCTAGAGAAGATTCACATTAAGGAAGGGAGCTTGAACTTCGAGTAAACAAACATGATTCAGATAACCATAAGCGTAAGTCTCGAACCCACTCTATTGTTTAAATCCCAATTTCCATCAGTAGTTCTCGCAAACAATTGTTCTTCATACATTGCGGTGTCTCCGATCAAACCAACGTCAATCGAATCAAGGGATCTGAGCAGATTTCTTTCTGGTACATCTTCGCCAACCTCTACCGATGTACCAACTGAAGAGCTTCAAGCCACCGAATCAACTCCTATTGAAGGGACAAGCCAACCTCGCCGAAGAAAGCAAGCTGGCCAAAAACCCAAACACACCCCCACGCAAAATCACACCGAGTGCCTCCTCGATATGCCCTCTGACGAACGGACCCGAATCTTTTGCGTCAAAAAGAGGAAAACCCAAGCAAATTCTCCGGCCTCCGAAGGACCACAAGTACCTCTAACAGAAACCGATCCTCCGCCAACCTCCCTGGTTGAAATCGTTGTTTCTGACGAAGAGCCCGAAGAACAAGTGGCACGATCATCCAAACTTGCTCGAAAAAGACAACCAACCTCCTCGGACTTCAGGCTCGAAGAGAACTTCCCATTTGAGCTCTACAACTCCTTCGTCCATAATACCGACAACCACCAGTTCAGCAATAGCTCTATCATGGACCTAATCAATGAGGGACTGAAGTACCAAGCTAGAGTAAGCTTAACTTATCCATTTACATCTTGGCCCATTAATTTTGAACTGATAGACTAACACTGATCATCGCAGAAAAGTTCATCCTTTGTCTTGGATGCCTCGCCCTAAATACCAAGAGGTAAAGTCAAGAGAAAGTTGCTCAAGAAGAGAATACCCGCTTAAGTCTCGCTCTTCTGACGAAAGATAGAAGTAGTCTCAAAGTTGCTTTTCACGATAATGAGTGCCTTCAGAAAGACCTTGCCCAAACCAAAGAAGATTTGAAAACGACCCTGGCCACTCACCAAGTCATCACTGATATAAATATTGATCTGTCAAGCTAAAGGATCAAAGCATCCGGTACATCGTCAGAAGTTCGAAGAAGAGCTCAAAGAGCTTCGGGCCCTTAAGAATTTGAGTCCGCCACTGACCGAAGAATTTCGTAGGGATATCCAGGCAGAATACAGAAAATCCGCCGAGCTGAACAATAAGATCGTCCATATGTATGCGAAAGGATATGAAATCTGCCGAAGTAAAGGCAAGAAAAAGCTCGAGCCAAGGTAGATTCATCTCTTCTAGACTCTTTAGATGGTGACGATGACAAGGAAGAAACCTGAAGATGACCTCTCCTTATCTCTAGTTGTAGAACTTCTCGTGAAAATTCTAACTTTATGTAAAAGATTAATATTTAATGAAATATCAACTTGATTCCTTATTACTTCTGTGTGAACATTTCTTGTCAATAATGGATCATCAATCAACTTGAAAACTGTGCAAGTGCCTCTTATTTTAAACCGTTAGTCAATAATTAAGCAAACTATATAACAGTTAAGAACAATGATAATATAATCCGAACTCAACACTTGAACAAAATAAAGTAATGCATACTTATCGTTATCGAAGTGTGAGATCGGTCATATGTGAAGTGAATTCGGCTGATCCTCCTTGTACCATCAAGATCTTGCTCACCACTCGGGGTAGAACAAGTATATAAGGACCAAGATATAAGGATCAAGATATAAGGACCTTTGTCTACCATTCAGGGTCTGACAAAGTTAAAATATGACATTCGCCTACCACGAAAGGCCTGACGAAGTCAAAAGGATCACCTGCCGAAGAGGCTACCATCGAATGGTCAGCGAGTCCTCCCGAACCTCCTATCAAAACCAAAAGATGACATTCGCCTACCACGAAGGGCCTGACGAAGTCTAAGTGGCGACAATTGCCTACCGAAGAAGGGCCCGACAATGCCAAAGTGACGACAATTGCCTACCCCGAAGGGCTTGACAATTCCAAAGTGACCACCTGCCGAAGAGGCTACCATCGAATGGTCAGCGAGTCCTCCCGAACCTCCTAACTCCAAGGTGGCATTTGCTGTGCCTGTCAGAATATGGATGAGCTACGAAAGTTCCTTATGAATGTTTTAAACTTCGATCCCATGAGTTGGCGTTTGTTAACCTGATCCCTAGGCAATGGACCCAGTACGACTACCCCCCATACAGCAAGAGGTATAGGAGATAAAATCGAAATATAGCCTTTTGGTGGCTGATGTGGGATCGAACCATTTGGCTGACAAATATCCACATGAACTCTCCAAACAACATTTGCGACTTGATTTACACCAAATTCCTCAATAGTGGGAGATGGGTCCAAAGTAGAATACCCGAAGTCTTTCTGTGCTGAATCCCCAGTTCTTTCAAGAATATCGCTGCCGAAGTGCTTTGTAGGTCAACAACCGGGCCAAATAATTGTCACGAATATCTTTGTGAACTTCACGAAGAACACACCGCAGCTTGGATGGAACCAAATGTTTAAGTAATAATGACGAAAAAGGTCCTTCGATAAAGATTCTCATCAATGAGAACAAAATGGACACTCTTGTACTTGGTCTTCTTTTCACAAGATCTCGATTCAAGAAATGACGCCATCTCGTCGTCAAAGTTATAAGCATCAGTAGTGGCTACCGATAATGCACCCCACGGTGGAATTGTTATTGTGATCGACTCCTTAATAGCCCGCTATATCTTGATGTCCCAAATAGAATATCCATTTGTATGCAATGTCCACGAGCTCGCTTATCTTTGAAATCATTTGCAACGGCTTTATCGGACTCCTCACCGCTTTCCATCCGAGTCGCAACTTTAGATGGATTTCCCGAAGACAAGTGCTTGCAGGTATGTGCCCTTAATGGACTCTCTGGAGTGTGATTTCGGATCTACGGTGAAACTTTTCATCCATTGTGGTGAGCCTTCATTCACTGCGACCATAATCCCAAAGACCAATAGGCGGAATATCCTTCTCGAAGAAATCAATCAGAAAATGGTTGTTGGGTCTTCATCTACTCGCTCGAGCATAATCTCAAGACCAATAGGCGGAATACCCTTCTCACCAATCAATCGAGGAAAATGGCCATTGGGTCTTCATCTACCGCTTCGACCATAATCCCAAAGACCAATAGGGCGGAATACCCTTCTCACCAATCAATCAAGAAAATGGCCGTTGAAGTCTTCATCTACTCGCTTCGACCATAATCCCAAGACCAATAGGCGGAATACCCTTCTCACCAATCAATCAGAAAATGGTCATTGGGTCTTCATCTACTCGCTTCGACCATAATCCCAAAGACCAATAGGCGGAATACCCTTCTCACCAATCAATCGGGAAAATGGTCATTGGGTCTTCATCGATCCCAGGAAGGCCTCGAGACATGTCTTTAAAGTGTAGACTTCTTTCTAACTTGATCGGATGCGTCATCACCGACCACTTGTATAGGATTCTAAGCAAGATGCCTTCTACCCTTTTCTCCACCATGGTCGTATTCTCTGGCAAAGAAAATCAATCTTCTTCCAAAGATCATCACAGGCTCTCGAACGAACCCCTCGAAAAACTCGCTTGGAAGCAGATCCAAGATGAGCATTCTTTGAAGGACCCAATCAATCCTTGATAGATACTCATGTGTGACGAAGTCATAGCCATCGGGTATCTTTAGAGGTAATCGTTTCTACTCTTCTTCACCATGGATTCCGAGGCGTAGAAGCGCCTACAATTTGTGATTGAAAACTTCAAGAACACTAGAACACGCCTCCTTCTGGCGCCAAATGTTAACGCTAGAATCTTTCTCCAGTCCCAATCACGTAAGACGCCCCGATCCTCGCAGACAATAAACACAAATAACACCAAAAGCTTGACGGCTGGGGCCTGAGTCGAGGGGATAGCTCCGGCGTGAGAGTCAATCTGAGCGATCACAAGGTTAACAATGGAGGAATAAATATCTAGTGACTTGAGAGCAATAATTTATGAGTTACCTTTCACCGTGTGTCATCCTTGCTTTATATCCCCAAAGTCCGGTTTGTCTCAGATGCAATCGACTTTTTTCGGACCCTGAATTTTCAAACCGACTAAGCCTCATCCAATCCTCATTAAATGCAATGCGAGATGACGATCAAAGTTCTATCCCCAATCTACACCAAACAAAGCCAAAAGCCCAACCGGAACCATACTCATCTAGTAATTCTACCATCGATCCTAATTAATAGGCAAGAATAATCATAACCCCAGTGAGGAGCCCATTAAGTCTGGCCCAATAAAGAAAAGGATCATGGCCCAAAACAAGCCACAACCCAGAGATGACAAATGGTCAGATGAGAGAGAGAGCATATTAGGTTGAAGGTCATTCATTAAGTAAATCATAGATAAGCCATTTTCAATTAATTAGATATATGATATTGGTTAAACCCATTAACCTAAATTTAACTCATAACTTCATTTTATCTTTAGTTATTTTTTCTTTTATTTTTGTTTAAAAAAAAGTCACTGAAACATGATTTTAGAACATTACTAGTGAGTCGGGTCACGTTAGAATGGAGCAAGTAATCTTAAATCATCCTGGCAAACTTGACATGCACGCTTTTATATTTCAATCTAGGCTTCTGTTTAAGAGAATATTGTACATGATAAATAATTAGGTATAGTGTATTGTAGCAAAATTGTACTATTTATGTCAATGCAGCGCATATATACATGTATATATTTATAGATTCCTTATTAGCTCAAAAGGTTAGCTTATTGATCGACTCCTTAGCTCTATATTTATAAACCCATCAACCCTCTTAAATATTTTTGATGTTAAATTCATATAAAATATCGTAACAATCTTCATATTTCACTTAAATTAATACTTATCACAAGTATCACACACTAGTCATTATTGAACACATTTTCTTTGAGCTCTTCAAGAACTTGCTCGACTCTAATGATACTCTATCATGTCAGAGTCAAACATGGGAGTACAATATTTTTTACTCTTTATGATCATTTTCACCTTAAACAGCTTCCCAGAAGTATCTTGAAACCGCTCCATTCGACTCAAATCATATTTAGTGCGTAATGGCAAATGTGGGAGGGATCACTTAACCCACCCGACTAAACTCTAGTTACTCCAACGTGCAAAAGGGGTACCAAGCAGGCTACGAATGGCTCCATCATAGAGCATTAACCTAATATTTGGGCTCATCGAACCATGTGTTTGATACTACTTGTAACAGAATTGTACAATCTATCACACGTTAATTCATCAACAATATAGCGCATACCTATGTAAACAGGTCGGCTCAACAAACATTTTAGATCTTCTGCTTACCCAAAATTGCTAACTTGTAATTAAGTTGAGATTACACCGTATTTCACCCATCTACACCTTGATTTTTTTTTAATGTGAAGTTAATGTGAAATATCTCAATATGTGTTATAGAAATAATTTAGGAAAGTTTCATTATATTTAAGTTTATTTTCCTTTACTAATAAATCAGACCATTTTTTTGAGGAAAATTTCAAATGAACATCTGGGGGAATTTATATCAGCTTTTTCAATCTTACCAACTTAAAAAAGCTTACGCACATAGGATTTCTAAGGAGCAATATATCCTATCATTATTATTTCTGATTTAATAACTCACAAAAACAAGGTAGTCTTACTAAATACAATGGAACTCCAGCTTAACGCCCAATCTACAACTACAACTAAAAATTTAGCGGCTGCATTAAGGTTGATTTTCAACGTCCAAAATCATCAATAAAGCCTAATTAAACCACCACCAAATTATTCATCCTTCAAGATCATCTTATATCTTCCTAAAAATATAGTACTATGTTAGATGTACTCTTTATTTTATTTTATAGTAATAATTGACTTTTCATTGAGAGCTGTTTAATGTAATGTAACATATATCTAGTACCCTTTTTATACCATGATGTAAACATATTTGGATTGAAATTCATGATTTAATGGACATGCAGTTTACTTCTGGGGGAAAAAATTAATAATAATAACAAAGAAAAGAAATGTAGAATTATTTGTGGATGACGTGTTCCTTAACCTAGGAAGCCAGGAAGGATTGTTACAATATTCAGCATAAACCCAGGAATTTTTACATGAACACCATTGTCTTTTTTGTATGATTACTATTAATTATTTTCTAATATGATAACCATTTTTTTTGACAATTTGTGTAATGTAGTAATATGGAGCTATGATATTATATACCTTCAGATTTGTTGGATTAATGGCTTTGAGTTGATCCAAACAAGGTGTCCTGCAGTAGCGAGGTCTTCCACCTAGTTGTATCAAATGGAAATACCTGTGGTGTTTGTTGTTGCCATTTTTCTTTTGTCTGCTTTTCAGTTTCCAAGATACCTTCTCTATTTCTTTATCACATCCCACCTTCACTATATTAACTAAAAGTCTCCCTAATTCAAGCATGAAATGAAATGACTCTTATAGATTGTTCCAATTACATCCCATATATGTTTCCCCCAAATACTTGTAACAAACTTGATCAAACACTAGCCTCATATATATTGAAATTTGTTACGCATGTCTCGAATTCTTGATTCGACCTGAATTATATTTTGCAGCGACTCTAAGGCAAAGCAAGATGAGGTTTAACATGCATGGTGGTAGCGGAGGACTAAGGTTGATCACCCTAACAGTTTTGAGCCTATTTTGTGTTTTGCCAGGCTATATATGTTATTGTAACTAAGATTTTGATATTCTTTTATTTCTCAATTTTAGCCGCAATTAGAGAGATTCACGTATTATATTCTTCACACTTTTGAATAGTGATATCTTCTTCCTCTCGACTTTACTTCCCACATAAATCTTGGGTTCTTGCCGTTAAATTTCTTTGTTGATTTCAATGTTTGTCAGAGTTTGTTGTAGCGAATTAAATACAAGTTGATTCGGACTCAGACTCCAACTCAAAATCAAGAATAGTAGGTTGTGGTTGTGGTGGGATGGGGCAACAAAGTATGGGAACCGAGGGCATACGCGGGAGAAAGAAGAGCTCTACATCGAGGGGACACCACAGATTTGTGGGAGTTAGGCAAAGGCTATCGGGCCGATGGGTAGCCGAGATCAAGGACTCCCTCCAGACGGTCAGGCTTTGGCTTGGCACATTCGATACGGCTGAGGACGCTGCCAGGGCATATGACGACATGCTCGGGCTCTGCGTGGTCCTAATGCTCGAACCAACTTTGAACTAACACATTCCTCTTCTCAGCAGACTACCAACAGCCTTCCTTTACGTTTCGAGCCCTTTTCATTTGAGGAAGTGTGCGGCAAGGAAGAAGTTGAAGAAGGCCTTCTTGGTGCCCTAAAAGCCAAGCTCTTAGATGCAAATAACTTGAAACCCTTGACTTGTCCGCAGCTCAATACTACTTCTCCATTACCCTCCCTACAATTAACAACAACAATCTAGTGTTGTTACGCTTTCGCCTAATAAAAACATTTCGAAAAGAGATCAGTTTGGGCTCCTATGGTTCCTCCTCAAAAGACTAATCCAATTGGGAATTCTTCCAATCAATTTGGGCTTCATTATAATTTGGCACCACCTAGTAAAAATAATGATGAAAGTTATAATAATCAAATGGAGTTTATAGCTAGTGATGATCAGTTTGGTGGGATGAAATGGCAGGACCAGTGCCAAAATACGAGCTCGACTGCAAGCATGATGTGGCATTATAATACTAAACAGGCTGCAGCTCTTGAAATGCCCTGGCAAATCTCATCAGACCTAAACCTCCATAGTCCTGATCAAATTAAATGGCTTACTTGATACTACTACAATGAACATTGTGCAGTGGCAAATTTCAAAGGCGCTGAATTCTCAGGCGATTATCGATAATGAAATGTCTTATGCTAGTGGTAAATTTGATATGACGATGGATGTGCTGCCATATATCTCTCAAATAACTGGAGGAGGAGGTATAGGAGAGGCAGTACGTAGCCTGATAAACGGCCGAACGTATGAAACAAACGTACTGCCTTTCATTCATAAGACATTTCATAAGGATAAGCAGTACGTATCAGGGTGTAGACATTTCATGGAAGACACCCTGGTTTTGTTGGCTACATACCACAAACAAATAAAAATGTTATAAAAAAAAATACTACTACAAGAAAGATACCTTTGTAGATTTATGCATAAGGATAAGCTTTTAGTTCATTTAACTTCTTCAACGCATGCTCAGGTACTAACAAATTAAATCAATGAGAAAATGTTAGAGATTGTACTTTTAACAATTATTTTTTGTCACTTTTAGCTTAATTTAAATCCAATAGCGTACATAATTTAAGTGAATTAATGGTGTAATATATCTTATAGTCTTTCATGTGAAGAGCAAGAAACGATGTTATTTGATTCAAGTAGGAGTCACATGATCGATGTTACTTAATTAAGCCTAAAATTGAGAATTTGAAAAGATGCATGGTATGTTGTTTGAAAAAAACTTATTTTTTTTAGTTCCACATTGGAGAAAAACAATATTATTTACTACTATATATTAGTATATTAGTAGTAGTATAACTTATTTGTGGGTATTAAAGGGAAGACTTGGAAATTATCCCAACAACGTGGTGATTCAAATGAGAACTATTGGTAGGAGACAATAAACACATTAAAGATATAAATTATCCGTGTCAATTCCTACCAATAAACACACTAAAGATATGAATTATCCGTGTCAATTGTCATCTATCGATTCAGATCATTTTGTCCTAACAGGATTAAGGCTCGATTCATTTGGAAGAGTTATAGTATTACACCATTTGTTTTAATTCACACAAAAAAATATATAAGGTTTGTTTCTCAAAGAGTAATTTAAATGTGATATTATAGTATTACACCATTTGTTTCACACACAAAAATCTCATTTAAATATTAAAGATATATTTGTCCTGTATATACTCCTAAAAATATAAGGTACTGTTATTAAGGATAGTGCAACCAGTGCACCACAGACAGCTACAGCAGCAGCAGCAGCAGCACAAACACAAGTCGGTGTTAGTACAATGCAGTTAACACATGTGCGCAACCTACTAATTAATGAGGGATTGAAGCTGTCTATGATCAAATGCTTACAAAGCATAGCTACTGCAGTAAAAATAAAAATAAAAAATGACAATGACAGCTACCTAAATAATGAATTGTAGTTAGTGAAAATTAATTAGAGTTAGTTGTTAGGTTAGCTTCATTTCTAAGCAACACTAATAGTATAAATAGAGAATGATGTATATATTGTAGTTTCGTGTATCTTTTGTAATGAATTTTCAGATTGCAATGACTAAGAATTAACTTCTCTTCCAATTCTTCTGCAAACTGTTCTTTTCAAATTACATTTATTTTCAGTTTTTTTTTAAACGGGCATGCACCCATACAAATTTATGCTTGAATTTGTCCATGTACGACATTAAGTTTAGGCTTAAGTTTGTTTGGCGCGGCTCTCATGAAAGGACGTGTACCTGTGAGATTAATTGAAAACTTAAAAGAGATTAATTGAATACTTATAATAGTTATAAAAAAATTGTTAATTTAGTTATGTAGTATAATTAATTATTAAATTATGATGTTAAACTTTTGTGTATTTATCTTACAATCACACAAAAAATAGACTATTTCTTATATATGAAACAAAACATATTAAATAACTTTTGTGGGACGAATAGATTTTGTAATTTTAAGAAGTAATTAAGCTTATAATATGACTATATGAGGGACTGGCCATGCTACGTGGCTTGTGAATGGCTAGGAGCCCATGATTATTTGAGATTTAACGCACAACTTTGTGAAATAGAGTGTGTATAATTGAACTGATTCTTCATTATTTCAAAAAGAGGCAAAGAAAATAAAAAAGGGAAAAGAAAAAACCACCACCACCACCACAACAATTACATCATAACAAACTGTCAAATATAGAGCCGCCAATGTGCCAAACTCTAGCCGGGTGTTTCCGTTTGAGAGCAACAGTTAATAGTATATTTGCTTAGATAGCTAGCTGGAAAATGCTCGCTAAAACTTGTCTATATACGGCCAACCGTTTGATGTTTAAGTTTTAGAGTCTTCTACTCGTCTGTTTTGATCAATTATTGGCTATTATTAATGGCAATGTCTACTATACTAATTCTCACCTTAGCCAATCAACCATGCAAAACTTTTTAGGTTATTTAAATATACATCTGTACAAAGCACGAGTATGCTTAAAATCAACTTATTAGGTTAGTTTTATGATATATTTGAGCAACATTTTAGTTGGTCTCTCAAAACAACTTAGCCGTTCAAGTTTGATAACTTGGTAGTTCAAAAAAAATTTATTATCTTTGCTCAATTAATTCTTAATGACAAAGATACAGTAAAATCTCTATTTAGTAATAGACTTGGGATCAATTTCTTTATGTAGCAAGATCTTTATCCTATCTTGTTTATTATTGTTATGCAAGTATCTTGTTTCATGGCTCAAGTTGTTCGTTCATATTGAGCGAGTTTCTAATCATTGTTTCTTGTTCATTCAAAGTTTGAGATGTTTATTGTTTCGAGCGAGACTTTTTAATTCCTTTGAAGATGGTCTATTGAATATACAATGTTTTATTCAACTATATATATTGTTGTAATTCTATTTTTGTCTTAATTATTGTTACTCAATACCTAGTTATTGTATCGAACTTCGAGTGGCTAGTGAACCTTTATTTATTTGACTACTGTATATGTGACGCCCCCAAAATAGGTATACATCACCTATTCTGAGTCGCCAAATACATGGTACAGAATACAAATACAATCTTTAATATACAAAAAGAGAGCTATGAGTTTTAATACAAATACTGTCTTCAAGACAATATTCACTCTCAGAATAAGTCCTCATTGCATTTATTGTCACACTATTTAACAGAATAGTGAGGACTACTAATACTATCATCTGGCCCATCACTCCGTTCCCCGACTGCGTTCAAATTTATATTCTCATTTCAGAAGAGAGCGATTGAAAGAAAGAGTGAGCTCAACTAGCCCAATAAGAGATATTATGACTAAGATAATGCAGAATAAATTATCATTAGTCTACAACAATGTTAAACTGAATATAATAGACATCAAGTTTAACTGCAGCGGGACAAGCAATCCATTAAAAGAATCAAGTAGAGAATAAAATCTACTATCTTTTATGATTTAAAAGGTTTTTCATCACTTTTATCGCTGAGACTCAGCTTAATAAATAATCCACATCATCGAATCACCCCTGCACTACGGCCAAGGATATTCTTTAGTATCACGACCACAAATTATCCATGCACTACGGGTCAAGGACATTCATGTATTCATCAATGGTCATGATCATGCCAACAACTATCCATCAATGCACTACGGGCCAATGATTACTTTTATCACATCATTTGTAACATTACGGTCATGATTATACCGAATAATCCCTGGTCATAATCATACCAAGTCCATCTATGCACTACAGGCCACAGATGACTTTCAAAAAAATATAAACATGAGGATAATGACAATGATATAAGAATTCAATAAAACAAGTTCACGAATTAATTTATCCAGGAACTAATAACGTCCAAATTGTCAACATGATACTTCTTTGTAGAGTAAAATTCAAGAATTATCAGAAGAATATTTTCATGAAAAGATCTTTGGATGAAGCCTTGCAAATATCAAGGATATTCCACTAATTTCATGGAGTATAAGTCAAAACTTTAACCAACTTGAGTATAATAAGGAATGGAATAACAAAAGAAATCACCAAGCATGCGGTGGAGCACATACATGCGAGTTATTCAATGTAATAATAAAAGACGGAACCCAGTCCCAAGTAAAAACGCATTGAATATGATATTCAGCGAATAATAATAAAGGCGGAACCAGTGCGGCGTAAAAAGCACGAACGAGGATATTCAATGAGAATAATAAAAGACGGAACCGGTGTCAATGCGTAAAGCACAAACAGGATGTTCCAACGGAATGGTAAAGAATGAAATAATAGAAGAATTTCACCATGTATGCGGTACTTCGCATAGACAGGTTATTAGTACCCCTTACCTCAGAAGAAACTAGATACTGGAATAATGAGGTAGCAGGCTTCTCTTCTTCTATAGATTTTCTCTCTACAATTTCTCTCTATAATAATTGCTCTATAGCTTTATTGAATTGGTGATAAATGAAGGAAGAATGAGCTTCTATTTATAAAAAAATATTGTTTCAATAATTGCACGTTTTGGGGCTCGAAAAATTACAGTACAATACCTCCAACTTTTTCTTTATTTTTAATTTAGTCATGCAAGTATTATCAAACTTGCACCACCTCCCCTAATAGTAAATAATGTGATTCAATAGTAAATTATGTGAATCAATAGTTCTAGACATGTAAAAATATGAATTACAGTATAGTACCTCCATCTATACCTTCATTTTTAACTTAGTCATGCAAGTATTATCAATCTTGCACCAATTCCCCTAATAGTAACAAGAATGTGAAACAATAGTATACACATGTGAACAAATAGTTATAATCATATGAAATAATAGAAATCAATTGCTCATTTATCCGTTTAAATACCCGATTGGTCAATATAACCTCCAGACATCAATTATTATCGAAATAAATGTCGACTTTCACTAACACAAATAATTCCAACACAATGAAACTATTTTTATCAATAATATAAATTTTGAAATTTCAAAGTTTGACTTTTCCCGAAAAAGTCAACTGTTGACTTTTTGACCAAAAAGTTAATCTTGGAAAATTTTGTGTTTATAGACTATTTTTACTAATTTCAACGTTCCAGACTCAAATATCACGTCCGCGTCTCCAAATTCAACTCCGAACACAACTTTAATTTTAATAACATTAATCATTAATATTATAACTCACAATATTTATCAACCAGGTCGTTCCCAAGAAAGAGAGGGCTTTCCAATAAGAATTTCTCCAATTGGCACGCAATTAGGTGACCAAACCTCTCCTTGACAGAACTTCTAGACATTGTAAATATTGCAATTTAATAATATGAATAACTTTGTCGTCTCAATTATTGATTTAATAAAATAACATATTATGTAGATGATATTGTGACAATAATCGAGTTAATAATATTGAGAGATATGATGCAGCAATTACTGTAGCAATAATTGAGTATAACTGAGTGACTTCTCACGTAAGTATCAATAATTAATACCGTGTGCTACTATGCAACCACGCGTATTACTATACTTTTACTCTGAAAGTAGTTCAACAAAGATTAACAAGTAAAACTTCCGTAGTTATTTTCATAAATATATTTTTGTTGTTTTGTCAATCCGACAATAATTACATTGTGGGGTCCACCAATGATTGCTTGTGTATTTGCGAATATTCCTCGCTAAAACGAATATTTCTCCCACCAATCGAATATAATATAACAACTTGCATACTTTTGCGAGAATTTATAAATACTACCCACAACTATAACATTATAACAAATTCATTCCATAATATTCAAAAATTATAATTATAGAAAAATCATCTTTATTCATAAAAGTTGGGGTCTTACAACCTCCCCTTCTTATGAAATTTTGCCCTCGAAATTAGGGTACGTACTTGGTATGTCGAATAGGTGAGGATATCTTGACTTCATCTCAGATTCTAACTCCCAAGTCATTTCTTCCACGTCGTGGTTTCTCCACAAAACTTTGACTTGAGGTATAACCTTGGAGCGTAGAATATGATCCTTCTTATCCAAGATTTTAACAGGTAACTTTTCATACGTTAAATCTTCCTCTATCACGTCCGGTTCTAATTCAATAATATGGTTCAGGTCTTCCACATATTTACGTAACATGGATATGTGAAAAACGTTATGAACACAAGACATACTTGGCAGTAAAGCGAGTCTATACGCCACAGTTCCTACTCGATCGAGGATTAAAAATGGGCCAATGAATCGAGGATTGAGCTTTCCTCTCTTTCCAAATCTCGTAACTCCTTTCCATGTAGCAACACGTAACAACACATGATCTCCAATATCGAATTCCACGTCCTTTCGATGAAGATCAGCATAACTCTTTTGTCGATCTTGTGAGGTTTTTATACGTTGTCGGATTGTTTGAATATTTTCCGTAGTCATACGTACCAAATCCGGTCCCAACAACGTTGCTTTACCCACCTCATCCCAACATACTGGAGAACGACATTTTCTTCCATATAACGCCTCAAATGGAGCCATGCCAATACTTGCTTGATAACTGTTGTTGTAGGAAAACTCCACCAATGGTAAGAACTTGTCCCAACTTCCCTTGAAGTCAAGGACACAGAGTCTTAATAAATCTTCAAGAGTTTGAATAGTCCTCTCTAATTGTCCGTCCGTCTGAGGATGATATGCCGAATTAAATCGTAAATCTGTGCCCATAGCTTTTTACAAACTAACCCAAAATCTTGAAGTGAATCTTGGGTCTCGATCAGAAACTATGGATACTGGCATACCATGCAATCTTACAATCTCATTTATATACATACTAGCAAGACGTTTAAGTGTATAAGTTTCTCGTATCGGTAAGAAATGAGCAGACTTGGTCAATCTATTAACAATAACCCAAATCACATATATGCCTTGAGAAACCTTGGGAAGACCAGTAACGAAATCCATGGTAATGTGCTCCCACTTTCATTCTGAAATTTCAAGTGGTTGCAATGGACCTTTTGGCACTTGATGCTCCGCCTTGACTCGTTGACAAGTTAGACACCTTGAGATAAACCCCGCTATCTCTCTCTTCATATTGCTCTACCAAAATGTATGTCGAAGATCACGATAGATTTTGGTACTCCCAAGATGGATTGCAAACGGTATGTTGTGTGCCTCCATCATGATTTTATACTTTAACTCAGGGTCGTTAGGAACACAAAGTCTAGAGTTGACTCGAAGTATTTCTTCTTCATCGATTCTTGCTTCCCTAAGATAGCACCTTCTTGCAGACTTTCTTTCTCATACGCATCGCATCACCTCCAGTTCAGAGCTTGAAGCGACTTTAACCTTATCGATTAAAGTCGGTTCTACTCGTATATTTGCCATCATCACGTGGGTCCCTGGAGTCTTTATCTCTATCTCCATCCTTTGCAAGTCATACAAAATGGGCCTTTGCGTTGACAATATCGCACTCGTACCCGCATATGATCTTCTACTTAATGTGTCAACTACCACGTTCGCTTTTCCAGGATGGTATTGGATGGTATAATCATAATCTTTCAACAGTTCAAGCCAACGTTGATGTTTCATGTTGAGTTCCTTTTGAGTGAAGAAATATTTGAGGCTTTTATGATCCGTAAAGATCTCCACTTTCTCCCCATACAAATAATGCCTCCAAATCTTTAGTGCAAAAACGACTGCTGCCAACTCTAGGTCATGAGTAGGATAATTCCTCTCATATTCTTTGAGTTGTCGTGAGGCATAGGCTATGACTTTTCCATGTTGCATGAGAACACAACCTAACCCTTTTCCCGAAGCATCATCCGTAGATGACAAATCCTCCGATCCGGATGGTATTGTCGTAACAGTCTTTGAAATGAGTCTCCTCTTGAGTTCTTGAAAACTCTTCTCACATTCCTCACTCCAATCGAATTTTGTATCTTTCCGAGTCAGCTGAGTTAATGGAGTAGCGATTCGAGAAAATCCTTCCACGAATCTCCGATAATAACCAGCTAAGCCGAGAAAGCTACGTACTTCGGTCACTGATTTGGGTTGCTCCCAACTTTGAATAGCTTCAATCTTTGTTGGGTCAACAGATATTCCATGACTTGATACTACGTACCCAAGGAATGCTACTTCCTCAAGCCAGAACTCGTATTTCTTCAACTTGGCATAAAGCTTATATTCACGAAGCTTTTGGAGTATCAGCCTCAAGTGTTGCTCATGATCTTCACAGTTTTTGGAATAAATAAGGATGTCATCAATAAAGACGACCACAAAGTGATCCAAATATTCCTTGAATACTCGGTTCATCATATCCATGAAGGCAAGCAGGAGCATTAGTCAATCCAAAAGACATGACTAGAATTCATAATGCTCGTGCATTTGGAGTTACGAAAAGCCGTCTTTGGAATTTCATCGGTTCTAATATTCAATTGGTGATAACCGGAACAAAGATCAATCTTTGAAAAGAATTTGGCTCCTTGTAACTGGTCAAACAAGTCATCAATACGTGGCAATGGGAACTTATTTTTGATGGTGACATGGTTCATCTCCCGATAATCAATACAAAGTCGCATACTCTCATCTTTCTTTTTTCAGAATAAACAGAGCACCCCAAGGAGGCGACTAGAGACGAATGAAACCGATGCCTAACAATTCTCAGATTGGGTCTTTAACTCGAAGTTCAATAGAGCCATTCGATATGGGGCTTTGGAAATAGGTTTTGTACCAGGTTCAAGGTCGATACAAAATTCAATTTCACGCTTTGGGGGTAGGCCAGGAAGTTCTTCAAGGAATACGTCAGAAAATTCATTAACAATAGAAATATCATTCAAAACTGACGTATTTTTATTTAGATCCGTGACATGAGCTAAGAAAGCTTGACATCCGTTTTTTAATAAACGAATAGCTTTATGGCTTGAGATGATAGTGATTGATTTTAATGGTTTGGTTGCTTGAATTTGCATAATAGGTTGGTTAGGAATATGAAAGCTAACAACCTTACGAAAATAATCAATTTTTGCATGATGAGTAGTTAACAAATCAATCCCTAGAATTACGTCAAATGCAAGTATTTTCAATGAAATAAGATCGACAGGTAATGTGAGGGTACCGATTTGAACTAAACAAGACTTATAAACAGTGGATGTAATGAAGGTTTCTCCTAATGGAGTTTTACAGATAAGTCAAAGTCCAATTTCTCCGGAGTCAAATTTAAACGTTAAGCGCAAGTAGGAGAAATAAAAGAATGGGTAGAAGCGGTATCAAATAAGGTATAGACTTCGCTAGAGTTTATGATAAGCTTACCCGTGATGACCTCGTTCGGGTTCCTTACTTTATGGGAGGTCACAACAAACGCTCTCCCTTGCACTACCGGCTTTGAATTTTCTGGGACGGCCTTTGGTGCCTCTATCCTAGCTGAATTTATCTTCGGTGAACGACAAAATTGGGCTAGGTGACCTTCTCTTCCACAATTATAACATGCTTTGGACGACATCGCGCAGTTTGGACTAATGTGTCCCTCCCCTCCACATTTGAAGCATATAATAGGTGGTCATTCTCCTTCCTTCACAACGGGTGCTGGTGCTGACGTCTTTCCATCATTGTTGAATCTCCTCTTCTTGAAATATCCATTCTTATTGTTTTGGCCCCGATTACCACCAAAGTGGTTACCATTTCTGGCATCGATTCCTCCACGCTTGTTGTCACCAAGCGTCGATGACCGCTTCTCATTTGGTATTATCATTTTTCCTACCGCTTCTTTTGGTTGGGTTGACTCGTTATCGCGTCCAATAATCGAGCCCTATTAACAACATCTGAATACAAACACGCTTTTATGAGAGATAAGATATTCGACGTATCTCGGGTTTCAAACCTCTTAGAAAGATTCGCGTCATTCTCTCCTCATTATCAACCAAATGGGACCTTAAAACCGACATTTCGATAAACTTGGCTTCAGATCGCGACACGGTCATGTTGTTTTGCTCCAGTTTAATGAACTCTACCTCTTTCATGTGACGAATACTTTCGGGAAAGTACTTGTCATTGAACAGTTCTTGAAACTTTTCCCAAGACATCTTCGGTCTGGCAAAGAAGTTGAGTACGCTTTCTGATTCCCACCCGATGTCGCCTCCGCACATAACATGAAGGTGGCGAAGGTAACCTTTTGCTCCTCGGAGCAACCCAAGACATCAAATATCTTGTTGATCTGTTTTATCCACGTCTCCACCTTAAGTGGTTTTGGCTCTCAAAAAAACTCCGGTGGTCCCAGCTCCTTGAACTGTTTGGCGGTGACCGTCCGAGAGTTGCCAGTGTTTCCACCTGTATTTTGGACAAGAGCCGCTCTCGCCTAATGTTACATGAATTACATGAAGCCTCAGAACATTTCATCTTTCATCATTTGGTCAGTGTTGTTGTTTGCATGAAGATTGTCGCCTTCCTGATGCACACTATCTTGGTTATTGATCTGTGGAGACTCAACGGTCTCTTGTGCTCCATTGATGTTCTCAACATTCTCGGATGCCATTTTTAAATACTGCCACAAAACAAGGGTTAATTAACATATCACATATTATCCTTATACTCTGACCAACCAATTAAATACCAAATAAACTTAGGTAGGTCATACTAGCGAAGTAATTCCCCGTCTCTCCCCTCCTAGTTCTTGTCTCACATCTTAGCCAGGGATCATATCCCTAAGCTTTGATACCAACTGTGACGCCCCCAAAATAGGTATACATCAACTATTACGAGTCGCCAAATACATGGTATGAGAATACAAATACAATCTTTAATATACAACAAGAGAAATGTGAGTTTTAATACAAATCATCTTCAAGACAATATCCACTCTCGAGAATAAGTCCTTATTACATTTATTGTCACACTATTTAACAGAATAGTGAGGACTACTAATACTATCATCTGGTCCATCACTACGTTCCCCGACTCGTCCCAGCTATATTCTCATTTTCTGAAGAGAACAGTGAAAGAAAGGGTGAGCTCAACTAGCCCAATAAGAGATATTATGACTAAGATAATGCAGAATAAATTATCATTAGTCTATAACAATGTTAAACTGATAAAATATAATAGACATCAAGTTTAACTACAGCGGGACAAGCAATCCATTAAAAGAGTCAAGTAGAGAATAAAATCTACTATCTTTTATGATTTAAAAGGTTTTTCATCACTTTTATCGTTGAGACTTAGCTTAATAAATAATCCACATCATCGAATCACCCCTGCACTACGGCCAAGGATATTCTTTAGTATCACGACCACACATTATCCATGCACTACGGGCCAAGGACATTCGTGTATTCATCAATGGTCATGATCATGCCAACAACTATCCATCAATGCACTACGGGCCAATGAGGACTTTTATCACATCATTTGTAATATTACGGTCATGATTATACCAAATAATCCCTGGTCATAATCATACCAAGTCCATCTATGCACTCAGGCCACATATGACTTTTAAAAAATATAAACATGAGGATGATGACAATGATATAAGAATTCAATAAAACAAGTTCACGAATTAATTTATCCAGGAACTAATAACGTCCAAATTTTCAACATGATACTTCTTTGTAGAGTAAAATTCAAGAATGCTCAGAAAAATATTTCCATGAAAAGATACTAGATGAAGCGCAATATCAAGGATATTCCACTAATTTCATGGAGTATAGAAGTCAAAACTTTAACCAACTGAGTATAATAAGGAATGGAATAACAAAAGAAATCACCAAGCATGCGGTAGACCGCACATGCAGGTTATTCCAACAGAATAATAAAGACGGAACCAGGTCCGGCGTAAAACGCACAGACAGGATATTCCAATAGAATAATAAAGATGGAACCAGGTCCGGCGTAAAACGCACAGACAGGATATTCCAACAGAATAATAAAGACGAAACCAGGTCATGCGTAAAGCACAGACAGGATGTTCCAACGGAATGGTAAAGAATGAAATAATAGAAGAATTTCACCATGTATGCGGTACTTCGCATAGACAGGTTATTTCAACATAATAATAAAGAATGGAATAACAAAAGTTCTCTTTATGAATACAAAAGAAATAATACCCCTTACCTCAGAAGAAACTGGATACTGGAATAGTGAGGTAGTAGGCTTCTCTTCTTCTATAGATTTTCTCTCTACAATTTCTCTCTATAATAATTGCTCTATAGCTTTAGTGAATTGGTGATAAATGAAGGAAGAATGAGCTTCTATTTATAAAAAAATATTGTTTCAATAATTGCACGTTTTGGGGCTCGAAAAATTACAGTACAATACCTCCAACTTTTCCTTTATTTTTAATTTAGTCATGCAAGTATTATCAAACTTGCACCACCTCTCCTAATAGTAAATAATGTGATTCAATAGTAAATTATGTGAATCAATAGTTCTAGACATGTAAAAAAATACGAATTACAGTATAGTACCTCCATCTATACCTCCATTTTTAACTTAGTCATGCAAGTATTATCAATCTTGCACCAGCTCCCCTAATAGTAACAAGAATGTAAAACAATAGTATACACATGTGAACAAATAGTTATAATCATGTGAAATAATAACAATCAATTGCTCATTTATTCGTTTAAATACCCAATTGGTCAATATAACCTCCAGACATCAATTATTATCGAAATAAATGTCGACTTTCACTAACACAAATAATTCCAACACAATGAAATTATTTTTATCAATAATATAAATTTTGAAATTTCGAAGTTTGACTTTTCTCAAAAAAGTCAACTGTTGACTTTTTGACCAAAAAGTTACTCTCGAAAAATTTTGTGTTTATAGACTATTTTTACTAATTTCAACGTTCCGGACTCAAATATCATGTCCGCGTCTCCAAATTCAACTCCGAACACAACTTCAATTTTAATAACATTAATCATTAATATTATAACCATAATATTTATCAACCAGGTCGTTCTCAGGAAAGAGGGGGCTTTCCAATAAGGATTTCTCCCTATTGGCGCGCAATTAGGTGACCAAACCTCTCCTTGATAGAACTTCTAGACATTGTAAATATTGCAATTTAATAATATGAATAACTTTGTCGTCTCAATTATTGATTTAATAAAATAACATATTATGCAGATGATACTGTGACAATAATCGAATCAATAATATGAGAGATATGATGCAGAATTCTTGTAGCAATAATTGAGTATAATTGAGTGACTTCTCACGTAAGCATCAATAATCAATCAATACCGTGTGCTACTATGCAAACACGCCAGACATCGTACATTTCTTTTACTATCGAGTAGTTCAACAAAGATATTATCAGTAAAACTTCCGCCGTTATTTTCATAAATATATTTTTGTCGCTTTCAATCCGAGCAATAATTACATTGTGGGGTCCACTAATGATTGCACCGCAGTTATTTAATATTCCTCGCTAAAACGAATATTCTCCAACCAATCGAATATAATATAACAACTTGCATACTTTGCAGAATTTAAAAATACTACCCACAACTATAACATTATAACAAATTCATTTCATAATATTCAAAAATGATAATTATAGAAAAATCATCTTTATTCATAAAAGTTGGGGTCTTACAGTATAGTTGATGAGTGTTCTAAAATTCTAGAACCATTGTTAAGCTAATCCAAACTAAACTTTCTTTAGTGCGGAAATCCCAAAGTCAAACTGAGATGAACAACCCTAATATAGGGGATTACGTACGCGTTTGTGTTTAGATGTTTATGCACAATACATGGTACGAAGGTTTGATCCCCCTAAGTACGAAAGAAAAGGTCTGTATAGTCTAATGACTGTTAAATATTGAGGTAGAAATACTAAGTAACCTTGGGACACAGTTCACAGTCTTAGGACCCTCAAATATTAATCTTGAACTTGTTTCCTAACCTTGATTCAAAGAAAGAGTTATTTATTATTTCAGTATTCATTGTTTATTCTTATGTTATTGTTAGTGCCATCATTATATTAATGAGCAATTGTTTGCTCACTCTTGCATTTATCACTGCAGCTAAGGTTGAGAAAGTTGACGAGCCGTCTACTAGCAAGGGCAAGGGCAAGGGCAAGATGTCCAAATGATGAAGACTTGTTTGATTTTATTTAATAGAATCTGTGTTATGGGACTTATTTATTTATACGATGTTTTCCGCAAACTTATGTAATAATTTAAGGTTAGATTATCTGGGATTTATTTTAAGTTGATGTAACCCTTTAATGGGAAGGATTATTGTTTAAGTTATTTGAGTTATGTCTTTATCCTTGATTATGGGTAGTTAGGTGTAATTGTTTCGATAGTGAGCACCAAATCCTGTGGGAATGAAGTACCTGAATTTGGGGGTGTCACAGCAACACAGTTTATGGGGGATATGGTTCATGGCTCCATCATGATGACGGATTAGATTTCCTGCGTCCGAGAGCCTACTCCTCTGACGCAGATTGATAGTTTGACCCAGCAGTTGGATCAGACACATTTTTTTATTCGGCATTTGGACAGAGATCCTTCTGAGGCAGATACTTTTGATCCTTCCAGCTCTGGGGTTGGCCCTTCAAGTGGCCCATATTCAGATGGTTTTGCCGGCACAGATCCTCCGTTGTATCGGCATGATATCCCTACTGGCAGAGATTAAGTGACTCAAGAGGAGTTACATCAGATGGATAAGTTTGGATGATGTGGACATCAACACTATTGACTTCTTCTGATGCATTTCTCGCTATTTGTATTCTAATTAAGAAGTTATTACTAAATAGAGGTATTAGTACAAAATATTTTCCGAACACCCAAAAATATCCACTTTAACAAAAATATAGATTTTATAAAAAAAAATTAAAGAAAACATAAATTATTTAGATTTTTAAACTAGAAAAATGTAGTCTTTTATAGAAAATGTAGTCTTTTATAGAATATATAGTCTTTTAAAATTAATATTGTCTCTCTCATATATATATACTAGTAATTACCCGTGCCTGAAGGCACGATGTAACGAAAAATTAGATTAAAATTCAAAAAATACTATATTACCTAAAGACTTTTTAGAACCTTAAATAATTTACAATCACACATAACAATTATCATAATTCACCACACCACCGTAATAATTAATTTTCCTTTAAAAATAGATATTCAGAAAAATCTAAACATGTCTACAAAACTTACAAATCATCAATAACAATTATTATTATTATTATTATTGTTGTTGTTGTTGTTGTTGTTGTTGTTGTTGTTGTTGTTGTTGTTGTTGTTGTTGTTATTATTATTATTGTTGTTGTTATTATTATTATTATTATTATTGTTGTTATTATTATTGTTGTTGTTATTATTATTATTATTATTATTATTATTATCATAATTATTATTATAATTATTTCTATTTCTATTTTATTAATATTACTATTATAATAATAATAATAAGTGTTATTATTATTATAATTATTGTTATTATTATTAGTATTATTACTATTATTAAAAATTATTGTTGTTATTATTGTTGTTATTGTTATTACTATTATTATTATAATTATAATAATATTATACTTATAACAATTAACAAATTTTCTAATTTGTTAACATTTGTTCTATTTGATAAAGAAAAAAAAATCTATTTATAAGTACTTTTTTTTTTAAAAGTAAATTATGATCTTGTTTTTAATTTTGTTTTCTTACCATTGATATTTTTATGTATTATATATTTTAAATGTATCCATACTCTAAAAAATTATTATAATTTAAAATAAAATATTAAAATACCAATTAATTAAGTAAATGGAGGAAGAGGGGGAAGAGAGAGACCCGGGAGAGAGAGAGAGAAAAAAAGATGAGAGGGGAGAGAGAAAGAAAATGAAGAGAGGAATAGGAGAGAGAAAAAGAGAAGGGGGAGGAAATAAAAAAGGAGAGAGGAGAGAGAAGGAGAAGGAGAAGGAGAAGGAGGAAATTTGAGCGGGATTGTGTGTATGTGAGATGAAATGTGAGTCTTTAAATTAAGTTACAATAAATTTGAGTTGTTGGTGTGCTTTCTCAAATTATAGAATTCAAATTGGGTTCTATTTTATTATATAGATTTGTTCTATTTAATAAAGAAAAAGAAGAAAAGAAGAAAAAGAATCTATTTATAAGTAATTTTTTTATAAGTAAATTATGATCTTATTTCTAATTTTGTTTTCTTACCATTGATATTTTTTATGTATTATATATTTTAAATGTATCCATACTCCAAAAAATTATTATAATTTAAAATAAAATATTAAAATACCAATTAATTAAGTAAATGGAGGAACAGGGGATGAGAGGAAAAGAGACCCATGAGAGAGAGAAAAAAAAAGATGAGAGGGGAGAGAGAAAGAAAATGAGGAGAGGAATAGGAGAGAGAAAGAGAGAAGGCGGAGGAAATAAAAAAGGAAAGAGGAGAGGAGAGATGAGGAAATTTGGGCGGGATTGTGTGTATGTGAGATGAAAGGTAAGCCTTTAGATTAAGTTAGAATAAATCTGAGTCGTTGTTGTGCTTTCTCAAATTATAGAATTCAAATTGAGTTCTATTTTTATATATATATATATATATATATATATATATATATATATATATATGAAATTATTACTATATAGAGGTATAGTTTCTTAATACGGGACTTAAATAACATATTACAATTTAGAGGTTATTCCTATTTATAACTGGCCCAAATTGGGACCAAATTTTTTTATAATATTGTAGATGTTATTCTTATATAGAGTATTCTTAAATAGTGATTTTACTGTACATTGTAATTTTAATAGTAAATGTTTACTAAATTTTTGTGAAAAAACTTAATTTTTGATGTAACGCCTCCAAAATAGGTATACATCACCCATTCTGAGTCGCCAAATATATGGTACATAATACAAATATAAACTTAAATATACAGCATGAGCTGTGAGTTTTAATACAAATATTGTCTTCTAGACAGTATTCAAACTCAAAATAAGTGCTCAATACATTTATTATCACACTATTTCACAGAATAGTGAGGACTACTAATGCAAACATCTGGACCGTCACTTTGTTTCTCGACTAGTCCCAGCTATATTCTCATTTTCTGAAGAGAACAATGAAAGCAAATGGGTGAGCTCAACTAGCCCAGTAAGAAATATTATGACTAAGATAATGCAGAATAAATTATCGTTAGCCTTCAACAGTGTTAAATTGATAAAATATAATAAACATCAAGTTTAACTGCAGAGGAACAAGCAATCCATTAGAAGAGTCAAGTAAAGCATGATATCTACTATCTTCTATGATTTAAAGTTATCACCAATTTTGTAAGACCCTGAATTTTATGAAATGAAAGTATTCAATTTTCTTATAATTATTATTTTATTTCGTAAATGGTTAAATTGATAAAAGGTTAAAGTTAAGGGTGATATGTGAAATTTTTTGCAAAGTATGCAAGTTGTTATAAAATATTTGTTTGGTCGGAGAATATTCTTTTCGTAGGAGAATATTCGTACAACGGCACAATCATTGGTGGACCCCACAACGGAAGTATTGTCATAGTAAGAAAATGACAGAATTATCTTTTTATAAAAATAACGGCGAAAGTGTTATCGTTAAAACTGTTGAACTACTCGGTAGTAAAATTACAGTAATACGCGTGGTTGCATAGTAACACACAGTATTGATTATTGATGCTTACGTAAGAAGTCACTCAGTTATACTCAATTATTGCTACAATAATTGCTACATCATATCTCTCATATTATTGATTCAATTATTGTTACAGTATCATCTTCATAATATGTTATATTATTAAATCAATAATTGAGATGACAAAGTTATTCATAATACTATTTGCAATATTGACAATGTCCAGAAGTTCTGTCAAGGAGAGGTTTGGTCACCTAATTGCGCGCCAATAAGGAGAAATCCTTATCGAAAAGTCCCCTCTTTCTTGGGAACGACCTGGTTGTTAAATATTATGAATTATAATATTAATGATGAATAAATTCGCATTGATTAAAGATGAAATTGATAGTTCCATTGTGTTGGAATTATTAGTGTTAGTGAAAATTGACATTTATTTCAATAATAATTGATGTCTGGAGGTTATATTGACCAATCGGGTAATTAACCGGATAAATGAGTAATTAATTGTTATTAATTCACATGCTTATAACTATGTGTTCACATGTGTGTACTATTGATTCACATGATTTACTATTAAAGGAGTTGGTGCAAGATTGATAATACTTGCATGACTAAATTAAAAATGGAGGTATAGTTGAAGGTACTATACTGTAATTAGTTTTTTTTCACATGATTATACTTTTGAGTCACATGAATGAACTAATAATTCACATGATTTACTATTAGGAAAGTTGGTGCAAGATTGATAATTCTTGCATGACTAAATTAAAAATGGAGGTATAGTGGAAGGTATTATACTGTAATTAGTTTTTTTCACATGATTATACTATTGAGTCACATGAATGAACTATTAATTCACATGATTTACTATTAGAGAAGGTGGTGCAAGATTGATAATACTTGCAGGACTAAATTAAATATGAAGAAAAAAAGGGAGGTTTATACTGTAATATTTTGAGCCCCAAAATGTGCAATTATTGAAACTATATTTTTCTATAAATAGAAGCTCATTCTTCCTTCATTTCTCACCAATTCACTAAGTCTCACAAAAGCAATTATTATAGAGAGAAATTATAGAGAAAAAGAAGAAGAGAAGTCTGCTACCTCACTATTCCAGTATCCAGTTTCTTCTAAGGTAAGGGGTATTATTTCTTTCAATATTCGTAAGGGTTGTTATACCATTCTTTATTATTACATTGGAATAAACTTTATGCATCTTTGTCTATCGCATGCTCGGTGAATTCTTTTGTTATTCCATTCTTTATTATTACATTGGAATAACTTTATACATGTGGATTACCGCATGCATGGTGAATGATCCTTCGTATTCATTCCTTATTAAAATGTGGAAATGATCTGTCTACGTGGATTACCGCATGGTGGGCGAAAATCCATTTGCAATTTTATATATTCTATTATACTCAGTTGGTTAAAGTTTTGGCTTCTATACTCCATAAAATTAGTAGAATATCCTGAATATTTGCGCTTCATCCAGTATCTTTTCATGGAAATATTCTTCTGAATATTCTTGAATTTTACTCCACAAAGCGGTATCATGTTGACAATTTGGACGTTATTGATTTCTGGATAAATTAAATTATAAATCTTTAAAATTTATCCTTGAACTTGTTTTATTAAATTATTATGTCATTGTCATCATCCTCATGCTTATATTGTGATGAAAGTCATCTTTAGCTTACGTATGTATAGATGGACTTGGTATGATTATGACCGAGGATTTTTGGTATAATCATGGCTTAGTAATGTAATGACGAATGATGTGGTGAAAGTCCTTATTGGCTGTAGTTCATTGATGGACAGTTGTGGTATGATTATGACCAAGGATTATTCGGTATAATCATGACCATTGATGATTACATGAATATCCTTGGCCGTGATGTAGGGATGATTTGATTTTATTTGTTAAGCTGAGTCTCAGCGATAAAGTTGATGAAAGACTTTTTAAATCATAGAAGATAATAGATTTTATTGTAAGACCCCAACTTTTATGAATAAAGATGACTTTTCAATAAATATCATTTTTTGAATATTATGGAGTAAATTTGATATAATGTTATTGTGACGCCCCCAAAATAGGTATACATCACTCATTCTGAGTCGCCAAATACATGGTACAAAACAACTACAACTTTTATTATTACAATTGTCGTGCATAATACGACAACACACATGCTGTGAGTTTAAATACAAATATTGTCTTCTAGACAATATCCACACCCAAATAAGTCATCTTTATATTTATTGATACACTATTTTACAAAAATAGTGAGGACTGCTAAAACAACTGTCTAGGACCATCACTCTTTATCCCGACTAGTTCCTGCTATATTCTCACCTCTTGAGAAGAAAATGGAACAAAAAGGAAAAGGGTGAGCTCAACTAGCCCAGTAAAGAATATCATGACTAAGATAAAGAACAACAATTTATCGTTAGCCTTCAACAAATCTGATAAAATATAAAGGACAACCAGTTTTAGATCAATATTCGCAGCGAAAATAACAATTCATTAGAAATGTTAAGTAGAGAATAAAATCTAATATCATCTATGAATTTAAAAGTCCATCATCAATATTTTATCCCTATAACATCAATCAATATACATCTTGCATCAATTATTCATCTTTGCACTACGGGCCAAAGATATTCATTTGTATCACCAGTTGGTCATGTTCATCTCAACACTTGTTCATCTTTGGACTACGGGTCAAAGATATTCATCAAGTAATCATTCATCTTTGCACTACGGGCCAAAGATATTCATCAAGTATCACCATTAAAGACTGAGGATGATGAAAAATATTTTAGAGAACGAATTCAGTGAGATAGAAGAACAAAGATTAGGATTTTGTACTTTAGATGAACCAAGTTTAAAAACGCTCCATAATAAACCATAGTAAAGATAAAAACATGGATTCAATTTCAAGAATAAGGGTCATAACAGATAACTTGAAAGGAAGAAAAAAAAATAATTTTTTTTCTTTTGTGAAGCGATGCCGTGAAGCGATGCAAGTGAGCAGATTGCACGTGAATGATTGTGAATAAATGAAACGATAACTATGAACAGTACCCATGAACAATACACGTGAACAGTAACTATAAAAAGTACCCGGTCATGAAAAGTTCCAAATTTGATTAAAAGTTCAGACCAATATTCCTATGAAATGATATTAGATGAAGCGAAATTTTAATCATTTTAGGAATTATAGAAGCAATACTTACCATAGTAAGTTCAAATTTAGGAATACAAGATGAAATAATATTGCTCACGTAATATGGAGTACGAAAGAAAATAATATTTCTAACGAGTATTGCAATAAAATAATATCCTTTACCTTGGTAAAAACTGGATTTGACTGGAGAAAATCTTGCAGAAAAACTACGCTCAAAGTATTCTTATACTCAAGAAAACTCACAATACTTTAGAATAAGAATTTCTGAATTGAAAGTGGTGTATTGAGGAAGGAGGGGTTACCCCCTATTTATAGTAAAACCTCGAAGAAAAAAAAATAGATGAATCAGCCTACTCTGCCAAACTTCTACCTAACTCCCTTTTTTTTCCAAGGTTGGGGCTACTTTTTGAAAACAAATTGCAGAGCCTTTGCAGGAGAAATTGCAATGTCTACTTTCCTTTTCTTGTTTTTTTCTTTCTTTGCCTGCAAATTCTTATCAGCAAGGTCCACCAAACTTGACAAAAAAATAAATGCTTGCAGAAAGCTTCCACCCACCAATTATTCCACCAACCATTTTCAAAGTTACAACCTACTTTTCCTTTGAAAACAAGTATTCATATTAATTTGCTTACTTTCATTCTAATTACCACATGCTTATATATTATAATAATATTATTAAACAATTATAATATATTATAATAATATAATTGAATGAATATTTTATCAGAAATTGTAATTCCACAAAAATATGCCAAACTTTCAACAATAATTTCATGCTAAAATTCCTTCATTTATATCCACATAAAATAAATATTTCCTTATCATATAAATCAATAATTAATTATTCATAAATAATATTACAAAATCACAATAATGATAACGGTAGTTCCGAGAAAGAGGGCTTTCAGATAAGGATTTTCTTCTTCTTGGCAAGCAATTAGGAGACCAAACCTCTCCTTGACAGAACTTTTTAGACATTGCCAATAATGTTATCTAATAATATTATTCAAATAATATGAATTATTGATCTGATAATGGGAAATACTATGCAATGACAATTATTGAAACAACAATAATATAAAATATCAACGCAGCAATTATTGAATCAATAAAATAAAATATTGAACAGTAATTACTGTAACAATTATTGAGTAGTGCCTTCTTACGTAAGAATCAATAATTCAAAATCATGTGCAATACTGGTAGTATCTTCTTTGTACAACCATGCATATCACTATTTTTTAACCACCGGGTAATCTAACAGTGTTAACGATAACAATTATGCCGTTATTTATAAAAACTCAAATTTATCATTTTCTTCATCCGACCGTTAGTCTGTTATGGACCCACAATTGACTGCGCCATCGTACAAATATTCCCGACAAAAAGAATATTCCACGACCAAACGAATATTCCCCGACAACAATGATTATTTTATAACCACTTGCTTATTTTGTAAAATTTGCTCATTTCACTCATAATCAAAGTATTATATCAATTAACACCTTTTGATTTCAAAATAATGAATATAGGAAATTCAATTTTATTTTAAAAAAAAAAAGTTGGGGTCTTACAACCTCTCCTCCTTATGAAATTTCGTCCTCGAAATTGACGTACATACCTGGAATGTCAAAAGGTGAAGGTACCTTGATTTCATTTCTGATTCCAACTCCCAGGTCATTTCCTCAACAACATGGTTCCTCCACAAAACCTTGACTTGTGGTATAACCTTTGTTCGTAGGACATGCTCTTTCTTGTCCAATATCTTGACAGGTACCTCCTCATACGTTAAATCTTCGGTTATCTCGTCTAGTTCTAACGCAATAATGTGGTTTGGGTCTTTCACATACTTACGAAGCATAGATATATGAAAAACATTATAAACATGAGACATGCTTGGAGGTAATGCGAGTCTATAAGCCACATTTTTTATTCAGTCAAGAATCTCAAATGGACCAACAAATCGTGGATTGAGCTTTCCTCTCTTCCCAAATCTTATAACTCCCTTCCATGGAGCAATACGTAACAGTACATGATCTCCAATATTAAATTCCACATCCTTTCGATGAAGATCAGCATAACTCTTTTGTCGATCTTGTGAGGTCTTTATACGTTGCTGGATCATTTGAATCTTTTCTGTAGTCATGCGTACTAATTCTGGTCCTAACAACGTTGCTTCACCCACCTCATCCCACTATACTGGAGAGCAACACTTTCATTCATATAATGCTTTAAATGGAGCCACACCTATACTTCTTTGATAACTGTTGTTGTAGGAGAATTCCACCAATGACAAGTACTTATCCCAACTTCCCTTGAAATCTAGGACACATAGTCTTAATAGATCTTCAAGGGTTTGAATAGTCCTTTCCGATTGTCCGTCCGTTTGAGGATGGTATGCCGAACTGAATCGTAAATCCGTGCCCATAGCCTTCGCAAGCTAACCCAAAATCGTGAAGTGAATCTTGGGTCAAGATCCGAAACTATGGATCTTTGGCATGCCATGCAATCTCACAATCTCATTCACGTATATACGAGCAAGACGTTTAAGGGAAAAAGTCTCACGTATAGGCAAGAAATGAGCAGACTTGGTTAATCTATCAATAATAACCCAAATCGCATCTATGCCTTGAGAAACTTTGGGAAGACTTGTAACGAAATCCATGGTAATGTGTTCTTACTTCCATTCCGGAATCTCAAGTGGTTGCAATGGACCTTTTGGCACTTGATGCTCTGCCTTTACACGTTGATAAGTTAAACACCTCGAGATAAACTCCGCGATCTCTCTCTTCATATTGCTCCACCAAAATGTATGTCGAAGATCGTGATACATTTTGGTACTCCCAGGATGGATTGCAAATGGTGTATTGTGTGCCTCCATCATGATTCTATGCTTTAAGTCAGAGTCGTTAGGAACACAAAGTCTGGAGTTGACTCGAAGTATTCCTTCTTCATCGATTCTTGCTTCTGGAATATCACCTTCTTGCACTTTCTTCTTCATACGCATCAGCTCCAGGTCTGTTGCTTGAGCAGCTTTAACTCTATCGATTAAAGTTGGTTCTACTCGTATGTTTGCCATCATCACATGGGTCCCTGGAGTCTTTAACTCTATCTCCATCCTTTGTAAGTCGTACAGAATGGGCCTTTGTGTTAACAACATTGCACTCGTACCCGCATATGATTTTCTACTCAATGCGTCAACTACAACGTTTGCTTTTCCAGGATGATATTTAATGTTATGGTCGTAATCTTTCAACAACTCGAGCCAACGTCGTTGCCGCATGTTGAGTTCTTTTTGGGTGAAGAAATATTTGAGGCTTTTATGATCCGTATAAATCTCCACTTTCTCCCCATACAGGTAGTGTCTCCAGATTTTCAACGCAAAAACGACTGCTGCTAACTCCAGATCATGAGTAGGATAATTTCTCGCATATTCTTTGAGTTGTCGCTAGGCATAGGCTATGAATTTTCCATGTTGCATGAGAACACATCCTAACCCTTTGCCTGAAGCATCGCTGTAGATAACAAATCCATCCGAACTAGATGGTATTTTCAGAACAGGTGCCGAAATGAGTCTCCTCTTAAGCTCTTGGAAACTCTTCTCGCATTCCTCGCTCCATACGAATTTTGTATCTTTCCGAGTTAGCTGAGTTAATGGAGTAGAGATTCAAGAAAATCCTTCCACGAATCTCCGATAATAACCAGCTAAGCCTAGAAAGCTACATACTTCGGTCACCGACTTCGATTGCTCCCAAATTTGTATTGCTTCAATCTTCGCCGGGTCAACAGATACTCCACGTTTTGACACCACGTGCCCAAGGAATGCTACTTCCTCAAGCCAGAACTCGCATTTCTTCAGCTTGACATATAGCTTGTTGTCACGAAGTCTTTGAAGTACCAGCTTCAAATGGTGCTCATGATCTTCACGGCTTTTGGAATAGATGAGGATGTCATCAATAAAGACAACAACGAACTAATCCAAATATTCCTTGAATACACGGTTCATCATATCTATGAAAGCAGCAGGGGCATTAGTCAATCCAAAAGACATGACTAAGAATTCATAATGCTCGTCATCAGGAGTTTCAAGGCGATCTTGGAATATCCTCAGTTTTAATCTTCAGCTGATGATATCCAGAACGAAGATTGATCTTTGAAAAGATTTGTGCTCCTTGCAACTGGTCAAACAAATCATCAATGCGAGGTAGTGGATACCTATTCTTGATAGTAACATGATTCAATTCTCGGTAGTCAATACAAAGTCGCATACTCCCGTCTTTCTTCTTTACAAATAAAACAGGAGCACCCCAAGGAGATGTACTAGGAAGAATAAAACCGGTGTCTAACAATTCCTGTAGTTGGACTTTTAACTCCTTAAGTTCAATAGGAGCCATTCGATATGGGGTTTTAGAAATGGGCTTTGTACCCGGTTCAAGATCAATAAAGAATTCAACTTCACGTTACGGGGTAGACCGGGAAGTTCTTGAGAAATCGTCGGAAATTCATTAACAACAGGAATATTATTCAAATCTGACGTGTTTTTGTTCAAGTCCATAATATGGGCTAAGAAAGCTTGACATCCATTTTTCAATAAACGAATAGCTTTATGGCTTGATATGACAGTGACTGATTTTAGTGGTTTAGTTGCTTGAATTCGTATAACAGGTTGGTTAGGAATATAAAAACTAACAACCTTACGAAAACAATCAATTTTGGCATGATGAGTGGTTAACTAATCAATTCCTAAAATCACATCAAAAGCAAGTATCTTTAAAGAGATAAGATCAATAGGTAATGTGATGGTGCCAACTTGGATCAAGCAAGATTTATAAACTGTAGATGTAACGAAGGTTTCACCCAATGGAGTTTCAACAGATAAGTTAAAGTCCAATTTCTCTGGAGTCAAGTTTAAACGTTGAACACAAGCAGGAGAGATAAAAGAATGGGTAGAACCGATATCTAGTAAGGTATAAACTTCACAAGAGTTCAAGATTAGCTTACCCGTGGTCACCTCGTTCGGGTTTCTTGCGTTTTGGCCAGTCACAACAAATGCCCTCCCTTGAACCACCGACTTTGTTTTGTCCGTAGTCGCCTTTGGTCTTGCTTAGTCCCGATTGGACTTGACTTAGCTACAAGACAAAATCGGGCTATATGACCGTCTTTTTTATGCAATTGAAATACACCTTGGAAGGTTTGTGAGCAGTTTGGACTTATGTGTCCCTCTCTCGCGTGATTCTCTGTAGCATCTAACCGCGGCGGCCGTTCTCCTCCCTAGAATTTGTTCTTTGGTTCTCCATCTTGATGTCTTCCCATCATTGTTGAATCTCTTCTTTTTGAAATTTTCACTTGACCCACCTCTCTTATTATCATGGCCACGATTACCACCCGAGTGGTTACCACTTTTGTCAAGTATTTTCCTCCTCTTTGGTTATCATCGCTCAGACGATCGCATGTCAATAGTATGACCACAGTCGTGGTCCTTGGTTGAACATATTCATTATCACACTCTAATAATTGAGCCCTGTTTACAACATCTGAATATAAAGAAAATTTATGAGAGATAAGATATTGCCGAATCTCGGGTTTTAGACCTCTCAGAAACATCCGCGTCATTCATTCCTCATTCTCTACCAAATGAGGTGTAAACCTGGATAACTCTGCGAACCTTGCCTCGTACTGGGACACCGTCATGTTGTTTTGTTCCAGTCTAATAAACTCTACCTCCTTCATATGATGAATACTTTCAGGAAAGTACTTGTCGTTGAACAGTTTCTGAAATCTTTCCCAAGACATATTGAGTGCGGCTGGCTGGGTGCACTTCACAGATTCCCACCAGTAATCTGCCTCACCACGGAACATAAAGGTGGCGAATGAAACCTTCAGTTCTTTCGTGCATCCCAAGACATCGAATATCTTGGTAATTTGCTTTACCCACGTTTCAGCCATAATTGGATCTAGCTTTCCCCAGAAATCTGGTGGTCCCAACTCCTTGAACTGCTGGCCGTGACAAACCGTGCGTTGCTATCATTTCCACCCGTATTTTGTACACGAGTCTCCCTCGTCTGATTTTTCATGAACTGTAAAAAGCTCCTAAACATTCCATCATTTATCGTTTGCTTGGTAGTGTTGTTTACAGGAGGAATATTGCCTTCCTGTTTCACGTTCTCTTGGTTGGTGATTGATGGTTGTTCCACAGTCTCATAGACTCCATTGTTAATGTTCTCAGCTGCCATACTTAAAAACTGCCATAAAAAAAGGGTTAATTAAACAAATTAACATATCACATAATATCCCTATATTATGACCGACCAACAAAATAATCTTAGGTAGGACACACTAGCGAAGGATTTACTCATCTCTCCCCTCCTAGTTCTATTCCCCGATCTCCGCCAGAGACCATATCCCTAAGCTCTAATACCAACTGTGACACCCCCAAAATAGGTATACATCACCCATTCTGAGTCGCCAAATACATGGTACAAAACAACTACAACTTTTATTATTACAATTGTGGGTAAAATCGACAACACACACGTCTTGTGAGTTTAAATACAAATATTGTCTTCTAGACAATATCCACACCCAAATAAGTCCTCTTTATATTTATTGATACACTATTTTACAAAAATAGTAAGGACTGCTAAAACAACTGTCTAGGACCATCACTCTTTACCCCGACTGGTTCCTGCTATATTCTCACCTCTTGAGAAGAAAAATGGAACAAAAAGGAAAAGGGTGAGCTCAACTAGCCCAGTAAAGAATATTATGACTAAGATAAAGAACAACAATTTATCGTTTGCCTTCAACAAATCAGATAAAATATAATGGACAACCAATTTTAGATCAATATTCGCAGCGAAAATAACAATTCATTAGAAATGTTAAGTAGAGAATCAAATCTACTATCGTCTATGAATTTAAAAGTCCATCATCAATATTTTATCCCTGTAACATTAATCAATATACATCTTGCATCAATTATTCATCTTTGCACTACGGGCCAAAGATATTCATTTGTATCACCAGTTTGTCATGTTCATCTCAACACCTGTTCATCTTTGCACTACGGGCCAAAGATATTCATCAAGTATCACCATTAAAGACTGAGGATGATGAAAAATATTTTAGAGAACGAATTCAGTGAGATAGAAGAACAAAGATTAGGATTTCGTACTTTAGATTAACCAAGTTCAAAAACGCTCCATAATAAACCATAGTGAAGATAAAAACATGGATTCAATTTCAAGAATAAGGATCACAACAGATAACTTGAAAGGAAGAAAAAAAAAAAAAAATTCTTTTGTGAACAATGCAAGTGAATAGTACTGTGAGCGATTACTCGTGAGCGATAACTATAAAACGAGTACCCATGAATAATAAGCTGTGAATAATAGCAAGTGAGCGATGCAAGTGAACGATAGCGTGAAAAGTACCCGGTCATGAAAAGTTCCAAATTTGATTAAAAGTTCATACCAATATTCCTATGAAATGATATTAGATGAAGCGAAATTTTTAATCATTTCAGGAATTATAGAAGCAATACTTACCATAGTAAGTTCAAATTTAGGAATACGAGATGAAATAATATTGCTCACGTAATACGGAGTATGAAAGAAAATAATATTTCTCATAAGTATTGCAATAAAATAATATCCTTTACCTTGGTAGAAACTGGATTTGACTGGAGAAAATCTTACAGAAAAACTACGCTCAAAGTATTCTTATACTCAAGAAAACTCACAATACTTTAGAATAAGAATTTCTGAATTGAAAGTGGTGTGCTGAGGAAGGAGGGGTTACCCCCTATTTATAGTAAAACTTCAGAGAAAAAAAAAATAGATGAACCAACCTACTCTGCCAAACTTCTACCTAACTCCCTTTTTTTTCCAAGGTTTGGGCTACTTTTTGAAAACAAGTTGATTAGTGTTAATGATAAATAAGTTCGCGTTGATTAAAGGTGAAATTGATAGTTCCATTGTGTTGGAATTATTAGTGTTAGTGAAAATCTACATTTATTTCGATAATAATTGATGTCTTGAGGTTATATTGACCAATCGGGTAATTAACCAGATAAATGAGTAATTAATTGCTATTAATTCACATGCTTATAACTATGTGTTCACATGTGTGTACTATTGATTTCACATGATTTACTATTAGAGGAGTTGGTGCAAGATTGATAATACTTGCATAACTAAATTAAAAATGGAGGTATAGTTGAAGGTACTATACTGTAATTAGTTTTTTTCACATGATTATACTTTTGAGTCACATGAATGAACTAATAATTCACATGATTTACTATTAGGGGAGTTGGTGCAAGATTGATAATACTTGCATGACTAAATTAAAAATGGAGGTATAGTGGAAGGTACTATACTGTAATTAGTTTTTTCACATGATTATACTATTGAGTCACATGAATGAACTATTAATTCACATGATTTACTATTAGAGAAGGTGGTGCAAGATTGATAATACTTGCAGGACTAAATTAAATATGAAAAAAAGGGAGATATTATACTGTAATATTTTGAGCCCCAAAATGTGCAATTATTGAAACTATATTTTCCTATAAATAGAAGCTCATTCTTCCTTCATTTCTCACCAATTCACTAAGTCTCACAAGAGCAATTATTATAGAGAGAAATTATAGAGAGAAAGAAGAAGAGAAGTCTGCTACCTCACTATTCCAGTATCCAGTTTCTTCTAAGGTAAGGGGTATTATTTCTTTCAATATTCGTAAGGGTTGTTATACCATTCTTTATTATTACATTGGAATAACTTCGTCTGCATGCGGTCTATCGTATATGCTGGTGAATTCTTACGTTATTCTATTCTTTATTATTATGTTGGAGTAACACATGTCATGCGATCTATCGCATGCTGGTGAATTCTTACATTATTCCATTCTTTATTATTACATTGGAATAACTTTATCTATGTGCATTACACGCATACATGGTGAATGATCCTTGAATTCATTCCTTATTAAAATATGGAAATGATCTCATCTACGTGGATTACCGCATGGTGGCGAAAATCCATTTAGATTTCATATATTCTATTATACTCGATTGGTTAAAGTTTTGGCTTCTATACTCCATAAAATTAGTAGAATATCACGAATATTTGCGCTTCATCCGAGATCTTTTCATGGAAATATTCTTCTGAATATTCTTGAATTTTACTCCACAAAGCGGTATCATGTTGACAATTTGGACGTTATTGATTTCTGGATAAATTAAATTATAAATCTTTAAAATTTATCCTTGAACTTGTTTTATTAAATTATTATGTCATTGTCGTCATCCTCATGCTTATATTGTGATGAAAGTCATCTTTAGCTTACGTGCATAGATGGACTTGGTATGATTATGACCAGGGATTTTTTGGTATAATCATGACCGTAATGTGACGAATGATGTGGTGAAAGTCCTTATTGGCCTGTAGTTCATTGATGGAAAGTTGTGGTATGATTATGACCAGGGATTATTCGGTATAATCATGACCATTGATGATTACATGAATATCCTTGGCCGTGATGTAGGGATGATTCGATTTTATTTGTTAAGCTGAGTCTCAGCGATAAAGTTGATGAAAGACTTTTTAAATCATAGAAGATAGTAGATTTTATTGTAAGACCCCAACTTTTATGAATAAAGATGACTTTTCAATAAATATCATTTTTTGAATATTATGGAGTAAATTTGATATAATGTTATTGTGACGTCCCCAAAATAGGTATACATCACCCATTCTGAGTCGCCAAATACATGGTACAAAACAACTATAACTTTTATTATTACAATTGTCGTGCATAATACGACAACACACATGCTGTGAGTTTAAATACAATTATTGTCTTCTAGACAAAATCCACACCCAAATAAGTCCTCTTTATATTTATTGATACACTATTTTACAAAAATAGTGAGGACTGCTAAAACAACTGTCTAGGACCATCACTCTTTACCCCTACTGGTTCTTGCTATATTCTCACCTCCTGAGAAGAAAAATGGAACAAAAAGGAAGAGGGTGAGCTCAACTAGCCTAGTAAAAAATATTATGACTAAGATAAAGAACAACAATTTATCGTTAGCCTTCAACAAATCAGATAAAATATAATGGACAACCAGTTTTAGATCAATATTCGCAGCGAAAATAACAATTCATTAGAAATGTTAAGTAGAGAATCAAATCTACTATCATCTATGAATTTAAAAGTCCATCATCAATATTTTATCCCTGTAACATCAATCAATATACATCTTGCATCAATTATTCATCTTTGCACTACGGGCCAAAGATATTCATTTGTATCACCAGTTGGTCATGTTCATCTCAACACATGTGCATCTTTGCACTACGGGCCAAAGATATTCATCAAGTATCACCATTAAAGACTGAGGATGATGAAAAATATTTTAGAGAACGAATTCAGTGAGATAGAAGAACAAAGATTAGGATTTTGTACTTTAGATGAACCAAGTTCAAAAACGCTCCATAATAAACCATAGTGAAGATAAAAACATAGATTCAATTTCAAGAATAAGGGTCAAAACAGATAACTTTAAAGTAAGAAAAAAATATATTTTTTTCTTTTGTGATAAACGACCAAGTGAGCGATTGCACTGTGAGCGATACTTCGTGAAGCGAGAACTATGAAACGATACCCATGAACATTAGTGAGCGAATAAAGATTCGTGAGCGAATAACTATAAAAGTAATACCGGTCATAAAAAGTTCCAAATTTGATTAAAAGTTCAGACCAATATTCCTATGAAATGATATTAGATGAAGCGAAATTTTTAATCATTTCAGGAATTATTGAAGCAATACTTACCATAGTAAGTTCAAATTTAGGAATACAAGATAAAATAATATTGCTCACGTAATATGGAGTACGAAAGAAAATAATATTTCTAACGAGTATTGCAATAAAATAATATCCTTTACCTTGGTAAAAGCTGGATTTGATTTGGAGAAAATCTTGCGAAAAAAACTATTTCAAAGTATTCTTATACTCAAGAAAACTCACAATACTTTAGAATAAGAATTTCTGAATTGAAAGTGGTGTATTGAGGAAGGAGGGGTTACCCCCTATTTATAGTAAAACCTCAAAGAAAAAAAAATAGATGAATCAGCCTACTCTGCCAAACTTCTACCTAACTCCCTTTTTTTTCCAAGGTTGGGGCTACTTTTTGAAAACAAATTGCAGAGCCTTTGCAGGAGAAATTGCAATGCCTACTTTCCTTTTCTTGTTTTTTTCTTTCTTTGCCTGCAAATTCTTATCGGCAAGGCCCACCAAACTTGAAAAAAAAAATAAAACGCTTGCAAAAAGCTTCCACCCACAAATTATTCCACCAACCATTTTCAAAGTTACAACCTACTTTTCCTTTGAAAACAAGTATTCATAATAATTTGCTTATTTCCGTTCTAATTACCACATGCTTATATATTATAATAATATTATTAAACAATTATAATATATTATAATAATATATTTGAATGAATATTTTATCAGAAATTGTAATTCCACAAAAATATGCCAAACTTTCAACAATAATTTTATGCTAAAATTCCTTCATTTATATCCACATAAAATAAATATTTCCTTATCATATAAATCAATAATTAATTATTCACAAATAATATTAGAGAATCACAATAATGACAACGGTAGTTCGAGGAAAGGGGGCTTTAGATAAGGATTTCTCCTTCTTGCCAAGCAATTAGGTGACCAAACCTCTCCTTGACAGAACTTTCTAGACATTGCCAATAATGTTATATAATAATATTATTCAAATAATATGAATTATTGATCTGATAATGAGAAATACTATGTAATGACAATTATTGAAACAACAATAATATAAAATATCAACGCAGTAATTATTGAATCAATAAAATAAAATATTGAACAGTAATTACTGTAACAATTATTGAGTAGTGCCTTCTTACATAAGAATCAATAATTCAAAAATACTGTGCAATACCGTGTGCTACTGTGCAACCACGCGTATTACTATTTTTTAACCCCCGGGTAATCTAACAGTGTTAACGATAACAATTACGTCGTTATTTGTAAAAACTCAAATTTGTCGTTTTCTTTATCCGACCGTTATTCTGTTATGAGCCCATAATTGACTGCGCCGTCATACGAATATTCCCGACAAAAAGAATATTCCACGACCAAACGAATATTCCCCGACAACAGTGATTATTTTATAACCACTTGCTTATTTTGTAAAATTTGCACATTTCACCCATAATCAAAGTATTATATCAATTAACACCTTTTGATTCCAAAATAATGAATATAGGAAATTCAATTTTATTTATAGAAAAAAAAAAGTTGGGGTCTTACAGTTATAGTTGTGGGTAATATATAGAAATTTTGAAAAGTGTGTAAGTTGTTATATAATATTCGGGGAATATTCGTTATAACAAGGAATATTCATACGACGGCACAATCATTGGTGGACCCCACAAATGAAATTATTATCGATTGAAAAACGACAAAAATATTTTTTATGAAAATAACTATGAAATTTTACCATTAAGCTGTTGAAACACGCGGTGTTAAAAATACAATAATATCTGGCATAGTTGCGTAGTAGCCTGCACAGATTGATTATTGATGCTTACGTGAGAAGTTACTCGGGTTTTGTTCAATTATTACTACATGATAATTGTTGCATAGTATCATCTCATGTTATTTGATTCAATTATTATCGATATTTTATATATTATTAAATCAATAATTGAGATAACAAAGTTATTAATATTATTATTTGCAATATTAACGATGTCTGAAGTTACGCTAAAGAGAGGTTTGGTCACCTAATTGCGCATTCAATAGGAGAAATCCTTATTGGAAAGCCCCCTACTCTCAGGAAACGACACTGGTCGATTAATATTGTGAATTATAATAATGATGATAAATGTTATTAAATATATTGAGGTGTCTTTTTATGAAGTCACGGAAGTTTATATATATATATATATATATATATATATATATATATATATATATTATATAAATTTTGTTTTATTAGTATTATTAATGTAATAAAATGAAAAGCTTTTTATATAAAATAGAATACTTTTATAAAGTTATTTATTTTATTAGACAATAATTAGAATATATTATATTTTATTATGCATAGTGTTTTTATAGTGCTGCGTATAGTAAAATCTTTTTATATAAAAATGAATACTTATATAAAGTTATTTGTTTTATTAGACAATAATTAAAATATAATATATTTTATTATGCATAGTGTTTGCATAAGTACTTGCATAGTATTTGTATAGTAAAATCTTTTTATATAAAAGCAGAATACTTTTATAAAGTTAATTATTTTATTAGATTTTAAATAAAATATATATATATATATATATTATATTTTATTGCATAGTATCCTTTCTATTTTCCTATACATAGGATGCTCAGTTAGAATTGAAATCACACCAGAAGTTCAGAGAATTCTTCTTCTATAATCTTGAGCGTATTTCTTTAGAGTTTAGGAAAACTTTGAGCGTATTGCAAGTTTTCTTCAAGTATATCCCATACTACCCGTGAGTGAGTACTCTTCTTTATAAGGTAAGGGTATTATTTCTTTCATATTCATGAAGAGAACTTACATTATTCCATTCTTTATTATTACATTGGAATAACTTTGTATATCAATCCGCATACATGATGAAATTCTTACATTATTCCATTCCTTATTATTCATTGGAATAACTTTGTATATACAATCACCGCATACATGGTGAAATTCTTCTATTATTCCATTCTTTATTATTACATTTGGAATATCCTATCTGCATGCGTATTATGTATGACTGGTTCCATTATTTATTATTACATTGGAATAAACACATGCATGCGATCTATCGCATGCACAGTGAAGTCTTTAGTAATTCTATTCTCTATTATTACATTTGGAATATCACATGCATGCGTTACGCATGACTCGGGTTCCATTATTTATTATTACGTTAGAATATCTTGTGCGTGCGTTACGCATGACACGGTTCTATTATTTTTATTACATTTGGAATAACACATGCATGCGATCTATCGCATGCATGGTGAATTCTTACATTATTCCATTCTTTATTATTCTATTGGAATAATATGTCTATGTGGATTACCACATGCATGGTGAATGACCTTCGTATTCATTTCTTATTAAATTGTGGAAATGATGCATCTACGTGGATTACCGCATGGCGGGTGAAAATCCATTTATTGTCACACTAATTAACAGAATAGTGAGGACTACTAATGCTATCATCTGGACCGTCACTCCGTTCCCCGACTAGTCCCGGCTACGTTCTCATTTCCTGAAGAGACAATAAAAGAAAGGGTGAGCTCAACTAGCCCAGTAAGAAATATTATAATTAAGATAATGCCGAATAAATTATACTTAGCCTTCAACAATGTTAAACTGATAAAATACAATAGACATCAAGTTTAACTGCAGCGGAATAAGCAATCCATTAGAAGAGTCAAGTAGAGCATGATATCTACTATCTTCTATGATTTAAAATGTTTTCATCAATTTTTATCATTTGAGACTCGCTTTTAATAAATAAACCACATCATCGAGTCATCCCTGCACTACGGGCCAAGGATATTCATTAAATCATTAATGGTCATGACTATACCGAATAATCCCTAGTCATAATCATACCAAAAACTGTCCATCAATGCACTACAGGCCACTGAGGACTTTTACCACATCATTTACAACATTACAGGTCATGATTATACCGAATGATCCCTGGTCATAATCATACCAAGTTCACCTATGCACGTAAGCCAAAGATGACTTTTATCACAATATAAGCATGAGGATGATGACAATGATATAAGCATTAATCAAACGAAAACAAGGATAAATATTAAAGACTTTAAATTTATCCAAATATTATCAATCACTTAATAAACTCATCATCTAATATTATTAATATTATAACAATACGTTAATCACTTCTTAAACTTATAAACAATTTATTTCAATTGTTTACACTTTACCAAATAATGCATTTAATCATTCAAAAATGCCATACTCATAAAATTTTATCACCAATGATCAAATCCCTCATCAAAAATCTGCATGTACCCTATATTGGATTTTCAAGCCATAAAATCCTATTTTCCAATTTCATTACTTCACATAACATATTTAACTCATATGTTTGTAACTAAACTATTTTCACAAAAAATTACCAAATCAACTTATTATTTTTCTATCCATTGTCCAAATATATATACATAGTATTTTTTTATAATTTTTCAACTCCCTTAAGTATTTTTCAAAAATTAATTTCTAATTAATTCCTTAAGAAATTAGCTACCTCAAGTTTAACTCCAGAAATTCCCAAATCTTGGCAGGATCTTACACATGTTAACGTGAGCTTCCAGTTTAAATTTAATGGTCATCGGAGTTATAGAACTCTGGTTATAGCGTTTTTCGTCGGAAAAACCTAAATATTGAAATAGTCATAACTTGCTCATTTTAAGTCGGAATGAGCTCATTTTTGGACAGGAGGTACTTTATACCATGTATTTCCATGTCCCAAAAGGCCAGAATATTTCTCACTAATTAAGTGGCTGAAAATGCCCTTTTAAATTTCTGGGCAGTAGCTTTTTGGTACTTTGCAGTTTTTGACTCCTTTGCTAAAATCAGTCCATACAAAAATCTACAACACCTTTTCCAGTGATTCCACTTGAATAAGTTAGAAAACTCATAGATCTAACTCTAGAACTAGACCAAACTCAAAAATTCGAAATATAAAAGGAGATATGGTCAATTGAATTTCATGTTCCATTTTCACCAAAATCTGATTTTCAACCCTTTGTGATTTCTAAGAAACTTTCATGTTTTCACATAATAACCAACATAACTCATCATAATACTTACTAATACTACATATACCCATGATTTTTATCAGTCCAATGCTTTTATTATGACTTTCATCATAATCCACGTAAACAGATCATTTCCACAATTTAATAAGGAATGAATACAAATGATCCTTCACCATGCATGTGGTAATCCACATAGTCAGGTTGTTCCAACAGAATAATAAAGAATGGAATAACTGAAGAATTCACCATGCATGCGATAGATCACACAGACAGGTTATTCCCAACAGAATAATAAATAATGGAACCGGCCCGTGCGTAAGCGCGCGTACGAGGATATTAAGCGAATAATAAATAATGGAACGGTCATGCGAAGCGCTTGCAGACGGATATTCTGATAGAATAATAAAGAATGGAATAATAGAAGAATTTTACCATGTATGCGGTACTTCGCATAGACAGGTTATTCCAACATAATAATAAAGAATGGAATAACAGAAGAATTTCACCAAGTATAGGGTAGTCCGCATATACAGGGTTATTCCACCAGAATAAAAAAGAATGGAATAAAGAAGACTTCACCAGGCATGCAATAGACATCACTGAGACGAGGTTATTCTAACGAGAATAATAAATAATGAAACCGAAGTCATCGTAAGTAATACATGCACGACGGTGACATTCCAATAGAATAATAAAGAATGGAATAACAGAAGAATTTCACCATGTATGCGGTACTTCCCATATACAGGTTATTCCAACAGAATAATAAGGAATGGAATAACAGAAGTTCTCTTCATGAATACGAAAAAAATAATACCCCTTATGAGTATAACAAATAATATCCCTTACCTTATAAAGAAGAGTACTCCGACGGGTAGGGCGGGGATATACTTGAAGAAAACTTGCACTACGCTCAAATCTTTCTTAAACTCTAACGAAATACGCTCAAGTTTATATATAGAAAAGAATTCTCTGAATTTCTGGTGTGATTTCAATTCTAACTAAGCATCCTATTTATAGGAAAATAGAAAGGATATTATGCAATAAAATATAATATAAAATATATATATATATATATTATTTAAAATCTAATAAAACAATTAACTTTATAAAAGTATTCTGTTTTATATAAAAACCTTTTCTATTTTATTACATTAATAATACTAATAAAACAAAATTTATATATATATATATATATATATAAACTTCCGTTACTTCATAAAAAGACACCTCAATATATTTAACAACATTTATCATCATTATTATAATTCACAATATTAATCGACCAGGTCGTTCCCAGGAAAGAGGGGGCTTTCCAATAAGGATTTCTCCCTATTGGCACGCAATTAGGTGACCAAACCTCTACTTGGCAGAACTTCTAAACATCGTTAATATTGCAAATAATAATATTAATAACTTTGTTATCTCAATTATTGATTTAATAATATATAAAATATCGACAATAATTGAATCAAATAACATGAGATACTATGCAAGAATTATTGTAGCAATATTTGAACAAAACTGAGTGATTTCTCGCGTAAGCATCAATAATCAATATTGTATGCTACTATGCAACCACGCGTATTACTGTACTTTTACTACCGAATAATTCAACAGTTAATGGTAAAACTTCCGCCGTTATTTTCATAAAAATATTTTTGTTGTTTTCTTAATTCGACAATAATTCTGTTGTGGGGTCCACCAATGATTGTGCCGTCGTACGAATATTCCCTGTTAAAACGAATATTCCCCGACCAATCTTATATTATATAACAACTTGCATACTTTTCAAAATTTATAAATATTACTCACAACTATAGCATTATCTCAAATCCACACCATAATTTTGAAAAAAATATTTCGAGAAATTTAAATCTGTATTCATAAAATTTGGGGTCTCACATATACCTATTTTGGGGGCGTCACAGTTGGTATCAAAGCTTAGGGATATGATCCCTGGCTGAGATATGAGACAAGAACTAGGAGGGGAGAGACGGGGAATTCCTTCGCTAGTATGACCTACCTAAGTTTATTTGGTATTTAATTGGTCTGTCAGAGTATAGAGATAATATGTGATATGTTAATTAACCCTTGTTTTGTGGCAGTATTTGAAAATGGCATCCAAAAATATTGAGATAAGCAATGAAGCACATGAGACCGTTGAGTCACCAATGATTAATGCCCAGGGTAATGTGCAACAGGAAGGCAATAATCCTCATTAAAATAATATGCTGGATGAAATGGTGAGCGATGGGATGTTCGGAGGCTTTATGCAATTCATGCAACATCGGTGAGAGCGGCTCTCATCCAAAATGCAGGTGAAAACACTTGAAAACTCTCGGGGACGGTCACCACTAAGCGATTCAAGGCTGGGACCACCGGGAGTTTTTGGAGAGCCAAAACCACTTAAAGCGGAGACATGGATAAAAGCAGATCAACAAGATATTTGATGTCTTGGGATGCTACGAGGAACAAAAGGTTCCCTTTGCTACCTTCATGTTTGCGGGCAGAGTGATTCATTGGTGGGAATCGTAAAAGCGTGACTCAACTCGCCAGACCGAAGATGTCTTGGGAGAAGTTCCAAGAATTTTTCAACGATAAGTACTTTCCTGAAAGTATTCGTCACATGAAAGAGGTGGAGTTCATCAAGCTTGAGTAAAACAATATGACCGTGGCGCAGTATGAAGCTAAGTTTGCCGAGTTGTCTCGGCCACGTCCCACTTGGTTGATAATGAGGAGAGAATGACGCGGATGTTTCTAAGAGGTTTGGACCCGAGATACGTTAATACCTTATCTCTCATAAAGCGTGTTTGTATTCGAGATGTTGTGAATAGGGCTCGATTATTGGACCGCGATAATGAGTCAACCCAACCAAGAGAGAGTAATGACAAGTCGATAATACCGGTGGTGCTTGATCATCGAGCGGTGACAACAAACGTGGAGGAATCAACATGCGAAATGATAACTACTTCGGTGGTAATCATGGCCAAGACAATAGAGTGGAAAGTTCAAGAGAAGAAGGTTCACAAAAGATGGAAAGAGCGTCGGACACCAAAGACCCATTGTTAAGGAAGGAGAACGATCGACGGTCGTATGTTACAAATGTGGAGGGGAAGGACACATAAGTCCAAACTGCACGATGCAGTCCAAAACATGTTATAATTGTGGAAAAGAAGGTCACCTAGCCCAATTTTGTCGTGCACCAAAGTCAAGTCTAGCTGGGATGGAGGCATCCAAGGGTGTCCCAGATAAGAAAAAATCGGTAGTTTAAGGGAAAGCGTTTGTCGTAAACTCCCAAAAAGCGAGGAATCCGAACGAGGTGATCACGAGTAAGCTAATCATAAACTCTAGCGAAGTTTATACTTTATTTGATACCGGTTCTACCCATTCCTTTATTTCTCCTACTTGCGCTCAACGTTTAAATTTGACTCTGGAGAAATTAGACTTTGATTTATCTGTTGAAACTCCGTTGAGAGAAACCTTCATTACATCCACGGTTTATAAGTCTTGTTTGATTCAAATCGGTAACCACACGTTACCTGTTAATCTTATTTCTTTGAAAATACTTGCATTTGATGTGATTCTAGGGATTGATTGGTTAACTACTCATCATGCAAAAATTGATTATTTTCGTAAGGTTATTAGCTTTCATATTCTTAACCAACCTATTATGCGAATTCAAGCAACCAAACCATTAAAATCCAGCACTGTCATCTCAAGCCCATAAAGCTATTCGTTTATTGAAAAGCGGATGTCAAGCTTTCTTAGCTCATATCACGGATCTAAACAAAAATACGTCAGTTTTGAATGATATTTCTATTGTTAATGAATTTCCTGACGTATTCCCTGAAGAACTTCCTGGCCTACCCCAAAAGCGTGAAATTGAATTTTGTATCGACCTTGAACCCGATACAAAACCCATTTCCAAAGCCCCATATCGAATGGCTCCTATTGAACTTCAGGAGTTAAAGACCCAACTGTAGGAATTGTTAGACATCGGTTTCATTCGTCTTAGTACGTCTCCTTGGGGTGCTCCTATTCTATTCGTGAAGAAGAAATATGGGAGTATGCGAATTTGTATTGATTATCAGGAGTTGAACCATGTCACTATCAAAAATAGATATCCATTGCCTCGCATTAATGACCTGTTTGACCAGTTGCAAGGCGCCAAATTTTTTTCAAAGATTGATCTTCGTTCCGGATATCACCAATTAAATATTAGAACCGATGATATTCCAAAGACGGCTTTCAGAACTCGGTACGGGCATTATGAATTCCTAGTCATGTCTTTTGGATTGACTAATGCTCCTGCTGCCTTCATGGATATGATGAACCGAGTATTCAAGGAATATTTAGATCACTTTGTGGTCGTCTTTATTGATGACATCCTTATTTATTCCAAAAGCCGTGAAGATCATGAGAAACACTTGAGGCTAATACTCCAAAAGCTTCATGAAAACAAGATTTATGCCAAGTTGAAGAAATGCAAGTTCTGGTTTGAGGAAGTAGCATTCCTTGGGCACGTAGTATCAAGTCATGGAATATCTGTTGACCCAGCAAAGATTGAAGCAATTCAAAGCTGGGAGCAACCTAAATCAGTGACCGAAGTACGTAGCTTTCTCGGTTTAGCTGGTTATTTTCGGAGATTCATGGAAGGATTTTCTCAAATCGCTACTCCATTAACTCAGCTGACTCAGAAAGATACAAAGTTTGGTTGGAGTGAAGAATGTGAGAAGAGTTTTCAAGAACTCAAGAGAAGACTCATTCAAAGACTGTTACGACAATACCATCAGTTGAGGAGGATTTGTCATCTACTGATGCTTGAAAGCAAAAGGGTTAGGATGTGTTTTCATGCAACATAGGAAAGTCATAGCCTATGCCTCTCGACAACTCAAAGAATATGAGAGGAATTATCCTACTCATGATCTAGAGTTGGCAACTGTTGTCTTCGCACTTAAAATTTGGAGGCATTACTTGTATGGGGAGAAAGTGGAGATCTTTATGGATCATAAAAGCCTCAAATACTTCTTCACTCAAAAGGAACTCAACATGCGATAACGACGTTGGCTTGAACTGTTGAAAGATTATGATCATACCATCCAATACCACCTTAGAAAAGCGAACGTGGTAGCTGACGTATTGAGTAGAAGATCATATGCGGGTACAACGCAAAGGCCCATTTTGAATGAATTACAAAGGATGGAGATAGAGTTAAAGACTCCAGGGACCCATGTGATGATGACAAATATACGAGTAGAACTGACTTTAATTGATTAAGTTAAAGTTGCTCAAGCTACAGACCTAGAGCTGATGCGTATGAGGAAGAAAGTGTGAGAAGGTGCTATGCCGGAAGTAAGAATCGATGAAGAAGGAATACTTCGAGTCAAATCCAGACTTTGTGTTCCTAACGACCCTGATTTAAAGTATAAAATCATGATGGAGGCGCACAACACACCGTTTGCAATCCATCCTGGGAGTACCAAAATGTATCGTGATCTTCATCATACATTTTAGTGGAGCAATATGAAGATAGAGATAACGTTGTTTATCTCAAGGTGTCTAACTTGTCAACGACTCAAGGCGGAGCATCAAGTACCAAAAGGTCCATTGTAACCACTTGAAATTCTAGAATGGAAGTGGGAGCTCATTACCATGGATTTTGTTACTGGTCTTCCCAAGGTTTCTCAAGGCATAGATGCAATTTGGGTCATTGTTGATAGATTGACCAAGTTTGCTCACTTCTTACCAATACGAGAAACTTATACACTTGAATGTCTTGCTCGTATATACATAAACGAGATTGCAAGACTGCATGGTATGCCAGTATCCATAGTTTCTGATCGAGACCCAAGATTCACTTCAAGATTTTGGGTTAGTTTCGAAAAATCTATGGGCACGAATTTACGATTTAGTTCGGCATATCATCCTCAAACGGACGGACAATCAGAGAGGACTATTCAAACTCTTGAAGATTTATTAAGATCCTCGACTTCAAGGGAAGTTGGGACAAGTTCTTACCGTTGGTGGAGTTTTCCTACAACAACAGCTATCAAGCAAGTATTGGCATGGCTCCATTCAAAATGTTGTATGGAAGAAAGTGTCGTTCTCCAGTATGCTGGGGTGAGGTGGGTGAAGCAACGTTTTTGGGACCAGAGTTAGTATGTATGACTACAGAAAATATTCAAACGATCCGACAACGTATAAAAACCTCACAAGATCGACAAAAGAGTTATGCTAATCTTCATCGAAAGGACGTGGAATTCGATATTGGAGATCATGTGTTGTTATGTGTTTCTCCATGGAAAGGAGTTACGATATTTGAAAAGAGAGGAAAGCTCAATCCTCGATTCATTGGCCCATTTTTAATCCTCAATTGAGTAGGAACTGTGTCCTATAAACTCGCTTTACCGCCAAGTATGTCTCGTGTTCATAACGTTTTTCATATATCCATGTTACGTAAATATGTGAAAGACCCGAACCACATTATTGAGTTAGAACCGGACGAAATAGCGGAAGATTTAACGTATAAAGAGATTTCTGTTCAAATCTTGGATAAGAAGGAACATATTCTACGCTCCAAGGTTATACCTCAAGTCAAGGTTTTGTGGAAAAACCACGATGTTGAGAAAATGACCTGGGAGTTAGAATCTGAAATAAAATCAAGATATCCTTACCTCTTCGATATACCAGGTATGTACCCTAATTTTGAGGGCAAAATTTCATAAGAAGGGGAGGTTGTAAGACCCCAACTTTTATGAATAAAGATGAATTTTCAATAAATATCATTTTTGAATATTATGGAGTAAATTTGATATAATGTTATAGTTGTGGGTAATATTTAGAATTTTTGAAAAGTATGCAAGTTGTTATATAATATTTGATTATTCGAGAAATATTCGTTTTAACAGGGAATATTCGTACGATGGCACAATCATTGGTGGACCCCACAACGAAATTATTGTCGAATTGAGAAAACTACAAAAATATTTTTATGAAAATAACGACGGAAGTTTTACCATTAACTGTTGAAACACCCGGTGTTAAAAGTACAGTAATATGCGTGGTTGCATAGTAGCGCACGGTATTGATTATTGATGCTTTACGTGAGAAGTCACTCGGTTTTATTCAATTATTACTACAAGAATTGTTGCGTAGTATCTCACGTTATTTGATTCAATTATTGTCGATATTTTATATATTATTAAATCAATAATTGAGATAACAAAGTTATTAATATTATTTGCAATATTAACGATGTCTAGAAGTTCTGCCAAGGAGAGATTTTGTAAAATCCCAAATTTTAAGAATAAAGATTTAATTTTCTCGAAATATTTTTTTTAATATTATGGTATGGATTTGAGATAATGTTATAGTTGTGGGTAATATTTATAAATTTTGCAAAGTACGCAAGTTGTTATATAATATTCGATTGGTCGGGGAATATTCGTTTTAACAGGGAATATTCGTACGACGACACAATCATTTGTGGACCCCACAACGGAATTATTGTCGAAATGAGAAAACGACAAAAATATATTTATGAAAATAACGGCGAAAGTTTTACCGTTAAAACTGTTGAACTACCAGTAGTAAAAAAATACGATGTCTGGCGTGGTTGCATAGTAGTAGTACGATATTGATTATTGATGCTTATGTGAGAAGTCACTCGGTTTTGTTCAATTATTGCTCACATTAGTTCTTTGCGCGTAGTATCTCACGTTATTGGATTCAATTATTGTCGATTGTTATATATATATATATATATATATATATATATATATATATATGAGCTTTGTTTTATTAGTATTATTAATGTAATAAAACAGAAAAACTTTTTATATAAAATAGAATACTTTTACAAAGTTATTCGTTTTATTAGGCTAATAGTAAAAACTTTTTATATAAAACAGAATACTTTTATAAAGTTATTTATTTTATTAGACAATAATTAGATTATATTATATTTTATTATGCATAGTATTTGCATAGTAAAATCTTTTTAAAAGTTATTCGTTTTATTAGATTATAAATAGAATATATTATATTTTATTGTAAACCAATCTGGACCGTCCGTTTAAAGTAAATCAATCTGGACCGTTCATGAATTAATTACTATGCAGTCCATTCTTCTATAAATAGAAGCTCATTCCTTCATTATTTCTTACGAATTCACTGAAACTCTAGAGAGAAAAACTATAGAGAGAAAGAAGAAATGTATTTTGCTACTTCACTACTTCTTATATCATTGTCATTATCCTCATGTTTATATTTTGTTGAAAGTCATCTGTGGCCTGTAGTGCATAGATGGACTTGGTATGATTATGACCAAGGATTATTCGGTATAATTATGACCGTAATGTTACAAATGATGTGGAAAAAGTCCTCATTGGCCCGTAGTGCATTGATGGACAGTTTTTGATATGATTATGGCTATGGATTCTCTTCGGCCAAAGGTGCAAAGATGAATTATTTTATGGCATGATCAGGACCGTTGATGAAAACACAATTATCTTTGGCCCGTAGTGCATGGATAATTCGTGGTCATGATACTAAATAATATCCTTGGTCGTAGTGTAGGGATGATGTGAATTATTTATTAAGCTGAGTCCCAGCGATAAAAGTGATGAAAAACCTTTTAAATCATAAAAGATAGTAGATTTTATTCTCTACTTGACTCTTTTAATGGATTCATGTTCATTATGATTAAACTTGATGTCTATTGTATTTTATCGGTTTAACATTGTTGAATACTAATGATAATTTATTACGCATTATCTTAGTCATAATATTTCTTCTTTGGGCTAGTTGAGCTCACCCTTTCCTTCTTTCATTCTCTTGAGAGAAAATGAGAATATATTTGGGATGAGTCGGAGAGCGGATTGACGATCAGATGATAACATTAGTAGTCCTCACTATTCTGTTAAATAGTGTGACAATAAATGTAATGAGGACTCCTTTGAGTGTGGATATTGTCTAGATGACAATATTCTTATTAAAACTCTCAGTTTATGTTTTTTCATATTATTTACACGACAGCTGTATTATTAAGTTGTATTTGAATTTTGTACCATGTATTTGGTGACTCAAGATGGGTGATGTATACCTGTTTTGGGGGCGTCATAGGTTTGGTCACCTAATTGCGCGCCAATAGGGAAAAATCCTTATTGGAAAAACCCCTCTTTTCTGGGAATGACATGGTCGATTAATATTGTGAATTATAATAAAGATGATAAATATTGTTAAATATATTGAGGTGTCTTTTTATGAAGTCATAAAAGTTTATATATATATATATATATATATATATATATATATATATATATATATATATATATATATTTTGTTTTATTAGTATTATTAATGTAATAAAAGCAGAAAAGCTTTTTATATAAAATAGAATACTTTTATAAAGTTATTTGTTTTATTAGACAATAATTAGAATATATTATATTTTATTATGCATAGTGTTTGTATAGTGCCTACATAGTGTTTTTTGCATAGTAAAATCTTTTTATATAAAACAGAATACTTTTATAAAGTTATTTGTTTTATTAGACAATAATTAGAATATAATATATTTTATTATGCATAGTGTTTGTATAGTACTTGCATAGTGTTTGAAGAAAACTTGCACTACGCTCAAAGTTAATTGTTTTATTAGATTTTAAAAAAATATATAAATATAAATATATATATATATATATAATATTTTATTGTATAGTATCCTTTCTATTTTCCTATAAATAGGATGCTTAGTTAGAATTGAAATCACACCAGAAGTTTAGAGAATTCTTCTTCTATAATCTTGAGTGTATTTCTTTAGAGTTTAAGAAAGCTTTGAGCGTAGTGCAAATTTTCTTCAAGTATATTCCCGCCCTACCCATCGGAGTACTCTTCTTTATAAGGTAAGGGGTATTATTTCTTTCATATTCATGAAGAGAACTTCTGTTATTCCATTCTTTATTATTCTGTTGGAATAACATGTATATGCGAAGTACCGCATACATGATGAAATTCTTCTGTTATTCCATTCCTTATTATTCTGTTGGAATAACCTGTATATGCGAAGTACCGCATACATGGTGAAATTCTTCTATTATTCCATTCTTTATTATTACATTTGGAATATCCCTACTGTCATGTATTATGTATGTGACACTGGTTCCATTATTTATTATTACATTGGAATAACTCGCATGCATGCGATCTATCGCATGCCAGTGAAGTCTTTAGTAATTCTATTCTCTATTATTACATTTGGAATATCACATGCAATGCGTTTACGCATGACACAGTTCCATTATTTATTATTCATTTGGAATATCCATCACATGCAATGCGTTTACGCATGACTGGTTCCATTATTTATTATTACGTTGGAATAAGCACATGCATGTGATTCTATCGCATGCATGGTGAATTCTTCATTATTCCATTCTTTATTATTACATTGGAATAACTTTGTCTATGTGGATTACCACATGCATGGTGAATGACCTTCGTATTCATTTCTTATTAAATTATGGAAATGATCTCATCTCACGTGGCTTACCGCATAACGGGTGAAAATCCATTCTTGATTTCATATATTCTATGATACTCATTTGGTTAAAATTTTGGCTTCTATACTCCATGAAATTTGTGGAATATCCTTGATATTTTCCCTTCATCCAGTATCTTTTCATGGAAATATTCTTCTGAGCATTCTTGAATTTTACTCCACAAAGCAGTATCATGTTGACAATTTGGACATTATTGAGTTCAGGATAAATTAACTTATAGATCTTTAAAATTTATTCTTGAACTTGTTTTATTGAATTATTATGTCATTGTCATCATCCTCATGCTTATATTGTTATGAAAGTCATCTTTGGTTTACGTGCATAGATGGACTTGGTATGATTATGACCAGGGATTATTCGGTATAATCATGACCTGTAATGTTATAAATGTTAGGTAAAAGTCCTCAGTGGCCTGTAGTGTATTGACGAAAAGTTTTTGGTATGATTATGACCAGGGATTATTCGGTACAGTCATGACCATTGATAATTTAATGAATATCCTTGGCCCGTAAAGCAGGGATGACTCGATGATGTGGTTTATTTATTAAGCTGAGTCTCAGCGATAAAAATTGATGAAAACATTTTAAATCATAGAAGATAGTAGATATCATGCTCTACTTGAATCTTCTAATGGATTGTTTATTCATTGCAGATTAAACTTGATGTCTATTGTATTTTATCGGTTTAACATTGTTGAAGACTAATGATAATTTATTACGCATTATCTTAGTCATAATATTTCTTAATGGGCTAGTTGAGCTCACCCCTTTCTTTCACCATTCTCTTGAGAAATGAGAAGCGTAGCCCGGGACTAGTCGGGGAGGCGAAGTGGCCGGTCGAGATGATAGTATTAGTAGTCCTCATTATTACATTAAATAGTGTGACAATAAATGTATTGAGGACTCCTTTGGGTGTGGATATTGTCTAGATGACAATATTATTATTAAAATCTCAATTTATGTTTTTGTCGTATTTTTACGATTGTTGTATAATTAGTTTGTATTTGTATTCGATTACCTTATATCGGCGACCCAAGATGGGTGATGTAAAATCCCAAATTTTACGAATAAAGATTTAAATTTCTCGAATTTTTTTTTTTGAATATTATGGTGTGGATTTAATATAATGTTATAGTTATGGGTAATATTTATAATTTTTGCAAAGTATGCAAGTTGTTATATTATTCGATTGGTCGGGGAATATTCTTTGTGTCGGGGAATATTCGTACGACGACACAATCATTGGTGGACCTCACAACAAAATTATTATCGGATTGAGAAAACGACAAAAATATTTTTATGAAAATAACGGCGGAAGTTTTACCGTTAATACTGTTGAACTACTCGGTAGTAAAAGTACAGTAATACGTGTGGTTGCATAGTAGCACACGGTATTGATTATTGATGCTTATGTGAGAAGTCACTCAGTTTTGTTCAATTATTGCTACGATGAGTTCTTTGCGTAGTATCTCACGTTATTTGATTCAATTATTGTTGATTGTTATATATATATATATATATATATATATATATATATATATATATATATAAGTTTTGTTTTATTAGTATTATTAATGTAATAAAATGGAAAAGCTTTTATATAAAACAAAATATTTTTATAAAGTTATTCTATAAATAGAATATATTATATTTTATTATGCATAGTGTTGTTGTAAGACCCCAAATAATTAATAAATGAAATTTAATTTTCTATTTATTATTTTGAAATAGTAAGGGTTGATTTGATTAATGTGGATAGTTATGGGTAAAATACATAAATATTTCAAAATAAGCAAGTGGTTATAAAATATTCATTGTTGTCGGGGAATATTCGTTTGGTCGTGGAATATTAAATGCTTTGTCGGAGAATATTAAATGCGACGGTATGACCATAATGTGGGCCCATAACGGCGAAAGGATGATGAAGAAAACGACAAATATAAGTTGTTTATAAATAACAGGCGTAGTTATTACCAATTAATACTTTTAAAATACTAATTTGTTTAAAACAAGTAGCTTTGCGGTATTGCACCAATTATTGATTCTTACGTGAAGGCATTACTAAATAATGGTTACGATAATTCTTTATTCAAAGATTTTATTGATTTAATAATTGCTACGTTGATATTTTATATTGTTGTTGTTTCAATAATTGTCATTATACAGTATTTTTCATTATCGAAGCAATAATTCATATTATCTGAATAATATTATTAGATAACATTATTGGCAATGTCTAGAAAGTTACATCTAAGGAGAGGTTTGGTCACCTAATTGCTTGCCAAGAAGGAGAAATTCTTATTGGAAAGCCCCATCTTTCCAGGAGGCTGCACAGTTGTTAATATTGTGATTACGTAATATTATTTGTGAATAATTAATTATTGATTCATATGATGAGGAAAATATTGATTTTATGTAGATATAGATGGAGAAAATTTTTAATGTGACAATTGTTGAAAATTGAAATTTATCTTTTTCTGATAAAATAATTCATTTAAATATATTATTATATTTTAATAATATAATAATGATGATATTTTTGCGATGAATGTGGGATATATGAGTAATGTGGAGGAGGAGTATTTTTGTTACCAAAAATATTTAAAGCATGTTTTATGTGTCGGTGGACCCCATTTCTTGACTGAAATTTGATTATAGTCTGTAAAATCGTCCGTTTATGGATTTCGGTCAATTTTTGTTTGGAATTTGGAAAAACTTTCTTCTGTAAAGTTGTAGAGAATTGAATTTTCTATAAAAAAAAATCGTGAGATTCGAATTTTCTGATAAAAGAGCTATTTATTATGAATTATTGAAGTTCCGAAGCTCCGAAATAATTGATTTTTGGAAGTTTAAAATATTTAAAATAGGAAAAAGCGTTTTTGGAATGTTTAGGTGGCCTCATTTAACATGTGTAGGAGCTGAATTAGGTTAAAAGTGTGTGCGTATGAGGTTTTGGAAAATATATATTAATATTATATTAAATTTTACGCTTTGGTGTTCTAAGCATTTTCTATAAATAGGTGCTTAAGTTAGAATTGAAAATTACATTTAAGCTGAAGTTTTCTCTCTCTATATTATCGAGCGTATTCTTGTGAGTATTTTGAGTATATTTTGAGTATTGCTATACGGTGCAAGTTCAAGTCATAGCCTATATCCGGTGTTTCAGCTAGAAGTATTGATCTTTCGAGGTAAGAGATATTATTTTTTTTTAATGATATATTTATTCTAATATCATTATCTTTCAAGTATTGATCTGAACTTTTAATCAAATTTGGAACTTTTAGTGTCTGGGGGTTACTATTCACGTATTGGTCTTATTCACGAATCGGCAAGACTATTCATCGAAAAATGAAAATTTTCCTTTTTCGTCAAAATATCTATTCTGGATAATAGCTTTGATTGTATCCATGTTTTGATCATTCTTGAATTTTACACCACTATAATTATTTTTGAAGTATTTTTGGACATGGATAAAATAAAGTACGAATCCTTAATCCTTAATCCTTGTCATTTTGTTTCAATGGATTCGCTTTTTTTAAAAATATTTTTCATCATCCTCGGTCTTAAATGATGATATTATTGAATATCTTTGCTTTTGTAGTAGTGCAAAGATGAATGATTTCGATGAATATCTTTGGCCCGTAGTGCAAAAGATGAGCAGTGTTTAGATGAACATGACCAATCGATGAATATCTTTGGCTCAGTAGTGCAAAGATGAATATTTGATTCAGATATATATTGATTGATGTTACTGGGGATAAAAGATGAGGCGATGAACTTTTAAATTCATACATAGAAGATAGTAGTTTGCATTCTCTACTTAACTCTTCTAATGAATTATTATTTCGCTGCTTGAATATTGATTTAAAACTTGTTGTCTATTGTATTCTATTAGATTTTTCCTGTTGAAGACTAACGATAATTTGTTGTATATTATCTTAGTCATAATATTCTTTTCTTGGGCTAGTTGAGCTCACCCTTTTTTTTTTGTTCCATTTTTCTTCTCGGGGAGGCGAGAATATAGCAAGTACGAGTCGGGGTATGGAATGAAGGTTCTAGAGAGAGTTGTTTAGTAGTCCTCACCATTTTTGTAAAATAATGTATCAATAAATGTGATGAGGATTTATTTGAGTATAGATATTGTCTAGAAGATAATATTTGTATTCAAACTCACAGTTTTACTGTTGTAATAATAAAGTTGTAGTTATTTCTGTACCATGTATTGACAACTCAGAATGGGTGATGTATACCTATTTTGGGGGCGTCACAGTTGGTATCAGAGCTTAGGGATATGATCTCTGGCGGAGATCGGGGAATAGAACTAGGAGGGGAGAGACGAGTAAATCCTTCGCTAGTGTGTCCTACCTAAGCTTATTTGTTAGTTGGTCAGTATATAGGGATATTATGTGATATATTGATTTCCTTAATTAACCCTTGTTTTATGACAGTATTTGAGAATGTCGACTGAGAATATTAACAGTGGAAATGAGACCGTGGAGACGCCTGTACTCACCAACGAGGAGAACGTGCAACAGGCTGGCAATGTTCCTCCTGTGAACAACACCACTGAGCAGATGATGAACGAGGGGATGTTTAGAAGCTTTTTGCAGTTCATGCAAAATCAGACGAGGGAGACTCGTGTTCAAAATACAGGAGAAAATGATAGCAATTCACGGGTTGTCACAAATGCAAGTTCTCAAAGAGTTGGGACCACACGAATTTAAGGGAAGCCGGATCCGATCATGGCGGAAACATGGGTCAAGCAAATTACCAAGATATTCGATGTCTTGGGATGTGCGGAGAACAGAAGGTTCCATTCGCCACCTTTATGTTCCGTATGAAGCGGATCTTGGTGGGGAGTGCGTGAAGCATACCCATCCACAAGACTCAAAGATGTCTTGGGAGACATTTCAGAAACTATTTAATGACAAATACTTTCTTGAAAGTGTTCGTCATATGAAGGAAGTGGAGTTTATTAGACTGGAGCAGAATAACATGACGGTGTCCCAGTACGAGGCAAAGTTTGCAGAGTTATCCAGGTTTGCACCTCATTTGGTGGAGAATGAGGAACGTATGACGCGGATGTTTCTTAGAGGTTTGAAAACCGTAAGATACGTCGATATCTCATTTCTCATAAATTTTCTCTCTATTCAGATGTTGTAAATAGGGCTCAATTATTAGAGTGAGATAACGAGTACAGTCAACCGAGGGACCACAATCAGGATCATACCGGAGATAGCAGTCAACAAAAAAATGATAACTAGCGGAGAAAGAAAAAGACGGACAAAAATGGTAACAACTCTGGTGGTAATCATGGCCATGAAAATAGAAGAAGTGAGTCAGGAGGAGATTTTAAAAAGAGGAGATTTAACAACGACCATGTAAAGACGACAAGTGCCGACAGCAACTGGTTCTAAGGGAGGAGAACGACCACCGGTTATATATCTTATAAATGCGGAAAGAGGACATATCGATCCAAGCGCCCACAACAGTTCAAGGTATGCTATAATTGTGGAAAGGAATGACATATCGCTCGAGATTGTATGGTAGCGAAACCTAGTTCAGCGGGGACGGTGACTCAAAAGACTGTCCCAGAAAAGTCAAAGTCAACGATTCCTGGAAGAGTGTTTGTTGTGACTGGTCAAAATGCGAGGAACCCAAACGAGGTGATCACGGGTAAGCTATTTATAAATTCTTGCGAAGTTTATACCTTACTTGATATCGGTGCTACCCATTCATTTATCTCTCCTGCTTGTGCTCAACGTTTAAACTTGACTCCGGAGAAATTAGACTTTGACCTATCTGTAGAAACTCCGTTAGGAGAAACTTTCATCACATCCACTGTTTATAAATCTTGTTTGATTCAAGTTGGCACCATCACCTTACCTATTGACCTTATCTCTTTAAAGATACCTTCTTTTGATGTGATTTTAGGGATTGATTGGTTAACTACTCATCATGCCAAAATTGATTGTTTTTCGTAAGGTTGTTAGCTTTCATATTCCTAAACAACTTTGTTATATTTAATTCAAGCAACTAAACCATTAAAATCAATCACTGTCATATCTAATCATAAAGCTATTCGTTTATTGAAAAATGGATGTCAAGCTTTCTTAGCCCATGTTATGGATTTGAATAAAGACACGTCAAATTTGAATAATATTCCTGTTGTTATTGACTTTCCTGACGTATTTCTGAAGAACTTCCCGGTCTACCCCCAGAACGTGAAGTTGAATTCTTTATTGATCTTGAACCTGGTACAAAGCCCATTTCTAAAACCCCATATCGAATGGCTCCTATTGAACTTCAGGAGTTAAAGGTCCAACTACAGGAATTGTTGGACATCGGTTTCATTCGTCCTAGTACATCTCCTTGGGGTGCTCTGTTTTTATTCGTCAGAAGAAGAAAGGCGGGAGTATGCGACTTTGTATTGACTATCGGGAATTGAACCATGTCACCATCAAGAATAGGTATCCTCTACCTCGTATTGATGACTTGTTTAACCAGTTGCAAGGAGCACAATTCTTTTCAAAGATCGATCTTCGTTCTGGATATCATCAGCTGAAGATTAGAACTGAGGATATTCCAAAGAGGCGCCTTCGTAACTCCGAAGACGGGCATTATGAATTCTTAGTCATGTCTTTCGGATTGACTAATGCTCCTGTGGCTTTCATGGATATGATGAACCGAGTATTCAAGGAATATTTGGATCAGTTCGTTGTTGTTTTTATTGATGACATCCTCATATATTCCAAAAGTCGTAAAGATCATGAGCACCATTTGAAGCTGGTACTCCAAAGGCTTCGTGAAAATAAACTATATGCCAAATTGAAGAAATGCGAGTTTTGGCTTGAGGAAGCAACATTCCTTGGGCACGTGGTGTCGAAACATGGAGTATCTGTTGATCCGCAAAATTGAAGCAATACAAAGTTAGAGGGCAGCAAAAGTCGGTTGATCAAGCACGTAGCTTTTCGGGCTTAAATTGGTTATTATCGGAGATTCGTGGAAGGATTTTCTTGAATCGCTACTCCATTATCGGAGATTCGAGGTAAGAGATATTATTTTTCTTTAATGATATTATTTATTCTAATATCATTATGCCGAAGTATTGATCTGAACTTTTTAATCAAATTTGGAACTTTTAGTTATGGAGTTACTTATTCACGATACTTTGACTATTCACGTGATACGATACTATTCACGAATACGGCACTATTCATCAAAAAATGAAAATTTTCCTTTTCGTCCAAAATATCTATTCTGGATACTAGCTTTGATTGTATCCATGTTTTGATCATTCTTGAATTTTATACCACTATGATTATTTTGAGGTATTTTTGGACATGGATAAAATAAAGTACGAATCCTTAATCCTTAATCCTTGTCATTTTGTTTCACTGGATTCGTTTCTTTAAAAATATGTTTTATCATCCTCAGTCTTAAATGATGATATTATTGAATATCTTTGGCCTGTAGTGTAAATATGAATGATTTCTGATGAATATCTTTGGCCCGTAGTGCAAAGATGAACAGGTGTTTAGATGAACATGACCAACTGATGAATATCTTTGGCCTGTAGTGCAAAGATGAATATTTGATTCCAGATATATATTGATTGATGTTACAGGATAAAAGATGAGCGATGAACTTTTAAATTCATACATAGAAGATAGTAGTTTGAATTCTCTACTTAACTCTTCTAATGAATTATTATTTATTTCATTGTAATATTGATTTAAAACTTGTTGTCTATTGTATTCTATTAGATTTTTCCCTGTTAAAGACTAACGATAATTTGTTGTATATTATCTTAGTCATAATATTCTTTACTGGGCTAGTTGAGCTCACCCTTTTCTTTTTTGTTCCATTTTTCTTCTCGGGAGACGAGAATATAACAAGTACGAGTCGGGGTATGGAATGAAGGTTCTAGAGAGAGTTGTTTAGTAGTCCTCACCATTTTTGTAAAATAATGTATCAATAAATGTGATGAGGATTTATTTATGTATAGATATTGTCTAGAAGATAATATTAGTATTCAAACTCACATTTTTACTGTTGTAATAATAAAGTTGTAGTTATTTCTGTACTATGTATTGACAACTCAGAATGGCTGATGTATACCTATTTTGGGGGAGTCACAGTTGCATAGTATTTTGCATAGTAAATTTTTTTTTTATATAAAACAGAATACTTTTATAAAGTTATTCATTTTATTAGATTATAAATAGAATATATTATATTTTATTTAAAAGATTTTGCTTTAAATCTCGACCGTCCGATTAAAAGTAAATCAATCTGGATCGTTCATGAATTAGTTACTACCCTATACTTGGTGAAATTCTTATGTTATTCCATTCTTTATTATTTTGTTGGAATATCACGTCGCATGCGTTCTGTGGGACTCGGTTTCGATTATTTATTATTCATTGGAATAACTTGCCTCATGCCAAGTACTGCATGCATGGTGATTTTTGTTGTTATTCCATTCTTTATTATTTTGTTGGAACATCTTGTCGGTGCTTAATTTACTTTGACTTGGTTCCGTTATTTATTATTACGTTGGAATAACTCGTACATGCTAAGTACCGCATGCATGGTGATTTCGTTGTTATTCCATTCTTTATTATTCATTGGAATATCTCCACCGGTGCGTATTACGCTCGACTGGTTAAGATTATTTATTATTCGTTGGAATAATCATCATCGCTAATACCGCATGCATGGTGATTTGTTGTTATTCCATTCTTTATTATTCTGTTGGAATATCCTGTCGGTGCATATTACGCATGACCTGGTTCCGTTATTTATTATTCTGTTGGAATAACCTGTCTATGCGAAGTACCGCATGCATGGTGATTTCTTTTGTTATTCCATTCTTTATTATACTCAGTTGATTAAAGTTGACTTATATACTCCATGAAATTAGTGGAATATCCTTGATATTTGCGCTTCATACAGTATCTTTTCATGTAAATATTCTTCTGAGCATTCTTGAATTTTACTCTACAAAGAAGTATCATGTTGACAATTTGGACGTTATTAGTTCTTGAATAATTTAATTCTTGAACTTGTTTTATTGAATTCTTATATCATTGTCATCATCGTCATGTTTATATTTTGTTGAAAGTCATCTGTGGCCTGTAGTACATAGATGGACTTGGTATGATTATGACCAGGGATTATTCGGTATAATCATGACCGTAATGTTACAAATGATGTGGAAAAAGTCCTCATTGGCCCGTAGTGCATTGATGGACAGTTTTTGGTATGATTATGGCTATGGATTCTCTTCGGCCAAGGGTGAAAAGATGAATTGTTTTATGGCATGATCAGGACCGTTGATGAAAACACAATTATCTTTGGCCCGTAGTGCATGGAATTCGTTGTCATGATACTAAATAATATCCTTAGTTGTAGTGCAGGGATGATGTGAATTATTTATTAAGCTGAGTCCCAGCGATAAAAGTGATGAAAAACCTTTTAAATCATAAAAGATAGTAGATTTTATTCTCTACTTGACTCTTTTAATAGATTGCATGTTCCGCTGCAGTTAAACTTGATGTCTATTGTATGTTATAAGTTTAACATTGTTGAAGACTAATGATAATTTATTCTGCATTATCTTAGTCATAATATTTCTTCTTTGGGCTAGTTGAGCTCACCTTTCTTTTCTTTGTTTCTTCTCTGTGAAATGAGAACGTGGCGGGATTAGTCGGGAAGCGGAGTGATCGGTCCGGATGATAGTATTAGTAGTCCTCACTATTCTGTTAAGTAGTGTGACAATAAATGTAATGAAGACTTATTCTGAGAGTGGATATTGTCTAGAAGACAATAGTTGTATTAAAACTCACAGCTCTCTTGTTGAATATTAAAGATTGTATTTGTATTCTGTACCATGTATTTGGCGACTCAGAATAGGTGATGTATACCTATTTTGGGGGCATCACAGGTGATGTATACCTATTTTGGGGGCGTCACATTTATGCTCTACTTGACTTTTCTAATGGATTGCTTATTCCGCTGCAGTTGTTGATCTAAAACTTGTTGTCTATTATATTCTATCAGTTGTTATACTGTTGAAGGCTAAGGATAATTTATTTTGCATTATCTTAGTCATAATATTTCTTACTGGGCTAGTTGAGCTCACCCTTTCTTTCATTGTTCTATTCAGAAAATGAGAATATAGCTGGGACGAGTCGGGGAACGGATTGACGGTCCAAATGGTTGTTTTAGTAGTCATCACTATTCAATAAAATAGTGTGACAATAAATGTAATGAGGACTCCATTGAGTGTGGATATTGTCTAGATGACAATATTCTTATTAAAACTCTTAGATTATGTTATGTCGTATTTTACATGACTGTTGTATAATTAAGCTGTATTTGAATTTTGTACCATGTATTTGGCGACTCAAGATGGGTGATGTATACCTATTTTGGGGGCGTCATAAATTTTATCGCTGAGACTCAGTGTAATAAATAATCCACATCACTGAATTATCCATGCACTACGGGCCAAGGATATTCATCAGTTGGTCATGTTCATCTCAACAATTGTCCATCAATGCACTACGGGCCAATGAGGACTTTTACCACATCATTTGTAACATTACAGGTCATGATTATACCAAATGATTCCTGGTCATAATCATACCAATCAACAATCCATCTATGCACGTAAGCCAAAGATGACTTTCATCATAATATAAATATGAGGATGATGACAATGATATAAGAATTCAATTAAAAGAAAGCAAATGATAAATTTTAAAGATTTATAATTTAATTTATCCAGAATTCCATAATATCCAAATTGTCAACATGATACATCTTTGTGGAGTAAAATTCAAGAATAATATTGTATCAAAAAATGATTTGGACCGAAAAGAAATCAATTTTTGTTTTGAATAGTATCCCAGGTGAATAGTACCCCGTGAATAGTACTCCGACATGAAAAGGTTAAAACTTATCAAGAATGCTCAGAATAATATTTTCATGAAAAGATACTGGATGAAGCGCAAATATCAAAGAATTTCTAACCATTTCAGGAATTATAGAAGCAATACTTACCATAGTAAGTTTAGAATTAGGAATCTGAAATGAATAATATAGGAAACTACAAATGGATTTTCAACTGTCATGCGGTAGTCCGCGTAGACAGATCCTTTCCATAATTTAATACCAAATGAATACGAATGGTTATTCACCAAGCATGCGGTAGTCCGCGTAGATAGGTTATTCCCACAGAATAATAAAGAATGGAATAACAACAAGATTTCACCATGCATGCGGTAGTCCGTGTAGACAGGTTAGTCTAACAGAATAATAAAGAATGGAATAACAATCCTTACGAGTATTGAAAAAAAATAACTCTCTTCATGAATACGAAAGAAATAATACCCCTTACCTTAGTAGGAGATTGGATACTGCAATAGTGTAGTAATAGAATACTCTTTTTCTTTCTCTCTTATTCTCTCTATACTTTCTCTCTCTATAGCTTAAATGAATTGGTGAAAAATAATGAAGAACTAGGATTCTATTTATAGAAGATTTCTAGCTTAGCCCTTGCAATGTGAAAAAACAAGTGGCTTGACGACTGGTGATACGAAAAGAAAAGTGGTTTGACGCCTGTAATGTGAAACGACAAGTGGTTCGGACGCTTTGTAATGTGAAAACGACAATCGATTCGGCCTTTTGTAATATATAAACGACAATTGGTTCGACGCCTGTAATATGAAACGACAAGTGGTTTGACGTCTGGTAAAGGCAATTACTATTGGTGAAAGTGAATCTTAAATGATGACATATGGGCCCCCATAGAATAAACCAAACTTACCACAAACGTCTCATAACAGACTTCTTATTTATATCAAAGATTGAATAAATATTACCATAAATCATTTTATCTTCAATCAACACATATTTAATCTTTCAACAATTATTCATCATTAATATTATAACTCACACTATTTAATAACCAGAACATTCCCAGGAAAGAGGGGGCTTTTGTGACGCCCCCAAAATAGGTATACATCACCCATCTTGGGTCGCCAGATACAAGGTACTGAATACAAATACAAACTAATTATACAACAGTCGTGTAAAATACGACAAAACATAAATTGAGAGTTTTAATAAGAATATTGTCTTCTAGACAATATCCACACTCAAAGGAGTCCTCAATACATTTATTGTCACACTATTTAACAGAATAGTGAGGACTACTAATACTATCATCCGGAATAATCACTCCGTTCCCCAACTAGTCCCGCCACGTTCTCATTTTCACGAAGAGACGATTGAAAAAAGGGGTGAGCTCAACTAGCCCAAGAAGAAATATTATGACTAAGATAATGTAGAATAAATTATCATTAGTCTTTAACAATGTTAAACCGATAAAATACAATAGACATTAAGTTTAAGCTGCATGATGGAATAAGCAATCCATTAGAAGAGTCAAGAGAGGCATGATATCTACTATCTTCTATGATTTAAAATATTTTCATCAATTTTTATCACTGAGACTCAGCTTAATAAATAAATCACATCATCGAGTCATCCCTGCTTTACGGGCCAAGGATATTCAATAAATTATCAATGGTCATGACTATACCGAATCCCTGGTCATAATCATACCAAAAATTGTCCGTCAATACACTACAGGCCACTGAGGACTTTTACCACATCATTTATAACATTACATGTCATGATTATACCAAATAATCCCTAGTCATAATCATATTAAGTCCATCTATGCACGTAAGCCAAAGATGACTTTCATCACAATATAAGCATGGGGATGATGACAATGACATAATAATTCAATAAAACAAGTTCAAGAATAAATTTTAAAGATTTATAAGTTAATTTATCCTGAACTCAATAATGTCTAAATTGTCAACATAATACTGCTTTGTGGAGTAAAATTCAAGAATGCTCAGAAGAATTTTTCTATGAAAAGATATTGGATGAAGCGCAAATATCAAGAATATTTCACTAATTTCATGGAGTATAGAAGTCAAAATTTTAACCAAATGAATATCATAGAATATATGAAACTGCAATGGATTTTCCCCCGTCATGCGGTAATCCACGTAGACAGATCATTCCACAATTTAATAAGAAATGAATAGGAAGGGTCATTCACCATGCATGTGGTAATCCACATAGACAGGTTATTCCAACAGAATAATAAAGAATGGAATAATGAGAAGAATTCACCATGCATGCGATAGGCAGATGCAGCATAAAAGTTATTCCAATGTAATAATAAATAATGGAACAGTGTCGTGCGAAACGCACGCATGTGATATTCTAACAAAATAATAAAGAATGGAATAATGAAGAATTTCACCATGTATACGGTACTTCAGAGATATACAAAGTTATTCCAACAGAATAATAAGGAATGAAATAATGAAGAATTTCACCATGTGTACAGATTACTTATATCTGAGTTATTCCAATGTAATAATAAAGAATGGAATAATGAAGTTCTCTTCATGAATATGAAAGAAATAATACCCACTTAGAGTACAACAAATAATATCTCTTACCTTATAAAGAAGAGTATCTGAAGCGGGTAGGGTGGGATATACTTGAAGAAAAAAACTTGCACTACGCTCAAAGCTTCTTAAAACTCTAAAGAAATACGCCAAGATTATGTAAGAAGAATTCTCGAATTTTTGGTATGATTTCAATTCTAACTAAGCATCCTATTTATAGGAAAATAGAAAGGATACTATGCAAAAAAATATATATATATATATATATATATAATTTAAAATCTAATAAAATAATTAACTTTATAAAAGTATTACATTTTATATAAAAGATTTTACTATACAAAATACTATGCATGTACTTATGCAAATACTATGCATAATAAAATATATTATATTCTAATTATTGTCTAATAAAATAAATAACTTTATAAAAGTATTCTATTTTATATAAAAAGCTTTTCATTTTATTACATTAATAATACTAATAAAATAAAATTTATATATATATAAACTTTCGTGACTTCATAAAAATACACCTCAATATATTTAATAACATTTATCATCATTATTATAATTCACAATATTAATCGACTGTGTCGTTCCTGTGAAAGAAAGGGGCTTTCCAATAAGGATTTCTCCCTATTGGTAGCGCAGCAATTAGGTGACCAAACCTCTCCTTGGCGAGAACTTCTAGACATCGTTAATATTACAAATAATAATATTAATAACTTTGTTATATCAATTATTGATTTAATAATATATAAAATATCGACAATAATTGAATCAAATAACATGAGATGATACTATGCAACAATTACTGTAGCAATAATTGAACAAAACTGAGTAACTTCTCACGTAAGCATCAATAATCAATACCGCGTGCTACTACGCAACCACGCGTAGACATCGTATTTTTAACACCGGTGTTTCAACGGTTAATGGTAAAATTTTCATTAGTTATTTTCATAAAAATATTTTTGTCGTTTTCTCAATCTGACAATAATTCCATTGTGGGGTCCACCAATGATTGTACCGTCGTACGGATATTCTCTGACAAAAAGAATATTCCCCGACCAATCGAATATTATATAACAACTTACACACTTTTCAAAATTTCTATATATTACCCACAACTATAACATTATATCAAATTTACTCCATAATATTCAAAAATGATATTTATTGAATATTCATCTTTATTCATAAAAGTTGGGGCCTTACAGCTTTCCAATAAGGATTTCTTCCTATTGGCGCGCAATTAGGTGACCAAACCTCTCCTCGATAGAACTTTCTAGACATCGTCAATATTGCAAATAATAATATGAATAACTGTATCGTCTCAATTATTGATTTAATAATATATAAAATATCGATAATAATTGAATCAAATAACGTGAGATCTTGTCGCAAAGCAATTATTGTAGCAATAATTGAACAAAACCGAGTGACTTCTTATGTAAGCATCAATAATTAATACGTGTACTACTATGCAACCACGCCGTACATCGTATTTTTTATCATAGGGTATTTCAGCGAGTTAACGGTAAAACTTTACCGTTATTTTTATAAAAGATAATTTTGTCGTTTTCTAACTCTCGACAATAATTACATTGCTAGGGTCCACCAATGATTGTGTCATCGTACGAATATTCTCCCAGCAAAAGAATATTTCCAGACCAAACGTAATATTTTATAACAACTTGCTTTATTTTGCAAAATTTTCACATATCACTTTTAACTTTAATCCTTTTATCAATTTAACTATTTACTAAATAAAATAATAATTATAAGAAAATTGAATACTTTCATTTCAATCTTTCTCCACGTCCCAATCACAAAGACGCGTCAGATATCCTGCGATAGTTCAACAAGTCGACACCAAAAGCTTTGGCGGCTTGCCCGTCGAGGATAACTCGGCGTGAGAGTCAATATCGGCGATCACAAGGTTAACAATGGAGGAAAAAAATAATGTCTAATGCCTGAGAGAGAATAATCATATGATTGTGTGTGGTGTAATATTTTGTTACTTACCTCTTTTTGTGATCCTAGCCCCATCGTACTCAATCCCGGTTCTGGTGCCACCCATCACCTCGACACCTTTCCCCACTCCGGTCATTTCGGTAGAAAGTATGTAGCCTACTTCCTTACCTTCTTTACCACTATTTGCCCATTGGGTCATCATCTGAGTCCCATCTTCATTAATGCCATGCAGAAAGGTGGCGGAACATAATAATCGACTATTATTTGGCGTAATGATTATCGGTCGAAAATTGGGTTAAGTGGCAATTTGTATAATGGGCGATTCGATGACTAAGCCCAAATAACGGAAATGACCCATACAATAGGATCAGCAAGAAAGGACCCAACGAAATAATCAAGTAATTGGGCCCAAATCATTCGGACCAACAAGAATGAAAATAACATAATCGAGGAGGAGCCCATTAAGTTTGGCCCGATAAGGAAAAGGATCATGGCCTGACATTGCCCCTAGTCTTTTATTAAGCGGGGGTTTAATGGAAGACTATAAACAATATAGGCCCATGATATAGCGAATTATGATAAGTCACAAGAGGTCAAAGTGAAACTCATCAAAGCCAACTAAGTCGGTCCAAATTGATATCGAGAGCAGAAATGGGAGGCCCGATAGACATAAGTCCACTCGGTTAAGATATTTGACCCCAAAGCCGGACGACACCTCTTCGATTCACCATCATTCTTTGTGAATTAAATGTCCCGCCCTCGATTCACAAGTGTGGCAAATCGATATAAAAGGTAAACTTTACCAATTTTGGCGATTTTACACCTTGATTTGAATTTTGGACCTTGAACTTTCTTTTTACCTCTCGAGCCCTCTTTGTATTCTCTGCGCAAATCGTTAACAATGGCTTCTCAAGATTACGAGCAAGGTCGTCCCCTTTAGTGACACCAATCTGCAGCTGTTCCTCAAGCCCAAACCTAACAAAAATGCTTGAGTTACGATCAAATGGCTGCAACTACTAAGAAGAAAAGCGATGAAATCCTCTCCCGGTCCTTCCGCATTCTATAGGAATAAAAACGATATTTCCATGCCAACACTCCCTCGAAAATTCTGAGAGGTTGACTTGGAGAGGCTTGAACTTCGTTGCCACATTAGGATACCCATTTGGTGAGAGCTCCAGTGCGGAGAAGCGGATGTATCAGCGCCGAAGGATGGATGGGTACATACGATGACCATCACGGAGAAAGGGTTCGATTCCCCTTCATGCTTTTATAGTAACTCTCTTAGGGTTTACGGGTGTTGGGTTCGTGATTAATCGAGAACTCTTATATTCACATTCTAGCATTCATAGCTTTATACCCACGAACTTGGTGTCGAACCTGCGCTCGACTTCTTCTTTACTGTATACAAGGTCGGCCAGTCCAGAGAGAAAGGATTTAAGACCATAAGCAAGCATTCTTCAAAAATAGGAGAGAAGTTCGAGAGGCGCTCGTTGGTGAATACTCCTTCAAGCAACAGAGGATGGCATGAAAAATGGTTTTTCATCAAAGGACTCGAAATCATCTCTTTCTCGAATTTGGGCCCTTGATGAGAAGATTTCTACGGACTTGAGCGTCTACGAAGAAAGCGTGAGGTAGAGATGATAGAGCTTTTGGACAATTTTCGAGGAGGAATGGAACTATAGACTTCTTTCCAATCAAGCGTGGTTGTATGACCACAAGCGTAAATCTGATTCATTTTATGAATATTTGAAAATTTTGTGATATGGATTACGATGTAGAAGCATTAATCTTACGTAGTAACTTTGATTAAGCAAGTCGCGCCGGAGGTGAAAGACTTAGAGGATTTGTTAGCTGGAAAATCGGTAGAAGCCACCGTCGATTCCTCATGACATGAAGTCCCATCAAGAAGATAATGCGGTAGAAAAATCTGCGGATGTCGATCTTTGAACCTTCTGGCAGGAAGCCTCCTCCAAATTCAACCCCCTCTTTGAAACACCAATTGATGAACCTCAAACCCATGCACCGTAGATGGCGAACCCCTTCTCTCGGAAAGAGTCCTCCAACTTCGTCCGAAAAGAAAAGAGCCATCAAAGGCCTCGACTAATTTCCATCCGTCGGACTCGAAGCCCTTTACGAATCTGAACCCATTGTCGATCCAATACCCCCAACTATCGATCCAACACACCACCACCGCCAGGCCCAACTGCTTGTTGTTGATCCATGCACCAATTGTTGATGTTGACACCACAGACGCCAATCCGGCATTAGTTCGAACAAGTTTATTAGATCTACATGTAAATGATCGTGGCGACTTCTTGAATCAAAAAAAGTTGAGAACCAAAGTCATTCCCCTTAACCCCAGATGAGCTTTAGAATATCTTCTTCAAATGTTCATCCTCCAACAAACCACATGGAGATTTTAGCGTAAATGAAGAAGAAAAAACTGAACCTGCTGCGGTATCATCTCGAAAGAAAAAACAACCATCTGACAGCCACCCAAGTTCAACACCTGTATCTCTACCAGTTTGAGACCCTACTCCAGCTCAATCTTCTTCCCGAAAATATCTATATGGATCCTTCTCCCATTCATGACCAACCGATGCCTTCTTCCCCCAAGGCCTTCATCACAAAAATTCCATGATGAGGCCCTTTGGGTATGGCAAACTTTGTGGCCTCGGTACAGCGTTAACTTTCCTTCCGACTCTTTGATGCCTTCGTTCGGGAAAATGATGATCAGATTTGATAATCATCTGAGCGGAATTTTTTCTTGATGAAGGCATGAGTTATATCAGCAAAAGGTAGGTGAGGTTTTCTCGAGTTAAACATTTCTTTACTTGCCTAAATATTTGAAATTATTTGGATCTTTGTCGAATATATGTGAAGCAAATCACGGTCTTGAGCGTTCGTCCCGGGCATATAAAATCTCGAGTCCGATGAGGAGACTACGAGGAGGAGAACAATATGTTGAAGGCTACATTGGCTCGAGAGAGAGGAACATGAATCATTCTCCATGTCAATGAAAGTCTTCAGAGAGAATTGGCCCAAACCAAGGAGGATATGAAGGAAACCTATGACGTGCTGAGCTCGGTCAGAGAAGAACTGAAGACGACAAAAGCCAGTGAACAAAAATTAGCTACCATGAATGTCCGTTTCGATTTGCGAGGCAGAAGCTTTGAAGACTACAAAAGAGGGCTTGTTGTAGCCAATCAAAACTTTGTCAATACAACTCAGTGAAGTTGGACGAAGGCTCGATGCGATAGGAAAGTCCATAAGGCCAAAGCGTCGTAAGCCGTGGCAAGATAAAAGTACTTCAAGAGCGGGACCCTCCTACGTAGAAGAATTGGTCAGCGGAATCTGAGCGGATTATCGTACATCGATGAGCTCGTGTGAAATTACGAAAGTATACTATGAAGAAGATCTGAAGATTCGAAGTCAAGGGGCAAGAAAAAGTGGTGGCGGTCCATTTGGATCCGTCCTTGCTGAGACTCAGGAGATGAAGGCTCTTTGTCGAAGATAATTTTACTTTCTTTAATTTATAGGATTTGTGTAAAAAGTTTCTAATTTTGTAATCAAATTAAATATTAATGAAATGTGATCTCATCCCTTATGACTTGATTGCATTTACTTTACGCAAATACTTGATATTAATTCAATTTGGAAAAATGTACAAACTCTTTCAAAGATTCAACTCGAGCATTAATTAACAACTAAGCATGTCATATAACGAGATAAGGTGAAGTTAAAGAATGAGGCATTAGAACTCGACACTTAAAAAATTTAGGTAATAAAGTAAAGGGATACTTATTAATTCTTAGAAGTGTGTGAGACAGATCTGCTTCATTAGGAATTTGTTTACCCCGAAAGGCCTAACAAAACCAAGAGATGACATTTGCCTACCACTAAAGAAGGGCACGACAAAGTCTAAAGAACAACGGCACCACGAAGGGCACGACAAGGTCTAAGTGTCGACAATTGCCTACCCGAGGGGCGACAAGGGACACGACAACGTCTTAAGGATGACACTTGCGTCTTAGGATGACACTGCGAACCACGAAGGGCACGACAAGGTCTAAGTGTCGACAATTGCCTACCGCGCGAGGGCGACAACGTCTTAAGGATGACACTTGACACTTACCTACCACGAAGGGCGACAAAGGTCTAAGTGTCGACAATTGCCTACCCGCGAGGGGCGACAAGCGTCTTAAGGATGGCGTTTGCCTACCACGAAGGCACGACAAACCCATAAGGTCCACACACGCCATTAAAGGCGCCATCGAATGGTCGTGACAAGTCCACGAACCTCCTTACACCTTTGAGGCCCGAGCGAGGAGCGAAGGATTGGATTCGTTTGAGAAAAAGGGACTTTTATTGATGATGGCGTGAATATTTACGGACCTCCGATGTCTTGACATTATATTTCTTGAAAGTATTTCCTAAGCTTCTCGGCGTGCCAAGTATTTTTTTTAATTCTTGACCCGTCAATGCCTTGGTAGATAAGTCCCGGCTTGACGCCGGTGACTTCATACGGTCCTTCCGATTCGGCATCGACTTTCCCAAATCACGAGGTGTAGATGCTTGACTTCCACGAGAACAAAATCTCTCCACTTCAAATCTGAAGCTTTCTCCCTTGTTGTAATGCTTGGGCTACCTCTGCGTTGATAAGTTGCTTGATTTGATCAAGGTTGTTTCTCGACTTCTTCAAGCAAATCAAGATTGGCCTTTAGCCCTTCTTCATTGTAGATCTCTTTGAATTGACTAACTTTCGAAGACTTGGAGATCAATTTCAATTGGGACTAAGGCATCGATTACCATAGGCGATCTGAAAGGTGAATCCCGTTGTAGTCCTCGAGTAGTTCGATAAGCCCATAACACACTAAGCGACTCCTCGGCCATCTTCCTTAGCCCGTCAATCTGCGCTTGATCCCATTCGGTAGCGTTACATTGGTCACTTCAACTTGTCCGTTTGGTGAGGATGAGCTCTTGAAGTCTTTCTGTCTTTGGATCCCAGTTCTTTCAAAAATGTTTCAAATTTCGATCCCTGTTGGCGTCCATTGTCAGATATTACCACCTTAGGAATTCGAAGCGAAATACTCTTGATTCTTTCAAAAATTTCAAGCATTCTGTTCCGTTATTAACCTAAGTGGCTTTGCTTCCACCCATTTGGTCATATAGTCGATGGCAACTATAACAAAAGCCCGACTTGACCTTTTGCTTTCGGTAGCGGACCCGATATATCAACCCCAGAGACGGTGAAGGGTATAGGAGATAAGATCGAGTATAGCTCTTACGGTGGGTGATGTGGTATTAATTTGTTGAGTTGACACTTCTCGCACTTCTTGGCGTCTTTCGATCGCTTCCTTGAAGATGGTAGGCGATAATACCCCTGACGAAGTACTTTGTAGGCTAATGACTTAGCGACCGTATATGGTGCATACAGATGCCCTCATGTGCTCTCTCGTGAAAGCATATTGACGGATGGAGTTAAACATTTTGATAGTGGAGCGAGAAAGCCCTTGAGCAGATCCCCATCAATCGAACAAAATTAGCACTCTTGTATTTGATTTTCTTGGCTAGCATCCGTCCAGAAGGTAAGGCGCCATCATGCCGGATACTCGGATATGGAGTCGACCGGTGATTAGTTGGTCGGCACACATAGATTCATGATGAACACTAGGATGTTGCAAAATTTCTAAGTAAGCCGACCCATCAAAGGCGTTAACATCCGTAGTGGCTAGTTTGGAGAGTGCATCGACAATGGAATTGTTATTGCGCTCGACCCCCTGAAACTTCGTGGGGATTGGAAATCTTTGAAGCCGTTCTTTCTTACTACCAAATACTTGATCATTCTTGGGCCTCGAGCCCGTACTCCCGGAGAGTTGCTTAACGACTAGCGAGAATCTTTGAAGATGACTATTCTACGCACTTCAAGACTCTTCGCTAGTCGTAACCTGCGAAATCTGCCTCATACTAAACCGTTGTTCGTCGCTTTGAGCTGAAATCGATGGCTGTTGCACCTTGAATCCCTCGGGACTCGTCGAGAATAATCCTGCTCCCGCGATGTCGCGTAGTAGAAGACCCATCTGCATCTGGCGTCCACGAACTACGCCTGCCTTTGAAGAAGCGCAAGCTGCTCTGTCGGATCCTTACACATCATCACAACTTCATCGACGGAAAGCGAGCATTCAACTACAAAATCAGCCGAGGCTTGCCCTTTGATGGCGGTTCGGGGATGATATTCAATGAAAAATTGGGACGACTCCATCGTCCGTGCAGCTAATCTCCCGATACCTCGGTGCGCCCATAATCTTCTTGAAAAGGTGATCATGTATACTATTACCAATCTACCACTGGAAGTATTGCCTAAGCTTTCACTAGCAGTTATTAAAGCAAAAGCAAACTTTTCAATGTTTGGGTACCTTGTTTGACATCCCGAAGGACATGGCTTACATAATAAAGCGGGTCTTGCTTTTACCCCAACTTCACGCACCAAAAGCGGCTCCTCTCGCTTGACGAACTAGTTTGCTAAATACAAATATAGAGGCTCGGCGAGGAGCGGGTTTCACCAATAAAAGCGTAGAAGATAGGTAGGACTTGATGCTCACGAAAGGCGTCCTCACTCGAAGTCCATTGGAGCGTCTTTGCATTCTGACCCCTTTCGATGTATCAAAAATGGCAAACATCTTTCTGTGAGCTTGGACATGAACCTCCTCGAAAGTTGCAATCCTTTCGGTCAGACGTTGAACATCTTTAAGCGGTGAGGAGTCTTCATGTTCGGGATCGCTTGAATCTTCTCTCTGGATTGGCTTCAATTCCTCTTTGGTGACAAGATAACCCGAAATTTGCACCCCCTAGGCCAGAAGGTGCACTTAGTGGGATTTAATCTCAAGTTGTGATGGCGAATTATGCGAAAGCATTCTTCTAAATCATCGGATGTTTATGCACCAACATGCTTTTGACAATCATGTCATCCACATACACCTCCACGTTCTTGCCCAGCTGATATCTGAAGACATAGTTCATCATCCTCTGGTATGTGGCTCCGGCATTGATGGTAGAAAGTCATTTTCTTATAGGCATATCCGAGCGATGCGTAATGAGCGCCGTCTTGGTATATCCTCTTCACACATGGAAATCGATGATATCGGAGAATGCATCCATGAAGCTCAACAAAGCGTGCCGAAGTGGCATCGATGAAGTGATCGATGTGGGGCGTGGTAGAAATCCTTTGGACAAGCTTTGTTCGGATCGGTATAGTCGATCACGGACTTCGCCATTTACCATTACATTTACGGACCCGACACCACATTTGCCATCCACTGCGGGTAGTCGATCTCAAAAATGAAGTCGGTTGCCAGCGGTTTTGCAATCTCTTCATCGATGATCGGCGGCGTTCGGTGCAAAGATCCTCCTCTTACTGTCGAGCCCTGGTTTCTTTGGTGGGTCTACTTCAACCGATGCTCGGTGATATCCTGCTTACTCGGCATATCACGAGGTTCCACGCGAAGATATCAACATAGCATCGTAGGAGCTCCATGAGGTTCGTCCAGGAGAGGTTCGGCGGAACCGAACCTATTTTCACCGTCTTGTTCACCTTTGCGGGATGAGCTCTATCTCCTCTGTTTCTTGGTGGCATGACCAATGGTTGGAAACTACTCTCGGTGAAGGTTCAATCTCTATCGCCATGAGTGCGCTTTTGTTTGATACCCCCACTCCGAAGTGATCACAACATTTCTATAACATCTTACGGCGGATCAAATCTCCTTTCACCTCACTGACCCCATGGTAGTAGGAAATTTGATTTTGAAATGAGGATTGATGTTACGACTTGTAAAAGCAATTAAAGTAGGCCTCCCAAAATAGCATTATAAGCGAGAATCTACATGCCTGACATAAAATTTGCAAATAATTTCTACTGTTGAGGGGCCGTTAGAAGATATGAGGTAGCTCGATGGTTCCGACCACCTTAATGGGATCATTACTAAAACCGTACAAAGGAGCCTCTACCCTATCTCCATCTTCCGCCCGTCTAGATGCATCCTTTGATAAGCGTGGGCATCTGAATATATCTGAAGACCCATTATCTACCATCATCCGCCCATATCCACCGAACCCACTTGCGCGATCGGCACCAATGATCCCTCATGCGGTTCGATGACTTAGAAGGTAATCTTCATCGATAAAGGAGATTCTTGTACTCGGATAAGTCTATCGGTCTTGGGAGGTACACTTATGACATGGCCGAATCCAAGTAACCCGGCGCTTTTTCCAACGAGCTTGCGCGAAAGTACCCCGGTGATGACATCTATCACATGCCTTGCGGTTGTCCGGTGGCAACTCTTCTTTGAATTGGTTGAAATTTTAGACAGGTCCTCTATCCTGCTTTGTTGATTAGTTACGGCGACCACATCTTGAATTAAAGCCCCACCTTGTACCTTTCTTTCAATGAAATCTTTCAAACTAACCACGATCGTTCGTATCGTGACGAAGCTTGATGGTAATCACAATACTTACGAGGATTCCCTTTTCGGGCTTAATGTTATCTCGAGGTGGCTCGAAGATAGGTTGATCCTTAATTCGATCCAAGATAATGACCCCCTATCGGTGTTAAGTCTTTGTGTCGTCTATTTACTCTCTGAAATTTGGGGGCGGATGACGTCCTCCACCCTATCTCCAATTGTTGTACCTCTTGACCCCGCCCATAGCGGTCTTTATTCCTTCATTCTTCTTACGGTCCCCATCGGTTTTGTGTCGATCTGTCTCCTTAAAGCCGATGCGAAGAAGGGCGTTTGAAATTTATTCATGGCTTCCTCCACCACGATATAGCCTTGACTTTGTCGAAGGCTTCATTGAGACTCTTGGTGGTTAAACATTAATTTCTTCACCAACTTTTACGATTTGACCAAATCTAACCCATTACGAAATAATCCCACGACTTGTAGATCGTTCGTCGGTTTGTCACTTGGTCGAGCGCTGCTTCCGGGCGCTTCACATATATGGCCCAAAGACTCATTCGAATCTTTGTCGAACTTGAGCCATGAACGAACAGTTGGTTTTCCCCTTCTTTTGTTGCTCCGAAGCGAGCATGAAATTTCTTGCACATATGCGCCCAAGATGAAATTGAATCAGGGTAAAGTCCCCATCCACTCTTGGGGCATCCTTTACGGCGTCGTGACAAAAGTATGACACTTAGCGACATCGCTAAAGTCATAATAATCCATCGATCGATTGAGCGCTTTGTTGTGGTGGTAAAGGATCTCCCGATCCATCATAACTTTCAATATGGGGCAACTTCTTGGTGGAATTGACCTTCTCTTTTAGAATCTCTCGCGAAAAAGGAGATGCCTTCTTTCGAAGTATCTTTTGTTTTTTACGCACTTGACGAAATTTGCTTAGAAGTTCCTTCAATTCTTTAACCGGATACTCCACACCTTACGGTTGAGATGATGCTTCTTTTTCGGTGACTCCTTCCTCCTACAGAGTGGGCCGGTTTCTTATAATAGAACCTCCAACTTTAGAGGGACTTTTCCGATGGCGAGCGTCCACAGGGTGGTGTACCCTCAGTAGACTCTCGGGAGTATGACCTCTAGATATACTTCGTCTCTGAACTCGGGCGCTATGGCGAGAATGTGCAACAACAAGTGCTTTCTTTGTATTCTCGGGAGTGTGATCTCTGGATCGACCTCTTCGTTCGTTTCGACCCTGCTCCTTAGAATCGACAGGGTGATGTGCCCTCTTCGATCTTTGAGGAGTAGGACTTCGGGATCTTCTTCTTTCTCGAGGTTGGCCCCGAGACTCACGTTCTGAATGGGCAAGTTCCTTCCCACTCCGACGCCCTCGCTCTTCGGACTGAACATAACTGAACTCTTCGTCCCTCAACTCCGCCATTCGAGCCATACGCTTTCGGCTATATATCTGTCATTGCTTCACAAGTACCTCTATGGCCCTATCTGATTCATCGCCATCTTAGCGGTCGTGAGGCCTTTTCGTCTTGGTCATCTCGATATCGAGTTCTAGGCGAGGTGTCTTCTACTCATTTTTCGACCATGGCGAGACCCTTTTCGTAGTGAAAACTAGCTTTTCGCTTAACGTTGCCCTGACCCTCGGTGAAAATCTTCATGTGATCGTTTGGGATTTGTCTTTGGCATGAAACTTATTGCGGTCCCAAAGCGATCCCAGTGAGACACTTTCGTAATGCTTGATTCACTTTGGCGACCATAAGGCGCCGCCCGAGTGTAGGCGTTCTACTCTTCACCATGAATCGGCGTAGACGAAACACGGTTTGTGATTGAAAATACTCGGGACACTAGAACTCGACCCTCCTTCTAGCGCTTAATGTTAGCGCCGAGATCTTTCTCCACGTCCCAATCACCAAGAGGCAGCGTCAGATATCCCGCAGTTCAACAAGTCGACACCAAAAGCTTGGCGGCTTGGCCCGGTGAGAGGATAACTCGGCGTGAAGTCGATATCGGCGATCCTGAGGTTAACAATGGAGGAAAAATAATGTCTAATGCTTGAGAGAGAATAATCATATGATTGTGTGTGGTGTAATATTTTGTTACTTACCTCTTTTTGTGATCCTAGCCCATATCGTACTCAATCCGGTTCTGGTGCCACCCATCACCTCGACACCTTTCCCCCACTCCGGTCATTTCGGTAGAAAGTATGTAGCCTACTTCTCTTTTGCTACCACTATTTGCCACCATGGGGTCATTCGAGTCCCATCTCATTAATGCCATATGAAAAGGTGGCGGAACATAATAATCGACTATTATTTGGCGTAATGATTCTGCCGGTCGAAAGTTGGGTTAAGTGGCAATTTGTATAATGGGTCAATTCAATGACTAAACTCAAATAACAGAAATGACCCATACGACCGGATTCAACCGAAAGGACCCAACGAAATAATTAAGTAATTTGGCCCAAATCATTCGGACCAACAAGACAAGAGTAACATAATCCAAGGGAGGAGCCCATTAAGTTTGGTCCAATAAAGAAAAGGATCATGGCCTTCCTTTTTTATTTTTTAGTAATATAATTGGTAATTGATACCTATGACTGTCTACTGAGTGCACACAACACTAATATGAAAATAATTTTTTAAAAAATATAAATGTCGTAAATATTTCAAAATTTTGTCATCTTATTTTTTTTTATTTGTCGTTATCAAATTATTTTTATTTTGAAAAACACAAATTGTATGTAGAGTAAAGACATGCAACCTTTTACGGTAATATAATCATTTCTTTAAGGTCTGAAAAAGTTCAACTGGAATATCTAAAGGTTAATGTTTGTATCTGCTAGTTCTATATTAATTGATAATTGTACATTTTAATACATATTTAAACTTAAAAAACTATAAGTGAACATAAAAATTGAACATGAATGTATTTAAATTTTAGTTATTTATATTTTGAGCTCTAATAATAGATAAAAATATAAATAAATAAAATTCAAATCCACCCATGTTCAATTAAAACTTTGCAATGCATAAATGTATACAACTGTAATTAACACAATTTGAGAAAACCGTCCAAAAACAGGCTAAATATATTAAATTTAAAAGACTTGTATATGAAACAGTCAAGACCAAAGTCTTGCAAAAAATTAAAATAGTCAAATTAATTAAACAAAGCCTGCCTTAATCACGCGTTATACTATTGATTTTTTTCATATAGTATTAATAATTAAGAATATATAAAATAAGTTATATATTCTTAAATATCAAAAGGGTGCTCAAAACTTTTTCAATAAACGACACAATGGGGACTATTTTATTTTTCAATAATCATATAAAGTTACCTAATCTAACCTTAACCAACCATCTGCTTGGCTTGTTATAGGAGGTTTGAATTTTGAATAAAATGGATGTCCTAAAATTTCATTACTTATTATATAAGTTTGTTAAATTACAGAAGAAATCGATTTATTTGTTTGTTTTGATTGTACAATATTGAATTTGCTCTTTTTTGGGCCAACCTATGAGGTATAATCACTCACCACTTGGCAGTAAAGATTATATTTAAAATGTCAAGGAAAGTGATATTATTCAGATTTAAGTATATCTTAGAGGAATATCACCCGTAACTCATAACAAATCATTCGCGGTGTGCACGATAAAAATCTTAAGAATAGAAATCACACGTGTCATATTTTTTGACTAATTTTTAATTATGACTCTAAAAAATTGTGGTTCTAACAAAGGTTTATAGATTAATTTAGCTATTAAGTTTTATTATAATTTGTTTTAGTAATTAAATACTTTCTCTGTTTCAAAATTTAAGATCGTGTCTAATTTTTTAAATTCAATATAATAATTTTTAAATTAAGGTGATTTATTTTAATTTTTGAAAGTAATTGTTGGAGTGTGATTATTTGGGTCTAGTCAAGGTGTAACCCAATTTATTTAATGAGCTAGATTTGGTGTTGACCCATAATATATATTTATTTTGACATTGAGAGAGTCCTTATTTGGTGGGATAAGGAGATTTAATTAGGACTCCTACTCCTAATTGGATTCAGCAGGTATAAGGTGATTCCACAAAGGACTACTACTCCTAATTGGATTCAGGTGGATATGACATCTATAAATACAACAATAAGGAGGAGGAGATGGGGGACAAGAAGACAAGAGACACAACACAAATACACAACTTGTGTGACGCCCCCAAAATAGGTATACATCACCCATCTTGGGTCGCCAGATACACACTACATAAATCAACTACAACTTAATTATACAACAGTCGTGTAAAATACGACAAAATATAGCTGAGAGTTCAAACAAGAATATTGCTTTCTAAACAATATTCACTCTCAATGGAGTCCTCATTATAATTATTATCACACTATTTCACAGAATAGTGAGAACTACTAAAGCCACTTATCCTGTACCATCACTCCGTTTCCCGACTCGTCCCAGCTATATTTTCATTTCTTGAAGAGAACAATAAAAGAAAAGGGTGAGCTCAACTAGCCCAGTAAGAAATATTATGACTAAGATAATGCAGAATAAATTATCTTTAGCCTTCAATAGTATAACAAATGATAGAATACAATAGACAACAAGTTTTAGATCAATAATTGCAGTGGAATAAGCAATCCATTAGAAGAGTCAAGTAGAACATAATGTCTACTATCTTATATGATTAAAAAGTTTATCATCAATTTTATCGTTGTAATACCCATCAACAGTTCTTTATTATACCCGAGACAAAAAGAACTATCATTTCCTTTCTTTACCTAAACCACCAAAGATTATAGTTAAATTCATAATTCATATTTATAATCATATAAATCAACAGTTTCTCCTTGCCACAAAAGCTTAATAGAACGTTTACTCAATATCCTTACCCCAAAGGCTAAAGATATTCAAATGTAATAACAATGATCATACCAATTAATCAGTTGTCTACCTTTGCACTACGGGCCAAAGATATTCAACTATAAAACCAATGGTCATGATCATACCAATCAATTGTCTATCAGTGCACTACGGCCAAAGACATTCAACTATTAACTAATGGTCATAATCCTGCCAATCACATCATCGAATTATCCATGCACTACGGGCCAAGGATATTCGTTATTATCACCGGTGGTTATGATCATGTCATACACATGTCCATTTTGCACGTAAGCCAAAGATATACAATTATAAAACCAATAATCAACAGTCCATCTATGCACGTAAGCCAAAGATGACTTTTATCACAATATAAGCATGAGGATGATGACAATGACATAATAATTCAATAAAACAAGTCAAAGGATAAATTTTAAAGATTTATAATTTAATTTATCCAGAAATCAATAACATCCAAATTGTCAATATGATACTGCTTTGTAGAGTAAAATTCAAGAATAATATTCATGTACCAAAAATAATTTTGACAGAAAAGAAATATATTTTTCGGGTGAATAGTATTCTGTGAATAGTACTTCGGGAATAGTACCCTATGAATAGTACCCCGACACGAAAAATATCTCAAATACCCGAGTGAATGATACTAGAGTGAATAGTAATCGGGTGAATAGTAACCCATGAATAATAACTAGTGAATAGTACTCCGGCACAAAAAGTGCCTCGAATATCCGAAAGTGAATAATACTAGAGTGAATAATAAGAAGGGTGAATAGTAATCAGTGAATAGTAACTCGTAAATGTAAAAATACCAAATAAAATGATATTTCATGATTTAAGTACAAAAGAAATGATATTTCATACGAGTATAATAGAATATCTGAAACTACAAATGAATTTTCATCCGCTTATGCATTAATCCACGTCAGATAGATCATTTCCACAATTTAATAAAGAATGAATCTGAAGGATCATTCACCATGCATCATGATAATCCACATAGATAGGTTATTCCAGCGAATAATAAAGAATGGAACCGGTCATGCGTAATTCGCATGCAGATGAGGATATTCCAACAAAATAATAAAGAATGGAACCGGTCATGCAGTAATCGCATGCAGACGGGATATTCCAATGAATAATAAAGAATGGAATAACAAAAGAATTTCACCATGTATGCGGTACCAGCAGACAAAGTTATTCAACATAATAATAAAGAATGGAATAACAGAAAAATTTTACCATATATGCGGTACTTCGCATAGACAGGTTATTCCAACATAATAATAAAGAATGGTATAATAGAAGCTCTCTTCATGAATATGAAAGAAATAATATCCCTTACCTCAAAAGAAGACTCGATACTAGAATAGTGAGGTAGCAGACTTCTCTTCTTCTTTCTCTCAATAATTTCTCTCTATAATAATTGCTCTATAGCTTTAGTAAATTGGTGAAAAATAATGAAGGAATGAGTTTCTATTTATAAGAAAATATAGTTTCGATAATTGCACGTTTTGGGGCTCGGAATATTACAGTATAATACCTTCCTCTCTTTTTTCATTTTTAATTTAGTCCTGCAAGTATTATCAAACTTGCACCACCTCCCCTAATAGTAAATCATGTGAATCAATAGTAAATCATATGACTCAATAGTTCTAAACATGTGAAAAAATTAATTATAGTATAGTACCTTCATCTATACCTCCATTTTTAATTTAGTCATGCAAGTATTATTAATCTTGCACCAACTCTCCTAATAGTAAATCATGTGAATTAATAGTACACACATATGAACACATAGTTATAATCATGTGAATTAATAGCAATTAATTGCTTATTTATCCGATTAATTACTCGATTGGTCAATATAACCTCCAGACATTAATTATTATTGAAATAACTTTCGATTTCCACTAACACTAGCAATCCCAACACAATGGAAATATTTTTATCAATAATTTCATTTTTGAAATTTTGAAGTTTTACTTTTTCTGAAAATGTCAACTGTTGACTTTTTGACCAAAAAGTCAACCCCGACAAATTTTTTGTTTATAGTCTATTTTTACTAATTTCATCATTCTGGACTCAAATATCACGTCCGCGTCTCCAAATTCAACTCCGAACTCAAATTTGATTTTAATAACATTTATTCATTATTATTATAACTCGCAATATTAACAACCAGATCGTTCCTAAGAAAGAGGGGGCTTTCCGATAAGGATTTCTCCTTATTGGCGCGCAATTAGGTGACCAAACCTCTCATTGACAGAACTTTTAGACATTGTTAATTATGCAAATAATAATATGAATAACTTATCATCTCAATTATTGATTTAATAATATTAAATATTGTAACAATAATTGAATACAACTGAGTGACTTCTCACGTAAGCATCTATAATCAAAGATACTCTACAATACCGTGTGCTACTATGCAACCACACGTATCACTGTACTTTTATCACCGATTATTTTATGACAACTTGCTTACTTTGAAAATTTTTCATATATCACCCTTAACTTTAACTTTTTATCAATTTAATCATTTACTAAATAGAATAATTATAAGAAAATTGAATACTTTTATTTCATAAAATTCGGGGTCTCACAACTTGTACTCTCCATATTATCAACGTGTACTCCCAATATTATTATAGTTGATTACCTCCCTCTCTCCGTGGTTTTTTTTCAATTGGGTTTCCACGTAAATCTTGTGTTCACACTTTATATCTCTTTATTTATGTTTATGTGAATGTATTTCGTGAGTTTGATATAATCAACTACTCCATCAACCATTAGCGCAATTTTTGCCTGCTGTTTTGGGTGATTTTGTCAGGCGTTAACAGTAATAAATCTTGTAATTAATAATATTAAATAGATAGTTTATAATTTTCATATATATATATATATATGGTATTGTCAAGCACATCCCGACAAGGATTAAGAGGGAAGGTGCAAACAAGTCTTCTCACTTTGTTCACTCGTAAGTAAATGCAGTTATCTATTTTATTATATCGCTCTTAAAAAGATTTTCTTTAGCAAGTCCTCATTTACGAATTACTATAATGACGTAAATCATAAGATTTTTTTTATTTCGAGTTTATATATATATATATATATATATATATATATATATAGTCCGGATCCAGTCCGGATTCCCGTATTTTGTTAAATCAAATCCATCCAAATAAGGCCTCAAATCGCTGGTCCAATAATATCTTCTTGGGTCATCTTAGGCTACCACAGGCTCACTAAAAGGTCATGGCTGAATGTACTATTGTTAATTAGTAACTTAATTCCTTATATACAAACAAAATTTCCCCCTATCTTTCGATGTGTGATTGACGTGTTACAAATTCCCCCACTTAAATTTTTGAAGTCCCCGTCAGAACGGATCACACACAGTCCACAGAATCTTTGTCCCTCTAGACATTATGGAATAATACTGATTGGCTTCGTGTCCCCACCTTCGGACCTACCTTTCTCTATTGTGGGATAATACCACTAGCCTTCGTATCCCCACCTCCGGCAACCCGATCGGATTACGCGACCTGAGCTTTCGAGGGTCAACTCTGATACCATATGAAACAACCAGGTCAAATCTCGAGTCCAGAATAAATTTCGAGTCAAATCTCAAGTCTGAATCGAATCAAATCCATCCAAATAAAGTCTTAAACCACTGGCCCAATAGTATATTCTTGGGCCATCTTAACCCGTCACAGGTTCATCCAAAAGGTCATGACTGGAGGTACTATTATTAATAACTTAATTCTTTCTATAGACAAATAAATTTTTTTCGTATCTTTCGATGTGAAACTGAGTTGTTACAAATGTAATGGTATATAAAGCCACGAAGGCCCTTGTTCTTTGATAAGATTGTCTCTCTTGGGTTTAGTGGACCGGCACAAACACTAGATAAAGGATAAGTTTTGGCAGACTGAAAATTTAGACAGGAAAAATGGATATTTTTATTTTTTTTTTTGCTTGCGACTCCCAAAAAATGTATAGTATTTATTCCAACAGAAATTTTTACAAAATGTAGTATTTTAGATGTAATTTAGATACATATACAAGAACATGGTTGTACAGTCTATACAACCCTGTTCTTGTATATGTATCTAAATTACACTTAAAACACTATATTTTATAAAAATTCTTGTTAAAATAAATACTATACATTTTTTGGAAGTCACAAGTAAAAAAAAATAATTAAAAATGTCCAATTTTCCGGTCTAAATTTCTGGTCTGTGTAAAAGCACTCCTAGATAAAAATTGCGCTAGTATGTATTCCTGTTATTAGCCACTTGTTTGACCATTCATTTATTATTTTTTTAAAATGGGAATAGTTTCTCGCTATGTGAGTATATATTGTTGGTTTATACTTTTGTAGTATCTTATATGTTATTACACAGATTTAAAAACTGGGTTGAAAAATTTTCATTTTGGACAAAGTTATCCAAGCTGCTGAAATATCAAGATGGATCATCAAGAATGAAGACTTGAAATTTTCATAGGATTTATTGTAAGATCAAAATATGTTATAAGGATTGGGGGGAGGACCGGTACATAATGTATCGCTTAATAGTACAGTGTCCATTTTGGGCCCTAAAACTTGAGGTTACACACAGTAAATTGAGATAATACAAATTTACCTTTAATTAGGTTGAGAAACTAATTAACTTCACCACCCAAAACACCCCAAGCAATAAAGTCTTCAAGCTTTCAATTGAACGGAGATGGCGGCGAATATCCACGAACAACAAACTGTAATTCTCTCTATTTATTCTTTTGGTACCTTCTTGCTACCAAGCTTCTCTCATATATCCAATAAGACTCCCTCATAGCCTTATTTATAGTACTCTTCCTAATCCATTCCTATTATGGATTAGAAACAATTTATTCTCCTAATCAAATTAGGGATCACATCTCCTTGTCTTGGTCACCAACCAATCTAACAAGTAAATCCTTTTTCAACTTGGATTCCTTTCATGGAATCTCCAATTCCAATATTTCTTCCACTAACCCAATTTTTAATTGGATTAATATCAAGTAAACGCACTTACTTGTTCACAAAGAAAATTAATTCTTTTCTATCTTGGATTCTATCTCATGGGTGAGGACCCACACCCAACACATCAAGAACAGATTGAATAACTCGAAGACCAACCTATGTTATAAAAACAGTAAGCAACTCCACCTGCACATCGTGATTGTCTAATAACTGCCATGGTAAATCCGTCTCCTGCCACGAACCAAGACAATTTGCCAGCGTGGTCAAAGATTTGGAGTTTTTGGGGCTAGGGTTTTATTAGGGGAGTAATTGTGTAGGATTTAAGGAGTTGGTCTTTAGATTTTATGGCGAAGAGGTGGTGGTGTGAGGGGTGGGCGATAAAAAGGTATGTGGCGGAGGCAGTGGTGGTGAAGGAGAGAGAACGAGCGACGGTGATGAGGTGGTGGAGGAAATGAAATGGCGACATGTTGAGGAAAGTGGGAAGTGGAGTGAGAAAAGGCTGAGATAAGGAGTATTAAATTGTCACCATCAGATCAGTTTTAAAAAATCTAATGGTCCAAAATGAACACTGTACTATTGACTTGTACATTATGTATCGGTCCTCCCCCAATCCATGTTATAAAGATATTTTATGAAACAAATTTTTATATGAGTTCTTCTAGGTGGACATAGAAAAATACAAATAAGTGAAATTGAAATACATTCATGTCTAATTTTTATGTCCAATTTCTATGTGCATATAGAATTTTTGATTTTGAAGATTATAAAAATTTGTTCATCTCAAATATATATTTTTCAAAACAGATTTTCAGATTCCAAATAGATCCGTTTAGTTACAACAAACTTGAAAACTAAGTTTTAATTTACCTATTAAATAACAGTTTTCTAAGTTTTAAAGATATAGTATTCATTGTGTTTTAAAGTCTATATATATCAAGTTTATTTCATTGGAAAGATAACTGAAACATACAAATTCATTTTGCTGAAAATATTTAATATACTTAATTATTATCTTAAAGCCTTGAATTATATTGTTTAGCTAAGATCATTAATTTCAGTTGTATTCCCTTTTCGTACTAATACAATTAGCTAAGATCATTAGCTAAGTTCTATTGTACATAGGGTTGATACAATTGTAATTACTTTATTAATATTAAAGGAAATATGTTAAGTGTCAATTGATACCTAGTCTTGGATTTAGGCCCATGGAATAGAGGACTAAGAGGTCAAACCAAGTATAAATTTTAGTGTGCATATGTGATTGATTGTTTTACTTTTTAATTTATTTAATCATTATTTCTTTCTGCATTAAAAAACCCAAAATATCATTGCATGCATGGTTTACGTTAGTCTAAAGTAATACATGATGAATTAGACGAATAACTCAAAGCAGAGCAGACAAGTTCTAAAATAGAAACTAAATTTTATCTGTCTAGATTACTTCTGAACAAAAAATAAATAAATTTGACCTAGTTCGTTGACACTCACACCTATTCATCCTCCCTTTTAGGTGTGCATGTACAGAAAAATTTTAAACGTAATATATATATATATATATACGGCCCTATTCAGGAGCAACCTGCTTAAAGAGTTTTACTCCCTTAAAGAGCATTCCTTTTTAAAAAATCATGTTTTTTAAATCTCTCTCCTCGCTACACTACCCAGCTCTCAAACTAAAAGTCGCGTTTCTAAGTCTCTCTCCTCGCTACACTACCCTTGATCCCCAAATCTTTTACAAATCAAAGCATGCCACAGAAATCGAAGTCGAAGCCCTCAGTTCGTAACCCTTGATCCCCTCCAGAAAATTGAAGCCCCTCTCACAAGCCTTAGATTCAGAACATCGATTGCTGAAAATCGATTAGCGAGAGTCGTCTAAACTTCTCCGAGTTCTTATTTTGGTAAGGGCTTGAAATTTATATACTTGATTTGGCAATTGTTTCTCTGTTCTTCTGATTTAATACCATTATGCCACTATGAGTTCCTTTGTCAGAAAATGTATGAATTTTGACTCCATTTCTCATCATAGGGTTATTATTGAAGTATTTGTAATTTAACTTTGCATATAATATTAATACACGAGAACATGAATTGAGGATAGACCTTGATTTTTTTGAGATTGAGAGTAAGTAGTCAATAGTCATTATACATGGGAAGGAAGCAGAGGTAAGCCTGGCAAAGAGCCACTAGGTATGACGTAGCCAGGGCCCTAATTGAGGGGGCCCAAATTTTTTTTTATAAGTTTATGTATTTATGTGTATAAAAAAAAAATTAGCGATATTATGCATTGAAAATGATATGTTAGAAAACATTAAATATAATAATATAATTGATGATTTTACATCTAAATGTGCAACAAGAAGACATTTTAAATGATGTTTTGTGATTTAGATTTCATTGGAAAAAACTAAAGAAATATCCACTGTAGTTGGTAGGTTTTTCTGATTACATCATTGAACTTTTAATTTTTCAAATTACACCACTAAACTTATAATTTTGAAATTGGGTCATTAGTTAAAAAAATAAGCAGACGTTAATTTTTTATCTACAAAACTAATGAATTACTCACTTTGTAGTTGGCACATTTTCTTGATTACACCATTGCACTTTTAATTTTTTAAATTACCCCATCAAACTAATTAAAAATAATTATTTTAAATATTTTTAAAAATTATTATTATTTTAAGTAAAAAATGTTAGAAACTAATATAGATTCATAAAATATAGATTCAAAAATTAAAGTGATTTTAAATTAAATTAATATCTACTTAATTTTTTTTTAACAAAATGACCCATTCTTAATATTAGAATTTTTTTAAAAAACTAAAAATAGAAATTAAAATAAAAAAATAGTAAAAGATAAATAAAAAATTGATTCAATTTTTTCAAAAAAGAAAATAATAATTTTATAAATAAATATTATTTTCAAGAAAAAAATTGGAAAATTCTTCATATTTTAAAAAAAATGAGTAAAATTTTATAAAATATAGATTCAAAAAAATAAACTTTATTTTCAAAAGATTTTTTTTTTTAAATCAGAAGGTTTCATAAAACTTTAATTTTTAAAATCTATATTTTATGAAACTTTACTCATTTTATGGGAAAAAATTAAAGTTTCTAATATTTTTTATTGAAAATAATAATAATTTTAAAAATATTTAAAATAATTATTTTAATTAGTTTAATGGGGTAATCTGAAAAATTAAAAGTTCAATGGTGTAATCAGTAAAACGTGCCAACTACAATGGGTAATTCATTAGTTTTGTAGATAAAAAATTAATGTCAATTATTTTTATTAACGGAATAACCCAATTTCAAAATAATAATTAAGTTAGTGAGATAATTTGAAAAATTAAAAGTTCAATTGTGTAATCAATAAAACTTGCCAACTACAGTGAGTATTTTATTAATTTTACCGATTTCATTGATATTTTTATTTTGTAGGTATATGTGATGATTCTTTGCTTCAATGATATTTTAAAGTGTTCTTCCTTATCTTTTGTAAATTCTTATAATTTTAATAAAATTAATTAGTTGATAATTTATTTATTTATTTTTTTAATTCGTATAAAGGGGCACACTCGAGAAAATTTGTCCTGAGCCTTAGAAAACCCAGGACCGACTCTGGGAAGGAGTATGGATAAAATGTTTAAAACTGAGTATGGTACTTTAGTCAAATAAGTTCCTCGGTCATTGATGCTAGTCCCATTCCCCCAACAATTGGTAAAAGGGAAGAAATTACCCATATAGTAGGTTTCTGTCATATTAGAATGATAAGGAAAATTCAATTAAAAACAGCCACAAAAAAAGTAAAATTAAAAATTAGTACACAACAAAGATGATAGCTACAAAACAAATATTTTATCTTCTCCTATGGATTGTCATTACCAAGATAGGAACACATTAATTTTTCTAAGGAACAGAGAAACTACTACAGCTTAGATGAGCTACATAATTTCTTTGTCAATGAATTATACATAGAACTATTATAAAACATAGAAATAAAAGAAAACAATTATACGAAAAGCATACCTCCCCGAGAAACATAGCTGATAGGAAAACCGAGAAAAAGGGCTCCATAGCTTTGATGGTATGGGTAGATGAAACAACAACTTTTCCAAGACTCATATTAGTGAAAAGGTTGCCTAATATGTGTACTAATGCCAATGGTAGAATTGTTGCAAGCTACCAGTAATAATCCTCACCAGAGTCAGTATGATAGACTCAAAAAAAATATCGAAGGAATACCCAAAACAACCATTTATGCAGCAGTATCAAAGTTACTTGTGCACCACTAATTTTAGGCCACTTGTATAGATTTGATGTCCACATGAAAATAAAATGTTACCCAAAATAAAAGATAACACCTTCTCTTGTATCCGAAATAATAATCAGAAAACATTGAAGTTCAGAATTTTCTCGAGTCATGAATATATTGTGGACATAAAAATGCTAACCTCGCTCCTCTCTACTCTTCATAGATTTATTGCTTCCTTCTAAATTTCTAACCATTCAATGATACAAGATATCTCCAATAACATTTGTCAGTCATAGCTGTCATTAGTTCAATGATACAACATATAATATTTGGATTCTATATCATTTGATTTATTTTGATTATATTGCATGCATCACATCCCCAAAACCGAAAAGAGTCAACTTAAATGGCCGCAGTTAATCACTGTCATTGTCATCGCCCGGCTATGTTGATAACGTCTTGGACTAATTTGAATCCTGGTCGTCAATTCTATGGATGTCAAACTGCAAGAGTAAGTAATTTTTATTCAATTTCCTTTGATATGAAGTTTGTTCTGAAAAAAATTATTTTTTGACAGCCTCATAGTTGTGGGTATTTCATGTGGTATGATCCTCCAATGCAGTCGAGAGCCATTCAAGTGATTCCTGGTTTGTTGAGGATGTTGAGGGCTCTTGAAAATGAAGTTCAAAATGTTAGACGCAAACATAGGATTTACTAGATAATCATATGGGTTTCTTTGATTTTGCTACTTTAGAATTTCTTTGGAACCATCTCTGTCCAAGAAGATGCTTAAATAGGAAAAAATTGTAATTGTAATTTGGGAGATGTAATGAATTGATTGTAATGAAACAAAGATATTAGTTCAATATTTGTTTGATGCATTTCTATCTCATTTTGGTACATATTGGGTATTTCAGAATTTATAATTTGTAATTTATGATTTGAGTTCTGTTTTTATTTCAGGCATATGCTTTTACATAATTTGGAGGTGGATTAATGCTTCTAGATTGACATTGGATTAATGATTTGCATAGTTTGGAGGTGGAAAAAAAGCACAATTTTGTTCTGTTTTGTTCTATTTTTTGAGTTGTTACTTGGTTAATCATCAACATCTTGAAGACAAACCATCCAATTTGTCCATTGAGCCTACATGATTTGAGCCTGATATGCATCTCAAGTTTTTAATTTGGAAGCATGCATTCCAAGTGGTTCTTAACAAAATAAATAATCCAAATGGGAATCTATGCTTTTTGTTAAAAAGGATACTACGTAATAGAGTTATAAAATTATGTACAATTGTTTGGACTTATGACCATATATTTTATAGGTTCGGAGGTTCCTCAAGTGTTAGTTAGATGAGTTGTTTAAGTGCTATCAAAGCACACATATTTCCATAATATCTTGCCATCTTTTTTGCAACCAAAGTGCTAAGAAGGTCTCCACACAAAAAGGGGAAACACAACATCCACCCCCATCTTACAGCAATCAAGACAAGCCACACATTCATTACAGCAACCCAACAACATGTGTACAATGTTTAGAACAAAAATTAAGAATACTTTACTGAGAAGTTGTCTTCAACTTACAACATGTTTACAATGTTTAAAAGTAAACAACACATGAAATATATGTTACCATGACCTTATGAAATAAACAACACATTCATTACAGCAATCAAGACAAACCACACAATACCCAGGTCCAGATACTGCATATTTGAAATATATGCTCAGTGCACATCAAGTCATCACACCAACACAATACTAAGAACAAACCAAAATTAAGAATCTTCTCAAATCATCAGAACTTGTGGGGTGGGAGCAGCGTTCAGGACACGCTCCATCAAAATTAAGTTGGCTAGTAACCCCAGCTTGACATTGGACCAACATTCATCAAAGGGATCCCGAATGTGAGATACTACATCTGCAAATAGACAACAAAATTTGTAAATTATAATATAAATAACTTGGGCAGATTGATAATAACATAAAAACTGCAACAAGTACCTAGTCAGGCTGCAAACCATAGAATGGGTTCAACCCACATCAATTTTCAAAATCTTAAAAGGTTTATATACAAATGGATCAAGAAAATCTATGTTAACGAAGTCCATAAATCCTATTATACATAATTTTTGCACCACAATCCTACTATACATCATCAATGACCGAGGCATCTTTCAATTGGTGAGGAGTGAGGACATACACATGAGTTTATTTTAATGAATCTGTTCACATTCATTCTCATTCTCATTCTCATATTAAACTGATTTTTGGATCTGATTCTCTATGAAGAAACAAGATTTTCTAGCAAATAAAAGGTTAAACTAAAGCATGCTACATAGTATAATCTAATTATGTACAGTTGAAATCTTAAGCTAATTCCTAGTTTCCTCCAATCTAATAATCTCATGGACTTCTAACTCTGATCGTAATTCTCAAAATTATACCAAGGAACTTATTTGACTAAAGTACTATACTCAGTTTTAAACTTTTCATCCATACTCCTTCCCATGTATAATGACTATTGACTACTTACTCCGAATCTCAGAAAAAACAAGGTTTATCCTCAATTTATGTTCTCGTGTATTAATATTATATGCAAAGTTAAATTACAGATACTTCAATAATAACCCTATGATGAGAAATGAAGTCAAAATTCATACACTTTCTGACAAAGGAACTCACAGTGGCACAATGGTATTTAAATCAGAAGAACAGAGGAACAATTGCCAAATCAAGTATATAAATTTCAAGCCCTTACCAAAATAAGAACTCGGAGAAGTTTAGACGACTCTGGCTAATCGATTTTCAGTAATCGATGTTCTGAATCTGGGGCTTGTGAGAGCACTCTGCGCTTCGATTTTCTGGAGGGGATCAAGGGTTACGAACTGAGGGCTTTGACTTCAATTTTTGTGGCATGCTTTGATTTGCAGAAGATTTGGAGAAGATTTGGGGATCAAGGATAGTGTAGCGAGGAGAGAGCCTAGACCTGGCAAACGGGGAGCCGGCCCGGGCCGAGAGCGGGACGGGCCTATGACGGGCCGGGTTAAAAAGGTTCGGGTTTTGGTGAACTGTAATTTTTAGACTCGTGGTCTGTCTTGGGCCGGGCCGGGCCGACTCGCGGGTTTCTTTCTTTAATTTTTTTTTTTTTGCAAAATCTTACTACACCAAAAATATTAAAAATAATTAATAATAAATAATATTATAAATATTATTAATAATAAATGTTCTGGTGGTTAACAATATTATAAATATGATCCCTGTTCAGCACATGAAAGAAAATATTATCATTGGCTTACCTGAGGCTTTGTGTAACAACACTGCTCTTAGGATTGACTTGTTGCCTTGTGGGATTTGATTCTCAAACTAAGCTAATTTTTGCTTCATACGAGAAAAAGGCTACTTTCAGAGGATAATTGTTTCGCGGGCTTCTTCCTTTTTTTTTTTTTTTTTAAATCTTGCTTAACTAAAAATAGTATTAATAATAAATATTAAAAATAATAAAATAATTTATAATAAATAATAATTCTAATTATCTACATTAATTACGTATCTCAATCAATTAAAATTTTAATAATATTATAAATTACTTTCAAAATATATAATCAAATTTGATTTTTTAATTAGGAGTAGAATCGAAACTTCTATTATTATCTGATGTGCATGTAAGGGTTTTTGTAGTTTTTATTCATGATCCTCTCTGCAAAAACGTTGGGGCCTTCAGTATGTTAACACACGTGTTGCTTCAATGTTGATAATGTTGACACGTGGCCTGTTAACACACACCGGTTGCTTCAATGTTGATAGTGTCACTGATGGGGGTATAATTCGGGCATAATTATATTTTTATATTAAAAATTGCATTAAAAATAAACACTTGTTATAGTTCAATTAGTTTAAACTCTTATTTATTTATTTACAAGTCTTGTGTTCAAGTCTCATAACCCACAAGTAGCAACATTTTATTAAAAAACAAAAAAATCATGAATTCTGCCCTTCACTTTAAGCTAAAAACTACCCAGATTTTGTTAAATTTAAAAATCAGTTTCAAAATCCAAATTTCGTAGCATGTGGTGAACTGAGCCATCTTTGCCAGATCTAAGAGAGCCTTAGAAACACGACTTCTAGTTTGAGAGTTTTTTAATAAGGAATGCTCTTTAAGGGAGTAATACTCTTTAAGTAGGTTGCTCCTGAAAGGGGCCGTATATATATATATATATATATATATATAGGGTCCGGTTCCTGTAAGGGAGCCCTTATTTTTTTAAAATGCGTATTTTTTTTTTGCTTTTTTTTTTAAAAACAACTAAAAAAAAATTTAATATTTTATGGAACTGGAATTTTTTCATAATACAGACCTGTATTGTTATATGTATCCAAATCACACCCAAAACACTGTATTATGAAAAAATTTCAGTTCCATAAAATATTAAACTTTTTTTTAGTTGTTTTAAACAAAAAAAAATAAAATCCGCATTTTAAAAAAGTAAGGGCTTCCTCACCTGATCTGTATATATATATTGCCTAAAATTACTCATATTAGTTTAAAATTTTAAAAGATCTCAATATAATTCAAACAATTAATATTGATCATTTTGTATTTTGAAATGAACGGCATAATTTTTTTAAATATAATATATAATAAAATATAAAATATAGGAAAGAAAAATAATGAAATGAAACTCCCATTTGAGACACAAGGGAAGGGATAGCTTTAAACAAGAATCCAACAAGGGACTCCAATTTCTTTAATTGAATATTGAGTCATTAAATACAAAAAGTCAAGTTTCCACCTACACGAATACTAAAAGGTACTCTAAATTATATGACACATTTTCGCTGTTCCCATAAAAGGATAAAGAATTACAAAAACTATGCAAATGGATACTTTTATAGTATAAGGTTAAGCGCAATCAACGCAAATGGAACACTTATCACGGCAATTTTATATGGAAGAGAATATTACTTAACTTTTATTTTAATTAATTTGTAAAATCCTATAATTTAAATTATGATGTGTATTTAATTTAATTTTCTATGAACCAAAATCAAATAAAATATATGTTAAAATTAACGTACAGAAGCTCATAAGAAAAATTAGCTTTTATGGAATGGAATAAAATAGTCAATTCTATTGGGTAGGGTCAGGATCATATAAGGGATCCTTTACTTTCTTAAAATGAGGAACTTTTTTTTTTTTGCTTTTTTTTAAAACAATTAAAAAAAAAAGTTTAATATTTTATGGGCTGAAATTTTTCATAATCTGATGTTTTGGGTGTGATTTGAGTATGTATAACAAAACATGTATGTACAGCCCCAAGCAGACTGCACCACCACTTTTTGGTATAGGTATTCAAAACACGCCCAAAACATCAGATTATGGAAAAATTTTAATTCCATAAAATATTAAACTTTTTTTTAGTTGTTTTAAAAAAAAACAAAAAAAACAAAAAAAAATTCTTTATTTTAAGAAAGTAAGGGATCCCTTACTTGATCATTTCTGCTATTGGGTAATACATTTATCCAATTTTAAGCCAACTTTATTTCATGTTCCAACCCCATTACTCCGCCCAAAAAACAAACAATAAACAAATAAAATAAAATATTAAAATTAAACTAAAAACAGACAAACAGAGTCCACCCGAATATAGTTTTTCAGTCTGGCCCCCATTAATCTAGTAAATATTCTCTTTCTCTCTCATCTCTGTTAAAGAAGGAAGCTGGAAGCGCTTCTCCTTGTTCTCTGGTTTTCACCCTTTTAATTTTCACAGCAGGAGAAAATTTGCAACGCGTATGGATTCACCCTGAAAAGGTCAGCTATTCCCATCTGTCAAACCCAATTGGCCTCATTTGCAATATCTTTTGACTCCTTTTTGCTTGATGTTTAGTTGTTAAAATTTCACAAGCATAACATAAATTATTCATTCTTTTGTTAAAAGAATCTGGGAAGTGAGAACCTGTCAATATCTTATCTGGCTGGCTCTCCAGTTCAAACCGGTCTGGCCTTCGCTAGATTTATTCATTTATGCCCAAAACTTGTTTCTTCATTCCATAATCCATACCCTTTGAAAGAACAGCAAAAAGGGTAAATCTTAATTCCCCTTTTCTCGACTGTTTTAAATTTGGGTCTCTCTCAATTCTGTCTCTTGAAGCTCAGATGGTCTAAAAGGTGTCATCTTTCTCTTCTTTGTTCAGTTATATTTAATGGGTATGTGTTAGTGTATGTGTTTGTGATTAAATTTTGCTAGTTCATCTATTGCTGTTCTTGTTTCAAGACTTTACCGTTTAGCCCTAGTTAAGCTCAAAGAGTCCATCTTTTTCTTATCGTTTCTGGTTTCTATAATGATGGATCCTGTGATTTGTAAGTTGTACATCTGGGTTTTTTCTATGTTGTATTTGGCTTGCTTTTCTTTTGGATTTGATCCTGCTGATAAGTACTATATCAACTGTGGATCACCTGCCAATATTACTGTTGGTAATCTGGTTTATATGGCCGATAACTTGGCTTTGAAATTCCTTTCAACCCCAAACAATATTTTAGGCAGTACGTCTTCAAATTCTCTCCCATCATCTGATGAGTCCGATCTCTATCGGACAGCAAGAATTTTCACTAAAACTTCTAGATATACGTTTTCAATTAGGCAGAGGGGAGACTCTGGATCCGCTTTTTTTTTTCTCATCTGTTTATAACAGTTACAATTCGAGCTCAGCAACTTTTGCCATATCCATTCCAAATCATGTGTTGCTTAGCAATTTCAAAACAAATAGTGTTTCTGTTAAAGAATTTTTAGTGAATGTGACTTCTGGTTCCCTTGAAATAACTTTCACCCCTTCGGGCAATTCATTTGCATTCTTGAATGCCTTGGAAGTTGTCTCGGCTCCTGATACCCTTATCACTGATGATGCCGAAAATGTTAATCCTGCGGTGATGTTCCAAGGTCTATTGATTCAGGCATTTGAGACTGTTGCAAGAGTGAATATGGGTGGACCAACTGTCACACCTAAGAATGATTCCACGGGCATGGGGCGAACCTGGGTTCCTGACAGTAGTTTTCTTCTGCAACCAAATCTTGCCAAAAGTGTATCACAGATTGATGCTGTTAGGTACTCGAATGGTGGTGCGACGATGGATATTGCTCCAGCAACTGTATATGGTACTGCAAGAAGGATGAACTCTGAAGGTGATCCCAACAGTAATTTCAATGTAACGTGGGATATCCCTGTGGATTCAGGGTTTCAGTATCTTGTTCGTCTTCACTTTTGTGATATAGTAAGCTCATCTCCTAACCAGCTCTACTTCAATGTTTACATTGATTCCTGGAATGTTTTGCCTGACTTTGATCTGACCGTTAGGGCCGGCAAAATTCTGGCCTCTGCATTATATACGGATTTTGTTACTCCATCAATGGCTAACAGTACACTTAGTGTTAGTATTGGCCCATCTTCTATAAACAATGCTTATCCTAATGCCATTCTCAATGGACTGGAGATAATGAAGATGAACAATTCTTTGGGAAGCCTAAGTGGGATGGCCTCCGTACCATCTTCCTCAGGCTCAAGCTCAAAGAATAATGTGGGAGTGATTGTAGGAGTAATCGTAGGGGTTGCAATTGTTGTGTTGTTGGTTGGCATTCTGTTGTTCATTCGCAGACGAAGAAGATTGGAACGTCTTCACCATTCGAAAACATGGGTTCCTTTATCCATTAATGGTTCTTACACAATGGGAAGTAAATACTCCAATAATGGAACAACTACTAGTGCCGATTCTAACATTGGCTATCGGTGTCCTTTTGTGGCAGTTCAAGAGGCGACTAACAATTTTGATGAGAGTTGGGTTATAGGGATTGGTGGTTTTGGAAAGGTTTACAAGGGAGTTTTTAGTGATGGTACAAAAGTGGCTGTTAAAAGGGGCAATCCCAGGTCCCAGCAAGGTTTGGCAGAGTTCCGAACTGAAATTGAAATGCTGTCACAATTTCGTCACCGTCATCTAGTTTCCTTGATTGGGTACTGTGATGAAAAGAGTGAGATGATTTTGATTTACGAGTATATGGAGAATGGGACCCTCAAGAGTCATCTTTATGGCTCTGGTCTTCCTAGCTTGGGCTGGAAAGAGAGGCTTGAGATATGCATTGGAGCAGCCAGAGGACTTCACTACCTCCACACTGGGTATGCTAAAGCAGTTATTCATCGTGATGTAAAGTCTGCAAACATACTGCTTGACGAGACTTTCTTGGCCAAAGTTGCTGATTTTGGGCTATCAAAGACGGGGCCTGAGATTGATCAAACCCACGTTAGTACAGCTGTGAAAGGGAGTTTTGGGTACCTCGATCCGGAATATTTTAGAAGGCAACAGCTGACTGAAAAATCAGATGTGTACTCATTTGGTGTTGTTTTGTTCGAAGTTCTTTGTGCAAGGCCCGTAATAGATCCATCCCTTCCCAGGGAGATGGTCAACCTAGCTGAATGGGCAATGAAGTGGCAGAAGCGGGGGCAACTGGAGCAAATCATAGATACTAATCTTGCAGGGAGAATCAGACCAGATTCTCTTCGAAAGTTTGCAGAAACTGCAGAGAAATGTTTGGCTGATTTTGGTGTTGATCGACCCTCTATGGGAGATGTTCTCTGGAATCTCGAGTATGCACTTCAACTTCAAGAGGCTGTTCTTCAAAATGATCCTGAAGAAAACAGTACTAATATCATCCGCGAGCTCTCTCCTCAAGTCAATGACTTCAGTCATGTTGACACTACTACATCAGCTGTTCAGCGTGAAATGCCGGTTGTAGATGATGATGATCTTTCGGGTGTTTCAATGAGTAGAGTGTTCTCTCAACTGGTGAAGTCCGAGGGTAGATGATTTGTATATAATACGGTACTAGCTCTATTATCACGTTTTTGGGTGTTTAACTGCCATCATCAGCTCCTTCTTCTGGGTAATTAATGATTTCTGAAATATTGCTGAAGCACAAAATAATTCCCACGCATCTGGGAAAATGATGGAATTTCTACCACGAAGGAATGCATTGCATGAACTGGAAGAGGGACTTCACTAGATGCATGGATGTTCGCACTTTAAAGAAGGTTCTTATTTAATCAAAATTATTTTTAGAGTTGTTTTCTGCAATTAGGTGTTTTACAGAAAGGAGTAATAGGTTTATTAGTGAATTAATGTTGGCCTTGAGTGGTTACATTGCATCTCAATTTTCTGCTGTAGTTTCTTTGTCTTGCTATGTTTGAAAGTACAGTAAAGTGTTTGCTTCTTCTTCCGGAGGTGTTTTCTTGTTTGAGATTATGTCATTTGGATTTTTTAATTTATCTTACATAATGAGTTGTGGTCGATTTTCTTACTATTATAATACTTAAATATAAACTTCTTTATGTCGATAACTCTCATATTAAATAATACTCTTGTTTTCCTGGCAACAGTTTGATGTGTGAGATTTGCTTATATTAATATCAACACGAAACACTAAGCATTCTGTAAGTTTACTTGGTAGGATTAGGAACTATGTAATACTCCAGCCGTCCCAAAATGAAAGTTTCATTTAATTAACTCATCTTTTTTATAAAGCTTATTCTGGTGTTTCTATGACACACTTGATCATAATTTTTTGATAGCTAAAGCTAAATGGCACCTTCAATTTGGGACAGCGATAGTATTAGTTTGTTTGCTGAGGTCCAGTAGTCCACAGCAATCTATATTTCTTACTTTTGTACAATTATGGAGTGCAAAACATAGATATAGCAATATTGCATCTAAAATTAGTCCACATGGAACATCATAAAGAAAATAAATAGAGTTGATGAATTCGTGTTGTGCATATTTGCACTCGGGCTATATTTATATTTGCAAGCCCCTTTTTTTTGGTGCAATATGGAAATAATGACTGGTTGCCGGCTAGATTACTAGTCCTGCAATATGGAAATAATTATTCTACTTGTCGCATATGGTTATTGCCGCAGATAAAGGCTGTAAATGATAACAAAAAAAATTGTATTTGTTTGTATCTGTATGGTTAATCGCATATGGATATTATTTGTATTAAAAAAATAGATATATCTGTATTCGGTTTAAAGATATTCGTAAATAAATAAATACGAATACGAATATAGGCGTATTCATTTTAACATCCAATAGTAAATATATATATTGTCGATAAATAATATCCGATTCAGATCCGTATTGAATTGTTATTCAAATAATTTATATATATATATATATATATTTATATATATATATATTAATCATTATATAATAAACAAAATAATTTTTTAAATTGGTTTTTCACATATAATAATTAGTTTTCACTATCATAAGAAAATTATTTTAAAAAATATATCATTTCACTTCTAAAAATAGGAAATAACACTTTTATTATAATATTAATAAATTAAGATAAATTGATTTAAGTATAGTTAATGAATTTTTACTATTATAAAGTTAAAATATCTAAAATGTATCATATAACAAGAAAATTATATACTAGAAGAACACAACTATAATTATTAGCTTGTTATAAATTTTTTTTACTTTCAAAACTTACTTGCAATGCTGGGAGGTGGGAGGTGGGAACAATGAACAATATAATTTTATTGTTAAAATGTATTTCTAAATTAATTCTAATTCACGTTTATGAATTTTCGGGTGGAGGGAGTATTTATCACTTTCATTTGCCCAATTATTTAGAAATTAGAAGTTCAAATATTTAAAGTAAGTTCAAAGTAAATTTTGGATCAAGTTGTATTAACTAGTTGTCACATATACATTATAAATCGCACTCTCCATAAATATAATAAAATAAAATAAACTTTTTATAACTATGTAAATTGTAATCTATGTATTGAGGATAAATTATAAATAAAATCCCCATAAATATATTATTAAAGTTTTAATCAAGTATTTGAGAAAAACAATTAACTATTCAATGTAAACTTTTGAATTTAATTATAAATTATAAATATTCACACACATTACAATATTACTCTACACACATAAAATGGACATCTAACTTATTAATGGACATCTAAACATTAATAAGTAGAGCATTTATTTTGAAATTTAAGATTTCAAAAATAATAAAAACTTATTTGAATTGTAATTTAGAACATTGATTATTGGATTTAAATAGTTATTAAAAATAAATATATTAACCTTCATTCATTTAACTATATTTTAAAACTCATTATTTTTTTATTCTAGTTATAGTTAGGGCTGTAAATGGTAACTGAAAAATTCGTATTCATTCGTATCCGTATTTAGAAAAAAGTGGATATTATTCGTATTCGAAAAAAAATAAATATTATCCGTATTCAATTTAAAAATAATTCATAAATAAATAAATATAAATATTATTATATTTGGATCTGTATATATTCGTTTACACCCTAACCGCAACCGACTATTCACGCCCAAAATCCTTTTCCAAATCAGGCCAAAATATGGCCTTTTATATTGTTAACCTAACCATGTGCCTCCCCACCTGGAACTCATAAGCTACCTTCTATTATGTCATTTTGTCTAGTGCAGGCAAGCTCGCACAAGGGTTTGAGGCTCTGAGCTATATAATAATCCGTCCGTCTCAAAATACCCAGGCCTTTCTTATATCCAAACAAGCTGTTTGGACAAAAAGCTTGGATTTTGTTTTTGTAAATAGAATCTTTAATGAGTGGAAACAAGTAACTTTATTAATAAAGACAATGGTGAAGTCTAGAATTTGTTTGCAGTGGGATCAATAATTAGAGTATCAGATAATAAATTAAAATTAATAATTATAGTAACAAAACACGATTCAAATATATAACCACAAAAATATAATATGTTATTGTTGTAGCCATCAAACTTATTCACAAAAAATAACTAGTAGAAAATAATAATTACAATTGTCCTCTGCGCATTTTCATTCGTTGAAATCGTTGCATAATACTTTCATTGTCAATGTAATCAAATACATCCTTCTCGATGTATGTAATCAAGCAATCATTCATCAGTTGATCTGTCATGGAATTGCGTAACCTACTCTTAATTATCTTCATCACAGAAAAAACTCTTTCAACAGTAGTAGTCGCAAGGTAAGATTAATGTCAAATTTAGAAGCCGATATAATAAAGGAAATACAATATGTTTCTTAGTACCTACGAACTTTCTTGCAAGACAGCTAATCCCTTGAACTTCTAAAAACTCTTGATTTGTCCGCATATCAGAAACATAATTATCTAGTTGACTATCAAGTTTCATAAGATCCATTGGAGAAAAGTCATTTGAATAAATGCTAGCGAGATTAATCAATTTGTCCTTATCAAAACTAGTGAAACAATCACTAGGATTTAAGCATGACATTGATAAAAACAAGTCAATACTTGCTTTCGTAAAACGATCATTTAATTCTTCAAGTTGCCAATCCAAAACAGTACAAAATATCTCAACATAATAATGGTGAAATTTTGTAATACCTTGAGATTTTCGACTTGATCTCCCATGGAATAAAGCATTCATATCTATAATGTCAATTTTGTGTTTGTTGCAAAATAAACAAACTTCATCAAGTAGTTTCTCCCATCCCTCATCTCTCATAACCTTCAATAGTTGCTTAAACACTTTAACTAATTCTATAGCATTTACAATGTCTTGATCCTTTCTTTGCAATGCTTGTGATAATTCATTTGTAATTTCCAATATCTTTCTCATCAATATTAGATCAAATGCAAAACCAAATGATTGCAATGACTCTAATAAACTAAAAGCAATACATTTTTATTGGTATACCAAACCATCATCTGAAACCTCCTCAAGTACATCAATCACTGAGGCGAATATAAGAATCAAGTTCAAAAGTGTCTCATAATATGATCCCCAACGTGTGTCACCTGCCCTTTTAAGACTAATTTCTTAATGCAAGCCTTTCTCACTTTGAAATTCATTATTCATCAATGCTTTCCCGACTCTAGCAGCTTCTTCTCTCGAAGACTATCTCGACGCTTGCATGATGCTCCAACCACATTTAATAACTCAGAAACCTTGTTAAAAAACCAAGCAATGTGTTTATGCTTACTAGCAACAGCTACAATAGCTAGTTAATTGGAGTTGATGAGCAAAACAATGGACATAAAATGCAAAAGGATTCTCATTCATGATTAAGGTTTTGAGACCATTAAATTCACCTCGCATGTTACTGGCTCCATCGTACCCTTGACCATGTATTCTTGATAAACTTAGTCCGTGACTTGAGGAAAAGGTCTCAATTGCTTCTTTAAGCAATGAAGCAGTGGTACTAGTAACATGAACTATACCAACAAAACGTTCAACAACACATTCCTTTCTATCCGCATAGGTTAAAGCTATGACCATCTTTTCTTTGATTGAAATATCACGAGACTCATCAACTAATATTGCAAACACATCATCTCCAATATCACTAATGATAGCAATGGTAGTTTCTACTACAACATAATTTATAATATCTTTCTGAATATCACTTGGCACCAATTTCAGATTTTTTAGAGCATTTTGCAACACAATATTGTTGATACTTTCATTGTGATTAGCAAGAAATTGTAGAAGCTGTAAGAAATTTCCTCTATTACTTGAATCATTATCTTCATCATGACCACGAAAGGATAACCCTTGATGCAAAAGAAATCTTATGCAATCAAGTGATGCATTTAAGCGAATTCGATATTCAAGTCTCGTTTGTTCAGATTGGTTAATAAAAACATTCTGAATGTTATGCTTTGGTTTCATCATCAAATCTTAACATTTACTCCATGCTTGGTTATGAGCACTATTATGCCCTCCAACATGAATATCAAATCTCATTTTCTTGTTCCATGTTATGAAGCTGTTAGTATTGAAAAAATCACCACCCACTTGTTTTCTAGTGTTCGGGCTAAATAGATAGCAACATAAGCAAAATGTTGCATCAATAGCTATGATATACTCCAACCAATTTCCATATTCTTTAAACCAAGAAGGATTAAATCTACGTAAGTATCCCCCAATTTGAGTCTGTGGGAAGTTATGTTTGAGAGAGGATGACACTTTGATATTTTCTTTCGCAGCCCAGGGTCTGCTTCAAGATTTTCCAAATCTACTTTATCATCATCCTTTTTCTGATTTTTATTAGAACATGATTCTTCAAATACAGAAGCTTTTCTGAATACAAATTTGTCCATATTGGTTGTTTAAAGAATTAAAGATATTGTGAACTTAATTACAACAACAAAAAAGTTATGCCAAACTGCCAATTTCATGAACTCAACTTTTGCTGAAAATGGGACAGATGCATCCAATTTAATAATACTAACAAAAGGGGGAAATTATAACAAGAATAAAAAAAACTTAGTTCACACCTGAAATCAATTGTGATTGAAGAAAAGAAAGATGGTCTGTTGTGCCAATTTCATTCTGGAAAGAGATTCAAAGAAGCCCATGAGATAGAATCAAGCTATTCATATGACATATAATTAATAGAACTACAACAACAAAAAATCATTAAGTTAAATCTCTGTAATTTGTATCATATAGAACTAGATTGAAATTGAATCATAGAGCAATCCCAATAAATAGCGAGATGAATCGGATGATTAGCAATTTAGCATAGATCTTATTCTTAAGCATACCCGGAGGATTGGAGGAGAATTGGAGAAGAGAAGCACTTTGCCACCGTTGGTGTCGCACGCCTCCATTTGCCCTTCTCTCTCTGTTTTGGGAATGGTGAGTTGGTGAATGAGATTAAGGGTTAGGTGCCTGATATCAAATTAGAAAAAAAAATTGTTTAGAGGTACTCAGGAGATTCTTAGACTACATGGTACTCCAGTGTCTATTGTTTCAGATTGGGACCCACGGATCACTTCACGGTTTTGGAAAGGGTTTCAACGAGCTTGGGGCACTCGGCTCAACTTCAGTACTTCTTTCCATCCACAAACTGATGGGCAATCCGAACGGAATATTCAAACATTAGAGGACATGTTGAGGTCTTGTGCACTTGAGTGGTCGGGTAATTGGGATGATTACTTGAGCCTAGTTGAGTTTGCTTATAACAACAGTTGGCATGCAAGTATTGGAATGGCTCTTTTTGAGGCGCTGTATGGTAGAAAGTGTCGGGCACCAACTTGTTAGGATGAGGTTGGAGAAAGGGCCATAGAAGGGCCTGAGTTAGTTTAAATCACTACGGAGAAGGTAGCGGTGGCTAAGGAGAAATTAAAGTCGGCTCGATCACAGCAGAAGTGTTATGCTGATAAGCATATGAAGACTTTAGAGTTTGAACCTGGTAAGCATGTGTTTCTAAAAGTTTCTCCTTGGAAGGGCATTCAGCGATTTGGGTTGAAAGGAAAGCTTAGTCCGTGATATATCGGTCCATTTGAGATTTTGGAGAGGGTTAGTGAAGTTGCATATCGGTTAGCTTTGCCTCCATAGCTAGCTCATGTGCACAATGTGTTCCATGTATCGGTGTTGAGAAGTTATCATTATCATCCATTGCGCGTGGTGCAATATCCATTCGATAAGATTCGGGAGGATCTTACTTGTGAGGAACAAGCCGAGGTGATTTTGGATCGACAAGAGCGGATTATGAGAAGGAAGACAATTCCATTTGTTAAGGTTCTGTGGAAGAACCATTCGGAGCGAGAAGCCACTTGGGAGATGGAGGAGTCTATTCGAGCAGAATATCTGCATCTTTTTGATAATTAGGTACGTTCTATTCTTTTGATTCCGAGGATGGAATTCTTTTTAAGGGGTAGGTGATGTAATACCTGAAAAATAATAAAAATAAAAATAATAAATAAATAAATATTAAATAATAAAAAAATTATTTTGTTTTTAAAGCATATTAATTGGACTTTGTATTTTATTTGGGCCAAGTGGTCATTTAATTTATATGGGCTAATAAATATTAATAAGTGTGGATAAATTAAAATTTTAAAATTGGGCCTTAAAAACTAATTTAGTTTAATTTATATGTGGGTAATATTAAATTATATATAATTAGGAGAATTAATAAATAAAACCTAACCTACTTCAGTATTACACCCAATGCAAAGGGGAAAAGAACGAAGAAACAGAGGCGACACTAAGTATTTGAACTTGAGAGAAAAAAATAATCAAAGGCTCAAGTAATTCACATATATCGAGAGAAGGAAGTTGACAAATTCATACTGTATTACTGTGAGGAGATAAAAGGTAAATAATTATTTGCTTTGACTTAGTTGTTATTCATGTAAGTCTTTGTTATGAATTTTTTATTAATCTATTGATGGAAACTACTACCCATGCTAATAGATAATTAATTGATTGATAATATACATGATAAATTTAGTACATGCATTGTGACGCCCCCAAAATAGGTATACATCACCCATTCTGAGTCGCCAAATACATGGTACATAAATCAAATACAAACTTAATTATACAACTGTCGGGTAATATACGACAAAACATAACTGAGAGTTTTTACACGAATCTTGTCTCATAGACATTATTCAAACTCAAATGAAGTCCTTAATACATTTATTATCACACTATTTCACAGAATAGTGAGGACTACTAAAACAACCATCTGGACCATCAATCCGTTCCCCGACCAGTCCCAGCTATATTCCCATTCCCTGAAGAGAACGACGAAAGAAAAGGGTGAGCTCAACTAGCCCAGTAAGAAATATTATGACTAAGATAATGCAGAATAAATTATCGCTAGCCTTCAACAGTATAACAGTTGATAGAATACAATAGACAACAAGTTTAACTGCAGCGGAACAAGCAATCCATTAGAAGAGTCAAGTAGAGCATCTACTATCTTCTATGATTTAAAAAGTTTTTCATCAACTTTATCGCTGAGACTCAGCTTAATAAATAAACCACATCATCGAATCATCTCTGCACTACGGGCCAAGGATATTCATGTAATCATCAATGGTCATGATTATACCGAATAATCCCTGGTCATAATCATACCAATAACTATTCATCAATGCACTACGGGCCAATGAGGACTTTTACCACATCATTTGTAACATTGCGAGTCATGATTATACCGAATGATCCATGGTCATAATCATACCAATCAACATTCCATCTATACACGTAAGCCAAAGATGACTTTCATCATAATATAAGCATGATGATGATGACAATGATATAAGCATTAATCAAACGAAATCAAGGATAAATATTAAAGAATTTAAATTTATCCAGAATTTAAAAATATTCAAATTGTCAATATAATACTGCTTTGTGGAGTAAAATTCAAGAATAATATTGTATAAAAAATAATTTGGACCGAAAAGAAATCAATTTTTGTCATGAATAGTACTCCGGGTAAATAGTACCCGGGTGAATAGTATCCCGTGAATAGTACTTCAGGAATAGTAACCCATGAATAGTACTTTATGAATAGTACTCATGAATAGTACTTCGTGAATAGTACTTTATTAATAGTACTTTGTGAATAGTACCCGTATTTATAAATAGTACCATATACGTGAATAGTGTCGTATACATGAATAGTACCCATGAAAGGAAAATATAAAAGAAAACGATATTCCATGACGAGTACAAAAGAAAGAATATCTCATACGAGTATAATAGATATATCTGGCTCGCAAATGGATTTTCATCCGCAATGCGCAATCCACGTGAGATGCATTATTTTCACAATTTAATAAAGAATGAATACTGAAGGGTCATTCACTATGCATGCAGTAGTCCGTGGGACAAAGTTATTCCAATGAATAATAAAGAATGGAATAATGGAAGAATTTCATCATGCATGTGGTAGTCCGCGTAGACAGGTTATTCCAACTGAATAATAAAGAATAGAATAACAGAAGAATTTCATCATGCATGCGGTAGTCCGCATAGACAGGTTATTCCAACAGAATAATAAAGAATGGAGTAACAACCCTTATGAGTATTGAAAGAAAATAACTCTCTTCATGAATACGAAATAAATAATACTGATAGACACATAATTCATACATTTTATTATCCCTAATTTTGTCCTTTTAATTATATTAGTTTATTAAATTAATATATTTTATTTTATTTTGTAGGATTTAATATTTTTTTGCAATAAAGTCAAAATCTTGGTGATCAAGCGATATTTAATGCTCTTATTCATGTAAGGAATATCCAAGAAGAATCCAACAAGGAGAAGGAAAGAGGTTGAACAATCTTAGTGTGCAAGTCAAATCCAACAAGAGAAAGAAAAGTCAATCTAGAAGATCTCTTTATCTAGAAGATCTTTTTGAGAAGTTGATTGACACTAGGAAATTGAAACCTACATGGAAAGGGAACAAAAGTGACCAAGTTCAATGAATCTAAATTAGGGTTCAAAGTTATTTTCCCTATAAATAGGTCTCTTATTTTAGAGAGAAAGGTATGAGGTATGGTATTACTTTAGGTTAAGAGTAGGGGTAAATTAAATTACGTTTCATTGTACGCTTGTTGGAGGATCGTGAATAAAGAGAGTTTTCTTATTTATTTTCAATCTTCTACTTCTTCTTTATTTTAGTTAATTTATTTATTTTCATATCTAGTTAATTTCTTTAATCTAGGATGAAGATGAAATTAAATAATTATTCGTAATAATATTTTTTATCTCTTCTATTATTTATGCTTTTATGTTTAATTGATTTCGCCTTCATGTTTCGTTATTGAAATACCTTTGCTTTATAGTTCTTATGTGAATTTAAATTAATTAAGAGGTTTTGATAGATTATTGTTAAAATATGAGTTTTTCATAATCCATGCTTGCTCAAAGAAGTTTTGATGGGTTATAGTTAATCCTTAAATTTTCATAGTCTATGCTTGCCCACATTAATTGTTATAAATTAAAGGGAATGAAGATCAAAATTATAATTTGAGTTATAAAATAGAAGAGATTGAATTATATGTTATGTTTATTATTTAGTGGATTCAGATTCCTAGATTATTTTCTCATTAATTGTTTTCATATTCTAGTTAATTAATTCTCAATCTTTATTTCTAATTCGCCTAAAATAAATATTAAGGAAACATTAAAAATATTCTTGTCTCTGTGGGTTCGACCTGTACTTGTGTCAGTTCTTCAATTAGACACTGTGCATTTGCAGTACATATTTTTAACACATCAAGTTTTTGGCGCCGTTGCCGGGGACTAGACTTAATTTTATATCCCTTAATTTTTATTTATTCGAATTAGTTTTTTTTTCTTGTAATATTTTTTAAAAATTTCAAGATTATTGAAGCGGATCAACGGTGCGAAAAGATAAAAATTTTGTTGCTGCACTTTTTTTGGTATTTCGTACCTCCATTTTTTTTTAAAAAAAATAGTAGTTTAGTTTTTTTGTTTTTTTTAAAAAAAAAATTTGTACGACTTTCGTGGTTAGTTGTCTGTTTGTTTTGTGATTTGTGGAAAAATGAATTCTTATTATAGTTGGAATAATAATTTTGCTTGGAATCAAGAATCCTACGAAAATTTTAATGCACACCAAGTAAATCAATGTTTTCCAACTTATGAAAATTCTTATCTAAGTTCATATCCATATCCATATTCGGATCTAGAACCTCAATATTCATAAGAATTATCAAATAAAGAAGAGGAAAGACTTAGTGCCTTAGAGAAAACTATGAAAATTTTAATGGAAAATCAATTCAGCATGCATCAAGTTTTTGATCAAGTTATATCCCGTCTAGAAATTCAAATGAATAGATTAGCCACTATAATAAATGAACAAGAGGTGAGTGAATTTTCTAGTAACTCTGAGGTTAATTTTGAAAGTTTCGATGGTTGTGGAAATGATGAGGAAAATGAAAATCTTATATTCAATTCTACACAGTTTGAGTCAAGTCAATTTGAGGAGTTTAAAAATTATGAGTCTATGCCTAAAATTGATCATGTTGCATTTAATGAGTCGGTTGAAAAAGTCTATAAGCCTAAAGTTTCATACCCTGAAAGACTTACTCCTAAAAAACCACCTAGTGATTTTTTGGACCAACCCATTAAAGTGAACATGATACAAGAGTTGTCAATGACCCAAGAAATAATTGAAAATAGACTCTTGATTGAAAAAGATCCAATTGATTTTTTCTTAAACACCTTGACCAAAATTGGAATGAATCTGAATATTTACATAAGGTCAATGAGCTGTTGAGATCCACTACAAATAAGTCAACTAAACTAGAACATGTATTTGAACCAATTCTTCCATCATTTGAACATGTTAATGAAAGTTTTCTTGAGGTAAACTTGAAGCATAACTGTGATGAAAATTCTGATATCCATTTGTAACATTCTTTTTGTCACATAATTTTTAGGATTTATAAAATTTGTAGATATGTACATTTATTTTCTTTCTCACTACACCTTCTTGCAGAATAAATTCTCCGCATACAAGGTACAATTCTTTCACATCTTTGTTCTATTTTCTTCATTTGCATACATTGAGGACAATGCATGATATAGGTATGGGGGGGAGTTTGTTTGTATTAGATTTTTTTTCTTTTTACGAAAAAAACAAAAAAACACAAAAAAATAAAAAAAAAAAAAAAAAATTTTGTTTGACTTTTTATGAATTGAAATAATTTTGTGGAGAAAAACTCATGAGTGAGATTAAAAGATTTAGAACTCTTGAATTTTTGATAAGATACGAAATCTTAGTTCAAAAGACCATCTGAATTTAAAGTTGATTTCACAAGCATTTTTGCACTTCACGTTTGCACAAATTCTTAGTTGTGAGGTATAAACCATGATTCGAGTAATTTCAAAAAAAAAAAAAGAAAAAAAAAGAAGAAAGAATGAAAAAAAAATAAAGTTGAAAAAAAAAGAAAGAAGAAAAGGAATAAATAACTGCTTCAATGTCCATTAAACGAAATAACTGGGTATCCAAGCCTAGAAAAGCATCGATATTCACGCTGAAAAGTGTGGTGGATAAAAGCAACTTGACTAGTCTAATTTTGTGGCCTTTGTTACTCGAGTTAGCAAATCCTTAGGGGTGTCTCTACACCTAGTACTCTAAAGCCATCTGGTTTGGGAGTCATTGGTCCAACGCTCGCTCTACATGGGTAACTCTAAAAAAGCCTAAGAAAATGAGACATTGCACAAGTCAAGAATCGAAATTGAAAAAAAATGGAAAAAAGAAAGAAAAAGGAAAAAATGAGCTTGCTTGATTTTCATGGCAAAAATCCTACTAAGAGTTACATCATATACACAATGCATGCATCACATGAAATTGATTTAATGAAGGATGGTGTCTAAAATAAAGATTGAGTATTTTTGATAAAGTGAAAGTGTGATTTTGAATTTAATTTTGCTTATGTATAATGCCCGTAGATATTTAGAAGTTTTCTTTCAATTTCATAATTTGTTGAATCCAAAAATATTCTTAAATTTTGTTGGTATATTCACTGCAAACCCTCACGAGACACAACTCGTCCACTTGGGGTAACCTTGGGGTTTAAAGGCTTGTTTCACATGTTAAGTGCAATCGTGTTTCCAACGAAAATGGGGTAGTGTAATTTTTGTTTTATTTTTATTTTTATTTTATTTTTATTTTACTCGAAGACGAGCAAAAGTTAGGTATGGGGGTATTTGATAGACACATAATTCATACATTTTATTATCCCTAATTTTGTCCTTTTAATTATATTAGTTTATTAAATTAATATATTTTGTTTTATTTTATTTTGTAGGATTTAATATTTTTTTGCAATAAAGTCAAAATCTTGGTGATCAAGCAATATTTAATGCTCTTATTCATGTAAGGAATATCCAAGAAGAATCCAACAAGGAGAAGGAAAGAGGTTGAACAATCTTAGGGGGGTGTATTCAATTAAGATTTTTAAAGACTTTTAAAGATTTTAAAATTTTGGTTGTATTCAATCAAGACATTTAAAGAGTTTATAAAAGTTTAGTGGTATTCAATTACAACTTTTTTAATGTCTTTAAAAATTAGGTGGTATTAAATTAAGATTTTATATACATTAAAAAGTTGTAATTGAATACCACTAAACTTTTATAAACTCTTTAAATGTCTTGATTGAATACAACCAAACTTTTAAAATCTTTAATTGCTAGTTAATTTTATATTAATTTTTTAATTGCTAGTTACGTAAATAAGTATTGATGACAACTTTTGTAGACTGAAATGAAAAACAATAATTCCAAATAAAAAAGCGTATTTATATGCATAAAGTATATATATAGCTCAATGAAAAGTGAGTTTAATTTTTTGTATTATTGTCTCGTAATTTCTAAAGTTTTATTGGTATCAAGAGAGTATCCAAATGTATTATTAAATGAGTAGAATAATATGAACGCTTTCAACATATATAAAATCTCATGTCACAATAATATAATGAGATTTACTTTAGTTCATGAAAAAAGAGGAGATGTTGTACACATGGGCTAATTAACAATTAATATAAGTTGCAAGATATATTAGAAGTATACAAAAAGTCTATCACAGGTCTTGATAAAAATTTATAAAAGTCTCATTACTTATTTCATAGAGTCTATAAAAGTCATTTTAAAAAAGTCTTTAAAGTCTTTGAAAGTCATTAAAATCCCACAAATTCTACAAAAGTATGTCACTTAAAAAAAGTCTTTAAAAATCTTAATTGAATACACCCCACTTAGTGTGCAAGTCAAATCCAACAAGAGAAATGAAAGTCAATCTAGAAGATCTCTTTATCTAGAAGATCTTTTTGAGAAGTTGATTGACACTAGGAAATTGAAACCTACATGAAAAGGGAACAAAAGTGTCCAAGTTCAATGAATCTAAATTAGGGCTCAAAGTTATTTTCCCTATAAATAGGTCTCTTGTTTTAGAGAGAAAGGTATGAGGTATTGTATTAAGGTTAGGAGTAGGGGTAAATTAAATTACGTTTCATTGTACGCTTGTTGGAGGATCGTGAATAAATGGAGTTTTCTTATTTATTTTCAATCTTCCACTTCTTCTTTATTTTAGTTAATTTATTTATTTCCATGTCTAGTTAATTTCTTTAATCTAGGATGAAGATGAAATTAAATAATTATTCGTAATAATATTTTTTATCTCTTCTATTATTTATGCTTTTATGTGTAATTGATTTCGCCTTCATGTGTCGTTATTGAAATACCTTCGTTTTATAGTTCTTATGTAATTTTAAATTAATTAAGAGGTTTTGATAGAATATTGTTAAAATATGAGTTTTTCATAATCCATGCTTGCTCAAAGAAGTTTTGATGGGTTATAGTTAATCCTTAAATTTTCATAGTCTATGCTTGCCCACATTAATAAATTATAAATTAGTAAATTAAACGGAAGGGAGATCAAAATCATAATTTGAGTTAAAAATAGAAGAGATTGAATTATATGTTATGTTTATTATTTAGTGGATTCAGATTCCTAGATTGTTTTCTCATTAATTGTTTTCATATTCTAGTTAATTAATACTCAATCTTTATTTCTAATTCGCTTAAAATAAATATTAAGAAAACATTAAAATTAATCTAGTCTCCATGGGTTCGACCTGTACTTGCCAGTTCTTCAATTAGACACTGTGCACTTGCAGTACATATTTTTAACACATCAAATACTCCTTACGACTGTTGAACGAAGATAATATTCCTACGAATATTGAACAAAGATGATATTCATTACTTAATATTGAAGCGAAAATAATATTTATCTGAATACGAAAAAAATAATATTTTTCGTAATATGAAATAAATAATACACCTTACATTGTTGAGCGAAAATAATATTCCTATTTAATATTGAGCGAAGATGATATTCCTTACGAATATTGAACGAAAATAATATTCATATGAATACGAAAAATAATATATCTTCAGAATATGAAATAAATAATACCTCTTATCTCAGAAGAAGACTGGATACTGAAATAGTGAAGTAACAGACTTCTCTTCTTCTTTCTCTATATAGCTTCTCTCTCTATAGCTTCTCTCTATAATTGTTCTTGTGAGTCTTAGTTAATTGGTGAGAATGAATGAAGAATGAACTTCTATTTATAGGAAAACATAGTTTTGATAATTGCACGTTTTGGGGCTCGAAATACTATAGTATAATACCTTCTTCTTTTCCTTCATTTTTAATTTAGTCCTGCAAGTATTATCAAACTTGCACCACCTCCCGTAATAGTACATCATGTGAATCAATAGTTCTATACATGTGAAAAAAATAATTACAGTATAGTATCTTCATCTATACCTCCATTTTTAATTTAGTCATGCAAGTATTATCAATCTTGCATCATCTCCCCTAATAGTACATGCATGTGAATCAATAGTACACACATGTGAACAAATAGTTATAAGCATGTGAATTAATAGCAATTAATTACTCATTTATCCGATTAATTACCCGATTGGTCAATATAACCTCCAGACATCAATTATTATCGGAATAAATGTCGATTTTCACTAACACTAATAATTTCAACACAATAAAAATATCAATTTCGTCTTTAATCAACGCGAACTTATTCATCATTAATATTATAACTCACAATATTTAACAACTAGATCATTCCCAGGAAAGAGGGAGCTTTCCGATAAAGATTTCTCCCTATTGGCGCACATTTAGGTGACCAAACCTCTCATCGACAGAACTTTCTAGACATCGTCAATATTGCAAATAATAATATGAATAACTCTATCGTCTCAATTATTGATTTAATAATAATAAATATTATGCAGATGATACTGTGACAATAATTGAATCAATAATATGAGATATATTATGCAGCAATTACTATAGCAATAATTGTGTATAAGTGAGTGACTTTTCACGTAAGCATCAATAATCAATACCGTGTGCTACTATGCAACCACACGTATTACTGTAATTTTACTACCGGGTAGTTCAACAGTTTAACGGTAAAACTTTCGCCATTATTTTTAAAAATATTTTAGTCATTTTCTAACTATGACAGTACCTCCGTTGTGGTATCCACTAATGATTGTGCCGTCGTACGAATATTCCCTATTAAAACGAATATTTCCCGAATAATCGAATATTTCCCGACACAACGAATATTTTATATCAACTTGCTTACTTTGCAAAATTTTTACATATCACCCTTAACTTTAACCCTTTATCAATTTAACCATTTACTAAATAGAATAATAATTATAAGAAACTTGAATACTTTGGGATCTCACATGCATGATATCTATATATAAGAGTAGATTGCTAGATTCAAAAAAATGAGTTTGGAAAAAAATAAAATCAGTATCGTGAATAATATAATAGTGGACTCAGTTAGGAACAAAGTGTTGATAATTATTATTTTAATTGTCCTGGTTCTTATGTTAACGAAATGAAACTGTAATAAAAAAAATTATATTATGAATAATGGCTACTGTTATATAAATGTGATGTATGGTGTGTGTGTGTATATATATATTAGAGATAATGTTTTGTCAAAAATAAAAGGGTAATGATTAAAGATCAATTATAATTTAATTTGGATTTGTATCATAAAACTGATGTAAATTAGGAAATAAATTCATGTTATTATAAATTATAGTTATTAAGTAACTTATATTTATTATTATTTTGTTTAATTAGATCGGACAGATGAAATTTAACGAACTATATTGGGATAATAATTTGGGTATTACATTGCTTAATCCATGTATGAATTTCGTACTTATCCAGCGATACTCATTAATTTTAGTTTGTTCGTTTTGTTTCTCGTTTTGATTTTAGATATTGTCTCGATACCTTGATCTTAGTGAAGTTCATATAACAGTTTATTTTGATATTTAGAATATCATAACTTGTACTCTTTGAACTCGTTTATCATATTTAATATTTATTTCGATTTTTGTAGTGATGTACATGTTAGTATATTTTTGAAGACTTGTGTTGATGATTCGTTTGATTTAACATGTACACATTTGAACCCCTTTGTGTTGATATTGTGTCGCATGTGTTGTGACATGATATTTTGATAGAATACCGTAGGGTATACCTGAGTTATAACCACCTGTAGGGGTACCACAGGCATGTCTTCTTAGCACCGAGGCATGACACCTTCCTTTGCGGTGTGATCAGTCCACGGCGTCTCCGTTTTGTGCTCCGATGGGAGTTGGTCATTTGGTATTTTGTTGTGGGAGGCGTATGGGTCGACCCTAGTTTATGTTCTGTTTTGTTCTGTTCTGCGGATTGGTGATGTTTGTGCCAAACACACCTTTCGATTTTACATAGATTCGCGGTCCAACGTTTGTGACTTGCTTGTGTGGCATTATGTGACTTACCTGTGTGGCAAGGTATATTTCTATTTTGTTCTGAGCTCGATATGAAATTAACACCTAGCCATTTGATTCAGCCTATTATTTCGTTGTGTTAGTTTTGTTGGTTTCGTTTCAATTCGTTGTTCATTTAATTGAGTTAGATATTTTGGTTCATTATTTGTATTCTATATCCGTACTGGGAATTTGGCTTATGCTGTGTATTTCTTCCGGCGGGTAATCAGGGGGATCAAGGGCAAGTGTAACGAGAACTTTCTTTTATCCAAATGGTTTAGATATTTTGTTTAAGTTGTGATCTAATAGTTTATTTGGAGTTGTAATAATTATTTTAGATTGTGGTTTGAGTCAGTTTGACATTTATTATGGTTAACTTGTGGTATTTATCATATATTAAGACTATTCTTTTGTGGCTTTGAGCCTTGCTATTAAATTCGTCAGTTTTATTGTGTTTTGAGTAACCTCTCTTTCTATTTTGGAAAGGGAGTGTTACAGCAGGCCTAGCGGCCGAGATCCCAACCTGATCTTAAATGTTACTCCCTTCGTCTTGAAAAGGACGAGTAAAGTATAATTTGAATAATTATTAAAAAAAAATAAAAGTAGAAGGAAGAGAATAAAAAGTTTTAAATTTTTTCTTAGTGAACTCACAAGATTATATAAATTAATGATAAATACTTTTTTTTTTATATATTAATATATGACGCCCCAAAAATAGGTACACATCACCCATTCTGAGTCGTCAATAACATGGTACAAAAACAACTACAACTTTATTAATACAACCCATAAACTGTGAGTTTAAATACAAATATTGTCATCTAGACAATATACATACCCAACTAAGTCCTCATTACAATTATTGATACAATACTTTACAAAAATGATGAGGACTACTAAAATAACTTCCTAGAACCTTCATTCCGTACCCCGACTGGTACTCGCTACATTCTCGCCTCCTGAGAAGAAAAATGGAACAAAAAGGAAAAGGGTGAGCTCAACTAGCCCAGTAAAGAATATTACGACTAAGATAATATAGAACAAATTATCGTTAGTCTTCAACAGGGATAAATATGATAGAATACAATAGACAACAAGTTTCAGATCAGCAGCGGAAATAATAATTCATAGATGAGTTACGTAGAGAATGAAATCTACTATTATCTATGAATTTAAAAGTTCATCGTCAATATTTTATCCCTGTAACATCAATCAATATTCATCTTGAATTAAATTTTTATCTTTGCACTACAAGCCAAAGATATTCATCAGTCGGTCATGTTCATCTCAACACTTGTTTATCTTTGCACTACGGGCCAAAGATATTCATTATAAAATCATTTATCTTTGCACTACAAGCCAAAGATATTCAATAATATCATCATTTAGGACTGAGGATGATGAAAAATATTTTAAAGGAAACGAATCCAGTGAAACAAAAGAATAAATATCAAGGATTCGTATATCAGCTATTTCATGTCCAAAAATACCTTATAAATAATCATAGTGAAGTAAAATTCAAGAATGATCAAAACATGGATACAATCAAAGCTAATATCCATAATAGATATTTTGGACGAAAAGGAAAAAAATTTCATTTTTCGATGAATAGTTTCGTATTCATGAATAAGATCAGTATACGTGAATAAAGGTCAGATATCGTGAATAGTAATCCCGACACAAAAAGTTTCAAATTTGATTAAAAGTTCAGATCAATACTTGAGATAATGATATTGAAAGAAATAATATCATATATAAAAAATAACATCCCTTACTCGAAAAAGATCAGACTCGATCGAATACTAGATATAGTCTCAAAGGAACTTGCACCAGTATAGAAACACTCAAGGTATCAAAATACTCACAAGAATACGCTCAATATATCGAGAGAGAAATAGAGAAAACTTGGTTTCGGTGTGATTTTAATTCTAACCTAAAGACCATATTTATAGGAAAATGCTTAGAACACCAAAGCAGAAATTTAATATAATATTAATATATTTATCAAATTTTTCTTAGCCCACCTCTAGACATCTGATTTCAGCACTTTGCACATGTTAATGATGTCCACAAAATACAAAAAAACGTTTTTTATCAAAAAAATAAATAAAACTTTTAAAAATTAATTATTTCGGAACTTCAATAATTCATAATAAATAGCCCTTTTATCAGAAAAATTCGAACCACATGTCTTTTTCATAGGAAATTTCATTCTCTACAACGTTGCAGACTAAAGTTTTTCCAAATTCCAAACAAAAATTGACCGAAATCCACAAACGGGCGATTTTACAAGTTATAATCAAATTTCGGTCAAGAAATGGGGTCCACCGACACACAAAACATGTGTTAATCATTTAATGCCACAAAAATATTCTTCCTCATCATACTCATATATCCCACCTTTATTGTAAAAATATCACCATTATTATATTATTAAAATATAATAATATATTTTATCAGAAAAGATAAAATATCAATTTTTCAACAATTGTCACTTTAAAATTTTCTCCATCTAGATCCACATAAAATTAATATTTTTCTCATCATATAAATCAATAATTAATCATTCACAAATAATATTACAGAATCACAATACTGACAACCAAGTTAGTTTCTTAGGAAAGAGGGGCTTTCAATAAGGATCTCTTCATCTTGGCGCCTTGATTGGATGACCAAACCTCTCCTTAGACAGAACTTTCTAGACATTGCCAATAATGTTATCTAATAATATTATTCAGATAATATGAATTATTGCTCCAATAATAGAAAATACTATGCAATGATAATTATTCAAACAACAGTAATATAAAATATCAACGCAGAATTATTGAATTAATAAAATAAAATATCGAATAAAGAATTATCGTAACAATTATTGAAGAAGTGCCTTCTTTACGTAAGAATCAATAATTATTGTAATACCTGGTGCTCTTCATCGTGTTTTAACCACCGGGTATTCCAACAAGATAATTGTGAATAACCACGCCATTATTTATAACCAACTTATTCTCGCTGCTTTCTTCATCCAATCGCTTTTCGTTATGGGGCCCACACAAGGTCGAGCCGTCAAATTTAATATTCCCCGACAAAAAAAAATATTCCACGCACCAAACGAATATTCCCCGTCAACAATGAATATTTTAAAACCACTTGCTTGTTTGAAATAATTAAGATTTTACCCATAACTTACCACATTAATCAAATCAACCCTTACTATTTCAAGATAATAAATAGAGGAAATTTAATTTCATTAAATAATAAGTTGGGGTCTTACAACCTCCTCTCCTTATGAAATTTCGTCCTCGAAATTGACGACGACGACGATACTGTGTTTGAAAAGGTGAGGATACCTCGCTTTCATTTCCGTTTCCAACTCCCGTGTCATTTCCTCTATAAAGCATGGTTTCTCCACAAAACTTTAACTTGTGGTATGACCTTCGTCGTAGGACATGCTCCTTCCTATCCAAGATATTGACAGTACCTCTCCTCAGACGTTAAGTCTTCACTATCTCGTCCTGGTTCTAACTCAATAACGTGGTTCGGGTCTTTCACATATTTACGAAGTATAGATATGTGAAACATATTATGAACACGAGACATACTCGGAGGTAACGCGAGTCTATAGGCTACATTACCTACTCGGTCAAGAATTTGAAATGGACCAATAAATCGTGGATTGAGCTTTTCTCTCTTCCCGAATCTTGTAACTCCCTTCCATGGGGCAACACGCAACAATACATGATCCCCAATACTAAATTCCACGTCCTTTCGATGAAGATCCGCATAACTCTTTTGTCGATTTTGTGCCGTTTGTATACGTTGTCGAATCATTTGGATCTTTTCCGTAGTCATACGTATCAACTCGGGTCCCAACAATGTTGCTTCACCCACCTCGTCCCAACATACTAGAGAGCGACACTTTCGTCCATACAATGCTTCAAATGGGGCCACACTAATGCTTGTCTGATAACTGTTGTTATAGGAGAATTCCACCAATGATAAATACTTATTCCAACTCCCTTTGAAGTCTAGGACACAGATTCTTAATAAATTTTCAAGAGTTTGAATAGTCCTCTCTGATTGTCCGTCCGCTTTGAGGATGGTATGCCAAACTAAATCAGAACTGTGCCCATAGCTTTTTTGCAAGCTAACCCAAAATCTTGAAGTAAATCTTGGGTCACGATCTCAAACTATGGATACTGGCATGCCATGTAATCTCAGAATCTCATTTACATACATATGAGCAAGACGTTCAAGGAAATAAGTCTCCCGTATCGGTAAGAAATGAGCAGACTTGGTTAATCTATCAACAATAACCCAAATAGCATCGATGCCTTGAGAAACCGTAGGAAGACCCGTAACAAAATCCATGGTAATGTGTTCCCACTTCCATTTCAGAATCTCAAGTGGTTGCAATGGACCCTTAGGTACTTAATGCTCCGCCTTTACACGTTGACAAGTTAAACACCTCGAGATAAACTTGGCAATCTCTCTCTTCATATTATTCCACCAAAATGTATGTCGAAGATCATGATACATTTTGGTACTTCCAGGATGGATTGCAAACGGTGTATTATGTGCCTCCGTCATAATCTTGTACTTCAAATCAGAGTCATTAGGAACACAAAGTCTGGAGTGGACTCGAAGTATTCCTTCTTCATCGATTCTCGCCCCTAATAACACCTTCTTGTACTTTTTCTTCATACGCATCGCTCCGAATTCGGTGGCTCGAGCAACTTTAACTTTTTTATTAAAGTTGGCTCTGTCGCGTATACTTGACATCATCGCACTCGTTCCTACATATGATCTTCTACTCAACACGTCAGCTACCACGTTCGCTTTTCCAGGATGGTATTAAATAGTGTGGTCATAATCTTTCAACAACTCGAGCCAACGTCGTTGCCGCATGTTGAGTTTCTTTTGGGTGAAGAAATATTTGAGGCTTTTATGGTCTGAATATATCTCCACTTTCTCCCCATATAGATAGTGCCTCCAGATCTTTAGCGTGAAGACGACTGCTGCAAACTCTAGATCATGAATAGGATAATTCCTCTCATATTCTTTAAGTTGTCGCGAGGCATAGGCTTTGACTTTCCCACGTTGCATGAGAACACATCCTAACCCTTTGCCCGAAGAATCGCTGTAGATAACAAATCCATCCGAATCAGATGGTATTGTTAGAACAGGTGTCGAAATGAGTCTCCTCTTAAGCTCTTGGAAACTCTTCTCGCATTCTTCGCTCCATACGAATTTTGTATCCTTTCGAGTCAGCTAAGTTAACGAAGTAGCGATTCGAGAAAATCCTTCCATGAATCTCCGATAATGACCAGCTAAGCCCAGAAAGCTACGTACTTCGGTCACCATTTTCGGTTGCTCCCAACTTTGTATTGCTTCAATCTTCGCCGGGTCAACAGATACTCCATGTTTTGACACCACGTGCCCAAGGAATGCTACTTCCTCAAGCCAGAACTCGCATTTCTTCAACTTGGCATATAGCTTGTTTTCACGAAGCCTTTGATGTACCAACTTCAAATGGTGCTCATGATCTTCACGGCTTTTGGCATATATGAGGACGTCATCAATAAAGACAACAACGAACCGATCTAAATAATCCTTGAATACTCGGTTCATCATATCTATGAAATCCGCAGGAGCATTAGTCAATCCAAAAGACATGACTAAGAATTCATAATGCCCGTACCGAGTTCTAAAGGCAGTCTTTGAAATATCCTCAGTTCTAATATTCAACTGATGATATCCAGAACGAAGATCGATCTTTGAAAAGAATTGTGCTCCTTGTAACTGGTCAAATAGGTCATCAATACGAGGTAGCGAATACCTATTCTTGATGGTAACATGGTTCAAATCCCGATAGTCAATACAAAGTCGCATACTCCCGCTTTTTCTTCTTTACTTAATAAAACAGAGCACCCCAAGGAGATGTACTAGACAAATGAAACCGATGTCCAACAACTCCCACGTAGTTGAACCTTTAAACTCAAGTTCAATAGAGCCATTCGATATGGGGTTTTAGAAATGGGCTTTGTACCGTGCTCAAGATCAATAAAGAATTCAACTTCACATTCGGGGTAGAGCCGGGATGTTCTTCAGAAACACGCCAGGAAATTTACTAACAACAGAAATATTATTCAAATTTGACGTGTCTTTATTCAAATCCATAACATGGGCTAAGAAAGCTTGACATCCATTTTTTAATAAACGAATAGCTTTATGACTAGATATGAAAGTGATTGATTTTAATGGTTTAGTTGCTTGAATTCGTACAACAGGTTGGTTAGGAATATGAAAACTAACAACCTTACAAAAACAATCAATTTTGGCATGATGAGTAGTTAACCAATCAATCCCTAAAATCACATCAAAAGCAAGTATCTTTAAAGAGATAAGGTCAACAGAAAATGTGATGGTGCCAACTTGGATCAAACAAGATTTATAAACAGTGGATGTGATGAAAGTTTCTCCTAATGGAGTCTCCACAGATAAATCAAAGTCTAATTTCTCCGGAGTCAAGTTTAAATGTTGAGAACAAGTAGGAGAGATAAATGAATGGGTAGCACTGGTATCAAGTAAGGTATAAACTTCACAAAAATTAATGATTAGCTTACCCGTGATCACCTCGTTTGGGTTCCTCATATTTTGACCAGTCACGACAAACGCTCTTCCAGGAACCGTTGACTTTGACTTTTCTGGGACAACCTTTTGAGTCACCGTCCCCCCTGGACTTGGTTTCGCTATCGTACAATCTCAAGCGATATGTCCTTCCTTTCCACAATTATAACATACCTTGAATCTGTTGTGGGCGCTTTGGTCGATATGTCCTTCTTTCCCACACTTATAAAGATATGACCGGTGGTCGTTCTCCTCCTTAGAACCGATTGTCTTTGGTGTTGACGTCTTCACATGGTCATTGTTAAATCTCCTCTTTTTAAAATCTCCTCCCGACTCGCTTCTTCTATTCTCATGGCCATGACTACCACCAACCATTTTTGTCCGTCTTTTTCTTTCTCCACTGGTTTTCGTTATTCTGTTGACTGCTATTTCATGTCCAAAAATACCTCATAAATAATCATAGTGAAGTAAAATTCAAGAATGATCAAAACATGGATACAATCAAAAGCTAGTATCCATAATAGATATTTTGACGAAAAAGAAAAAATTTCATTTTTCGATGAATAGTTTCAGATTCATGAATAGATCAGATACGTGAATAGGCCAGATACGCTGTGAATAGTAATCCCGACACAAAAAGTTCCAAATTTGATTAAAAGTTCAGATAATACTTGGCATAATGATATTGAAAGAAATAATATCATATATAAAAAATAACATCCCTTACCTCGAAAAAGACTCAGACTCTAACTGGAATACTAGATATAGTCTTTGAAGGAACTTGCATCAGATATAGCAACACTCAAGGTATCAAAATACTCACAAGAATACGCTCAATATATCGAGAGAGAAATAGAGAGAAAACTTCAGCCGTGTAATTTTCAATTCTAACCCAAGACCCTATTTATAGGAAAATGCTTAGAACACCAAAAGTAGAAAATTTAATATAATATTAATATATTTATCAAATTTTCCTTAGCCCACCTCTAGACATCCGATTTCAAAGACTTTGCACATGTTAATGATGTCCACAAAATAAAAAAAACGTTTTTTTATCAAAAAAATAAATAAAACTTCCAAAAATCAATTATTTCGGAACTTCGGAACTTCAATAATTCATAATAAATAGCCATTTTATCAGAAAAATTCGAACCACATTTTTTTTATAGAAAATTTCATTCTCTACAACTTTGCAGAAGAAAGTTTTTCCAAATTCCAAACAGAAATTGACCGAAATCCATAAACGGTCGATTTTACAGGCTATAATCAAATTTCGGTCAAGAAATGGGGTCCACCGACACACAAAATATGTGTTAATCATTTAATGCCACAAAAATATTCTTCCTCCTCATATACTCATATATTCCACCTTCATTGTAAAAATATCACCATTATTATATTATTAAAATATAATAATATATTTTATCAGAAAAGATAAAATATCAATTTTTCAACAATTGCCACTTTAAAATTTTCTCCATCTATATCCACATAAAATCAATATTTTCCTCATCATATAAATCAATAATTAATCATTCACAAATAACATTACAGAATCACAACATCGACAACCGTGCAGTTCCTCAGAAAGAGGGCTTTCAATAAGGATCTCTCTCATCATGCCAAGCAATTAGATGACTAAACCTCTCCTTTAGATGTAACTTTCTAGACATTGCCAATAATGTTATCTAATAATATTATTCAGATAATATGAATTATTGTCTCGATAATAGAAAATACCGTGCAGTAATGACAATTATTAAAACAACAAGAATATAAAATATCAACGCAACAATTATTGAATCAATAAAATAAAATAATGAATAAAGAATTATCGTAATAATTATTGAGTAGTGCCTTCTTCACGTAAGAATCAATAATTGGTGTAATACCATGTACTTCTTGTGTTTTTAACCACCGGGTATTCCAACAAGATACTTGGTAAGAATAACTATTTACCGTTATTTAAACCCAACTTATTCTTGTCGTTTTTTTCATCCAATCGGGTTTCAAGTTATGGGGCCCACACAAGGTCGCTACTGTAAATACGAATATTCCCCGACAGTAAAAATATTCCACGACCAAATGAATATTTTCCGTCAACAATGAATATTTTAAAACCACTTGCTTGTTTGAAATAATTGCGCATTTTACCCATAAATTACCACATTAATCAAATCAACCCTTACTATTTCAAGATAATAAATAAAGGAAATTTAATTTCATTAAATAATAAGTTGGGGTCTTACATAATAGACCTCATTAAATAAAATAATTATCCTCTATATATTTTATCTCATCTTTTTATGTACAAAAATTTTTATACATTTAATCATCCTTTTAGGGATGAAAATTAAAGAGTATTTTTTGTTCATTTAGGAAGAATTGTTTGTGCAGGTTACTTATGTATATAACGAAACGGATAAAGAGGTGTTTGTGTTCTTGTTTGTAATCATGCAAGTAACAACAATACTACTATCACATATAAAAAAAGATCACATAATGCTCATATACACGTACATGCATATTGTGGGCCCCCATCTAACATGTGAGGCCCGCAGTATGCATGTATATGTATGTGAGTATTATGTGATAGTAGCATTATTTTGCAAGTAGTGGAAAATATCCGAATTTTTTGGGTCTAGATGATCTCGGAAGGGGTTTCAGAATATGCGCATATACAAAACATTAACACATATTTGAAATTTAATTTAACTCATAAGCTTAAGATTATATTTGGAATTGTTTAAAAAAAAATGTAATTACTAATTTTAATTAGTGTTTTTAATTATAGTCTGATTTTAAAAAGTAGTTTGTGTTTGGTAAATTAAAAAATTTTAAATTAGTAGTAAGTGAAATATGTTTGGTATAATTATTTTTTTTGTTAATTACTTATTTCAAGGGTAATGGTTGAAATTATTAAAATAAATAGGGATAGTTTAGTAATATAGTTGGTAAAACTTAATTATTAACTACTCAGGTCAAATCTCAAGTTCGAATCGAATCAAATTCATCCAAATAAGTCATTAAACCACTAGTCCAATAGTATGTTCTTCGGTGATCTTAGCCCACCACAAACTAGCTCACCCAAAAGGTCATAACTGAATGTACTACTGTTAGTAACGTAATTCCTTATATAAGGATAAATTTTCCTTATATCTTTCGATGTGGGACTGAAGTATTGCACTCCCCCACTTAAATTTCTAACGTTCCGGTCAGAACCAATCATACACATGGTCCACATATATTTGTCTCTTTACCTATTGTGGGATAATTAATACTGGTTGACTTCATGTCCCCACCTCTAGACCTCCTTCTCTCCATTGTGGGATAATACTACCAGACTTCATGTCCTAACCTCCGGTAACCTGATCAGATGACCAGACCCGAACTTTCGAGAGTCGACTCTAATACCATATATATGTCTAATATCATATGAAACAACCCGGGTTAAATCTCAAGTCCGAAACAAATTTCAGGTCAAATCACAAGTCCGAATCGAATCAAATTCATCCAAATAAGGGCTTAAATCACTGGTCCAATAGAATCTTCTTAGGTCATCTTAGCTCACAACAAACTCACCCAAAAGGTCATAATTGAATGTACTATTGTTAGTAACTTAATATCTTATATAATGATAAATTTTTCCCATATTTTATTTTTCTCATATCTTTCGATGTGGGACTGAGATGTTATATTACAAAATATGTGACGCCCCCAAAATAGGTATACATCACCCATTCTGAGTCGTCAATAACATGGTACAGAAACAACTACAACTTTATTAATACAACCCATAAACTGTGAGTTTAAATACAAATATTGTCATCTAGACAATATACATACCCAACTAAGTCCTCATTACAATTATTGATACAATACTTTACAAAAATGGTGAGGACTACTAAAACAACTTCATAGAACCTTCATTTCGTACCCCGACTAGTACTCGCTACATTCTCGCCTCCTGAGAAGAAAAATGGAACAAAAAGGAAAAGGGTGAGCTCAACTAGCCCAGTAAAGAATATTATGACTAAGATAATATAGAACAAATTATCGTTAGTCTTTAACAGGGAAAAATCTGATAGAATACAATAGACAACAAGTTTCAGATCAGCAGCGGAAATAATAATTCATAGATGAGTTACGTAGAGAATGAAATCTACTATAATCTATGAATTTAAAAGTTCGTCATCATTATTTTATCTCTGTAACATCAATCAATGCATATCTTGAATCATATATTCATCTTTGCACTACAGGCCAAAGATATTCATCAGTCGATCATGTTCATCTCAACACCTGTACATCTTTGCACTACGGGCTAAAGATATTCATCATAAAATCAACCATATTTGCACTACAGGCCAAAGATATTCAGTAACATCATCATTTAGGATTGAGGATGATGAAAATAATTTTAAAGAAAACGAATCTAGTGAAACAAAAGAATAAGTATTATGAATTCGTACTTTAAACTATCCGAGTTCAAGAATACTTCATAAACAATCATGGTGAAGTTAAATTTAAGAATGATCAAAACATGGATACAATCAAAGCTAGTATCCATAATAGCTATTTTGGACAAAATACAAAAATTTAATTTTTACGTGAATAAGGCTCAGTATTCGTGAATGAATAGTCATAGTACGTGAATAGTAACCCCGACATAAAATGTTCCAAATTTGATTAAAAGTTCAGATCAATACTTCGGCATAATGATATTGAAAGAAATAATATCATTTTAAAAATAATAATATCCCTTACCTCGAAAAGATAAAGATTTCTAAGTAAAAACAGGATATAGGCTATGACTTGAACTTGCACCAGATAAAGAACACTCAAAGTATCAAAATACTCACAAGAATACACTCAATATATCGAGAGAGAAAGAAAGAGAAAACTTCAGTTTCTGGTGTGATTTTCAATTCTAACCTAAGCACCCTATTTATAGGAAAATACTTAGAATACCAAAGCAGAAAATTTAATAAAATAATAATATACTTTTCTTAATTTCCTTAGCACACCTCACCAGCTGATTTCAATCATTAACATGTGCCACTCAAATGGAAAAAACGTTTTTCTTAATAAAAATAATTAAAACTTCTAAATATCAATTATTTCGGAACTTTGGAACTTCAATAATTCATGATAAATAGCCCTTTTGTCAGAAAAATTTGAACCTCATGTCTTTTCCATAGGAAATTTCATTATCTACAACTTTACAGAAAAAAGTTTTTCCAAATTCCAAACATAAATTGACCGAAATTCACAAACGGGCGATTTTACAAGCTATAATCAAATTTCAGTCAAGAAATGGGGTCCACCGACATGTTTAACATGTTTTTAATATTTATTGTAACAAAAATACTCTTCCTCCTCATATACTCATATATCCCACATTCATTGTAAAAATATCACCATTATTATATTATTAAAATATAATAATATATTTAAATGAATTATTTTATCAGAAAAAGATAAAATGTTAATTTTCAACAATTGTCACATTAAAAAATTTTTCCATTTATATCCACATAAAATCAATATTTTCCTCATCATATAAATCAATAATTAATTATTCACAAATAATATTACGAGAATCACAATCGACAACTGTGTAGTTCCTGGAAAGAGGGGCTTTAATAAGGATTTCTCCTTCTTGTAGCGCAATTAGATGACCTAACCTCTCCTTAGATGTAACTTTCTAGACATTGCCAATAATGTTATCTAATAATATTATTCAGATAATATGAATTATTGCTCAGATAATAGAAAATCTTCATCGTGCAATGACAATTATTAAAACAACGGTAATATAAAATATCAACGTAGCAATTATTGAATCAATAAAATAAAATCTTGATAAAGAATTATCGTAACAATTATTGAGTAGTGCCTTTCACGTAAGAATCAATAATTGGTGTAATACCGTATGCCATCACGTATTTTAACCAAGGGTATTCCAACAAGATAATCAGTAATAACTACGTAGTTATTTATAACCAACTTATTCTCGTCGCTTTCTTCATCCAATCGCTTTAGTTATGGGCCCCACACAAGGTCGCATTGTCATGCATTTAATATTCCCGACAAAGAAAAATATTCCACGCACCAAACGAATATTCCCCGTCAACAATGAATATTTTAAAACCACTTGCTTGTTTGAAATAATTAAGATTTTACCCATAACTTACCACATTAATCAAATCAACCCTTACTATTTCAAGATAATAAATAGAAGAAATTTAATTTCATTAAATAATAAGTTGGGGTCTTACAAAACACTTTTTACTTCTTAAAATTAATTATAAACAAATTTGGTTGCTTATAAGGAATCTCAAACATCTTCTAAGTCATTGAATTTTAAGCTCGATAATTAATGCATATACTAGTTTTTCATTATTTAATTATTTTTTAAGTAATGATAGGGATACCAACTATATACAAAAAATGTGCACATGAATTATAAAAAAAGGAAAAAAAATAAGAAGGAGAACCTACGATTAAATGTTTTACACATTTTCATTAATAAATAATACATGAATCTTAATTAATTCGAATGTTTTGGGTGGTGAGGTAATTTGAATTTTCACTCAAATTAAGGTATTCTTGTATTCTCTCAATTTCTTAATATTTCAAATTTTTAGTTATAAAATTTGGAAGGACTTTATATACACAGTTGATTATAGTGGAATTCGGAGGTTGACCCATGATTTTTACCTCTTAGTTTTAGAGGGTTTTTCACGTAAAATTTGGTGTCTTGTAGTTGGTTTATTTTTTGTATTATTATTTTTTATGTTTATAATTTATTTGGTGAAATTGCATTATTTATTCCGCATGATTTATTTAATTTATCAAAAACAAATATAATTCGAGGAGTTTTTTCAACAAAAGTTGTATCTCTATTTTTGTGTCATCTAATTAAGATTATATTTGTGAATCACTAAAGATGCAACATATATTTGATTTGTTGTGATATATATATATATATATATATATATATATATATATATATATATATATATATATATATATATATAGAGAGAGAGAGAGAGAGAGAGAGAGAGAGGTGGGCAATTAAACAAGAAATTGTATGTAAAACTGATAAGGTTAGTGAATGCGGATGTGGACCATAATCAAAGTATTTTATGGCTGGTCCCTAGCTTTATTGATATCGATAATGTATAATCAGATCTTTTGTTTATCAACTCCTCAAGTGAGTGCTACCCACCTCTTTCCACCAAAATGCAAAATGCAAATTGCAAAGTGACAGAAACAAAATTATTAAAAAGTAGTTTCATTCGATGAACCCAACCAAATTACTTTGTAAGTTCCATGTGTTATCTACATTAATTAATTTTTGTGATTATTATCCGCATTTATGTGGTCGGTCCATGCCTTTCATTATCCTCTACTTCTGTTATTTTATAGTATATGATAATATGATACTAAAATTATATCAGAAAAGATTCATTCATTCAATCAAAATAATTAGAATTACATGTATAATAAAGTTGAATGATTATATATTTATTTTATTCAAAAAATGTAATCTATTACAAATTTTCATGATATAAACAGGAAAAACAAATCAATTACCAACTGTTAGAAACATGCTACATCTCGCATCAAATTCTGAAAATTTCTTTAGTTACATATCACCATACACAAAATCAAATCTCTACATAGAGAGAATCCAAGCTCACAAAGAAGAAAAATAATTTTCAGAAGTGGAAAAGAATGAGATTGAACTCCGAATTAAAAAAATAATAATAATCCACAAAATTAAGGAAAAAAACAAACTTCATAAAAAAAGAAAATATAATAATAATTATAATAATAAAAAAAAAACAAGAGGCTGATGATAAGAAAAAAATCTGAGAGGGGATCTCTTCAAAAAAGAAAAAAGAAAAAAAAGGAGACACTTTGTAAAATCCCAAATTTCACGAAAAAAAACTTAAATTTCTCGAATTTTTTTTTTGAATAATATGGTGTGAATTTAATATAATGTTATAGTTGTGGGTAATATTTATATATTTTGCAAAGTATGCAAGTTGTTATATTATTTGATTGAATTGGGGAATATTCTTGTGCCGGGGAATATTAAAGACGACCAAGACAATCATTAGTGGGCCCACAATGTAATTATTATCGGATTGAGAAAACGACAAAAATATTTTTTATGAAAATAACGACGGAAGTTTTACTGTTAATAATGTTGAACTACTCGGTAGTAAAAAAATGCGATGTCGCGTGGTTGCATAGTAGTACACGATGATTGATTATTGATGCTTATGTGAGAAGTCACCGCTTTTGTTCAATTATTGCTATGATGAGTTCTTTGCGTAGTATCTCACGTTATTTGATTCAATTATTGTTGATTGTTATATATATATATATATATTATATAAGTTTTGTTTTATTAGTATTATTAATGTAATAAAACAAAAAAAACTTTTTATATAAACAGAATATTTTTATAGTTATCTGTTTCATTAGACAATAATTAGATTATATTATATTTTATTATGCATATTGTTTGCATAGTGCTGCGTAGTGTTTTGCGATAGTAAAATCTTTTTAAAAGTTATTCGTTTTATTAGATTATAAATAGAATATATTATATTTTATTGTAAACCAACTGGACCGTCTGTTTAAAGTAAATCGATCCGGACCGTTCATGGATTGGTTCTTATTGAGTCCATTCTTCTATAAATAGAAGCTCATTCATTTATTATTTCTTACGAATTCACTGAAACTCTAGAGAGAAACTGTAGAGAGAATTATTCTTCTATAATATTGAGTGTTTTTCTTTAGCGTTTAAGAAAGCTTTGAGCGTAGTACAAGTTTCTTCAAGTATATCCCCGCCCTCTACAAGTGAGTACTCTTCTTCTTTATAAGGTAAGGGTATTATTTTTTTCGTATTCATGAAGAGAACTTACATTATTCTATTATTTATTATTCTGTTGGAATAACTTTGTATCTGTGGCCTACCCTATACTTGGTGATTTCATTTGTTATTCCATTCTTTATTATTATGTTGGAAATATCCATGCTCAATGCGTTTTCTGGCACGGACTCGGTTAAATCTTTATTATTATTCATTCGAATATCACATGCATGCGCTTTCCTTAGGACCGATTCTCATCTTTATTATTACATTGGAATATCATGTCGTATGCATGCGTTTACGCCTTGGGACCTAGTTAAAATCTTTTTATTATTCATTGGAATAACTTGCGCATCATGCCAAGCACCGCATGCATGGTGATTTCTGTTGTTATTCCATTCTTTATTATTTTGTTGGAATATCCTGTCAGTGTGTATTACGCCTCACCTGGTTCCGTTATTTATTATTTTGTTGGAATAACCTGTCTATGCGAAGTACCACATGCATGGTGATTTCTTTTGTTATTACATTCTTTATTATACTTAGTTGATTAAAGTTTTGACTTCTATACTCCATGAAATTAGTGGAATATCCTTGATATTTGCGCTTCATCCAGTATCTTCTCATGGAAATATTCTTCTGAGCATTCTTGAATTTTTCTCTACAAAGAAGTATCATGTTGACAATTTGGACGTTATTAGTTCTTGGATAATTTAATTCTTGAACTTGTTTTATTGAATTCTTATATCATTGTCATCATCCTCATGTTTATATTTTGTTGAAAGTCATCCGTAGTCCAGAAGTGCATAGATGGACTTGGTATGATTATGACCGAGGATTATTGGGTATAATCATGACCGTAATTTTACAAATGATGTGGAAAAAGTTCTCATTAGCTCAGTAGTGCATTGATGGACAATTTTGGTATGATTATGGCTATGGATTCTCTTACCACGAGGAGCAAAGATGAATTATTTTATGGCATGATCGTAGGCTCATTGATGAAAACACAATTATCTTTGGCCCGTAATGCATGGATAATTCGTGGTCGTGATACTAATGAATATCATCGGTAGTAGTCTTGTGGGGATGATGTGGATTATTTATTGTCGAGTCCCAAATGATAAAAGTGATGAAAAACCTTTTAAATCATAAAAGATAGTAGATTTTATTCTCTACTTGACTCTTTTAATGGATTGCTTATTCCGCTGCAGTTAAACTTGATGTCTATTGAATTTTATCAGTTTAACATTGTTGAAGGCTAATGATAATTTATTCTGCATTATCTTAGTCATAATATTTCTTACTGGGCTAGTTGAGCTCACCATTTTCTTCACTGTTCTCTTCAGGAAATGAGAGCGTGGCGGGACTAGTCGGAAAGCGGGTGACTGGTCCGGATGATTGTATTAGTAGTCCTCACTATTACATTAAATAGTGTGACAATAAATGTAATGAGGACTTATTCTGAGAGTGGATATTGTCTAGAAAACAATATTTGTATTAAAACTCACAGCTTTCTTGTTGTATATTAAAGATTGTATTTGTATTCTGTACCATATATTTGACGACTCAAAATAGATGATGTATGCCTATTTTGGAGGCGTCACACACTTCTCATAGCTGAATTTGTAATATTTAAAGATTTTGGTTAAGGATTAAAGAGAAAAGATCTTGAGAGGGTCTCTCCCTAAAAAAGAGACAGTACACCATATCTGAATTCTCAACTCCAATTTACAAATGTATTATTCGACCCTAATTTATAAATATATTATTGGACTAAAATTTTTAGCGGTCAACTCATTAAATTATTTATTTTTTTATGTACAAATCATCACAAATTTTTTATAAACAAATTGACTTTTAACAAAAAAAATTAAAAATATTATTTTATCTAATTGTCCACATGGACACGTCAAATAATAGACAAGTAATATATGGGTCGTCCAACAAACTTGTCCATATGGCCATCAAAATAAAAAATTTATTTTAAAATTTTGTAAAACGTTAAAAATATATCCAAAAATATATAAATAAATTATAGAATTAGAAAAATTAAAAATTAAAACGTGACGTATTAAATGAAATACAATAATAAAACAAATTAACTTAATTAAACAACTTAAACACTTTAAATTCAAACCCATCATGTTTAATGGGTTTTATTAAATTATTTAATCAAATTGTTATATAATTACAAATTATTTTTTATATTGTTTTTTATTTTAATTGATTGAGATATATATATTTTTTATTTTGCAAATAAATTTTTTTCATATTTTCTCAAGTTAATAGAATTATTAAGATATATATTTTTCTTCTATGATTTTATTTATTTAATTTTAATTGTTTAATTTGTTTCAAATTTCATATTTACTTTTAATTTTATATATTTTTAATGTATGAATATTATTTAACAAGTCCACATGGATAATTGGCTTAAAAATATTACTTTTATTTTTTTTTATTAAAAGTCAATTTGTTTAGGCAGCATTTGTGACGGTTTATAAAAAATAAGCATTACAATGACTTGACTGTTAAAATATTCAATTTAATAATACATTTATAAATCGGAGTAAAGTAGTCTAGGAAAAAATTAGATTTAACCCTATCTAAATCTGAAATATTTGGAGATTATGATTTGTGACTAATTAAAGAGAAGATCTTTCTCTTACGTGCACACGCACTTCATACTCATCTTATTTCTTTTCTTTGTTTTTTGTTTTCTCTTACGTACACACGCTGACACGCAGTTCATTCTCATCTTATTTCTTTTCTCTATTTTTTATTTTTATTTTTATATTTAAACCTCACTAAATATTCGTAATTTGATAAAATTATGAACATGTTCATTTACTTATATTTATCTCAATGAACCGTTTATCGAATCGTTGTAATTGATGTTCGATTCCAAAGAGAAAAAAAAGATTTTCGGAAAGTGAATTTTTATAATCTAATAAAGAATCAAAATTATTTAAATATTTCTGTTATTTTATATTTTCTTAAAAAACAGCACTCAGATGAATACGTCAGCGGGCGGGCCTGCCGCTTTGCATAGTGGTAGTTCTTATAAACAAATCGATTTGCAAAGTGGTGTTCTTATATAATTTGACAGATTTGAGAAAGACCACCAATTTAAACTAATTAAATTTGTATGCTATAAACAAATTGATCAGTACGCACATAATTTGGCATTATTCCTATGGTTATAACTATATAAGTATACTATGCCATTCGTCCCATTTTTTAAGTGTCCCTCTAACGAAAACACTAATAATGTTACGATAAATAAATAATTGTTATAAAAAATACAAAATAATATATATGACTTTGATTATTTAGAATTAATGGACTCACTAGCTCATATATAATGAATTATCTATTAATTAAACTTTGGTACATTATTTTATAAATTAATTTTTATAAAAATTCTTTGTAAGTGTAGCAGGACTCCAAAAACACATCGTTTAAGATTGAGAAGAAAGAATTTGGCAATGATTATTTATAAGGGTTAATATAATATACTTCCAAAACATTATTAATTTTGGAAAATGGCACATGGGGTAGATGAATTATGATGTGTGGTGTCTTGTAGATGCAGGCTTAGTCAAGTCGTCCTAAAGCGTAGAGTCCCTTGTACTCCATACACTTAGCATTGACCTGTTTGTCAGTGTACCACAATCCAAATTAGAATCTCCATAATTATTTACATAATCCTCACCATAATAATATGTGCAAAATCCTAACCGTTACTTTCTATGCGGTTATGCCTTTCATTGAAGTTTTTCTCATACTCCCTCCTTTCAAAAAATATAAAATAAAATTTCTCATTTACAAAAACGTATAGTAATTTTAAAAATACTATTTAGGTATCTTATAGAATATCTTCTTTTTTCACTTATTATCCACTATAAGAGCAAAATAAAATTAACTTTTTTATATATGAAACAAAATATTTTAGCAAATAAATTCTTTTAATTAATGAAATGGAACGAGTAGTATTTTCCTTCATTGCAAAAATTTATTCAAAAGCCTAACAATTTCACTTATTAGTCGTTCTTATTCAAGGAATTATCCACAATATATAAGGTCCAACAAAAAGAACAATATAGTGCCTTTTTACACTATATTTTACCACTCTGCTTAATATTAATTTTTTTAAAAAAAGTATAGAGTTAGATTTATCTTTTTGAGATGGTTTTTTTTTTTACATTTGTTATTTTCCAAGTTCCAAACGGAGCCCAATTGAAAACAAAAGGATAAGAGACAATTTTCTTTAATCAAAACCCCGGCCCTCAAACAATTTAGCATTTTAACCCATGCATATTTTTCATACAAAATGATCATATGATTATTTGGTAACATTTACACAGAAATGAGAAGAGGTGAGAAGATTATTAAAGTAAACCTTCATCCTATCAAAATCGAAATTCAAATGCTGTTTTTCAAAACAAAAAAAAATTAAAAAAATTGAGAGACAATATATCTTTATAATATGGCCACGAAATTAACCAACCACATCAACTTTGGTGGTGCAAGATAACACACAACGGAAAACCACCGTCAAGGCGGCACATGACATCTCCTTAGCCCTTCCAATCACCACAGTGCCGTGACCACCGCTAGGAACCTTCCTCATCCTTCTACTTGCCGCCACTCTCTCCTTAACCCGGCCAACACACTTTCTTGCCTTTTGAGGCATACTTTCTTTCCTTGAAAACGTGTAGCTCCTCAAGTATAATTGCCTGCATGACCTACTATCCACAACCCTAGGGTTAGTAGCTCCATCTAAGCGGCTATTAGTGCTTACTGACCTTATAAACGGGGGCGAGGTGGCCGGAATTAAGCGTCCGTTGGAGCTTACTGACCTGACAAACGCCGCATCGGATTCCGGCCACTTGTATAGGTTTACATAAGTTGCTCGGGCCGGAATCCGGCTGTCGTCGACGCAGTTTGCTATGCAGGTTGAGGCCATAATTTTGGGACACTAGATTATGGTTGTTTTTTTTGTTTGTGGGGTTTGTTTATATGATTCAAAGAAGATCTTAGAATGCAAGAAAAAGGGATGGCCTATGTTCTTTAGTTTTATATGTGTTTTGGGTGGGCGGGCGGGCGTGCGAGTAATATGCAATGGTTTGGCATCAAGGATCAAAAAGAAAGGTACGTGACATGAACAACCAAGTAGATTGGAATATACCAAGTAGATTGGAATATATATATCTTTCAAAATTAAAAATATATTTGTAAAGTTACGACATTTAAAGATGACTTTATTGCTCTCAATTTATTCATAACATAGCTGGGAATGCAGTAGTGACTTTACGATATTCAATCAAATAAAAATAAAATTAATAATATATTAAGAATTAATTTTATATTATTTATATTTTAAAATAAAAATATACCTCTAATTTTAAAACTAATAAAAAGATAGAAAATGAAGGAAAGTCTAACGTGGGTCCATAAACTAATTAATAAAAGATATATCTACTAGTCGGTTTTATTGAAGAACAGAGCATTATTGAGAGAAAATAAAGTTGAAGTTCTACAATTTTAAAAATAATAATAATTTATATCTCGATAACTATTATAAGGATTCTTATTCTTCATTGAGTCCGGCTATTTATATTTATACTATGCAATATTAAACTGTAATTTGATTGATTTAGACGTTGCTCATGATAGTACTTTAAGAACTGTATGATAATAATGGAGGTAAATGCATGGGTGGTGAAGCTGGGTAGGTTAATTTGGTGGACATGATGGTGGAGATGAATTTTGACAAAGGCTAGTGAATTTAGGTGTTGGGTGGTGATTGCCAAATTTTCAAAGAAAGAGATATTCCAAAATTTAAGGAGATTGATAGAAAGGAGAGACAAAGCGATACGTTTTTATTTAGTTAAAAATTGTTTAAATAAAAAATTTATGTTTTAATATGTGAATTTATGTTAATTATTTAATTCAAATAAAATGATGAGATTTTGATAACTCCAAATTTTGTATTTGTTAACGCTAAATTTTGTACGCCTTACGAAATCACCAAACCAGCAGGCAAAAATCGCGTTAACGGTTGATGGAGTAGTTGATTATATCTGTGGGCCCAAGTGTAAAATTAGGGTTCACATGACCTAATTGAATTAAATGCACGATTAGGGTTCCATGACCTCATTAAATGTGCAAATTAGGGTTCGCATAACCTAATGGAGGGAAGACGAAAAGTCAGAAATAAATATGTTAGACCCAAGAGAAGCCTCCACGTGTCCCGAGGCAGAAGACTCGTGGAGGCAGCTCGATTCGGGAATTGATTGAGGGATTGGATTGGTGGCTAGAAGGACAGGGCAACATGGGCATTATTCTAATGACTAAAGGGCATTTCTGAAATTTTCCTGAAAGCATGTGCCTCGCACATGACTACTTTCCAGAAGACCCTATAAATAGCCCTTCCATTACATTGGGAAGGGGACTTCTCGGAAGAATCAAGACTTGGACGCTTGGAAGATCAAAGGGACCCTTTTGGTGACTTAAAGGCTCGGAGATTCCACCTAAAAGCACCAAAGGGTTTTGGACATTTTCTCAACTCGAAGGACTCAAGAAGGCTCTTGGAATCCCTGTTACCCTAACACGGCTCCCGGATTCTAGGAGTTCTGCCACATGTCGTTGGAGTAATCGTTCACCTGTCGTTCTCCCCTCTTCAATCAATCAATCAATTCCGTGCTCTTTGTGGATTTCTCTCCTCCTCAGCCAACACGAAACCCTAACCCCCAAGAAGGTACGATTTTTGCCCACATTTATTTGGCGACTCACTGGGAGGTGTAGAATTCATGAAGGGTATGCCCACGACTCAAGTGGGAGAACTATCGAAAAGTCGCGCTTCACTAACAAACAAAGATTACCTCACCGGATCCGGGGCCCAAGGCAAAGCCACCTAAGCTATCCAAGGCGCAAACCTGGATTTTGACCAACCACTTATTGAAGACGCTTCAGAAGGAAGTTCGACATCACCACATATGGCCAATCAACAACAAACCAACGCAGGAAGGCAAGGCGAGGATGCAAGTGGAGACCGACGAATCGTCAGGTAACTGGAGATGCTCAAGGCATCAAGGAAGCACGAGAAGAAGGCAAGGAATGATGATGGCCATGATCTGTGGAAATCTTGAGAGGAAGCAAGAGGAGATGGGGAATTTCCGCCAGCAGTTGATGCAGATTCCCACTTTCAAGGCCATGTTCCCAGGAAGTTCGCATGGGGAACAAGCAGGTGTGGAAGACAACAATAATGGTAGCAACAACAAAGAGAACCTGATTGTTCCTCCATTAACGGAAAGTCAATCTGTTCCAATAATCAACTTGGAAGCCCAGAACAGTGGTGACGTGCCACAACCTAGGATGGAAGCAAGCCAACCTCAGGCAAACATCATCTCACCTACTATTCCATCATTTTCACAGGAGCAAATGCCAATCATTCCAAGCAATGTCCAGCGAATGAGCCAGCAACTTCCACCAGTGGCAGCTGTTCATGATGCAAGTGTTCATCAACCAATTTCTCTACCATACACACCGTCGATGCAGCAGTATATCACAACACCCCAGAGAGTTCACGCTACAAGCCCGTATGTGACGAAGGATGATATGATTGACGTGATCAATCAACTTCGCAGACAGACATCTCGACCCTCGGAGTTGGACTTTACTCCTCCTTACCCTGCACACATTCGGAGGCAACCTTACCCAACAGGGTATATTGAGCACCCCCCGCAATTTCCAAAATACAACGGGGAGAAAGGAAATGCTAGGGAACATATTGCCAGGTTTGTAGAGTCAATGTCTCCGTGGCTCGGATATGACGAAGTGAACAACCACAACTTGTTGATGCGGGAATTCAACAAGACTTTGACAGATAGTGCCTTTAGTTGGTACTACAATTTGGAGAAGGGGTCAATCCATGATTGGGATGACTTAAAATTACAATTTTTCAAGAAATTTTTCTATGTGCAGAAACAGGTAACCATTGTGGAGCTTATGCAGTTCAAGCGTAAACCGAATGAGGAATTGTCAGATTATGTTGATGAGTTCAGGGCCCGTACGCGAAGTCGCAGAACCGATTGAAGAAAAGAACTTAGTCAGCATTTGCAACAATGGTGCCTTGAATTCTTTCAAGCCCCACCTCATCACCAAGGCTTGTGATTCCTTCGCGACCCTCTCATCTTTTGCACAAGACTTGGGAGGAATTGTGACATTGCCCACTAACCATGCGAAGGTTACATTGAAGGGTAAGAGGACAGCAACTGTTTCTTTGGCTGACTCTCAATCAAAACCACAAGGGGGAAAGAGGGGGAAGCATGAGAAGAACTTTGACCGAAACAGAGGACGGCCTGAAGACAAATATACAAGAAAACCAGTCCCCGAGGCCATCACATGTAGTGAGAAAGCATTCAAGGATTTGTATGAACAATGGGTTGAACATGGAGTGGTGAAACCCCCAAGGCCTAGATTTACAGTGACGGAAGAAATAAAGAAAAGACCAGACTTCTGTGTATTCCACCAATACGCGGGACACTCAACTATGGACTGTTATAGCCTGCGGAGGATATTCCACGAGAAGCTGGCAAATGGGGAGATTGAACTTGGAAAGGAAAGTAGCGTTTATGACAAGCCATTGCCAAACCACAAGGGGAAGGAAACGTGCAACACTGTTATTCACAGCACAAGCCCAGAAGTGGAGATGATGATGGAAGAAAAGGAGGAGTGTGATCCAGGCCTGCAGGTAATGGCATTGATGAACGGAGCCAAGTTCAGAATTTTTTTCGATCAGATAGGATTGGCCAAGGAAGCAAGGATTGAGGCAACCAGGGCAATTATCAAAGCTGCAGAGACGCAGAAGACTTGTATGGCCATGAGTAAAGGATTTGTGAAGACGATGGAGGAAGAAGAAAATAAGATATCTTTCTCTAAAGCTGATAGAGAGATAAGATACCGCAGACAACAAAGCAATTGTATGTGATGATAGTAATCAATGGCATCGAGGTGCGGAGGGCATTCATTGATAATGAAGCATCTCAGAATATCATTCCCCTACACCGTGTTCAAACAAGTTAGGCCTCTCTAGGAGAAGAAGATTGTGAAGGAACAAACGAACATTACGGGAATCGCCAACCAAAGCACAAGAACCCCCGGGACACATTAAGGTGGACATGCAAGTTGGGAAGATTCGAGGGCCTCAGTAATGTTCCATGTTGCCGAGGTGGATGCATCATATCATGTCTTGCTAGGAAGGGCTTGGCAAAATGACTACGGGTAGTACCCTCGGTCTTTCATCGATGCCTTTAAAGCTATTTGGAAAGGAGAGAAGTAAAGGTACCAGCAACTCGGAATCCTTTTGGACCAGAGGAGGCACACATCACCGAAGCAACTTTCTTTGATGATGTCGCTGAAGAGGGAGAGAACCAGATTGCAAGGCCTAATTCTCTAAGACTAGCAAGTCGGGAGGAAAGTGAGGAGAAGATAAGTTTGTGCTGCGCAGAAAAAGAGAAGAAGAAGACCTCGGAACACGGAGAATGTTCCAAAAATAAGAAGCCCATGGTAGTAGACTTAGAGAAAGAAGGAAGAGAAGAAAAGAAAAGGCCAACAGACCTCGAAGATGCCAGAAATATAATAAATGCCAAGCGGATGGCATTATCTGACGAGGGCCAGAAGACAAAATGGGAGAGGGTGTTAAACCCGATGGAAAGGTGGTGTTTGATTGTGACGATCATGCAAGGGGAAGAGCCCATGGAAGGCGTGCAGAACCCAACGGCTCGGAGGTGTCCCCACTCCAAAGAATAATGAAGAAGAAGAAGTTGTACAATGGAAGGTAGAAACAAACCAGAATGTTTTCGAGGATAGGCCAAAACCTCAACAAAATGAATTAGAGGAAGTTAATTTGGCAACAGAGGAAGGAATGCCAAGACCGACTTATGTCAATAAGGAGCTGGATGTTAAACAGAAGGAGGAGCTTGTACAATTATTGCGAGAATATAGGGATGTCTTTGCTTGGAATTACGACGAAATGCCCGGAATTGACAAGGATCTTGTGGAGCACAATCTAAACATAAGTCCGGGAATGAAGTCAGTAAAGCAAGCACCTCGCAACTATTCACCCGAAGTAGAAACTCAAATAAAGGAAGAGATCAAGAAGTTGCTGGAAGTAGGGTTCATCAAGCCAATTCAACATCCAATATGGCTATCCAGCATTGTACCGGTAAAGAAGTCAAATGGACAGCTACGAATATGTGTGGATTTCAGAGATTTGAACAAGGCATGCCCAAAGGACATGTACCCATTACCCAATATAGACACTTTGGTAGATGCAACGGCTAATCATGAGATGATGTCATTCATGGACGGGTTTGTGGGTTACAATCAGATAAAGATGTCCGTAGAAGATGCAGAGTTGACAGCCTTTCGTACCCGATTTGGGAATTTCTACTATGTAGTAAAGCCATTCGGGTTGAAGAATGTGGGGGCAACTTATCAAAGGGCAATGCACGCCATATTTCATGACATGATTCATGATATAGTGGAGAACTACGTGGACGACATAGTAGTGAAATCCAAGAAGGCGATAACTCATGTGGAGGACCTGAGGAAAGTGTTTGAGCGGTGCCGAAGGTATAAATTGAGGATAAACCCGAAGAAGTGCGCATTTGGGATGACAGCTGGAAAATTCTTGGTGCACAATAGAGGCTTAGAGGTGGACCCAAGCAAGGCCAAAGCAATCACAGAGATGCCCCCACCAAAAACGCAGAAACAGTTAAAGAGCTTTCTAGGGAAAGTTTCATACATGAGAAGATTCATGCCAACATTAGCCGAAGTCACAGAACCTTTTGGCAAATTGCTAAAAGGAAAGGCACAATGGGACTGGGGGCAAGACCAACAACAGGCGTTTGAGAAGGTGAAAAGAATTTTGGCTTCAGCACAAACAATGGTAGTGCCACAAAGAAGAATGTCGTTGCAGTTGTACATCACATCTACCAAGAAGTCCATAGGTGGATTGATCACGCAGGAGGTGGATGGAGAAGAGAAACACAGATATTACATTAGCCGGATAATCCGGAGGACCGGAAACCGTATTCACGGTGGAGAGGCATTGCCTAGAATTGGTATTCATTCATGCAAAAAAAATGCGGCATTATTTTTTAAAGACACGCAAGTAAAGCTTGTAACAAAAACTGATCCAATCAAATACCTATTAACTAAGCCAGCATTAGTAGGAAGACCTGCCAGATGGATGATGATTCTTTCAAAGTACGACATCAAGTGTGTAACACCGAAGGCGATCTGATGTCAAGCCTTGGCGGACACTGGCCGCTCAATTTCCAAATGGAGAATATGAACCCCCTTCTGAAGATCTTCCGGGTGAAGAAATAGAATCAATCGAGTTGATGAATGAGGACCCAAAATAGTGGACTTTGGCTTTTGATGGATCATCTGCAGAAGGTAAAGGTGGAGCAGGAGTGGTGTTGACCACTAAAGAAGGAAATGAAGTGGCCTTGTCATACAAATTGGATTTCCCTTACACAAACAATGAAGCAGAATATGAAGCGTTCATACTAGGGTTGTTGGCGGCTCAAGAATTAGGAGCCAAACATCTTAAAGTAAATGGAGATTCAAACCTCATAGTGCAACAAATAAGAGGCTAATTCGGAGTGAAGGAACATATCTTGGCGCCATATCGAACTATAACACAAAAGGTGATGGAGGCTTTCAAGAAGGTGGTGATTGAATATGTGCCAAGAGGACAGAATAAACAACCTGATGCACTAGCAACAGTAGCGTCTCGAGTCTATGTCCAAGGTGAGGATTTGGATGTAAAGGTAATGAAGAGAACCCTCCCAACCACAGTGCTAAATTTGTTTCCCAAAGACATGATAGATGATTGGCGATACGACATCTCCCATCAATTGCAAACAAAGGAGGGAACAATACCTACCATGACGTTACAGAAGTATAATATCATCAAAGGTGTCTTGTATCACAAAGAAGCAGACAGTGTGTTGACACAATGCTTAGGGAGGCAGGAAGCAGATAGAGTCTTGCAAAGTGTGCATGAGAAGCTAGCGGATCGCGATATATAGCTTATATCGTGAAGGTCGCGGCGTCAAGGGTATTATTGGCCTGAAATGAAGAAGGAAGCAGATGCCCTACAACGCCAATGTGTTTTATGCCAAGAATACCCTGGGGAGGATGAATGCGCCTTCATTGAAGATATAGTGGATTGACGAATCCCTTATGTGGAGTTCTTGCAAAGCGGAACTCGTCCGACCGAAAAGAAGGACGCAATTATAATCAAGAGGAAGTCACAACGTTTCTTCTTGCAGAATGGAGAATTGTTTAGAAGGGGATTCAATGGCAAGCCCCTACGGTGTCTGGAACTAGGTGAAGCCAAAGATTTGGTTTACCAAATGCACAAGAATGAACACCAAGGGGGAGCCAAGTTGTACAAACAACTTATCGATCATGGTTACTACTGGCCAAAGATGGAGGGAGATTGTCTAGAATTTGTTAAAAAGTGCCACATTTGTCAAATACATGGAAACTTGATCCATGCTCCCGCCGTGGATTTGCGAACCTTGGCAACACCATGGCCCTTTCATACATGGGGAATGGATCTTATAGGTCCTGTTCATCCTAATTCCAAGGGTAACATATGGATTTTAACTGCCACCGAGATGTACACAAAGTGGGTGGAGGCAATACCCTTGAAGAAGGCCACGGGACCAGCAGTGGCCAATTTTATCAAGGAGCACATCATTTGTCGTTTCGGGATCACGAAGATCATTTTGTCGGATAATGGAACTCCATTCATGAATAGGGACGTCAAAAATCTGATGGAAAGATACAGGATAAAACATTACAAATTATCACCCTACTACCCGAAAGGCAACGGACAAGTAGAGGCTACAAACAAAACCTTGATAAAAATTTTATCAAAAACCTTAGACGATCATCCGAAGACATGGGCAGAACAATTACCAATAGCGTTATGGGCATATCAAACTTCAAAAAGGAAGCTTACAAAGTGAGACCCCATATGCTTTGGTTTATGGTGAAGAAAGTTTATCTTGCCCATTGAAATAGAAATACCTTGGCTCGAATGAGACTTCGAAGCTTGGTCGAGGAAGAAAACCAACCAATGACCTCGAGGCCTTAGTTGACTTTCGAGATAAGGCTAAGGAAAATCTTGAGCAGTACCATGAAAGATCATGACGACAATACAATACCGCAGATAGTACCCGATAATTAATTACGGTGGGGACACGGTACTCAAAGCGGCAACTCAAGTCATGAGGGGACCCCAACCACCAAATTTTACCCCAAATGGGAAGGCCCAGATAGGTACGAAAAGATCTCCGAAATGGGTATTGCAAGATATCTCGTGTGGGATCGGAGGATGTCTCGTGCCCATTGAACTTGAAGTGGGTAAAGAAATATTACACATGAGAAGAGCATCACAAAAAGTTATACTTTCAAACTTCAAAAGTAATCAAGGCACGACTAAGTATAGCCCTTGGAAGTTACACTTTCAAACTTCAAAAGTGATCGAGAACACGATTAATGACCCTCGACAGATTACACTTTCAACTTCAAAAGTGACTGAGGCACCTGAGTTTAAGCCCTCAACCCCGAAAGTTACGCTTTATCTTTAAAAGTGACAAACGTTATGCTTTATTCGACAAAAGCAAGAAAGTTACACTTTAACTCTAAAAGTGGCAATCGTTATGCTTTCTTCGACAAAAGCAAGATTTACTAATGAAACGTTATGCTTTTCGTTAAAAGCGATTTTATTATCAATAAATTTACAAACTTTCACTTATACTTGAATGTTATTTTAAATTTCTTAAGAAAAAAAAAAAGTATAAAGTCAAGTTTTGGTTTGGGAAAACTATATATACATGTTTTTTAAAATTCGTATTTATTTGTGGTTGTATTGTAATATTAATTTGAATAACTTGATATTCAATGATAAATATTGAATTTTAAGGAATCATTCAAATTAAAAGCAATCAACAAGGTTGAAGAAACTACATTTTGATAAATGAAACATGTGTAAATGAGTTTCTGAAACAGGAAATCGTAAAAAAAAAAAAAGCTACAACAAGTTATGATCTAAAGGCCAAGACATATCAAAATGAAGTGGAGGCACAACTAAAGCTTCTAAGTCAGCAACGGCAGCATCTCGAATCTTAAGATTTGCAGCTTTCAGTTCCCTAACTTGTTGGGTAGTTGACTCTAAGTCCCGTCGCTGGCGCTCTACCTCCCGAAGTCGGCCCTCTAAATCTTGAGACTGAATCTTCAATTTGTTGGCGGCTTCATCAAGTTCAGAAAGCTGCACTGAAAAGGATTCATCTTCACACTTACGTATAGCAACCTCCAAACGTAATGAAATAAGATCAAAACTTGACTTGAGAAGAGTCAATCTATCACGAAACGGAGACATGTCAACACCTATGGCTGTAAGGTCGTCTACTTTATCATTAAACTTCTTCAAGTCCTCGACTCGCAAAGAATATAAAGAAAGAGTGTGCAATCTACAAATAAGGCCTGCGAGCTGATCTAGGAAGAAGGTTTGGGTGGAAGTCTCCTTAATAATTAATCGGTCAAGTATCTGCGGGAACCGAGCTAGGAGACGCTCCAGACTTTCCCGACTAGAAGATGATATCTGGAAACCCCTCCAAGAAATAAGATCCCCATTTGGATTGAAGGAAGCTCTGGTAGCAGCTACTTTAGAAGCCACCATTGAATTTGTCGAGTCAAGGGGTGGAGGAGCAGAAAGATGCTGTATGGCTGAGGATTCCTCGAAACCTTGGTCACCTGGAGGATAACCAAGGTCACTATATGGTGAGTGGGAAACATCCGGATGGAGAAAGCATCAACAAAGCGAAAGTGCCTCAACAGCAAAGGCAAGTCTTTCATCTCTCGCTACGAAAAAACAAAATGTCAAAACACAATATATTAAAAACAAAGAAAGAAAGGAAATTCAAGACAAATCATATGTTGATTAAAGAAGGATACTCACAATATAGTCAATGGAAAAGGAGTTGAGAGATGCCACAGAAAGGGGAATATTATTCAACCCACCCAGAATGTTATCAACACTGCCCTCCCGAGCAATCACAAACTCGGTAGAATCCTTCTGGGGAGGATAAGCATCACCAATAATTTAAGAAGGATTTTCCATTGGGGAAGTAAGAGCCTCATCAACATCTTCACACTCATCATGAGGAGCAGTCACAGGAGGGTGTGAAGAAATAGCTGTATCACCCACAGTAGGACTCGAGCTCACATCGGATAAGGTATCCTTAGCATCCAGGCTAACACAATCATCACGAGGAATAGATGACTCAATATTAACAAGTATAGGTTGGGAAGGCTCATGACTAGTGGAAAGCCATGACCGCCTTTCATTAAGCGAGACTACATATAAGCCCAAGAGAACGTCATCATCATCATCATCTTCATCGTCCACGGTAACCTAAAAAAAAAAGGAAACAATTACTTAACGATATGTGAAAGTAGTAATACAAGGGATGAAAGAAAAATGAGAATAGTACAAAAAAAAAAAAAAATATTACCAAATTTCTACTGGCGTTTCTTGGTTGGATCCTCAATTTGGGTATATTAGAATCAAGACTATCAAGAGAGGCGTTTTGCCAATGGCTTTATGATAAGCCTAATAGAGAAAAGGCAATTGATCTGGAACCACAATGAGAAGAAATAGGAGGAGCTACTTGAATCAAGAGTAATAGCCGCCTCGTTTTAGAACGAGTAACTCTCATTACCTCGGCATCAAAGGATCCCTGGGGAGGAGCTGGAGGAGACACCCGAAACGGAGCCCGTGGTGGAAGACTCATGGAAGTAGTGGGAGCTTGTACAGGAAAAGTATTCGGATCACCTCGAGGAGGAATGTCTGCTAAATGAGGAAGAGAAGACTTAGGCATCAAGACCTCGTGCTCAACCAATCGGCTACTGGCTGGCCAAAGTGTTGGAAGGATATTTGTCTTAGGAGAGCATAGCAGTCGGCACCATTGGAGACGCTTTGGAATAGAAACTAGCAATGAATAAATCAAGGTATCATCCGGCATCTTTTAAGATTGATTTGCCAGTAATTACGTTCGCCAATAGTATATCGCCCGCTCCGGAATTATCGGTATTACAAAAGGAATGGATCTATGAGGTCACTTTGTAGCCTCGGAAATGCCCATGTAAAGAGGGAGGCATCTGAGACGAAATTGAGAGAGAAGCGACCTCATAATTTCCTCGGCAGGTGTGACCAAAAGGGCGTTCCTGGTCATATCCGAATTGTCTCATGACCCGGTGAGGAGAATACAGTAAAGTGCCAAAACTATTATTCTAGAGGAAGTAAGGAAGTTACGTAGATCAAGGAAAGCGAACCAAGATAGTCTGAGAACCACTCAATTTGGTTATTTGTTGAGGCTTGTAGAGTACGAAATTGGCGCTTGTAAAAAAGTGAGGTAGATGGCGCAACCCTCGAAACAATGGTATAGGGATGAGGCGGTGAACAATGTATAATCATCAAGAAAAGGTCGCAAATCCGCACTATCGAGTCTAAGTCGGTGATCAATCCAACGTGCCATGCGAGGAATGACATTGGGTGATGAAAAAAGAGGAGACTTCTTCTCTCGCTAGAGGAATAGCGAAAAGCGTTCAAAAAAGAAAAAATCAAGAAAGGAGCATGGAATGAAGCAATTGACATCATACCTGAATGAATAAAAATCAAATAAGAAAAAGGTTAAAGGAAAAGAAGTGCGGTTGGAAAGACAAATAATATATATATATATATATAGGAAAGTGATTACCTCCCAACAGATTCTTTCATGGCAAGGATTGTTTCGTCTAGGCGATGATATAAGGTCCCTAGGAAGAGAGAAGCAAGGGGAATCTCTGAGCCTCGGGATAATAATGCTGCCAAGCTGAACACACGGGCAGAAGGACCGTCTATGGGAGATCCAGGAAAGAGGAAGTGGGAACGACCACATAGCAGGATAATTGCTTTAGAGGAAAAGGACAGGTCTCTCCACGGAAGGCAAGAACAGATTTATCATGAATGGAGCTGTCCCACTGGTTGGTCTTGTAGTCACAGAAGAAGTAACGTACCCAAGATAACCAAGAATTTTTATGCCGACTAGAAGTCTCGAAATCTGAAAGGAGTGTATCGCCCTTGAAGCGGGAGATGAAGCGGGAAGATTGCTTGAAGGCTTCCATCAAGTAGGTAACACAGTCGTTATCTCTAGTGGACATGCTAGAAGGGCCGCATGAGTTCGAAGCAACAATGGGAAGGCTACAAGATGTAATTCAAGATAAATATATATATTTCAGAAAAATGGGAATGAATGAAAGAAATAAAAGGAGAGAACTTACTGATAGAGGGCATATACATCCTCTAAAGTAGGGGTAAATTCCCCCCAGGCAGTGACGAATGTGCAAGTAGAGGAACACCATCGCGAGATCAACAAAGTAAAAGCGTTATGGTCATGGTGGATGCGTAGGTCTCTAAACAGTTGAACACAACGAAAGATGCTTGCGTTTTTTAGTATTTTCACGTATTCAGCATTTCCAAGGATTTCGTCGGTCCAATCCTGCCATCCTTGAAGGCGACTAGATGAATCAGATAGGAAGTGAAGAGGACTGAAATGGTATTCTTTCTTTTCTATGCATAGGCGGGGAATGCAATTAGACGAGGAAGTCATCCCAACCTCCGAAAAGTGGGGCATACAAAAATAGGCCTTCTTTCTGCGGTGAAGGAAGCGTTGCACTGCGGTCATAGTCCTTAACTCTATCCCCGAAGGTGTCGGAAGGACCAAAGAGGAGCCCTTCCCAATCGGTGATGAAGGGGACTCCGGGTGGTTTTTGGTTCTGCAGAACATTCAAAGTGAAAGGCCTACAAGCAAGAAAAGTTCATCATAAGAATTACAAAAAAAACACAATGTAAGGATGTCAAAGGGGAAAGAAGCGCTCACCATGGCAAAGAGGGAGGTCTGAAATGTAACCTCAAAGACACCTGAAAAGAAGAAAAAACAATGTCAAAAGATGTTTACAAATCCTCAAATAAATCTCAGCCAAAACCAAATAGTACACCATCGAACCCTATCTCTATCTCCATCTCTATCTAGGCAAAATAGAAGATGAGTATTATCCTACAATACGGCTCTTGCTCGACAATAATAAAAACAAGCAGCAGGATGTTTGTATAGCTGAGGAATCAACTTATAAGTTGTCGGATTGTTCATTCACCCACGATAATAGCTCTGCAGGAGGGACTACCTTTTCTCTAAAAAAAAAAAAAAAAACCCCACCTTCAATGGCCTCAATGCTTTGTCAGGAATTGAGATATTATCAACACCGTATGCCTTGTAATTAGGTGGATGGTTAAGCTTGGTATTTTTGTTCGTTATTGCCATTGGCACGTTCTACACGACCTTATTAATTTAAAGATGTATGCCCACAACAGAATATTAGTCTCAACTTTCATGAATTTAGAACTCTATTTGGTCGCCACGGGGTTCTTGATTTTAGAAAGGAATAATTTGAGTAACATATTACCCCAAATGGAATTTGAAGTTGGTGGAGTCAAAATTGGGGGAAAGCAAGTTTTGGTAATAATTGTGACTCTCATTATACTTCCCACAATTCGGTTAACCAACATGAGTATTCTTCCTTATATTTTTGCTACTGGAGTTGTAGCTTCTGTTGTCATTCTTGTCTCAAGTTTTTGGACTGGTGCATTCGGTGGCATTAGATTTCATGAAAGAGGAGATGTTATAAATTTTAAGGGTATCCCTAACAAAAAATAAAATAAAAATAAAATAAAAAATCGGATGACATGCTGCCCAAAAAAGTTGACTATTGGCTAGTTAAATCTTTTGGCTTTATTGGTAAATCATTTGATTGAAGAGGCATGTGATTTATTTTTTTTGAAATAAATAAACTTGGGGTCCTCCTAAATTTGGTGGTGGACACACTTTAATTGATAGGTACTGTGAAGAAGGAACATGGAGGCTAAATCATGGTACTGTACCTGCTGAACTACTACTATAAGGGAAATCATCATTCAAGATTAAATCTGATTTTGTGCAAGTGTTAATCCCGAAAAAAAAATTAATAAAATAAAATCAACTGCTTCCATTCATACCCTTGAGGTCCTGTTTGCTCTGCAAATCAACTGCTTGAGACGAATAGTTTTTCACCGCGAAAATTATAGTTTTTTCTAATGAATTCCGAGGGAAAAAACCAAGATATAATCAAGGTAATGGGGCTCGGAAGACAAAAGAAAGACTAGAGTCACCTTCAACAATCGAAACGAATCATGGGTTTTTCTTGGAAGCAAGTCACCTTCAACAATCGAAACGAATCATGAATTAGAGGACGATTATAATCAAGTTTCCTCGGTCTTATTTTTCAAAAAAAAAAAAAAACCGTGAGTCAATTGTGTAAAGGGTGCAGCTGCTTCCAGGGCCTGCAGCGGAGGACATACATTTTAGTGGCTAAAAGTACATACTGGGATGATATTTGTAATGGGACAAGGTGTACTATGATATGAGCTTTGATAGTTAAGGGTCACCTAACTGGTATCTCATGTGAGCAACATCCACATCCATGACATCCACATCCGCAGCAGAGTTCGACATGAGTCAGAACTCAGAAGGGTTCGGTCGGCTTGAGTTGCTTATTTATAATAACCTATGAGGCAGCGGAGTCAGAAGCCTATATAAACAGAAGGGTTCAAAACTATATGGTCAAGCAGATTTCTTACACCAATTTAGATGCAATACGTGCTCATCGACTCTTCACTTCTCAAAAAAAAAAAAAGATAAGTAAATGTTTTATTTATTTATTTATTTATTTATTTTATTTCCAAAAAAAATAAAAATAAAAATAAAAAATATTACTCAAAAAAGTATTCGACCGCCGAACTTTGGCATGAGTTAATCATATGAGTTTATGTCATATGTTTTTTTGATTTTGATTTGATTTAAAAAAAAAATCACTTTTCAAGAAAATAAAGATTTATAAGATTTGATTTGATTTGTCAAAATAAAGAAAGATTTTATTTCCAAATTTTCAGAATAAAATCAAATCTTATAAAATTAAGATTTGATTTTATAAAATCAAGATTTGATTTTATAAAATCAAGATTTGATTTTATTTTGGTAATGAAAAATTAAGATTTTATTTTGGAAATAAAAATCAAGATTTTATTTTATTTTGGAAATAAAAAATTAATGTTTTGATTTTATTCCCAAAATCTTTGAAAGGATTTGATTTTCAAAAATAAAATAAGATTTTTATTTATTAATATATAATTTAATTTATCTTGATTTTGTTTCCAGGAAACAAATATTGGGCAAGATACAAAAAAATTTTAGAAGATTTTTCAATATGTCCAAGGAAGAGCCTCGCTAGGTCTTGCCTTCCTAGGGTTTAACTCTAAGGGTTTGGCTCCCTAGGAGTTCCCTCTTCTAGGACCATTGTTTTCAAGACCTGTAAAGTGAAGTCCCACAAAATCGTTCAAAGGCTTGCAGTAGCTTGCCTGACAATCGTCTATTTGGAAACGCGATTTCATGAGGGGCAAATGTGGGCCTAAGTGTAAAATTAGGGTTCACATGACCTAATTGAATTAAATGCACGATTAGGGTCCCATGGCCTCATTAAATGTGCAAATTAGGGTTCGTGATAACCTAATGGAGGAAGGCGAAAAGTCAAAAATAAATATGTTAGACCAAGAGAAGCCTCCACGTGTCCCGAGGCGTAAGACTCAGTGGAGGCGGCTCGATTCGAGGAATTGATTGAGGATTGGATTGGTGGGTAGAAGGGACGAGGAAACATGGGCATTATTACAATGACTAAAGGGCATTTCGAATTTTCACGAAAGCATGTGCCTCACATGACTACTTTCGAAGACCTATAAATAGCCCTTCCATTCCATTGGGAAGGGACTTTCGGAAGAATCAAGACTTGGGCGCTTGGAAGATCAAAGGGACCCTTTTGGTGACTTAAAGGCTCGGAGATTCCACTAAAAGCACCAAAAGGTTTTGGACATTCTCTCGACTCGAAGGACTCGAAGGCTCTTGGAATCCCTGTTACCCTAACACGGCTCCCGGATTCTAGGAGTTCTGCCACATGTCGTTGGAGTAATCGTTCACCTGTCGTTATCCCCTATTCAATCAATCAATCAATTCCGTGCTCTTTGTGGATTTCTCTCCTCCTCAGCCAACACGAAACCCTAACCCTAGCAAGGTACGATTTCCTTGCCCACAATATCAAACTCACGAAATACACTCACATAAATATAAATAAAGCAATATAACACAAGATTTACGTGAAAACTCAATTGGGAAATATGGGCAAGGAAATCGTGCCTTGCTAGGGTTAAAGTTTCGTGTTGGCTGAGGAAGAGAGAAATCCACAAAGAGCACAGAATTGGTTGATTGATTGAAGAGGGGAGAACGATAGGTGGGCGATTACTCCAATGACGCGTAGCAGAACTCCTAGAATTCGGGAACCGTGTTAAGGTTATTGGGATTTCAAGAGCCTTCTTGAGTGTCCTTCGAGTTGAGAGAAATATCCAAACCCCTTAAGTGCTTTTAGGTGGAATCTCCAAGCCTTTAAGTCACCAAAAGGGTTCCTTTGATCTTCCAAGAGTCCAAGTCTTGACTCTGAAGAGGAGTCCGCTTCCCAATGGAATGGAAGGGGTATTTATAGGATTCTCTGGAAAGTAGTCATGTGCAAGGCACATGCTTTCAAGGAATTTTCAGAAATACCCTTTAGCCATTAGAATGATGCCCATATTGCCCTGTCCTTCTAGCCACCAATCCAATCCCTCAATCAATTCCCAAAACGAGCTGCCTCCACGAGTCTTCTGCCTCGGGACACGTGGAGGCTTCTCTCGAGTCTAATACATTTATTTCTGACCTCTCCGTCTTCATTTAATTAGGTTATGCGAACCCTAATTTGCACATTTAATTCAATTAGGTCATGTGACCCCTAATTTTACACTTAGGCCCACATTTACCCCCTGTGCGAGAGTCGCATTCTCAAATAGACGATCGTGGAAATAAAATAATCATTGTTGTCGGGGAATATTCGTTTGGTTGTAGAATATTCTTTTTATCGGGAATATTCGTACGACGGCGCAATCAATTGTGGGCCCATAATAGAATAACAGTCGGATGAAGAAAACGACAAATTTGAGTTTTTATAAATAACGGCGTAATTGTTATCGTTAACACTGTTAGATTACCCGGTGGTTAAAAAAAATAGTGTCTGGCGTGGTTGCACGATAGCTACACCGGTATTACGATGATTTTTGAATTATTCATTCTTATGTAAGAAGGCACTACTCAATAATTGTTACAGTAATTACTGTTCAATATTTTATTTTATTGATTCAATAATTGTTGCGCTGATATTTTATATTATTGTTGTTTCAATAATTGTCATTGCATAGTATTTCTCATTATCAGATCAATAATTCATATTATTTGAATAATATTATTAGATAACATTATTGGCAATGTCTAGAAAGTTCTGTCAAGGAGAGGTTTGGTCACCTAATTGCGCGCTAGTAAGGAGAAATCGTTATCGAAAAGCCCCCTCTTTCCTGGGAACGGCCTGGTTGTCATTATTGTGATTTTGTAATATTATTTGTGAATAATTAATTATTGATTTATATGATAAGAAAATATTTATTTTATGTGGATATAAATGAAGGAATTTTAGCATGAAATTATTGTTGAAAGTTTGGTATATTTTTGTGGAATTACAATTTTTGATAAAATATTCATTCAATTATATTATTATAATTGTTTAATAATATTATTATAATATATAAGCATGTGGTAATTATAACGGAAGTAAGCAAATTAATATGAATACTTGTTTTCAAAGGAAAAGTAGGTTGTAACTTTGAAAATGGTTGGTGGAATAATTGGTGGGTGGAAGCTTTCTGCAAGCATTTTATTTTTTTTGTCAAGTTTGGTGGGCCTTGCCCATAAGAATTTGCAGGCAAAGAAAGAAAAAAACTAGAAAAGGAAAGTAGGCATTGCAATTTCTCCTGCAAAGGCTCTGCAACTTGTTTTCAAAAAGTAGCCCCAACCTTGGAAAAAAAAGGGAGTTAGGCAGAAGTTTGGCAGAGTAGGCTGATTCATCTTTTTTTTTTTCTCCGAGGTTTTACTATAAATAGGGGGTAACCCCTCCTTCCTCAACACACCACTTTCAATTCAGAAATTCTTATTCTAAAGTATTGTGAGTTTTCTTGAGTATAAGAATACTTTGAGCGTAGTTTTTCTGCAAGATTTTCTCCAGTCAAATCCAGTTTCTACCAAGGTAAAGGATATTATTTTATTGCAATTCTCATGAGAAATATTATTTTCTTTCATACTCCATATTACGTGAGCAATATTATTTCATCTCGTATTCCTAAATTTGAACTTACTATGGTAAGTATTGCTTCTATAATTCCTGAAATGATTAAAAATTTCGCTTCATCTAATATCATTTCATAGGAATATTGGTCTAAACTTTTAATCAAATTTGGAACTTTTCATGATCGAGTCTTGTTTCACGATTCATTGTTCATGGGTCTTGTCATTCATAATTCTTATCACGAATCTTTCATTCACAGTCTTTGTTCACTTGAGTCTTTATTCACAAAAAAAATATTTTTTTTCTTCCTTTCAAGTTATCTGTTGTGACCCTTATTCTTGAAATTGAATCCATGTTTTTATCTTCACTATGGTTTATTATGGAGCGTTTTTGAACTTGGTTCATCTAAAGTACGAAATCCTAATCTTTGTTCTTCTATCTAATTGAATTCGTTCTCTAAAATATTTTTCATCATCCTCAGTCTTTAATGGTGATACTTGATGAATATCTGTGGCCCGTAGTGCAAAGATGAATGATTACTTGATGAATATCTTTGGCCGTAGTCAAAAAGATGAGCAGTGTTGAGATAAACATGACCAACTAGTGATCTAAATGAATATCTTTGGCCCGTAGTGCAAAGATGAATAATTGATGCAAGATGTATATTGATTGATGTTCTGAGGATAAAATATTGATGATGGACTTTTAAATTCATAGATGATAGTAGATTTGATTCTCTACTTAACATTTCTAATGAATTGTTATTTCCGCTGCGAATATTGATCTAAAACTAGTTGTCCATTATATTTTATCTGATTTATTGAAGGCTAACGATAAATTGTTGTTCTTTATCTTAGTCATAATATTCTTTACTGGGCTAGTTGAGCTCAGGAGGTGAGAATATAGCAAGAACCAGTCGGGGTAAAGAGTGATGGTCCTAGACAGTTGTTTTAGCAGTCCTCACTATTTTTGTAAAATAGTGTATCAATAAATATAAAGAGGACTTATTTGGGTGTGGATATTGTCTAGAAGACAATATTTGTATTTAAACTCACAGCATGTGTGTTGTCGTATTTTGCACGACAATTGTAATAATAAAAGTTGTAGTTGTTTTGTATCATGTATTTGGTAACTCAGAATGGGTGATGTATACTTATTTTGGGGGCGTCACAAACATGATCAAATCTCACCAAATAAAATTTAATCTAATAAAATCCTTCTTTTGGGTAAACTACATCTTTCTTTTTTACCAAATCAAATCTGAATTCTTTATTTTGGAAATAAAATCAACTTTGAATTTTATTTTAGAAATAAAATCAAATCCGAATAAAATCTTAATTTGATTTTGAAAGTAAAATTCGGATATATTGATAATATATTATTATTATTATTATTATTATTATTTTTAATAATTTTTTGAAATCTCCCCTTTATATATTAGGAGAAAATCAAAAAAAAAATCTTTTTATTATATATATATATATATATATATTTATAAAATTACATCTTTATATGTTTTTATTTAGAAATTAATTTAAAGATACTTATCTTTTGAAAAATCTTCGCGGCGAAGGAGCATTCATTCCAAGTAGTTGATTGGTAGAGAAACAGGACCTCAAAGGTATGAAGGGTAACAGCCCCTAGGTAGTCGAGGCTTACATGGAACAACCCCTAGATGGTCGAAGCCAACACGGCCGACCCCTAGGTGGCCTAAGGCAACATGGTCGGCCCCTAGATGTCGTAAGGCAACATGGCCGAACCCTATAAATACTCTTTTTTAAGGGGTGAAAAGAACAACCCCTAGATGGCCGAAGCCAACATGGTCGACCCCTAGGTGGCCTAAGGCAACATGGTCGCGCCCTAGGTGGCCTAAGGCAACATGGTCGAACCCTCTAAATACTTTTTTTTTAAAGGGATGAAAAGAACAACTCCTAGATGACCGAAGCCAACATGGCTGACCCCTAGGTGGCCTAAGGCAACATGGCCGCCTCCTAGGTGGCCTAAGGCAACATGGCCTAGGGGAACAATGAAGTTTAAATGGGAAAAAAATGAAGTTTTAAAGGAGCAGTTACTATTTTGATCATAACTTTTGACTCGTTTGGAGTTTCGGTGCCCATAATATATCAAAACGAAGCTATCGACGAGCCCTACAAAATTCATCGCCAACAACTATGATGTATGCTGTTATTAAGTCCAAAAAAGGCTCCGAAGGATGCCTTTTGGCCTTCCGAAGTTTTTTTTGAAAATTTTCGAGAAATTTTTTCTTCCATAATTGTGATTCCTAACTCTTTCTGACATTGTTTCTTCTTCATTTCAGGTGTCTTTAAAGTTAAATATCTGACTTTCTTCTTTGTCATGATAAGCATTCCACCGACCCGGGAATCACTAAGGAGGCCCCGTTTCTTAATGATTGGGAAAGGGCTCCCCTCTTTGGTCTTTCTGACATCGTTTAGGAGCAAGTCCATATTTATGACCGTTCAATTCTTCCTCTGCTAGATAAGGAATGCTTGTTCCCCATCTATGCATAGAGAAACAAGAGTACCCTTTCAGTTCCCTTCACTTCTTATCTGATTCATTAAGCCTCCTTCAGGAATGGCATCATTGAATTGACGAGGTGCTTAGGAATATTGACTATGTGGGTATACTAAAGAAAGAACTGACATTCCTCAATACATCAAGCTCTGCAGGGACATTCGTATCCAACAGGACCATGGTGCTCCTCTTCGTGTCATTCGTATCCAACAGGACATTCTTCATTAGTCACGGCTTGGGGGAATATGCACCTCTACCCTGGAGGACGTATATGTCATCTATCAATCTACCAGTAAGTATTTGCCCCCTGCACGTGAGTCGCGCCTTTAGTTAGATGATCGCACAAAATATTATAAGTGTGGAAGTCTTGATTCCAGTGTCTGAACACTTTGCGGAGCTTGATGTTTTGTAAGCCTAAAAAATGAAAGGCCTAAGAGAGGGAACCTCTAGGGGAGCAAACCCTAGAAGGGCGAGCCTTATAGGAGCTCTCCTGGGATATTGTGAAAAATCTTCAATGTAATCCTTCTTACCCTCTCTTGAAATTTCTCTTTTCTTTAGAATCAAGAAGACGAAGACCAATGCTGATGAAGAGGATGATGATGTTCCCATTGGGCTCTTTGTGAGTATCGCAAATGAGGCAGCGGGTATCGAGTCTTCTTCGCCATATGACGCCTTTCTACAACTTCTCCACATGATAATTTTTTGAGGGTGCCGATGAGACTCCTGCTTCTTTGAGGCGGTATCCTTCTGGGACTATTGCTAATGTTCATCCTCCCAAGAAGGATCTGGCCGAGTTAGTGATTGCTCTGGAAGGTATTGTGGATAGCACTTTGGGTGGGTTGAATGACCTTCCGCCTCTCGTGATATCTCCTAACCCTCTTTGGACATGTCTTCCTTCCATGTTAGGTTGGATCTCTCCCATCATCATGTTATAGTTGCACTTCGTTCGGAAGTCATTTCTCATCACCATGGGAACGACTTACTTCATCATGTAAAACTTTAGAAGCTTCAAGATACCATGGATAAATTGAAGACCAATCTTTTGGGAAATTGAGTCAGCTACCCAAGACCTTGAAGGCCTGACAGCCTTGAAGGCCTGATAGCCTCGAAGGCCTGATGGCATTGAAGGCCTGATGGCATTGGAGGCTTGATAGACTTGACGATATGATATCCTCGAAGGCCTGATAGCGTTGAAGGACTGATAGCATTGAAGGCCAAACTTTAGTTATTCCCCTCTCTTCAATTCGACAGGTCATGACCTTTAGATCATGAACTTTCGTTGTTTTTTTTCATTTCTTGTATCAGAAAATTCATGTACATATATTTCATTCATCAAATTATAGTTTCTTCTATCCTTATTGATTGCCTTTAATTTGAACGATTCCTTCAAACTCAATATTTATCATTGAATCTCAGGTTATTCAAATTAATACTCCAAGACAACAATAGGAATTATAAACAAGTAAGCATGAATTTTGTCAAAAAATATGTATATATATTTTCCACAAACCAACACTTGAATTTATACTTCTTTTTTTTTAAGAAATCAAGAAAACATTAAAGTATAAGAGAAAGTTTGTCAATTCATTGATAATCAGATTGCTTTTAACGAAAAGCATAACATTTTATATAATAAATCTTGCTTTTATCAAAGAAAGCGTAACATTCGCCACTTTTAGAGATAAAGTGCAACTTTTGGGGTTGAATCACTTTTGAAGTTGAAAGTGTAACTTCCGAGGGCTGTTAGTCAGGTGCCTCGATTACTTTTGAAGATGAAAGTATAACTTACGAGGACTTATAGTCAGGTGCCTCAATCACTTTTGATGATAAAGTGTAACACTCGGGTGCCTCATCACTTGGGTCGTCCAATTTTTTGGCAAGTGCGGTCTATGAGGACTTAAAATCGGGTGCCTCGTCACTTGGGTTGTCCAATTTCTTGGCAAGTGCAGTCTACGAGGACTTAGAATTAGGTGCCTCGTCACTTGGGTCGTCCAATTTCTTGGCAAGTGCAGTCTACGAGGACTTGACCACCATTTAGAGTGGACCACCATCTTGGGTGGATTTTTTTTTTAATTCGTCATTTCTTGTGCCTCCTCCCTTGGTCATCCAATTACTTGGCAAGGGATATTCCTGAGGACTTAAACCACCATTTTTTGGTGGACCACCATCTTGGGTGGATTTTTAATTCATCTGTGGTTCAGAGTTTTTTCGATGGCAGAGCCAGTATTTGAGTTCTTGACTTTCGAGACTGCACCATGGGTGATACCTTTGCATGTTTCTTCTCCTAGTTCAATCTCCCCGGCCACCAGTTTCTCATGGTATATCCTCCGCGGACTATAATAATCGATAGTGGAGTGTCCTACATATTGGTGGTATACACAGAAGTCCGGCCTTCTTTTCATCTCTTCCGTTATGACCAACCGGGGCCTTGGAGGCTTTACCACTCCGTGCTCAACCCATTGTTCATACAGGCCCCTGAATGCCTTCTCGCTGCATGTGATGGCCTCGAGAACTGGCATTCTGGTATACTAGTCCCCATGTTTTTCTCTGATTCGCTTAAATTTCTCATTCTTCTCCCTCTTGCCCCCTTGAGGTTTTGACTGAGAATCTGCCAATGCCACGGTTGCTGTCCTCTTGTTCTTCCATGTAACCATCGCATGGTTGGTGGGAAATGTCATGATTCCTCCCAAGTCTTGTGCAAAAGATGAGAGGGTCGCAAAGAATCACAAGCCTTGGTGATGAGGTGGGGCTTGAAGGCCTTTAAGGCACCTTTGTTGCAAATGCTGACTAAGTTATTTTCTTCAATCGGCTTTGCGCACTTTTGTGACTGGGCCCTGAACCTGTCAACATAATCTGATAGCTCCTCATTCGGCTTTTTCTTGAACCTCATGAGCTCTACCATGGTCACCTGTTTTTGCACATAAAAAAATTTCTTAAAAAATTGTAATTTTAGGTCATCATAATCATGGACTGACCCCTTCTCCAAATTGTAGTACCAACTGAAGTCACTATCCGTCAAAGTCTTGTTGAATTCTCGCATCAACAAGTTGTGGTTGTTCACTTCATCATATCCGAGCCATGGAGACATTGACTCTACGAACCTGGTAATATGCTCCCTGGCATTTCCTTTCTCCCCGTTGTATTTTGGAAACTGTGGGGGATGTTCAATATACCCAGTCGGGTATGGTTGCCTCCGAATGTGCGCCGGGTAAGGTGGAATAAAATCTAACTCCGAGGGTCGAGATGTCTATCTACAAAGTTAATTGATCACGTCGATCATATCATCCTTCGTCACGTACTGGCTCGTGGCGTGAACTCTCTGGGGTGTTGTGATATACTGTTGTATCGGCGGTGTGTATGGTAGAGAGATTGGTTGATGCACACTTGCATCATGAAAAATCGGTACTGGTGGCGGTTGCTGGCTCACTCACTGGACATTTCCTGGATTGGTTGGCATTTGCACCTGTAAAATTGATGGGAGAGCAGTTGGGATGATGTTTGTCTGAGGTTGGCTTACTTCTAACCTAGGTTGGGGCACGTCACCACTATTCTGGGCCTCCAAGTTGATTATTGGAATCAATTGACTTTCCGTCGATGGAGGTACAACTGGTTGGTTCTGTTGTTGCCGCCATTGTTGTTGTTCCTCCACTCGCTCATTCGTTCTCCCGCGAATCGCCTATTAATATGGCCTTGAAGGTAGAGATCTGCATCAACTACTGGCGAAAGTTCCCCATCTCCTCTTGCTTCCTCTACATCTCCAGCATCATAGCCATCATCATCCCTTGTCCTTATCGTGCTTCCTTCAATGCCTTGAGCATGTCCAATTGTACAACATTCGTCTGGTCTGTACCTGCATCCTCGCCTTGCCTTCCAACATTGCTTTGTTGTTGATTGGCCATATGTGGTGATGTCTAACTCCCTTCTGAAGCGTCTTCAATAAGTGGTTGGTCAAAATCCAGGTTTGCACCTTGGAATGCTTGAGTTACTTGCCTTGGAACTAACTCCGGCGAGGTAATGCTATTTGTTGGTGAAGCATCTCTTCCTGTAGTTCTCCCACTTCAGGTTGTGGGCATACCCTTCATGAATTCTACACCACCCCAGCAGAGTCGCCAATTAAATATGGGCAAGGAAATTGTGTCTTGCTAGGGTTAGGTTTTCGTGTTGGCTGAAGAGGAGAGAAATCCATGAAGAGCACGGAATTGGTTGATTGATTGAATAGGGGAGAACGACAGGTGGGCAATTACTCCAATGACGCGTGGCAGAACTCCTAGAATCCGGGAACCGTGTTAGGATTATTGGGATTCCAAGAGCCTTCTTGAGTGTCCTTCGAGTTGAGAGAAATATCCAAACCCCTTTAGTGCTTTTAGGTGGAATCTCCAAGCCTTTAAGTCACCAAAAGGGTTCCTTTGATCTTCCAAGAGTTCAAGTCTTGAGTCTGAAGAGGAATCCCCTTCCCAATGGAATGGAAGGGGTATTTATAGGATTATCTGAAAAGTAGTCATGTGCAAGGCACATGCTTTCAAGGAATTTCCAAAAATACCCTTTAGCCATTAGAATGATGCCCATATTGCCCTGTCCTTCTAGCCACCAATCCAATCCCTCAATCAATTCCCAAAACGAGCTTCCTCCACGAGTCTTCTGCCTCGGGACACATGGAGGCTTCTCTCGGGTCTAATACATTTATTTCTGACCTCTCCGTCTTCATTTAATTAGGTTATGTAAAACTTAATTTGCACATTTAATTCAATTAGGTCATGTGAACCCTAATTTTACACTTGGGCCCACAGGAAAAAACCACGGAGAGAGAGTAATCTACTATAATAATATTGGGAGTACAAGTTATGTATTTGTGTTGTATCTCTTGTGCCCTATATCTCCCCTTATTGTTGTATTTATAGGTGTCATATCCACCTGAATTCAATTATGTGACGCCCCCAAAATAAGTATACATCACATATCTTGAGTCGCCAAATACATGGTACAAAATTCAAATACAACTTAATTATACAACAGTCGTGTAAAATACGACAAAACATATACTGTGAGTTTTAATGCAAATATTGTCTTCTAGACAATATCCACACTTAATTGAGTCCTCATTACATTTATTATCACACTATTTAACAGAATAGTGAGGACTACTAATATTATTATCTGGATCATCACTCCGTTCCCCGACTAGTCCCTACTACGTTCTCATTTCCTAAAGAGAACAATGAAAGTAAAAGGGTGAGCTCAACTAGCCCAGTAAGAAATATTATGACTAAGATAATCTGTAATAAATTATCGTTAGCCTTCAACGGTGTTAAACCGATACAATATAACAAACATCAAGTTTAAGCTGCGGTGAACAAGCAATCCATTAAAAAGTCAAGTAGAGAATAAAATCTACTATCTTTTATGATTTAAAAGGTTTTTCATCACTTTTATCGCTGGGACTCAGCTTAATAAATAATCCACATCATCCCTGCACTACGACCAAGGATATTCATTAGTATCACAACCACAAAATTATCCATGCACTACGGGCCAAGGATATTCGTGTATTCATCAATGGTCATGATCATGCCAACAACTGTCCATCAATGCACTACGGGCCAATGAGGACTTTTACCACATCATTTGTAACATTACAATTGCCATGATTATACCGATTAATCCTCGGTCATAATCATACCAAGTCCATCTATGCACCATGTGCCCATGATGACTTTCAACATAATATAAACATGAGGATGATGACAATGATATAAGAATTCAATAAAACAAGTTCAAGAATTAATTTATCCAGAACTAATAACGCCCAAATTGTCAACATGATACTTTTTTGTAGAGTAAAATTCAAGAATGTTAGGAAGAATATTTCCATGAAAAGATTTGGATGAAGCGCAAATATCAAGGATATTCCACTAATTTCATGGAGTATAGAAGTCAAAACTTTAACCAACCGAGTATAATAAAGAATGGAATAACAAAAGAAATCACCGTGCATGCGATAGATCGCATGCAGACAAGTTATTCCAATGGAATAATAAATAACGAGAATCGGAAGTCATGCGTAAGCGCATTGCACGAGGATATTCCAACATAATAATAAATAACGGAACCGGGTAAGGCAAAATTCGCACCAAGCGTGATGTTCCAACAGAATAATAAATAACGGAACCGGTCATACGAAAGCATTTACGTGACGGGATGTTCCAAATGAATAATAATAAAGAATGGAATAATGGAAAAAATTTCACCATGTATGCGGTACTTCAGATAGGCAAAGTTATTCAACATAATGATAAAGAATGGAATAATAGAAGAATTTCACCAAGTATAGGGTGATCAGCAGATCTGAGTTATTCAAAGAATAATAGAAGTTCTCTTCATGAATACGAAAGTAATAATACCCCTTACTTAGAACAACTGGATATAGGAGTAGTGAAGTAGCACAATAATTTTCTTCTTTCTCTCTATAGTTTCTCTCTCTAGAGTTTCAAAGTGAATTAAGTAAGAAATAATGAAGGAATGAGCTTTATTTATAGGAGAATGGACTAAATAGTAACTAATTCATGAGCGGTCCGGATCGATTTACTTTTAAACAGAGCAGTCCATATTGATTTACTATGTAGTATTAATAAAATATTCTAATAAAACAAAATCTTTTAAATAAAATATAATATATTCTATTTGTAGTCTAATAAAACAAATAACTTTATAAAAGTATTACATTTTATATAAAATGATTTTACTATGCGAAAACACTATACGTATTTATGCAAATACTATGCATAATAAAATATAATATATTCTAATTATTGTCTAATAAAACAAATAACTTTATAAAAGTATTCATTTTATATAAAAAGATTTTACTATGCAAAATACTATACATAATAAAATATATTATATTCTAATTATTGTCTAATAAAACAAATAACTTTATAAAAGTATTACATTTTTTATATAAAAGATTTTACTATGCAAAATACTATGCATAATAAAATATAATATATTCTAATTATTGTCTAATAAAATAAATAACTTTATAAAAGTATTACATTTTTATATAAAAGCTTTTAGTTTTATTACATTAATAATACTAATAAAACAAAATTTATATATATAAAATATATATATATATATACAAACTTCCGTGACTTCATAAAAAGACATCTCAATATATTTAACAATATTTATCATCATTATTATAATTCACAATATTAATCGACCAGGTCATTCCCAAGAAAGAGGGGGCTTTCCAATAAAGATTTTTCCATATTGGCGGTGCAATTAGGTGACCAAACCTCTCGATGCAGAACTTACTAGACATCGTTAATATTGCAAATAATAATATTAATAACTTCGTCATCTCAATTATTGATTTAATAATATACAAAATATCGACAATAATTGAATCAAATAACGTGAGATACTTGCAAAGAATTATTGTAGCAATAATTAAACAAAACCGGTGAGTGACTTCTCACGTAAGCATCAATAATCAATACTGGTGTACTACGCAACCACGACAGACATCGTATCTTTATCTAATAACCGGATGTTTCAACAGTTAACGGTAAAACTTTCGTCGTTATTTTCATAAAAATATTTTTATCGTTTTCTCAATCTGACAATAATTCCATTATGGGGTCCACCAATGATTGTACCGTCGTACGGATATTCCCCGACAAAAAGAATATTCCCCGACCAATCGAATATTATATAAAAACTTGGATACTTTGCAAAATTTATAAATATTATCCACAACTATAACATTATCTCAAATCTACACCATAATATTCAAAAAATATTTCGAGAAAATTAAATCTTTATTCGTAAAATTTGGGGTCTCACAAATTAGGAGTAGGAGTCCTTTGTCACCTTATAACAACAATTAATGGCTGATATATTCCTTCCCAAATTAAACCTCCTTATCCCACCAAATTAAATAAGGAAACACAATCTTTCTTTAATAAGGACTCTCTCACTGTTAAAATAAATATATATTATGGGTCAACATGCACCAAATCTCCCCTATTAAATAAATTGAGTTACATCTTGGCTAGACCCAAATAATCACACTCAACATTGCCCCCAATCTCTTATTTATAAGTTTCCCCAAGTCTCTTATTTATAAGTTATTATAAGTTCTTATAAATAAGAGAGTATTCAAAAAGACTCCGTAGGATTTTATCCTCGGGATTTTTTTAAAAAGAGAGTATTCAAAAACTCTCCGTGAAATTTTTATTCTCGGGATTTTTATCCGTAGAATGTTATCCTTTCGGAGATCAAAGTCTTCCCGAAGGACGTTTGGTGTTATTACTGCTTGGTCCGCCGCCGAACCATGCTTGCGCCACTTTTATTAAAAAAACAATTTCATGGGCATGTCCCTGTTTAATATATATGCCGAATAGATTCAGAATCAGACGGAACCACATGGTAAAATCCCTCGCAGATGAGCACGTTGGCACATGTATAAGAATTGAATCCTTTAATTTCCTTCCGACTGTGGTTGATGATGAAACTGAAGCCGCCTTTAAAGTACTTCAATGATATAAAAGCTTAAACTTTTATCTCTGCGCTGGCTAAATTCGTTACTAGTGCGGTGACTCAGCACCAATTTATCATCACCTGGACCAAAGTGTTAATGTTTAGATTTTACATGCATCATATGAATACTACCACTACATGCATAATATAAGAGAGAGAATATGTAAAGTTGTATCAATAATCAATTACGATCATGCCTCAATGGTTATTGGCATAATACATATATACACGCGTACAAGTATATATTTAATTTAATAAAAAAGAATCATTTATCTCCTTCGGTGAATCGTTGATTTTAAATCGACACTAGAACAAGTGTCTTTGTTTCCCATGACGACGGCACCAATGTTAACGCCTAAATTTTGTGCGCTTTGATTTAAATCACCAAAAACAATGGTCAAAATCGCGCTAACGGTTAATGGAGTAGTTGATTATATCAAACTCACAAATACACTCACATAAGTATAAATAAAGGAATATAAAGTATGAACACAAGATTTATCCACTATAATAATATTGGAAGTACAAGTTGTGTATTTGTGTTGTATCTCTTGTGTCCTGTATCTCCCCCTATTGTTGTATTTATAGATGTCATATCCACCTGAATTCAATTAGGAGTAGGAGTCATTTGTAGAATCACCTTATAACAATAATTAATGGCTGATAGATTTCTTCCCAAATTAAACCTCCTTATCCCACCAAATAAAGAAACACAATCTTTCTTTAATAAAGAGTCTCTCACTATCAAAATAAATATATGTTATGGGTCAACACCAAATCTAGCTCATTAAAAAAATTAAATTACACCTTAACTAGACCCAAATAATCACATTCGACAGTATTACTTTTATAAATGCCTGTCGCTGTCTACCAAAAAGGAAGAATGTTAGGGATATTAATGCAATATGCAAGATAATCAAGCACTCGCTAGTTCGACTTTCCAAAACTTTATACAAGAGGTGATCAAATTTTACACTCCGGATCCTCTATTGTATATATAAAAGAGTACTCCATTTTGAAGATTTTGTAATTATTAGACTGATAACCCGTATAATATGGATGATAGTAATATAATGAACATAAAATTAAAATTTTCGTGTATGTTTTTTAATACATGTATATACACAATTAGGATAATACAATAAAAAATACAAAGAGTTCAATATAATTATGAACATGGGGCATATAAATCTAATCATGAACGGCTGTAAGTTGTAACTAATTTTAACCAACAATCTGCTGCCCTAGCCAGTATCTTAGGTGTTTTGTCATGTTGAAAATGACTAAAACATAAAAGTTAATGTCATCAAAAATATGGTGAGTTTGACGTTGAAGGTTTCGTGAACAAAATATACAAACATACAAGAAGAATGAACATGGGTTTAGATTGACTAATCAAATTCCCAAAAGAAAATCCCAAGGGCAAAGATTAAAAAGAACAATATAGTGCCTTTTTACACTATATTTTACCACTCTGCTTAATATTAATTTTTAAAAAAAAGAATAGAGTTAGATTTATCTTTTTGAGATAGCTTTTTTTTATTTACATTTGTTATTTTCCAAGTTTCAAACGGAGCCCAATTGAGAACAAAAGGATAAGAGACAGTTTTCTTTAATCAAAACCCCGGCCCCCAAACAATTTAGTATATTAAGCCATGCATATTTTTCATACAAAATGATCGTATGATTACTTGGTAACATTTACACAGAAATGAGAGAGGAGGTGAGAAGATTATTAAAGTAAACCTTCATCCTATCAAAATCGAAATTCAAATGTTTTTTTTTCAAAACAAAAATAAAATAAAAGGTTGAGAGACAATATATCTTTATAATATGGCCACGAAATTAACCAACCACATCAACTTTGGTGGTGCAAGATAACACCCGCCGGAAAACCACCGTCAAGGCGGCACATGACATCTCCTTAGCCCTTCTAATCACCACACTGCCGTGACCACCGCTAGGAACCTTCCTCATCCTTCTACTTGCCGCCACTCTCTCCTTAACCCGGCCAACACACTTTCTTGCCTTTTGAGGCATACTTTCTTTCCTTGAAAACGTGTAGCTCCTCAAGTATAATTGCCTGCATGACCTACTATCCACAACCCTAGGGTGAGTAGCTCCATCTAAGCGGCCATTAGTGCTTATTGACCTTATAAACGGGGGTGAGGTGGCCGGAATTAAGCGTCCGTTGGAGCTTACTGACCTGACAAATGCCGCGTCGGATTCCGGCCACTTGTGTAGGTTTACATAAGTTGCTCGGGCTGGAATCCGGCTGTCGTCGACGCAGTTTGCTATGCAGGTTGAGGCCATAATTTTGGGACACTAGATTATGGTGGTTGTTTTTTTTGTTTGTGGGCGTAGAATATAGAGAGAAATATTGAGAAACAATGGCTTGACTCTTTTATTGATTACGAATGAATATATATATATATATATATATATATATATATATATATAAAAGATTGAATGTTGCCCAAGTACCTAAATAGGAAATTATCATAGAATTATGGGATTACAATTAATTACAAGGATACTAATTGTTAGAATTATGAGATTATAATTAATTACAAGGATACTAATTGCAAGAATTATAAAATTACACCTAATTACAAGGATATTACAATATGTTGTATTTAATTCTCTAATATGCCCCCTCAAGATGGAGCTCCTGTGGAGAGTCCAATCTTGGTCTTCAAGAACTGAAAGCGAGTGCGAGGGAGAGGTTTGGTCAAGACGTCGGCTAATTGATCTAAGGAGGAAACATGGGTGACACGTAAAGCTCCAATTTGTACTTGATCCCGAATAAAATTATAATCAATCGCAACATACTTCATTCGTGAATGGAAGACAAGATTGGAACAGAGATGAGTTGCCCCAACATTGTCACAATATATAATCAAAGCAGCAGAAATAGAAACACCAAACTTAGATAAAAGAGAACAAATCCAACGTAACTCGGTAGCTGTAGCAGCAACAGAATGATATTTGGCTTCAGTGGAGGAGCGTACGTGCAATTGTGTGTTGTTTCTTGGAAGACCAGGATATCAGATTGCGACCGAGGTAAACAATATAAGAACTGGTGGATGTGTAGTCGTCTTAATTACCGGCCCAGTCAGCATCTGAGAAGGCATGAAGAGATAAAGGTGTACGTGTTATGGTGCAATACAAGACCATGATCAATTGTACCAGAAAGATAGCGAAGCAGGCGCTTGACAGCATTCCAATGATCAGTAGTAGGTTGATGCATGAATTGAGACAACTTATTAACAGCATATGCAATATCAAGGCGAGTGAGGCACAAATATTGGAGACTTCCAATAACTGATCTGTATTCAGAAGGATCGGTTAAAGCAGTGCCGAAAAGATTTATAAGTGTGGGCTCGGTGACAAAAGGAGTGGTGACAGGTTTGGCGCTAGTCATATTTGTGCGAGCGAGAAGATCTGTTGTATACTTCCGTTGAGAGAGAAGTAAACTAGTAGAAGTAGTTGCAACTTCAACACCAAGAAAGTAAGTCAAATTCCCAAGATCTTTGATGAAAAATCTTTTGCCAAGAAGTTCAATAAAATGTTGAACTGTTGTGGTATTGCTTCCCGTAATAATTATGTCATCAACATACACTAGAAGATAGACTAGATTACCGCGGATGTTAAAGACAAAGAGGGATGTGTCTGTATGAGAGTTTATAAATCCAGATGCTACAAGAAATTATCGGAGCTCATGGTATCATGCTCGTGGTGCTTGTTTGAGACCATATATAGCCTTGTGTAACTTGCACACATATGTGGGAGTATCACGATCAAAAAAACTCGGTGGTTGCGCCATAAAAATATCTTCAGAGAGATGACCTTGTAAAAAGGCATTGTTGACATCAAGTTGGCGAAGAGACCACCTACGACTAATAGAAGGCTGAGTATCAAGCAAATAGCGGTAGGTTTAACAACCGGGCTAAATGTGTCATGATAATCAACACTAGGACGTTGATGGAACCCTTTAGCAACTAGTCGCGCTTTGTACCTGTCAATGGAGCCATCGGGTAAACGTCTAATTCGAAAAATTAATCCATTTACAACCGACAAGATTTTGCGTGGAATTAGGTGGGACAAGTTCCCATGTGCCATTTTGTACAAGAGCATCATACTCCTTGGACATAGCCTGACGCCATTTAGTATCTTTGAGTGCTTGGTTCAATGTTTGCGGCTCAAGTTGAGGGTTCAATGTAGCAGTAAGATTAAGTTTCTGAATTGGTTTATGGATTTTGTTTTTAGCACGAGTGATCATGGTGTGGGTGTTGGTGGGTGGTATTAGAGGGGGAGGGTCTGGAGAGAGTGGTAGAGAAGAAGAGGGTTGGTTGTGTGGGTTATTATTGGTACGGTGGTGGGGGAATCTTCTGGTAGAGAGGATGAGTAGTGGTCGACCGGAGATTGTCTGTGAGAGGAATCTGAGCCTGAGGGCGAGGTTGTGGAGGGTGTGTTGAGTGGTCCAACCGTAGCGGGAAGAAATGACGCTGATGAAAACCAATTTGGGAGTGTGTCGGGGCTTGGACGACTGAGATGACTTTGAATGGAAAAATAGATTCCACGAATCGAACATAACGGGATGTATAGATTGTAAAAGTAGAAGGATCAAGACAGAGATAGGCACTTTGGGTGAGGGAGTACCCAACAAATACACAAGGGATGGAGTGATACTCTAGTTTGTGACTAGAATAGGGACGAAGCCATGGATAGCAAAAATAACCAAAAATACGGAGCTTTGTGTAGTTTGTTGGAGAGCAGAATAGTGACTCATAAGGAGAGGAAAGGGAAAGTGTCGGTGTGGGCATACGATTAATGAGATACACTGTGGTGGCAAATGCATAGTTCCAATATGTGAGCGGGAGTGAGGCATTAGTAAATAGAGAAAGACCAATTTCAACAATATGTCGATGTCGGCGCTCGGAGAAACCATTATGTTCAAGTGTATGTGGGGGAGAGGTAAGATGAGAAATTCCATGAAGGGACAAAAAATGATCTAATACTCGATATTCCCCACCATTATCGAAGGAAAGAGTGACAATGGAGTGTTTGAAGTAATTTTCTATTAGTGCTTTGAAACGGATAAAAACATCACAGACATGAGATTTCTTCTTTAAGGGGTAATACCATACATAACGAGTAAAGTGATCAACGAAAATAACATAATACTTGAAATCCTCAACAGAATAAACGGGAGATGTCCAAACATCAGAGAATATGACTTGCAAAGGATGAGAGGAAATAATTGTTGATGTAGAAAATGGAAGTTTGTGACTTTTATTGCTTAAACATGCATTACAATGAGACTTGTGTGATATAGAATAAGGTAAAGTAAATGTTGACATAACATGCTGCAAAATATGTGATGATGGATGACCTAATCTAGAGTGCCACTCGGAGGAAGTGGTCTTGACACTGGAAAAACAATGAGCCAAGACGATAATTGTGGAAAGGAGGTTGGCCACTCATAGACACCATCTTTAGACTTTTCCGTTAAAAGAATTGCCCCCGTGCTCAAGTCCTTCACATGAAAAACAGTGGGTAAGAATTCAATAGAAACATGATTTGTATTGCAAAATTGATAGATAAAAATAAGGTTCTTTTTCATGTTAGGCACCCAAAGGATATTATGTAAATTGAAGGTGGGAGTAGGGGTAGGAAGTGTGGTGGAACCAGTATGGGTAAGGTGAAGACCCGAGCCATCGCCGATCATAACGTCGTCAGACCCTGCATAAGGAGTGTAAAGTGAAAGATTATTCAAGTTTGTGGTAACATAGTGTGACGCCCCACTATCAAGTAGCCAGGTGGGAGTGTCGGTGTTCTCAAGAGATGCAAAGTGTGTCTGCGGTTTCCCCGGAGTTGCAGGACGCAAAACTAGTGGACGCGATGTCGATGGAGCCAACGAGGATTGGGCGTTGACAAGGGGATAAAGGGAGCATTTTTTGACAGTGTGTCCCTGAATACCACAACCTTGGCAATACCCAAGATATGGACGTGGTGGAGGTCGATCATTACGAGGAACATTAGATTGTTGTCCTTGATTGTGAAAAGTGGTTGTGGCAGGACGCCAAGGAAGAGGAAAAGGTCGCCAAGAGTGATTGTTGCGTTTGTTGATAGGATTGGCGGTGGCCGGAAGGAATGATGGTGGTGCATGTGATTGTTGGAGAGATGTTTCCTTGTTAATAAGTTTTTCATGAATTTCAACAAAGGAGATGGGTGTCTCACGTGCATTAACTGCGTCAACAATTCCTTTGTATTCCTCACCAAGACCATCAAGAATCTTATCAATAAGATCTTCTTCATCAACGGGTTTGCCAAGAAGAGCAATTAAGTTTATAAGTCATATTCTTTATAAATTGCATATATTCGGAGATCGTCTTAGAACCCTTGGCATAGTGCTTCAATTGGTCCTTAATTTGTTTGATTTGACCACGAGAAGGTTTGGCATAGGTGTTATCCAAGGTGGTCCATGTAAGACCCCAAATTTTTATAAATAAAAATCGAATTTCCTCTAATTATTATTCTTGATTAATAAGGTGGTAATTTGATATAATTCTTTGGTTATGGGTGAAATGTGCAAAGTTTACAAAATAAGCAAGTGGTTATAAAATATTCATTATTGCTGGGAATATTCGTTTGGTCGTGGAATATTCTTTTGTTTCGGGAATCTCCAAATTTGAATGGTAGCAGATTATTAGTGGGCCCCATAACGGAAAGCGGTTGGATGAAAGAAAGCGACAAAATTGAGTTTTATAAATAATCTACAGAATTGTTACCGATTAACATTGTTGGGTTACACGGTGGTTAAAATACTGATAATATGCGTGGTTGCGTGACAAGATAGATTACGATGTTATTGCAGTATTGTTGAATTATTGATTCAGATGCGTAAGAAGGCACTACTCAATAATTGTTACGATGAATTCTTTATTCAATATTATATTGATTCAATAATTGCTGCGTTGATATTTTATATTGTTGTTGTTTCAATAATTTTCATTACACAGTATGTTTCATTATCGAAGCAATAATTCATATTATCTGAATAATATTATTAGATAACATTATTGGCAATGTCTAGAAAGTTCTATCTAAGGAGAGGTTTGGTCACCTAATTGCGCGCCAGTAATGAAAAATTCTTATTGAAAAGCCCCCTCTTTCTTGGGAACTGTCTGGTTGTCAATATTGTGATACTGTAATATTATTTGTGAATAATTAATTATTGATTATTATGATAAAGAAAATATTGATTTTATGTGGATATAGATGGAGAAAATTTTTAATGTGACAATTGTTGAAAATTAATATTTTATTTTTTTCTAATAAAATAATTCATTTAAATATATTATTTTAATAATATATTAACGGTGATATTTTTACAATGAATGTGGGATATATGAGTATATGAGGAGGAAAAGTATTTTTGTGGCATTAAATATTTAACATATGTTTTGTGTGTCGGTGGACATAATTCTTGACCGAAAATTGATTATAGACTGTAAAATCGTCCGTTTGTGGATTTCGGATAATTTCTGTTTGGAATTTGAAAAAAATTTCTTCTGCAAAGTTGTAGAGAATGGAATTTCCCATGGAAAGTCGCGAGTTTCGAATTTTCTAACAAAAGGGCTATTTATCATGATTTATTGAAGTTCCGGAGTTCCGAAATAATTGATTTTTGGAAGTTTTAATTATTTTATATAAGAAAAACGTTTTTGTGGTTGTTGGCACATGGGTGGCTGATGTTTTTGACCAAAGAAGGCATGCTAGAGTTTTCAAAACATGTGGGTAGGAATTTTGAATAAATAATAATATATTTTATTAATTTAGTCTCCTTTCAGGCGTTCTAACATTTTCCTATAAATAGAGGCAAAGTTAGAATTGAAAATCACACCGTAAACTAAGTTTTCTCTTTCTCTCTCTATATTATCGAGCGTATTCTTGTGAGTATACTTTGAGTGTTCTTTATACGGGTATGAGTTTACATCAAGACTATATCTAGAAATTGATGTAAATACGGTTATATTTTGAGGTAAGGATGTTATTTCTTTTCGCAAATGATATTATTTTCTTCAATATCATTATGCCAAAATATTGGTTAAACTTTTTATCAAATTTGGAACTTTTTCATGTTGGGGTTCTTATTCACGAGTTCTTATTCACGAGTTCTTATTCATGAGTTCTTATTCACGAGTTCTTATTTACGAGTACTATTCACGTAAGCGTGAAGATATTTTTTTGTGAAATTTCTATATCTTTTTGTGTGGGGTTCTTATTCACGTATCGGGCTTTATTCACGAATCTGACTATTCAATAGAAAAATGAAAATTTTTCTTTTGTCCAAGATGTCTATTTAAATTACTATCTTTGATTAGATCCATGTTTTGATCGTTATTTTTGAGTTCGCTTCAAAATCGTTTATTATGAAGTATTATTGATCTTGGATAAACCTGTTGTACGAATCCCTAATATTTGTCCTTCTATATCACTGGATTCGTTCTTAAAAATGTTTTTCATCATCCTCGATCCTTAATGGTGATCTTGATGAATATCTTTGGCCTGTAGTGCAAAGATGAACGATTAACCGATGAATATCTTTGGCACGTAGTGCAAAGATGAGCGATTAATCGATGAATATCTTTGGCTGTAGTGCAAAAGATGAGCAGTGTTGAGATGAACATGACCAATTTGGTGATTTAAATGAATATCTTTGGCTGTAGTGCAAAGATGAATATTGATTGTTATACTGAGGATAAAATATTGATGATGGACTTTTAAATCTTAGAAGACAAGAAATTCATTCTCTACGTGACTCTTCTAATGGATTGTTGTTTCATTGCATTTGTTGATCTAAAACTTGTTGCCTATCATTGTATTCTATTAGATTTTTTCCTGTTGAAGACTAACGATAATTTGTTGTATATTATCTTAGTCATAATATTCTTTTCTTTGGGCTAGTTGAGCTCACCCTTTTCCTTGTTGTTCCATTTTCTTCTCGGAGGTGAGAACATAGCGAGGATCGAGCCGGGGTATGGAATGAAGGTTCTAGAGAGAGTTGTTTAGTAGTCATCACCATTTTTGTAAAATAATGTATCAATAATTATGATGGAGATTTATTTGCGTGTGGATATTATACAGGCGGCAATATCTCGTATTTAAACTCACGATTATGTATTGTCGTATTTCACACAACATTTGTATTATTGAAGTTGTAGTTATTTCGTACCATGTATTTGGCGAATTCGGAATGGGTTGGGTGGAATGGACCTATTTTGGGGCGTCGTGGTCCGATCCGTGCTTGAGAAGTGGTAGTGCGGACAAGAAGAGGTTGAATAGGTAGAGAAACTACACCAAGGAGTGCACTGAAGAGAAGACGATCATGGCGCTTCCATGTTGTGTAAGCTGGATTTGGAGCAGACTAACCATTAGCGGTGACTGTTGCTGTAGGAGTGGGATGAGACCCGTCAAGAAAACCATAGAGATCATATCCTTCTAATAGACTTTGGATTTGGAGGTTCCATGTGATGTAATTGGTGGTGGTCAGTTTTGTGATGTTTGAAGTGTTGATGGTAACAAGAGGATTATTTGGGTCTTGGGTATTTGAATGGTGGTATAAGCAATGGAAGATGCAGAAGTGTCTTCGGAAGCCATTATGGTTGAAGAAGAACTATGAGCAAGAAAAAAAGGAGGAAGAAACAGGTCAGAAACATAGGTGCTCTGATACCATGTTAAGTAACGTAACCAACTCATCTAAAAGTTTAAGATGTTAGATGGAGGGCCCAACAATGTATATCATGCTAACACTCCCCCCTTAAATGCAACTTTTTTTATAAAGAATGGAGAAATTAAAGTGCATTTGCACTATTAAATTAATATAAAGATAATTGTGTAGCTGGGAAGATTTGAACCCAAGACATTGCACACCCAGGGCTCTGATACCGTTTAGAAAAAAAAAAGAGAGAAATATTGAGAAACTTAACTTTTTTATTGATTACGAATGAATATATATATATATATATATGTATAGAAAATTATCCTAAATAGGAAATTATCCTAATCAATATATATAGAATATATTGATTACGAATCTTGGCTCTGAACTCAAGATTGAGTGTTGCTCAAGTATCTAAATAGGAAATTATCCTAAAATTATGGAATTACAATTAATTATAAGGATACTAATGACTAGAATTATGAGATTATAATTAATTATAAGGATATTATAATATGTTGTATTTAATTCTCTAATAGTGGGATTTGTTTATATGATTGAAAGAAGATCTTAGAAGGCAAGAAAAAGGGATGGCCATGTTCTTTAGTTTTATATGTGTTTGGGTGAGTGGGAATGTATCTCTAATTTTAAAATTAATAAAAAGATAGAAAAATGAAGGAAAGTTTAAAGTGGGTCCATAAACTAATTAATAAAAGATATATCTACTAGTCAGTTTTATTGAAGAACAGAGCATTATTGAGAGAAAATAAAGTTGATGTTCTACAATTTTAAAAATAATAATAATTTATATCTCGATAACTATTATAAGGATCCTTATTCTTCATTGAGTCCGGCTATTTATATTTATACTATACAATATTAAACTGTAATTTGATTGATTTAGTTGCTCATGATAGTACATTTAAGAACTGTATGATAATAATGGAGGTAAATGGGTGGTGAAGCTGGGTAGGTTAATTTGGTGGACATGATGGTGGAGATGAATTTTGACAAAGGCTAGTGAATTTAGGTGTTGGGTGGTGATTGCCAAATTTTCAAAGAGAGATATTCCAAAATTTAAGGAGACGCTAGAAAGGAGAGACAAAGAGATACGTGTTTATTTAGTTAAAAATTGTTTAAATAAAAAATTTATGTTTTAATATGTGAATTTATGTTAACCATTTAATTCAAATAAAATGATGAGATTTTGATAACTCCAAATTTTGCATTACTTTTATAAATGCCTGTCCCTGTTTACCAAAAAGGAAGAATGTTAGGGATATTAATGCGATATGCAAGATAATCAAGCACTCGCTAGTTCTACTTTCCAAAACTTTATACAAGAGGTGATCAAATTTTATAGTCCCTCTATTGTGTGTATATATAAAAGAGTACTCCATTTTGAAGATTTTGTTATTATTAGACTGAACCTATAATATGGATGATAGTAATATACTGAACATAAAATTAAAATTTTCGTGTATGTTTTTTAATACATATATATACACAATTAGGATAATACAATAAAAAATACAAAGAGTTCAATATAATTATGAACATGGGGCATATAAATCTAATCATGAACGGCTGTAAGTTGTAACTAATTTTAACCAACAATCTGCTGCCCTAGCCAGTATCTTAGAGCAAATCCAATGGTAATGTCAAAATGGCTAGTCATTGCTATATTTTGGCACCAAAAAGTGTTTTTTGGTGTTAAAATAGAACCCAGTCTCCGGTGGTTGGTTCTATTTTAGCAACAAATTGTTTCAAATTTAACTAACTTTCCCTCCATCTCATTGTTAATTCAACTATCTACGTTATTTTCAACCCCATTACACAAATAATCGGCCCATTAGTCACGGCAGCTCTATCTCTCTACCAATCTCTATCTCTCTCAATCTCTATCTCTCTACCTCTGTCCATCATCAGCTCCTTCATCAGATCATTCATTTTGTATGAGAGAGAAGGTACATGCAATCGATCAAAGCTAGCTACCAGGGTCCCAAATTCCGGCGGGTTCTATGTTTTCCTAAGAACAGATCGGACACTTTCAAATTGGATTTCATGTTTTCCGGCCACTTTCCGTTCAGTTTTAGGTATGTCCGATTCTTGATTTTCTGTTAATTTCAGTTGGAGTTTGAGTTTAGAACCAAGTATAGCATTTTGCTATTTTAGAACTAATTATAGAACTGAGTTGGATTTGTGTTTTTGCTATTTAGTGCTATAATTTAACTATAGAACCAATTATAGCACCCCCATTGAATTTGTTCTTTGTTTTGTCATGTTGAAAATGACTAAAACATAAAAGTTATAAATGTCATGAAAAATATGGTGAGTTTGACGTTGAAGGTTTCGTGAACAAAATATACAAACATACAAGAAGAATGAACATGGGTTTAGATTGACTAATCAAATTATTATCTGTAATATATAGTATTATTTAATATATATATATATATATATATATATATAAATATGATAAAACAGAACATGATTTATATAAATATAACACAGAAAATAATAATAAATAAATTCGAGTCCTTTGAATTCACAAAGTCTCCTTAAAGTAAATTTATTCCCTCACAGGTGCTAAGGATTAATTGAATAATTGCTTCCCAAGATAAAATGGATTTTCAGTTCTTAATTATAAGCTCTTCAAAATTAAGAACATTTCGAACCAATATTTATGTTATGTACTGAACCGAAAATGATACTAATGATGCATGCATAAAGTAAACTTAAAAAGAATTAAAATAAACGTATGATTTGAATGTGTGCCCAGATGTGAAATTTATAAAATAAATTCGCGGTTAATTATTATTACCGTTGGATGCAACTGTCATCGAAACTACGTAGTATCATGATAATATTTAAAACAAAATTTGATAAATTATATATCATGATCCGAGCCCGGCCCAACGGCGATTTGCGTGTGTGGGTTTGACCCAAGCCTTGGCTAGGTCATCTCCCTTCCACAAAAGTGGGGTGCCTCTTGGGGCCCTTCCCATTGAGCAAACATCCCATATATATGTTCTTCAATTTTCCCTCTAATGTCCTATGTGGGACTTTTGCAACTTACAACATTTCAAGTAGGTGACTTTGGAGTCAATTTTCTCATTCAATTCTTAATAGATTTGAACATATAAATATACCAAGTTATACTCCTCATGAAGGAGAACACATTGGTGCAAAGACCTGACATTTTCGGAATGTAGGTCCCTCATTAAATTGAGGCTCAAAATACTTTAATATTTAATATTTCAAATCCCATTTCCAACCCAAAAGAAAATCCCAAGGGCAAAGGGGCAACCACCAATTATATAAAAATAAAAGAACCCTAAAGGCTAAATTACATGATGGAATTTAAATTAAGGTGTTATTTGTTGCTTGTGGAAACAATAACAAATGGATTGATGAAACCGAAGAAAACAATGGATTTTCCCTTTGCTGCAACTTAAAATTTTATTGTGCAATTTTTTATCTTTTTGTTGGACTAGCCAAAATGAATGCAACTTTAGTGAATAAATTGAATTGGTCGTGACAATTATAGTGAATTTTATAAACGACTAGGGACTAGGACACATGCGTTTAAGTTTGAAAATTAAAATTTTAGTTTATATATAGGACAAAATAAAAATATTATTAAATTTATAAGGTTAAATATGAAAACTTTCATACTTAGGGGCTTCGTTGAAAGCCGTTAGAAAATGCATGTTATAATTTGATAATGATGAGATAGTATTAATGTATATTTGTACTAGTAGCTTTTGTGAAATTTTTAAATGAGAAATTGAAGTACAAGGGACTTAGAGTAGAAAGATCAAACTTGTTACGTTGATCTTCTGAGTTGATCAAATGTATAGATGATAGGACTGAATCAATCCTACAGTCAGATTGAACGATCGTAAAGTTGCTCTACGAATTTGTAAAGTTTATTGAAAATCGCAGAGTTAGTCAAGCTATCGTAGAGCATTCAGTGCAAAACAAAATCGCAGAGTGTGCTAGGAGTTCGTAAGGCAAAATCAAGATTGCATAATCTGCAGAGAAATCATAGTCAGCTCTAAGATCTTAATGTGAAACGAAGATCGCAGAGTCTGTTCAGAAATCGTAGAGCAGATCGTAGAGTGCGGACAGACTCGTAGAACAAGTAGATCGTAGAGTACAGATCGTGGAGTACGTCAAGCCAAAAACTCTACAATTTCCATGAAACTTTACGATCGGACAAAGTCGTAAAACATGTCAGGTCTGACATTGGACTAACATTGAGGAGTCTTGCAAAGTAATGAACCCGAGATGTTGGTCGATCAGCCTATATAAGTTCAAATTGAAGATCAAATCGAGTTATGTCTAACAGCTAGTTTGGCGATGTGAGATCACCCACGTAGTTGGTACTGTTGCAGTCAGATTTGACCTATTAGAGCCGAAAATAAGCTGACACACTCAATACTAGGTGTCTTTTGTACTTCAAATTACTTAAAAATTTGTTATGTCATTTATTTTCCTGCATTTACATTTTTGTATTTATATTTCATATTTACTTGTGACTTATTTCTACAAGAACTAGATTTAGAATTGAGATTTTTTTTGATCTTTAAAGGGCTTTTAAACAAATATTCTGTTGTGCATAAGTAAATCAAATTTTTTTAATTAATTAATTATCTGACAATACATTCTTAAAAAGAAAAAGTCTAAAAAGATGTATTCAAACTCCCCTTTCTAAATCTTCTTATGCCTTTGAGAAACAACAAAATTAATTGAAGATTTTATCAGACCAAGAGAGACCAAGCCTCTCTCGCATTATCAATACCAACTAGCTAAGTGTCACGTGCAAAGTATGGGTTTTTTAAAAAAATTGTCTTTAATTTATTTTATATAGTGATTAGAAAATATATTTTTAAAATTTCAAATTGACTTACTACTATTATTAGAATGACTAAAAAAAATTCTTAAAAACGAATTATTACAGATCATATATTAAATGTTACTAATGTGATTTTTTTGTTATTTTTAACTTAATATTAATTTTTATATAAAATCAAATTTTAATATTTAGTTCTTATAATCATTCCTTCGTATTTATATATTCATTTTAATTAGAGTTCAAAGTTGAATAGACACCTAAAAATCGAACGTAGTGTTTAAGTCATACTCTATTATATAATTAATTAACTAAATAAAGTCTATACAAAATAAAATTGTTATAAAATAATAAGTTACAATCATGATTTCAGGTTTTAAAAGGTAATTGAATTTTAATTAGTAATATAAGTTTCGAGATTTTTTAAACATTAATTAACTTAAGGTCTCCTATATGAAATAAAGTTGTTTACTAAATTTTAATCATTAATATATTTTGTAATACGCATTACAATTTTTTATATTAATTATCATTTACTAATAATATTTTTCTTATATTTTTAATATATAGTTATTTATGAATATAATTCTTGTAGAATAATGAGTTATCATTATTATTTTAGTTTTAAAAGCTAGCTAACTAAATTTTAATTACTAATACATATGTTAGAATTGTTTTGTAACATTAATTAACTAAAAGTCTCATATATGTAATAGAATTGGTAACTAAAGTAATCATTAATATATATTTAGAATATATACAATATATAATTTTGATATTAGTTATCATATGTACTCATAATATTTTTAATATATAGTCATTTAGAGACTAAAGTTGAGTGAGAAAAAAGTTGAGTGGAAATTTAAACTAAAATCCTAAATATAATTTTTAAGTTAAAATTTATTATATGACTAAGTAATTAAAGGACTCTTATAAAAAATAAAATTATTGCAAAATAATAAGTTAATATTAAAGTTTATTGGACCATAATGAGATTTTTAGTTCTAGTTAAACTAATCATAGCACTATATACGAGTATAAAAATTATTTTACTTCTAATTAAATTCTAGTTCTAGACCAAAGACTAAAGAACAAAGACGAAGGACAAAAACTTAAGTCTTGTCTTATTATATATTTATATAGATAAATAACAAGCCAAGCAGATAAATTAATTTGGTTTGTCATCCTAAAGGTAATTTAGTCATCAGCTATAAATTTTCAAGTTACAAATTACATAATAATAATAATAATAATAATAATAATAATAATACATGTTCAAATATAATGAATATAATTATAATTAGTTCTCTTGAACAATGTACATAGGTATGCTCAGCTGTGCAAATTTTTTTTTTACACAGTCAGTCAAAACGACGTCGTTTTGACTGACTTGTTTTATAAAAAAAATTTGCACGACTTTTCTCCCAAATCGCTCTTTCATCCTCCCAAATCAAAAATTGCACGAGGGCTTCTTTTCTTCCAAATCATCTTCTGTCACTTCTACTCCTTCAGCTTCATGGTGAGAGCATCATCGGATTATTGGCCTTCAACCATGTGTCGTTGTTGCCATCCCCACTATATATGAAGTTTACCCGCGAGGCTTTCAGCTCTCTGATTTAATAGATTTTTGTTTCAGGTATGATTTTTGCTAGCTTATAATCTCAAACTACCGTTTAGATTTTTGTTTTTCGTATGAATCTAATGTTTATAACATGTTTACAGTTTTTATTTCGCTTAAAGGGTTTTACATTTTCTGTTATTGAAATTTTCTAGGGTTAAATGCAAAGTCGACCACTGAACTTTTCTGATATTTGGGCATTGAGCCCCTTTCTTCCAATCAACGCAAACTGAACTCATTTCTATTCAAAAATTTGGACTTTGAACCCCCAAACGCCACATGTGCGTTGACCTTCTGACGTAGCACACGTGGCGCCTACATGGCAGATGAGGCAGGTCAAACATGGTATTTAATATTATAAATTGATACGTGTCCGCTGTTGACGTGGCAAGTCTTTTGAATTTTTTTACAAAAATTACTTCTCCACATATTCGAACATGCGACTTATTGTTAAGAACTTTGGTCATTTAACCGCTGGAGCAACACAAATTATCTGTTAATATCTTGCAAGGATTAATATTTATATCAAAACATGAGATTTTTCCCATATATTCTTTTATTATTAATAATAATAATAATAATAATAATATATTAAAGTTAATTAAATTTAACCACTTAACTAAATTTAATCATTCTAAAGTATATTAAAATGTTTATCTATCATATTAACAAGATAGTAGCATATTATTTTTTTCAGTAACATAATAGTAGTGTACTAATATAACTGTAGTACTCTACTTATTTTGTTTCACTAAGCCTTAAAATTTGTGAATATATTAATAACTGTAGTATATATATATATATATATATATATATATATATATATATATATATATATATATATAAGAGGCGGAGGAATTGGAAGAAGGCACGTAAATGTTATTGATATATGATATTTTTGTAACTATTAAAAATGAGGTTATCATGCAACAATTTCAAGCAATAAAACCTCAAAAAATGTTATTGTAAATAATATTTGAGGATTATTTAGTTTTGTGATTCATTTTATTAAATTAATTTTAATTCTTAATGAATTTTATTTTTGAATTTGATCCCATTAGACTTTCAAGCTGGATCCGCTTCTGGTCAGAAGATGGAGGGAGTAAATTGTTGCCTCCTTTTTTAGTCTTAATAAAAGGACTCTAACTCATGCAAGCATACATGGGTCAACAATTAGTACAGGGTAAGAAAAGTATTGATCCACGGAGAAAGGTTTTAAAATTAAATTATTATATACCAACCGTATCACTATTTTCATATGCTTAAACGAATACTCACAATTTTAAATTAATCTAAACTCAAATAATGAATAAAAGAATAATACTATAATAATGAATCAAATTTGGAAAGAATGGGATTCTAACTTCATTTCATACTTCATCTAATTATTACCATCATGTAAGCTTATACATTTATCATGAAAAATTAGCTAAGAGCGCAAAGGTAGACATAACCATTTTTCAATGAATTATGACCTATTTACATAACCTCCACAATTGATAGAAATCATGCAATCGACAATATTACCAAAATTACTATATTTCTATGTGAAATTGCAGTAATAATGAATTAAAGCACAGGCTCTTATATTGCTACACACGGTGAAACAGTATATTTCTATCTGGTTCACGAAGTACAAAGCTAAACATCTCATCCTCATAAACGTATGCTATTATGATTATAACCACACTTATATTTCATTTTTCAATTCAATATAAGTATACAAAGTGAATGATGATCAAACATTCATGCAATACGATCAATCATAATAGTTAATCCAATGATAAACATACAATCAAACAATCAGTCAAATAATTATAGACTACATATCAAAATCCGTTAGAATCCCATAATGGAGTTTTAGTTCATTTATGAACCGAAAACCATTATGGGATTGTAGTAACACATGGAAATTAAATATCACAATTGAGAGAGAAGATAGAATTGATTAAACCCAATTGCAGAATTCGTTCCAAAGTGCTGTCCAAATCACCAATAATCTTCAAGAAAATGAAATGATTAATTAATTAATAACTAAATTCAAGAGAAGATGTAGAATATTTTTGATTAATATCAAATTTAGGCAAGAATTCTAAATTAATTAATCTACGCAAAGTATTATAATTAACATGTCCTAATCTAGCATGTCATATATTTGAATATTCTAACAAGTAAGCAGAAGAATTAATTTTATTATTATCAATAGACTTCGGTACAACAGTCATAACATTCATCTTAAAGAGCCCATCATTCATGTAGCCCTTTCCTACAAACATATCATTTTTAGTAAGTACAAATTTATCAGACACAAACACCAACTTGAAGCCATTCTTGCTAAGTAGTAACTTAGAAACTAGATTTTGCGGATATCTGGCACATGAAGCACTTCGTTCAAAGTCAATTCTTTGCCAAATGTCATTTTCAGTACAATCTTACCATGTCCTTCAACCTTTGAACTTGAAGAGTTTTCCATGAAGAGTTGATCATCATTTTCTACTGGTTTGTAAGTAGAAAACATCCATTTGTTGGAACAAATGTGGCGAGTAGCCCCAGTGTCCACGTACCATTCTTTGGGGTTTCCTACCAAGTTACATTCAGATATAACTGCACAAAGATTCATGTCTGAAACATTTTCAGAAAATTTTTCCAGTTCTGTCACATTTGCTTGAGCCTTTTGTTCTTTCTTGACTTTCTTTGGCTTGCGACATTCACTTGATTTATGTCTGGAATGCCACAATTCAAGCATTTGCCTTTGAATTTCTTCTTGGCCTGAAGGTATCTTTGCCTTCACGCTTCCTTTTGTTGTTGTTTGGCCTTTGTTCTACCATATTTGCCTTTGCTTCAATGAAGTTTTTTCCACTCTTTTTCTCAGATTCTCGATTGTCCTCTTCAATCCTAAGTTGCACAATCAGTTCTTCAAGATTCATCTCTTTGTGTTTATGCTTCAGATAATTTTTGAAGTCTTTCCATGATGGTGGAAGTTTCTCAATCATTGCAGCAACTTGGAATGAGTCACTTAATGACATTCCTTCAGAATGAATGTCAGGTAGAATTACTTGTAATTCTTGAACTTGAGTGATGACTGCTTTAGAATCTATCATTTTATAGTCAAGAAATCTACCAACAATAAAAATTTTCATGCCAGCATCTTCGATTTTATATTTCTTGTCTAAAGATTCCAAAAGTCCTTTTGCAGTTTGAATTGTACAATATACATTATATAATGTATTATCTAAACCATTCATCACATAGTTCCTGCAAAGAAAATCTGCATGTTTCCATGCATCAACTGCAGCCACCTTTTCTTTGTCAGTTTCTCCTTTAACAAGAGGACACTTCAACAAGAGTAGGACAGTCCTCTTGTAGAAACCTTGCTAAGTTCAGTGTTGTGAGATAGAAGAGCATCTTTTGTTGACAACGCTTGAAATCCGTTCCATTGAACCTTTTAGGCTTTTTTCCATGAGACATACTCACGGCATGAATGGTACTATTGGATGTCATTTCTGTTATACAAAGAAGACAATTATTAATAAACAGAAACAAATTTCTGTTGTACTAAATTTTAACAGAATTCAATACCAAATTTTATTGCAAAAATCAAACTTTCATATAAATTTAAACAGTAATTAAATAACAGAACATATGTTGATAATAATATATTACAACTACTACAGTAATATATTAAAACTACCACGGTATTAATATACGTTAATTAATAATAAAATTACAAGGAAGATTCATGCAATAAAATATATATAACATGATATTATGTTTACATAAAATATATAACATGCTACTATATTTATTAATATACGGTAATAACATGCTACTATAAAATATATATAACATGCTACTATATTCATGCAATTATTAATTTATTATTTTCTGTCACATTTATTCCAGGAAACCAATGAATGAGTGAATGCAAGTTCCTTTGCAGTTTGACAGAATAACTTATAATAACGTAACATATATATATAAATATAATATTCTGATTAACTTAGTATATTACTATATAATATACTTAGTATTATATTACTACATATAAAATAACTTAGTATTATATATAAGTTATTGAATCCATTCTGTAAATAATACTATATGATGTTATCAAATGAAATCACAATATGTCCGATTTTCATTTTATAACTCAGTGCTCTATAGAATACCCACTATTTAACTACACTCAAACATATTAACATGCAAAATTAAACAAAATATTAACATGCAAATATTTAAACAAAATATATATTAACATGTAAATATTTAAACAGAATATTAACATGTAGTCAATATATTATTATTATTAATATGCAGTCAATATATTAACATGAAATTTATATAATAACAAAATATATAAAACATTTAACATGCATTATAAAATAACAGAATAAATTTTCAGAATTACGTGGATAATCATGCACATAATAACAAAATATACATTACATTTTTATACAAACATGTAAAACCAAAGTGTATTTGTTTTATAAAATAATTTTACATTTACATAAAACAATTTTCATTCACATAAAACAATACTATAATTACGTAAAATTAATTTGCTTAAAGATTATTATCTGTAATATATAGTATTATTTAATATATATATATATATATATATATATAAATATGATAAAAATGAACATGATTTATATAAATATAACACAGAAAATAATAATAAATAAATCTGAGTCCTTTGAATTCACAAAGTCTCCTTAAAGCAAATTTATTCCCTCACAGGTGCTAAGAATTAATTGAATAATTGCTTCCCAAGATAAAACGGATTTTCAGTTCTTAATTAGAAGCACTTCAAAATTAAGAATATTTTGAACCATTATTTATGTTATGTACTGAACCGAAAATGATACTAATGATGCATGCATAAAGTAAACTTAAAACGGATTAAAATAAATCTTCTTTGCACAATATTTATCAAAAGAAGCGGAAAGCGGAATTTATTGCGAGCTGAAGCAGATATATTGCGCAAGCGGAATTTGGGAATTGCAGAAGGGAAGGAACAGGAAAAAACAAACGTATGTTTTGAATGTGCGCCCAGATGTGAAATTTATAGAATAAATTCGCGGTTAATTATTATTATCGTTGGGTGCAACTGTCATCGAAACTACGTAGTATCATGATAATAATTAAAACAAAATTTGATAAATTATTAAACATATTTTGTCCAAAATTTATATATCATGACCACCTCAAACCAAACTGTAACTTGAGCAACCAATGAAACCGGACCATCTTGGCGGGCGTTGCTGGTTTTAACCAAGCCTTGGCTAGGTCCTCTCCCTTCCACAAAAGTGGGGTGCCCTATGGGGCCCTTCCCATTGAGGAAACATCCCATATATATGTTCTTCAATTTTCCCTCTAATGCCCTATGTGGGACTTTTGCAACTTACAATATTTTAAGTAGGTGACTTTGGAGTCAATTTTCTCATTCAATTCTTAATGGATTTGAACATATAAATATACCAAGTTATACTCCTCATGAAGGAGAACACATTGGTGTAAAGACCCGACATTTTCAAAATATAGGTCCCTCATTAAATTGAACCTCAAAATACTTTAATATTTAATATTTCAAATCTCATTTCCAACCCAAAAGAAAATCCCAAGGGCAAAGGGTCAACCACCAATTATATAAAAATAAAAGAACCCCAAAGGCTAAATTACATGATGGAATTTAAATTAAGGTGTTATTTGTTGCTTGTGGAAACAATAACAAATGGATTGATGAAACCGAAGAAAAGAATGGATTTTCCCTTTGCTGCAACTTAAAATTTTATTGTGCAACTTTTTATCTTTTTGTTGGACTAGCCAAAATGAATGCAACTTCAGTGAATAAATTGAATTGGTCGTGACAATTATAGTGAATTTTATAAAGGACTAGGGACTAGGACACATGCGTTTAAGTTTGAAAATTAAAATTTTAGTTTATATATAGGACAAAATAAAAATATTATTAAATTTATAAGGTTAAATGTGACGCCCCCAAAATAGGTATACATCACCCATTTTGAGTCGTTAATAACATAGTACAGAAACAACTACAATTTTATTAATACAACCCATAAATTGTGAGTTTAAATACAAATATTGTCATCTAGACAATATACATACCCAACTAAGTCCTCATTATAATTATTGATACAATACTTTACAAAAATAGTGAGGACTACTAAAACAACTTCCTAGAACCTTCATTCCGTACCCCGACTAGTATTCGCTACATTCTCGCCTCCTGAGAAGAAAAATGGAACAAAAAGGAAAAGGGTGAGCTCAACTAGCCTAGTAAAGAATATTATGACTAAGATAATATAGAACAAATTATTGTTAGTCTTCAACGGGGAAAAATCTGATAGAATACAATAGACAACAAGTTTCAGATCAGCAGCGGAAATAATAATTCGTAGATGAGTTACGTAGAGAATGAAATCTACTATAATCTATGAATTTAAAAGCCCACAATCATTATTTTATCCTTGTAACATCAATCAATGCACATCTTGAATCATATATTCATCTTTGCACTACAGGCCAAAGATATTCATCAGTCGGTCATGTTCATCTCAACACCTGTACATCTTTGCACTACGGGCTAAAGATATTCATCATAAAATCAACCATCTTTGCACTACAGGCCAAAGATATTCAATAACATCATCATTTAGGACTGAGGATGATGAAAATAATTTTAAAGAAAACGAATCCAGTGAAACAAAAGAACAAGTATTATGGATTCGTACTTTAAACAATCTGAATTCAAAAATACTTCATAAACAATCATGGTGAAGTAAAATTCAAGAATGATCAAAACATGGATACAATCAAAGCTAGTATCCATGATAGCTATTTTGGACAAAATACAAAAATTTAATATTTCTGTGAATAGTGCCGTATACGTGAATAGTGTCGTATATGTGAATAGTAATCCCGACACAAAAAGTTTCAAATTTGATTAAAAGTTCAGATCAATACTTTGGCATAATGATATTGAAAGAAATAATATCATTTTAAAAAAAATAATATCCTTTACCTCGAAAAGACGGTACTCCTGACTGGAATACTAGATATAGTGTTGAAGGGAACTTGCACCGTATAACAACACTCAAGGTATCAAAATATTCACAAGAATACGCTCAATATATCGAGAGAGAAATAGAGAGAAAACTTCAGTTTCTGGTGTGATTTTCAATTCTAACCTAAGCACCCTATTTATAGGAAAATGCTTAGAACACCAAAGCAGAAAATTTAATATAATATTATTATATTTACAAAATTGTCAAGCCCACCTCTTGAATCTGAATTCAGCCACCTTGCACATGTTTAATGCAGCCCACCAAGCAAAAAAAATGTTTTTATAATTAAAAATAATTAAAACTTTCAAAAATTAATTATTTCGGAACTACGGAACTTCAATAATTCATAATAAATAACCCTTTTATCAAAAAAATTTGAACCACGTGTATTTTTCATAGGAAATTTCATTCTCTACAACGTTATAGAAGAAAGTTTTTCCAAATTTCAAACAGAAATTGATCGAAATCCACAAACGGGATATTTTACTGGCTATAATCAAATTTCGGTCAAGAAATGGGGTCCACCGACACACAAAACATGTGTTAATCATTTAATGCCACAAAAATATTCTTCCTCCTCATATACTCATATATCCCACCTTCATTGTAAAAATATCACTATTATTATATTATTAAAATATAATAATATATTTTATCAGAAAAGATAAAATATCAATTTCAACAATTGTCACTTTAAAATTTTCTCTATCTATATCCACATAAAATTAATATTTTCCTCATCATATAAATCAATAATTAATCATTCACAAATAATATTACAGAATCACAATCATGTGAAACTTGTGCGGTTCAGGAAAGAGGGCTTTCCAATAAGGATCTCTCCTACTTGGCTACGCAAGCAATTAGATGACCAAACCTCTCCTTGGGATGTAATTTTCGACATTGCCAATAATGTTATGTAATAATATTATTGAGATAATATGAATTATTGTCTCGATAATGGAAAATATCATGCGTTGACAATTATTAAAACAACAATAATATCAATGTAGCAATTATTGAATCAATAAAATATAATATTGAAGCAAAGAATTATCGTAATAATTATCGAAAGAAGTGCCTTCACGTAAGAATAAATAATTGGTGCAATACCGTGCTACATCGTGTTTTAACCACCGTGTATTCCAACAAGATTATCTGTGAATAACTACGTCGTTATTTATAAACAACTTATTCGTGTCGTTTCTTCCTTCAATCGCTTTCCGTTATGGGGCCCACATAAGGTAATTTGCTGGCCATTGCATTTAATATTCCCGACGAAGAAGAATATTCCACGACCAAACGAATATTCCCCGACAACAATGAATATTTTATAACCACTTGCTTATTTGAAATATTTGCGCATTTTACCCATAACTTACCACATTAATCAAATCAACCCTTACTATTTCAATATAATAAATAGAGGAAATTAAATTTCATTAATAATAATTTGGGGTCTTACATTAAATATGAAAACTTTTATACTTAGGGGCTTCGTTGAAAGCCGTTAGAAAATGCATGTTTTAATTTGATAATGATGAGATAGTATTAATGTATATTTGTACTAGTAGCTTTTGTGAAATTTTTAAATGAGAAATTGATGTACAAGGGACTTAGAGTAGAAAGATCAAACTTGTTAGGTTAATCTTCTGAGTTGATCAAATGTATAGATGATAGGACTGAATCAATCCTACAGTCAGATTGAACGATCGTAAAGTTGCTCTGCGAATTTGTAAAGTTTATTGAAAATCGCAGACTTAGTCAAGCTATCGTAGAGCATTCAGTGCAAAACAAAATCGCAGAGTGTGCTAGGAGTTCGTAAGGCAAAATCAAGATTGCATAATCTGTAGAGAAATCATAGTCAGCTCTAAGATCTTAATGTGAAACGAAGATCGCAGAGTCTGTTCAGAAATCGTAGAGCAGATCGTAGAGTGCGGACAGACTCGTAGAACAAGTAGATCGTAGAGTACAGATCGTCGAGTACGTCAAGCCAAAAACTCTACAATTTCCATGAAACTTTACGATCGGACAAAGTCGTAAAACATGTCAGGTCTGACATTGGATTAACATTGAGGAGCCTTGCAAAGTAATGAACCCGAGATGTTGGTCGATCAGCCTATATAAGTTCAAATTGAAGATCAAATCGAGTTATGTCTAACAGCTAGTTTGGCGATGTGAGATCACCCACGTAGTTGGTATTGTTGCAGTCAGATGTGACCTATTAGAGCCGAAAATAAGCTGACACACTCTATACTAGGTGTCTTTTGTACTTCAAACCACTTAAAAATTTGTTATGTCATTTATTTTCCTGCATTTACATTTTTGTATTTATATTTCATATTTATTTCTAACTTATTTCTACAAGAACTAGATTTAGAAAGGAGATTTTTCTCTGATCTTTAAAGGGCTTTCAAACAAATATTCTGTTGTGCATAAGTAAATCAAATTTTTTTAATTAATTAATTATCTGGCAATACATTCTTAAAAAGAAAAAGTCTAAAAAGATGTATTCAAACTCCCCTTTCTAGATCTTCTTATGCCTTTGAGAAACAACAAAATTAATTGGAGATTTTATCAGACCAAGAGAGACCAAGCCTCTCTCGCATTATCAATACCAACTAGCTAAGTGTCACGTGCAAAGTATGGGTTTTTAAAAAAAATTGTTTATAATTTATTTTATATAGTGATTAGAAAATATATTTTTAAATTTCAAATTGACTTACTACTATTATTAGAATGACTAAAAAATTTATTAAAATGAATTATTATAGATCATATATTAAATGTTACTAATGTGATTCTTTTGTTATTTTTAACTTAATATTAATTTTATATAAATTCAAAATTTAATATTTAGTTCTTATAATCATTCCTTCGTATTTATATATTCATTTTAATTAGAGTTCAAAGTTGAATAGACACCTAAAAATCTGAACGTAGTGTTTAAGTCATACTCTATTATATAATTAATTAGCTAAATAAAGTCTATACAAAATAAAATTGTTATAAAATAATAAGTTACAATCATGATTTCAGATTTTAAAAGGTAATTAAATTTTAATTAGTAATATATAAGTTTCGAGATTTTTTAAACATTAATTAACTTAAGGTCTCCTATATGAAATAAAGTTGTTTACTAAATTTTAATCATTAATATATTTTGTAATATGCATTACAATTTTTATATTAATTATTATGTACTAATAATATTTTTCTTATATTTTTAATGTATAGTTATTTATGAATATAATTCTTGTAGAATAATGAGTTATCATTATTATTTTAGTTTTAAAAGCTAGCTAACTAAATTTTAATAACTAATATATATGTTAGAATTGTTTTGTAACATTAATTAACTAAAAGTCTCATATATGTAATAGAATTGGTAACTAAAGTAATCATTAATATATATATTTGAATATATACAATATATAATTTTGATATTAGTTATCATATGTACTCATAATATTTTTAATATATAGTCATTTAGAGACTAAAGTTGAGTGGAAAAAAAAAGTTGAGTGGAAATTTAAACTAAAATCCTAAATATAATTTTGAAGTTAAAATTTATTATATGACTAAGTAAGTAAAGGACTCTTATAAAAAATAAAATTATTGCAAAATAATAAGTTAATATTAAAGTTTATTGGACCATAATGAGATTTTTTGTTCTAGTTAAACTAATCATAGCACTATATACGAGTATAAAAATTATTTTACTTCTAATTAAATTCTAGTTCTAGACCAAAGATTAAAGACCAAAAACTAAAGAACAAAAAACGAAGGACAAAAAATTAAGTCTTGTCTTATTATATATTTATATAGATAAATAACAAGCCAAGGAGATAAATTAATTTGGTTTGTCATCCTAAAGGTAATTTGGTCATCAGCTATAAATTTTCAAGTTAAAAATTATATAATAATAATAATAATACATGTTCAAATATAATGAATATAATTATAATTAGTTCTCTTGAATAATGTACATATTATACAATATTTTTATCTTCATATATACTGCTACTACTATATTAATCAATACTATATATATATATATATATATATATATATATATATGAAAATGGGTATGCAAAGCTGTACAAATTATTTTTTTACATAGTCAGTCAAAACGACGTCGTTTTGGCCGACTTGTTTTAAAAAAAAATTTGCACGACTTCTCTCCCAAATCGCTCTTTCATCCTCCCAAATCAAAAATCGCACGAGGTCTTATTTTCTTCCAAATCCTCTTCTGTCACTTCTACTCCTTCAGCTTCATGGTGAGAGCATCATCGGATTATTGGCCTTCAACCATGTGTCGTTGTTGCCATCCCAACTATATATGAAGTTTACCCGCGAGGCTTTCAGCTCTTTGATTTAATAGATTTTTGTTTCAGGTATGATTTTTGCTAGCTTATAATCTCATACTACCGTTTAGATTTTTGTTTTTCGTATGAATCTAATGTTTATAACATGTTTACAGTTTTTATTTCGCTTAAAGGGTTTTACATTTTCTGTTATTGAAATTTTCTAGGGTTAAATGCAAAAGTCGACCACTGAACTTTTCTGATATTTGGGTATTGATCCCCTTTCTTACAATCAACGCAAACTGAACCCATTTCTATTCAAAAATTTGGACTTTGAACCCCAGCGCTATACACGTAAGCGTTGACCACCGACGTAGCACACGTGGGCGCCTACGTACGCCAGCGCATGAGGCGGAGTTAAACATGGTATTTAATATTATAAATTGACACAAGTCCGCTAATGACGTGGCAAGTCTTTTGAATTTTTTACAAAAATTACTTCTCCATATATTCGAACATGCGACTTATTGTTAGGAACTTTGGTCATTTAACCGCTGGAGCAACACAAGTTATCTGTTAATATCTTGCAAGGATTAATATTTATATCAAAACATGAGATTTTCCCCATATATTCTTTTATTATTAATAATAATAATAATATTAATAATAATAATAATAATAATATATTAAAGTTAATTAAATTTAATCACTTAACTAAATTTAATCATTCTAAAGTATATTAAAATGTTTATCTATCATATTAACAAGATAGTAGATATTATTTTTTCAAGAATATAATAGTAGTGTACTAATATAAGCTAGTAGTACTCTACTTATTTTGTTTCACTAAGCCTTAAAATTTGTGAATATATTAATAATCAGTATAGTATATATATATATATATATATATATATATATATATATATATATATATATGAAGAGGCGGAGGAATTGGAAGAAGGCACGTAAATGTTATTGATATATGATATTTTTGTAACTATTAAAAATGAGGTTATCATGCAACCATTTCAAGTAATAAAACCTCAAAAAATATTATTGTAAATAATATTTGAGGATTATTTAGTTTTGTGATTCATTTTATTAAATTAATTTTAATTCTTAATGAATTTTATTTTTGAATTTGATCCCACTAGACTTTCAAGCTGGATCCGCTTCTGGTCAGAAGACGGAGGGAGTAAATTGTTGCCTCTTTTTTTAGTCTTAATAAAAGGACTCTAACTCATGCAAGCATACATGGGTCAACAATTAGTACAGAGTAAGAAAAGTATCGATCCACGGAGAAAGGTTTTAAAATTAAATTATTATACTCCAACCGTATCACTATTTTCATATGCTTAAACGAATACTCATAATTTTAAATTAATCTAAACTCAAATAATGAATAAAAGAATAATACTATAATAATGAATCAAATTTGGAAAGAATGGGATTCTAACTTCATTTCATACTTCATCTAATTATTACCATCATGTAAGCTTATACATTTATCATAGAAAATTAGCTAAGAGCACAAAGGTAGACATAACCATTTTTCAATGAATTATGACCTATTTACATAACCTCCACAATTGATAGAAATCATGCAATCAACAATATTACCAAAATTACTATATTTCTATGTGAAATTGCAGTAATAATGAATTAAAGCACAGGCTCTTATATTGTTACACACGGTGAAACAGTATATTTCTATCTGATTCACGAAGTACAAAGCTAAACATCTCATCCTCATAAACGTATGCTATTATGATTATAACCACACTTATATTTCATTTTTCAATTCCATATAAGTATACAAAGTGAATGATGATCAAACATTCATGCAATACGAACAATCATAATAGTTAATCCAATGATAAATGTAAGACCCCAACTTATTATGAATAAAATTAAATTTTCTCTATTTATTATCTTGAAATAATAAGGAGTTAATTTGATATAATACTTTGGTTATGGGTGAAATGTGCAAATTTTATAAAATAAGCAAGTGGTTATAAAATATTCATTTTGTCAGGGAATATTCGTTTGGTCGTGGAATATTCTTATTGTCGGGAATATTCAGACGACGGCCTTGATCATTCGTGGGCCTCATAAAGAATAAGCTGCTTGGATGAAGAAAGCGACAAGTTTGAGTTTTTATAAATAATTGGCGTAGTTGTTACCGTGAAACTTCGTTGGAATAACCGGTGGTTAAAATACGATGTCTACGCTGGGTCTTGAAAGACACACCAGGTATTGCATAGTATTTTTGAATTATTGATTCTTACGTAAGAAGGCACTACTCAATAATTGTTACAGTAATTACTTTTAAATATTTTATTTTATTGATTCAATAATTACTGCGTTGATATTTTATATTATTGTTGTTTCAATAATTGTCACTGCACAGTATCTCCCATTATCAGATCATATTATTTGAATAATATTATTAGATAACATTATTGGCAATGTCTAGAAATTTCTGTCTAAGGAGAGGTTTGGACACTTAATTGCGCGCCAGTAAAGAGAAATCCTTATTGGAAAGCCCCCTCTTTCTTGGGAACGGTCCGGTTGTCATAATTGTGATTCTGTAATATTATTTGTGAATAATTAATTATTGGTTTTATGATAAGGAAATATTTATTTGATGTGGATATAAATGATGGATTTATTTATTTTATGTGGTTATAGTTGAAGGATTTAATGTTGAGGTATTTTATCAGTATTTTTGTCAGAATGGATGTATTAAAAATCAAATTAGTATTTTTACGATATATATCATGTAAGTTATAATTTTTTAATTAAACCAGTTGGATCGTTGTGATTTTTGGATATGTTATACTTATATAAGTTGAGTATATGTCCACAAATTTTGAACAGATTAAAATGAACGTATGATTTTTTATGAATTTTAAGAGGTGGTGATTGTAAATTAGGTTTATAAATGATTTTGGTGGAAAATTCTAGAATTTAGTGGGCCCCACTTGTGGTTGATGAAGAAATGTGCTGATTTTATTTCAAATGTGGTGGGTGGCAATAGTAGCAGGTAAAGCCATCAGGTAGCAGGTCAAGTCTGCTTCGGCGTGCTAACATTTTCCTATAAATAGAGGGCTAACTTAGAATTGAAAATCACACCGTAAACATAAGCTTTTCTTTTTCTCTCTATATTATCGAGCGTATTTTGTGAGTATTTAGATACTTTGAGAGTTGATGTTCAAGACAAGTTTCATTCAAAGATCACTTTGACCTTTCATTTCAAATTTTAATTCGATTCTTTGAGGTAAGGGATGTTATTTTCTTCTTAAATGATATTATTTTCTTCAATATCATTATGCCGAAATATTGGTTTGAACTTTTTAATCAAATTTGGAACTTTTGTGTCGAGGAGTTACTATTCACGATATCAAGACTTTATTCACGATATCTGACTATTCACTTATCGGCATTATTCACCTAAAAATGAAATTTTCTCTTTTTGTCCCATATGTCTTTTATGGTTACTATCTTTGATTTTATCCATGTTTTGATCTTTATTTTTGAATTCTACTTCACACTTGGTTATTATGGAGTATTATTAAATTTGGAAAAATCGAAATACGAATCCCTAATATTTGTCCTTCGCTTTTGGATTCGTTCTCTAAAATGTTTTCATCATCCTCGATCCTTAATGGTGGTACTTTTATGAATATCTTTGTCTGTAGTGCAAAGATGAATGATTACGATGAATATCTTTGGCCCGTAGTAGGAAAGATGAGCAGTGTTGAGATGAACATGACCAACTGGTGATACAAATGAATATCTTTGGCCCCGTAGTAAAAAGATGTATATTGATTGATGTTACAGGGATAAAATATTGATGATGGACTTTTAAATTCATAGATGATAGTAGATTTCATTCTCTACTTAACTCTTCTAATGAATTGTTGTTTCCGCTGTAGTTGTTGATCTAAAACTTGTTGTCGATTATATTCTATCAGATTTTTCCCAGTTGAAGACTAAGGATAATTTATTGTATATTATCTTAGTCATAATATTCTTTACTGGGCTAGTTGAGCTCACCCTTTTCCTTTTTGTTCCATTTTTTTCTCAGAAACGAGAACATAAAGCAGGAACCAAGTGGGGTAGTGCAGTGATAGTCCCAGAGCAGTTGTTTTAGCAATCCTCCTCACTATTTTTGTAAAATAGTACATCAATAATTGTATGAGGACTTTATTTGGGTGTTGATATTATCTGTAAGACAATATTTGTATTTAAACTCACGTTGTGTGTGTTGTCGTATTTTGCACGACAATTGTATTAATAAAGTTGTAGTTGTTTTTCTGTACCATGTATTTGGCGACTCAGAATGGGTGATGTGTACCTATTTTGGGGACGTCACAATAAACATACAATCAAACAATCAGTGAAATAATTATAGACTACATATCAAAATCCGTTAGAATCCCATAATGGAGTTTTAGTTCATTTCTGAACCGAAAACCATTATGGGATTGTAGTAACACATGGAAATTAAATATCACAATTGAGAGAGAAGATAGAATTGATTAAACCCAATTGTAGAATTCGTTCCAAAGTGTTGTCCAAATCACCAATAATCTTCAAGAAAATGAAATGATTAATTAATTAATAACTAAATTCAAGAGAAGATGTAGAATATCTCAAACTTTGATCAACCCTCTCTAGAACTAGTTACCCCCAAAGCTCTCAACCCTAATTACTTAGATGATAACTGATAATAAAAAAAATCAACCATCCACGTCTGGTGCCAACTAGAATAGTTTAGATAAGCTCAAGCGCTCAAATTTTAAATTTAAAAATTAAGTCAAAAAACAACATGATCAGATGACTCGCGCGGCCGCGCGTGATTCTAGTACAAAATGGGCGCAGCCACGCAATGTAAATGTTCCGCTGAGTCTCTCGGTAGTGGTATGCGATGTGCCTTCTTTGTTTTAGCGCCATCGCTGCGTGTTTGGGATTTTAGCTTCGTGAATAGCCAAACGTATGTGATGACATTTGTTTGTTAGGTGTGGCCCATTGGCGCTTCTCGTGTTCTCGCAATCTAATGTTCTCTTCTTCGCTTGTTGTTCTTTTGTTTGTCCTTCATCTTGCCCTTCTGCATAATGCTCATCCACTGCTTTAGTTCATCATCTACCCATGTCCATCATGCATCGTCCTTGCTAGCTCGTGTCACCATGCTAATCCACGTCCTTCCTTGCTTTAGGAGTTCAACTACAAGAAATGTTAAACAAACATAAAATGCATAAAAACATAATAAAATCTACTCAAGATGATCATAATTCTCGTGAATTGATATCAAATAAGTAGGTATAAAACCTACTTATCATAAATGCTAAATTAAAATAATTTAATTACAATAAATGATAAATTAGGATAAAATAAATTATAATAAAAATTAATTTAATACCATTAAATTCTCATTTGAGATGAAAATGATATCAAAATATGCATTTAGTAAGGTTTTATATTCTTTAGTAGATGTTGAGAGGTGTAAAAGAGTTAATAAAAAACAAATACATTCTGATGGCCCGGTAGACCATGCTAGACAAGACACAAGCCTAAAGCAAAACATTTTCGAATTCTTTTCTGGCCAACTACATTTTCGGATCTCAAGCTTTGTCGTTTGTATGCATGCGTAGGCCCACCACCTATTATTCTTAACTTCAAATTGCATATTTTAGTGACAATAATTTGGCCCAATGGTTGAACATATTTATATTTATAGTCTTATAGATAACTATGTTATTAAGGAAGAGTGACAAAAATAACTAACTCTAACTCAAAGTATTAAGAAAATGAATTGTATAATAGTATTAAATATAATGTCAATTATTTATATTATCTTTGTATTGTAAAAAGAGGTGTTATTTATTAAAAGAAAATAATGAGAAAATCAAAGTTATATTTAATACTTAGCGTAATATTGAAAACTAAGCAATTAATGCTAAATTGAAATTCTGAAACGACAAATATTAAAAGACAAAAATATTTCTATAAAACGACATTTAAAAAGAGACGGAGGGAGTATCAGGTTTAACATCTCTCAAAAAAAATTATTTTTTCCCTAATATGTTTTTAATTGCCCACACATAATATGTGCCTACATATTTACTCTAAATGATTTTATCTTAATACACCAATTATCTTAATAGAAACTCCTATTCAAACCTTCTTCTTTTTTTGTTCTCTGTCTCTATAATTATAATAATTTCTATAGAGTTTATTACCCTGTGTCGGAGTAAATTAACATTTCACATTCATTTTACCTTAAAATTGGAAAAGTACAAATAATGCCAAAAAAATATAAGAAAAAACAATATTTTCACTGTGCTGTACTCCACAAATGATGTGTTTTAAATTTTTAAGATAATGTTTGAAAATTTCTAAAATAGATAAAAAATAATTAAAATATATATGAAAAAAAAGGCATAATACTATATATACTTTTAAAAAATGGTATATATTCGTTAGAGCCTTCCATGAATTTTCCGAATTACAAACTGAATTTTCTTTTTCCCAAATTCTAGGTGAGAAATTTTCAGCAGCTCAATAAAAGACCAATTTAAGATACTACAACTTGATAAAAAGCATTAAATACCTTAATGGCAAGGTAAGCATCTCAAAATTTTAAACAGTAACACATTTTTAGATAATTTGTGACGCTCCCAAAATAGGTATACATCACCTATTTTGAGTCGTCGGATATCACATTATAAAAATCAAATACAAACTTCATTTATACAACTGTTGAATCGTCAGATAGAATACTTAATTACGATTAATCGTGAGTTTTAATACAAATGTATGTAACTCTCATGGTACCTCGACCACAACTTTACAATGATACTTTACATAAAAGTATAATTAAAAATTGTTTTAGAAATTAAAATCTTTGGGAAGTACTCAAGAAAACCTTCGTATACATGGGGTAGTGTGTTTAGGTTATATTATGGATATCATATGCCCATGTAATTATCCTTGGTTGACCCAATAGACCTCAAAGAAAAACGAGAAGATTACTATCATCTTCTTTCCAATGGTGAGTCTTCTCTTGACATATAACTATCTCCAAGTGAAAATTATATTTTAAATAAACTCCAAGATCATATAGGTAGTGCTCGTAGATATACTCAGCAAGTGGATATGCACAATCCTGTCTTATGATAACATGAGGTTGTATGTCATTAGACATCTTGTATGATAGTGGTAAAATACCCTTCCAAAATTGGGTTCACCTCACCCTATTCGGTTCACCAAAATTAAATATCAAATGACGTATACAATACGACATATTTATCTAAAGTTCTCAATAAATTTATTTCCATACTATTTAGGGAGAACCTCAATGTATTATAGATCATCGCTCTATTTCCTCGTTATCCCCTTTCGACTCAAATACCTACACTCTTATTACGAAAAGAAATTGTGAAGCAAAAAGGGTGAGACAACTAGCCCAAAGAAAGAATATCATGACTATATCATCAATAGCCTTCATCGTAAATAAATCGAGATTTAGAACATATGGTAGATGATAAAAATTTTCAACCATAGTTGCAGCGGAACGAGCAATCCATTAGAAGAGTCAAATAGACCATCAGATCTATTATCTTCTCTATGTTAAAAGTCCACCGATAATGTTTTATCCCTGTAACATCAATCAACAACTCTTGTCCACAATCATATGAATAACTCATAATCATAAATGTGATTCTAAATTCCTCTTCGCACCCAGGACGAAGATAATTTTTATCACCTATCTTCACCTGAAACATCAAAAATTATGGTTATACCAAATCACAATTTATGCTCATAATCATACTAATAAATTCATTGTTACACTATGGCCAAAAATATTCATTAACAATTCATCTTTGCTCTACAGGCCAAAGACATTCAACAACAGGTCATCTTTGCATTACGGGCCAAAGATATTAAACAACAGGTCATCTTTGCACTACAGGCCAAAGATATTCAACAACAGGTCATCTTTGCACTACGGGCCAAAGATATTAATATCTCAAAGAAATATATAATCATTTCAGAATTTATATAAACAATAATTATAACCATGTTGATCAATTCACCTTTGCACTTAAGCTAAAAATATTCAATTATAAATTTAATGGTCATGATTATACCAGTCAACAATTCATCTTTGCACTACTTGTAAGACCCCAACTTTTTTTTTATATAAATAAAATTGAATTTTCTATATTCATTATTTTGAAATCAAAAGGTGTTAATTGATATAATAATTTGATTATGGGTGAAATGTGCAAATTTTACAAAATAAGCAAGTGGTTATAAAATAATCATTGTTGTCGGGGAATATTCGTTTGGTCGTGAAATATTCTTTTTGTCGGGAATATTAAATACGATGACGCAATCAATCAATTGTGGCCCATAATGTAAGAATATTGATGCGAAGAAAACGACTAATTTGAGTTTTTATAAATAATACATGTAATTGTTATCGTTAATAATCGTTAGATTACTCGGTGGTTATAAAATAGTAATACTGGCGTGGTTGCACAAAGAAGACTTACAGTATTACATGATTTTTGAATTATTGATTCTTACGTAAAAAAGCACTACTCAATAATTGTTACAGTAATTATTATTCAATATTTTATTTTATTAATTCAATAATTGCTGCGTTGATATTTTATATTATTGTTGTTTCAATAATTGTCATTGCATAGTATTTCCCATTATCGGATCAATAATTCATATTATTTGAATAATATTATTAGATAACATTATTGGCAATGTCTAGAAAGTTCATCGAGGAGAGGTTTGGTCACCTAATCGCTTACCAAGAAGTGAGAGAAATCCTTATCGGAAAGCCCCCCCTTTCTTGGGAACGGCTTAGTTGTCATTATTGTGATTCTGTAATATTATTTGTGAATAATTAATTATTGATTTATATGATAAGGAAATATTTATTTTATGTGGATATAAATGAAGGAATTTTAGCATGAAATTATTGTTGAAAGTTTGGCATATTTTTGTGGAATTATATTTTTTGATAAAATATTCATTCAATTATATTATTATAATATATTATAATTGTTTAATAATATTATTATAATATATAAGCATGTGGTAATTAGAACGGAAGTAAGCAAATTAATATGAATACTTGTTTTCAAAGGAAAAGTAGGCTGTAACTTTGAAAATGGTTGGTGGAATAATTGGTGGGTAGAAGCTTTCTGCAAGCATTTTATTTATTTTTTTGTCAAGTTTGGTGGGCCTTGCCCATAAGAATTTACAGGCAAAGAAAGAAAAAAACAAGAAAAGAAAAGTAGGCATTGCAATTTCTCCTGCAAAGGCTCTGCAACTTGTTTTCAAAAAGTAGCCCCAACCTTGGAAAAAAAAGGGAGTTAGGCAGAAGTTTGGCAGAGTAGGCTGATTCATCTATTTTTTTCTCCGAGGTTTTACTATAAATAGGGGTAACCCCTCCTTCCTCAACACACCACTTTCAATTCAGAAATTCTTATTCTAAAGTATTGTGAGTTTTCTTGAGTATAAGAATACTTTGAGCGTAGTTTTTCTGCAAGATTTTCTCCAGTCAAATCCAGTTTCTACCAAGGTAAAAGATATTATTTTATTGCAATACTCGTGAGAAATATTATTTTCTTTCATACTCCATATTACGTGAGCAATATTATTTCATCTCGTATTCCTAAATTTGAACTTATTATGGTAAGTATTGCTTCTATAATTCCTGAAATGATTCAAAATTTCGCTTCATCTAATATCATTTTATATGAATATTGGTCTGAACTTTTAATCAAATTTGGAACTTTTCATGATTAGGATACTTTTCACGATTCATCGCTCATGGGAGTCGCTCACTTGTTACATTATAAATAGGGGGTAACCCCTCCTTCCTCAACACACCACTTTTAATTCAGAAATTTTTATTCTAAAGTATTGTGAGTTTTCTTGAGTATAAGACTACTTTGAGCGTAGTTTTTCTGCAAGATTTTCTCCAGTCAAATCCAGTTTCTACCAAGGTAAAGGATATTATTTTATTGCAATACTCATGAGAAATATTATTTTCTTTCATACTACATATTACGTGAGTGTGACGCCCCCAAAATAGGTCCATTCCATCCAACCCATTCTGAGTCGCCAAATACATGGTACAGAAATAACTACAACTTTATTAATACATTTGTCGTGCAAAATACGACAACATATATCTTGTGAGTTTAAAAAACAATTATTGTCTTACAGACAATTTACATACTCAAATAAATCCTCATCACAATTATTTATACATTATTTTACAAAATGGTGAGGACTACTAAACAACTCTTTCTAGAACCTTTATTCCATATCCCGACTAGTACTCGCTACATTCTCGCCCTCCGAGAAAAAAAATGGAACAAAAGGAAAAGGGTGAGCTCGGCTAGCCAAAGAAAGAATATTATCACTAAGATAATATACAACAAAATTATCGTTAGTCTTCAACAGGAAAAATATAATAGAATACAATAGACAACAAGTTTTAAATCAATATTATAGCCTGAAATAATAATTCATTAGAAGAGTTAAGTAGAGAATGCAAACTACTATCTTCTATGTATGAATTTTAAAGTTCATCGTCTATTTTTATCCATGTAACATCAATCAATATATATCTGAGATCAAATATTCATCCTCACACTATGTGCCGAGGACATTCACCAGTTGGTCATGTTCATCTAAACACCTGTTCATCTTTGCACTACGGGCCAAAGATATTCATCAGAAATCATTCATCTTTGCACTACAGGCCAAAGATATTCATCAGAAATCATTCATCTTTGCACTACAAGCCAAAGATATTCATCGAAATCATTCATCTTTGCACTATGTGCCAAAGATATCCCATAATATCATCATTTAAGACCGAGGATGATGAAAATATTTTTTAAAGAAAGCGAATCCGTTGAATAACGACAAGGATTAAGGATTCGTACTTTGTTTTATCCACGCCCAAAATACCTCAAAAATAATCATAGTGGTGTAAAATTCAAGAATGATCAAAATATGGATACAATCAAAAGCTAGTATCCATAATAGATATTTTGAACAAAAAGAAGAAATTTCATTTTTAAGGTGAATAGTGCCGATGATTCGTGAATAAGTGTCGTATACGTGAATAGTCTTAGTATCGTGAATAGTAACTCAGACACCAAAAGATAGAAATTTTACAAAAAAAATATCTTCACGCTTCGTGAATAGTACTCGTGAATAAGAACTTTCGTGAATAGTAACTCATGAATAAGTAACCCCGACATGAAAAAGTTCTAAATTTGATAAAAGTTCCAACCAATATTTCAAAGATAATGATATTAAAGAAATAATATCATTTGAGAAGAAAATAACATCCCTTACCTCGAAAAGACAAGATTTTAGTTGAAACAGGATATAAGCTATGACTTGAACTTGCGTATAGCAATACTCAAAGTATACTCAAAATACTCACAAGAATAAACTCGATAATATAGAGAGAGAAAACTTCATTTCGGTGTGATTTTCAATTCTAACCTAAGACCCTATTTATAGGAAATTGCTTAGAACACAAAAAGTTAGAAAATTTAATATAATATTAATATATTTAATAAATTCTACGCCCATCTAGACAATCTGATCTCAGCCATCACCACATGTTAAAGATGCCCAAAATATTTAAAAAACGTTTTTCTAATTTAAAATAATTTAAACTTCCAAAATTAATTATTTTGAGCTTGAACTTCAATAATTCACAATAAATAGCCCTTTTGCCGAAAAATTGAATCTCATGAGTTTTTTATAGGAAATTCAATTCTCTACAACTTTGCAGAAGAAAGTTTTTCCAAATTCCAAACAAAAATTGACCAAAATCCATAAACGGACGATTTTACAAGCTATAATAAAATTTCGATCAATAATTGTGTCCACCAACACACAAAATATGTGTTAAACATTTAATGCCACAAAAATACTCTTCCTCCTCATATACTCATATATCCCACATTCATTATAAAAATATCACCGTTAATATAATATTAAAATAATATATTTAAATGAATTATTTTATCAGAAAAAGATAAAATATTAATTTTCAACAATTGTCACTATAAAAATTTTCTCCATCTATATCCACATAAAATCAATATTTTCCTCATCATATGAATCAATAATTAATTATTCACAAATAATATTACAGTAATCACAATATTGACAACCATGCGATTCTCAGAAAGAGGGGCTTTCCAATAAGAATTTCTCCTTATTATCAAGCCGCAATTAGGTGACCAAACCTCTCCTTAGAGCGAGAACTTTCTAGACATTGCCAATAATGTTATCTAATAATATTATTCAGATAATATGAATTATTGGTTCGATAATGAAAAAAATATGTGTAATGACAATTATTGAAACAACAACAATATAAAATATCAACGCAAAGAATTATTGAATCAATAAAATAAAATACGAACGTAATTTCATCGTAACCATTATTGAGTAGTGCATTCTTACGTAAGAATCAATAATTGGTGCAATCATCAGTAAGCATCGCGTAATAACGCGTACATCGTGTTTTAACCACCGGTATTCCAACGAGGTAAATGTGAATAACAACTTCTGCAATTATTTTTAAACAACTTATTTTTGTCGTTTTTCTTCTTCCAATCGCTTTCGTTATGGGGCTCCATACATGGTCGCGCTTGCGTCGTGACGAATATTCTCACAAAGCATTTAATATTCCACGACCAAACGAATATTCTCAAATGATAATGAATATTATATCACCACTTGCTTATTTAAAATATTTAAGATTTTACCCATAACTAACCACATTAATCAAATCCACCCTTACTATTTCAAAATAATAAATAAAGGAAATTCCTTTTATTTAAAAAATTTCGGTCTTACAACCTCCCTCCTTATGAAATTTCGTCCTCGAAATTGACGTGACGATTCTGGTGTTTGAAAAGATGAAAATACTTCGCTTTCATTTTTCGTTTCCAACTCCAGTTATTTCCTCAATAGCATGGTTTCTCCACAAAACTTTAACTTGTGGTATAACCTCGGTACATAGGACATGTTCTTTCCTATCCAAGATCTTGACAGGTACCTCCTCGTACGTTAAGTCTTCTCTATCTTGTCCTGGTTCTAACTCAATGACGTGGTTCGGGTCGTCCACATATTTACGTAACATCGATACGTGAAAAACGTTATGAACACGCGTCATACTTGGCGGTAAAACGAGTCTATAGGCCACAGTTCCTATTCGATCGAGAATTTCAAATGGATTAATAAATCGAAGGTTTGAGTTTTCCTCACCTCACCGATTCTCGCTTTTGAAATAACAACTTCAAGACCTCCTTCTTCAAATTCATCACTCGGTGTGTAGCTTGAATAACTTTTAACTTTATCAATTAAAGTCGATTATACTCAGATATCATCACGCGTGGGTATCTAGAGTTTTCATCTCCATCTCTATTATTTGTAAATTATACTGAAATTAGTTTTTTGACAATATCGCACTCAGACTTGTATACGATCTTCTACTCAACACGTCAATTTTACCACGTTAGCTTTCCCCAGATGGCATGGGAACATGTCTTTGAAATGAGTCTCCTCTTGAGTTCTTCAAGCTCTTCCCACATTCTTTGCTCCATTCGAATTTTGTATCTCTACGAGTCACCATTGCGTTAATGGAATAGCGATTCGAGAATATCCTTCAACGAATCTCCGATAATAACCAACTAAGCCTAGAAAGCTACATATTTCGATTACCGAATTTAGGTTGTTCTCAATCGTGACTCACATCCCAATCTTGGATAAGACGTTACAAATGACACCTATCGCTTTACTATCGCATCGAATATGGTGTCCCTACGGAGAATGCGTCGGTGCATTCCACAAAGGAAGTCACCGAGATAGAGGCTCGGGTATCAACTTCTACTGTTGGGTTTTAACTCTCGAAGTTCAATAGAGCCATTCGATATGAGATTTTAGAAATGGGTTTTGTACCGGATTTAAAGTCGATACAAATTCAATATCACGCTCTGGGAGTAGGCCAAGAAATTCTTCAGGAAATACGTCAGGAAAAATCAATAACAACATGAATATTATTCAAATCTGACGTGTTATTGTTCAAGTTCATAACATGGCTAAGAAAGCTTGACATTCGTTTTTCAATAAACAAATAGCTTTGTGGTTTGATATGACAGTGTTTGACTTCAATGGTTTGGTTGCTTGAATTGAATAACAAAGTTGCTTAAGAATATGAAAACTAACAACCTTACGTAAAGCAATCAATTTTGACATGATGAGTAGTTAACCTTAAAATCACATCAAAAACAAATATCCCTATAGAAATAAGGTTAATGTGTAATGTGATAGTGCCAACTCGAATCAAGCAAGATTTCTAAACAACGGATGTAATAAAAGTTTCTCTTAACTGAGTCTCCACAGATAGGTCAAAGTCTAATTTCTCCGTAGTCAAATTCAAACGTTGAAAAGTAAGAGAGAGATAAAAGAATGGGTAGAACCCCAGATTCAGTAAGGTATAAACTTCGCAAGAATTTATAATTAACTAACCTGGTGGTAAACTCGTTCGGGTTCCTCGCATTTTGACCTACCACGAAAAACGCTTCTAGAACCGATTGACTTTGACTTTTCTCAGATCTTTCTGGTGCCAACGTCCCAACCGGACTTGATTTATTTATAGGACAAAATCGAGCTATGTGGACCGTTTTTCCACAACTAAAACATACCTTGGAAGGCTTTGAGCAGTTTGACCTTATATGTCCCTCCTCTCCTCTCCGTGATCAGCAGATCTAGCTGGCGATTGTTCTCTTCCCAGAATTTGTTCATTGGTGTCGATGTCTGCGCCGACGCTTCTTCCGTCATCGTTAAATCTTCTCTTTTAGATTGGACATCTCTTTCCATAATATCAACGCGTCGTCGTATGCTTTTTACCCATGCATCACTCATTCTCACTCGTTCGATTATTTCTTCTTTCATTTCAGATTCCAAACTTTATCATCTTATACTCGCCAAAGAGTGCTTCGCATTCAAGATCACATATCGGGTAACACAAGCTTGAATCGTTGCATCCTTTTGCTCCACGATCACCGCAATTCTTCAAATTTCGCTTCTTCTAACTCATAAATACGATTTTGCAATTCTACATTTTGATCATAAAATACCTCTAATAAACTCTCCTCGTGTACCTCTTCTTCCTCACTCTCGGATGTTACCTCTGCGACTATCTCGGGTGCAACTATCAATTCTTCACTCACCACATGGATAATAAAATAACTTTATAAAAGTATTCATTTTTATATAAAAAGATTTTACTATGCAAAACACTATGCATAATAAAATATATTATATTCTAATTATTGTCTAATAAAATAAATAACTTTATAAAAGTATTATTGCATTTTATATAAAAGTTTTTTTCGCTTTTATTACATTAATAATACTAATAAAACAAAATTTATATATATAATATATATATATATAAACTTCCGTGACTTCATAAAAAGACACCTCAATATATTTAACAATATTTATTATTATTATTATAATTCACAATATTAATCGACCAGGTCATTCTCAAAAAAGAGGGAGTTTTTCAATCAAAATTTTTTAAGAATAAATAATATATATTTTTTGAGAAACACACGAAAAGCCAAAAAAAAAAAAAACATACTTGAAAATGTCCAATAAAAAAGTCCGTGTAGGAGGACTCCTAAAAAATATGACAATTTCGATCCACGCAAGATTGACAAGGAAAATTTATTCTCTTTATTCCTAGAAAAACACGTAATATTTGAATTTTTTTTCCTTATAAAGTTTAAATTTTAAAAAATAATGTGAATTTTAAATTATGATTAATACGAATAGTTAACATTCTAACTGAATACAAAAGTGTTGTTTGGAAAAATGTAGTAAATTTATGTTACAATTTAAATTTTAAAATTTTGCAAATTAACTAAATTGAAGGTTGGATGAAATTCTTTTTATGAAACAAAAAATATATCATAAAGACAAACTAAAATACGTCGACACTTTATAATATGCATGAATTCAATCATATATTCATTAATTATACTCTTCCAAAATAGAAGTTCTATTTAATTTATAAATTTATTAGTATTAAAATTATAATGTTATTTCATGTTAATCTATAAAATAATAAGTTGTTAGTTTAAAATTAATGATATGATAATAAAATTATAGTGATAAATTTGAATATATTGTACAACAATTTTTTTTGTAGAATAAAGAAAGTACTATATAATTAATTAAAAAATACGTACGTAAATTGTTGCATAATGATGTTAATTTATTGTAATTTAATATGATTCAAAATAAATAAGATATTGTTTAATATGTACGTAGAATATTTATATGAACTCGTCATATTCCATCATTTTAAGTTTTGAAGAGAAGTCATTGACTTAACTTATGATATAGCTCCATCAGATAATGAATTAAAGGTTATTTTTGTTTTGTTGTTTTTTTTTTTGGAATATTAAAATTTACCGATATAATATTTTTGAATGATTTTTTAAATAGTGGATATCAAATTTTAATTTCATTATTATACAAATTTTGGATCCGGATCCTCTATGAGGATTTCTGGATTTTGTTGTGGGATTGACAACACATTAAAAAAGAGATCCAATGGCTCACAACTCTTATTTTTGTCTGTGTATCAAAACGACATCGTTTTGATAGAATTTTTTTTATATAAATTGACATAAAATTAGAAGTCATCAAACCCAGTTTACTTTTAACAAAAAAATGAAGTAAAGTAAAAAGAATACATTTAAAATAGTATTTGAGTTATGATAGTGATTGTGTTCGTTGAGCAGTGGATTAAGAGAAGTAAAATAAAACGATTATTAATACTCCCTCCGTCCCAGAATAAAAGTCTTGGTGGATTTTTTACGCATATTAAGAAGATGAATAAAATGACAAAATTACCTATAATAATATCATTAAATATAGAGAGAGAATTAGAATAAGAAAAATATGAGATATTTAATGCTACGGGTATAATAGGAAAATATGTGTAAAAATTTGGTTATTAAAGGAAAATAGACATTTAATATGGGACTATCCAAAATAGTAATAAAGACTTTTATCATGGGACGGAGGGAGTAATAAAAAAAAATATAAAGGAATATGTAAATAATAAAAGTCTAAAATAAACTCTTTTTATGAAACAGATAAATACAAATTATAATAATAATATTAAATAATAATATAAATAAACAAACAAACAAAAACAATAATAATAAACGAAAAATAACTAAAGCCACATTAAAAACATCAACGATAATTATAACCGATATATTTATTCATTTTTTTGACTCAAGTTTGTAGTTATCCTATGTTTAATAGCAAACTAAGTTATTAAATATAAAAAAATCATATATAGAATAATTAAGAAATTTAAAATAATTATATGTAAAAATAAACGGTGTTTGGTGGTTTCTAATTTTTTGTCAATTTGTAAAAAAAATTCCTATCAAAACGACGTTGTTTTGATACACAGACAAAAAAAGAGTTGTGAGCCATTGGATCTCTTTTTTGATGTGTTGTCAATCCCGCAGCAAAACCCTCACAAGATCTTTACAAAAAAATCCTGATAAAGGATCCTGATCCGCAAATTTTCTATTTAGAAGAATTATGTCTAATAAAATGTGTTAAATGCAAGCCTAGTATTTTTTATTTTTGTTCCCCCAAACGGAGGAGTAATTGAATATTTATTTGGGAAATTAATATTTTTATATGTTAAATTGATATTCTCACATGAGTTTCTTTTATATGGAGGTAAAATCTACTTGTTATTTATATAAAAATATTAATTTTTTATGTAAAAATATATATTCCCTTTATCTGCCAGGTAAATAGGGTTGTTGATTTAATGTACAAGTATCCTGTGCATAAGCATAATGATGTTGATTTATTGTACAATTTCAGAAAGATTCCAAGAAAATGTCTTGTCTTCTTTTCTTTCTTTTTTCTTTTTTCCTTCCTCCCTCGACTTCAACTGCAGCATTGACCCCAAATCAAGTCTTCAATAATTGAGGTAGCCATCACATTATTTCCCCATTCCTTTCAGAAACAGAATATGATTTTGAGTTTTTGTAGAACATTAAAAATGAATATTTTCCAAAACATAAAATAAGGTTAATGATGTCGACACCATTAATTAATACTACAAGTTTGGTTAAGTGTGATGATCAATTTGGCACACGTATATACTTGTAACCTACCTTTTGCTAGGAGTTTGGGGCGCGAGCCGATCGGAAGAACTAATGTTGCGTTTGAATTGAAAGAATAAAATAGAGATTAGAATGATTTATTGTATTTTAGTTAGAATTAGTTATTCCATACTCTCCTTCCTCTCTCATGACTTAATGATAAAAAAAGAAAAACTACTCATAAGATTTTGGGAAAGAATATTAAATTTCAGTCAAAAATAGCAAAAAATAAACAATGGTTCAATCCATTCTAATCGTAATCAATCACAATTTTTTTTATTTCATAAGAATGAGTCATTTCATTCCTACATTTATTACTTCAATTCAAACGTTGGGAATTTAAGAAGATTTAAAAATTTTAATCTTATATAACTCAAACTTGTGATCTTGCAGGGTAAAAATAAAATCTTTCGCACTAAGCTGTCACATTTGAGTTGGTGTAAGTTGTATAACATTAACACTAATAAATTTATCATAAATTTTGCCATAACCATTAACAATAAAGACATAATTATACACTTTGGTGGGCATAATACTTTATAAGAAAGCAAAAGCCAAACTGAATTTTGAAGAAAAGAATATGCTATGGATATTGTCAGCAGCCTGGCAGGTCTGCTGCAAGGAGTGTGCCGGTGCCTTGATGACTAGGTAAACTACAAGGAAATTTCCAAATTTAATTAAAGTAAATATTTAGATTTCCAAAGCAGATCTGACGATCGGAATTTATTTTATTTAGTAGTAATAAAATTTGATTTCCCAAAACAGATTTAGTGTGAAAATACAAAAAAAATTCACACACAATTCAGCAATTATTTATGCAATTGGTCCGCAAGTAATTTCTAGAAAATTCCAAGTCCACCGATGCCTCAAAATCCGAAGCACAATAATTGAGAAAGCTGGCACAATTTCGTTGAATTTTTTTTCCTCCACAACAAAAGTCCTACAAATATGTACGACTGCGTTTTTATTTTTTTCATAATTTTTAGAAAGAAACAATTTCATCATAAATTAACACAATCTTATGATGAAATCACGGGCGGAGGTAGAGGGCAGTTGGGCTGTATAGGCACTTGTCTATGCTCACGTTTTTTTATATGTAAACTCAAGGGAATAAATTAATACTCTCTTTATCTCAGGATAAAAATTATGGTGAATTTTTCACCCATATTATGATGAGGAATGAAATGACACAATTGCCCATAAGAATATGTCATTAATTATTTTCAATGTAGGTGAGAGAGTGACTTTTTAGCTATTCAATTCAAAATATTCTCTCTCCATACTTATTAAATATGGAGAGAGAATTAGAATAAAAAAAGTATGAGATATTTAATGTTACAGGCATAATAGGAAAAAATATGTGAAAGTTTGGTTATTAAAAAAAAATGAACATTTAACATGGGATTACCCAAAATAGTAATAAAGACTTTTATTATGAGACGGATGGAGTAAAAAAGTTAAATTTAGTGCGCAAAAGAAAAAATTTCATTATAATCTAATTTTTCTAAGCATATTTACATCTTATAGAAAGTTAGAGAGAGGCGATAACACATAACCTTGAAAATTTTAATTAAAATTCGCCCCTATTAAATTTTTTTTCGTAGACTTGTTACCTGGGTCGTAAACTTGCTCAATTGATTTTCCTTCCTTTAAAGAGTTGTCTTGCCTTGCCTAGTGCTTTTATCGGTGAATTACTTCTTTAAATAGAATTATTTTTCATCTTGAATCTGTCTCTTAATAAATAAAAAATATTATACTCCCTCCGTTCTAAATTAATTGTTCAGTTTTGACTTTTTAAAGTTAAATTGACCATTTTTAAAACTAATCTTTTTACTATTTTTACTAAAATATAAGTGAAGAGATTATAACCAAAAGAAAGTATATACAATTTATTACTAATCCTAATTTTTATAATTTTAAAATATATTTATATATGCTTAATTATTAATTCTAAAAATAATCAATTTGATTTAAAAAAATTAAAATTGAACAATTAATTTGGGACGGAGATAGTAAAAATTAAGAGAAATTGGAGAAAAAAATTAATGGATAGCAGCCTACTCTATATCCCTCCTTATCACCACCTCACTCAAACAAAACAAACTCTATATTATTACTCAAAAATAAAAAATGGTAAATTTTATGTATTTATTTATTTATTTTGGATAAAATGATAAACAACTTTTCCAAATGTTGCATCTTTGGAAGCTTCATATATATATATATATATATATATATATATATATATATATATATCCTTCCAACTAAAACAGTAAGGTCAAAGTTTGACCGTCAAACCATCAAAATTCAAAAGTGGGAAGTAAAAGTTTCCCTTCTTCGGCCCCTCACGTTTTTGACATCTGCATAGTTTCTTTTATTTTCCAAAACTTTGTATAAATTATTTGTAAATGTACATATAATAGTATTTCATATGCTTAAAAAACATAAGTTTAATTACTGACTTTTTAAAATCAGTTGAATTTTTTTATAAATTCAAATTGATATGAGCACTTAACTTTGTGAATGTAATTATATGTATTATACTTATTCCGTATCAAATATTAAGATTATTATTGATTTTTAAAAGTCAATTTATTATATTTTTAAACTCAAAATTAGTATGATTCATTTAAAGTTTTAAAATAATTAATCTTATAACTAGTAACACTTATTACGTAGCTTAAAATATTAATAATTATATTACATAAATTAAATAAATTTATGTTAATTTTGAATTTAAAAATATTTGAAATTAATTTTTTAAAATCAATCCGATCTTATAATTTGGAAGCGGATTGAGTAAACTATCTAAAAGATGCTAATGAGATTTTTTTAATAAAAATTTAAATGAATCATATCGATTAAATGTAAAAATAATTTTGAATAATATTTTTAATTGATAGTAATTTATAAATTCTTAAAACATAAAAAATATATATTTATCCTGTATTGGACAAATCTATTCCATTAATAAATTGTTTTGACTATTTTATACAAAGTGGATCAGTAGAATCCAAATGCACTATGGAGCCCACTTCACATCAAATACAACTTTTTGATAGAGACTACCTCGATCTTTGTGTGATGTTAACTTTGATTTGAGGCCAAAGTTGAGAACATCCTTTTGTACATAATAAAAGGGAGTGTAAATTTTTTATACACACAAATAAACAAAACGATATCGTTTTTTGTACGATAACTAATCAATATATATATATATATATATAAATATATACAACACTGAGGACCTGATCAAAAACGGATCCAATTTTTTTTTTTTTTGCTTTTTTTTTAAAAAATAACTAAAAAAAATATTTAATATTTTATGGAATTGAAATTTTTCCATAATACAATGTTTTGGACGTATTTTGAATACCTATATCAAAAATGGTGGTACATGCGCATGTGATCGCATATACATGTTATGTTATACGACTCAAATCACACCCAAAACACTCGTATTATGAAAAATTTCAATTTATATTTTTTTTTTTTGTGTTTTAAAAAAAAAAGCAAAAAAAAAAAAATAATGGGATTTTAAATCATCTAAGGGAGTTCTGGACAGATCCGTCTCCTATATATATATATATATATATATATATATATATATATATATATATATATATTTATAGTTGTGTAGTTTACTACCGCGTTTATGGCGATAGTTGAATCATCATTATAGTTTAAAAAAAAATCGTCGTCATAGTTCGAAAAAAAAATCGTTATAACACGATTTAGACGATTGTGTATATATATATAGTCCATATATATATACAGAACCGATCAAGTGAGGGCTCCCTTACTTTGTTAAAATGCGGACCTTTTTTTTTCTTCTTCTTTTTTTTGTTTTTTAAAAACAATTAAAAAATATTTAATATTTTATGGAACGATATTTTTCATAATATAATATTTTGGGCGTGATTTGAATACCTATACCAAAAATGGTAGTACAATTCTGCATGCATTGCATGCACTGCTTTTGTTATAATGATCCAAATCACATCCAAAACATCAGATTATGAAAAATTTGGGCCCATAAAATATTAAACTTTTTTTTAGTTATTTAAAAAAAAAAAACCAAAAAAAACCGCATTTTAACAAAGTAAAGAAGTCCTTACCTGATCCTGACCCTATATATATATATTTATATATATATATATATAGTGCCACTCATCTTCTCTTTTATCAAAAAGATATATTTTATGCTCACAATTTTTTATTTCCAATTACATATGCACAAATTTTCTATTAAGTCTTTAAGATTAAGATCCTTCCAATTGGATTTTAGATTCAATTTCTATGAGTGAGTATGTGCTTTCTCTTTATGGTGAGATTTTCTTTTTACTTATTGCGTTATCTAATATATTTATACTAATAATATCTCTACAAAATATATGCACTAATAATGACAAATTTTAAAATATAAAAGCAAAAAACAGAAGTATAAATAACAGAATATGCTGCATCAACATCATCTTACTTCCCCGCTTCTCTAATATTTGGTTAAAGAGAAATCTGCAAGAAGTTTCGTTAACAATTAAATAATCAAACTTGATTAAGATAGTTGAGAAATTACTTATCTGTCCACCCTCTTAACTACCTCCAAAATCAAGTAACAAATCAAAAGTTTGACGCACCAGAACAGCAGTTACCTACAATCTGTTTGTGATAAATAAATAACATGGAATTGAATTATTAGATTTGGTTCACAAAATTTATTGAATATAAAATAAAGTTTGATCGAGTTTTGTTTAACTATCGAGTCGAGTCCGATCTCGAATCGAACACGAACAATTTCAAATTTTCGAACGATTATAATTCGATGATCAATATAAAATTATAATTTGAATAGGTACGAGTAATTTATAAAATTTATTTATATTTTAAATCAAACTTGAATAAAGTATTTAAAAGATTGTCGTTTTAGAAGAAAAAATTTGTTCCAAAAAATTTAGCGTTTATAATTTTCAAGGAGAATAAAGTATTTACTTTCCTATATTACTCCTACCTTCTTTTATTGTCCCAAAGAAATTTTCTTCCTTATATTAATAGTTTTCAACTTCTTATAAAGGGGTAGTAATAGAATTTTAAATAAATTTTATTTAATAAATGATACTTTCTTAATCCATGTATCAAAATTTTAAACGACAATCTTTTAGCAACGGAGGTAATATAATTTTTACTGAGCTAGTAAAAATTGAGGCCACAACCTTGAACACACCGTTGTTTGTTCCCCAGGCAGGTTCCGTAAGAAGGTCAAACAAGTAATTATCTTGAGTATAATTTATTCACGTTGAGGAAAGAGAATATAAGAAAAAGAGAGGAAGGAAGGAAGGAAGGGCAAAAGGCGATAGAACCGCTCCTTGGTGGCTTATATAACAAGAACGCACTGATCTCCTCTTTTTTTGATTCTCTCGCTCTACAATTTCTAGAGAGATATAGCTCCCCCACAAACGCATTGGCTCTCACGTAGTCTCAATCTCTCTCTCTCTCTCCATTCTATTAAATCAACTCTGCTGGTAATCCAAACCCTATACTTTACACTTTTTATGTATATGTATTGTTATGTATATATGAGTATGTATTGTTTATATTTGGCTGTGTTGTTACTTTTTAGATCTTTGGATGTTTTGATTTACTGTTGAGGTTTTTGGTTGTTATTTTGTGGATAATTAGATCTTGAGATTTATGTGTTGATATTGTTCAATTTCAGGTGAAAAATCTGGAGTTTATTTATATATTGTGTGATTTGGATGAGATTGTTGAGACTTATGGGTAAAGGAGGGCAGAATTATGGGAGGAGTGAGAATACAGAGAGTGGTAGTCAATTGAACAGAGTTGTATTTGCTGCATGGGCGAAAGATGTTCATGAGTGCGGGGCGGAATTGAAGGTGAGTCGAGAGTATGGATTGTCCTCAGATGAGGTTGAAAAGCGGAGACAGATTTATGGATGGAATGAGTTGGAGAAGCACGAAGGGCAGTCAATATTTAGATTGATTTTAGATCAGTTTAATGATACTTTAGTGAGGATTTTACTTGTTGCTGCTGTGATTTCGTTTGTTTTAGCGTGGTATGATGGGGAAGAAGGTGGGGAGATGGAGATAACTGCATTTGTTGAACCTCTGGTGATATTTTTGATCTTAATTGTGAATGCGATTGTTGGGGTTTGGCAAGAGAATAATGCAGAAAAGGCATTAGAGGCTCTTAAAGAAATTCAATCGGAGCAGGCGACTGTGATTCGTGATGGGAAGAAGAATTCAAGTTTGCCTGCCAAAGAACTTGTTCCTGGTGATATTGTTGAGCTTAGGGTCGGGGATAAAGTGCCTGCCGATATGAGGGTTTTGAATTTGATCAGCTCGACTCTTCGGGTTGAGCAAGGTTCATTGACGGGAGAGAGTGAAGCAGTTAGTAAGACTGTGAAATCTGTTCCGGAAGATTCTGAGATTCAGGGGAAGAAATGTATGGTGTTTGCAGGAACAACTGTTGTGAATGGGAATTGTATCAGTGTGGTTACTCAAACAGGTATGAACACGGAGATAGGGAAGGTGCATTCACAAATTCATGAAGCATCGCAGAGTGAGGAAGATACACCATTGAAAAAGAAGTTGAATGAGTTTGGAGAGGTTCTTACGCTATTAATTGGTTTGATTTGTGCGTTGGTTTGGCTAATTAATGTGAAATACTTTTTATCTTGGGATTATGTTGATGGTTGGCCGGCAAATTTCAAGTTCTCATTTGAAAAGTGCACTTATTACTTTGAAATTGCAGTGGCATTAGCAGTGGCTGCCATTCCAGAAGGTTTACCTGCGGTTATTACAACATGCTTGGCCCTCGGCACACGTAAGATGGCTCAAAAAAATGCCCTTGTTCGCAAGCTGCCTAGTGTTGAGACTCTTGGATGTACAACTGTGATTTGTTCAGATAAAACTGGTACTCTGACTACTAATCAGATGGCAGTGGCTAAGTTTGTCGCTGTGGGTTCGAGGGCAAATGCTCTTCGATCATTCAATGTTGATGGCACCACATATAACCCTTTTGATGGAAAAATACAAGACTGGCCACTTGGTCGAATGGATAGTAACCTTCAAACGATTGCAAAGATTGCTGCTGTGTGTAATGATGCTGGAATCGAACAAACTGGGAATCATTATGTTGCTAGTGGAATGCCTACTGAAGCAGCATTGAAGGTAACTAACATGATAAAAGCATTTCTATTGCTGTTTTTAATTGAATACTTTATAACGTGTAGAGAATCATTCTGTTAACTTGAGGAATGAATTGTAACCATGACTTGGTTTCAACTATTTGAAGTGTAATAAACATTGGGGTTAGTGTTAGTTCTGTACGTATTACAAATGCTAAACTTATAAAATAAATAAAATGTTTCTAAGTTTTTTCTTTTTCTTTGTCAAGTTCGTTGTATGATACTGCATCTATATCTTTAAATATAAAGCAATATAATATGCTAGAGCATCAATTGCTTCTAGGATGCATCTTAGTATCCGAGGCAAATGCTAGGTAACTTGGTGTAAATTACAAGGGATATATTATTTCAGGTTCTTGTTGAGAAAATGGGACTTCCGGATAGCCTGGGTTCAAATTCATCCTCCGCTGGTGGTGACGTTCAACGTATGTCACTTGATGCTAATGTTGCGTTCATCTATTAATTTCTTGTCATATATGTTTGTGTGCTACTAATACGAATCCTTTCAATGTTATGAATTAAAGGTTGTTGTCAAACATGGAATCGAATTGCATGCCGTATTGCCACACTTGAGTTTGACCGTGATAGGAAATCAATGGGAGTGATTGTGAGTTCCAACTCAGGAACAAATGCATTACTTGTGAAGGTGATACCTCTTCCCTCCCTCCTTTCAGATAGAACTATTTCAGTTATTATATATATTGTGGAACATTGCATGTCAGAATGCAATCTTTTTTTCTTTTCTTTTTATGACTTAATAGATGATGCATGTTTCATTTTTTATTTTATTTTTCCTTTTATTTTTTTAAAGTAAAAATGATCAGTGCCTCTTATAGAATGCAATATTTCATGGAATTTTCTCGATAATGCCCGAGTACTTTTTCCATTAAAACATTCTCTTAACCATTTGACTTTAACTTTTTGACACAATTAACTGGTAAAATTCGAATGAACATACATATAGTGAGGTTGGTGCATTTATTTTGGAGTGAACCCTCATTCTGGGAAGTCCCAGATCCCAAGAAACAAAGTCCTGACCTAAAACCCAAGAACATAAGACTTGGAAGTTAAGTTTATCGGAATGGAAGTTCTAGTTTGTTCCCTTTTCAAAGTGATGCAGACTTTGTTTCTTGGAAATAGAGGGCCAAAAGCATAGAGGCACAGCTGTTAAAACCTAACCTTTGCTCTTGCTGACAGTAGCAATCATCCAAGACGAAACCAATCAACAAGCTTAGAAAATCCAAGTTATTCCAAATATAGATATTAAAAGGTTACACATCTCAGAAATGTAGGAGTTCTGGCCAAGATGGTGTTTATTGCTACTCCGCAACAAGCAATAATTGTTAGACTTGAACTTTACCCTGCCTTTTGTGTATTCGCTTTAAGGTTTGATGTGAAATAGAGTACTTTCACTTCTTCAATTGTCTATATAGATTCAGGGTAGAACTTTATAATAGGTTACTGTGAGTGCCCTACAAATATGGTTCCATAAAGTTGGGTCCGCTAACTATGAATTGGATGTAGTTCAAAGACATTTACTTAAATGAAATCATAAAATGCAGGATGAAAATTTGTGATGTATATATTAATATTTGGCTTATACTTAGGAAAATTGGCTAATATGAATGTAACTTAAGGTGGCTGTTCTGACTGCAGGTACTCCATGTACATTTCTATCTATTTATAAAACCAAGTCATTCATTTCTATACACTTTAAAAATGAGTGATTCGTTTCTATCTGTTAATAAAATGAGTTATTTAATCATTGATATGACTTACTTGGATGTTGTGCCCGAGTTATATGTTGGGGATCAAAGCTCAATCTGAAACTGTAGATTGCATTCTTACAACATTATCTTTACAAAAACATTAATATTTTCTTTGATCTTTCTCTACATTCTGATTTTATACTGCGAGTGTTGCCATATTCTAACCTACATAGTTTTCAATAGTTAAATGCTGCATGGGTTTTTCTGCATTTGTTTATTCAAGCATTCATGAATCCTCTACCTCTATGTCTTAAGAATGGAGTTCAATGTAGTACGTCTTCTGGGAAATGTTGGTTGTTATCATTGTTCACAGTTCAACTAAATCATAGATTAAGATGGATCTCTTGTTGTGCATTGTTTATCCACCTCCCTTTTGTTATCTTTTTGTGCCTTGTTGAAGTAGTCATAACTCTTGTCTTGTGCTAAATTTCACAGGGTGCAGTAGAGAATTTGTTGGAGAGAAGCTCCTTTATTCAATTGCGTGATGGTTCTGTTGTAGAACTTGACCAAAAAGGCAGGGATGCTATCCTACAAAGCCTTCATGAAATGTCATCAAGTGCATTACGTGTTTTGGGTTTTGCCTACAAAGAGGATCCTCCAGAGTTTGCAACATATACCGGTGATGAAGACCATCCAGCTCATGAGCTTTTGCTCAATCCAGCTAACTACTCGTCTATTGAGAGTAAACTCATCTTTGCTGGTTTGGCTGGGCTAAGAGTAAGTTACCAAATTATTGTTCATTTCTTCTTGTTATTTTTATTAAGTTCTAGTGAGCATTAAGAATATTTTGACTGATGTGTTCAATTAAATTTTTGTTGTCAAAGGATCCACCTCGAAAAGAGGTTCGCCAAGCCATTGAGGACTGCAGAGCAGCTGGCATTCAGGTTATGGTGATAACTGGAGATAACAAGAACACTGCAGAAGCTATTTGTCGTGAAATAGGTGTTTTTGGTCTGAATGAGGACATCAGTTCGAAAAGTTTAACAGGAAGAGAGTTCATGGATCATCGGGACCAAAAAGGTCATTTAAGGCAGAGTGGAGGGCTCCTTTTCTCTAGGGCGGAACCAGGGCATAAACAAGAGATAGTAAGGCTGCTCAAAGAAGATGGTGAAGTGGTTGCTATGACTGGCGATGGGGTGAATGATGCGCCTGCCTTGAAATTGGCTGACATTGGTATCGCAATGGGCATTTCTGGAACTGAGGTATATCTCTCATCTCTTATTCTTAGTTTACTCTAGGTTAATGTAGGAAGTCTGCATTTTGCAGCAATAAAATTGTTCGCCCCTGTAAGTTTGCTTGTAAGGTTATTTAGCAGAGCCCTTTCATCTCCTCATTTTGCATGAGGATATAGGTTCAGGGCCACACATTTTCCCCCCTGTTCCATTTCCTTTTCTTTTGATCCAACTCAGTCTTAAGAGCATGTTAATGTAATATACGTGGTCTAGTCTTACTGCATTGGCGTCTATTTGATTCACCAAATTTATTATGATATACATGATTCCCTAAGTTTAGCTTCAAAGGAATATTTCTTCTCTGTTACATAACCGAGTTCTTTGTTGGATGGGATGAAGCAAACCCACGGGTTTCTTATCACCTATGGTGCTGCTTATTGAATCACTTTGAGTTTGTCTAATTTTATCTTTCTCATCTTTCAATTCATTCTTCTGCATTATCTTGTTTTAGGTTGCCAAGGAAGCTTCTGACATGGTTTTAGCAGATGATAATTTCAGCACAATTGTTGCTGCTGTTGGCGAAGGCAGGTCTATCTACAACAATATGAAGGCCTTCATCAGGTCCATTTATCTTCCTCTTTGCTTTTGTAGCTTTTAGATCAGTCAGCTTTAGATCAAAATAGATATTTTTGATTGCAGATATCTTGTTCAATTTATTATAATATCATCTCGAGTATTTAAGTCAAGTAATAGTAGTTACAATGGATGTAATATCTGAAATATATGGGTGTTTTATCAAATAAAAATTGTCTTTATATAATTTCCAATGAGATCATAAAAGAAGTAGATTACCGCAATAATTTAAACGGAGTTCCCTGGTCTACTGAGTTATAGTTTAGTGAATAGTTCTAAAGTTGAACATTTGTTCAGTAAATTAAGTGTACTAAAAACTGCAGGAAAAAAGTTGTCCTTATTTTTACAAGGAGGTGAAATATACTAGACCGTCTGTTCCTCACTCTTGTTTTCTTCATTTGGCAGAAAAAATTATGGTATCAAGAATTTATATATTTAATTAACGAGGATGAAGGTGCATGTGCACAACTGGTGCAAGCGAATCATTTTGAATATATTTGTGCTAGTTGCAAACCTGCAATAATCCCAAAATGTGAATAGCAAACCCACCCAGAATACCATTGATGTCTGTAAAAACATGTGACAAAAATTAGTCTGTTTAATTTATTTGAAAGTGTGCCAAACAATGTAAAGGGAAATTTCTTTCTCAAGCAAAATAGTCAGATGGCCAATTCAATCTGACATTAGAAATTTAGAAGGATGAATCTTGAGACAAGTTCGATGGCCAGAACACAACGAAAGTGGGATATCATATGTGAGAATATTAAAAGATGTATTATTGAAACTTGCGAGGAGCTTTGAAGAAAGTCACCATATGATCAGGAATTTCAAATTGAGTGAGATGCGCAACTGCATAATCAACCTTCTCATGGATTTACTGTATAGCTTCTCAAACTCGTCTCCAATGCTTAACAGCCTTGGATTTACTTCCCTGGCATATTCTAGGTGTAGCTTTTCCTGAACAAGTGTAATTAATTTAATTTCACATTGATGCATAAAACAATGGGCTTATATGGACTTCTATCTTTCCATCTCACATAATTATTTGATCGAGATTGTATTCCTCTTTTTGAGAAATGGCCATAAAACTTTCAATGCAGTTTTTATGCACTCTGTTGGCATAACTTGTGCCCAGATTTTTTCACTTGTAATTACATAACTGCTAAAGATGTACCAACACCCTCAATCCTTAGAATACCAACCCCCCCCCCAAATCAAATTATTTCGGAACTACTATGTTTCCTTTCATTTTTTCACAAACAATGAATTTTATGTTTCAGTTGTGTATTTGCATGGTATTTCTTAATGGGGTCTTTCCTTTTCTGTCTTTTCCCTCCTTTGTCTTATAGCAAACAGTTAACAAAAACTTTCCTTAATAGTTGGCATTAGAAAACAAGTTTTGGTATTGTGTGCAACTTATTCATGTTCTTGAGCACATAGATTGGGTCTAAAGCCAGTCAGCACATATATGTTCATAAGGGGATTAATAAACGTCTGTGATATCATGGTTGTCAAGGCCGTAAGTCGAGTCGAGTCGGTGGCTAACTGCTCGACTAGTCATCAGTGATAAATTATTTATAATGTGTATTTTATACATTAAATACATATATATATATATATATATATATATATTTAAAATTTATATGTTATAAATTAAAATTATATTTAATACTAAAAAGGTATTCTACATTACTATGTAACCAATCAACTCTGTTAAATATCATTTCTAAGACTAAATTATTCTTTATTACTATCAGTTTTTATTTCAATTGATTATATAGATAAATATTGTTCAATCAATATCATGGTAGGTCTCATCTTTTATGTAATAGTTACAAACTAATACAAAAATAGTACTCCCATGTATATTTGATTCATACTGGAGACTCGATTTAAGACATTTTATTCTCATTTATTTTTTCTTTACTAGATTCTTTGGTTGTTGGTTTGACCAATTGCCACGTGCTGCACATGCAGAGGGACTTTCACCATATGGGCTGAAGCGGTTGGGGACCTAAAGAGATGACAGGTGTAGTTTATGTGTAGACACTTAATAGAAAATTTTATATTAAAAAAATGAATAGAAAAAAAAAAGGGAAAAGTAAAGAACCGACATCCACTCAACCTAACGTCACCAAAGAAGAGAAGAAGAACGCGATATTAAAAGAGGAACTCACTAGTCACTAAAGAAGAGAAGAAGAAGTCACTGGCACCAGCAGCACAAGGAGAGGTCGTCGAGAAAGTTGCGGCAGTAGAAGTCACGAGCCATAACAGTCTCTGTCTCTCTCCCTTTCTTCTAAGTCGCGACTGAGAATTAGGTCTCTTCTCTCTCCCTTAATTCTATGGGTCATTGGTCATGAATTAATGTCCAGCCTTCTGGTTTATTTGTTTAAAATTTGGATCTTTAATTGGGTGGGTAGGTGGGTTATGGGTCAATTGAGGTTTGGGTAAATAAATAAAATTTGGGGATTGTTACCAAGTCATTTGATTAGATAGTAAAGCTAGCAAGTTGACGATTCTGGATGACTAGTTGCTCAAGTCTTGCGACTCAGCAACGGCGACCAAGTCGATGCCTCGACTTGCACCTCTACCGGATGACTAGCCACAGACTAAGTGACAACTTAACAATTATGCGTGATATTCTATCAATCTGCTCGTGACACCATTGTTGCAAAGAATCTGAATATTAAACTTACTCTAGTTATGGATATTTCCAAGAAGAATGAACTTACCTTGGACAGCATTTTAGTTCACTGGTCCAAATAATATATATATATATATATATATATATATATATATATATATATATATATATATTTCATTAACACAGAACTATTCAGTTCAGTGTGTACTCCATTGAAATGCCAATTCTATGCATCATGTCATTTCTTGTATTAACGGTTTTCAGGTTTTAAAGTACTAACCTCATGTGCACAGCTAAGAGATTTTGCATCAATATTAATGCATTTACTTTACTTATTCAAGTTTCAATTAATCTGAAGATAGCAACTATACCTCCTGTCTGAGATTGATAATCAGCTTTTTTGCATGTTTACATGGTCTTACCGAGAAATCTATAATTAGGAAGTAGCTTCCTCTTGTAGCTATAATCAAGACAGATTGTGGACCTGGTATAATGTAGCTATTATGGAGTCAAGTTATCCCGACTTTCTAGGAAGTTTCCTTCCCATTGCACCCTCTCCACAAAATGGGAGGTTTATGCTGTATTTTTGTTTTCAACTATTGCAAATTGTCCCTTATGTCAACTTATCTGCAAATTGTCTCATACTTTTGTGAAACATCATAGTTTTTAAGAGTATTATATTATTTATGCTAATTTAATTTTTTCTGCAATCATGCAGGTATATGATTTCCTCAAACATTGGTGAGGTTGCCTCTATATTCCTCACAGCTGCTTTAGGTATACCAGAAGGCCTTATTCCTGTTCAACTTCTGTGGGTCAATCTGGTCACTGATGGACCCCCAGCAACAGCTTTGGGATTCAATCCACCAGACAAGTACATAATGAAGCAACCCCCTCGTAGAAGTGATGATTCATTGATCAGTGCATGGATATTATTCCGCTATCTGGTATTTTATTTATTAAATTTCTCCTTTCAGATGCCTGAACTGGCATGATATTATATTAAATATATATTGCTTATGTTTCATCAATCTTGTTGGTGCAGGTGATTGGACTCTATGTTGGGGTAGCGACCGTTGGAGTTTTCATCATATGGTTCACACAAGACTCTTTCTTAGGAATTGACCTAAGTAAAGATGGCCACAGTCTTGTCACTTATTCACAACTTACTAACTGGGATCAGTGCAACTCCTGGGGGAATTTCTCAGCTTCATCTTTCACAGCCGGATCTCAAGTGTTCAGTTTTGATGCCAATCCATGCGACTACTTTCATACTGGAAAAATCAAAGCCATGACCCTTTCCCTCTCTGTTTTGGTGGCCATCGAGATGTTCAATTCCCTTAATGCCCTTTCTGAGGATGTGAGCCTCTTGACGATGCCCCCTTGGGTGAACCCATGGCTCCTCTTGGCCATGTCAGTCTCGTTTGGCCTGCACTTCTTGATTCTTTATGTTCCTTTCCTTGCTCAAGTATTCGGCATTGTACCATTAAGCCTGAACGAGTGGTTATTGGTGGTAGCTGTTGCTTTCCCGGTGATTTTGATCGACGAGGTTCTCAAATTTGTGGGTAGGTGTACAAGTGGAGTCCGATCGTCGCGCTCAAGGAATTCATTGAAGCACAAGGAAGAGTGACGTTTTAGTTAGAATTATTAGCAGGAGGAGGTTGTTATCCATAAAAGCTTCAATGGGTCTAATTGACCTTATATTACTCTTGGTCCGTCCTTTAACCCTTATGTTCGGGTTAGTTAATTGGACCTTGAAGATTCAATTAAACTGATTGAACAACTTGTAACAGTAGAATTTAGTTGAACTTGGTAGCTTTTCTTTTACCTACCCTGTGATCTAACTTTTGGGAAGAAAAAATGAATCCATCTTGAGTTAAAATTTATGTCTCGTCTTTATTCGGGTCTGTCTTAGTAAATTTTTGTGAAGTTTGATTAGAGTTTAGTGCTTGCGATTGGCATCTTGTAGAAGTATATTGGTTTCTTGCTCGAGTGGTCGTTGGTTCCAGTCCCTTCCCTTGGGGACAAAACTTACCTATCAATAGAAAATGTCAAAGGTGATCTACTTTGCACGAGCATTGTCGCAGGAAAATGAGCTTCAATAAATGTCATGGACTAACCAAATATCAACTCCACGGGCGAGGAGGTCTTGACAACTGACTAAGGGGAATAGTTTTTTATGGGCAAAAATAATGATTTGACCATCGAAGTTGACATGTTTTATCGAATTCACGATTAAATTTTTAATTTTTTAAATTAACTAACTGAACTAATTAAAATTATTAAATCGGGTCATTCTGTTAAATATGGCTAACGGACGTTATATCTTTTCAGCTAATATCTGACGTGGACTTAAAAAAGAAAAGAAAAAAAAGAAGAAAATGACATGACTTTTGAGACGTGGCTTTCGCGCTAAATAGAAGGGTCATTACCAGCCAAATCGAAGTCGAACTTCAGAGTGAGAAACAGAGAGAGAGACAAAGGAGAGGGTTCTTCATCAAATCTGCTCAGATAACTGGGAGAAGCTTACCTTTTGTGACCTAGAAGCCATGATTTCTTCTGCAAATCTCTTTCCAACCTTGTTCACGACGCACTAGGGTTCCAGCGACGAAGAAGTCGATCTAGGGTTCACGACTCGCTGAGTTTTTGGCTTAGATCTTTTGTGGGTACAAGGTATGTACGATTTTGCGTCTAAAAACTTTTCCCTTTTCAGTTTAGCAAGTTTGGGTCTAAAGTCTAGGGTTTTGTTGCCAATTTCTATAAATTCGATTTGGGGAATATGCTCAAAATTAGGGATGGGAACCTAGGGTTTTGTTACCTTTGGTACTAAATAGGGTACCATGGTCAGCCATGTTTGGAATTTCTTCCTATTTAAAGTCCCCCAAATAGCTTCTGACTTCCAAAAACCTGTAATGGGTACCATAGTACTTTAATGGAATATATGCCTTTGTTTATTTCAATACATTTATTCTCTGATTCTGTATTATCTGTTATCTTTTGAGTAGGAAATTTACTATCATATTAACTGCTATGTTCCACAATAATGTTTGACACAATACACTGCAAAATCTTGTTTGTATCATATTAACCGTATTAACATATTACATAGCTATTGGCAGTTTTGTACATAAGATATTACATAGCTATTTTCACAATAATGTTTGACCAATTAAACTTGTAAAAGGTTCTTAATGGCTTCTTCAAATAACATATCCTCGTCTATTGCTAGAAAGAGGGTAGATTGTTTCTGCGGTCTATCGACATCCATTTGTGTCTCCACAAAGAACAAATCAAAGAGAAGAAAGTTCTATGGATGTCGTTTTTACCCAGTGAGTAAATTTTTTGTATAAATTTGTATGTTATTATAATATATTTTGGATTGAATTTGGTTTGGGTGTTGTTTTCTTTTACAGGACGTTAATAAATATTGTGGATTTTTTCAATGGTTGGACATAAGTACTCAAAATGAAGTTCATGGTTGTAGTGATATGAGTTCTGTTTCAAGGAATGAAGATGAAGTCAATTTGCTGAGAAACAAAACAAGAAAGTTGAAAGAGAAATTAAAGAATTTGAAAAGGGATGCCTTAATCTTGGAGTTAGAATCTATTAGACTAAGAGAAGCAAATAAGAAACTTCAATTGTATGTGATATTGTCATGGATGGTGACGTGTGTTGTATTAAGTTATGTATTCATGAATTTGTAAGCATTCAAAGCTATGTAATGACATTCAAAGCTATGTAATGAACCACTTATTTTGAATATGTTTCTTTTGACAGTTTATGCTTCAAATAGTTGACAAAAAATTGAATGTGAAATGGAATTGTTGTATTAGCATTGTTGTTGCTTGGGAAGTTTGATTTAGTTTCTGCAAATAGTTGACAAAATGCCAATACAAAACTGTAGTTTCAAAATGCCAACACTAAACTGCCATCTCTGCAGAATATACATTGCAACACTATATATGTATGTGATAATGCCATTACTTGACTGCACCAACAACTAACAACACAAAACTGCAACAATAGCTATTTTATGTAAGACCCCGAATTTTATGAAATAAAAATATTTAATTTTCCTATTTAGTAAATGGTTAAATTGATAAAAAGTTAAAGTTAAGGGTGATATATATAAAATTTTTAAAATACGTAAGTGGTTATAAAAAACTCATTTCTGTTGGGAAATATTCGTTTGGTCGTGAAATATTCTTGTTGTCGGGGAATATTCGTGCGACGACGCAACTATTTGTGGGCCCATAACAGAATAACTGTCGGATGAAGAAAACGACAAGTTTGAGTTATTATAAATAACAACGTAATTGTTACCGTTAATACTGTTGGAATACCCGGTAGTTAAAATACAGTAATACTCGTGGTTGAACAGTAGCACACGGTATTGCACAGTATTTTTGAATTATTGATTCTTACGTAAGAAGACATTACTCAATAATTGTTACAGTAATTACTTTTCAATACTTTATTTTATTGATTCAATAATTGTTGCGTTGATATTTTATATTATTGTTGTTTTAATAATTGTCACGACACAGTATTTCTCATTATTGGATCAATAATTCATATTATTTGAATAATATTATTAGATAACATTATTGGCAATGTCTAGAAAGTTCTGTCAAGGAGAGGTTTGGTAACCTAATTGCGCGCCAGTAAGGAGAAATCTTTATCGGAAAGCCCTTCTTTTCTGGGAACCACCTGGTTGTCATAATTGTGATTCTGTAATATTATTTATGAATAATTAATTATTGATTTATATGATAAGAAAATATTTATTTGATGCGGATATAAATAATGGATTTATTTATGTGGTTATAAATGAAAAAATTAATGTTGAGGTCTTTTATCAGTATTTTATCGGATTGGAGGTATTAAAAGATCAAATTGGTGTTCTTAAAGTCCTATTGCGTGAGTTATAATTTTAATCCGACCGTTGTATCGTTGTGATTTTTTGATATATTAGACATATATTAGTCGAGTATATGTCTACAAATTTTGAACCGTTAAAAATTAACACATGATTTGTTATGAATTATAAGGAGTGTTGAAAATCATCCGTTTGTGGGTTTTGAATATTTTATGTCTGAAATTTGGAAAAACTTAAAGCTACAAAGTTGTAGAGAATTCGATTTCGTGTGGAATGGACATAACATTCATATTTTTCTGATAAAAGGGCTATTTATTATGAATTATTGAAGTTTCTGATTATTGTTTAAATGATAAAACATTTTAGAAATTTCTAGAATTGGTGGGCCCCACTTTTGGTTGGTGAGACATGTGCTCAAATTTTATTTCAAATGTGGTGGGTGGAAATAGTAGCAGGTAAAGCCATCACGTAGCAGGTCAAGTCTACTTCGGCGTGCTAGTATTTTCCTATAAATAGGGTGCTGAGTTAGAATTGAAAATCACACCAAAAACATATGTTTTTTCTCATTCTCTCTCTATATTATCGAGCGTATTTTGTGAGTATTTAGATACTTTGAGAGTTGCTAATCAGTGCAAGTTTCCTTCAGTGTCACATCCGATATTCCAAATGTAAATCATTAACTTTTGAGATAAGGGATTGTAAGGGTTATTATGTTTTTCAGTTTCGTAATTTTTCTGACCTTCAAAAATTCTGGAAAAATTTGAAATGATAATTTAAAGAGTTTTCTAGATTGTGTTCAAAAATGGCGATTTTGGATGTATAGATTAGGAGTTATGAATTTTATGGGAAAAGACTATTTTCAAAGTAAACCCTTATAACGCATTATGGTTAACTCCAAAATTGGTGAAATTTTTATTAGGAGTACATGTATATCACAGAAGTATACCCTGTAAATTTTGAAATTTTTGGATGAAAGTACAATTTATGATAAATGTCTAATATTCGGTAGTTTTGGCCATATGAAAAATAGTAAATGAATTTTAAAAATTTCGAGAAAAATATATGTTCAATATGAGACTAAGTTAAAAAAAAATTTGTTTGTACTGATTTGGTATTTTTCATGAAAATGATCTAGTTATGAGTAAATGAATTAAATATGTTATGTGAAGTAACAAAATTGGAGAATAGGATTTTATGGCTTGGCAATCCTATATAAGGTATATGCAGATTTTTGATGAGGGTTATGGTTATTGGTGATGAAATTTTATGAGTTTGACATTTTAGGGTGATTAAATGCATTAATTAGTAAAGTGTAAACAATTAAAATAAATTATTTATAAATTTAAGAAATGATTAAAATATTGTGGTAGTATTAATAATATTAGATTATGAGATTGTTAAGTGATTTATAACATTTGGATTAAGGTGTTATGAAATCGTTGATTTATGAATCTTACGCTTGAGATTAAATCTATATGTTGATTATATTGTTTTTATTATCATATATAACATTCTTATAATCCTAAAGATGATATTTCTCTTTAACTTGAGTATAAAGATGGGTAGATTATTGGTATGATCGTGACTATGGGTTCTCTTTGGCCAGTAGTGCAAAGATGAATTGTTGACTAGTGTGATCATGACCATTGAATTTATAATTGAATTATCTTTAGCTTAAGTGCAAATGTGAATTGATCAACATGGTTATAATTATTGTTTATATAACTTCTGAAATGATTATATATTTCTTTGAGATATTAATATCTTTGGCCCGTAGTGCAAAGATGACATGTTGTTGAATATGTAAGACCCCGAATTTTTTTTAAATAAAATGAAATTTCCTTTACTTATTATTTTGAAATAGTAAGGGTTTATTTGATTAATGTGGTTAGTTATGGGTAAAATGCGCAAATATTTTTTAAATAAGCAAGTGGTTATAAAATATTCATTGTTGTCGGAGAATATTCGTTTGGTCGTGGAATATTCTTGTTGTTGGAGAATATTCATAATGACGGCGTAAATTTTGACCTTGTGGGCCCTATAACGGAAAGCGATTGGATGAAGAAAACGACAAATATAAGTTGTTTATAAATAGCAGGCGTAGTTATTACCAATTAATACTTTTGGAATACCGCAGGTGGTTAAAACACACGAATACGCGTTGTTGACAAGATGGCACACCAGTATTGCACCAATTATTGATTCTTACGTAAGAAGGCACTACTCAATAATTGTTACAGTAATTACTGTTCGGTATTTTATGTTATTGATTCAATAATTGTTGCGTTGATATTTTTTATTATTGTTGTATCAATAATTGTCACTACACAGTATTTTTTATTATCAGATCAATAATTCATATTATTGTTATAATATTATTAGATAATATTATTGGTAGTGTCTAGAAAGTTCTGTCTAAGGAGAGGCTTGGTCATCTAATAATGGCGCCAAGATGAGGAGAAATTCTTATCGAAAGCCCCCTCTTCTCACAGAGCGGCACGGTTACAAGATTGTGATTTTGTAATATTATTTGTGAATAATTAATTATTGATTATTATGATAAAAAAAATATTTATTTTATGTGGATATAGATGGAGAAAATTTTTAATGTGATAATTGTTGAAAATTGATATTTTATCTTTTTTGATAAAATAATTTATTATTATATTTTAATGGTGATATTTTATAATGAATGTGGGATATATGAGTATATGAGGAGGAAGAGTATTTTTGTTGCATTAAATATTTAACACATGTTTGGTGTTACAAAAAATGTTTAACACATATTTTGTGTGTTGGTGGACACAATTTTTTACTAGAATTTGATTATAGTCTGTAAAATCGCCCGTTTGTGGATTTCGGTCAATTTTTGTTTGGAATTTGGAAAAATTTTCTTCTGCAAAGTTGTAGAGAATTAAATTTTCTATGAAAAGAACATGTGGTTCAAATTTTTCTGAAAACAGGGCTATTTATTATGAATTATTGAAGTTCCGGATTATTGAGTCTGAATTGATTTTGTAACAAAATTTGTTTTAAATATGTTTTTCATTTTTGTGTGATAAATGTGTTTTTGATGTGGTGGGCTAAGGAAAATTTGGTTATAGATATATTATTATATTCAATTTTCTGTTTTTGTGTTCTAAACATTTTTCTATAAATAGGGTGCTTAGGTTTGAATTGAAAATCACACCAGAAACTGAAATCTTCTCTCTCTTTCTCTCTCGATATATTGAGCGTATTCTTGTGAGTATTTTGATACCTTGAGTGTTGCTATACGGTGCAAGTTCCCTTCAGCACTATATCTAGTATTCTAGTCAGAAGTACTGTCTTTTTCGAGGTAAGGGATATTATTTTTTTAAAATGATATTATTTCTTTCAATATCATTATGCTAGATTATTGGTAAGATTTTTCTTCTGAAATTCTGATCTTTTTATGTCAGAGTTACTATTCACGAGTTACTATTCATGAGTTACTATTCACGAGTTACTATTCACGAAGCATGATGATTTTTCTTGTAAAAGTTCTATCTTTTAGTGTTGGAGTTCTTATTCACGATACCAAGACTATTCACGATCATTTATTTACTATTCACGGAAAAATTAATTTTTTTTTTCGTGTCCAAGATATCTATTATGGATACTAGCTTTGATTGTATCCATGTTTTGATCATTCTTGAATTTTACTTCACTATGATTATTTATAAAGTATTTTTGAACTCGGATTGATTAAAGTACGAATCCTTAATATTTGTTCTTTTGTTTCACTGGATTCGTTTTCTTTAAAATATTTTTCATCATCCTCAGTCCTAAATGATGACATTACTGAATATCTTTGGCCTGTAGTGCAAAGATGGTTGATTTTCTTATGAATATCTTTGGCCCGTAGTGCAAAGATGAACAGGTGTTGAGATGAACATAACCAATTGATGAATATCTTTGGCCCGTAGTGCAAAGATGAACAGGTGTTGAGATGAACATGACCGACTGATGAATATCTTTGGCTTGTAGTACAAAGATGAATATTTGATTTGAGATATATATTGATTTATGTTACAGGGATAAAATATTGATGATAGATTTTTAAATTCATAGATGTTAGTAGATTTCATTCTCTATTTAACTCTTCTATGAATTGTTGTTTCCGCTGCAGTTGTTGATCTAAAACTTGTTGTCTATTGTATTCTATCAGATTTTTCCCTGTTGAAGACTAAGGATAATTTGTTGTACATTATCTTAGTCATAACATTCTTTACTGGGTTAGTTGAGCTCACCCTTTTCCTTTTTGTTCCATTTTTCTTCTCAGGAGGCGAGAATATAACAGGAACTAGTCGGGGTGTGGAGTGATGGTTCAAGACAGTGGTTTTAGTAGTCCTCACTATTTTGTAAAATAGCGTATCAATAATTATAATGAGAACTTTATTTGAGTGTGGATATTGTCTAGAAGACAATATTTGTATTTAAACTCACAGTATATATGTTGTCGTATTTTGCACGACAAATGTATTAATAAAGTTGTAGTTGTTTCTGTACCATGTATTTGGCGACTCAGAATAGGTTGGGTGGATTGGACCTATTTTGGGGGCATCACAGTTGGTATCAGAGCTTAGGGATATGGTCTTTGCCGGAGATCGGGGAATAGAACTAGGAGGGGAGAGACGAGTAAATCCTTCGCTAGTATGTCCTACCTAAGCTTATTTGTTGGTTGGTCAGAGTATAGGGATATTATGTGGTATGTTAATTTTTTTAATTAACCCTTGTTTTATGGCAGTATTTAAGAATGACAACTGAGAATATTAATAGTGGAGTAAATGAGACCGTGGAGACACCTTTACTCACCAATCAGGAGAATGTGCAACAGGACGACAATGTTCCTCCTGTAAACAACACCACTGATCATACGATGAACGACGGGATGTTTAGATGCTTTTTGTAGTTCATGCAGACGAGGGAGACTCGTGTATAAAATATAGGTGGAAATGATAACAACGCACGGTTTGTCACAGCCAAGCAGTTCAAAGAGTTAGGACCACCAGAATTCTGGGGAAAGCCGGATCCGATTAAGGTGGAGACGTGGGTCAAACAAATTACCAAGATATACGATGTCTTGGGATGCACGGAGGAATAGAAGGTTCCATTCGCCACTTTTATGTTCCGTAATGAGGCAGATTATTGGTGGGAATCTGTGAAGCGTACCCATCCAGCCGCACTCAGCATGTCTTGGGAGACATTTCAGAAACTGTTCAATGACAAGTACTTTCCTGAAAGTGTTTGTCATATGAAGGAGGTAGAGTTTATTATATTGGAATAAAACAACATGACGGTGTCCCAGTACGAGGCGAAGTTCGCGGAGTTATCCAGGTTTGTACCTCATATAGTAGAGAATGAGGAACGTATGACGCGGATGTTTTTGAGAGGTTTGAAACCCGACATACGTCAATATCTCATTTCTCATAAATTTTCTCTATATTCAGATGTTGTGAACAGGGCTCAATTATTAGAGCGGGATAATGAGTCTGCTCAACCGGGCGACCAACAACACGATAAAAATCATACTGGTGGCAACGGCCATCGGGACAATGATAACCATCGTGAAAGAAATTATCAGGCAAGAAATGGTAACCACTTCGGTGGTAATCATGGCCAAGATAATAGAAGAAATGACTCAAGTGGAAAATTCAAGAAGAGAAGATTTAACGATGACGGAAGACGCGTCGGCGACCAAAGACCAAAGACCAAAGAATGACAAATTCTAGGGAGGAGAATGGACCGCCGAGTTAGATGTTACAAATGCGGAGAGGAGGACACATAAGTCCAAACTGTTCTCACACTGACCTTCCAAGGTATATTTTAGTTGTGGAAAAAGGCGGTCATATAGCTCGAGATTGTCTCGTGAGCGAAATCAAGTCTAATTTGGGCGGTGGCACCAAAGGCGGATCTGGAAAAGACAAAGTCAAGCGGTTCTGGAAGAAGGCGTTTTCGGATTGGTCAAAAATACGAGGAACCCGAACGAAGTTACCACAGGTTAGTTAATTATAAATTTTTGCGAAGTTTATACCTTATTAGATACCGGTTCTACCCATTCTTTTATCTCTCTTGCTTGCGCTCAACGTTTAAACTTGACTCCGGAGAAATTAGACTTTGACTTATCTGTGGAGATTCCGTTAGGAGAAACTTTCATTACATCGACTGTTTAGAAATCTTGCTTGATTCAGGTTGGCACTATCACATTACATGTTAACCTTATTTCTTTAAAGATATTTGCTTTTGATGTGATTTTAAGGTTAACTACTCATCATGCCAAAATTGATTGCTTTCGTAAGGTTGTTAGTTTTCATATTCCTAAGTAACCTGTTATTCGAATTCAAACAACCAAACCATTTGAAGTCAAACACTTTCATATCAAGTCATAAAGCCATTTGTTTATTGAAAAACGAATGTCAAGCTTTCTTAGCTCATGTTATGGACTTGAACAATAATACGTCAGATTTGAATGATATTTTTGTTGTTAGTGAATTTCCTGACGTATTTCCTGAAGAATTTCCTGGCCTACTCCCAGAGCGTGATATTAAATTTTGTATCAACTTTAAATCTGGTACAAATCCCATTTTTAAAATCTCATATCGAATGGCTCCTATTGAACTTCAGGAGTTAGAAATCCAACTATAGAATGTGATACCCAAGCCTCTATCTAATGACTTCCTTTGTGGAATGCACCGAAGCAAGACTCTCCGTAGGAGATGCCATATTTGTGCGGTAGTAAACTGATAGGTGTCATTGTGACGTGCTATCCAAGATTTGGATATGAGTCACAGTTGAGTGCAACCTAAGTCAGTAATCAAAATACGTAGCTTTCTAGGCTTAGTTGGTTATTATCGAAGATTCGTGGAAAGATTTTCTTGAATCGCTACTCCATTAACTCAGCTGACTCGTTGAGATACAAAATTCGAATGGAGAAAGGAATGTGGGAAGAGCTTCAAAGAACTCAAGATGAGACTCATTTCAGCACATGTTCTGACCATACCATCTTGGAAAAGCGAACGTGGTAGCTGACGTGTTGAGTAGAAGATCGTATACGAGTACGAGTACGATATTGTCAAAGACCCATTTCGTATAACTTACAAATGATAGAGATAGAGTTAAAGACTCTAGGTACCCATGTGATGATATACGAGTATAATCGACTTTAATCGATAAAGTTAAAGCTGTTCAAGCTACACACTGGAGCTGATGAATTTGAAGAATGAGGTGCAAGAAATTGTTACTATTCATGAGTGCAAAGATGTACTGTTAATGAATATCTTTGGCCCATAGTGCAAAGATGAATTTATTAGTATGATTATGAACAGGAACTGTGATTTGGTATAACCATAATCTTTGATGTTTCAGGTAAAGACATGTGATAAAAATTATCTTCGTCCTGGATTAGAAGATGAATTTAGAATCACAAATATGATTATGAGTTATTCACATGATTGTGGACAGGAACTGTTGATTGATGTTACAGGGATAAAACATTGTTGGTGGACTTTTAACATGGAGAAGATAATAGACTTTATGGTCTATTTGACTCTTCTAATGGATTGTTCATTCCGCTGCAACTATGGTTGAAAAGTTTTATCATCTACCATATGTTCTAAATCTCTGATTTATTACTGATGAAGGCTATTGATAATTTAATTATCTTTAATCATGATATTTTTTATTGAGCTAGTTGTGCTCATCCTTTTGCTTTACAATTACTTTCAGGTAATAAGAGTGTTGCCGGCTCGAGCGGGGATAACAGGGGAATAGAACGGTGGTCTATAGCTGTTGAGGTTCTCCCTAAACAGTATAGAAATAATTTTATTAAGAAATTTAGATAATTGTGTTGTATTTTATATGTCATTTAATAGTTATATTTGGTGAATCAAATAGGGTGAGGCGAACCAAACGTTGGAAGGGTGTTTTGTCACTATCATACAAGATGTTTAATGACATACAACCTCGTGTTATCATAAGACAGGGTTATGCACATCCACTTGATGAGTATATCTACGAGCACTACCTATATAATATTTGAGTTTGGTTGAAATATATCTTTAATTTGCAGACAGTGGAGATAGTTATATGTTAAGAGAAGACTCACCATTGGAAAGAACATGATAGTAATCTTCTCGTTTTTCTTTGGGGTCTATTGGGTCAACCAAGGATAATTCTGTGGACATATGATATCTATCATAACCTAGACGCATGGCCTCCCATGTACGAAGGTTTCCTTGAGTACTTTCCAAAGATTTTAATTTATAAAACAGTTTTTGAATGTACCTTTATGTAAGGTGCCATTGTGACGTGCTATCCAAGTTGGTGTCCATAGTCACAGTTGGTATATATTTGTATCAAAACTCATAACATATGTGTTATTTTATTTTACACGACAATTGTAGTAATAAAGTTGTAGTTATTTTCTATACCATGTATTTGGCGACTCAGAATAGGTTGGATGGATTGAACCTATTTTGGGGGCGTCACATTTTACATACAACATTTCAGTTCTCTGCCAACCAACAACTAACAACACACACTAAAACTAACTGCCAACCAACAACTCTAACAAAACTGCAACAATGCAGTTAATATTTTTTCAGTTCCCTGCACATACAAAACTGCAACAATAGCTATTTTAACACCACCACAACATTTCAATATAAAACTGCAACATTACAAAACTGGAAAAGTAACAGATTTTTAACATAAAAGTTACTAAAAGTAACTGCGCACAAAGTTACAACATTACAGTTCCCTGTCAACCAACAACTAACAACACACACTAACTGCCAACCAACAACTAACAAAACTGCAATAATGCAGTTAATACATTTTCAGTTCCCTGCATACACACAAAACTGCAACAATACTATTTTAACACCAACACAACATTTCAATATAAAACTGCAAAACTACAACAATACAAAACTGCAAAATTTAAAAACCCAATACAACTGCACATAGAAAAGTAACAGTGGTTGAAACTGCCAACCAAAAGCTTTGTCATTAAAACCTGTTCCAACCATACTACATATACTCCACATATCATTGTAGTTATAAGTCTTAATTTGTACAGTCTTAATTTGTTACAACCAGACCAAAACAGATTGTCTTCATAAGTTATAAGTTTCTAAAACAGATTGTCTTCACAAGCCTTAAGTTTCTAAAGCAGCTCCAAAACATACCCAATCAGACCCAAAAACACACTAAAGTCGCTTTAAAAAGATACTTTGCAGATTGTCTTGCTTCATTGTCCCCCATCTCGCATATGTGTGACTCCACCATCTCTTGATCTCGACTACCGGTTGACTCCTTTCCCTCACGGGTCCATTTCGGCTACACTGCCTTGCTTCCTTTTTGCCTGTTATGTCCCAAATATCAGTATGTACATGGACAAATTGAAGGAAACATATAAATGATATAAAATTATAACACTCACATTGAGCTTTGGCCTTCTGACAGTAGGTTGTTCTCGGGCAGGTGTGTTCCTACAACTAGCTTTATTATGCCCGTATTGCTTGCATGTGGAACACGTCATTGGAGTCCCTTTCTTTGAAACTTTAACCGTGCTCTTTCGTTCTTCATTTGGATATTTTCTTCTACATCTCTTTGGCCTTCCAACCAATCTCTTAGTCAATTGAGGCAACAAGATTGGCAAGTCAGTAGTAGGCCAACCATTGCTGCCACTCATGGGCTTTAACAGGTGGTTATATGACTTGAGATATGTTTCAATGTAGTAACAAGGGTCCACAAAATCCTCAACAGGTCTCTCTTAATGAAGTATCCCAGTTGCAACATGATTGCAAGGTATTCCAGATAATTGCCACACCCCACAAGAACAAGTATGCTTCTCTATGTTTACCATGTATTTACCATACTTGTCACTCACATCATACATTCCCCCATCCCATGTGTGATCACAGTACTTGGTCAATTCAATAGACCTATTCACTTTAGTTAGAATCTTAGGGCATAATTTACCATCTCTTTTTAGCATTTGATCTCTCTTGGTATAGATTCTCTCCATAACTTGAGTCTTTATGTCTTCAAACATTGTTAAGAGTGGTTTATACCTAGCCTCTAGGATCCAACTATTAAAACACTCTGACATATTGTTTGTCACTACATCACATTTGGTGGTGGTATCAAAATATGCCTTACTCCAAAGTTTAGGAGGTATACCTATCAAGGCAGTGTGAGCATCCATTGACTCCTTCCTGATGTCCTTCATTGCCAGTCAAAAATCAGCAGGATTGTTGGCCCTAATACAACTGTGGATCTTAGTTGGGTAAGCCTTGATTTGAAACCATTTCTCTCTAGGAACATAACTTGCCCAAAGCTTCCATGGACATCTTGATGCACACTTAGCTTGAACCCTTGTAGTTTCATTAACTGCAAACCGAATTGTTTTCCCTTTCCCAACTGCATAATTTTGTATTGCTTCTCTTAGTTGGTCAACCCCAGTGAAAGTCATGTATAGCTCAAACTCAGTGTCCTTAATTGCAGTATTTGGATTATACACAGGAACAACTCTCTTAACTTTGATCCTTGCCTCTTCACCTTCCCACTCACTACCACTAGTTGAGATAGGACTTACAGGAACTTCAATGTCAGAATCTTCATACATTTCCTCACATGGCTTCATGCCCTTTGTACCAAATTTAGTCACACCATCATCATCAGATGAAAAGGTAGGTTCAATCTTTTCACAAGTCTTTTTCTGTTTCTTACTTTCCTTGTTCAGGCCTGCCTTTGTCTTCTTCCTGCCCTTGCTCTTAGTTGTCTCATCAATCTCTTTGGACTTTTCAGCATGTACTGAGCTAGAAGCTTGATTCCCTATATGTTCTACATGCACTTCAACTTCATCATCCAATTGAACTTCACAAACAACTTCTAACTCATTAATCTTTGTTTTCTTAATCTCTTCCTTATGTAACATAGCATTGATCAACTCTTCATTCCCATCATTAGGGGTGTAAACGAGTCGAATCTCAGCGAACACCTTCATGCTCGGATTCGGCTCGACTCGAAAAAATTGAGCTCAAATTCGACTCGGATTCGATAAGGAATTTATATTTTTGCGCCAGATTCGACTCGGATCATTACTCGAACCTACTCGACTCGTAAGTACTCAACTCGTTTACAAAGCGAGTTACTCATAAGCTTCAAATCGAGTTTCGTATATGAACCATTTCATTTAAAATTGAACCACTACATACTAAATTGGTTACTTAACTAATATTTATATATAAAACTTTTTCACTTTTATTTATGTATTGAAATTATAAAGAATGTAACAAAAATTGACATTCAATTCATTGGTTTATTCATATACAATACACAATTTCATACTATACTTTATAAATTATAAAGATTGATACAAATATCACATATTTAGCTTACTAGCATGGATCAGACTAATAATGAATATGATCCATCGAGCAGGTATCGAGTATGGTTCAAAAAAAAATGAAATACTCGAACCCTAATCTGAGCGAACACTGGTATGCTCAAATTCGACTCGTGTATCATTAAACAGAAAACGAGTATGGATCAGATTCGACTTGGATCAACTTCGAATTCGAGCTTTGGATCATATTTTTGAGCCGATCTCGAATCGAGTACCGAACTACTTGGCTCGATTTACACCTCTACCCATCATCATCACTAACATCAGTACACTCAAAATCTGTTTCTTCATGGGAAGAATCATCATCAGTTGAATCTTCCATTGGTGCATCAAGTTGCACATCAACAACAACAACTTCCACCTCAACTACCTGCTCAAAATCTCCCTCAAGTGGTAAGACTTCATCAATGGAGTGGTCACAATATAGATCAACTATCCCATATTTCTCACCTTCCTCAACTAGTAACCTAATACTATGGTCATCACGTATTAACTCTAAACCAATACGAATATCCCAACCACTCTTTTTGAAATACACTACAACATCCTTTTTGTATCCCATTGACTTAGGTAAGTTGTTTATTTTGTCAACATTGAGCCAGTCACCATCAACATCATGATACAATTTTGTAACACCTCCTCCATAGTGGTATATTGGTTCTTTAATAAACCTGCCACCATGATTTAACTCCATAGAAAATAGAACCATCATGCAACAAGTACAATACACAACATACAGGTAACCATTACGGTGGTATATTTGTTCCTTTCATGTTATGACTTAAACCTCTATAGACTTGTGTCAACCTATTGAATATTTGTTTTCTGTTACTCCGACATTCACTTTTAGCACTAACCATATTTAGTAATTTTCTTGATTTTAGAGTATCGTGAGAAATGTGATGTAATACCAGAACTAAAGCAGGGAATAAAATTAGAAAGCAATGAAGAAAGTGAAGAGATGAAGGAGGAACATATATTTTAGTCCTTAACTATCCCTGTTTTTGAACTCCCCAAATCGTATTTTTAAAAATCGACACAAAGAATAACCAGTCTAAAAAAAACCCTAGATTTTAGTCTCAATCTTGCTAAACTGAAGAGGGAAGAGTTTTTAAAAGCAAAATCATACATACCTTAGTACAAACGAAGATCTAAGCCAGAGATTTGCAAGAAAAAAACCCTAGATTCGCTGGAACTCAAGTTTGCAGATCGACAAATCAGTGAGCCGTAAACGAGGTTGGGAAGAATCTTCAATACAAAATCATGGCTTCATTGCTATTTAAAAAGATTTGTAGAAGGATATCGATTCTCCTTTGTCGCTCTCTCTTTCTCTCTCTCTGAACTTCAACTTCTGATATGTCTTGGTGTACACATGTTTAACAGATATATGTGACGCCCCCAAAATAGGTATACAACACCCATTATGAGTCGCCAAAATACATGGTATAGAAAGCAAACTACAACTTTGATAATACAGATGTCGTGTAGAATACGACAATACAACTGTGAGTTTAAATACAAATATTGTCTTCCAGACAATATCCACACGTTAATAAGTCCTCATTACAATTATTCAAACACTATTTTATAGAAATAGTGAGGACTGCTAAAACATCTTCCTAGAACCATCACTCCATACCCCGACTCGATCCTGCTATGTTCTCACCTCCTGAGAAGAAAAATGGAACAAAAAGGAAAGAGTGAGCTCAACTAGCCTAGTAAAGAATATTATGACTAAGATAATATACAACAAATTATCGTCAGTCTTCAACAGGGAAAAATCTGATAAAATAAAATAGACAACAAGTTTTAGATCAACAAATGCAGCGGAAACAGCAATCCATTAGAAGAGTCGCGTAGAGAATGAATTCTACTATCTTCTAAGATTTAAAAGTTCATCATCAATATTTTATTCCTTTAACAACAATCAATATTCATCTTTGCACTACAGGCCAAAGATATTCATTTAAATCACCAGTCGGTCATGTTCATCTCAACACCTGTTCATCTTTGCACTACAGGCCAAAGATATTCAAGAAGATTAATCATTCATCTTTGCACTACTGAGGCCAAAGATATTCAGTAGTATCATCATTTAGGACTGAGGATGATGAAAAATATTTTTCTTAAAGAAACGAATTCAGTGAAACAAAATGACAAGGATTAAGGATTAAGGATTCGTACTTTAGTTTGACCAAATTCAAAAATACTCCATAATAAATAATTATGAGCCAAACTTCAAGAATGAAGATCAAAACATGGATACAATCAAAGCTAGTAACCATAATAGACATTTTGGACAAAAAGGAGAATTTTCATTTTTCGGTGAATAGTGCCGTATTCGTGAATAGTGCCGTATACGTGAATAGTAATCTCGACACAACAAGTTCCAAATTTGATAAAAAGTTCAACCAATATTTTGGCATAATGATATTGAAGAAAATAATACCATTTTCGAAAGAAATAACATCCCTTACCTCAAAATAACCGTACTTCTGACTGAATTTTGGTATAGTCTTGTGAAACTCGACCAGATATAGCAACACTCAAAGTATACTCACAAGAATACGCTCGATAATATAGAGAGAGAAAGAGAGGAAACTTGTTTTTGGTGTGATTTTCAATTCTAACTTAGCCCTCTATTTATAGGAAAATGCTAGAACGCCAAAGGAGACAAAAATAATAAAATATTAATATTTTAATTCAAACTTCCTACGCATGCTTTGTTAGGCCAAGACCAGCCACCACCTTGGAAAATTTCCAGCAGCCCACATGTGTAATCACACCAACCAAAGTGGTCCCACCCATTAATTTAATAAAAATTATTTTATTTTCCGAAACTTCAACAATTCATAGAAAATAGACCGTTTATCAGAAAAATACGAATTTTATGTCCATTCTGCTTGAAATCGAATTCTCTACAACTTTTTAGTTTTGAGTTTTTCCAAATTCCAAATCGAAAATATCTGAAATTCACAAACGGATGATTTTTAATACTTCCAGTCCGACCAAAAACTGATAAAACACCTCAGCATTAATTCCTTCAATCATAACCACATAAAATAAATAAATCCATCATTTATATCAAATAAATATTTTATTATCATATAAATCAATAATTAATTATTCACAAATAATATTTGAGAATCACAATTATGATAAACCGGTAGTAGTTCAGAAAAGGGGCTTTCAATAAGATTTCTCCTTATCGACGCCGCAATTAGGTGACCAAACCTCTCCTAGATGCGAACTTTCTAGACATTGCCAATAATGTTATCTCGATAATATTATTCAAATAATATGAATTATTGATCGATAATGGAAAATCTTGTGCGCATTGACAACAATAATAATATAAATATCAACGCAAACAATTATTGAATCAATAAAATAAAATAATGAAGCGATAATTATGTAACAATTATTGAGTAAAGGTGCTTACTACATTTAATCAATAATTCAACAATACTCTGCAATCGGTGTCTTCGCTTGTGCAACTAACGATATTATTGTATTTTAACCACTGTGTAACCCAACAAAGTGTTAATCGGTAATAATTTACTGTGTTATTTATAAAACTCAATATTTGTCATTTCTTTCATCCAACCGTTTTCCAAGTTATGGGACTCTGAATGGTCATTTGTGGTCGTCATACGAATATTCCCAAACTAATTAAAGAATATTCCACGACCAAACGAATATTCCCCGACAAAAATGAATATTTTAATAACAACTTGTTTATTTTGCAAAAATTGCACATTTCACCCATAACCAAAGCATTATATCAAATTACCACCTTATTAATCAAGAATAATAATTAGAGGAAATTCGATTTTATTTATAAAAAGTTGGGGTCTTACATATATCTATTTAGTGTGAAAGCCACGTCTCAAAAGTCATGTCATTTTCTTCTTTTTTTTCCTTTTTTTTTAAGTCCACGTCAGATATTAGTCGAAAAGATGTAACGTTCGTGAGCTATATTTGACAGAATGACCCGATTTAACAATTTTAATTAGTTCAGTTACTTAATTTAAAAAATTAAAAATTTAATCGTGAATTCGATAAAACGTACCAATTTCGATGACCAAATCATTAATTTTGCCATTTCTTATGATAGAATGCACAAAGCATCCATTATTCAAAACAATAGTTAGTTACCCGGTATACGTAACGCATGGTAATAAGAGTTCTCTAGTAACCTTGCTGCCATACAAGCAAATTTGGGGAAAATATAGAGGACTTTTTTTTGAACGTCACATTTGAACCTTTTTTGTTATATAAAGCAAATTTGGAGAAAAAGATGTCAAAGACTTGAAGTGGCGTTTGAACCTATTTTTATTTTTTATATATATAGCAAATTAAGTGGCGTTCAAGTTTGCTTTATAAAAATATTCTGACATTTTACTTTTTTACAAATTTGTTTTATATAAAAAAAAAATTACAACGCCAAACTAAGTGGCATTCAAGTTATTTGACATATTTAAAAAGTAAACTTTATAAAAAAAAAGTTGTAATGATAAAATGTACTCGGACCTCTCAACGGCAATTGAAATGACTTTCAAGCTGACATCTGCTTTATAAATGTTCCAACATCATTTGAAATGATATTCAATTATTTTATTTTCAAATTTGCTTTTATAAAATAAAATATTATCAATTTTTTTGTCTAAAAAAAATCTACTTGAATTTTTACATTCAACCCCAGTTCTATTGGCTTTTAGCCTATTTTCGGAAAAACTGAACACAAGGGATGTAAATGATAAAATTAAACATATTTAAGGTTATTTTCAAAAAATACTCCCACAAACTTGGGTGAGGAACATTTGGTGGTGGGGCAGATTTGCAGCAGGTGCAGTGCCGGGACCAGTAGGAGGAGCACTCGGGGCAATCAGACTCTGGCCGGTATAACCTTTTTGGTTAGTGAGATTGCCACATATAAGGTGTAGAATACTGTAACTTCTTTTTGCTGATTCTTAACTGGTTGAGGGGTAGATGCACAATTGACAACACCAAAAGGGTATTTGTGTAATCCCATTCCGTTGGCTTCAAGCGTTGTAACATGCTACTTGTAACCAAGTCGTACGTTTTCCAGTCTAAATTCCGATTGTCCACACGCAATCTTCTCTTTCTTTAGAACACAAACAAAGTAAAAAAATTGCTCAAATATCAATTAGAGACGAGATTCAAATTTTCTATGATTGTAGAGCTTTTTTTCATAGCTAGATGTGGAACTATCTTTATTGATTTGCAAGTAACAGCTTCTTAACAGTTGTTTAGCCTCAAATTAAAATCAAGTAACATGATTTTCAATGTCCATAGTACTGAATTGAAAGTAAAAACAGAGCATAAAAAGGAACAAACACAAAATACCAGAATAAATGCATTTCCATTCCAACAAGAACAAATATTACAACCAAAACCATGCATTTCCATCAACTCCACAAACCATTGCATTTCATTCCATTGCTTTTCATACCAACATAATAGCTACTACTTACTGTAATTACAACCAAGAGCTAATCCATACCCCAAACAACATAAACCTAAAATCCAACACAAACCCAAATTTCCATCCAAAAAACCACGGCATTTTTCATACCATTTTTTGTTTCTTGATTACAAGACTTTTGGACAACAAAGCCCTAACCACCAAACCCATACAGGGTCCTTCCCTGCCTTTTCAGTGCATACACAACATCCATGGCAGTCACAGTTTTCCGGCGAGCATGCTCAGTGTAGGTAACAGCATCACGAATGACATTCTCAAGGAAGATCTTGAGAACCCCACGAGTCTCTTCATAGATTAAACCACTAATACGCTTCACTCCTCCCCTGCGAGCCAATCTCCTTATGGCCGGCTTCGTTATTCCCTGGATGTTATCCCTCAGTACCTTACGGTGCCGTTTTGCTCCTCCCTTTCCCAATCCCTTTCCCCCCTTTCCTCTTCCCGACATTTTTGATTACTCGAGAAATTTCACTCTCTCAATTCCTGCTAAATTAAAAGAAACAAATAACAATTACTCTTTATTAATATCACTAAACTGAATGCTTGGCTTCATTTATATATATTAGAATACTGATTTGAAGCATAGAATTATAAATTTTCGACAACATAACTAATCAACAAATCAGTCATTGAAGAAGATAATTATTTGACGAATTTTATTTTATCAAACTAAATTTATAGAGAGAGGAACAAACCTGAAACTTGAATATTAGATCTGATGGTGGAGGAGCAGATGACAAGTGAAAAGGGGAACTGAAGATGAATTTATAGGGTGAGGAACTTTTTACTTTCGGGCAGTTGGGACTTGATCCTCAACAGGTTATGAAATAGTTTTTAACCGTTGATTGATAGGTAAGGACGGTCCAGATAAGATATTCGGAAGCACACGGATCGGTGACGTGGTGATTGTGCTTTTGAATGAAAAGTTTCAAGTAATTATGTGTTGAATGTTTCGAAATGTGCGCGGCAAAATGTTCGCGGGGAATGCTAATTTCATTTGGAGAGAGAATTAATGAAAGAGTTATGCTCATTTAGTCATTTCACTCAAATTATAATTACCACAAATGTTTTCAAACCCGGATCAGCATCGAATTATTAAACGGATGGATATTTGTTCAATCATTAGCTGAACTGTTATTGAAATAATCACGTTATAAATATATAAAAATATTTATTATTAATAGTTAATTAAATTTAAAAAAAAAATATTTTTTTATGAACTAAAACATAATAAAATTGAGTTATAATATTACTAAAAATGGTTAATTTTAATAATAAAAAAATTTTGGTATAAAAAAAAAATCGATTTACCGGGACAACATAATCAATTTTACTAAATGGAAGGTCATTCGTCAACGCCGTAACTTGTTCTTCTTCAATCTAAATGATGGGATTGAGCATCAGAGTCTCTTTGATGGAGTGTTTAAGTTTTCTATTATTATTCTTCTTGTTGAATATATATGCCAAAAATATATTATTTTTAATAATTATTGCTAGTTTATGTCTCTAGTTAAAGCTGTTAGTATTGTTTGCTTTGTTTTAATTCCAACAATTTTGGCCCATACTTTTAAAAAGAAAACACAAGCCCAAACCAGTTAAGTTTGAACCCATTTTTTTTTCAATACGTCTCTATCTTCACGGCCTAATTCAAATCAGCAATACTGCGTATTACAAGGAACTAAATGCAAATCAAACATTAATTAGCATGACTAATAGGGAATTAGTTTTTTTACTAAATTTAACATTCACGTGTGGATATGTATCATGCAAGTTGTTGATCCATGTATTCCATCTCTGAATAAGTTAAAGGCTGATAGCAAATGTTGTATAGGGACAAATTTTTTTTGTCATGTCTAACTAATCAATACCTTCAATATAAAGGCATCACTTTATATCCTTTAAATTGTATAATTAGGTGAGTCAATTCACTTAATTTGAAATTATCTGGCATACAATTTAATTTTCAATAGAGTTAACTCAATTAATTTCAAATCAATTAATTAACACACCCAATTCTAATCAATTGAAATCCCATATACAATTGATATTAATAAAACCATTAATACAGAAAATAGTTTCAGATTAATTTGAAATCAATTAACCATTAATACATAACAGAAAACCATAAATTTAACTGCCTCTTCCAATCAAATGAATTTTCTTTTTCTCTGCAATCTATTAATTCAGCTGCCTCTTCCAATCCCAACGGTTTTTCTTTTTTTTTCATCTTCAAAACTTCAATCCAGAAAACACTCATTTAATATAAAGGTGATTTCAAATTTTAAAAAAAGAATCAAAATAAAAGTTGTAACACTCACTTAGTCCTATATCAAATTTTAATATATGTGCAACACTCACTTAATATAAAGGTGATTTCAAATTTTTTTAAAAAAGAATCAAAATAAAAATTGTAACACTCACTTAAAGCGTCGACCCGCAGAAATGAATAGGAGCAACAACCTCTCCCAGAACTGACACTACTACAAAGTACCAAATAGACAACGTTTAAAAAATAATATTTTTTATAAAAATATTATGATATTTTTTTTTACAATATTTTTAAACAAAACGTTATAGATATATATACAAAAACGTTATCTATTTAAAAGAACATTTTTTTTATTTTAACTAGACAACGTTTGTCTATCTAAAAAACACGGACAAAAAAAAAACACGAGGTTCCTCTCTCTTTTTCCCTTCCATTTCTCCTCAAAATCTCGCCATTTTTTAAGCTTCAGAATCGTTGAGGAGCTTGAATTCGGTTTGTTTCACGGGTTTCAAGCATGGAATTCGAGGTTTTGGTTTGAAAATTTTGGATAAATCTAGGGCTTTTATGATCATCATCAGCCGAATCGGACAAAGTTAGGGCTTCTCACATACTCGTAAAGCACCAAGGTTCTCGACGTAAGGCTTCCTGGAAGGATGCAGAAGGTCGAGTTATTAGCAACACCACTAAAGAAACTGCCGTCTCTCAGTTCAAATCCCTTCGTGAAGATATCGTTTCTGGCAAGGCTAAGTTCAAGGACGTCGCATCTCGTTACTCCGATTGCAGCTCTGCCAAGCGCGACGGTGATCTCGGTCAGTATATTTACCTCCAGTTAGGGTTTCATTGATCTGTATTTGGCTTATTTTTTATATATGAATGCTTGCGTGAGGCTGAGTTCGGCTCCGAGTCTGTGTAGATCTAGAGAAAGACTCAGAAAATTAGCGTAGTTCGGCTTTCATATTTTCTGCAGTGGTAATCATGAGCGTGACTGGCCTGGGACAGGATCCTTCTATGATACTGTAGATTCAGGTGGGGAATGTGGCGTGTTAGCTGAAACCATGTTCTATGTTCCTGCAGAAAATAGAGCAAAATTTTGGTAATGGGCCAGTTTTTGTTAAATTAATTTTACTCTAGATTTTTAGAAGAGGAATCAGTTGTAAGCTTTTTTCTTCTCATCTTTTGCATTGATCACTAAGAATGTTTTGAGTTACTTTAACCTATTTCAGAGCATTATTATGGTATACAATCAAAAGTGGTATATTTTTGTCATAGTACTTCTAAATATGTGAAGCATTGATGGCACTTGTTGGCATCCCAAATTGGAGCATGGTACAGAACTTGAAAGCTCTATTACCAATTAATTTCGTATGTAAACTCACCGCCTTTTCTTTGGAGTGCAATGTAATGTAGGGCAAAGTAACTCTTGTTAAGGTTAACAAAAGTGTTTACTAGAGATTTGTTATCGATACCTTTAGTTTACTTGTTAAAGCTGATTATTGTACTATTTAGGATTATCTGTGGCATACTTATCTGGTAGGCAATCAGCAAGTGGACAACTTTATGGAGCATACAATCAAGATGATGTTGATGCACTGCGGGCATTAGCTGAGGAACCTGGAATAATATATATATTCTTAACATATCCTTGATTTATAAATCTTAATTCATTCTCTCTCTGGATTATTCATTCAACTTTGTTCATTGTTAGATATTGTTGCTTTTCTGTTTTTATTCTGCTTGTTTCACTTCCTTAACTATATATTACTAATGAGTGGCCCAGTTGGATCCTGAATAGAGTTCCACCATCTGATGCTCCTCCAGGGATTTCGGATTTATCTGGTAGTGATTCCACCATCTCAGAGTTAGTGGCAGAGATGAAACCCAGTTACATGATGATTAATTGTCAGAGGCAATAATTATACATGACAATTTTCTTCATTATTGTTAAAATTAGGCTTCCAGATCTGATACAATTGCGAATATTATTGGAAGATCTAAACTGATTCAGTTGCAAATATTATTCATTCATATCTATCTGATTCAGTTGCGAATACATGATGATCCACATTTTTTGACTGTGCCCAGATCCACAATCTTCCAAATGTGCTTATAGCTTAAGCAAAGAATGATAATAAACTGTCCTGATGAAAGGTTGTTGTGTGTTAGGTATCACATTGCAGGAACTAAAGGCACGTTCTATGCTTGTGAACCATATGTTAACATATTTGTGGTTCATGTTACCCGTTTCTTAGGACTAGCTCCAGTTGGAAATCCTGATAAACAAGTTTTGTTAATTACTTATAAAGTTGTTGATATTCTGGGATCCAGGGAGGCTATCAATGGCCATGTAGGCGAAGTATCCCCAAAGAACAGAGGTAGGTATCTTCTTAATTGCAGGTATAGCTGCAACAGAAAAGCCCACAAGCAATGATTGTATGAGATTCGTCACTCTTTGCTCATTAACTTGGACAGGCAAGTGTTCTTCAATGTGCTTTGATGGATCAAATTTTCCCTTAGCATCCTCTCCATCTTCACGTTTCATAACAGCGTCCTTCAAGTACTCTAGCTCTTTATCGACGGTTCACTTCTATTTTCCATGTTGGCCTAAAATCATTTTTTAAATTTGTGGGTTTGGACTTTACTTTGTGGGTTTCTTGGACTTCCTCCTTCAAATGGAGTCCTCCCACAATTGTCTATGCACACCAGGAGTCTAGCAGTCCTCAGGAAGCAGGTGGGATATGTGATCTAGCTAGAGGAATTTTTCTTTAAGCTGTGTGCAATATCAAGATATGTAAATATTCTCAAAACAATTAATTGATACATGGTGTACAGTTGATATGAAAGAAAATGGTGAAGACTGTAAAAGTAGGCATGAAAATGCAGGCAAGCAACTCAGAAATCTATGGAAGGATTCATGCAGTGTTCGTTGAGATGGACAGTTCTCCAAATGTATGTTCTCGGTTCATGTAATTTTCTTATGCCTCAATAGTGAGTACAGTGACTTCTCCAGTTCATAGACCTGTTATTATTGTAAGGGTTTCAGCACGTAGTTATAAACAGTCAAATGCTTCTGATAGACCTAAACATCTAGGTGATTCAGCAGCAGCAGCTGAGACTCTGTATAATAAAATTTGCAGGTAAAAGTTCTTTAACATTATCAGTTCAGTACTCTAATTGAATTGCCTCACCAAATAAGTGTCATGTGTTGTATAAGTGGTCTTTCACTAAACAAATAGTCATTTGGGTAATTAGGTTTGAGAACTGTGGTGATTGGTATATCTTTTAATTTGATTTTCTTCTTGGCAGCTTCATGGCCTTTCTAATTTTATAATTTTTCTTATTGAATTCTTGCATCTTAGGACAATCTCTGACTCTGATTTGTACTCACTGAATAAGTTTGTTTTGTTTTGCGTCAGACCTTATGAGTTGCCTAATTCATGGGGTAATCTTAGACCTAACTGTTGATACACACATACATACATAGATAAAAGAATATATTAGATGAAAAGAGAAAATATAAACATAGGGGAAACAAGTAGTCCACCTTATAAAAGTGAAAAAATACAAACATAAAATAATAAATTTAAAAAAAACATCTCTCCTTATAAAGATCAAAAACTGTAAATTTTCTAAAACTTAATGGTCCATGTACATACAGTATATTTTATGATTAACAATCTTTATTTTTTTTCTTTGCTTTTCATTTTTTCTAATGTCTTTTTTAGGAGATTTATTTAAAGCATTAACAACACATGTAATAAGATTCATATGTTTTTTTAGGAGGAGTTACAATATAAAGGTGATATATGATAAGATTGATTTCAAAAGTGAATCTAACAAGAATATACAACTTCTATTTTAGCCTTCAAAAAAAATCAAGTGAGTAGGTAAGTGTTATTCAAATTCTTTTATTTAATAAAAACTTTCTCAGTAGTATTAAACTCTTGGTGTCTTGCTATGTATATTTGGTAGCCTAATATTTTTTGATATATTTGCCTTACACTCTTTGGTGCATTGCTTTATTTCATAGGGATGAAGAACTCAATTCCAAAGAAGCAAATTCAAAAAAAGACCACCACACCAAAGACAACTCAAATCTTTGGAAGATATGATATTGAATTTTTATGTAGTGTTTAAATTTCAGCATTTAACATGGGTTGTGTTGGGTACCAATACTCAGCCATATATAATGATGTGCAATTCTAACCTTAAATTAATGGTAACATTTTCCCTTTTTCTTTATTTTCTTTCAGTCATCAGAAAAGTTTTTTTAAGTGTTACTTGGTTATTGTTTCGCTATTTTTTAAGAGTATTAAGTTGGTAGAACCATTTAAAAGAATTATAATGATTAAGATTTTAAAACCAGTTAAAGTGATAAACATATGAATATGTATACCAATGAAGCTGATGTGGTATTCAAGTTTTATGAATATAATTTCAATAGTTTGTATGGGCCATAAGCTATTGATCATACTTCTTTTGGATGTAAGAATATTTATAATTTAAGATCAGATTATCAGTAGCCACCCAACATTTGTAAAGGTTCTTTCATCAAGTAAAAAAGTTTTCAACTCTCATCAATACAAACCATAGAGTGCATACATACTATTAAAACAGTCTTATCAACATTAAAACAGAAAGTAAACCATATGCAATCCCCATCATACATCCCATTTTCAATACAAACCATAGAGTACATACATACTACTAAAACAGTCCTACACTAAGCATAGCCAAGCCCCACGGGGCCAAGCGAAGCTTGATTGGCACACGGTGGGTCAAGTTGGAGCGGTTTTGGACAGTTTAATAGTAAACAAGAATATTTAGCATCTTAGTATAAAAACATTGAAACTACAAATGATTAGAACTATAAATTATTCAATCAAGTTTTAGTCACACCTAAAACACATAATTTATTATAAAACAATGGTTGTTATGATTAGACTTTTAAAGTTACTAAGCCAAGTTTAGGATTTTAGCGTCACAAAGAATTGCTAAACACCACGACGGAACTAACTTGACATAGCTTGAAAAAGAAATATGAACTAAAATCATAGAAGAATCTTGAGCAAAAGGTTATGTCAGACCCTATAAAAGAAAGAAATGATTGTTATAAGAACATGGATGAGATATTTGAAAAATGTATAAAAATATTTTAAATATAGAATATAAATTAAAAACACGATCACTGTGGCTATGTGATATGTGTATATGCAAGTTACATGACTCGAATACTTGGCTAATGTATTTGTGAATGGAAATATGATTGTGTAGGATTTGTGGGAACAAGTTAAGCTGAATTTTTATATTCATAGTTCACAAACAAGGCAAGTATCTAAATCTTACTCTTTATTGAGCAAATATTTTGAGATTATTCATATGTTGACAGGTTCTCTAATTTCTAAATTGTCTTTCATTATTTATGAATATTGTAAGATTGAATAATCTTTTTATTCCAATCAGCTTCAAAAGATTGGGTAAGCTATTATCTTATGCATGAGCAGGTTGCAAAGAAGTCTGAGCCATTCCTTCTGGCCAGACACAGCTATGAAATATTTCAGTTTTTTTATAGTAGTCTTGAAATATTATTGTGCCATGATTTAAGTTGTCCAGCTATATTGTTGTAGTTGGAATCTAAAACTGAGAATGAACATACCCTTAAATGGGATATTTTTATTGCACTCTAGGAGTGGTGATGTAGAACATGAAAATTGTTCTGAAAAAGATAGTATTGATCAATACAGGGCATAAAGGGCTGATCACCCTACGTGCTCGTAAGTTAAGACGGTTCATCTGATAAAATTTTTGATTGAACCTTTTCAAGAAAAGAAAAATATGTTCATGGTCTTAAAACCTCTCAGTTATTCAATGTTGTTATGATATTTCAAAAATGTGAAGGATTCAAGATTTATTGCTTTACAGATTTGATTCACTGTCAAAGCATACTTCAAAGAAAACATTTATTTCTTGTTAAGCTTTAAAGAATGCTATTACTTGCTGAGCAATTAAATGCTCATACTTGTTTTATTAAATGTTTTCAATTTGAAAAGGACTCGAAGCGTAAGTGCGGAAAAGACAAGGGAAAAGGAAAAATGGGAGAATAGTTGAAGATTGCTGTAATAGATAGTTTTCATGTTTATAAATATTAAACTACCATGTAATAAATGCTTAAAGGTTTACGTACCTAGGATTAGAAGAACTTTGATGTAATAACTTTATTAAGTTTATGTTTATTATATTCTGGAAGTTTTATATCGTGAACACTGAATAAGGGTTTCAGGTACCCGAATTTGGGGGCGTCACATACAACATACTCACAAAACATTTATTACAAAAACAAAACAACAATTATATATATATATATATATATATATATATATATAATCACAGATAAGTAAAAACCAAGTTAAAGAAATATCTAAGTTAAATAAAGGATCGAGAAACTCTTTGGGATGGTTGGATCCATAGTTATGCAAGGTAATGGTGATGATCGGAGGTAAATCACTTGATTTGAAATCGAAAAAACGAGAAACCACCCAATAGAATAGCCGCATAAATTGAAACCACCCATATGCAAATCCCTAACACGACGCTAAAATTCACACACCGACGACTTCAACAAATCGATTACGATGATGGAATTCCCCTTTATTAGTCGAAAAAAATAAAAGTCGGCGAAGGAAAATAGAAAGACAGAAAAACAGAAGACAAAAAAACAAACGGACTTGAAATATTATTACATTCAATGAATAATTATGAAAGAAAGCCAAGTGGTGCGGTCCAGTTGTCCTCAAATAAAAAAAAATAACACATAAGACTCCAAAAGTCACCAACAAAAAAGCATAAAATATTAGAACTATAAAAATTTATAACATATAACGGATAAGTATTGATGACAAAAAAAAATTCTCATTAAATATAAGACACCTATAAATACCACTATCACATAAACAAAAAATCCAATACACAAACAGTATCATACACAATACTAAATAATGGATACCAGGTAAAGTAAAACTACAACAAAAAGGCTTATCAGCGACCGCCTATCAGCGATCGTATACGGTCGCAGATGGGTATCAGCGACCGTATGCGGTCGCTGATATTAGTCGCAGGTAATCTGGTCGTTGGATGCATAGTAGCGACCAGTAATAGCGACCGAACTATTATCGACCGCAATCAGCGACCGTTTCCGTCGTTATTCTGACTCATGCTGAGTCATTTGTCAGGTGTGATGTGGCATACGTGGCAGCGACCGGTAATAATGATCATCATGCGGTCGCTAGTTTCAAAGAAGGTGACGTTGTTGATATGATGTGTCGTGATCGCATCGATCGTGATGGGTTTTTTAAATTTTTTTTTTTTTGATGTTTTATTGATTTCCCAAAAATAACCTGCTTTGTACCTGCTTTCAATCCCAACAGAGCAGTATATACAAGCATCCATATTAACATCCATCCATGATATAACTACTATATGATAAACATTGATCATCCATGAATAAACATTCATCCAACATAATACAATTATAAACATTCATCCAACACAATACAATCGATATCGTAAACATCCATATAAACCAATACAATTGTCCAAAGAATGAATCTAAAAGAGTACAAGGCTTTAAAAATCTAAAAAAAAAAAAGTCTAAAAGCGCTCTTTCATGGATCATCCAAATTAGGATCTGTAATTAACAAAGTAATAAAACATATATGTTACATGTGTTGATACTGCTACGACTTAGGAAAGCTAAACAATAGACAATGTAGTGAAACATATAAGTAAAGGCGGTGACTTAGAGACTATAAACATATAAGACAATGTAGCTAAATAATAAGCGATATATATACCGGTCGTCATTATTCTCGCAGCCGTGTTCTTTGCTTCTCACTGCTGCCGCCGCCATCGCTTCGCCAACTCATCAGACTCAGAGACTTGGATGTCCGCCCAAGATATCTGAAGAAGATCACGATCTTGACAGATCGCTCTCACACTGATCGGCAGGAGTATGATAGGTTGGATAACTTTGATGATTTGTGGTAGACTGGGGTGGCAGAGTCTGTTGTGCCACTAATGGTCGGGCGCCCTTTTTGTCCTTGGCCTTTGACATAATTTTTTCTTCACGATGGACGCCTCTCCCATAATTCGATCAATCATCAGACTGACGGGGTGCCTTCTTGAGGATAAAGCGCTTCGTTCATTAAGCCCTTATAAGTGTCCTGTCAGAAGGTGAACAATTAAATAGTTAAAAATAAATAAAAAAATACTAAAAAAGGTTGTCACAATTTATAAACAACATATTAGGTTAAAGTGAACTTATTACCGCTATCTGAACAGCCTTAGGCATACCATCACGGGTGGCCACGTACACATCCAACTAATTGATAGATCGACCTTGAGACTGAGACTCCTACAGTTCATTTTATCATATTATTATGTAAACATATGATATTTTAGCTACAAAAGATGATAGAATATAACATATGCATTACCTCGGCAAAGAATGTGTTTGCAATTGTGATATATTGCCGCCCCGACACGTGTCTTTTGCCTTCTCGTGTCGTCGATACACTGAGGATCTGTTTTGGCGGCGATCTTGCGCCTCTTGACCCAAATTTCTAAGCTCTCCATCTTTGGTCACACATCTCCGCACCTATATGGGTGCTGCGCAAGCTTTCACTAGGGGCTATGCTCATATATATACTGTTCACCTTGTCCTGGATGGTCAATCTCAAAATTGTGTAGGGCTTTTTGTCGTTCCTTGTTCAGATTATCTTTAGTTGGATGAGCGTCTTACGCTGAATATTATCTCAATAATCGATGCTCGTGCGTCGTCCCATCTATACCGCTTCTGCAAATAAAATAACAATAATAATATTAAAACTGTTATATTACTAAACAATATTATTTGATTAACTATGTATTATCTATTAGAGTGATAAAAAATATACGAAATTCAAATTTAATTTGCGCATCCTTATGGGGTAGAGGCGTGTTTCGCCCGTGTAATCATGGCGTGAAGTCGGATTACAGAAGCGTAATTGTGAAATGGACTTCACAATTTTACTATCTTGAAAATCACTACAATATACAATAATTTACATTAAAACCCTTACATTAAAATCACTACTATATTTATAACAATGGAAATATTAAACCCTTATATATACACGATGTTTAACTTACGTGCTTTCTGGAGGAGGACGGATCTGTATAATAATGCGATCATCTGGATTAGCCGGGGTCTTCGGCACATGATTAGGGCCCTGACCCAACCCGCGCTTTCGTGCTGCAGGTTCAGAAGACATCTATAAATAAAAAATTTAGGATGTTAGTATGAGTTATAAATGAAAGGTACATAAACATGTCAAGGATATAAAGAACATCAGGATATGTAATTGTATATAATACAATTAAAACTAAACATACATTTTATAGAAAAGGACAATAGGATAGGATAGTCTAGGCCACTAGGATAGTCTAGACATGTATATTTAAGTTACTTAAGGTTACTTTTAGCATCACCACACTTTATTTAATCATCTAACTCATTTTGACTTATCAAAGCTCACTTTAGGCTTGAAAAGAGAGCTTAAATTGGTTTTCTTGTTGGCTTTAGTAATGACCATGTTTGGGAATCATTACTAGCAACTATGAGCAACTTTGTATCTGCTCATAATAGTCCTTTAAGGTCAGGTACTATGAATTGTCCAAAACAGTCCATTTTTGGCTTTAAAATGTGATTTTTAACAAGTCTCATGCTCAAAATGGCTTAGACTTGGTTCCTTTAGTTTGTGTAGCTTTCTTATGTCCTATTATGACTATTGAAACTTGTGTATGGGGTCCAGGTATGGTGGTTCACTATTTTAGTGTTCGTTGTTCTATAAAGCTTATTTTCATTGATTTTAAGCAAGAATTTGCACAACACACCATGTAGACTGAACTAACTTAGGAACCATTTTTACATGGTATCTATAGGCAATGTATGTACTCCTCCTTTGTCTAACAACACACACCACACAAGTTGGCCATAACAAATTCCCTTATAGGCACAATTTTGGCTACCAAATCCCCAACAGTCTACAATAGAACACATATGGTCTTTAAGCATTCCTATAAACCTTAAATCACCATGAAAACTCATAAGCACATACTCTAGCATGTTTGAAAACTGTAAGACCCCAACTTATTAAAAATGAAATTAAATTTCCTCTATTTATTATTTTGAAATAGTAAGGGTTGATTTGTTTAATGTGGTTAGTTATGGGTAAAATGCGCAAATATTTCAAATAAACAAGTGGTTATAAAATATTTATTTTTATCAGAGAATATTCGTTTGGTCGTGGAATATTCTTACTGTCGGGAAATATTCGTATGACGGCGCAGCCTTGTGTGGGCCCCATAACAAAAAGCGATTATATGAAGAAAACTACAAATATAAGTTGTTTATAAATAACGGCGTAGTTATTCAAGATTATCTTGTTGAAATACTAAATTGGTTAAAACACAAGAAGACAATCAGTATTACACCAATTATTGATTCTTACGTAAGAAGGCTTTACTCAATAATTGTTACAATAATTCTTTATTCAATATTTTATTTTATTGATTCATAATTGCTACGTTGATATTTTATATTATTGTTGTTTCAATAATTATCTTCGCATGATATTTTCCTTTATCAAATCAATAATTCATATTATTTGAATAATATTATTAGATAGCATTATTGGCAATGTTCAGAAAATTACATCTAGCGAGAGGTTTGGTCACCTAATCATTATGACGAAGAGAGAAATCCTTATTGAAAGCCCCCTCTTCTCACAGGAGCGACACGGTTATCGATATTGTGATTACGTAATATTATTTGTGAATAATTAATTATTGATTTATATGATAAGAAAAATATTTATTTTATGTGGATATAGATGGAAAATTTTTAATGTGACAATTGTTGAAAATTGATATTTTATTTTTTAGATAAAATAATTCATTTAAAAATATTATTATATTTTAATAATATAATAATGGTGATATTTTACAATGAATGTGCGATATATGAATAAATGAGGAGGAAGAGTATTTTTGTTACAAAAAATATTTAAAATATGTTAAACATGTTTGTGGGCCCCACTTTGTGACTGAAATTGGATTATAGCCCGTAAAATCGTCCGTTTGTGGATTTTCGGTCAATTTTTGTTTGGAATTTGGAAAAACTTAAACTTACAAAGTTGTAGAGAATGGAATTTCCTATGAAAAAGACATGAGGTTCAAATTTTTTTGATAAAAGGGCTATTTGTTATGAATTGTTGAAGCTCCGAAGTTCTAAAATAATTAATTTTTGGAAGTTTTAATTGTTTTAGTTAACAAAAATATTTTTTTGTCATTTGGTGGGCTCCAATGGTGTTGTAAACATGCTGAATTCAGTTGTCAAAGAGGTGGGCTTGAATAATTTTTATAAATATATATTTTATTAAATTTTCTGCTTTGGTGTTCTAAGCATTTTCCTATAAGTATGGTGCTTAGGTTAGAATTGAAAATCACACTAGAAACTAAAGTTTTCTCTCTCTTTCTCTCTCTATATTATCGAGCGTATTCTTGTGAGTATTTTGATACTTTGAGTGTTCTTTATCTGGTGCAAGTTCCTTCAAAGACTATATCCAGATTCAAATGTAAGTATTGTCTTTTCGAGGTAAGGGATGTTATTTTTTTTTAAAATGATATTATTTCTTCTAATATCATTATGTCAAAATATTGATAGTATTTTTCTTGTGAAATTCTTGTCTTTTAGTATCAGAGTTACTATTTACGTATACGGCACTATTTACAGAAAAATTAAAATTTTTATTTTTTGTCCAAAATATCTATTATGGATACTAGCTTTGATTGTATCCATGTTTTGATCATTCTTGAATTTTGCTCCACTATAATTATTTATGAAGTATTTTTGAACTCAGATTATTTAAAGTACGAATCCTTAATATTTATTCTTTTGTTTCACTAGATTCGTTTTCTTTATAATATTTTTCATCATCCTCGATCTAAATGATGATTTCTTGAATATCTTGGCTTTGTAGTGCAAAGATTAATGATTTTTTGATGAATATCTTTGGCCTGTAGTGCAAAGATGAATATTTGATTCAAGATGAATATTGATTGATGTTACAGGGATAAAATAATGATGATTGACTTTTAAATTCATAGATTATAGTAGATTTCATTCTTTACGTAACTCATCAATGAATTATTATTTCCACTGCGAATAGTGATCTGAAACTTGTTGTCTATTGTATTTTATCAGATTTTTCCTTGTTGAAGACTAACGATAATTTGTTCTATATTATCTTAGTCATAATATTCTTTACTGGGCTAGTTGAGCTCACCCTTTTCCTTTTTGTTCCATTTTTCTTCTCAGGAGGCGAGAATGAAGCGAGTACTAGTTGGGGTATGGAATGAAGGTTTTAGAAAGTTATTTTAGTAGTCATCACCATTTTTATAAAATAATATATCAATAATTGTAATGAGGACTTATTTGAGTGTTGATATTGTCTAGAAGACAATATTTGTATTTAAACTCACAGTTTTTATGTTGTATTAATAAAGTTGTAGTTGTTTCTGTACCATGTTATTGACGACTCAGAATGGGTGTTGTATACCTATTTTGGGGGCGTCACAAAAACTGAGTTCAATCTTTTCATACCCAAAACAGCCTTAAGTGCGCATCATAGTTGTACCAATATGTTCCAAATATTAGATAAGTAAGAAAATAGAATGAGAAATCCAATAAGAGTATATGCAAAAATGAATGTGGCATAGGATTTGATTGTTATGATCGATTCACTACTCATTGTCACTCATTTGTCTTTTGAAGCAAGTTTTCTACTAGTATATATATAACCTAAAGTTTTCTACTAGTATTTATTTTTTTTACTCACTTCTCTCTCTAGCTTTTGTTTTGTTGGTGAAAAGTGAAGAAAATGAAGTAACTTGACTATTTATGTGCAATATTTTTGCTAGTTTATTAATTGGTCCCTCAACTCTTTTCTTTCTTAGTCAAGTTACTTAACAAGGATACATATATGATTCGAGGGTCCATATCTGAACACAACAAAAAACATCACATATACTCATTGCCATCACATATACACGAATGCATATATGGCCATTTGACTTATATATGAAGATTTAGACAAGTATGGATATTTTAGAAACAACTCATTATTTTGATGAACATTAATAGTGTGATTGAAGTTATGGTGCTTGTGTTTGTGTTTGTACTTTTCATTTTCTTTCTATTCTAAGCTAAGTCATACTTATAGCATACATATTAATAGTGTGTCATTTTCTTTATCTTCTCGACTGTGAATTATAGAAAAACTTCTTTGAACCTTCTTCTTGATTGAATTATGGATAAACTTAATTCCTAGTTATGTTTTATGTTATACTCATGTTCAAGTTATATGGCCATTTGACTTATATATGAAAAAAATTCGACAGAGTCTCCCCTATAATATGGACTATCCACATGCACGAGGGCATGCATACTTGATCAATTTTAGCAAAATATAATCCCAACACACAAAATATAATGTGCACAACTATAATTTAAGGCATAATTTAGGAGAATCCAATATTAGTAACAACAATAAGAAGCCCAAAAATTGTCCCAATTTCAGCAATATCAACAACAATTTATCTAATTTTCAGCAAAAATATATTCAACAGTAATGTTATATTAAAATTTTTTCTAAATTTCAGCAACTGTTATTCAGTAATAACAAATTATTCAACTTTAGATAATCTCATATTAAAACATGAAACCTAATCATGCATGTTCCCAAATTATTCTTGTGGTGTACAATGTGTGTATATATTCTTACAAAATTATACATATATGATGTATGTGTGTATATATATACATATAGGTATCAATCAACTCATAAAAGAATCTTTCTTTCTTAAATTCATTGATTATCCCAAAAGTTTCATACCCATTAGGGTTCTACCCATTTTGAATAAGACACTGTAAATTAAACTGAATTTTCAGTCAAACCCATTTGGATTTTCAGTCAAACTCAAATTAAACACAAAAAATTCAAGAAAATGGCATCTAGAAGTAGAACATCAACACATTCACATCTTCAGAAAAACAAATCATGGCCATTCAATCATGCATAACAGAAAAGTAGTTTAATTTAGGGATTAATTAAAGGGGTTATCGGCGGTGGTGAAGGTGTCGGCCGGTGATGTCGAAGGTGAAGGCGTCAACGGCAGCGGCAGTCTTCCTCCCTCCTCTCTTCTCCCCCTACTCCCTCTTCTCCCTTTTGTCAGTGTCTCCCTCGTTTTTTTTTCTTGATCGATCGAGCGAAATATTTGAAGTTCGATTAAGTTTATGAGAATCGTGACCGTGACGATGATCGCTAATTTTCAATGATGTGGACATATTAGCGATCGCCCTAGGTCATTTGACAGAGTGGTCGCCGCGCCAAAATTTCGCACCAACTTTTAAGAGGGAATTTCATATCGATGATCGATCATAATGACTACTGTCATTGATTTGAACTAATGACTAGAATCCATCTCGATCGCAGATAAGCGGTCATTATTATTATTATTATCAATGACCCGGATAGTATGGTCACGATAATTTTGGTCGCATATAGACCTTTTTCTTGTAGTGTAATTAGTTTGATTTTCTTAACTAATATATTCTTCTTATTTTGCATGTTATTTTTAAAAATTTATGTGTGTTCATTTATTTGCATATCTATACCAACAAAAAACAAAGGGCAGAATAAATGCCAAATTATTAAAATAAGCGATGATAGCAGTAGTGACAATGATCGTTATGGATATGCCAAGAATACAAGGATCGAAGAATCTATTGTTACATTACAAACAAAGATCGAAGCCATGAAAGAGAAGATTCAGAAAATTGAGCAACAACTGAATGACCTTAAATAAAATGGGTTATTGCAATAAAAGTGGAAGTAATAAAATAACAATAACAACATATTTATACATGTAATTGCTATGCCATGCAAAAAATAATCGAAAAGTTTATATGGAAAAAAATATTATTATTATGAAAAATCTTTCTCATTCTAATTTTAGAAAATTATACAATCGAAAAACAAACTAGCACGTGTATTGCACGGGCTATCAACTAGTATTATTAAAGTAATTAAATTAATTAATAATTTTATTTTTAGAGATAAATATGAAATATAGAATAGTTGGTTTAACTTTTGGAATGAGACTCTTTTTATTAATTAAAGCTGAGAGAATATATAGAATATGCACATCAAATGTTAATATTAGAGCTCTTAAAATACGACATTAATGTTTTTTTTAAAAACAACCCAATTAGGACTGCCACATAGATTTCAACATTATAGGAGCTTTAATTATGCCTCATCGCAGCATTAAGGAATTAAATTTGCTGAAATTGCGTCAAGAAAACTGATCCAATTTTCATCATAGTATTCAAGACCTTGACGATCACCAGCCATATGCAAATGGTTCCACTCATTTTGGGGTGTCTTTTCAATTTCATCGTTCCTTGCAAACCTCCCTCTAATACGCGGCCGGCTATCTGCTAATGTCTTCCTGCACACATACTGTTTTTCCAAAAGATCACCAACAGTTCATCACAAACTATATAATATACGTACTATATATTGAGATTCAATATATGTAATATAATTAATTACGTAGTGGAATATTACTTGTATTATTATGTATAATAAATTGATTATTAGACTTTATGATTTTGATTTTGTTTTATAGACTGAATAAAAGAACAGGAAGTTGCTTCGTGCATACATGTTTTTAGAGCCAAAACAATGTGTAACATTATTGTTGGGATTTACTCGTGCTTATGCGGATCCTACTAATGACTACCACGACAGGAAAGTGATGTCTATTTGAGTTTGAGATTTATTAGTTCTCCGGTCTTAAATTTTACTATATAATGTAACGGACATCATGGGTTTGAGCCCATGCATGTTATAGCAACTAGGGTTTTCTAGTTACAAAAAAAATATTAATAATCAGTGTGTGGATCATTTAAGACATCTAATGAATATATCATACAAGTAGGACTAACAAAAATTAATAAACTTAGGTATATCGTGTGAATTCTATTTAATTTTATTCTTTTTTAATTTCTTGTGATTATATATGTAATATATTTCGGTCTTAAATTCTAACAATTATTAATTAAGACCTCCATAACATTATTAATTTGTACTTAACAAAAGAAAGAAAAAGAAGCCTTAATTGTGTACTCTAATATTTCTACGAACTGTTATTATAAAACCGGACAAGAAAACATAAAGCATATCAAAACCTAATATTTAGACCAAAGGTGATAACTTATTAAGGCCTCTCCTTTGAATGTGCAATTTAATTAAAGTTGTATGTTCAAGTCTCTTTCTCAACAAAATCAAAATCAACAGACGCTAAACATGCCCACGCAAGGAGTGCAATTCTATTGTCCTATTCTCTATTTCATATATATGATGTCTCGATCTCATTATTTCTCATATATAATTGTCACATAATTAATATTATCTAATATATCATTTATTTATAATTAGTTATAATTAATTAGTAAAGATTGTGGAGAGCAATTCATATATATATGAGATGGTACAACAGACTAGTCACAGTATTGCATGTGATACTGATGAATATGCCATTGAAATACAAACAAAGTTGCAAGTAACATCTTTACTTTGAAATCATTCATCAACTTCCACTGATGGGTCATATATAGTCTTGCACAAAATATATATCCCCTTTGTTTTACTTAACCTAACTAAAACCCGTACGCAGTAACATTAATATTTTTTTTGCAAAGTAGTATCTAAGAGCTGTCATTCCTATAAAAGGTTTCTACTAATTATTTTTTGCTTACATATCCTTTAATTTTGCATTTACTTCTAAGTTATAATAAAGGTGAGAATAGAGATAAGAAAGAAGAGAAAAGATGAAGTAGCTAGAGCTAGTTTAATAATAATAATTAATGTAATATTATATTGAAATTAAATGACCTTTATCTTCTTGTTGAAATTCCTCTGGTTACGCTTGCTTCTGTACCTCTCAATTCTCTCTTTTTTCTCCTCTGGACCATATCGAGTGGCTCTAGCATTCACACCTTCAATAATGCTGCTCTCATTTGATACCGGACTTTCTGATCTATCATTGTGTTGTACCATGTTCATTCTCTGTCAAATCAACTCCAAAAGTTAATAATTATTATATATTTTAACACCTTCAATAATAATTAACAAGACTAGCCTAGCTGCTAAACGAACACCAGAATATATATATATATATATATATATATATATATATATATATATATACATATAATATATAATAACTCTCAAGTGATCGATAACTTCCAACAACTGCTGCATCTTAGATAAAAGAAATATCACTGCATGCATCAAAGTTACCGCGCTAATTAATATAATATAGTAAAGAACTAAAGACTAAATCAAGTTGAAGGGAGTCAACCCCCTATAGTCTTCTTTTACATATTCTCTTTCTTTTCCTTTTTTTTTTAATTTTTTTGTTGCAGGAGTGTATATGCTGCCTCACAACAGGGCAGAGGGCATGTGAGTAGTTCTGATATGTCACATCCCAAGAGTCACGAAACAGACTTAAATTCATAATTAATCTAAACGAAGTCATGTGTGGAATTCATCGCTGAATTAATCAACCCTACATATTCTCTTTCTCATAAAAGATGATTGAAGCATGTAAAAAAAATATTAATCTTATAAAAATATCTACGATATACTACAATACAAATTTTACCCTCAAAATTATTAAGTAGAGTACATATTTCATATATATATATAGGACAGAATGATTTATAAATAGATATATAATCCATCAAATATACCATGCACGTCCTATATCCAGCAAAAATACAAAACTTAAGCTTAAAACAAACACAAAATCTACTAGCTTTGGAGTGATTATCTATTATATAGATTTGTCATTAATTATATATGAGTTGATCAGAGCTCACATGCAAATCACCCGTGCTGAAAACCTTCCTCATGGGACTCGAGTCCGAGTCCAAGAACTCAGTGGGTTGGTGATACTGAAACACGCTAACATTCTTATGAAGCGAGTGACTGCTCAGGCTCCTTTGCATCTGAGTCGTCCCATAACTCGTGAGTGAACTCGGAGAACCGTAACTACTGCACCCACTACTAGTGTAACAAAATTCTTGCTTCATTAGAGCTGACATCGAGTCGAACTCAGTGGTAAACGAGGAGAAATTCAACGGAGTCGTCGTAACATCCGGCAATGGAAAATGGCCGGATAAATCGTTACTGCTGCCGGTGTTGTGTCCGTACATGGCGTACGGTGTGTTAATTCCGAGTTTGATGGGTTTTTGTGTGTTTTTTATGGCATAGCTAGGGAGGATGATATTATTATGAGATGCTAAGGGAATTTTTACACTACTTAAAAGAGTTTGGAGGAGGAGCTGGATGATGACGTGGACGGTGACGTAATGGTTTTGGAGAGAGAGAGAGTTGACTTTGCCTTTTCATAATTCGGAACCAAAGGACACGTTTGGCCTACAAACTAAGCACTCTGGTGAGGGAAAGATCCTGTGGGTTTTGGTTTTGGTTTTGGTTTTTGCCATAGCCACGTACTCCTCTATAACTATTTCTCCAAAAACATTACCTAACCTTATGAACTCTAGTTACAAAACATGCGATTTTAATCATTAATATTAAAATAATATTATTATCACATAATGATGATTTACATAATTTTTATATACACATATTTGTATATTTGTGGGTTTCACATGTCAGATGAGGATTCACAATATGCATAATTGTGTATGTGAACATTATATATGTCTTTTTTATGTGATAACAGCATTGTTGTTAATATTATGTATGTGGGACAAATTTCTGGGCTATGTGTCGCTCAGTGGGGCAAAATAGGTACTAGCTAGGCCAATGAATTACATTGGATTCGGAGGATCATAGGGGCAGCCTGGTAATTGTGGCACCAAACTAAATCTCTCAATTTTATTAGAAGAGAAAAAAATAATAATTGCTTTTACAACTGAACGCTCGAACAGAGAGAGTTATTTGAATTCTACTCTAAATTTGTACTCGAATTTAAATTGTATTTAAAAAAATTCTACTTCAATTTAACTCGGCTCGAATACTTAATACTCGAAATCGTTATGACTTGTATAGAATTATATTCAAATTACTCAAGAACTTCAAATTCAAGTTCAAATTCGAGTTTTTATATATATACTGACTAGCTAGCTTTATAATACATAAAATTATAAATTGAACTTATTATTTTACTTAGAAATGAGAACATAAATTTACAATTATACTTTACAAATATAAAATCACAAAAAAAGTTAAAAATAAAATTAAAAAATAATAACTAATTATCCTAATTTTATTTAATTTTGTACATATTATAAGAGAACGTATTAAGTATCTATTTGAATTTGTATCAACCGAGTATGTATAGACTCATGATAATCGATATGTAAAAACGAATATGTATTTTTTATTCGAATATTTTTTTAAAATTGCACATGCATGCGCTTATAATGTGCGCTACAAATACTAGTATATATAATTAGACATAAATTTTGATTAAGAATCGTAATTTTTTTGATTGACAAAAAGAAATTGTATTAAAATTCAAAGTCATACAAATGTGACAAATCCAAAAAATATGAATGCATATATATGGCCACAATTAAATTACATAACACCATACATTTAAATTAGAAAATTTATTTTTCCCACATCAAAACCTGATTTGAAAGCCTAGCATTTCAATCGCCTAACGTGATAAAACCTAATTCAATGATAAAAAACTAGCATTTCTCATTATTATTAATTAAACCTAATTCAACTTTAAATCAAAAAATAATTGTAATTAAGACAAACTAAAAAAAGGTAAATGCATGCGCTAATGGAGGCATGGAGCGGAGGACCGAATCTATTGTTGTTTGCCACTTCAAATAAGTAGGCAGGGGACGAGGACCACCGTCCCGACCCAAATTTTGGGGTTAGTTTTGTACTTTTGAAATAAATTAGGGTTTTAGTATTGTATTATATAAGAAGGGATCGATCTTGCACTTTTTTATTTATGATTTTTTGAGATAGTGATATTAATCTATCCCCGACGGAGGACTAACCCAACCTTTGGATACTAAGCACATACAACTTCGTTTTTTTTTATTTTTATAATTTCTCTTTATTATTATTTTCATTTGGTCGTTAATTTTCTAACCCTTATCCGAAATCATTCACCGTTCCTTTATCTCCTTTTAATCAGTTTAGTTTAATTATGGGTTACGGGAGTAAAGAAGTAAAGTATGTGATATTCTTCAAGAAAACATTAATTCAATTACTAGCTTTTTTCTAAACTTATATATATATATATATATATATATATATATATATATATATATATATATATATATATATGTAGATAAGCCCTTTCCATTACAGTTTGTAAAAGGTGTTTCATATTAATTTAAATTTTTTGAACCAAGTAATTGGAGTCATTTAGACATAATTTAGTGGTCAAGGAATGGACCTCGCTCTAGCAAATAGCATGCACGGACCTTTTTAATGTGGTCCTATTCCTATATATGTACCATCGACCCCTTTGCAGTTACACAAAATCTGCATCAACTGACATTCGTACCCAACTTGCATTTGACAGGAGATAAAAAAATACCCCACCACTAATTAGTTTCAGAGTAATAGATCAAGAGAGAGAGAGAGAATAAAGGGGCATAATTTAATAGATGCCCCTGCATATGCGTGTAGCTTATAAATTATAAGGTTAGGGATGATTTTATTTAGGTTAAGCATCATTATTACAATAACAAAAGATCGATGGTTTGATCGAGAAACTGAGATTCCAAATTTGAAAGTGAAGATTTCTATATTTTCTGAACTGTATCATGTCATGTTGACTATGACAGTCAAATTGAGTCCAAGAATTATTAATTACTATCATAAAGAAGAGCCGTGCATGTGAGATATTGTTATATATATGTGTCTCAAATTTTTATTTGGGATCCGACTTTTAACATATATAACTTTAATTATTTTATACAGCAACCCTAAAGAAATGAAAAAACAAAGGTTAAGTGAGTGTAGCAAGCTTTCGTTAATTATGGATCTATTATGTTATTTGCACCCGTTATGTTTTTAAACATGTTATATGTATTTTATTATAGCTAGGGTTTGAATATTTTTGTTAGTTAATTTTAGCTACTTTCAAAGAGAGATTATTGCTTGTATTTCTTAATTCAAACATTAATATAACACATTAATATAGTAATATCTTCTGCATGCATACAGCTTCTCGCTAGTAATTTTTCAAGATTTGCTCGTAAATATTTTTATGTTTTTGTCTCTAATTTTTGTGTTTGTCATAATTTGTTTAACAAAGAGCATGAGCCCATGCAGCGACTGTGAGAGGTGGATAGCTCATGCACAGAGCTCGACGTACGTGCATGGCGATAATATTATTAATTCTAACTATAATTTTCTTTTGAAAGACACAATTTGCTGGGAGCTTGGAATAGAAATCAGGGAGGAGTCAACTCTTATTGTAATTTTCCAATCAGAATCCTACTGAAATCTAAGAAATATATGTACTCAAAATCTTATTTGACTATGTATATGTATATATTCTTTGAAATTAAAAATGAATATATGCATAACCATGAGGCAATGCATGGCCGCATGGGGACCCCTAAAGCATCTTCTGCCTGTCAATTACTGTAGGTCCTGAGAATCATGTATATCACTTCATGGAAGTACTGTACCTATCTGTTCTCAAGAAACTCAAACTCATGGAATGGAATGATTAAGTTTTTAGACTTTCTCTACATATTGATGCACAAAAAGTAACTAACAGAAAAAAAAAGTATTTGACGTTTCGTTCATTGGTTGGTTTATGTAAACCAAGGAGGATGAGGATCGAAGCAATAATGTTATTATCACATAAAAGTATCGCTCACAAATTGCATGGATGACACTCATGAATTTATTGTTGAAGTAAGCGAACTATGTCAACAACAAATTCATGAGTGTCATACCATTCAGTATGTGAGTATTATGTGATACTTTTATGTGATAGTAATATTATTTAAGACGGTGAATACCAAAATTTATGCATGAAATCTTTGACAATAATTAATGGTTTTTAATAATTAAGTTGTCACTCATATATATATATATATATATATATATATATATAATTGCAACAATGTTTACATAAACAGTACACCAATCTGCTAAAAAGTTGATGTACTATGTCTCTTAAGGAATAATTAATTCTACTCGACACCCTAAATATAATTTACCTGCAAATAGTATACCCATTTAAAGATTCTTACAATATCTACGAGCTTCTTTCATAAGTTCACATGAGAAATAAAGTGATTTTTCCATGCAATTCAAAATGGACAATTCATTTGTACAATCCTGCGTAAATAATTTAAGTTGTATTTGTATAACTCAAAGTTGTAATTGTATAATTCTTCTGAGCCTATATCTACTGATTGCTGGAATTTAATTACCTGCACTAGCATTCTGAGACATATATATAGTGGCTTTTGGGATTTGTATTTAGTTTAAAATATTTTATATGCATCCTGATTATTATATATATTGGTAGAAAAAAAAGGAGAAAACATGCAAAAAAGTAGGTATACATAGGGCATGCAGAATAATGATTGCCTATATATCCTACTACAAGGGAATGATGCTTTCTTTCTGAAGTGGAACATGGTAAAACAATAACCGCAACAACGGAAACAATAAATATATACCGACAGAAAAATTGGAGCAGAAAAATAAAATAAATTTATTTTTGCGAATAAATAAATTATATTATCTATTAATTTACAGAAATAAATTTATTTGGTTCCTTCGGTCCAATTTTTCTGTCTACACAGAAGTACTCCAATGGAAATGATTCATGAGAAGAGTAAGCTTACAAGAACTTATAATGCAGATAATGGAAATTTGGCTTGTGATCCCCAATGCCTACTGGCTTGTGCTTTCGACCGAATTTTTGGGGCCAATAAGCTTGAAAATATAAACAGTTCATCCATAAGAAAATGATCAGTGATTTAAGTGATGAGTTGTGGCATGTGGTTCACATGTTACTAATTTTTATTTATTTATTTATTTATGTGGATAAAAAACTTATTTCATCATATGCGTTGGATTAATGATGTGGACAAGAAAATCGTGCCTTGTCGGTTAGGGTTTCGTGTTAGCTGAGGAGGAGAGAAATCCACAAAGAGCATGAAATTGATTGGTTGATTGAAGAGGGGAGAACGACAGGTGGGCGATTATTCCAATGACGTGTGACAGAACTCCTAGAATCCGGGAACCGTGTTAGGGAAGTAGAGATTTCAAGAGCCTTCTTGATCCTCCGTTATTGAGAGAATGTCTAAACCCCTTTTTAGTGCTTTTAGGTAGAATCTCTGAGCCTTTAAGTCACCAAAAAGGATCCTTTGATCTTGCAAGAGTCTAAGTCTTGAGTATCGAGAGAAATCCCCTTCCTAATGGAATGGAAGGGGTATTTATAGGGTTTTCTGAAAAGTAGTCATGTGCGAAGCATATGCTTTCAGAAAAATTTCAGAAATGCCCTTTAGTCATTAGAATAATGCCTATATTGTCCTGTCCTTCTAGCCACCAATCCAATCCCTCAATCAATTCCCAAATCGAGTCGCCTCCACGAGTCTTCTGCATCAGGACACGTGGAGGCTTCTCCCGGGTCTAGCACATTTATTTCTAATTTTTTTGTCTTCATTCCATTAGGTTATGCGAACCTTAATTTGCACATTTAATGAGGCCGTGGAACCCTAATTGCGCATTTAATTCAATCAAGTCATGTGAATCCTAATTTTATACTTGGGCTCACATTTGCCCCCTGCGCGAAAGTCTTATTTTCAAATAGATGACCGTGCAAAAAAACTGCAAGCCTTTGAACGATTTTGCGGGACATCACTTTATAGGTACAAGAGGGAACCCCTAGGAAGCCAAACCCTTAGAGTTAAACCCTAGGAAGGCGAGACCTAGCGAGGCTCTTCCTTGGACATATTAAAAAATCTTCTGAAATCTTTCTGTATCTTGCCCAATATTTATTTCCTGGAAACAAAATCAAGATAAATTAAATTATATATTAACAAATAAAATCTTATTTTATTTTTGAAAATCAAATCCTTTCAAAGATTTTGGAAATAAAATCAAAACATTCCTATTAAAAAAAATAGGATATTTGTTTTAATAATAAAAATAATTTATTTTTATATCATTATATCATTCCCTGCTATCACGATTAGGATTTCATCGTTCATTGTTACAGAAGAATGCATGCTTTTCATTTTTTTCAAATCTAACATTAATTTTTATTTCCAAAATAAAATCAAATCTTAATTTTAATTTGGAAATAAAATCAAAGCTTTCTTTATTTTGGAAATAAAATAAATCTTTCTTTATTTGAAAGCAAAAGATTTTTTATATTATATATATATTTTTATTATTTTCTTTCTCATATATATATATATATATATATATATATATATGTATGTATGTATACATATGTATATCTATTTTCGAAAATTATCCCTTGTTGGGGAATAAAATTAAATCTTCTTTATATTTAGCAAATAATATTTTTAATATATTTCTATTTAAAAGCAAGATTAGATCCACTTATCTTTGGGAAAACCGCTCAAATCTTTCCTTAATAGGAACATGATAAACGTCTCTTCTTCTTCTTCTTCTTCTTTCTTTTGTAAGTAGACTTTGAGGGCTATATGCATATTCCTCTGAAGTTCTTTGTTTTCTTCACCCTTGTTTTGCAAATTTGACGCAACATTTCCTCGCTCAATTGTCGCGCTACGAAGGCTCGTCGTGTAGGGTAATTGTAGCCTTTCTTTTGTCTTCCGAGCCCCATCACCTTGATTATATCTTGGTTTTTTTCCTCGGAATTCATTAGAAAAAAGGATATATCTTCGCGGCGAAGGACCATTCATCCCAAGTAATTGATTGGTAGAGCAACAAGACCTCAAAGGTACGAAGGGGGAAAGGAACACCCCCTAGGGGGGCCGAACCCTACATTTTTTTTAAAGGGTGAAGGAACACCCCTAGGGGGGCGAACCCTAGGGGGCCGAACCCTACTCAATTTTTTTTAAAGGACAAAACCACCCCTTTTTGACCGAACCCTAGGGGGCGAACCCTAGGAGGGCGAACCCTACTCAATTTTTTTTAAGGGACAAAACCACCACTTTTTGACCGAACCCTAGTGGGCGAACCCTAGGAGGGCGAACCCTAGGGGGTCGAACCCTACTCAATTTTTTTGACGGAACCCTAGGGGGCGAACCCTAGGAGGGCGAACCCTAGGGGATGATCAATGTTTAGGCAAAAAAATGAAGTTTGGGAGGTGCAGTTACTATTTGGATCGTAACTTTTGATCCGTTTGGAGTTACGGGGCCCGTAATATATCAAAACGAAGCTAGCATTTTTTTTAAAGGGACAAAACCACCCCTTTTTGACCGAACCCTAGGGGGCGAACCCTAGGGGGTCGAACCCTACTCAATTTTTTTAAAGGACAAAACCACCCATTTTTGACCGAACCTTAGGGGGCGAACCCTAGGGGGTGAATCCTAGGAGATGATCAATGTTTAGGTGAAAAAAATGAAGTTTGGGAGGTGCAGTTACTATTTGGATCGTATTATTTGGTGCGAACCCTACTCAATTTTTTTTAAGGGACAAAACCACCCTTTTTTGACCGAACCTTAGGGGGCGAACCCTAGGGGGCGAATCCTAGGGGATGATCAATGTTTAGGTGAAAAAAATGAAGTTTGGGAGGTGCAGTTACTATTTGGATCGTATTATTTGGTGCGAACCCTAGGGGGTCGAACCCTACTCAATTTTTTTTAAGGGACAAAACCAAACCTTTTTAATCGAATCCTAGGGGGCGAACCCTCGGAGGACGAACCCTAGGGGGCGAATCCTAGGGGATGATCAATGTTTAGGCGAAAAAATGAAGTTTGGGAGGTGCAGTTACTATTTGGATCGTAACTTTTGATCCGTTTGGAGTTACGGGGCCCGTAATATATCAAAACGAAGCTAGCGATGAGCCCTACAAAAGTCATCGCCTTCGGCCATGTCATATGTTGTTATAAGTCCAAAAAAGGCTCTGAAGGATGCCTTTTGGCCGTCCGAAGTTTTTTTCGAAAACTTTCAAAAAATAATTGTGATTCCTAACTCTTTCTGACATTGTTTCTTCTTCTTTTCAGGTGTTTTGAAGCTTAAATCTCAGACTTTCCTCTTTGCCATGATGAGCACTTCAAGTTCAAATGCCTCATTTCTTTGCTCTTTAGATCCCTTATGCTGAATTCTTTTTTCTTACAGGCCCTCCCTGTTGAAAATTTTGCAGACTTGGGAACAATCAAGGAGGCCCCGTTTCTCAATGATTGGGGAAGGGCTCCCCTCTTTTGGTCTTTCTGACGTCTTTTGAGAGTGAGTCTAGACTTATGATCGTACAACACTTCCTCTGTCAGAGGAAATGCTTGTTTCTATATACAATGGCTTGTGGAGGTTGGGATGACTTTCCCCATTAATTCCTATTGCATTCCCTGCATATGCATAGAGAAACAAGAATATCCTTGCAGTCCCCTTCGCTTCATGTCTGATTCATCTGGTCGCCTTCAAGGATAACAGGATTGGACTGATGAGATCCTTGGAAACACTGAGTACGTGGATATACTCAAGAGTGCGGGCATCTTTTGTTGTGTTCAACTATGCAGAGACCTATGTATCCAATAGAACCATCACGCCCTTACTGTATTGATCTCATGATGGTGCTCCTCTACTTACACATTCGTCACTGCCTAGGGGAATATGCACCTCTACTCTGGAGGACGTCTATGTCATCTACCAATCTACTAGTAAGCATTTGCCCCCTGCACGTGAGTCGCGCCTTTGGTGAGATGAGCGCGCAAAATATTGTAAGTATTGAAGTCTTGATTCCAGTGTCTAAACACTTCGAGGGGCTTGATGTTTTGCAAGCCTCGAAAACAAAAATCCTAGAGTCAAGAAGTCATTGAGAACCAAGAATTCCGTGAAGGCCTGAAAGCCTTGAAGGCCTAATAGCTTTGAAGGCATAATATCCTTGAAGACCTGCTGATAACCTCAAAGGCTTGCTGATAACCTCAAAGACCTGTTGGTAGCCTCAAGACTCATTGATAGCCTCGATGACTCATTGATAGCCTCGAAGGCCTGATAGCCACGAAGACCAAGCTTTAGGTATTCCTCTATCTTCAATTCGACTGGTCATGGCCTTTAGATCATGAACTTTCGTAGTTTTTTTTTAATTTCCTGTATCAGAAAATTATGTACATATATTTCATACAAACTAACACTTGAAGCAATTTCATAAATTTGAAGAAATAAATCAAGTATAAGTGAAAGTTTGACAAATTTATTGATAATCAAATTCTTTTTAATGAAAATCATAACGTTTCATATAATAAATCTTGCTTTTATAGGCGAAAGCATAACGTTTACAACTTTTAGAGATAAAGTGTAACTTTTTTGCGGTTGAGGGCTTATACTCAGGCGCCACATTCACTTTTGATGATAAAGTGTAACACTCGAGTGCCTCGTCACTTGGGTCGTCCAATTTCTTGGCAAGTGCAGTCTACGAGGACTTGAAATCGGGTGCCTCGTCACTTGGTCGTCCAATTTCTTGGCAAATCTGATCTACGAGGACTTGACCACCATTTAGAGTGGACCACCATCTTGGGTGGATTTTTTTTTTTTTAATTAAATCGATTCTTGTGCCTCCTCCTTGGTCACCCAATTACTTGGCAAGGGATATTCCTGAGGACTTAAACCACTATTTTTGGTGGACCACCATCTTGGGTGGATTTTTAATTCATTTGTAGTTCAGAGTTTTTTCGATGGTAGAACCAGTATTTGGGTTCTTGACTTTCGGATCGCCTTCCATGGGTGATAGCATTGCACGCTTTCTTTCCTAGTTCAATCTCTCCTATTGCTAATTTTCTCATGGTATATCCTCCGCAGACTATAACAGTCTATAGTGGAATGTCCTGCATATTTGTGGTACACACAGAAGTCCGGCCTTCTTTTCATCTCTTCCGTTACAACCAATCGAGGCCTTGGAGGCTTCACTACTCCGTGCTTGACCCATTGTTCGTACAGGCTCCTGAACGCCTTTTCGCTGCATGTGATAGCCTCCAGAACTGGCATTCTGATATACTCGTCCCCGTGCTTTTCTCTGCTTCGTTCAAATTTCTCATTCTTCCCCCTCTTGCCCCCTTGTGGTTTTGACTGAGAATCCACCAAAGCCACAATTGCTGTCTTCTTGCTCTTCCATGTATCCATCGCATGACTGGTGGGAAATGTCATGATTCTCCCCAAGTCTTGTGCAAAAGATGAGAGAGTTACGAAGGAATCACAAGCCTTGGTGATGAGGTGGGGCTTGAAGGCATCTAAGGCACCATTGTTGCAAATGCTAACTAAGTTCTTTTCTTTAATCGGCTCTGCGCACTTTTGTGCCTGGGCCCTGAACCTGTCCACATAATCTGATAGCTCCTCATTCGGCTTTTGCTTGATCCTCATGAGCTCTACAATGGTAACCTATTTTTGCACATAAAAAAATTTCTTAAAAAAATTACAATTTTAGGTCATCCCAATCATGGACTGACCCCTTCTCCAAATTTTAGTACCAACTGAAGGCACTATCCGTTAAAGTCTTGTTGAATTCCCGCATCAACAAGTTGTGGTTGTTCACTTCATCATATCCGAGCCATGGAGACATCGACTCTACGAACTTGGCAGTATGTTCCCTGGCATTTCGTTTCTCCCCGTTGTATTTTGGAAACTGCGGGGGATGCTCAATATACCCTGTTGGGTAAGGTAGCCTCCGAATGTGTACAGGGTAAGGAGGAGTAAAGTCCAACTCCGAGGGACGAGATGTCTGTCTGCGAAGTTGATTGATCACGTCGATCATATCATCCTTCGTCACGTACTGGCTCGTGGCATGAACTCTCTGGGGTGTTGTGATATACTGCTGTATCGGTGGTGTGTATGGTAGAGAGATTGGTTGATGCACACTTGCATCATGAAAAACCCGATCTTGGTGGCGGTTCTTTGGCTCACTCCATTGGACATTTCCTGGATTGGTTGGCATTTGCACCTGTAAAATTGATGGGAGAGCAGTTGGGATGATGTTTGTCTGAGGTTGGCTTGCTTCCCACCTAGGTTGTGGCACGTCACCACTGTTCTGGGCCTCCAAGTTGATTGTTGGAACCGATTAACTTTTCGTCGATGGAGGTACAATCTGGTTCTCTTTGTTGTTGCTACCATTATTGTTGCCTTCCACTCCTGCTTGTTCCCCATACGAACTTCCTCGAAACATGGCCTTGAAAGTGGGAATCTGCATCAACTGCTGGCAAAAATTCCCCATCTCCTCTTGCTTTTTCTGCATTTCCAGCATCATGGCCATCATCATCCCTTGCCCTTCTCGTGCTTCCTTCAATGCCTTGAGCATCTCCAGTTGCACAACATTCGTCTGGTCTTCACCTGCATCCTCGCTTTGCCTTCCTGCGCTTGTTTGTTGTTGATTGGCCATATGTGGTAAACTAGTGATGTTGAACTCCCTTCTGAAGTTTCTTCAATAAGTGGTTGGTCAAAATCCAGGTTTGCGCCTTGGAAAGCTTGAGTGGCTTGCCTTGGAACTGGATCCGGTGACGTAATGCTATTCGTTGGTAAAGCAGCTCTTCCTGTAATTCTCCCACTTCGAGTCGTGGGCATACCCTTCACGAATTCTACACCTCCCCAGCAGAGTCGCCAATTAAATATGGGCAAGGAAATTGTGCCTTGCCGGTTAGAGTTTCGTGTTGGCTGAGGAGGAGAGAAATTCACAAAGAGCACAAAATTGATTGGTTGATTGAAGAGGGGAGAACGACAGGTGGGCGATTATTCCAATGACGCGTGACAGAACTCCTAGAATCTGGGAACCGTGTTAGGGTAGTAGGGATTTCAAGAGCCTTCTTGATCCTTCGTTGTTGAGAGAATGTCTAAACCCCTTTTTAGTGCTTTTAGGTGGAATCTCTGAGCCTTTAAGTCACCAAAAAGGGTCATTTGATCTTCCAAGAGTCTAAGTCTTGAGTATCCAGAGAAGTCCCCTTCCCAATGGAATGGAAGGGGTATTTATAGGGTTTTCTGGAAAGTAGTCATGTGCGAGGCACATGCTTTCAGGAAAATTCCAGAAATACCCTTTAGTCATTAGAATAATGCCCATATTGCTCTGTCCTTCTAGTCACTAATCGAATCCCTCAATCAATTCCCAAATCGAGTCACCTCCACGAGTCTTCTGCCTCGGGACACGTGGAGGCTTCTCCCGGGTCTAGCACATTTATTTATGACTTTTTCGTTTTCATTCCATTAGGTATGCGAACCCTAATTTGCATATTTAATGAGGCTGTAGAACTCTAATTGTGCATTTAATTCAATTAGGTCATGTGAATCTTAATTTTACACTTGAGCCCACAAATGACTATAACGTAATCAAGGGGTACATAAATTGCGCTCTAGGACGAATTTAGAATATTGAAATGTAAAAATATTATTTTGAATACAAAAGTTCCAATACACAGTTCATTAAGTTAATTATAAGATTAATATGTCAACTCTTACTTTGTACATAACGTTCACTATATATAATCATATCAGATTTGGACTATAGCTTATGATAATTATTATTCTTGATGGACATGGAATCTTTTTTAAAAAACTCACTAAAGACTTCAACGTCGAGGAATTATTAACCACATGCATGTTAACAAAACTAAATGAATATATAGTAATTAATTAACAAGTCTTAGTGGCTACTTTCTACTAGTAGTAAAACATAATAGACTTGAAATGGCTTAATATTCTCCTTCTTTTGGCTATATAAGTCAATGGGGTCACCAATTGTGATTGGTATGGGTTGTACTTAATTAGAAAGAAAATTGAACTATCTAAAGATCATATTGAAAGTCGACGGAGAAAGAGCTACTACTATTTCTTGCTTTCTTTTCTTGTTCATCTACTGATTTTGAACCGATTGAAAATGCAAACTTTTCATCTTATACCTCATCAAGTAATAAACACCCCCACTTCAGACATTATTTTGGATATTTTTTACAAATTTATACATGCTAGCTAGGGATATTAAATGAGTTTACTACTTGTGCAGTTTTTTTTTTCTCTTTGGAACATCCAAGTATGATGATTGAAATCAGTGATATATAGTCATGAAGGTATACCTTTAAGATCTTAATTTGTGTGTCCCTTTGGGTTTTTCCCATGCAATAGTTTGTTAGTTACTTAAGGATCGATCAAACACTCAAGATTGATAGTGCACTATCTGAAGATGGGGGATCACAAATTGTGATTGTAATGGGTTGTATTTAGAAAAATTAAAGTACTGCACTGTCTGAAGATGAAGTCAATGGAGAAATTAAGAGTTACTTTTTCTTGCTTTCTTTTTCTACTTATTTTGAACTGATTGAAAAATGCCAACCTTTCATATATCGTATCCCACGAGCAGAACCAACAGGGCAACCGCTCAGGGTCCACAGTTGAGAGGGGCCCAAATTTTTATAAACTTATGTATTTATGTGTATATAAAAAAATAAAATAATAAAAAGATTAGCGATATTATGTATTGAAAATGATATGTTAGAAAACATTAAATATGATGGTATAATTGATGAGTTTGCATCTAAAAGTGTAACAAGAAGACATTTTAAATGATGTTTTGTGGTTTAGATTTCATTGGGCAAAACTAAAGAAATACCCACTGTAGTTGGTAGGTTTTACTGATTACACAATTGAACTTTTAATTTTTTAAATTATACCACTAAACTAATTATTATTTTGAAATTGGGTCATTCCGTTAAAAAAATAAACGGACGTTAATTTTTTATCTACAAAACTAATGAATTACTCACTGTAGTTTGCACATTTTAGTGATTACACCATTGAACTTTTAATTTTTCAAATTACCCCATTAAACTAATTAAAAATAATTATTTTAAATATTTTTAAAAATAATTATTATTTTAAGTAAAAAATATTAGAAACTTTTTTTTTCTACATACAATGAGTGGAGTTTCATAAAATATAAATTCAAAAAAATTAAAGTGATTTTAAATTAAATTAATGTCTACTTAATTTTTTAACAGAATGACCCATTCTTAGTATTATAATTTTTTTAAAAAAAATTAAAATAGAAATTAAAATAAAAAGCAGAGAAAATAAATAAAAAAACTGATTCAATTTTTTTAAAAGCTAAATTAATAATTTTATAAATAAAAATTATTTTCAAGAAAAAAAATTGGAAAATTCTTCATATTTTAAAAAATGAGTAAAATTTTATAAAATATAGATTAAAAAAAAAAACTTTATTCTCAAAAGAAAAAAAAATTTAAATCAGTAAGGTTTCATAAAACTTTAATTTTTTTAAATCTATATTTTATGAAACTTTACTCATTTTATGGAAAAATTAAAGTTTCTAATATTTTTTTTATTGAAAATAATAATAATTTTTAAAAATATTTAAAATAATCATTTTTTAATGGGTAAAGTTCAGATGACCACCTGGGGTTTGGGCGCTTTCCCACTTAACCACTTGTAGTCAGTAAAGCTACATTTAAACTCCCGATTTTTTGAGTTGATGTGAAAACGTCACATTTTCCATCCAACTTAACTGTGCCTATATGTCAGACGCCAAAAGCGCGTGAGAAGGACGGTAACGGTAAAAAAAAAAGGTAATAAATGTCTAAAATATCCTCTTCTTCCTCATTCTGTACGAGAGAGAGAGAGAGACGAACATAGTATTTGATCTGATTTTATTGGTAGAAACGAAGTTTCTGGCGCCAGGATTTCGGTTTCACCCAACTGATGAGGAACTTGTTCGGTATTATTTGACACGTAAGGCTTATGGGAAGCCCTTTAGATTTTAAGTTGTTTCTGAGCCTTGGGAACTTGAAGGTAAATCCCTGTTTCTGTTTCTGTATTTTGTGTGCGTATATGTATATACACATCTATATACCCTTGGGGTTTCAAGATACCCCTTTTGATTTTGTTGAGTTAGATCATGAATTTTATGTTTGTTTCGCTGATTTTTAGATTTTTTGTACGAACATTTTATTTTGTTGAATTGGGTTACTTGTACAAACTTAATCGGAGGTTGCGAAAATTTAGATTTTTTGGGTTAAAGTTTAGATTTTTACAATTAATCGGAGGTTGCGAAAATTGGGTTGTGATTTTTTTTTTTGGAAAACGAGAAAGGGAAAGAGATGTGGGGATTTGGGGGAAGATGTTACTGGGGAAGAAAAGAGAGAGGGAAGAAATTAGAAGGGATAGTGGTATTTGACACATATCGTAAGAGAAGGGACCTTCAAAAACAGAGATCTGAACTTACCCATATGAGAATAAGTTGAAATGCTTTGCTCAAATCTGTAGATACCCAAAAATGGAACAGAGTTTGAAATCAGATCTAGTGGGTTTTATACTCTGTTTTATCTAGAGAAGGCTCTTCCCTTGATTGCTTTGGCCAATTATATTGCTTATAGGGATAATTAACGTGTAATTTGGGGGAATTGATTCTTCTATTATTTTTTTGGTTCACACTACTACTACTACTACTACACTACTACTACCACACCACCACCACCACCACCACCACCACCACCACCACCACCACCACCACCACCACTACTACTACGTTATGCTCTTTTATATCAATAGTCAAAAGGTATTTTGAAGGTCACCCTTCACCCTTGTTTGGAAGGGGTAAGCTAGATGATACTTTACTTGTATGTTGCTGCTGGTAGGGAATTAATTGTTTATGTATAGGCTCTCGTTTCACATATAGTTGAGAAATTCAAATATTAGCTTACATCGTTTTTACATAGGAATGGATCGATACTTTAGAGTCTGAGTATATAACAAGTTTTTTCTCTGTGCTAGTCTGAGTATTTCAAACCGAGTAGACATACTGAGACTTATTTCAAGTTTTTTCTCTCTGTCTTTAGTCTGAGTATGTAATAAAGACACTGTCTCCCTCTAATTAAATTGGCCATTTTTTAACAAGCATGCTTTAAAGAAAAAAGACAAAAAAGAGTGTCAGTCAATTCTATAAGAAATGAGTGTTTTTAAGTGAGGGTAATTAAGTCTTTTGTCGACTCAACTAACGGAGTTAAGACGGAAAACATTTTTTCACTTCAAATCAAAAAGTCGAGAGTTTAAATGTAACTTTACTGACTATAGGTGGTTAAGTGGGAAAGCGCTAAAACCCCAGGTGGTGATCTAAACTTAACCCTTTTTTAATTAGTTTAATGGGGTAATCTGAAAAATTAAAAGTTTAATAATGTAATCAGTAAAACGTGTCAACTACAGTAGGTAATTTATTAGTTTTGTAGATAAAAAATTAAAGTCCGTTTATTTTTTTTAACGGAATAACCCAATTTCAAAATAATAATTAGTTTAGTGGGGTAATTTGAAAAATTAAAAGTTCAATTGTGTAATCAGTAAAACTTGCCAACTATAGTGTGTATTTCATTACTTTAATTGATTTCATTAATATTTTTATTTTGTAGGTACATGTGATGATTCTTTGTTTCGATGACATTTTAAAGTGTTTTTTCTTATCTCTTGTAAATTCTTATAATTTTAATAAAATTAATTAGTTGATAATTTTTTTATTTTTTTATTTAGTTTGTATAAAGGGGCACACTTGAGAAAATTTTTCCTGAGCCTTAGAAAACCCAAGATCGACTCTGCCCACGAGTACGTACTAAACACCTCCAGTGCTAAGACATTATTTGAATTTAATTTTTCTAAGAATTTATACATGCTATGGGATTTTAAATAAGTTCATATATTAAAATCAATGATAATTCTTTTAAGATCTTAATATAGCGTTTCAGGTGCCCCAGCAGGTTTTGTCTATGCAAGCTGTTACTAAAGGATCAAACACCATACTGATCTCAAGATATATTTAGGTTGTGCATTATATGCAATACCTAAACATAAGCATGAACAACAAGAAATGGATCGACCTAGAGAGTTAGAGGTCATGTTAGAACCGTAGCTTCGTAGAGTCATAATCGAAAAATAATCAAAAATCATGACACGGGTAATCCCTGTCTTTAAGCTTTTTATCGCCCTCACCATGAATGGAGTCGAATATTTCTTTGTAATAGTTATATGTTTATAGAAAAAATTAACTGAAATAAGAGAGAATTTCATGTGCAAGTTTTCTTCTTCTCATGTAAGTATATTCCATTCCTCATATATGTATATCTCTTCATATATCTACACACACACACACACACACACACACATATATATATAATAATATTTATAAGATCCCGAATTTTATGAAATGAAAGTATTCAATTTTCTTATAATTATTATTTCATTTAGTAAATGGTTAATTTGATAAAAGGATTAAAGCTAAGGGTGATATGTGAAAATTTTGCAAAGTAAAGCAAGTTGTTATAAAATATTCGTTCGGTCAGGGAATATTCTTTTTGTCGGGGAATATTTGTACGACGACACAATCATTGGTGGATCCCACAACAGAATTATTGTCGGATTGAGAAAATGACAAAAATATCTATTATATAATTAAATAACAAACGTAGTTATTATTTATTAACTTTGTTGGAATACGGTGGTTAAAATACGATGTCTGGCGTTGTCAGACAAAAGATAGACAAGGTATTGCACAAAGATTTTCGAATTATTGATTCTTACGTAAGAAGACCTTTACTCAATAATTGTTACGGTAATTCTTGTTCAATATTTTATTTTATTGATTCAATAATTGTTGCGTTGATATTTTATATTATTGTTGTTTCAATAATTGTCACTGCACAGTATTTCCCATTATCAAATCAAAAATTTATATTATTTAAATAATATTATTAGATAGCATTATTGACAATGTCTAGAAAGTTCTATCAAGGAGAGGTTTGGTCACCTAATTGCGCGCTAATAAGGAGAAATCCTTATCGGAAAGCCCCCTCTTTCTTGGGAACGGCCTGGTTGTCATTATTGTGATTTTGTAATATTATTTGTGAATAATTAATTATTGATTTATATGATAAGGCAATATTTATTTTATGTGGACATAAATGATGGATAGAAAAATATTTATTTTATGTGGTTATAAATGAAAGAATTAATGTTGAGGTATTTTATCAGTATTTTGTTGGATTGGAGGTATTAAAAAAATCAAATCGGTGTTCTTAAAGCTTTATTGTGTGAGTTATAATTTTGATTCGACCGTTGGATCGTTGTGAATTTTGAATATGTTATACATATATAAGTTAAGTATATGTCCACAAATTTTGAACCGTTAAAAATTAGCGTATGATTTGTTATGAATTTTAAGAGGTGTTGAAAATCATCCGTTTGTGGATTTCGGATATTTTCTGTTTAGAATTTGGAAAAACTTTCTTTTACAAAATTGTAGAGAATTTGATTTCATATGGAATGGACATAAAATTCGTATTTTTCTGATAAAATGGCTATTTATTATGAATTATTTAAGTTTCGGAAATTAAATTTTTTATTTAAAAATATGGTAGGCCCCACTTTTGGTTGTTAGAAAAGGTGGTTGATTTTTAATGAGCCCCACTTGTGGTGGCTGAATTTTTTTCAAAGAAGTGTGCGTAGAAAAAAAAATAATATTATTTTATTATTTAGTCTTCTATGGCCTTCTAGCATTTTTCTATAAATAGGAGCTTAAGTTAGAATTGAAAAACACGCCAGAATTAGTGAATTCTTCTTCTATAATATAGAGCGTATTTATTTAGAGTTTTAGAAAGCTTTGAACGTAGAAATCAGTAAAAATTTTCTTCAAGAATATCCCCGCTATACTAGTTGGAATACTCTTCTTTTCAAGGTAAGGGATGTTATTTTTGTTCAATATTCGCTTGAAATAATATTTTCTTCCATACTCTGTAGTATGTAAGTAATATTATTTCGTTTTAGATTTCAAATTCTATAATCGTTTTGTTAAAATTTTGGCTTCTAAACTCCATGAAATTAGTAGAATATCCTTGATATTTGCGCTTCATCCAGTATCTTTTCATGGAAATATTATTCTGAGCATTCTTGATAAGTTTTAACTTTTTCATGCCGGAGTACTACTATTCCCGAAGTACTATTCACGGGGTGCTATTCACTCGAGTACTATTCACCCAGGATACTATTCATGATAAAAATTGATTCGTTTTCGGTCCAAATTATTTTTGGTACAATATTATTCTTGAATTTTACTCCACAAAGCAGTATCATATTGACAGTTTGGACGTTATTGATTTTTGGATAAATTAAATTATAAATCTTTAAAAATTTATCGTTTAACTTATTTTATTGAATTCTTATATCATTGTCATCATCCTCATGTTTATATTTTGTTGAAAGTCATCTGTGGCTTGTAGTGCATAAATGGACTTGGTATGATTATGACCAGGGATTATTCAGTATAATCATGACCGTAATATTGCAAATGATGTGGTAAAAGTCCTCATTGGCCCGTAGTGCATTGATGGGCGGGTTGTTGGCATGATCATGACCATTGATGAATACACGAATATCCTTGCCCGCAGCATGCATGGATAATTTGTGGTCCCGATACTAAAGAATATCCTTGTCAGTAGTGCGAGGGGTGATTCGATGATGTGGATTATTTATTTGTCGAGTCTCGTGATAAAAGTGATGAAAAACCTTTTAAATCATAAAAGATAGTAGATTTTATGCTCTAAATGACTCTTCTAATGGATTGCTTGTTCCGCTGCAGTTAAACTTGATGTTTGTTATATTTTATCAGTTTAACACTGTTGAAGGCTAACGATAAATTATTCTGCATTATCTTAGTCATAATATTTCTTACAAGGCTAGTTGAGCTCACCCTTTTGCTTTCATTGTCCTCTTCAGGAAATGAGAACGTAGCCGGACTAGTCGGGGAACGACTCAAGATGGGCGATGTATACCTGTTTTGGGGGCGTCATAGTTGGTATCAAGGCTTAGGAATATGATCACTGGCTAAGATATAAGACAAGAACTAGGAGGGGAGAGACGGGGAATGTAAGACCCCGAATTTTATAAAATAAAAGTATTCAATTTTTCTTATAAATACTATTCAGTAAATGGTTAAATTGATAAAAAGTAAATTTACGGGTGATACATGAATTTTTTTTTCAAAATAAGCAAGTGGCTATAAAATACTTATCGTTGTCGGGGAATATTCGTTTGGTCGTGGAATATTCTTCTTTGTCGAGAGAATATTCTTATGTGGTATGACCATTTATGGGCCCCATAATAGAATAGCATCCGGATGAAAAAACGACAAGTTTGAGTTTTAATAAATAACAACGTAATTGTTACGATTAACCTTTGTTTGATTACTGAGTGGTTAAAATCTGATAATACACGTGGTTGCACAAAGAAGCACTTGCGGTATTGCATGCAAGATTTTTGAATTATTAATTCTTACGTAAGAAGGCACTACTCAATAATTGTTACAATAATTACTGTTCAATATTTTATTTTATTGATTCAATAATTGCTGCGTTGATATTTATATTATTGTTGTTTCAATAATTGTCACTGCACAGTATTTCCCATCAATAATTCATATTATTTGAATAATATTATTTGATAGCATTATTGGCAATATCTAGAAAGTTCTGTCAAAGAGAGGTTTGGTCACCTAATTGCGCGCCAGTAAGGAGAAATCCTTATCGAAAAGCCCCCTCTTTCCTGGGAACGGCCTGGTTGTCATTATTGTGATTCTGTAATATTATTTGTGAATAATTAATTATTAATTTATATGATAAAAAAATATTTAGTTTATGTGGATATAAATGATGGATTTATTTATTTTATGTGGTTATAAATGAAGGAATTAAATGAGGTGTTTTATCAGTATTTTATCGGAATGGAGGTATTAAAAATCATCCGTATGTGAATTTTGGATATTTTCTGTTTTGAATTTGGAAAAACTTTCTTCTGCAAAGTTGTAGAGAATTTGATTTCCTATGGAATGGACATATAATTCGTATTTTTATGATAAAAGGGCTATTTATTATGAATTATTAAAGTTTCTAATTATTGTTTAAATGATAAAATATTTTGGAAAATTCTAGAATTGGTGGGCCCCATTTTTGGTTGGTGAAAAATGTGTTCAAATTTTATTTCAAATGTGGTGGGTGGCAATAGTAGCAGGTAAAGCCATCAGGTAGCAGGTCAAGTCTGTTTCAGCGTGCTAGCATTTTTCTATAAATAGAGTGCTGAGTTAGAATTGAAAATCAGACCATAAACATAAGTTTTCTCTCTCTATATTATCGAGTGTATTTTGTGAGTATTTAAATACTTTGAGAGTTTCTATTCAATGCAAGTTTCCTTGATCAATCATTCGATATTCCAAATGTAATTCTTTGCTTCTTTTGAGGTAAGAGATTGTAACGGATTGTAACGGATCTTAAATGATATTATTTTCTTCAATATCATTATGCCGAATTATTGATATGAGTTTTATTGTGGAATTTCTATCTTTTTGTGTCGGGGTTACTATTCACGTATACGGCACTATTCATGTATATGGCACTATTTACGTATGTGACATTACTTACGTATTTGGTACTATGTACGAATACGGAGTACTATTCACGAGTTACTATTCATGAGTTACTATTCACAAGTTACTATTCACGAATTACTATTCATGGGGTACTATTCACGACAAAATTGGTTTCTTTTTCTAACCAAATTATCGTTGATTTATGAATCTTACTCTTGAAATTAAATGCAGTTGTTGATCGTGTTGTTTTTATTATCATATATAACATTTTTATAACCCTAATGATGATATTTCTCTTTGACTTGAGTGTAAAGATGGGTAGATTATTGGTATGATCGTGACTATGGGTTTTCTTTGGCGATGAAATAAAAAGATGAATTGTTGGTGGTATGATCATGACCATTGAATTTATAATTGAATATCTTTAGCTTAAGTGCAAAGGTGAATTGATCAACATGGTTATAATTATTGTTTATATAAATTCTGAAATGATTATATATTTTTTTGAGATATTAATAACTTTGCCCCGTAGTGCAAAGATGACATGTTGTTGAATATCTTTGGCCTGTAGTGCAAAGATGAATTGTTGATGAATATCTTTGGCCTGTAGTGCAAAGATGACCTGTTGTTGAATATCTTTGGCCTGTAGTGCAAAGATAAACTGTTAATGAATATCTTTGGCCCGTGGTGGAAAGATGAATTTATTAGTATGATTATGAACAGGAACTGTGATTTGGTATAACCATGATCTTTGATGTTTCAGGTAAAGACATGTGATGAAAATTATCTTCGTCCTGGATGAGAAAAGGAATTTGGAACCACAAATATGGTTATGAGTTATTGATATGATTGTGGATAGGAACTGTTGATTGATGTTACAGGGATAAAACATTGTTGATGGACTTTGAACATAGAGAAGATAATAGACATTATAGTCTATTTGACTCTTCTAATGGATTGCTCGTTCCGCTGCAATTATGGTTGAAATTTTTTATCATCTACCAAATGTTCTAAATCTCTGATTCATTACTGATGAAGGCTATTGATAAATTATTTATCTTAGTCATGATATTCTTTACTGAGCTAGTTGTGCTCACCCTTTTGCTTCACAATTTCTTTCAGGTAATAAGAGTGTTGTCGGGTCGAGCGAGGATAACAGGGGAATAAAACGGTGGTCTATAGCTGTTGAGGTTCTCCCTAAATAGTATGGAAATAATTTTATTGAGAACTTTAGATAAGTGTGTCGTATTGTATATGTCATTTGATATTTAATTTTGGTGAACCGAATAGGGTGAGGCGAACCCAACTTTGGAAGGGTGTTTTGCCACTATCATATAAGATGTCTAATGAAATACAACCTCGTGTTATCATAAGACAGGGTTGTGCACATCCACTTACTGAGTATATCTATGAGTACTACCTATATGATCTTGGAGTTTGGTTGAAATATAATTTTCAATTGCAGACAGTGGAGATAGTTATATGTCAAGAGAAGACTCACCATTGGAAAGAACATGATAGCAATCTTCTCATTTTTCTTTGGGGTCTATTAGGTCAACCATGGATAATTCTGTGGGCATATGATATCTATCATAACCTAGACACATGGCCTCCCATGTACGAAGGTTTTTTGAGCATTTCTTAAAGATTTTAATTTCTAAAACAGTTATTGACTATACCTTTATGTAAGGTGCCATTGTGACGTGCTATCCAAGTTAGTGTCAAGAGTCAAAGTTGGTATATATTTGTATCAAAACTCACAACATATGCGTTGTCGTATTTTGCACGACAATTGTAGTAATAAAGTTGTAGTTGTTTTTTGTACCATGTATTTGGCGACTCAGAATGGGTTGGATGGATTGGACCTATTTTGGGGGCGTCACAGTTGGTATCAGAGCTATAAGTAAAGAGCCCCGAGCCTCTCGCTGGTGACTTCCTTGTGTGGGATGCACCAAAGCCAGACTCTCCGTAAGGGACGCCGTTCTACGGTGGCAAACTGATAGGTACCAGTGTGAGGTATCAGAGCTTAGGGATATGATTTCTGGCGGAGATTCGAGTTTAGAACTAGGAATGGAGAGGCGAGTAATATCCTTTGCTAGTGTGTGTCCTCCCTAAGCTGAATTTTCTTACTTAAGTTGACAAATTGTGATATGTGAATTAACATTTTTTTTGAAGCTATATTCTAGAATGATATCTAAAATACAGGAGATGAGCAATGGAGAAATCATGAGGATAGGGAAGATGGAATCTGAAATGAAAGCAAGGAATTCTCAACTCTTTGAAATACCAGGTACGTAAATTTCGGGGACGAAATTTCATAAGGAGGGGAGATTGTAAGACCCCGAATTTTATGAAATAAAAGTATTCAATTTTTCTTTTATTACTATTCAGTAAATGGTTAAATTGATAAAAAGTAAAGTTACGGGTGATATATGAATTTTTTTTCAAAATAAGCAAGTGGCTATAAAATTATTATTGTTGTCGGGGAATATTCGTTTGGTCGTAGAATATTCTTCAATAGGAGAATATTAAATGCAGCCAGTATGCGACCATTTGTGGGCCCCATAATGTAATAACTTTCGGATGAAGAAAATGACAAGTTTGAGTTTTTATAAATAACTAGCGTAATTGTTACAGATTAACCTTCGTTTGATTACCGGTGGTTAAAATACTGATGAATACGCGTGGTTGCATAAAAGAAGATATTACCAGTATTGCACAATATTTTTCAATTATTAATCCTTACGTAAGAAGGCACTACTCAATAATTATTAAAGTAATTCTTTATTCAATATTTTATTTTATTGATTCAATAATTCTTTGCGTTGATATTTTATATTACTGTTGTTTCAATAATTGTCACTGCACAGTATTTCCCATCAATAATTCATATTATTTGAATAATATTATTAGATAGCATTATTGGCAATGTTTAGAAATTTTTGTCAAGGAGAGGTTTGGTCACTTAATTGCGCGCCAATAAGGAGAAATTCTGATCAGAAAGCCCCTCTTTCCTGGGAATGACCTGGTTGTCATTATTGTAATTCTGTAATATTATTTATGAATAATTAATTATTTTTTTATATGATAAGGAAATATTTAGTTTATGTGGATATAAATGATGGATTTATTTATTTTATGTGGTTATAAATGAAGGAATTAAATGAGGTGTTTTATCAGTATTTTGTCGGAATGGAGGTATTGAAAATTATCCGTATGTGAATTTCGGATATTTTCTGTTTGGAATTTGGAAAAACTTTCTTCTGCAAAGTTTTAGAGAATTTGATTTCTTATGGAATGGACATATAATTCATATTTTTCTGATAAAAGGGCTATTTATTATGAATTATTAAAATTTCTAATTATTGTTTAAATGATAAAATATTTTGGAAAATTCTAGAATTGGTGGGCCCCACTTGTGGTTGGTGAAAAATGTGTTCAAATTTTATTTCAAATGTGGTGGGTGACAATAGTAGCAGATAAAGCCATTAGGTAGCAGGTCAAGTCTGTTTCGGCGTGCTAGCATTTTTTTATAAATAGAGTGTTGAGTTAAAATTGAAAATCACACCAAAAACCTAAGTTTTCTCTCTCTATATTATCGAGCGTATTTTGTGAGTATTTAGATACTTTGAGAGTTGCTCTTCAGTGCAAGTTTTCTTCAGCGTCATATTTGATATTTCAGTCAGAAGTACTACTCTTTTGAGGTACGGGATTGTAAGGGATTGTAACGGATGTTATTTTCTTCTTAAATGATATTATTTTCTTCAATATCATTATGCCGAATTATTGATATGAGTTTTATTGTGGAATTTCTACCTTTTTGTGTCGGGGTTACTATTCACGTATACGGCACTATTCACGTATACGATACTATTCATGTATATCACTACAAGAAAAAGGTTTATCAGCGGTCGCTGATAGTCGTCGAACAAATTCTGGTCGTTTGGATGCACATCAGCGACCACTATTAGCGACCGACACATCTGCGACCGATATGAGCGACCGAAATGACAAATCCAGTCACTAAGCTGAGTCAGCATAGTCCAGGGCCAAAGCTGACGTGGTCCACGTGGCGGCTGACGAGATATCAATGACCGCGACGCGGTCCGATACCTACAAATTAGCAAATATTAATAACTATTAGCTGACCGCACGCGTCACGATATGGAAAAAAATAAAAAATAGATTTTGGCTGTTTTGCAGATTTCCCAAAAACATGTACCTATTTTGTACCTGCTTTATCCCAATACACATACCCAACAACAGCATACACAACAATATAAACATCCATCGTCCATCAACATATACACCAAACTAATATATAAACCTTTAAAAACCAATATGATATGAATAAATATAATAACATTTCAAAACTTATTTAAGTAACATACAAACATCCAAAGAATGAATATACAAGTACAAGCTTATACTATAACTACAAAACTAATCTAAAAGCAGTACATCAAGCATCACCTCCTCGATCATTTCGTAATTAACAAAATAATAAAACAAGTTACAAATATATACTAACTATGTTAATATTGGTATATTACGATAATATATACAACAAATTGATTTTATACCTCGTCGCCATCCCCGTGTTGTGATGATGCCGCTTGCGCCATCGCTTCAAATTTAACTCCTCGTAACTCAGAGCCCCTGGATGTCGCCCAAGATCTTGAGGAAGATCGCGATCTCGACATATTGCTCTCACACACAAATCGGAGGAGTATGAGCAATTTGGATGGCTCGATGACTGTGTAGATTGGGTAGAAGAGCAGCCTGAGCCACTGAAGGATGGGCGTCATCGTTGTCCTTGACCTTTAATGTAGTTCTTCTTCACAACAAATGCCCTCTCCCACAACTCTTGATCGATAGACGGACGTGGAGTGCCTTAAGGATATCGCTCATTCAATAAACGCTTATAAGTGTCCTGTCATCATGTTAACAATTAAATAGTAAAAATAAATTAATTCTGTAAGCATTAAAGATCAAGTTGTTAAAATTTATTATCATTATCTGGATAGCCTCGAGGCGGAACCATCACGGGTGGTACGCATACATCCAGTCAATGGATAGGCTGACCTTGAGACTGAGACTCCTATAAAAAAATAACACAATATTACTAAGTAAAAATGGGATATATTTTCTACAATTCATAATTGTAAACATATTAAAACTTGTAAATCGTACCACGGCGTTGATATCTTTCGCAGAATTGTGAAATATCGCCGCATACTTGTATGTTCCTTTTTTAGCCTTTTCGCCATCGATACACCCGAGGCTCATTGTTGGTGGCGGCGATCTTTTCGTCTTTTCACCCATTTCTCTCGACTCTCCATTGGGCACACATCTCAAATTTATATGGATTTGGGTGCACCACTAGGGGCTATACTCATGCATATAATCCTCTCCCTAGCCTGGATGGTCGATCTCGACATTGTGAATGGCTTTTTGTCGTTCTTTATTCAAGTTGTCCTTAGTACGGACCGCGCACTTCTGCCAGGATAATGTCTGAATCACTAAAGCCTGCGCGTCCTCCCATCTATACCTTTTCTGCTAATAAAACAACAATAATAACATTACTAAATAATTATCCTTTGAATATTATATTAATATTATCTGTCATAATTAAAAAAATATACCTGAAATTTTGTCTAAACAGCATCCTTGTGGGCGATAGGTGTGCTCGCCCACGTAATCACAACTGTAGGCCAATTCTGTAAACACATCTGTGATATGCACTTGACGATTTTATTATCTGAAAAATCACTATAATATAAAACATCAATTAGCATATATTAAAGAAATTTACATCTAAGTTATAATACTTATGAACATTTTTCAAACTTATACTTATATAATACTTAAAAAAAATTTGCCAGAGTCTCCCCTACAATATGGACTAGCCACATGCACGACGACATGCATATATGGACATTTCTAGGCACCCAAGACACAAACCAATATAATATCAATCAAAAAATTACCAATATATAATAAATAGAATCTTAAATTCTTATATAAAATTGATATATCGCGGGACGACGTCTTATTATTAGGAGGAGGCGAATCTGAATAAGAATTCGATCATCCGGATTAGTAGGGGCCTTGGGCACATGATTAGGCCCCCTACCCAAGCCGCGCTTTTTCTGCGCTACTTCAGAAGCCATCTGTATATTACAAATTTTAAGATGTTATTATGAGTCATATTTGATTACATGTATATATGACAATAAACATGACAGTGATATAAACATGTATATATATAAATATAAAATGACAATAAACAAAAGTTACATTTAAATAGTTTAGTACATAAACATGACAGTGATTTAAACATGTATATATATGAATATAAAATGACAGTCCATTAAGAAAAGTAGAAGGATCTAAGTGTGAAACTTGAAATCCCATATGAAGTGTGCAACTTGAAATCCAAGGATCTACGTATCCCTTTTTCTGAATCAAACCAATGACACTTGAACAAGTGAATATGACCCCCGTACGTGCCCTTGTACGACAACTCTACGATTTCTTCCAACTCCCCATAAAAGGCACAACCAAGCCTATGCCATTGTAACAATCTCCTTGGACACACACTCCAGAGTTCATTGTTCTTTTATCGCGCCCATATGCCTTTGTGTGAAATTCACAACCATTTATTTTGTAACCATTGCGGCTGACTTGGTCCATGTCTGGTCCCATAGCTAGGACTTGTACATTAGCCGGAATCGTTGATCCCGATTGATTTGAATATCTTTATCAGTTATGCCGGGATGCTTCACTTTTAACTCGTCATCGTACAATCTATACCATGTTATAAACATTAACATATTGGAATAAATTTTCAACTTAAAAGATAAATTATCAAGTTTACATGTGTACCTCACAAATTCGCCAATCTCCTCATGAATTGAGAAATGTAAGTAGATATGCAAAGATGTAATTCTTGCTCGAGAGAGGAATATCGTTTTCTTTTCTATAAAGACTACCGATAGAACAAATACAGAGAGGCGACCATTTAGTTCAACATTTCCCCCATCATCATGTCTCGATACTCGATTGGCCTTTGTCAAGACTCCGTCCGGAAAATAGTCTGAGACAAACGTAGATATCTCATCGAAACTGTATGCCTCGCATATCGACCCCTCGATATAAGCTCTATTCTTCACCTTCCTCTTAAGGTTTCCCATCACCCTCTCGAAAGGGTATATCCATCTATATTGAACTGGACCCCCAACACGAGCTTCATAGGGAAGATGGATTTGCAAATGCTTCATGGAGTCAAAAAAACCAGGTGGGAATATTTTTTCTAGTTTACACGTGATCTCTATAATGTTCTTCTCAAGTACAAACATGTTCTTCTCATTCAATGATTTTGAACACAAGTCTTTGAAGAAACGACTAAGATCCGTTAAAGCATCCCATATTGGTTTATCAAGCAGATCCCAAAATGCTATAGACATGAGTCTCTCCATGAACACATACTTGATCATGACTCTTCATCCCTTGAAATTTCCCACCAGAATAACACACCTTGCAATGTTTGGACGATATCCATTTGGTAGTTTGGAGACTTAACCCATGTGCACACATCTTCAACTTGCTTTTTGGACAATGTGTACCTTGCATGCGGTTTAACAATCTTACCATTAGGAGATTTATAAAGTTCTAATCCAGGACGCTTACAAATATCTTTCATGTCCAAACGTGCCTTATCGTTATCTTTTGTCTTCCCCGTAACATTCATCACAATGTTAAACACATTGTCAAACACATTCTTCTCAATATGCATCACATCTAGATTATGACGAATCAAATTTGTAGACCAATAAGGCAGTACCCAAAAGATGCTTCTCCGAACCCAGTTATGAGATTTACCAAACCCATTGATTATGTTTGTGGCATCAACCTTACCAAATGGGATAACCGGCAATCTCATCACACGATCTCTCATCTCCGTTCTCGACAATCGCGGTGCAGGCAAATCATTATCTACTTTCCCTTTCCTGAAGTGTTCTCTATTTCTTCGAAACGGGTGATCTACCGGTAAGAACCGACGATGACAGTCAAACCAACAAGGCTTTCGACCTTTTGATAGATTAAACGACTTTTTGTATGCTCCATACAATACTGAACAAAGCCAACTTCCCGTGTGTACTCCATCCAATTTAACATACCATAATTTGGGAAGTCACTTATAGTCCACATAACCGCCGCCTAAGGTTGAAATTTGTTTTCGTTGCAACATCCCAAGATGCATACTCCATCCTCCCACAATACCTTCAACTCGTCTATAAGAGGTCTCAAGTAAACATCTAAGTTCTTTCCGGGACTCTAGGACCGGGGAACCACGAGTGAAAGAAACAAGTATGGCCGTTTCATACACATCCAAGGAGGCAAGTTATGCAGAGTAACAATCACAAAGCTAACATGAGTGCGGAAATTTGAGTGGCCAAACGGATTGAAACCATCGATTGGACAATCCAAGACTCACATTTCTAGGTTCCAATGCAAATCCAGGATATGCTAAGTTGAAATCTTTCCAAGCACCGCCCATCTCATGAGATGATTTAGTTCTCCATCTTTAGCTGGAGATTTCACATGCCAACTCATATGTTCAGCTGTTCTTGAAGACATGTACAATCTTTTTAGCCAATGTGTTATTGGAAAATACCTTAGAATCTTAAACGGTATACTTGATTTTTTGTAGTCACACCCTCTTTATTAGGCCTAAACCGACCATGACTGCAAAACTTGCACCTTGTCATCATTTTCCTTATAAAACAACATGCAATCATTGGAATATGCATCAATCTTTTGGTATCCAAGTCCCAACTTCTTCACCATTTTCTTACAAAAGTAATAGTTACCAGGTAATTTCTCACCGTCAGGCAACATACTCTTAATGGCCTTCAAGAGCGACTCAAAACACTCATGGCTCATGTTGTGATCAGCCTTAATGTTAAGTAATATCGCCACTGCAGACAATGTAGTGTGTTTGGTGCAACCATTCCACAATGGCTCGCTACCCTCGTCTAACAACTTAAAGAAGTCTTTCGCATCAGAATTCATAGGTTGCTCTCTGCCTTGCTCCCAATCAAAATCTGGCCCTGCAATATCATGAACCATTCCATTCATACGATGAGTACTACTGCCCAAATTGTGTACTTGTGTGATACCACCATCTCTTCTCTGCCTATGTGCCCACCAGCATTCTTCGTAATTTCTCATGAAGCCAGAAACAAGTAAATGATAGTTTACCATGTCTCTGTCCATATAATTTACATTCTTACACTTCAAACATGGACATCGTATCTGCGATTTACCATTCATACATTAGGGTGACTATACGATACTCCAAAAACACTTGGCAACCAAATTCTAAATTCAGGATGAAGACCTATCCGGGCACTTGACTTTTCGTCGTGCCATCCAACTACTGATGCGAATAGAGGTCCATGATTCCACGGTACCTCTACTACAGATAAACATGAAAGCTTATTAAGGTATATAGCATGATTGTAAGCATATGACTTGAGTATACTTGTAACCATATGACTTGAGCATACTTGTAAGCACATGATTAACATTTAAGCCATACTTATAAGCATATGATTTAAGCTCGTTAATATTATAAATGTTCGCAACTACCCGACCAACAAAAAAATTTCACCAGAGTCTCACCTATAATATAGACTAGCCACATGCACGACGACATGTATATATGGTCATTTCTAGGCACCCAAGACACAAACCAAGAGAAATATACAAATTCACAATATAAATGGATCAATCCACCATTTGTACAAAATGGCAAAATTAATTAGCATGTCTTAAGTGTATTTGTTCATAAGTGTACTGTTGGGGGCATGCATTATAATTGAATTTCTTGGCAGTCCTTTACAATTCTATAGTGTAGACTTGACATGGTACTCAAGTAAATGAACATGGTTTTGGTTGTTATATTTGCCCTCAAGCCACACTCATACACTTAAGAAATGTATCAAAAAAAATTATTTCTCAAATGCCTAGTATGGTTCTTGCTTCTCTTTGGCACGAGCCATAATTTCTGCAAATATTTCAGACTACTGTCTGTGCCAAGACTAACAACCAAGCATAACAAATCAATTTTACAACATTAATATTATCCAAATTTTTATATCCAAATTGTTATGGTTTCGAGGACATACACCATAATAATTTTTTAATTTGTTAACAGCAAGCTTAGGCTTATTATTATCATGAATATCGCTCATCTTAAAAGAAAATAAATAAACAAATAAATGGGATTAAAACATAACTAAAATAATCACTCAGCGATCTTACTGTCATATTATAAAACGACATACTACCAATAAGCATTTTAAATTTTTGGGTCCAATAGATATTTTTTTCTACTTCTTCAGTTTTTAAGGTTGGTTACCTTTTAAATTTTGTTTATTTTATTTGGACTAAAATATGGTTTGTACCCCCAAATTCTAAATTTTGTAGGGTTGTTGAGATTTAAATTTTAATATTTAAAACTTATCTAAATACACCCTAAAAAATTTCATTTACAGAAATACAATTTGCACCCAAGTGAGGGTTCATTTTGTTTAACAGAAATAATTTTGACCCAAGCATTTAACAGAAAGAATTTCACCCTCGGAATTGAGTCATTATCCTCCAAGCATTTAACCAATTTCTTATGACAAAACCAGGACATAAGCCATACCAGAAATATACAAGTTGTAGGCACTTAAGCAATCACAAGGACAATAATAATGAAGTGAAGGTGAATACCCAAATAATGGAGAAGTAGAATGCTTTACTTTCAGAAAATAGATGATGTATACAAGTATATGTGCTCACATTTCCTTGTTGATTTTTAAATTTAAAATGGTAATAAATTTAAAATAATCACTCAGCATCTTACTGTAATTTTTGCCCCAATTTTCGCAGCAGCTTTTGTAATGGGGGCATAATGGCATGAGTTAGCAATTATGTCAATGTGGCATGTACATGAAATAAATTACATACTACCAATAAGGTAGAATACCCAAACTAGAAGAAAAATGCAGTGGATTCTATCAATAGAATAACACCCAATCTATATCCAAATCAGAAATAAAGAGAATTAGGGTTACCCGTGGCGGCAGGGATGGCAGTGGACAATGACGGCGAGTGGCAACGGTCTCCCTCCCTCTTCTCTTCTCCTCCTTCTCCCTCTTCTCCTTATTCTATTCTCCCTCATTTTCTTTCTCTTGTCTGCTGGAAGAACGAACGCCTGAGTCTGAATAAGTTTTAGTTGATTAGCCACCGCATGCGGTCGCTGATTTTTTATGACGTGGACGATTTAGCGACTGCACTGCGGTCGCTGATATATATTGGTCGTAAAAAATAAACGCGCTAAATTTTCGCACCAATTTTTGGGAGGGAAATTAATGTCAGCGACCATGCGGTCGCTGATCGTAAATAGCGACTAGATTAATTTACGGTCGCTGATGTTAGTCGTTATAAGTATTATCTGCCAATGGATATGCGGTCGCTGATAGTCTTGGTCGCTGTTAGGCCTTTTTCATGTAGTGTATGGCACTATTTACGTATGTGACATTACTTACGTATTTGGTATTATGTATGAATACGGATTACTATTCATGAGTTACTATTCATGAGTTACTATTTACGAGTTATTATTCATGAGTTACTATTCACGGGTTACTATTCACGACAAAATTGGTTTCTTTTTCTGACCAAATTATCGTTGCTTTATGAATCTTACTCTTGAAATTAAATGCAGTTGTTGATCGTGTTGTTTTTATTATCATATATAACATTTTTATAACCCTAATGATGATATTTCTCTTTGACTTGAGTGTAAAGATGGGTAGATTATTGGTATGATCGTGACTATGGGTTCTCTTTGGCCAGTAGTGCAAAGATGAATTGTTGACTGGTATGATCATGACCATTGAATTTATAATTGAATATCTTTAGCTTAAGTGCAAAGGTGAATTGATCAACATGGTTATAATTATTTTTTATATAAATTCTGAAATGATTATATATTTCTTTGTTAATATCTTTGGCCCGTAGTGCAAAGATGACATGTTGTTGAATATCTTTGGCCTGTAGTGCAAAGATAAATTATTGATGAATATCTTTGGCCCGTAGTGCAAAGATGACCTGTTGTTGAATATCTTTGGCTTGTAGTGCAAGGATGAACTATTAATGAATATCTTTGGCCCGCGGTGCAAAGATGAATTTATTAGTATGATTATGAACAGGAACTGTGATTTGGTATAACCATGATCTTTGATGTTTCAGGTAAAGACAGGTGATGAAAATTATCTTTGTCCTGGATGAGAAAAGGAATTTGGAACCACAAATATGATTATGTGTTATTCATATGATTGGGGACAGGAACTGTTGATTGATGTTTTAGGGATAAAACATTGTTGGTGGACTTTTAACATAGAGAAGATAATAAACATTATGGTCTATTTGACTCCTCTAATGGATTGCTCGTTCCGCTGCAACTATGGTTGAAATTTTTTATCATCTACTATATGTTTTAAATCTCTGATTCATTACTGATGAAGGCTATTGATAAATTATTTATCTTAGTCATGATATTCTTTACTGAGCTAGTTGTGCTCACCCTTTTGCTTCACAATTCCTTTCAGGTAATAAGAGTGTTTGCTTAAGAATTCGAGCCGGGGATAAAAGGGAATAGGATGGTGGTCTATAGTCATTTGAGGTTCTCCTAAATAGTATGAAAATAATTTTATTGAGAACTTTAGATAAGTATGTCGTATTGTATACGTCATTTGATATTTAATTTTGGTGAACCAAATAAGGGGTGAGGCGAACCCAACTTTGGAAGGGTGTTTTGCCACTATCATACAAGATGTCTAATGACATACAACCTCGTGTTATCATAAGACATGGTTGTGCACATCCACTTGCTGAGTATATCTACGAGCACTACCTATATGATCTTGGAGTTTGGTTGAAATATAATTTTCAATTGCAGACAGTGGAGATAGTTATATGTCAAGAGAAGACTCACCATTGGAAAGAACATGATAGCAATCTTCTCGTTTTTCTTTGGGGTCTATTGGGTTAACCAAGGATAATTTTGTGGGCATATGATAAATATCATAACCTAGACGTATGGCCTCCCATATACGAAGGTTTTCTTGAGCTTTCCCAAAGATTTTAATTTCTAAAATAGTTATTGATTGTACCTTTATGTAAGGTGCCATTGTGACGTGCTATCCAAGTTGGTGTCCAGAGTCACAGTTGGTATATATTTGTATCAAAACTCACAACATGTGTTGTCATATTTTGTATGACAATTGTAGTAATAAAGTTTTAGTTGTTTTCTGTACCATGTATTTGGCGACTCAAAATGGGTTGAATGGATTGGACCTATTTTGGGGGCGTCACAGGGGATTCCTTCGCTAGTATGACCTACCTAAGTTTATTTGGTATTTAATTGGTCGGTCAAAGTATAGGGATAATATGTGGCATGTCAATTAACCCTTGTTTTGTGGCAGTATTTGAAAATGACATCCGAGAATGTTGAGAATAGCAATGGAGCACATGAGACCGTTGAATCACCAACGACCAATAACCAGGAAAATGTGCATCAGGAAGGCAATAATCCTCATTCAAACAATAACACCGACTAAATGATGAACGAAAGAATGTTTAGGGGCTTTCTGCAATTCATGCAACATCAGGCGAGAGAGACTCCTGTCCGAAATGCAGGTGGAAACACTGGAAACTCTCGAACGGTCACTGCTAAATAGTTCAAGGAGCTGGGACCACCGGAGTTTTTTGGAGAGCCAAAACCACTTAAGGCGGAGACGTGGATAAAGCAGATCAACAAGATATTTGATGTCTTGGGATGCTTCAAGGAGCAAAAGGTTCCTTTGCCACCTTCATGTTCTTGAGGCGAGGCGATTCATTGGTGGGAATCGTAAAAGCGTACTCAACCCGCCAGATCAAGATGTCTTGGGAGAAGTTCCAAGAATTGTTCAACGATAAGTACTTTCCCGAAAGTATTCGTCACATGAAAGAGATAGAGTTCATTAAACTGGAGCAAAACAACATGACCGTGTCATAGTACGAAGCCAAGATTACCGAGTTGTCCCAGTTTGCGTCCCACTTAGTTGATAACGAAGAGAGAATGACGCGGATGTTTCTAAGAGGTTTGAAACCCAAGATACGTCAATACCTTATCTCTCACAAACTGTTTTTGTATTCAAATGTTGTAAATAGGGCTCAGTTATTGGAGCGTGATAATGAGTCAACCCAACCAAGAGAGAGCAGCTGACAAGTCGATAATACTAGTGGTAGCAGTTATCGAAGCGGTGACAACAAACGTGAAGGGAATCAACATGCCAGAAATGGTAACCACTTCGGTGGTAATTGTAAGACCCCAACTTATTATAAATAAAATTGAAATTTTCCTCTATTCATTATTCTAAATTAATAAGGTGTTAATTTGATATATTTCTTTGGTTATGGGTGAAATGTGCAAATTTTTCAAAATAAGCAAGTGGTTATAAAATATTCCTTTTGTTGGAGAATATTCGTTTGGTTGTGGAATATTCTTTTTGTCGGGAATATCCGTACGACGGTGCAGTCAATTGTGGGCCCCACAACGGAATAACTGTCGGATGAAGAAAACGACAAAGTTTGAGTTTTATAAATAACGGCGTAATTGTTACCGTTAACACTGTTGGATTACCTGGTGGTTAAAATACGATGTCTACGCGTGGTTGCACAAGAAGACACCAGATTTGCAAAGATTGTTGAATTATTGATTTATGACGTAAGAAGACACTACTCAATAATTGTTACAGTAGTTACTGTTCAATATTTTATGTTATTGATTCAATAATTGTTGCATTGTTAGTTTATATTATTATTGTTTCAATAATTGTCACTGCACAGTATTTCCCATTATCAGATCAATAATTCATATTATTTGAATAATATTATTAGATAGCATTATTGGCAATGTCTAGAAAGTTTTGTCAAGGAGAGGTTTGGTCACCTAATTGCGCGCCAGTAAGGAGAAATCCTTTGGGCATGCGTGGAAGGAATATAAAGATAATAATATTTTATTATTTTAGTCTCCTATGACGTTCTAGCATTTTTCTATAAATAGACGCTTATGTTAGAATTAAAAATCACACCAGAAACAAGTTTTCTTTCTCTCAAGATTATCGAGCGTATTTTTGTGAGTATTTAGATACTTTGAGAGTTCTTTGTTTAAGATAAGTTTCCTTGACTTTCTATCCGATATTTCGATCGAAAGACCAGTTATTTTGAGGTAAGGGATGTTATTTTCTTCTTAAATGATATTATTTTCTTCAATATCAATATGCCGAAATATTGGTGAACTTTTTAATCAAATTTGGAACTTTTTGTGTCGGGATTACTATTCACGTATACGACACTATTCACGAATACGACACTATTCATAGAAAAATAAAAATTTTCCTTTTTGTCCAAGATGTCTATTTTGGCTATTATCTTTGATTGTATCCATGTTTTGATCATTATTTTTAAATTCTGCTTCACAATTGGTTATTATAAAGTATTATTGATCTTGGATAAACTGTTATACGAATCCCTAATATTTGTCCTTCTGTCTCACTGGATTTATTTTTTTTTAAATATTTTTCATCATCCTTAGTCTTAAATGATGATATTACTGAGTATCTTTGGCCTGTAGTGCAAAGATGAATGATTAACTGATGAATATCTTTGGCCCGTAGTGCAAAGATGAACAGGTGTTGAGATGAACATGACCAACTGGTGATACAAATGAATATCTTTGGCCTGTAGTGTAAAGATGAATATTTGATTAAAGATGTATATTGATTGTTGTTACAAGGATAAAATATTGATGATGAACTTTTAAATCTTAGAAGATAGTAGAATTCATTCTTTACGTGACTCTTCTAATGGATTGATGTTTCCGCTGTGTTTGTTGATCTAAAACTTTTTGTCTATTATATTCTATCAGATTTTTTCCTGTTGAAGACTAATGATAATTTGTTGTATATTATCTTAGTCATAATATTCTTTGTTGGGCTAGTTGAGCTCACCCTTTTTCTTTTTGTTCCATTTTTTTTCTCAGGAGGTGAGAACATAGCAGGATCGAGTCGGGGTATGGAGTGATGGTTCTAGAAAGATGTTTTAGCTTTCCTCACTATTTCTGTAAAATAGTGTATGAATAATTATAATGAGGACTTATTTGGGTGTGAATATTGTCTAGAAGACAATATTTGTATTTAAACTCATAGTATATGTTGTCGTATTTTGCACGACAATTGTATTATTGAAGTTATAGTTTGCTTTCTGTACCATGTATTTGGCGACTCAGAATGGGTGTGGTGTATACCTATTTTGGGGGCGTCAGAGTTGGTATCAAAGCTTAGGGATATGGTCTCTGGCGGAGATCGGGGAATAGAACTAAGAGGGGAGAGATGAATAAATACTTCGCTAGTGTGTCCTATCTAAGCTTAATTGTTGGTTGGTCATAATATAGGGATATTATGTGATATGTTAATTTGTTTAATTAACCCTTGTTTTATGGCAGTATTTAAGAATGGATGCTGAGAACGTTAACAATGGAGTGTATGAGGCGTGGAACAACCTTTAGTCACAAACTAGGAGAACGTGCAACAGGAAGACAATATTCCTCCTGTAAATAACACTACTGAGCGAGCGATGAATGATGGAATGTTTAGGAGTTTTTTGCAGTTCATGCAAAATCAGACGAGGGAAACTCATGTACAAAATACGGGTGGAAATGATGGCAACACGCGGTCTGTAACAACCAAGCAGTTCAAGGAGTTGGGACCACCAGATTTCTGGGGAAAGCCCGATCCGATTAAGGCAGAAATGTGGGTCAAGCAAATTACCAAGATATTCGATGTCTTGGGATGCACGGAGGAACAGAAGGTTCCATTCGCCACCTTTATGTTGCATGGAGAGGCAGATTACTGGTGGGAATCTATGAATCGTACCCAGCCAGCCGCACTCAACATGTCTTGGGAAAGATTTCAAAAACTGTTCAATGACAAGTACTTTCCTGAAAGTATTCGTCATATGAAGGAGGTAGAGTTTATTAGACTGGAACAGAACAACATGACGGTGTCCTAATACGAGGCGAAGTTTACGGAGTTATCCAGGTTTTCACCTCATTTGGTAGAAAATGAGGAACGTATGACGCGGATGTTTATGAGAGGTCTAAAACCCGAGATTCGGCAATATCTTATCTCTCATAAATTTTCTTTATATTCAGATGTTGTAAACAGGGCTCAATTATTAGAGTGTGATAACTAGTATGTTCAACCGAGGGACCGCAACCAGGGTCATACCGGTGACAGCAGTCATAGGAGCGATGATAACCAGCAAGGAGGGAAAAATACGGACAAAGGCGGTAACCACTCGGGTGGTAATCGTGACCATGATAATAGGAGAGGTGAGTCAAGTGGAAATTTCAGAAAGAGGAGATTCAACAATGACGGGAAGACATCAGCAGCAGCACTAGCACCAACAACAAATTTTAGGGGAGGAGATCGACCGCCAGTTAGATGTTATAAATGCGGGAAAGAGGGACATATCAGCCCAAACCGTCCACAACAATCCAAGGTATGTTATAACTGTGGAAAGGAGGGCCATATAGCTCGAGACTGCTCTGTAGCAAAACCAAGTTCAACAGGGATGGTGACTCCAAAGGCTGTCTCGGATAAGTCAAAATCAGCGGTTCCTGGAAGAGCGTTTGTCGTAACTGGCCAAAACGTGAGGAACCCGAACGAGGTGATCACGGGTAAGCTAATCTTGAATTCTTGCGAAGTTTATACCTTACTAGATACCAGTTCTACCCATTCTTTTATCTCTCCTGCTTGTGCTCAACGTTTAAACTTGACTCCGGAGAAATTGGACTTTAACTTATCTGTTGAAACTCCGTTGGGTGAAACCTTCGTTACATCTACATTTTATAAATCTTGCTTGATCCAAGTTGGCATTATCACATTACCTGTTGATCTTATCTTTAAAGATACTTGCTTTTGATGTGATTTTAGGAATTGATTGGTTAACCACTCATCATGCGAAAATTGATTGTTTTCGTAAGGTTGTTAGTTTTCATATTCCTAACCAACCTGTCATACTAATTCAAACAACTAAACCACTAAAATCAGTCACCGTCATATCAAGCCACAAAGTTATTCGTTTATTGAAAAACAGATGCCAAGCTTTCTTAGCTCATGTTATGGACTTGAATAAAGACAAGTCAGATTTGGATAATATTTCTGTTGTTAGAGAATTTCCTGATGTATTTCCTGAAGAACTTCCGGCCTACCCCGTAACGTGATGTTGAATTCTTTATTGATCTTGAACTGGGTACAAAACCTATTTCTAAAACCCCATATCGAATGGCTCCTATTGAACTTCAGGAGTTAAAAGTCCAACTATAGGAGTTATTAGACATCGGTTTCATTGGCCCTAAGACATCTCCTCGGGGTGCTCTGTTTTTATTAAGTAAAGAAGAAGAAAGACGGGAGTATGCGACTTTGTATTGACTACCGAGAATTAAACCATGTCACCATCAAGAATAGGTATCTGTTACCTCGCATTGATGACTTGTTCGACCAGTTGCAAGGAACAAAATTCTTTTCAAAGATCGATCTTGGTTCTGGATATCATCAGCTGAAGATTAAAACTGAGGATATTCCAAAGACTTCCTTCAGAACTCGGTACGGGCATTATGAATTCTTAGTCATGTCTTTTGGATTGAATAATGCTCTTGCTGCTTTCATGGATATGATGAACCGAGTATTCAAGGAATATTTGGATCAGTTCGTTGTTGTCTTTATTGATGACATCCTCATCTATTCCAAAAGCCGTGAAGATCATGAGCACCATTTAAAGCTGATACTTGAAAGGCTTCGTGAAAACAAGCTATATGCCAAGCTGAAAAAATGCGAGTTCTAGCTTAAGGAAGTAGCATTTCTTGGGCACGTGGTGTCAAAACGTGGAGTATCTGTTGACCCGGCGAAGATTGAAGCAATACAAAGTTGGGAGCAACCGAAGTCGGTGACCAAAGTACGTAGCTTTCTGGGCTTAGCTGGTTATTATCGGAGATTAGTGGAAGGATTTTCTTGAATCGCTACTCCATTAACTTAGATGACTCGAAAAGATACAAAATTCGTATGGAGCAAGGAATGTGAGAAAAGTGTCCAAGAGCTCAAGAGGAGACTCATTTCGGCACCTGTTCTGGCAATACCATCTGGTTCGGATGGATTTGTCATCTACAGCGATGCTTCAGGCAAAGGGTTAGGATGTGTTCTCATACAACATAGGAAAGTCATAGCCTATGCCTCGCGACAACTCAAAGAATATGAGAGGAATTATCATACTCATGATCTGGAGTTGGCAGCAGTCGTATTCGCGTTAAAAATATGGAGACACTACTTGTATAGGGAGAAAGTGGAGATTTATATGGACCATAAAAGCCTCAAATATTTCTTCACCTAAAAAGAACTCAACATATGACAATGACGTTGGCTTGAGCTGTTGAAAGATTACGATCACACTATTCAATATCATCCTGGAAAAGCAAACATAGTTGCTGACGCATTGAGTAGAAGACCGTATGTGGGTACGAGTACAATGTTGTTAACACAAAGACCCATTTTGTACGATTTACAAAGGATGGAGATTAAGTTAAAGACTCCAGGGACCCACATGATGATTGCGAATATACGAGTAGAACCGACTTTAATCGATAAAGTTAAAGCTATTCAAGCTACAGACCTGGGGCTGATGCTTATGAAGAAGAAAGTGCAAGAAGAAGCTATTCCAGAAGCAAGAATCGATGAAGAAGGAATACTTCGAGTCAACTCTAGACTTTGCGTTCCTAACGATTCTGACTTGAAGCATAGAATCATGATGGAGGCACACAACACCCCATTTGCAATCCATCTTGGGAGTACCAAAATGTATCATGATATTCAACATACATTTTGGTGGAACTATATGAAGAGAGAGATCGTGGAGTTTATCTCGAGGTGTGTAACATGTCAACGTGTAAAGGCGGAGCATCAAGTGCCAAAGGGTCCATTGCAATCACTTGAGATTCCGAAATGGAAGTGGGAACACATTACCATGGATTTCGTTACAGGTCTTCCCAAGGTTTCTCAAGGTATAGATGCGATTTGGGTTATTGTTGATAGATTAACCAAGTCTGCTCATTTATTGCCGATACGTGAGACTTATTCCCTTTAACGTCTTGCTCGTATGTACGTGAATGAGATTGTGCGATTGCATGGCATGCCAGTATCTATAGTTTCAGATCGTGACCCAAGATTTACTTCAAGATTTTGGGTTAGTTTGCAGAAAGCTATGGACACGGATTTACGATTCAGTTCAGCATATCATCCTCAAACGGATGGACAATCAGAAAGGACTATTCAAACCCTTGAAGATCTATTAAGACTCTGTGTTCTAGATTTCAAAGGAAGTCGGGATAAGTACTTGCCACTGGTGGAATTCTCCTACAACAACAGTTATCAAGCAAGTATAAGCATGGCTCTATTTGAGGCATTATATGGACAAAAGTGTCGTTCTCCAGTATGCTGGGACGAGGTGGGAGAAGCAACTTTGTTGGGACCAGAATTAGTACGCATGACTACAGAAAAGATCCAAATGATTCGACAACGTATTTAAACCTCACAAGATCGACAAAAGAGTTATGTTGATCTTCATAGAAAGGACGCGGAGTTTAATATTGGAGATCATGTACTGTTACGTGTTGCTCCATGGAAAGGAGTTACAAGATTTGGGAAGAGAGGAAAGCTCATTCCACGATTTTTAGTCCATTTGAGATTCTTGACCGAATAGAAAATGTGGCCTATAGACTCGCATTACCTCCAAGCATGTCTCGTGTTCATAATTTTTTTCATATATCTATGCTTCGTAAATATGTGAAAGACCCGAACCATATTATTGTGTTAGAACCAGACGAGATATCCGAAGATTTAACGTACGAGGAGGTACCTGTTAAGAGCTTGGATAGGAAAGAGCATGTCCTACGCACTAAGGTTATACCACAAGTTAAGGTTTTGTGGAGGAACTATGCTATTGAAGAAATGAACTGGGAGTTAGAATCAGAAATGAAAGCGAGGTACCCTCACCTGTTCGAAACACCAGCTATGTACGTCAATTTCGATGTCAAAATTTTTAAGGAGGGGAGGTTGTAAGACCCTAACTTATTATAAATAAAATTGAAATTTTCCTCTATTCATTATTCTAACTTAATAAGGTGTTAATTTGATATATTACTTTGGTTATGGGTGAAATGTGCAAATTTTGCAAAATAAGCAAGTGGTTATAAAATATTCCTTTTGTCGGAGAATATTCGTTTGGTCGTGGAATATTCATTTTATCGGGAATATCCGTACGACGGCGCAGTCAATTGTGGGCCCCATAACAGAATAACTATCGGATGAAGAAAACGACAAAGTTTGAGTTTTATAAATAACGGCGTAATTGTTACCGTTAACACTGTTGGATTACCTAGTGGTTAAAATACAGTAATACGCGTGGTTGCACAAAGAAGCATTACCAGATTACATAAGATTGTTGAATTATTGATTCGTACGTAAGAAAGCACTACTCAATAATTGTTACAGTAGTTACTGTTAAATATTTTATGTTATTGATTCAATAATTGCTGCATTGTTAGTTTATATTATTATTGTTTCAATAATTGTCACTGCAGGGTATTTCCCATTATCAGATCAATAATTCATATTATTTTAATAATATTATTAGATAGCATTATTGGAAATGTCTAGAAAGTTCTGTCAAGGAGAGGTTTGGTCACCTAATTGCGCGCCAGTAAGGAGAAATCCTTATTGGAAAGCCCCTCTTTCCTGGGAACGGTCTGGTTGTCATAATTGTGATTCTGTAATATTATTTGTGAATAATTAATTATTGATTTATATGATAATGAAATATTTATTTGATATAAATGATGGATTTATTTATTTTATGTGGTTATTAATGAAGGAATTAATTCTGAGGTGTTTTATCAGTATTTTGTCAGAATAGATGTATTAAAAAATCACCCGTTTGTGGATTTCGGATATTTTTTATTTGGAATTTGGAAAAACTCAAAGCTACAAAGTTATAGAGAATTCGATTTCAGAAGGAATGGACATAAAATTTGTATTTTTTTGATAAACGGGCTATTTTCTATGAATTATTGAAGTTTCGAAAAATAAAATAATTTTTATTAAATTTCTGGGGTGGGACCCACTTTGGTTGGTGTTAATAACATGTGGGCTGCTGAAAAAAATTCAGAATTGGCATGCTAGGCTTTCAACAAAGTGGGCATGCATGGAAGGAATATAAAGATAATAATATTTTATTATTTTAGTCTCCTATGACGTTCTAGCATTTTCCTATAAATAGACGCTTAGGTTAGAATTAAAAATCACACCAGAAACAAGTTTTCTTTCTCTCTAGATTATCGAGCGTATTTTTATGAGTATTTAGATACTTTGAGAGTTGCTGTTCGGTACAAATTTCCTTCGGCTTTTTATCCGATATTCCGATCAGAAGTACCGTTATTTTGAGGTAGGGGATGTTATTTTCTTCTTAAATGATATTATTTTCTTCAATATCAATATGCCGAAATATTGGTGAACTTTTTAATCAAATTTAGAACTTTTTGTGTCGGGGTTACTATTCACGTATACGACACTATTCACGAATACGACACTATTCACCGAAAATTAAAAATTTTCCTTTTTGTCCAAAATGTCTATTTTGGCTACTATCTTTGATTGTATCCATGTTTTGATTGTTATTTTGAATTTCGCTTCACAATTGGTTATTATAAAGTATTATTGATCTTGGATAAACTGTTATACTCTAATCCCTAATATTTGTCCTTCGTCTCAATTGGATTCATTTTTTTAAAATATTTTCATCATCCTCGGTCTTAAATGATGATATTATTGAGTATATTTGGCTCAGTAGTGCAAAGATGAATGATTAATCGATGAATATCTTTGGCCAGTAGTGCAAAGATGAGCAGTGTTGAGATGAACATGACCAATTTGGTGATATAAATGAATATCTTTGGCTCAGAGTGCAAAGATGAATATTTGATTAAAGATGTATATTGATTGTTGTTATAGGGATAAAATATTGATGATGAACTTTTAAATCTTAGAAAATAGTAGAATTCATTCTCTACGTGACTCTTCTAATGGATTGTTGTTTCCGCTGTGTTTGTTGATCTAAAATTTGTTGTCTATTATATTCTATCAGATTTTTTCCTGTTGAAGACTAATGATAATTTGTTGTATATTATCTTAGTTATAATATTCTTTACTGGGCTAGTTGAGCTCACCCTTTTTCTTTTTGTTCCATTTTTCTTCTAAGGAGGTGAAACCATAGCAGGATTGAGTCGGGGTATGGAGTGATGGTTCTAGAAAGATGTTTTAGCTTTCCTCACTATTTCTGTAAAATAGTGTATGAATAATTGTAATGAGGACTTATTTGGGTATGGATATTGTCTAGAAGACAATATTTGTATTTAAACTCACAGTATGTGTTGTCGTATTTTGCACGACAATTGTATTATTGAAGTTATAGTTTGCTTTCTGTACCATGTATTTGGCGACTCAGAATGGGTGTGGTGTATACCTATTTTGGGGGCGTCACAGTAATCATGGCCAAGATAATAGAAGTGGAAATTTCAAGAAGAGAAGGTTCAATAATGACGGAAAGACATCGGTAGCAGCACCAACACTCGTTTCAAAGGAAGAAGAACGACCATCGGTCGTATGTTTTAAATGCGGACAGGAGGGACACATCCGTCCAAACTGTACGCAGCAGTCCAAAGCATGTTACAATTGTGGAAGAGAAGGTCACCTAGCTCGATTTTTTTATGCACCGAAATCAAGTCCAGCTAGGACGGTGGCACCAAAGGCGGATACGGACAAAACAAAGTCAGTGGTTTCAGGAAGAGCATTTTTTATAACTTCTTAAAAAGCGAGTAACCTGAACGAAGTTAGCACAGGTTAGTTAATTATAAATTCTTGCGAAGCCTATACCTTATTAGATACCGGTTCTACCCATTCTTTTATATCTCTTGCTTGCGCTCAACATTTGAACTTAACCCCTAAGAAATTAGACTTTGACTTATCTATTGAAACTCCATTATGAGAAACCTTCATTACCTCCACTATTTATAAATCTTGTTTGATTCAAATCGACACTTTCCTGTTACCTGTCGATCTTATTTCTTTAAAGATACTTGCATTTGATGTGATTTTAGGGATTGATTGGTTAACCCCTCATCATGCTAAACTTGATTATTTTCGTAAGGTTGTTAGTTTTTATATTCCTAACCAACCTATTATGCGAATTCAAGCAACCAAGCCACTAAAGTCAAACACTTTCATATTAAGCCATAAAGTCATTCGTTTATTGAAAAACGAATGTCAAGCTTTCTTAGCCCATGTCATGGACTTGAACAAAAATACGTCAGATTTGAATAATATTTCTCTTGTTAGTGAATTTCCTGACGTATTTCCTGAATAAACTTCCTGGCCTACCCCCAGAGTGTGATATTGAATTTTTTATTGACCCCAGTACAAAACCCATTTCTAAAACCCTTAAATATTTCTTCAACCAAAACGAGCGTATAATGCGCCAAAGACGTTGACTCGAGGTGTTGAAGATTACGACCATACCATTTAATATCATTGTAGAAGAGCGAACGTGGTAGCTGACAAGTTGAGTAGAAGATCGTATGCGGTTACGAGTGTGACGTTGTTAACACAAATACCCATTTCATACGACTTACAAAAGATGGAGATAGAGTTAAAGACTCCAAGAACCTAAGTGAAGATAGTGAATATACGAGTAGAACCGACTTTAATCGATAAAGTTAAAGCCGCTCAAGCTACAGACTCAGAGTCGATGAATGTGACGAAAAAGGTTCAAGAGGGCGTTATTCTAGAAGCAAGAATCGACAAAGAGAGAAAATCTCAACCCTCGATTTTATTGGCACATTTTTAATCCTCTAACGAGTAGGAACTGTGGCCTATAGACTCGCCTTACCGCCAAGTATGTCTCGTGTTCATAATGTTTTTCACATATCTATGTTACGTAAATATGTGAAAGACCTGAACCACATTATTGAGTTAGAAGTGGTCGAAATGGCAGAAGATTTAACGTATGAAGAGGTTCCTGTTAAAATCTTGGATAAGAAGGAGCATATTTTACGCTCCAAGGTTATACCTCAAGTCAAAGTTTTGTGGAGAAACCACGATGTTGAGGAAATGACCTGGGAGTTAGAATCTGAAATGAAATCAAGGTATCCTCACCTCTTCGACATACCAGGTACGTACCTTAATTTCGAGGGGGAAATTTCATAAGGAGGGGAGATTATAAGACCCCGAATTTTATGAAATGAAAATATTCAATTTTCTTATAATTATTATTTCATTTAGTAAATGGTTAAATTGATAAAAGGATTAAAGCTAAGGGTGATATGTGAAAATTTTGCAAAGTAAAGCAAGTTGTTATAAAATATTCGTTTGGTCGGGGGAATATTCTTTTTATCGGAGAATATTCGTACGACGACACAATCATTGGTGGATCCCACAACGGAATTATTGTCAGATTGAGAAAACGATAAAAATATCTTTTATATAAATAACGGCGTAGTTGTTACCGTTAACACTGTTGGAATACCTGGTGGTTAAAATACAGTAATACGCGTTATTGCATAGTAGCACACGGTATTGCACAATATTTTTGAATTATTGATTCTTACGTAAGAAGACACTACTCAATAATTATTACAAAGTAATTCTTGCTTAATATTTTATTTTATTGATTCAATAATTCTTTAGGCTCATATTTTATATTATTGTTGTTTCAATAATTGTCATTGCATAGTATTTCCCATTATCAAATCAATAATTTATATTATTTGAATAATATTATTAGATAGCATTATTGATAATGTCTAAAAAGTTCTGTCAAGGAGAGGTTTAGTCACCTAATTGCACGCTAGTAAGGAGAAATTCTTATCGGAAAGTCCACTCTTTCTTGAAAACGGCCTGGTTGTCATTATTATGATTCTGTAATATTATTTGTGAATAATTAATTATTGATTTACATGATAAGACAATATTTATTTTATGTGGACACAAATGATGGATAGGAAAATATTTATTTTATGTGGTTATAAATGAAGGAATTAATGTTGAGGTATTTTATCAGTATTTTATCGGATTGGAGGTATTAAAAAAATCAAATCGGTGTTCTTAAAGCTCTATTGCGTGAGTTATAATTTTGATCCGACCGTTGGATCGTTGTGATTTTTGGATATGTTATACATATATAAGTTAAGTATATGTTCACAAATTTTGAACCGTTAAAAATTAGCGTATGAATTTTTATGAATTTTAAGAGGTGTTGGAAATCATCCGTTTGTGGATTTTGGATATTTTCTGTTTGGAATTTGAAAAAACTTTCTTCTACAAAGTTGTAGAGAATTCGATTTCGTATAGAATGGACATAAAATTCGTAGATAAAAGGGCTATTTATTATGAATTATTGAAGTTTCAGAAATTAAATATTTTTATTTAAAAATATGGTGGGCCCCACTTTTGGTTGTTTGGAAAGGTGGATGATTTTTAGTGGGCCCCACTTGTGGTGGCTGAAATTTTTTCAAAGAAGTGTGCGTAGAAAAAAAAATAATAATATTATTTTATTATTTAGTCTCCTATGGCGTTCTAGTATTTTCCTATAAATAGGCGCTTAAGTTAGAATTGAAAAACACGCCAGAATTAGAGAATTCTTCTTCTATAATATTGAGCGTATTTATTTAGAGTTTTAGAAAGCTTTGAGCGTAGAGAACAGTGAAAGTTTTCTTCAAGAATATTCCCGCTATACTAGTTGGAATACTCTTCTTTTCAAGGTAAGGGATGTTATTTTTGTTCAATATTCGCTTGAAATAATATTCTCTTCCATACTTTGTAGTATGTAAGTAATATTATTTCGTTTCAGATTTCGAATTCTATACTCGTTTTGTAAAAATTTTGGCTTCTATACTCCATGAAATTAGTAGAATATCCTTGATATTTGTGCTTCATCCAGTATCTTTTCATGGAAAGATTATTCTGAGCATTCTTGATAAGTTTTAACTTTTTTATGCCGGAGTACTATTCACGGGGTTACTATTCCCAAAGTACTATTCACGGGGTACCATTCACCCGGGGTACTATTCATGATAAAAATTGATTCATTTTCGGTCCAAATTATTTTTGGTACAATATTATTCTTGAATTTTACTCCACAAAGCAGTATCATATTGACAATTTAGACGTTATTGATTTCTGGATAAATTAAATTATAAATCTTTAAAAACTTGTCGTTGAACTTGTTTTATTGAATTCTTATATCATTGTCATCATCCCCATGTTTATATTTTGTTGAAAGTCATCTGTGGCCTGTAGTGCATAGATGGACTTGGTATGATTATGACCAGGGATTATTCGGTATAATCATGACCGTAATGTTACAAATGATGTGGTAAAAGTCCTCATTGGCCCGTAGTGCATTGATGGACAGTTGTTGACATGATCATGACCATTGATGAATACACGAATATCCTTGGTCCGTAGTGCATGGATAATTTATGGTCGTAATACTAAAGAATATCCTTGGCCGTAGTGCAGGGGTGATTCGATAATGTGGATTATTTATTGTCGAGTCTCGGTGATAAAAGTGATGAAAACCTTTTAAATCATAGAAGATAGTAGATTTTATGCTCTACTTGACTCTTGAATGGATTGCTTGTTCATTGCAGATTAAATTTGATGTTTGTTATATTTTATCAGTTTAAAACTGTTGAAGGCTAACGATAAATTATTATGCATTATCTTAGTCATAATTTTTTTTACTGGGCTAGTTGAGCTCACCTTTTTGCTTTCATTGTCCTCTTCAGAAAATGAGAACGTAGCCGGGACTAGTCGGGGAACGGAGTGACGGTCCAGATGATAGCATTAGTAGTCTTCACTATTCTATAAAATAGTGTGATAATAAATGTATTGAGGACTCCTTTTGAGTTGAATACTGTCTAGAAGACAATATTCGGATTAAAACTCTCAGTTTATGTTTTGTCGTATTTTACACGACAGATGTATTATTAAGTTGTATTTGAATTTTGTACTATGTATTTGGCGACTCAAGATGGGTGATGTATACCTGTTTTGGGGGCGTCACAGTATTATCTATTTTAATTACACATTATTATAGATATAATATTGTAAGTTACACATTAGTCATAATGATGTATAAGTTATAAATTATTAATAATAATGTAATTTAAATAGAAAGTGATATGATTCAATTGTTTCACTTAAGTTATTAATAAACACAAGTGATATGATTCCAACTTGAACCAAATGAATTACTCTCATTCTCTAGGACATTAAGTTACACCTTTTATTCTCCACTTATAGGAAATTAAATCTTAAAATTTATAAATTTTTATTATTCATGTAAGTTTTGAAAAGAAGAAGATTATTATTAATAAACACTATTTTAATTTTTAATACAAGCTCTTACCAATCCACTTTAGAGCAGAAAATGAACTCTAATTTGTTCGAAACCCGGTTCGAGATCGATTTAAAAATTTTGAGTCAAAATTGGATCCGATATTTAAATAAATTGAATTAAAATCCATTTTAATATTTGTATACGTCTCAACTGCTTGCGAGTAGCTGGACTAAAATGAATCTCATTCAAAATAACAATTCCCAGCTATTGTTTCTTGATTGCACATGAATACCCCAAAAATTACACATATCTCCAGTTCTTTTACCTACAAAAGATTGTTACAGATGCTTTTTAGATAATTTGATGTTTTACTGAATAAGACCCTACTGAAAATTATTGCAATGTATGATCTGAAATTTGTGTATATGGAAGAGACTTTATCAGTTAGGTTGATAGTACTAATTGATAAAGTGTCCATACCAAAATATCCGAGTGTCGAGTGGATACGAATATTTAAAGTAAAGTGAAAAATCCGTGTAACATAAGTATCAATAGTTGGTTGTTCTCTTCTATCATACATGTATGAGATGCAGTAGAGAGATGTAATGGTTCTTAGCAGATGAAATAATGAAGAAATCCTCATCTTTATTACTGGTCGATCTGTTGGCTACCATCAAATTCTTCAGTATTGAAATTTCCCTTTTTCTTCTTTGTTAATTTTGTTGCTAGTACGTCATGCAGTTTATTTACATTTCAACTTAGGATGATGAATAGATAGAAGAAGATAGACAGGGTTTCATATACATAATACATTAACAACCGACTGCAGAAGAGTAATAATTAATATTTTACTATACACACATGATCTATACATTCTTGGAAGACCAAACCATCACATGCATGCAAATAAAATCTTAGTGGGTAATTGCTAGTAGTGCTTGAGATTGCTTCTCATAGGGAAAGCCTCTGGACTTGGAATCATCAGCAGACCAAATGAAGATACCATGAAGCTCTTGCCGACTTTTAAGCCTATTGCAGGCAGTAAAGAATCCATCTTTTGGCGATAAGCCACCACTTCCGTCGGTGCTGAAGCTAGCCATGATCTTACCTCCTTTATAGTTAGAGCTTTGAGTCTGAAAGTAATTCATAAACTGGGAAACAGTTGTCCCCTGATCATACGCGTAAAACTGAAAGTTTACATAGTCTATGACATGCCCATAACTCCTCCAGAGCGATATGTAATGGCTCTGAACTTGATCATCATCAAATGGAGCTATAGAAGCAAATGAGATAACTCCGTTTTTCTTCAGGGATGTTATGAGTTGTCCGATGCACTCTGCAAAGGTGTTAGGATCTCCATTGAAATGCTCATAGTCGATATCAATTCCATCCAAATTATACTCTTGGATTATACTTGTTAGCGAGGAAATGGCATTCGACACCCACGAATCTACCGAGGAAGGCTTAAAGTAAGCACTACCATCCCCTACGCTGTCCCCTCCTAAGCTCAATCCAACCTTGACATTTGAGTGCTCATTCTTAATAGAAGATACCTGAGAAGGACCAAGGTTATCCGTGTCCCAAAAGATGTTGAATTTTCCATTTGTCGGAGATGGAGAAGATGAAGTGGTGTAATCTATGGCGAAAGCTAGGAGGAAATGAAATTCAACCTTGGGATTTATGGGTACATCGCTGAATTTAACATTGTTAAACTCTGCTCCAATGTATTCTCGAAAGAGGTTTGAGTTTGCTGGGGCTGGGGCTGGGGCAGCTTCTGTTGATAAGATGATGAAGAGAGCATGAAGGGTGATGAAAATCTTGGAGAACTCCATGTATATTATGGTTGCATGAGTTGATGATAATGCTACAAATTAATTAAGATGCATTTATATACTACTCCCTCCGTCCCAAATTAATTGCTCAGTTTTGATTTTTTTAAGTTAAATTGACAATTTTTAGAATTAATAATTAAACATACATAAATATATTTCTAAAATTATAAAAATTGGGGTTAGTAATAAATTGTATATCCTTTCTTTTGGTTATAATCTTCACCTATATTTTAGCAAAAATAGTAAAAAGATTAGTTTTAAAAATGATCAATTTGATTTTAAAAAATTAAAATTAAACAATTAATTTGAAACAGAGGAAGTACTAATTTTAGGATGAAGGTTTGGCGATGTTTTATTTATTGCAATGAAAAAATACTGAAAGTGATGGCTGGTTGTTGTGTGAGGTTACCGTTATGTTTTAAAAAAGTCATGTATACCGTTGTAGAATAATTTAAAATTACATTTCCGTTGAACACATTTTCACCTTTGAGCTTTTCTAGGGCGACCGGTCCTAGCGATATTGCTAGCGAAATTTTTTTTCTTTTTTTTTTGTAATATTTCTTAAATAATTTATAAAATTTATTGGAATTAGAATTTTTACAGAATAAAATAATTTGAATATCATTTGAATACATGTAAAAAATATGTCTGTGCAGACTGTATAAGCATATTTTTTACATGTATCCAAATGATATCCAAATCACTTTATTCTGTAAAAATTTCAGTTCCAATAAATTTTATAAATTATTTGGAAGACATTACAAAAAAAATAAAATAAAATAAAACGATTGTTAGCAATGTCGCTAGAACCGATCGCCCTAGATTTTTTCTTCACGTTTATATCAAATATAATAAAGGTCATGAGTACTTTTCATCAATGGTGCAGTAGATTTGATTGTTCTGTTTTAATTGTCCACTTCAGTGTATTATACACTCCCTCCCATAATATATTATATATATCTTATATTATGGGACAGAGGGGGTAATATATTAATTTGGTAAAACAATAAAATGTAATATGAATGCTTTTTATAGAAGTGGCCAAATTATTGGCATTTATTTACTGGTAATAAAAGAAAAGAAAAAAGAGACGGGAAATAAAGTTGATGTGGGACCAACGTGACTTGGCCTGGGCCTGCTGTGAGAACAACAAGAGTATTGTTATTTTGAAGACTAAGTTGACAAAAATAACATAGCAACTTTGTTTATACTAATTTTAGGGGAAGTATATTTTGAATTATGTGACTGCTAGTTTCTCTATAACAAGCACGATGTCCGTGTAAGTTACGGTCAAATTTGTAAATATTTAAAAAGTTTATTTAGTGGTGTAAAGGTCACCTCAAAATGATGTAAAGTATATAATAGGCTTAAAAATATGGTAATTTGTGTGATTAAAGGTTAAAATGACTAGGGGTGCTCAAAAAAAATAGTATTTTTGATTTTTAGGGAAATCAAACTGATTCAAACTAGTCGGTTCGGCATAAAAAACAAACGGTTCTAAGCATGCGAGACTGCGGAACCGATACATACCTGATTTTGATTATCGCTTTTGGTAAGAGATTTGTTTCATTTAAGATAAACCGAACCGAATCAAAAATTACCGGTTTATTTAATAATATTATTAATATATTACTTTCCGTCTTTACTTTTCAAGTCTTTATCTTTGCTTTACTCTTTTGCTTTAGGCTTCACGCTTCAGCCTTCTCTCTATTCCCAAATCTGACTGAAATCTCTCCATCTCGAACCTTTGTGACTCAGTAAGTCGCCGATGTCTCCATCTCTTCATCTCGAACCTTTGTCTCCATCCATCTCAAAGCTTTGTCTCTCAATCTCCCTTCGTAAGTCTCCGATCTCCATTCGTAAGTCTTCAATCTCCATTCGTAAGTCGCCAACTCCAAGTCTCCAACTCCATAATCAAAAAATTTCTTAGGTAATTTTGAGTTTATTTTGAGATTTAGTCAATTGATTTATCTCTATTTATGTCGATTTATATGGGTGTTTATTGTTTACTTGTTTAGGGCTTTTTTGGTGATGATTTGTTTATTTTGTTGGTGGTTTTTTTATTTGATGTATATATTTCTTTAATTCTTTTTTGTGTGGAATCTTTTTAAATCTGATTGATTTGGTGTAATTGCAGTATTTTAGTTGTTACCACTCCTGGTAGATTAACAAAAGATAAACTATTTTGATTTTATCATTCTCCACCTCAAGTATTTTGATTTTATTGGTTCTTAAAATCAAGTTTAGTTTTAAACAAACACACAGATGATGTATTCTTGGGAATGATATTGAAAACAAAATAGATCTTGACATTGTTTCTTTAATGACGGTCAATTTATTGTTACTCCTAAAATGGAAAGTATGATTATTATAGTGAACTGGCCCTTAAAAATTGTGAAGATACTACCATATTAGCATATTTCATTAAAGATTATTTCTTAATTTGAAGTTGTGGTTAATTTAAAATCTCATTTTTGCTGCTTTGCAGTAATGGTGGATCATGATTCATACTTCCTCGACATCCGATGATCTGAATGCGTAATGGTGGCTCATGGTCATTTTGTTGTTGACGACATCGCTTCACGGTCAATTATATTGTTTTGTTTTGTTTTGATTTGATGTTATGTCGTACTATTTTGGAGAAGTATTGTTTTGTTTTGATGTTAATCATGTTATGTGACTTATGTTTTACTGTTTTGGAGAAGTATTAGTATTATTTTGTTTTGATAAATTCATCTTGTTGTATTTATGTTTAACTGAACTTTCTGTTTGATCCTATGTAGGACTAAGCAAAAAACGGGTATAACCGAATTACCGAACCGAATCGAAATAAATTAATAGAAATTTTCTGATAATTCGATTATTTTTGACATTTCGGTTATACCCAAAATTATTTATGGTTTACGGTTAGTTTATACGGGTTTCACTTTTGGGTTATTCGGTTAAACCGAATAACCGAATAAGCCTGGCTAAGAAATTAACCGGATAAGCCTTAAAATAATAACATGACATCTCAAATAATAACATGACATCTTAAAATAATAAGCGGCAGAGTAGCAAAGCTTTCTTCTCCTCTTCATTATCAAAGCACAAGCCAGACAGTACTTTGCAAGGCTTTCTTCTCCTCTCTTCATTATCAAAGCACCAGCACAGGACATCTCAATGAGTAGCACCAAAGACCGCATGACCTTATCCAACAACAGTAGAAGATTTCAAGACCAAAGCAGAGAGGCGGATCTCAAACTCCCCCTTTTCTGATCCAGAGGCCAGATCTCGAACTCCCCCTTTTCTGATCTGGTTTAATACCCCTTAATTTTCTGATCTGTTTGGTTGTAGTGAAGACATTGAAATAGAAAGAAATTGACGGAAGATCCTGAGGAATTGGGCAAAAAGAAGAGGAAGGATCTGTTTGGTTGTGGTGAAGATGATACTGGGTTTGTGCGCATAAGGATCCTCTCTTCGATTACAAATGGTCATGGCTTGATTAGGACTTCTCTTTAATAGCGATTTCTTCTCCTCTCTTTATTATCAAAGCACATAAGTTTACCGAATTACAACTGTTTTATTTTATTAGTTATTTTGATTAATTAATAAAATAATTTGAATAGATTTTCTATGGCCTATGCATATTTTTTATTCTGCTAATTCATTTGCAAGCTAGCGAATTGTATGGATTTGTTATGATTTCAGCAGATATCTTGTGGATTTTGAGCTTGCAAGCTAGTGAATTGCAGAGATTTCTAAATCTAGTAAATTTAGTTATTAACCGAATAATTAATTCGGTTATTCGGTTATTCGGTTATCATGTATTTCAGTTAGTTGTTCGGATATTCAAAACTGTGCAATTTCAGTTTTTGGTTATAACTGAAATGTTTATTCGCTTTGGTTATTAACTGAATGCTCACCCCTAATCCTATGTATTGCTTGTTGCTTTTAATTGAATGGGTTAACTGCTACTGGCTATGTAAAATCCCAAATTTTTTGAATAAAGATTTAATTTTCTCGAAATATTTTATTTGAAAATTATGGTGTGAATTTGAGATAATCTTATAGTTGTGGGTAGTATTTATAAATTTTGCAAAGTATGCAAGTTGTTATATAATATTCGATTGGTCGGGGAATATTCGTTTTAACAGAAATATTCGTGACGACGACACAATCATTAGTGGACCTCAGAATGTAATTATTGTCGGATCGAGAAAAGCGACAAAAATATTTTTTATGAAAATAATAACTAGGAAGTTTTACCGTTAATCTTGTTGAACTAATCGGTAGTAAAAAGTACAAAGAATACACGTGGTTGCATAGTAGCACCTGCAGTATTGATTATTGATCTTTACGTGAGAAATCACTCGATTATACTCAATTATTATCACATAAGAATTTGCGATCATATCTCTCATATTATTGATTCGATTATTGTTACAGTATCATCTGCATTATATGTTATATTATTAAATCAATAATTGAGACGACAAAGTTATTCATATTATTAAATTGCAATATTTATAATGTCTAGAAGTTCTGTCAAGAAGAGATTTGGTCACCTAATTGCGCGCCAATAGGGAGAAATCCTTATTGGAAAGCCCCCTCTTTCCTGGGAACAACCTGGTTGTTAAATATTGTGAGTTATAATATTAATGATGAATAAGTTCGTGTTGATTAAAGATGAATTTTATAGTTCCATTGTGTTGGGATTATTTGTGTTAGTAGAAATCGACATTTATTTCAATAATAATTGATGTCTGGATGTTATATTGTTCAATCGGGTATTCAGAGCACTTTTCGTGTCGGAGTACTATTCATGAGTTACTATTCACGAGTTACTATTCATGAGTTACTATTCACGAGTTACTATTTACAAGTTACTATTCACGAGTTACTATTCACGGGATACTATTCACCTGAACAAAATATATTTCTTTTCGGTTCAAATCATTTTTGGGTATAATATTATTCCATGAGGAGATGTGCTAATTTTTCAGACCGTTGGTTTAAAGTTTTAATAGTGAATCAGTATGGACCGTTGGTTTAAAATTTTAATAGTGAATCAGTATGGACCGTTGGTTTAAAGTTTTAATATGGACCGTCCGTTTAAAAGTAAATCAATCTGGACCGTTCATGAATTAGTTACTATTCAGTTCATTCTCCTATAAATAGAAGCTCATTCCTTTATTATTTCTTACGAATTCACTGAAACTCTTGAGAGAGAAATTATAGAGAGAAAGAAGAAGAGAAGTCAGCTACCTTTCTATTCCAATATCCAGTTTCTTCTAAGGTAAGGGGTGTTATTCTTTCGTATTCATGAAGAGAGCTTTTGTTATTCCATTCTTTATTATTCTGTTGGAATAACCTGTCTATGTGGATTACCACATGCATGGTGAATGATCCTTTGTATTCATTCCTTATTAAATTGTGGAAATGATCTGTATACGTGGATTACCGCATGGCGGGTGAAAATCCATTTGCAGTTTCATATATTCGTTATTATACTCAGTTGATTAAAGCTTTGGCTTCTATACTCCATGAAATTAGTGGAATATCCTTGATATTTGCTCTTCATCCAGTATCTTTTCATGGAAATATTCTTCTGAGCATTTTTGAATTTTACTCTACAAAGAAGTATCATGTTGACAATTTGGACATTATTGAGTTCAGGATAAATTAACTTATAAATCTTTAAAATTTATTCTTGAACTTGTTTTAATGAATTATTATGTCATTGTCATGATGAGTCATGTTGGTTATTATGTGAAAACATGAAAGTTTCTTAGAAATCACAAAGGGTTGAAAATCAGGTTTTGGTGAAAATAGAACATGAAATTCAACTGACCATATCTCCTATTATATTTCGAATTTTTGAGTGTGGTCAAGTTCTAGAGTTAGATCTATGAGTTCTATAACTTATCCAAGTGAAGTCACTGGAAAAGGTGTTGTAGATTTTCGTGTGGACTAATTTTAGCAAAGGAGTCAAAAATTGCCAATTTCGAAAAAGGCTACTGCCCATAACTTTGAAGGGGCTGTTTCGGCCACTTAATTTGTGAAAAATTCTGGAATTTTGGGACATGAAATTATATGGTATAAGGTACCTTCTGTCCAAAAATGAGCTCATTCCGACTTAAAATGAGCAAGTTATGACCATTTCAATATTTAGTTTTTTTCGACAAAAAATGCTATAACCAGAGTTCTATAACTCCGATGACCATGAAATTTAAACTGGAAGCTCACATTAATATGTGTAAGATCCTGCCAAGATTTGGGAATTTCTGGAGTTAAACTTGAGGTAGCTAATTTCTTAAGGAATTAATTAGAAATTAATTTTTGAAAAATAGTAAATGAATTTTAAAAATTCCGAGAAAAATATGTGTTCATTATGGGACTATATTCTGCTAAATTCCAGAAAAGAAATATTTTTGGGACTGATTTGGTATTTTTCATGAAAATAGTTTAGTTACGAACATATGAGTTAAATATGTTATATGAAGTAACAAAGTTGAAAAATAGGATTTTATGGCTTGGAAATCCTATATAAGGTATATGCAGGTATTTTTTATAAGGGATTTGATCATTGGTGATAAAATCTTATGAGTATGGCATTTTTGAATGATTAAATGCATTATTTGGTAAAGTGTAAACAATTGAAATAAATTGTTTATAAGTTTAAGAAGTGATTAAAATATTGTTATGATATTAATAATATTAGATTATGAGTGGTTGATAATATTTGGATAAATTTAAAGTCTTTAATAATTATCCTTGTTTTCGTTTGATTAATACTTATATCATTGTCATCATCCTCATGCTTATATGGTGATGAAAGTTATCTTTGGCTTACGTGCGAAGATGGACTGTTGATTATTGAGTTGTATATCTTTGGCTTACGTGCAAAGATGGATTAATGTTGATTATTAATTTTATTGTTGTATATCTTTGGCTTACGTGCGAAGATGGACTGTTGATTATTGAGTTGTATATCTTTGGCTTACGTGCAAAGATGAATTGTTGATTATTGGTTTTATTGTTGTATATCTTTGACTTACGTGCAGAGATGGACTTGGTATGATTATGACTAGGGATTATTCGGTATAGTCATGACTATTGATGATTTAATGAATATCATTGGCCCGTAGTGCAGGGATGATTCGATGATGTGGTTTATTTATTAAGTTGAGTCTCAACGATAAAAATTGATGAAAACATTTTTAAATCATAGAAGATAGTAGATATTATGCTCTACTTGACTCTTCTAATGGATTGCTTATTCCGCTGCAGTTAAACTTGATGTCTATTGTATTTTATCAGTTTAACATTGTTGAAGACTATTGATAATTTATTCTGTATTATCTTAGTCATAATATTTCTTACTGGGCTAGTTGAGCTCACCCTTTCTTTCACTGTTCTCTTCAGGAAATGAGAATATAGTTGGGACGAGTCGGGGAAAGGAGTGACGGTCCAGATGATAGCATTAGTAGTCCTCACTATTCTGTTAAATAGTGTGACAATAAATGTAATAAGGACTCCTTTGAGTATGGATATTGTCTAGATGACAATATTCCTATTAAAACTCTCGGTTTATGTATTGTCGATATTATTACTACTGGCGGTTGTATAATTAAGTTTGTATTTGTATTCTGTACCATGTATTTGGCGACTCAAGATGGGTGATGTATACCTATTTTGGGGGCGTCACAGGCTACATCTTTTTAATTGCTTTTAATTGGATGGGTTAACATGCTACAGGCTTACTTTCTTAGTTTCTTAGTTGCTTTACACACAATCCAGACATAAAATCGTAGATAAACCTAAGATCGAATCGGTACGGTTCAGATAACTGGTTTAACCTAAGATCGGTAAATGAAATTGACTACTTTCAGTATTCGGTTCGGTTCGGACCGGTCCGATCCGATTTTTTACCAATGAACACCCTTAAAAATGACTATGTAAAACCTTTTTGAGTTGTTCTATCAAACATGTAATGTGCAATTTTAGTGATAAATTTTCAGTTCCCATAACAAATCAATTTACTATTATTACAATAGCAAACAAAGAAAAAGATAAGCATAATTTTTTAATCATCAAGATCATAAATGAAAGAAAGAGCAAACACGGGAGTGGTTAACATGAAGTTAACTTTGGTCAATTGATCAATATAGTATCGACACGCAGACCGAGACGTGATCTTTTTCTCTATGTCAGTATTGTATTGGTCAATTGACTAACTTATTCAAGAAATATTAAGAATTAACTTAATCCACAAATTAGAAAAGAAATTAGATTTAGATACATAAAAGTATACAGTACCTGTTATTTTTAGACTCGGATCTTATCAATTTCTTTTATTCAGCAACCACTTGCAAAATAATCAAATGATAACTTCATTCCCAAGTTTTATGCAATCTACTCTTCCCATTATTATTACGTCTGGTAAGGAAAAAAAAAAGTAATTTTGAAACCATGTAATTTATACTTTTCCAACTCCAAAATTGCTGTTTTTTTTTTCGGTATCTACATGAAGAAAAGGGAAAAACAGACCTTCATTTGAGTTTAAGCTGATTTGATATCTTCAGAAACGAAATCCATTTTATGCCCTAATTTCTCAATCAAACCATCAGAAGTTAGTTTATTTCTCAGTTGAGAGTTTGTAATCTCCATATTATTTTCATAGTGATTTTCTGAGATCTCTTCCCGTGGTTTTTCCCAGTTGGGTTTCCACGTAAAATTCTTGTGTTATTATTTTATATCTCATACAGTAGTGTGTTTGTATTTATCTTAGTGTATTTGTGTGAGCCTGATTTCTCAACAATTGGTATCAAAGCTCTCGGTTCACACCAACGATCAGTTTAAAGAGAAATTAGGCAGGTCACAAATACGAAGATGGCAAGCACAAGTGCGAGGTATGAAGTTGAACCATTTGACGGTAAGTCAAATTTCAGTATTTGGCAGTGTACAGTCAAAGATGTATTGGCTCAACAAGGATTGACAAAGGCACTAGAAGGGAAGAAGCCAGAGACTATGACGGAAGAAAAATGGACGGAACTTGAAGCTAAGGCCGTGGCAACAATCAGATTGAATTTGGCGCCACAGATCAAATATCAGGTTTTGACAGAAACCTCTTCGAAGGACTTGTGGGAGAAACTTGAGAAAGTTTACAAGTCAAAGTCTCTGTCAAATCGGTTATATTTGAAGAAGGAATTATACCCCGCCCGGATGGAAGAAAAGGTCGATTTGGCCAATCATATTAATGAGTTTAATAGATTGGTGACCCAACTAACAATATTGATGTGAAGTTGGGACGAAGAAGATAAAGCCTTATTGCTTCTTGTCTCTACCAGATTCATACTCAACTCTCCAGACTACACTCCTTGTAGGGAAGGAAAAACTTGCAGTTGACGATGTGATGTCAGCAGTTCTGGACCAGGATAAGTTCAGGTGCACTACTTCCAGAGATCAAGGAGACAGTCTTCTTACTTTTTCAGATGGGCGTGGTAGGGGTCCTAATCAAAAGAAGTATTCCAGCAAGGAACCAGAAAGGTCTCAGGGGAGATCAGGCAAGAAGGATAAATCTCAGGTTGAGTGTTATCATTGCCACGAGAAGGGCCACTACAGAAATCAGTGTCCATTGTTGAAGAAGGATAACAAGAAGAAGGGTAAGCAGATTGAAAATTCTGCTAATGTTCACGAAAGCGAGACAAAGAAATGATTTGAGAGAGGCATAAAGTGATGTAAAATAAAGCTTCACAAGGTGATCTCTTATCTGTTAGAGAGAAATGGCGACTTTACTGATTGGTATATGGATTAGGTTGTTTTTTTCATATGTCCCTCATAGGGATTGGTTTGATACTTTTACATCCCGCAATGGTGGTGTACAGTTTTATTGGGTAACAATGCGATACTGCGCAGTTCTTGGGATAGGCACCATCAAAATTAAAATGTTTGTGAGTTGTCGTAACATTAGGTGATGTAAGGTATATTCCGTAATTGAAGAAGAGCTTCTTATCGGTTGGAGTACTTGACTCTATAGGTTGCGAGATCTCGATCGAGAGATGGTGTCATGAAAATTACCAAGGGTTCGATGGTAATTATGAAGGCGAGAAGAAGGGCACCCTCTACAAGTTGATAGGGGACACGATTCTTTGGTGGAGCAAACAAATTACGCAAGAGATAATTCCAACAAATGATAGACAGAATTATGGCACACGCGACTTGGTCATTTGAGTGAAGGTGGAATGAAAGAACTTCACAAAAGCGATTCTTTGAAAGGTGTCAAACGTGCGATTTGGAATTTTGCAAGTTTTGTGTATGGCAAACAACGGAGGTCACTTTTCAAGGAGGAGATATACCAATAAGAATGTACTTGATTATGTACATTCGGATGTGTGGGGTCCGATCAAGAAACACCCGATTGAGGTGGAGCTTCTCGAAGAGATTGAAGATGATCATCCTTCGGATCCCCAAGAGAGGTCCTATAATCTTGTTAGAGATTGGGAAAAGCGCGAGTCAAGAAACCAAAGTGCAGAGATATGGGTTTGAAGACATAGTTGCTTTTGCCTTGATTCTTTGGTAGTGGAGATCCAACTAGCTATCGAGGATGTTATTGATCGAGGATAATGATAAATGGGCGATAGCTATGGCGGAAGAGATGGAGTCTTTACAAAAGAACCGTATATGGGAGTTAGTTTAACTTCCAAAAGGATCGAAGGCTATAGGATGCGGTGGGTGTTCGGGAAAAGGAAGCTCGGTCGATAAAGAAGGTGAAAGATTCAAGGCGGATTAGTGGCAAAGGGATTCTCTCGAGAGAGAGGGAATCGACTACAATGAGATCTTCTCACTTGGGTTGTGAAACACTTCGTCGAATCTTTGAGTTCGTGGTGGAGTATCCAGGAGAGGATACATTCGCGTACACAAGAAGCTCACGAGATTTTGAAAATATGAGCCAAGATGGAGATTGTTGAATATTGGCTCCTATTTTGGTCTTTGGTCTTTGATCTTTGGTCATTAATTATTGGTCAATGGTCTTTGGTCCTCACTCACTTTATGGGTCGAGGAACATACTAATGGGTCAAGGAACATATCACCATCACACTCATTAATGTTATTCCTTTGTTGAAAATGAGTCCAACTCATTTCTTTTCTACCCTCAAGTTTTTGGCTATAAAAGGAGGCCAAATGGAAGAGGAAAGACACACCAAAATTGATAGAGTATATCTTAGAGAGAAGAAGAGCAAAGCTCTAGTTTGAGTGTCAAAAGAGAGTTAGAGAGTGAGAAGCTCGGTTAGAGTATTCGAGAGTGAGGTGTAGAGAGAAATAAGCAGTTAGTTTATTTCTCGGTTGAGAGTTTGTAATCTCCATATTATTTTCATAGTGATTTTCGAGATCTCTTTCCGTGGTTTTTCCCAGTTGGGTTTCCACGTAAAATCTTTGTGTTATTATTTTATATCTCATACAAGATGAGTGTGTTTGTATTTATCTTAGTAGTATATTTGTGTGAGCCTGATTTCTCAACAATTGGTATCAAAGCTCTTGGTTCACACCAACGATCAGTTTAAAGAGAAATTAGGCAGGTCACAAATACGAAGATGGCAAGCACAAGTGTGAGGTATGAAGTTGAACCATTTGACGGTAAGTCAAATTTCAGTATTTGGCAGTGTACAGTCAAAGATGTATTGGCTCAACAAGGATTGACAAAGGCACTAGAAGGGAAGAAACCAGCGACTATGACGGAAGAAAAATGGACGGAACTTGAAGCTAAGGCCGTGGCAACAATCAGATTGAATTTGGCGCCACAGATCAAATATCAGGTTTTGACAGAAACCTCTTCGAAGGACTTGTGGGAGAAACTTGAGAAAGTTTACAAGTCAAAGTCTCTGTCAAATCGGTTATATTTGAAGAAGGAATTGTACCGGCTTCGGATGGAAGAAGGGTCAGATTTGGCCAATCATATTAATGAGTTTAATAGATTGGTGACCCAACTAACCAGTATTGATGTGAAGTTGGACGAAGAAGATAAAGCCTTATTGCTTCTTGTCTCTCTACCAGATTCATACTCAACTCTCCAGACTACACTCCTTGTAGGGAAGGAAAAACTTGCAGTTGACGATGTGATGTCGTGATTACGGACGAGATAAGTTCAGTGCACTACTTCCGGAGATCAAGGAGACAGTCTTCTTACTTTTTCAGATGGGCGTGGTAGGGGTCCTAATCAAAAGAAGTATTCCAGCAAGGAACCAGAAAGGTCTCAGGGGAGATCAGGCAAGAAGGATAAATCTCAGGTTGAGTGTTATCATTGCCACGAGAAGGGCCACTACAGAAATCAGTGTCCATTGTTGAAGAAGGATAACAAGAAGAAGGGTAAGCAGATTGAAAATTCTGCTAATGTTGCTGAGCAAGCAGATGTGTGCAGCGACGGAGAGCTGTACACAGTGACAGAAAATAAAGCTTCACAAGGTGATCTCTTATCTGTTAGAGACAGTGGCAGCCTTACAGATTGGTACATGGATTCCGGTTGTTCTTTTCATATGTCCCCTCATAGGGATTGGTTTGATACTTTTACATCCTGCAATGGTGGTACAGTTTTATTGGGTAACAATGCGATATGCGCAGTTCTTTGGGATAGGCACCATCAAAATTAAAATGTTTGTTGAGTTGTCGAACATTGGGTGATGTAAGGTATATTCGTAATGAAGAAGAGCTTGTTATCGGTTGGAGTACTTGACTCTATAGGTTGCGATATCTCGATCGAGAGATGGTGTCATGAAAATTACCAAGGGTTCGATGGTAATTATGAAGGGCGGAAGAAGGGCACCTCTACAAGTTGATAGGGGACACGATTCTTTGGTGGAGCGACAAATTGCATCTTGAGGATAATTCCAACAAGTGATAGACGTAATTATGGCACATGCGACTTGGTCATTTGAGTGAAGGTGGAATGAAAGAACTTCACAAAAGGCGATTCTTTGAAAGGTGTCAAAAACGTGCGATTTGGAATTTTGCAAGTTTTGTGTGTATGGCAAACAACGGAGGGTCACCTTCAAAGGCAGAGCATATACCGATAAGAATGTACTTGATTATGTACATTCGGATGTGTGGGGCCCGATCAAGAAACACCCAGTTGAGGTGGAGCTTCCTGAAGAGATTGAAGATGATCATCCTTCAGATCCCCAAGAGAGGTCCTATAATCTTGTTAGAGATTGGGAAAGGCGAGTCAGCAAACCAGTGCAGAGATATGGGTTTGAAGACATAGTTGCCTTTGCCTTGATTGCTGGTAGTGGAGATCCAACTAGCTATCAGGATGTTATTCAGTCCGAGGATAATGATAAATGGGCGATAGCTATGGCAGAAGAGATGGAGTCTTTACAAAAGAACCAGACATGGGAGTTAGTTTAACTTCCAAAAGGATCGAAGGCTATAGGATGCAGGTGGGTGTTCAGGAAAAAGGAAGCTCAGTCTGATAAAGAAGGTGAAAGATTCAAGGCCAGATTAGTGGCAAAGGGATTCTCTCAGAGAGAGGGAATCGACTACAATGAGATCTTCTCACCAGTTGTGAAACACTTCGTCGAATGCTGAGTTCGTGGTGGAGTATCCAGGGAGAGGGATACATTCACAGACACAAAGAAGCTCACAGTATTTTGAAAATATGAGCCAAGATGGAGATTGTTGAATATTGGCTCCTATTTTGGTCTTTGGTCTTTGATCTTTGGTCATTAATTATTGGTCAATGGTCTTTGGTCCTCACTCACTTTATGGGTCAAGGGAACATACTAATGGGTCAAGGGAACATATCACCATCACACTCATTAATGTTATTCCTTTGTTGAAAATGAGTCCAACTCATTTCCTTTTCTACCCTCAAGTTTTTGGCTATAAAAGAGGCCAAATGGAAGAGGAAAGACACACCAAAATTGATAGAGTATATCTTAGAGAGATAAAGAGCAAAGCTCTAGTTTGAGTGTCAAAGAGAGTTAGAGAGTGAGAAGCTCGGTTAGAGTATTGTGAGAGTGAGGGTGTAGAGAGAAATAAGCAGTTAGTTTATTTCTCGGTTGAGAGTTTGTAATCTCCATATTATTTTCATAGTGATTTTCGAGATCTCTTCCCGTGGTTTTTCCGGTTGGTTTCCACGTAAAATTCTTGTGTTATTATTTTATATCTCATACATAGTAGTGTGTTTGTATTTATCTTAGTAGTATATTTGTGTGAGCTGATTTCTCAACAATTGGTATCAAAGCTCTTGGTTCACACCAACGATCGGTTTAAAGAGAAATTAGGCGAGTCACAAATCTGAAGATGGCAAAGCACAAGTGTGAGGTATGAAGTTGAACTATTTGTGGTAAGTCAAAATTTGATGATTTGGCGATGTCTGATCAAAGATGTATTGGCTCAACAAGGATTGACAAAGGCACTAGAAGGAAGAAACCAGAGACTATGACGGAAGAAAAATGGACGGAACTTGAAGCTAAAAGTAGTGGCAACAATCAGATTGAATTTGGCGCCACAGATCAAATATCGAGTTTTGACAGAAACCTCTTGAAGGACATGGGAGAAACTTGAGAAAGTTTACAAGTCAAAGTCTCTGTCAAATCGGTTATATTTGAAGAAGGAATCAGACCGGCCCGGATGGAAGAAAGAATTGATTTGGCCAATCATATTAATGAGTTTAATAGATTGGTGACCCAACTAACCAGTATTGATGTGAAGTTGGACGAAGAAGATAAAGCCTTATTGCTTCTTGTCTCTCTACCAGATTCATACTCAACTCTCCAGACTACACTCCTTGTAGGGAAGGAAAAACTTGCAGTTGACGATGTGATGTCGTGATTACGGACGAGATAAGTTCAGTGCACTACTTCCGAGAGATCAAGGAGCGGTCTTCTTACTTTTTCAGATGGGCGTGGTAGGGGTCCTAATCAAAAGAAGTATTCCAGCAAGGAACCAGAAAGGTCTCAGGGGAGATCAGGCAAGAAGGATAAATCTCAAGTTGAGTGTTATCATTGCCACGAGAAGGGCCACTACAGAAATCAGTGTCCATTGTTGAAGAAGGATAACAAGAAGAAGGGTAAGCAGATTGAAAATTCTGCTAATGTTCTTGAAAGCAGCGAGATGTGTGTGCAATGACGAGAGAGTCGTATAAAGTGATGAGAAAATAAAGCTTCACAAGGTGATCTCTTATCTGTTAGAGGCGGTGGCGATTTTACTGATTGGTACATGGATTAGGTTGTTCTTTTCATATGTCCCTCATAGGGATTGGTTTGATACTTTTACATCCTGCAATGGTGGTATACAGTTTTATTGGGTAACAATGCGATGCGCAAATTCTTTGGGATAGGCACCATCAAAATTAAAATGTTTGACGAGAGTTGTCGAACATTGGGTGATGTAAGGTATATTCGAGAATGAAGAAGAGCTTGTTATCGGTTGGAGTACTTGACTCTATAGGTTGCGATATCTCGATCGAGAGATGGTGTCATGAAAATTACCAAGGGTTCGATGGTAATTATGAAGGGCCGAAAAGGGCACCTCTACAAGTTGATAGGGGACACGATTCTTTGGTGGAAGCAACAAATTACATGTGAGGATAATTCCAACGGTGATAGCACGCGGAATTATGGCACACGCGACTTGGTCATTGAGTGAAGGTGGAATGAAAGAACTTCACAAAAGGCGATTCTTTGAAAGGTGTCAAAGCGTGCGATTTGGAATTTTGCAAGTTTTGTGTGTATGGCAAACAACGGAGGGTCGGCTTCAAGGCAGGAGCACATACCAGTAAGAATGTACTTGATTATGTACATTCGGATGTGTGGGGCCCGATCAAGAAACACCCAGTTGAGGTGGAGCTTCCTGAAGAGATTGAAGATGATCATCCTTCAGATCCCCAAGAGAGGTCCTATAATCTTGTTAGAGAGATGGGAAAGCGAGTCAAGCAAACAAACCGGTGCAGAGATATGGGTTTGAAGACATAGTTGCCTTTGCCTTGATTGCTGGTAGTGGAGATCCAACTAGCTATCAGGATGTTATTCAGTCCGAGGATAATGATAAATGGGCGATAGCGATGGCAGAAGAGATGGAGTCTTTACAAAAGAACCAACGACATGGGAGTTAGTTTAACTTCCAAAAGGATCGAAGGCTATAGGATGCGGTGGGTGTTCGGAAAAGGAAGCTCGATCGATAAAGAAGGTGAAAGATTCAAAGGCAGATTAGTGGCAAAGGGATTCTCTCGAGAGAGGGAATCGACTACAATGAGATCTTCTCACCGGTTGTGAAACACTTCGTCGAATCTTTGAGTAAGTGGTGGAGTATCCGAGAGAGGATACATTCACGGACACAAAGAAGCTCATAAATATTTTGAAAATATGAGCGAGGTGGAGATTGTTGAATATTGGCTCCTATTTTGGTCTTTGGTCTTTGATCTTTGGTCATTAATTATTGGTCGATGGTCTTTGGTCCTCACTCACTTTATGGGTCGAGGAACATATACTAATGGGTCGAGGAACATATCACCATCACACTCATTAATGTTATTCCTTTGTTGAAAATGAGTCCAACTCATTTTCTTTTCTACCCTCAAGTTTTTGGCTATAAAAGGAGGCCAAATGGAAGCGGAAAGACACACCAAAATTGATAGAGTATATCTTAGAGAGATAAGAAGAGCAAAGCTCTAGTTTGAGTGTCAAAAGAGAGTTAGAGAGTGAGAAGCTCGGTTAGAGAGCATTGAGAGTGAGGTGTAGAGAGAAATAAGCAGTTAGTTTATTTCTCGGTTGAGAGTTTGTAATCTCCATATTATTTTCATAGTGATTTTCTGAGATCTCTTCCCGTGGTTTTTCCCAGTTGGGTTTCCACGTAAAATTCTTGTGTTATTATTTTATATCTCATACAGTAGTGTGTTTGTATTTATCTTAGTGTATTTGTGTGAGCTTGATTTCTCAACATGGAGAGTACCTGAGCAACATTAATGTTTTGTATTTTGTATCCTACTCCAAATAGATTTTTCCCCAGAAAAAGCAAAAGCATTACTATAACTTTTTTACTATTAATTAATACAAATATAATTACAATAGATAAATATAAGTTTCAATTACATGAACCTGATGAAACTTGAAAGTACACACATATTAGTGGGGAATTGCTAATAATGCTTGTGATTGCTTCTCATAGGGAAAGCCTCTTGACATGGAATCATCTGCAGACCAAATGAAGATACCATGAAGCTCTTGCCGACTTTTAAGCCTATTGCAAGCAGTAAAGAAGCCATCTTGTGGTGATAATCCACCACTTCCATCTGTGCTGAAGCTAGCCAAGATCTTACCTCCTTTATAGTTTGAAGTTTGAGTCTCAAAGTAATTCATAAACTGGGAAACAGTTGTCCCTTGATCATACGCGTAAAACTGAAAGTTTACATAGTCTATGACATGCCCATAACTCCTCCACAGCGCCATGTAATGGCTCTGAACTTGATCATCATCAAATGGAGCTATAGAAGCAAATGAGATAACTCCGTTTTTCTTCAGGGCTGTTATGAGTTGTCCGATGCACTCTGCAAAGGTGTTGGGATCTCCGTTGAAGTGTTCATAGTCGATATAAATGCCATCCAAATTATACTCTTGGATTATACTTGTTAGCGAGGAAATGGCATTAGACACCCACGAATCTACCGATGAAGGGCTAAAGTAAGCGTTACCATCTCCCACACTATCCCCTCCTAAGCTCAACGCTACTTTGACATTCGAGTTTTGGTTCTTGATTGAGGAGACTTGAGAAGGGCCAAGATTATCAGTCCCAAAAGATGTTGAATTTTCCATTTGTTGGAGATGGAGAAGATGAAGTGGTTGTGTAATCTATGGCAAATGCAAGCAGTGGCGGAACCAGAAGATTTTCATAGGGGAGGCAAAATACATCAGTAAAAAAAATTTATTTATTGACGCTTGAAGTGCTTCTTTCGGTTTTACGATTAAGAGGAGGTAACTGTATCATGCGAGTCTGTATAGTTTAAAAACGTCTCAAAATTTGCTCGTTTTCAATTGTTGGAAAAATATAATAATTCAATGTGTTTGTAAAAATTGTAGGAATATAAAAATGAGCATATTTGATTGAATCTCTTCACAAAGATTTCTTGATTACATATTAACTAAAGGTTAATTTGGCGTTTTTCCGGAAAAGAATGCATTTAAAAATTGAGATGCTTATTATATCACTCATTAATTAAATTAAAGGCTACTTTGGAGTTTCTAATGCATCAAATAAGAAATAAATTGTGTTTTCATGCAACTTTTAATAGATTTTGACTATTGAGAGCGTGTGCCTTTAATTTTTAAAATTAAAAAATTATATTAATTTAGAGTTTAAAATATCTTAATTTGATTTTAAAAAGTTCATAATAATTTTATATTGAACAAAACAAAATAGCTTCTTTATTTTTTTTATTTGCAAACATTTTGTCATTATTTAGACAATTCAAATTTACATTTCTCACTCATATTGAGTTGCGGGACCTATAAAAAAAATACAGAAAAGATATAAAATATATGTAAATATCATTTTTTTTTCTCTCCAAACCTTAATCTTAGTACCAACCTATCGGGGGCAAGTGCCCCCCCTGGCCCCCCCTGGTTCCGCCAGTGAATGCAAGGATGAAATGAAATTCGACATTGGGGTTTATTGGTACGTCTGTGAATTTGACATTGTTGAACTCTGCTCCAATGTATTCGCGGAAGAGGTCTGAGTTTTTTGGGGCAGCTTGTACTAATGAGGGGATCAACAGAGCTTGAAGGGTGAAAAGGGTGGAGGTGATTAGCTTGAAGAACTCCATTGTGGGTGAAGAAATTACTTACTATATATGATAGTAACTACTCCTAACCTTCATTTATACCCTAGTCCTTGCATGATATTAATTATTATATGAGGATAGGAGGAAATAAAAAGAATTATAGTTTGTTGATTGGTTCGTGCGTAGCGATGCCGTTGATGTTGTCTTGTTTATTTTATTATCGTTCGTATGTAATAATTTTGTTCTACGAAGAGTATATATAGCACATATTTTCCTCTTCAAATTAATTTTTTATATAACACAAAGATGATTGTTCTGCAAGGTTGTACAAGGTTGACCATATTGTTGTCTATTATCAGCACTTGGGTATATTTGTTTGTTAGATTATGAATAAATAGATGTTTCCATGCCAACAAATCCAAAATTAGTGCTGGTGATATTTATGCAATGTGTGAATCAATACTTGTATTTTTATCGCATTATGTCTCCTTATCTTTTTCCCTTAATATGCATAATAACATCTTCTTAATAATGTATCCAGCCTAACTACTAAAACTTAATTTTGATAGAATTTCTTAAGACTTATATGGCTTTGAATTGATAAGAGCCTAGAATCAGAATGATTCAATTACTGATCTTTCAAAAAGCAGGAGATCAATGAACATGGTTGAATAAAACAAAGCTAGAAAAATGAATTTATTTACAGCCCTTGTGTAAATTATTATGCATGCACGGAATCATCATGCTCATTAATTATTTTTCTAACTATTTGACACAGATGCTGCCTCGTGCAGTCTGATCAAGGGTTACCGGGGAACTTTTATGAACTGGATACTATCGTTCCTACTGGTGATTCGAGAACTAAATGCCTGCATTTCTCATATCAGAATTTGGTTCGCGTATTCAATTGATCCCGTAACCATGTCTCTGATCAAGCGGATGCCAACAAAGTTTGAGATGTCTTTTCATACTTAAACCCATATTTCTTCGATTCATCAGCACACCATACAAATATTCCTCCAAGTTTATCTTGCCCCTTCAACTCATTGCAAGCCTCGAAAAATCCATCGTTAGGACCCAAGCCTAAATCACCATTAACAATAAAGCTAGCTAACAGCTGACCCCCTGCATAATTTGAAGCTTGTTGATTATAGTGATTCACAAACTGCGAAACAGTGAGCTTATCATACGCGTAAAACTGGAAGTTTACATAGTCAATTGCATGCCCATATTTCCTCCACAATGCTAAGTAATGGCTTTGAACTTCACCTTCGTCCTCGTAAGGAGCAATGGAAGCAAATGAGATTACTTTATTTTTTTTGAGAATTGTTATTAGTTGTCCAATGCATTCTGCAAAAGTATCAGGATCTGATTTATAATGCTCGTAATCAATATCAATACCATCAATATTGTACTGTTTTATTAGGCTAGTTAACGAAGAAACCGCGTTTTGAACCCAAGAATTGATGGATTTTGGGGTAAAATAGGCTTTTCCATCTCCATCTCCATCTCCATCTCCAACACTATCTCCACCCAAGCTGATAGCAATCTTGACATTTGAGTGCTTATCTTTTATTGATGCAATTTGATTAGGTCCCAGATTTTTGGTTCCCCAGAAAACGTTGAACATTCCATTTGTAGGTGAAGGATTATCGATTGAGTAATCGATGGCAAAGGCAAGGATGAAGTGGAATTCGACTTCTGAGTTTATGGGTAAGTCGGACAACTTGACTGTGTCGGATTCAGCACCAATGTACTCCCGGAAGAGTTTTGAATTTGCAGCTGTTTGTGCATAGAAAAATGATGAGACCTTAATTAATTCATGGAATAAATAAAATTAAAGGTAGGATAGCTAGCTAGCTAGTATGACATATCCCCTCAGCGTGCTTATGTACTTGTGACATGCAGCTATTTAGTTAGTTAAAACCCTCCCTCCTCGAGCTAGATACAATTAGTAGTGCAAAGCTGTCTCATTTGGATCGCATAAATTTGCACTAGTAATTATACTAAGGACATTTCAACTTCATTTATATTGTTTTGAACTGATCATGAGAATGCATGGAAAATAGAATATAAATAAAGCTTACTTACCACTGCCCGAGGAAAATAAGAAAAGAAAAGGAATGAGAAAGAATATTGTTTTGCAGAACTCCATAGCTTAATTGAGCATAAGATATGTACTATATATATAGGCACGTACTTACTTTAGTTAAACTAAGCATATATATTTATAGGAAGCTAAACATGTTTATTTTCGCCAACACGTACGATTAGGCTAATTGACCTTGATTTAACCGCTATATATGTACATGCATTTCAATTAATTAACTAAACCTATTGAGTCTAGGAATACTACAAAAATGCACGTTGTTAGGTACAAAATGACAGGGTTGATGCTTTGCAATCGTAGTTGGTCATTTAGTTGTCTGTCTGTCTGTCTTCAATATGTAGAAATAATTTATGGGGATGCTTAATTATGAATCCATCCATCCATATTCGGCAGAATCTGCAAAACACATTAATCTTTTTAATGTTATTAGCCCAACACCAAACCAACAATTTTGTACTCTAGTCTTCAGAAAATGAATCTGTCAGCTGAATCAAGAAAATATTCACTGCTCAAGGACAATTAATGACTTTGAGCTCAAAGCCTGGAGCTAGCCATCCTAATTGAGTATTGCTATGTAGGTGATCGATTCAGCCATTTATTCAAAACAAATGTACTGAATGGCTGACCGATTCAGCCATTCAGCTTCATTCAGTTTTAAACAAACACCCCCTTAATACAAACTTCTTATGTACTTGAGCACATGGTTTTGAGCGTAGAGAGAGTATATATTTATATCTATTTATTTATTAAGTTTTAAGATATTGTAATATACATCTGATTGAGATAATATTTGGGCACTGCAAAGTGCAAATCATTGTGCTGTGTTGACATTTGGTCTTTGAATCTAGCAGGCTAGCAGCCATGCAACTTCATTGGTGACAACATTGAGTGCAGGGCAAAAGGATACCTCTTCTGACTGTTCTCAAAGCCCAGGCATCCAAAACTTTTGGGGCCTTTGGAGCTTATAGAGACATAGGTAGCTTATTCTTTCTGCCCAAAAGACTCAGTAGTGGCAGCCAGCTTGATGTTCACAAATCACAATGGCCCATTTATGAACCTCTTCAATGACATGGTACCGATGGCTAAAACACCTGGAGGATACTTTTAGAGGAACTTTTAAAGAAAATTCTGTAGGAAAATGTTGACAACTATAACAACCCCAAAATCGGGACCATTTCCCTTCCCGATCTTGTGCGTTAATACTACCTTGTTTTAGCTTTAAAACAATATTTAATGTTAAAATAGCTAAAAAATGCGGAATAAAATTTTTTTTCTTTCTTTCCATTTTGTCGTTCATCGTTCCCTGAATCGCAACCTTTACGATTCTTGTTTATACAAAAATCATATTTATTATATGATTTGAATAATCTGAGTAAACATATTAAAAACTTAAGTCTCAATACTTAATATCTTTTCTATCAATGATTCACTTATTTCAGAATCATATTTATTCTCATTTCAGAATAAACATTCTTTATCTATTCAACATTTCAAACTATACATAACTGACATATATTTAGCAACTATCAATCATAGCTTTATACCATTTCTAATTCAAAAAAAATGTATTCATTTCGTCCATCATTCATCCTTCATCATCTGCATAACAAATAATATTGCATAACGTCATTAACCTGCAAAAAGTTTGTGTTTGCAAGATTGAGCTCGACAGCCCAACAAATTTAACAGTCTATCATGCTTCACATAGCACACAACTTTATATTCACCACACACAATATACTTTCTTTGCTATGCATATTCTACATGCATCAGTAATTCCGTGCAATGCATATATTCTTGCATTATACATTTCCAATTATCGTGTTACATCATACAACATGTGTTATCACATATCACATGTAAATTGAGTTCCATACCCAATTAACTTAGTCATATTTTGACTTTAACAATTCATAGAGCATGATATGTAATTTAGCACATAACCACATTCAATCCACAAGCATAATAGAACTGAAAAACTTGCCTTAATTGAGGATTACCGCTATAGTTTACTTTAACTTCTTCTCACGAATCCTACACAATCGTGTTCACATACACGCATATTAGATAACCAATTATGTCACATGACCTGTGCATATTAAATAATCATATAAGTCATGATCATTAGTTACCTTAACCTATAATCTTTTATTCTTGTCTTATAACCATTCTCGGTTTCTTTAGAAACTTTATTTGTTTAAACCTTTTTATACATAATAAGGTTCTCACGACTTTAGTGTATAAATACTTTACATCTCGAAACATAAACCACTTATATTCCTCTTTTATAGTAAATTTGGAACCATATGGCTTATGAATGATTTTTACTGCATAAACATGGCTTACTACATCATTTCTTTAGTTTTGATAATTTTCATACCTTTTCGATAGTTCGTGTGTTAAATCACGTTATTGTCACGTACGCGAATGCTTCGCTTTATTTGTAGTCGCATTTATTCTCGCGAATGACTTACATTTTCACTTCGCTTGTACTTTAAATTCATACATATAGCATTATGTAATTTTGTGTTCAAAATCTCCGTTTCGAACTCCAGACACCTTCGTTTTAACACTTTTATGTCCAATATAATTTTAAACGGTTTCGTGCATTTCATTTAGCTTTATACCCGTTTGGCATATTAAATTAGAAACTACGTTTGCGTAAACATGTAAACTTATGTTTACATTACATGTTTATTGTTTTCCTTACGTTCAAGATGAGTTTTCATAACATAAAGTTATTATATTACATTTTTACTTCCATTAGGTGTCTTCTGCTACATGCCAAATCATTAAAGCTTGACCAAGAATCGCATCGTGGAATCAATCGGCCAACAAAGACAACGTCAATAAGCATTTGGCCTCTCGCGTAAGCCTCAAGGTGGTTTCAATAGGGCTCGGCGTTGCCTGGACAACCTCCTCGTTTTGACACTCATTTCACGATGTTATATCTTTTAAACCACTCGTTCATATGATTTGAATTTTTGATATGTTTTAGGTAGTATATCCATCTAATTATAAAAATTATAATCCAAGCATTACAAGCTACCCAGACTGTCAAAACCACGAGCCAAAAATCAGTTGAGTGAACTACTCAACACAACGCCATACCTGAGTGCGCTTTCTTTGGGCCTCGCGTGCCAAATTGGTTTCTTCTTCAGCAATCTAAAAAAAAGCTTAGTTTGCGCATTTTTAACTTTTCGCTCGTAGTTCGGATTGCAACCAATTTTTGATATATTGAAAACATCCTAGAAGACCATATTTAGAAAATATAAGCCACCCATTTCAGAACATTAAACAGTCCAAACAAAGCTCCAAAAATGCTCTGTCATAACAGTTTTTAATTATTTTCAGCTTGACCCTGTTGCGCTAAAACAGTCATAACTTTTTCGTTTTAAAACATTTTTGAGCGATTCTTGAGCCCACACGAAGCTAACTTCTGAGGCTGAAACTTTCATTATTTGACCATTTCCAAATTCAAATCACAGAATTCCAAAAAATTTGCAAGGCAATGCTTCAAACTGCTTTTTTGATTTAGGCGGATTTTAACGGACCCACTTTAGCACATCTTAACTCGGTCGTCCGAACACGAAATTAGTCCATTCCGAAGGCTATGGCTAGCTGGGATTGCATACTATAGGACCCCAGAAAATTATAATTTTTCAGCAATTCTAACTAGCCGAAATAGTTATCCCAAAAGTAGCCCGACTCACTATCTTTTAATTTTTTTTGTTTAGAGTTAAAAACACTTTTTGTTCTAATTTGGTTTTTCCAAACTCTCTAATTATCAACATATAATATACATATATCTAGTCCAAACCTTGATTTTGTCTAGTACTTGGTTTTTAACCAAAACAGTCCATATAGGACTTTTGTCAAGCACTATGTGTGCACTATTTTTAAAGCTCAGATTTCTTGAAGTTTGATTTGTAGCCTCCTTTTTCCACCTTATTGATCCTCAAATCCAAACTATCTCTATGATTCTAACTCAAGTAATAACAGACCAATATTCAGCCACATATATGGATATATAACCAACAAATTTGTAAACTAACTAGTTTACTACTCTTTTTATACTATCACTTCTTGATTCCAATGTATACAATATGACTTGATATGATTTCCATACATAGTTTAGTTATCCATGCTCTCATATACCCAATTATGGTTTAATTCATAACCGAGACCAAATTATACATATAGAACTTCTTATTAATCTTCTACTTTCAATTTTACATAAAACATTCAATCTTTGCTACTAAAATAAAAATTAGAACTTACCAGCTTGTTTCAACCATCTAATGGGCTGAATTTTTATTCTTATAATTTATCTATCACTCCTTGTTGCTGCTGCTTCTCGAAATTCTCTCTCAAATTAGCTTACAATTCCCGTTCATGACTATTTTATCTGCTCCACATTTAAACCGCGGGGAGCTTGAGTTCAGCCCTGGATTATCAACCTTCTTTAATTTAATTACAAACCTCAGCTTCAAAGAGTGTAGAAATATTCTCACACAATTTCATGAATACTTATATTTTTGGGCAATTGCAAAGAAAAGAGGGAGAGAAAAGGCGGTGGTTGAAAATTGAATTGAACTTTCTTCTTCTTGAAAGTAGCAACCTTGATTGCTTAGTCATGATCCTAGTTTGCTTAAATGAGAGACACCTCCTACTAAAACCCAACTGACTCAACTCTCTAATCTCTCATCATTCACTTTCTCGTCATAAGCCTTATCCTGGCTTGCATTTTATGACATACATATACATATATCATTCCATATTAAAGTCATTAAATAAAATATTATATCTAATGTAATACTTTCTCTTCATTAAAATAATTTACTTTTATAAATTATTTTAATACCCTTCCTTTAATGTATACAATAAATTATTGTATACCCATTATTTTCTTTTTTCTTTTAATAATTGTTTATAACAATTTAGTTGTAATAAATATACTAATATAAATAAAAGTCTGCATACATTACACTCCATAATATAATATTTGATTTTTTTTTTTCAATAAAATGGTGGTTATACATTAAGTATCTTTAATACCACCAATTTACCACATTAAAATAATTTAATATTATAAATTATTTTAATTCCCATCTCATTTCCCTTAATAAATTACCCCTACAATTTATTTACATATAATAAATATATAATATCAATATATTTATTATACACAAAAATCACATATTGCATAGTTCATACTCACTTATGCAATACAATCTCACATAACATATCATCTAATAAGAATTTTATTTGTTAAATTCTTATTTTAATAATTTCAAAAAATCTGGGTTATCACATTCTTCCCCCCTTACAAGGATTCCGTCCCCGGAATCACAATAGTGAATCATTCAAAATCAGTTAATGTTTATTCTCTCTTGATCATGTCGATCCCCTCTTCGCAACTTTATTCTATGATACTAAAATATATTATTTTCACATATCATAACATATATCACATATTAACATACATATAAACATGTATCTCCAAATATTTAATAGCTTTCGCTATTTTATACATAATTCGTCCTAAATTTTCGGACTTAATCTTTCACCTTTTACTCTCTTCGGAGTCTACTTTCTTTTGTCTCGATCTGTGTCTATCCATCTTTGACATCATCTCTATATCTTAATTTCGACATCCCCTATATCTGTTCTTATTATCATAATACCATATGTGTTTATTTTTGTTAAGACACATTACCAATATCTACTTGTTATTCGAAAATCTTTATTCCTCATAACTCTACATTTTTCCTTCTTCAAAGATTCATATAACATTGTCGTATTCTATGACCTACTTTCTTTTAAGGAAGTTCATTCTTTCTATACCCAATCTTCAGGATAGAAATTTCCCACAATTGATTAATAATTGTGAAGCAATATGAATAATTCAGGAAAGTAAAAGATTTGCTTAAAAAGAGCTTTCTGAATCATAATAAAGTCATAAGGACCATAAACTTTGTTTCTGAAAAGGTTTCAACAGAAATTTATCTGTAAACCAACATATCTTACGGACATATAGGTGATCAGCCTGTTTATGTCCTGTGTTGATCAATAATATCGTCACCATCCCCAGGACGCAATATAAATTTGAACGATATTTACGTTCATCGTCACCGCTATTTAGAGCAAACAAAACTTCCTATTTCAAGGATGTTTTGTATTGATCAACACTATCTTGACGGAACATTTGCTTTCAGTTCCTCTTTGCCGTCCCCAGGACACAATATAAAATAATCCCATTATAGGAAAATTCTTACTCAATCTGGAGTCCATACTAAATCAATTTAGTTGGATAGTTCAAAAGATTAATATAAGCAATATCTGAATCTGTGTCTAGCCGATGCAAATGACTTTTGACACTTCTTTATTTATTTAAAATACTAAAAATCATTTTATGACTTTGTCATACTACATCATACCATAGTGGGTTGACGATCCTTAGATCACCTCCAACACTTAGTCAAGCTGCATTGATGGCTCCATCATTTGTCATATCTACATCATATTAATGATGGATTGATGACGATATAAAATACATTTTGATATTTTCAACTTTGTCTAGCCAAAACAATTAGCATAGGCATAAGAATCAACCGAACTTTTTAAAACTTATTGGTTCAAAAATTTTACCCAATATTTTTTTTTCAAAACACAATAATGCGATTGTCAGCCCGATTCCAATAAATTTCGAAATCTAGCATGGCTAGATGATTTGGGAATATCCATTTCTTCTTCATCCACTTTAACTATTTCCAAATCTTCACCACACAATTCTGTTCATCTCTAACACCATTAACTTCCACTATATTAAAAGCAGTCAGTTCTAAACACATACCCTGGAATAGTTCATCAAACTTACCACACATTATGTGTTTAAGAACTTGCCATAAAAATATGAGTTTAAGAACTTGTCCTAGCAATACGCAGTCCAAGAACCAATCAGGGACTGTCCATACGCTTAGGGGCTCAAAAACATACCATATGATTATGAGTCACAAACTTATCATACGCATGAGTTTTAAGAACTCGCATCTACTCTTTAACATTCTCTAACTATCAAATATAAATATGAGAAAAGAATCACCTTCTCGTCATATGTATATAGATAGCGCGACACCAACATTTCAACGATTATCAGTGTGATAAACTAAGTGGTCGTTAAACTAAGCACAAAACTCCTGCCCATATAAAAGTTTGTACAACTAAGCTACCACATGAGTCCTCAATTGAAATCCCACTTAATCCCAACAAATCTTATCTTGTTCCTTTCTTAATACAAATTTTATTTAATTTGTATTTCATCATTCATAACTCTTTTCAAGTTTTATTCTTTGTACTATCTCATAGAACCATTTCCATATAGCCATTCTGCTATAACTTTCAATCATTTGATTGATTACCTGTTCTTCTTTGACTTGATCAGATCACATCGTGATCTTATCTTACAATCGTGTTATATTACGATTCTTTCTTATTCTATGATCGTTTCATTTTTACGATCTTCTTATCTTCTCCCCAATCATATTGGTTTATATGATTATTAGAATCAAGTGTCCCCTTATCCTTTACTTCTTGCCTTCTAAGATTCTTCTTTGAATCTTTGCATATTATCTTAACGCATTCTTTATGAATTATCTAAATTCATTTTAGGATCATATAAACCTTATTCAACTTTATAATTGACATCTTATTTCTTTTTCATCTATCTTACTTACGGTGATAGTCTAAAGTACACTTACCTAAGATTTATAACCCATAGCTTTGATACCAACTGTAACGACCCCAAAATCGAGACCATTTCCCTTCCCGATCTTGTGCGTTAATACTACCTTGTTTTAGCTTTAAAACAATATTTAATGTTAAAATAGCCCAAACCTTGATTTTGTCTAGTACTTGGTTTTTAACCAAAACAGTCCATATAGGACTTTTGTCAAGCACTATGTGTGCACTATTTTTAAAGCTCAGATTTCTTGAAGTTTGATTTGTAGCCTCCTTTTTCCACCTTATTACTCCTCAAATCCCAACCTATCTCCATGATTCTAACTCAAGTAATAACAGACCAATATTCAGCCACATATATGGATAACCAACAAATTTGTAAACTAACTAGTTTACTACTCTTTTTATACTATCACTTCTTGATTCCAATGTATACAATATGAATTGATATGATTTCCATACATAGTTTAGTTATCCATGCTCTCATATACCCAATTATGGTTTAATTCATAACCGAGACCAAATTATACATATAGAACTTCTTATTAATATTCTACTTTCAATTTTACATAAAACATTCAATCTTTTTGCTACTAAAATAAAAATTAGAACTTACCAAACTTGCTTCAACCATCTAATGAATTTGAATTTTTATTCTTATAATTTATCTATCACTCCTTCTTGCTGCCGCTCTAAAATTCTCTCTCAAATTAGCTTACAATTCCCATTCATGACTATTTTATCTCATTCCAAATTAAGGCGAGGGAGCTTGAGTTCGATACGGATTATCAACCTTCTTTAATTTAATTACAAACCTCGACTTCAAAGAGTGTAGAAATATTCTCACACAATTTCATGAATACTTATATTTTTGGGCAATTGCAAAAAGAAAAGAGGGAGAGAAAAGACGAGTGGTTGAAAATTGAACTTCTCAGCCCTTCTTGAAAGTAGCAACCTTGATTGCTTAGTCATGATCCTAGTTTGCTTAAATGAGAGACACCTCCTACTAAAACCCAACTGGCTCAACTCTCTAATCTCTCATCATTCACTTTCTCAAATCATAAGCCTTATCACGGCTTGCATTTTATGACATACATATATATATATCATTCCATATTAAAGTCATTAAATAAAATATTATATCTAATGTAATACTTTTCTCTTCATTAAAATAATTTATTTTATAAATTATTTTAATACATTTTCTTTAATGTATACAATAAATTATTTTATACCCATTATTTTCTTTTTCCTTTTAATAATTGTTTTTAACAATTTAATTTGTAATAAATATACTAATATATTTACTACAATAAAAGTCTGCATACATTACACTCCATAATATAATATTTGATTTTTTTTTCAATAAAATGGTGGTTATACATTAAGTATCTTTAATACCACCAATTTACCACATTAAAATAATTTAATATTATAAATTATTTTAATTCCCATCTCATTTCCTTTAATAAATTACCCTACAATTTATTTACATATAATAAATATATAATATCAATATATTTATTATACACAAAAATCACATATTGCATAGTTCATACTCACTTATGCAATACAATCTCACATAACATATCATCTAATAAGAATTTTATTTGTTAAATTCTTATTTTAATAATTCCAAAAAATCTGGGTTATCACAGTAATTGTTGATCAGACAATTAAATAATTAATCACAAATCATAATAGATAATCCGATAATAATAAACAATGACTAACACGAAAGCATATCAATAAAAGCTACGCATTAAATTTCATTGTAATCTTAAAAAGAAATTAGTTCATAATTGGTGTAGCAATGCTTGAATCTCTCCTTCAACTTCTAAGTTGAATTCTTTGTACCCCATCAATTGCTTCAAGTCTTGCTCTCCTCTTTAAACTAGGGTTTTGAATCCTAAATCTAATAGAGTATCTCATCTCTATTCTGTATATATTTCTATCAAGTCTCCTCCCTTTTCTAGCCTTAGGTCCTCACTAAGTCGGCTCTTATAAAAATCCTTTTTAAAATAAAAATCTGCTCTCTTTTTCCTAAACCCTGCCAAACTCGATCAACCAACACTGCCTCCCAGCCCTCCGGCGTTGGGATTCCTTTGTTATTGAGCGCCCCGGCGCTGGCCTAATGTGTCGAATTCCGATTTTGCCCTTTTAGCTGTTAAAAATTTTTACTTTGCTCTTTAACTGTTTTAACCTACAAAACACATATTAAACAAGTAACATATCCTAAAATACTTAAAAATAAGTAAAATATTAAGTTTAAAAATACATAATTCATAAATATATTACCCATTCATCAGTGAAGAATTAATTTTTGGTATGGAGTATCATCATGAATGATTAGGATTAGGATGTGCATTGCCAAGTCTGTATATAATTTTTTAACAACTTTTCTGGAGGACAGGCATGTGTATGAATGATTTTGTTGTATACTTCATTCGGTCCAAATTATATGACTATTAATGTCAATTTAAGATATTTTTAAATTTAAAATTGAGACGACTTATGAAAAAGTAAAACTTACAATGAATAATACTTTTTAGATAGTTTACGATATTTATTATTGTATTGATTAAAATTAAAAGAATTTATGTTAATTAATTTTGAGTATAAAAATATGGTAAATATGGTAAGTTTGACTTTTAAAATTCAAATAATATAGAACATAATGTGTATTTTTTTAGGTAAATAAAGTGAGGCAATCAGAAGATGAAAGTTTGCTTCCAAAGGCAATGGTTTCTCCATAGAAGGAAGAATAAAAATCTTTTTCAATTTCAGTGTAGGTGGATTTTGAAGTATAGAATACGTAGAGTATGACTGACATAAGTAACAGTTTCACCTGATGATGATTTTTCTTTTTATTTCTATTTTTATTTTTTTCTCCTTGCCACTTTTGTTAGAGAGATATAGAAGTTTCAACTGAAATATTTTCTGGATTATCAATATTATCAAAGCAAAAAATAATGAATAATTAATTATAAACTTTAAATACTACTGGAATAAGTTAGTGAGTTCACAGTTAATAACCTACTCTTCTTATTTCAAATATTTTCAAACTCAAAATTTACATAAATTCATATAATTTATGTCAATATAAATATAAATAACATAAACTACTTAAAAAAAACTACTAGTTAATTTTAAAATGTTACTAATTTAATTTTAGGAATTGCTTTATCCTTTTAAGATATAGTAACCTGTTTGTTTTAATACAGTAATTACACATGACATAACTGTATAATAAATAAATAAAATAAATATTTAATATAATAATATAAATATAATAAATATTTAATTATAAAAAAAAATTGAAATATTTTTATCTGTCTGATTCTTGATTCAGCGGAAAATCATAATATCTGCCGGTTTCAAGGCCTCGTGACTTTATATTTCAAAAATATATCAACATGAATAATAATTTTTAAAAATGAATTTTTACTTTATGTTTACGTTGTTACAGATTACCTGATTGAATGAATTTATATAGGATTTGGTGATGTTTTAATTGGTATATAGTTTGTATCATTCAATTAAAATGTGTGGTCAGTAATATTATAACTCAGAATACTAGTTGACTAGCTAGTATATTTCACTGCCCTGTTAGAATTTGTATGAATTCTATATTTATTAAAATGTGTTGTATCATTCAATTAAAATGTGTGTTCAGTTTTTATGAATGATATGAATTTCAGTTTTTATAATTATATATATATATATATATATATATATATATATAATTAGTACGGTCAAATTATTAAATTACACCCACAAAAAATCTATTAAATCACATATATAATATTAAAATAGAGTGGTTCTATATATTTATTTTCTTTTTATTTATAAAAATATCACCCGCAGCCTCACTTATTTTTCAAAGAATCTCCAAAACGACGTACTTTTAATAAAAATATGTTATTTAAGATAGATATATTGGTTAAGAAATATGCTTTCGATACGTCCTCATAGGACCAATATCCTATAGATTAAACACAATCTGATAAGACCAAATGTGATCTCTTTTTTAATTGTAGAAATTTACAAGTTAAATCTATCACTCAATAAAAGTCAAATTCCAACAAACGCTCCCTAATAATTTCAAATTTCAATAAACGCTCCCTAATAATAATAATAATAATAATAATAATAATAATAATAATAATAATAATAATAATAATAGTAGTAGTAGTAGTAGTAGTGATATTGACATTGTAAAGAAATTTAAACAGTTTACTTTCCTTTCAAGTCTTTCATTTTGTGGGAAATGCTTTGCTTATTTATACTATTTTTCATCCTTAGAAAATATTACAATTAATTTAAAATAATTTAAATTTAAACTCTTCAAATTAGATTTGGAATCTTATAAAAAATTAATGAGATAATCATATTATCATTATCAATCTTGAATCAATCAATTGTTAGACATGTACAAAAAAAATAAAATCTATTAACTTTTCAAAGTAGGTAGATAATTTAATTGTTGAATATTATATATTAAATAAATCGAGTATACATGATACTGTATACGAGTAAATATCAACGAATTTGTATTGAGTATAGATCAGTGATATACTACAAATTCGATGCTTTAACTGAGCAAACAGTAATGGGCTCATATTCAACTAGTATAAATGTCCGAGTATCAAAATGGATTAGAATTCAACTCGCTTAAATATTAAATCCAATACTCAAATTTTTCAAGTCGATCTTGAATTCGGTTTCGAACCACTAGGTTTATTTTCGATGCTACTTTTCTGCTACCATTTTTACATTCAAATATATTTGAGTTTGTTATAAAATTCTAGCGAAGTGTATAAAATATACTCTTATAATTGCTCTAATAATAATTTATAAACAAGCAAGAGAGGATAAAATAAGAGAGAAAGATGGAGAAACTCTTCTTATTAATTCTTCAGAGAATTCTTCTATCAAGTTATCTCTTTTCTCCTTCAGGATCAATCCTTATATAGGCAAGGAAAGGAGGATGAGGACAATAAATGAGGGAACATGGAGAGGGAATAAAGGGATAAAGGGGAGAGGAAAGAAATCAAAAGAGTAAGTGTTCCCTCATAATTGAGGGAATCAATCACTTTACAATACTTCCCCTAATTCCCTACTATAGAAGATTATGTCTCATTAAAAACCTTGTTAAGAAAACCAAGTGGGAAAAACTTAACGAAGGAAAAAAAGAGTACATATCTTTTACATAAATATATTAATTGACTGCCTCGTTAAAACCTTGTCAGGAAAAACCCATTGGGATAAAAAGCCGTGACTAAGGAAAAAATCTGAGTCTTCCCTCAAAAGGATTTCATTACTCCTTGATGAAATGTTATCATAAGTCTTCGAATCGACACATTAGATCCTTTTAGAAGTTTTGCAAACGTTACATTTGGTAGCGACTTTGTGAATAAGTCAGCTAGATTATCACATGATCGGATTTGTTGCACATCTATATCACCCTTCTTTTGTAGCTCATGTGTGAAGAAGAATTTAGGTGAAATGTGCTTTGTTCTATCTCCCTTGATGTATCCTCCTCGAAGTTGAGCAATGCATGCAGCATTATCTTCATACAGAATTGTAGGAATGTCTTTGATTGATGTTAATCCACATGACTTTTGAATATGCTGAATAATTGATCTCAACCAAACATATTCTCAGCTTGATTCATGTATAGCGAGAATCTTTGAGTGATTTGAAGATGTAGCTGTCATGGTTTGCTTTGTGGATTTTCAGAATATAGCCGTGTTACAATATGTAAATACATAACCTATTTGTGATCTTTCATTGTGTGGATCTGATAAATATCCTGCATTGACATATCCAACCAATCGCGAAGTTGAATCTCTTGGATAAAATAAACCAAGATCAATACTTACACAGAGGTATCTCAAAATGTGTTTGATCTCATCCCAATGTCTCTTAGTCAGAGAAGAATTGTATCTTGCTAACAAGTTGACAACAAAATCAGGTCGTGTGCTATTTGCAAGATACATAAGAGCACCTATTGCACTTAGGTAAGGAACTTCAGGTCCAAGAAATTTTTCCATTTCACTTAGGCATGGAACTTCAGGTCCAAGAACTTTTTCCATTGTACTTAGGCATGGAACTTCAGGTCCAAGAACTTCTTCCCCGCTTTTTGGAGGCTGAAATGGATCTTTATCAACTTCTAAAGATCGAACAACCATCGGGGTAGTCAAAGGATGAGCTTTATCCATATGAAAACAACAAAGAATCTTTTCAGAATATGGGGATTTATGAACAAAAAATTCCAGATGCTAAATGCTCCACTTGTATTCCCAAATAGAAATTTTGTCTTTCCAAGATCTTTCATTTCAAATTGATCTTTTAGATAAGTAGCAGTTCTTGTGAGTTCTTCATGAGTACCTAAAAAATTCAAATCATCCACATATACAATAATGATGGAAAACCCACTTTGTGATATCTTAATAAAAACACATGGACATACATGATCATTTATATATCCATCTTTTATTAAATAATCACTAAGTCGATTACACCACATATGACCAGACTATTTCAATTTATATAATGAGCATTATAACTCAATTGAATATATGTGATGGGGCTTTTATGATTCAGCCATTTTCAATCCTTCAGGGATTCTTATGTAAATCTCACTTCAAGTGAGTCATATAGGTATCTTTGTTACAACATCTATCGGGACGTGTTTCCAAACCTTCCATGGTTGTCATACCTATATCAAAGTTTAAAAGTGACTCTATCCATTACGTCATTGGAGAGTCTCAGATCTTGATAATCAATATCAGATTTTTGTGAAAAACCCTTGAGCTACAAGTCGGGCTTTATATCTCACAATTTCATTTTTCTCATTTCGCTTTCGTACAAATACTCATTTGTTTTCAACCGGGATTACACCCAGCGGTGTTTGAACTACTGGTCCAAATATATACTTCTCTTTTCAATAGAGATTTTATTTCCAACCGGGACTTCACCCAGCGGTGTTTGGACTACTGGTCCAAATACTTCTCTTTTCAATAGAGATTGTAGCTCTGTTTGAATAGCATCTTTATATTTTGGCCAATCTTTTTTTTTTCGACATTCTTCCACGTTTTATGGTTCAGGATCCATGTCAGGAATCAAAGTAATATCTTATGCTATAAAGAAAGCAAATATATCGTCAATCATGACTTTGCTTCGATCTCATATTTTCTCATCATATACATAATTTATTGAGATCTCTTGGTGTTCATTTCTTATCCCTTCACTGAGATTTTGAACCTCTCCTGGGGCTATTCTCACTCTTGGAATATGTGCTTCTTCTGGAGCGATTTGTACCTCTTCTGGGGATATTCCTACTCTTGGAATAAGTGATACTTCTGGAGCGGTTTGTACCTCTTCTGGAGTTATTCCCACTCTTGGAATAAGTGCTTCTTCTGGAGCAGGTATTCCTTCTGGGATTCCCTTATTTGTTTTTGATTATCGTGGTACAGTGTCTCTGCACCAACTTGTCTTCCACGCTTCTGGTGCGGCTTAGATTCTTCTATTACCTTATTTGTCAATTCTTGAGAATTGTTTTTTTTCAATAGGTATTTCTATCTCTGTTGGAGTATTCACTGCAGGTGTATATGACTTTATCACTTTTCTAGCATCATTAAATGCATATGGCATTTGATTTGCAATATTTTATAAACAAATAATTCTTTGAACTTCAATTTCACATTGTCTATCACGAGGATCAAGTGAATTTAATTACGATGCATTCCATGATATGTCGAGAGGTTTTTATTTAAAACTTTCCTCTTTCTAATGGTGGAAAAATAGATTCATCAAAATGATAATCTACATAACATGCGATAATAATATCTCCAGTTAAAGGTTCAAGATATCGATAATGAAGGAGAATCAAAACCAACATAAATACCTATTCTTCGTTGGGCTCCCATATATTAGTTATTTATGGAGCTGCAAATGGAACATATACCACACTTCCAAAAACTCGAAAGTGTGATATGTTGGGTGTCTATCCAATAACTAATTGTAGAGGAGAAAATTTATGAAGAGTCGTTGGTCTTACCCGAATGATGACTTCAGCATGAAGAATTGCATGACCCCAAACCGAGGTAGACAAGTTAGCCCTTAACATTAATGGGCCGAGCAATTAGTTGAAGTATCTATTAAAACCATGAAATATCGAAATGGATCAGACAATGGGTGAAATAGGTCCACAAATGTCTCCTTGAATTCTCTCTAGGAATTTTGGAGCTTCCTTAAAAACTTTTGTTGGTGATGGTCGAACAATTAATTTTCCTCAAGAACACGCAGCACAAGGAAATTTACTACTGGGGAAAACCTTCTTATTTTTGAGAGGATGACCAAAAGAATTTTCAATAATACGACACATCATAGAAGTACCTGGATGATCGAGTCTTTCATACCAAAGTATAAAGGATTTGGGATCTATGATTTTTGGAATCACAAGAGTATGAGACTCAATTGCTCTAATTTTCATAGTATATAATCCGGAAGATATTTAATGAAGTTTTTCTAGGATATTCTATTTTTCAGAAATAGTAGAACTGACAAGAAGATCTTCATTAAAGATGGTCTGACACATGTAAAAACATAAATAAGAAATATTATTCATGAAAAACACATACCACGTATAGAACGAAAACTAATAATATTATATGTGCAGGGTGTTTAATTAAAACAAAAATTAAACGTTATCCCAAAATATACTTTCAGAAGGTCCAGTAATATCAATAACCTTTTTCTCATTGTTGGTCATTGGTGGATCATCAACAATATTCATTTGATGATTAACAAAGTTTGTTTATACCTCTATTACTTTATTCTTTTGAGACTCCTGGAATAAATTAACCAGATGCCTCGGCGTACGACAGGTACGCGACCAATGCCTTTCATCCCACACCTAAAACAAACATCTGGTTTGTTCTTATATCTGTGTTGCATTTTCTTTATTTTTACCCAACTCATACACTTGCCACTTCTGGTGGTCTGAATTGTCGCGGTTCTAGAATTTGTTGTTATGATGGCTTCGTTTATTCTTTCGCCCCCAAGGCTTCTTATTATATGGCCATTTATAGTCACGTTTATTCTGCTGGAATGACGTGCTATTAATATCCTAAGAATGGGGTAACACCGTTGTCAGTATCTTGATGATTTTTTTAACAACAATTCATTATTCTTTTCTGCAACAAGGAGGATAAGCAATAAGTCACTGAATTTTGTGAACTTACTCTGTCTATATTATTGTGACAGAATCATGTTGGTGGGATGAAAAGTTGAGAGTGTTTTTTTTTTCTTTTAACATTTGGGTTTCAAAAACTGGATCTCCACATAAAGACAAAAATAGATGTTTATTCTATAAACATTAGAACTATATTTTGTAATTGTCTTTTCTAACTCATTTGCACTAAGGTGCGATTTCGCATCAAGTGCCCAAACTAAATAGTTGTCTCAAGGATTTTAAAATTAAAAATTTATTTTTACCAAGCTTGCCATCTATTCAGGTTAAAACACAATTCTATTATTTATTAAAACAATAAATAATTGCATGTATGATATAGAAAATAAATAAATTATGATCACGACTTGGTGGTGATAAAGTGTAAATATAAATAATCTTATATTTATATTATTAACATATTATTTTAGTAAAAAGAATATGCAATCGTTAATGTATATATACAATTATAAAAAATATATATATACAAAATTGCAAATGGATCTTCACCCGGTATGCGGTAGTTCAGATGTATGCATTATTCTAATGAATAATAAATAATGAAATAACATAAGAATTTCACCATGCATGCGATAGATCGATCAAGACGCATAAAAGTTATTCTCAATGTAATAATAAATGTGGAATAATAAAGGCGGAACCAGTCGGGTGTAAAAACATGACGAGGATATTCCAATGTAATTGTAAATACAAAATAATAAAATGGAACCGAGTCCCACAGATAAGACGAGAGAGGATATTAAGCGAGAATCGTAAATGCGGAATAATAAATTTGGAACAGTCGGGTGAAATTCACCGACGAGGATATTCACATAATATTAAATGCGGAAATAATAAAAAGATTTCACCAAGTACATGGTATGCCACTTATACAGGTTATGTATAGGGTATGCCGTGTATACAGGTTATTTCAACAATTTAATAAGCGATAAAAAGTTCCCACCAAGTCTTGTAAGATTAACAAGGATAGATGGTACCATTATAAATAACAGAATTTAAATACAATTATAAGAATAAAATTATATTATTGGTGGTATAACCCAACCAAGAGTATAATAATAAATTGCAAGAATTTAATTTTTTTTACCGGTTGGTTGGTCGAGCTTCGTGCTGATAACGTGTTATAAAATTCTAGCGAAGTGTATAAAATATACTCTTATAATTGCTCTAATAATAATTTATAAACAAGCAAGAGAGGATAAAATAAGAGAGAAAGATGGAGAAACTCTTCTTATTAATTCTTGAGAGAGAATTCTTCTATCAAGTTATCTCTTTTCTCCTCGAGGATCAATCCTTATATAGGCAAGGAAAGGAGGATGAGGACAATAAATGAGGAAACATGGAGAGGGAATAAAGGGATAAAGGGGAGAGGAAAGAAAGCAAAAGAGTAAGTGTTCCCTCATAATTGAGGGAATCAATCACTTTACAATAGAGTTTATATACAAGTATAATTTTTTCTCCTTTCAATTTTTGGATAAGACATTACTTTGAAAATGAAAAATATCAATATCTAAGAGCTTCTAATATTTGAAAGTATTAGAAGTCTACTTTTCTTATTTATATGGGGAAAAAAATAAAGAATACTCCATGTAAAACTCAAATAAATGTAGTGATTATAATTTAAATCGAAATCAATTTAAAACTGGTCAAACCGCATCGAATCGACTGGCTTTTATCCGAACCGTTGGCCTCAACAATGCAATTGTGGTGCAAAAATTTTAAAATCGGGACCAGTGCAATACGAATTTGATATTTGTCTCTAAATTGTCAGTTCATTGTACTACTTATTAAATCGGCAGTGTACTAGTCCTTGAACGGCTCTATATATATTTGTTTATTTTAATTATATATTTATATTTCATAGTATTATTATTTTTATAAAGTATTATATATAATCATAGAGTTATTCAAACCTATGTTTTTATTATTTTTTAATTTTGCATATCAAAAGTTAATTTATAAATATTTTTATATATAATTGACATACTTTAAAATTATAATAATATTAAAATTATAACAACATTATCTTAATTTTAATTGAACATATACTCTTATATTACTTGAATTATTTTAATGAATGTTATTATAATGTGTGTTGTAACAATATTAAACAAATTTAATAAAATTAAGTCAAAATTATTATTATTTTTTGACCGGTGCAAATCGATGCGGTGCGGTTAAAAATATAAACCGATCGGTGCAGCTTTAGTATAGAAAAATCTTGAACCGCAATAATGTGGTCTGATATTCAAGATTTTTTAAGAACGATACGGTTCTAAATTACTAAAAAACCAAAATTGCAACGCAACGCATCGCACCGCACCACCCTATTGCCATCCTTAAATAAATTGGAGTATTAATTTCAACACGAAAATTCAACTATAAAAATTAAAAAGATAGATATTAGAAAATCATACCATGAATTTTCACTTAGAATTAACATAATTTTTTGCACTCAAACTTTTGTTACTCAATTTTATGAATCATGCAAGGAATTTCTAATGCATAAGAAAATTATGTTCTTAATCAAGCTCATATCATGAGTTATCTTGTTGGAAATTGCAATTGTACTCACGAGCCACATATATCAAATTTTCACCTTAATTTTTACAAAGATCTTAAAATGGACTATTAAATACTACCTCCATAAATTAATTAAAAAAAATTATTTAATACTATTATTTAAGAGAAGTTGAAAAATATTAATACACATTACTAATATTTTTCATGAACAATTAATGTCTTCAATAAGTTTTCATTTGTAGATTGTACATATTTCAAATTCAAATTTACACCAAATCTATCTTTTTGTTTAGGATATTATATACAATTGTGTTTCGACAAAATGTCATTTTCAAATTATAACATTATTAACTTTATATTAAATTAAAGAATTAAAAAGTCGATTTTAAATTAAAAATTAGTTTGAGTAATTTAATTAATTTTTAAATACCAGATTTTAAATCTTGTAATGGACTACATAAATTATTTATAATTTTAGTAATTATATTGTTTAAAAACAAATAACTACTAACATAAACGTTCTCTAACGTCGTCATCTCAATCAAACCCTCCGTAACGGCCGGCCATTTTATATATATACTGTAAGTGCATGTGTTTATATATATAGTGTATTTTTCTACTCCATATGATTTCTTCGTTGATTCTTTATTTTTACTCTCCATATTCGCTTTAGCTTAAGCTTATACTACAATGCACGTCTTTTTTTATTTCAATATTTTTTAAATCCCGTTATTGTGAAGTAGTTTTGATATGAACAATGATTGTGGATGATGCTTTTCTCAGTTTTGATTTGGTTGAGTCATTGAGATGAAATTCAATTTCAATTACACTTGCTGGTAATTAATTAGGCAAGGAGATTGAAATGGAGGCTTCTTTACAAAGAAGAGGGGGAGGAAGTTTGGTTTCAATATCGCCGTCTCAAGCTCCGAGGTCGAGTGAGAGAGTGGTGAGGGATCTGCGATCAGGAGAAGGAAATTTGAAGCATGATAGTAAAGATAAAGGTGTGAATGTTCAAGTTATTGTGAGATGCAGGTGAGTTATCAGTCTGATGAATGATTGGATATAAGTGTGTAATTGTGTTAATTGGGGATTTTGTAGTTTAATTGGATTGAATCAGTTGAATGATGGGATTGTAATTGATAACATGTTTTTAATGTGTTTTAGGCCATTGAGTGATGATGAAATAAAAGTTCATACGCCAGTTGTGATTTCTTGTATTGAAAATAGAAGGGAAGTTTGTGCAGCTAATAAGCAGATTGATAGGACTTTCATGTTCGACAAGGTTTTTGGCATTTTATCTGAATTACATTAACTTTTTATACTGATTATACTAGTAATCCATTTTTGTTAAACATCACCAAGCGAGAACTTGTGTAATGTGGATAACTTTTCTAGGTCTTTGGTCCGACATCCCAGCAAAAGGATTTGTATGATCAGGCCGTATCTCCTATCGTGTTTGAAGTTCTTGAGGGATATAATTGCACAATTTTTGCCTATGGACAGACAGGAACAGGGAAGACATATACAATGGAGGGAGGAGGGAGAAAAAAGGTTACATTTTTTATCAGCTAAAATTAACTAAATAGCATTATAAGTTTACGCTTTGAATTTACTTTCCATGGTTTTTTAACTAATAATTCATATTGCTACTCGTTCAGAATGGGGAATTTCCAAGTGATGCAGGTGTTATTCCCAGAGCTGTTCGACAAATTTTTAATATATTAGAAGCTCAAACTGCTGAGTATAGCATGAAAGTTACATTTCTTGAGCTTTACAATGAGGAGATAACGGATCTTTTGGCCCCAGAGGAATGTTCAAAATTAATCGATGACAAATCCAAGAAACCCATTGCACTAATGGAGGATGGAAAGGGAGGTGTTTTTGTTCGAGGCTTGGAGGAGGAAATAGTATGCACTGCAAATGAAATTTATAAAATTTTGGAGAAAGGTTCAGCTAAAAGACGTACAGCAGAGACCCTTCTTAACAAACAAAGCAGCCGTTCTCACTCGATATTCTCCATCACAATTCACATCAAGGAGTGTACTCCGGAAGGGGAGGAGATCATTAAATGTGGGGAGCTCAATCTTGTTGACCTTGCTGGTTCCGAGAATATTTCGCGCTCTGGTGCAAGAGAGGTATAATATTATAAACATTTGTAAAAGCCTTCTCTAATATGCTATACAAGTTGAATCCGATGAGTCCAAGAGGATTATCAAGTTTATTTACAATATTTAAAACTGAATTTTCTTTTTGTTGACATTCCTGCAATCTCTTGCCCATTGGCCATTGAGTATGTGGATAATCACTTTCAATAAATGACACTGGTTGCTTCATATAATCACAAACTATTCCATTTTTTTTCAGGGAAGAGCAAGGGAAGCCGGTGAAATTAATAAAAGCTTGCTTACACTTGGTCGTGTGATAAATGCATTAGTTGAACACTCAGGTCATGTGCCATATAGGTATTATTCAAGTTTAGCTTTTCTAAATTGGTGGCAAGAACATGTCTAAAAAAATTCAGAGTTGGAAAAGCTGCTAAAAGGGTATTTCTTATGTCAGGGATGGTAAATTGACAAGGTTGTTGAGAGATTCCTTGGGAGGGAAGACAAAGACGTGCATAATTGCCACTATATCACCCTCAGTCCATAGTTTAGAAGAGACGCTCAGCACATTAGATTATGCATACCGTGCCAAAAATATCAAAAACAAACCAGAGGTCAGCACTTTGGTGACTAATAATGGCCGCCATATCACCCTTTTGCTTTTCCCTCTAAGCTTTTCTTGCATTCTCGCATTCTTAAGATGAACTTCCTGCATCCCCTGCCCCAATAGATACAGTATAATTGTTTCATTGATTTGTAATCCAGATTAATCAGAAGATGATGAAATCTGCAATGATGAAGGACTTATACTCTGAAATCGATAGGCTTAAACAAGGTTGATAACTTCCCTCGAACCTGGATGCTTGTCTGACTCTCTCTCTCTCTCCATCTCTCCATCTTACTTATGATATTATATATACTTTTTCTCTATGTTCAAAAAGAGGTAACCAAAAGATCGTTATCTTCAGGATGAAGCAGAAAAGAAGGTTAATTCTACTTATTAACTTGGATGATAGTTTACATGGAGGCTTTGGTTGCAGACTAGAAATCTAAACTTCTTTTTATTATCCTTTTCTACAGGCAATGGCTGAAAAGATAGAGCTCATGGAACTTGATTTTGAATCCAGGGACAAGGTAAATTGAGATTTGAATAACTCCTAGAACTTTTCCTGATTGTTTTAAGATATTGGATATCTTATCATTTATTTGTTCTTGTAAACAGCAATTTATGGAGCTCCAGGGACTACAGAATTCTCAGCTGATGCTGACAGCAGAATTGGGTGATAAACTTGAAAAAACAGAGGTATTATCTTGTAGAATGGCTTGTTCTAGTAACCGTACCATGTTGCAATGTATTTATATTCAATTTATCACCTTTTGCTTTTTCTGTCAAGAAAGAATTCTTCTTCTTTTCTTTTTTTTTTTCATTTTTGCCCTTCAGAAAATGCTTCATGAAACTGAACATGCATTGGTTGATCTTGAAGAAAGACATAAACAAGCAAATGCAACCATCAAAGAAAAGAATATCTTATTTCCAATCTTCTCAAGTCTGGTAAGCTAAAAGTTTGTTTGTAAGGAACAAGTCTGCCTTTATGTTCTGAAGACAAATGATAATCTTAATTGTATTAAACTGTTTCCATATTTTTTTCTCCCAATTTTTCAAGTACCATATTTACTGGTGTTCCAGCAATGATAAAATTTCATTTATTGAACTTAAGATACATCCATGATTACTGAAAACTGCAGTTTTCATCAATTTCTTAATTTGAGACTGCCACCTTATATTGATCTATACCATCTTATTTACGCTGAAGGGTAGTTAATGCTATTTAACAGTTTGAGTCTTCATCTAACAGTTATTTTGATTTTTGACAATGATGTCTGTTTGTTTTTTGTCAGAACGAGTGCTTGTTGAGCAGGCATTTGAGCTTCGAGCAGAGCTGGAGAATGCTGCTTCAGATGTGTCTAGCCTGTTCAGCAAGATTGGTATGTCTGAAAAATTGAGAAATTGAATCTTTTTTAGGAACTTCCTGCTCAGAATGCTACGGCAATAACATTCATTCTTGATTTTCCCAGAGCGCAAGGACAAGATAGAAAATGGAAACAGAATCTTATTCAGAAATTCCAGTCTCAATTATGTCAACAGCTTGAAATCTTGCATAAGACTGTGGCAGCTTCTGTCACGCAACAAGAGCAGCAATTGAGAGGCATGGAAGAAGATATGCAGTCATTTGTTTCCACAAAGGCAGAGGTACTATTTTGTAAGAAACAAGATGCCTTCTGTTGGCTTGCATTAATTGATATAGTTTATCTTTGTCGGGCTTTTAGGCTACTGAAGAACTTCGAGAACACCTAGCGAAGTTGAAAACCATGTATGGTTTAGGTATTAAAGCTTTGGACAACTTAGCCGGAGAGCTTGATGGAAATTCTCAGTCAACTTTTGGACATGTGAATAATGAAGTATCTAAAAATTCGTCTGCTCTTGGTGATGTATGTACATCTAGCTAATTGCTTTTAGAAAAACTTCGACATATCTTTTTCGTTGATTGTGTTTTGACTTTCACTCGTAAAATGCACAGCTTTTTAAAGAAATAGCTTCAGAGGCTGATACACTACTAAATGATCTTCAAAATAGTCTCTACAGTCAGAAGGATAAATTGACTGCATATGCACAACAACAGCGGGAGGTCGGCATTTTCTCATCTCATATTACTGTCTTTTGAGTGGTTAGGACTTTTTGGGTTCAAGTATTGATGCTTAATAAATTGAT